>JAFJYI010000034.1:0-4830000 GCA_019022655.1 Acacia acuminata | reverse complement strand
CAAATGCAGTCATTAAGATTTTGTTTCTATTTTATCATGAGATTTCCCGAATTAAACTATTAAGAATATAGTCATGGCTTCCTATAAGGTTGTCATGAGAAATTCTCATGACCATCATTTAAATCCCTGGCTCTACTCATTATCCCTTTTTGGCTTTACTAGGCTTGACATAAATGTGAAAGACCAGTGGCGGAGCCATGAATTTTAATGACAGAGAGAAAAAAAAAAGTTACTACGTATATCATAAATAAAAGTATTTGAAATACAATATAGACCTAATATACAAAAAATTGTACGAAATCGATTTTATAAATTAAAATCACTTCACTTGACTCAAAACTTATCTATAATTGAATTCATGCTAAAATCGAAAATTCTGTGAGAATTCAATCATCTTTATTACTCTTATATATATATATATTAAAGGTGGTGAATAAATTTACCATAGAATGCCAAATTTGAGCATTAGGGGATTTATTAGACGGGGCTTGACATGTATAGATATTTTGTTATATTCTGGGCATTTAAATTGCATGTGCTTGTATATTAAGCATTTGGAGCCTTATGTTGCAAAAGGAAAAATAGTTTTGTTCAGCACCAGATCATTTGTCATAAGCTTAGAATTTTACTGCAAGTAAAGTTATTTTATTTATCAAACATGTGAGGAATTATCTTAGTTTATTGTCACTATTTGGGTCACTCTAGCATTTTACAGTGATACTACTTTGCTGTAATTATGGACAAATAGGTGAACAAAATGATAATGTGAAGTTTCAGTAACCTTTCTGTTGTTTCTGTGTGTTTTTTTACATCATTTTGGCATCCATACATCTTATTTCTATTGCTGGAAATTTACCAAGGTTCTGAAACCCGGACCGGTCACTGAACCGGTCAAGATACTGGGTTAAGGGTCAGTGGGTCAGAATGGAGTCAAACCGGAGTCAAACCGGTCATAGCAGTGACAAGTCATATAAGATAAATAATAAAAAAAGAAAGAGGCAAAATAAATTGAGATAAATATTAAAGAATAGGAAGGGAGTGGTTCAACGTAAACTTGACCATCTCTCACATCACATCACATCCCTTTTCACCTTTTCCTTCTTTCTTTCTTTCTTTTTTTCCCTCAAAGCATTTCACCTTTTCCTCATCCACTCCCAACCACAAAATTTTAAATCCACCTTTATCTCCATATGTCACATTAATATTCCGTGCATCATATTTCTCTTTCTTCTTCCAAAATCTTCCTAGCTCTCCTTCCTCGTTTGATGTTTCTGAATCCCGGTGAATCTCTTTCTCTCTTTGAGAAATGAGAACCGACCTTTACTGGTAAATGAGTGAGAGAGAGCTTTGGAAAGACGGAAACCATGACCTTCTCCTTCTTCGACGGCAACCATGATCAGATCTCTCTCTATCATTGACTCATTGCCTCCGAAATTGTTGTCATTCTCTCCTTCCTTGCCTCCATCGTCTTCCTTCTTAGTTTCTTTGATATTGACCGAGCGCCAGTCGTTTTTTTTAATAATTAAAATTAAAAAAAAAAAAAAAAAAAAAAAAAAAAAAAAAAAAAAAAAAACCCTTTATTTGTATTATTTTGTGTTTGACGTCTATTATGTTACTTTAATTAGTCATTATAAGTGTCTTATGCCAGTTGGTTTTTAAGATAATCTTAGTTAATGTCGATTTTGTGTTTAGGAAAGACTATCAATTTGCATGTTTATGTGCATTCGTCTATAAATACCAAGCGTGTACCCTATCATGTACCCATCATGAAATAGATGAATGAATGAAGTTATTGTTGAGATAACCGTGTCTTTTTTTCTTTGAACAATATTCTGGTTCTAGTGCTCCCTCCTCTCATCCCTCTACTCTTCCATCTTCTCTTGCTTCCTATTCATCTAAAACTACAAGATTATGGTTCTAAATTTCCTCCTCTTCTCTATTCTTCCTCTTCTCTCTCTTTCCCTTTCCTCCATTTCTACTTCTATTTTCCAGGTTCTAACATGGACAACAATAAAATTGCTAGATTAACTAAAATTTTCCCTAAATTTAAGGTCTTCCATATTTATATATCCTTTGTATTGTAAAAAAGGCGGCGTTTTAATCCAATGATTTGCCTTCGTACATTTGAAACTTTCATCACCTCAAGTTCCTATTGGCCCTACCAAATATATGCATTTTTTTCATTTTTGAGATGCATGAGCAGGAATTTCCAGTATGTAAAGAAATAAGCGTAGAAGGTATCAGAAAATTAACACGAACCATATCTTGTCTATTAACAGCTGCTCGCCTGCTTGATTAGCAAAGGCACATATTATACAAGTAAAGGTATATATAAATAAATGAAACAATGCATCTTGAGAAGCTGTCACATTGTGTCTTGAATTTGCTTTCTCTGTACACTTAAAATCCGCCAATGCCGCAACCTGTGAGAATAAAACAAATCGTTATCATATATAACGGGCCATTGGGCGAGCTTCGCTCATCACAACGTTCATTAAATAATAGTACACACAAAAGCGCCAAGCAATCCTCTACCTTAAAAATATTTTATTTTACTAGCACTCACGTCAATTGGTGCTTGAAGAGCCATGCAAATTCTGTAGCTGCTTCATAACATCATAGGAATTGCTGAGATGTTGAAAATCAGCTCGGTGAAGGACACTTCCTTGGATATGGCTAGAGCTCTTTGGTTGTGGGTCCATTTGATTTTTCTTGGCTAAAAAGCAGTGGTGCACACAGACCCGATGATTTCTAGTCTGGCTTGAGTAATTGCCACGAACCTTGACAACTAACATAGCTTCCTTGTCTTTGGAGTCTTCACACCAAGAGTTTTGTACAACACCATCAACAAACTCTTCCTGAGTGTGAAATTCCTCATGATGCACTGATACTTCGACAATATGATCTGGTCTTATTATACCAGTAGCAGGATTTACCTGAATCATAAGTGGACCGGTAAGTTACCCTGCAGAGCATTACAAAAAACAGATGCCTTGTCTACTGCAACAAGATTGAATTTGATACACAGAAATCTGTTCTACGAATAACAACTGTTAATGACGCCAAAACTTCAAGGGGAGATGTTTATTCTCTCTAACATTCTTTTTTTTTTAAAAAAAAAAAAAAAAAAAATCAACAAGAAATAAACCTACAAAAGCAAAAACCATATAAAATATTGGTTGGGTGAAATAATTAATCTCACAAGCTTGGCGTGTTATTGTGTCTTCATATTACTTCTGTAACATAGTATAATTGCACGGATCAAGCGTTTAACTTTCAACTCCACTCCCCCATACCCCCCCCCCCCCCCAAAAAAAAAAAAAAAAAAAACCCAACCACTGCCGCCTTTTCTCATACATACTTACACTTTGACAAAGGCACGCTTGGCCAGAATTAACCATATTTCTTGTAAAATTTATGGTTGCTTGAGTAAGGTGGGAATTTTTCCCCAAAAGCTAGCTACTGAGACTACAGATCCAATCTGCTTAGGTACCCAATAAAGCATTCAATATCACTAAATGGGAAACTTAAGCATGCTATAGTTCTATACTGCCTTAATCTCCAATAAATAAAAAATACTTTTACCACGCTTAAAAGTAAGGGTTAAATATGCAAACCTCCCACTATTCTGAATATATGTGGACCTCCATTACACACACTACCATTCCATCCCAATATATGTGTGAAGTGTTTCCCAATTTTCCCAAAAAATAATTTTGGAGGAGATTTTTAATCATGTCCGGTGAATCTTGATGTGCCCTTAAATGGAGCATTTTCTTAGTGGGCAACACAAGAAATGGAGCATTCTTTCAAGTTCAGCAGCTTTGGAGAGTAAGATGGTCACAGTGATAAGCCACTTAAAGAGAAACATCTTTGTCTGTAGTCGAATGCTCAGGTTTTTAAAGAGAAACATCTTTGTCCCAAGCCTTGCTTTGGGACAAGATTGTTTTGACAGACCGGTGTTCAAATAAGAGATTTTTGCATCTTTTAATGCTAAAGAGAACTCTTTGTTTTTCATTTTCATTGGACTCAATTCTCTCCAGGATATATACCATGACAACAAAAAGCCTGCATTTTCTGTTGAAAGCACTGATCTATCTTCACCAAAAAAAGAAAAGCATAAAAAAGAAAAAAGAAAGAAAAATCATCACCTCAAGCCACCTAGGAAAGCCAAAAGAACCTCTCAACTGACGTTTGGATGCTTTCTGATCCTCCATAACTGTAGACTGACCTTCACAAATAATTTCAAAGAAAGCATTGTCATCTGAACATTTATTTGTAATGCGTAGAATCAACGTGTCCTGATTTTGAAGGATTATGTTGTTTGTACTGATGATAGTTTCAGGTATCTTGCACAATTCTTTCAGGGTCTCCTTGATTTTGTCATTTGAACCAATGATCTCTCCAAACTCCTGTCTCCTGATTGATTCATCTACTCGAGCAATATCAGTAGTAAATATGCAACGGACAGGCTTGTGATCACTATCTGTGACATCCATGCAGGCCTCATACCTATTGAAGATTAAATTATCATTAGTTGATTATAAAAGAAAAATCAAAAAAGGTAACGTCTATCAACTGTTTTTAACTTGCTTTACATCTCATAAAGTACAAGATGTCCCCTTACAGATGGGTAAATAAACTAGAGAACTCACTGTAATACTGAAGAGACAACAGGACACTCCAAACTGCAGTCAGCCACCAAAGAAGAGCGACTATCGCGGTATAAGATTCTATCACACCAGGCAGGGATGCGCTTCTTTTCACCAGAATCATACCCTTCAAAAGTAACAATTCACACAGATCTGAAGCCATGTCCTCCAGAAGATTGTAAAGCAACTCAGATGACAGAACTCAAATATAAACAGCACTGCTTCTAACTTTGAGTGAGACAGATATTTAGGTAGTATGAGATGCTCAATGGGATATATAAGTATGTTGGTTCTCTTTTCTTAATAGCTAGCTTGTGATGAGGGGTTTCTCATCGCATTTGAGTAAGTACTCATCTATAGGTAATGCAGCTGGCTGTCATTGATTATGTTGGGATCCCACATCCCCTGTTAGTTTACTCTAGGAAGAAAAGACATGTTTCAGATAAGTTAGAGTAGTTACTAAACATCTTATCTGTTTGTTAGTTTTTAGAAGTTGTTATTATCTTATCTATTTGGTAGTTTTAGATATCAGTTATGGGTAGTTATAGGAAGTGTGTTGACTGAATTATATAAATGTTTGTATTATGTTTTATGAATAGACAAGTATTATTATGTGGAAATTATTGTCAATGGCTAGAGTTTCAGATTCTGACTCTAGATTATCTTTTTCCCCTCTTCTCTCTTATTAGTTCTGCAAATCCTAACAATTTGGTATCAGAGCAGCGGATCTCTGGACCTGTAATTCACCATGGTTAACACCCGTATGTCTTCTTACGAAAACAACTCAGCCTTACATCCAAATCAGAACCCCGAATTGCCTCTAAATCCTAATCCACATAATGATCCTGCTGTGATCATGGTCCAACAGCCTTCATAAATGCAACCGGAGTCCAACCAGCAGCAATTAGCAACCATACTCCCGCAATTGAACATGATGAACTCAAACATTAATACATTGAAGAAACAAAAGACGCCCATGATGGTTCACAGTGAATCAAATCATAACAATAGGAAGACTTGCGATGAACATGAAGAGGGTGATGTGGAAGCACCTTGGTGGAGTAGAAATCCCTCTAAGCGACCTTACTCAAAAGTGGAGTTTCCGGAGTATCAAGGAGGTGATCCAAGAGGCTAGATTCCGAAGGCAGAAAAATATTTTCGTTATTATCAAACACCAGAAGACTTAAAAATTGATATCGCAGCAATGAATTTGGAGGGTGACGCACTGGATACTTTTACCTGGGTATCATCAGGAGAACTATAAGAAACCAGGAAGAATTAGTACAAGTATTTCAAGAACAATTCGGCCCCACAGAGTTTCAAAATCCAGATGTACATCTTTGCGGCATCAGGCAAGTTGGCACAATGGGAGAATATAAACAAGAGTTTGTACACTGTCAAGCTCAAGTACAAGGATGATCGGAGCATTGTCTGCTCGGCGTTTTCATCAATGGGTTGAAAGAAGAATATCAGGCGGACGTCAAAATCCAAAAACCGCGTACAGTGTATAAGGCAGTAAGTCTGGCTTTAGAATTTGAAGCAAAAAATAAATCCCAGGGCGCTCAGTGCTCTCAATCACGTTATAATAATTATCGGCCCTCGGATGGAAATTGGCAGGATCAGCGAGATCAGCAGAATATCTCAACATAAGCAATATACGCCGCCAAAAATGGAAATCACAGCGCTGCAAATCGGGAACGCAATATTCGAATTTTCAAAATTCAAATAGCATTAAACCATCTCCCTCATTCTCGGCCAGTACCCAATATTCTCCTAAATTTCCACAACAACCTCACCTATATGAGCTCGAATGGCAAAACCGGCGTGACAAAGGCTTGTGTTTTCGTTGTGGTGACCGTTTTACCCCTGGGCATTGCTGCAACGTATCAACACTCCGCATTATGGACGTAAAAACTGACAATGAAGAATTGAGCAATCTGGCCAAAGAAGAATCACCGCCTACCACCGTCAATATGGCTGAGATTTCGCTTCATGCCATTTTAGGCAATAATTCGCACACTACCATGAAGGTCGGAGGAATACTGGGTGCTAAATCAATTCTGATTCTGATAGACAGGGGGTCCTCATAACTTTGTCTCCTCCAAACTCGTTCAAAGCATGAATTTGCCTCTACACCACCTACCTTCTTTCGGTGTTCAAGTAGGTGATTCAAGAACGATCTCATCTAACTCCATCTGTAAATAGCTTGAAGTGAAAATACAATATTTGAGAATTACATATGACTTTTTCCCTTTCACTTTGGGAAATGTAGACATGGTTCTTGGCAAAAAATGGTTAGCACCATTGAACACGGTAGAAGCTAACTGGCAGCAATTGTTTTATGATATTTTGGGTTGATGGTAAAAGATACAAGTTACAAGAAATTCCCCAACAAGTCACTTCTGCCTCCTTATGCAGTTTCTTATGTACTGAACTTGTTCAACAGTTTGATACACTTGAAGAATTCTTGCAGTCTTATTCATCTATGTTTCAAGAACCTCAGACGTTACCTCCCTTCAAGCAGTATAATCATGCAATTCCTTTATATCCTAATGTTGTACCTCCAAATATTCGCCCTTATAGATATCCTTTTCCTCAAAAGGATGAGCCAAGTGTCTATCCATTTGCCAGTCATCCATTTGCCAGTCCTATCCTTTTGGTGCCTAAGAAAGATTCGACTTGGCGATTCTGTGTTGATTATAGAGAGCTTAATCGTCTCACATTCCAGATAAGTACCCCATACACACAATTGATGAACTCATTGATGAATTGCACGGAGCCAAGTTCTTTTCCAAAATTGACCTTCTAATCGGTTATCATCAGATATGAGTACAGCCATTAGATGTTCCTAAAACAGCCTTTCGTACTCACTCTGGCCACTACGAGTTCATTGTCATGCCTTTTGGCCTTACCAATGCCCCCGCTACAATCCAAGCTGCAATGAATGATCTCTTTCGACCCTTCTTAAGGAAATTCGTCCTGGTATTCTTTGATGATATCTTGGTGTATAGTGCAAACTTTGAAGATCATATGGTGCACTTGAATACCATTTTTCAGACTATGCAGCAACATGAATTTTATGCTAACCCCAAGAAATGTGATTTTCTTTAGCTGGATATATCTTATTTGGGACATATTATTTCTGCCAAAGGAGTATCTGTTGATCCTACAAAGTCTCTACCATTAAGGGTTGGCCTTTACCAAAAGATATTTCTGAATTACGTTGGTTTTTAGGCCTTACTAGGTATTATAGACGATCTGTCTATCATTATCGACATATTGCCAAGCCTCTTGCAGACATGACCAAACAAGATGCTTTTCATTGGGATCGTGCCTCTATATCTGCATTTGAGGATCTGAAAACAGCACTTACATAAGTTCCTGTTTTACACTTACCGGACTTTACTAAGTCTTTTATTGTGGAATGTGATGCATCATCTACTGAAATAAATGCTATTTTACAACAGGAAGGTCATCCTATTGCTTATTACAGCAAAGGGCTGTCACTTTCTAATCAGCATAAGTCAGTTTATGAGCGAGAATTACTAGCTTCAGTGATGGCATTGAATAAATGGCGTCATTACTTACTTGGGTGAAAATTATTGGTTCAAACGGATCATTTCAGCTTGAAATATCTCTTGCAACAGCGTGTTACTACTCCATCACAGCAGCATTTGCTCCTCAAACTCCTTCCATTTGATTTTCAAATCATATACAAGCCAGGAAGTTCTAATCAAGGTGCTGATGCTTTATCCCTTTGTCCTCAATCGGGTGAATTTTTCAACTTAGCCATACCACATGCATCTGATTTTGAGGAATTACCAACACTGTCACAACAAGTTGCATTTACAAATCAGATTCTACAATCTCTGCAAACAGATCCCCATCCTCTCCCTCACTATTCCTTGGTTTCCAGAAGGTTATACTACAAAAGTCACTTGGTTATTCCAGCAAATTCATCACTCACTCAATTGCTTATTTCTGAAGCTCATACATCTCTGGTTGGTGGCCATAGAGGGGGGGGGTCCTTAAGACTCTCAAGAGATTGCAGGCTTACTACTTTTGGAACCATATGAAAGAGGAGGTGACAGAATTCATTCAACAATGCCTCATTTGTCAACGAAGTAAGTCTTTACCTCAATCATTTGCTGGTTAATTACAGCCATTACCTATTCCCCATCACATTTGGGAAGATCTTTCACTGGATTTATTACTGGGCTACCCAAATCAAGTGGTTTTGGTGTCATCTTAGTTGTGGTCGATCGTTTCAGCAAGTATGCCCATTTGTTGGGTCTCTCCAGACCTTTTACAGCAAAATCAGTGGCCTCTCTCTTTTGTAAAGAGATCCTTCGCCTCATGGGACTCCTAAATCCATAATTTCAGACCGAGATCCTATTTTTTTGAGTTCTTTTTGGCAAGAATTGTTTAAGCTTTCAGACACCAAACTGAAAATGAGCACATCTTATCATCCGCAGACGGATGGTCAAATAGAGGTTGTTAAAAGCTGTTTGGAGACTAATCTTCGTTGTTTCTGCCAAGACCACCAGAAGTGTTGGTTTTGCTTTCTCCATTGGGCAGAATTTTCCTACAATACTGGGTATCATACTTCCACCAGTTATACGCCTTTCAGAATTGTTTATGGCAAAGAACCTACTGCCTTGGTGCCTTATGTACTAGGTGCTACTCCTATTGCTGAGCTAGATGAATTCTTTACTGAACGGGATGCTGTCTTGGAACTAATCAAATCCAATTTATTGAATGCACAAGACCACATGAAGCACCATGCGGATGCACATCGCCGCCACCTAGAGTTTCAACCTGGAGATATGGTTTTCCTCAAGATTCAGCCTTATCGCCAAAAATCTCTCTCTGATCAGCGATTTCAAAAGCTGTCAGCACGTTATTTTGGGCCTTATTCTGTGGTTCGCCGAATTGGGGCTGTGGCTTATGAACTACTTCCACCTTATTCAAAAGTTTCATCCAATCTTTCATGTCTCATTGCTCAAACCAGCTCATGGATGTACTTCTGTTGCTGTTTCTCCTCTTCCAGTAACTGACAATTGGGAAATAACTCTTCAGCCTGCACAAGTGCTGGATGCTCGTGTTGTAGAAGTGGCTGGAGTTCAGACCATTGAACTTCTAATTCAATGGAAGGATATACCACAAGAAGACTCAAGTTGGGAACCTTATGACTACATTGCCACTCAATTCCCTGAATTCAGCCCTGAGGACAAGGCTTATTTTCAAGGGGGGAACATTGTTAGAATCCCACGTCCCCTATTAGTTTACTCTAGGAAGAAAAGACATGTTTCAGATAAGTTAGAGTAGTTACTAAACATCTTATCTGTTTGTTAGTTTTTAGAAGTTGTTATTATCTTATCTATTTGGTAGTTTTAGATATCAGTTATGGGTAGTTATAGGAAGTGTGTTGACTGAATTATATAAATGTTTGTATTATGTTTTATGAATAGACAAGTATTATTATCTGGAAATTATTGTCAATGGCTAGAGTTTCAGATTCTGACTCTAGATTCTCTTTTTCCCCTCTTCTCTCTTATTAATTCTGCAAATCCTAACAGATTACAGAAAGGTTTGCCTACTTAATGGTCTATTTAAGTGATTTGATACTTAATAGGTAATGCAGCAGGTTGTCATTGATTCTACCACTCCAATAATTAGCTTTTGGGGGAATGTTTCCTATTCTACTGAAGTATCCATCAAATACCTGATAAAACATTCCGTACAACTCAATAGAGATCTTCACTCTTGGAAAGGAGATGTCATGGTGATAGCATTTCACTTGGTGGCACTTTACTCAAAACTGTCAACCATCAACTCTGATATCAATATGTACTCGAGTGGGATGGGAAAACCTCAAGCTACTGAAATACCTGTTAGAGCCTCCCATATTACTCCAAGTAAAGGTTTAGGCATCTCATACCACCTAAGTCCCCATTAGTATTTAAGCAGGCTAGTTCTCCCACATTAATAAAAGCGGGCCAGATTTAGTTTTCCATTTCACATGCACACCCATCAGAATGATTCACCTTTTGATCACAGCGAAGGTATGAAGAGCTTACAAGCATTTCAAACCACAAATAAAAAAGGAAGAACGTTTAAAAATAAGAGATTTGCATATTTAGCTTCAATGAAAAGAAATTCAAACAAACGCTAGCTATGGATTTATTAGCAAATTTGTCACTGGTTTCTCTTTCAACCTCAAATAAGAAGATAATCCAATGATTTTTACAGAAAACCCAACCTGCTAAGCCAACTTGATGCCGTTCAAACTTGTATGTGGGAGGAAACGTAATAACAGCTTCACGCATTCCTTGGAAAACATTCCCAGCTTCCATTTCCGCTCGAAGCTGATCCCTTTCTCTAAGCCAGTCAAAGCATCTTTGAGAAACAAAATCTCTTGCTTCATCATAAGAAATGCCATCTAGACGATAATTAAAATCGCCAAGAAATACAACCATATCTGCCTCAGATAAATCAGGCATCCCCTCCGATGACTGAAACAAATACCAAGAGTCAATGCATCATCCAATGTCAACTATGATGCACAGATACAGGTATGCATGTCAAGTACCATAAAATGCAATGCATCAGGCATGAAAAATTTTATAATTTTAGGACGTGGGTAATAGGTGAGGAGATATACATATGCAATTATTAAAAAAAAAAAAAAAAAAAAAAAAAAAAAAAAAAAAAAAAAAGACCATAAAACATGAACCAGATAAACAGATTTCAGTCTTAAATAAGTATTTAAAGAGTAGTATAGAGATATTAATGACAAAACAAATTTTTTAAATTATTTTCGAACATTTTAGAGGGAAATAGATCAAAAAACGAAGTTTAAAAATAAAGTGTATCATGAACTAGAGAACATGTATCATATTGGATAAGCTTCTGACACAGGTACATCAACTTTTTTAAAGTACGCGTGCTACACAAGCCAAGCATGATGAATAACAAAAAAATAGAGAGAGCAGCGTTTACATACATTTGTCCCACGAGACATTGGAGCAGCAGATGAAGTTCCAGCTGCAACAGAAAGGACCAATGCAAGCCATATCCGTAAACAGACCAAAATATATACATCAAGGTAAGTGAGCAGAAAAGGAAAGGTAAAGTAACGTACCACCTGCAGCGTTTATGAGGTTTGTTGACCGGCAAAAAGTCATTGTTCGGTATACATGGTCAAAGTCTGCATTACGACGACTAACTGCATCCAAATGTGCAGCAAAGTGACAATTAACAAAGCACATCACCCGATCATACACTCTAATCCTCAAACCAACAGCTCCCTGGTAAGACACATCCCATGTCAATGCAAAAAGTATAAAGTACATCCACACAAATGGGTGGTATTGTTAAAATAGAAAATATTGTTTTCATTGAACCGAAGCGTATGTTGGTTTGCTTGCAATACATATACAGATTATAGCATGATGCAGGAGAAGAATTTTCAGCGTTTGGAACAAATCAACTGAGATAATTAAGTACAATATGTTCTATACTATGTCGCATGGGTGTGGGGAGGGTATGGGATACAGGAATCTCTCCAAAATATAGGCATACAAATTAGGTCCTAAATGTATGACCTATTGCACTTAAGAATATATACTTTCTATTTTACTTGGATACTTTCTAATTAATAATTATATACACACACATTCTTTCCATGTGTATCTGGTACCTTACTTTAAGGTAACTAGATACTTTCTAATTAATTTTCAGGCACACATTCCGCTTCTTCTTTTCTTTTCTTTTTTCCTTTCAAGCAAACAGACCACACTCCCACATTCAGCTAATATTTTTTTTTTCCAAATACTGCAAAGTTTGGGTAAGGGTATAACTTGAGTTTAAAAGTACTGTTCTTCTTAGATTAAATACAATACACTAATACTTCAGACATCCGAGAGCAGATCTGTGAAAGCTATTTGATATTGAAATGATATCACTAAAAATCAATTGCATGACTTCGATCCAAAGTCTGCACCTGACATTGAATAGGTTATCTCTTTTGGAAGTAACGATTAGAGACAATGAGTTTCAATAATTAGATCACACATTACTTGCTGATGCTGGTAATTAATTTTTTAACCTTCAACATGAAGACCATTACATTTCCTTATATGTGAGATTAAAACTGTACCATATAATGGAAAATCTAACAAAATTCTTATGCTTTAAGAATCCGTATTGGAATGTCATATGTAAACAAGGCTAAAAATCATGAGATTCAATACCCGGGTTAGGATTTTAAAAACAATTATAGAAAAACTGTCAGATCTTAGTGAGTCATTTATTTACAAAAGAACACACACACGCAGAGAGAGAGGGAGAGAGAAAACCCTAACTACCATACAATGAAAATAGCAAAGCAAGCCTACCTTGTTGCCAATAGCACGTCCAAAGCCACAAGGGACAGCTGCCGCATCAACATCCCCAACATGATACTTAATATTATTTCTGACCCTAAAAAAGATAAGTTTGAGTTCAACCAATACATGGGAAGAAATCACAAGGAAATATAGCAGTGAAAACATATGATAGAAACATAAAAACATATATTCAAATTGAATGAGAGCATTGCCTCAAAGAATGAGGACATTAGTTTATGTTTTGTTTCAGGACACTATTAGGAGCTCAACCCTTATTGATTAATACCAATGCATTCCAATTATAAATATCATTTATAACAAGTGAGAAGATAAGTATAGTCATCTGATAAGACAGCTGAGGCAAAAAAGTAGGCATATTTTGGTGAAACATTAAAGGCTTTCCCAGCCCATTTGAATTATTGTTTTCAGATTCTCACCATACAGCAATGACCAAGCCAGCAAGTTGCCTGGAACCAACACGTTCAAAAGTTGAACCTTCATCCAGTGTTTTGTCTATCATATCTAGCCACCACTGCCCAGCAGAACTACCCTCAAGTCCTACCTATATGTATCCCCAAGGTGTGGTTAGGGGAGGGGAGATGAATGAAGAGTTAGGCAAACTAATAGCTATAATAATCATCTATATATATTATAGTGTTCGTATATGTCATTATATATGTGATATAATGACATATGAACACTATATATATACACATATATATAAGTATATGTATGTATGTATTTCATCAAAAATACAATGCGAGATGTGCTCATAGTATAAACACAAACACACACATAACATGATATAATGACATATGAACACTCAAACCACAGGTCCAATTTCCTTTTCCATTAAACAAATACCAAAAGCATATTCATCCCATTTTTTCCCAAATATGAACAGCCAGACTCTTGAGAGACATAACAAGACAAGAGACACCTATCAACTCTAATTCTAATATTGTAGATAATTCCAGGCAACTTGAAAGGCTTTTGTGTGGAGTAATCTGAAGCAGAAAGGTAGAAAAATATCTGAAACTTCATACTATTTTGCAACACCAAGTGAGTACATTTATAGAGAATCTGAAACCCACAAAACAGAAACCAGCATCTAAAACATAACTCCACACAGGGGGCTAAAACAGAGAAACAAATCAGGGAAATAAGCTAAAACAAATGGGAAAAGAAAGGGATAAAAACATGTGAATGTTAAAAAGGATTAGACTTCTAAGCATCATCCTAAGAGATGTAACAAAATGTAAATAGAATCCTATTCGGAGTATAAAATCCCATGCCATTTTGTCATAGTTTAGTGGGAATCACAACAAAATTTTAGGATAAGGACCAGGTGACTGGAGAGACGTAGCTGCCAGCTGACAGCTACCTCAAACGCTGTTAAAAATTGCCTCTAAAGAGAGAGTGCCAATCTTAATAATTGGACAGAGGCAAAGGTATTGCAATTGAAACTTACCCATTTTTCCATATAGTAAAATAACACGCACTTGAGAAGAGTTGCTATAGTGCATGTAGCACTTGCTATAGGTGCAATACAAAAAGGTTGCTATGCTACCCCTACACTTATAGCAGAGAAAAAGGGCCTGTTGCAGATGGTTGAAGGCTGCAGCAAGGAGCTATAGCAGGCTCTAAATGATGAAAACACAGAGCATGGAACCAATAACTTTCAGAGCTACACTGACAGCATTGAAAGTTGGATCTTACAGCAAGACAACAATTAACAAACATCATTCATCCAAATAATAGTTGCACAGCATTATTTTGTTTTTTCATTATGGTCTGACATTGCATTATTTTGTTTACTAACAAAGCAGTTGGTGTCTGTTGGTAACAAAGATATATTATCTTCTAGTATAAAACAAGAATGATGACTAACAGTTTCTTTTGCCGCAGACATTGCGAGAAATCCAGCACCCATTTCAACCTCTTGCAACCCAACAACAACAAGTCCAGCATCTGAGGCTACAGATCCGAGCCATGAAGTAAGTGAATCCTGGGATGCTTTTCCTTGTCCAACATTCCAAGTGCCAGTCAAGATTTTTATGTTTTCTATTTTTGTATACAAAAATTCTTTGCCACCTAATTCTGCACGCAATATGCCATCAAGAGGTCCTGGAGAAGTAATGTTCCATCCACGAATGCCACCATCATTAGCAAGTGTGAAAACAAAACCCACTCCAACAGTCATTTTTATGATTGGACTGCTATGAGCTACCCATCCCCCTATGAGATTACCTTTGAGGTCCAACACCTGGACAATACCAGTCACATAACCTACCCAAATACGTGCCCCAAAAGTACAAAAGCACTGAACAGCTGATGAATGGTAATGGAAATCCTGTATGCAATTGCCATTTCCATCCCACTGCACCAGTACGCCACTAGAACACCCTGTCCAAATCATTCCATCAATGGTTGCCAATATTGCTTCCGTTCTTCGGTTCTCATCTCCAAAACCACCCTTTGCTGCAACTCGACGAACAGCATCTGCTGCCCCCATTATGGCATTGCGTGAACGCTGAAAGAACCCTATAGAACTTTGTGCTTTGTCTTTCCTAGAACTTGAAACAAGTTCAACTGAAAAGTCTTGTATTGATGAAATGTCCACCCGATTTTCAATTTGGCCATAAGTATTAAACACTTTCAGCATCTCTCTTGTACGGGCATCCCTGTAAAGTAACAACCACTGGCATAAGATACACACACTCTTTCAGACACATGATGACAAATCTAATAAGTTATCAAGGAGAGAATATCCATAATATGAAGGTACACAAGACACTGCCACCAGGGAAGAGAAGCAAAGGTGAATAGCAGTCGTGGAGAGAGGGAAAATGTGGAGGAAGAAGAAGCAGTCTAGCTTTCAGAGGCTAGTATCTCCACACCAAGTCTAAGATCTGCCTACCGCATTATGACGCCAACCTCCCATATAATTCTTCTAACGAATCAACTTATTCTATCTCCTTAAGTCACAAGATTCCATCAAAAATAGTCACCCATCCTATATTCTCTACTTTCCCCCTACTGAACCCACCTCACCAGTCTCATTCCTTCTAGAATATATATGCACCAAATTACATCCATCATTATCTCTTTATATTGTGCATAAATTCTACAAATACATTGCCATCTTTGCCAAAGACTACATCAGCCAAAGAACTTAACTTGTTAAAAGACTATATGCCTCCTCACGTGGAAATCTTTTGGAATTTTAAGTGCGGCCAAAGTAAAAAACCACCATATATTGTGCTGACATTTAATTTAATTAGGAAATTGTGGGCGTCTGAAATCAAACTTTTAACAATCGGTCATAGATGCTTCTGACCATGTAAAAACCATTTCAATCCAAATCTTAAATGGCTAGTGATCAAGTTAGAGATATAATTTTCAACAAATGATGCATACATGAGATATCAAGAAAAAACATCAGCCTTTCAAATCCCACATTCTTATTGGAAAAATATATATCTAAAATTCAGGTGAACTATTAATAAATTATTTTATAATTAAAAAATTAAGAGAATTAAATAATATTTTCTGCAAAAGATACTTTATGTCCCCAACTAAACAGAAGAAAAAAAGAAAAAGAACAATTTATTACTAACCTCTAAAAAGTCTCAAATACAAAGTGCCAATCGTAATACTAATACTAAAAGAGACTAGGCCTGTAAATCATATTCATACCACAAAGCAAATGAAAAAAACCCAGCGCTCCACACCTTTGCTCTTGAATTATCAGATACTAAGCACTTTATATCAGAACTTAGCATGTTATTGAAACCATTTGTTGAAAATTGGTTCCTCAAGTCAACATAGGACCTCTCCACCAATAAGGCAGCTGTATGTCTTTCCTCTGTTGTAAGGGAAATAGATTTTTCAATGGCTTCCCAAGGCCATATCTTTATAGTTCCTCCTTCTGAACCCGACCACAAATCCCCTGGATCAAGGAATAAAGAGGAATGCAGGGAAAAAAAAAGATGAGGGGAAGAAGAAACATCAATATATTACACGCATTAAATAAGTAAATTGATTCCATGACCAATTCCTTAGATTTTATTAACTATAGTTAATAATCAAATTTCAGATTGTTATGGCTCTGTTTGTGGCTTTTATTTGATGAACTGTGTAGGCAGTAACTTTGTTTCATTATCCAAAGATGGCCCCCTCTTGCATCAATGTCTGTGTATAAAGGTGCACACACAAATAACGAGAACAGCATTGTGCTCAGAAAGCCATGAGCAGCTAATAACACATGTGAGAAAAAGAACAATTGTTGATGCAAGAAAAAGCACATTATCTGGGTAAACTTGGCTGGAAGGAAAGAAACAAGACTTACAGAGGTAATCACAGTAAAATGCAAGAAGGTAGCAAACATCATATCAGATAAGCCTGCATAACATAATTTACTCGCATGCCAGTCCTCATCAATTTACTCGCAGGAACCTTCTTTCCTTCCTCTAAATATTTGTTGATAAAATAATTCATTTACTTAACTGGAGACCACAAAAATTATTTGCAGAATGAGGATAAAAGGTAGTGGTTAAGGGTCAACTGGAAAATCCTTCAATTATACAAGTAACAACAAAAAAATAGGGGGGCCAAATCAAAAAAAACACAATACATTATTTTTAATTTCATACTATAAATAAATTCTCAATAGCAAGAGTGGAAAAAGAAAAGATTTAAAGTCTCATTCCTATTGCCAAATAGGAACCATAACAAGGAACAATATGTATTATAACCCTATTCACCTATTTATCCTTTTAGCAGCACGTCTAAGAAATATATGCCTCAAAAATTATTCATGTTTTAATTGAAGAGTTAATAAGCTTCCTGATAGAACTTGCAGATTGCATGTTAGAGATTCGAGTCAATAGGGAACTAGAGCCAGAATATGTAACTCTAGAGAGAACACAATAATTCACTGCATAATACATCCATAATCCTAGAACTGACAGATTATCCATATTTAAAGAGTCTTATAAACATAACTGATAATAACTGAACATAAGATAACTACTAGGTCCTAGAGAAGAAAGAATAACTAACCCTAGAAATGGTTATCTCTAATCAGCCCCCCTTTAGCCACATGTCCTTTTCCTGGAATAAACCAAGAGAGGACGTGGAGTCCTATCACTTCCCCTATTCTGTTCAGGAATCATCTCGATTGTAAGACAAAAATGCTTCCTTTCATTAGATAACCTCAGATCAAAAAGTAAGCCTTATTTTATTAGTCAGAGGTTAGCTAATAGTATGAGAAATTTCAAGAACTTCATGTGTAATTATTGTCATTGAGTTATACAATTAGTGTCTGGCAAATTTCGAACTGGCACATTAGAAATTTCAGTGTTCCTCTAGGTGCTAATCATTGAGATGTCAGATAAAATACCTCTGAGACCTTTTAAAACAGGAAGAGCACTTTCTTTTTTTGAGCAAAGATGTGACTCTTCTACTAGCTTTTACTTTTTAACTAACGACTTTTTTACTCATCTTGTATCTTCTCCAAAAGTCTCGTGGGTTGCTTAAGGGATTGAATGGAATACGAGAGGAATTCTTAGTCAAAAGATTATGGATCATTTATTTACTTAAGAGGCTTGCTGCATACCTAAAAAGAAAAGAGTCATAGGTCTTGGTATTTCAGTGCCCATAAGCATTATGGAATTAGGAAAAATGGAAATGGAACTTCATTAAGCATGCTAACTTCATAGGCACTGGGTTATAAACAGTAGGGATATAGTTTACCGCGTAATGGATGAGATTCCAAACCACTAACAGCAGATTTTGCAGACCACAAAAAGCACTAGGTTTTTTATTCAGAAACAATTAAATATTTGGTGTTTCGCTGCCCATTGTCCAATAATCACTCCATGTTACATTTGGAGTAGCTTATTAAATCTTGCTTGTTTCTGCTTAGTTTTCTTCTTGTACCCAGCTAAGGAGAATATCTTATCCTCGTTTGTAAGTTATAACTTCATTTTCCGGTTGAACAAACTTGGTTTACCAATCCAAATTCAGATATTACTTTCAGCCGTTTTTTACTCCTGAGAACGTGGCAAGGTTTTATCCCTCTCGCTTTATAATGCATCCCTATTTTCTCATATGAATGGAGTAGCCTATTCCAGGTTTAATGCAATTATTTATAAAATAAAGTCAAAATGAAATCAGGGAAAAAATGTAAACAAAGCAGTAACATAAGTAATGAGCAAGTCACCATAAGACGTAATAGTAAGTGAAAGAACAGGGCCGCGGTGAGCCTGCCAGGATAAGCTTTCCTGAAATCGAGTCCTCCGGCTCCAGTTCTCATCTAAAACCTGATCCATGTGCCAGCATCGAATTTTGCCATCTTTATGTCCGCTCCATACCAATCTGTTTCCTTCATCTGAAACCAAACACAGTGCAGGTGAAGTCCACACAGACTCCGAAAAAGGGGCCGTGTCTTCGTCGCCACTCCTGACAGTTTCTTCAGCGCCACACCAGGCTGCACAGAGATCCTTGAAATCCCAGACCCTGACCCCACACTCGCTAGCAGCCCACAGTTGGGACTCGGTGCTTGCAATAACCCTCAAGAAACGCCCAATCTGAGTTTCCCGCAGGGGATGCGGCCTCAATTCAAGACTGGGAGGCTGCAAGGGGTGGACTGCCGCCCGTACAGGAACTTTGAAGATGCCATTTCCTCCACCTTTGGCAGCAAACTCGGGTAACCCAGGGCGGGAATGGTTCCCCTGGCCTGAATGTTGGTTGTGATGGTCGGCCGAGAGCTTGCGATCAAGAAATTGAAGCATGCAGTCGAGTCGTTTATTGGTGGATTTGATGGAATTGGCGGCAGGAAGAGAGTGAGGACCATCATCCTTATCGTCGTCAGAAGAGTAGGATGAGTGCAAGTAGATGTGGGCATTTATCGGAGAGTGATTATCAGTTTCATCGAAGCGGACCTCGCGGGGACCGGGCTGAGGGTAGGAGTGGGAAGATAGATGGTCAATCAAAACTGACGACTCGTCGTTTTCGACCAGTCGTGGATCCATGGGAAGAAGATACTGTTTCGCTGCGGAATTGAATTGGTAGGATCAGAGGATCTAATATTTGCGCAAATCAAGAAGAGGAGTTCAAGCTGTCAAGTCTCAACAGTGGAGTTTTTTTTTTTTTTTTTGCTCAGGCTCAACAGTGGAATTCAGACGAGGGTGAGGGATTGGGTTTTTGACCAAAATAAGAATTATTTTTAAAAAAATTAAAAGATTAATGCAGTTCAGAAAATAATTCTCAGACTAATGCAGTTTTAGAAGATAATTCCCAGAGTAATGCAGTCAAGGGGGGGATGACTAACGCCACTTGTTGCGTCAGAAGTCCTCACGTGACTCGACGCCACGCTAGATGTCACGCAACGGGGCCCGATCGACGCGACGCCACTTACGGCGTGAAGGGCCCCGACGCCACTAAGGCGACGGGGCCCACAAGATTCCCCCGGCCGCAACCTCCCCCCCCCCCTACAGCCTAACCCCCGCGCCCAAACACCCCCCAAAAAAAAAAATTGTTCCACCCGTGAAAGCCCCCCAAGCACCCGTGACCACCCCCTTCCAAATGCTCCCTCTATATGTAATTCACTTCCTTCGTCCTCCATCCCTCACCCGTGCTCTTTCCCTCTCTCTCTCACCATTCACTCATCTGCAAACTCCATCAATCCTCCATCACCATTTGCTCTTGGAAACTCCTGCCATCCTCCATCTTCTTCATTTTGTTCCTTCTTTTCTTTTCGTTTTTTAATTCCATATAAACATTGTGTTTCTTCTTTTGTTCAGTTGCAATTTGTGTTGTTGTTATTTGTTTTATCTATATTGTGTTCTTCTTTTTCGTAAAATAAGCAAAAAAATGAATCAAATTCGTTCATTTGTATATTATAATGGTTCAAAAAATATAGGTGTAGACGGATTGAGCTTTGAAGGTGAAAGCGAGGAATGATTATTGTTCGAGGCACGACCGAAGAAGATTTATGTAAAAAGATCCATCGAAAGTTGAAGCCGCAACAAAATCAAGTAATATCTTCGATGACGGGTAGAGTTCCTTATGGAAACCAATATGTGGGTTTAGACATATCCGATGATGAGGATGTGGATGTTTTTCTTCAATCATTCGACGGAAACCAATTTGCTTTGAGTTATATGTTGATATTGAGACGTTAGAGGAGGGTGTACCAATACCGACTCATGGACTCCATCACACATTATATGGCTCATCTACACTTACACTTCATCCAACAAGGAAATGTTTCGTATGAAGAAGAAAACGACTATATGGGAGATGAATCGACAATGAGGAGGAGCAAGAGGAAGAAGATGAAGACACGTTATTGTCTAATGACCATGATCGATCGATAGTGATGCGATGACGAATATCATCGTAATGTCATGCCACAAAGAACCGGTATGTTACAATCATCGTGTTAGTTATGGAGTTGTTATTAGTTACCATGTTTTCGCATTAATTGTATTATGTGTGAATGTGCGCATATTACACCGCTTTTGGAATGACATTCCGTATTATGATGAGGTCATGATGAAGATTACCCATATGAGGATATACTTGGATGTGGAAGGCTTGGGCGGGTCTGTGGGCAAGAGGAGATGCATTATATGTAAAACAACAATTCCGGTCCAAGAATGATGTGCAAGCCGCAATAAAACATTATTGCATGAAGGAACATCATGAAGGTGAAGTGGTTGAGAGTACTACAGCCAAGTATTCAATGAAATGTCAGAATCATGAACAAGGTTGCGATTGGAGGGTAAGAGCAATGAAAACCGAAGAATAGGAACACTTGGGTAGTAACTAAATGGGTTGGAAATCATAGTTGTGTGAGCCAAATTCTCTCTCAAGATCACAAACAACTTGATTCTAAAATTATTTCCGAGGCCATAAAAGGTATGATGCACAATACCATTTGATAATTAGTTAATTTATTTGAACATAAATAACATTCCCCGTGTAAACTTTTTTGTAATGGGTTTTGTAGACATGGTGAAGGAAACACCTTCGGTACTGTGATCATGATACAAGAAAGGGTGACTGAATGTTTGGTTATAATGTTTCTTACAAGAAGGCATGGAAGGCAAAACAAAAAGCTATAGCTAAGATTTACGGTGATTGGGACGAGTCATATGCGTTCGCCAACATGGTTCGAGCACATGCTTAAATTTTCCCCGGATCTGTTTATCATATTCAACATGGACCGTATATTGTTGATAGGCAGGTTGTTAATGGGGTTCGGGTTTTTCAACGTACATTTTAGACCTTCTCCCAATGTCATGATGCCTTCCAATGGTGCAAACCAGTCATACAGGTGGACGGTACGCATTTATACGGCAAGTATAAGGGGACGTTATTGATTGCGACCGCCCAAGATGGAAATAATGAGATCCTGCCGATTGCATTTGCAATTGTTGAAGGTGAAACTAAGGAAGCATGGGAGTATTTTTTGGCTTCCATACGACTGTATATTACAAATAAGGTTGGTCTATGTCTTATATCTGATCGTCACAAAAGCATAATATCAGCAGTCAGCAATGGAATGCTTGGTTGGCAGCCTCCTAATGCATACCATGTGTTTTGCATTCGTCATGTTGCGAGTAATTTTAATACCCGCTTCAAGGACCAAAAGTTGAAGAAAGATTTAACGAAATTAGGTAATAAACTCCAACTGATGTGCAGTAACGTTCATTTTTGTCATTACTACAACCTCAAACTGTTGTGTCTTTTTGTCTTTTTTACAGGATATGTTCCAAATAAAATACACTTCGATGCTTTATATGCCGAGTTCTGCAATTGCAGTCAAGAAGTGGCTGCATGGATTGAAAGAATTCCAAAAGAGCAATGGTGTCGGAGTTACGACAAGGATGGACGAAGATATGGTCATATGACAACCAATTTGGCCGAATCAATCAATAAAGTGTTCAGGGGAGCAAGGAACATGGCCATAACATCGTTGGTAAAATGCACCTATAGCCGACTTGTTCGTTACTGGGTCAAAAGAGGGACCAAAGTACAACAAGATCCAGTGAACGGACAACTTTTTTCGAGTGCTATTCTACAAGCTATGACAAAGAATGGAGAGCGAGCCACATCGATGCGTGTTCGGGAGTTTAATGTGGCGCGTACCACGTTTGAAGTTGACGATCAAGGCGAGACATACTCGTTGAACTTAAGCCAGGGGATATGCCAGTGTGGCAAGTTTCAGGCATTCAAATTCCCATGCGTCATGTAATTGCTTTGCTTGTTCGGCGGATCCCATAATGCTTCACAAGACATCGATCCAAAGATTCTCAATCTACAACATTATGCATGTTTACGCTTCGATTTCAGCCGATCGGTAGTGAACAAGGAATACCCCCGTTTCCGACCGAAGATTATCCCCGATGAATCGAAATTGCGTGGTACGGGCCGCCTAAATCAACACGCATTCGCAATGAAATGGATGATGTGGAGGTCCAACCTAGCTCCATCGAATTATATGTAGTATATGTAAACAGATCGGACATAATAGGCATTCATGTCCTACGACGCATAGCTAATTACTTCAATTTTGCTAGCATATGTGCCTTCGATTGATCAAGGGACTTGGAATGTTTGGTTATAATTGTATTTTTTGTAGTCTCTAGTTCTCCTACTCATATACGTAAAAGTAAACAAATATGACATCATACAAGAGTGCATGCAAGCTATAACATAATACGGTCAAATACTAAATCCATAGATATATAATATAATACGGTCAAATACAGTAATCCATAGAAATATAACATAATACGGTCAAATACAGTAATCCATAGAAATAAAACATAATACATATCGCGCAATAATGGATGGGTGGAGTATATATGTTCGACAGAAAACTAAACAAATATGACATAATACAGTAGTGCATGCAAGCTATAACATAATACATATCGCGCAATAATATCAGGGTGGAGTAAATGGAGGCCACGGTCTCGAACGCGCATCACACGCTGGGTTCCTACGGTAGCACCAGTCCACGCCGTCCATCAACATTCTCGCCTATAATTGAAATCCTCGCCAGCTGCCGTATAAAGTCGTCGGCTTGGTCACCTCCGTAGTCGGACTGTGGTGTCCCGACCGGTATGGACTAGTACTAGATCCTCCGCCGCATAACCCCGTCCATGATGGTAAGAATGGAAGGCAGTAAAACCATGTGGAGGCTGATGCGGCCTGAAGCCAGGAAAGCCATATGGAGGCTGATATGAACTCTGTGATTGCCACTCATATGAGAAAGGAACCTGTGTCTGCGTCGCACACATCGTGTGTGGCGGTGGGTAAGAAGCCATCGGTACATGTATCTCGCGAGCCACCTGTCGTGGCATCTCCTCATGCACCTTTGCTGGCATCTCCTCTGGGTACCATGGAACCTCAGTATAGGCCATATTGGGCCCTATAGGTGGTCTATATACACCACCGCCACGTGGCCCAGGATGGGGTATCTCATATGCCTCCTTCTCGTGCCGTGGGTCGTCGTTGCCCGAGTCCCCGTCCCTCCTCGCACGGGCGGTACCTCTAAAGCGGATCTCGGTACACCGACTAACCCCCACTTGGTGCGCTAGGACCAGGCTCCACAACTCGGCCAAACTCTCTAAGTGCTCCCAGTAACTAGTCACAAACCTCCTGAACCTCTATCCGCCTGTATTGGGCACTAAATTGTGGAGAATTCATCCACCAAATCCACTCTACCCCATCTATCTGCATTTATCCAGTAAAATAAATAACAACACAAAATTAAGTTATGGATAATAAGATGAAAGATACAAGATAAACAATGGAAGCGTGATGCACGTTACGTACCACATGCCCTATCCCGGCGACCCGCCTCGTCATGTACCGTCTAGTGTGTGTGAAAAACCAAGTCATGTACTCGGAGTTTGGGGAAATTGGCGCCTCCGATGGATCTGTAGTCTCGATGGAGTTATGTCGCGTGTTCCATAACTGAATATATGGATCCATCTTGCCCTCCCAATCTTCAGTCATCTTACCACGTAAGGTAAGATCATGTGCACCCCGGGCGTCCCGCAGGCCGTGGATGTGTTGTTGCATGCCAAATTGTCGCATGCGCCGATCGGCCGGTGCATCTCGACTATGTGGAAAGCAAGTAAGGGTGTTACCGCCCTCCACATGTCCTGCATGTGAACATCTGCACCCATAAACTCATATCTGGCGTCCTTATATGGCTCCCACTTCACCTGTACATGTAAACAAAAGCGAATTAGTTTACTCTTTTTGTTCCGTCTTGTCAAATGTATTATACATACATCGTCCCGACCCATCTGGTCAAGCTCTATCCGAAATGTCTTTAGCTCACGTCGCCATGCCCGCACGTTGACATTATTGAACCTGCGATATGTAACTCACAAAACATTAGTGACATGACCTGCAAATAAGAACATAATCGCTCAATCTACTCCAACCAGTTCAAAATATTCATTATATCGTATTGCTTGAATACCATACCTGCGTCCGTAATGATCACCTGCATCACCTGGCGGCGGAATTGGAGGTGATATGGCAGGAAATCTAGACCATGCTCAAATTTGCAATAACAACAAACAACCCCCAATGTCTTTAGCTGAGGCCGACGTGGCCTGACATAGCTCGCGAAACAGTGTAGCGGTACAGTGACCCCCAACCGTATGTAGCGCCTCCTCAAGGTCACCACCCGGTAATTTTATATATCGGCAAGAGACCTCTGAGCTTGACTTGTCACACAACAAAAAGCCACCGAATAGGCGCATGAGGTAAGCACGTGTGTACTCAAGCCGTCCCGAACGAAAGGCCGAGTGCTCCTCCCGGTGACCCCAAAAACGGTCAAACCAAGCTCAACTTGATGTTTCCGCCAATCATTTCGGATGGGAGTGGAGTCCGACCCATGTAGTCTTTATAACCGCCGGCGGCTAGTTGGCATGCGTCCGACCGGAACTACTCGTCCATCGGTGGACAAACCTAAAATGGCCTCTACATCCCGTAGAGTAATAGTCATCTCACCAACCTAAGTGGAAGGTGTGAGTCTCGCGGCCTCCACCTCTCAACAAAAGCGAAATAAGGTTTCGTCAATCCGCACCAACATAAAAGTACGTAACAAATATGTAAGGGTTCTATATTATCTTGATCATGTACAAACAACTAAATGCATATAATTAGTTACATAAAGAATTTTAAAACATACCGAGAGTCTCTTCATACGAGCTACGTGCCAAAAACCTGCACGCATAAGGTGTTGCTGCAAATCTAGTGGGACAAGATCTTGGGTCCCGGACATCTCCTAAAGACCCCCGCGAGGCTCGCCTCACCCTCAAAGAATTGCATTCTCCTCCTGCTCCACACAACTTGTGATCGGTGTGGGATCCGCTTTGCACCTCCCGATTAAGAACTCCCCACTCTTTGGGGCCGGCTCAATATTGCGGCCGCGTATGTCATCCATTTGACTACTAACAATTTACAACAACACAACATATTTAGGTCACTAATTATTATTCTTTAAATAATTAATTATTTGACTAATTTTTATTATCTATTTAAAATTATCTTATCTATCTTAGGGTACTATAAATAATAATATACAACATATTTCACCATATCTTTTTATTATTGACTAATTATTATTCTCACAAATTTCTTAAATCAAATTTAGCAAAGCATAATATTTTACATTTTATATATGAAATTATTGTTTTACAAAATATTAAATAATTAGTCATCTATCTTAAGGTTTATAATTAACATACAAAATAAATAAAAAATTCACTAATTAATTAATTTCCTATTTGGTCTTGTACTAAGGTTAATATTAAATTTTAAATATTTTAATTGCCTAAATCATTAATTATAATATTTATTTACTCTTTCTATTATTTATAAATATTAGTAATTTGTAAGTAATTAAACATCTATCCTACCGTTATACATTTATTAAGCAACTATAATAAATAAATGTATATAATTAAAAGTTAAATCAAATTATTAAATAATAAAAATTAAATAAAAATTAAATGTTACCTATGCAAGCTTGAAGTCGAGAGAGAGGATTTGAGCCTCCTCCTTCTATTGATTCTCTCTTTTTTATATCTCAAAGTTTCTCAACCTCTCTAAACTTCAAAGAAATGAGGAAACAATGAAGAAAGTTAAAAACAATTAAGAAAATGGAGGACGAGGGAGTTTTAAGAATGGAGTGAATTGGACGAGGGAGAGGGAAGTAAAATGATGAGTGGAGGATGAAGAAAATGTGAAAGGAAGGAGGAAAATGATGAGTGGAGGGAGTGAAAATTAGGATGAAGAAAATGTGAAAGAGGGAAGGAGACAATGGAAGAAGGAAGGGGAATGTGTGTGTGTTGTGGGGGGCGGGGACAATGGAAAAAGGGAGAGTTGGGAGTGTTGGGGAGGGGGAGGGGGACGGGTGTGTTGGGGTGGGGTGGGGGTGTTGGGGAGGGGGGACGTGTGGGGTGGGGTGGGGTGGGGGGCCGCGGATATAATGGAGAAGGGAAGGGAAATGTGTGTGGGGTGGGGTGGGGGCCGGATATAATGGAGAAGGGAAGGGAAATATGTGTGTGTAGGGTGGGGGAGAGAGAGGGGGGCGCATGTCCGTGTGTTGGGTGGGGGCAAAAGGGAAGAGGGACCGAGCAAAAAAAGAAAAGGGAAGGGGGGTGGGGGCCGGCTCCAATGGAAAAGGGAAGGGGGTTGGGGTTTCGCGTGGAGTAGGGGGGCCCGACGCACGTCGTGGTTCGTCGGGAATCCCGACGTGCGTAAGGAATCGCGTCAAGAATCCCGCGCGTGTTAGATTCCCGACGCGCGTCAGATTCCCGACGCAAGTCGATGGCCAGGTGTCCTGACTTGCGTCAGGACACCTGACGCCAGCAAAGTGGCGTCACCATTGGTGACGCCACATCACACTCGCGTCACTTCTTCTGACGCAACTTATTGCGTCAGTCAACTCCCCCCCTTTGACTGCATTACTCTGGTCATTTGTTTCTAATCTACATTAATTCGGTATTTTTTTTAAAAAAAAAAGTTCTTATTTTGGTCAAAAACCCGTGAGGGATTGGGTGTTTCGGTGCGGTCTAGGAACTTAAAAAAACCAAAGCGAGTTGATGGGCGACAAGCTCATCAAATCTAAACAATGATGGACAAGATATCTTTAATTTTTTTCAACTAACCATTTTTAAATAAATAAATAATTCTTTCTTTATTTCAAATTTTGAATATATTAAAATAATTTTTCATATTATTAGGAGTACAGTTCACTAACTGTGCCTATGTTTGATGGAAAGTCACACAAAAATACGGTTGGAATCATAACAAGGGTTAAGGTGCATCAAGTACCTGAAGTATTTTTTCAGGTGCATTCTATGTTCTAAAGTTATTGGTGGTGCAATTTCATACCTGAAGTATTTAAAATAATGCAATCTTATCCATCCGTTTCACTGTTAATTTGATGACTCAGCTTAAGTTTGACTAAAAAAATCTGACTTGGCATATGATATTAACATAATAATGGGCACATGACAAGGCGTTTTTTGTACAGTGAAAAAAAATAAAGCGATACAGAAAGAAGCTTGTCAGGTTTTCTTATATCCCTAAGGGCCCGTTTGGTTCAAAGAATTTGGGGGCGGGAAAGGAACTTTGAGGAGGGAAGGGAACTTAAAGAAAGGGAAAGGAAGATTTAAAAGATGAGGGAAGATGACTTGAGTTGTTTGGTTGGAAGAAAATGAAGGAGTGATAGTTGGTAAAGAATTAAGAAATGTCTATTTTACCCTTAAAAGAAATTAATTCAAAATAAAAAAGAAAAATATTTTTTTTGCTAAAATATATTTTTTTTAAAAAATGTCCCTATTAAGTTCGAATTTGTGACCCAAAATTTTTTCATAAAGTTTAAACTTTCCCGCCAAGTTCGAACTTCCCGCCCAGTTCGAACTTTCCCTCCAAGAATTTCATGGGTAAATCTGTCCAAAAATGTGAATAGTGACCGAGAGAACTTGAGATCCCACCAATTTTGGTGGGATCTCAAGTTCCCACATGTGAGGGAAAAGTGGTGAGCCCGGGAAGTTGGGTTCCGGCCTTCCGGCACTTGGCGCACCAAACGATCTTTTTGCATGGGAACTCTATTAAGTTCCCCTTCCCTCCTCAAGTTCTATCAACCAAACGGGCCCTAAGAGCATCACCCATAGAAGATCCATTGACTTTTCTCTCTCTGTCGGCACAAACCCCCTCTTTCGGCATCTTTACCTCGCCAGCTATCCCTGCAACTCTCTCTTACCAGCGGCATGTTTCACCTTTACATGCCACCGGCGAGCATCATCCTCAACCACAGTTATGTCAAAGAGGTAGATTGGAGCTCAGATCTCCCAGCTATGGCCTCCTCCCTCTGATTTCTGTTGGCTATGGTCTTCTCTCTCCTCTAAAGCGAGCTTTTCCTCTCCCTCTCCATATCTTTCTTGAGGCAGTGAGAGCCCTTTTCCTCGCCTTTATGCGAGTTGTTGTGTCAGTTTTTCCTCCTCAACGGTCTCCATTGGGGGAGGGACATCTATAATTCATTTTCTTTTCTTTTTTATGGTGTTGGGTTTCAGTGGTGGTGTTGATAAACTATGATTATTCTTAGTTGGATGGTTGTTTAAACACTGTTAGATCCAATTCTTACCTAGTGGCTTGAATTCACATTCTTGAGGGAAGGGTTCGAGAGGTGTTATTCGGTGTATGGTCAACGTCACTGTATTTGTTTGAACAGAGGAGCATAAGTGTTCATCAAGATATCATATGTTTTCTTTCTTCTGGGGTTGGGTTTTCGATGATCTTTACCCAAGACGGGGCAACTATGTAGCTGTTGTAATCGCAGTTAGTGCTTATAAGGAGATGTACCTATAGGGTGAGTTTTGTAACTAACACCTTCTTTCATGTCACTTCTAACCTTACATGTCCCGGATGCGGGTGTAGTTCATGATTCTTCTTCTATTCCTAACTCTTCAATGAGTGGTGATCGGTTTTCCTTGTATTTGGTTCCTTTTGTTGTATTTGCTTTACCTTTGTTTGTGTTCTATATTCAGTTTATTTTCATATATTGTATCACTTTGCAATATTAATATAAATACCTTTAGAGCAAAACAAAAAAAAGATAGAGCATCACCCAAGTTGGATGGTTTAGGGTTATATCATAAACATCGAAAGTAATGCAAATGTCCATATGTTCTGTCAAACAAATGAAACGAAGGAAAAAATTGACAGTAGATATGTAATACCCCGCATTAATAATAATAATAAAATTTAGAACTTTAATAATATGGTTATTGTTATATAACTTATTAATGAGTTGGCAATAGTAAAAGAGCCCAGCTCATACCCAAACCCTAATTTTAAATTATAAATAGAGGCTTAGTGTAACACCCCCAAATTTCTAACAATTATAATAACATAAAATTTGCAATGATTTTGATGAATAATTATTGAAATTCAAAATAACTTGTATCTTGGGATAAGTGCAAAGCTAACTTATTACATTAACATAAATCCAAAACTTAAATAAATATGTTTTATTCGGAGTATAAATAAATAAAACTACCTAGAATTAACTTAATATTCTTTCTCACTTCTCATTGCTAGCTCAAACCCTTGGAACCTATTTCACTGAAAATCTACTCCCCCAAAGGATCATCGCAGCTACATAAACACAAAAATCAGCAAAGCTGGTAATCCTAATCAAGATAAAGATAATATAGTGAAAATAAAATATTTACATAAAAATAGCATTGAATTTATAACCAAAAGAAAAATGTCAATCTCGTTAATCTTTATTAAGTTTAATTAGTGGGAAGAGAATCATGGTAAACCCTGGAAACCCTGTCAATTACAAATAATCAAATTAGGCATAAAACATCTCTTCTTAATATGCACACATCTTCCCAAAGTTGCTACTAGTGTCCCAGCCAGACACTACCTTGGGAAGAATAGATAATATCTGTTCACATCATAAAATAGGTTGGAGGCATAAAGCTGAAGGGTTGTGCTCATCACTTTAGGAGGTACCATCCTAAAGCTATCCTCCACTGTTAAATTATTTTAAATACACACATAATAAAATTCTCAAATGCAGTCATTGAGATTTTGTCTCTATTTTATCATGAGATTTCCCGAATTAAACTATTAAGAATATAGTCATGGCTTCCTATAAGGTTGTCATGAGAAATTCTTATGACCATCATTTAAATTCCTGGCTCTACTCATTATCCCTTTTTGGCTTTACTAGGCTTGACATAAATGTGAAAGACCAGTGGCGGAGCCATGAATTTTAATGACAGAGGGAAAAAAAGTTACTACGTATATCATAAATAAAAGTATTTGAAATACAATATAGACCTAATATACAAAAAATTGTAAGAAATCGATTTTATAAATTAAAATCACTTCACTTGACTCAAAACTTATTTATAATTGAATTCATGCTAAAATCGAAAATTCTATGAGAATTCAATCATCTTTACTACTCTTATATATATATATATATATATATATATTAAAGGTGGTGAATAAATTTACCATAGAATGCCAAATTTGAGCATTAGGGGATTTATTAGACGGGGCTTGACATGTATAGATATTTTGTTATATTCTGGGCATTTAAATTGCATGTGCTTGTATATTAAGCATTTGGAGCCTTATGTTGCAAAAGGAAAAATAGTTTTGCTCAGCTCTAGATCATTTGTCATAAGCTTAGAATTTTACTACAAGTAAAGTTATTTTATTTATCTAACATGTGAGGAATTATCTTAGTTTATTGTCACTATTTGGGTCACTCTAGCAGTTTACAGTGATACTACATTGCTGTAATTATGGACAAATAGGTGAACAAAATGGTAATGTGAAGTCTCAACCTTTTTGTCAAGTTTCGTGTGTTTTTTTACATCATTTTGGCATCCATACATCTTATTTCTATTGCTGGAAATTTACCAAGGTTCTGAAACCCGGACCGGACACTGAACCGGTCAAGATACTGGGTCAAGGGCAGTGGGTCAGAACGGAGTCAAACCGGTCATAGCAGTGACAAGTCATATAAGATAAATAATAATAATAATAAGAGGCAAAATAAATTGAGATAAATATTAAAGAATAGGAAGAGAGTGGTTCAACGTAAACCTGACCATCTCTCACATCACATCACATCCCTTTTCACCTTTTTCTTCTTTCTTTCTTTTTTTTTTCCTCAAAGCATTTCACCTTTTCCTCAGCCACTCCCAACCACAAAATTTTAACTCCACCTTTATCTCCATATGTCACATTAATATTCTGTGCATCACATTTCTCTTTCTTCTTCAAAAATCTTCCCAGCTCTCCTTCCTCATTTGATGTTTCTGAATCCCGGTGAATTTCTTTTTCTCTTTGAGAAATGAGAACCGACCTTTACTGGTAAATGAGTGAGAGAGCTTTGGAAAGACGGAAACCATGATCTTCTCCTTCTTCGACTGCAACCATGATCATATCTCTCTTTGTCACCGCTTCTGAAATTGTTGCCATTCTCTTCTTCCTTGCCTCCATCGTCTTCCTTCTTAGTTTCTTTGTATTGGCTTTCTCCACCCCCTTTCTTCTCCTTCAGATCTCTAGATCTTGGAGACTTTTCAGATTTCTCTCTTCCTCCTCCTTTCTCTTTTCTCACCGTCGGAGTTTCAACTTCAGGCGACTTTTTTTTTAAATGACTCTGGCTCGGTCAACTCGGCCAGTTTAGGCCAAGTTGATCGAGTTAACCCCGGTTTTACCCTAATTCGGACCGGTTTTCTGATCGATTTTCCGGTCTTCGATCCGAACCGACCGGTCCGTGTTTCATAACCATGAAATTTCAGCTTTTTGTGATTATTTTGTTATGCACTGCATACTAATGTTACTTAGTAGAATGCTTCTTATGTTTTATGTGAGTTATTTGTGAACAAGTTTGCTTTTGGTTATGAATTAGTGACTGTGCTTATTTCTTAGATGATTCGTATTGTTTGGATATTAATGTTGACAATATTTTTTTTGGGTAAGCGACAGGGCTAAACGCCCAACGAAAATAAAATCAAACTAAACTAAACTATGAACAGTGGAGGGCCACAGTATGCTCCCTGCTGACTGCTGCAAGATTCGCCTGGTACAAGAGAAGAATTCCTCCTGGGGGCTCCTCAAAGAAGATCTTGTCGTTTTGAATGTTTTGACCAAACATGTAGTTGGCCATCCAATCCGCGCACATATTACCTTCTCTGTAAATGTGTTGCAGTTGCACCTCTCAATCCTTGTTCATCCAAGTCCGAATACGAGATAGAAGACGAATCTCTCAGACTGATCCACCACCTTTGGTGAGCACAGTGACTGCCGTTGACGAGTCACTTTCTAGAATTATCTTTCTATGCCCAGCGTTCCAGGCAGCCTCTAAACCATGCAAAATTCCCTAAAGTTCTGCTCTGAAGGCTGAGAATGTCCCCAGCCTAACTGCAAAACCACCCATCCATCGTCCTTGTGGATTTCTAATCACTACGCCACAAGCTATGAGACCAGGATTGCCTTTCGTTGCCCTATCCGTATTGATCTTTATGTAGCCTTCATCAGGGAATTGCCAGGCTATGTTGATTTGACGAATCCTGTATTAGCTTGCGCCCCTTTTAACTCTGCCGCCTCTTCCACGTCCTGTATCAGTCTCCTGATGAGTTCCATCTTGACCTCAAGGGGAGGCACCTCTTCCCCCTGATTACTCTTGTTCCTCCAGGACCAGATTTTCCAGCATGTTAAGAGGAGGGTCGTTAGCCACCCTTCCAGAGTGTTGCAACTGTCCGCCACCCCAAAATTATGTGCTATCCACGCGTTTATATCCTGGTTGAAAAAATCCCATGCAAACGTAGTGAGATCAAGATTCTCCCATATTCTTTTGGATGTGAAACAATCCCTTAGTACATGCATTAATGACTCAGGCTCCCTTTTGCAGCAAGGGCATAGCCCGTCACCGCCACTCCATTCGGCAATTCTGCATTTCGTTGGTAGACGTTGGTGCATCATCTTCCATGCAAAAATTTTAACTTTCTGCGGACCCTTCCACATCCAGAGTCTGTTCCACCTTTTTTTCTCATCCTCATCCGTTGCGACATGTTGTGAGAGGCTTCTATATATAGCCCCAACAGTGACTAAGTTAGAATCGGGGAAGTTCCACATTTTCCTATCAGGACCATATAATGGAGAGGGGGGAAGGACGCTATGAAACATGTCCACAACGTTAGTTGGTAGCCAAGTACTGATCATTTGTAGGTTCCATTCACCCATCGAATTAACCATTTCAGCAACCTTCAGGTTCTCGTTAAATTCAGGATTCTCGCCAAACAGCGTGTCTTCCAGTGAGCTTGAAGTGAGAAGCCATATGTCCTTCCAGAAACGAGCATCTCTTTCGTCTCCCACCTCCCAAACGAACCTATCCTCCAATGCATGCCACATCCTACAAAGGTCTTTCCAGAGGCGGGAATCACCCCGTCGGACCTCAAACACTGACCCCACCCTTCTACCGAACTTATATTTGGCCTGTAATACCTGAACCCAAAGGTGGTGAGGCTCAAAGTACATCCTCCAGGCTTTTTTGGCTAAGAACGCGTCATTCATGATCTCCAAACGCTTCAAACCTAGCCCACCGTCCTCCTTCGGGGAAGTGATTGTCTCCCAACTAATAGAGTGTTGCTTTCTTTGATTCTCAGATCACCCCATATAAATGCCCTTTGCATTTTCTCCACTTGTTGGCATATTGACGTGGGCAGTTTACAGCTTTGCATCTGGAAGAAAGGTATGGCTGCCACCACCGATTGGGATAGAGATATGCGCCCTGCTTGGGCCAGGCATAATTGATGCCAATTATTTAGCTTATCACGCACCTTCTTGATAATACCATCGTATAAATTTTTTGAGACCCTTCCATGTTGCATCATTGCCCCAAGATAACGTCCCATGTTTTTGACTCGTTTAAATCCACTAATTTGTGTTATCCTGTCCATGGCCTCCGGCGTTGTGTTTTTAGAGAAGAAAACACAAGTTTTCTCTTACACTAAGTTTACCCCCCGATGTGTCCTCAAAAAGCTTTAGGCACTTCATAAGGGTGTAGATCTGATCCTCCTTTGCTTCCATAAACACCATGAGGTCGTCTGCGAAGACTAAATGAGATATTTTTGGTCCGCCTTTCCCAGCAGTTATCGGTCTCCATAATCCGCCATTGGTCGCCGTCGTAATGATATGTGATAATTTTTCCATTGCCAGGACAAACAAATATGGGGATAGGGGATCCCCTTGCCGTAAGCCTCTGGAAGGTTCGAAATCACCCATTTTCCCCCCGTTCCACAAGACATTAATGTAGCTTGTTGTTAGGCATCGCATTATTAACCTGATTACTGCTTCTGGGATACGGATTTCTTCTAAGATTCTGCGCATAAATTGCCAACTAACTCTATCATATGCTTTGACCAGATCGATCTTGATTGCCATATAAGCTTTTCGTCCTCTCATCTTGTTCATGGAGTGAATGAGTTCCTGCACTATAGTGATGTTATCTTGTATCTGTCGGTTAAGGACAAAACTAAACTGGTGAAGGGAGACAATCTTCTCCATTATATGCTTAAGTCTTGCTATAATAGTCTTGGTCAAGAGCTTGTATAATACCGAGCATAATGAGATTGGCCGAAACTGAGCAATTTTGTTAGGCTTCTTTGTCTTTGGGATGAGGACTAGGAGGGTTGAGTTAATCTCTCCAATTTCTTCTGGGTGGGCCCACATTCTCTTGATGGCAGCACAGACTTCAGTCTTCAATTTATTCCATTGTCTATGGAAAAAAATGGCCGGGTAGCTGTCAATGCCAGGGGCTTTATAAGCTCCCATTGAACACATGCACTTCCAAATCTCATGATCGTTAGGAGGAGATTCTAGCAAAAGGAGCTTGTTACACCCCTACCGGCCTCGCCCTCTCGGGTGGCGGGTTAGAGGGATCTCTTTAATTTATTACCTTTCCTTAGTCAATTTTCTCATATTATCATACTTCAGAGCGTTACGCAGCAGAGCATTTGATCGGTTTGGACAAAGTACGTAATACTGGTAAAAGTAAAATAAACAGAAAGTGAAAGTCCCCGAATGGTTAAGGGTACAGACATCCGAATATAGTATTAATTAATACAGTCATCCAAAATATGATAATACAAAAAAAGCGATAGGGCATTCCCTATTCCTTCAACCCGACGCATCTTGCCCTGCCTTCTTCTTCCTCTGCCTGCTACTTCTTCACCCTGTACCTTCACTATAGTCTAGAGTTCAAAGTTGAACCCCAGAGTAACTGTCAGACTCAAATACAATATGTATGCAGTGCATGCAATGCAAATCACAATAAGGAAAGTAACAATAAATTCTGCCTCAGGCACAATAACCTGGCATGTATGTTCTTCCTCTAGCATAATCCGCAGGATTGCTTGGTCAAGACAAGCCCTCGCATACAATTAGCGCGCAAATCGGGGCCTCGGTAGCTAGGCGGCCGACCCCAACTACCTACCCCAAGAGGTTTCGCAAGCACCTATAAACACACACAATCATATAGGCCCTACTTACCTCACATACCTTGGTACTATAGTAGGTACTACAGCCCGATCATACATGCCCTGCATCGTAGCGAGAACCCTAAGGATGCACAGTCCAATAGGTACTACAGCTCGATCACCTACATCATGATCAAACACAACATGCAAAAGCAACATAGAGTATGCAAGTCAACAGTTACTACTTGGCACTCCTTGAAGTTAGCAAACACTTCTCTTGATATGGTCCACACGAGCTAACACCCTAGTTACAACAAAATATCACACTTTTAATTATGTTCATCAACTCAACTTCTAATCTCTTTGAATTTCGCCTACACCAGAACTTTCCAGGGTTGCTGTTCTAACTTTGCCGATTTTTAATAAATTCTAGAAAACTCGTATTATCATGAAATTAGAGACCATGGAACCCTTGGGATGTCTAGTTTATGGGGAAAATAATTATAAAATCCTTCTGAGTTCATATCCTTTTTCTTATTCACAAAAACCGAGCCTAACTCAAGGTTTCCGTAAATCCAAGTGTTTGTCCCTTACTTCAACGATTTTTATAAAATTCCACAAAAATCATTTTTATATGAAACCAGTGCCCATTAAACCTTTAAGATGTATATTTTTCAAGACAAAATACATTAAGGCCCTGAAAGTACACGTATTTTGACTTATAACCACTTTTACACCTCCTGGTCCAAATTCGACCTGCTGCATCTATACCCACTTGAGAAATTTTTATCTCCTAGTAGAAAAGTCCAAATCATACAAAATTATATATCACGGTGAACCTTAGGGTGTGTAATTTTCACCTGTAAAATTTCAGCCAAAAAATACTTATTTTACTATTTTTAAAGCCCAGTTGAATACGCACTGCCAGAAATTCCAGATTTGAAGATAAGCTTAGTTCAAGAGGTTTTTTGGTGTTTTCAACTTCGGAGACTTAGGCTACAACCATACCCTACACAAAATCATGTTTTAAACACTTTGGAACCATCAAATTCTCAAAAATCAAACCCTATAATCAAGCCCTAACCAGGTGCACGAAAATACTTTAACAAGAACTCAAGAAGATGGAGTTTTCGGGTTACCTCAAGATCGATCGGCAAATCGGTGAATACTCTTGTGTTTTGGATCTTGAAGCTTGGATATGGAGGTGGCTGAGCTCTCTCTATGCCCTCTAGAATTTCTGCCCCCTTTGGGGTGAAAATGAGAAGATAAACACCTTTTTATAAAGGTAAATTTTGATCCGGTAGAATTAGAATTAACAGACGTAATTTCCGACTGTTGGGTAATAATGAGATATGAATTTTTGACTTATTTCCCAAGTTTTCTAGAGTTTTCCAGGGCCTCCTAGGGATGCCACGTGCTTCAGCTCTTTCCCAAAAATATCTGAGATATTTTCTGCTTTTGGGGAAAATTACACATTTGGCCCGAAACTTTCAGAAATTGCGATTTTGGCCCAAAACTTTTTAATAATTACCCATCTTTTCACCAGCCCACAAGGGCATATGGCACGCCATTTTGGCCCCAACTTTCAGCCCAAATCAATTTTTACCCATTTATTTCCTATTTTGCCCTTTTTCCCCTGAACGTGGGACCTGCGGTTTGACTTTCGCACTGATTTCCCTTTTCTTTCTCTCCAAAAAATTCTAGAGAATTCCAAAGGCTCCTAGATGTCTTCCATGTGGAACCTCTTCTTCCACTAATATCTAGATATTTCTTTTACATTTAGGGAAAATTATCTACTTTGGCCCGAAATTTATGGAAATTACCAATTTTGGCCTGGGCTCAATAATTACCCTTGACTTTTTCCCTGAGTCTGGTAGACCTTTCCTATGCCTAAGTGGCGCCTCCTGGGCCCCACGATTCAGATCCCCTGGTCTTTCCATCCTATCCGACCCGGTCTTTATCTACCGGTCCCCATAAGTCCCGCTGGTCGACAGGGCATTTTCCCTTTGGGTCTTTCTTCAACTTTTCCCTAGGTATTTTTCTTCCAATTGGAATATTGATAACTACAAGTATGTTGGTTTCAACCGTAGGGGTGTTACAGAGCTCCCCCTGATCCAGTCTGGGCCACATGCTATCGGACATAGCCATCTACGATTCTGCAACTCCTCAGAGAAGAGCTCTTTATAGAAGTTGCATACATGCTCCTTTAGCTCGTTCGGGTCTTCAATCCACAAATTCAAATTACTTTTGAGGTGTGTGATTTTATTACTACACCCCCTCATCACTGTCGTAAGGTGGTAGAAACGGGTATTTTTATCCCCATCTACAATCCATTTTTGTCTAGATTTTTGATACCACATTATTTCCTCATTGTCCAGGGTCAGGTTCAGCTCTTTATGTAATTGCTCCTCTATACCTTGAAGTCTCTGACAATCCCTTTGCTCCCTTTGTATTTGAATACTTGCGATTCTATCAGATAATTGCCTCTTCCTGTTGGTGATGTTTCCAAAGATATCTTTATTCCACCTTTTTAGGTGAGGGGTGAAATTCTTGAGCATTTGGGTGACCTCCGTTTCCTTGTGCCATCTGTCCTCCATAAGCTTGCCAAATCTTGGGCGATCTATCCAGGATGCCATGAACCTAAAAGGTCGATCGCTCCATCCTTGCCTTCGGTCCCTCATTGATAGGAGGAGAGGGCTGTGGTCTGAAAGTATTCTAGGGAGGGCATGAGCTGAAGCATTTTCAAAGCTGAGTCTCCACTGAAAATTTGCACAAATTCTATCGAGTTTCTTGAACACCCTATCAAGATGGTTCCACTTTGGTCCCTGCCAGGTGAATTTGGCGCCTGTACAAGTCACCTCTTCCACTTCACAATTATCCAGGAAATCTTGGAATCTTCGACATTTTGAGGGGTTAGGGTTGGAACCTCCTGTTTTCTCTAAATTGCACCTTATGTCATTGAAGTCACCCGCCATTATCCATGGCTCCCGAATGGAGTGGCTGATACTTTCCACCGCCTCCCACATCTCATGTCTAATTGCCTCTTGAGGGTTGGCATAGATAGCCGTACAAAGGAAACTCCTGGTGCCCTCAATCTCAATTTTCATGTGAATGTATTGGGTGGCTTGACTGATGATATCCACTTTAATTCTTTTTTAGTCCCACATTACCCAAATTCCTCCTAAGAACCCAGATGCCTCTTCAACAATAACTTTATCAAAGTTGATCTGTTTCATTAGTTTGCTACTATTTTTGCCATTTGTCCTAGTTTCCATGAGTGCAACCAGAGAAACATTATGCTTCTCTATCATCATTTTGAGGGTGCGTCCTAATTTAGACTTAGCCGCCCCCTGCAATTCCAAAAGATCAAAGACATCAAAAAAATTTTGGGTCTGATGCAGGATGATTGTGCACCTGCGACAAACTACTCTGTTGCACTTGGGTTTGCTTAGTTGACTCATCTCTACCTTCCAACGTCACCACCTTAGAGCTAGTAGTTCCAGGGTCCGGAGGTCTAACTTCCCTTCCGCTATTCATCCCACTCAATGAGCTTCCTGCATGCAAATGGTTCCCCTCCTCGTATGCTTGCTCACGGGTGCTTTGCTGCGGTGCTTGACTTCTCTAGGCCTTGTCAACCACCTTTGTGTCTACCTTTTTGTTTTGTTCTTCAACCCTCTCAACCCCAGTTATTCTTTGTGTTTTAATTCTTCCCGTCAATTCACTAGTTCTCCTGTCCTGCTTCTGCATGTGAGCGCTGATTTCTTCTTTGCCCCCCTTCATAAGCTTTAAAACGGTTTTTGACTCCACCAATTTGGTTTTGTCCCTAGCTATTCTTTGCTTTGGACTTCCAGCTTGCAAAGATGTCCCTTTGCCTCCCAAATCAACCTCTACTTCCTCTTGCCCTTGTGTAGTTTTCTCTTCGACTCTCCCTTCCACCGAACCACCCTTATTTGATAGCATTGGGCCTGAGGAACCTCTAGGTTGCCCCTCATTCAGTTTAGTCTCATAATGATTCCCACCTTTACCACCCTGCGCTCTTCCTCTTCGAGGCCTAGTGACCACCATCCATGGGCTAAAATTGGAGCCCCCATCCTCTCCATCGGTCTTACTCTTGTCGTTTTGGTCTTCCTCCATATTAACATTTACCGCTCCTTCCTGCACGACCTGCGTTTCTGGTAGTGGAGCATTATGACACGCTTGGGAGTTGTGCCCATACTTGCCACATCGGAAGCAAATCAGGTGTAGGCCTTCATACTCCACTCGCTTGTATCTTCCATCTAAGTAATACTCACTCTTCAAGGGTTGGCTAAGGTCCAGCTCCACGCTGACCCTAGCAAACTTTCCTCTGGCGAGTGTTGTAGTCGCTGTATCCAATCTCATAAACTTCCCAAGCCAATTCCCCACACTTTTTATCATGGGTGTGTTCACGTATTCAATCGGAAAGTTAGGCAATCTCACCCATGCTGTAACATGGGTAATGGATGCCAAAGCTACTTGAAAATCTGGCTCCCACGACCTGAACTACTAGGTAATGGTCAAATATTGTCCATGGCCCTGCTAATAGTGCGAACTCCATGTCCTCCTTCTTCTCAAAACGAACCAGGAAATAGTCATTTTCGATGTCAGTAACCACGATTCTCCCCTCCCTAGCCCACATGCTTTCTAGCCTTCTTTTCATGAAACTGACTGACACTTTCTTCCCCATCAGTTTTATGATGAGGGATTGTTTCCATGATTTCCACGCCTTTTCCTTGAACACTGCAGACAGTCTGAAATTTGTTGTGCCATCCTCGCGTGTTTCAATCGTTACCTCTGTCCGACTAGCCTGGTTCTCTTGCAAATTGTTCTGGTTTTTCTCCACCTCCATCTCGTTTTCCTCATTATTATCTATCACTTCTTTGGGCTCCCATTCTCCATTGTGCTTCATGAGGATCGCCTTAAAACTTGATTGGCTTTCCATCCACTCCTCGTCTCGTTGTACCATTGTCTGATCGTTGGAGAAATTCTCGTCTCCGCTCTTGACTTTCTTCTTGCTCCTTTGGAGGATATTTGTTTCATCCGACGACAAACCACAAGCAGTTGCCGTTTGCATGGCTAGGGCATGGAAACCCAAACCCTAGCAGAGCAGTTCGAACTATGAAGTCCTAGTGGGTTTTTGTCATTTTTATAATGTTGACAACATTTATTTGATAAATTAGAACCTTAATTGTTGTAATTTATTAATTATATTTTTTTGAAAAAAAAATGAAGGAAAAATAGTTAAGATTTGGAATAGTAATTTTCAAGCCCTGGAGGGCTGGGCCTCGCCCTAGTGTTCTCGGGCCTAACTTTGAAAATAGATGTTTTTCTTATTCCGGCTCGGAGGGTTAGCCCCCGGGCCCCGGCCCTCCAAAATCGGCCCGGCCCCGATTCTCAACTCTACTCAAGATCCAACGCATTAGAAAATATCTTTTAGAGAATCGGGGATTTTTTTCCTCCTTTGATTGGCATTTTTAAAATTCCAACCCGACATGGTTAAATGATTGATTCCTTTTTCTAATAAAAAATTGATCTACACATTTTTTGTCATTTTTCTATTTTGTCGTTTTTATGACTATTACTATTTACATGATTAAATTAGTCTATAATTTCTGCTACAAAAAAATTAGTCGATAATTTCTCTGACTATAAAAATTGTCTTAGTATAAAATAATTTTTTTTTATGATTCCTTAATTTTCATAAAAGAACTTTGTTTGGAAATTTTTTTATTCTATTTTCAATTTTTTGACCTCAAACGATTTTAAGGAAAAAATAACACTTAACTTTAAAATCTTAAATCAATTTTATTACCTATAAAAATATAAGTACTCCATTAAGTTATCAACTATACGATTTAAACTTCAAAATGAAGTTGCGAGCAAGGACCGGTTGGGGGGAAAATCCGAAAATGCGCGCTTTCACATTTGCAATTGGACCCAAAATCGCTTGGCGCGAAAACCGATTTCCCTCCCCACACATTTCATATTGTACAAAAGATACCGTCACTCGGACATTGCACAAAAGAAGGGTTAACCGGGGGTCACTGTAGATGCTTAGGGCTTGCAGAATCTCAAAGCGAGGGCATCCATTTCCGCTTATCCCTAACACAGATCTTCCATGACTTGGCTGCCATTTTTGCTTTAGTTGGAGTCTTATTAACGGCAAGGGTTTTCCTTTTCTCCCTCTGTCCTTCTTCTTTCCGTTTGTCGGGGTTTCTTTCCATTTCTTCTGGTGTGGGGTGCTGAGGCAGCGTGAGAATGGCAGATGCAGCCATAGTGGGTGCTGATGTTAAAGTTACTAAGGAAGACCAACTTCCTAACAGTCATGCTCGCCCCAGAAATATCCGGAAGCGGAAAAGGCCCACCTTGTCGCTGGTAAGTTTAAGTGCAAAAGAGAAAGAAGCCCACATCGAAGTCCTTCAGAAGGAACTTGACGGGCTTTTTCAATACTACAAGGAGGTCAAGGATCAAAAAGTGGACGTCGAGCTGAGCGAGTGTGCTTCGAGAAATGCGGTAATCGCGGTTTTGATGGAAGAGAGCGAGCTTCCCTTGTCGAGGCTTGTTGATCAAATTTACAACAAGTTAAAGAAGGCAGAGAACGGGCTTGCGCTTGATCCGGTAACATATGCGTCGGTGAAAAGTAGTTTGCTTTTTGTGGGACAGAGGGTGATGTATGGTGTGCCCAATGCTGATGCTGATGTACTGGAAGACGATTCTGAGTCATGTTTTTGGTGTTGGGAGGTATTTTTCCTAGGTTTTCTTTTCCTTATTAGTTTATATATTCTTTAACATTTTAATCTGTTCACATGTGTGCTTCAGTAAAATAAGATCTATTACTCTCATCTGTATCCACTAGACTGTGTTCTCTGTCCTCTTGATCTTCATTTCCTTATATTTTTTATTTTTATTTTTTTTATCTACTTTCCGATTCCTTGTTATTAGCAGCTTACACCTATATACTACTCAGTCCCTCATCTTCTTAATGCTTCTGTACATACTTTTGTCTTTTTATTAACTTATTTAATAAACTTGCAGACAAGGGATGTGAAATTGATACCAATTTCTGTTAGAAAACAGTTCACTGTTCGACGAACTTGCCGCAGAAAGATCCACGAGAGAATTATGGCTGTTTCTGGTACTGCATTTTCTTGCTCTTGTGGTTGGCTTTGATTTCCAGTATATTCAAGACTGAATTAATTATCTATCATTTTGCATGAAAGAGACATACTAGAACTCCTATAATTTGTTTATATAAAAAAAAAAAAAAAAAAAAAAAAAAAAAAGAACTCCTATAATTTGCTGTCACTGTGGTGATTGTGTGTGGAGATTGTCAGATGTAGATGTTATATATCTTCCTGTTTTTATGTAGTTATTGCTAGTCCCTTTTGTGAAACTCTGCAGTCTGCAAGGCACAGTTGTAAACGGATAGTATACTTTTTTCTTGCCAAGTCCAGGATCCTTGTGGACTGTGAATTCTGTGTGACATATAGATGCATTCTTATATTGAATGTTCTTGGGGACTGTGAATTCTGTGACATAGAGCCATATGCACTGAGCCACCTTTGTTATAGATGTGCATCTACCTACCTTGATCATAGAAGTACATTTTTATGAAACAAATTAATGACCTTAATTATTTTAAGACTTCTTAAAGTAGTTTCTTATCTCTATTCTTGAAGAACAATTAACTATAGGCTATCCACATTCTCGTCTTTTCATTTTTTTCAAATAAATTCCTCTTTTTGTTTTTTGACAATACACTACACATGTAGAAATATGAAGGATAACTTCATTGCATATTATTTGGCGATTTATTTAAAAAGTAGATTGCAAAAAATTTCAAAATAGAAGAGAGCATGGATGAATTCTATCCAACTAAAAATCAAAGAGTATGATTGATAGGACTCCACCACGTCCCTTACTAGTGCACTAGAAAGAACCATGGTGTTTAAGTTATTTGTGTCAGTTTGCTTATGTTTTATGTTTATCCGTGTTTTATGTCCTTGTTTTATTTGGTGATCTGTTTAGGAAGTTAATTAGTAGGATAAGGTTCAGCGGTTATCTTAGGTGCAGTTACTTTCAGTTATGAATACCTAGGCTATATAAATGTATTATGACTGTGTTTATGTTATGAAGAAAGTATTAAGCAGTAGTTGCCTTTGTATTGGGTCTAGAGTTGCAGATTCTGGCTCTAGTCATTCTCTCTTTTCTTTCTAATCCTAAATCTGATATCGTAAGGTTCTTAGAACCCATCATTTTGGTATTAGAGGAGTTCCATCCTTACCTGTGGAACTATGGTGATCACAAGCTCATCTAATTATGATGAGGATTCCAGCCATAACCATGAAACTTCGCCCATTTGTCCCAACCCACATCCTGAAACATCTCAAGTCAGTCCACGGTTCTTTCTAGTGTGAACTAGTCAGGGATGTGGTGGAGTCCTATCAATGATCCTGATGCCTGACTTGTCATTATCAATTAAGTATGTACTTTCATTATATTAGGGAAGTTATATCTCTATTTATATGATTGTTATGCTTCTATAATCCTTTTATTGTGTTCTCCATTTTTCAATTACAATTATATTTTTATTAATTATTAATGGCTGTATTAATTAAAAATCTTTGCCTCCCTTACCAATTGTTTTTTCTGGTTTTATCCCCATGATGCTGCAGATTGGATAGTTTTGGAAATTGCTTTATTGTAGTATGATATCATGTAATATCCGTTACCACTTTGAAAAATTAGTATCTAGCTAGTTTAGTGGAAGGCATACTTGATCATATGCTATCTATTTCATAATGCCTCTTTCTCTTTTTCAGAAATGAAAACCATGCTAATGAAGCCAGAGAGTGAACAGATATACAAACAGAGCTTAATAAAGGCATCAGAGAAGCTTGATAAAGCCTTTGCAGAACCAGATATCCGCTTGTTAGTGGATGGCTTACTGCAGAAGAATAGCATTGACATGTACATAACCATAGTATTCTGAATATATATGACTGGACCTCAAGATATATAGTACCTTCTATTTAATTTTTTAACATTATAATTTTAGGGCTAAGAAGGAAGCAAGGAGAGAAGAGAAATTGCTACTTAAACAGTTGGAGAGAAAGAGAAGGGGGATTGAAAATGAGAGCAATGGCAATATCAGTGAAAGGCAAAGCGAAATGTTGCCCAGTGTAAGTATTTGCTGTTTTTATCCTGTTCGCTGGTGTTTAATGGTACAGGTTCTGACCTGCATAGGCATTCTGTAGAAATTTGTGTTAAAGATTTCTATTGGCCAAGGTGATGGGAAGTTTAATTACGAATGGGGATTGACCTGGTGATAGAATAATGTGATTATTGGTTTCATTAGATTACATTTGATACAGCCTTCTGGAGTTTATTATCTTTATAGTCTTCTAACTTCGTGTTCATTTATCTAATTTAGATTAATTTCTCTTTTGACTGTTAAAGACTGTTGTTTCGACCAACTGCACAATTATTGCAGGAAAATGTTCCGCAAAGAGAGGCAAGAAAAGGTGAAAGATGTGAAAATGATGGGTGTGAAAAGAGAAAACAGCACAGAAAGCAGCTAGAGGACAGTGACAAGGATCAACGGCGTCAACAGAAAGAAGAAGCTGAATTGAAAAAGAAGCGTTCACTACAAAAGCAAGCTTCTATAATGGAGCGCTTTCTTAAAATAAACAAAACTAGCCCCTCATTGAAGAATGACTTGTTCATAGCTAAAGCGAACACATCTAAATCATCAAATAGAGACAGTGGACTTTTGTCTGGTTCCGTTACACAATCAATGGATCTTAGTCTTGCATCAAGTAGTGAGATTAGTATTGAGGATCTTCGCAAGTAAGTTTTCCTCCTCTTCCTTTTTTTTAAAATTATTCTTTTAAAATGTAGCATAAGCTGACAACTACTAGGATCTTTGCTAATTTTTTTGGGCCCCCAAATCTGTGTTGTTGGATCTCAAGAAAAGATGTTCAACTATGCAGGTTGAACTTTTCTTCATGGCACAGTTTAGGTCAGTCAATTCGTTCAAACAGAAAATTTGGCTGGGGCTTACGTCAGCAGCCTAAGAGTGAACTTTTTAAGGAGCTTAAGCTGACGACTGCTAGAGTAGTATCTCATCATGATGAGTTGGGTGTGGAGAAGCAAGTGGATGGATTGAGAGGAAATAATTCTGACATCATACCACGCATGATGAATCCAGATGATTCTCTTCTAGAAATGAAAAAATGCTGTCATGGAAAACATTTGCTACAGTTTGATAATAGCCATAAACCTGCCTTTTATGGTATTTGGCCCAAGAAAAGGTTAGTTCAAATGATTGGGGTCGGATTTCAGTACTTCTCGCTCGGTCTTAAATCCTCAGTCCCTGATGACTTTCGTAATTAATTCATCAGTTAAAGAAGTACCCTAATAAGCAAGCAGTAGTTATCTTGCTTAGGTATCTAAAGGGCAATGAGCTGTTTTTCCTTTGCCAAATATCATCCTTCAAAAATTGATGTCATGCTTATATCATCATTGTAGGTGTTATGGTGGTATGTTTGTTGCTTCCTTTAATACAAGTCTAGAAGTGGTAGTAGCGTATGCTTTTTGCCTGAATGGTCTCTTAGTCTATCTCTTTCATGCTCATGAATATTTAATTTTTTTCTTTAAGCTAGATTTAGATACCTCCTTCCAGTAGCATTACTGTTGATCATTGGACTGTGTTGTCTTATTCTAGAGATTGCTTATGTGTTTAATGTGTTTCTAGTCATGTTATTGGGCCGCGCCATCCTTTTAGGAAGGACCCAAACCTGGATTATGATATCAGCAGTGATGAGGAATGGGAAGAGGTACTGTGAATTTTTCATTTTCAATTTGAATAATGTATGACGGATGTCATCTAGTACCAACATTCTCAATTGTCTAGGAGGACCCTGGTGAAAGTCTTTCAGATTGTGATAAAGATGAAGACGACAGTTTAGAGGAATGTTCAAAATCTGATGATGAAAGTGAAGATGGTTTTTTTGTGCCTGATGGATATCTCTCTGAAGATGAGGTAAGTTGTTGGTTTTTGCCCCCTTAAATGAATCAGCATTTGGATGTTTACATATGAATATTGGAACTAGACAAAAATACTGAAATCCAACTTTCTTATAGATTGTCTCTTTTCCTTTAGAACACTTGCTAGCAATTGGAATTTGTTTGTCAATTAGAGACACTGCATTACTCACCACTCCTATTATCTGAATGTAGGGTGCACAGGTGGATAGATCAGAAACAGATATTGGCATTGACATTGAGGGTGCTGAGAGCTTAACTGGATGTAAAGATATAGAAACTGAGGAGTTCTGTACAGTTCTTCGACAGCAGAAATATCTGAACAATTTAACTGAGCATGCTCTTCGAAAAAATCAGCCCTTGATAATAACAAATTTGATGCATGATAAGGACTGCATGTTATTGACTCACAATCTTAGTGGTAATCCTAAGCCAGAGCTTATGTGCTTGCAAGCGTTGAGTATGCGCTTAATCCCTGGTAGCACATGTATAGAAATATATATGGATAAAATGCAAGATGAGGACCAAGAAACCTGCCTCTCTACTTGTAAAAGTGCTGCAACAAACTATTTTATGGATGAAATTTCAGAGTCAGACCTACCTATTATTGTAAGCTATCCATTTCAGCTGTAAAAAAAAATTATGTTGTACAATTGTGGTTAATCAGGCTCAGATCTGCCTGTAATAGTTAGTTATGCATTTCAGCTAGTATATTGTCTTAGTGGTTAGATACATTGGCATGCCGCTGAAGTTGTGAGTTACTTTTGTCCAAAAAAAAAAGTTGTGAGTTACTAAATATAATAGAGATGTTAATTGGGTGATTTGAGAGTTACTTGATTGTGAAATGATGTATTGTTCATAATTTCCATTGAGATGCTTGTGATGAGTCTAGTAGGGAAGATCATCAGGCATCAGCTGATTTTACTGTTTAGGATGCAAATTTCTCAAGCATATCATTATTTTGCCTCATTTTCTCTTCCCTTTTTCCAGGTTACTGCTATTCAAACTTGTTCTGAGGACATAAATAAGGTGTTAGAGTCTTTGCAACACAAGTTCCCTGCTGTCTCAAAGTCTTCTCTGAGAAATAAAGTGCGTGAAGTATCAAATTATGTTGATAACCGCCTGCAGGTCTGTGATTTAGTGATATATCTCAACTGCGTTCTAGGGGGAGATTCTATTGCTCTGCAACTGTTAATAAGTTTCATAATGAGAAAATGGCAGATATCAAATATACGTAGAAAAATAATTACTGGCAACTTGCCAAAATTGCATGTGCCTAGATATGTGCATGACTGGCACTGCTTAAACACGGCGCCAACTTAAATGTAGAGAACTATGCATTTGAGACAAGTATTAACCAAGAAGTATTATACTTTAGAGGGAAATTTTGTCAAAGTTCGCCGTCTGTTGGGAGTTACTATGAACATAACACATGAATTGGATTCAAATAAACCTTTAGCAGATTCTATTGTAAGGTCCACAAGATAAATTGATTCTTTCATAATAAACATTGCATGCATGACTTGGATTTCATAATATTTTTACTTCTGCACTGGGTGTCTTTTTTTTCAGCTAATATTTTACTGTTTGCCTGAATTAAGAGATCTGAATGTTGACTTAATGAATCCTATGACCAAATGATTGCTCGCTCCCTTTGAAGAAAATAAACTCTCTGATTGACTCTTGATTTGTAAGTTAGCTGAATTCATAGCCGAATGATTATGCAGGTGAAGAAAGGAGTTTTGGTTAAGCTTGGCGTGGCACTCTACCCTGGTGAGTTTGCTGCATTTAATATTTTTTATTGTATCTGAAATTAAGTGTGCTTTTTCAAGCCTTGATCCGCGGTTTCCATATCTGAAATTGTCTTTGATAAATTGACAGAAAAGAGCAGCAGGGGAGCCAGGAGTATCACTACCTTTTTTTCTAAAAGGTGTTTGCCTCCTGGCGAAAGCGTGAACCCCGGTGAAACTTCACTTTAGTCACTGGCATCCGGTTGCGTGAACCCCGGTGAAACTTCACTTTAGTCACTGGCATCCGGTTGGATGTCCTTGTGTATACTATCTTTACCTTTTTGTAAGGTTGGACTTGGCAGAAACTTGATAAAAATGATATCATGGTTCAGGATCTTTGCTTTTGATTAGATAATGCTTGAGTTTGGACATGGCCCTCCCTGATCAAAGCTCTTGGCCATATCAATCTTTGTAGCATCTGAAACCTGTGTTGCTATCGCTCACAAAAAGTTTGTGATAAAATGTTTGCAAGTGAATTTAGTGCCGGTGTAATAATAGGCGTACTTAATTTAGAATTAGAGGCCTTCAACATGCGGTCTTGGGCATGTTGACGTACTTGCATAAAGATTCATCATTTTAACCAAATAATAATAATCCACCGATGTTTCTGTAACGAGAATTTTGAAACGATAGAGACCGATGGTGCAAGTTATTTTGTTGGACAAAGTGTGCAACTTATTTTCCCTTGAAAAGTTACAAATATCGACCAAATAAACTCTCTTCAAAGGCTACAAATCTCACTCAAATATCTCAATAAAAGGCCGTACATAAATGCTAATATAAAATAATTAAACATTGATGTGTCATGAACTCGCAAGGGTGAACGGGTGAACAGTAAATACGAGGGTGAAACTAACGAATTAATGAATGATGGAAGTTGTAAGGAGAGGCAAATTGTACGTTAGACCTGGAAAGGCCACGGCCAGTCCTTCAAATCCTCTTCCTGCTGCACCTTGGCACTCCTCATAGCCACGGTATTGGCCCCAGAATCACCAATAATGTGGGCGTAATATTTGAGGAAAAAAGCGAGCGTCAGAACAACCCACTCCAGGCAAAATATCAAAATACTTAGCCCACCGGCCAATTTGAGTATGACAGAACCATCCTCTTCTCTCACATAAGATTTCAACTGACCAAGAAAATCCCCAGTTCTTGTAAAGATGAGAACAGAAACAGAACCCTGAAATATGGCTGTTAGCACCGTGGCTACCATATGAGCAGAGTACCAGAGGCTAGCCCCAGCCGAAGCTGCAGCACATCCTGAGACGGCTCCTGCAATGGTCAAGACGTGGAGAAGAATCAGGAAGAAGCCACAGACAGAAGGGATGAGGCGAAGCGAGAGGGTGAGAAAGATGCAACTTGATGCTGCACCCAAGAGTATGTAGTTGCAGAAAAGGAAGACCTTGTAGGTGTGGTCATGTCGAGTGATCGAGCTTGCTGACTGACTGTTCATAGAAGCACCCATTTTCCGACGAGTGGGTGAGGAAGATTTCGCAAGGTTATGATAATTTGTGATCTTGTGTATTGATCTACTGCCTGCTTACTCATTATATAGAGCCAGAGTTCCGAGGCCGAACGGAACGGTCATACTCATATATTCGTTGATTGGGACTTTTGGGTGGAGCGGAATATGACCGTTAGGAAGTCCTTTAGAACTATGGTAAGTTGCAACGGCTAGTTCTGTACTCTTCCTTTTAAAAAAAAAAAGAAATATATGTATATCCGTTGTTTCCATCGCTTTAACTCGATTTAAATAGTGCTGACGGACATTCCTTTATCATCCAAAAATTGGTTAAAAAAATCGTTGGTTTTTTTCCTTTCAAATTTCAGTTTTACAATATAATTAATGTGGTAAAATATAATTAAAAGATGCCGCATTTTTTTTTTAATTATTGGCAATGTTAAAAAGTAAACAAATTTCTGGTTTGGACTATTTTATTGGAAGAAATAAATGATGACTTTTTATCTAAAACTATTTTTATATTACAAACGAACAATTTTTAGTATGCTTACAATAACAAAAATATGTTTCAATTAATATTACTACGTATTATATAAAGAGGGTAAGCCATGCAGTGAGGTTATTGTAATACGACCTAGAGGTTACGGGTCCAAATTTAAAATGGCTACTTATTTTTTTTTTTTAAGAAAGTAAGGTTGATGTAATGTTTGATCCAGTGGCGGACCCAGGATTTTAGGTTTGTGGGTGTACAATTAGTGGTGAGATTTGGGGGTTCGAGGGCAGCGCCCCTGAAATTTTTTTTAAGGAAAAATTTAAACGTATTAAAAAACAAAAGAATATAAACAAAAGATTAGAGAACATGTTGCAACCTATAAGCTAACTCATCTCAATGCTTCCTCTATCGAAACCTATAAGATTAGGGAACATGTTGTAACATAAATTTCCAGTGATCATATCAAGGCATATTGATTTGGAGCTTTGAGTAAATTTAAAAATTAAGACCTTAAAAGAATCCTGAAACATTTTAGGTTGACCTTATAAACATTCATTGGAAAAGAATAAAAATCCACTTGATTAAAACCGACGAGAATTTTATGCAAAATTCCAAAGATACGAGAATGAATCAAGATGAGGAGTTTCTAAACCGAGCCACTATTATAAACCAAGAACTTCCATATGCTTGGACAGAATTTTTGTAGCACCCTAAACTAAGTTTTAATAGAATTTCAAGACAACTTAACACATGCAAGACTTCACACAGAACTTCAGTCCAAAACAAAAGCACGTTTTGTGCAAAACTTTGACATTGAATTTGAGCAAAAACATTATTTCTCATACCAAAACAACATCCAATTTGTGCGGCAGTTCAAATTCAGAATTTTATAATAAAACTCAGATGCCTAAACCGTTTTTTAGCTCAAACCAGAATCAGCAACTATGTAACAACCCAAACACAATTTTGTGCTAAAACATGGCCATATAGAGTACTTCTTCTATCCCAAAAGGTCACAAAAAGTGCATAAATTTATCAAAGAAATATTTGCACAGCATCATCATCATTTGCAGTGATTTTAAGCCTAAGACATAATACCCAACATGTGCAGAAATTTTAATTCAGAGAATTTATGCAGAAACTTGGCCATTTGCAGTGACATGCAACTCAAAGACAAATGCCACCATGTGCAGATAAGCAGAATTTGTGTATAAAGTATAAACATGCCCATTGCAGTAAATTTTAGCTTGACAACAAAATTCAAACATGTGTAGAAATTTTAATATTGAGAATTTGTGCAAAAACTTGGTTGATTCAACAAATCTATCATCTATGCACTGGCTAAAGACAGAATCAAAAATGACCTCAGAAAGAATCGAGAAGCAACGATGGAGGAGCTGGAAGACAGAATCGAGAAGCAACGGCCGAGGAGTTGGAAGCACTCAATGGTGGATCTGGAAGGGACAGCGACGCCGACGACGGAGGGAAAGTTTGGGAGCCGAGAGTGCCGTGGGTGAGAGATTTGGAGAGCAGTGGCGGTGAATAGAGACGACAACGCGTGGCTGAACGACTTGGAGGATGGATCGGTGAGGACTGAGAAGTGAGAAAAATGAAATTGAAAAAAGAAAAGAAAAAGGAAAGGATATATTAGGACGTTCGAACCCGGGACTTGTAGATAGATGTGGAAAGTTACAACCAACTAGTCCAACCAGATAAATTGTAATAAAAGTCCTTCACAATATATGTATATATTTTAAATTTTTTATGTCTGCACTTGCCCACATAGGCACTAGTGTGGGTCCGCCGCTGGTTTGATCCTTATAGTTTTTCTGCATTTTGATTTTGGTCCCTATAATTTTAGTCCTGTAATTTAATAAGCACCTTAATGATGTTAAATATGATTTTGTGGCATTAACACTTTCAATTATGCTGAGGTGGTTTGATCATGGTACAAGTTGACTGTAATTCTAATAGCTTACGTGGCTAACTCATATTTTTTTTTAAAAAGAAAGAAAGAAAGGAATCTGGGGAGAGTAACCCATCCGCACTGTTCTTCATCATGTGCATAGGAGGGGGGAGGGGAGAACGCCATCAGAACTCAGATTTAATTTCCTCTGTAACTATGTTCATAACTTCATATTATTGCTAAAATTTAAGGAGGTGGCCAAGCTTCGTTAATGTGGTCGCAAATTCTGGAAAGGAAGCCCAAATATTAGCTGGGCGTTGGTCAAGCTATATCTACCAATAAGCAGCAGATAAATCATGGATTATACTCAAAAAATAAAAAGCACTGTTCAATTCAACAATCCTTGTTTGTTATACTTAGATCTCGTGTTAGACCCTGGCGGGAAGCATAATGGGGCTGGTTCATGAAGCATATATTCAAATGGTCAAGTTCAACGGCAGAGCCAGGATTTTGTATTTGTGTTTGCATGATTAGTGGGGGATTTGGGGGCGCCCCGATTTTTTTTTTTTTTTTTTAAAGGAAAGTTTTAAATACATTAAAAAATGAAAGAATATAGACAAGAAAAGAAAAGAAAACTTCGATTTAATATAAAAAAATAATAATTAAAAGTCAACTAAGCTATTATAACAGAACGAGTATAAAAGTATTCTTCGATTCTTCGTTCCTTGAAAATATTGCATTCTATTTTTATCATCAATCTTATCAAACATCACGTTCAACATAAGTTAGCATGCATGAGTTAAACCAATCATCATTTATCTGATTGCACAACTTATTCTTAACAAAAGTCATTGCAAAAAAAACCCCGCTCAACACTAGCAGTCGCTAATGGTAGAACGAATGCCAACTTTATCAACAAATAGACCAATAGATAAACAATATCCTTTCTCTTCTCAACCATCTTCAAAGCAAGGTCATAAATTGTTTTCAAATTGACAAAATCAGAATTAGCTTTTACATCAACAATAAAATTACCAAGACTTGAACAAAGAAAAGAAATATCTACAAACTCATCTAACTCAAAAGGATAGAATCAAAATCACATATTATTGGTAGTAACATTAGTAGTGACCAAAATTGGTATCCCTTTCTAAATAACCACATATTATTGGCAAGAATGAATTAAATCACAGCACCTTGAAAACAATTTAATGAATAAAAATTTACAAAGACGACGCCTTTAATTCAAAATCAAAAACTTGCATAGGCAAGTAGAGGATGATTAGGATAATATGATATAGAAAATTTGAAATTGCTTAAAAAAAAAAAAAAAAAAAAAGGAAGGGACAAGGGACCCCACGAGTTACACATCGAGATTCAATGTTATCTTATCAATCTCCTCCTTCATTTCTCATTTCCTTCCTTTCCTCTTTCCACACTTCCTCCTCCTCCTCCTCATAAATCTCTGTCTCCCCCTCCCCCACACACAAACACAGCAATGAATACTCTCAAAATTTGAGCCCTGTTTCAAATTATCGCTCCCAATTTCCTCATTTGTGTCTGCACGTGCAAACAATTGCACCAATGTGACTCTGCCACTGGTCAAGCTATATCTAAAGAAACTCGATGATCCTCAAGCTCGTCTTGCAAAAAGCTAATGGTGATTCTCTAAAAATCAATTATCTCCGGTGACAAGCTGCACTCAAATGGTCAAGCTATATCTAAAGAAACTCGATGATCTTCGAGCTCTTCTTGAAAAATGCTAATGGTGATCCTCTAAAAATCAATTATCTCCGGTGACACAAAAATGAACCCTTCCAACTGCGTCGCCCGATGGCTCTCCCACTCTGCCGTTGATTAATAAAATGAGAGAAAAGTAAAAGTAGTATTATATTGATTAGACGAATGCGATTTAGAGATTATGAGGAATAATGAGAAAAGGATGATGAGAGAAACACAACCCAGAGTGGCGATAGGGTTCTCTCCCGAGATTCCCCCCCCCCCTTTTTTAAAGAAAAGTTATCACTTAAGCCACATAAGTTATAAGAATTACAATTAGCTTCCAGGTTGCACAATCATTAAACCACACCAGTATAATTGAGGGTGTTAATGCCACAATCATATTTAATAGGGATAAATTCAATTTTCTCCATGTAAGTTTAGCATCAGCCACTTGAAAGTTTTTTTAGTTTATTTTTACTCTAAAAGTCTGAAAAACGTAGTATTTTTACCCTGACTTAAAAGAACCAAACGGTCAACAATTAATTGACCTAATTATGTTGATGTGGCTTTACCATATAGGATTAAATGCCACATAATAATCTGTTAGTTATGATTAGTTTTGATGATATATTATATAGACGTCATTATCCAGAGCAAAAAGTTTGCATACTATATTTATCTTATACCTTGACTAATTCTTATAGTTAATATAGATGTGAAGATTAAATAATGAAGAACGATTAAGATTGGAGATTGAAGAAAGAAAAATTTGTTAAATATTATGAGAACATCAATATTCAAGTCTGCATGATCAAACAGAAGTTGGAACGGCTCAATTCGAAGTTAAAATGAGTTACAAGTGCATTACTGAAGTAATACTCGAGTATACCAACTTAATTCTCGAGTATGATACATAAACAACTCCAATTCAGGAAAAAATCCCATCAATACTCGACTATTACATATCAATACCCGAGTATGGTACTGATTCTCGAGTAGAGAACATCAATACTAGAGTAATAGCGTGTTTTCAGCTACTCTGCTCAACTCTGTTTCAGGCGACGTCTGGTAATTTAATGATATCTCTCCAATTAGAAGTCTGGTTGAGGTGAAACCAATTTTGTATGAAATTAGACTCCCAATGCGTACTTTTTACAAAGTTTCAAGTCCAAAGGAGTTCAGATGAGAGAGCTATGATTTTTACAAGTTGCCACAAACATCAACATCATAATCCAGACCAAGCTTCGGTAATTTGAGTGTATATCACAAACTACAAATCCAAATGAGTTGAAACAAGTGCCATTGGAAACTAGACTCAAATACTTTTTCAAAAACATCAAGAACACAGAAAAATAAGATCAATTGAAGGAGATATGATGTTTTAAAGTTGACAGTCTGTTCTGAATGCTGCAAAAACACTGGTCAAGAATAACCTCCATTCATCCGATGTTAATGGACGAAATACAACTAGTTTGGAGCTAATTCTTATTGAACTGGAAAGAAGACTTAAATATATTCCTAAGAATGGGTGGTTTAACAAATTTGAAGTTATACAGAAGACGTTACGCTCACTGGAAATTGCCTCTTGTGCTGTCAATGTGATTGCTTCTTGAAAGTCTGAAATTTGCACAACAACATGGTATATGGCAGCCAACAGTTTGACATTCGAAGATGATTACTCGAGTAGAGGGTGATACATACTCGAGTAATGTAAAGATAGAGCCATTCGTGAAGCAACCTATCAATCGTACTCAAGAATGTCATTTATATACTCGAGTAATATCGGGAATCAGTTGTTAGAAAATGGTGATACTCGAGTATTAGGAAGGAGCTACTCGAGTATGTTAATTTCTGAATGTCATTTGCTCTCGGGTTGAGGTATACTCGAGTATGAAGAATATGATACTCGAGCATTGACAGTGTAAAGTCTTTGATATGATCTTGCTGCAACGATACTTGAGTATTGGATATAGATACTTGAGTATGGTACTCAAGTATAAGAATTGGGCTACTCAAGTAATGTCGAGGATTGAGCTTATGTGAAGTACTTCAGCAAGGATACTCGAGTACACAGAATGACATACTCGAGTATGAGCTATCAGCTGACGTAATTCATCTCTGCAACATTATTCGAATGTTTTAATTACCCATTCGTTTTGTTTAACTCTACTCAATCTTGCTTACAATATTATTAATCATCTTTTTGAGTGAGTTACAGATCACTAACGAATGATTCAACGAGTGAATGGGGCCGAAGCAATTTTGATGTTGAAGAATTTGGTGGAGTTTGCTACAGACATTCACAAATGGCAGAGAAGACAGAATGCAACGAAAACTTGGAGAAATGAAGTTGAATGCTCAATGTAATGCTCTTTAATGAATTAAATTACTCAATGTGATCATCGGCTTCAAATGTTACGACTTGAATATCTCAACGGTAATATTTCTCAACGGACCGATATTCAAATTAGCTCACAACGACTATTTCTCCAACGGACCGATATTCAAATATGTAGCGGCTATTATCCACAACCGTGATATTCTACAACGGACAAATGCTTCAACGGATTAATATCAATTGTCTATAAGTAGAGACACATTCAAAACATAGAGTACATATGTGAGCTTACAACGTCAAAATGTCAATACTATGATATTCACTTATTCTCTGTTCTCAATGCTTAAATAGTATACTGTAGAGAGAGATGATAGTTTATGTACTTCAGTGTTTATTTATTCACTTCTGTGAGAGAGAAGATTTATCTGTAAACATTCTATCTGAGAGTCACTCAAGATTGGGTAATCTTGAGTGGGAAACACATTGTATTGATTACAACTTGTAAGGGGAGTGAATCCTAGGAAGAGGATTACTTCAAGTACAAAGTGTGTAATCAAGCGGGTGTATTGATTATAGTTTGTAAGGGGAAGTGAATCCTAGTGAGAAGATTACTTCGAGTATAAAACGTGTAATCAGGTTGAAAGCAGATAGTGGATTGAAAATTTTAAGTGGAACTTAGGGACTGGACGTAGGTCAAGGATTGGACAGAACCAGTATAAATCACAGTTTGTATATTTTCTTCCCTTATCTTTTACATTTTCAGTATATGCTTATTTGAATATCTAATAGTCGATTTAGAAGTTGCAAAAAGATTTTCAAAGTTTCTAAATTTTTATCAGACACCCAATTCACCCCTCTTAGGTGATAGCCAGGTATAACATAATCCACGTTTGCGCCCTATTCATCTCTCTCTCTCCCCCCTCCCTCTTGCTTTCTTTGTGTACATTGCATCTTCTCCTTGGTCGCCGTTGGACATTGCAACTAGTGTTCCTTGAAATGACAGACGTTGGAACTGGTGTTCCTCCAAACATTGCAAATCACAGCCACAATCACACAATGAGCAATATAATAAGAATCACCAAAACCTAACAATCAATGAAAAAAACCCCCCAAACCCTGAGAACCATTCCTAATAATTCTCCTGGAAATTTGGGGTTTGAGATTCATCACAAGGGAATAAATGGCACAGAATAGATAAAAACATCCCAGATGCATCAGATTGCCAAATACCAAAAGAAGATTCAAATAAACGGCACACCTAGATTTCATTTTTTTTTTGTTGGTTTGAGAATAGATATAAATAAAGATGAACATATGACATATAACCTGCCAAACAAATGGCACACCTAGATTTCATTAACCGCAAGGCTGCTCATTCGTTTAACCCTCTCAACAAAGCTCTCGAAGGAGCCCAACAAGGAAGGAGGCAAGGGAGAAGGATTCGCCACAAAATCCATCAGAGCAACCAAGAAATTTTAGGAACAGAGAACTCAACTCTTCTACGACGTGTTAGCCTGGCCATTAATTGAGTGGTCGTTGCCTCAAGCGGTAATCGTCAAATTTGACGATTGAGCCGCTGCTTTGAGGACTTTAGTGATGTTGTCGGCGGTTCTTAGCCAGATGAGGGCCCAGGATTTCACAGACTGCAATCGAATGGGGGCAAAAGAGCTAATGCAGAGCTCGTAAGATATGGAGATAGGCTCAACGACTTTGAAGATGTGGATGAGGAAGAAGGTAAGGGAGGCACAGAAGGTGGAGGATGTTTGAGTCTAAGATGAGATTGAGCCGGAGAGATAGAGAGAGAATGAGAAGGAGAAGAGAGAGATGAATGATTTTCCCTAACACGTGTACCATCTCGGCCTCCACAGTGTATGTTTCAAAGCCATGTGTCATTTTAACAATCAAGGTGAAGCTAGCTTCCGTGATGGTAGGGCAAAAACGGTACATTTTTCAGACTTCCAAGGTAAAAATAAGACCAAATTTTTTTTCTAGTGACTAGTGCTCCTAAGGCTAAACTTCCATGGCAAAAATGGTATCTATCCCTATTTAATATCGTTAAGGTCCTTATTAAATTACAGGGTCTAGCCTTTTAGACTGAAATAAACTTGAGGGACCAAAATCATAATGGAGGCAAATTGTAAGGACCAAACATTATATTAACCCTTTTCAATTTATCATATAAACATTTTAAAAGCTTAATTTAAACTTTTCTATGTACAATCACATTAAAGGGGAAAAAATTGAAAAATTTAATGTAGATGGTATTTTTGCCCCAGTCAAAAGAGTTCATAAGAACTTTTGCACCAGAGAAATGTATATGGTGCCCAGCGCATATTTGAGAAAAACACATGGGTATTTTTGCCTCTTAACCCTTAATTAAATTAAAGAAGCTAGTTGGGTTAATTAATATGACTTTTTTTTTCTAAAGCATTCTTACGATCTTCCTTGATTCCATTCACATCTCTTACATGATTATTGTATATGTTGATGGAGCATCAGTAAGGATAAATTATGAAAAAATTGACAAGAATCGGAAATAGATCTAGGTCCTACATTAAGGACCGGATGGATATTTATTTTCATTATGTAAAGCCTAATTTGGTTTCCGTACTGCTACCTACTTAGATCGGAAATAGAATACACATAACTAATAAACTATATGATGCTTTAACCATGAGCATATATCTAATTATAAGCACATATAAAAGTGCAAAATTCATTGGGCAAAAAAAATAAAAGAAGTAACATTTTGGCTTCTTACTCTTGATATTGTCTACTTTACGGCTCAATCACCCCGTCATGGTCTTAAAACATGTCGAGGGGAGATATCCAGACATTTCACCCCATATGGGCCTAATGTTTTCATTGGAACATCGTTCCGAGCCTTATTCTAATACCTTATGTAACATCATAACACTTTGCTCTCGATATTGTCCGTTTTAAAGTCTTACTATTCTTTACGGTTATAAAACGTGTTGAAAGATATAGGTATATAAACCCTTGTAACCCTTAAGAGTATCATTCGTTCTCCTCCTAGCTGATCAAAGCTTGTTCTAAGAAAAAAATATTATAAATATGTGTGTGTGTAACCTATCCGAAGGTTTCGATGAAGAGTATTTAATAGTAACACATATTTGTGAATTCCTCACCTGACGGAGGATGAATAAAAAAGTAAAAAAGGATCCTCAATGGGATTTTTTATGCCTATTTGGTGTTCCGAGAAAAGAGCCTCAATGGGGGGATCCGGCTTCTTTCCACTACCCTCATCTGCCTTTAAACTGTGCCGTTTTAGCGTAAAATAGGTGCCTCTCTCTCTCTCTTCTAAATATTTTAAGATATTGTGGGTACTAAAAAGATACTTTAGGATATTGATTTGTACTGAAAAAATACTAACTGCTACTTTATGATCTTGAAAAATTATTTTAAGATATTGAAAAAATATTTCGTGGATATTGATATTAAAATGATACTTTAGGATACTAACCGAGATCGAAAAAATACTTCATGATCTTGAAAAATTATTTTAGGATCTTGAATTTTCCTAAAATAACTTTTCAAGATCATGAAGTATTTTTTCAAGTACTAGTCGAGATCCTAAAGTATCTTTTTAGTACTAATTAGTATCTTGAAATATTTTTTCAAATATAAAATTTTTTCAAGATAATAAAGTATTTTTTCAAGATCTTGTCAAGATCCTAAAGTATCTTTTTAGTACCCACAGTCATTGTTGCCAAACTCACGAGTTGACTTTCTGAGTTTACCGTTTTTACGTTTCTAACTTATACAAACGAGTTGAGTCAATGGTAAACTCGGTTAAACTTACGAGTTTATACACCGAATTTACCGTTTTAGCTTACAAAACTGTGTTAACTTACTCTTAAACTCGTGTTAATTGTTTTGATTTGATCTTACTCAACAAATTTATATAGAAATTTCTTTATTAAATATGATAAATGATAAATGTTTATGGATTTAATTTCAATTATTTGGATTTAAAATATATTTAAATCAAATTGTTGTCATTTTTATATTTTTATTATTTAATTATACACTAATAATACCTATTTAATATAATACCTATTTAATAATAAAAGGAAACTCTTACGAATTTACGATTTGAGTTCACGATACGAGTTTACGTTACTGTCACGAGTTTGCTTAAACTTATGAGTTTAACAACCTTGCCCATAGTATCTTGAAATATTTTTTAAAAAGAGAGAGAGAGGCACCTGTTTTGCGCCAAAACGACGCAGTTTAAAGGCAAAGGAGGGCAGCGGATGGGAATGTTAGCAGAGAAAAGCCTAATACTTGAATGGGATCTTTAATGCCCATTTGGTGTTCGGTGAGCAGTCAATCGTGGCCGGCCGTGATGGGCTCGACCCGTCGGGCGGCCGTGATGGGCCCGACCCATCGTGGCCGGCCCTCCAGGGGCCGGAGTAAGAAAAACACTGTTTTTCAAAGCCCGGCCGAGAGCACCGAGGGAGGGGCCGACTGCGGGCCGAAAATTATTATTCCAAATTTTAATTATTTTTTCTCCGTGTTTTTCACACAAATATAATTAGTAAATTACAACAATTAAAGCTCTAAATTACAACATAAATCATCTAATTTATCAAATAAATGTTGTCAACATTTATATCCAAAAAACACAATCATCCAACAAATAAGCATTCACGAATTCATAATCAAAAACAAATTATGTTCTAAAATAACTTACATAAAATATAAAAAGCATACCACTAATATACATAAATTATGGTCGAGATGCGAGAGCCGAGAAGAGTTGCGATCGAGGAGGAGACGAGGAGTGGAAGGGACATGAACATAGTTTATAGTGTAAGGATCATAGAAGTAGTCAATAACAATATTAATATATTAGTTTAAAATTTTTAAAACTCATTGTTATAAGACATAAACATTATATTCCAACTCGGTTCAGATTTTGTTAGGAAAATATATCAAAGAAATTTTTTTTAAGACTCAATATTAAAAAAAGAAAAAGAAAAAAAAAAAAATGATGATCGGGTTAAACGAACATGCCGGCCGTATTCAGGCCGGCCCGTAAGCCCGTGGCCCTATAAACCCCGCAGGCCCGACTTCATCTCTTTCTTCTATTTTTGAGGCCCTGCCCGTAACGGGCCAGTAAAGGCCCACCTGCAGTCAGAGCATAACGGGCCGGCCTGACGGCCCTACTCGCTTTGACTAGCTCTAGTTCTATGGAAGTGATGTTTAAAAATATGTTTGGGATGCAAGAATTTTGTGGTGGAATTCTACTTTAAAGTATGCTTTTTCTCCGAAGATGCCTTAATATGATTTTGAAGAATCAACAATTTTGTTCCTAGTATTTCTTCTTTTCTTTTGTTGTACTAAGGACTAGATCTTCAGAGTCTAGTTCCTTCTTCTATTTCAAGCTTCAGCTTGCCTATATTATTCATTAAAAGAAATGTACTTTTTCCCCATATTTTCAATGGGAAAAACACTTCTCATGTTGTAGGAAAAGTGTATTCTCATGTCACACACACATAAAATGTTGGGACCCACATATATATATAATTAATATTATATATATGTGTGGGTCCCACCATTTTATATGTATGTAGGAATCTTCTTCTTCTCATGCAACATGAGAAATTTAAACCCCATTTTCAATACTCATTTTAACATTTTTAATAATTAGTTTTGTAATTTTTCCTGCAATCATCTTAAATATTAGCTCAGTGTTCATAAAATAAGACTTAATTGACTCATTTAGGGAGAATATTATAGAATATTTTATATGATATCTCTAAAATACTTAGATGTATCATTAAATTATATATTAATTTATAAATCAAATAAATTAATTTAGAGAAAAATGATAATATAAATATATTAAACTAATTTATCTAACTTTCTTAATCTCCTCAAATTAATTATCTATGTTTTATATTAAGGATCAGAGGTAGAGGTAGTAATTTGTTAGCCTCATCTTCCATGTTTTAACTCATAGTGTTTAATTATCTTTAGTGCTGAAACACATGAAAGATAAGTACCTTTATTTAAGGGACTTTTTAGAGTTAACAACCACAATGTCAAAATTGTTCTTGCAAAATACTTTAAAAATAAAATTGATTTTACAAAATACTTTAGAATACTGCATGAAATAAAATGCTTAAGGTGATAGATAAATCACATAAGATAATGAAAAAACATGAGGGGAAAAAAACCACGGGTATTGAATTTTAACTCTATTTTACTTTTGAATTTTAGATAGGTATATTATGATACCCAAAAAAAATTTAAAAAAGCCTATTGCTATGACGTTTCACCGCCTCTTGGTTTTGAGGGCCTCGACTATTACGTTAATTTATTTATACTGTTTTCAGCAATTAATTTATGGATTGAGTAATAAATTTGTTTTAGAAGTTTTTATTGAGGAGCAAGATTGCTTTAAAAAATTTTCTTATCTATTATCTCAAAAATTTTAAAAGGTAGTAATATCACCTATATCTATTAAAGTGTTAATAGTCAATGTCAATTTTTTAATTGTTAACATTAGTTTCTTAATAGAATAAGGTAATATTGCCACATTTTCAAACTTCCTTATAAAAAAAAACTTATAAAGCAATATTATTCCCGAACCTATAATTAATAGATTTGCTCCATAACCCTTCAATTAAAACATTGGCGAAAGAAAGCAATTGATTAAAACTAAGATTACAATTTTGATCCATTGGTTACCCCGTAGCCTGCCATCGCAAATGCTGAAACTCGAAGACACCCTACCGCCCCTAGCGACCACCCAGTCCCTCTGTTTACGTTAACATCCCCGGGCGTTGCGGTTTCAATCGCCTTGGCCTTGGCTGATTTTACCCAATTCTCCCAGGCAATCCCTGTGCTCCCGTCTTTCTGTTATTAGCCCTGCTACCCTAGTATCTATCGGTTATTGTCGCAATTCAAAAGGTACAAATCTACATTTTTCTTTTTCGTTGGATATATCCTCTAAATTTGACAACGTGTCTCGTGCAATTTCGATAAATCCGGTGAAATCTCAGTTCACATTGCAAACTTAACTGGATTTAGCTTTTTATATTGATATTTATCTGTTCAATTTCAATACGTCCCTAGCTTATTGCAAGAACATGTAATATTTCGATGTTTTTATTCTTTTCCTTCTATAATGGAACCTTAGTATCCTAGCCAATTTTTAGTTAGGCTTTATGCTGAATCGGTCTTATATATTTCCGAAACTCGCTTACACGTTAGAAGAGTTTTGAAGTTATCCTGAGCTTCGTAATGATTTAGACTTGACAGCGACCATAGATGTTTTGCTGATTGTCTGGTGTGTTATCAAACATCTGACTTAGGCCAAAAAATTTGAAGTTGATCTTCACAGGCGACCTTGTTTGTTGTCATTAGTGGCTTCTAATAATTATGGATTAAAATAAGAATTTGGCAGATGAGTGCTCTCAGTCTCAGTGGACAGAAAATCAGAAATGAATGTTGATTTGCTATTTTATTTTGGATTCTAATCCATAGAAATAGTAGTTTATATCTTTATTTGTCATTATACCATATACTTTGACTTTACCGGAGATTACCGTTTATTTTCTTCATTGATTGATATGTTAGGCTTTGGCATTGAGGAGAATGTAAATTCTGTGGCATGGTAATAAAAAAGACAAGTCTGATCATTTGATGTTGGTCATTCCGTTCACTGAAATCTTCCTTGACAAAAGAGGTTTATTGTCATTGTGGAGAATGTCCAGCTTTATGCAATTTCCTCAAGTGCTTAGGGAGATTCCAAAGGAGTTTTAGTTGGATAGTTGTCATTGGCTTGTATCATAATGTTCTATGATGATAATTTTTATCAGGACAATTATTTAAAGGATGCAGAATAATAAAATTCTTGAAAAATACATTCAATATTGCAGTCCTTAGTGCTGTCTATGCTGCTCTTTAGTGTGTTTGGCTTAGGCCAAGGCTCATATCTATGAGAGTTATTCTCACTATGTGATACTGAACATGATTATTTTTATAGTTGGTCTTTCACGTTTAGGCTATGGACCATGGTCACTAGGGCAGGTTCTATCTGAAAAATAGTCAAATATACTAAAGTATTGAATAGCTTATCTTATCATATTGATGACTCTGATCTATGATTTTTTGTGTCTTTGCTTTCAAGGATATCATATCCTCCTCTGTTGTGGCAATGTTTCATTATTCCTTGGGTTATTGTAATATCTCTTTTGTTATGAAAGTGAATAGACGGATGAATTATTATAAAAACTTCTAAAAAAATTAAAAATAGTTTGGTTATTTGTCACAAAAAGGAAAGGTGCTCACAGCTGTTGTAGTCTGTAACGTGCTTTCTTCATCTTTTTTGGGAATTTTCCCTTTTACTTTTTGGTGATTGCAGCCATTACATGACCTATATTTGTTTGAGAAGTAAAACTGCAGTATGATCTTCTGTTCAGTAGGCTCTATACTCCAAATAGGCTCTATATAAAGTTGTTAGGAGAGGGAATATGATTATAAACCTCAGTAATTATAAGGAGATCATATGGGTTCCAAAAGAGGGATTATGACCCTTATGCTATTATTGATTAAGGGAACTTGATGATTAACAATTTATATATGCCCTTGCCCTCTCCAGCTCCATCACACAACAAGATCAGATATAGGGTTGATTAGTCAACCTTTTTACTCAAATTTGTATCTTTGATATTTTTTCTCATATATACAGGATGATAATCTTAATCTTAATCTTTAGTACTGTGAAAATGTCGACTGAAATTCTAAACCATTTGTCTTAGGTAACTGTTTATTGTTCATATCCATGTGAGATTCAATTGAGTTTTACGTTGGCGATCAAGGGCCTAACACAATCCTCCTCCTTTATTTGGGTTTGGGATTGATTATAAAACATAGGCTTGGGATCATTTGGTTGACAATATATTCCAAATTTGATTATTGACAAAGCACAATGGCATCGTGTAATTTATATAGCCAACCCCATCTAATAATAAAAGGCGTGTTGCTGTTGCTGCTATTTTTGTCTTAGATAACTGATATAGGGTTTCTGAAAGCTCCCTACTCAATTCTTTATTGGGCTTAGACCTTTTGTGTAATGAAAGAATATCACATCATGATTCATTTCTTGGTGAGAATGGTCACAACCATTTTTACTTATTACTTGGGTTTGGGTGTAGGGGTATCCTAGATGGGAAGAGACAAGGGGAAGAAAAGGATAGAAGGAGGTTGAGGTATTGATATTTGCTGATTTCATCTCCTCCTTTGTAGTTATCTATTAATATCTATAAAAGGCACAAGAGAGTCATTGTAATCAGGCTTATGAGTAATAATAATGGATTGAGTTCTCTCTGTTCCTCTCTCTTCTTTCCCTTATTTCTATTTTAGTGTTTCCTCTATTTCTCTCTTCCTACTTTTATTGTACAAGAATAACACTGAAGGGTGAACCTCAGAGCAACAATAAATGTTGCTTTCGTCTGACCTGGAGGTCACAGATTCTAATCTTGGAAACAGTCTTTGCTTGTGGGAACAATGCTGTTGCATCTGTTTCTCTCTAGACCCCACCTGGTGGATCCTTATGCACTGGACTGCTCTTTTATATATATAAGGCTCCATTTTTTTTTTTTTTTTTTTTTGATAGCCTGTCATACATAATGGCAAAGTTTAATTGAGGTTATGACATGATTCTGTAATTCCTTTTTCTCATGCTAGGTGACAGTATAGCTGGGGAGGCTAAATTCCATAATGATCATGTATTGTTGATTTTTTCTCACTCTGGCAACTCCTAGGACTGGCTGATGGCTTTATATAATGAAGAAGAGAAAACTGAGGATTACCTTTTCAAGATTGTTTTAATTGGTGATTCAGCTGTTGGAAAATCAAATTTGCTTGCCAGATTTGCCAGGGATGAGTTTTATTCGAACTCAAAGTCGACAATAGGAGTAGAGTTCCAAACTCAGAAAATGGATATTGATGGAAAGGAAATAAAAGCACAAATTTGGGACACAGCTGGGCAGGAGAGATTCAGAGCTGTTACATCTGCATATTATCGGGGTGCAGTTGGAGCACTTCTGGTGTACGATATTAGCAGGCGCCAAACATTTGATAGCATTGGCAGATGGCTTAATGAGCTTCACAGTAAGAATTGCAGTTATCACTTCAGTTTTGACTTTTTTTAAGCCTATGCCACTAGCAAGCTATTATTATTTTTTATTCAATTATATTGGAACCACCGGCACAATGTTAAAATGCTCTGGTGTTGCTCTATCAATGAAAAGTGAAAACAACAAGAAGAAAGCCTTATTCCACTAGGTAGGGTCGGCCATAGGGATCACACGATGCTATTGTGCTTTGTCGAAAACTAGATCTTTAGATAGATTATTAACCAAAAGATCTCACACTTTAACCTCATTGAAAGAATATAACCAGTAGATTATCAATGAAAGAATATAATAAATAAATCCACTCAGCACATCTAGCCAGTTCTTAAAAGATTTTGGGCATATTAAAAAAACTTTAATCATAACCTAGAGAGTAAAATATATTGGTGTTCACTTTAGCAGATTCTTAACTTTTCAAAATATCTATTGATACAATGTTGGCAAACATTTATGCAATCAGAAATTCACAACTCTCACTAGCATCAAGACCTTCAATGTGCCACTCTATGATCCTTTCTTTACAACTCCTCAGCTTGTGCCAAAAGCTCTCCTCATAATTTCTTTGATAGCCAAATGGCAAAACTTGATAAAAGCAGCATATGGAAGGAAAAACTGGCTTAGCTTTATTGGTCACACACACAGAACATCAAGTTAACAATAATTCTAACTTGCTAACTGATCCAACCACCTATAACTTATTTAGTCACAGCTGTTACCTCTGGTCCTAGATATAAGTGAATGGAAGGGACCAGGTGCGAAAGGCTTGGTATATATATCTGCCAGCTGGTCAGATGAGTTGAGTGTGTGAGAGAGAGAGAGTAGATGAACAAACCTTGCTTGCTATTTCACTTTAACCAAGTGGCAGTCAATCTCTATATGTGGTCATGAAAGCTGAAAGGTAAGATTGGTTGCAAATTGTAGTGCTGATTGATTGATTATCACGGTATAGAAATGCAAGGTAAGAGTGGGGGATATATGTCAATCAGCGAGAAGATGGGGCAAGAACTGTACTTCACAAGCTTTGGATGTTAATGGCTTCTGCTTAACTGATGGTAAACTGTTTCTTTGACTTTTATGATTTGAGAGCTTGATGGAAAAAAAAAAACACAACCCGTAGCTCATCTGAAATCAATGCAAGTTGCCCAACTAGTGTCACTGAATCCCTTCATCCGTAGGTCAGAGTTTGATGGAAAATACAAGCCCTTTCCAGCAGATGCCACAACGTATCTGAGAATTTGATGAGGTGTTTGTTGGTGCAAGGGAATGAAAGGGAAGTTGGAGCATGTATGTCACTCAGCTTAGATGCAAGTGGATGAAAGCGACCAAGTGCCAAATTTGTTACATTTGGTATTCTGCCAGCTGATCAAATGAGCTGACAGGAAGCAGATAAACAACCTTAGCTTGCAACTTCTCTAACCAAGTGGCGTTGATTCTCTGGATGCTTTGTCCTTTCATGAAAGCTAGGATGGCTGCTATTTGTTTGCTGATCGATTATCAAGTAGAGAAGTGCAGGTTGAGTGAGGGACATATAAATTAGTGAGAGCAACGGCTATACCTCACAAGTTGTAGATGCCAATGCCTTATACTCATCTCCATTAGAAGATCTTGAGAGAGGAGACGTTCTTTTGATTTCTACGATATTAGGGCTTGACCCAGAAAGACAATTGTGTAAATACATTTATCAAAGCAAGTTGATCACTCAGACGCTGATTCCCTTCAGCCATCGGTCTCTCTAACTTTGATGGTAAATGCAGCACTTTCACCATGAACAGTATTCCCCCCATGGTGCCATGCATATCCTTTCTTTCTTCACAGGGTTCTTCCCATACTGTCTTCACAAGAACCTTTTCCCACAGTCCAAATAAAAAAAGGCCATGATAGCATTGTTACAAAGAAAAGGGATAGGACCAACACGAAGTTGATCTAACAGTGTAAGCCCCTGATAGATTTCATTGGGTCTCAAGTTCAAGTCTCAGAGCAACCCCGGACCAGATTCCAAATAATAATTTAAAAAAGAAAAGAAAAGGGACAGAGAGATGGTAGGGAAAATAGAAGATAGAAGTAGACAGATAGGTTTTTTTTTTGGCCCAAAGACATTAGACAGGTAGGGTTGAGGGAGAAGAATTCTTTCCTGATTATGGCTAAAACTGTAACTACAGAATTACGAAAGCCATCTATATATAGCCACGGTCTCCAACCTTATGTTACTAACTGCTCCAACTTTGCATCTGTATTGGTTGTCCCCTTATTTATGTTTTTACGCTCATATTTATAAACCTTGTAATCCAATGGTGTAGTATTTATTATGGAATAGGTGTCTGGTTCTTTGTTATCGGCTCATTATGGGTCACTTGTTTGTTCTTTTGCTGGCTTCAAAAAGATTTACTAACAGTATTTGAGTTTTAGATGTGATTAAGAGGATTAAGTGGGCTTGTCTATTATTTAACAGCTCATTCTGATATGAATGTTGTCACAATACTTGTTGGGAACAAGTCAGATCTCAAGGATGCCAGGGAGGTGTCTACTGCTGAAGGCAAGGCCTTAGCTGAGGCGGAGGGTTTGTTCTTTATGGAGACATCAGCTCTTGATTCATCAAACGTAGCGGCTGCTTTCCAGACAGTTGTGAAGGAGATTTACAACATTTTAAGTCGGAAGGTTATGAAATCTCAAGAGCTGCAGACACAAGACGCTGCCGTTATTGGGAATGGAAAAACTGTTGTTCTTCAAGGGGAACACAACTCAGAAGCAGCTGTGGAGTCGAAGAAGGGTTGTTGCTCGTCCTGATTTCAGGGAATTCAAGGAAAAAAAAAAGCAAAAAACCTTTTAATTAATATATTTATTTAACGAACGATGAATATGCAATTTTAGTTCTGAAGACACAGATTCAGTGTAGAAATTGTAAATGGCGTGAAGGGCAATTAGAGGAACGACGAGACTTGAGAGAATTTGGTTTCGATTTTTTATAAACAAAAACGTAAATCCGATGTTTGATGACATTCTTTTATGGTGATTGCTGGAATTTCAAAATGTTTCACATGTTTTCAAAGAAGTATTCTAATTCTAAATATCAATATTTATATGTGTGCGTGTGTGTAAATTTAATTACGTTGACTTTTTTTATTGAAATTAGATATCCTTTTTCAATTATTTTTGAAATACGTACAAATTTCCTTTTGCATATAAACACGCTATTTTTTTTTAGTAATTTATACATTTATTATTATTTTTTTAAAAAAAATGTTGAAATATATTAGCTTCCTTCTATTTTTGAAAATATGTTTAATTTTAAACTTATTTTAAAATATTTTAATTTTACCTCGAATGTTAAAAGAATAAAACTTATAAATTTACCATCCAATTCTCCAATTATATAACAGGTGTGATATATTTTAAACATCGTTTGTCTACTTCCACCTAACACAGTAAGGGGAAAAGGATAGTGTTAATTTATCTTAAACTAAAATCTTAAAAATCCCTGATTCCCACCCATAAAACCCCAAATCCTATCACACTTGGATTTATATCAAGGATGGAGTAAACCCATTTCAATTATAAATATGTACACCAATGTTCTCAATAGGTGTCGACTCTGAAAATTGTTAACTTGAGACAATCAAGATGAATGAGCACAATAGCTTTTTTTAAAGCTTGTTTGGATCATGACTTGATAGATGTATGTTTTATGCAGATAGACCTATGAAGAGATAAGCGCCCGGTAATCTCCAAAGTGATCATATCACCCCGGAAGTTGATGGTTCAATTTTGAGGGATGGGAGAATTGGCTGTGGCGGAATTGCTCGGGATGCTGCCAAGAACTGGATTTTTTGTTTTAGCTATAAGCATGTGGTGGTTCCCTCAATGATAGCTCGACTTCTTGAGATTTTGCATGGCCTCAACAGTTGTTGGAACAAAGGCCTCATCAAATGAATTCTTTAAAACTAAAGACCATGTTTTTTAAGCTTGATTTTTGAATGGTTTCGACCAATTTTGCAGATCTAACACTGAAAGCTCAAAAGCTTAGTTTGATGATTGGGCGAGGATTTGCTGTTCATTCACTTCTGACCCGGCGACGAAGATCTTTAAAGAGCTGATGAGGTCAACACTCGGCAGGGTGCACTGGATATACAGCGGTGGGGTGAGGAGAGAAACTGGGTAGTCCGGGTCGAAAGACTTGAAGAGCGCTAGATGTGAAGGAGAAAAAGACACGGGAGAAGGACCTCCGATAGAAGGGACGAGAAGCTTGCCGGCGACGGGGAAGAAGTCTACGGGGGTTGGGAAAGAAGGTTGCTGCCGTACCATTCCACAATTATCTGGATTTGGATTTGATTTATTAGGTTTACAATTTAGATCGCCATGGATTTTTTTTTTTTTTTTTCATTTATAAAGAATTGCCATGTCATATGCCAAGTGCCGACCAAGATTTTTTAGTCAAACTCTTGCTGACTCACCAACTTAAAGGTCAAACTACCTTAAAGAGTTAGATTTGGATGAGATTGCACCAATTTAATAACTTCATAGGTGAAAATGCACCACAAATAACTTTAAGATACTAGGTACACATAAGAAAATACTTCACCGATTGAGTGCACCTGAACCCTAATCAAATTTCAAACTCTAATTTGAGATGACTTTAGTTTAACAAATTTAATCTAAACGCATGCTTAATTCTCTTGCTAGCATTCTTCTATTGTCGTTTTAATCACCCAAGGAAACGCACCCACACTGTCTTCAACAGATGTTTTCTAGCTGATCTTTGGTTGACTTTAGGATTATAACAGGCGTACCCTAAACACTCGGGAAATTTTGTAACTAGCATACGGAATCAAGGAGGATGCTGTAGAACCTTAACCCAAGATACAAGGGCACTCAGTGGAGGCTGTTTTTTGGAACCGTCAGCTGGAAGCTTTGGGGCAACAGAAATAAGAGTGTTTTACTATGCTAATGAATCCATGTCACCAGAGAACATTATCTTATCTGTCTGTACTTTAGCTAACCACGTCACTACAGCCGGTGACTTGGTTTAGATCCATTGACACTAATGCTTTGAGTTGTACAATGTTTGCCCATATTTGGTAACATCTTTTCACTATAAAACACCATAACGCAGAACAGTTCAGTGAAAAATATAACATCTACCACGGCGAGAGAAAAGCAGTGAAATACCTTCCTGAATTTTTCGGCCAATCCAGGTTGGTCCCAACACTCCCAAAGTTAATAATTTATAATGTCAAAACATCTGCTTTTCTTTACTTTCTTTCCCCATTTTTTGTTTGGAGGGAGGAGATGGAGCGGTGATGGAAGAAAGAAAAGAAACAAGACATCATTCATGGGCAACGCAAATGACTTGCTTACCAACATTCTTGCCAGAAAAAAGTCCAGCAAGAGCAGCAGGAGCACTAGCCAGACCTTCACTAACGTCTTCAACATACACGATCTTGCCCTGTCTGTAGTAACCTATAACATGTTCCAAAAAGCGTGGGTACAAGTGCACGTAATCACTTTGCAGAAAACCCTGCATCCTGATGCGCATCGTTATAAGATTGAACAAATTGTGAATCCCCTTGGGATCAGAAAGGCTATGCTGAGACACCATCCCACAAACAGCAATCCTACCGTGAATTTTCATGTTAAGAAGAGCTGCATCAAGCATTTCACCCCCAACATTATCAAAGTAGATATCAATGCCTTGTGGGAAATACCTGTGTCAGGAGAAAACACAAGGCATGTCCTTCAGTATTCAGGGTGGAAAGTCGTTAAAATCACAGCGAAGGTAAAACTTGCTTGACAAGGAACATTATTTCTTTTCTATTGTACGGCCATGTAATGTATGGAGGCATCCAAGAATTTTTCATCGTCATTTTTAAACTCACCTTTTTAAAGCTGCATTCAAGTCCTGTTCTTCTTTGTAGTTAAATGCTTCGTCAAATCCAAGTTTATTTTTCAGAAGATCAACCTAAAAAGATATTTGACAAAAAATATATATATATATATATATATTATTTTGAACATGATGGGAAACAGTAGTGTCAGTTCAAAGAATAATAAGTGAAATTGACCTTTTGGCTGGAGCCAGCACTTCCAACGACATAGCAACCATGCAACTTAGCAAGTTGGCCTACAAGTTGACCGACTGCACCTGAAGCTGCTGATACAAAAACATGTTCTCCTCTGCTGGGGGAACAGACCTCATAGAATCCTGCATAAGCAGTGAAACCCGGCATCCCTACATGATTGAAAAGATGAAATGGCAGATACACTAGTTACCAAAACCTGTCAACTAGATCATCTGATGATGACGTCTAAGGAAATTTATAGAAAAAGTACAGATGACGAGAGTATTCAGTCTACTTTCATTAAAAAAAGAAAAAAGAGGGTATTCAATTTCAAGGTCTTAAAAATGCCACCATAAAATAGATAACTGCACCCATAAGCAAATCTCAATCAATTTGATTGATTCCTTAAAAAACAAAAAAATAAAAAAACAGAAGAAAAGAGTGTTCAATGCTAAATTGTTTAGCCCAACATATCAATGAATTGACAAAAAGAAGGCTTGAAAACTTCAAAAGCTTAGATATTAACTCAGCTTCTGGTCTTGACCAAAGCCAAAAATTCATTCTTGGATGGGCAATTAAAATTTATTTTAAAGGTGAAAAGATAGACTGAAGCAGGATATCATTAGTTAATTCAGTTGTTTAAAAGAATAAAACCAGAATAAAGTAGCATACGCATGCATGCATATGCTTTATGTATGTATGAAAGGCAGGGAAAATTATAGATCCAAAGTCATCTATTGGGTTAATACAATATTTTGTTCCTCAAGTTTGCCCTAATTTTGGTCTCTCAAGGCGCAAAACGGTCCAAATATTTATGAAATTATAGGAATCAATGTTTTAAATGGAATAAAACTTGAGGGAATAAAAACTATGGTTTGAAATTGAGGAACCAAAACCAAAATTGTGCAAACTTGGGGATCAAATATTATATTAACACATTTGCAAATTATAAGGCAGCGATTTATACTAAACCCGAGGAGTGCCATACCAAGAAGACCCACGTGGTACGAGAGAGGAATATCATCTAGCTGAATTTTTCTCAACTGCTCAGTCTTTTTTATCAAACTGTACTCTTCCCAGCCTGTCAACCCCGAAACCAACTCACCAGGCTTGAAATTTGGATCATCAGAATGCACAACTTTAGATACACCGAATCCCTCAACAACCTTCAACAAAATACACTAACTCAGAGAAATTACTGGACAAATATCCCCCTAAAAGAAAAGCTATATTCTAAGCAATTATATCACAGTCGACAACTCTAAGCTGACAGCTGTTGAAGGTCCAAAGACAATATAAAGAAGTTTATCATAGGAAGGAGAGAAAGAATATCCCAGGCTGCTTTAGTTAGTCCTCAAAATTTCATTACTATGTATCCTTTTCTTGAGTATTTCACGAGGAAATAACTCCTGCCTTCTTGAAAGATACAACACTTCTCAAAGTGATTATTCTACTTGTAATTTTCTAAAGCAAATGCTATCTTTGTTTTTCTTCGTCAGCTTGGTGTTGCGTACCGCACATGCTAGATGCTTAATAACATCAGTGTGGACTGTAGAGGAATGCAAAGGCATTCCGGAATATAATTGAAAAAATTATAAGAGTAAGATGAACAAGCATTTCGATTCTCTGCCAACTCATCCGACTCATCGCAGTAGGCGATGCGCACAGGAGAGTTGTCCCGAACGAAAAATGGTTTTCTACTTTTAGTAACTTGGTACTAAGATAAGTTTGCAATTAGTTTCCCGAAAGTTAAAACTGATACATGGGGTGGCAGAATTGAGACGCACAACTATTGGGGGCATACTTCAAAGAAGATAACATTTGACGCGAATATGTGTCTGTTTTGGAGCAACAACAGAGCTCCCTAGGGAGAAATAACAGTAAAATGAATATAGCAAACAGAAGAGGATTGTAGGAAGAAAGACATACCTGACCAGGAACAAATGACGGAATATAAGATCCTTGGAAATCACGCATGCGACCCCGCATGTAAGGGTCGCAAGAGAGGTAGAGATTCTTAACGAGAAAAGCTCCTGATCCTGAGGGAGCCTTCGGCTCGATTTTTGAAACTTTGAGTTCCAGATCAGTCTCCTGAGGAGCTCGATCTATGAAATTTTTAAATATAACCTGCTTGTTCTCTATCTTCGCCATGATTAACGAGAATGATGAAAAACAAAAACAAATAAGCGAAAAGAATTAGTTCACTGCAAAGGTTACGGCGCTGCGACTGATAAACATGCAAGCGCAAACAGGGGGCGAGAAAAAATGGGTTCTATGCGGACTTAGCGAGCAGCCTCTTGAAGTTGAAGATCTCAAGCCACAGGGTTGGGTGCACCAAACCCTCCCACGTGGGCATCCGACTTCGCGTTTGTCATGTTATTTTTGTCTAAAATATTAAATTTTTATCGGATATTTTTAAATTAATTAAAAAAATCAATTAAAAATAATTCTGATGTTTTATAAGAAACAATTAATTTTCTTAATTTATGTAAAGTTGTTACCATAGTGTTTATAACAAAATTAAAGAATTAGAGGAGTATTCTTTCATTTCCTTAATATAAAACATATTTACTTAAGGGAAAATTATAATAAAGAACCTAAGTAAAATAATATTTATTAAGAAGAACCATAAAAATGGTAACTACTTTAAAGGACTAGAAATTAAAACATTAAAATAGAATTCTTTCTAATTAAATTAGAATATAGGGTGATTAATAGATATTAACAAATAGAGACAAATCAAAATATGCTAAATTAGCGTCTCTATTACACCATAATCCCTCCCATTTATAGTCAAGGTGACTTCACTTTCCGTCTGTCTTTTCTAAATATGTATTCATTAGGAATTTTATCTTTTCTTATGCTCACACAATTATCTCAACATCCAACGAGTTATAATTAAAGACACAACAAATTTAAAAATTAAGACATACAATTAGAGATGGAAGAGTCACTGCTACCAAAAAAAAAAAAAAAAAACTCTATAACCTCCGTTTTTTTACCTGTTTTACGTCCTTTTTTAGAAGGACGTAGTAAGATAAGACTTTTGGCGTCCCAAATGTTTTTGAGGACGCTATAATGAGACTTTCAGCGTCCTAAACAATTTTTAGGACGTCGTATATTTTTTTTAAAAAAATAAAAATAAAAACTCCTAATCTCAGGTTTGGAGTTGGCCATAGAATTAGAAGAAGACATCAAAAATCAACATACTTCCAGAATACAAGCAAGAAGAACACACCAACAATCAACAATATATTTAATTTCTCTTCATTTCCTCTCTTGTTTTATGGTTTCTTATTCACCATTCTTTGTATTCTATCACATCGTTTTATCTCTTTCAAAAGTATTATTCCAATACATTAGTTTTTCCCATCTTATTCTAGTGCTGTATATATTTGAGTTTCATGTTTTCTATGAAGAAAATTAATTTATAAAATAATACAACTTGAAAGTGAACAACCTCGGACAGTTATGTGCTTCAATTAATCTTAATTCTTAATAGTCTTTCGTACTGTTACGGATCTAAATATTGGGCTTGGTATGATATGGCCCAATAAAGACATATTAGGAGAAAAGCCCCCCACAAGCAAGTAAAATGCTAATCTACCTATGGTAATCAAAATCGTGTTTTAAACGGTAAAAACACTGTTTTTGTGTTTTATTTTGGGTTAAACGTGTTTCGTTGTGGAAAAAACGGTCTCAGAGTAAAAACGATAAAAACGCCGCGTTTCAATGTAAAAACGGAGCGTTTAAGCAAAAAACGCAGAGTTTCACTAAGGAACTTAAGTGAAAGTTTTAAATGTTCTAGAGAGGGACTAAAATGAGAATTTTCAGACTATTTGTGGGGTAGAACTGCAATTTCAAAAACATCTGGGCCCTTTTCTGTAATTGTTTTCTTTCTCCTTTTCTTTATTGATTTCCAATTTCCAGAAATTGTTGGGGCCTTTCTCGTAATTTTCTTCAGTCCTCAAAACATTAATTCTGACTCTCAAAAATCTCTATTTTCTTCTTAAACACCTACAATGCAAGATTAAACACAATGTAGCATCAAAAGTCCAAGAAATCATTTGCATGAATAATTAATAAATAAAGATCATTTTGCCCCTAATTACACTTAATTCAATACAAATGTCCCTAACTCAACTTAGTACTTAATCATGCAATAATGTCCCGAAAAATGCATTAAAAATCTCAATTTAATCATGTAAAATCATATAAAAAATATGGTTTGATCAATGACAATGTTGGATATTTTGATTGATATTACATTGATCAAGTATATGTGTGGATGATGACAGGTGCCTTACTTTTCTTGAATTTATATATATATATATATATATATATATATATGTAAAAACTACGTTTTGTATTACGATTTTTCATTCTCCTTCCGTTTTCAGGTAAAAACTACGTTTTCACTACCATGAATCTACCTATAATCCCGACACTAATCTTGATCGTACAGGTAGTGGAACAGGAATCCGTCAGATAATGGAGCAGGGCGTAACGGCCTTAAAGGCGCCCCAACCCTCAGAATGAAACCCTAGATAATCTCTATAAATAGGAGATTACACCCAGGTGCACGAAGGCTATTCATATCCTTTTACTATATCGTTACACTACGCACACACCCCACCCCTCTTGGCTTAACGTCATTCTTGTGTAGCACAGTGATCGTCTGATATTCTTCAGTGTCTTCCTCATAGGCATCATAGAACATTTTCATCTCCATAACCCCTATATCTTATCCCGGAGAGAGTAATAGATCCTAAACCAACCCTATACTGACCCTTTGCGGTTAGACATTTATGTTCCTTGAACTGAACACGTACTATTCATAGTCTTAATTCTTAATGAGTTGGGATGGTCATAGGTCGTTGGCGATGGAGGTGGAGAGAAGGTGAGATGGTGGAGGATGAAGTCTGAAAGGTCTCTAGTACGCGATCGTGTCTCTGTTTCTTTATCTGTACTTGAAGTTTAGAAGAGAGACAAAAAAGAAAGTCACCTTGATCATAATTAGGAGGCGATTTCGGTTCAGTAGAGATACTAATTTAGTAGATTCTGATCTGTCTCTATTTGTCAATATCTATCAATCACTCCATATTCTGATTTAATTAGAGAGAGTATAAGAAATCTGGCTAAGAACAATTTAGTCTTTCTATTTAATGTTTTAATTTCTGGTCCTTCAAAATAATTACGATTTTTATGGTCCTTCTTAATAAATATTATTTTCCTTAAGTCTTTTATTATAATTTTCCCTTTACCTAATTTGATTATATTGAAGGAATTAGTTAAGTTAGTTAATATGGCATCTATCTTATATAATGCCAAAGTAATCTTCCTTAATGAATATTCCATCTCCTCTTGATTATTATTGAGAAGGCATTATTAAGGATAAATTAGGAAAATGTTGACAAATAAAAATTTTGTCTTATATTTTAGAACCAAATGAAGTATAATGTAATATCAAAATATTTTTAACTTTTTGAGTAAAAAAACTAAAAAAAAATAAATATTAATTTTATGCAATGATTTAATTACTCAACAATGATTAGATAGTCTATATAATTAGTATACCAAATGTTAGAAGATAAGTATTAAATTTATGCAGCTATATATATGAGTTTCTTATTTTTCATATAAATTTCAAATATAAGGTCAAGGATTTAATATAAGTTTTAAAGAAAATGATAGAATTTGTTGGTTGAGGGGGTAAAACTCCACCTCATAAATAGGAAAACACAAATTCAAATATTGTGAAGAACACTTATTAGAAAAGGTGGGATCCTCCCTGAAACAATCTCATAAAAAAAAAAAAAAAAAAAAAAAAAAAAAAAACAAACAAACACACACACACACACACTGGACGGAATTTAACATTATTATAAATTATTAAAATTTGTGCTTGCACCTAATACTCCTATTAAATGCAAACGTAAATTTATGATATCAGCTGATTTTAACGATTATGTTTTGACGCCTAATTTTTTTTTTTTTTTTTTTTTTTTTTTTTTTTTTAAACTATTACGACGGATATCTGATATCGTGTAGAATGTGTATATTTATCAAAACACAGATATTTATTTACCGTTTATATCTTGTCTGTGCAGAGAATAGTTAGTGAGAAGATGGCGCAGAGAGATGGCTGGGTTTCTTCCCCACTTGTCAAGAACAAAGCAGCGGCAATGAACAAGAGGAGTACTCGCAAGATGACATAATCGCCAAACTCCTGGTTCAGAAGTGGGTAGGATTGGTAGCTCCATTGGATTGTCCATGATAAAGACATGGCTCAGAAAACAACCCTCGCAGCCACGCTTCATTCCTCTCCTCCATATCACACTCCCCTCTCCTTACTCCACATCCCACTGTTACTGCTCAAGCTTAGGATTAATTTAGCATCACTAAAATACAAGGTTCCGCTATACCCTCTTGTTCCTATTGGAAACTATGAAAAGGCCTGATAGTGTAGATAACCTGCATAATGGTAGGATTTCTCGACATGTAATTGGCCTTTAAACAAAGCGGCCAACATCTACACCGGTTGTAAAAGTAACATACTTCCCCAACTAGAAATTGTAGGGGGCATTTACAATAACCAAATATATCAGGGACATGCCCCAAAAATACACCAATGAGCATTACGCTGCCTTCTTTCCAAGTAGTAGGCTCAATGAATATGTGTTTCCCTTCTGTGCAGCAACTTCCACTCGATTCTTACCAACCTATAAGCCATTTTTGCCAGTTAATGTATGTATCATACAGATATTTTATCCGATGTTATACTGAAGAACAGAATAAACCTTACAAGTCACAGAGACTAAAGAAAAAGCATTTTGGAGAGCTGGTTACTACCTTGTCCATGATCCAATAACCAATTGTTGGCATGTACTGAACAAGATACATTATGGCAAGCACAGGCTGCAAAAGAGTTCAGCTCAGCATTTCCAGCAGCAGAGATGTTTAATCCACTATGAAATTAGAAGTGACCTACCAACACCAATGAATATAATATACCTGATATGATATCCAAGCTTCCTTTAAGCCATAGGTTGCAGCAATGATAATGAGTTCCGCACACCTTTCTGATGGCACACGCTTCTGTCTCAAGTACGTTGATATACGTAACAAGAAGCAAACAAAAGTACAAAAATAAGAATATGGTTCGGGACTTGACCTTTTGTTCCTCACCTCAATCTATGTATTATAATTTATTTCTCTTTTTTACCGTAATAAAGTTACATAGACTTCAGCAAATTTTTCCCCATTTAGCCAATATGCGTTTAGCAAGCTATATGCCTGGCAAAGGGCAGAAAAGACACCTGACTATAATAAATCAGACAAGGGGAAATTTGAGAAGATGTTGTTCATAAATTTAATACTTCAAATGCTTACGAAATCATGAAAGCAACTTTCTTCCTTCTAGCATAGCATATGTCCGTGAATTCAAACTAGAAAATAAAAATTATTGACAACTGTCATGTATTTTGCACTTGCTTTAATTTATAAATTACTTTACATAGCTGCACTGCCCACATGGTTGGAAGAAACTAAGGAAAAAAAGGACCCAATTAGAATCTTGGGTTAAAGTACGCCAAATACCAAAAGTTTTTTTGAGGGGCAAAAGTGACTATGTGATTGTAAAAGTGGAGCAAAAGTACTCATTGACCGTTAGTTGACTTTTTCTGTACTGAAAATGATGGGTGGATGTTGATAGGTTCTGAGTTGTTATGAATTACAGTTCAGCCCCAGACACATTTCAACGAATTTCAATTTAGTCCCTCCATGAACTTTTGAAATTTTCATTTTAGTCCCTGGTCAAAAGGTCAGATTTTGACCTTCTTCCTCCAGAAACAGACCTGAGAGGCGGACTGAGAATAGACACAGAGAGACCCAACCGCGGACTGAATTAAGCTGGGACCCAGCGCTTTGGATGAGGAAGAAAGAAAGAGGCGATTAGAGAAGGGAAGGAGACAGATACTACCACCATTGTCGAGGATTTCCCATCACCTTCAGTCTTCTCTTCACCACCATCAGAGCTTTCGATTCGACTTCTCTCTCATAGCTCTCCATCATCGATCAATATTTCCATAGTCTCAGGTCCAGCATCATCATCACCGTCATTTTTCACCCTCCTTCCTCTGTTTTCCAGTTGCCGACGAACTGAACAGGAGAAGAAAAATAGAGTTTCAGGCTCGATTTGCAGCGGTTTTTGGCGCACATGTAGAGAGAAGAAACTAAGAAAAGATCCACAAGTTTTTGGCGCCAGCAACATAAGCAAAATGTTACAGATTCTTCACCACTCTCCCTCCTCTGTTTTGCTATTTTTCCAACCTTCCTTTTACTTCTAAATCCAAGATTCAAGGTCTCATTTAGTTTGTTGTAAAACAAATGATTCAGGAACTTCCGGTGCACCAAGAGAGCTGATGTTGTGAGCAGTCTAGTGTATGAAGCTAATGAAAGAGTGAGAGACCTGGTTTATGGTTGTGTTGGAATATATAGTGTAAAATTGAACCACTAAACATATGCTTGGCAAAAGCAACTAAAGTAAAAGACACCAACACGTATAGAATGGGTGAGACGAATCAAGAAACTTATTGGAATTAATTAATATGAGATCACAAGGTATAAGATGTTATTGGGAAACGAAAAGAGAGTAGGAAGGCTAATTCATGAACTTAGTGAGACCCGCAAGGCAGTCGTAGCCATTAGCAACGACAGAAGGAAAGTAGTAATAAGGCTGCCGCCGATTCAGCTGAACTCCAAAACCCTCCCCGCTTCCCACCAACTTCGCCGTCTTGAAGTCGCACGTCATAAAGCTCCACAGGTTCGACATTAAGTACACGCTCGGAGCCACACTAGATGTCCCCGGCGGAGGATACTTGAACACCAAAATCACTGTCAAGCTTCTCTCATCGTCCAAGTCAGCGGCTTTTACTTCCACTTGTCTCTTCAACATCCACGTCATCATTTTCAGATTAGAAAAAGTCAAAACTAACAGTCAATGGGTCTTTTTGCTCCACTTTTGTAACCACAGTCACTTTTGCACCCCAAAAAAGCACTTGGTGTTGAGCACACTTTTTGGAAAACCACATATATATTTTTGTACCTTAACCCTAGAATCTTTACACAAGCAAAGGATGATGAATTAGCAACGGAACACACCTCAGATAAGCCCTTCTCCAAAGGTTTTGCTCCAGAATCATTTGACGTTTCTATTGGTCCAGGACAGACAACAGTTACTTTGATTCCTTTTTGACAAAGCTGCAATCATAAAAGCTTAGTAGGCATGACCAAGTAAACTAAATAAGTATTAACAACTGGTTTTTTTTTCCTGCCTCTCTTTTTCAAAGGTCTGTATCATAGTTACAAAGTTTATGCTGTCAGTCACTGACCTTTCTTTTGGAGACAAAGGAACTATGTATATACCTCAGAACGCAAGGAATGAAAGTACCCATTCAGAGCATGTTTGGACGCAGAGTAAACAGCCTGACCTGGAGCAGGGGTCTTCCCTGCAGCACTGCTTATCTGTGTGCAAACAAAGAACAACAGATATTGTCAATTGAAAATAGGAAATAAGAAGAAAAACAATCTCACATTGTTCAACTTTAGGATATTGATGCACGCAAAACATAAAAACATATAACAATGTGTTTTAATGAGACAGTTGAAGTCATAAATTCATAAATTGAGTTAACTGTAGTTGAAAAGGCTTGCCATTCCTTTCTACTTTCAGGCGTAGCTCTTCTCAACAGATAAACATTAGTTGCAAACCACTTTTTGCATGATCCACATATTTCTAACCCTCTTAAAAGTACTCCCACTATTCAGATTCCATAACCAATACTAAATATCATCAGCGAATTATCACTTACCACCACAAAATGACCTTGCCCCCGGCTCAACATGAAAGGTGCCAAGAGCCGTGTGAGAGTTATTGTTCCAAAAACATTGACATCAAATGTTGCCTACTTAGATGGAAGAAGCAATGCAATATATATGAGTGTATGTATATAAATAAGACTACTTTCAACAAAAAGATAAGCGATCTTTCAAAGAGAGGCTTAGACAAAGCAGCGATTTAGAGTCTCCATTATGAGATACCTTGAGACTTTCCTCAGTTACATCTAAAGCAGAACTTTTCTGCAAAACAAATTCAGATGAACGAAAATTAAAAAGATAGATAGGTAAATTGCAATGTACAGCAGGAACTGAGGAACAAAGAATAATGAAAAATAATTTTATCCAAGACAAATGGTAAAATTCCTGAGGCTGTCATGTCTGACAGCATACCTTTATATAGGAAACTCAAACAAATCCAAATAAACTCGTATGAATAGTGTAAATATTTGAGTATGTATTTGTGTTGTACATAATATTGTCTACGTTCAGGACTTTGTTATATGGCACTTGTATTTCCTTTCTATTTGTCCCTAAAAATAAGACAATGTGAGGAGTGCAAACACCTCACATCAGATCTACATAGCTTCATTAGGTATTAGAAATTTCAACGGTTCCTTCTATCCATGTCTCCAGATGTGCATTCATTTCATCCCCTATTTCATCCTTTTCTTGGAACAAACTACTCCACCATGTTTAAGAGATCCTAATCTGGAGCCAGCCCTCTAATCCTGAAAAATCTCGCACCACATTAAGATGCATCCAAGCTGCCTTCCTCCACATGCTCCATTTTCCCCCATCATTCACCTGAAGACAATTGATGCAACCCCACAACAGATCTCTGGTCTTCATCGGTCTTTTCCTTGTATTCCTCTTTTGGACCTCAAGTCCTTGGCTCAGGCGCATCATTATATAATTCTAACATGAGGTGAGGAAACATTTATTTACTAAAATTATTGGGAGTCATGTTAATGTTAAAGAGAAAATGCTTTACTACCTTATCAGTTTTGCATTGCCAAAGTAAATTTCTTATTCGTTCATAACTGAAGTTGGATATTGAGATGAATGTGTGACATACAAGAAAAGAAAAAATTCAAAATTAACATATATGAGGAAGAGCTGGCATGACATCTGTTATTTAATGGTAGAAAATCGTTTAAGATTGTCCAAACATATACAAAGAAGGATGTTGGAAGCGTTGGTGAGGGGTTAGACCAGCTCGTGAAGAAAGATAGAAGAAAGTCAAAGAGAATACTCAATAAAGTTATTGAGCAAGGACCTTTCGATTGACAATATATCCAAAGACTAGGTTGATGATGGAACGCAATAGCATCGTGCAATTCATGTAATCTACCCCACCTCGTGGGTAAGGCTTGCAGTTGTTGTTGATAATTGATCGCATGAATGTGAACCAAAAATAGCAAATTATGAGTAATAGTATTTCCATGGACAATGCCATGAAGAGAAGAGGAAGAATATCTCTACAACCCATTATGACGTACAGCAGAGAGGAATAAAGCAGGAGAGAGTAGGGATGATCTGCTATACAGGGGGAGTAACTTCCATGATGTGCGGAATCCACTTAGATGTTAGCTTTTCTCATGTGTTATGCTGTCAGATGTTGGTTTCCTTTATGTAATGTGCTGTCAGTTTGTGGCATGTTGTCTTAAGAATAGGAATCAGTTATTGTCAGTTAGTTTGAGGTCAATAAAATTTGTATGTACTGGCCTAGTTATTTAGATCAATACTCGAGATTCTCCTTCTAACTTTGTTAGTTATAAGTTTCAAATTCTGGCTTATACTCTAACATATATTTCCCACCATTCAAACCTATCAAAGCCATTCCATCAATATCTAATGAGAAAGACTAGTAGCGCCCCGTTATATTGATACATAACCCATAAATAATATGTGTTAGGGTTAGGAATTAGGAATTAGGGCACAATATTAATCCTATGAGGCCTTAGGACGGATTAGGGATAATAGTAAGTAGTTAAGGGTAATAGTGGCATATTACTAATTCTATAAGGCCATTAGGAGTAGGACATTAGGATCTGATTGTATTGCTTTCATGTGTAATTGTTATGGGCTTATGGGCTGTTATGGGCCTTACCATGGTTGAGTCTAAGGCTAGTCTATATAAAGGGAAGAGCCTAGCTTAATCACTCATGTATGTTCAATATTGTGTATGAATGGAATGAACAGTACAGCAGTACTGTTTCTGATGTGTTTTCTCTCCCAATCCCCCTAATTCTCTACAACCTTCATATCAGTGGTATCAGAGCGAGTCATCCTCGGCTCATCCGCTGTGAATCTGTATAGTTCTTGAATCAGTCCAGAGTCTTTCTTCTCTTCACTCACGGCTCTCAAGATATTCAAGACCTTTTGACCCAAATGCAAGGTGAACCGAGCGGAGTCATGACCCTATTGGTTCAGTTGGCATCCGTGTCAGACTAAAAGTCCAAAAAGAAGCATCAAGAAAAATATTCTTGAGATTAATTCTTGGCAGAATCAAGGCCCAGAAGCATCAAGAAATATATTCTTGAGGTTAATTCGCCTGCTTGTTCGAGTTTTTGACAAGTTCTGAGTTGGGTAATCAGCGAAGTAATTCTGTTCGGTCTGTTCGGTGGTTTTTGGCCGTTTCTGGATATCCATAGGTCTCTATTTTGTCGACTGGGTCCAGAATTGGTTCGGCATCCACGGTTCCTCATCATTAACCAAGTCGACTGGGTCTGGTATCACCGTTCTGCATTTCTGTGGTTCACGTCGTTTGTTTCTTGGCCGTCGGAATTCTCCTTGGTCGACTGGTTCTGGTTTTTGTCATTTAATTTTGGGTCCATCGGAAATCAAGAATGACCGAAAGTTTCAGTCTTTGACCCAACAAAATTAATAACGTGATTCGGGCTTTGTGCGTGGGATTCAGACGGAAATATTGCTTCATTTCAGCCGATCATTGAGTCGTCGACTACTTCTGGTTTTTGTCATTTAATTCTGGATTTTCGGCGCACGTGGCAAGTTTTTTCATTGACCGCTCCAAGTGTCTCTGTTTCACCGACTGAGTTCTGAGTATTCTGCACCATCGCTGGGTCCCGCTTCAGTGATTCTGGAATTTGCGTCAAGGTCGAATTTTGAGTATATTGTCGTCGGGTAAAATCAAATTCTGGATTGACACATTCTGTCGTCAAGTCCTAAGTAATTCTTGCTCGTCAATTCTGGTTCGTTTGGGTTCGTCGGAAACTCAGGAATCATCGTCGACGTCTGGGTTCTTCATCTTATATTGCTTCGTCGACTCTGGTTGAGCAATCGCAGCGATTGGGATTGTATATATCCAAATAACACCGGGTCGGGTATTATCATTGTCTTAATCGTCTATTATCGTCGCATTATACGTGTATCTGCGTCAAAGATCCTGGATTTTCTGATTTGGTCATTGGTTTCGGTGATCTTCAAGACTTCTCCTGTCATCGCCCCTGCTTTTTTCTGGTTTTTGGTCCTGTTCATGTGGAGTTTGTTCTTTTTGGGTTCCTTGTCTCTGCTTTCCATCGTGTTACAGGTCTGGTATCACTGTTGCATCAAAGAATACTCCTGGTTTTGCATTTCCAATTCTGGTTTGGGTCTGAATAATTCTGGTTTCGGGTTTTCTGCCTATCCCTGAATAAATTCAACCTTGTATGGTTAATACAAGAGCTCAGATCGCATCAATGACTGATCCTACCGAAACTCGTTTTAAGGCAATTGAAGATACCTTACACCCTATCGGAAATCGTGTCACGGCAATTGAAGATACTCTTCAAACTATCACTGCTCAATTGGCTACTCTTGTTGATCGCCAACCCGAACAGCCCCAAGGTCCGGGTGGACAAGGATTCCACGAACGCCAAGAGCATCAACGGCAGCGAAACGAGTATACTCCTCCAACCCGATTGACCAAGTTTGATTTTCCCAAGTTTCAACGTCAAAATATAGAGGGATGGCTTGACCAATGTGACAAATATTTTGAAATTGATGGCACACCGGATGCTTGGAAGGTTCGAATGGCTAGTGTCAACCTGGATGATAAAGGTTACTTGTGGCATCAGTCTTATATGCATGAAGAACATGGGCGTAACATTGCTTGGGCAGAATACCGATTGGCTCTTTTGGCACGATTTGGACCAGCATTCGAATCCCCAATGGCAGATTTCAAACGCCTTTATCAAAAGGACTCCTTGGACGATTACAATGATGAATTTGACACCTTACAATGTAAGCTCCACCTTAATGAGGATTATGCAATTCAGGCCTACATTGAAGGACTTCGTAAGGACTGTGCACATCAGGTTCGACTCCAACGGCCACGTACGTTGATAGAAGCAAGGCGTATTGCCAAGATATATGAGTACAATTTGCAAGATGAACCCAACAATAAGAATCTACAGCGTCGTGGGAATGGTGACAACTTTGGTTCATCGTCTCGGTGGAAAAATTCCACAAATCAAGTGGGATCCAATACCGGGACTGCTGCACGAACCAGTTTTCCGCCTCGACCCACCGGGTCCTACGCATCATTCAATCGTAATACCGGCGCTGGATCGTCCACCCTCTCCACGGCTCGTACGGGTATGTCACAAGCTAAGGGGTCGACAACAGGTAAAAGCGATGATTTTGATGAACTTAGAGCAAAGGGTCTTTGCTTCTATTGTCGTAACCCCTATTCCCGTAACCACACATGTCCACAGAAGCAGAAACTACAATTACAAATGATAGAATTGGATTCGGATGAAGTAGAGGAGGATGAAGAAATTCCAAAGGAGGATAATATACCATCTCAGGAGCCTTCTACTGGTAATGGGGAATGTCTACAAATCTCACTTCATGCGATTCAAGGCAATGTGGGCATTGTTTCCATGAGAATTCCGGGTTATGTGGGACGTCGACCAGTGCAAATTCTGATTGACAATGGAGCTTCACATGGATACCTTGATTACAAATTGGCTTGCCGATTGGGATGGAAAGGTAATGCACAATATGAAGGTGAGGTAGAGGTAGCGGGAGGAGCTAAATTGAAGCTCTATGGCATTTGGAAGAATTTTAAATGGAAAATGCAGGGTAGAGACTTCTCGTTCGATTTGCGAGTCATGGAGATAAACACCTATGATATAGTTCTTGGATTGCATTGGTTACAAGATGTTGTGCACCATGCATCTTGGGATTATGATGATTTGTCCATGACGTTCATGTATAAGGGCTCTAAGTGTACCTAAAACCTGCCTCTACACCTAATTGTAAGGTGACTCGAAGAATTAATAGCCATATGGCAAATGGAGGTCAGTTTTTTATGCTACACACTCGAACTGAATCTGAATCTGAATCTCAGCCTTATACATTGAAAAACAGTTCCGAGGAAGCTACAGGTGACATTCAACAATTGCTAAGGAAATTTAAGGATATTTTTGCTGAACCTCATACTTTACCGCCTTTAAGAGAAGGTCATAACCATGCTGTAATTTTGAGTGAAGGGGCAGATCCGGTAAACTTACGTCCTTATCGTTATCCTTCTATACAAAAGGATGAGATAGAGAGGCAAGTAAAAGGCTTGCTAGAAACAGGGGTAATTCAAGAGAGAGCTCTTCTCCTTTTGCTTCTCCTATTGTGCTAGTAAAGAAGAAAGATGGTTCATGGCGTATGTGCATAGACTACGGGGACCTTAATAAGGTTACAATCAAAAATAAATATCCCATTCCTTTGGTTGAAGAATTATTAGATGAACTAAAGGGAGCTCGTTGGTTCACAAAGTTGGATCTTAGGGCTGGTTACCATCAGATTCGCATGGTACCTGGTGACTCATTCAAAACAGCATTTCGAACCCATTCTGGACATTATGAATGGTTAGTAATGCCTTTTGGCCTCACCAATGCCCCTGCTACTTTTCAAGGTGCCATGAACTCCATTTTCAGGGAGCACCTAAGAAGATTTGTACTCGTATTCTTTGATGACATTTTAATCTACAGTTCTAGTATGGTTTTACACCTTCAGCACCTTAGGATTGTACTGGAGATTCTAAGGCAGCACCACTATTTTGTGAAAGAAAGTAAGTGTACGTTTGCAGCCACTACGGTAGAGTACTTGGGCCATATTATACAGAATGGAGGGGTCTCTACTGATCCTCAGAAGATTAAATCAGTGATAGAGTGGCCTGAACCAGCAACAATTAAGCAGCTTCGTTCTTTCCTAGGGTTGGCTGGATATTATAGGCGCTTTATTCAAGGGTATGGGGTGTTAGCAAAACCCCTAACCAATTTACTCAGAAAAGATCAGTTCAAATGGACCCCGGAAGCAAGTGCAACCTTCCAAAAATTGAAGGAAACATTGAGTACAGCACCTGTTCTTGCTTTACCAGATTTTTCCAAGCCGTTTGTGGTGGAAACAGATGCTTGCAGCACTGGTATAGGGGCTGTACTGATGCAAAATGGTCAACCTCTAGCCTTTTTCAGCAAAGGATTGGCTCCTAGACACCATTCATTGTCTATCTATGAAAAGGAACTACTAGCGGTGGTGCATGCTATTGAGCATTGGCACCAATACCTAGAAGGAAGACACTTTATTATCAAAACAGATCAGCAAAGCCTCAAATATTTGCTGGACCAGAAACTTAAGACTACATTTCAGATGTATTGGGTGTCCAAGCTTATGGGATACGATTACGAGATTCAGTACAAGAAGGGAATCAATAACAACGTTGCTGATGCTCTCTCTAGAGTAAGAAAAATGGAGGTATTTCAGATTTCCCTTTCTACATGTTCTGATAATTTGTTGCTGGAAATTCAAAACAGTTGGCAAGCTGATTCAGAATTGATAACGTTGATTGATACACTTAAAGCTAATGAGGGCATTGCTGGAACATTCTCTTGGCATGAGGAATTATTGAGCCGGGGCAGCCGATTGGTAGTGGGAAATGATCCCATAGTGAAGCATAAAATTCTAGAATGGCTTCATGCTTCTTCCCAAGGGGGACATTCTGGGATACATGCTACATATCAAAGGGTTAAGACTCTTTTCTGGTGGAGACGTTTATTTGATGATGTGAAAGACTATATTAAGCATTGTGATGTGTGTGCAAGGTGCAAATATGAGAATGTTGCCTATCCGGGTCTCTTACAACCGTTGCCGGTTCCTAGCAAGGTTTGGGAAAGCATCTCTATGGATTTTATTGAGGTTCTTCCAAAATCTCACGGCAAAGACATTATTTGGGTGATTGTTGATCGCTTAAGTAAGTATGGGCATTTCATTAGCCTATCTCACCCATTTTCAGCATCTACCTTAGCACAACACTTCATGGATCACATTTACCGATTGCATGGAGCTCCTATGGAAATTATATCAGACCGTGATCCTATTTTTGTTAGCAACTTTTGGCAAGAATTCCTCAAGGTGCTTAAGGTGGATCAAAAGCTGTCTTCTTCATATCATCCACAAACCGATGGGCAAACGGGTAGGTATTAAATCGCTGTTTGGAGTCTTACTTGCGTTGTATGACTTGGGAGCTTCCCAAAGAATGGTCACGGTGGTTACCTATGGCTGAATGGTGGTATAACACCACTTTCCACTCTTCTACACAAACTACACCGCATGAGTTACTCTATGGGCAGCAACCGCCAATGTATGTGCCTTATCTTCCTCGATCTGCAGTTGTTGAAGCAGTGGATAGATCTTTTGTGGCTAGGGAAGAAGCTTTGTTAGTGGCTAAACATCATCTATCGCGTGCTATAAATATGATGAAGCAAAAGGCTGATTCGCACCGGACTGATCGTGAGTTTCAAGAGGGTCAATGGGTGTTTCTGAAATTGCAGCCGTATAGGCAGATTTCAGCACCTTCTCGGTCTAGTCAGAAATTAGCTCCAAGATTTTTTGGACCCTATCAGATTAAGCAACGTGTTGGAGCAGTTGCTTATAAGTTAAATTTGCCGGTGGAGACGCGTATTCATGATACATTTCACATTTCATTGCTGAAGTTGTGTCCTGCCCCTCGGTCAAGGTTAGGCATCCGCCTGAAAATTGGCCAGAATTACCAAATTGCAAAGAACCTGATCGGATTTTGCAGCGTAGGATGGGAAGGCGGAAAGGGAGAATTGTCACTGAAATATTAGTCAAATGGAAGCAGTTAGCTGAGGAGGAAGCATCTTGGGTACTGTTATATCAATTTCAAAGGCAGTTTCCCAGTTTTTTCATTGCTGACCCTTGAGGACAAGGGACCTTAAGGGGGGAGTATTGATACATAACCCATAAATAATATGTGTTAGGGTTAGGAATTAGGAATTAGGGCACAATATTAATCCTATGAGGCCTTAGGACTGATTAGGGATAATAGTAAGTAGTTAAGGGTAATAGTGGCATATTACTAATTCTATAAGGCCATTAGGAGTAGGACATTAGGATCTGATTGTATTGCTTTCATGTGTAATTGTTATGGGCTTATGGGCTGTTATGGGCCTTACCATGGTTGAGTCTAAGGCTAGTCTATATAAAGGGAAGAGCCTAGCTTAATCACTCATGTATGTTCAATATTGTGTATGAATGGAATGAACAGTACAGCAGTACTGTTTCTGATGTGTTTTCTCTCCCAATCCCCCTAATTCTCTACAACCTTCATATCATATATAGCCTTAGAACTGAACTCCTGAACTGGATAAAACAAATGACATATGCAGGCAACAATGGATTCAGGAGTGAAGTTAGAAAAGCAGAACTTACAGGATCAAGTAAATACAAAAAGAATCAAGTCAAACCATTAACAACGAAGTCACATGCAAAATTCAAATAAATCAGATAAGATAAATAGTAATAAAAACTATAGGCCAAGGTAACAAAAGAAAGCCAGAAAGGCCAACATAACACTTTCTCTATTTTCAGTTTTTGCATTCATATGTTAACCATCCAGTTAAACAATAACCAACAACTATCATGTTCTAATTGAATTCTTAATTAGTGACCTAACCATTAGATGAAGCAATCAGTCACTTACAGGACGCTCAAAAGCTGCATTATGAATCATGTAATCAACACCAGAACCGGGAAACAATGATTCTGCTTTCTCAACAGCCTTCTTAAGAGAATCCTCACCAGTTGTTAAATCCAGTGGTAAAATCTTGACCTCGCTAGGCGCATGCTTACCTAAAAGTAAGGCAACCCCATGCATCCAAGAGTGTGCTAAGACATAAAATAAGTGCATTACACATTCTAGCATACTTCTATATGATAGTGCATACCTTTCAGCTGCTGCTTTACTCGTTCCAGTTCAGCTTCATTCCTCGCAGAGATTATTATCTTGGCTCCCAATCTTGCAAGTTGCTTAGCTAGAATCTCCCCTTCACACACATTAAGAAAGAAGGAAAACAGGAACTTAGTTATGCATAAAAAATTAAATGCAAATAGTTATAGCCTGGAAGCAAAGATATTACTAATACACCAATTAGGTGAAGAAAATATCAGAAAAGAATTTCCAACAATCATATAATCAAACAATGAAAAATGGCCAACAAAAGGTGATATAGTTGGCAATGATAAATAAAGCCCATACCCCCACAAGGGCGGGGGTTTATATCCTACTGCGGTACTGCCAATACAAGGACCTCATTTGTAGATAATCTATAAGTGCTTCTACAAGCACTCTTTGACTTTCAAAAGGCAACTCACCTAAACTTTTGTATATCAAAAAACAAAATCTACAAAGAAAATTTGGTATTGAAATAAAATGTCAGGAAAACTATGAACTCATCACCACAGTAAAAAACATAGTCACCCGGATATCAAAATAACAAGGAATAAAACAGAGTCTTATATGACATTTGAGAAAAAGTTTGTTGAAAGAATGGTTATTGCCTCTTCATTAATGAATGCCAGAATGGTTTATATTTTTGGCACCAATCTGTACAAAAATTAAATTAATTTTGATGTAAACTACTCGTTGTAACTCGGATACTATGCATGGTTATAAAAACACACGAATTAGTAATTTAGTATCACAAATCTACAAGCTTGATTTAGCCATCATCATAATGACAAACTATAAGATTAACTGGGGATTAGCATTATAGAATGCAAGAATGGGAACCCAGAGGGGAATGAAAAAGCGTAATGCAGGAAGACAGATTGAAGGGTCATGATCAAAATAGAACAATGGTTGAAAGCCACCAACAACGTATACCAATTCCACGGCTAGCACCAGTAATCCAAACAACCTGAAATAATTGATTTAAAATAAATAAATAAAAGTTAAAGTTCATAAAAGAATCTGGTCTTGTCTGGGAGTATTGAAGGCAGTACAATGGAATGGTCGATGGGGTGAGATTATTTGGTAGAAGAGATTATCTTGAACTATTCATTGTTCGGAAGTTATATTGTCATCGATGGAGTGAAAAGGGTTTGAAATATAAGCATTAAGCACATTTTAAGCTTACAAAATTAACTGATTTTTAAATTATCTAAAAATGTCATTTGAGACATTTATTTCAGCTATTTCTAATGAAAAATTTGCTTGTTTCCCAAAAAACCGTTTTTAAACTTCAGGGCAACATTGCTCCAAAAAAAAGTAGAAATTTTGCCCCTGAAGTTTAAAAACGGAGCAATGTTACCCCTCCGTTAAGAACCCTAACGGTCGCAACATTGCTTCGTTTTTAAACTTCGGGGCAACATTGCTACGCTGAAAACTTCAGGAGCGAAATTGCTCGGCACATACTTTAAGGGCAAAAATGCACCTTAACCCATTTTATGACAAATAAAAATTACGTTGTGCTTGGATAGTGATTCCTAAAATAATAGAAAGTTGCCCTCAAATAATTACTTATCTGATTTTTCTTAATTCTAATTACTTTCAGAAGTTTAAATAAGCATGCAAGAATTTTTCAAGATTACTTCATAAAAAAATTAGTTTTACATCTAGAAAAAGAAAAACAATGAAACACAAGCACATGATTTTGCTGTAATAAAAGAAACGGAGAATTGGAGAAAGTCGATATCAGACCCCCGGAAGGACTTTAAAAATGGAGTTTGGGGGGCAGAGGCGGAATTTGGGAATCCATCGTCATACATCCCATTCCGTTATACTTCAACGATTCGAACAATGATATTTGTGAGTTTTTCTTTTTCCCACCCCAACTCCATCCCATCCCTTGGGAAATTATTTTTTTTCATTAGATTACTTACCTTATCTTCGATTTCTTCGCGTTTCGGTTCCTTCTTGGACATCAAGGTGAAGTCACCTAGACGGAAAATAAAGAGAAGGTCAAAGTTAAATCGATACAAAGAACCAGAAACAAATAAAAAGCCTTTAATATATTACCATAGGCGGTGGCGAATTTGTATGCCAGGAAGAGGAAAATGGAACTGAAGAGTAACAATAGCGTCATCATAATCTCGGGGAGCGCAATGGAGAGGCTATTAGAACGGAAAACGTTCTGACGCTATGACCGAAATAATACGACGCTAAGCGTGCCTTTCGGGCAGACGGATTTGCTCGCGGTCCATCGGGCTTTAATAGCTAGCCAGGTACCGGGCACGGAAGGTAGTGCATATCATCCAACATGGTTTTAGTAGCACACTCACAGTCTTTCGGCAGACGGATTTGCTCGCGGTCCATCGGGCTTTAATGGCTAGCCCATACGGAGATTAATATACGGGGACACATGTCCCTTTCAAAAAAAAAAAAAAAAAAAAAAAAAAGATACGGTTCTACAATTTATTTATTTATTTTTGGATAAAGGTCTTATTTGTCCCGGAAGTTTTTACTCAGAAGCACTTAACACTCAGAAGTTTTCTTTGAAGCAAAATTGACCTGGAAGTTAACAAAATGGAGCAATTTTACCCCAAAAGTTATTCTTAGAAGCAATTTTACCTTGAACGTTTACAAATTGGAGCAATAAATTAACGATCAAGATTAACAGAAGGGCAAGATTGCTACGCTTTTAAACTTTCGGGGCAATTTTGCTCAAAAAAAACTTTCGGGTGCTGAGTGCTCTTAAGCAAAAACTTTTGGAGAAAATAAGACCCTTATCCCTCTTTTTTTTTTTTTTTTTGATGTTTACCCAAGAAATCTTAGGGTGATGTCTTGTATAGGACTTGATCTCTTTTTAGAGTTATCTAATATATAAAGGCTGAGACCTTTCTTTTTTACGGAAAAAAAGAAAAAGATACGGTTCTAGATATTTTCTCTCCTCATCCTCGTTTCAATGTTCAAAAAGTAGACCGCTTGCATACTGCGAGGCTGTGTGAATGGAGTTTTTAAAAAACGGTACTGAAAAGTGATCCTTTTTACTTGTTCGACTGAAACAACTGTGAGATTCATCTATTGCAAACACTCAACAGTCATTTTAACCCGAAATTCGTCATACACTGTCACTTTACATCACATGTTAAAAAAAAAAAAAAAAAATTGTGCTAAGCGGGGGTAACCATTTGATGAGGAAATCAAGAGTTTTTGTGCAAGAATGTTAATTTTAATCGGGCACAAGAATATGGTCAGCTGTTGGGAATTGGTATTACATCGGATTTAGGCAAATATTTTGGAATCCCTTTACTTCACGAAAGAGCGATCAACGTTTGCCCCCTCAATCTCAAAAGTGAATACAAGGCTTGCAAGATGGGAGGGGCGGTTCCTGAGCATGGCAGGTAAATCTGTCTTGATTAAATCTATATTAAACACCATGCCTTACTACCTTGCCTTACTACCAAATGCAATCATCGCTCATTCCTGAGGGGGTCTTGCAATAAATTGACAGAATTAGCAGACTTCTTTTGGAACCATGATGTAACTAAGAGGAAAATACACCCCATCGCTTGGGACACAACTAAGAAAGACAGTGCGAAGGGGGGATTGGCAGTAAGGATCTAGTGCTTCAAAATGAGGCTTTCATCATGAAGCTATGCTAGGGGCTTCATATCAATCCTAATGCATTATTTTGCGAGCGAAATATAATTGCGGGGATTCAAAATTTCTGAAAGTAGAGAATAAGAGGCAACAATTGGCGGTGTAGAGTGCCAATTACTTTAGTTTGGGGAACTTTTCGCAAAGCCGTGGGAATCAAACTGAGGGGTGGAGGAGACACCAAGGCTTGGTGGGAATTATGAATCACACTTGATTACTCACATATGCATTATGTCGACAAAAATCAGCAGTGGCTAGATCCGGAAGCTAATGTTAACCAATTCTTAACTCCAACCGATGATTGAGACTTCCAAGATGGAGTTGCTTTCTCCCACATTGGGTTGTTGAAAAGATAAAGATGGTAAAACCTTCGAATCAGCCTGAGGATGACTTATTTTGGTGGAGAGCATCTACTGACGGGAATTTCAAAATCAAATCAGCCTATGAATTGGTTTCCAAAAAGGCCAAACAACCTCAAGAACACGATTGGCAAAGTATTCAGCGATGCCATATTCCTGAGAGAGCTAAATTATTCATATAGCAATTGTTTCATGAGAATTTACCAACGAGCTTATTCAGAGCAAAACGGGGTCTTAGCGAAACACCCGAGTGTCCTTTTGAGTTTTGAGCGTTAGTGTGAGGAATCAGTCTTTTTTTTTTTTTTTTTTTTTTTTTTTTTAATGAGATTGTGAGATTGTGATGTTGGTCCTTAACCCAATATACTAGTCCCTCCAGTCTGAGTTGGTTTTGGTCTAATTACCTAACAACATTTTAATTTTTATCAATTTTTTCTTTATTAATCTCTAAGTTTAAATGATTTGAGTAGTTCGATTGTTAACAACCTAATTTTTATATTATGATTTAATTACAAGTAAAAAAAAATTAATTATGATATATAAATTTATTATGTAATTGTTAAAATAAAGGTTTTTAATATAAAATCTCATTTATGACAGTAAAAGAAATTAGTGCAATAGGGATGTGGAAATAGTAATATTTTATTGTTGTTGTTAAGAGAGAGGGAGGGAGGAAAAACAGTGTAGTAGAAGAAAGAAGGGGAAAAAAGTAGGGAAAATTCAAAATAAATATCTTTTGAATTTGCAAAACCCCCAGAAGTCCGTCGAATTTGTAAAAAGACTAAGACGTACCAAGGACCTATGAGGGATATGCAAATTCGGGTGAAATTACCATTTTGCCCTTAGTTTTAAATAAATAAATAAATAACCCTCAAACACCCCCCCGCCCCGCCAACGGGTGGAGGGCCACCCCCGCCGTGGCCGACCGCCGGCAGTGGGGTGTTTGAGGGTTTTTTTTAATTAATTTATTTAAAACTAAGAGTAATTTCACCCGAATTTGTATATCCCTCATAGGTCCTTGTACTTCTCGTCTTTTTACAAATTCAACTAAGCTTCGAGAGTTTTACAAATTCAAAAGGTATTTATTTGGAATTTTCCTAAAAAAGTATATGTATATCAATATAAGTATGACGTGGGCAGCGGCATGCTGTTAACGAAAATTACGTGTCCTCTCTCTCTCTCTCTATATATATATATATATATATGTTCATGTGGTGGTGTTGTGTCCCTTGTGTGCGCATTGAGAGCGAGAAAGGCAGTGTGTGTTAAGTGAGAGTGAGACGAGAGAAAAAGAGGCATAGAAGAATAGGAAATTATTTGAGTTTTGAAGGTAAATTATTTATTTTATAAGATTATTTAGGTAGTTAAATTAATTTCTTTTCAATAAACTTTCTTCATAAAAGTTATTCTATGTATTTTTCTTTTTCTAATGGGAGTAATATAGTATTGATTAGTGAAAATTTTGATAAAGTTTTGAACTTTGATAATAGATTATTGTATATTTTCAAAGCAAAATTAATAGATAATTTTGAATCGGTTCAAATTTATTTGTTGGTTGTTGTAAGAATTTAAAATTAATTTTATATTTAAAGGAATTCAAGATTTATGTCTTATAGGATATTTCTACAGATTAAATAAGGTTTAAAGCATTTATTCATATTTCCAGAAGTATTATTATAGGTTTAATTAGTTTAGTTTGACTAAATCTTAAACTATATGAAATTATGAGTTGGCATTTGGAATATAAATTAGAGTTTGATATAATTTTGATTATATGGAGGTTTAAATATTTATTTAATAAATTGGGTTATATTCATATTAGTTAGTATTAAGTTAGAAAAGTCAGGTTTGTGATAATAAGTCTTTTGTATTTGAGTTTATATTCTATTTTTAATTTATTAGAGGTTATATTGAGGAATAGATGGATTGGATTTGAGGTTTATAAATGAATGCCAGTATTTGAAATTTTTAGGTGAAACTTTTATGGTAAAAATTGGGTATTTTGGTTAAATTGAGGATATGATGAGTATGAAATAATTTATGGAAAAAGGAAATAAGATTATAATAATGATTTGAGGAATAGATAAAATTACCGTTATAGGAAAACTAAAGTAAGCCAGTGATAATTTAATTAATTATTTTTTATTGTATTAGTTGATATTTTTGTTTATTCTATTAACGTGTGTGTGTATATATATATTTAAAGTGAACTTAATCTCTCTCAAGTTTAGTTTTTGTGTTAACAACTTGACTTTCCACTTGTTATATGTGTTAATATGTTGACGGTGAGTATTTTTGAAATGGTTATCGAGACAGAAAATTATGATATTATATATTTTGAAAAATTCACTTTTGATATGATTTTGTGAGTTGAAATAGTATTGTTATCTTAATAAATATTGAGACGATACATTATTTTTATAAATCTCGTTTAGAACTCGTATATACATGCCAAGATTATGATTGTTTATATGGATGGATGTAAAGTAGTGATGAGAGTTATTGTGCATAAAATACCACTTGGTATGCCACCACTTAGTGCACAGTGGATGACTTAGATATTTTTAGGGCCCTTAGTATCACCCTTTTTCCTTTGGCCGGGTTAAGGGTTAGCACTTGGGACAGTGACACCTTTCTCTATTCGAAGGAAAGGGAACCCATGGTCTGATATGATTTTTATAGCCTTTGACCGAGCTATACCTCATTATTGGAGAGCTTGTGCAGTCTTGTCAAAGAGACTAAACATATTATGTTACAGTCCATAGGCTCTGTCAGCTGTAATAAAAGGTTGGGGTGATAAGGATGGTCCAGGTATCAATATTTTGCTTTGCATGTTATATACATGATTCATGATATGAAATTTGATATAGAAATTTTATTATAGAATTTGTGATTTGATAAATTTGTAAATTATATATACCTAGTACTTTATTATATAAATTGTTCTACTTGGCACTTCACACGCACATATTAGCATTTATAATGATTTGGATTGATAGTTACAAATATTTTTCAGGTGATAGTTTTCGAGTGGGTCTATCAAGGAAGACTTCGGAAGCTTAAATTACTTTTACTAACGGCAGTGCTTCCACCTTTTTAATACATGTTGAATTATTGTATATTGCCACATTAGGGTTCACTTGGCATACTCTAGTATATTTTGGTTATTTTGATAAATCTTAAAGTAAAACTCAGTTAAAAAGTATGAGCCTGGTAAAATCCAAAGCTCCACTGTGTTTATAAAACATTCTAAAGAAATGGTTTAATCAAGTTAGTAATTAATAATTGTCCTTAAAAAAATGGAGGATGTTACAGGCCGTAGAGATTAATTATCATATCAAGCTCATACTTCTAACTATCGTACTTTCGGCCTAAATGATATAAGTCCATGAGAACAAGACACAAGCAGTGTTGAACTACTCATATCGGGCTCATGCTTCTAATTTTAAATTCTAAACAAGGGTATTTTAAGAAAATCAATAAAATTAACTAATTTAACTTCACTCCTTAATCTCTCCAAATTCTCGTAATTATGTCCTATAATTAGGACTAGAGGGAGTACTCTTTTTTTTTTTTGTGTGGTAATTTACAGGTTGGACTTAACTAGAACTCAAAACATGCACCAAGAGATCATAAATTCAAAAGATGGCCATTGTCGCAGATGTTTGGTATGATTTGATGGCTTCTTTGGAAAACTGGTGAAAAGGGGTCTTTAAAGGATACGGTGACTCTCTAGTCAACTAAGTTCATAAGTGTCTTCATCTGTTACATGGATGATTTTGAAATGGTAAATTTCACCACAAGATTTTTCAAGCTACAACAAAACACGTCACAAGCTGGTTTCCTCCCGAAGATGGGTACATGAGAGTACACATGGATGGTTCTCTAACAGCCTAGCATCAAACAACATGTGAGGGGATTATAAGGGATAGTAGTGGATCATGTGTATGTGGTTTCCAAAGAATATTAGGCCTCTATCAATTCTCTACAGTAGTGAAGATTTAGGCGATTTAGGCTGGCTTACATGTTTGTAAATATTTGTCTTTGAAGAAAATTAAGTTGTTCTCTGCTACTGATGGACTCAAGGATTCATCACCTTCTCAGGGATGTAATTGAGGGGGTTCGATCAGTTATTTTTTCTGATTGGGATCTTGAGATAATCCTTGCTCACAGTGAAGCAATCCGTTGCGCCCGAATAGCCTAAGACGCAAACATTAAGCTAACATTAAGATCTTATCATTTGTATTCTGAAAAAAAAAAAATACACATTGAGTTTGACTTTTAAGTCTGACATGGATGATGATTCAACTAAGTTTAACCCTTGCCAACTGTAGAAAAAGAAAAAGAAAGAAAGAAAAGAAATCCACCCGTTGAAGGTTAAAAAATATCCATCCACCCAACTAGAAAGAATCTCAGCCTCGTCATCTTCGACATTCAAAGACCAAAATGAACCGTTCAAGCATTTCTAAGAAAGAGAAGGGCTAAAATTGCTTGATGAATCTGTAAAACTCGAGCCAATTCAAAATGACTATTATAAAAGACCTAACATCTAATTAGAACAATCAAACCAACATTTTTGAAAATTTCAAGAGATCAAAAACTGTTCTAGAAGTGAAAACAATGAAGAGGGCGATAAAGCATTACCGGATGTTCCATCATGCCATGACTGGCCGTAGGCATCACTCCATCTCTGTCGTTCTCCATGAAACATGATAGGATATATATTGCTACTTTCCTTGGGATCGTTGAAGACGCCGCCATTAAGGGTGAGGAGGTCGATGTGAAGGGCAGATTGAGGCGATAGAGCCGAGTCTTACTCGATTAGAGTGTTCACCCAATCGCCCAATGCCTCCATGGAAGAACTAAATGTGTCACCAAAACCACTAGATCTGACAAGTCTCTTATGTATTTTTCACCTTAACCCTAATATTGTTACTAAAAAGATCCTTCCTCACTAAACAATAATTAACCGTAATTTTTTCACAAAATCGGATTAACAAGTGATTAAGGAAAAACCGTTTTCTTTCCAAAATACACAAACTGGAGTTCAGGGCACAAATTTCCGTCCACAACTCACTATTGAAAATCCATAACTCTGGGCACAACTATTGAAAGGAAAAATACATAGCCACGAATCTTACAACACTGATCCCACAACATAACATCTACACAAAACATCTTTAGCTCAAGATTTGATTGTGGATTCACCAAAATATTATAGTGTATAAAATAAAGTCTTCGAATCAACAGTAAATAAACAATCATTGCAAAATAGCTAAACAGTATTTTTAAGACATGTGGGCCCTAAATGGCAATATATAAATCTATACAACACTAATACCAAAAGAGGCCTACAAAGTTAGCAACTCTTACTCCTTTAGCTGCTTCCCTTTGCTTCTAGTAAAATTAGAGGTCTAGCCAGAAAAATTTTGATAAAGACGAGGTGAGACATAAAGTCCCAGTAACCAAAATTAATTTATCAAATATGCAAGATAGAGAAGCAGGTTTGCTAACATAATTATAATATCAAGAATAATTCAATAATACATAATAATTAACAATAATTAGAATCATCTCACTTGTCCATCCTGCTCCTCATTATATCTTCTGGACGTGGTATAGCCTATCATTGCTAATATACCTAGCTAAGGTTAGCTAGTTATTTCAAGAAGACTGTCCCCTCCACGCTACCACAGATATACCTAACAAGGAGGTGTCCATCCAAATCACTCAACTCAAAAGTTCCGGGCCAGGAATGAGAGAGCGATGGACGCAATTTCACCCTAGATCTCTTCCGCACAATCCCAAATATCCCATAGCAGATAAACAATTTGCCATTATAACTTTCAAAAACATCATGCAATATATTATTCCATATACAACATTCCATAACAAATATCAAAACAACAATATCTTACAAATTTCATTATTTCATATACAACATTTTATAACAAACATCATAACTATCACAACAATCACATCCAAATAACAATATTCACTTATATATATATATATATATATATATATATATATTGGAAAAAACATTGTTCCACCGAAACAATTTCATATTTAAATACATGTATAATTTTTCAAAACACATGCTAGTAGTTCACGTGAAGTTAAGATTTAGAAAATATCTTACAAATCCAAAACAATCATATAAAATAAATTAACTCCGGTTATCTCAATTTCAAACTAAATCTTATCTCAAGGAGTATAACGCCAACCAAATACAAATAAGCTCTACATTATCACAATTATAATTTCATATAACTTAAATTACATAAATTTCTAATAATAATATATTATCATAATAAAAAGTGAAAATGACAGTCTAATCCTTCAAATTTCAAAACTAACCGATTAAAATTTCAATAATATTTCCATTAAATTAAATAAATTATTAACACCTCATTTAATCGATAGAAATCTCGGATATGATATAAATTCTAAATTTCTTAAATAAAAAAATTAGTTTAAATTTCTACAACAACAAATCAACAAATCAAAACTAATTTAAATTGGTTATTAATCGTTCTATATATATATACAGTCATCTATTGTCAAAAATCAAAACTTTTTCAAAGTCCTAACTTCAAAATTTTCACTAACCAACACAATATTACCTTCATTTGAAAGAGAAAAATATATAGAACAACTTTTATGAAAGAAGTTTATTGAAAAGAAGTTAATTTAACTACCAAAATGATTTATAAGATAAATAATATACCTCAAAAAACCCAAATATAATCCAACTCTTCTTCTTCTATTCTCTTCTCTCCCGCTCTCAGTCTCAATCACTCTCTACGTTTTCTCCTCACTCTCACGGCACATTATATATATAGATAGAAAAGGGTGTAATAATTACACCCTCCAATTTGTCAAAGGGGATGATCATTCTTTTTTCTTTCACTTCTTCTGCACGCAACCCAGATGTTCTTTCTATTATTTTTTTAGATGGTGAAAATTACCAGTCCCAACTTTTTTTATAAATTATTATTATTATTCCAGATTTTTTTCCATCATTTTTCCCCTTCTCTCATAATCACAATTTAATTGTAATTATTCCATAATTACAATTAAATACTAAAAATAGAATTAGAATGTTTTAGGTAGAAGTTTGTCTCTTAAGCGTTATGTATGGGTAAATATGTGGTGATGCAGACCAAGCATGTCTGGGATAGCATTTTTATCATCCTCTTCTAGCTCCCATGGCACAGTGAACCCGAAGTAGCATAAAGGCTACTTCAAACGAAAAGCCAATTACTACCGTGGGGAAAGATAAAAACACAGAAAAAAAAAAAAAAAAGGGAAACAAAAGGACCCTTGCTTAGTTTAAAAAAGATAAGATTATTCTAAAAAACCAAATAATAAATTTTAAATAAAAATGGGAAATGTCCTTTTTAGAAATTTAATTGGTGATAATGACCTAATAAATTATTGTACACATAGCATTGATACTCTTAAAATTTTGCACACACATATTGCTAGTATTTTAGTATTTTCATTTTTTTAAAGTAATACATTGACTATTTTTATTTGTATACTTTTAATTTTACTATTATTAGCATTGACTGACACCCAAGAGGGGTGATCTGGGTGTATGATAAAAACTTAGTAACTTTGAAAATCTTTTCACATTTTAGTAAAAGAAGTTTGTATGACAGTAATTAGTTATAAAGTGATAGTGAGTCAATAAACATAAATGCTGGAAATATAAGAGTTTAGGAAGAGAATATGCAAATTGTGATTTATCCTGGTTCAGCCCAATCCACGATGACCTACGTCCAGTTCCCAAGCTCCTCCTCAAATTTTTAATCCACTATCTTCTTGTTTAATCTTAGCACAAGAGAAGCCTCTATAATCCCACAAGTTTAGTCGGGCGCTTGTGTAGCCTTTCACAAATCTCACACTGAGATACTTCCCCTTACACACCATAAGGACACAACCTTCATAATGAGGAATTAAAATCAATCTTCTCTCTTAGAACTGTATAAATGAACAGTGACGTACATTACAGATTATCTCACTTTCTACGATAAGCTATATAAACATTGAGAAAACAGAGAGCGTATGAGCTAGGAATCAGAGTGTTTGTATTTCGACGATTAAGTTGTAAATTATCGTCATTGGCTTTGTCGATGCATTCCTTGCTTAGTTCTATTTTGAACGAGTCTCTATTTATAGTCGATCGAGGTTATATGATCATTAAGTAGATTCTTTCATTGTGTCTCCTGCAACATGGCCGTTGGAAGTAGCTGCTGGAGTGTCTATGCATTCTCTATGTTTTGTCTGCCATTTAATCTCATTAAATGACCATTGTGAGTGTTCAAACTTTTTGTTAAAGAGATTAAACTTTCTGTTAGAGACATATGGGAGTTGTTAGCAGAATTCGAGATTTGGTCGTTTTGTTTCGCAGCAACGTATCTTCACACAACATCCCTTTGGTCTCTGTAATTGACTAAGGATGAGTCGCTTTTGTTGGAAATTATGACTTAGGGCAAATCATTGTACTTTAAACATTAACGTTATTTAAAGTATTTCTCCGTTTAGTTGTCATATCATTTGCATGTTTACTGTGATAACTGTATCCTTGGATATATCATAAAGATTATCCTAAATGTTCCTGGTCAGTCATCTACCCAGGAGTGAAGATGAAATAGGACCAGCATGAATTTGATGAGGTATGGAGATACGAATCAAAGTCATAGGCACTTGTAAGAGTACAAGGTGTTAGATCGATCCACTATGAGAAAGCTGCATGGATTAAGTCATAAGCTTATCTCATATATAACCGCGTCACAATGTCCTTTGACCTGAGATCATCATGGATTCCTACATAAGAGTCGCTGATCTTTAACCTAGTCAAAAGTCACCTTTGATCGGGTGATGATAAAGGCTTCAATTGGGATTAGTGGTTTTCATGCAGAGGAATGTGAATGGTCAAGATGGAATTTGTCCCTCACATTTGTAAAGAGATAATACTGGGCCCCTCGATGAGTAAGTCTGAGAAATGTATGGCCATACTACGATGGAAAAGAGTTTCCATTTCAATTGTTAGACTACTCAAGAATCAAGAAAGTAATGGTCAAGAACAGGAGCTTGATATTATCCATGCTTCATCCTTGACCAAATTATCGTGTGATAAAAGGGACGTGACATGGTTATATGATAGGTTGTATCGTATCAATGATCCCCATGTGAATTGGGTAGTCACAATGTCTTGCTAGAGGCGCTAGCGATTTGTGGGCTGGTACAGTATTGGCCCGCTACCAATCTCATGTAGGCCTACAGGGTCGCACACAAGAATAGCCCAACACAAGCAATAATGTCTAGATTCATTGAATCTTGGATATGTCTAAGATTTAATGAATACAACATTTAATCTAGGATGGATATATATATTATTAAATTCGGAAATAATATAATAATATTATTTAATATAGATTATTACATTATTATATAATTTTTTTATAAATTAAATAATTAAAACAAATAGAGATATAGTATCTCGATTTAATTTTCAAAGAGAGATATAGTATTTCAAATTTAATTTGAATTAAGATATAGTATCTCATATTTAATTAAATAGACAGATCTAATATCTCAGATCTAATTTATAAAGATAAATTAAATCAGTAGGCTTTTAATTCGGATTAAATAAATTGATTTGATTTTATCTGTTAGACAGATTTAATTAATATATTATTTTAATTCAAACTTGAATTTTAAGATTAATTTTGAATATTTTAATATGACCCAATTAGGGTTTGAGAAACTCTATTAGATTAAGATCTAGTCGTATTAAAATAAGAAGAGCCGCGAAAAGAAAACCCTAGAGGAGAGACGTGAGATGCAAAGCTTGAAGGTGCTAGCACGATGCCGTCCGTGTTGGAGCGTTGTTCGGTGTGGATACCGATAGAGGGAGTGGATTATTAGAGTCGGCTCCTGTAGATCGAATGAGATGCACACAAACATAGAAAAGTACGGTTCCTATCGAACCCGATTTAAACGCCGTTGATAGATCCTCTTATTGGGATTCGTAAAATTTTATTGGATGAAATCCTTCCGCTGCGTGTACGCCTATACGGATCCCTAATATCTTCTACTTTTATAGGAATGGGTGTCCAAGAAAATGATCATTTCACCTGCTTTGAATCATATTCCATGTGTCTGTGCTCTTTTTTTTATACCCATTTAATACTCTGACACGATCTTCGCTTTTTAAGGATTTGCATGTAATCCTTTAACTAATCATCTGAAACTCACTAACAAACATGTTTAGAAGCATTGAGAACAATAATGAGTAATAATCAGATGTTAAGGAATGATAACCAGTTAATTTAAATTTGAATTTACGAAGATGAAGAAGATGAAGTATTGGAAGGCATTGTAAGATCATTGCTCGAATGCCACTTAGTCTGCTCGAACATCTTTCAATGTTCTTTCACAAAAGAGCTCCACAGATAAGCTTACTCGAGTAAGCATATGACCTTGCTCAAGTAAGACTTATGAGCGTTTAAGCAATTTCCTGTAATGCAAAATAGATAGCTATCAAAGTACATATGCTCGAGTAGCATGCTTAAGCAACCACTATGAAAGAATGAAGGATTAGTTAACAAAACATATATGCTCGAGCATAATATTGTCTTGCTCGAGTAAGTTTGATCTTTGTTCGAGTAACAACTTGAAAGAGTAGAAGTTGGTTTATCAAACAATACATGCTCGAGCACAATAGTACCTTGCTCGAGTAAATATATCTATGCTCAAGTAACTCGGGAAGAACAAAAGGAGATGGTGATATTGCTCGAGTATAAAGATAAACTTGCTCGAGGAACCATAAAAGATTACGAGAGCATGATGAATAACCTTGCTCGAGTAAACATTTACTCACTTAAGTAAGTATCATACTCGAGTAAGTTGATATCTACTCAAGTATATGCTTCACTTCTGCGAGTAATCTCTATTACAAGGTTCAACTTCTAGAATGTAGTGACTTTCAAAACGCAAGAATATTGGCAGCACGAAGTTCAAATTCCAATAAGCATAATGTCTTTGATATGGGTCCAATTTTGGAAAATCACCTATGCCTAGAAAGCTCTTTAAGTCTTATTTCCACTGCAAAAAGAATCAGCTTTAAACTCATTGTATTCGATCGTTATGATCGATTAATGGCAACTATTCTAGACCAGCATTTTTGCAATGTCCTGATTTGATTGTAAACTTCAAAAAATCATATCTCAATCATTTGTTTTTTTTTTTTCTGTGATAGTGATGTTTTTTAAAACGTATTTTACTCTAGTTTCTTATGCCACCGATTTCAGCTCATTTGGATGTGTAGTTTGTGAGATACACCCAAAATATCGAAGTTGCGTCTGATGTGTGGCATGAATTACAGTGGCTACTTCGAAATAGCATATCTCCTTCATATGAACTCCTTTCAGCTTGTTTTTGGTGTTAAAATGATGCATTTATATGAAATTGGTTTCACCTCAATCGGATCTCTAGTTTGAGAAATATCATTGAATTATTGAACCTCACTCATGTTGAATGTAAAACAAAGTCGTTGGAACACTATAATTCTCGAGTAAATTAATGGTGCTCGAGCAATGCAATTATGTGCTTGAGCATAACAGAAAATTGTAGCAAAAACATTGTAGCTAACTACTATTCACCGTAAAGCTTGAACTTACTTATTGTAACTCCGAATTGAGCCATTCCAACTCCTATTTGATCATAGAGACTTGAATATTGATATTCTCATAATATTTGACAAGTTCTTATTTCTTCAATCTCCTCTCTTGATCATTTTCTATAATTTAACTTGGACTAATCTACATTCAACAAAGTAGTTAGCTAATGTAGGAGATAAATAACTTTTTGCTCTTAATAATGACATCTATATAGGACATCATCAAAACGAATCATATCCTATGAATATTTCTCTTAAAATTACTCCATCAAGTCCTAAATGGAAAACATAATTGATTTTTTTTAGAGATTAAGGAAGCTAAATCTATTACTTAACCATACCATATATTGTGTATCTTAAGATTATATATCAGTTTATAAATTAGACAAAATAGTTTAGAGAAAAATGATATATATATATATATATAGTAATTTAATCAGTTTTCTTGATATTTTCAAAAAAGTCAACTCGTCTTTTATTTAGGAACGAATAAAGTATTATATTATATACCTATAATATAAATATGAATTATTTAATAAAATTTATGTCATTTTAAGTCGTTTTATATTTAAACATGTTTTTTCGTTAATCAACCAAACAAGTTTCAACTTGTCAAACTGATTTTTTACAAAAGTCAATCTAAATATAAATCATATTGCACAACTTGACTTTTATCTTAACTCAAGTTTGTAAAAACCAGATGAAATAAGTCATTTTTGCCACCGCAAATCCAAACATATAGTCGAATACAAAGAGACTTGGGAGTTTGTCTGTTTGATTATATTCTTATTGTGATAAATAGTTTTTCGGAAAAATACTAGAAAAAGGAAAAAGGAAAAATGGGTTGAAATCATTACCAAACTTACTTTCTTACTATTTTTATGCATTTTTTAAGCTGATTCTATCCATGACCATTTTAACAATCTGAAGTGCCTTAAGAAAATCAATACAAAATTGATTCTATTACGGACCTGAGTTAAGGCCCAGCATCAAGGCGGCCCAACCACGTAATCATCTAAGATAACAAGCATACCTATAACATAGGAAGACACACTATAATAGTGGATCCAAACCATCAGCACGATGGGGACGTTTGAGCCGTATCCGCGTCACATACTCCCCTAGTGCTTCGTCATGGGGGTCATGCCCAACCACGATGGAGATCATACCCAACCGTAATCTCCTCGACGTCGACCTCTATAAATACAGAGACCAATCAACCAGGTGCACAGGTTCTAACTACGACTCTTTACATTCAGTCACACTGTGCACACACACCACTCCCTTTACATCGTGTACAGTGACTCCAGGCTCCCTTGAGTATCTACTCAATAGATATTCAGGCCGAGCCTATCGATCCAACACCAAAGCACCAGCCCAAGGCTGGATACTTGTGTTCTACACCAGAACATTGGCGCCGACCGTGGGGAGCATTAAATTTCGATCCCCGTGACCACCGATGGCTAGCACTAGAAGTAGCAGTCGGAACCATCAGCCTAGCCAAACATCGGCTGGCCCCAGTCATCGTCGTGCTCAGAGTCAACCTCAGCGAAGCAACACCCCGAACGATCACGTTTCTGACACCGCCTCATCCCCTCCCGTGGAAGACAAAACACGTGAGGTGACAACAAAGGAAATCCCGCGTGAAGACACCTCGGAGGGTCGTGTGTCCCACACCACGTCTTCCCCTCCGCCGGTCCGCAAGTCCCAAGAAGAGTTCGCCAAAGAAATCCCGGAGCCAACCACCGATGTTCGTACTTTGCAAAAAGTACGGAGTCAATGCTTTGCGGCGGTTCGAAAACAAGGAGAAGAGGATCACCTTCGCCGCGCAAGAAGACTTCGGGGTCCTCGAGCGAGATGATGGCCGACCGATTAAAAAGTTCGAAAACCTAGTTCGAGAATGGAAATCGGAAAGATACACGAAAGGAAAAGAGAAAGTCATAATTCAGAAGAAGCGGTTCATCGACGGTTCGAACGAGGACAAACCGCAGAACGGAAAGAGCGACGGGTACGGGACGAGAACGCCAATCAACCTCGGCCCGGAAGATATCACGATTATCTCGAATGGTGGACGAGCCAGACCAAGTTCATAAGGAAGTTCGATTCGACAAACATGTCCGAGATAACCATGACGACCGAGAGTATGATGATGAAGACCGAGATCATGAGGAGGACTATTACTCGGATGGATACTGAGGTGTGCAGAAGGCACCCCGGCCACACGGCTCACCCAGAGAATACAAGATGAAGTACTTGACGGGATCAGGCAGAACCCCATTTTTGAAGGCGACGGCCGCAACGCCTTATCTGAAGAATTTTAATTTAGCCGATCTCCCAAAGTACGACGGGACCTAAGACCCGCACACTCACCTCGAGATATTTGAGAAGCTCATGTGGGTTTGATCAATCCAAGGCCCGGTCATCCTGAGACTTTTTACGGCAATATTGATCGGACCGGCCCATAAGTGGTTGAATTCACTGCCAAACAACTCAGTACGCCATTTCGAAGACCTCGGACGGAAGTTTGAGCTGCACTTTTTAACCAGTAAAAAGCAGCCGAAATCCCAGTTCACATTGAGTAAGGTAAAACAGAAAAAGGGTGAGATGCTGCAAAAGTACTTGAATCGGTTCAGAGACGTGGCAATGCAAGTACGCTCACTTTCTGAGGAGGTCCACGTGCACTGTCTCGTCGACGGCCTGGATCCATCTTCACGTCTGGCCAAAACCTTGTGTAAGAACCGAGTCTACACATTGACCGACTTCTATACCCGGGCGAAGCAGTATCTGGATGTGGAACAAATGGAGATGGCCAACACCTTCGAGCCCGAGAAACGAAGGAATACGTCACCGGAGGAGAGGGATAGATCGGACAGACAGAAGACGGAATCCAGAAAACCCAACGAGAGGCGGACCTCGAGGGGAAAGGTCCGAGAATAGAGCAAAATACGCAGCTACACTCCTCCGAGTGTTTCTCGTGCACGCTTATGGAAAGAGGTGGCTCGGGATCGAGATGAAGAAGGTCGGAAACCAAGATCCATCGAAACCGACCAATAACAGATCGCTCCAAGTTTTGTACTTTTCATGACGGTCCGGGGCACACCACGGATGAATGCTACGAACTCCGGGATGCCATAGAGAAGTTCGTAAGAAAGCGAAAATTGCGACAATATGTGATCAAGACTTAAGGGAGAAGAAATAGCAAACGGTATCACAGTGGTTGAAGTAGTAGCCCGGCCGCAGAGCCAATGAAGGATGAGAAAAGGCGGAAGTCCAACTCAGGGGACGAGTTCCCAGAAGCCGAACTCCGCTGCATCGGAATCAACGGAGGCTTTGGAGGTGTAGGAGATACGGCAAGCCAGCATAAGAAATACTTGAGACAAGTCCTCTCGGTTAGAGACCTCCCGAAATTTAAGGACGACCCAACGAAATCTGCACCACCTCCTTTAACATTCACAAGGGAAGAGCTGAACGACGTAGCACCGGGACATCAGGACGGATTGGTAATCACGGGAACTTTGGTAAATTGCTTAGTCCAAAGAATTTTTGTGGATGTTGGGAGCTCGGCCGACATTATTAGTTGGGACGCATATAAAAGGATGCACTTGGATGTAGAAGATCTGAAGCTGTGCAAAACAACCCTCATAGGTTTCAACGGGTACGATCGATACCTAAAGGATATATCGACCTCCGATTAACACCGGGTGCGAAGGAGGCGTTTAAATCGAAACAGTAAGATTCATAGTAGCCGACTTTCCTTCGTCTTACAACATCATACTGGGTAGACCGACCATCCATAATTGGGACATGCTGGTAGCCACGAAGCATCAGAAACTCAAGATGGTCAACAGCAAGAACCAGATAGTGTGGTCTCAGGGGACCAGAAAGAATCCCGGCAGTGCTACTTCGAGACTCTCCAAGAGGGGGACGGAGGACCTTCATCTCCACCCCACTCGGGAAAGGGAGATCTCGGCGACACCGAAAAGCGCGAAGGCAACAACGACCGGTGAACATGGTAGAGCTCGACCTTAGGGACAAGCCCGAGGTTCCACGCCCCGAGCCCAAAGGTGAACTCGAGGAGTTAGTCCTAGGAGGGGATTTTTCGAAGACCACCAAAATCGACCGAGATTTAAATACCGAACTGAAAGCCCGTTTGGTGGAATTCCTGAGGCAGAACCAGGACGTTTTCGCCTGGACGTCGTCCGAGATACCGGGATCGACCCACGTTTCGTTGCCATAAATTGGGCATTCGGTGGGGTCGGCTGCACGTAGCCCGAAGAAAAGGAACATAGCGGCCGACAGACAGAAGGCACTGGAGAAGCATGTGACCGAGCTCTTGAAGGCCGGTTTCATCCGAGAGATACAATACACCACTTGGCTCTCTGACGTAGTGATGATGCTAAAGCCAAATGGAAAATGGAGGGTATGCACGGATTATACGAACTTAAACAAGGCCTGCCCAAAAGATTCCTATCCGATGCCCAATATCGACCAATTGGTGGACAACTCAGCCAGATTTCAACTACTGTCTTTCATGGACGCATACTCTGGCTACAACCAAATAGCCATGCATCCCGACGACCAAGAGAAAACAGCCTTCATGACCGACAAGGCCAATTACTGTTACAATGTTATGCCCTTCGGCTTGAAAAACGCCAGAGCAACTTATCAACAGATGATAAACACAGTGTTTGAAGATCAGATTGGGCAAAACATTGAGGTATACATTGATGACATGATCGTCAAGTCTAAGTATCCAAAAGACCACATCCGAGACCTGGAGCAGACATTTGAGAAGTTGAGAAAGCACCGGATAAGGCTCAACCTGGCCAAATGCGCGTTTGGGGTACCAACCGGGAAGTTCCTTGGTTTCATGTTAACCAACCGCGGGATCGAGGCCAATCCAGACAAACGCAAGGTTGTCCTAGATATGCAGGCCCCAAGGATCAAGAAGGAGGTTCAACAGTTAACAGGCCGACTGGCCGCCCTCACGAGATTCTTGCCGAGATCAGCAGAAAAAGCACTGCCTTTCTTCAAACTGTTGAAAAAGGAGACCCAGGGAGGATGGAATTCAGAATGTGAGGCCGCGTTCAAAAGGATCAAACAATGCCTGGCCACGCCCCCGGTCCTGACAAAGCCGGAGCCAGGAGAGGCATTATTCCTATATTTGGCAGTAGGAGAGGATGTTGTGAGCTCCGCCTTGGTAAGAGACACCAAGGCCGGACAAGGCCCAATTTACTTCGTAAGCAAAGCACTGCAAAGTTCGGAACGGCGATATCAGAAGCTGGAGAAGATGGCTTTTGACTTACTAACGACCGTAAGAAGACTGCGGCTATATTTTCAAGGACACCAGATAGTGGTCCAGACCAGCCAACCAATTCGCCAAGTACTGCACAAACCTGACCTCGCCGGAAGAATGACCAGCTAGGCGATCGAATTATCCGAATTCGACATCACTTTCGAAGCCCGGCAAGCTATAAGTCACAAGCATTGGCGGACTTCATTATGGAGCTCACCCCGGCGGAGGGGACCGACGGCTTATTATGGAAGGTATACGTCGATGGATCGTCCAACACAAAGGGAAGTGGAGCAGGGATCATTGTCGAGAGCCCGGAGGGTGTTGCCATGGAACACTCCCTCCAGCTGAAGTTCCCGACCTCGAACAACCAGGCCAAATATGAAGCGCTCATTGCCGGGCTTCTACAAGCCAAAGAGAACAGAGTTCAACGGGTCAAGGTTTTCACCGACTCACAAGTCGTAGCCGCACAGATTGAGGGCACCTACCAGACGAAAGGCCCCCTCCTGGCTAAGTATCTCAACAAGGCTAAGGAAATTATGGCCGACTTCCATGAATTGGTCGTCGCCCATATCCCAAGAGAAGACAACGCTAAGGCGGATATCCTCTCAAAACTGGCAAGTACGAAGGATACGAACAATCATAGAACGGTGATCCAGTAGAACCTGTCCGAGCCGAGCTGTATCATGACAATCTCGGCCACGACGGATTGGAGGAAGCCCATCGAAGACTATTTAGAAAGAGGAATTGTTCCAACCGATCCGATTGAGGTTAAAAAGTTGATCCAGGAGGCCGCCTGACAAAGATTTGCCGTAATCTCCCAAAATAACTAGATTAGAAAAGGATTTAACCTGCGTTTCCCAACGAATATAATGTAACCTAATGTAACCTCGTTTCCCAACGAATTCACAATCGGTTCAATTCGAACAAAGAATATAACAAGATAATAAGAAAAATGGGGGTTTTTTTTTTCAAACAGAATTAAATCGAAATAACGAGAGACAAAATGAAATTAACAAAGATAAACGAATAACGAAAGATTAACCCAGGATTTCGAATTCCACCCTTCCTCGGACGAAAACAGATTTATAACCGAACTCGTGATCGAATCTGGGCAAACCGAAATCTCTGCATTTGCCCAGAAATTCCCTCAGTGGCATATCACTGTACGATCGCACAGTGATACTTTAACCTAGTTCGAACTACATCCTTGGGAAATGTCGATCCGGGTTTTTAATCAAAAACCCAATCCAAATCCAAAAATCGAATCCGATTAAAGAATGCGAAACGAGTTAGACGGTTCCGATTAAGCGCGAGTCCTCTGGATAGTGGAATCTTCAATCCATAGGTTAATCATAGTAGCTTAGCTAGTCATGATTATACGAGAATGAAAATCGAGAAGAAATTTCATCATGAACATGAAGAACACGAAGAACGAGATGAGAGAATCGAAAACTCCTATTTTGATCCACTAAAATCTAAAAATGTGAATGAGAGTGTGTTTGTGGCTGCTGCCTCACTTAACCTAAAATGGCAAAATGAAATGGGGTTCCAATCCACAATTCAGGCCCGAAAAAAATAAAATAAAATGGGCTTTAATTACAAAATTCGAGCCCAAAAATACATATGACTCCGGCTCCAAAATCGACCACCCTCTTGTCCGAATTTGCTCTTCATGTCTTCATAACAATTGTAGCTCTATGAATCATCTGAAATATGAGACAAAAATGAGGCAAATTCGATGTCTAGTTCAAGAGTTATGGTAAAAATGGTGAAGCAGTGTAAAACTGGAATTTATTATTCAATAATGGCTAAAATATAAAAAAAAGCCCAAAGCCCAAATAAGTATAAAAGCCATTATTTATTAGCTAAAGAGTCCTAAATTATAAATCAAGAGACAAAAAGTAGTGTATGAAAGATTCAATTATCAAATTCCCCCAGACTTATCTTTTTGAACTGCTGAGCAAAATTTAAAGAAAAAGACATAAAGGAGAAACTCTTCTTTTCTAACAATTGCTAACAATGCCAAAAATTGAACAAAGGACACAAAGCTCCAAAAGGTCAATCAATCAAGACCACAATCCCTTCATCTCAAATTACAATTCATGGCAATCTCATCAATGATGCTATTCACAAAAGATGGTCTCTCAAATGATGCGCTCAATCAATCAATCTCTCAAGTGTTTAAGGTAAATAAGTGTATCGCTCAAATTCTATTCAAGAAATTTGTTCTACCATAAGCTTGCTCAATTTCTACGTCTCCACTACTCATAACACATACATGCACAAATCAAGAGAGCTTGTTATGAAAGGTTGTAATGGGGTTAGGGTGAAGGTAGGTAATAGTATGGAATGAGAGACTAAGCACCAAAGAAATTAAAAAGAGCATTAATTAACACAATCATTCTCTATGTAAGAAAATTTTTATTTTACTTGTATATCTCCTTTCTTTCTATGTATTTTCTTTCTTTTTTTCTTCTCTTTTTTTTTTCTCCTTTTCTTCCTTTTCTTTTTTTTCTTTTTTTCTTTTTCTTTTGCTTTTCTTTCTTTCTTTCTTTTTCTTTCTTTCCTTTCTATACTATATACATAATCACAATGACAAAAGCAAACATCCCCCCACACTTAAACCGTTGCACTCCCGAGCAACCCCCACACTTAACCACAAAACCAAGGTAAACCAATGCTCAACAAATTTTCAAGGTGTGGAATAAAATGGGTTTTACGCTTAGGCTTGTAATGTGGCTAGAAAAGAATGGGCAAAAAGGCACAAAGGGGCTAGCAAAGGAATCAAAATGCAAGGGAAAGGCTATTTGGCCAAAGTGGGCAAAATAAAAGAAAGAAAACAAGCTTCCATCATACTTATGCACGTAAGTGAAAAATGTAGTTTCAAAAAGAAAAGGAGCAAGTTCTAGAGAACACAAATCATGAGCAAATACACACATGAAAGAAAGAATGGCAAAAGATGAATTCCATTCATGCAGGCCCAAAATCTCACAAGGTCAATACCAACTTAGGCAATCAACAACATCAAATCAACTATCAAGACATGTAATCGAAGAGTCAAGAATGGTAGACCAAACGAATGATCCATTAAAACCAAAATGTTCAAGTTCATAATATGTAGCAATCATAGAAAGAGAGACTGTATTTATTTCAAAAAGCAAAGTAGAAAAAGGAAAACAAATAGAAGAAAGAGGGAGAAAGAAAGAAGAATACTCCCCAAGGGGTTTATGGAGGATAAGTGGCATCAATGAGGAGAATCTCTACTTCCTCGATCGCTGGGATCCCTCATGAAATGGCTTGAGGCGATGCCCATTGACCTTAAAGGTTCATCCCGTGGGTGGATCACATAGCTCAACAAAGACCAAATGGAAAAATGTTAGTGATCTCAAAAGGGCCATCCCATTTAGATCGAAGCTTACCGTGCATAAACTTCAAACGGGAGTTAAACGAAGAACTTTCTGGCCCACGTAAAATTCTTTCCTCGAATATGCTTATCATGGAATGCCTTAGTCTTTTCCTTGTACAACCGTGAGCTTTCATAGGCATCCAATCTAAGCTCATCCAACTCTTGCAATTGTAGCTTCCTCTCCATCCCGACTTAGCCAAATCCATGTTACACCGTTTAATGGCCCAATAGGCTTGATGCTCCAACTCAACCGGAAGATGACATGCCTTACCAAAGACAAGCCGATAAGGAGACATCCCAATCGGAGTCTTGTAAGCGGTGCGATACGCCCACAAAGCATCCTCTAATCGCTTACTCCAATCTTTCCGGGTAGAGTTAACAGTCTTCTGAAGGATTTGCTTAATCTCTCTATTTGAGACTTCAGCTTGACCGTTGGTTTGAGGATGGTATCTTGTGGAGACCTTGTGAAGCACTCCATACTTGCGTAACAAGGCACCCATGGTTCGGTTGCAAAAATGGGAGCCTTGGTCACTGATAATAGCTCTAGGAATGCCAAACCTGCAGAAAATGTTAGACCTAACAAAATCCTGTAGAAAATGTTAGACCTAACAAAATCCACCACCACAGAAGAATCATTAGTCCGAGTGGCTTTCGCCTCAACCCATTTTGAGACATAATCAACAGCCAGCAGTATGTAAGTATAACCATATGAAGTAGGAAATGGACCCATAAAATCAATACCCCAAACATCAAAGATCTCACAAAACAATATAGGGTTCTCGGGCATCTCATGCCTACGGAAATACTCCCGCTCTCCGACGGTTATCACATGACTTACAAAACAGATGGGAATCATGAAACAAAGAAGGCCAAAATAATCCACTGTCTAAGACTTTCCTAGCAGTTCTTTGGGGTCCAAAGTGACCACCACAGGCAGAAGCATGAGCAAAATGCAATATAGAGTGAGACTCATGATCAGGCACACATCTCCTAACTACTTGGTCACTACAAAATTTCCACAGATAAGGGTCATCCCAAACATAACATTTAGACTCACTCTTTAATTTAAGGGTTTGGGCCCTAGTGGAATCTATAGGCAAAACACCAAAGCTACCAAGTAGTTAACCGGATCAAGATACCATGGAAGCTTACCTTGCGGTACCGTAGAAGCGCTCATCGTGGAAATCATCCCAAATAGAAGAGGGTGAGAGGAGAATGAGTGATGCGACTCAAGTGGTCGGCTACCCGGTTTTGTGCTCCACTTCTATCTCGAATCTCAACATCAAACTCTTGGAGCAAAGAACATCCACCGGATGAGTTGTGGCTTAAGATCTCGCTTTTTCAAAAGAAACTTCAAAGCGATGGTCGGAGAAAACAACTACTCTACTTGCTAGCGAGATATGACCTAAACTTATCAAAAGCAAATACAATAGCCAACAACTCCTTCTCGCAGTGTGGTGTAATTGGATCGGGTAGGATCCAAAGTCTTGGAGGCATATGCAATCACATGAGATCTTGTTTCAACTCGTGTGCCAAGATAGCACCAACCGCATAGTTGGAAGCATCACACATCAACTCGAAGGGGAGGCACCAATCGTGGGCTTGGATCATCAAGCAGTAGTCGCAACGCTTCAAATGATCGAAGGCCGCCTTGCAAGCATCATCAAATACAAAGTCGGTGTCCTTATGTAGAAGGTTGGACAAGGGTCGCGCAATCTTCTTGAAATCCCGAATGAAACGCCGATAGAAACCTACATGACCAAGAAAAGAGCGAACTTCCCGCACGATGCGGGGTAAGGCAAAGATGTAATTACATCTATCTTAGCGGGTCTACCTCAATCCCTTTCCTAGACACTATGTGTCCCAAGACTATACCCGACTCAACCATAAAGTGACACTTCTCATAATTCAAGACAAGATTAGACTCAATGCACCTATGCAAAACTCTAGACAAATTAGTTAAGCATGCATCAAAATCGAGACCCATATACGGTGAAATCATCCATAAAAACCTCCATGCAAATCCTCGAGAAATTCAAAGAAAATGCTTACCATACAACGCCGAAGGTGCCGGTGCGTTGCAAAGGCCAAAAGGCATCCTTCGGTAGGCATATGTTCCAAAGGGGCATGTGAAGGTCGTCTTCTCTTGATCCTCAGGAGCAATATGGATCTGGAAGTATCCGGAGTAGCCATCCAAGAAGCAGTAATGGGACTTGCCGGCCAATCGCTCTAACATCTGATCAATGAAAGGTAGAGGGTAATGATCCTTGCGAGTGGCTTGGTTGAGTCTCCTATAGTCGATGCAAACTCTCCAACTATTCTGAACGCGAGTAAGAATGAGCTCATTCTTCTGATTGGCTACCACAGTGACTCCGGATTTCCTAGGAACCACCTGGACCGGGCTAACCTAACCCAGCTATCGAAATGGGATAGATGATACCAAATTGCGAAGCTTAGTGACCTCTTTCTTCACCACATCAAGGATAAGAGGATTAAGGCGTCTCTAGGGTTGCCTCACTGGCTTAGAGTGCTCTTCCAACAGAATTCGATGCATACACATGGAAGGGCTAATGCCAACGATGTCAACTAATGTCCACCCAATGGCTTTCTTGTTCGCCCTCAATAAGCTTAGCGCTTATCTTCTTGGTCGGGAAGAAGATTATTTGCCACAATGATCGGCAACCGTTTATCCACCTCCGAAATGCATACTTCAGGTGATCTGGAAGGGATTTCAACTCAAGCTTGGGTGGTTGCTCAATGGAGGGAAGAAGCTTGGGTGGTTGTTGCAACAACTCGGATGTCATCACACTGGAAATGCCTGAAACCACATTCAAAGAAGCAGAAGAACTGTGTCTAGATAGCTCAATGTTAACATCAGAGTAAAGCTCATCAAAATCAGAGTTAAGCTCATCAAAATCGAATTAGGATGTACATTAGGATCGGGATGAAGCTCAAACTCAAAATCAATATCGAATCCACATGTAATGTAGAATCACCAAGCAAGTCGAATCACCAAATAATGCAACATTAAGCAAATCGGTGCAAACAGAGCACCATTCATTATCGACATGTACAAATGGGAGAATCACTCGGATGCAAAATCGGGATAGTCAAGACACCAATCAAGAATAACGTCATCCACAAGATCATCAATCACATCAATGCGAGAAAAAGAGAGTGTTCTTCCCTAGGATGTTTCATGGCATCAAAGATATTGAAATTCACGATATATCACCAAACTCTATGGAAAGAGTACCGAATCCACATCTATCTTAGTCCTAGTTTTTCATGAAAGGCCTCCCTAAATGATTGGTGATCTTATCCTCCATATCTAAGATGTAAAATATCAATTCATTAACTTTGACTAATACATCATCAACTAAACCGAAGGATGAACATTACTCCTATTAGCTAAGCCGAACAACAACACCAAATCGGACGTAAAGGACCAAGGCCAAGAGATTTATAAATAGATGCGGGCATGACATTAATAGAAGCACCTAAATCTAGCATGCAATCATCAAATCTATAGTTACCAAAACAAAGCAAGGGATAGAAAACGTCCCTGGATCCTTGCACTTGCGAGGCATTGTAGGGTGGATGAGTCTTGATACATTCTCGGTTCAAACTCACTTGTTCACTCCCCTTCGCCGCCTCTTGTTGGTGCACAACTCCTTCGAAACTTGGCATATTTAGGAATTTGTTTGATCGCATCTAAGAGAGGAATGTTGATATCTACTCTCCCGAATGTCTCAAGTATATCCTTCTCTTGTGCTTTTTCTACCAACTTCTTGGGCTGAATCGCTTCTTCGAGGGAAAGGAAGAGGAATGGGGATGTCTTCCTCTTCACCTTGCCGCACCGCCTTTTTATTTTTAGAGTCAATCTTCACAATTTCGACTCTTTTCGATGTGGAAGTCACATCCGTAGGCGGTTTAGGTTCCTCCACCGCTTGCCGAACGAAGGGAGATAGCACTCACATTCCCCTTAGGATTAGGAATTGTTTGTGAAGGAAGAGTGTTAGATCCCCGAGGTTGAAGCCGGTTCAATGAGGTTGCCAACTGCCCAATCTATGTTTGCAAACTCTGAATGGAAGTGTCAGTTTGCTGTTGGAACTGCATATTGGCTGTGACAAATTGCTTCATCATATCTTCAAGTGAGGAACCACCACTACCACTACTACTAGCCTGCGTTGTGTCTTTGCTGGAGGTGCACATATGGCCGGGTCGAGGAGGTGGTGGCCGGCAAAGGCAAAGGCGGTGCGTATTGCCGTTGGAAATTCGTAGTGGTCCGTACTTGTCTCGTTGGTAATTCCCGCACTTCGCGATATTGGTTACTCGGGTTCCGATTCTCGGTTCCAACGAAAATTGGGGTGATTTCTCCAACCAGGATTGTAGGTATTGGAGAAGGCATTATTCTCGTTGGTATTGTGGCTTTCCCGAAAAGCACCCACCGAAGCTACCGACCGGTCTTGATAAGTAGGATCATGCAAGGTAGGGCAAGAGTCGATAGAATGGTAAGGGTCGAACGAACCCACATGAGTAGCCAATCCGAGGAGGGGAAGATTGTACTGTCTCGTGTCACACCTACCGCCTCACCGCAGAGAGGTCGATCATCAAGTCTATTCTCTAATCTCGAGAATCGTCTTGACCGGAGGTGTTTGCACATGGTAAACAGGAGTACTATTGGCCCCGGTGCCAAATTGTTGAGACTTGGCCGCCATCTCGATAACAATTCTCGGGCATCTTCAGTGTCTTTTACGTAGAGCCCCACCACTAGAAGCATCCACCAAACCTTTGTCTACCGGTAGCGAGACCATCATAGAAATGGGTAATCAAGTTTTTCTCGGAGATCTCGGTGGTGTGGACGGCTTGCACACAACCTTTTGAACTCTCCCCGGTACTCATACAAAGTCTCCCCATTGACTTGCTTAATGTTGGCAATTTCCTTCTTGATCGCAATTGCTCTTGAAGAAGGGAAATATTTCTCCATAAATAACCTCACCCACTCCCTAATAGATGAAGGTCAAGGTACAACAACCAGATCTTTGGCTCCACCTTCCAATGAGAAAGGAAAAGCTCTCACTTGATTTGATCTTCATCAATGGCATGCGGTTTCATTGTCTTTGCATCTTGGATGGAATTCCTTTAAATGCTTAATGGCACACTCACCCGAAAGACCATGAAACTTAGGCAAAGAAAGTGTATTAGACCGATTTAAGCTCAAAGTTAGCGAAAGAAGGGCGGATATTGAATGCACAAAGGTTGATAATTAACATCGAGTTCATTCAATTCCTTTAAAGTAGGACGATTTTCTTGTTCTTCCGCCATAATATCGAGTTAGGAAAATTGCTACTAGAATCGTGAAAACAACAAGACTATCGAAGTACTATCGAAACACAATCGAAAGATCAACGAGAATGAACACAATCGAATGGTCGACTTAAGTTCAATGTCCAATTCGCATTAATCCCACGACTTAGCCTAACAACTCTTCTAGTAGTAAGAATTGTTCTTTCTATTTCAAGATCAAATGGCAACAAGTCTTCGGATTGATAGTGCTCCTAGTACTCATGCAAAGATAATCACAAGGCGGGAATTTGCAGAAAATCAGAATTACGAAAATGCCACCAGCCAATCGAATTACGAAAATGCCACTAGAAACTCGAATTAGGAAAATGCCACTAAAAGTGGTAAAAACAACTAATTAAGAAAAGTAGAAAAACACTAAGACTTCACACAAAAGAAAAATCACAAAATCAAAAACCTATGTTAGAAATTGACCAAAAGCAAAAACCTATTTTAGGAAAAAAAAATTCGATTTTTTTTTTTTTTTTTTTTGATCTTGTTGGGACGGACGGTATTTCGAATTTAATGACTTACTCCGATTGGGTTGATTTTTGGTGACCAAGGAAAACCCTATTCTAAGACAACCTCAGCACCGATAAGGCCCAAAGCCCAAATAAGTATAAAAGCCATTATTTATTAGCTAAAGAGTCCTAAATTATAAATCAAGAGAGAAAAAGTAGTGCATGAAATATTCAATTATCAACTCGGCTATCTATACAAATGTTAACATCGAATCAAGCTCATCAAAATCGGAATCGGGATGCACATTAGGATCGGGATGAAGCTCAAACTCGAATCAATATTAGAATCCACATGTAATGTAGAATCACCAAGCAAGTCGAATCACCAAATAATGCAAAGATTAAGCAAATCAACGCAAACAGAGCACCATTCATTATCAAGACATGCACAAATGGGAGAATCACTCTCGGATGCAAAATCGGGATAATCTGCACACCAATCAAGAATAACATCATCCATAACATCATCAATCACATCAATGCGTAAAAACAGTGTTCTTCCCTAGGATGTTTCATGGCATCAAAGATATTGAAATTCACAGATATATCACCAAACTCCATGGAAAAAGTACCGAATGCACATCTATCTTAGTCCTAGCTGTTTTTTCATGAAAGGCCTCCCTAGAATGATTGGTGACCTACAACCGGGAGACTCATCCTCCATATCTAAGATGTAAAAATCAGCAGAAATATCGCTTCATTAACTTTGACTAATACATCTTCAACTAAACCGGAAGGATGAACATTACTCCTATTAGCTAGGCTGAACAACAAGACCAAGAGGGACGTAAAGGACCAAGGCCAAGAGATTTATAAATAGATGCGCAGGCATGACATTAATAGAAGTACCTAAATCTAGCATGCAATCATCAAATCTATAGTTACCAAAACAACAAGGGATAGAAAACGTCCCCGGATCCTTGCACTTGCGAGGCATTGTAGGGTGGATGAGTCTTGATACATTCTCGGTTCAAACTCACTCGTTCACTCCCTTTCGCGCCTCTTGTTGGTGCACAACTCCTTCGAAACTTGGCATATTTAGGAATTTGTTTGACCGCATCTAAGAGAGGAATGTTGATATCTACTCTCCTGAATGTCTCAAGTATATCCTTCTCTTGTGCTTTTTCTACCAACTTCTTGGATTGAACGCTCTCGAGGGAAAGGAAGAGGAATGGGGATGTCTTCCTCTACACCTTGCTGCACTGCCTTTTTATTTTTAGAGTCAATCTTCACATTTTATGACTCTCTTTCTAATGTGGAAGTCACATCTGCAGCTGGTTTAGGTTTCTCCAATTGCTTGCCAGAACGAAGGGATATAGCACTCACATTCCCCTTAGTATTAGGAATTGTTTGTGAAGGAAAAGTGTTGGATCCCTGAAGTTAAAGCTGGTTCAATGAGGTTGCCAACCGCCCAACTGTGTTTGCAAACTCGAATGGAAGTGTCGGTTCTTGTCGTTGGAACCGCATATTGGTTGTAACAAATTGCTTCATCATATTTTCAAGTGAGGAACCACCACTACCACTACTACTAGTCTGTTTGTTGTCTTTGTGGAGGTGCACATATGGCTGGTCGAGGAGGTGGTGGTTTGGCAAAGGCAAAGGCGGTGCAGATTGCTTGTTGGAAATTCCGTGGTCCGTCTTGTCTCTCGTTGGTAATTCCCACTCGCGATATTGGTTACTCGGTTCGATTCTCGGTTCCAACGAAAATTGGGGTGATTTCTCCAACCAGGATTGTAGGTATTGGAGAAGGCATTATTCTCGTTGGTATTGTGGCTTTCCCGGAAAAGCACCCACCGAAGCTACCGACCGGTCTTGATAAGTAGGATCATGCAAGGTAGAGCAAGAGTCGATAGAATGGTAAGGGTCGAAACGAACCCACATGAGTAGCCAATCGAGGATGAGAAGATTGTACTCGTATGTGTCACGCTAACCGCCTCACCGGAGAGGTCGATCATCAAGTCTATTCTCTAATCTCGAGAATCGTATTGGACCGGAGGTGTTTGCACATGGTAAACAGAGTACTATTGGCCCTGGTGCCAAATTGTTGAGAGTTGGCGCCATCTCGGATATCAATTCTCGGGCATCTTCAGTGTCTTGTTACATAGAGCCCCACCGCTAGAAGCATCCACCAAACCTTTGTCTACCGGTAGCGACCATCATAGAAATGGGTAATCAAGAGTTGCTCGATCGGTGGTGTGGACGGCTTGCACATAACCTTTTGAACCTCTCCCAAGTACTCATGCAAAGTCTCCCTATCGGCCTGTTTAATGTTGGCAATTTCTTTCTTGATCACAAATTGCTCGTGAGGCGGGTAATATTTCTCCATAAATAACCTCTCAACATCACCCAGCTCCCAATAGATGAAGGTCAAGGTACAACAACTAGTCTTTGGCTCCACCTTCCAATGAGAAAGGAAAAGCTCTCACTTGATTTGATCTTCATCAATGGCATGTGGTTTCATTGTCTTGCACACTAGATGGAATTCCTTCAAATGCTTAATGGCACACTCACCCGAAAGACCATGAAATTTAGGCAAAGTGTATTAGACCAGATTTAAGCTCAAAGTTAGCGGCGAAGGGCGGATATTGGATGCACAAAGGTTGATAATTAACATCGGTTCATTCAATTCCTTTAAAGTAGGACGATTTTCCCGTTCTTCCGCCATAATATCCGAGTTAGGAAAATTGCTACTAAAATAAGTGAAAACAACAAGACTATCAAAAGTACTATCAGAAACACAATCGGAGAGATCAACAAGTATGGACACAATCAGATTCAAGTGCAATTTCCAATTCAGTATTAATCCCACGACTTAGCCTAACAACTCTTCTAGCAGTAAGAATTGTTCTTTCTATTTCAGGATCAAATGGCAACAAGTCTTCTGGATTGATGGTGCTCCTAGTACTCATGCAAAGATAGTCACAAGGCGTAAATCTGCAAAAATCAGAATTACGAAAATGCCACCAGCCAATCAGAATTACGAAAATGCCATTACAAGTGGTAAAAAGGAGAAAAACACTAAGACACATAAAAGCAAACACAAAAACAAAAACCTATGGTAGAAATTGACCTAAACAAGTCCAGAAAAATGATTTTTAAAATTTTTGGGACTTGGACAGGGCAACTCCTAGACCATTGGGGAACCCAAAAATAGAATAAAAAAACTTCAAAAATTGAAAAAGTGGTCTAAACGATAGAATTTGGCTTATATCTCAAGACCACGAGCTTTAGCTTGTCCCTATGCTAAATAACATTTTCCTTCACTCACTAAAAATCAGCCCAATCGGAGTAGGTCAAACAATTACTAAAATACCCGATATATCCTACCGAGACTAAAAAATGGTAAAAACAGGGTCTAAATGATGAAATTTGGCCAAAATATGTGAGACCTCACTTCCTTTAAAGGAAGTGACTCTTACTTAGAATGCCCAATTCCTTGTGAATAAGACCTGGGTTGAGTGATCCGGGTCGAAAAAAATTTACTCGATCCACCACCCAAACCACCTAAACTACCTAAGAACGGTGCCATATTTTGACATGATTTGTCGTAATCTCCCAAAATAATCAGATTAGAAAAGGATTTGCGGTATAATGTAACCTGGGTCGTTTCCCAACGAATTCACAATTGGTTCAATTCGAACAACAATAAAACAGTAACAGTAAAATGGGGGTTTTTTTTTTTGGTTCAAACAGAATTAAATCGAAATAACAGAGACAGAATGAAATTAACACGTATAAACAGAATAACGAGAAGATTAACCCAGGATTTTGAATTCCACCCCTTCCTCGGACGAAAACAGTTTATAACCGAACTCGTGATCAAATGGGCAAACCGAAATCTCGCATTTGCCTAGAAATTCCCTCAACCGAACAATCATTCAGAATTTGTTCGAATCAGTGGCATATCACTGTACGATCGCACAATGATACTTTAACCTAGTTTGAACTACGTCCTTGGGAAATGTCGATCTGGGTTTTTATCAAAAACCCAATCCAAATCCAAAAATCGAATTCGATTAAAGAATGCGAAACGAGTTAGACGATTCTGATTAAGCGCGAGTCCTCTGATAGTGGAATCTTCAATCCATAGGTTAATCACAAAGAGCTTAGCTAGTCATGATTATACGAAATGAAAATCGAGAAGAAATTTCATCATGAACATGAAGAACACGAAGAACAGATGAGAGAATCAAAACTCCTATTTTGATCAACTAAAATCTAAAAACGTAAATGAGAGTGTATTTGTGGCTGCTGCCTCACTTAACCTAAAATGGCAAAACGAAATGGGGCTCCAATCCACAATTCAGCCCGAACGAAAATAAAATAAAATGGGCTTTAATTACAAAATTCGAGCCCAAAAATACATATGACTCCGGCTCCAAAATCGACCGCCCTCTTGTCCGAATTTTCTCTTCATGTCTTCATAACAATTGTAGCTCTATGAATCATTTGAAATATGAGACAAAAATGAGGCAAATCTGATGTCTGGTTCAAGAGTTATGGTAAAATGGTGAAGTAATGTAAAACTGGAATTTATTATTCAATAATGGCTAAAATATAAAAAAAAGCCCAAAGCCCAAATAAGTATAAAAGCCATTATTTATTAGCTAAAAAGTCCTAAATTATAAATCAAGAGACAAAAAGTAGTGTATGAAATATTCAATTATCACCGCCACCTATACCATGGTTGACGATCAACTGTATCGCAAGGGTCTGCACTCTCCAATGTTGCGATGTTTGGACGGAGCGGAAGCCAAGTACGTGCTGGCAGAAATACATGAAGGCATTAATGGACATCACATGGAGGGCAAAGCACTTGCTAGGAAAGCCCTCCGAGCGGGATATTATTAGCCGACCATGGCGGAGGACGCCAAAGAAGCCGTCAGGAGGTGCGACAGTTGCCAGAAACACGCCAAGATTATTTGGCCTCCGCCAATAGAGTTGAAATCCATCTCGGCCCCGTGGCCCTTCTACAAATAGGGGATGGACATCCTCGGACCGTTCAAGTCGGCACCGGACAACTCGATGGCTCATCGTCACGGTAGACTATTTTACTAAGTGGATTGAGGCAGAGCCATTGGCAACAATCACCTCGGCCCGAGTAATGAGGCTTTTTCGTCACAACATCGTCGCTCGCTTCGGAATACCAGCTGAAGTTGTAACAGATAATGGGACACAATTTATGGACCATAGATTCCAGACCCTGATGTCCAACTTGGACATTAAGCAATACTTTGCTTCTTGGCCGAACATCCCCAATCTAATGGTCAGGCCGAGTCAGCAAACAAGATTCTTTTAGACGGTTTGAAGAAACGGATGTTAGAGGCAGAGACGCACTGGGTCGAGCAACTTCACAGCGTCTTGTGGGGCTATAGGACAAGTGTGCAGACGGCAACCCAAGAGACCCCTTTTCGATTAACTTATGGATGTGAAGCAATGATCCCGGTCGAGATAGGACAGCCATCATGGAGAAAGGTCAGATCTCAGCAGGAAGGAGAGGTGTCCAATGACGACGCACTGAGGACAGACTTGGACCTGATCGATGAAATCCGTGTCAAGGCACACTGTCAGGAATTAGCCGCCAAACAGCTCCTCGCGGCAAAATATAACCGGAAGGTCCGACCCCGGTCTTTTAACTGAGGCAAAATACAAGATATGACAAAAGACTCGAATTATATACATGGGCTGGCTCCAGCCGAAGGAAAAGCCTGAGAAAGAATTGAAGCTGCAGATTGTACACCGTGTTCTTTAACGTAAGTTACCAACCGAGCCGCCTACACGACATCCTCGGCTGGCAAGTCATCCCCATCAATTTGGTAGCTGGTGGATTCTTTGTTGTGATGGTTTTTGGTCCAGTACAAAGGGAACCTCCATTCCACGTCCGCGGACTCAGGACCCAGAAGAAACCAGGGTCGCCGCCTGGTACACGCGACGACTTTGAAAAAGCTGTTTTTAAAGCGCTTGAAGGAGTCAGAATAGACTTTAATAAGTTTGCGGTCAGTAACACTCCGCAAGGATGTCATCCCATACACATCCGCCTCTTTATCAGAAAAGGGAGTAAAGGGACAAAAGAAATAGAAAAAGACGAAGCATTTGCAAGGAATCGGCTCCGGCAACAATTTGCAAAGTTTCTCAAACGCTAGGACAAAACCCCACCCATTCAGATGGAGTTGTGTTGGGGCGAGGTGAAGATAGTTTAGTATTTCCATCTGAAATTCGGTAAAAGGGAAGCGAAGGCCGAGTCGAGTGTTGTAGTCGGGATTAAAGAAGAAAAATGAATTGCTCGTCCCTCCAAATTTACACGGAGACGGGTTCCCCATTGGAAGGTACACGAAGAGTGCAACATGCGACATCTCCTAGGTCGAGACGGGCAATATCAGATGGCGACATCAATGAGTTAGTCGTTAATACTCCGTGTTCCACCCAAGGGTATTTATGGAGAAGAGCTTCTGGGGGACTGGTAGAATCCGACTCCCCATTACGTCGAGTCCTATCGATGATTGGGACGGCTCCATAAAGACCTAACATCAGTAAAAGAAAAATGGAATAAAGGTCAGTGAATGATGGGTATACCTGAGGAACGCAAGTCTAAAGGGCGATCAAAACTAGGTCTAATGGCAGACGTTGAGACGGTCGAAGACCTATGTCGGCAGGAACCTAAGATCTGGTCGGCAAGAGAATCTTGACCCAAGGATATATAGTGTGAGCCGGAGGCGATGCGGTCCCCAAAGACAGTCGAGATACCCTTCGGGATGGGAGTCGACCTCGCCGGCCGAGGGGCCGGATAAAAGTTTATGGGCCGAGCCGAGATGGCATCCGAGCCATCTCGATCATGGTCCAACAAAAAGCCGCCACGAGGTCTCGGCCGAGGGGGCGGACCAAATGTAGGCAAGAAGCCCCCAACTCTCCTGTCACCTGACCCACCACGAAGGAAGGTGGCGAGCCTTTGCTCTTCAGTAAGTGAAGAACCTAACAACCAATAATTGGTCAAGGGATAACGAACCCGTAAAGCTTCTTCTTCTTCTGGGGTTATGTTTTGACTAGAGGAAGGCAGATTGTCAGACCTATCCATCACCTAACAAAAGCACAGAAGGAGGGATAAGGACGGAAGAACCGAAAATAAAAGGAAGGACAAAGGACATTTGCGCCAAGCAGGGTTTTCAGGCCAAAGGAACATCTAGAGAAGGCAGACCCAAATGAAGAAAACCCTACCCAGAATTGATCAGAACCAGAAATGCTTGATTGACAAAATCTTCCAGAAGCAGAAACGACCACAAAAACAAAAGCAAATCACAGAAGGATGAAAAGAAATGATGAATATACCTGGATGTGCAGCGAAAAGAGAAACAAGAGTCTGAACGAGACGATCGCAACAACGAAGAAAGGCTCTGCTCGCGGAAAGAAGCAAGAAGACGGGAAAATGAAGGAATGTGGCAAAACGAGGGAAATATGATTGCGAAGTTCAAACGTGTTGAGGGCAAAAAAGACAAATCCAGCGAAGGCGCAGTCATACAAACGAAGCATTAAATGCGCACGAAAACTGATGACGGATTGGCGTTACGGTTATGACCCTTTGCCATTCCAAAAGGGCCAGGTGTCACGATGCAATGATAGCAGAAGTGGGAAACCCTAAATCTCGAGAGACGGGAGAAATGATTAACCTCCACCCGGACGAAGAGACACTTCGTATTCCCTCGGGTCTGGGGGCCGCGACCGATCTCCTCGAAAACTCGGGTCAGGTGGCAGGAACTCTCCCAATCCGAGCTTGTCCGACGTAATGACCTCGGCTTACCTGCTCCGACCCCGACATCATGTCGCCAACTAATACCAGAAACATCTCGGCAGACCAGAAACCTGAACCACCGAGCTGGGGGCAACTGTTATGGACCTGAGTTAAGGCCCAACATCAAGGCGGCCCAACCACGTAATCATCTAAGATAACAAGCATACCTATAACATAGGAAGACCCACTATAATAGTGGATCCGAACCATCAGCACGATGGGGACGTTTGAGCCGTATCCGCGTCACATACTCCCCTAGTGCTTCGTCATAGGGGTCATGCCCAACCACGATAGAGATCATGCCCAACCGTAATCTCTTCGACGTCGACCTCTATAAATACAAAGACCAATCAACCAAACGCACAGGTTCTAACTACGACTCTTTACATTCAGTCACACTGTGCACACACACCACTCCCTTTACATCGTGTACAATGACTCCAGGCTCCCTTGAGTATCTGCTCAATAGATATTCAGGCCGAGCCTATCGATCCAACACCAAAGCACCAGCCCAAGGCTGGATACTTGTGTTCTACACCAGAACAGGTTCAGTGATGTAAAACCTTATTAGACACATATGTTAAGAGGGGCGTCCACAAACTCCGAATCTAATATCATAAGATAATATTAAATAAATAAAAAATGTGCCTTCAAAAAGTGAAATACATCACATGAGGGTGGGAGGGACAAGAAACGTGGTTTTCTACAAAAATGGGTTTGGGTTATATTTGATTTTTCAAATTTGTCCTTATTTTTTATTTTGTTCCATCAAGTTTTAAATCATTAGCTCCTTCTAAGAGTAAAATGATTAGGGTTTTATTAAATTATAGAGACTAATATTTTAAACTAAATAAAATTTTTAAGATTAAAACTTATTACTTAAAATTTGAGAGACTAAAATTAAAATGAGGGAAAGGAATAAAGATCATGGGTAAAGGATTTTTCCAGTCGTTGGAGATAAGTTATTTTCAGTGACCCTTCAAAACTACGTCGTTTTGGACTAATGAAGGGTATTCTTTGTAATTTTATATACTTTATTAATTCATATAAAATTACAAACACATCTTCCGTTAATTCAAACACACCTTTGGAGAAATATTTTCCCAGATTATATTAAAAAAGAAGAGGAAGAAGAAAGTATTGAGGGAAGACACGAGTCTTTACGCCAGGTTGACTTGACTGTGGCGGACAAACAAGTCAAAGTCGTCGCTGGAGCGGAGTTGCGTGGGAAGGAGTGGGGAAGGATGGATGGACCCTGTGCTCCCTCTCACGTCCCCTTTTCCTTGACCTTTTGGCAAAGATAGATGTAATGGATTGGCCAGTGCGACGTCAGTTTTGCCTTTCATTGGACCATCCTCATTCATGTCATTTTTATTGGCATAAAAGTAATTATTTACGACGATAAATTGGAGCGAAGAACCAGCTTGATCTCTCTATAAATATGCCATAATTCTCCTCCTAGACTTCGCAAGGATATCTCTACTGTCCGCGCAAATGGCGGACTGTGCTTTTTCGTTAACGGTTATGAATACTGAGCTTAAGAAGCTCATGTTGCTCTTTACTCTGCTGGTTATCCATTTTCTCGCGCAGGTTTCTGTTTCTGAAATCATCTTCGAAGAGCGATTTGAAGGTAACCTCTTCGGCTCACTCTCCTTTTTACACATCTGGTTCTACATTCCCTGAAAATTATACAGTACTATCTCTGGTCGCCCAGAAACCACAAGAATATCAGAGCAAAATTTTACTACTACTGTCTATTGATGCCGAGTACGTTCTACAGCACTTCTTTTTACCACACTCCAATACTAACTACGAGTCCTTATTTCTTCCTTTCTTCAATAGATTTCATTTCAATTTGCCCTGCTTTCTCTTTCTCAACATTAGAAATGAAGATAAGCTGGAGCACCCTCTTCCTTCCTTTACTGAATTTTCTTGAAATCCACTCTCTGGGAAAGATGATGAACTTTCTCTTGTACGCTGTTAATGATTGTCTCCCTTAATTTGAGTTTCCATACATTTGCTCCAAACTATTTTTGTATCTTGTGCTCGCTTCGGTTCATATGGAACAAATGTTTGACTACCAATTCATGGTTCAAGATGGGACCTTGGATGGTTTAGGTTTATAATTAAATTTTAAAATTTGCGTTGATTATGTTCTCTTTGGTTTGTTGGTTTTTATAAGACGGCTGGCAAACTCGATGGGTAAAATCTGACTGGAAAAGAAGTGAAGGTAAAGCTGGCTCGTTCAAACACACCGCTGGAAAATGGGCAGGAGATCCAGATGATAAAGGTAGGGGCTCCGAAGTAATAGCTTCTTATATGTTTCCCACTGTTATTAGTCCTTGTGAGAGTTTGTGTTGAATTTCATCTTTATCTATTACTTCCTCTGCTTTTTATTACAAGATGTATTTTACTAATTCAATTAGATTAAAATAAATTAGTTAAGTTAAGATGATTAATATGACATGTTTTTCAAAAACATTGTAGTCATCTACTTTGTTCCCTCTATCTTTCTCTTCAAGTGAGCATTAATAAGAGAAAATTGAATAAGAGAAAATTATGCAAAAATTGATAAATATAGGAAATAAGTATTACGATTAATATTAACTTCGTACCTGAAGTACTACCATACGAGTTGATCTGGTTTTATCCACCACCGGAGTTTTTGTCGGAAAAAGTTATTTGAAAGTCGTGTTGCATTAAGTTGGGAAATCATGGTTGGCGTCAATCATATTGCTGTCGATTTGCACTGGAACAGTATTCCATTATTGTCTCTAATATCCCCATTTTGTGGCTTTTGACTGGGCTGTCTGGGCATAGGAGACGAGTGCAGATCATCTTTATCAATGTCTCATGTTTGTTCTGCCTCTTTTAGCAGGGTTCATAATTGGTAGATGCATTGCATGCTGTTGATAGAACATAGTGACTAAAAAGAGAACTCACGCTAACTTACTGATGAAACTGACGCAGTAGGTGTATTGGTGAACATAGTGATTTATTGTCTTACTTTTTCATAGGCATTCAAACATCTTCTGATGCTAAACACCATGCTATCTCTGCAAAGATACCCGAATTCAGCAACAAGAACAGAACCTTGGTACTCCAGTATTCTATCAAGTTTGAGCAAGAAATCGAGTGTGGTGGAGGTTACATAAAGCTCCACTCTGGATTTGTTAATCAGAAAAAGTTTGGCGGGGATACTCCTTATAGGTTTGTTGCTAATTCCACTTTCTTTGTTTCCAATTCTCTGTGCAAAAGTTACTTAACCTATGAGACCTACAATTACAATGTCGAACTGACAAATTCTGTGTAGTTTAATGTTTGGACCAGATATATGTGGCACCCAGACAAAGAAGCTCCATGCCATTGTCTCATACCAGGGCCAAAATTACCCCATAAAGAAGGACCTGGAGTGTGAAACTGATAAGTTAACTCATTTCTACACATTTGTTCTCAGGCCAGATGCTTCTTACAGTATCCTGGTTGATAATAGAGAACGGGATTCTGGTAGCTTATATACAGATTGGGATATTCTTCCTCCACGAAAAATCAAAGACGTCAAGGCAAAAAAGGTTTAATGGTTCTGAAAGTACCTTCCAAATTTATGTGAACTCAATTTTTATATATTTACATTCTCCCTTTCATAACATGTTACTCCTTGCAATAACCTACCTTCCTTTTCTTTTCTTTTTTTCTTTTTGGAAAATTTGTCATGACTCGCAATTTGAAAATAAAATTGATTCCGCCTCACAGCCTGCTGACTGGGATGATAGAGAATACATTGAAGACCTTGATGATGTTAAGCCCGCGGTATTCAGAATTCCTTAACATATGAATATACTAGTAGTAGTTAGTGTACAGACTACAGAGTATAGAACCCTCTTTTACGTGTGTCGTGCTATTGCAGGGATATGATTCTGTCCCAGTAGAAATACCTGATCCGAAAGCTAAAAAGGTCAGTTAGCTCAGCACACACTAAGAGATGATTCTACAACAGATTATTTAGATTTCTTGGATTCTTTAATTTAGAGGAACCCCTTGGGGGTTGCATATATTCCCTAGATTGAGATCTTTTTTCCTTTGGTTTGATGAAAAAAAATTTATATTATGATTGAATTAGTTTCATAATTCATATAACGAAATTTAAGAGAGAAAAACAGAAATCTCATACTTACTCTTCCATCTGGTTAGCCCGACAACTGGGATGAAGAGGAAGATGGTGTATGGAGGCCACCAAAGATACCGAATCCAGCATATAAAGGGCCATGGAAAAAAAAGGTTTGTTGATGACCCCTCCCCCGAAAAAATGTAAATATCATTATGAATTTTCGTGTTAAGTAATATCTCTCTTAGCCTTAACCTCTGACGTGACAGAAAATCAAAAACCCTAACTACAAAGGGAAGTGGAAAACTCCATGGATAGACAATCCAGGTATGAAAGCGATCCAGCTTATCCCTTGGGTTTATTCAAACACTCCCGGATCCATCCAAAATTATTATAAGGCACTTTCAACAAAGTGAAACAAACACACACACACAACCCCCCCCCCCCCCAAAACAAAAAACAAAAAAAACTTTATTAATTACATATGGAAAAAAAAAAAAAAAAAACCTAATTTTTATTATCATGATACTTGAAGAGAAAATGCCTTATAATTGTGGAGAGAGGGGATAGCTTTTGCAGGGGACAAAATGCTTAAATTTCCTTTTCACATCACAGAATTTGAGGATGATCCTGATCTTTATGTGCTCAAGCCTATCAAATACGTGGGCATTGAAGTTTGGCAGGTAGGACAATTTTATTAATTTGCCTTAATGGGAAGCCATTGTTTCAATATGAAGCGAAGCATCTGCGTTTCAGGTGAAAGGGGGCTCGGTTTATGACAACATTTTGATTTGTGATGATCCTGAATACGCAAAACAAGTTGTTGACGAAGTGTTTAGTAATAGGGAGGTGAGGTTTTCTGTGAGTGTTTGGCCTGCATCATACTGAGGTCCAAATCCGTCAGACTAAATTGTTTTCGGTGTTTTAGGCGGAGAAGGAGGCTTTCGAAGAGGCGGAGAAAGTGAGGAAGGCCGAAGAAGAGGAGGTAGATACAGGGCATGCATACTCTGTCTAGTTCGCAGAAGGCCTCTTCTAATGATGTAAATCCATGTTTGTGCAGGAAGCTCAGAGAGCCAGAGAAGAAGGAGAGAGGAGGAGACGAGAGAGGGGGCACGATCGACGTTACAGGGACAGATACAAGGACAGATATAGAAGGGTTTGTATCATTCCCCATTGTATTTAATTCCGAATTAAGTAATCCCTATCTACGAGTATCATCTTACTCTGTTTCTATTAGGGTTGTTTGGTATGAAGAGAGAGGGAGTAAAGAAAAATCTTTTAAATTTGATTTAATAAAATAATTGAGAGAAGTGAATTCAAAAGTTTTTAATTATTTTTAAAATTTATATAGTTTCTTTATTAAAATTTTGTAACTGTATTTTTTTTTTTTTTTTAAAATCCAATCTAAATTTTTTTTTTCTCTCCCTCCCCTTTCCCTTCAAATCCCTTGTGGCAAACAATGAATAAGGGAATGCTAATTAATAATCTCTGGCTTGTTCTTTTTGTGGCTATCTATGTATAAATTTCACTTGGATTTTTTCTTTTTTAACTTATCGTTGAGGCTTTCTCACCTGTTCCTTTCCTTGCAGCATCGCCATGATGATGATTATCATGTAAGTTTGTAAATCTAGGGCAAGTTATGATGTTCGGCCTTGCGGCAATTCACTAAGTTTTGTGAAACACGTTTAGGGGATGCAGTTAACGAAGAGTTTGTTTCAATTGCAGGATGAGTTTTGATTGGACAAGCACATGCAAACCCGGCAGGAATCAGAAATTCCTGGGCTCAAGGCGATGTCCGTCCCAAGTTCCGTTTTTCTTTTTCTGTTTTTGGCCATACATCCCCGGTTTGCTTCAGTCTCTATTGTAATGCAAGTATGCTACCCAGTCTAGAACATCTGGAAACTTCAGTTCCAGTGCTAAATAATTGACCATATCCTTCCCCTTAGCGCCTTTATGCAAATAAATCGCTGTGCGTGTGTTTCTTTAATATGTGTAAGCATATCATTTAATAAACCGAGGATGATTACTTAGTTTTCATTCAAACTAGCCACTTGTTTATATATTTTATATAAATATAAAATAAATTTTATTATTTATAATTTTCTATAAGTTGACAGAAGTTATACAGCGAAGTGATATGTTTTAGAAATAAAAATTTCTAACTATAACGCTGACTTGAAGTTAATATGACTTGCCTAGCTAGAAACCTCAAACGAAAGAAGTGGTGTTTGAAATGACAATGGTAAAAGTGACTTATTTTCAATATGATTTTTACAAACATAAAGATAGGATAAAAGTTAGATGTTAAATGTGATTTGTATTTGAAATGATGGTAGCAGAAGTAATTTTGTTCCAAATGGGGTCTTGTTTGAATTATTATTTAAAAAGTCAGTTGAAATGGAAAATGATAGCAAAAAAACATGAATATTATTTGATACTACATATATTGTGACAACTGAAGATAAAATTTAGATTTAATAAAAAAGTTAAATCATTATTAAAAAAATTTAAAAACACTAAAGTGCTTAATTAAATATATTTAATGGATCAAACGCGTACCATAGATTCATATAATCATAGTATCAAACATTCAAATTGGGGCATTTTGAAGCCGACCCAACCCGATTGAGAAGCACCAAAATGACAATAAAATCAAAAACCCTAATGGGATGAATTTGAAGGATGCTAGTCCATTGAGGAAGAAAGTCAGGAGCAAAGGAATGGTGAGGAATAACAGAGGGAAGGACGAAGAAGCGTTAACAGTGGTGACGAGTGAAGGTCGCTGATCAGGTTCAAGTAACTATGTCCTAGCCTCCTGTGCCTCCCTTTCTCTAGATCGGAGCTTCAATAGCCTCTCGAGTTCGCCGTTGTGTCTTCACAGCACAAGGAAGAAGCAACACACAATCACGTGCTTCTTTCGCTGAAGCCAAAGTTCCCTCCTCTAGTTTCAAAATCATAGCTCGCATTTGGCAAGAAAGCTCGTAAATGTCGGAAAGGACAAATGAAGAAGAAAAGAAGAGGACCCTGCAACGGTCAACTTTTGACACCAGACACTCTAACTTTTGGCTTCTCTTAGAAGTGGCTTTTTTTAGATAAGCCCGTTTGTTTTTTATGTTATCCCAAACACCAAAAAATTGTTTTTTTCCTTCCATTGAGCTTTTACTTCACCCCATTGGGCTTTTCATGCATTTGAACATGATGTCAAACAAGGCTTTTTAGAAATGCCTTTCCAATTTATGAGATAAATATGTAAGAAAAGTTTTATCTTTGCTCATGAAAAAGAGCTTCAAAAGCCATGGTCGAGAAGTTTCTCAAACAAGCACTTACATATGATTTAATCCCATGATTATACACTCATAGAATAAATACGTTTCATACTACTCTCCGATATTTAATAGAAGACTATTTGAGGAATTAATTTTGGTTCTAAATACAAGGCAAAGTTTTCATATTTGTTAATTTGTTCTAATCTACCCCCATTGATACTCCATTAATAAATCAAGAGGAGAGGGAATAGGAGAGTTGAAGAAGATGACTATGACATTTTAGAAAATACATGTTACATTAACTAACTCAACTAACTTTCTTAATCTAATCAAATTAGGAAAATACTCATCAAGTCCCCAATATAACATAGCTTTAGGGAGTTGATCTTGGTTTTAAATATAAGACATAATTTTCATATTTGTCAATATTTTCCTAATCTACTCTTATTAATATTACCTCAGTCATAATCAAAGAGAAGAGGGAAAAAATAAATTAAGAAAGATGATTAATGTGCTTTAGAAAATACATGTCATAATAACTAAGTCTCTTAATTTTATCAGATGAGGTAAATATGTCTTGTATAAAGGACAGAAGGGAATATGTCTTTAACACGCACTACCAAAAACGGGAGGTTTATGATAATCATACCATTTACAAAAATTAGAAGCAACAGAATATTTTCTTTTGTTGAAACTCAGAAAAATCCCCAAAAAAATCCCGTCTGAATTTTAAAATAGGGTTAAGGTGCGATTTGGCCAACAAACTATTGGCTCAGGAGCGTCTAACACAATTAACTATTACCTGGACCATAAATGCCAACAAACTATTTAAAAGTTAAAATAAGCACAATTCCGTTACCATAAATTTAACACCGTTAGGTTCACTATTCATCATATCCTATTTCCATCTTCATGGTTTGCTATTCATTCGGATCGGAACCGGTGAAAGGCAATGGATTCAGTGATAGTTGACAGCGAAGGATCACTAGTCCCGCGCTTTTCTGGAAACAAGTTCCCGCTTTTCTGTGGTTTTTATAAACTGTTCGGCGAAATGCCTGAACCATGCACTCCCTTATTGCTTCTGCTTTCTTGCTTCTCCCCCACAACCCCTCCTCGAATTTGAGCTCCCTCCACTTTCCCTCCGTTTTCTTTGTCGTTGCTTCGAGGTTACGGCGGAGTAGAGCCGTCAATCAGGGCCGGCCCTCCAGGGCCCGGAGTAAGAAAAACACCTGTTTTTCAAAGCCCGGCCCGAGAGCACCAGGGCCAGGGCCGGCCCGCAGGGCCTGGAAATTATTATTCCAAATTTTAATTATTTTTTCTCCGTGTTTTTCACACAAATATAATTAGTAAATTACAACAATTAAAGCTCTAAATTACAACATAAATCATCTAATTTATCAAATAAATGTTGTCAACATTTATATCCAAAAAACACAATCATCCAACAAATAAGCATTCACGAATTCATAATCAAAAACAAATTATGTTCTAAAATAACTTACATAAAATATAAAAAACATACCACTAATATACATAAATTATGGTCGGTGAGATGCGAGAGCCGAGAAGAGTTGAGATCGAGGAGGAGACGAGGAGTGGAAGGGACATGAACATAGTTTATAGTGTAAGGATCATAGGAGTAGTCAATAACAATATTAATATATTAGTTTAAAATTTTTAAGACTCTACATTATTATAAGACATAAACATTATATTCCAACTCAGTTCAAGATTTTGTTAGGAAAATATATCAAAGAAATTTTTTTAAGACTCAACATTTAAAAAAAAAAAGAAAAAAAATATGATGGGCTAAACGGGCCGGCCCGTAAAAGCCCGTGGCCCTGCAGGGCCTAACTCCATCTCTTTCTTCTATTTTTGAGGCCCGGCCCGTAACGGGTTGTCAGGCTAAACGGCCGGCCGTTTGACGGCTCTACGGCGGAGGGTGATACTGCCGTAGTTCGCGGCTCTGAATCTTGTGAAGGAGACTGGGACGCTGCTAGGGTGCTCCGATTCTTTCAGGAAGGGAAATTGTTACAAGGGTGGTCTGTATTGGGGTTACTCTAGGTTTTTGAGGAGGTGCAAAGACTTGGATTTCGAGGCAGATTTCTCTCTCGAGGTGGAGATTTTGGAGTTCATGAATAATTCCAAGAACCCAAAAGCGTTTCTAACCAAGAAAGAGTTGATTGATTCGGGGAGGATGGATTTGGTCGATGCCATCTCGAAGAAAGGAGGTTGGCTTGCGTTTGGGTGGGATTTGGATGAAGAGAACGAAGAAGGACCGGGAGAAGTTCTTGTCAAATATGAGGATTTATTGGCCAACAATGAATGTGATGTTAAACGTGAGAGCAGTAAAATTGAAGGCGAGGAAATTTGGGGTTTTGGCCGAGTTTTGCCTTCAGCTAATTATTCTCAACTAGCTCGCGCCTAGATCAGTAGAAATTCTTGAGCAATCTGGTATTGAGGGTATATTGAATCGACTGGAGAAAGAGAGAAATAGGAGATGATGAATAGTGAACCTAACGGTGTTAAATTTATGGTAATGGAATTGTGCTCATTTTAACTTTTAAATAGTTTGTTGGCATTTATGGTCTAGGTAATAGTTAATTGTGTTGGACGCTCCTGAGCCAATAGTTTGTTGGCCAAATCGCACTTTAACCCTTTAAAATATTAAATAGATGATCTCCCACCAAAACAAGTTGTCAATTGTTTTGCTATTCCTATTAATCTCATCACTATTGTTGTCAACAAGATTTTAAAGTTTAAATAGTATTTTTCTGTCATTTTCTCTTATAATTATGACCTTATCTATATCCATCCACCTTTATAAAAACATAAATATTCTCTCCGTTTATTTTCACATATCATTTAAATTTTATAGAAAAATATTTTTTGGGTTAGACAGGATCATTTAATATTCCAACACACAATTTTTTTTTTTTTTTAAATTACTTTTAAAATTATTATGAATAAACGTATAACTGAAAAAAGTAATAATTATGTTATTTTAGATTTTTAGAAAAATTCTTAAAAAATATATCATATTAACACTTAATCAATTTATCTAACCTAATGAGATTATGTAAAAATGTCTTCTAAATTCTAAATACTAAATACGAAGGAAACGAGGGAGTATTATTTTCTGGTTCAAGAGAAAAATAAAGGGAAAAAATTCTAAATAAATACCATTTGAATTTGCAAAATCCCCAGAAGTCTGTTGAATTTGTAAAAAGACTGAGAGGTTCAAAACATCTATGAGAAATATGTAAATTCGGGTCAAATTACCTTTTTACCCTCAGTGTTAAATAAATAAAATACCCCCACCCCCACCGCCGGCACCACCACCGCCGGCCAGCGGTGGTGGGGGTATTTTATTTTATTTTTTGATTTACTTAATATTGAGGGTAAAAAGGTAATTTGATCTGAATTTACATATTTCTTATAGGTCTTTTGTACCTCTCAGTCATGGTAGTCAAAATCGCGCTTAAAGCGCAAAAAACGCCGCTTTTACGTTTTTTTTCTAAGAAAACGTGTTACGTGGTGGAAAAAACGCATCAGGGGTAAAAGCGTAAAAAGCGCCGCTTTAAAGCGTAAAAGCGTAAAAACGCAACGTTTTTGCAAAAAGCGCCGAGTTTACTAAGGGGCTTGAGTGAAAGTTTTAAAAGTTCTGGAGAGGGACTAAAGTGAGAATTTTCAAACTATTTTGGGGCAGCACTGAAATTTCAAAAACATCTGGGTCCTTTTCTGTAATTAATAAATAAATATCATTTTACCACTAATTACACTTAATTCAATAAAAATGTTTCTAACTCAACTTAAGACTTAATCATACAATAACGTCCCAGAAAATCATTAAAAATCCCAATTTAATCATGTAAAATCATATAAAAAATATGGTTTGATCAAATGACAACGTTAGACATTTTGATTGATATCGTGCATTGATCAGTATATGTGTGTATGAAGGCTAGTCGCTATATACATATGCAGGTAAAAACTCCGTTTTATTTTACGATTTTACGTTTTTTACGATTTTTCATTCTCCTTCCGTTTTTACGTAAAAACTACGCTTTCACTACTATCTCTTTTTAAAAATTTAACATACTTCTAGAGATTCTGTAAATTCAAATAAATAGAAGGAGAGACGGAAAAAAGAAAAGCAAAATGAGTAGGGGGAGGGAAGTCGAGGAATAGCGTAGTGGTTGTGTTCAGAACCCTAATATCGAAAGCTTCAGGGTTTTCTCGCCAGCGACCGGGAAGTATGGACGCCATAAGGAAGCAGCTGGACGTGTTGATGGGGGCTAATCGAAACGGAGATGTAAGAGAGGTTAATCGTAAGTATTATGATCGGGACGTCTGCCGCCTATACTTGGTTGGACTTTGTCCTCACGAACTCTTCCAGCTAACGGTAATTTAACATTTTTCCGCGTTCTTCTTAGGTTAGATTTTATATGCCTCCATCGTGGTCTTTTATTTTTATGCGGTATAACCTGTCTCGACCTCACTGTTTTTCATTATTTTTGCTACTGAGTTTTACTGACTTTCTTCCAGAAAATGGATATGGGCCCGTGTCCGAAGGTGCATTCTTTGCAGTTGCGGAAGGAGTATCCTTTAACGCCTAGTTTGCTTATTGGGCGTTTCTTCTTGCCTAATGCATTTTATTTTTCAGTTAAGGCATTTTACCGATTACTTATTGCCGCCCTTCTTTAAGCATGGTTTGTTAGCTCGTATTGTCCCTTTTTGGATTGGGCGTGAATCCTTTTTATTATTCCCTATAGAAGAAAACTCCAGTAACATTGTGCTGCAGCCAAATGCTACGTTTACATCAGCAAATCGTTTATGGCTTGTCATAAGAGTGGTTCTAGTTATTTCTTATTTCTTAACTCATTCTAGATACGGAGAAGCAAAAGCAAAAGGCATTGATAATTATGACAGAGAGTTAGAAGATGTTATAGATAAGCTCATTGGTGAGTGCGATAGGAAAATTGGTAGAGCTTTGAAGCGCCTTGAGGATGAAGATGCAAAAGCTGCAGTTGCAATTTCAGTCTCTGATGTTACTCAGGTTACTTTTCAATCAATATTTATTGCCCCCGTGGTGTTAGCCTGTGAGTTTTAATAAATTATTGTGTCTAAAATATGCAGACGCCTGAGGTACTTGAACTGTCGAAACAAATCAAAGAGAAGTTAAAAGAAGCTGATGATTATGGTAATATTTTATATTTCTATATCAATTACTTTGTTAGGCTGGCTTTCTTTTATATGATCTTTTTTTCTATGCTTTAAATTTAGAGAATAGCACTATATGGGATTATGGATTATCTGGATTTATTTTGGAATCTGTTTATATGGCTGTCACTTTTCTTCCTCAAATGGTACCTTTTGCTCTTCAATTCAACAGAGCAGTCTGTTTAGATCCTTTTGCAGCTTTTCCTTTAAAAGCTAACTATTAGATTGAAAATGTTTTAAAAATTCAACTGGTTTTCCTTTTGCTTAAAGTAATATGAAAATTAAGATCCAAGTGGCACAGTTGAGATGTGTGTGTGTGTGTAGGTTTTTTTTTAAAAAATGTTTGCTGAATTATGAAGAAGGTTTACTCTCTGACAAACAATCTGGTGAAATACTTCAAAGCAAGTTTTCATGAGAACGATATTATTTTTATAATTGGTGAACAATGGTTTTTATGGTATCATGTCGTTTTTGGTGATGTTGTTTTTAATTTGATACATAACTAAAATGGTGAGACTGGAGCATTTTTCAATTTTTCACTTGGTTGAAATGATTTCGGTTTTATAGATCTTGAAGGCAAGACAGATCTTAAGATTCGAGCTTTGGAGGTTGTAGAAGAACTTAGAACAAAAAGAGCAGACAAACAGGTCAGTTTTAGTACTTGAACATTAACATGCATGTAATTATCGTCTGTTTATGCTGTAACCAATCCTCCCCTCCTTGGCCTTAGATTGTTGTTCGATCTACTAAATAAATATGCATTTGATTAGCATACTAACAATTCTTTCAACTCGCAAACAGGCCATGCTTCTTCTGGATGCCTTTAACAAAGATAGGGCATCATTACCTCAGCCTCTCTCGAACCCACCGCCGTTGGCACCTATTCCTGTTGTCACTCCTGATCCTCGCACACAGGAGATGATAAATGAGAAGTTGAAGAAGGCAGAAGATCTTGGTAAGTCAGTTACTGCTGTTACTAAATGAATTTTTCCTTGACCTTGAATAGAGTTTTAAGGATCTCTAGTGTGTGCTCTGTTCTTGTCTTGTGAATGTCAGAGGTGGAGAGAGAACAAAAGGTAGGTGTTTTGCTGCTGCTGTTGTTGTGTGTGTGTGTGTGTGTGTTTTTTTTTTTTTTTGTTGGGGGGGGGGGGGGGGGGTTTCAGAACTTCGTTGATGATCATAACTGATTTCCTTTATCTGTTGTGTAACTTGGTAAGGATCAGTTAGTTAAGAACTCTGGCTGACTTATTATTTCAACAACTGACATGTTATCAACAACGACTAACAGACTTAATTAATTAACAAATAATATACTTGACTACTTCTCTTTACTCCATTCTTATGTCTAACCATGCTCCCTCATCTGAAAAACCCTTGACCTCAAAGATGATTATTACAAAAATTAGGGTACATTTTTTGAAAACCATGAGGCTGAACCCAAGTGGCTTCATCATCAGATGATTCCTTGATTTTCTTCAGTTACTTTTCCTCCATTTTTTATCTTGTGCTGGCCAATTTGTTGAGGGATGCATTTGAGATGTAGCTATCTATATTTCTTCTGTTTGCTTGCTATTAGTAGCTCTATTCATATTATCCTAGATGGTAGTCACCATTTCCTCTTTGCTGTAAAAGAAAAATCTATCGCTTACATTGAAGAAATAAGGAATATGCATGAGAGGCTTCGGATGATGGCCAATCTCATAGGGTGTTGTAGAATAGCTACATGGAAGTTAGTGGCATTATCCACCATTCAGTTAAAGTTAAGCGCCTATTCCACCACTTAGGTTTTTCCCATGATTTGCACCTCAATCTGATGGGCTTGATGCCCAAGGTTGTCAAGATCGTGATTTTACTTAAGATCGGAAGGGAGTAGCAAGATCGTAACTCGTGGGATCGGCACGGATCGTAAAGAGCTTACATTTTTAATTTTAGTAAAAATAAAAAATATATATGGATATAAAATAACATTTAACTCACAACATAAAAATATACAGCATTGAAAATAACATTTAATGAGTTCTAAAAGACAATTCAAAGCATTAAATTGAGTCACAAATACAAAATACCAAATCACCAAAACCAAAATAAAATACTTCAAATCTAATCTATCAATGCATTAGCAGTAGCATCATTACTACTAGCAGCACTAGAAGCCATTTGCTAAACCACCACAATCTAATATGGAAAGAATAGAAATAAAGAGCAAAATAAAAAACTGAAAAATGAACAATCAAAGATGAATAAACAGAGGCACAGAGCAGAGATGAATAAATGCATAGAGCAGAGGCACATAGCATTAAGGGGGCAGGAGATTTAATTGATTAATTAAAAAAAAAAAAAAAAAAAAACCGCTGGAAATCAAAACGATAAACAGAGGCAGTGAGGCACAAATGAATGCATGATCAGAGATTCAGAGTCGAGACCGAGAGAAGAGAGGAGAGGAGGAGGAGCCACGACCTGCAAGTCTGCAACTACAGTGAGATCAGAGGTGGACGCCGATCGTGGAGACTGGAGAGAGCTACTGGAAGCCGACATCGGAGAGAGATGGAGAGTGAACCAAAGATGGCCGTCGTAACACCGTTGCTGGTCGCGGAGGATAGTCGCGCAGCTGAGAAAAGAAACGGTTTCAGAATCTGTGTCTTTAGAAAGGCTGAAACGGAGGTAAGTCGATTTAGGGATTTCAGAAAGGGGGAAACGGTTTCAAGCTCGGGTAGTGGGGCGGGTAGACGGGTTTTTCGAATGTGTCACCCACAAAGCAGGATCGAGTAGGCACGGCGAGTTCACGATTTTGCGATCTTCCCCGGCGATCCCACCGATCCCACCTCCGATCCGATCTTGGCTGCGTTCCAGATCGTTTTTCCCCAAAAACGCAAAATCGCCGATCTTACGATCTGGATCGGCGATTTTGACAACCATGTTGATGCCACCAAAATCCCTTTTTATCTTGATGTAGCCATGCAATTGCAACCGTCACATCTTCTGGCATTGCATCCAAATAAAGTACATCTCACACTTTAACAATCAGCCTAGAAAATCCTCACAATAAAAAATTGGGAATTTCATCTTTGTAAATCGAGTGGGCAGCTAATAGTCTGTAGTGAGTGTCTACTTTGGAAACCTTTATAATTTTATGTAAATATTAATGTAATTTACTTTTGCCTTGATATGCCGTTAGTATGGATAGTAATTGTATACATGCTTATGCTATAAACTAACAAGTCTGTCCTAAAACTGATAGATAGGTTGTAGAAGATTAGAGGGTTTGGGAAGAGAGAGAGAAGAGAGGGAGAGACCAGAAGCACAGATCACTGTGTAATTCATTCATTCACATATTCAACACCCCTTTTACATTAGTCTAGGCTTTCCTTATATAAGATAGGATATGGCCTTAGACTTCCATAAGCAGTTCCTAACTAATTCCCAACAGTAATAACAACTAACTACTAACTAACTCCTTATTAACCAATTCATAATTCCTTCACTAACTCACTAACTCACTAACTCTAATATTTTCTACACCTTACATATCAAAAACTTATTGCCTTTGTTGATGTTGTGCAGTTGCAAAATATTATCAGACTCTTTTTTCTCCTCTATTAGCCTATTTGCTAGATTTAATTGGACTTTAATTGCTATGTTTGTTGAATAGGGGAACAAGGAATGGTTGATGAGGCACAGAAAGCATTGGAAGAGGCTGAAGCACTTAAGAAGGTCTGTCATTTGTCTTTAGGGTCTGTTTGGTATGAGGGATTTGGAGGGGAGGGGAGATTTTTTAGAGTTGGATTTACGAAAATTGGAAAAGTGGGTTTACCAAATTTTAATAAAGAGAATATGTAAAATAAAAGAGTAAGAAAATTTAATTAAGAACTTTTAACCACACTTCTTTTATTTTTTTAAATTCAACTCAAAAGAATTTTCCCTCCACTCACTTTCCCTCCTTCCCTGCATACCAAACAAGCCCTTAATTTCTTTTGATTTAAGTGATTGGTATCTTATTGAATTTATTGTATCCATATTTATATTTTGGAATCTAATGCTCCATTTGGATGGGGAGAAAAGTTGGGGGTGTGGGGTGAAAAATGTAGAGAAAGGAAAACTGGAGATAAAATGCTATCACTCCTTGTGCTTGGATAAATAGGAGACAACATAGAGAAAAGAAAATAAGCAAATATTAAAATGACTATAATGCCCTTACATCAAAATAAATAATGTCTCATCATTATCTTTTTCAAAATAAAATATCGAAGGCAAAAATTATATAAAAAATTAACCTCATCATCATATTTAAAATCAAATTGTTTAGTAGAAAAAATATTTTCAGGTTTTTATATTTTAAAATCAAATAATTTGGTATTTTGTATCTATTTTATTTATTTAATACAAAGACGGCAAAACTCAAAATCAAAACGCATAAGTGCTGAAAGTGGGTGTTACTTGGGATGAAGCAACATGCTCGCCATTGAGCTTGTCACCCCTTGGTCTATAACCATGATCCATATTTCTATTCTATCAGGTTATTCAACCTAAAAGTAATTAAAAGAATCTCTCTCTCTCTTTTTTTTTTTTTTTAAAGAACTGCAAGCCAAAATCACCTAACTTCTTCCATTCTCATTCTGAAATTTGATTCCCCATGTATTCAAAACTATCAGAGCCCCATCTTGTATTTCAAGTTTCAACAATCCTTCGGCCATCCTTGAACCTCCATTCAGCTAACAAGGAAAATGAAAGGAGATAACCCAATGCTGATGCTGGAGGAACAAGGAAGCTTGAGGAAGAGATAGCACGATGCAAATGGTGGTCCAATGACATTGGCAAAGGTGGGGTTTGGATGCACTGAGAAGATGTAGTGTTTCAGAGCAAGGCTGTAAAATTTCGGTGAACACAAGAGGTTGAGTGGGAGTGAGTGCAGAGGTGGAGTAAGCATTTTCTCCCTAAAATCTTCATATGTGGAGCAGAGAGAAAATTTGGAAGGAAAATGTGGTTGGGTACCACAACTCATTTTCTCCCCTTTTTCCTTCCTCTCAACACCCCCCAAAAAATAATTTTTTCCCCATCTAAAGAAGGGATAAGGCTGCTATCCATGTTTTGTTTCATTCTTTTACTTACATGATGATCTGATTCTTTGTCGCAGCTTCCTGCTAGACAGGAGCCAGTATTGGATGCTTCAAAGTATACTGCTGCAGATGTGCGAATTGTGAGTTGGTGTTTATTTATCCTTGTCACTTTGTTGATCCAAGTTTTTTAATTTGGAAGCAGAGCTTAGTCCTTAATTTACGTAAGGTTTAGCTCTGATGTAAATAACTTATACTGAAAATGAAACATCTTTCTTCAATATAATATATTGGTCCCTTTGTTTTGTGCGTTGTAAACAATTTATTGTGATTTAATATTGGGTTGAAGGGAAATTTTACCCCGGAAGTTGTCACCGAGGAGCAATTGGCAATTTTGCTCCGGAAGTGTAAAAAAAGGAGCAATTTAGCCCTGGCCATTATCTTAGTTAATTCTAACCGTTAGTTGACTAAACATGATAAGCTAGCAATCCACGTCATTCACGTCATTTTTGTTAAAGTGCAAATTTGTCCCAAAAGTTTTAAATTTAACTTCAGAAAAAAAAAAAAAAAAAAAAAAAAAAAAAAAAAAAAAAAGATGACACATGGACTTTCAAAACCATTTGGCACTCCTTAGTAGTGCAGTGGCATGGGAGCTTGGCTCCCCTGCCCCATGTCTAGGGTTCGAACCTTGCCCCCCTCCCCTACTATGTGTATAAAAAAAAAAAATGATGTGGATGACATGTGGACTTCCAGCTCACTATTTGGTTAATTAAGTGTAGTAATGGCTAGACAAAATTGCTCACTTTTTTACACTTCCGGGGCAAAATTGGGAAAAACTAAGGGCAAAATTACCTCTCGGTGATAACCTTAGGGGCAAAATTGCCCCTTAACCCTTTAATATTTGTAGGAGTAATGGCCATGTCACCTTTTTCAAACTGTATAAGCAGAAAAAATGCTAAATAATTTCTAATTCCTTTTATACAAGCTGCTGCTTGTTATGCATTTTACTTATTATGTGATGACTTTGTCTTATGCTTATTTAACAATCCAGACTGATCAGAAGCTACGTGTTTGCAACATTTGTGGGGCTTTTTTGAGTGTGTATGACAGGTAAAATTTGATAATGTTCCACCTTTTCCCTTCTCTATCATAACACTTTCCTAGGGAGATGTAGAGTTGGTATTTGGGTTTCAAGCGCTTCAGCTTTTGACCCGTTAGTATTACCTCCTTGTCCCCAGCAGGCTCTTGTGCCAGTTTTACGAGGATAACTTTTGCAGCTAAAGAATGTGCGTCTTTTCTGTTTTATGCTTGTAGATCATGCTATACTCAGCTGTGAAATTTATGGGTTTCTGTATGGCATCATAAATTTTTTGCCCTTTTTTGTGTGAACATGTTGATTTGCAATTTCATTCACAGTGATCGCCGTTTAGCTGATCATTTTGGAGGAAAACTTCATTTAGGATATATGCAGATTCGTGAGAAGTTGGCGGAACTTCAAGTAAGATCTTTATCATTTATTTCTGATCTTTTGAATTTATTTCAGTTTAGAAACTGGCTGACTATGCTGTTCATACTTGTAAACGAGCAGCAAATGTCTGTTGGTTGTTTGCAACATATTACAGCTTCAGCTTTCCTTTTTTATTTGTATGATATTGTTTCTAAGTAATCTTTTAATCATATTGAGTGATTTATCCGGGTGGTATACTGGCATAGATGAATAATGAAAAAGTAGTTGCCCATTATCAGCTGCTGTTTGTAATACTAAACCATACCCCTGAAAGGAGTGTTTTCCCTTGGAACTGAACTGGCTATTCAACTAATGAAGTCAAACTAGCATTCGTTGGCTCAACTGTTGGGTCATCAATTAAACTGCTTGAACTTTTTTTTAATTTTTTTAATAAAATATTACAGAAGTTGTGTATATATATTCAAAATTTAATGCATGGAGAATATAGTTATTGCATTAAAAAAATAAAATGAATTTAACCTTATATGCAATTTGGTTGTGAAACCTAAATACTCGCACGCACACAGTTTGATAAAAAACTGAGACAGTTTAAAAACTGGAAAATGGTCATGGTCAGGAGTGGAATACTAAAATGGATGGCCAAAGTTATTTTCAAGTTTCTCATGAGGAAAACCCAAGTTTTATGGGTAGAGATGCCTGTAGGTTGTCTGTGCAACATCATACTCCACCGTTATGTGAATGAGCTCTTGCAATGTCAATATATAGATGGGCCCATGCAGCATCAAATTTCATTTTCCCCCCTTTTTAGAACTTGGGAGAACAGGCAAACTGTTGCTCTGGACGATAGAGGATAGCAATTCACTGGTTTGACAAATGGGTATGGTCTGTTTCCTAAAACAGGGGTTTCTGCCCTACTGATATCATTTGTGTCATATGGATTTTGGGTATTACACTTAAATTTTAATTCGTGGAAAACTTTGCCTGACACGTCTTGTCAGAACAAACTTCTTGTGTGCTTTGGATCTTTTTTTTTTTTTTTTTTTTTTTTTTTTTTTGGGGGGGGGGGGGACATAGCTTTTGATCAGTTTTAGGGTTTGAACAGACTTCTCCCTGAAATTGAAAGGGGACATTTTGTGGACACCTCAGAAAGCCTAGAGTAAAATGGATATTGGGGAAAAATATGAGTGAAGGTTTATGAGTTTAAAATGTCACCTATGATTATTATTTTTTTGGATTTGTTAGTTGAAATTTGATCTCACAATTTCCCAAAACTGTCGGTCCTGTCTGTTTGCTTTTGTTTTTTCAAGTTGATAATTGTTCTCAATGTTAGACACACGATTTTGGTTTTACAATCTTTTTAAGAGGATCTGTTGTCAAAAATGCACATAGTGTGCTTATATGACTGTAATGTATTGAAAGTTGTCACCAATGAAAAAAAGCAATGATTCATGATTGTGCTCTTGATTGATCCACTGCTTTAGATTTTCCTTGTTTCTATAATTTTGTGGATATCCTTCTGGACAGATTACTGTCGTGCAACGTTATGCAACTATGCAGATTCCTTTGTTGAGAAGCTAGCTTTAAATTTTGACGTGAAGGAAACAACATTTTTGAAACAATAGATTTTCGTACTTAAGCTAAATCTAGTTTCTTGTCATAATATGAAAAAAATTAGGATTGACGTCTCTGAATTCCAGTTAGGTTATAATTGCATTTCTTCCCAATGATGATCTAACCTCAAATTTGTCACTTTATGCCGACTACTTGCCTAACCTGTAGTGTTACTGTGTTATGAAGTCTTTTTTTTTTTTTTTTGGGGGGGGGGGGGGGGGGTAATTGGCCGTGAATTTTCATTTTATGGTTAGACATTTTCTCCAGTTGAATCTACAGGCTGTTTCTGATTATTCCAAAATAAAATGTTTATAAGTATAGCAATCAAGTTGATTTATGGGTTAATGATTTTGAGAATGTAGTTATTTAATCTTCTGAGTATTGGTAAATCATACTATTCTTGCGTTTTTCTGCTACATCAACTTAGTAGGGATGTATTAATTTCTGGAACAGGAAGAAAGGAACAAGATTCGCAAGATTGACCCGTATGATGACAGGAGGTAAATTTTTTTTGCTCCAAAGGTCGAAATTTATAGATGTACATGTATGTTTATAAGCTGCGAAAATCTTTTTATAAGAAACTTTTGCACTCATTTACTAAGATGAGGGACCGTGACAGGGAGTCAAGCCGGGATAGGGAACGTGGAGATAGTCGTGAAAGAGGGAGAGACTATGACCGCAGGAGCAGAGATCGCGATAGATATTATGACCGTGATCGTGGTTATGATAGAGACCGAGATAGAGATTCTAGTCGATCCCACTCTTATGAATCAAGAAGCCGGCAGAGGTCACGTTCACGATCAAGAGACTATGATCGCCACAGGTACATCATTTGATCCATAGTTTTTTATTTTTGAATATAAACTGCATTTCATTTACTCAAATAGAGTTTACCAAAACCCAATAAAAGGTGGAGGTTGATCAAGGACAGACGAATAAGGAAATATTTGTTGTTGTCATGCAAGGGTATCATTCTTTTTCTTCCTAACGTTTTAAATTTTGCTTGTTCCTTAACAATTATAATTTCTTGGCAGGCGTTATGAACGATACTAGCAAGACTAGGCATGGATCTTGGCGGGCTATGAAATTCCTTCATTGTCGGTTATTTTTCCGATTGTGCATGTAACTAAAGCTTCAGAGTAGCCAACTAAGCTTTTGATGGTGTCGGATAACTTTAAAATTAGAAATGTTTCCTTGTTAACTGTCTACTCGGAGCAGCTGTTCTTGCTGTAGAGTGATTTGGCTCAAAATTGTTGAATGCTTATTTGGTGTATTGTCATTGACGCGTTGTTATTGCAGTGGTGGGTTCTCTGTAAATTGTTGAGTGCTTTTATTTGGTTTGTGATCAAACCTGCTTTAACACGAATTTAAAGCTAGCCTGTGACCTGATACGATAAAGAATGGAGCTAACCCAGGGCCGGGGAAGATGCAATGAACTTGTGGCAAGACTGCGGCCTTTTCATTATCAGCCATTATCTTGGATAAATGTATAATCACGACGACAGCCTTGATTTTTGTTTGTTATGCATAAGATTCATATTTTCTTATTTATGTATATATAATCAGCATATAGGCAAAGAAAATAGAAATGAAAATATCGTAGTATACGTGATAATATGGTATGAAGGTTATTACATAATGGGATAAGACATTACCACTACTAAAGTCACTATCACTTTTTTACCGTTAGATCATAATCTCATTTACGTTTATTATTATTATTTTTATTAAGATTATGATCTACCTACTAAAAAAAGTGATCTTGATATTAGTAATGAGAAAAAATAGTAGTGGCAATATCATATTTCTTAAATAATTTAAATTATTTTTTAGGATGACACCAAAAATAATGGCAACCTATATTGAACGCTTAGAGGCATAATTGTAAACAAGGAGCACAACATGAACGATATTCAATTTAACAAATATGTTGACATTGCTGAACATTGTGAATGTGATGAAAGGAAACAAGGTATGGCACCAAAACAAAAAAGAAAAGAAATAAGGAAAAGAGGATGGAAGCTGAAATGTCGATGGATTGATTTGCAAAAGGGCATACCAAAGGGGGAATCAAATTTGTCGAGAAGCAGCGTCGGCAACAAAGGGGAGGTGCGGGGTGCGGCCCAACACACAGGATGCGACGCTGTAAAGGAAACATGCAAGAGTGAAGAGGAAGAGGAGATTATGGGCGGAAACCATGAGGCGGAAGCCGAGTCCGGAGCGACCGGGGGTGAAAATCCTTTGAAGAAGTAGGGGCAGCACCAGTAGGACGTCGAGGGTGACGGCTTGCATGGAGTTGAACCTGACGTAACGGCTAAAGGAAGGGTTTCTGACAACGCCCAAGTAGAGAGCGAAGAAGGCAACGAAGCTGGAGTAAGGGATGGACCTGTAGAGGGTGACAAGAGGAAGGATGGGATCGAACAGAATGCCCAAATTAGGGAATTGAAGGAATAGGTAGCGGCCATAGTGTAGGGAATTGAAGAAGGGGAGGGTGTAAGAGACCACCGAGATTAAGCGGTCGGTGGCCGGCGTTGGCGTTGGCGTGGGGTCGGAATTGTAGGACATGCGAGGGATAACAAGGGTGGATTTAGATTTAGGAGTCATTTGGAGGCGAGGACGAGGGACGAAAAGTTTAGGTTTAGGTCTTGCGGTGACAAGACAGGAACGCAGAATCCCATTCCCAGCGGACACCATCATCTTGTCCTTCACTTCGTCGTTGCAAATTCCCAACAAATCAACTACCAAGCCGATCACTCCCCTCTCTAGGGCTTCCCACTTTATTCTATACCGCTGCCTGGGCCATTCCGTTTGGGCTCCCAGATTGGTGAGTTCGTGTTTTATAAATAAATAAAAAAACGAGAGGCTGCATTTTCATCAAATGCGAATATCGTCGTCTTTTTAACTCCCAGGTATTATATCAAAAAAAAAAAAAAAAAAAAAAAAAAAAAAAAAAAAAAAAAAAAACTCCCAGGTAGATCATTTGACTTAAATTGCGTGATTACTGCTCCCTCTTATTTTTAATATATGATATAATTAAATTTTTTTTAGAGATTAATGAAGTTATATAAGTCAGTTAATCATAACATATGTCGTGTATCATTTGATTATATATTAGTTCATAAATCAGACGATATAAAAAAGATACATATTAATACTTTTAAAAAAAATTTTAGCTTCCTTAATCTTTCTAAAAAGGTCAATTATGTCTTATATTGGTTTCCTTTCACCCGTTTTCAAATGCTTGCCCCGATGCACGAGAGACTCCGGCCCCGTCTCAACTTCATCCGAACGGGTGGGCTTACCCGTAGCCTTCGAGCACCGTGTGTCGTTTCTACTTCCAATCCCTTGTTCGACCAATCTCTTCTTCTATTTCTGCTTTACTCCCGGCACACCTAAGGAAGGTGACAAGTTAAAAGGGCTAGTGTCTCGCCGTTAATCCCGACCGGAAGCTCATGGGCGGCTTTTCTCGTAATCTTTTAAGCGGTTTAAGAGTGCCTTTTATGTTGTCGCCGTGCCCCGTGAAGGCCGCTTTGGTTTCCGAAGGGGGTCGAGGCCGCTGTGGGTGGCGCTTCCCTTTATACCGGGGTGGAGAATCATCACAAGGCCCGCCCCTCGTCCTTCGGATCTCTCAAGAGACACCGCTACCCGAGATGGTTCCTCACGTCCCAAGATTGACGCCCGCTGGAGCATTATGGCATCTGAGCACTGACCTTTTTCATATCCGGAGGGTCTAGGCCACCTTCCGAATTGTAGGAGTCCCCCGTTTGCCATGCTCTTTATTCCTTTAGTCGTGTTTTGCATATTGGCCGCCTAATTTGTGCTTAGTGCCGATTTCTTTTACCCTCGTCCTTTTACGACCCAAGACATGAAGGCCCTTCTGGCTACTTGAAGAAGCGTGGAATCCGCCGCGGTTTCTTCGAGCGGTCGGTCTCGGGCGGCTGCCGCTACCAAGGCTACCATGCCCGAGGCCGATGCCCACGTGTGGCCAAAGAACCCCTAGTGCCCCTCCGATCCCCTCGTGCGGGGTTCCACGATTTCGAGGGGGAAGCGGTTGTCGTCTCGGAGGTGAAGCTGCAGCCACCGGGGGCCGGCGACCGTTCCTTCCGCCGGTTCTTCCGGTGTCTCGCCTTCGACCGCTCCGCCTCTCCTCCTCCTCCTTCAAGCGTGCCCGCACGTCCTTCCTCCATGCTTCCTGAGTTTTGTATTTGAAAAGGGTGACGGAGGGCGGATGTAGCTTTTCTCCCCCCTCGAGCGCATGGAGAGTCGGCCTTGTCCCCTCCTAATCTTGAGGAGGTGCTCGCCGCAGCGCACGGCGTAAATCCATAGGTTTCCGCAGCCTATATGATTGTAAGGGAGGTACGTACATTCCCGGGCCGACACGGAGAATGACGATCGAAAGCGGAAGTGGCCGAGGTTGAGGCCAACCGAAGGCATTAGGCCGAGCGGCATCCGTGAAAAAGGCATTAGCCGATGCCGAGGCCAAGCTACGCCCATGAGGAGGAGCGGGATCTTTGCCCATTTGGAACGGGATGCTGCCCAAAGGAGGCGTTCGTTAAGGTGGGAGTCGATATGCAAATGTGCACGAGAAGGAAGTGGCTAAGTCGGCCTACGAGTGTGTCCGGCCCAATAGCGCGCCGAGCGAAAGGTATGGCTGCGGGTGAAAACCCCGCAAGAACAAGCCGCGGTTCGTTGTTTGATAAGGCTAAAGCCGCTCCGAGGAGGCTCGTCGTATCGCACGGAGCGTAACAGAGTCTCGACGAACTTCTAAAGCAAGATCGCCGCCGATTGCTTCGAGAATGCACCGGAGCAACATCCGACTTTTGATCCACGGAGCTTAACTTGGACTACGACTTCCGTGCCTTTGTGGAAGACGAACGCTGGTTTCTATCAAACCTCCTTCGCCACGCGCTGGGCCCCCGGGTCCGGGAAGGGAAGTCGGATGCCGGAGAGCGAGGCGACCGGGAGTGCCCCGAGGCTCTGGTCCTTCTAGTTAAGCTTTCTTAATCTTTATTTGTTAGTGGGCGTCTCGTGCCTTTTGTACTTTATTGACTCCGGCGACGTTACGTGCGAAAGTAACTTTATGACTTATGGGGAATTTATTTATCCGCCCTTACGCGCTTTCTTAAATTCCATTGTTTGAAATTTATTGATCGTTATATACAAGTCGTGTACTCGACCAACACCGTGTGGGAGAGTGGAGACAGGTTGTATGTCCCTCGGGGGTGTTCACTTAACCGCACCGTTGCTCGTCCCGGCTTAAATAGTAGGAAAGATGGTAGGAACCGTTTTAAGAAGCGAGGTCACATGTCGCAGAGGTGTCTAGTACCTTAGATCGGGACATTTCAATTTGATCCCGAGAGTCGGGATAATGACTGCCTTCTTAAATCGGGCGAGCGTTGACGCGTCAATTTCGCGAAGGCCACGTATGCGTTTGCCGAGCTCTACCTACGCGTCGGAGTACAACGGCCGGTGTCATACATCTAGATGTTTTTTCGTTTACGGACCGGCATAAGTACCTGAGTCGCTTTTTGCCGGCTTGTGGCCTCGGCTTCAAGCTTAAGCAAATAATCGTGCACGTTGGCGCCTCCTCTTTGAGGTATTCCTTCATTAAATAAAGCGGCTCCTCTAAAAAGAGCGTACAAATGGTCATAAATTATTCAAATGCAAAGCAAGGGAAAGTTGGAAAGTAATCAAAAAACATGAAAGAAAGTAAGAAATGCCCGAGCCGACTTGGGCTAGGCCAGAGAGATTAATCTTTTCAACTTACTCGGCGTTCCATGTCCTTTTAACCGCTTTCTTGCCAAAGTTTCGAGAACATGTGCCCCTGCGTCAAGCTTTTCTTTTAACCCGATACGGTCCCTCCCAAATATCGCGGTTCCCGTCTCGGAGTTCTTATTACCTATATCGGCCCTCCGAAGTACCAAGTTACCCCTAGGTTGAAGGATCGTGGCCGAACCTTGCGATTATATTTGGCCGCGAGTAACCTGCTGTTGGCGGCAAGTTCCTGCAATGAGCCGTGACTCGGATCATCTACATCGTCCAAAGATCGGGTCTTTAAGGCGTCGTCATTTGATGCCGGCCTCTGTCGTCCGGCCGATCTTCCTCCACGATAGGCCGCCCGATTTCACCGGAATCATTGTACGCATCCATATGTCACCTGGGAAGGAGTTTCCTAGGCAGAGGTCTACACTGCCCCGTATCCCCGTGAGAACACCTTGTGGAGTTGTTCGGTCCCAACTAAGCCGGCCTTTAGATGCGTTTCTTTTTAAACCGTGAGAATGATCTTATTGAGCGGACTCGGCCGCCATTAGGCGCGGATGTTCGACGGAGGAGAAATGTTGTTTGATGTCGAGGTTGGGACATTGGCGTCCGGAATCTTTGGTCCGCGAACCGGGTTCCATTGTTGGCGACGACTTGGTATCCCGAACCGAGCGAAGATATTGTGACGAACGAATTTCATAATCCCGGACGACGTGATCAGTAGTTAATGCTTCCGCTTCAATCCATTTGAAGTAGTCATCAACAGCGACAATGAGCCATTTGAGCCGTCCTTAGGTTTAAATGGTCCGAGAATATCCATTCCCACTTGAACGGCCGGGGAGCGGGCATCCCTTTTAACTCTCCGCAAGGCGGCCAAGATCCCGCCGTGTTTCGCGCAACCGTCACACCGCTTGGCGCTCTGGCGCTGGCGACCGCGGTGGGCCCAATAATAGCCGTGCCCGCAATGCCTTCCTTGGCCCTTGCCGCCCATGTGTTGGCCGTTGCATCCCTCATGTATCTCGGTCGCATACTCTGACTCGACTACGAGGCATCGCATCACGGGGCAAGCAGTACTCCTTTCCTAAGATAGCCGATCATCGACCATAGTGTAAACGCGTCCTCATCAACTTTTTGGCTTCGGTAGAGTCTCATTGTGGGAATGATCCCTCTTTCAAGGTAATCTTGATTGGTTTTCTCATTCGAGGCTGACGAGATAGTCATGATGCACGTGGGCTCGGCCAAATTCTCGTTGGATGACAGTTCTATGACTCCGGGGCCTTTGGTACTTGCGAGTTTGGAGAGGATATCGGCCGAGCGTTCTCTTGGAATGTGAGAGATAATGACTTCTTCAAATTCCGTCATTACCTCTTTTGCTAAAATGTTAAGCATACCACTTGCAATAGTCAGGTCCGGGGGAAGTGGTCACCAAGAAAATATGGCTTTGTTTGACCCGTCAATATTATAGGATCTTGAATTAAAGATTATTCCCATAAACTGGTCTGGCTTTATAATTTAACCTGAAAATTTGGATGCATAAAATACTCCCTCTGGTTCTAATTATAAGATCGGGTTGACTTTTTTTGGAAAGATTAAAGAAGCTAAATAAGTTACCTAATCACATCATATGTTGTGTATCCTTATATTATATATTAGTTTATTAGTCAAACTAATTAGTTTGGAGGAAAAAAAAATACTCTAGAGTAATTTAATTAGCTTACTTAATTTCTCCAAAAAAGTCAACTTACTCTTATAATTAGGACCGAAGGTAGTGGTAAATTGTGTTTTGTAAGTGTGCGTTTTTACAGATTGATGCGCTAGTCATCAAAATAATAATTATATCCTATTTTCAGTTGCCCGGGTATTGAATAGATATACACCTATGTCCTCATCCATAAGTAGTGAAATTGTAGTGATTAACCAAAGAACCATATTTGACTTGTTGAGTTGGTCTCATTTCACTCATTTTAAGAAATTTAAAAGAATTAACTTACCCAAACAAAATACCATAAAGCTATAATTTTTGTAAGCACTTAACCCAAGACATGGCTCTGTGCTAAATATTAATGGATGTTCCATTGCTGTGGAGGCATGGCCGCACGGCACTTGGATTATAGAAATTTTGAATCCTTGTCGCGGGCAGTGGTTATTAATTTCAAATATCTTCTAGTACCCAAAACCAGAATTCTCGACAGCAAATAAGAGGCATGCTATGACATATATCATTTTGAGCAGTTCTTAACTAGGGTAGAATGGACAACGTTAATTATCACTCCCTGTGATTTGGGGCGAGGTGTCTTAAAACTCACCATTTAACTTAAAACAGCATGGTTGCCCAACAAAAACATAAAACAGCATGAATACTAACTGTATCACTCCCTGTGAATTGAGATAGGTTTCTTGAAACTTTCCTTCAACTTGCAATTGCATGAATTCTTAATATCATATTTTTACAGATACAAATTTTAGCTCGATCTAACACTCTCGATGGCAAAGACTACATCATCAAATTTAGCCCCAGTGACTTCTTTTACAACCTTGCCGTCCTTGAGAAATTTAAAAGTTGGAACCACTCTAATTCCAAGCTCTTTTGCCAGGGGCTGCCAACAACCAATAAACCATCAAAATATATATAATGCCAGCGATAGAAAATCTAGGAAGACAACAAAAAGAAAACCAGCTAACACGCTCACCTTGTTTTCTTGGTTACAATCAAGTTTCAAGAAGACAACATCAAGATACTTCTCAGACAATTCTTGAAATTTGGGAGCCATCACTTTGCAAGGACCGCACCTGCGAATTCAATAGCAAAATCTCCCAATTATCCACTCAGCATTTAGCAACGATTGTGATGGATATACATTGAGGGCATATATAGGGATGTCAGAATCAGAATAACCGAAACCAACATGCGGGTGAAAGGATTACCAAGGTAGTAAGAAAGGGAAACCCTTGCAAATCAAGTCGTCAACAATTAAGCAAAATTAAGAGAAAATAAGCAGCTCCAACCCAGAATTAGAGAAAAATTAGTACTTCCTCAGTAGCGATGAGCTGAAGAAATGGAAGGGGGCAGGTAATTGAAAGATGCGTGAGAAGGGAGAGAGGAAGGAATACCATTGAGTATACATGTCGAGGACGACGGTCTTATCACCGGCGGCACGAACGATGGGCCAGAAGGTATCCTTGGTGACCTCGGTGACCTGGCCCACAGTAACGGAAGCGCTCTCGAAGCTGGATCGGACGGTGAGGGTAAGAGGGGAAGAAACACGAGGGAGACGAGGACCGCGGGGCATGACCAGAGTATGTAGAGGAGATGAGATGCGAGAGGCAACCCATCTCATAGGATGTTTAGGAGGAAGAGAGACATTGAGGTTCAGTACAGCCATTTTGATTTCGATTTCGATCGAAGTCCACCTTCCCTGATCTGTGGCTGCTGTCGCCGGCTATTTCTATTTCCTCTTCATTTCCTAAAAGGACGTCGTTGCCCCTATCTTTTGCGCTCTCTATCACAAATACTAGGGTGGTCCCCGTCTTCTCCACTTCTCAGAACCAACCCAGCCCACTCGTTCTCTTTCGATACTACCTTTGTACATTTTTGCCCCTCTCATTTTCAAATATCTCTTGGTTTTCTGGGAAATCTCCAGCCCCTTTTTCGCCCTACAAATGCATGTGAGGATAAATGGGGATTTTTCACCAAGGATTAGCAATTGTAAATGCCTAGTTGATGAGTGGTATTATTTTTTTTTTTTTCATTTTTTTTAACCGAAACATGAATGTGCTAATGTTGATTATTGGCGTGGGTTAAAAGTCTATTTAGTAACCAGAATGGTGTTGCTTTTGGAAGTTCTGGGGAAAACTCAATTATCCTTTAAAAATCTTTGAAGAATACTTTACCTTCTTGTGATGTTTTGAAGAAACATAGCTTAAAGACTTCTAGCTTGTGCTTATTTGGTTGTGATGATGAGAAAACTCTAAACCGTTTGTTTATATCATGCTCTTTGGTCAAATCCTTTCAGTTTGGATGTTTGGCCCCGTCTATGAACTTCCATAAGTTAGGGGTCGGTTGAATCAAACTTTCCTCCGCCTTCACTCTAACTATCCTCTCCCCCCCCCCCCGCCCTTTTTTTTTAAATATGAAATTATTTGGCTACTTATTATTATCAAGATTCAAAATGGAACAGAATAAGGCTTTTTCATTGTGGGTATTGTGATTCTCTCTGGTCATCATTTGAGAAGTAGGGCATACAAACATCCCAAATTCGGCCTACAATTACTCATCTTTAGCTAATAAAGATCACTCTTCAACTAACTCCCCGATCCCACTCAATCTTGAAGGCTAAGATATTATCATCTGCATATACAAAAGTTTAAATAAGCATTAGGAAAAATGCCACTAAAAGAACTTTGAAAATATTAATAGATAGAGAGATGTCTTTAATATTTATAAAGCCATTAAAGTAGGAGTATTCAAATTCGAATTTTAAAATTCAGCATCAAATGACGGAAATGCCCTTCAATACTTCACTATCTTCCTTCTCTCAACTTCTCCCTCTCTCTCATTTGGCTAAATCTCCCTCTCTTCTTTGTCTTTCCTCCGTGACCATCCCACCACCGCTCTCCACCGTCCATCCCCCTTCACTCCATCAATATTGGTCATTTTCTCCCACGTTTTCTATTAATCACTTCCATGGACAGACTCAAATTAGAAACCACTATAGGCTACAACACCGTCACTCAAACTCATTGTCTAGCCGCTCTTGCTCTTGCTCTCACAATCGTGATCTCCGCTTAATCGTCCGCCAGTCGCTCTTGCTTGATCTTTAGCTCATCTTAGTCACCCTCAATATTTGTCACTTGAGTAGTCCTCTCCTTCTTCCTTTCTTGCTTTTGACTTCAACAATGACACCATAGTCCATGGTCAACTTGGCTTAGGTGCAAAGAAAAATTCAATTCATGGGTGTGGATGAGCAGATGACTATGTGAATCTAAATTGTTTTTTCTTAAGAAAAAAATCATTTGGAATTTGTTTTGGCCTAGGTTGGTGGATTTTAATTTGTTTGTTGCGAATGATGGGTTAGTTTATGCAATTTCATTATGCTTCTTGATTAAAACAATTTGTGTTTCTTTTTTTCTGCCAGAAAGTATTGTTTCTATTAGAGTTTCATATATGATTTGAGTTTCATATTAGAGTTTCACATTGATTCAAATGAAAATATAATATTTGATGATGTGTCTATAAGTGTGGGACGGTGGGATGTGACTTGTCAAGATGAGGGGTTTGCCATATACTTTTATTCTATTGGATCAATCTTACTATTTCAAGATGCTTCCACGTGATTCAATGTTGTTATAGATTTTTACTTGATAAATAAAAGTTGATAAAACTTTACAAAATGTGGAATATGTCTTAACAAAACTTGTAAATAACATGAAAGTTTGGATTTGTTTCTTGGTAAACAAAATATGTTAGAAGTTTATGAAATGTAGTGAGTTTCTTAACAAAAGTTGTTAAAACCTTATCTGAACTTGTAAAACCCTTATCAGAAGTGAGAATAAACACCTTGTCAATGTAGCAAGTGGTGAATTTGGAATTAAAATTTGTGAAAATCTTATAAAAAATTATTAACACTTTATTTGAACTTGTGAAACCCTTATCCGAGGTGAGAATCAAACCTTGCCAATGTAGCAAGTAGTGATTTTTGAATTGGAATTTGTGAAAATATTGTTATAATTTGTTAAAATCTTATCTGAACTTGTGAATCCCTTATAAGAAGTGAGAATCAATACCTTGCGTGATTTTTGAATTGAAATTTGTGAAAATCTTATTAGAACTTGTCAAAACCTCATCTAAACTTGTGAAATTCTCATAACAAGTGGGAATCAATACCTTACTATTGTAGCAAGTGGTGATTTTTGAATTGAAATTTGTGAAATTTTTATCATAATTTGTTAAAACCTTATCTGAACTTGTAAAACCCTTATAAGAAGTGAGAATCAATAGCTTGTTAGTGTAGTAAGTACTGATAAGGTATTAATTCCCACTTCTAATAATGGTTTTACAAGTTTAAATAAAGTTTTAACAAGTTCTAATGAGCTTTTCACAAATTCTAATTCAAAAATCACCATCTCTTACAATGGAAACAGAAGATTTGATGAAAGAAGTTTGTGCTTTGAGGCACTGTTTCTTCTTCTTCCACACCAAATGTCGCAGGAGAATCGACTTTTGTTTAGGTTTTGTTTGTTTCACCTTCGGCGATGGAGGTAGTAAGGGTCGAGTACTTATTGCAAGGGTGGGGTAATACATACATACCTACATATATATAGTTTATGTATGTATGTATATGTACCTACATACATACATCTATATGTACATATACGGTTAGAATATAAGGGAATAGTTGATTAGAGTTAGGTAGTTAGGCCTAGTCTATAAATAGAGGGTCTTGACTATTGAGATAAGTGTGTTAGAGAGAGGTTAACTTGGGTCTCTCTCTCTAGAGAAGGAAGTCCCTCCTAAATCCCTATTATTAGGGTTTGTTGATTAGAGATCATCCTTATAGGTTACTCTTTGTATGAGCTTATTGCTCTTGGTTGTTATACCCTTATGGGTTAGAGCTTATTGCTCTTTATTGTTAATACAATTGGTTCTTCTTCATCTACATTCTTTCTCCTATCTTCTCAAACTATACATTACTTTACATATACATATATATACATATATACCACTCTGGTTCTATTTATAAATTCTTTTTGACCAAATCACATATATTAAGAAGAGGTAGGTGGCTCAATGATTATAGGGTAAATTTTCAACTTTACCCTCATTTACAAATGGGTAGCTTTCAACTCTTTATTCTCTCTCTATTTTCATTGGTACAATATATGGGCAAAATTATTACAATATCATTTATTTGGTCAAAAGGAACTTATAAATATGACCAAATTTTTTGGTCAAAAGGAACTTATAAATAGGACTAGAGTTGTGTATATATATAAGGGCACTTTTGTCATTTTTTTATTTTAAAAATAACAAATCAGGTACTGACATCTCTCCGATATTATGAAGTGAAGTTTGGCTCTGGAGGGCCAAGGGCTTACACGGGCCGGCCCTGGAGGGCTACGGGTTGGCCCATCGGGCCCTTTAATTTTTTGTTTTTTTAAGTTGAATACTTGTTGAAGTTAGATCCTTCAATAATTTATATGTATTTTGTATTTGTTATAGAGTTATTTATCCATTTAAGTACAAATACATAATAACTATACTCTAATTTTATGATTTGGTTTATTATTTATTGTAGATAAATATTATAGATGTGTTCATGAAACGGGAGAAGAAATTCATGATATTCTTACTCCTGAACTGGAGCCTACTACTGAAAGTGAATAATAATCAAATGTCATTGAAATTGATGATAGTGGCGAAGATGACAACAATAATAGTCATCGTACTAATGTCGCTTAGTGGTCTGTTTCTTATGTTTTATATGAGTTAGTTGTGAATATAGTTTTCTTTTGATTATGAATTAGTTACTGTACTTATTTGTTGAATGATTCATGTTATTTCTTTGAAAAAATCAGAGGAAAAATAATTAAAATTTGAAATAGTAAATTTCAGGCTCTGCAGGCCGGCCCTGGCCCTGGTGTTCTCAAGCCGGACTTTAAAAAATAGATGTTTTTCTTACCCCGAGTCCTGGAGGGTTGGCCCTATTAGGCCCTGACCCTTCACGGACTGACCCTGATTCCCAACACTAATTGACTCCAAGTTACCCTTTACAATCCATTGTGTCAGAAAATCCTACATCCGTATGCCTATTTAATTGCTCACTCGTTGACTATCACTTAACAGTAGATATTGGGTGTGTTTGGGTTCGCGTCTAAGGGAGCGTCGAAGGGAAAAAAACCCAGTAGCTTAAAAGAAAATGCTGGACAGTGAAAAAACGCGACGCGGTGCCGTTTGGGTGAGCGTTGAACGGGATGAGCTTATCCTCTTTACGCCCATTTTCCTAGAAGCTCCAAGGTAGAGCGTTGGACGCGTTGGCGTTGTCGCCTTTCCGTGATTCAATGGTTGGTGCGCGTCGTCCGTTCGTGGCCTATGCTATTTCGCCAGTGTTTTTCGCCAAGCATAGTGGTGGTTCTGATTTTGTAGAACCTATTTTTTGCCAAGCACAGAGGTGGCCCCTGTTTTTTGCCAGCAACGGTGGGCTTTTAGTGCATGTCCTCGTCAAGCACGGTGGTGGTTCTGATTGCCTCTCGGTGAGCCATGGCCGAGCCGCCTCTCGATGGGCTCTTTTTCATGTAAGGGACCGGAGAGAATGGTGAAGATCGAACAGTGAGGATGGAGAGATTGGGGTACCCATTGGTGGATCCACAGAAGAAGGATTGAAGTGATGAAGATGATGGAGGAGAGGAAAGTGAAGGTGGTGGGCCACTTCACAAAAGGAGGATACTATGGGATCCAAGATCGCGATCTCCGGAAAGCTAAGGAGTTATATGTTGTTGAGAAGAAATTCATAGCTTCTGTACTGCACATGAATGAGTGTGGAGGGAGAGAGAATCAGACAAAAGGCCAAAAATCGAGCAAAAAAAGACAAAAGGCCAAAAAGCGGAAGGCTATGGAAATTGATTTACGTTGATGTGGGAAAAATATGTTATATTAGATAAATCATGTTATATCAATTTTTTAATAACAATTTAACTTTTTTTATCAAATTTATATTTAAACTTTCGAATCAAAATATAAGATATAGTTGATATTTTTAGAGGGATTATATTTTAGTATATTATACATAATCTCATACGGAGATTTTTCCAAACTAATGTGGATTTTTTTAGGGATTAAGGAATTAAAATAAGATACTTAATCATATCATATGTTATATATATAATATTCATTATGATTCATGCCTTTTTCAGTTATTTTTCATATCAACTGACTTTTGAAATAATAATCCAAACACACATCATTTTAAAAAAAGCCACTTCTGCAAAAAGCCAAATGGACAATCCAAACACAAATCATATTTATAACCTGACTTTTTTCCTACCGAGCTTTTATAAAAGTCAGATAGCTTTTAAGCCATCATTCCCACCGCCAACCCAAACAGGCCCATTGACATTGCTTTGTGATTTCTCTCACATATGTCAAAACCATTTCCTTGCCTCGATTTTTTGAGTTTTTTGGTTTTTCATAATGATATTCTAACTATATGTAATTTGTAAAGCACGTATTTACTTAGTATCACTTTCTCTTGAATAAAAAAGTGTTTTTTATTAGCAAATTTTTAGTTAACAAGTTTGTGTAAAATATGGTGTTAATGACACTGATTTTGTTAATGTGACGTTGACACGATTAAGTATGTTGACATAGATGATTGATTAAAACTGATGTGACTTATTTGTAGGGTCAAAATTAAAAATATTAAGGTCAGAAACAAAACTCATTAAAAATATAAAGATAAACATACAAAAACTCATTAAAAAAATAAAATATAATGAACTATGGGGGCTTAACTTTATTTAAAAATGCAAGTTAAAAGAATCGATTTTTAACAATAAAATTTTATTTCCAACATTTGAGTGTATGTTGATGTTGTTTTATTATTTTCAAACCTAATTTATCAGGTAAAAAAAACCCATTTAATCAATTTTTAAATGAATTAACTAACATGAATTCACCTATCTTCTCTAACTATATATGAATCCAAGTTTATAAAATCTTTGAGCATTACTTTAGAGGTACAACAACTCACCAAGTGAAGAGTTCAGAATACAAACAAAATTTGAAAGATAGTTGGCCTGGATGGTAAAGAGGGGAAAAAAAGGCAAAGAAGCTGAATTATAAAATAATTAACAATTTGTTTCAGAATACAAATCCAGAGAAATTAAAAAAGAAAAGAAAGAAAGAAATGGAATCAGGACGTTGTTACCAAAAGAGCAATTTTGCTCAATTTCAACTTTAATAGAGTATGACCTGCAACTTTTTGGTCAATTAGTTATTATCATTAAGAATTAAATTCTAATATTCAAAGAAAAATTATTTTAAAACAATTTTGCATATAATTAAGAGTGAAGGACCAATTTGTCCCGGACGTTGTTACCAAGAGCAATTTTGCTCAAAAAGAGAGCAACTAGTTATTATCTCAGTTATTTTAAACCAGTAGTTGATTAAATATACATATGACAAATCCATATGTTTTTTGTTAATATGTAAATTTTTCCTTGAAGTCCAAATTTTTGTTAATTCATTTTTTAAAAGTTATATTTAGAACTTCCAAATTAAATTTGCACCTTGACAAAAAAAAAATGGAGTGGATGACATATAGATCAAGTCAACCCAGCTTTATTTAATCGCCTAGTTAAAATTAACTGAGCCAATGTCATGATAAAATTACTCAGTTTTTTGTACTTTTAAGAGTAAAATTGCCCTAGTGACAACTTACAGCACAAAATTGCCCGAAGCCTATAATTAAATGGGATAGGATATTGTCACTACTAATTTTATGTCACTACCACTTTTTTTTTGTTAGATCGAATCTCTCATTTACTTTTATCATTTATCTCTCATATTGAGATTCTAATCTAACGGTGAAAAAGTGGGAGTGACTTGATAGTGACATATCTTATCCCTAATTAAATATCATCCCGCATGCATTTTATCTTCACAAGTGTACAACGTTATGGAACACGGAAACAGAAAACATAGAGCCGAAGAAGAGACAGGGAGATCTGGCCGAAAAAAAAAACGGGGAGGGAAGAAAAGTTCTGGGCAGAAGGAAGAATATGTGCTTGTTTGGAATAGCAATTATGGCATTGAAAAGCAAATCGTGGTTTATAGGAAGGTAAAATTATGTGAGGTGAGTTTTATTGCTATTTACGTGAATAAGTTCTTGTGTGTGGATCTAAACGTATCCCAAACAAGTACAGTGAACTCGACAATTAAAAAAATGTAAAATAAAGGGTGCATGCTAAATTTGAGAACGTGGCATTTGGCGTTGAAGTCGGGATATCCTCCCCCTCTTGCATCTGTTACCGACTAGCCTCTTTTTTGTGCATGTTTCCCTTCCCTCTCTTCTTCCTCCTTTCCCATTTTCCGACCTTGATTTCATTAGGGTCGGCATTGGATTTCTAGCCTCAGACATTAACAAGAATAACATATTAGTTTGATTCTTTGAATTCTACTCCACTTGTTCGATCACTTTTCTTTCGTGTTTTGTTTCTTGACATTGCTCCCTCTCGAAGCAACAGGCGGGTAGAATTCAATTGCATCTCACGAAAATGGATCTCAGAGAATTGGTTGTGGTGGGCATATTAGTTTTGGACCTTTCTTGTGTTGCTTACGGAAATTTAGCGTTTCCGGTGGTGCATAAATTCAAAGGTCGCCACAGGAGTTTAGCTGCATTGAAAGCTCATGACGACCGTCGTCGCGGTAGATTCCTTTCTGCGGTTGATCTCAGCCTTGGCGGCAATGGCCTTCCTTCTGAAACTGGGTTTGTTTCCTGAAGCTTCTTTTCAAATTCCCTGGGCACGCAAACGTGTCGTTTTTGTTATGCTGTTGTTTTCTTTGGCCACTTCTCCCATTTCATTATTCGACAAAAGTGATTCATTTCATTAAATATAGTCGGATGATTGTCTAATGTGTTCTATGCCAGAGACTTTCAAAATGGAACTTGTTCAACAATTTTATCTGTTTTTTTCCTTTTCTTCTTCTATTTAAGTGCTACAGTACTTATGTTTGGAGTTGTATAAAAGTGAAGATACAAGATGATATCAATGAGGCACTCCACACCTTATGTGCTTGTCTGACGGATTGTACAACTTTTTCCATTACTATTTTCATTTACCTGGATCTGGACTCTGGAGACTGTTTTTAGTGTGGTTATTACTGCTCCCTGTTCCAAATTTTTGATTATTTTGGAGGGGATGCTAATGGCTATTTGGTTTAGGCTGTATTATACAAAAGTCGGGATTGGGTCTCCTCCAAAGGACTACTTTGTGCAAGTTGATACTGGAAGTGATCTTCTATGGGTAAACTGCATTGAATGCACGGATTGTCCCAAGAAGAGTGATCTTGGGGTATGTATCCACGCTACTCCTCTTCAACTGTCTCTTTATAGCTACAGAAATATAATCGTACGAAATTTTATGCATGCTGGCTCAGATTAAAGGGAGATAAAAAAAAAAAAAGTTATATTGACCCCTTATTGAAGTATTCCTGACCGTATAACTGTTACATTACAGATAGATTTAACACTATATAACTCAAAGGCCTCCAATACTTCAAAACCAGTTTATTGCGATGGAGATTTTTGCAAATCCACTTACGACAATCAAGTCTCGGATTGCAAGCCTCAGAAGTCCTGCCTATATAGTATAACTTATGGAGATGGAGGCACAACTTCTGGATACTTTGTGAAGGACGATCTTACATTTGATGAAGTCAATGATAACCTTCATAGTGAACCGGCGAATAGTAGTGTAATTTTTGGGTAAGAATAGTTTATAGTATTTTATTTCTGTAGTCGTATAATGTTGATATATAATGACTGAAAGCTGTTTTCTGGCTTTAATTTAGTCTGCTGGCAATGCTGTTGAGTTTATGGCAGGTTCTTATTCTTGCTATCATGAGAGAACTGTTCTTGGATGTAAAATAATTTTTTATCCTCCTTTTGCTAGATTGTTTCTGTTCTGTGAATTTTTTCCATTGTAATTTTGTGGCTTTTTTGTGCAGATTTTCTTGGGGTATTCAGTAATTTTTATTTTTATTTTTTGGGTGTATTCTTTTTTCTGGATGTTCATTGCTTCATTACAAAATTTGAGTTGGGAGTTTCGGTATTTCTTTTATAATTATATTGCTTCTAAGGCAGGGAAGGAAATTTGAGAAAACATAAAAGATTGTTAACATTGCATCTCAATGCATTTTTATGTGTTTTTTAAAGTGTTGTCATGTGGATAGGTGTGGTGCTAAACAAGCCGGGGGCTTGGGTTCATCATCTGATGAAGCCCTTGATGGAATTATAGGTTTTGGGCAAGCAAATTCATCTGTGCTTTCACAACTTGCTGCATCTGGAAAGGTTAAAAAAATATTTTCACACTGCCTCGACAGTATTCATGGAGGTGGAATCTTTTCTATTGGGGAAGTGTTAGAGCCAAAATTCAACCAGACTCCATTACTTTCTGGACAGTATGTGCATTATCTTAGTTTTTGTTTCCATGCCATGATGTTTGATCTAAATATGATCAATATGTTGTTGTTAGCTGATTATGGTAATTCACTAGAATCTGATGGTATTCATTTGATGATGATGATGCTACCATTTTTTCAGTCAACAGATAATGCTACTACCATTTCACTTAAGGAGAATGAAGATTTCAGTTCGCATGCACCTTATATTCTTTATTTTCTTGCCAAGTTTAGCTAGATGCCTTATCATTGTATTTTAAATGCAAGCATAAACTTTGAAGTTATCCAATACTAAAATTGCGAGTAATGATTATACTGAAATATTTGCGTATGGTATAACCTAAATACTGGTTGGAAGGTTTTATTCTTTTAGCCTCTATCTTCTTACTTTGAAACTGTTTTTTTGTGATTCAGAAAAATGAAGTACTCAAGCCTGTTAATCGGAAAGGTTAAAATTTTATTCATTCCGGCATGCTGAAAGAATAAAATTATTTTACACTATTCAACTGCAATGATCTTTTATACTGTAGATTCTGAATTGTGTGAATGGAAATACATCTGTCTTTCTCTATTATTTTTATGTATCATGCATCCTTTCTTTCTTGCTTTCTTTTTCTTTTTGTCAACTAGAAGGGCCAACGAGTCCTATAGGCAAAAAAGAGGAAGATTTCATTCTCCCATTTTTTCCTATCAGGACCTTCTTTTTTCTTGAAAAAAATAAATATAAAGGTAGGCTCATTCTGAGGTCCCTGACTCATAAAAGCTTTCAATTTTCTTGTAGAAGTTTCTTCATTCCTTGAGGTTCTTATAAGGTGTAGGATTTGAGATTGTCGTAACTGCAGTCTATTTAACTATTATAGGGCACACTACAATGTAGCCTTGAAGGATATTGAAGTCAATAAGGAATTTCTACAGCTTTCCTCTGGTATACTGGATTCTGGAGATGATATGGCAAGTGTAATAGATAGTGGTACAACCTTAGCTTATCTTCCTGAAACAGTTTATGAACAACTAATGGACAAGGTAAATGTGTTTGTAATGATTAATTAAATTGAATACATTTACTTGAATACTTATCATGATTATTTCTCTTTACAATAGATTATGGCTGAGCAGTCTGGATTGAAGTTACTTCTTGTGGACAACCAATTTACATGTTTTGAGTATTCGGGAAAGTATGGTCTTCATTCTTTTTGTTGCTTCCTTTCCCTTCACACGCGGAGACTAATTTTTTGCATTTCTTTGTAATACCAATTATGTTTTTTGTGGACAACATTGAGGAAAGATTTCTTTTCATTTTTGGTTTAATTTTTTAATATTATTAGTTCCACTAACCAAGCACAACAAATGAATTAACAGAGGCACTAACCGTAACTCTTTTGACTGTTTAGTCCTGGGTTAAATTGATGACTTCTCAAATATTAGTAACTTAACATTCTGCAACATTCAGGTGGTAAAAGGACACATATTAGTATATCTCCAACTAATCGATATGGTAGTATGCAGTAGGTTCTTTTAGGATAACAGAGGTGTTTTTTTTGGATCTTAAATTTTGGACTTGAGCATGTTCGCTTAGTGGAAGAACTTATTTGGCCAGAAAATCATTTATTAGGTTCTTGACGTAGTGCAAACAGAAATAATAACATTTGGGTTTTGTTACTTGACAAAAACCAGAAGGTCTTTTGTTAGGTCAATAGGCATTGCTTATATCTAATTTCTTGCCTCTTGGCACTTTCTCCGTTCATTCCCATTTTCCTTGCGTCCTTTATCTGCTGTTCTGGAAGGGAACCGTTGGGTGTATTGCATTTTGGTCAACAAAAAATTTCATATATGGTTAGGCTGACAAGAAGTATCTGTTCCACTTTTACAAAGATTCTAATATGGAAAATTATGACATCGGAATAAAGCAAGTGTTTTTATTAGTTATGCCTCTCCGGACTTCAGGCAGATCGCATTACATCAATTAAATAGTTTTTTGGAGAGTTCAATTTTATCTGTTCAAGGAAGCGATTAGTGCAGTTTTCTTTCACTTATGCAGGCCTAAACTACGTGTTCATTGTATTATTTTGCAGCGTTGATGATGGATTTCCAGTGGTCAAGTTTCATTTTGAGAACTCTCTTACTCTGACAGCTTATCCTCACGACTACTTATTCAAGACTAAAGTAAGTGGGAACTTGATCATTCACTGCATATGTATGCGTGTGGGGCTAAATATCTTCTAGTTGCTGTTGACTATCAATGTGGTTTATAGGGCCCTTTGGACAATTCATTTCTGATAAATTTGTTATTGATACCAAAAGAAAATGGCGTTTCATTTCTTGATATGATCTCATCCTTAACTGTTGTCCCCCAGGACAGCGAGTGGTGTGTTGGCTGGCAGAAAAGCACGGCGAAAGCTAAGAATGGAAAGGATATGACTCTTCTTGGAGGTACAGTCCAGAATACTTAGTATGGTTTGTCCATTTGGTCTCCGTTCATGTAAGCAATTAGTGCTGAAGAGTAAACCGATGATGCTAGTTTTAAATTCAAATCATGCTAGAGCTGGAACTTTTGAACTGTTTCCAATTGCAGATTTGGTGCTATCGAACAGATTAGTCGTATATGACCTTGAAAATATGACCATTGGATGGACTGAATTCAACTGTGAGTGTCAAGTAGTCTTTTATAATTTCTGTTGTATGGTTACTGAATAACATTTTTACTAATCAAAATTTTGTCAAGCTCGTGTCATTGAGTACTCGTGAAGACGGAGGAGGATATTTATTTGCATAGCATCTGCCTCTGCCCGTTCAAAAGAGCTAGCCGCCAAGTTTCATTGATCATTATAGTACTCATCAACTTATTATCGCTTCACTCTTACTGTTGGGCTGATCAGTTGATTGTATTGCTATTTCTTTAGGCTCTTCCGGCATTAAGGTGGAGGATGAAACGTCTGGAAAAGTATATGCCGTGGGTGCACACAATATATCATCAGGTTCCACTGTGTTGTTTGGTGGAATACTGGCACTTCTTTTGTTGCTGATTGTCATGCCGAACAGTGTACTAACTCTTTAAACATAAGACTTAGATGCAATTTATTCAATATTTGTTGTTTGATTCTTTATTAAGAATATAATATGTAGATATTCTTTATATTTTTTTCTCTTGAAAGAATTTAGCTACATATTATATTGTAATTAAAGAATTTAATAATACATACCTGATTTTTCTTTATTCTTAATTTTTTTGTAATATACCTGGGCAGGCATTCATTTGATTCTGTTGTATTTATAAAATAATTCATGTTTCCTAGTGTTAACTTGTTACCAGATGTTGGTTGAAGCATTGAGTAAGGACAGGACACAAGTTTAAAATCTGGGAAGCATAGGTGTTAAGAGATAAATCGCAATTTCACTTCATGCTAGTTTTTAAAATTTGAGTAACCCATTTGTTTTAGTTTTTTAGTGCTTTTACGATATTTAAGGTAAAAGTATATGAGATAAATTGACTCAGCTTTTAGAAAAATGCTTAGAAAAAGCACTTCTTTTATCTTCCTAAACGAGCTGACAGACTTTATATATAAGCTTGGTAGAAAATTATCTGTTAAAGTGTTAAGCATAATAAACTATTAATTTTTTTAATATTTTTTTTAACATAAAAGTCTAGTGAGTCATACAAGAACAAGACTCAAATTATTGTCATGTTTTATATTTTAATTATTTAATCATTTACCTTAGAGGTGTTACATAAACTTTTATCAAAACAAGGTTTTAAATTTACCAAACAGGCCAGGCTCATCACATATATCTCGGTCAGGACTTTACTTCATGTTTTAAGTGTTCATGATATAGCAAAGAAGATGGCCCACGACTTTTTTCTTAATCTATACACTTGAGATGTTTCTGTTAAAAACCCTGGTGAGTTGTGCTCGCACTTCCCCTCCATTGATGCTAATGATCTGCGCAGGCTATCGAGTAAAGTCACCAGAGTGGAAATAAAAAATGTTATTTTTGCTATGGGGGCTTTCAAAGCACCAGGACCGGATGACCTTAATGCTCACTTCTTTCAAACTCAATGGGATGTCGTGGGGGATAAAATCTGTGACTTCGTTGAAGAATGCTTTGATAACCCCTCCAATATGGCCAACATCAATAAATCCAAGGTTGTTCTCATACCTAAGGTTGATAACCCCTCTTCGTTGAGAGAGTTTCGTCCCATTTCATTGTGTAATGTGAGCTTTAGAGTCATCACAAAGGTTTTGGCGAACAGATTTAGAGGAATTATGGGACATCTTATTGGATAGGAGCAGTGTAGCTTTATTGCCAACAGATCCACTTGTGATAACATCCTAATTGCCCAGGAAATCATTCATTCTATGAGAATGAAGGGTAGGAAGAAAGGATTTGTTGCCATCAAGATTGACATGGAGAAAGCTTACGATAGGCTGGATTGGGGATTTATTGAAAATACGCTTATAAGTTTGAAATTGGAGAGAAAATTTATTGATCTCATTATGGCCTGTATATCCACGAATTCTATGTCTATTCTGTGGAACGGAGATGAAAGTCCGAGTTTCACCCCCACTAGAGGTGTTAGACAAGGAGATCCATTAAGCCCATATCTCTTTGTCCTGTGCATGGAGCATCTTGGTCACCTTATCAAAGCTGAATGTCAGGCTCGGCGATGGAAGCCTTTTACCTTTAAAAGAGGAGGTCCCCAGATATCCCATCTTTTCTTCGCTGATGACCTTATTCTCTTTGCTGAAGCTTCGTCAAATCAAATGACAGAGATTCGTAAAGTGAAGCGAACCTTTTGTGAAGTCTCTGGACACAGAATTAATTTGGAGAAATAAAAAATGTTTTGTTCTACAAATGTCAATTTCAATAGAGTGCTTGATCTTAGTCAAATGATTGGAATTGGAATCACTTTAGATCTGGGAAAATATTTGGGAGTGCCGATTATTCACAAAAGAATTACAAAAGCCACGTATCATCCAATTGTACAAAAGGCTTAAACAAAGCTATCTATGTGGAAAAGCAAATTCCTGACTATCGCTGGTCGATCGGTTTTGATTAAATCTGTGTTATCCTCTCTACCCAGTTACTATATGCAATCAACTCTCCTCCCCATTTGTACTATAAATGAAATTGATAAGCTCTCGAGGAAATTCCTTTGGTCGTAGGACGAGGATGTGAGGAAAATGCATCTTGTTGCTTGGGATAAAATTACCCAACAAAGAAGCAGGGGGGACTTGGTTTACAAAATCTTAGACGCCAGAATAGGGCGTTTATTATGAAACTCTGTTGGAACCTCCTGACTAAAAAACATGCTTTGTGGGTCCAATGTTTTTGGGCCAAGTATAATTGTGGAAGTTCGACCGTACCTAAAGTTTCAAAAAAGAGAAGCTCATCATCGGCTTGGAAAGCCATTACTGAGGTGTGGGACAAGTTTATAGGGGGAGTTGGGAGGAAGATTAATAATGGGGTGGATACTAAGTTTTGGTGTGATCTTTGGCTGCCCCTTGAGCGCCCTCTTCTAACCTTTGTCCATAGTCCACCTTTGATAAATGAAGACGAGTCCCTGAGGGATCATCTTTTGATGAACGGACGGTGGGACACGAGTAGGTGGCAGGGAATTCTTCCCTTTGACGTCATTAGTATCATCTCTAGAGTGTGCCCACCTAGTAACAACTCCCCTGACAGCTTCACTTAGAGAGCTGCGAAGGATGGAGGTTTCTCTATTAAATCGGTTTATCGATATCTCTCTGGCCGGGGGGGAGATAGTAGAAATCAATTTTGGTCCTTGATGTGAAAATGGAAAATTCTGGAAAAAGTTAAATATTTTATGTGGCAGGTTGCCCATGGAAGACTTGCCACAAACTTGCTCAGAGCCGGAATTGGTCTTACAAATGACAGCCTCTGTCCATTCTAGTGTAATAGTAACGAGAATGTGCTTCATGTAATAAGGGACTGCGAAAGAGCAAGAAATTTGTGGAAATAAATTTTAAAGCCTAACTACGTTTCCCCAGTTTTTTGCAGGTAACTTGCAGGGGTGGCTTAATTGGAACACTAAGCACAAGCCAGGGAAGGGGAAATTTCAAAATTTCCCTTGGTCAAGAATCTTTAGTTTGGGGTGTTGGATACTTTGGACATCCAGATGCAAATCCTTATTCCGAGGCGAAAGCATAGATACCAGGGAGATGCTTCACTTGTGTAATTATCGTCTGTTGGAAAGCATTGCCAATCATAATTTATCTCACCAGATTTTCCAACTTGGCAGGAACGAGGAAAAGTCTTGGACCCCCCTGAGTTGGGAGGAAGATTAATAATGGGGTGGACACTAAGTTTTGGTGTGATCTTTGGCTGCCCCTTGAGCGCCCTCTTCTAACCTTTGTCCACAGTCCATCTTTGATAAATGAAGACGAGTCCCTGAGGGATCATCTTTTGATGAATGGACGGTGGGACACGAGTAGGTGGCAAGGAATTCTTCCCTTTGACGTCATTAATATAATCTCTAGAGTGTGCCCACCTAGTAACAACTCCCCTGACAGCTTCACTTGGAGAGCTGCGAAGGATGGAGGTTTCTCTGTTAAATCGGTTTATCGATATCTCTTTGGCCGGGGGGGGGGAGATAGTCGAAATCAATTTGGTCCTTGATGTGAAAATGGCAAATTCTGGAAAAAGTTAAATATTTTATGTGGCAGGTTGCCCATGGAAGACTTGCCACAAACTCGCTCAGAGCCAGAATTGGTCTTACAAATGACAGCCTCTGTCCATTCTAGTGTAATAGTGAGGAGAATGTGCTTCATGTAATAAGGGACTGCGAAAGAGCAAGAAATTTGTGGAAATAAATTTTAAAGCCTAACTACGTTTCCCCAGTTTTTTGCAGGTAACTTGCAAGGGTGGCTTAATTGGAACACTAAGCACAAGCCAGGGAAGGGAAAATTTCAGAATTTTCCTTGGTCGAGAATCTTTAGTTTGGGGTGTTGGATACTTTGGACATCCAGATGCAAATCCTTATTCCGAGGCGAAAGCATAGATACCAGGGAGATGCTTCACTTGTGTAATTATCTTCTGTTGGAAAGCATTGCCAATCATAATTTATCTCACCAGATTTTCCAACTTGGCAGGAACGAGGAAAAGTCTTGGACCCCCCCGAAAATGTAGTCCGCATCGACGTTGACGGATCGGTACGACAACAATCTCAAGCAGCGTGCGGAGGAGTGATCAGGGATTCCCAAGGACACTGAGTGATGGGGTTTTACAAGTCTCTCGGTCTTCATACGGTCATCGAGGCAGAACTATATGCCATCATGATAGGCCTGAGAATGGCTCAACAGCTGGGTCTCCAGCAAGTTTTGCTCTATTCGGACTCTCTTGATGTGGTTAATATTCTCATGAGAGACTTCTGTTATGCTGACCACCCACTGAGAGACATCATCGGCGAGATCAGGGATCTTCTTTTCCGGGATTGGAACGTGAAGCTGTACTATACCCCAAGAGACAACATTGCATGTGCTGACTTTTTGGCCAAGCAAGGCCATGATGTCCCTGCTGATGTGGACGTGATCCTTATCCCAACAATTCCTGACGGGTGCCTTGATATGGTGATAAAGGACCAATTGGCCTGCCGGTCTTAGTTTTGTCCTAGTTGTTGTATTTTGGGCTGGATTTTCATAGTCTAGTCCCTATCTTATCTTCTCAACCTACGGCTTGCCTGTATTTAACCAAAAAAAAAGTTGTTTCGATTTTAAAGGGGTTGGATCTTGGAGTTGATCAAGGCGTTAAGGGAGGCATTCGAGGGGTCTATGAAACAACGGTAACGCTGAACAAAGGTGGAAGCATGTGTACTCTCTAGCCCAGTATTCTCTGTGGACTAGGTTCCAAACGCCTTGCCCTTGAATTATGGGTGAGCCTAACCCCTTTCCTAAAATTTCCTTATCAAAAGGAAAAAAAAAAAGTTTATTCATCATATGGGTGAAAATCAGTCAAATCACACTTTTAAAAATAATAATAATAATAATAAAAACATAATGAAACAAGACAAGAGCAAGAGGTGAAATAATGATTATTCAACATCGGGGCTCCTTCTGCTTATTTTTGTGACTGTCCAAAGCAATTCCTGATATTTTATTTAAAATGAACTTAAATGTTACCCAAACTGAAATCTGCTCCCCATGATAGATCGGTATTTCAAAAAAATAAAATAAAATAGTATGAAAGAGTTTAATAATCACTTTTTTTGCTCACATAAAGTTATACGGACATTCACTGTTGCATTGCAGGTACTATATTAAATTTTAATAATATTTATTTATTTTTGAAGTGATATTATAATAATTTCATAAACTATTAAATTTCAATCTTAAAATTTAAATTTAAAAAAGAAGGTGAAAATGAAAACGCAAAAAAAAAAAAAAAAAAAAAAAAAAAAAAAAAAAAAAAAAAGGTTCCGCCACTTCAGAGTTCAGCGTTTCCCAAGCCTGCAAGAATAGAATAGTTTATGACCTCATCCCATAGTGTTCGGTATAGAACACGGATGTCCGGCCAGGGTGGAAGATTGATCTTGGATGTATCGGCGGGACACAGGGTATCTATGAAGGAGATAACCGGGAGAGCGTGGGATCACCGTACACGACAAAGGGGTGCGGTGTGTGCACGGTGAGGCGAATGTAAATAGTCTAGGTTTAGAGTGTGTGTACCTTGTTACACTCGCCTTCTATATTTATAGAGGCGTCGGTGCAATATCAGGGCACGCCATTAATGGGGGCCATTAATGGGCGGATATTGAACGATATCCCATTAATGTGACGTGTCATTAATGGGGCGGATATCCGAGATACTTCCTAAATGGGACGGGTATCTCGGTGGATTGATATGATTGGGATGAATCCTACCTAAACTGGGATTTCTGGCTCTCCCGCCATGATTGGCGGATTACGCCTTCTGCTTGGGCCTTGCTATGGACTTGGAGGCTTTTGGGCCGGTCCGTAACGGTTGCCCCCTTGGCAGGCATTCATGTTGTTGGACGGCGAGGTGTGTGATACTCCCGGTCCGGCGTGTGGCCGAGGCCTACGCTTTGTCCGGCCGGCTCCTTATGCCGCGGCTTACCTCGTGATGTCGCCGGGATGGTGCCTTGGGCCGTTCCGGCCGGGCGCATTAGGCGGCCTCGGATTTAAATGGTAAGTCCCCGTTCGCGGGTAAACCGTTTGGTCTTCTTTCCGTAGGCGCCATCATTGTGTCTTTCACGCTGGCGTGTTCGATTGGAGAGGTGCATACGTCGCGCCGTTCCGTGCCGATTTGTGTGCGCATTTAATGCTCCTTCATCATGTCGTGCATTTCCCATCGTGTCCATGTTCAAAGACCGAAATGCCCCGGCGTTCCCTCTCCTTCTTCGCAGTTTTTGTTTTATATTTGCGTTTTTCACTATTTCACGCATACAATCTTGTAGTGAACTTGCTCCGAGTTTCTTTCCGTGAGAACTCCATTGTCCTACAATTTGGTCGTTCAAGTCATCCTCTTCGTTACATTTCACTCGTTCAAGTCATCTTCTTTGTTTTTACTCAGGTATTTTCCGTCCTTGCCTTTACTCTTTTACAGCGTATTTCGTCTTGTTTAGATAATCTCTGGTTTTTCCTCTGTTTTTCCCATTCTCCTGGCCTTCTGAGCTTTCTTTTAAGAGTAGTTTCAGTGTTCTGCTCTATATGCTCCTTCCCTTTGACGTGAAGTCTGTAGTCCTTAGGTTCTAGTTCCTCTCTTGATGGATAGACATAGACCTTTCCTTAGAGTCGGAACAACGCTCACCCCTGAGGAAGAGGAGTTTCTTCGCGCTCGTTATCCGAGAGCTTCTTACTGGGTTCTTGGAACCGAGCTCCCGGAAACAGAGAGGTTAGCACCTCTTCGTCGAGGTGGGAATGGTTCTTCTGGGCGAATTGGGCCTCAACCCATATCTGTTAGAGCTTTGTCACCTTCCATAGTTCGAATTCCGGCAAACACCGTCCCTACCTTTTCACCTTTCCGGGCCGGGGTAGGTTCTTTTATCGGTTCTAGTGCTCCTGCCTTGATGGCCCAACCAGTCAGTTTCTGTGAGGGTCCATCCCCTGCAAGTTTGGACCCTTATCCTAGTGATTATCTCGGCCCTGTTGGGGCCGCTTGGCGAGAGTTCATTTCACATTGCGCGTGGCGAAGACTTGAGCTACCTCGATTATTGGATCTTGTCGGCATCGGCGTCCTTTGGGTCCCCCTTCCGGCGTGCCCTTTCGTCCCGTCCGCCGTCTGTTTTGCCTTCTAATCCTGTTTTTCCGGTATTTCCAACTCTGCTAATTTCCTTTTATGTTGCATATAGGTTAATGGCTCAAAGAAATCTTTGCCTTCAAAGAAAAGGGCCGAGGCCGAGACATCGGATTCTTCTAGTCCACCCGAGGCCACTATGTCGTAGATATCCTGGGTGTCCCACGAGGTCTTGAAGACCCGGTCCATTATGTCGGACGAGGATATTGCCGGTTAGACCTACCCACCATGGAGGGTGTGTCCTACGCCTGCCGGAAGCCGACGAGCTGTTTGTGTTGAGCGAGAAGTAGGCGGTCCCAATTTCTTTCATTTTTATCGGGATTACCTTACACGGGTTGGTGTCGGTTCCCTTTCACCCGTTTTCAAATGCTTGCCACGATGCACACGAGACTCGCCCGTCTCAACTTCATCCGAACGGGTGGGCTTACCTGTAGCCTTCGAGCAATTGTGTCGTTCCTACCGGTTCCAATCCCTTGTTCGACCAATCTCTTCTTCTATTATTTCGGCCCTTTTACCCCTGGTACACCTAAGGAAGGTGATAAGTTAAAAGGGCTAGTGTCTCTCCGCGTTAATCCCGACCGGAAGCTTATGAAGCCTTTCTCTGAATCTTTTAAGCGGTTTAAAAGTGCGTTTTTAAGGTTGTCGCCGTACCGGTAAGCCGGCTTGGTTTTACGAAGGGGGTCGAGGCTGCCGACGTAGGGTGGCGCTTCCCTTTATCTTGGGTGGAGAATCATCACAAGGCCGGCCCTCGTCCTTCCGGATCTCTCAAGAGGACCTCCTACCGAGATGGTTCCTCACGTCCCAAGATTGGACGCCTTCGTGGAGCATTATGGCATCCCGAGTGCGGCCTTTTTCATATCCGGGGAGGGATCTAGGCCAATTCCTTCGAATTGTAGGAGTCCTTTGTTTGCCATGCTCTTTACTCCTTTGGTCATGTTTTGTATATTGGTACTGCTTTGTGCTTAGTCTTGATTTCTTTTTACTGTCCTTTTCGGCCCAAGACATGAAGGCCCTTCACGGCTACTTGAAGAAGGTGAATCCGGCCGCGGTTTCTTCGACGGTCGGTCTCGAGCGGGCTGCCCCTACCAAGGCTACCATGCCGGCGATGCCCCCGTTGTGGCCAAGAAGGCCAAGGTGTCGGTGTTGAGACTTCGGCCCCATCCGGTGTCCGATGGATCCCCTCGGGCGGGCGTTCTGAAACTTCCAAAGGGAAGCGGGTTGTCGTTCCGGAGGGTGAAGGTGCGGCCTGCGGGGCCGCGACCGTTCCTTACGCCTCGGTTCTTCCGGCGTCTTCGGCCCCATTTCCGCCGCCTCCGCCTCCTTCCTTAGGGCCTTTACGTCCTTCTTCCATGCTTCCTCGGGGTTTTGTATTTGAAAAGGGGTGACCAAGGAGGCTGGATGTAGCGTTTCTCCCCCTCGGGAGTTTATGGAGAGCCGGGCCTTGTCCCTCCTAGTGTTGAGGAGGTGCTCGCCGCGAGCGGTACACTGTGTAAGTCCGTTGGTTTCTATGACTTATATGATTGTGAGGGAAAAATACGCCCGGGCGATGCGAAGAGAAAAATTGAAGGCGTCCGGGGCCGAGGTTGAGGCCGGCCCGAAAGGCTCGCGAGGCGGCGTCCGTGAAAGGGCTTTAGCCGATCGAGGCCAAGCTGCGCCTTATGGAGGAGGAGCGGGATCTTTGCCGGCCGGACGGGATCTTTGCCAAGGAGGCGTTCGTTAAGGTGGAGTCGGATATGCAACGGGCGCGAGAAGGGGCGGAGAAGTCGGCCTCGAGTGTGTTCGGGCCCGAAAGCGGCGAGCGAAAGTATGGATGTGGTGAAAACCACTGCAAAAACGTGATTCGTTGTTTGATAAGGTTAAAGCCGTCGAAGAGGCTCTCAGCCGTATCGCGGCGGGAACGCTTAGAGTCGACGAACTTCTAAAGCGGTACGCCGGCGATTGCTTCGAGAATGCCTTGGAGCGGATCCGACTTTTGAATCCGAAGACGGAGCTTAACTTGGACGGCTACGACTTCCGTGCCTTTGTGGAAGACGGAACGTTAGTTTCGTATCAACCTCCTTCCGCCGCGTCCGTCGTGCGGAAGGGAGAGTCGGATGCGGAGAGTGAGGCGACCAAGAATGCTCCCGAGAGCCGGTCCTTCTAGTTAAGCTTTAATCTTCATTGTTGGTGGGCGTACGTGCCTTTGTATTTTATTGACTCCGGCGTTTGTGCCGTAATTTTATATGACTTATGGGGAATTTATTTATCCGCCCTTACGCCGTTTCTTAAATTCCATTGTTTGAAATTTATTGATTTGCATTATATACAAGTCGTGTACTCGACCAACAACTGCGGTGTGGGAGAGTGGGACGAGGTTGTGTGTCGTACCCTCGGGGGTGTTCGCTTAACCGCACTTTTGCCTCATCCTAGCTTAAATAGCGGGAAAAATGGTAGGAACCGTTTTAAGGGCGAGGTCATCACATGTCGGCCAGAGGTGTCTAGTACCTCGGATCGGACATTTTGACTTGATCGAGTCGGGATGACGACTGCCTTCTTAAATCGGGCGGCGTTGACGCGTCAATTTCGCGAAGGCCACGTATGGCGTTTTCGCCGAGCTCTTACCTATGCGCGTCGGAGTACAACGGCGGTGTCATACATCTAGATGTTTTTTTGTTTTTCGGCCGGGTATGGGTACCTCGAGTCGGGTTTTTGCGGGCTTGGTGGCCTCGGCTTCAAGCTTAAGCAAATAATCGTGCACGTTGGCGCCTTTTCTTTGAGGTATTCCTTCATTAAATAAAGCAGCTCTAAAGAGCGTACAAATGGTCATAAATTATTCAAATGCAAAGCAAGGGAAAGTTGGAAAGCAATTGCAAAAACATGAAAGAAAGTAGGAAATGACCGAGGCGTAGTCTTGGGCTAGCTGTAGTAGATTTTCAACTTATCGGCGTTCCATGTCCTTTTAACCGGCTTTCTTGCCAAAGTTTCGAGAACATATGCCCCTGCGTCAAGCTTTTCTTTAACGCGATACGGTCCCTCCCAATTTGCTGCCAGTTTTCCGTCTCGGGAGTTCTTATTACCTATATCGGCCCGCCGAAGTACTAGGTTACCCCGGTTGAAGGATCGTGGCCGAACCTTGCGATTATATTTGGCCGCGAGTAACGCTTGCGGCAAGTTCCGGCAATGAGTGACTCGGACCTCATCTATCGAGGTCCAGATCTGTCTTTAAGGCGTCGTCATTTGATGCTTAGGTCCTTCTGTCCGGCTTTGATCTTCCTCCACGATGGCTGCCCGATTTCCACCGGAATCATTGCTTCGCATCCATATGTCGGCCGGAAGGGAGTTTCTGGGTGGAGGTCTGCACACTCGTCCTGTATCCCCATAGAACACTGTGGAGTTGTTCGGTCCAACTAGAGTCGGCCTTTAACATGCGTTTCTTTAAACCGTCGAGAATGATCTTATTGGCGGATTCGGCCTGGCCATTAGACTGCGGATGTTCGACGGAGGAGAAGTGTTGCTTGATGTCGAGGTTGGACATTAAGGCCTGGAATCTTTGGTCCGTGAACTGGGTTCCATTGTCAGTGACGACTTCAGCGGTACCCCGAACCGAGCGAAGATATTGTGACGAACGAATTTCATAATCTGGGACGACGTGATTGTAGTTAATGCTTCCACTTCAATCCATTTGGTGAAGTAGTCGACGGCGACAATGAGCCATTTGAGCTGCCGGTCTTAGGTTTAAATGGTCCGAGAATGTCCATTCCCCACTTATAGAAGGGCCGGGGAGCGGCATCCCTTTTAACTACGTGGCGGCGGCCATAAGATCCCGCCGTGTTTCGGCAAGCTGTCGTCACACCGCTTGGCGGCCTCCATGGCGTCATGCATCATGGTGGGCCAATAATAAGCCGACCTTGATAATGCCTTCCTTGCCAACGCCTTGCCGCCCGTGTGTTGGCGTTGCATCCCTCATGTATCTCGGTCAGTACATACCTTGACTCGGACTCGCCGAGGCATCGCATCATGGGGCAGTGTACTCCTTTCCGGTATAGCTGATCGTCGACCATAGTGTAAATGGCGGCTTCTCTCATCAACTTTTTGGCTTCGGTAGAGTCTCGTGGGAATGATCCCTCTTTCAAGGTAATCTTCAATTGGTTTTCTCCGGTCAGGCGGACGAGATAGTCATGATGCACGTGGGCTCGGCCAAATTGTTGGATGACGGTTCTATGACTCCGGGACCTTTGGTACTTGCGAGTTTGGAGAGGATGTCGGCCTGGGCGTTCTCTTCTCTTGGAATGTGAGAGACAATGACTTCTTCAAATTCCGTCATTACCTCTTTTGCTCTATTTAAGTACTTGGCCAACAAGGGGCCTTTTGCTTGATAAGCGCCATCGATACGTGCGGCGACGAGTTGTGAGTCGGTGAACACCTTAACCCCCGGGCTCCGCTTTCTTTAGCTTGAGTCAATCCGGCTAAGAGGGCCTCGTATTCGGCTTGATTGTTGGAAGTCGGGAATTCCGGATGGAGGGAATGTTCGCAGCGATTCCCTCGGGCTTTCCACAATGACTCTGCTCCGTGCCTTTTGGGTTGGAAGACCGTCAACAAATACTCTCCATAATTCGTTGTCGGTCATGGTAGAGTCAATTCCACGATGAAGTCCGCCAATGCGTGATTTGATTGCTGCCGTGCCTCAAAGGTGATGTCGAACTCGAGATAATTCAATCGCCCGGCTCGTCATTCGTCCGGCCAAATCCGGTTTGTGCAAAATCTGCGGATCGGGGTTGGTCCGGACTACAATCCGATGTCCTTGGAAGTATGGGCGAAGTCGCCTTGCCGTTGTCGATGTCATGCGAATGCCATTTTCTCCGGCTTTTGGTATCTTAGCTCGGCATTTTGTAATGCTTTGCTCACAAAGTAGATGGGTGTCTGTCCGGCCTCGGTTTCTCTTACCAAGGCGGCGCTTACAGCTTCATCCCCTACTTAGAGAGGTAAAGGAACAAGGTCTCCCCTGCTCCGGCTTTGTTAATACCGCGGGGTTGCCAAGCATTTCTTGATTTCTTCAAAGGCCGTCTCGCGATCCGTATTCCATCCTCCACAGGGTTTCTTTCTTCAATAATTTAAAGAAAGGTAGAGCTTTCTCGGTGACCTCGGTAGGAATCTTGTCGGGGCCGCCAAGCGACTGTCGATTCTTTGCACTTCCTTCTTGGAGTTGGGGGCTGCATATCTAGCACGGCCTTGCATTTGTCCGGATTGGCCTCAATCCCTCGGTTGGTCAACATAAAACCCAAAAATTTGCCGGCGGCCACCCCCAGAACGCACATTTAGCCGGGTTCAACCGGATGCGGTATTGTCTTAATTTGTCAAACGTCGCTCTAGATCCGAATATCTTTGCTCGGGATGTTTTGACTTCACTATCATGTCGTCTATATATACCTCCACATTACGACCGATTTGATCGTCAAAGACTCGATTCATCATGCGTTGGTATGTTGCTCCGGCATTCTTCAATCCAAATGGCATGACGTTGTAGCAATAGTTCGCCTTATCCGTCATAAAGGCGGTTCTCTCTTGATCGTCGGGGTGCATAGCGATCTGATTGTATCCGGAGTAGGCATCCATAAAAGAAAGCGGTTGGTATCCGGCCGAGTTATCCACTAGGCGATCAATCTTGGGCATGGGAAAGGAGTCTTTCGGGCATGCTTTATTCAGATTGGTGTAGTCGGTGCACACCCTCCATTTGCGGTTGGTTTTAACACCATGACCACGTTAGAAAGCCGGGTCGTGTATTGTATTTCTCTTATGAATCCGGCGGCGGAGCTCTTCAATGTGACTCTCAAGGGCTTTACGCACTGTCGTCGAGATATTCCTCCTCTTACGGGCCACTTGGTTTCGACCCGGCCATATGGCTAACTTGTGACGACAAAAAGTGTGGGTCGATCCGGGTATCTCGGGCGACGTCCGGGCGAAGACATCCTGGTTTTGCCTTAAAAATTTGATCGGCCTAGCCTTGATCTGCGTCCATGTCCTGCCGATTTTAGTTGTCTTGGAGGGATCCGTCCAGGGATTAGTTCCTCCAACTCTCCTTCCTCGGGACGTGGGTTTTCGTTCACGGAGGTCTAGTTCTACCATGTTGACCGTTGCGGGTCGCCCCTCTTTTCGTCATTTGTCATTACCTCGTTGGGTTGAAGCGTGGCGGGGATGACGCCTTTTCCTCCTCTACACGGAGGGCTTCGAGTAACATTGCCGCGACGCTTTACGGTCTCCGGACACTTCAACCACGATTCGATCATTGATCATTTTCAATTTACGGTGCTTGGTGGATGCCGGCATATCCCAACTGTATAGTGGGTCGGCCCGGTATAATGTTATAAGGGGAGCGGAAATGCGCCACTACAAACCTTACCGTCGATTTGAAGGCTTCCTTAGTTCCCAAGGTCGATCCCCAGGTCGACATATCCTTTTGGGAAGGAACGCTCTCCATTGAACCCGATGAGGGTAGATTTGCATGGCTTTAAATCTTCGACATCAAGATGCATTCTTTGGTATGCATCCCGGCTTATTATGTCGGCCGAACTACTGCGTCGACAAATATCCGTTTGACCGGCGGTTGACGACGATCCGGTGATGACCAATCCGTCTTGGTGGCGGGAATAACCTCCTTGAGTTCCTCGTCGGTGAAGACCAAGGGTGGTTTCGGTTTTGACGACGTGCCCTTGAACCTCGGCACCTCTTTTACCGTTAATACCTCCGTAGGTATTTCTTGCGGCCGACTTATTGTATCTCCACCTCCTCCGAAGCCGCCACTTGATCCCCGTGCATTGGAGATCGGCGTCGGGTAGCCCTACTGGAGGGCCGGTTCTCCGCTTCTTTTCGAGTCGACGTTCGTGGGCTGGACTCTGCTTCGGCGGCTACCATTCCGCTTGCCGGATTTCCCTTGAGTTTTTGATGACGTATTGGCGTAGTTTCCCTTCTCTTACAAATTTTTCAATAGCATCCACGAGTTCGTAGCATTCGTCGGTGGTGTGGCCAGGACGATCGTGGAAGCCGCAAAACTTCCCCGATCTGTGTTGGACCGGTTTACGAGAGGTTTTGGCTTGGTCACCTTCCTCATCTCGGTGCGACCTCCTTCCACCAGTAGGGATCGTGGGACATTCAAGGGGGTATAGTTTCCGTACTTCCCCTTATTGTCCGTTCGCTCTGGTCTGGGCCGGCTCTCTCTGCCACGTCTGCGGGGTTCCTTGTGTTTGTCGGTCAGGTCTCTTCTTTCAGGTGATGAATTCCTGGCCTTCTCCGGCTCATCTGCATTGGCGATTTCCATTTGCTCGACGTCTAGATATTTCTTTGCTTCAGTATAGAATTCCGTCAAGGAATATACTCGATTCTTGCATAGATGTCGGGCCGGGCGCGTCATCGGGTCCGGCCGTTGACGAGGCGTGCACATGGACCTCTTCGGATAAGGATCGTACTGTATTGCCGTATCTGCGAAACGATCCGAGATATTTCTGCAATGTTTCGCCCTTCTTTTGCTTCACTTTACTCGTGAATTGAGATTTCGGTTGTTTCTTGCTGGTGGCAAAGTGTAATTCAAACTTACGACCAAGGTCTTCAAAATTCCGAATGGAATTATTGGGTAGCGAACTCAACCATTTATGGGCCGGCCCGATTAGAGTGGCCGAGAAGAGTCTTAGTATCACCAGACCTTCTATTGATCTTACCCACATTAACTTTTCAAATAACTCGAGGTGATGACGTGGATCCTGGTCCCATCATATTGGGGGAGGTCGGCTAGGTCAAAATTCTTCGGGTAAGGAGCCGTGGCCGTAGCTCGTGAAATGGAGTCCCCCGCGCCGGCCAAGTATTTCATCTTATATTGCCGCGGCGATCCTCGTGTCCGAGGCGTAGTGATCGCCTCGTGTAGTTCGTCCGAGTCGTGTTCACGATCTCGGTTCTCCGGTTCCCTATCGTCGTCATGGTGGCCTGCTCGCCTTCGGCCTTCCCTATCCCGGCTCCGCAAAGGTGCCTCTTTGTGCCTTTTGGGGGTTGGTTGGCGATCTCGCTCCCTCCTGCCGTCCCCCTCTTTCCTGCCACGGGGATGTTGATTCGTTTCTGGGCTGGTACGCGGACTATTGCTATCCGGCGTACAACCTCCTTCCTCTTACGTGGGCTTTTCGGGATTCGCGTTGAAAAAGGTTTCAAGCTTTTCCTCATCATTTGTTCCGAGCATGAAAATCCTCCTGCCTTTGTAGGTGATCGAACTTTTCCTTGTTTTCGAATCTCGAATCATCGCCTCTTGGGTTCTCCTTAGTATGCGGACGTCGGTGTCTAGTACACTGAGCGTCGGAATCGGGATCTGTCTGGGGCTGGTCTTTTGGGGATTCTTCATGCGAGAGACTTGTCGATAGAAGGCGAGGTGGTTTCGAGTCGGTAACGTATCCTTCGGAGTTTTCCTCGGGATGGTCGATCATGGGTCGTGGCCGTCTGGCCGGGTCGAAAATCGACTCGAGGCCGGCTGAGGTTGATTTGGGGGTACCAGGCTTTCCTCGTTTGGCTTGTCCAATTCTTGGTTTTGCGTGTGGCTTCGGTGTGAGCCATTGATGGTCACGGGGATAGAAATTTATGGTCCCCACGGTCGGCGCCAATGTTACGGTGTATAGAACACGGATGTCCGGCCAGGGGGAAGATTGATCTTGGATGTATCGGCGGACACAGGGTATCTATGAGGAGATAACCGGGGAGAGCGTGGGATCACCGTACACGACAAAGGGGTCTTGTGTGTGCACGGTGAGGCGAAGGTAAATAGTCTAGGTTTAGAGTGTGTGTACCTTGTTACTCATTCTATATTTATAGAGGCGTCTGGTGCAATATCCGAGGCACGCCATTAATGGGGGCCATTAATGGGGCGGATATTGGACGATATCCCATTAATGTGACGTGTCATTAATGGGGCGGATATCCGAGATACTTCCTAAATGGGACGGGTATCTCGGTGGATTGATATGATTGGGATGAATCCTACCTAAACTGGGATTTCTGGCTCTCCTGCCATGATTGGCGGATTACGCCTTCTGCTTGGGCCTTGCTATGGACTTGGAGGCTTTTGGGCGGTCCGTAACACTCTTCTGTTAAAAAAAGGAAAAAATCGCCTCAGTGGCCTGTGGGAAGCCAAGCCCTATTAATTTTATTTTTTAACTCTATGTCTCATCCATTTCACATTCTCATTTCTTGAGAGAGAGAGAGAGATGTTTTTAAGAAAAGTTAAGAATTTTTATAAAATAATAAATAAATAGATTTTATATTTAACACAGAAGGAAAGGAGAAAGGAATATATGATTTATGGCTGAGCTAATATAAGTTGTGATGTAAAAAAAAAAATGAAGGAACAGAGATGTGGACATGAAAGAGAATCGTATTTGGGAATGATGATATTGTTTAGGGCCCGTTAGGTTCGAAGAAAATCGGAGGAGGGAAAAGGAAAATTGACATTTTCCACCTGGCGGCCGTTTGGTTCGCATTTTCCCTGGAAAATATTTTTCGCCGCCACGCCATTCTCCTCGTTTAAGGGAAAATGGGTTCCCACCAAAAATGGTGGGAACCCATTTTCCAGCGGGGCTATGAAAATGGGCTAAAGTCGATTTTGCCCGATCACATGGCGAGAGAGAAGAGTGTGACGCCGAGGAAAGGAAGAGAGAAACAATGTGATATCGGGAGAGAGGAGGAGAGAAGAGCGTGACGCTAGGGAGAGGAGGAGAGAGAACAATGTGATGCTTAGGGGGAGAGGGAGGAGAGAAGAGCGTGACGCTAGGGAGAGGAGGAGAGAGAACAATGTGATGCGGGAGAGGAGGAGAGAGAAGAGCGTGACGCTAGGGAGAGGAGGAGGAGAGAAGAACAATGTGATCGAGAGGAGAGAGAAGAGCGAGACGCTAGGGAGGGGAGGAGAGAGAACAATGTGATCTTTGGGAGAGGAGGAGCGAGAAGAAAGTGACGCTAGGGAGAGGGAGGAGAGAGAACAATGTGATGCCGGGGAGAGGAGAAGAGAGAAGAGCGTGACAGGGAGAGCAATGCCAAAATCTCGGTGTCTGAAGAAGGAAAGGAGGCCACAACGGACAATTCTCGAGAATTGCCAAGCAATTCTCAATGCGAATTGCCATGGGCAATTCTCGGGAATTGCCATTGGCAATTCCAATTGAGAATTGCAAGCCAAGCGGGAGGGCCGTCGTGGTCAAGTGAGGGTATTTTTCTTTTAGTGGAATTTTTTTAAAAAATATTCTATCTATAAGGGTAAAATGGTATTTTGCCTCATTTTCCTACTTTATTTTCTTCCAACCGAACAAAAATTTTCCTATCAACCCATTTTCTTTTTCCAGTGCCAACCAAACGCATCGAGGTAAAATATTTTCCATTCCATTCCATTCTTTTCATTTCCATCCCTTTCCATTCCCACCTTTTCTTTGATCCAAACGGGGCCTTAGTTAATAAGCCAATCCGGCTAAGGCGTCGGCCTTCACCCTAAAAGGGAGAAGGTTCGATACCCACTGATCGATGTGAGGGTTTTATTAGTGAACGATCTGTAATTATCTCTGTAAGCGCTCTTTGAGCCTGGAGGTCTACCCGGGTCCTGCTAGATACTTGTGCCTACCCCCACCTAAACTTTTATATATTAAAAAAAATATTGTTTAGTGAATAAGGATAGGGGGGAGGGATGAATGGGCCGTTTCAAAGTCCAAAAGAAGGAGTGGATGAGGAAGGGATAAAAGGATAAGGAATGATATGAGAGAACCAATGGGGAGGGAGGGAGTGCGGTATTACTATTCCCTGTTGAGGCGGGTATTTGTCTCACTCACTCCCGCGCATCACAAACACTCACGACGCAGAGATCATGGCCACCGGTTGCGCAATGGCTAGCCAGCTCAAGTCCTGCTTCACCCCCAAGGGCTTGTCTTCCTCTTCTCCCCTCAGGCCTCTTCCCTTCAGAACCTTCACATTCAGAGTCAAGGCCGTCCAATCTGACGATAAGGTTCCCCTTCTTCTTTTTCACCATTATATTCCTACTAGTACTATCTTTTTCATACGCTCATATTCTTCTGCATCAATGAGTTGCAGACTGTGCTCGGTGGCGCCAATTACCAGGTGATTCAGCCCATCAACGGAGACCCTTTCATCGGTAGCCTCGAAACTCCGGTGACTTCCAGCCCCCTCGTCGCCTGGTATCTGTCCAACCTGCCGGCCTACAGGACCGCGGTGAGCCCCCTGCTGAGAGGGGTGGAGGTGGGGCTGGCGCACGGCTTCCTTCTGGTGGGTCCCTTCGTGAAGGCGGGGCCGCTGAGGAACACCCCGTACGCGGGAGGGGCGGGGTCCCTGGCCGCCGCCGGCCTGGTGGTCATCCTCAGCATCTGCCTCACCATCTACGGCATCGCCTCCTTCAAGGAAGGAGAGCCTTCCGTGGCTCCTTCCCTGACCCTGACCGGCCGCTCCAAGCAGCCTGATCCCCTGCAAACCGCCGACGGGTGGGCCAACTTCACGGGCGGCTTCTTCTTCGGCGGCGTTTCCGGAGTTTTTTGGGCCTATTTCCTCCTCTACGTCTTGAACCTTCCCTACTACTTCAAGTGATTCTGATCAAGTTTGTACGCTGTACATTCAATTTGCAAGGCATCTCGATGGAGTATTTTGTATTCTGTTCCTATGTGTGTTGTGTATTGTCAATTCCCGTTTAAGAAACGCAAAATAATGTGCAGGTACACGTGTGGGAATTAAATTATGATAAGATTAATTATGTAAAAGAAGAAAGCAAATAGGAAGTAATTTTGTTTGGAACATACATGATTGCAATGGGAATAGATAGATAGTAGAGGGATACAAGTTCATTGAGGGGCAGGGCAGTAGTGGTGGAGGGAGAGGGAGAGCAAGTCCCAAGCGCTCGTGAGGGCGCCCGGATTTGCAGTAATGGCGTGGCCATCCCAGCCGATGTGTGTCACGTGCTGCACATCTGTGGGACCCCCAATTTGCATCTCCCTTTCCTCTTCCTCTTCCTCCACCTCATCCTCCTTCTCTCCAAACATTTGAGACAAGTTCTTGAAACCCTTCACCAGCTTGTTGAATCCCGTGGATACGTTATTGTTATTGTTATTGTTGTTGTTGTTGGGCTTGGGAACATGAACCATCCCTCCTTCGCCCTCGCCCTCCTCCTCCCCTTTACACGCATGAGATTACAGTTACGCATTTAAGCAAACCAGACACACACACACACATATATACTTACCTGTTGAGTTGGTGAAGGATCTTGATTTTCTTGGCTGCGGAACCCCTACCGCCACGCTCGCCTCCGACATACACCCAACCGAGAAGGGAAGAATCACCAGCCTTTCCATTCTGTCTCTCATTATTTACACCAACACGATCTCAATCCCCTGCTCCTCGATCCGCCCTTCAATATAATTCTGCAACTCTCTCATACATACGTGTGCCTGTATATATATATATATATATTGGCAGCCTATGATTCATGACCCTAACTACAAGCTACCTGGGCAGTCACTAGCTTTGTTTTCAAGACACAATTATGTTACGAATAGAAAGTCCTGCTGCATTTAAAACCGTTTGGTGGGTGATATGTGTTTGGAGCTGAGGGGTCACTAAATATAAGTTATCAATGTCACTATGTACTAGTTTCACCTAATCAATCTCACGTATATGCCTCTAACGCATGTCATCCTAACAAGAATGGGAATGTGAAGAGCATCATTTCCCACCCGTCCGTCACTTACCTCCCTTGTCCCATAAGCATCACACACATATATATATATAATAATCTATTACTCCTTTTTGCTTACTTGTGTTGGACTCCTAGCTACAAGTAGTGGATCTCAAGCGAGCTCTCAGGTCCAGGCGACGGAAACCAAATCTGATATTTCTTGCATATAAAGAAGCGGAGCATCATTGATAGTAGGAACAGAAAAATTGGGGTTTGTTGAGTTACCTGCCTTCCCCAGCAACTTCAGTTATATTGGTTCTCACTCTACTTTTAGTAACCATCTACCGAGTCATATTCACGCGAATGCCCCCAATGCTGATTACCAACGTTCAAACGTAAGATTACGCCTTTAAGCATTTCAACTTATTTTCCACCACACCTGCTTTTCGTTTTATTGCATTACCCAGTAAACTCGTCGCCTACTCCTCTGATCTTAAGAATTCCAGTGGTGAAAGTGAAATGAACAATTGATCGATTTTTTACTCAAGGTCACCGACAATATGGTCGCCTATTCTTAAATATTTGTTTAATCCAAAAAAGAAGCGGTTAACGGTGGCCGAGGGCGTTACGGCCGGAGTGGAGGGATAAGGAGATGTGGGTAGGATTTAAACTTGGATCGTAAGTGGCGAATGATGGCTGCGGCACTAGCCGCCTATAATGGCGGCAGAGTAGGATGGGAGAGTGAAGGAAAATCATTGGGGCTTTTTAATGATTGTGCTTTTACGTTTTTATTTCATGAAAGGTTAAGATTTTAACTCTAAAGTCTAAACCATTATTTGTGGTCGAAGCAAGTGAAAATGAATCCGTCAATCTGGAGCTCCCAACACCAGCCGTACATAATATAACATATTTTTAAACATGAGGCTGCTCCACGAAGATTACCCGTGAGCAAGTCGCTTCGTGCTTTGTACATTGTCTAAAATAGGGAAAAACACTAAAATAATAATTTTTTATTTACCTAATTAGACCAGTTTGGAATAAATTTACCAAACTAATACAAATAACACGCGACCGACAGACACCATCAATCGCGTCGAAAAAGGGTCACGCCACTGGGTAGTCGTGTAAGAGGCTCTCACGCCACTCTAATGGCGTGATAAAGTCTCACTTCACCAGTGGCATGAGAGCCTCTTACGCGACTACCCAGTGGCGTGACCCTTTCTGACGCGACTGATGGCGTCCTATCAATGTGTACATTAATTTGATAATTACTTCCAAAAGTACTTCAGTTCGGTATATTTTTTTAAAAAAACCTCTTATCTTGGTGCTTTTTCCATCTAAAATATGGAAGCACATAAAGAGAAATTATAGTCACAGGCATAATCTAATTTCATAAATTGACTATTGAGGCCAGTTTCCAGAATTGCCAAAACATAATAGAATTCTATAGCAGGGTGAATTGCTCATCCATTGTTAAAAGAACCAAATGGAATAAATATTGATTTTCCTAATGTTGAAGCTATATAGAGTCAAAAGAAAAACATTGGAGCATGTTTGTATGTAACTTTTGAAGAATAATTTTTAGGATTTATGAGGTAAAAATGATTTTTTGAGAATAGTTTTTGAGATTTATAAGGTAAAAAATGGCTTTTGAAGAATAGTTTTTCAGAATTTACGAGATGAAAATGACTTTTGGAGAATAACTTTTTGATAAAAATGACAGTGTTTTGTTAACTTTAAAACCTATATTTTGACAAAAGTTATTTGCCAAATACACCAAAATTGTCCCAAAGCTATTATGTATCAAAACCTAGGTTTTGCAAAAAGCTATTTTTCCAACTTTTTCTTTCTCCTTTGCCATCATCAGTATTTTTTCAGTACCAGTTAGTATCCTTAAGTATTTTTTTAGTACCCTTTAGTATCCTGAAATATTTTTTCAAAATTACTTATTACCATGAAATATTTTTTCAACATCCTAAAAGAAAATTTCAAGATCATGAAGTATTTTTAATATCCTTAAGTATCTTTTTAATATCCATTGGTACCTGAATTTTTTCTAAGATTAGTCAATACCTTGAAATATTTTTTTCAAGATCATAAAATAACTTCTTAAGACCATGAGAAGTATTTTTTTAATACCAATCAATATTAAGTATTTTTTTAGTACCACACAGACCTTGAAATATTTTTTCAAGATCAGTTATTACTATGAAATGTTTTTTTAATATCCTAAAATAAAACTTTAAGATTATGAAATATTTTACTGATCAAGAAATACTTCATGATCTTACAAATTTATTTTAGGGTACTGACTAATCTTTAAAAAAGATTCTAGGTACTAACGGGTACTAAAAAGATACTTAAGCATATTGAAAAATACTTCATGATCTTGATTTTTTTTTTAGAATATTGAAAAAATATTTCAGGGTACTGAAGAGTACTAAAAAAAACACTTAAGGATACTGACTGGTACTAAAAAAATACTGAAGATAGCAAAGGAGAGAGAAAAAGATGAAAGAATAGCTTTTTACAAAACCTAGGTTTTGGATCCAAAACCTAGGTTTTGATGCAGAATAGCTTCTGACAAAATAAAGGAGTGTTTGGTAAACTTATTGCAAAACCTACATTTTGATGCAGAATAGCTTCTGGAAAAGTGTTTGGCAGACTTGAAACAAAACCTAGGTTTTGTAACCCTCCAAACAAGTAGACAGTGTCTAGACTCTAAATCAACGCTCAGGTCTTTATGACTGTATCCTCATCGCACATCATCTTCAACCAGATGTCATTGGCTCTTCTGAGTAGTTCTAAAGTGCTTCCTATTGGATATTTGTCTAATCCCTTGGGTTATAAATAAGAAGTCACGTCGGTTCGCCACCGCCAGTCGTGTCGGTTCACCGACGGGGCTCCATCTAATTGTTTCATCATCTATAAATAGAATGTGCTAGTGACAGAAAAATATAGAGAAAAACTAGATCTAAAATTAATTATAAACATTCCTCTATGCATATTACATTCTGTAGACATAGTACGTGCGATTAAAAGCGGGTGTTGGATTCGCTGGGCTTCAGATTGAGAGAGTCATCTTTCTCGAAGACGAATAATCCGCTTTATCCTGGGAGACAATTGCTCATCATCCTTGGGCATCCATATAGAGGGAGCAAAATTGTCTTAAGGACACAATGAAAGTTGGGTCCGGATTTCTTCATAGTTCATTACCATATTCGGCAGTCTTATAAGTTTTTACTGGTTTTCTTCTTAGTACAGTACTATCGTATGTTTACAGATTATGTATATTAATTACACAAATTCTTATCTTAATGATATTTCTATCTTGAAAGTATTTTCACAAACACTTCCATGGCCTGAGAATACTCAAAGAAGATGAATCATCGTCCTGTAGTTGCGTGGCAGAGGGCATTTCAGACGAAGAACATCCGATCTCATATTGTATTAGCGAAATGGAACCCTTGTGTGCTTCACCACCAGAAAGTTGGCGTTGTGAACCTTGTCGTCCTAGCCCCAGCAAAGCTTAGCCTGGTCCAACTCACAGTACATGCTCGCCCTTGTTCCGCGCAGCATAAAATCCTCTTCTTCCTCTTTCTCTTAAGTTACTTAAGGGCAGTTTCATGTTTTCCCCCCAAATTATATGCTTACTTCCCTTCTCAGTCCTTTAACAAATTCAGTGGGCTTCTAAAGATTTAACAAATTCAATTAGTATTTAAATGAAATTTTCCTTATATTATTTCACACCAAATATAATTTTCAAGACTGGATCACAAACACAAACCAGCAAAATTTGGCATTGAATACCAAACAGGCCTAAAAGTAATCATCACATGCCAATGGATGCCCATTAGCACACCAAGAGGACCTAGTCAACAGTACAGTCAGTACTCACAATTTTTTTTCCTAAAAAAAAAAAATTAAAAACACTGTATAAGTAAACAATAAAAAAAAAAAAAAAAAAAAAAAAAAAATCCAGCACCGTAAACTCCTACCGTATAGAGATGAAGCATCAGAGTTTGAAAAGAAAGAAAAATGATCTAAAATATATAATCGAAAGTAAAAAAAAAAAAGGGGTAAAAAAATGAGATCCTCGGCAATGATGTTGTAAAGTAAAAGATAAAGAGCTATAATGCATTATCCAATGTAAAGTTTTTTTTTTCTTTTTATATAAAAAAAAATTAGGTGGGAGTAGAGACATTGGTATTCCATCCGGTCGTAGATCACCTGCGCTTCAAAGAAAGACTTACAAATGTATTTACAGATTGTCTACCTACGAGGCCTTCACATCAACCAGCGAGTATCGAACCTCCTCCTTTTTAACAAAAATAAGAGGTACAAATTGCTAGAAGACGCAGTCGAGTTTTTAACCTAGGCAAAATTATGAATCAATTCCCCATAAATACTCAACATTGAAAAAGTAGGAAGAAATTTTCCTCCCGTCGACCTTTTTATCCAAACAGTGTCAATGCAAGAACTCAGAATAAGGGGAGAGTTAACATTTTTCAAATAGGGGAGCTATAAGGAGCATGATCTGTCCCCTTGCAAGCAACAAGGAAACCCATGAACTCCTTTATCATTGAATGCAGAATTAAAATGATTCTGGAATGTATAGCTTGATTCCTCTTTATCCAAACCAGATTGAGAAAAATAATGTTTCGTTTCCCAATATAAGTGTCCTGATTTTCTAACAGAGAATAGATCATATTTCTGGGCAAAGGAAAAAAATATATGCTTTTTATCTGGAAGTTTAATTCTCTGTAGATTCGTCCGACAAGACCGCGCCTTGGCAGATAAGAAATAATCTACGATATATTGAAATCATAATTGGCGCCGTACAAGTCCTTTGAGATTTTCACCCCATATTAGTATTTTATCAATTGCGCCCTAGGTAGATATTGGCCAGTTAATTATTTCCCTCGAAACACGAGGATCATATAATATTCTCATCTCATGAGTTGAGAACAATAATTAAAATTACATGAAATAAATTGTTGGTTAAAATTAATTAAAAGCAATAAATATATATGATGTAATTTTTTTTTCCTGTATTTGTGAAGACGACGAGGGTAGAAGATAATAAGTAAAAAAAAAAAAAAAGAGAGAGAGAGAGAGAGAGACGTGTAATTACTTGGGGTAAAGAAGTAACAAATACTTTTTTTCCAAAAATAAAAATAGACAAAATCAATTTGTTGCTGGTATTCAGGCCCAACATTTTGGTGCTGGTATTCAGGCCCAACATTTTGTTGCAAACAAGAAATATTATATTTCATTTAATAAAAATCAAATAACAACAAAAAGATCAGAACAAGAGGCAGAACATAAAAAAGCTAAAGAGAAAAAAACTGACGTCCTAGTCAAAACCACTCACGAAGAGGAGGGGGGGATGATTTTCTCCCCAGCAGGCTCTCTCCCATCCCTTATCGCGTAATCATGGGCCCAAATCTGATCCAACCGTTCATTAGTTAATTTTTTTTTTTGGTCTTTTAGCAAAAAAAAAATATATATATATATTTTTGTAGATCTGGACCGTTAGATCAAGATTTGGACGCCAGACAAGATCTTGTGAGAGATGGGGAGAAGCAAGGAGAAAACCGGATGGGGGGGGGAACTGAAACAAAAGAAAATATTCTTCCATAATATTTATGGATGTTCATATCGTAATCATTTCCTATTCATTGACCTTATTTCTTATAATTATAGAATTATATTAACCTTAAATTAAAAAATTGTGCCTACAAATAAAAGATATATATTTTATATAACACTAAATAGTGTATGAGAATTACTCTTTTTCACTTTCCCTTTATTCTTTCTTTTTTTCTTTCTCCTCTCAACTTTTCTTTTATTTCATAACATTAGAATCTTTTTTCCATTTTTTTAAAAGAATTTTATTCTCAATTTAGATTAAAAAATGAGTGGCTTGGATTTAATATCTTATAAAAATATTGTTATGATATTTTATAAATTATCTTTTAATTCTGTATATATATTGCAGTTATAAATTGTATACATTAGATTTTAACCATTTAAATTTGTTTATTTATATTTAAAATGATAATTGTATAAAATATTAAATCTGAACTATCCAATTTTTTAAGATTTTATGAGTAAGATGAGAAATAGAAAAAAAGAAAAGGAGATAACTTATAATTGAATATTCTATATACTTCTTTAGTACTCTTGATTAATAATGTATAACTCTTTAGTTAATAAATAATGACTTTTATGCTTATTTGGGTTTGGGTCTTTCATTATATTTGAGTAATTTTAAGGGTTAAGAAATGATTTGGCCAACAAACTATTGGTTCGGGAGCGTCAAAAATAGACAATTAACTTTTAAGTAGACCAAAAATACCAATAAACCTTTAAAAATGTGCACCCAGGCTCTTAGCACAATAAACTTTTAAAAATATGTAGTCAGCACAACGTCGTTAGAAAAAGATAACGTCATTATCATTCCATTATCTAAAGTGCAAATTGGTCAACGAACTTTTACTCCAGAGCACTTAGAACAAAAAAGCTTTTACTCGCATAGCCCAACACAAAATTCTAAATTTCATTAAATTAAATAAAGTTTTTTTCTCAATTGTCATTATTTAAAACTACTCGTATAGTTATATATGGACAAAAATTACTCATTTGCTAAAATAAACAAAACTTTTCATTAAAAACATAACTATATGATTTAAATAAAACTCAAGGTTTTTTATAATTTATTATATATGTTAAAAAAATTATATGATTTATTTTTATTTTAGAAGAAATTTATGTGTTTTAATTAATTAATTTAATGTTAATAAAATTTAAAAAATCTATAATATCCTAAAAGAAATGAAATGAGTTTAATTTTTATTTTTATAAAAAGAGTTTAATGGATATTAACTTTGATACTTAATAATATAAATCTAGCAACTTGATGATATATTTGTTAATTAAATGATCTATTGATTATATGAATATGGGACTTGTTAGGAAAAAAAAAAGATAACCTAAGAGGTTTGATTAATGACAATTTAAAAATGGGTTGAGGAATCGGCAATTTGACCAACGAACTTTTAATTTTGTTTAGGTTATCGGCGGAAATGACGACTGCCAAGCGACGGACTTGGAGTAATCGACGAGGTCAGAATAGTGGCACATCACGAGAGCTCAAGCAAAGCAAGCTAGCCGCCAAGTATAATCGGAAGGTTCGAATTTCGGTCATTCAACCGAGGTAACCTTGTTCTCCGACGACGACATAGGCAACAAGAACGCGCAGATGGCAAGTTGGCGGCAATTCAGGAAGGTCCCTCAAGGTTAAAGAGAAATTGGGCAACGGAGCCTATATACTTGAAACCTTGGCCAGAAAACCCATCAAAAGAACTTGGAATGCAGACAAGTTGAAGATCTATCAGAGCATAGGACATCTACGAGGATGTTGGAGACGCCGAACACGCCCATTCCAGGATCGCTATCATTTGCTTTTCGTATTTTATCTTTCTGCTTTTAAGTTTTCACTGAATTATTTGTTAGCTCTTTGGAGCGTTTTCATTTCAATGAAGGATTCCTCAACGGATTTTCGCTTCGTGCAAATGGACAAAAATTACTCATTTGCTAAAATAAACAAAACTTTTCATTAAAAACATAACTATATGATTTAAATAAAACTCAAGGTTTTTTATAATTTATTATATATGTTAAAAAAATTATATGATTTATTTTTATTTTAGAAGAAATTTATGTGTTTTAATTAATTAATTTAATGTTAATAAAATTTAAAAAAATCTATAATATCCTAAAAGAAATGAAATGAGTTTAATTTTTATTTTTATAAAAAGAGTTTAATGGATATTAACTTTGATACTTAATAATATAAATCTAGCAACTTGATGATATATTTGTTAATTAAATGATCTATTGATTATATGAATATGGGACTTGTTAGGAAAAAAAAAAAAATAACCTAAGAGGTTTGATTAATGACAATTTAAAAATGGGTTGAGGAGCAATTTGACCAACGAACTTTTAATTTTGTTTAGGTTATCTTTTTTTTTCAACAAGTCCCATATTCATATAATCAATAAATCATTTAATTAACAAATATATTATCAAGTTGTCGGATTTATATTATCAAGTATCAACGTTGATATCCATTAAGCTCTTTTTATAAAAATAAAAATAAAAATTAAACGCATTTCATTTTTTTCTGGATATAATAGATTTTTTAGATTTTATTAACATTAAATGAATTTTTTAACTCACATAAATTTATTCTAAAATAGAAATAAATCATATAATTGTTTTTGTTTAACATATATAATAAATTATAAAACACTTTGAGTTTTATTTAAATCATATAATTATGTTTTTAATGAAAAGTTTTGTTTATTTTAGCAAAGGAGTAATTTTTGTCCATAGATATCTATACAAGTAGTTTTGAATAATGACAATTGAGAAAAAAATTATTTAATTTAGTGAAATTTAGAATTTTGTGCTGAGCGCTCCTGAGTAAAAGTTTTTTGTGCTGGGCATTCCTGGAGTAAAAGTTCGTTGATCAATCTGCACCTTAAATAATGAACATTATCTTTTTATAACAACGTTGTGCTGACTGCACATTTTTAAAAGTTTATTGTGCTGGGTGCACATTTTTAAAAGTTTATTAGTATTTTTGGTCAACTTAAAAGTTAATTGTGCTGGACGCTCCTGAGACAATAGTTTGTTGGTCAAATCGCTCTCTAACCCTAATTTTAATGATAAAATTCCAGTTTTACATCGTTTCACTATTTTTACCATAACTCTTGAACCAGACATTGGTTTGCCTCATTTTTGGTTCATATTTCAAATGATTCAAAGAGCTACAGTTGTTATGAAGACATGAAGGGAAAATTCGGACAAGAGGGTAGTCAATTTTGGAGCCGAAGTCAGATGTATATTTCTGAATTTTTATTTGGGCTCGATTTGTGTAATTAAAGCCCATTTTTATTTTATTTCTGTTTTGGGCTAAACCATTGGAGCCCAGTCCCTTTTGTAATTATATTTTTACCTAGGTCAGCCATCAACACTAGGTCATTCGCGTTTTTACACATTTTCGGATTAAATATAGAAGTTTCATTTTCTTTGTAATGTTCTTCACGTTCTTCGTCTGTTCTTCATTTTTTCTAGCCATGCTTTGCTGAGCTTCTGTGATTAATCTAATGTTGAGGATTCCATGATTTGTTAGAGAGCTTGTGCTTAATCGATGATTTTACTCGTTTCTGTTTTCATCTTATCGGATTCAATTTCTGGAAATAGTTCGAATATTAGATATAATATTCGGCTTGGTTCATCCCAAGGACTGAGTTCGAATTAGGTTTCAGTGTTACTGTGTGATCGCACAGTGAGACGCCAAGGTTCCGGCCAAGGTAATTAAAATCGGACCGGTCATTGAACCGGTTGGGATACTGGGTTAAGGGTTAGTGGGTCGGACAGAGTCAAACCGAGCTAAACCGGACCAAACCGGTGAGAATTATTAATATAAAATTATAAAGGGAATAATTTTAAATAATGCTGGTCAAAAAAATATTTGATTATCTTGAAGATCCATTGAATAAAAGGAGGGTGATCACTAAAGTAATTGTCTCGTCACTTCTGGAAAAAGCCTGCAATCACCTCACCCACCATTGTCCTTTCCCCATTAAATTAATCACCATTTTCGAGTTTTATTGTGAAATTACTCTTCCCACCCCCACATCTGCCTAACATGTCTTCCTACACTTAGGGACAAATATGACAATTCAATTTGTTTATTAGCTTAATTCTTGTTGCTCTTCTGAGTTCTGAAGTCATCGCCTCCTTCCCTCTTTCACTTTCGCTTAGTTTCTCTCTACCTCTCTCTCACGTTCAGGCTTGGCTTCTCCACCATCTTACACCCCTAAACGTGGTCGGTCAGAGCTTGAATCGTTCAAGGTGTTTCTTTCGGTTGGAGACATTTTCTGTGGTGGTGAGGGTGGAGCTTGCCGGCAACAAAGATTTATGGTGATGGTGAAGCAAAGGTCGTCGGCGAGGAAGGAAGAAGACGACGAATGTGGAGTGGAGAGTCGAAGGTGTGGAGTTTGCTATCCACCAATCTGTTTCTCGTGTTTCCTCTCTTCCACTGGTTTTTTTTTTTTTTTTTTTTTTTAATACTGGGGTGGCTGTTGACCCCGGTTTCTACCATTTTCCGGACCGGCTTGACGGCCAGTTCGCCGGTTTCCGGTCCGAACCGGCCGGTCCGGTCCGGGTTTAATTACTATGGTTCCGGCAGATGCTAGGCGATCGTCTGGTCGAGGGACGAACCAATCGTAAGTTCGTTCATATTTCATTCAATGATGAAAGACTCTGGAATTTGAATGTTGGATGGATCGATTATAATCTGATTATTTTCATTTTGTTCTGTTTCTGTTTATTTCATTTTTATTCTGTTTGAACTAAAAAACCCCCCCATTTTTATTGTTTCTTCGCTTTTGTCATTGTCTAATTAGAACTGCTACGAATTTGTTGGAAAAATGATGTAGGTTTCCTATTACTATAAATCTTTTATTGAATCTGATTATTTTAAGAGATACCACAAATCATCTCTGTCAATAACACACAATGAAATTCAACCAGCCTTGTGTAAGAAAACGTCGATTATAAATAAGGCGAGAGGGAATATTTAATACTAATTATGTAGATTAGGTTAGCCTACACAGTTGAGGTACAGACATTCACAGCCAAATCCGCCCGCCCTTGCTTATATTATTACTCATACTCTCCGTCTATCAGTATCTCTGCCCCACTCTCTCGCTCTCGCTGTCGCCCCCCGCGGAAAACAAAAACAGAGCCAAAAGGGAAACGAAATTTTTTTCTCGAAACCCCCTCTCCTCCTCCTCCGCCTTTCCCCTCCCAGATCACCTCAAAATACTCCTCTCTCTCGCATTTATAATATCCCAATTTCAAATTCTCACACACCACCCTAAAACCCCTTTCATCTCTATTTCCAATTTCCTCCAACTTCGCTAGACAGCCTCTTCTCAAACAACCATGCCTGCGCCCGTCCTTATCTTTATTTTCGTTTTCGCCAATGCCCTCCACTGTAACGAAGCTACTTTGCTCCGTGTGAGTATACTCCCTTACACACCTCCTTTTGTTTTTCGTTCTGCTTTTTCCCCCATGTTTCTGAATACTACTTTCGATTTCCTGTTAGGAGGGAAATGGTTCGGCTGTGGCAGTGGTGGTGCGCGATCAAGCTTCTCCGATGGCACCCGTGTCGGAGGTCGGCAAGATGGAGGTGTTCATGCTGATGAATGAGAGCAGGAGGAAGTTGGGAAGCTTCCAGATATGTGCGCTTTGTACCTGTTGCGGTGGAACAAAAGGGGTTTGCCTGCCCTCTCCGTGTTGCTATGCCATCAATTGCAACATACCCAACAGACCCTTTGGCTTCTGTTCGTTCACGCCCAAGACCTGTAATTGCTTTGGATGCCATCTCTAACTCACCCTTCCTCGCTTCTCTGTTATAATTTATAGTTAAATTGTTTGAGCTCGAGGATTCTCCCAACGCCGTCCCAAGTGTGAATGATAAGAATACCTGTTCTTGATTTGTTCTTTTTTATTATTACTTGGGGGATCATTATTTCCTGGTATTCTTTCTTACCCTTCCCCTATTTTACCAGTTCTTTGTGGGATTCGTTGGTGCCTGGTGGTGGCACAATCTCAGAATGGATATATCATATATGATAGTATGAACTACTTGTGGAATCAGGAAATATTGCCCTTTTCAGTGGAGATATGGCGGTTCACGATAACATCTCGCTTTGGGGTGTATAAAATAAAGCTAATGCTCAGTGCACTTGCGGTTGGTGTAGGATTAAGAACTGACTTTTGCCAATCATTCACATTAAGGCTAAAGAATTGTGGGGGGCTTTGCTTCTGCCCTGCCTTGCGCTCATCCCGCAGGTTGGGGTCACTTTCCCCGATACCAAGTATTTGTTTTCTTGTGCAGGACAAAGTAGTTTACTTTAGGAGTGTCTTGCTTAGATTATTAACGAGTAATTGATTGAAAAGGGAGAAAAAGATGTGGTAGGGATGCTGGCAACGACGGGGGAAGGGGATTTAGTTGGTACTTGTTTTGGGTGCTGGGGGGATGGAAGGAATGCAGCCCTGGGAAGGGTGTAGCGTACATTGTAAAATGATGCTAGGGTAGAAGTAGAAGGTGATGGTGATTGATTCAGGTGGTCCCTGGATGGATGATTTGGCCTTTCATGTGGTTAGACGGTAATTTGGATGGCTTTTAATTGTTGGCGGATAAGATATTAATGCATGTGGGTGCTGCCAACCGTATGTATTAAGGGGAGTAGTTGGTTCTTGGTTGGGTAGGAATAGGTCAATTAAGCCCTCTGCATATGAAAGGTTGTTGCTTTATTACTTGCTATATTTATTTCAACACTGTGGATGCATGCATGTCCTTTGGCCTTTGTATTTTATTCAACTTTTAATTAAGATCCTTTGGTAATGAAGCTTAATTAAACTGGTATTATTGGTAGTCTGAAATCATATAAACACGCTGGCTGTGGCTGGTTGCTGTGTCTGGCCTCCTCTATTTGGCAGGGCATCAGATCATTTGCTATCTCCTGACCCAAGCATATGTTAATTGTAAGAATCAAATGACGATGGGTTGAGTTGGTATTATGAGAGTCAATGTCTCTTTATGAATCACCAGGTGAATGAACATGCTTAAATATTCGTTGCTGATGTTCCAACTGGTTCATGTGTTTTGTTGATATCCAAGCCCTCTTGTCACCTCTCACCATTACGTTTGAGATGGTTAACATGCATCAACCAATCAAATTTTGTAATTCAACCTCCTTGAAACTAGTTAAATTTCTTAAACCAGGTTTTCTCTTCTCTTTTTATGCTAACTTCTTAAACCAAGTTTTCGAGTACCATGTTGCTTTATGCATACCTATAATTAATAAGTATGTGAAAGGGAAGACTAATAGGCTATTGGTTAATAAATTTCTGTATTTATTACTAGAAGTCTATAACATTAGAAATTACTCCCTGCGCCCTCTTTGGAAGCAATAACTATTCTAATTGGCTACAACAAACTGACAGTTAAAATTAATTGAAAACAATAAATATGTAAAAAATGTATTTTTTTTTTTTTAAATCTCTTATTTATGAAAAGAGTGTAGAAGGGGGAGTGAGTAAAAAATGAGAGAAAATGGGTAATAAGTGACTAAATAAAAGAGAACTAGTAGTTCATTAATATAAAGATATGTATTTTATAGGGGTAGAAAAGGAAAAGGAACTTTAAATTTTGAGACCAAAAGAATTGTTTATATGAAGGACTATCTCAACCGGGAGAGAATGTTGTTTATATATATGACTAGCATTGCACGGATACCTTACCTGAAATTATGTAGTAATATAATTATGGGGTTAAAGTGAATCGGCACGTATTTTTATATATGTATCTATCACTCTAAAGTATTTTTCATGTGTGCTTCAAACACCTTAAAGTATTTGTTTACCTTGGCAGTTTAAGATATAGAATGTATCAAAAAATATTTTAAGATATTAGTCGCATTTTAAGATGCGGGATGTATATGAGAAAAATCTTTTGAAATCAGAAAAAAAGTTTGCCTTTCTTATCTTTTATTGTCCATGTTCAGTAAGAAAACGCTGGCTCTTAAAGTCAGAGACCCTTGGCTATGAAAAAGCTTCACAAAATATGATCAGAGTCTTGCAACCTCATCATATTCTATCCAAAATACAAACTCATAAGTAATTCTACTCACAAAAGAAACTTCTTATTCATTCTAAAATTTGAAAATAACTTCAAGCTTTAAATAAAAAAGTTTCCTAATGCTAATAAGACTCAAAACTTAAAACGATATTCTAAAGATATTAAGGGCAAGATGCAATCCACACAAACTTTCGGCTGAAAATCTTGATGCAATATGTTATGATATTAGTTTGTTGGCAAAAAAAGAAAAAAGAAAAAGAGTACTAGTTTCTTACTCCCTCCGGTCCTAATTATAAGACCGAGTTGATTTTTTTTTGAGAGACTAAGGAGGCTAAATAAGTTATCTAATCACATCATATATTGTATATCATTATATAATATATTAGTTTATTAGTGAAACTAATTAGTTTGGAGAAAAAAATAAAAATAAAAACGCTCTAAAATAATTTAATTAGCTTCTTTAATTTCTTCAAAAAAGTTAATTTGCTCTTATAATTAAGACAGAATGTAGTACTATATTCCTTCTCTGCAATTGCTGTTTCTTCTTCTTCCAATAGTTTCTTCATTTCTTTGCTGCAAAATAATTGTTGTCCGGCATCATACGGAACTTTGTAACTTATAATTTCGAATGAATATAATTTTGATTTTCCCAAAAAAATTAAATCAGGGAATCAAGGTTATAATAATAATAATAAGATAGTAGTATTAAATCCTTGAGATCGAACTTTAGCAACTTATATATCTAGAATAATATCTTAAAATCCTACTATAATAAATTTTAAAAATTCTTAGGATAATTCAAAATATCCAAAAGATTTATCAAATCTTCTTAATAATCTAAAAAATTCAAAATGGCTGATATAACTATGTAAGTAATAAAATTACATACTCCATCTTCCGGTTCTAAATACTACTCCCTCTGATCTTTATTATCAGACACCAATTTATAAGTTTATATAGTTCTTTTTATAGGGTACTTGCTTATTCCCTAGAAGCATTAATTATTATTTTCAATGTATGTCTCTAATAAATAAGGGTAGTGGATGAGAGTAATAATTAATATGATATTAGAGTTTAGTGCAATTAGTACATGTAATGTTGAAAGTTATTAAAATTATTGACTTTAACTATTTTTATTGATTTGTGAGAAATTGTTAGTTGGTGCCTTATAATAAGGACTAAAGGGAGTATAAGACAAAGTTGATTTTTTTTTTGGAGGGATTAAGGAATCTAATTAAATTACTTTATAATATTTTTATTTTTATTTCTTCTCTAAAATAAATAGTTTGGCTAATAAACTAATATATATTTTAAGGATATATAATATATAATATGATTGAGTAACTTATTTAACTTCTTTAGTTTCTCAAAAAAAAAAAAAAAAAAAAACTTTATCTTATATTTAACACTGAAATAAAAAGAGTAGAAAATAAAAACAACATGATTTAATTGAGATTCCGTTAATTTCCCCACATACACCTTTTGAAAGTTGAGTGCTACGCAACACAAGGCGCCTATCCAAATTGACAAAATTGCCATTTAGATTCTTATCAATAGAAAATGTACCTGATCTTGTATCAAAAAAAAAAAAAAAAAATAATGTACCTGATTCTAAAAAATCATGGGCATATTGGTCAATAATTTTTTTTGAGTGTCCTAGTTTGGTGCAAAAACTTTCAGGGGAATAAGTATACTTTATGCCTCATAATTATTCCATTTTTATATTTTAAAATATAAAATATTATCTTCTGTTCTAAATATAAGACCCAATTATCTTTTTTGGAGAATAAGAAAGATAATTAAATTACTTTAAAGTATTTAGATTTGTCATTTTTTTTCTTTCCAAAAAAGTCAATTAGGTTTTATATTTATAATTCAAGCAGCATATAATAACATTTTTAAATTACTACGTATATTTTTACTTATCTTTACTTGGTTTTTTTTTAGAATCTATTTTTTTATTGGAAATAAAATTATTAAATGTTTTTTTAATTAATTATTTATCTTTTTGATTTAAATTGATAAGTATATAACTGAAAATTCCGCTAATTCAATCATGAACGGCTGAAGATAATTATAGAAATCGGACTGACCGCCGATCTTTCTTTTTTTAAGAAAAAATATGAAGCCTAAAGGTGCGGTTGAATTCTTCTGGATATCAAACCATTTGAGAATATGATCCTTTCAAAAAAAAAAAAAAAAGTATGAGAGAATATGAGTATGTATATATTTGTAACAAAAATAAAATAAAATGAGAGTATGTATATATGGATCAAAATTTCAGCGGGCCGGTTAATTATATAAGTCGAAGGAAGCTGGCAACATTTTAATGGACCCCACCCAGGCCCATAGGTACTTTCATATGATTCTTATCTCGAGCCGGCGCCTTGGCTTGAACACTTTTCTGAATATGAGATCTGGAGAACCCTGGTAGTCGAAGGAAATTTTATGCCTGTGGTAGCAGGATTTATAATTCTCCTATACTTCAAGCTTAAAACCGGTTGATACCCTCGCCTAACTCTTGCTGCAACTTCAACAATTTTCAATCATGTCTTGGTGCACGATTGAGTCAGATCCTGGTATGCTACCGGCCCCCATGAGCTTTTTGATGCTTCTGTATCACACCAAAATTAATTACTCAATCGCACCAAGCCTATTCATAATTTGTTTGTTTCTGTATTTTTTCTCCCGTGATAAACCTTCGCTTCTAAGTGCGTGCTGATTCTTCTTTTCTAATTTTTCATTAATTGCTAACCTGCTCTTACTCATTGCTCTTGCTATTGACCGCCTCAGCAGATATTGTTTCATTCATTGACCCCTCAATGTTCAATATGCCAAGAACCAATCAACCTGTTAATGGTTTTTGTCTCGGACATACAGCTCCATGAAATGTTCCGCCACTAAGTTGCGCTGAATTTTAGTTCAATCGTTAGAGAAATGCGGGGATTGAGTATCGAACCCCTGAGCTTGATAGCTCATCTCGAGGCACGGATTGCCAGAAATTCAATTAGTTTCATAAGTGCTCCGACAAAATTGACTTTTTTATTATTATTTTGGAGTATATATATTTATATTATTTTTCTCAAAATTCATTACCTTCTGTCGGAGTTGGGGACTATTAGCCTAGTAGCCTTCAACATGAATAGAGATATCATTCCGTTTCATCTCTTCCTCTGTTTGAATACATCTTAGAAATAATAGTGTCTATTTCCTGCTCGTAATTCTCTTGACATTTCAAGTGTTTTTCTTTTCCTCCAACTTTTTTGTAATATTTTCTGCCTTTTCTTCACGTCCAGGTGTATTTACAGAGCTCATACAACAAATGCAAGTGAAAGGAGTACAGGTAATATACCGGGGTGAGCATATGTGCTCTTGGTTTGCTCAATTGTAATTTTAGTATCTCATTGTTTTAGCATTTTGGTGGGATTTTTTGGCCTCGAGGACCTATTTTCTTTTTTTCATAGATAAAATTTTCTGTAGCATCTGTTATTTCGTTAAAATTTATATACTTTAATGTTATTGACATGCTTAATGGATGCTAGGTATTCTCACTTAGCACTTAGCACAGGTTTAACATGGATGTTAACTCTAAACCATAGCTTGATCACTTCTTGAATATCCTAAAATTGTTGGGACGAGTAATGCATTAAATTGCAGACAACCCCCTTTGACTTTTGACAAACAACCCTTAGTAGTTTGCCTTTTATATTATTAAAATTTCATTAGTGCTTATAAATTTAACATATTTTAAGGAGAAAAGATTTTTGCCCGAAGTTGAAAATTCAAGCAGTTCTTTGCTAAATTAGACCTACTAGGGATCATTTACCCAATGATCAAAATAATGACAAGAGGAGTAAAATTGAAGCATTGGTTGTCAAGAATCCAGTTAGTGAAAACTAGGTCTGGAAGTGAGCACACGTGTGCTCGAGTGGTTTTACTCTGGAAGGGAAAAGGAAAGAAAAAAACTATGATGGAAACATTGTATCTACACAGAATTAAGAACAGATTTTGAAATTTCGTTAGTTTCTTTGTCCCTCTGCACCATTTTGGTTGTACATGATTTTGCTTCAGTTGCTTAGGTTCTCTAATGGCAAAAGAGCACAATTGAGATAATTAAAGGGTAGAAAAACAAAAAAGAGAAAAAAGAAGTCTCAAAGTGTATCAAGGTGTTAGCATCATGAAATGATGCCACTTGTGAAAAGTGCTGCTTCAGTGTATTTTTGAGATTAAAGTGGGCCCATCATCTGATTTACACTCAACCCTTCTGAAGTTGTGTTTAGCTCTGTTGTATTTGATCGGAGCAAAAAAGGGAAAGAGGAAAAGCACCATAGTAAAGGTGCAGCAGAATCGTGTATTAAATTATACACTTGGACTGTTGAGGATCTTTCATATCTTCGGGGAGGGTGAAGGGGCAGCAGATTCCTTAGCCTTCTTCAGCATAAGTAACTCAGCTATTTTGATGATGCTCCTAGTGATGGAGGAGCTCTAGTTTATGATGATATTACAACATGGCTGATAGCACAAAAGAGGAAATAAAGGAGAAACAGAATATTCATTCACGAAGAAATCAGAGTGACAGGGTACAGCGTATATATATTTCCCTATTGCTTCCCACTATCTGCTAATACTTCTCTCTCATCTAACAAACTCTGGTATTATTTACTAAAAAGCCCCTAAGATAGGATATTCATATATCAATTACTCCCCCCCTTAAAAAGAATCCTTGTCCACAAGGATTTCAGTTGTAGGAACTGCAGCAGTAGGAAAGTGAGGGAATTGGGTCTGTATGACCGACAGGTCCTCCCAAGTAGCATCTTCTGGTTGAGACAGCTTCCACTGGACCAGCACCTGAGTAACAGGAAGGTTGTGACGGCGAATGATCTTGCGACTTAAGATTGCTTCAGGTTCAAGTGTAAATTGGCCATGGTCATCTGTTGGGGGCAGCGACTGAACAATAGGAGTAGTAGGACCAACATGCTTCTTAAGGAGAGAAACATGAAATATTGGGTGCACTCTAGTTGTAGGAGGAAGTTCCAACTCATAAGCCATAGCTCCAATCCTCTTTAAGACGCGAAAGGGACCAAAATACCTTGCAGCAAGCTTGTGAAGGGAAGAATTATTCAATAAATTCTTTCGGAAAGGATGGAGCTTAAGATAAACCATGTCTCCTTCAGCAAGTTGTCGTTCGGAGCGATGCTTGTTAGCTTGCTGCACCATCCGATGCTGTGCTTTCAGCAAGTGTGTCTTAAGGAGCTGCAATACCATTTCACGAGATAAGCAAGTACGATCCACCAAATCATTAGAAGAGTCCCCAGCGATATAAGGAAGGTGTACAGGTGGAGTGACCCCATAAACAGCCTCAAATGGAGTCATGCCGATGGTAGAGTGATAGGTGGTGTTATACCACAATTCAACCAGGGATAACCATTTCACCCATTGCTTAGGGAAATCGCCCGTCATGCAACGGAGATAGCACTCCAAACATCGATTAAGGACTTCCGTTTGCCCATCCGTTTGAGGGTGATAAGCAGAGGAATAGTGTAGATTGACACCATACAAGCGAAACAACTCCTTCCAAAATTTGCCACAAAAAATAGGGTCCCTATCGGTGACAATAGATTTAGGGAAGCCATGCAATTTAACAACGTTATCCATGAAAACAGTAGCCACATCCACCGCTGTAAAAGGATGTTTGAGTGCCATGAAATGAGAAGCCTTAGATAATCTATCAACTACAACCAAGATGGTAGTTTTAGCATATGATTTGGGAAGACCGCTGATGAAATCCATGGACAATTCAGACCAAACATGATCTGGAATAGGCAGGGGCTGAAGAAGACCAGGAGAAGCGACCAACTCAGGTTTGAAACGCTGACAAACAGTGCATTCACGCACAAAATTCCGGACATCTTTTTCCATACCCTTCCAATAGAAGAAAGAGGAGATTCGTTTGTAAGTAGAATTGATACCTGAATGTCCTCCAATGCCATCAGCATGAAAGAAAGATAGTAAATCAGTGCGAAGGCCACGATCAGCTGCAACTACAAGCTTGCCTTTGCGTTTCAGTAAGTGGTGTTGCCAAGTGAACTTGGAATGAGATGATGGATCCAGTTCCAAGGCCCTAATTAGTGACTGCAGCTTATCATCAGTCAACCAAGAGTCACGAACACGATCGTAGAGAGGCGAAATAGGAGCAGAAAGAGCTAAAACAGAACCCTCAGCCCGCCTAGAAAGGGCATCCGCAACGACATTATCGCTACCTTTCCTGTAAACAATCTCATAATGTAATCCCCACAGCTTATGCAACCATTTAAATTGCTCTTGGCTGAGATCTCGCTATTCCAATAAGTGTTTAAGGGGCAAATGATCAGTACGAATAATGAATTTGCGACCCCACAGATAGGAGCGCCACGGCGGAACCATGTGATGGCCAGCTGGTGCCTTGGCCCCAGCTGGCCTCGACTGATCTTATAAAATTTGTGAAAATATATATGTATTTATGATATGATATTTTATTTGGCCACAAATTTGGCCCCAGCTAATTTTTTATCTTCTCTGTAAAGATAATGTTTGTTTTATTATTCATTGGGCTATGAAAAGAAAGTAAAATTCTTGTGTGAGATCTGAAAAAGTTAGTATCATCTTAAATATTGTTTTGATTTATAATTATCAATTATTATTTATTTATATTTTCAAGGTTATTTGATATTCCTTCTTCCGGTCCTTATTACAAGACACAAACTAACTTTTCTCACAAACCAATAAAAAATGTTAAGGTCAATAAAGTTACCCTACAATTTAAGTAACTTCCAAATTATCCCTACTAATTGTACTAAACTCTAATATTATATTAATTATTACTCTCACACACTACCCTAATTAATTATGGGAAGACATGGAAACAAATAATTAATGCTCATTGGGAACAAACAAGTGCCTTATAAAACCAAATAAACTTATTAGTTGGTGTCTTATAATAAGGACCAGGAGGAGTACTATTTAGTAAATACTCTCTCCTGGTCTTTATTTAAGAAACCAACTAACAATTCTCACAAGTCAATAAAAACAATTAAAGTCATTAAATTTGTCTTAAAATGTGAGTAATTTTTAATATTATCTCTATTAATTATATTAAACTCTAATATCATATTAATTATTACTCTTTTTTTTGCTCAAAAAAGAGTAATAATTAATTTTTATTAATTATTACTCCCACTCACTACCTTTTCAATTATGAGTATACATAAAAATATTTAATGCTATTTAGAAACAAGCAAGTGCCTTATAAAAGGGACCAAATATACTTGTTAGTTGGTGTCTTATAATAAGAATTAAAGGGAGTAGTTCAACATGTTTATTTTTGGCCGGGCTAAAAATTTTTCCTCGTTCCGCCACTGAGGAGCGCCACTGTTTCACAGCAAACAGAATAGCAAGGACTTCCCTCTCATAGGTGGATAAATGTCGCTTAGAAGGAGCAAGGCCTTTGCTAGCATAAGCCAAAGGATGGCCATTCTGAGACAAAACAGCCCCCAAACCAAAACCTGAAGCATCAGTCTCAATAACAAAAGTTTCATTAAAATTCGGTAAAGCAAGAACCGGAGGAGACATCATAACCTCTTTAAGAGTTTGAAAAGCTATGGTAGCCTCAGGAGGCCAAAGAAACTTCTCAGTCTTTTTCAACAAATCAGTTAAGGGTCTACTAATAGAGCCAAAATTCCGAATGAAACGACGATAATAACCGGTAAGGCCGAGGAAGCCACGTAATTCCCGAAGAGAAGAAGGGATGGGCCATGAAGATATGGCTACTAGCTTCCGAGGGTCAGCCTAAACTCCCTGGGCAGAAATGAGGTGCCCCAAGTAATCAATTTGTGTTGCTGCAAAGGTACACTTAGAAGCCTTAGCAAAGAGTTGTTGCTGTTGCAAAACAGATAAGGTGGTCTCTAAGTGTTGCAAGTGAGAACGCCAATCCTTACTATACACCAAGATGTCATCAAAGAAAACCAAGATAAATTTGCGCAAGAATGGTTTAAAAACAGAGTTCATGAGCCCTTGGAAGGTGGCCGGAGCGTTAGTGAGGCCAAAAGGCATAACTAAGAACTCATATAATCCCTCGTGAGTCCGGAAAGCGGTTTTTGCAATATCATCTTCCTTCATTCTGATCTGATGATACCCAGCGCGCAAATCAAGTTTAGAAAAGAAGGTAGCTCCGGTGAGTTCATCAAGTAGTTCATCAATTACCGGAATGGGGAACTTATTCTTTATTGTGGCCTCATTCAATCTACGGTAGTCGACGCAAAACCGCCAAGTACCCTCCTTCTTCTTTACCAAAACTACAGGGGCAGCAAAATCACTTGAGCTTTCACGGATAATACCATTATTAAGCATCTGAAGAACCTGATTTTCAATTTCGGTTTTTTGTACAGGGCCATATCTGTATGGTCGGCAGCTGATGGGTCTATCTTGTTGAAGGGGGATGGAATGATCAAACCGCCGATAGGGAGGGAGACCTACAGGCTCAGCAAAAACAGTATTGAATTTTTGCAAGAGTGACTGCAATTCCACCTGGTGTTCTTCAGACAAAGCAGAGTTAGATTCCAAACCCAAAAGCAATTGAGAAGGGGGATGAATGAGATATAATTCATTGGCTACCACAAAATCTCTAGTAGCTAACACCTCCTCCGATTGGTGGTTCATGTCAACCCCAAGCCCTTTCAATTCAACTAATTGACCATGTAAGTGAAACTCAAAAGTTTTTAATTCCATGTCCATGGCAAAACGGCCCAGAGTCTTCAGCCATTGGATTCCTAGAATAGCATCATAGCCACTAATTTTCATAATTAAAAAGTCCGAAGAGAAATACAAACCTCCCATTTCCCAATTTAGGCCAGGGCAGAATTTAGTAACGCAAACCTGCCGAGAGTCCGCTACTGTAAGGCGAATTGGTTGTCGTTCCTGAGTTTTCAAGCTGAGACGCTTAGCTACTGATGCATCAAGTATATTGTGGGTGCTGCCAGTGTCAATGAGAACAATGATTTTCTGATTTTTAATACGGCCACACAATTTCAGAGTGGATGTGTTTGCAGAACCTTCAACGGCGTTGATATTGCCTTCAGCCATGCCCTGGGTGTCGCCGATAGCATCCTCAAAGTGCTCTTCGTCCTCATCGATTACCAGGGTGAAGAGATGAGAGTCTTTACAACGGTGGCCAGAGCTAAACTTCTTCGGGCACCAGTAACACAGCCCTTTTCGCCGGCGATCATCCATTTCTTTTTTGGAAAGCTGCCGCGTAGGTTTCGGATGAGGGGAGTTGGTCGAGGAAGTCGTGGATGAAGTGGGAATGCTCAGGCCGAGCTTGGTAGACGAGGCTGCCATCGGAGATGGAGGATTGGATATTGGGCCTGTTTTAGAGCCCACAGTGGAGTCAGCCCGAAATCCAGATCCAGTAGAGCGACCCGCAAAACTGGAACCCGAATGGAATTCCTTGCGATAACGAGAAGGAAGGTGCTCGTGAAGGGCCTGAACAGTAGCCTCTTGTAGGCGTGCCGAACTCATCGCAGAGGCTAACGTTGATGGCGCCAGATTCAGAACGAGCTGCTGAATGTCAGCCCGGAGTCCGCCGATGAAGAGATTAATGGCGACTTCCTCAGCAATGTCCACCTCCGACAAGAACTCGTCGAACTTCTTCTCATAATCCACAACAGGGTCCTCGGCTTGTTGCAACTTCTTCAGGGCAATCAACGGCTTCTCGTCACGAACCTCTAGAAATTTCTCTTCCATTTGCCGGAAGTAATCCTCCCATTGGACCTCCAAGAATGAACGGCGGCGCATGAAAGTCTGGTGCCAGCGAAGGGTGTGACCCTCCAAATGGATGCTGAGCAGACGGATTCGATGTTTTGGTGGGGTGCCATCCACCTCAAAAAACTGACGACAGCGATAGGACCAGCCTCGGAAATCATCACCATCGAACCGTGGGAACTCAACGCGGCTCTGTTTTGTTGGGACGAAGTAGTGAGGAGGAGATTGTTGCAATTCGTGGAAGGATCCGAATGGGGGAACTCTGCTGTGAAGAACACCAGTTGAGCCAGAGCTTCCATCAGAACCACCGGTGTCGGTGACGGTTTGTTTCCCCGTAGTCAGGGCCAGCGACGCAAGGCGAGCGTCCATTGTTTTCATACCTTCTTCGAGTCTGATTGCGAGTTTCTTGAGATCAGTAATATCGTTGGAACTCCGATCGAGACGAGCATTTACAGTGGTATGGAGCTGCTCCAAACGAGTTTCCATTTCGCCTAAACGATCCTGGGATCGCGTGTCCGGCGGCGGCGTCATGGCCGAACAGTGGCTCTGATACCTTTGATAGCACAAAAGAGGAAATAAAGGAGAAACAGAATATTCATTCACGAAGAAATCAGAGTGACAGGGTACAGCGTATATATATTTCCCTATTGCTTCCCACTATCTGCTAATACTTCTCTCTCATCTAACAAACTCTGGTATTATTTACTAAAAAGCCCCTAAGATAGCATATTCATATATCAATGGCAGTATGTTTGATTAATGAAGATGGGGCTTTTGTTTTATGTTTTCACTACACAATAAAAGAACTTGGGCTAATCACCTCTCGTTTCCAGTTATATCTTTAGTTAATGCTCTTAATTTGTCATAACGTGATGGTTTCATTTTAACTTAGCAGGTTGAAGAGCTTTATTCGTTAGATCTTGATTCTCTCAACAGCCTTAGGTTTGTAGACTATCTTCCAGCTTTGCTCCAACTGATAATTAAATCCCAAGTTATAATGATATATTTGTTAACATGTGCATCTTTTCCTGTGGCATGTTCCTTCAATTTCAGGCCTGTATATGGGTTGATTTTTCTTTTCAAATGGCGTCCAGGGGAAAAGGATGAACGTGTTGTAATTAAAGATCCTAACCCTAACTTGTTTTTCGCTAGCCAGGTCTGCTTTCTTGCCATCAATGTTAATTAATGATTATTTCGTGATTTTGCCGAGCTAAATTATACATTTGTAGGTAATTAACAATGCTTGTGCGACCCAAGCAATATTGTCTATTCTTATGAATTCACCAGAGATTGACATTGGCCCAGAGTTAACAAAGTTGAAAGAATTTACCAAAAACTTTCCGCCTGAACTCAAAGGATTGGCAATCAATAATAGTGAAGCTATACGGACCGCCCACAATAGCTTTGCAAGGCCAGAACCTTTTGTCCCTGAAGAGCAGAAGATTGCTGGCAAAGATGATGACGTTTACCACTTTATAAGCTATCTACCTGTTGATGGTATACTGTATGAGCTAGATGGATTAAAGGAGGGTCCTATTAGCCTTGGTCAGTGCTCTAGTGGGCAAGGAGATGGGGATTGGCTGAAGATGGTGCAACCTGTGATCCAGGAACGTATTGATAGATATTCCCAAAGTGAGATAAGATTTAATCTCATGGCAGTAATTAAGAACAGGAGAGAAATTTATACAGCTGAGCTCAAAGATCTCCAGAAGAGAAGGGAACGTGTCTTGCAGCAGCTGGCTTCAGCAAAGTCAGAGAGACCGGTGGACAGTAGCAACGCTGAGGTTCTGAACAGCACTCTTTCTGAAGTGAACGCTGGCATTGAAGCTGCTACTGAAAAGATCTTGATGGAGGAGGAAAAATTCAAAAAATGGAGAACGGAAAATATCCGTAGGAAACACAATTACATACCCTTTCTTTTTAACTTTCTGAAAATCCTCGCTGAGAAGAAACAGTTGAAGCCCCTCATTGAGAAGGCCAAGCAGAAAAGAGGCAGCCCTTAGTGAAGAATCATTGGGAGACCCCTTTTTTTCTTTGGCGGTTGAATTTGATTCCAAAGAAGACGACTGTATGTATCATCTTGCAATCGGCTGTCACTGTATCAACTGCCTCCTCGGTAATGCAATCTAAACAAGGCACCACATGTTCTTTCCTGCCTTGCTATTGTTTGACAATCTCTGTCGCTGCCTTTGTGATTCTTGTCATTGACACCGGATATTACTATTTATTATAATCCTAAACCTCTTCACTCTGCTTCAGTTGAAGCAAGCTTTCTAAATGTGACCACAGATCTCTTTTGATCATAGGATTAAGTGGGAATGGGACTAGTATACGGCAAAAAGGTGACAAGAACCTGTGTCCATTACTTAAACGTGCTCTTAAACAATGCCGTTCTCTGAATGCGTGCAATTTATGCTTCTTAATTTATCCTTCAGGTGAAGAGAGAGATGGAACTAGACATATTATATGTTCTCTGAATGCATGCAGTTTATGCTCCTTGATTTATCCTTCAAGTGAAGAGAGAGATGGAAATAGACATATTATATGTCAGAGGGAGAATGACAGTTAGGTCATAAAACTTAAATTTATGAGTGTGATTGAATTAGCTTTGGAAAAAATGGCTCTTCCACACCAAAACATGATTTTCTGAAGGAAATTGACTGTTTGACTGGCTAACAACAAAACCATCGTTTTGATGGAAAAATTGATTATGCAAATTCTGATGCTTAACCGTTAATTTCTAATTTGACAGGTAACAGAATAATAAGCTAATTAACTAATTACAACTTGTCATGTAACACCTGTCATAATTTGCAATAATGTCAGTCAATTCTCACTGTTAAAAGGGTGCGTGGGTGCAGTGGTAAAACATCTGAAATGAAACAGCTCTCCTCGAGAAATTGCGCTTATACAAATTTGAGACAAGACATGGCCATTGATTTCTTCCTCGTCAATCCTGGGGCTCATAGAAACCATCTTTTATTTACTTTTTCACTACAGAACATAAGTGTTTATAAAAATGAAGATGCGGATATTTGATTGATTCCAACAAAAAGAGGCAAACAACTAGGAAGCCCAGTTGCAGGAAGATTCAAACAAACCGAGCACAAGACATGGACTACCAGAAAAGCTAAAAGCAAAGAAACAGAGAAAAAAAAAAAGAAAAGAAAAGAATAAAACACTCAACTGGGTGTCTGAACTTCATTTCCGAACCCCTCAGTTGATCTATTGGAAACAATGAAAGCTGTAGGCGGTTTGGTTACGGCAGCCAAAATATCAGCATAACCAACCACGCCAACTAAGACATCGTCGCCCTCATCCTCGGTCACCCACACATGAGTTGCTCTGTGAGACAGCATCTGAGCCAAGACAGCAGCCAGGGAACTAGTAATTTTGCACGTCAAAGGTGCACTTCTTCCTCTATACATGCTCCTATTGGCGCCGGCGCAAGGGTTTGCAGGATTACTAAAGAACCCAATATTCCTGCTACTGAATTTCCTTAGCCTTCTTGAACTACCACCATTAACCAAATTATCATCACCAGCTGTTGAATTTACACACAGCTCAGGCACTGACCTTGGTGAAACATTGTCCTCAACTCCCATAACAAACTGCTCAGCTGAGAGATTGGATAGAGCCCAAGCTGCGGCTAAGTAATCACATTTCCATAATTTACATGCAGAAATCTCTCCAATGATCTTATGGTGACTGTCTGGTGTGCTTTCTACCACCGCAACTGCACTTGGGTCTTCGGGAAGCTTCTTAGTTACTTCAATTGCTGGACTTGAGGATTCAATAAAATTGTAGTTTGCATTAATTGCTCCAAGTGCAGCTATAGAGGTGAGAGGAAGTGGAGCCAGAGCTCCAAGGCAACCAATGATAAAGCGGAGGACATCTTCTCTAGAGAGACAGCAGAATTTGTCACGAATAGAACTGTTGGAAGATGAGGAACCCCAATTCTTGTTTGCAGGTAAATTGTTGCTGCTACTGTTAGGAGTCTCAATATTTTTTAGCCACTTGCCATTGTAGAGAATTGAGAATCGCTTACTCATGCCTTTCCATGCTATACTCTTGGGAACAAGCAGACGTCTTACCCCTTGCTTCATCATATCCAGTGCATCTATCAACCTTAAGGAAAACCAGGAACAACACATTAAACTTCTGTCGTTTTCACCTTATCCATAATAAGAAAATTTCAATGATGATAAACTAGACAGTGGGCAATATAACTGACTTCTAAGACTATTGCCAGGATTAAGCTAAGAGTTCCAATGTTTAAATGTCAACTTGGAAAACTGGCATAAGTGAACTATACTTTTCAACAACGAAAACAAAAAAAGTTCACCAATTTAATTATCCACGTGACTATTTTTTTTTTAAACTAAGACTGAAAATGCATAATATAGTTAAATAGTAATCAAACAAATTATGAAGGTCTTGAATAACAATTTAAATTTTAAACCATATGAGGATGGAATAATTTCAGGCCAATCTACCTCTGTAATTCATATGGATTAAAAATTCCTAGCACAATCTGCAGAAGAGGCTTATAAGTTCCAATGACAACAAATACAGATAAAAACTATGAGGGAAAAAAAATCCATAACTTTTACATAGAACAAACCCGCACATTTTCAGTTTCTCCTTCTATTCACATGCACGTAAATCTACATATCTTGTGTGCTTGCAAGGCATTACGGATATGTGCTAGCAAGTAGAAACATATAAAGCAGCAATTTTTTTCAAATACTGCACAGTATTACATCCGAAGCCAAAATGCTGAAAACCACACTATAGACTGATAAGATTCAATTTTATTCTGGTGCATGCAATAATATCAGAGCAAATAATTATCCAAAAAAACTTAAAAGTAAATAATGCATCTGCTGCAATAATGTGAATTATGAACAAGTCTAGTTTGTTGGATAACCTTGTTGCAGGGTCAACCAGCCTCAAGAGAGAATTGTTTGGAACGACAACCTCAGCAACAGGGGTGTTCAAGACCTTATCCCGATCCTCGGAACTCTGGCTCTTTGCCAAGAACGCAACTATATCTAAGGAATTGAGGATGCCGACAAATCTCTGCTGCTTCGTTTCACTGTTCTCGATCATCGCCAAGTGTGATCTCTTTTTCCAGACGGGTATACTGCCCTCCGGCGAATCTCCTATTGCCCGAATTGCCGACTCCACCGTCTCCGTCTCATGGAATTCCACCAGCTCAGGCTTTCCCACAGTTAGATCCCCCACCACGTGGTAAAGGAACACCGAGGCCATTCAAATCGCTCCTTTTTCCTATCAACCAACCGGAAAGAAGAAACAGATCAAATTGAGGTCACCAGAGCGATCATTTTTTTCAGGAAATCTAAAAGATTATTACCTGCTGTAAATTGAATCGGACGGGATATAGGATTTTCTGGAAGATGTAATGATTAAAAGGAGAGGAAAAGGGTTATAAGAGGGAGTGGAGGAAGATGAGAAGAAGATGAAGGCCGGTGATGGGTAATCTGTAAAGGATCAAGAGGAAAGAGATGGAGGGAGCCATGGAGAGAGGAAGTGAAGAAGAGAAAGGAAAAAGCCCATGAAAGATGCAGATATGGGGGCGACGGCGTGCCTACTGAGACCCAGTCAGCGAGCGGCGGATTGAGTGAATTATGGATTGTGGATCCTCTTGCTCTAGCGTCGGTGGAGCCACTCCACGATCGATGATCGATAAGTAATAAATACGTCAACTTCTCATCCCATCCTCCTGCTCCTGGATTACATCCAACTTTCAGGACTTTCTCCTCCCCATCGTTATTTTTTTGTTCAAGGTGCAAATATATCCGAAGGATTCGCGAAATCCCAATGCTGTCCTTTTAGTTTTTTTTTAGTTGTAATGTGGCCCGAAAGTCTAAATAATAACAATGTCCTCCGTTGTTTAACTGTCTAAATGTTTCACCGATAGTTGACCCTATTTTGCTAACTTGATTTGCCAATATAGCATCTCCCTCACTTTTTATATGAGCCATGTGGCTGGGGTGGTGTATGAGGCAAAATTCTTGTTGCCTTCTCTTTGTTCCTTAAGAGCACTGTTCACCATTGTGATGCAAACACAATCCCAAAAGCTCACCCACACATCCCTTAACTATATCTCTAAAAGCTTGACTCCACGCACACAATAATCTAATCATCTAAGTAACTTTGAAATATAAGAATTCATGAGAGGTGACAACAACAATTGTGGGTAGGAGCAAAGGAATGTCGATTTGGACCGTGGAAAATCATGACTCATGACCTAGTGACCGACACGGTTGAAAGCGGTTCTTTGGCTAAAAAGCACTGAAAACACCTCTATAGTAGGTAGAGGTGATAGCACGGAAGCAATCTGACTGGTAGTGCCCCAAATCTATACTTTCGAAAGTGGTTCTCCTTGTCGTCGATTTCCATGCTTTGATTTTGAAACTCACGTCGATGGTGGCCTTGGAACACATATAGAGAGCAAGTTGGATTCACAGGAGGTTTTAAATTTATTAGTAGGTACCTTAGAATAAGTATCGGAGGGAGTATGTGAAAATTAGTTGAAAGTATCCTATAATATAAATGGCGAGTCAATAATAAAAATAAGTAAAATGAAGATTTTTATATTTAAAATTAAAATAAACTTTAAAATTAAGAAAGGGGTAAGTAGTGTGAAAGGAATTGGTGAGCACAAAAAAGAGTTGCTATCAAAGATTAACTTGCTCCTTGATTATTGTTGGGGGAGAATCTATAAGGGTAAATTAGAAAAATATTGTCAAAACATGAAAATTATGTATTATACTTAAGATCAAGATTAACTTTCTAAAACTTTACTCTCCATTCCCTCTCCTCAAACCAAACAAACCCTTAGGGCTGTTTGGTACGTTGATTTGAGGTGAGGGAAAGGGAAAATCACTCGGTTCCCACGGTAAAAAACTGTTTGGCGCACCCCTCTCCTTGAAATTTGATCTCCCGCCAAGCTCGATCTTCTCATAGTGGTGGGAAAATTGAATCCCTCCAAAAGTGGCAGGATAGCATTTTCGTTCCCGGGAGAGTGGTTTTAACGAACAAAAAGCCCCTGTAAACAGTGGAGGTGTTTATTAAAAAAGCGAATCAAGGCTTGAGCTCAAAGAACCACGCAAAGCTGAAATTGACGACACGAGCTGAACAAAGACCCACACTTGAAATCAACGACAGGACAGTTGGAGACGCAACACAATCTCAACGCCGGTGCAAACACAGGTGAGTTCCGATGGGTTTTGAGTTTTCTGTTTTATGCTTCACTCGATGCCCTGTGTTGATTATTTGGTGGCATAATATGTAGCTTTTGTTGGTTAATGTGAGTGAGGAATTAAATGAGAGAGGCAGCTTCCTTTACATGCGTCTTTGTTATTGAGTGTGAACAATTAATGTGTTGTGTGTTATAAATGAAACTGAAATGTGGGTGGGTATGCACATTAATGTGTTGTGGGTTATAAATGAAACAGACTTGTGGGCATTAATGACATTCTCTGTATACCTAACAACTAAACCATATTTGATAACCCCTGAATTACAAAGCTAACGTTGTTGAATTATAGAATTCATGTGAGTTTATTTTAGTCAGAGTGTGATGTCTATTGTTGGGTCATAAGTGCTGGTATGAAATTACTGAGATGGCTGAAAAGTTTATATGTTTGGATGTAAATAGCGGTTGTTTGTTTAGAGGAGTAATAGATTATAATGAAAAGGAAATGGGTATGCACACAAATTGTGTAGGTATAGAGCCACACTCTCAGGAAATGGTTGCAATGTTAGCGGGGTGCCTAGCTTTGCTTCTAGCAGTTAGGAGGATGATTGTATTATGATAGTGGCAGTGGGAAGAGGTAGACCAAGGCACTTACCGGAGAGGTCATGTAGATTAGATTTTCATGCGAAGAGAGTGAATTTGAGGGCTATGATCTATAGTAGTGACACTGCTTGCTTCAAACAAATTAGGATGTACCGGGCGACATTTGATAAATTGTGTTACATGTTAGACATAATTGGTGGATTGAAAGCAACTAAACATATGCTAATTGATGAGTAAGTGGCAATGTTTCTTCACATCTTGGGGCATCATGTGAAGAATAAAGTAATTCAGTTTGAGTTGGAAAGTCAAGGGAAACCATTAGTAGATACTTTAAATTGGTGCTCAATGCTACGATTAGATTGCAATCATTGCTTCTAAAGAAACCGAGCCCATTCCGGAGGACTCAAATGATCACCGCTGGAAGTGGTTCAAGGTACGTAGAATGTGTTATTGTGTGATTCGCTTACTTCACAATAATTAAAGAAATTGTGGTTTAACCTAACCGGTGACAATGTGGTTGTGTTTTCAGGGGTGCCTTGGTGCATTAGATGGTACTCACATACGCGTACAAGTACCTGCAGCACACAAGGGTTGATACCGAAATAGGAAAGGAGAGGTAACAACCAATGTCCTTGGTGTATGCTCACTGGATGGTCAATTCATTTATGTCTTGCCTGGGTGGGAAGGGTCAACTGCGGATGGGAGGGTGTTGAGGGATGCGATAAAGAGACCACATGGCTTACGAGTTGCGCAAGGTATGGGTTTACATTGCAGTTGGAAATGTTGAAATGGTTTTCTTCATGTGTACTTCATAGAAAAAACCAATTAACGCAGTTGCTCTTTTGTCCCAGGAAACTACTACTTGGTTGATGTGGGGTACACAAATTGCCAGGGTTTTTTGGTGCCATACAGAGGGCAACGGTACTACCTTAATGATTGGGGACACGGATACCAACCCCAATCTGCACGTGAGTGCTTCAATATGCGACCTCCAGCTGCTCAGAATGTTATTGAAGGTGCTTTGGCAGACTAAAGTTGTGTTGGGTCATCCTGAGGAGCGTGTCCTATTACCCAGTGAAGATCCAAAACAGATACATCGTCGCATGTTGTTTGCTACACAACTTGATTCATCGTGAGAATGTTGAAGATCCCCTCGTTCATCAGCTTCATTCGTTTGAACTTGCAAATGCTACAAATGACAACACTCCCATTATGGCTATGGAAACCAACGACGTTTGGAATAATTTTAGGGAGCATGTTGCAAATGATATGTTTGCTGATTTTGTGGTGCATAGGGATAATTGATTATGTAGTAAACAATTATTGCTTATTTCTAGACAATGGCCTTCCAATTAGTGTGAGGCAAAAACAATGCTTTGTTATGTTTTAATTGCAATGTCATTCAGTGACATTGGTTTATGTGTTTCTTTACTTGTAATGCTTGTTACATTTATGCTTAATTATCCTTTGTTTCTTATTTCATCAAACCTATTGTACCTTAACTTGCTTTGTGTGCATGAGTTTTGTTGTAGATGGAGGCGGCTGATCAGGCGGGTAGGGGAGGTAGGATGAAAATGTGGTCTGCCGAGGAGGACAAAATGCTGATTGACTGCTTACTCACACTGAGGGTGAAGCAAAAATAGATGGCTGATAATGGCTTCAAGTCTGGATTTGCCAACGGCCTGTAAACAATGATGGAAGAAAGGTTACCAGGCTATGGCATAAAAACCACTCCACATATTACCTCTAGAATAAAGACTTTGAAACGACTGTGGCAAATGGCTTATGACATGGTGTATGGTCCCAACACTTCTGGATTTGGTTGGGACCCAGACACTTAATTTGTCACTGCAGAGCCAGCGGTTTGGGAAGAGTATCTCAAGGTATGTCATAGCATTGCTGTGTTGATCTTAGCATACTTCACAAACTGACATGCATGAGATTTCATGTGTGCTAACGTGATCCGTGTTTTTTGTAGGCTCATCCAAGGGCTTGTCATTTTCGCACCAAGACCTTACCCAACTTTGACGCTCTATGCATCGTATGGGGAAAGGACAGGGCTATGGGTGATGAAGAAAGATCCCCTGGTGGGATGGAGGACGATATGAATCTTGAAGATGAGGGTCTTCCGAAACACCCCTATTGCTGCCGTTGATTGTGAGTTCTTACCCACACTACCTGACAATGGTTTCACATAAATCCTTGCAAGTGAGGCATCAGTATGTGGAAGAAAGAAGCGCCAGCTTAACCATTCAGAAGTGATGGATGAGGGTTTGCGAGAGACAGTAACATCCCTTGACAAGACAATTGTGACTGTATTTGAGAAACTTGGGAATCAGATGTCCACACAAGAAAGACAAGCAGACCTTGAAAAGAAGGGGGATGAACTTTTCATGGACCTGCTGCAGCTAGATGATTTGACATTTAATGAGAGGAATGTGGCTCATATAAAGATAATAGCATGTGCCAAACTCCTGAAGGCATTTTCCGAGATTCCTCAAACTTTTAAGTCTTCATGGGTGCGAAGCTTTCTGCAGCAGTAGAAAATGCTGATTAACGTATAAATGGGCAAGTTTTTTTTTTTTTTTTTTTGTTTGTGTATAACCATATATCATGCAGCTGTGTCATTAGTTTTGGGACACAAGTATGCGTTTTGTTGGTTCATGACAGCAAATTGTACACCATGTTCACTTACTGACAAAATATAGGTGGACATGGGATACAGTTTGTGTGTATGGACCATGCCCTGTGCAGGGTTGTTAGGGTGCAGCAATGGTATTTTTTGTTAAGTTGTGGTCTCTCACATGTGCGTGTAAATTCATACACAATTGTCTTTTGTAAAGTCCACTACCTTCTGTTATGTAAATTAAGGGACAACTCATTAATGTAATGACAATTACCCTTTGTTATGTCTGATATAAGTTGTTGTTAGTTTCTGTGTTTAGTATTTTTGGTTATTTCTAGTGTACAGGGTTGTGGCCTTGCTGATGTGACAAAACTGAATCACTTGTGGCATTTTACGTTCGAACTTCGCCCATTTCTTGCGCTTGACGTTCGAACTCAAAGTGTTCGTGCAAACGTGCAAAGTGATAGAGTAATTTAATGAAGTTAGACAATAGACTAGTAACGTGTGAGCGTTAGTGACACGTTCGAATGTTAACAGTCCATTAATGAAAAAATATGTCATTTAAGTGACAGTTGTCGCCTGTACCCTGTATTTTATTGGAAGATAAAACGTCTCTTCAAAAAGTACACCAATCCTGCCAACACCTCTTTCCACAACCCTGATGAAACAAAACCTTTTTCACACTCATCTCCTTTGCAATCGCTCCCCCCAAATCAAACTGATTTTGTTACTCAGTCCAACGGCATCGTCTCAAATCCCACTCGACCTCAACCCTTATGTGATTTGTACCCCTCAAGCACAAGCATTTCTACAAAACCCACTGACCATCAACCATTTCCCCTAAACAATCTGCGCGACGATCCACAATCACAAATGGCTAGGGTAAAAATGACGGAGAAGGGATTAGAGGAGATGGTAATCACAATGGCAGATGTGAACAACTACAGAAAGTACAGAGCAAGCCTTAGAAAGTGTGGCTGTGATGGTGGTTCAAAGTATAAAACGAAGAACCATGACTGGTATGACGACTATGAAGAAGCTGCCAAGTGGAAGTGCGACCTTGTGGCAAAGGAAACGAAGAAACAGAAAAGGACTGCAAAGAGGAAGCAATCGACTGGCCAATCAACAAAAGGGATGCAATCTGGTCAGAATGACAGCGAGAGTGAACCTGAAAACTCCCCCAATCCTAAAAAATAGACACACGATGAGATTAAGAAGGGGAAGAGGACTGTTGTGGTAAGTGAAAGCTCTAGTTCAGAGAAGGAGGGAGACGAAAATGATGACTCAGAACATGGGTCGTCGGCATCAGAAGACGAAGAAGATGATGGAGAACAGGACTCATCCGCATCAGAAGACGAAGAAGATGACAGCGAACAGAGGTCATCTGCATCAGAAACGGAAGAAGATGCCAACGAAAAGGGGTCATCAGCATCGGAAACCAAGAAGATGCCAAATAAAAGTCATCACCATCGGAAGACGAAGAAGATGACAACCATGGAGCATCGGGGGCGAGGGCTAAATTTTACAAGCAACTTCGTAAGAAACGGAGAGCAAATCTCAACCCACAAGCCAGGCAAGACTACAACCAAGGGAAACTTGAGGATTACGACATGAGGTTAGTTGGGAAAAGCTTATGCAAAATGAGTAGGATAGATGTTGACTCTTTCGAAAGTGACTATCATTTTGGTCTGGCCGACATTCTTAGGCCATATAAGGGCCTACTAGAGTTATCACTTCCATACTGTGAGTCTGTGGTCAAAGTATTTTACTCGAACCTTAAAATGTCTAGAGCTGGTGTTGTGTCTACATGCGTCAGAGGGCAGAGCATTGAGATCAATGAGAAAATGATCCTTGAATGGCTAAATGTAAAGGCACCACAAGCTAAGGACACAAGCTTCACCGAGGAAAAATGGACGCCATACTGTTGGAAGGCCACACAACAGAGGATGACTCTGCTCTGTACAGACCGAAACCTGTACAGTCGGAACTTTGTGAATAAGGGCAGAAACTATGCAACTATGAGCAGTGAAGATAAATTGATACTAACATGTCTATTATAAAGGGTAAGCCCTTTGAGTTGGGGAAGAGGATAGTTGACACCATGCTAAGGGCAGCCACTCTGACCAAGAAAAACTCAAAATTGCCTTACCTGTCTCTTGTGTCTATGATATTGGACAAGAACAAGATCTGGTATTTGGAAGAAGGTGAAGCTCCTATGTGGACCCTGGAGTTTAATGACGAGGCGTTGAACCGAATGCGCATTCGTGTTGCTGCCAAACAGGCTTCCACATCATCCAATGAAGGGGAAAAGGTGCCTCAGTCTACCCCTGAGCCAGAAGGAGCCCATACTGGCGCAGGTGAAAAAGAACCAGTTCTTGGCCAAGCATATGGTGACATAGCAAAAATATTGGCTCAAATTGTGGAGGATAAAGTTCAGCCATTGAGAACAACACTTGCTGATGTGGTTGGTGAAATGACAAAGATGGAGACTTGAATGACCAGCATAGCATGTGACTTCGATGTGCTCAAGTTGTTCATACATCTATGTGCGATTGAGTTCGAGGAATTTGCTGCATTCTTGGCATCACAGAAGCAAGCTGCAGGACCTTCAAAGCCGGCTGGAAATGGAAGCCAATCCCCTCACCATGCACATGCAGTTAGTTCCAAAACATGTGACCCTGAAGGAGGAGGAGCAGACCAGTTTGCTCATGTCAGTCCTCAAGCCTCTCCACTGTCATGCCACAACTCACCAAAGACCATTGAACGTCAAGAGGAACATGTGGCTGATTGCAAGGATGGTGAAGAACATTCTGTTGTGATCCATACACCTAGCGGAATTTATAAAAAAAAACTTTATGAATCCCATCCGAGGATCCATCAACGACGTTTAAATCAAGGTCCGTTAGAAATCGTACTTATGCGATTTGGTGGTCATCTTGTTCGATTGAATCTCGTGGGCTACCTACTCGATCAGCAGGAGTCGACTCTATGAATCTCCTCCCTCTATCGGTATCCACACGAATAGCCTTGAACATGGACGACAGTGTACTAGCGCCTTCAGTATTCTTGCGTCTTTTTTTTTTTCTCTCTAGGGTTTCTCGCGGCTTTTCTAATACGTCTGACAAAATGTCCCATAGGTTTTTCTAAACTCGATAGGCGTATTATATTCAAAATTAATCCTTATCAATTTTGAAATTTGAATTTGGATTAAAATAATATATTAAATGTGAGGGACACTAATGCTGGTGTTCGGCTATTCTTGTGTGCGACCCTGCAGGCCCACATGAGATTGGCATGGGGCCACTGTACCAACCCACAAGTCGCAAGCGGCTTCTAACAAGACATTGCGACTACCCAATTCATATGGGGATCGATGATACGATACAACCTATCGTACAACCATGTCACATCCCTTTTGTCACATGATAATTTGGTCAAGGATGAGGCATGGATAATGTCAACTTCCTGTTTTTGACTATTACTTTCTCGATTCTCGAGTAGTCTAATAGAAATGAAAACTCCTTTCCATCGTAGTATGGCCATACGTTTCTCAGACTCACTCATCGAGGGGCCCAGTATTATCTCTCTACAAATGTGAGGGACAAATTCCATCTTGACCATTTACATTCCTCTGCATGAAAACCACTGATCCCGATCATAGCCTTTATCATCACCTGGTCAAAGGTGACTTTTGACTAGGTCAAAGATCAGCGACTCATCATGTAGGAATCCATGATGATCTCAGGTCAAAGGGTGTTGTGACATGGTTATACATGAGATAAGCTTATGACTAAATCCATGCAGCTTTCTCATAGTGGGTCGGTCCAGTACCTTATATTCTTACAAGTGCCTATGACTTTAATTTGTATGTTCATACCTCATCAAAGTCATACTGGTCTTATTTCATCTTCGCTCCCGTGTAGATGACCGACCAGGGACATTTAGAATAATCTATAATATATATCCAAGGATACAATTATCATTATAAACATGCAAATAAAATGATAACTAAATGGAGAATACTTTAACAGGCATTAACATTTAAAGTACAATGACTTGCCCCTATGGCATAATTTCCAACACATTCGAAGCCTCATGACAGTAGAGAGCTATCACCACTCTGCTCCAATCCATCCCCCACACCTAATGTGCTAGACCAGGACCTTTTGCCTTAATCCACGGCCCCTAAACAGAGGCACCCTGATGAACAAACAACTGATCCACCACCATTGTCTGACAATCAATCCCCCTACTAATGCTACTCCTAAAGACAATGTGCCTCAATCCCCCCTACTGATGCCCCACATCAGGACTATGTGGCTTAAGCCAACTCACCTACTGACACTGATGACCTTGACCCAATCATACCTCTTTCCATTGTGCCTTTCCCTTAGCTTGTAAACCCTCCTCCTGCGCCTTCAAGGACAATAGTTGTGCCTGTCCCTTTAAGATTCATACCAGCATCCTCATTCAGAATAGGGCTTGCAGCTGAGAATTTGCCACATATATTTCTGCTCCCATACCGAATCCTTCTCCTCCTCCAACGTCTTCAGCCCCATTATTCATCCCAGTCAACCTCCCTGGTTCACACTCAACACCACCAAGGCGATCCGCTCCCAGGAGGTCTCCAACGAAGAGGAAGAAGACTTAGGACACTTTATTTCCTTTGTTTTGTTGCATGTTTTTTGTAAGTAGTGGATACACTACATTGGATTTTCCCTACTGTTCTACTTCTGGTTTAACTTTTGCTGTCATGGTGTAGCTTCTGTCATGTTGCGTTCAAACGTGATTGTTTCATTTGAACGTTACATTTTGTGTTTTACTGCAGTTGAACTCATTGTCACTTGTTAACATATTGCTATTGTGTTCGACAATTTAAAGTATGTTTGACGTCATATTCACTACTGCATGAACACTCATTTGGCATGTGTTAATGCCTATCCATGCTCTTCACATGTGTTAGATGTCTTTTATGTTTTGCTTAATATTGAATATGTTTTCCCCCTAAATTGCAGCTGCTAAATTGACTGATATACTATTTTTATTTGTATTGTCAAAGAACATTGCTTGTTCATTGTCCAAAATCATCGTTACCATCCCTGTGCATGTAGTAGACCATTTGTGGGGTACCTTATGATTCTTCAGTCCAACTCTGCCTGCCTTGTTATGCAGCATTTGAAAAAGCTAAATAGCATTATTTAGAAGTATTTGAGAAGGCCAAATTTCATTATGTTGTTTGATTAATTCTGTCTCAAACTCTCTCAATTAGCAATCTGACTTCCAACACTACCTTCCTTGTTTTTAAGCATTTTTGAATGCCACATTTCATTATGTGGTTTCATTCAATCTGTCTCAGTTAGCCCTCTGACTTTTAACACTACCTTCCTTGTTTTTTAGCATTTGAGAATGCAAAATTTCATCATTTTCATTGATTCAATCAGTCTGAATTAGGCATTTCAATTTTTATCCAATTTTGCAACGCTTTGTCTAAATGCGCTCATTCTGTCTACTCCTTTATGCTGATATATCTCTAACAAATATGCTGATATATCACTCTCGTTGTTTTGATGTGGACTTGTTAACTGTGCTGATGGCTAATTTGATTATGTTAATTCATTCCATCTGTCAAAAGTTCTTCTCAATTAGCCATGTGACTTGTAATCCTACATTGCCTTCCTTCTTCTGAAGTATTTGAGAAGGCCAAATTTGATTATCTTCATTCATTCCATCTGTCAAAAGTTTGTCTCAATTAGCTATGTGACTTGTAATCCCACATTGCCTTCCTTGTTTTGAAGCATTTGGGAATGCCAAATTTCATTATATTCATTGCTTCAATCAGTCTCAATTGGCCATTTGAGTTTTAATCCACTATTGCTTCAATCTGTCTTCTTCTTGTATCACCCATTCTATCTTCTTCTTCATCCTCACAAGTGCACATGTTTTGTTTTTGTGCCGCATTAACACAACAGAGGTCACTATCGTTGTTCTGATGTGGAATTATAACAGTGCTGATGAATTAGCTAAATTAAAAGCAATCAGTTCTTTTCCTGCTTTTCAGTCTTCACTTGTGTTTCTCCTAACGAAGGAACTCCATTTTTTCATGGACTTCACACTTTTCATGTTTTTTTTGTCTTTATTTTCATTTATTTTTCCCTTCTCTATGAATGCATCAACTGGGTTCAAAGGTTTGCTATTTTTTCCCTGTTCCTCTGTCACTATTTTCGCTCCTGGTTTCATCGTTTACTGTTGTCACCTTCTAATTCCAATCATGTGCGTCATCCTTCTCAACATCCTGAATCTAGTTGTCGGCGCAATTCCATTTCGCATCCACGTCTACTTCCGTTTTCAATCTGCACGTTGATGCCATCTGGTTAGGGTTCGTCGTTCTCCCACTGCGGAAAAAAAAAACTTCAACTTCACGATTGTTTTTTTGTTTTTTAAATATAGGGGCTTTTTTGGTATTTCACCTCACATTCCTATTTAACTAACACCCAATTTTTCATACCAAACAATTCATTTTCCATCAACTTAAGTTCACTTCTCATGTCTACCAAACAGCTCAACTTTTTAATTTCCCTCTCAATCTTCCCTTCCATTCCTTTCCCTCCTTAAATCTTCCGTGTATCAAATGGGCCCTTAGAGTAAGCATTGGAGGCAATATGAAACTTTTTGTTTTGCTTGACTAGCTATGGTTTGCATTTTGTTGGCCCAAAAAAAAAAAAAAAAACTATTGTTTACATTTTGGGTGGTCGTACATCTTGTCACCATTTTGTTTTGATGAGTGGAGCATCCAAGAATATTTATCTTTTTTATATAAAAAAAATCAATTTTCATTAAAAAAAATCAAATGCCCATTAGATCTCTGGAATGAAAGAAGGACATGATTGCAAAGAATTAAGAAAGACATTATTTTATTTTATTTTATTTTTCTGGTAAGAAAGAAAGACATTATCAATACTAGATGCTACTACTATTTTATCTAAAAATAATATAGAAGACTTGAAAGCAGGACGGTATTGAAGTTGAAAGAAATTGATAGATCCCCAAACCAAACTGCTCTTGAAAAAAGACAATTGACAAATAGATGCTCTAAAGATTAGGCTTGGAGCATCCAAAGAGACAGTTATCTTGGACAGGCACATGATGTTTGGAAAGAACGTCCACCGAGGGAATCGCATAATTGAGCATCTTCCAAATGAATAGTAGATCCTTCAGCAGCAAGGAAATGGATCAAAATAACTTACAAAAGTCGTCACTCTGATTTCGTTGTCAGGAAGAGATGCTACTAAATGCGATACTAACCTTATAATCTCCTGGAGGGCTAAGAGACCAAACTAACTTGTCTTGTTCATTCATGAAGGAAGTAGGTGTCTAGAGGATTATGTTAGCAATGTGAGAAGGATAGGCTTTTTTGATTAAGTTGTGATTCCATCTGACTGAACACCAGCTAGAATTCCGTAGTTATTCTTAATGAAAAAGCATTTGTGGATTTCAGACTACCACAAAGAGTGGTTCAAAGAAATAGAACTTCCACAACCTCCCTTCCAACATAAATGGTCAATAATAATGTGAGCACATTGATGAATTACTCTCCAGATCCATGAGGAATTATAAAGTTTACAAACCAAGGAAGCATCATTTGCATCAATGTATTTTGGCTTCAAGGTTTATGCGAGTAAAGTGCCTAGCTGAGCAAATATGTTTTGCTAGAAGGGCATTATGAACCTTCCCAATCGAACGTATACCCAGACCACCACCTTCAGAAATCGGCCTGAAAATGAACTCCTTGTTAGCGAGATGAATGCAATTTCTGTCTCCAATGGATCCCCAAAAGAAATTGGCACATCTAGAGTCAATTCTATTGCAAATGTAATGAGGTTGCTTCATACAGGACAAGACATGAAGGTTAACTCTTGAGAGGACTGGCTTTATCAAGGTCAATTTTGAAGCTTGACAGAGTAATCCCGCTTTTCAAGCGGCCGTTCGTTGATTCACAAATTGAGCATAGTGACTTTTTTGACCATGAGAGAAAATGGAGCTAAATATAATGGTGGATTTGAATCTATTAATTTTCTGTTCAGACCACAAATTGTAAGGTCCAAGGAAGCTTTAATTGAATTGAGGCTCCAGTCTATTCCCTCAAAGAAAAAGATAGAGTCATTAGCGTATAAAAGGTGAGGCACAGGCTGGGAGTTTCTACTAATTCTAATCCCCTTTAATTGGCCTAAATGCTCAAAGGAATTAATAATGCAAGAGATCATATTAGCAACAATTATGTAAATATACAGAGACAGAGGATCTCCCTGACGAAACCCCTCTAAATGGAGTATGGAGCTGGTAATTTGCCCAGTGAAGCTAACCTAATGTTGGACACTTATGACACACTGCATGGTTAATGCTATCCATTTGTTAGGGGAGTTCATCTTCTCTATTAATATTTTTTATCAGTCTAACAAAGCCAATTATACATTTGTATTTGAATGTTGTAAATCTCACTGCAAGAATCAACACTGTGATATTACTATTGGAAAATTAATCTTTTAGTTCTTCAAATTTTAACTTATTTATAACTCAATTCTCAAACTTTTGACTCGCTTGTATTTCAGTCTTTAAGTTTTTGACTCATCTAAAACTTTTTTTTTTTTTTTTTTGCTCAGAACTCATCTAAAACTCAATCCCTTTATCTTTTTACTTGTTGAGATTATCCTTTGCACCCATAAAGTTATCTTATGAGGTAAAAATTACTTACAGCTCAGCTGAAAATGAAGATTTAAATATGGAGGTAATATTATTGATGTATTTTACTTAAAAGTATATCATATTTTTGTTCATGTTTTGATTGTAGGGTGACACCAAGCAAAATGATACTCGCATTAGTATAGAAAAGTCATGCCCGCCTCGAAGAAAAAGGCAGGCACGTACGGGGTGTGCTTTTTGGGGGCGACGCCCATTAAGCAAATGCCAGATTCCAAATTTCCAGTCTTCGTCTTCGTCTTCGTCTTGGGCCTGCGTCTAGGTTTTGTTTCATGGCCCCAATGCTGCTGCTGCTGCTCCTCCTCCTCCTGTCCCCAGCCAACCCTTGCCTCTCCCTCGATATTCACCCTCAAGACAAATCCTCTCTCTTACTCTTCCGCTCATGGCTCCATGACCCCTCCCGCTCTTTGTCCTCCTGGCTCCCTTCCAATCCCAACTGCTCTTCCTGGACTGGACTCACCTGCCACCCCCTCTCCGGCAGAGTCGTCTCCATCAACCTCACCTCCCTCCTCCTGTCCGGCCATTTCCACCCTAACCTCTGCCTCCTCCCTTCTCTCTCCTCCCTCGATCTCTCTCACAATCTCTTCCACGGCCCTCTCCCTCCCTCCCTTCTTTCCCTCCCATCCCTCCGCTATTTGAATCTCGAAAACAATCGTCTCTCTGGCACCCTCCCCGATTTTCACCAGCCCTTACTCTTTCTCAATCTTGCTTCCAATCTATTTTCCGGTACTTTGCCCTGCTTTGCTGCTTCTGCTTCCTCTCTCGCCGTCTTAAATTTATCCAACAATTCTATCGTGGGCGGCCTCCCCTCATGTATTGCTTCCTTACAAGCACTCACTCATCTCAACTTATCATTTAACAGCTTGACGTACAAAATATCTCCTAGGCTTTTGTTCACCCAGAAGCTCCTCGTTTTGGACTTGAGCCATAATGACCTCTCTGGTCCTATTCCTTGTAAGCTCGCAGACACCACAGACAAAGTGGGCCTTTTTCTTCTTGACCTTTCTCACAATCAATTCTCTGGTGAAATTCCGCTGAAAATTACGGAATTGAAAAGCTTACAGGCTTTGTTCCTTTCCCATAATCATCTTTCTGGCGAAATTCCTGCTCGAATTGGAAATTTGACTTACCTTCAAGTCATTGATCTCTCGCACAACTCTTTGTCCGGCACCATCCCGCTAAATATTGTTGGGTGCTTTCAGCTGCTTGCCCTAATACTCAACAACAACAACCTCTCTGGTGCAATTCAACCCGAATTTGATGCATTGGATAGCTTGAAGATATTGGATATTAGCAACAATGGGTTTTCCGGTGAGATTCCGCTCACTCTGGCGGGCTGTAAATCTCTCGAGATTGTAAATTTTAGTTCCAACTATCTTTCTGGATCCTTGAATGATGCAATAACCAAATGGACGAACCTCAGGTATCTTTCTCTGGCTCAAAATAAATTCAGTGGAAGTCTGCCCAGTTGGTTGTTCGCCTTCCAAGAAATAGAAATGTTGGATTTCTCTGGCAACAAATTTTCCGGCTTCATCCCTGATATCAATTTGAAGGGGGGCTTATTGTTTAACAAGACAGGCATCCCCGTTAGGGAGCCACGGGGCGTTTCAAGAAATGTACAACTGAAAATTTCAGTTGTTGTCGCTGATAGTTATCAATCCAGCTTTAAATATATCCTCTCCTCATTTGTGGGGATTGACCTATCCCACAATTTGCTTCGCGGAGAGATCCCAAAGGGTTTGTTTGGACTAGCTGCCTTAGAATATCTGAATTTGTCGTACAACTTTCTTGATGGACAGGTCCCAAGTTTGCAGAAAATGCAGAGTTTAAGAGCCTTGGATTTGTCACATAACTCCCTGTCTGGTCAGATCCCAGGAAACATTTCCAGCCTTCAAGATCTGACCCTCTTGAATTTTTCTTATAACTGTTTTTCTGGGTATGTCCCTCAGAAGCAGGGGTACGGGAAGTTTCCGGGGCATTTGCTGGAAATCCCGATTTATGCTTGGAATCATCCACAGAAAGATGTGATAAAGCAAGAAATGCATCAAAGAAAGGGAAGTCTTTCAAGGAGGATATGATGGATGGACCGATATCTGTGGGGGTTTTCTTTATAAGTGCCTTTGTCAGTTTCGATTTTGGTGTTGTTGCTCTCTTCTGTTCACCTAGAGCAAGAAATTACATCCTCCAGACAAAAGTTTGATGTAATGCCAGTTACTCACGATGATGAACACATTTTCACCTGTAAATTCTCTCATTTTCTTCCCTTTATTTATTTTGTAGTGTTTTCTAATATGGGTGGCGGTCTATAGAGCGGGAATGAGTTGGGCTCATAGAGCTTACCGTTTATCCTGGATCAAAAATTACTCCCATGAAAGGCCTATTTATATAATTTAGGCTTAAGTATAGAAGACCGTTAAACTTGTTGCTCATAACTTCCTTCGAATTTCCGGGTTTAAACTTCTCATGTTTTTTCCTTAATTTTAACACCCCCCCTCCAAAAAAAAAAAAAAACTTTTATTTTTTCACCATGAACCCTTTGCTGTGAATTCACCACTAATTTCATTCCTAACAGAAATTGACAAGTCACATCAATATAACACGTATCATCCCCTGTCATCCTATGTAATCTAATAAATTTAATAGCCCTAGCTCTCCTAGGAAGATGGCATCTGCTCGCTGCGTCTCTAACTCTCTATGAGCTTCCTTTCAACTTTTAATTTCAATCCTTCTAAAAGGGGGAAAAAGTCATCATTCTGCATATTGTCACGTCCTTAGTTAACCCCTTCAAGGAGATGGTGACGTGGTTCTGACTAGCTATAGGCATCATCTTTCGGCCCCAAGTCTCTCACACATATCGATCGGACACAGATCTCCTGCCTTTGACGGCCATAGCACCTCTTTTTTTCCACACATCTCATTCCCAAATATGATTCCCACCAGAATTACACATAACATCAAGTCTACACATGTAAAACTTCAGATCCTATATTTGCAAAAACACAGAAATTTCTGGTAATAGATGGCTGGTTTTCAAAAAGTTGGAATCTCTAAGTCCTTGTTAAAATTTGTTGCAGGAAAGAAGTAAACAAAAGGAAGCTAGGTAGACTCAGATTTAGAACAGAGTCATTTGTGAAGAGAGTGGAGCACTCTATGAGGAAGAATGAAGTGTGTGGGAAGGAAAGAATACAAAGAAGATGATGTTGCATCAAACGATGGAATTCTGCTCAGAATTCCAAGAAGAGGAAGCTTGGAGACGACGGCAAGGGGATACTGGGAAAACTAGTTTTTTTTTTTTTTTTCCCCTTTTTTAAATATTAAATGACAATTTAACCCTTGGTAAAAAAATGTATAATTGCTGGATACATGGCAAATGAATCATCTGCAGCTATTCAAATTTTATTATTTTAGAGATGATAGGAGGGAATTGTGTTCTTTGTTTTGCTCAATTAAGAAGTTTATGTTTTTTTAAATCATAAAATTTGAATTTCTCCGATGATTCATATGACATATAGGATTAAAATAAAATAAGTTGTTGTATTTTAATTAGTCAGAGGACAGATGATGTGGCACTCCTAGAGTATATAAGTATTTCTCTAAAAGAATATGAGTTATTATATTTTAATTAGTCATAGTACAGATGAAGTGGTGCTCCCAAAGTATTTAAGTATTTCTCTATTTGTTGTACATTTATTATATTACATAGGATGATACAGAGGATGCCATGTAAGATGTTATAAATATTATATTGATCTGTTAAATTCCATTACAAAGGTCACGGTGAATTAACAGCCAGGGGTTCATGGTAAGAAAATAAAAGCTTTGCGGGTTCAATTTAAACTCTGAAATTTTAGAAGGTTATCTGCAATAGATCCGAAGTTCAAATGAGTCTTGTATAATTAAGCCTATAATTTAAAATTTTTTTAAAAGAAGTTAGATAAATTACTTATAACATGTTTAGTTCACAAAATCGAAGAAAATGTAATGTAATAACTATATGATTATATTTGGTTTGTCCTCAAAGGAAAAATGATGCATGGTATAAAAACCTTTGGTTTGGTTGAATTAACATCAAATATGAGAATAGATGAGAATAATATAATAAGAGATAACATTACTCTTGTCTACGTATATATGTATAATGGATTAAATATTTATTTTTCACCGAATAAACATAATAACCTTGGCCACATATATATTAATTAATTAATTAATTGAATTAATCAAAACTATATATATATATAACAACTAATATATTAAGTTAGACATATATGATAATAAATTAAAGTATAATGCAGGCGTGTTAATTAAAATTTTGTGTGTGCATATATTACTCCTATATCATATTAATTTTCAATGTGTACTTGTAATTGATGTTGGCATCAATATATTAATTTTTGGGAAAATCACAGTTAGCCCAAGGACCATAAAAAATTACAAAAAAGCCCCAATAGAAATTTATATATAAAAAAGTTAGGACTTTTTTGATATTATTATTGAAACAAAATCCAAGTTTTTAAATTTTGTTGTAAATATAACACTTCCTATTATGAATATGACTTTTTCTCGTTGTAAATGACCAGATTTAGAATTTTGTTGTAAATATAGCACTTTGTAAATGATCTCTGTATGCTTAGGGACTTGAATTTAAAACAAAATCCAAGTGTTTAATTTTTTTTTGTAAATATGGCACTTCTTGTTGTAAATATAGTTTTTTTTTTTTTTTTTTTTTTTTTTTTTTTTGAATGGCCAGGGTTTTAATTCTTTTTGTAAATATAGCACTTTCTTTTGTAAATATAAGCACTTCCTATTGTCAATACAAATAATATCAAAAAGTCTCTAGGGACTTTTGTCATATTTGAATTTCTATTGAAACTTTTTTGTACTTTTTTATGGTCCTTGGGACCTGACTGTCATTTTCCCTTAATTTTTCTATATCACTTATAATAAGTTATATTATTTATTGGGTTAAATAGTGAATCCATCCTAAAAGTATACGCTCAAGAGCAATATTGCCGAAAGTTTTTTTTTTTTTTTTTTTTTTTTAATCTCAATGTCACCTCGAAAATCTAAAAGCGTAGTAATGTTGCCCTTTTTTGTTAAAAAACTAACGTTGGTCATTAACTTGTTAACCGAAAAGGGAAACATCATTACGTTTTTAGATTTCCGCTAACGACATTGAAGACAAAAAAAAAAAAAAAAAAAAAAAAATTAGGGCAATATTACTCCTGGACATGTACTTTTGAGATGGATTTGCTACTTAACCCTTATTTATTTGATTTGATTATTCTAATGTTTGAACAAAATGAATTTATCATGTTTTTATTTGATAAATAAACTCAAACAAACTTTATTATTTATAAAATATGGATAATATACTTCATTTTGTATCGTGTATACGCAGGTTGATGATAATTCTTTACAAAACATGAGTAATATGCTTCATTTTATATAGTGTATACTTGTGTTCATGATGATTCTTTAATATTTAACGGTCGGGATATTATGGAGTGTATACATTGTTTTGGTAATTTTTTAATATTTAATTGTGTGAAATATTGTTTAATGTGACATCTTAATATTTTTAAATGGTAGAATATAATTTTATTAATTTTTTGAGGGGAAATTATTTTTAAATTTCTATATTATTTTTTAACATTTAGTGATGATAATTTTTAATATTTAATAGTGTTTATACGTGGACACTTTGGTTAAATCAAAAAATTATGAAGACAATAATATATTTTTCACTTCATTATAAGAGGTTTTCATTTTCATTTATCAGTCTTAGTGTAATCCTGACTATATCAAATCATTTGATGTAATCAATGTTACAAATATAATCCTCCTTGTATATGTCCAATTGCAATCCTATTATATCAAGGTTACATATAGTATCTTCCCACAGAATCAAACCAAAGGGGCTATAATACATGTGACCTAATTTCTTTAAATTACTTTTATATCACATTAAGTTATACATTAGATAAATTAGTTTGAAGAAAAATGATAAATATAAAAGATATATATATATTTTTTTTAAAAAAAATCAATTAAATCCGGTTGAAATACCAAAATCCTTTCAACAAAATTCTTAACTAATCCGAGAGGAGTAATAAGGGATTTCAGAATAGGGTAAATTTATATTTATACCCTGTTTCCTAGGTCCTGGCCTATGCTACTCAAATAACACCTCTTGCCACCCCAAAGAATGAAAATGAGAGCTTCAGATTTCGCGCAAGACGCTCAACATCCTCCTCCTCTAGTCCCCTTGTAATTAGGCCTAAAGGTCTTATTTGAATTTGCAAAGGAAGCCTAACCAATCTTTTAAAGAATTTGCAGAGTGACAAGCATTTCATATGAACCATGCTTTATGCACTTTTCTGCAATGGTTTGAAGGGCGGTGATTGTCACACTGCTGCAGTAGTTTTTCTTATAAAATGACAATTTAATTAAAAGAAAAAAGGTTACATCTACCAGGTCCCTAAAATTACATATCTAAATAAAAGTAAGGAGTGAACCTAATAAGAAGTTAAATATATCAGATGGGGAATGAGAAAGAAAAATCGAAGGGAAAGGAAAAAGACTTCAAACAAGAAAAGATATTCTGATGAATGATATTTGATTATCTGCAAGAAAGGAAAATTTGCACTAGATGGCTGTGTCGAAAGATAATTTTGACCTCTAGAAGCAGCACGCCTCTGCCCATCATCGTCTTTTTAGTGTCTTGCGCATCCAGTCGTCGAGTATATGAGTTTCATTATAACAAGAGTGCAGATTTGATAGGACTAGGCCTACTTCTGGAAGCATTACAAGAGGATGGATGATGTTGAGCTTCTTGTGCCGTGTCTGGACAGAGAATGAGTGAGAAGGATGAGGGCAGAAAGAGGTATGCCTGATTGATTAGAGAGGAGATAAGCTAGTTAATATTCAAGGGTTTAAATGTAAATTTACAAAATTCAGAAAACCTCTTACTGCTAGTTTAGCCTAAATCTGGATTTTAGTATTTTAACTGGATTAAATTGAGATTTTCCCAAAAATAAATGCCTTACATTTAGAATTAGCTTCGACATCTAAATCTGGAAGAGTGTATATATATGACTTTCGAGCTTGCTTGTCTAATTAGGGTTTAATCTGAAATGACAAAATCATGAAATACCAGAATCCCTGTTCCGGGAATACAAAGGCGCAAGCATAAGGTGGGAGGCAGAAAGTGCTGGGCGAAGGCAGACGCCCCATCTGTTCATTCGGAGCATCGAAAGAAAAACAAAATCCATAATCGTGATTCATGACATGACGCCCGTCTATCTGCTATGAATGAATTATTAACAACAGAAAAGCCAGCGAATCGGAGGGAGACACATGTAGTTTAGCATTACATTAATTATGGTATTGGGATTAGGAATAGGAATAGGAATAGGAATGCATTGTAATGCCATGTTCCTTCGAACCTACCTATTCTACCCCAAGTAACACCAGCCGATAGAGAGTTCAACATAATAGCATGTCCTTTCCGGATGCTCCAATTCAATATGTTGAATGAGGTTAAATAATTGCATCGAAAAGGCTCATCTACGGAGAACTAAATCTGTAGCATTCGCTATCATCGCTTTACTCATAGCGTTTCGACATTACTGACATCCTATTTTCTCCATTTTACCACCTTAATAGCAATTCCTCCTGTCCTAATATTTGATAGGACCGTCCAGGCTTCCAGATGCAAACTGCCAACTCACAAGGGGAAAATAAAATGAGACTATTGTATAAAACAAAATTATAAACTAATAAAACAGTCTAATTTGCTCCTACAACATTCCAATAATCCGATTAGATAGAAAAGGTAGCTTTTCATATCACTCCTCCACTTGTTGCATTTACACCAGGAGACTTAAACTCCGTAATGCAACAACTTCAAAAGACCCCGTCTTTTGTTATTTAAGCCACAACACACGCACAAAAATAAAAATAAAAAACTAACCTGTTGGACAATTGGATTTGTTGATGTAGTAAATTCATGCGTCATTCCTTCCCAGACAATCTTACCCTTGTGTAAAAATAATAACCTGTATTCATGCAGTGACCTCTTAGGAATAGGGTGCATCACGACCAGGCTGGGCAAGAGACAGTCTATGTAGAAGACCTGCAACCAAACTGAAAATACCCTTTTACCTGTCAATAGCTCTTTTAATGGTACTATGTTGATGGGTGACAACTACATAAGATGCAATCTTCCCAGGTTTTCCAAGAGCATCGCGTCCTTTTATGTGAACAGAGCGGATCAGATCCTCAACTACAGTAGAAGCTATGGGATCCAGTCCAGCAGTTGGTTCATCATACAAAAGCACCTGTACAGTAGTGCAGAAAAGTCATTTACCAACAGAAAGGGGAGAGATGGGAATTCTGCTAACTGATTAAAAATAAACGCTTGTTAAATTTACAATATCTAATAATAATCAATTAGTGAAGCAACAGTAACCAGGAAACTCAGCATATTGATTGTGACTGTAGACACACCATAGAAATTCTTCACGACCAAACTAACAGCAAGAACTACAGGCGGTTTAAGGAAGATATTTGAACAAGAGAGGCAGGGGGAAGAGAAGGGGGTTAGGCGGAATTATTGTCCAAATCATCTAATGCAGTAAGAGCATGTAGTTTTAATAGTTTGTTTAATTGTATCTTGTTCCAACGGTAAAAAAACTTAGGCAACATGCTTATCAATTTTCTTTGGGTTAATGACATTATTGATCCTTATAGTTTGATTGAATTATGATTTTAATCCATGTAATTTCAAATCATGGTTTTTCATCCCCATAATTTCTCCCATCCAAAATGTTAGTCCTTATAGCTTCATAACAACTAGGATTTGGTACCTATAGTTCTATACGTTTTATGATTTTTGATTTTGGTCCCTATATTTCCTCGTTAAAAGTATAAATGAAAATAGGCAACTTAAGTACCTCATAGAGAAATCAATTTTGACTGATAAAATCAAGAGGAAAAATCGATTTTCAGCAATAAAAACTTACTTCTAACACCTGAATTCATGCTGTTTCCTTACTTTCAAATCTGATTTCATCAATTTGAGAGTACGAGATCATTTTCAGCGGGTGTAAGTTTTCTTTACCTATGTGCAACATATCTTATACTATGTGCAAATGATTTCCATATTTAAGACTTTTGCACTTAATTGAGAATAGGTCGCACACGATTGAAGAAGGGTTGCACTCACTATTCGCCAAGGATAATTGCATTAGGTCCCTAGGGGAATTTTGTTATTGAAATTTTTAATAAGGTTTGGTTTTGGTTCCTATACCTTTAATGAGCTTTTTTTTTTTTTTTTGTTCCCTATATTTAACGGCATCAGCAAATTAATGCCATTAAACTCAAATCCAAATTTTTATGAACTACAGGGATTAACATTTTGATCAGAAGAAACTATAGGAATGGAAAACCCCAATTTGAAACTTAGAACAAAATAAAAAAATAAAAAATCATATTGTAAGAACCAACAATAATAAACCCATTTAATTTTCATTAAAAAAATATTTCCAACGAAATTCATAATAGGTTAGATTTGTTGCCAGGTGCATATGCCTTCATTGTCTACAGTGACCAAGGGTGCATTTATGTTAGTTTGGAGTGTTGTACTATTTTGTCATAATAAAAGTAATTGTGTTTAATTTTCAACACCAGTAGCCTCTTGTATTCCCTGTGCTATTCTTGTAATATTATCTAGGGTTAATATTAAACTTTAAGGGGCAAGGGCATGCTTGGTTTAATCCTATAAAGCCCAATTCCAATTAACTATGATTCCATTCCCACAGATGGTCCATTCAGTTTGTCATTTTGAGTCTGAAGGTCGATTCTCATGGAAAGGCCTATTAGCCTTTTCATGTAATAAGGACCCCTCAAAAATACCTATGCAATGCCCATTCCTAGTTGTCTGAATCAACATGTTAACAACTGTACCCTCTTCTTTCTTTCTCTTCCACTCTCTCTTTTGACATCCTTATTCTTCTCCTTAGTTGGTCCCCTCTTCCACAATCAGCAGCATCACCATCAACCTCATCTCCTCCTGTAACCTCATTATGCGCTAGCATCTTTGGCATTTCTGGATTTGCTTCAGATGCCAGAACTTCTTCTTTGGAGTTCCAACACAGCCAATCTACTTCTCCAATGTTTGAACAAAGCCATCATTAAACTACTACACAATCTCCACTCCCTAGCTAGTTCAACACATGATGAAGGTAAAGAAGAAAGATGAAGCCAATGAATTTGAACTTGATGTGCCTGCACTCAAGGAAGAAGATGATGTGTCCTTCATGGTCTGCAATGATGCCTGAGTTCCAGTTCTTCAACAAAACCATCGATGATAGTTCAAGGAAGAAAACATTTTGCTGTATGTCTGTCTTTTCATTTTGTTATTTTGTTGATTTGATTCATTTAATCTAGGTTGAATTTAATTTCTGATTTTATATTACATGTTAGTTTGATTCTTATTTACTTCTGATTCTATGAGACCAGCAGTGATGAAGATGAAAGCGCTGGTGAGGAAGAAAGGAAATGACTAAAGGTGGAGTGGGGAAAACATTTTTCTGGAGCAAGGCATTTTGTATTTTCACTTGTTTTCTATTTAATTAAAAATCAGAAAAACTCCGACATCATACCAAACATGTTCGCATTGATAATCATTTCATTCCATTATATTCACATTCTTTTTATAAATTAAACAGGCCCTAAGGTGAACAAAATTTTAGCAGTCAACATACCTCTGGTTCTATTGAATCATTTGTTGTGTCATAAATAATGGACCGTGCTAAGGCAACTCGTTTTTTCATCCCACCGGACAACTCCGAAGGCAGCCGATCCTCAACACCCTATAAACAAAAGGATGACAAATTAGTCTATATGCTAGAGACAGAATGACAATGAAGCAATGGTCAAAGAAAACTGAAGGGGTGCGGGTCTGGGAACCCTTTTAATTTTCAGAAATTGTTATTTTCTTAACCATGCTTCTTGACAATGCTTGGATCACATAATGGTTGCAACAAGTATTAACACATGATGTGACATGTTCAGATGGGGGAAAAAGATATACCTACAGTCAGACAGAAAATTGCATGAAGTGTACCTTTAATCCAACAGCTGCCAAGCTTTCCTTGACAAGCTCTGAAATTTGATCCTCAGACATTCTTGATTGTTCATACCTGATCAAATAACAAAGTTGGTGCTATTAAATAAAAGATTATGCAACACAGCAAAATAAATTATTTTTTTTATATTTTGTCACACCCAATATTGGGACCACATCTTACAAGAGAAAACCAACATTTTCACGTACAGTCAAAGAATCAAAAAGAGCTGCACTTTGGAACACCTACAGACAAACAAATAAAACCACAATGAAAAAGTAATAGCACTGACGAACAAGCATGATGCGCGTAACTCTAAAACTTACTAATCCAATCCGAAGGCCAGATATCTCTTCATCGCTTATCAAACCAGCCCTCTTTTTACCTCGAATGTAAACCTCTCCCTTCTCATTTAACAGAGATAAGAAGCAAGAAAAAAAAATTAGAATTTGCTTAAAACAATTGTTTAAATTAATGTCACTAACCCAATCTGGATGTAACTGTATATTTTACCTTGTCCGGAGCAAGCAATCCTGCAACAATCTTCAAAACAGTAGATTTGCCAGTCCCAGAGGGACCAATTATTCCAACAGCTTCACCATGTCTGATCTATTCATAATGCAAAAGAAGAAATGAAATTAAAATATTCAGCAAGCTCCCTAGAGCGCATATTGATACCAGTAAGACCTCCATTTCGAACAGTATAGCAGTCATACTGATCATCGGACCTTGGCATTGTTTAAATTTTTTCTTATTTCATGCAAGCATGCGCAGAACACACAAATTAAGAAAGAAAAAAAAATCAATGAAAGGATATTACCTTGAAGTTCACACCATTTAGGATTTTCTTTTCCCCAAAAGACTTGTAGACCTCTTTACACTCAATAAGAACATCAGAATCGTCCTCAGGATCCCCTATTGTGTTTAAGTGCTCTGATTTAGAAGAACCCTACATATATTCTTGTTATCAGTTAATCAAAAATTAGAATAAATTGTAAATTTCTCATAAACCAGGGAAATTTAACTACCAGAAGCTCAGAAACAAAATAAAACTCAGGGAAAAGGAGTGATCATCCAAACAGAGACACAAGTGGTTGCATTACAGGATAACTTCTGGTATTAAGGCACTTTCACCGATAATCAAAAGGCTCAGATTTGGTAAGCTGATAAAATATGTTGCAACGCATACACAAAAAAACAGCCAACAGGGCAAGAACTGTAATGGGGAACGGGCAAAATTGAAGATTGCACGGCGCAAAGCAAAAGAATGGTTATTACATGCAGACGACAGTGCTAGGCGGCTAGCATTGACAAAACGACAACGACGGCGCCAGCCGGTAGAGGAAATAGGCTCGCAAGAAGCGGTCAAGAGGAACAACGAAACAGGCGTTGAAATAAAAATCGAGACAAAAGCCATCAATTAAACTTAGTGTTGAGAAAAAAATACTACAGAATTACATTAAATTTAATTGCCGATGACTCATCGCTCATCAAGTTTCGAGGAGAAGCCACACACGCGCAAACAGCCTTCCTACGCTCGTTGCTTTGCCTAGCATAGAATGAACTTATCGCCCTTGCATCTGCAGCCGCAAATTTAGTCGATCGAGAGGCGCCATGCTGGGTGGACGGGGGAAACAATGAAACACTTGATAAGGAAACCATTTTGCTTGGGAGCAACGGGTTCCTTTATTAGAAAATTAGGGATCTTGTGAGCAGGAAAGCCCTCGAGCAGAAGGAAGCAATTCAGGGGTACACAAATCCGATTTCAGGTAATAGAACCTTCGATGAATGCAGGGCACGCGGATCAATAAGAAGGAGAGAGTAGAAATGACGCGGGTAAAACTGGAAGTTGAGGATGGAATTGAACTGCGAATTAATTGCTTCTGCCTAGTAGTCGTGTTTTACTAATACCATTCTCCCAAAACCCAGTTCGAAACTCCGAACTCATCCCTCTTCTCTTTATACTCGATGAATAATCTTCCAATCCCAATACTCACTCAACCAGTTTTAGTTTAAAATTCTTAATATACTTCTTCCTGGCCTTGCCATCTGTTGCGACGCGGAGTTTTCCATATCTCTGTCGTTAAATCTTGGAAAATTGACCAATCATCGTCCCTATAATTTACACTCTTTTCCGAATAGGTCCCTACATTTTAAAAACCTTGTGAACTCCTCCCGGAAAGTTTGACCTGATTGCCCGGTTAGTCCCTACCAACTACAAGTACCCATCTAAGGCAAATAACCATGTACATTAAACATGAACATAAATTACTTAAATTACCTAAATCCTACAGGGTGGAAAGTATTTGCCTAAATACTACACCTTTTTTATTAGAAGACAATATTCATAAAAATATCAAATGCTTGTAGTCATTGATGGATATGGATAAATGCTATCAACAAGAGACAATTTATCAAAAGAAAAAAACTAAACATGTTGGATATGTCTTGTAGAATCACATTTGAAGAGTGATCCCATTCTGCAACCTACAGGAGAAATCGTTTTTTCACACAAAAAATGTGTGGGAACTCCTTTGGATCTAATCTGAAAAGTGTGCACTTCATTATCCAGTGGATTGCGGCTTGTAGACACATATGAGCAATGTTTTGATTAGAAGACACCTTTTTCAATGTCAAAAATTGAATGGATTGACCTTGATAGCAGATAAAAGCACAATAGCTCCACAAAATCAAAATTCTAAATCTTTGCAAAATGATGGTCCATCCTTGATCTAGAATTGATTGAAGTGGTTGTAGAGCTTGATGGTTAGGAGTAGCTTTCCTCGTCTTCATAATTCTGTTGAGAAGCAAAATTGCTGAGCAAGGATGCCATGAGAATTTCTTTAATTACTGATTCAAGATTTTTTTTCCCCCAATGATGAAGCTGCAAATTTCTCTGCATCCAAACTACCAAGATGAGCTTGATAATCTTGTTAAAACCTCATATTGACTGTCCCTGTGCAGGTCCATCAGTTTTCATCTAAGCCAAACTTTGAACCTCGAGAAAGATGTGAAAGGAAGCCTAATAGACAATCCACCAAACCAAACTGCCTTGGTGAAGGGACAGTTTATAAATAGGTGTTCTGATGATTCTGCTTCTCGGCAACCAAATGGCTAGTCACCAAAAATATTTCAGTCTTATAAAACTTTCAGTTTTTTCACTTTAGTCCTCATTAAAAGTTTCATTGAGGGACTAAAATGAAAATATTGAAATGTTTATAGGACTAAATGTAATTTCACGAACACCTGGGTTCTATTCTGTAATTTTCACCCCCTAATTTCAATTCCTAGTTATGCCCTTGTACTTGTATCAATGTACTTAGACTTTAATGTCTCAGCAAGAAGAGAACCAACAGGGGAATTGAGAATTCTCTAAAGTCACTTGGGTAGAAGAGCATCATTGACTTGGCCAATTGATTTGTTTCCAAATCCTCCTTTTGAAATAGGCCTTAAAATGAACTAATTGTTTGCAAGATGTATGCGGTTTCTATCACCATTAGAGCCTCGTAAGAAAATAAGGCATATTGAGTCAATTTGATTACATATATATTGAGGCAATTTAATGCATGATAGAACCTAAAATATTAACTCACAAAACAGATCTGATGAAAGTCAAACAAGAGGCCTGGGATAGCAGTCTAGCTTTCCATATTGTCTTTGATCAACAACTTGAGTGACTTCAAAGTAGACAAGAGATTTATTACATCCATGATGCACCCACGTACCCAGATATTTCTCAATTGCATATTGGATCTTCTGAGAGTGAGAGATGTTTGGATTGCAAATATTGAAAATTTGGATGCAATTGAATTAAGTTCTTGACTTTGAGGGGTGACATTTGCAGTTAGAGTTGGTAATTTGGGCTAGTATACAAGTTGTAGGCCAGCCCGTCACAACCTGTGGGCTAAATTGGGGAGGGCCTATGCAGCCTACCCCTTAGCAAGCTGGCAAAATGCTAGCCAGAGCCTGCTGCCAACTTGCCTATTAATTTTTGTGTTTTTTTAAAAATGTATTATACTCCCTTTTTTATTACTCTCACCCCCTTTCTCTTTCGCTCGATCACATCACACTCCCTTTCTTTTTACATTTGTATCAGGCAATCATTCTGACTCTCATTTTCCTCGTTTTTTCCATCCACCCACATCACAAAAACAAATAGACAACTCTCTTTTAAATTTAATAATAGCATAACAAATAAATATAATATGAAAATAAAAAATATGAATAAGTAGTTAAAAATATCAAAGGAAAGAGGAAAAAGGTATTTGGGTTTATTTTTCAAAGAAAATTGAAAAAATAAATAAAAAGAATTTCCAGCCCACCAGCTTGTGGGCCAACCTTTTATAGCTTGTGGGCTAAATCAAGGGTTGGCGCGGCATTAGCCAACCCAAACCTATCACTTTTGGTGCGCTAGCTGGCTGCGTCTAAGGGCTCCAACCTATTTTACCAACCCTAAACGTGGTTGTTATTGTCAAAAGGTAATGGGATTTTAAAGGTTCTATTTTGTTGCTTCGATTTTTAAGTATCCATCATAGTGTTAGTTCTCTAAGGGTTTTGATGATAACGACAATTGTAAACAAGATTAAGTATGGTTGGAATTTGTTGTCTTTAATATAAAACACTCGGCTTCGCCAAACTCGAGCCTCGCTTTTACAAACCGGAGGTTCGTTTTTGAACAAAGACCAAACTTGGGATATAACACTTTAAACCTTACACCAAACCTCGGTTTGTCTCGTGCGAACTCGAGTTCACAAATGTGAACCTCGGGTTTAGGTTTGGCCGAGAACATTCTAAGTTTAAAACTCTTTGAACTCGAGCCTATTAACTTGAACCTCGGGTTTACCTCAAGGAAGATTTTTCAAATTCTAAGAGCTTCGAACTCGAGCCTGTGTAATTAAACCTCAGGTTCATTTCAGGCCGAGAGCACTCAGAGTTTTTTTTTCAAAACAAACAAACTCGAGCCTGTGTAATTAAACCTCAGGTTCATTTCAGGCCGAGAGCACTCAGAGTTTTTCAAAACAAACAAACTCGAGCCTGTGTAATTAAACCTCAGGTTCATTTCAAGCCGAGAGCCTTTAAGTTTTTCAAAGAGCTTCGAACTCGAGCCTATCATTGTAAACTCGAGTTCAATTCCTACAAAGAGAAATGTGTCTTTCAAATTAAGAAAAACTCCGAGTTCTCAATATGAACCTCAGTTTGAACTTGAACACAAAAACCCGAGATCTTGCTAAACAAGGTCAAACTCGAGCCTACCCACTAATGGACTCGAGTTCATACTTTTGCTTGAAGTTTCTCAAAAGGCAAAATATCGATCTCCTCTCTCTCGGATGGTGTGAACTCGAGTTCACTATGTGCAAACTCGAGTTCAAAGCAACCCGAGAGCAAAGAAAGTTTTTATATCTCTCGAACCTCGAGTTCTATTTTGCAAACCTCCAGTTTAGAAGATTTGAACTTAAGCACCTCTACACTTTGAAGCCTCGAACTCGAGCCTCGCATGAATTGAACTCGAGTTCGTGTCGCCGATATCGAAATTCAAATCTCGACGATTCTCGCAAATCACTCTTGTTTGTTCCAATTGCTTTCATGAATCATTCACTTATGTTCCCGTGATATGTTTAACAAGTTTATTTAGTGGATTTCGGTTAGCACAGATGAAATTTAATGAAGAACAAGGGAAAAAGCAAAAAGTGGTCGAGCATTTATTGCACATCCGTGAATCAACCTCCTTTTGGTTAATTCACCTCAAGACGAATTCTCAACGTTCAAAAACACTTACTTCATCAAGTAAACTCTTCTCCAACGGGCAAATCCTCGCAGTTCCACCTCGATCATATTAGCACTTGGATTAGTTGGATGTTAGAGAGAAGATGACCGCACTTAATGATAATCACCTACAACGGTTGGATTCACCATTCAACGGTCATTTAATGTTCTCTACCTATAAATAGAGTGCATTAACTTCTTCTCAAGTTGACACATCTACTGAGAGCGAAAATTCATTGTGTTCAGCTTTCATCTATATTGTATCAATCGATACTTGCACTTCAGTGTTCATTTTATCTCGCTTCCGTGAGAGAGTTCTATCTCGTAAATCATTTATTGATTTAGATAACCACAAGTCGGGGACTTAGTGGTTGGGTGTATTGATTACAACTTGTAAGGGGGAGTGAGTTCTAGAGAGAGAACTACTCTTGAGTACAGAGTGTGTAATCAGTTTGTGAGTATAGTGGATTGAAAATCCCAAGTGTTGCTTGGGGACTGGATGTAGGTCAAAGATAAGACTGAACCAGGATAATTTCTATTGGCAAGCTTTCCTTCCTTCCTCCTCTCGTCTATCTCTCGGTTTCATTTCTTCAAAAAAGCATACTTCTAAAAGTTTTTAAAATACCCAATTCACCCCCCTTGGGTATATAGCTCCATTTACATTTGGTATCGAGCAAGGTCTTCTCCTAAGAGCTTAACAACTTGAGAAGGATCATTATGGAAGGTATCTTACCGATGGAGCATCTATCAACACCACCCGGCTTCAAATGGAGAGCACTACTCCTTCGGAAGGCCAAATTCAAAGTGTTTGTTATGGCAACTCGAGTATGGTCTCTGAGAGTATTTGAAAGAGGAGACTATGCTCCTTCAACCCTTGAAGATGGAGTTAGAGTTCCTAAGCTTGAAGAAGAATATGATGAGAATGACGAAGAAGTGTCACACTCAACAAAGGTCGTCCTACTTCTTCAAAGTGCTCTTAGCCAACAAGAGTACTTTCGTATTTGCAATCTATCTTCTGCAAAACAAATGTGGGATGCTCTCGAGATAGCTCATGAAGGAACAAATGAGTAAAGCAAAATAGAGTCAATACTCTCATGACCGAATATGACCTTCTAAGAATGAAGCATGGTGAATCCATTGGTGAGTTCCAAACTAAGGTTCACCCATCTCATCAATCAACTTGCTGCCTTGGGAAAAGAATATGACCAACCAGTCCAAGTAAGGAAGATCTTGAATATCCTTAACAAGGAATGGGAAGCAAAGGTCACGGCTATTGAAGAGGCTCGAGGAGAGTCAATGACGTCGATAGGCCGCTCTATTCGGAAGTCTCTCGAATATGAGGCTAAACTCAAGTTCAAGAAGGGACTTGATGAAGTTCATGGCAAGAACAAAGGAATTGCCCTCAAGGCTGCAAGAGAAGTTAGAGACTCGGATGGGAAAATGAGAATGAAGACGAAGATGAAGAAATTGGCATGCTGGTCCGAAGATTCAAGAAGTTCTACAAGAAGGACCAAGGCTTTAAGAAGTTTCACAAGGGCAGCTCCAAGTTATGAGGCAAAGAAGCCAATCATCTGCTACGAATGTCGAAGCCCGGCCACATCAAGTCTCGAATGTCCTCACCGAACGACAAAGATAAAGAAAAGAAGAAGTTCAAGAAATACAAGAAGAAAGCTTATGTCTCCAAAGATCTGGGGTGATAGCTCATCGATGAAGATGATGAGGATGAGGAAAAAGCCAATATATGCCTAGTTGAAGAAGAAGAGCAACGTGCTAAACTTGAAGAGGTTTGTCTTAGAGCATCAAGACCCAACAAGTGGTACATTGATAGTGGGTGCTCAAGACACATGACTGGAGATGAATCAAAATTTCTCTCAATCAAATCAAAGGATGGTGGTAGAGTCACATTTGGAGGAGACCAATCGGGAAAAATTGCTGGAATTGGTGAGATAGGAAACAATGAAGGTCCTCTCATCAAAGATGTCTACCTTGTAGAAGGATTGTGTCACAACCTCCTAAGTGTGAGCCAAAGCACCGACAAGGGTAACTTAGTTATCTTTGATTCAAATGAATGTTTGATTGTTAGAAAGGATTTAGTCCCCATTGACGATTTGAAAACTAAAGCCTTATTTAGAGCACCTAGAGATGGAAATTGTTACACTCTTAACCTCTCTAGCAATGCTTCGCCGAAAATTGTTTTGTTAGTAACTTGAATGAGAGTTGGTCAGGCATAAACGATTAGCTCATGTTAACATGTTTCAACTTGACAAGTTCTTTGAAAAGGCTTTGGTCATTGGTATTCCTAAATTGAATTTCAAAAATGATATAGTATGTGATGCTTGTCAAAAAGGAAAACAAACCAAATCTTCTTTTAAAGCAAAAAATGAGATTTCAACTAGTAGACCTCTTCAATTACTTCATATGGATCTAGTTGGACCAGCTAGAGTAAAAAGTCTTGGTGGAAATCTTTACACCTTGGTCATAGTTGATGATTACTCTAGATTTGCTTGACGATATTTTTGTCATCTAAAGATGAAACATTTGATCAGTTTGTTACCTTTGCCAAAAAGGTCCAGAACGAGAAAGGCTTTGCAATTTCGGTATAAGGACCGATCATGGTGGCGAATTTGAAAACAACGCCTTCGCTGAGTTCTGACAATGTGGGGATCGATCACAACTTCTCGGCTCAAGGACTCCTCAAAAAACGGTGTGGTCGAGAGGAAGAATAGAGTCCTCACCGAGATGGCAAGGGCAATGTTAAATGAAAACAACACTTCTCAAGTGTTTTGGGCGATGCGATGAGTACGGCTTGCTACATCTCCAACCGAGCCTATTTGAGGAAGAAACTGAACAAGACCCCATATGAACTCTACAAGGAAAGAAAGCCAAATCTCACCACCTACATGTCTTTGGATGCAAGTGCTATGTGCACAACAATGGTAAAGAGAATCTTGGTAAATTCGATTCCAAAGCCGATATAGGCATCTTCATTGGTTATTCAAATAGGAGTAGAGCTTATAGAGTTTTTAATACTCGCACTCGTATTGTTGAAGAATCAATACATGTTGTTTTCTGAATCCAAATCTGATAAAGCCTTGACAATGAAGAAGAAAATGTTTTCAAAAATCAATTCTTTTCAAAAACTACTCCCGCTTCTATTGAAAATCCTGAAAATGTTTTTGAGGCTGATCCCCAAAACTCTATTGAAAATCCAGATCGGACTCAACCTAGAGCTTGGAAATTTATTAGAAATCATCCTTTAGACCAAGTTATAGGTAATGTTAATCGAAATGGAGTAAGAACCGAAATAGTACTTTGAATGAAGTAACTTTTTCTCGCATTTATATCTCATATAGAACCCTCTAAGATTGATGAAGCCCTTTCGGATAATGATTGGGTGATAGCAATGCAAGAGGAGTTACATCAATTTGACAAAATCATGTTTGGGATTTGGTACCTAGGCCCAAAGATCATCCCAGTCATTGGCACCAAATGGGTATTCAAGAACAAACGTGATGAGTCTCGCAATCATTGTCCGCAACAAGGCAAGATTGGTTGCCAAAGGCTATAATCAAGAAGAAGGAATTGATTATGAAGAAACTTATGCTCCGGTGGGCAAGATTGGAAGCCATAAGAGTACTTCTAGCCTTTGCATGTGTAAAAGGTTTTAAACTATATCAAATGGATGTGAAAAGTGCTTTTCGAATGGTTTTATACAAGAGGAAGTTTATGTAGAACAACCTCCTGGTTTTGAAAATGAACATTGTCCAGATCATGTATATCGTCTCAAGAAGGCTCTATATGGCACGAAACAAGCTCCTAGAGCTTGGTATGAGCGATTAAGCAAATTCCTTCTAGATCAAGGCTTTGTTAGAGGAAAAGCAGACACAACTCTTTTCATAAAGAGTAATAAGCTAAATGATATTCTAATGGTTCAAATATATGTGGATGATATTATATTTGGTGCTTCTAATGATGCTTTGTGTGAAGAGTTTTCAAAGACTATGCAGGGAGAATTTGAGATGTCCATGATGGGAGAGCTCAACTACTTTCTTGACTGCAAATCAAGCAAAGAAAAGACGGGATATTTATTTCCCAAACCAAATATCTGAATGATTTGTCAAAGAAATTTGGGATGGACCCGGTGCAATGGTGCGACACTCCTATGAGCTCAACTCGCTTCACTAGATGCTGATGAGGAGGGCAAAGATTTCAACATCACAAAGTATAGAGGAATGATTGGATCACTTCTCTATCTTACAACGAGTCGCCTTGACATCCAATTCGGTGTTGGGATGTGTGCAAGGTTTCAATCCGCTCCAAAAGAGTCCCATGCTTGAACAAGTAAAGAGGATATTCGGATATCTCTCGGACACAAAGACTCTTGGACTGTGGTTTCCCAAAGGTCAACCGGAACACTTGGTGGCATACTCGATTCGGATCATGCCGGCTACAAGACAGATAGAAAGAGCACAAGTGGCCAATGCGAATTCTTTGGCAACTCACTTGTCTCTTGGTTCAGCAAGAAGCGTACATCGTGGCCGTGTCCTCTACCGAAGCCGAATATGTGGCTCGCTTCAAGTTGTTGTGCTCAAGTGCTATGGTTGAAGCAACAACTTGCTGACTTGGGAGTTCACTTGAAGGAAATCCCAATTTTGTGTGACAACACAAGCACAATAAGCTTGGCCAAGAATCCAGTTCAACACACTCGGACCAAGCATATTGATGTGAGGCATCATTTTATAAGGGACCACGTTCGAAAAGGGATGTCAAAGTCATGTTCATCCCAACACATCTTCAACTTGCGACATCTTCACAAAGCCATTAGCCAAGGAACCATTCAATTTCATAAGAAGAGAATTGGGAATGGTAAATCCCAATGAGTATAAGTTATCCCTCACCCAATGTTAGTTTAAGTTTTGATGATTGAAAATTACTAACTTAAGCATCGGAGTATCAAGATTTGTTTTATGCAGCATATTCATTTCTAGAAAATTACTGAAGAAGAGCGCAAACTCGAGCCTATCATAGACGAACTCGAGCTCGAGAAGGCCAGAAAAGAAATAAGGATCTAACTATCCACGAACTCGAGCCCATAAGTGAGCAACCTCGAGTTCATTGGCGTCGAGAAAGCATACGACTTCAATAACATAGTTAAACTCGAGCCCGAATTAGTGCCCTCGAGCTCACGAGATACGAGAGGAACCAAGATCGAGATGGGCACGAACTCGAGCCCGTAAGTTTTGACCTCGAGTTCATCAATGAGGTTTAAGAGTTCTCATACACACTCTTAAAGTCCAGGTTAGTGCTAGTTCATGTGAACTCGAGCCTATGTTTTCCGGGCTCGAGCTCGTCGGTCATTTATATACGAAAACCTGAATTCTCTCTTCATTTCTCTCTCCCCGCGATCTTAACCCTAAATCTCCCAAAATCTCCCTATCTTCTTCGACCTATCCCTGCGAAAATGGCATCCAAAACCACCACCTCTGCAAATATTCAAGATTCCAACCGAAGAAACACTCAATCCACTTCCCTACCTCAGCGAGAACCTTCAGTGAGATTAAAAACTCGCTCGAAACGCCTTCACTATGGAGTTGACAAATGCAAGAGGAGTCCAAAGGGAAGGTTCGGATGACGAGTCACCCGCACCTAAGGGGGTTTCAATCCGTGAAGAACGAACCAAAAGACGCCATGATCCCGAACCAGTTCCGGAAAAGGGAAAAGAAAGGTCACCGAACCCACCGAGTCATTCGAGCGAAATTGCAACCTCAGAGGAAGCCGAAACATCACTCTATCCCTACCCCCGGTCAAGCCGCCTCAACAACCAAAGACGCAAGAACAATCGGGTCCTCAGGTATCTCCAAACACTCCTGCAATTGTCGAAATTTACCATCATTCTCGAATACCTAGAGGATTCTGTGAGGAACCCCGTCGCATGTCTCGCGAAGAAGGAATCAAATTTACGTAAAAAATATGGTGAAAGATCCTTCGTCCCATTGTCTATGTTGATCTAGCTAAAGTAAAAGAGGATTGCAACTTAGACCTTTCTCCCGGCTTCAACAATTCCATCCTCTCCTCTCAATACAAATCCCATATAACCCCAAATTAGTGAAAGTTTTCTACTTCTTTATGCAATCGATAATTTACTTGATGAAGAAGGGAACCTAAAAGAGGAAAGGATTACCACCAAAGTTAGAGGCCGTAAAATCACCATTTCCCCTTCTTATCTGAACTCCATTTTACAAATTTCAAATCCCCCTTCTCCCACAGATTACGATACACTCCACGTGCAATTCATAGACTACTTCGACCAAATGTGCCTGCTCGACAAACTTAACATTCGGATTTCACACCTCGCTTCAATGCCTCCTCGCAACCGTGCAATCTGGTACATTTACACTAGGAATCTCTTACAAAAGGGAGGCAACTTCACTCATTTTGCCAAGAAAGATTACCCCATTTTTGCCTCCATCTTGGACAAGCAACCCCACAATATTGGTCATTGGCTCTTTCATGAGATGTCCAAATTCGCATTCCAATCCGCATCATCTCAAATTCCTTTTCCAAGTCTCGTCTCGTGATTCTATTCCATGAGAGGATTTGGTACTTATCAAAGAAATGACCCTCCGCCAAGCCCCAAGAATTTGCGACATATCCTCAACCCGATGGGGATCAATCCCGAGAAGGATCGAACAGTCCAGGGCTCCGCCTAGATCAAGAGCCGCACGATCAAGAGGCACTTATTCTCGTGCACGAAGCCCGAGTGCTCCACCACCTTCCATGCCCTCGATTTCGGTGTCAAGGTCCAAGAAATTGTGGAAAAGGCAAGATGTCGATCTTACGAGCGAGTCGAAGCGAAATTGGGAAATTGGTATCGAGGTCAATCGCGGTCATAGCAATCGGTCGATACTCGGGAGGGTTTTCGAATTGAACAAGAAGGTCTCGAAGACTCGGCTTGCTGATCATTCCACCAAAGATCTCCACCCTTTTGGTCACCATGATGGATCTCGGTGGCAAGCCGGACCAAATCTTACAAAATCGAGTCTATGGCGGCCTCCACATCGCCTCTGACACTGTTTCGAACCTCATGTGCCTTCCAGATCCAACCCCTCCTTGTTTGATGATGCCAAAGGGGAGAAGAGGAATGAAAGAATTTTTTTTTTTTAGTTCTTATCTCTTGTCTTATCTATTTACTTTTGAAACCCTTTTGACATGACATTGCACTCTCTCTTGTACATCTGTTTCTGGCAATATTATCTTGACTGACTGCATTTAAACTCTGCTGATAATCTCTGCTGTTCCTCCTCCGATAAAGCTATCTTGACTGCATTTAAAGTTTTAAAGTAACATTTCAAATCCTTTTTCTTAATACTCTAGTTTACAAGTGTTGTCATCATCAAAAAGGGGAGAATGTTAGTTCTCTAAGGGTTTTGATGATAACCGACAATTGTAAACAAGATTAAGTATGGTTGGAATTTGTTGTCTTTAATATAAAACACTCGAGCTTCGCCAAAACTCGAGCTGCTTTTACAAACCGGAGGTTCGTTTTTGAACAAAGACCAAACTTGGGATATAACACTTTAAACCTTACACCAAACCTCGGGTTTGTCATGCGAACTCGAGTTCACAAATGTGAACCTCGGGTTTAGGTTTGGCCGAGAACATTCTAAGTTTAAAACTCTTTGAACTCGAGCCTATTAACTTGAACCTCGGGTTTACCTCTCGGGAAGATTTTTCAAATTCTAAGAGCTTCGAACTCGAGCTCCGTAATTAAACCTCGGTTCATTTCGTGCCGAAGAGCACTCGAGTTTTTTTTTCAAAACAAACAAACTCGAGCTCAGTAATTAAACCTCGAGGTTCATTTCGGTAGCCGAGAGCACTCGAGTTTTTCAAAACAAACAAACTCGAGCTCGTGTAATTAAACCTCGAGTTCATTTCAAGCCGAGAGCCTTTAAGTTTTTCAAAGAGCTTCGAACTCGAGCCTATCATTGTAAACTCGAGTTCAATTCCTACAAAGAGAAATGTGTCTTTCAAATTAAGAAAAACTCGAGTTCTCAATATGAACCTCGGTTTGAACTTGAACACAAAAACCCGAGATCTTGCTAAACGGTCAAACTCGAGCCTACCCACTAATGGACTCGAGTTCATACTTTTGCTTGAAGTTTCTCAAAAGGCAAAATATCGATCTCCTCTCTCTGGATGGTGTGAACTCGAGTTCACTATGTGCAAACTCGAGTTCAAAGCAACCCGAGAGCAAAGAAAGTTTTTATATCTCTCGAACCTCAGGTTCTATTTTGCAAACCTCCAGTTTAGAAGATTTGAACTTAAGCACCTCTACACTTTGAAGCCTCGAACTCGAGCCTGCATGAATTGAACTCGAGTTCGTGTCGCTGATACTGAAATTCAAATCACGATTCTCCGCAAATCACTCTTGTTTGTTCCAATTGCTTTCATGAATCATTCACTTATGTTCCCAGATATGTTTAACAAGTTTATTTAGTGGATTTCAGTTAGCACGAGATGAAATTTAATGAAGAACAAGGGAAAAAGCAAAAAGTGGTCGAGCATTTATTGCACATCCGTGAATCAACCTCCTTTTGGTTAATTCACCTCAAAGACGAATTCTCAACGTTCAAAAACACTTACTTCATCAAGTAAACTCTTCTCCAACGGGCAAATCCTCGAGTTCCACCTCGATCATATTAGCACTTGGATTAGTTGGATGTTAGAGAAAGATGACCAGACTTAATGATAATCACCTACAACGGTTGGATTCACCATTCAACGGTCATTTAATGTTCTCTACCTATAAATAGAGTGCATTAACTTCTTCTCAAGTTGACACATCTACTGAGAGCGAAAATTCATTGATTGCCATTTATTGTGTTCACTTTCATCTATATTGTATCAATCGATACTTGCACTTCAGTGTTCATTTTATCTCGCTTCTGTGAGAGAGTTCTATCTGTAAATCATTTATTGATTTAGATAACCACAAGTCGGGGACTTAGTGGTTGGGTGTATTGATTACAACTTGTAAGGGGAGTGAGTTCTAGAGAGAGAACTACTCTTGAGTACAAAGTGTGTAATCGGTTGTGAGTATAGTGGATTGAAAATCCCAAGTGTTGCTTGGGACCGGATGTAGGTCAAAGATAAGACTGAACCAGGATAATTTCTATTGTGCAAGCTTTCCTTCCCTTCCTCCTCTGTCTATCTCTCGGTTTCATTTCTTCAAAACAGAAAGCATACTTCTAAAGTTTTTAAAATACCCAATTCACCCCCTCTTGGGTATATAGCTCCATTTACACATAGCTGTGATGGATTAAAGAAAGGGTTAAGGTGCAAAAATACACATGTGCTTTTGTCCGAGGAGCGCCCAGCAATAAGTGCTTTTTTTAGGTGCAAAAGTGACTATGTGGTTACGAAATAGGAGCAAAAGTCACAGTTGCCGTTCAGGGGATGGACGTTGACCGTTTAGTTGGATGGTTTGACCTAAATTAATGACGTGGACGCTGACTGGGTGTCTGTAGCAGACAAGTGGAACTTGAGTAGTGGATGACATGGAAATTGCATGATTTATTTATCTGCAAAAATGTAATTTAGGGTTTTTATTCCCAAAATCTAAATGAAAAAGCATCTCAAAATCTAACACCTAACAAATATAATCTCCCTCGACTCCATATCTCCTTAAAGCTCTAGCGTACGATCTCTTTCTCAGCTCCAGCGTCAACTTCAGCTCCACCACGGCCTCACTCTTCATTCCTTACGCCGTTATGACTCTGGTAAATGTAACATTCCAGTCGATCTCTTTCTCCGATGGCGAAACGGAATGGCCTCGTCAATCTCTTCCTCCGATGGTGAAACACAGCGGTGTTGCAAATCAACCGATCTGGGTTGCCGTGTCCGCCCGTGCCGTTGCCAGCGTTTCTAGATCTGGGTTTCCATGTCTGAGTTTGTGCGCACTATCGACAGATCTCTTCCTCTGATTCTCGTGGCTCCTCCCTCACCAGCGTGATATGGATTTTTTTTTCTTTCTTTTTTTCTGATTGTTAGATGTAGAAATTTGGATCTGTTAGTCTGATATCTTCCTTTGATTTTTTTTTAAAACTTTATATATGCATATGTTAGCTTTGGAACTTTTGGATCTGTGTTATCTTATTTAGCTTTATAGTGAGTTCTGGTTCTTCCCCCTCTATCTTATTTATCTCTTTTTTTCCTGGTTCTTCCTACATTAATTTTTGTATATGCATCTTATTTCTGTGTTATCTTATTTGTATATGCATCTGTTAACTCTATTGGCCGTGAACCTTACGTTTTTGTCTGCTTACTCTTCGCGTCGTGAACCCTAACTTTTCTCCAGATCTTCCTTTCCCCAATTTGCTCGATAAGTGGATTATATCTGAACCTAGGTTTTCATCGCGAAGAATTGAACACTGGGTGTTAGATTTTGAGAATCTATTTTATTTAGATTTTGGGAATTAATCTATTTAGTTATGTGTTTGATTTGGGGAATTAATGTATTTAGTTAAATAAAAGAAAAATAAATTAAATTATTTCAGACAAATAAAACATTATTTTTCCAAGTCATCAATTACTCAGGTTCCACTTGTCTGCGCCACGACAACCCAAATCGACGTCCACGTCATTAATTTAGGTCAAACCATCCAACTAAACGGTCAACGTCCATCCCCTAAACAAGAATCGTGACTTTTGCTCCTATTTCGTAACCACATAGTCACTTTTGCACCTAAAAAAAGCACTTGCTGCTGGGCGCTCCTCGGACAAAAGCACATGTGTATTTTTGCACATTAACCCTTAAAGAAACCCAAGTACCCCATTTTGATAAAAACACAAGAATTAAAGTATTCATCACTTTCGCTTCTCGGATTGGAGAATGAGAGGGAGGATTTTTTTTTTTTTAAGTTAGAGCATTTTGGTATTTTGTTCTTGAAATTTCAGAATGACTTTGAATCAGAGTTAACACCATTAATTAAACTTATGTGGCACTAATACCATTAAACAAACTTATGGGGATACTGATTGGACAAGCTGAAGTGAAAAAAATATTTTTAAACTTATTTTTAAAAGCTGTTCTATAATAAAAAAAAATTATAAAACCATGTTTAGTCCGTTGTCGTGGGTTTGAAGCTCATGACTATGACGGAAGACGATCTGGTTCAATGCCCACTTATACTCTCTTCTTCCTTTTTCCAGATCCCGTTTATAAATGCAAACTCCAGCTGGTTCCATTTGTGCCATGAGGAAACAGTCCAAAATGGAAGTACAGTGAAAAAATAGAGTCATTTTAGATTGGTGACGGAAGGAATTTTTTTATATTTGACTTTTATAAACTTAACATAGTATAAAAATCAGTTTGTAAATATGATTATATCTTAAATTGACGGAGGAAAATGAAGCATTTGTGATAGCTTCTACAGGTGATAAGCTTCTAAAAAAAATGTGATTTTTTCTAGAAGTCACTTTTTTCAACTTTTGGTGTGACTTTTTCCAGCTTTTTGATAAAAATGTTAAGGATATGTGATCTAATAAAATATAGACTACTCCCTCCTGTCCTAATTATAGGAACTATTTACCAGAATTTGAAAAGATTAAGGAGAGAAGTTAAATTAGTTAATTATAATTATTTTACGAAAAGACCCCTACTTAAATTTAAAAATTACATTAAGGTAAAATCAATTTGAATCGGAGCCCCGCAATTGGTGCTCTCAATAGTCCGCGACTTCGATTACATGATATGACTCGGCTTTACCTTACTAAAATACTATGTCTTGCCCAATCCCAAAACTTGAAATATTCCTTCAGTGATATTTGAAGCCAATTGGATCCGTTGATAATGGTTCTGCCAACAAGTCCCAGTGCTGTTGGAATTTTAATTATTATATTAGTATATATTTAATTTTGAAAATATTCCATTAATTCTATTAAGTGGCCCACATTAATTCCGGTTTTGTAACCTACCAATCAATTCGAAGAACGGCCCATTCAATACGCAATAATTGCCAATTATTACACATTAATGGCATTCATCTCTGTGATGGCCAGAGGTTGGAATTCAAACGTGTATAAGGTTTTGGTCCCCTGAGTCTGCTCTTACGTTTAGAAGACACACCATCTACAGAGTGAGAGAGAAGACTTAGAAGAGCCAAAACCCAGAGTTCATCTCTTCTCCATCTGAAAACAAATCAATGGCTGGAGGTATCCATGATCTCTATTTTATTTTTCCGCATTGATCTAAATGTTAATTTAGGATTGAACATGTTTAGATTGCTTTATATCCAACATTTGGTATCAGAGCCACTTGATATGCCTCTGCCTTGATTTTGCCTTCTCTTATTTTGTTCACTGATCGAAGAGCCAGACCGATACTAATCTGTGTTATTTGATTTCGAAACATATTTTTTGTCTAATTTCTGAAAATTTTATTTTGGATTTATATCGGTATGCTTTTCAGATTATGTGTGATGAGAGGATATTATTTTTAATCCAAGGAATCATCACCGTCTTCGTACATATACATATCCCATTATGCTTTGCCAATGCAATTGTTTGAACTACGACATGTAATGGTTTTATTTGTCTTTTTCAATGCTTTTGAAACTATGGAATTATTGTTTGTGCTCAAAGATAATCATTGAGAAATCTGATATATGTTTCAAAATTTCCAATCTAGATTTTCTGGAAATATTTTCTGGTCTCTGTTCTCTTGAATCAATATATAAGTTAATTGATTCTTTGGTTTGAGATTTTTCCATTTGAAACTAATTGTTCTTAATCTCAGTATGGGTTTCTTGGATTCTTTTGAGTTTCTAAACGTCTCTTTTATGGGAAGAATCTGACAACCTTTAGGTTCAGATCTGTTATTTTTCTTTTTGATCTGGATCTGAGCGCCTATTTGCGTATATGCTTTCGATCTTGATTTTGCTTGATTATCCATGAATGCTGTCGTCGGAATCTAGATCTTTTCGATTTGATCTTTGATTTCGATTGTGTGATTATATTGAGCATATTGTTCTGGATCATTATCAATTTTTGGTGATTATCTTCCGTCATTATTGCATGAAAATCACCGTCGTTCGAACTTCCCGATTGCCTGAGAATCACCGTGAAATATGGAAGACAACGACATCAGGATCGCCGGAAACTGGATCTAGAGCACTGTTTCCGACGGCTGTTTCAGATCACGGTGTCGTCTTAGATCATGGCAGCGGCAGATCCTTCCCGTCGCATTCAGATTTGGTGATTGGAGCTGCCGGTAATGAGACCTGGAGTCGCCGGAAAAGGAGATCTGCATCTGCAGATCGGCAACTAGAACCGGGTCACGCGACTAGAACCGGGTTGACATCCGGGTATTAGGGATCCGGTTTGTGGGGAAGATGATTTAAAAAAAATGCTAAAAAAGGGTCCCTGTACGTTTTGAATTGATTAGCATTAATTTTCAAAAAGGTCCAAAGCGATTTCGAACTCAGGACAAGTGGATGAATGGCGCCTAAAGGCTAGCGCTTTGCCATCTGAGCCATGCATGCATATATGGCAGGAGGTGAATCATTATTAAATTTAAATGATCTATTAATTTTCAAAGTCAAATGGGATTTGAATTATTTCAGAGTGGGATCAGATGCATTGGATTCCATTATATGTATGGCTTTATAATTGGCATTTAGTATATGCGCCAAGGCAAAATGAATATCACGTTTAATTTTTGATTCTTTTTATCACGTTTTGGACTCTGGGATGATTGAAAGAATATTTGTGTTTTGGGCTTTGGAAGTTATAACCTACATAATGAATTGTGGGTTAAATAATTTGCCCATTGTTTGCTAAATTAACTTCGCTTTTTATGTATAATTTTGATTACATCACATTTAATTGTTTAAATTAAGAAAAGGATTGATTTTGGCATTTTTGTTTTTTTTTTCATATTATGAAAGGTTTAAAAAATTATTTTATAAGTTATTTAATTGTCTAAATATTTGGAAAATTGACTTTAGACAATTATTTAACTATTCAAAATTTTGTAAAACTTAATTCAAGATGGAAAGTGCCAAAATTAATTGTTTAAACAATTTTTGGATACATAAAACAGTGGGAGGATTTTTCTTTTGATTTAATTATTTAACTAATCAATTAATCCCTCCATTAAGATGTGCATATATTAGATTTATTTGCACAAAATAGTGGGAGAATTTTGTCATTGATTATTTAATCACATTATGTTGATTAAATTAATCAATTAGATTCTCATTAAATATTTGTGCATATTTTGAAATCTAAATGCACATGGTTAATATTGGTGTTTAATATTCATTTTAAGGACTATTAATTTAATCAAAGTGGGAGGATTGTATTTAGTCACTTATGTTGATTAAATTAATTGGTTAAATCCTCCATGAAGCTGTGCATATATAGAATTTAAGTGCGCATTATTGATATTAGTGATTAACTCACTTATGTTGATTAAATTAATTGGTTAAGTCCTTTATGAAGCTATGCATATATAGAATTTAAGTGCACAATATTAATATTTGTGATTAACTTGCGTGCTGGAGTGGCAGCTACAACACCGTCTTGTAACATGCATAAATAATCATATATGGATTTTAGAATATCAATCTCTGGAAGGTGAATAAATGTAAAGATTTATTTGATTAAATTAATGAATTTAAGATTCCTATTGACATTGTGTGTATGGTATCTAGATTGTACATATTTGACAATAGTGATTAGCATACATATTTTGCTTAAGGAATAGCTACAATATCTATCCTTATGCACATGTTGTATGCATATTTGATCACATAAGGTTATACCATATCAAAATTATGATCATATGTAAATTTGATATACACAATGATGTGATGTCTTTGTGATGAGTATGTAGAATCAAGGAGTAGCCAAAACATCCTTATCAAGGGCACATACACTCTATTTTGTTCTAACGAGCAAAATACATTACACAAAGATTTAAAGACATCCATTGTAATTAAATGTGTGGTTATAATTAATCCTTACCCACAGGTAGATAATTATGATCATAGATTTGATTAGGGTGGGATGGAACGGCTTTATATTTTCTAAGTAGCCCACAGGTATTAGGGGATACAACTGCATTCTAGTTTCATCAATTTGAGATAAATTCATGCTATGCTAATGTCTTTACCCATAGGTAGACTTTAGTGATACGAATTTATATGATTAATTGAGATAGAATATCAAATTATATTCTTATTGTACCCGCAAGAATTAAGAATAAGGAAATAATTTGATGATTTTATCATAAAGGTATATATGGATCTAATTGAATTATAACTTTAGCCCACAGGCAAATTGTATGTCAGTAGATTCATGTTTTTTAAGAATGATTTACATTTGTAAAACATGATATGATTTATTAGTCTCAAATTTTAGTTATAAGCATGTATGTTCAATACTATGTAATCATACAACCTGCAAATTTCTCTGATATAAAATGTGACATTCCCAAATTGAGGGGTGATAACTATAAAGTATCATTCATTTGGGGTGAATGGACACTGGTTATGCTATTAGGAAAGACGAACCACCTTCTACCACTGAAACCATCACTCTAGATGAGATTGATCTGTATGCAAATGGGAGCGATCTAATCGCCTCTTAGTTATGTTCATAAAGACCTCAATCTCTGCTGGCATTCGTGGTTTTGTCAAACATCATAACAAGATTAGGCCACTCCTGAAGGCAATTGATGAACAATTTGCTACTTCAAATAAGGCACTAGCCAGCATCCTAATTATGAAATTTTCATCCCCCAAACTCACTATAGTAAAAGATGTGTGTAAGCATATCATACAGATGAGGGACATTACAACTCAACTGAAATCACTTCAGGTTGATATGTCTGATTCTTTCTTTGTACACTATATTATGAACACTCTTCCACAGCCATATAGACCCTTTAGGATATCCTATAACATACATAAAGATAAATGGTCAATCAATAAACGTTTAACCATATGTGTTCAAGAGGAGGGAAGGCTGAAAATGCAAATGGAAAAATTTCTTGAATATGACTTGATCAAATGGGAGTAATCAATTTCAAAACCTTGTTTCTAATAAAGATTATTCAAATGCTCAACCTTCCACTTCAAGTTTAAGGTTGGTTGTTAACAATGTTCCTTTGGTTCAACCGAATATTATACAATCAATCATTCAAGATTTATAACCTGCTGATATTGATCAAGTAGATTAAGTTGTTGATGAGGAACAATGAGAAATTGTTGAGCAACTATTTGAAAAACAAGTTCCTCAAGAAGATTATGAAACAACATTAAGTAGATCTACTAGAACAATAAGATCAGCGATACCTAGTGAATATATTGTGTATCTACAGGAATTTGACTATAATGTAGGAGTTGAAAATGATCCTGGAACGTTTTCACAAGCCATGAACTATAGAGAATCAAACTCATGGTGTGATGCTATGAAGGATGAGATGAATACTAAGGCATGTAACAGAGTCTGGGATCTTGTTAAGTTGCCCAATGGTGTAAAAGCCATTAGATTTAAATGGGTCTTTAAAACAAAGGAGACCCATTGGGCAACATTAGGAGACATAAAGCAGGACTCATTGCTAAAGGGTTCACTCAAAAGGAAGGAATCGAATACAAGGAGACCTTTGCTCCTGTATCTAAGAAAGATTCTCTTCGAATCATTCTAGCATTGGTTGCACATTTTGAATTAAAGTTGCAACAAATGGATGTGAAAACAGCCTTTCTCAATGGAGATTTAGAGGAAAAGGTTAAGGATTTTCCTGTAATAATGGTGAGCATTTGGTGTGCAAACTCAAGAAAGCTGTATATGGATTGAAACAAGCTTCTCATCAATGATATTTAAAATTTCATGATGTTATATCTCTTCATTTGGTTGTGTAGAGAATATTGTGGATGAATGTATATACCAGAAGTTAGTAGGAGCAAGACTTGTTTCCTTATTCTATATGTGGACGACATTTTACTTGCAACCAATGATAATGGTTTACTATGAAGTGAAACAATTTCTTTCTGAAAAAACTTTGACTTGAAGAATATGGGAGATGCATCTTATGTCACTGGCATTAAGATACATAGAGACAGACATCTGAGTTTGTCTCAAGAGACCTATATCAACAAAGTTTTAGAAAGATTTCAGATGACGAATTGTTCACCAAGTATAGCTCCTATTGTGAAAGGTGATAGGTTCAATTTGGACCAATGCCCAAAGAATGACTTTGAGCAGGAATAAATGAAACACATTCCTTATGCTTCAGTAGTAGGAAGTCTTATGTATGCTCATGTTTACACAAGACTTGTCATTGCATTTGCTGTTGGAATGCTAAGTAGATATCAGAGTAATCCAGGTATAAACCACTGGAGAGCTGCAAAGAAAGTATTGAGATACCTTTAAGGGACTAAAGAGTACATGCTTAAGTACAAACGAATTGACAATTTGGAAGTGACAAGTTACTACAATTCATATTATGTTGGCTGCATTGACTTAAGAAAATCCGCTTTAGGATATATTTTCATGCTAGCCGATAGAGCTGTATCATGGAGTAGTAAAAGGAAATCTTTAATTGCTACTTCCATTATGTAAGTTGAGTTTGTATCTTGTTTTGAGGCTAACTCACATGGTGTATGAATGAAGAGTTTCATTCTTGGGCTTAGAATTATGGATCCAATTTCTGGGCCATTGAGGTTAAAATTGTGACAATTCAATTGCTGTTTTTATGGCTAAGAACAATAAAGGTGGTAGTCGAATCAAGCATATCGACATTAAGTGTCTAGCCATAAAAGAGTGTGTTGAAAATAAAACAGTGGTTATTGAACACATGAGCACTAAATTGATGATTGCTGATCCTTTAACTAAAAGCATGCCTACATTAAAGTTTTAGGATCATGCAGAAAGAATGGGACTTGGTTCCTTTATGTGATTTTTGTTGTAAGAACGATGTTATTTATGAAACTTACACATTCAATTGTTTGTTTAATTTGAGAAATATCATTAAGTTTGGACCAAGAATGAACGTAGGTTTATTCATTAAGTTACATGGGTTTGGGAAACATGATGCATTGTGATACATGGAAGATATTACTCACTTTAAGAGGACCTATCGCTATGATCCATGCATTTTGTTTCTCAGAAGATATATGCTGAAGTGTGTGGACCAAGTGGAAGAATGTTGGAATTTTAATTATTATATTAGTATATATTTAATTTTGAAAATATTTCATTAATTCTATTAAGTGGCCCACATTAATTCCGGTTTTGTAACCTACCAATCAATTCAATAACGGCCCATTCAATACGCAATAATTGCCAATTATTACACATTAATGGCATTCATCTCTGTGATGGCTAGAGGTTGGAATTCAGACGTGTATAAGGTTTTGGTCCCCTGAGTCTGCTCTTATGTTTAGAAGACACACCATCTCAGAGCGAGTGAGAGAGAAGACTTAGAAGAGCCAAAACTCAGAGTTCATCTCTTCTCCATCTGGAAACAAATCAATGACTGGAGGTATCCATGATCTCTATTTTATTTTTCCGCATTGATCTAAATGTTAATTTAGGATTGAACATGTTTAGATCGCTTTATATCCAACAAGTGCTTCATCATCCTTTAAAGCTTTAGACCATAAAACCCTCCCACTTCTATTTGATCCAGGTCCCTCATTCATATACTCCCCCGAAAAATGCATTACTATAATAATTATTAAAATATATATATAAAACAAACATATTTTCTCGTGTTAAAATAAAAATATCAAATAAATAAAAGGGAATGATAAATAATTAAGATTAATTAAATAAGATGATTTTTGATATTATCATTGGGTATCTGGTTCAGATATATAGATAGACCATCTTTGTATTTATATTAAGATGATGGGTACTCCTAGAGTCAGAGTACCAAAAAATATTTTTAAAGGAATATTAAAATTAGGGTAAAGGGGCAAAAATACACATGACCTTTTCCTCGTGAGCGCCCAGCACCACGACCTTTCAACTGGATCAAAAATACACATGAGCTTTCAAAATGGGTGCAAAAATCCCATCACAGTTAACTTCCCTTAACTGACGTTAAATACAATCTGAAAATACCAAAATACCCCTGAACTTAAAAAAAAAAATCTCAGTGCGTCTTCTCCTTTCTTCTCCGGCGAGCTAATTCACTGAGCTACATTCACTGTTCATTTTCTGGGAACCCCTTTTTTCTATTATTGTTACACACTTCATCCAGATCAACAAAATCATCAACAAAGATTTTGAAACCCTAAAATGAACAAGAACCCGGAAATATAGAAAAACCAAAATAATCATCCAAATCAACAAAATCATCAACAATGAAGCTATCGAACCTGAGATCTAAGACAAAATTAACAATATGCTTTGGCTCGATTTTTACCCTCTCTTTCCTGATTTATTTTTTGGTTCAGATAGAAAAAACCAAAAAAATAAATCAGAACCCAAAAATATTCAGAACCAGAAATGAACAAGAACCCAGAAATGAAAAATATGCTAGGGCATAAATGATGAAGGAAGAATAAGAACCCAGAAATATTCAGAACCACCTCTGTCGTGACTAGTCGCCGATGAGCTCCTCTTCACCATAGCCACCACCATTGGAAGCTATCAAGAGGGAAAAAAGACAGAGTGCGTCGCGGTTGAAAGAGTCAAACTAGAGAGCGCAGATCGGACCTTCCTCACATTACCTTCCTCAGCCGTGTTGGAGAAACAGGAGAGAGGCCGAGAGCTCGAAACAACGACCATCGCTTACCGCCAACACCACCCATCGAGCCGCACTTCATCACCGCCATCGAAGGTGGAGTATAGGAGGATTGATTTTGGAAGATAGAAAGTTTGATGCCGCCATTGGCATCTAAGAAGAGAATGGAGAAGATGAAGGAGGAAGGAGAGTGACAACGGGGAAGACGCCGACACCGACGAGGATTCAGATCGAAGGAATAGTGGATATGAAGAGGGAAAAAGGACGGTGGCATCTAAAAAGAAAGAGGGAGGGTAAGGAGGGTAAAGTTGGCAATTAACAAAAGTTTGATATTTTTATTTTTTCAAATTGCGTGGGGCCCACTCTGAAATTAACGTCAGTTAGGAGAAGTTAACGGTATGGGTATTTTTGCACCCATTTTGAAAGCTCATGTGTATTTTTGATCCAGTTGAAAGGTCGTGGTGCTGGGCGCTCTTGGGGGAAAAGGTCATGTGTATTTTTGCTCCTTTACCCTTAAAATTATTTTATTTAAGAATAAAAATAAAGTAGAATATCTCACTTGATAGAATATAAGCGTGTTGTTAAATTAATTATTGTGGAAGAAGTATTAGTAGGGGTGATATAGAAAAAATATGACAAATTGCTCAAAATCATTTTATATAAAAAAGTATACTCAATATAAACTTATCATCATCAATATAAACTTAATAGAAAAATCAAGATAAGCTGTTTACAGTAGCTTGTGACTCAATTTACTATTCCTTACAATAGTAGCGGCTCATTCTCAAGCCGTTGCATTATTTCTGGCTTCGTGCCAGATGAAGTGAAGAAAGAAGAACGAAAGGCAGACGTGATAAGAAATAGAGGTAGACGTTTTGAATTTTCAACCTTGTAGATTGTGACTTCTGACCAAATCCTTGCCACCGCTTTCGATTTTCAAATTTGAATGTCCCCCGTTATCAATCCTGAGAGCCACGAAGATATTAAGCTATGGTCCTCCTCTCCTTACAAGAACGAAAGTATTTGAAGAAAGTTAGGGTTCCTGAAGATCCCCGCCCTTACACCTAAAGACGCTGCTCTGCCTTTGCCTATTGTTCATGACACCAACGATAGTAGACATGAACAATTAATCATTTATTTGTGTTTAATGTCCGTCTTAGCCATTTCTCTAGCTTCCTGTTGCCCTGGTATTTCCTTGTGGATTTTTCATCACCTGAAAGAGTTTGGTCGCTTTGCTCACGATAGAGCTTTCGGATTGATCTGCAGAGCAAAGGATAGTGGTCTTTGAAGAGCGGGACACATTCGTGGAAGTTCTGAGAACTCCATTGCCTGCAACCTTCCGAATCAACTCCAGGTATTTGGTGATTTTCTGGTTGTCTTACTCTAGTCTAGCCTATCATTTTCTTGAGTATATGATAATATTTTAATATCTTAATTTCAAACTTAGTTGAATTCAGATTGAGATTGATTCTTCAAGTTTCTATTGATGCACAATTTCGGTTTTCCCTTGCCTTTTGTTTGGGTATTGCGGTAGCCAATTTTCTGCAGGCATTCGACTTAACTGAAGAATGATTGACAAAGATTTGCCGTAATCTCCCAAAATAACCAGATTAGAAAAGGATTTGCAGTATAATGTGACCTGGGTCGTTTCCCAACGAATTCGCAATCGGTTTAATTTGAACACGATAATAAAAAAAAAAAAATCGGGGTTTTTTGATTCAAGAGATTGAAAACGGAAATATGCAGAAACAAAATGAAATAACACAGATTAAATAGAAAACGAGGATTAAAGGATTAACCCACGATTTCGGATTCACCCACTACCCTTCCTCGAACGAAATGCATTTATAACCGAACTCGTAATCAACTCTAGACAAACCGAAATCTCGCATTTGTCTAGAAATTCCCTCAACCGAACAATCATTCAGAATTTGTTCGAATCGTGGCGCACCTCACGTATGATCGCACGAAAATACTTTAACCTAGTCCGAACTTCGTCCTTGGGAAATATCGATTTGGATTTTTAATCAAAAACCCAATCCAAACCAAAAATCAAATCTGATTAAGGGATACGAAATGAGTTAGACGATTACCGATTAGGCGTGAATCCTCCGGATAGTGGATGGAACCCTCATCGTGGATCAATCTCGAAAATTTAGCTGAACATAATTAAGAAAGACGAAAAATGATGAAGAACGCGAAGAACATTGCGAGAGAATTTGAAAACTACTATTTTGATCCTCTGAATTCTAAAAATGTGAATGAGAATGTGTTTGTGGTTGCTGCCTCACTTAACCTAAAATGGCAAAACGAAATGGGGCTCCAATCCACAAGTCGGCCCGGAACGAAAATAAAATAAAATGGGCTTTAATTACAAAATTTGAGCCCAAAAATACATATGACTTTGGCTCCAAAATCAACCACCCTCTTGTCCGAATTTGATCTTCATGTCTTCATAACAATTGTAGCTCTCTGAATCATCTGAAATATGAGACAAAAATGAGGCAAATCCGATGTTTGGTTCAAGAGTTATGGTAAAAATGGTGAAGCAATGTAAAACTAGAATTTATTATTAAATAATGGCTAAAATATAATAAAAGGCCCAAGGCCCAAATAAGTATAAAAGCCATTATTTATTAGCTAAAGATTCCTAAATTATAAATCAAGAGACAAAAAGTAGTGTATGAAATATTCAATTATCAAATTCCCCACACTTATCTTTTTGCACTCCCGAGCAAAATTCAAAGAAAAAGACCTAAAGGAGAAACTCTTCTTTTCTAACAATTGCTAACAATGCAAAAATTGAACAAGGGACACAAAGCTCCAAAAGATCAATCAATCAAGACCACAATCCCTTCATCTCAAATTACAATTCATAGTAATCTCAATCAATGATGCTAATCACATAAGATGGTCTCTCAAATGATGCGCTCAATCAATCAATCAATCAATCTCTCAAGTGTTTAAGGTAAATAAGTGTATCACTCAAATTTTACTCAAGAAATTTGCTCTACCATAAGCTTGCTCAATTTCTACGTCTCCACTACTCATAACACATGCATGCACAAATCAAGAGAGCTTGTTATGAAAGGTTGTAATGGGGTTAGGGTGAAGGTAGGTAATAGTATGGAATGAGAGGTTAAGCACCAAGGAAATTAAAAAGAGCACTAATTAACACAATCATTCTCTATGTAAGAAAATTTTTATTTTACTTATATATCTCCTTTCTTTCTATGTATTTTCTTTCTTTATTTCTTCTCTTTTTTTTTTTTTTTTTTCTTTCTTTTTTTTTTTTTTTTTCTTTTGCTTTTCTTTCTTTCTTTTTTTTTTTTTTTTTTTTTTTTTTTTTTTTTGAGAAAAATGAAACTATACTATATACATAATCACAATGACAAAAGCAAACATCCCCCCACACTTAAATTGTTGCACTCCCGAGCAACCCCCACACTTAAACACAAAACCAAGGTGAAACCAATGCTCAATAAATTTTCAAGGTGCGGAATAAAATGGTTTTTCGCTTAGGCTTGTAATGTAGCTTTGAAAGGAATGAGTCAAAAAGGCACAAAGGGCTAGCAAAGGAATCATAATGCAAGGGAAAGGCTATTTGGCCAAAGTGAGGAAAATAAAATAAAGAAAAAAACAAGCTTCCATCATACTTATGCATGTAAATGAAAAATGTAGTTTCAAAAAGAAAAGGAGCAAGTTCTAGAGAACACAAATCATGAGCAGATGCACACATGAAAGAAAGAATGGCAAAAGATGAATTCCATTCATGCAGGCCCAAAACCTCACAAGGTCAATACCAACTTAGGCAATCAACAACATCAAATCAACTACCAAGACATGTAATCGAAGAGTCAAGAATGACAAAGCAAACAGAATGATCCATTAAAACCAAAATGTCCAATTTCATAATATGTAGCAATCATAGAAAGAGAGACTGTATTTATTTAAAAAGCAAAGTAGAAAAAGGAAAAAAATAGAAGAAAGAGGGAGAAAGAAAGAAGAATACTCCCCAAGGAGTTTATGGAGGATAAGTGGCATCAATGAGGAGAATCTCGCTTCCTCAGTCAGCTGTTTAGGGATCCCTTATGAAATTGCTTGATGCGATGCCCATTGACCTTAAAGGTTCGTCCCGTGGGTGGATCACATAGCTCAACAAAGACCAAATGGAAAAATGTTAGTGATCTCAAAAGGGCCATCCCATTTAGATCGAAGCTTACCAGGCATAAACTTCAAACGGGAGTTAAACGGAAGAACTTTCGGCCCACGTAAAATTCTTTCCTCGAATATGCTTATCATGGAATGCCTTAGTCTTTTCCTTGTATAATCGCGAGCTTTCATAGGCATCCAATCTAAGCTCATCCAACTCTTGCAATTGTAGCTTCCGCTCCATCCCGACTTGGCCAAATCCATGTTACACCGTTTAATGGCCCAATACGCTTGATGCTCCAACTCAACCGGAAGATGACATGCCTTACCAAAGACAAGCCGATAAGGAGACATCCCAATCGGAGTCTTGTAGGCGGTGCGATAGCCCACAAAGCATCCTCTAATCGCTTACTCCAATCTTTCCGGTAGAGTTAACAGTCTTCTGAAGGATTTGCTTAATCTCTCTATTTGAGACTTCAGCTTGACCGTTGGTTTGAGGATGGTATGCTGTGGAGACCTTGTGAAGCACTCCATACTTGCGTAACAAGGCACCCATGCTTCGGTTGCAAAAATGGGAGCCTTGGTCACTGATAATAGCTCTAGGAATGCCAAACCTGCAGAAAATGTTAGACCTAACAAAATCCACCACCACAGAAGAATCATTAGTCCGGGTGGCTTTCGCCTCAACCCATTTCGAGACATAGTCAACAAACCCGATATGTAAGTATAACCATATGAAGCGGGAAATGGACACATAAAATCAATACCCCAAACATCAAAGATCTCACAAAACAATATAGGGTTCTGGGCATCTCATGCCTACGGAAATACTCCCCGCTCTCCGACGTTGTCACATGACTTACAAAACAGATGGGAATCATGAAACAAGGAAGGCCAAAATAATCCACCGTCTAACACTTTCCTAGCAGTTCTTTGGGGTCCAAAGTGACCACCACACAAAGCATGAGCAAAATGCAATATAGAGTGAAACTCATGATCGAGCACACATCTCCTAACTACTTGGTCAATACAAAATTTCCACGAGATAAGGGTCATCCCAAACATAATATTTAGACTCACTCTTTAATTTAAGGGTTTGGGCCCTAGTGGAATCTATAGGCAAAACACCACCTACCAAGTAGTTAACCAGATCAAGATACCATGGAAGCTTACCTTGCGGTGTAGAAGCTGCTCATCGTGGAAATCATCCCGAATAGAAAGAGGGGTGAGAGGGAGAATGAGTGATGCGACTCAAGTGGTCACTACCCAGTTTGTGCTCCACTTCGTCTCGAATCTCAACATCAAACTCTTGGAGCAACAACATCCACCGGATGAGTCGTGGCTTAGCATCTCGCCTTTTTCAAAAGAAACTTCAAAGCAAAGATGGTCGAGAAAACAACTACTCTACTTGCTAGCGATATGACCTAAACTTATCAAAGGCAAATACAATAGCCAACAACTCTTTCTCAGTAGTGGTGTAATTAGACTGAGAAGGATCCAAAGTCTTGGAGGCATATGCAATCACATGAGATGCTCTATCAACTCGCTGTGCTAAGATAGCACCAACCGCATAGTTGGAAGCATCACATATCAACTCGAAGGGAGGCACCAATCGGGGCTTAGATCATCAATGGGTCAGTAGTCGTCGGCAACGCTTCAAATGATCGAAGGCCGCCTTGCAAGCATCATCAAATACAAAGTCAGTGTCCTTATGCATAAGGTTGGACAAGGGTCGAGCAGTCTTGCTGAAATCCTGAATGAAACGCCGATAAAAACCTGCATGACCAAGAAAAGAGCGAACTTCCCGCACAGATGCGGGGTAAGGCAAAGCAGTAATTACATCTATCTTAGCAGGTTCTACCTCAATCCCTTTCCTAGACACTATGTGTCCCAAGACTATACCCGACTCAACCATAAAGTGACACTTCTCATAATTCAAGACAAGATTAGACTCAATACACCTATGCAAAACTCTAGACAAATTAGCTAAGCATGCATCAAAATTAGACCCATATACAAGGTGAAATCATCCATAAAAACCTCCATGCAGTCCTCTAGAAACTCAGAGAAAATGCTTACCATACAACACTGAAATGTACCAGGTGCGTTGCAAAGGCCAAAAGGCATCCTTCGGTAGGCATATGTTCCAAAAGGGCATGTGAAGGTCGTCTTCTCCTTATCCTCAAGAGCAATATGGATCTGGAAGTATCCGGAGTAGCCATCCAAGAAGCAGTAATGGGACTTGCCAGCCAATCGCTCTAACATCTGATCAATGAAAGGTAGAGGGTAATGATCCTTGCGAGTGGCTTAGTTGAGTCTCCTATAGTCGATGCAAACTCTCCAACTATTCTCGAACTCGAGTAGGAATGAGCTCATTCTTCGATTGGCTACCACGGTGACTCGGATTTCTTGGGAACCACCTCGAACTAGGCTAACCCACCTGCTATCGAAATGGGATAGATGATACCGGCTTGCGAGAAGCTTAGTGACCTCCTTTTTCACCACATCAAGGATAAGAGGATTAAGGCGTCTCTCGGCTTCCTCGCCGGCTTAGAGTCCTCTTCCAACAGAATTCGATGCATACACATGGAAGGGCTAATGCCAACGATGTCAGCTAATGTCCACCCAATGGCTTTCTTGTTCGCCAGGAGGTGGTGCATCATTTGTTTGATGGTCGGGTCCGAAGGCAGTGGAGGAGGAGGGTACGGAGGAAGAAGAGGATTAAGAGGAAAAGGAGGACCTCGTGGTGGTGGAGCAGCCATTACAGTGGAGGTTGTAGAAGTATAAGTGATGGAGAAGAATGTAAAGAAAGTAAAGTAACAACGGGTTTAAATAGATAACCCATCCCGAACAATGCTCGATTCATTCATTTGAATAGGGATACGACTTTGCTATCGATTTAATACGGATATTGTAAAAGATCCGTTCTTAAAACTAATATTTTTTAAGAAAAAAATCTTACTTTAAAAAAAATTGAATTGAAAAAAATTAATGTATTTTAGGACCGGATAAACGATAAAAGGTCGGTCTTAAAAGTAATTGAATTAATTAAAAAAATAAATAATAGACTTTTAGGACCGGATATATTATAAAAGGTCAGTCTTAAAAATAATTGAATTGAAAAAAATTAATGTATTTTAGACCGCATATTTATAAAATCCGCTCTTAAAGTACCTCATCTCTTATTAACTCCTCACTACCTCGTAACTCCAAACAACGTACGTGGCTATCTGGGAACTGCTCTATGCCTTTATTAACTCCTCATACCTCTCTGAATACCCCAACTGCTCAAACCATGGTTAGATACAAGAGAACCGCTCGTAGGGGTAGACTTACTGGTGATGCTCGTGCCTTCTGTAGATCGTTGTACCGTGCGCCTCCTCCAGCGAGAGTGCGTTCTATTGTGACAGAAGAGTTTGGGTCGTCGGACCCATTGTTATTTCTTTGGATAATGAAGAGATTTCCGCACCCCTCAGCCTTCAGACCATGATGCGCTGATGCGAATAAGACAGGAACTTGTTGATCTCCGGCGGAAAATTAATGCTGCTCACGCCGATATCGCCAAGGCTTTGGAGGATAATAAGCTTGAGGATGTTTAGTTAGATTCTTGTTTTTGATAATTTTCTGCTTGTTTTTCTTTTGTATTTTTTCTTGTGTACGTGCCTATTCAAGTAATATATGTAGCATTAAGAACTAAGCTTGTGTCTTTTTTTTGTTCATATTCTCCAGTAATTAAAGAAACTCCAGTTTTCCTTTAATTTTTATTCATTCAGTTGCTGCGCTTGCTAAAGCCAATCCTTTTTTTAAAAAAAAGAGGACTTTTAGGACCGGATGTTTTATAAAAATATGGTCTTAAAATTAACTGAATAATAAAAATTGCGGACCGGAGTCTTATAAAACTCCGGTCTTAAAAAGTTCGTCTACTTTATAATTTAGGTCCGGAGTCTTCTAAAACTCCGGTCTTAAAAATTTAATTATATATTTAGGACCGGCTACTTTATGATTAACCGGTCTTAATAAAATCCAAAATACTAAATGTCTTTGTTGTGCGGAATATTAAATTTCCCTCTCTGAACTTCTCTTGTCGCGCCTAAAGTGATTACTCAGGTTCTGTCTCCACTGTTTGTATGTTGCTTCGTCGTTGGTTCGCATTGCTCTCTCGACAATCACTTTCTGGTTCCTTAGCTAAACGTCTATAGACCAAGCTGTAAGAGGTGTTTCAGTTATATTACTTCATGATTTTCCTGCTTATTGTTTTGGGTTTTTTTATGGGTTGAACGAAATCAATGAAATGTTCTTGTGGGTTTCTCTGTTGTTAATGAATATTGTATTTTGAAGATTATATTTGCACTTTAGACCTACTCAACTGACCAAAAAATTGTTTTAGGGTACTCTTGCTGTTTGCAACATCAACGTTCGTGGCGGGAGAAGAAAGACTCAGGAAACACATTTGATTTTATATGCTACAGGTGAGTCCACAAGACCTTCATGCGATGCATTTAATTTCCTCGTCATGCATTTATTTTGCTTCTTGGATTCACTGTGATACATTTATGACCAAAAGTGATTCTTCGTTATGCATTTAATGGGCAAGTTTCTCTGCTTATTTTATATGCAAGTGCCAATTTTTTCGGATTATGTATATGTTAAATCTTTCCGTCTATAGGAATTCTACTATGGACCACAGTTGGATAAATGCTTTACGGACGAGTATTGAATATCAGAATAGGGTGAGGGACTTTATAGAATTTGCTAAACAAATGCCCATGATGATAGTGGGAAGTTTTATTGCCATTGTGTAAAATGTTTGAATGAGAGGCGACTAAGTCTTGAAGTTATACACGCACATTTAATTTGTGAAGGATTTTGTAGGACTTATACAGTATAGGTATGACATGGTGAAAAAATACCAAGTGGGTCTCAAGATGGGGAAGTGGCCTTTGATGATAATGACACGGATATGGATGATTGCATAGAGGACATTATCCGTGATGTAGGAGAAGAGGCTTTTCATCAATCACATGCATATGGTAATATGTGCAGTGATGTAGAGACCCGCTATACCGTGGGTGCACAAAATACCAATTGTTGAACGCTGTATTGAAATTGGTAAGCTTAAAGGCACGTCATGGATGGAGCGACAAGAGTTTTTCTGAAATGCTTGAGGCTTTTAAAGACATGCTTCCGGATGATAATGTGTTGCCGCATCGATACTATAATGCTAAGAGGTCCACCGGGGATGGAGTACAAAAAGATCCATGCATGCCCGAATGATTGTATAGAAAAGAGTTTGAAGAGAAGCAGAATTGTCCGATATGTGAAACCCCAAGGTACAAGTCAGATAAGGGGCCTGCAAAAGTGTTGTGGTATCTTCCAATCATTCAAAGGTTCAAGTAGTTGTTTGCGAATGACATTAATGCAAAAAAATTGCGGTGGCATGCAGATGAGAGGATTTCTGATGGAAAGCTTCATCATCCGGCCGATTCTTCTCAAAGGAAGAAAATCGATCAATTATTTCCGAACTTCAGCGAAGAACCTAGGAACCTTAGGCTTACCCTTAGCACGGATGGCATGAATCCATATGGAAGCCTTAGCAGCATACATAGTTCATGGCCTGTACTCCTGATTATTTACAACTTATCTCCTATGTTATGCATGAAACGAAAGTACATCATGTTGTCTATGTTGATTTCCGGACCAAAACAACCCAGAAATGACATTGATGTTTACCTTGAGCCCTTGATCGAAGACTTGAAGGAGTTGTGGGAAGAAGGTGTCGACGTTTATGACTCTTTCAAGAAGGAGGTGTTTAAAATGCGAGCCATGATATTTTGTACTATCAACGACTTCCCAGCATATGGGAACTTGTCAGGGTATAGTGTAAAAGGCCATAAAGTATGTCCGGTTTGTGAAGAAGGCACATGCTACCATCAACTTCAACATGGAAGAAAGACCGTTTATCTTGGACATAGGAGATTTCTTAGATGAGGCCACCCATATCATCGATTAAAGAAAGCCTTTTTTGGTGGCCAAGAGTATGAAGATGCTCTGGTGTATTGAATGGGGAGCAAGTATATGAAAAGGTGAAAAATATCAATGTCATCTTCGATAAGACTGCAAAGAGTAGAAAAGAAACAAATATATGGAAAAAAGAGATCTGTATTCTTTGATCTTCCCTATTGGCGCAATCTTGATGTGGGACACTGTATTGATGTCATGCATGTGGAGAAAAACGTATGTGATAGTATTGTTGGCACGCTTCTCAACATACAAGGTAGTTCCAAGGATGGTGTGAAGACAAGATTGGATCTGATAGAAATGGGAATACGCGAAGAGTTACATCCAAGGGCACATGGTAACAGAACTTATTGTCCCTCGGCTTCTCATACTTTGTTTAAGTATGAGAAACGAAGTTTTTGTGAGTGTTTACATGGCACAAAAGTTCCCTCGGGGTATTGTTCAAATTTTAAGAGGCTTGTATCGATAAAGGACTTGAAATTAGTAGGCCAAAAGTCTCATGATTGTCATGTCTTGATGCAACAGCTACTCCCAATAGCTATTTGAGGCATCGCCAAGTATGATCTTCGGGTCGTTTTGACTAGACTTTGTTTCTTCTTCAATGCAGTTTGAGTAAAGTTTTCGAGATTGAAAAGTTGGATGAATTGGAGAATGAAGGATATCTTATCTTGTGCCACCTTGAGAAACTTTTTGTTCCTACCTTTTTTGACATCATGGTTCATCTATTGTTCATCTAGTGAGGAAGATAAAATTGTGTGGCCTTATCCATTTACGGTGGATGTACCCAATTGAAAGATTTATGAAATTCTTAAAAGGGTACTGAAGAACGCATACCGGCTAGAAGCATCAATTGTTCAGAAATATGTTTCTGAAGAAACCATGGAATTTTGTCAAAATTATTTGGCCAGAGTAAGACACATTGGGCTTCCAAAATGTCAGCATGCTGAAGGGGGTAGACGAGGGGCTTCAATAAAGAGTGTGGATCCTGATGAATTGTCACAAGTCCACTTATACATCTTGAATAATGTTGATGAAGTTCAAGCCTGCATAGCTGCACATAAAGAAGTTGTAAGGAAAGAAAATCATCGAATGACCAACAAAGTTGATTAGGGAGCATAACGAACTTTTGCATACTGGTTCAAACAAAAGGTCGAGGGAGAGGAATGTGTTTCTGATACAATCAAATGGTTAGCACGTGGTCCTGAGGTTGATGTCATAAGTTGGAATTCATATGTGATCAATGGTTTTACATTTTACACAAAGTCCCTAGATGATATGAGCACAGTCCAGAACAGTGGTGTTATGTTAGAGGCTGAATTTATGCACTTCTCCAGTTCGAAAGACAAGAGGCCTTTATTGGCAGTCATGCCATATTATAGGGTTATTGAAGAGATTTGGGAGGTGGACTATGTGAAAATTAAATTTCCCATTTTCAAATGCAAATGGGTTAATGTCAATAATGGTGTTCAGATCGATCGGCTGGGATTTACATTAGTCGATGTCAATAGTAGAAGTGTTGGAGATGAAACTTTTATTATGGCAGACCAAGCGAAACAAGTGTTCTATATCACCGATCAAGAAAATAAAATGTGGTCTGTAGCTCTCCAAGGAAAAATGGTCATTGATATTGATGAGGAAAGTTATTCAAATTATGGTGTTCCTAAGAGTACTCCTTTTTCAAGGGGTCTACGGACATAAACGAAGAAGGTGAAGCAGATAATGAACCCGGCATAAGAAATGATCATCAAGAAGGGATATGGGAGGATATCACTTTATAAAAGAGTCAATTCATAAGGTAATATTCATATGCAGAATTCTTTGAAAACTTTAAGGTTTTACTTATATCATATTCCTTCTATATTCATAAACAATGTCACTGACTATGAAGTTTGTTCTTGTTTTATTTTTGTGGCGGGGATCCGATCCAAAGGGGGACATGTTATAAAAGAGGATGTTATTACGTTGTTGGGTGGGAATCGAGATGAAGGCATGGTGAATATTATTTTGGGCATGTATGTTGTATTTGTAACTTATTGTATTTGTAAGTAAGTTATCTTATTGTATTAATTAATTTAGGTGTTGTAGTCATAGTATAATCATTAATTAAAGGCCACATAACTCGTGGTGAATAATATTTGTATTCTTTTTCCCAATTCAATTTATTCATAATTGTTCATAGCTTGTAGCTTAAAGTATCGACTTTTATGTGCTGGATTGGGTGGTGGATTTGTGTGTAATATAATCAAGAAGAACAGAACAGGGAAAATTTAGACCGGAAATAAATACGCCGTTCTTAAATGTTCAACTCTTAAGACCGGATGTATTTATATGTCTGGTTTTAAAGGTCTGCACATTTCATATTAAGCCCGGTCTTAAAAGTTATATTTATACGTCCGGTCTAAAAAGTTTAATTTTTAAGACCGGATTTATTTATCATCCAGTCTTGAAAGTCAGTCTTTTAAGACCGCGTATAATTAGTCGTCGGTCTTAGAAACCGCTATTTTTTAGACCGTATTTAGTTTTGTCCTAGGTCTTAAAATTCGATCTTTTAAGAGCGGCCTAGTTTTTAAATGGTCTTAAAAGTTGAGTTTTAGGACCGAACAAAAAATATTTCAGTTTATTTAGTACGACTTTTAAGACGGTCCGAGTCCTAGTCTTAAATGTTAGACTTTTAATACTGATCGAACTAGACCGGTCGTTGTCCTAGTCTTACGATGCCTCTTTTGTCCTGGTCTTAAAAGCCTTTTTTGCACTAGTACGTACGATTATTATAAGGCATCAACTAATAATTCTCACAAACCAATAAAAAATAGTTAAAGTTAATAAAGTTTTCCTCCAATTTTAAATAACTTTCAATATTACTCCTTCTAATTACACTAAACTCTAATATTATACTACCTCCGGTCCTAATTATAAGAATACTTTTATAGTGTAATTAGTGTTTCTATAATTAGGGACCGGAGGAAGTATTAATTATTACTCTTACCCAACACCCTTTTTAATTATAAGCATACATAAAAAATAATTAATGCGCTTTGGAAACAAACAAGTGTCTTATAAAAAGAACTAAATATAATTACTAGTTGGTACCTTATAATAAAAACCATAAATAGTAATAATAACATTCGTAGCATTTTTCATACCAAATAATCATCAAAATAAAAGGCTTAAAAGCCCATATAAAAGAAGTTACTTTTATCATTATTTTTCTAAACACAAATCATCTACGATGACAGCTAATTAAAAAAAGTCGCTATCATTGACTTCGCTTCATCCTTTTCTTTTCCATCCTCTTTCTTCATTTTCAACCGTTGGATCGAAATCTCAATCCGTCAGATTTAATCTTTTATAAAAATATTATTTTAAATATTTTAATATTTTATTAATATTTTTATAAAAGATTAAATCAACTATCGATATTTTAATCTAACGGTTGAGATGAAGAAGAGGATGAGAAGGGAAGAGTAGGGGAGACGCACATGATGACATGAAGCTGGCCACTAGCAGATGAGGAACAAGGGAATGGGCAGATGGGGACCCACGTCGGAGCTAGAAGCCTGGAATCAGCAGATTGGGGGTAGGGAGTTGGAGATTGATTATAATTCCCGAGCCTCAGTAAAATGGCGGTGGTCTTCTCGCTGCGAGCACCCTCAATCTGCTTTCATCCAAGACTCTCTCTCTGCCAAAATTCATACTCGAACTTGAACCCACAAAAAATGGCCAAAATCGGAGGCGTTTCATCAACTGCCACTCCCAACACCGAAAGAAAACTACCCATACTTCTATTCGATATCATGGACACAGTTGTTCGTGATCCATTTTACCACGACGTCCCTGCCTTCTTCGGGTACATCAACCGTCACTCCCATTTGAACTCCAACTTTTTATTAGGACAGTCATTTCTTTTCATCTCGTTTGTTGAAAGATTTCCTCGATCGCGATTGCAACGACGTTCGTTTTTTTTAACATCTTTTACCGAATCATAGTTTCATTAGTAATAAGTAGAAATCTTATAAATGGTCGATGCTCAATCACTCATTTGCTTGATTCTAATCAATATCCGCTCGACTGACTATTCGAAATTTTAATGTGTGGCATTTACTACCCTGTTGTTGCGAAAAGCCTAGATTGCGCCTGTTGTTCCTTTAACTTAACAGAAGGAAAGCTAAGTTCATCCTTTTACGGTTCCATACCTGGCAACTGGGATCGGAGCATTTGTCTTTGCTCTAGTCTTTGTTCAGGTTAGGACCTGGGAATTCCACAAATGCTACTACTTGTCTTTTGGAACACTGATATATACGGGTTCTTTGTGCATACATCAATCTTAATCACTACATTGCTGCCTCATTTCATCTGCTAAGAGTATCCTTTGTGAAATGTTTTGGGTGTGCCATAATAAAAAAGAAAAAAGAAACAATTGTTTCGGGTGATCATATCTTCTTTTAGCTTCATTTGCAACCTTCGAGAATTTGTTTCGTAGTACAAACAGTCTGGGTAATCACACAGTTATTTCATGTTCAGAATGACTTTGAAGGAACTAATAGAATGCAAGCACCCAAATGCGTGGATGGAGTTTGAAAAGGGAATAATTGATGAGGTAAAACTCAAATTCATAGGAAAAGAATACATAAAAGTTCTGCCATGAATTAAATTTTCAGTATTGGACATCGTTCACATCATGCTGTGTTCAAACATGGAAGAAAAATTGAATTTGCACGGCACAACTTGTGATGAGCATAAGCTTTTACTCCCTTTAGACAACAGTTAGATTCATCGGTGGCTGGCTTAATTATTTTTGAAGTGCGTATGGTTGTGCTTTTGGTTTCTTGATGATCCTTCGTTGCTTTGGTAATTGGGAATGTTCAAATCCATCAATCACACATGATTTTTTTCCCCTCCACATATAGCCGTATCTTGAGTAGAATTGATTCCTAGATGGGATTATTTGGATTTTGAATTCTTTTGTCCTTGATAAATCCTGGAGCAGGGAAAAAATTGTCTCTGTGGATTAGGATTCTCAGCAAATATATATGGATCCTATGTTCAAGTGTTTAACGAGTTGCAATGTGTTTAGTTAGACCTAGTTTGTCTTGGTCGAAACCAGAAACATCTTATTCTTCCAGTTTATCAGGACCTTGACCCCTTGCTGAATTCCCAATAAAAGTTTTTTGCCAGCACGTGTGCTCAGCAGCGGGTATTGCCTTGCACAACTACAAGGATAGTGTGAAAAGGGTTGTAAAAATTACTCTCTCTCACCCTCTCTGATTTTTTCCTTTTTTACACATCTGCTCAGGTTTTTGGGTGTATGAGTTACTTTAGAATCCTGACATGCCCAAGTACGTACCTAAGATTAAGGCACTGTTATATTGAAGGAAAATTTAGACGGGAAAATGGTCTAGCCTCAGACTTCACCTACTTGGACTGACCTGAATCTCTGATATGGAAAGCTATGATGGACTATGAAAAGCTTGCTTTAAGCTGTCTTGGATCCTTATAGGTAGTCAACCTGTGGGGCTTGCTTGAGGCCTCCCATTCTGCTAGAAGCTCCCAATCCTAATGCTGCCCTCAAGCTTTATCCCTTAGTAAACATACCTTCCAAGGAACAAATAGCATATCCCTTATCTTTGGCCTAACTGCTCAAGATATCTACCTAAAAGAAGACTTGAGGTAGGGTTTGATCCCAGCCTAAAACAAGTCACTTGATTGCTGTCAACCTCTCTAGGAAATCACTTAAAAACTCCCATAAAATTTATTCAACTCAAGAATTTGCTAGAGAAGACCAATGTTCCATCTCATAAGGAACCTTCCATGACACTGACTTTGAACATTGAGGGATTGGACCATACAAGTAAAACTTCGTAATGACTTGAATCAGGGTATTGGTACAAGTATTAAGCTGTTGGGCCATTCAAGTAAAACTCCAAAATGACTTAAATCAGGGTTTTGCTACAAGGGTTTTGCATGCATTTATTCTATTCCTCATCCTTTAGCTCATGTCTCCTTCATGCATTTAAGGGGCCATTGACCACTTTTCACTTTAAAGACTCCCTTATGACCTACCCCCAAACCAAAATGTTCAGTTGAGAAGTAACAGTTTTTCTATGAACCTCACCATTCTCTCTCTCGATAGGAACTGGTCTAATTTGTCTTCTGAGCTTGCACTAAGTTAGAAGTGTCTCTTTCTCCTATTCAAGGACTCTCGTTTGAAACTTGAAACAACTTTATGGTTACAACTTACAAATTTACAATCTTATTCTTTCCTTACATTTTCCAACTTTTTGGATCTTGCCTTGGTGATTAGACTTAAAAGGAAAATTATATATTGGTTTGATATGAAAAATTCAATGCGTGACTAGAGACTTATTAGTTATAATAGAAGGAATAAGAAGAAAATTAGTGAAGAGTGGATCAGTGGTAGCTGGCAAGAATGTTCAGGTGTCAGCATCCCATGCATACCTGTATCATGTAGCACATGACGAGAGAGGGATTGATGAGAGAGAAATCTGTTAGAGAGGACTATGATAAGAAGAGGGTTTTTGTCCGAGTCTCTGAGAAGGTAGGGGAAAATCACTTGGGCTAGGAGAGCCTTTGTCTCTTGAAAAATCAAGAAATCTGAAGGGGGTGTTTAGGTTATTGAACTAAAAATATTTCCTTAAAAACAGTGTGGTCTGCATTCATTGCTTTGGTGTATAGTGTTTCCTTTACAGATTTGAGCTTTTACTTGTTCAAGAGAATCCTATCGCCACATATAATTATTTTGAGTTTTTGGGGATAATTCGTCTTTGTCTGTCATTTTCTCATTACCTATTCTCAGATCTTCTGCATTGATGATATGAGAGTTTTTTGTCACTGTCTTTTTCTGAGCAAACTGTGTCATTTTCTTCCAGATGGAGCTGGCCAGCAAATTTTTTAAAGATGGAAGACCTTTTGATTTAGAAGGTTGGTCTAAAATTCTTGTGTCTAAAGCCTGATCTTTTTGTTCAAATCTTGTGTTTTGATTTGTTTAGTAGATTTGGTAAAAAAAAAAAAAAAAAAAAATTGCCTATTAGATAGAAAATCACTATACCTGGGGGAGTTTTTGCATATATGCATTTTGCTGGATTGTGTAAGAATTGCAATATATATATATATATATATATATATGCTATTAAGTATAGAAAATCAAGTTGACTCAGAAGAGTTACAAATTGACTTCCATGAGTATTAGCATGTCATGTGTACTCCAGAGTCCTGAACATCTTAGCTTTCTTGTGATTTTTTTCTCTGTCAAGTGTTTTGCAAGTTGTAACAGCTCTCTCTCCTAGAATGCTGAAGCTGGTAATTGAGCATTGTCTAGTGGTTCATTAACTGGCTGAGACTGGTTGTAAAAGTATTGCTTATGTTAATCCTAGACAAATTGTTGACTTATTTTAATTTCCTGATTATTGATTTGCTGTCTGCTCTGCTCCATATCTTTGTAATTCTTCTCATGGGCATGTTATGAATTAATTTAATCAGGTGTGTATTCACTTTTTATATGCTAGTGGAGATTTAGTTTTCAACATTGCAATTCAACACTCCTGAAGTGTTTGATGTGTCTTGCTTTTGTGCTCAATGCCAGCCCCATCCCCACACCCACTTAGAAATTACGAAAGCCGCTGAATTGGATGTGGATGTCTATGGCAGGCCTCAAATATCGTATGAAAAGTGGATATTCCTATGTTGAAGGCATTGAAGAATTGCTTTTTGACTTGAAGCAAAATAACTATGAGATGCATGCATTTACAAATTATCCCATATGGTAAGAGATTTGTTCTATTGTGGTTTATTATTTGCTTTTGATTTCCATGATCAGAATGTTTCCTTTTGTAGGTACCAGTTGATTGAAGACAAGCTGAAACTATCCAAATATTTATCTTGGACATTTTGTTCGTGTACAAACGGTATTTTACATAGTCTGGCATTTGGTAGACTTTCTTCTCTCCTACTCACTCTGCCCTTTATGTCGATCATTTTTTCCCCCTTTTGTGATGAAAAGGCAATTGAATTCTAACAAAGGTAAAAACGATCAAACATATTGGGCTTCTTTACAACATTGAATAAAGACTAAAGCACCTACTAAGGCAGAGAACATACAAACAAGAAAGCCCAAACAAGTCGATCATCTTTTTTATTTGATGTTGTCTAGAGAGAATTGAGGCAGCCTTATGATTGTATCATCTTCTTGTTGATCTATTTGCTTGATTAGGGAATATTAAGTTTGAGACATAAATTCAAGTTATTTTGCCATGCAAACCTTACCCATTGAAAGACAATTTATTATGTTTTCAGGAAAGAGAAAGCCCGATCCAGAATTCTATATGGAAGTTTTGGGACAACTTAGGGTTGATCCATCAAATTGTATTTTTATGGATGACAGGTTCTTACACTCTCTAAAACTGAATTTTTATTAAATTTTAACCTAAATTAGATTACTGGACCTTCGCACTTCTGTGCAACGGGAAAAAATTAAAAATGGCATATAAATTGAAAGATTCCAGCAATAGCAATGTAATGACAGATTTTATTTTAATTATTTGTTTTTCCTGATAAAGGTGTCCAGTCATCATGTCCTTGTAAAAAAATCAAGGTTAAAATTGATACTTTTGGTCTAGAATGTAGGGAACTTCTACGAGGAAGGCATAGGCATGATCCAGAATATAAATTACCTCTAGTTTAATTGATGTTCTTTTTTTTCTTTTCTTTTTTCCTATTTTGCCCATGTGATTAATTCTCAATTTCCAACTTTACCTTCTCAATATATCCCCTCCCTCCAAGATAAGATTCCCAATGCAATTAAACACATTTATCAATAAGGGCAAAGTGGAAAAAATTTATATTTTAGGATCTATTAAATGACTTGATTGTCATTTTTTGTTCCCCGTAATATAGTTGAAGCATCCTAATTTGTGGATAGAAGGGAGTGCCTCTTAATGGTCATACTTTGAGTTGAAGGTTATAGGTCCTGGGCTGGCGAATTCATGTGATGCAACTGAAACAGGGGTTCTTTATAAGCAAAGCAAGCATTAGTGTTCGTGGGAATTCTGGCCGGTTATTTATTTACCCATCCTACTGTTCTCTTTTCGGTTTTATTTGTGGTGACCTTTCCAACTAATTGATCCAGAACTGGTTGTTGTGCAACAAATGAATATTTCTTATGAAAATAGTAGGCGGACTAGATTGGAAGAGTTGAATATTTTCAGATTGTCTTGCTTGATGTTGATGGTAATAGGTGTATTATTTATATGATTTCCCTTGCAGGATGAAAAATGTTGAGGCAGCCATTGAACTTGGCATCAGGGGTATACATTTCAAGAATGCCAATGCGCTGCGTGAAGAACTGCACCTGATGGGGATTGGCATCACAACGAGTGGGGATCATCATGAGCTCATCTGATACGAAAGCTTATCTTGCTCTTATTTTTATCAGTGGAAAAGGGATATTCAAGACCGTAGATGTAGATTGTTTCTTCGATTAAATATTGAGCTTTTCCATGACAACTTTTTTAGTTTTTATGGCCCTGGTAGTTCTAGGGCTATATTTAGACTTCAGAGTGAAAGGGTTTTCATGGAGACGGAGGCCTATTTCTGGGCTTAAAAAGTGTTTAGTATGCAAAAATGAGAAGGGAAAACCTCTTGAGGATATGCTACTGGAGTTGCTCGTAAGGATATTGTGTTTCACCCTAAGAAACTTGAAATCATTTCACGAGTGCTGAGGGTTTAAGGCAGGTGAAGGGGGGACGATAATGTTTTTGAGTCATGTGCTCATCGCAAAATCGAGGAATTAAGGCTTGTATGGTTCTATTTTTTTAAAAAAAAATAATGAAACAGAAAAACTTGTTTGAAAAATTGTTTCCAATAATCTGTTTAAAAAATAAATAAATAAATTGTTTCCAAAAAAAAAAAAAGGGTTTTAGTTATTTTCTTATTTTTATTTTTCTATTTCTTATTTTTTGACCCTGTCAATTAGTCATTAGTGATGACTGTCACTGTCATAGTCAGCAATTGTTGTTGCCATGACACTTTTTTTTTTGGGTTAAGTACCAATTTTACCCCTGAAGTACGCGTTCAGGAGTAATTTTGCCCCTTAAGTTTTCAGCGGAGCAATGTCGCCCTCGAAGTATTAAAACGGAGCAATATTGCCCTCCCCATTAACACTGTTAATTTCCACCATCAAAAAGTCACGTCACACTCCCACATGGTACTCAAATCGCCACCTAGCCGCCACCTACTTCTTCCACCCTCTCCCCTCCTATCCACCTCATCATCTGTCTTCTTTCATCATCCGTCTTCTTTCCTCCTCTCCTTCCTCCAATATTCGTTGGCTCTTCCTCAACTCAGATACTCGATCTCATCGTCCTTCATCCACTCCCTTCCCCCTCACAGTCGACGCCTCCTCCCTCACCATGAACGCAAGCGACGGAGACGGCGCCGTCAGCCCTTGCTTACCCCAATGCTAGCTTTGATTTCTTCCCCCTCACAGTTGACACCTCCTCCCTCACCATGAATGCCGACGACAGCACCGTCGACCCTTGCTTACCCCACCGCCAGCTTAAATTGATGACGCCGATCTTCGATCTCCCTATTTTAGGTAGCAAAGCTCTCATCTTCCTCAGATCTCGCCGATTTTTCATTGTTCAATTTTTGGGTTTTTCATTGCTCAGCTCAGATCGATGACGCCGGTCTTTGATCTTGCCATCTCAGCTCAGATCTCGCCGATTTTGCAACTCCATCAACACATCCTCCATGTGCATGTAGATCTGAGAATTTGTGAGAGGAAGAGGGAGGATATGAGATATGAATTAAATTTCTGGATTTTCTTCTTGCTCTGATCCATAGATTTTTCGAATGCGTTTTATGTTTTATGATTATAGGTCCTGAGATTGATTGTGTGCGCCTTTGTTCTTAAGGGAAGGTCCGGTGGAAGCACAGATCTTGAATATTGTTTTGCCAAGTTAATAGTTTGTTTATTTCTGATCATTACAAAATCCTCTAATTTGTCTTCACAGCATATATTCATGGAACTGGTTGTAACTTATACTTTTAGTAGTGTTAGATACTTGTTGGTTCCAGAGTAAGTTCGGACAAAATGTATAGTTCAGGAGAAACATTTGTGGTCATTGAAGAAACCTTGATCAATGTACAATCCACTCTGCAGTAGTCATTAGCCTTTGTTTGATTTTTTTTTTTTTTTTTTTTCGTTTTTCATTTTGTAGTTGATTATTGGGAAATTTGCTCTAGTGTTGCAACTACAAATACTTCTAAAATGTGCTCATAATTTTCACTTGGAACTTTAAGGAGTGTCGGGGTTCTTTGCGATGGATTGAATTTTTTTTCGCGACAAAACTCTTTTTGGGACAAAATTTTCTTGATTATAGATTTAGTTGGAATCTGGATTTCTAGATGATGATGACCACTGGAGGAAGGAGATGGAGGAAAGAAGACAAATGATGAGGTGGATAGGAGGGGAGAGGGTGGAAGAACTAGGTGGCGGCTAGGTGGCGATTTGAGTGCCATGTGGGAGTGTGACATGGCTTTTTAACGATGGAAATTAACGGTGTTAATGGGGAGGGCAACATTGCTCCGTTTTGATACTTCGAGGGCGACATTGCTCTGACGAAAACGTAAGGGGCAAAATTGCTCCTCGGCTCGTACTTCAGGGGGAAAATTGGTACTTAACCCTTTTTTTAAAAAGAAAAAACAATTATTCCAATAAATTTTTTTGTTTTGTTTTTAAAACTCGTTTTTAAAAACAATTCTATAAAATTGTTTTGAAAGAAAAGAGAAAATTTAACTCCACCCTCTTTATAGTAAATTATTCTCAAACAAAGACCCAAAACTTTTTGAAACTTCATTGTACCCCTATGGTTAAATAGAAATTAAGTTTTTTGGCTGAACAGACATTTGTAACCTTTGTTTTGAACACGATCGAGATAGTGATAAGTATATTTTTATAATCAAATAGATATATATTTTATAATATAATGAGTTAGATTTATTAATATTTTAGATCTATTTAATTATCTTTTATATATTTATCTATCTATTAACTAAATATAGGATAAAATAATATTATAACAGAAAAATCTCTTGATATCTTATTTTATTTTGTAGGAGATATTTTGTGATCTAGTAGAAAAGAAAACAATTCATTAAACTATACACATATATTGCAAGATACATTACAAAGATATTATTTTGGATCATATTGATACAGACGTGGAAACGTGGAGCCCGCAGCAAGTTGGAACCTAAACTATGTCTATTAAAAGACCTAAGGCATGCAGAGAACCGAAAAAAAGGGCGCACATATCAGCACAGAGACGCAACACGGCATAGCAGCAAACAACAATTCGGACGGCAGCAGAGTGAGAGACGCAGAACGAGAACGAAGGCTGGACAGCAGTGGTTGAGCAAGAAAGGCGTTTTGGTTATCTTTATCTTCTCCACGGAAGGACGAGAGGGCTATGAAGGCGACGGAGAAGCTTTCTTTCCTCTCTCTTTATTCTTCAACCTGAATTCTTATCTTTTTTTTTAATGGATTTTATTAGAGCCATGTGTGGCTGAATTTCCTTTTCAACCTAGGGGATCTATGAATTTGTTTGAGACTTAGAGATTAGTCCCACGAATTATTATTCTTGATTAATTTTATGTCAGTTTATTTAATCTTGTCTTTATTGTTATTGCTTCTTGATTGGCCATCATTGAGCATATTTTGGGGATTTAGGGTTGAACTTGGAAGAGGGAATCTTAAATTAACCGTTAGATTAAATAATGTGGAATTAGCTTTTAATCTAATTTACGTCTAGGTTAGACGTATATTTAGAAACTCCACATAATCAAATTAGAGTGATCCCGATCTAAAACACATATTATTTAGTTATGTGAGGCATTACATAATTGATTAAGGTAGGTATATAAATGGACCGGAAGACATTTATAGACATTAATACTCTAGATAAGCTAATTAGGTTAAATCAAAATTAATTTAGTGGGGATAAAATCTAAGAAACAAACACGCTATTAGTGACTCTATGTTGCTCGTTCAATTAGTGTGGTAGTTTATTTATTTTAATTTGAGTTTTAATTTCTTTTCTCTTAATTAAATTCAAGTTATTTTGCTCAACTTAAACGAAACTGTAAAATTAATGCTTAACTGAAGTTGGTGATACTAAGTCCTCGTGGGAACGATACTTTTTTTATCACTTTATTACTTGATACGGCCTATATACTTGCAGAGTTATAGGTTATAAGGTTTTCCCTTATCAAGTTTTTGACGCTGTTGCCGGGGACTTGTGTGTCACAATTGTCTTGGTTGGAATTGATTGAACATTAGTAGTTTAAGTTTGAGTTCATAAATATTTTACTTTATTTTTTTGGAAAAAAAAATAAAAAAAAATGGATTTCATATGGCAACCAGCTGCTCTTAATATTAAGAAGGAGATGAATTCTTTGTCTTCAATACAAGATGGACTGATTGCTATTTTAAATTCTTTGAATGAATCTAGGCAACATAAAAGGAGCATAAATGATGGTTGTATTCCATATGTTGATTCTTCTCAATATGTTTGCATGTCTTACGTTTATTGGGGAGGGAATCATTTATATGAATATTGTTCATATAGTACAACTAGTCATTTTGTGAGAGATGATTTCACTAGGAATCAAGCTTGTTTTGATAACTCATTTTGTCCCAGTGAAGGTTTTAAGCAACATAGTTATAGGGATCCACATGTCTATTGTTCTCATGAAAATGCCCCTCCTTTTTACTCTTATCCACCTATTGAAGAACACATCATTGAGTACAAAGAAAATTCTAATTTGGAAAGATTATTTGAGGTGAGGAGTGTGTGGAAGCATCAGAGAGATCTAGTAGAGAGCAAAAAGAGATTGTCACTAGCATTGATCAAGTGTCCAAAATATTGGAGTATATGCGAGTCAAATTCTTTCGACCCTTGAGACTATGAGGTAAGATAATTCCTTAAACATGGTGACCACTTTCTTATGCTAATAATGATTATTGTGAGAAAATTGAAGATGTGGAATTACATGAGACTATGGATAATGTAGAAAATAATTGTGGGTTTGAAATTGATTTAGATGAGAATAGTGGATGTCTAGAAGAGGTTTCGATTGTGGAGCCTAAGATTTGTAATTTTGATGATCAATTTGATGTGGATATCCCAAAAGTTGTTGTTCATAACTCTCCTAGTGAATTGTTGACTCTTACTGATGAGAGTCAAATGGATTTTGTGGGATGCTATAAATTTTTGGAAGCTCATAAATCTATTTGCAAGGATGTGCATGTTGTGCTTTATTTAGATTCAGTGAATGCTAGTAATCCACGATTGTCTATGATTGAGGAAGTACAAGTAATTAACTGGAATGATCAATTTTTATGTTTGATGTAACATCTTGAAATTTATAATAATAGGATAGATTAATGGTAATTAATTTACCAAGAATATTCAAGATATAGAAGTAAAACTTTTTAATGTTAGTTAAAATACAATAAAATGATAATAATAATTTTTATTATAATATATTAATAATAATATATATATATATATATATATATGACACACGTTTTGGAAATGTGGTCGGCAAGGGGGGGCAAGGTTGCCCCCATTGCTGACTTTGGTGGGAGGGGGTAATAAGTTTTACCCCAATTACTCCCCCTCCTCAACCACTATAAATACACACCTCCAGGTGTGTATTCAAGCAGAGCAAGCGAGAATGTGAGAAAAAATAAAGAGAGGAGAGAAAGAAGGAGAGAGGGAAAGCATAGAGATAATTATGATATTATTGTATGCGCATCTGAATATGAAATTATTTCAGTGAAGCAGTGTATTTTCCAGTATATTTATGTATATAAGTAATATTGTTATTGGGATTGTGTTTGTGATGATAGTTATGATATTTGTTATGAAATGTTGTATATGGAATAACAAATTTTGTTAGATATTGCTATTATGATGTTTGTTATGGAATGTTGTATATGAAATAATATTTTGCACGATGTTTGCGGGTAATTGTGGTGCCGTATTGTTTATCTATTATGGATGTGTTGGGTTGTGTGGAAGAGATTTTAAGGTGAAATTGTGCCCATCGGCTCTCTCTTTCATGGCCCAAAATTTGAGCTGAGTGTTTTGGGCAGACACCTCCCTGTTACGGTATATTGGTGGTAGCATGGGAGGAGACACTATTCTTGAAGTGACTAGCTAACCTTGACCAGGTATACTAGTATTGATAGACTGAACCACGTCCAGATGATATAAGGAGGAGTAGGATGGATGAGTGGGGATGGTTCTACTTATTGTTAATTATTATGGATTAATTATCTATTTGTTGTTGATTTTATAAATGTGTTAGTAAACCTGCTTCTCTAACTTGTAATCCTTTCTTACATATTTGATAAATTAATTCTGGTTACTGGGACTCTACATCTCACCCCGTCATTATCAATATTTTTTAGGTGACACCTCTAATATTAGTAGCCAAGGGAAGCAGCCAGAGGCACAATAGCTGTGAACTTTGTAAGCCTCTTTTGGTATTGATGTTGTATGGATTTATATAGTGTCATTCTAGGGTCCACATGTTTTGATAATATTATTTTAACTGTTTTGGGATGACTGTTTATTTACCGTTAAACCAAAGGTTTTATTTTATATGTTATAATATTTTAGTGGATCCACAATCAAAACTTGTGTGGAAATGTTTTGGGTATAAACCTTTTGTTGTGGATTTGTTGTTGTGAAACTCGCGGGCCGTATACTCTTCTTACTCGACAATTGTGCCCAGAGTTTTGGATTTTTGCTTTGGTGAGTTGGTGGGTGAAATTTGTGCTCTGAACTCCTATGTGTTTATTTTTGTAAAGAAAAAAGTTTTCCTTAATCTCTTGTTAATCCGGTTTAACGATTACATTATAATTAATTATTGTTTAGTAAGAAAATGTCTTTTCACCCTAGGACTTCCGTATTGTATTTAACTCTGAAATATTTTGGAAACTTATTTTTGACTTTGTATTATGAATTTTATTTGAAATGGTTATGTATTTTAATGATTTGGATATTTATCATCCTTGTTGGAGGTATTTCAAATATTTTGGCCAAGTTTTCGGGTGTTGAATTTGGGGTATTTCATTTGAAACCTTGTTGCTTGAAAAGGAATGAAGACAATGTAATTGAGGTGTTTGATACTTATGATTAGTGGTTTGTTTTAAGTAGTCGGGCTTAAGACTATAAACCAAGCGCTTCTTGGGAGGCAACCCAATGATTTTGCTCGCATCTTTATTATTATTATTATTATTATTATTATTATTATTATTATTATTAATTCTTTCTTTCTTTCAGTTTTATTTAGGTTTAAAGATTATCCCTCCTCTTGTGGCTATAAAGTCTTGCTTGTGCACTCTTTTATCTCTCAAAATTTAAAACATCATGGATGATATTAAAGGAAGAACTCCACATCAAAGTTAGCGACCTAAACCAGGGGAGTACTAGGTCCTTTCCCTCTATTTATTTTTGCAATGTTGAGGACAATGTTTGATTTAAGTGTGGGGGAAGGATATAATTTCTTTGGTTATGCTTGTCCTTATGCAACTTAAAAGAATTTTCGTTAATTTGAAATTTTTGCATTATTTATGATTGACTTTAATTTTAAGCTTTCCCCATCTTAGAGAATATTATCAAGTGAGAAATTAAATTAGAAAAGAATGTTTCAATTAAGCCTCTAGGTTTTGAATTTTTGTATTAATCTTGAGATTGATTATGAGAATAGGGATTAGTTTATAATATGATCAACAAATTATTAATTTATGAATATTTTGCTATATGATTTCTTTAGAAAATTAGATGATGATCTTTACTAGCTAAGTAAAACTTGTATTTAGGGAGATGACTCAAGTTTTTTTTTTTTTTTAAAAAAAAAAAAAAAAAATCCAATGACTTCTTTAGACCTTACTTTGTAACCGGGGGCACTTCATCACCAATGTTGGCACTCGCATCAAATGGTAAAGTCAAAGAGGTTATGAGTTGGGCTAAAAGCCTCTTGAGGTGCCTGTTGGAGTAACTGAATAACCAGTGTTGCATCACCCATGTGTAGGGTTGCGTCAAAAGGAGATCTACAATGGCTCAAAAAAGAAAAGAAAAGTTATTTCCTACCTGAAGATCCCTATTAAATTAAATGACAAAATTAATTTAGTTGGGGCATTTAGATTTTTTGGGAGAAATTGAGTAGCGTAATATTCTTTTACTGATCTTATTGTTGGACTTAATGATTGCCGAATCTTTTGATTATGAGATGTTAAGAGATTATTACAATTGTTTAAGGTTATTGACTTAGTGACTCATTCTTATAAAACATTAACTTGAACAAAACTTGATAATATGATCCAAGTATGGTGGTAAATTGCTTTCTGTTTAGAAATTTCATAAGCAATGTTCTTTTCAGATAATGAATTCTCTTTCTTTTACTTGAGGACAAACAAATATTTAAGTGTGGAGGAGTTTGATAAGTATATATTTTATAATTAAATAGATATATATTTTATGATATAATAGTTGGATTTATTAATATTTTATAATTATTTAATTATCTTTTATATATTTATCTATCTTTTAACTAAATATAGGAAAAAAGAATATTACAATAGAAAATCTATTGATATCCTATTTTATTTTATAGGAGATATCTTATGATCTAGTAGAAAAAAAAACAATTCATTAAACTATATATATATATATATATATATTGCAAGATACATTACAAAGAAATTATTTTGGATCATATTGATACAGACGTGGAGACGTGGAGCCCGCAGCAAGTTGGAACCTAAACTATATCTATTAAAAGACGTAAGGCACGCAGAGAACGAAAAAAAAGGCACCCAGGAAGTAATATATATATTAAAAGGAAGAAGCCGCACATATCAGCACAGAGACGCACGGCAGTAGAGCGAGAACGAAGGCTGGACAACAATGGCTAAGGAAGAGAGGTATTTTGGTTATCTTCATCTTCTCCACGGAAGGATTAGAGGATTGTGGAGCCGACGAAGAAACTTTCTTTCCTCTCTCTATTCTTGAACCTCAATTCTTATCTTTCTTTTTTTTTAATGGATTTTATTAGAGCCATGTGTGCCTGAATTTCCTTTTCAACCTAGAGGATCTATAAACTTGTTTGAGATTTAGGGATTATTCTCACGAATTATTTTTTTGATTAATTTTATGTCAGTTTATTTAATCTTGTCTTTATTGTTATTATTTCTTGATTGGCCATCATTAAGCATATTTTGGGGATTTAGGGTTGAATTTGGAAGATGGAATCTTAAATTAACAGTTAGATTAAATAATGTGAAATTAGCTTTCAATCTAATTTACGTCTAGGATAGGCATATACCTAGAAGTTCCACATAATCAAATTAGAGTTATCCCGATCTAAAACACATCTTATTTAGTTATGTGAGGCATTACATAATTGATTAAGGTAGGTATATAAATGGATCGGAAGACATTTATAGACATTAATACTCTAAATAAGCTAATTAGGTCAAGTCAAAATTAATTTAGTAGGGATAAAATCTAAGAAACAAACAATAGATTAGTGACTCTATGTCGCTCGTTCAATTAGTATGGTAGTTTATTTATTTTAATTTTTTTCCTTAATTAAATTCAAGTTGTTTTGCTGAACTTAAACGAAAGTGTAAAATTAATACTTAACTGAAATTGGTGATACTAAGTCCTCGTGGGAACGATACTTTTCTTATCACTTTATTACTTGATACGGCCCGTATACTTGCGGTGTTATAAGCTATAAGGTTTTGCCCTATCAGATAGTCTTGTAAATTCTCACATATTTTGTAAATATACATATTTGACCTGTAAATTTTTCACATGTGTCTTGTAAATATCATGCATGAACAAAATGATATTGTAATTTCACTTATTTGTCCATAAATAAGCATATTTGACTTGTACATCCCCATATATGTCTTTAAATAATCATATTTGACTTGTAAAGTAAGGATACAACTGTCTTTTTACCCATAAATTTTATTTTCAGTTTAGCCCTAGGGCTATAGTGAAGTTGCATAAAGTTTTAAGGGTTGTTTGAGAATCATTTCCTACAGAGAGAGAGTGGAGTGAAATTTCCCAAAAAAAAAAAAAAAAAAAAAAAAAAAAAAAAAAAACTAACCCTAAATTTAAATGTTTCAGACTTCAAATAAAATAACTTTAACGGTGTAAATTTTATCGTTGTAACAATGTGAATGACACTTTTCTTAATTACATGGCAGTGGTCGTGTGGTGCCTATGGTGAATAACTGAAACATCAGCCGGGTGATTATTCCTTTTCTTATGATGTTTACATGTAAAATTACGTAATTATTCAGTTTCTTATAATGTTTTAATGATAAAATCTGAAACACCAGTTATACATGTGTTTTATACTTTCAATCTTCCATATTAAAAGTTGAAAATTTAATTATAATTTTTTTTATATATCTGTTAAATTTGGGAAACTCAAGCGTGGATTTTTCTACCCTTACGTGTAATTTTCTTTCCCCCTTTCTCTCGCATCTTTTATATTAAAATTAGAATATCAGTTATAAACTATTTTACTACTAAAGGCAAAAATTTGCAATTGGTCTTTCATATTTTAATATAAAATATTTTAGATCAAGTGACAATTAGCAATTACACATTTAAGTTTATATTTTATAATTTTTTGCCGAGTTAGCCGGCCCAGACAACATGTCATATAAGCAATCCGCGTTAATGACAAAAAGGGTTAATGAGAGTATCTGCTTCCATTAATGACTTTTTTTTTTTTTTTCGCTGTCCTTATTATGAGGTACTAATTAATAAGTATTCTTGATCTTTTTTATAAGACACTTGTAAGTTTTCAAGGAGCATTTAATTTATCTTTTCATGGCTGCTCCTATTTAATAAGGGTAATGAGAAAGAATAATAATTAATAGGGTCAAGGTGCAGATTTGCTAACCAACTATTATCCGAGGAGCGTCTGACACAAATAACAATTGAGAGGACCAAAATTGCCAATCAACAATTAAAAAGTGAAAAAAAAAACACACAATTTGGAGCGGTTCACCAACGAACTATTACCCCGTCAATCCACCGTCTTGGTGTCTCCGTCTTCCGTTGACTTTGTCACGATGTCGGCGATGTTGGCATCTCCAAAGCTTCTATTGTTCTTTGGGTGTTCCACTCACCCTCTTGAACTCATCCAAGTCCACGTGGTTCGGCCACGCACGCACTTTGCACCCTGGTTCCATCCCTCCGATGCCACAAGCAGCAACCGATATTGCTACAATGCCTACTCTCATGGGTCCCATCTCTGTTGGTGTTTTCCTTTTCCAACAAGAAGGCTTAACCGCTCTTTTCTCCAGCGTTTCCGCCACCATCCTACGCCAGTGCTTCATATTTTAACTTAATCGTGATAGTTGTTTTTTTTTTTTTTATAGTTATTTGGTTTTTTTTTTTCCACTTTTAATAGTTATTTGGTTTTTTTTTTCCATTTTTTAATTGTTGATTGGTAATTTTGGTCCCCTCAATTGTTATTTGTGCTAGACGCTCCTCGGGTAATAGTTGGTTGGCAAATCTACACCTTCACCCTAATTAATATGATATTTGAGTTAGTGGTAACATTGGAAATCATATGACAATTTCAATGATTTTGATTACTTTTATGGGTTTGTGTAAATTGGTTGTTGATACTTTATAATAAGAATCAAATAGAATAGTATATAAATTTAACAACGTTAACATAGCTCCAAATCCTTTTTAAATTGTTGGGACTAATAGTTTTAGTTTTTTAGACCGAATAAGCTCTTGAGGGACTAAATTCTTCAGTTTCAAACTTTGAGGAACAAAATCAAAATAAGAGTAAACTATACAGATCAATAATAATAATAGTATTAATCCAATTATTAAATAAAATTGAAATTTTGAAGGAAAAAAAAATCCTACACTAAAAATAAAAATGAATTAATATATTGGTCCATAGGTTTTATTTGCCTCTATATAAAGGGATGCGGCCGGCAGATGCGCGGGTTATCTAGAAAGCAGAGGGGAGGACCATTTGGGAGACAAGCGAAGCGAGAGAACAATGTCTTGTGGTGTGAAGGGCTTCCATTTTCAGGTCCAGCTTCGCACATGTTCCTCGCGCCATCATCATCCCCCAACATCCCAAATACTCTCCACCCTCTCCCTCCCTTCCATGCCTAAGCTGCTTTTCCCCTACAAACCCAAACCCAAACCCAAACTCAGAACCACAGCCCTTCGTTGCTTCTCTGGTACGTTTCTATTTCTCCTTCTCTTATTTCTTCCTCTTTTTATTACTATTAATCTTGCATCTTCCCCTTTTCTCCTCCAGACTAGGTTTGTCGGTACCCTCCCTTTCTCAATTTACCAATGGCTAATTCTTTGCGCCGCTCGCAATTCTCAATTTACTGATTGCTTGATTTGTCCCCCCCCCCCCCCCCCCCCCCCCCCCCCGGGCCCGCGGCGGCGGATTTGTTGGTCCTTGATATTTAAATTATCAGGAACTTAAAAAAAAGACTCAATTCCGTTCTTTCATAGCACAAAGCTGACCGGTCGCCTTTCTTGCTTTGGTTTATTCTTGAAATTTTCTTTGGACAAGTCTCTCTTATGAGATAGTAGTAGTCTCACTCTCACAGCTCTCTGTTTTTTGTGCATGTGTTGGTGCACGCCCCCATGTTTTCAGCGTTAACTCCTGAACTCAAGTCCACCTTGGATAAAGTCATTACTTCAAATAAAGTGGTTCTATTTATGAAAGGGACTAAAGAGTTCCCACAGTGTGGATTTTCGAACACGGTGGTGCAAATATTGAAATCTCTCAATGCGCCTTTTGAGACAATAAATGTCCTGGAAAATGACTTGTTACGCCAAGCTCTGAAGGAGTATTCCAACTGGCCAACCTTTCCTCAACTATACTTAGATGGGGAGTTCTTTGGTGGCTCTGATATCACTGTTGGTATGTGATGTTTATTTATTTCCACCTGATTTTGTTTTTTCCTTTTTTGGGTTGCCTTGCTTAATTCTGCCCCAATCATGATAATTTCAAGCATTTTTGAAACCCGATAGAAGTCAATGCTGTCTTGATTAATGCTTTTATTTATTTTTTTATCACAAACCCAAAAGAAGGCACTAAACAAACAGTACAGAACTACAGCACGCGTGTGGTAAACACCCGCAATGCTTTTAGTGAGTTAGCCTGTCTTTCTCCGATGGGTGGAATGATTAAAACAAGGCCAGTGGGCATAGTAATTGTTATTGGCTAATCCAAAGCGAATGAGTTGTCTAGGAAAAGGCTATGATGAACTTATAGCCCTTTTGGATTGATTCGATGGGAGAGTATTACACGTCTCTTGATATATTATTATCACCTATTCTCATGTTTGTTGTAATCCAATCAAATGTTATTATGCCTATGCATCATCTCTCCTGAATGGCTTACCAAACAAGTTCATACAGTCATCATTGCATTACATTCCTTCTGATTCCATGAACCAAACGGACCATTGGTGTTTTATATTTGAGGTGGGTAAATGAAAATCAATTTGATAGTATCCAGTATAATCTTGTATGGATTTCTTTCTGGAAAAGTAGTGCCCACGCTGGAGCGAAGATTTTGTTTGTGTAATTTTTGGTATCTCTTGACCTTGATAACAGTACGATTTTTGCATGTTATATTGAAGTGTACTTGCATAAGAAGTTGTCATTAATGGGAAATATCATTATTTGGTTAGAACTTGGGAAGGGATGCAATTTACCATTCATTCTGTGGTCTGGAGTCTGGAAAACCAGGAAGATTTGTATGCTTACCGTTTTTTAAATTCAAATGTAAATCGTGAAGTGTTAATGGATATCGTGAGTAAAGCTGTGTATCATCAAGTGTTGTCAAAGTTATGCTAGAAAGTTATAGCTATAGGAGGGCTCTTATGGATCAAGTGTGAGTAATCGGCATTGTGAATCCATGATGCTGCTTTGATCTGTTCAATCTGCTATTAGAATAACATGAGGCTGTGTGATTGGCTACAGAGGCATATCAGAGTGGAGAATTGCAGGAACTGCTGGAGAAGACAATGTGCTCCTGAAGCATCCTTGAGCCCGAGGGCAGAAAGAAGGATCAATTAGATGCCTTCGTATTACGCTCAATCATCCTTGGTATTTGAGTGCAAACCAGTGAAGGTGAGCCGGGAGAATCAACTATTGTTGTTGTGTATTGTATCCACATCCTGTGGTTAAGAAATCCATTTCAACACAATATGACCCATTTTTCGGATTGCAGTTCCATGAACTTAATCTCTGTCGTTTCTTTATTTGAATTTAATAATAGTCGTTTCTATATTGATATGTATACATATATTTGAAGGTAAAAAGAAAAATAATATATTATGTATTTATATGGATTAAAAACTATAAATTAAAACTAGTTTGTGTTGAATGGTTTTTAATTTTTGCTCTCCGTTTGGCTCGGGCCGGATTGACGAGCTCTCGGCCGAATTCTTCTTGATACGTTTCCCCACGTATTTAAAATAAAGGAAAAGCTCTAGGCGTTTCCCTCACCGGAAAAATAAAATCTCTCTCCTGCCATCCTTCTAGTACAAAAATCTGAAGCACACTTAGTTTATTATTATTTTTTTTTTAAATAAGGACCACGATTTATATACTCAATTTTAGGCACTTTAATTATATGAGCTTAAGTATACAAGTTTTCTATAAAAATGAAAAACGAGTTAAATTGGAGCTTATAGATTGACGTAGTTACATTAAAATATCTTAAAGAGACTATATCATATATGTTGTAATTAAGTAATTCGTTTATTTCCTTAATTTGGTGATTTAAAATTTAAAATTAGTCTAGTAATCATGATTATATGTTTTTTGAATGGGGAGGAGATCATCTACTCTGAAATAAAAATAAGAAAAGGAACAACATAGGGCTGTTTTATTGAAAGTCACCAATGACCAAACCATAGGGGGATTTGTAGCTTAGATTTCTCATTTGGTACGGTAGAAGATTATAAATGTGAGTGTCCTTAGTCAACATTGACTGACTGATGTAATGAAGGACTGGCTGGTGCTCTTCTTTTATACTACGAGTAGAATGCAGTCGAACAAAAAAGGGAATCAACTTGGGGGGTTGCGTGCTGCGCTGGGCTCATTGGCTGTCGAAGCTCCGAGACAAAGCCAAGGCTGAATCGCCAACAACAAAGGGAAATCAACACGCACTCTCTCGGTCTCTGCGTTAACATTCCTTTCTTAATTCTTACGGCTACGCATCGAGGGTTGGAGCACGGAATCCCTTGATGTAGCACACAGACAAAGCGCGATCCATCTATCCATCCTACAGCGAGATCTTTTGTCGATGGCATGCTCTCTAAATTCCATCCGCTATAATGTTTCCCTCTGCGCCTGCCAACCTGGCTACCTCCTCACTCCCCCCTCCAACACTTGCTCCCTCTTCACCGCTGACTCCTCCATTACTTCTGAATCCGGAGTCGACTACTTTTCCATCAGCTTTCCCGAGACCATCTTCGCCTTTGATTCCATCAAGAAGTTTACTCAGTCCCAGGCTGTGTTCTTGGAGGCCACCCTCGTTATGCTTCTCTCTTGGCTTTTCCTCTGCTTTTTCTTGAGGTTTACCAGCCTTGGGGATGGCTCTACTTTATGGTTTAACATCAGATGGTGGATTAGTCGTTTGGATATTTGTTTTGCCACCAGGCATTGGCTGGTTAGTTCCCCCTTGCTTTATTTATCTCTTCCCCACTTTCCTTCACCTGCTCTACCTCTAATCTTACCATCGTTCGCACACATTTATTTCCTTCTTCCTTCTGTTTTCTCGCCTCGGCTGCTGTCAACTGTCAAGCGTAAGAGATTTAGGACCTGAAGCCCACTTTGCCTCCTACTTTTTTCAATCACGCGTGTCATTAACTTGGCGCTTCACTTGCTGGGGCCTGTTTCCTGTACTTGTATTCGATAAATGAAGCTCCTTGATTTTCTCCTTCCTTAATTTATTGGTAGCAAATGCCAAAATACAGCTTACAGATATTCTTGAATGAACATTACATCTTAGGCTAGCCTGAGGACTTTAGGTTCTCCTGTGATTTGTATCTGTTGCTTCCCATATCATTTTCACTTCATTCTCCACGCCAAAGGCATACAAGCAAAATTCAATCTTGCTCTTCATTACGAAAATTTCACATCTCGCGTTATTCTTGACCGGTTCACTTCATTGCATCTCTATTCTAGTTGAAATCCATGTCATTTGACGTGGACCTGCAATATTTTTTATTTTTTTATTTTTTATTTGGTAAATATAATGCAGTGCCTGCTTCATCACCCTATTATTGATGTGCTTTAAAATCCTATTTTTCATATAGGACGATCAGAAGGTAGTTAAAAAGCGCAAAACGGAACTTGGCGGAACTTTCTCCATAGCAAGTTGGATACTTTTTATTGGTTTATTTGCTGCGTGAGTATCTGATAGCTTCTGTATTTAAAGGACTACAATATTTTAAGGACATCTTTTTTTTTTTTTGGGAAGTATCTACCCTTGGTTTCATTTTTGTCAAATGCCTTCATTTTTTTAGTCGACCTATCATCAGGTTGCTGTACCAGATCATATCAAAAAGAACAATTGAGGTGCATAATGTGAGAGCTACAAGCAGACCAGAATTAAATTCATTTATGAATGATATGGAGTTCAACATCACCACTATTTCTAGTATGAGCTGTTCAAATCTGCGTGATCTGGGTAGCTTAGTTACTGGAAATCCTGGATTTATTGATCAAAGAGTCGCTTCTCTATCAACTTTGGTAAACTACTCCTGCCACAACTCAAGCAAGGGTCCTACCATAACATTGAAGTGTAAAAACTGCAAGCTGGTTCATGATAACATGTACATTTCTTGGCATTTTGCTGATCTCCCCAATAATCCTGCCACTGCTGTTGGGTTTGAGTTCAATCTCTCTTCAATGGATAATTTAAACAAGTACGTGAGTTTTGTTGGTGGAACTCTAAAAAATGGAAGTGCTTTTGATGATGGACCAGTTACATTCAGAGGGAGGGAATCAAATATTTTAAAATTTAATTTGTTCCCTCAAATATACCGTAGTTTACATGATTTGAAACTAATCCAACCTTTGTTTCATGAGTTTCTGCCTGGCTCGATTTATCGTGATACAAATCAACTGCAGGCATCCCTTGAAAGTTCTGTTGATGGACTATTAAATACTACATTGTACATCAATTTTCTATCTGCTTATATTGTGGAAATCGACAAGGAGAGTATCATGGGTCCTGGTAAATATCTTTTGCCGACTTGTTTAAGTAATTATCTCTCAATCTGCAATTTTTCTAGGTTCTAAATGAATTTCAGGTTCACAGAAGCACTTTCTTTGTGAGGACTGTCTTGTTTTGCAGTTTTTGCAATCTTAGCTACTTTTTTTTTTTTTTTTTTTTTTTTGTTGCTGCCATTGCACACCTCATCATGTACATAGCCTCTGTCCTGCCAGATTTCCTCATTTACTTATGAAATACTACTGGCTGCTCACCTTCAAGTCCATCTGACTAATCCTATGACTATGATCTCTAGTTTTTACCCACACTCTCTCCCACACATGCATCCATACACATAAGTTTGGGGTTTTATAATTTGAGCAAGTGGGGCTGTTTACATATTAGTTTTATGGTCCTAGGATTATATTTGCTTGTTGGGGATTGGCTAAGGTTATTCAATAGCTATTCCTTGAAGTATGCATGTTTAGTTGGTTTTTTTTTTTTTTTTTTTTTTTTGAACCTTTGATTGTTGGCATGTTGAATTGATATTGAATCTTGAGATCTTGGTTCCTTTCCCCTTGATCCCCTTTTCTGTCTTGCATGAGGATGTCTTGTCAAACTAACATGCTGTATTGGTTTCACTAGTTTGGGAAATTTTGGAATAAGTAGATCAAACAGACTTGACCATCTGGCCGTAGGTAATTAAGGTATAGATGGAGGCATTGGTTTCTTGTTAGGATGCTGCTTTTCTGTTATGATACTTTAACTGTCTCAGAAATTTTGTATTTATGATTCAATAACATAACGTCGTATCCTTGATACAAATATACTTATATATCAAATGTTGCTTCATACTGACATCAATCATTCTATCCTTTTCTGTTTTATGTGCAGTGAGCTTTCTTGCAGATCTTGGTGGCCTCTATTGCATTAGCATAGGCATTTTTTTTTACCTGTTGATACAAGTATGAATTTGGTTCCTTTTTTCTCTCAGTATTATTATACCTAAGATTTCTTAATATTGAAAAATGAACATGACGGAAGATTACAGAATGCAAACATTCAACCTTTGCACTTCATAACTGTCCGTCAAATGAGACAAGCAAGTAGTCTGTCCACTTATTAATTGTAGATAAAGACTCCAGTGCAGTCTTTCGCCATATACTACCTACATAGCCCCATCATCAGAAACAAATTTGGTTTGTTACAAATGCCAAAACATGCATTGGCGGAAATTGTAAAGCAATAAAGTTTTCTCGTTTTGTATGAAATTGATCAGTTAGGATTTTTAAAATATCCTTTCGTGCTCTGACTTTCTATGTGACTATCCTTTTATTTGATGGCGCATCTTATATTAGATGATGATGAATGGCTCATAGCAGTCATATTTTTCTTGTGACCCATGTGGTTCTAACTTGGTTAAATTGTAGTGTGAGTACAGGATAAAGAAACTCCGAAATGAGGATAATATTATGCGGAGAATTAGAAATCAGCGCAAAGCTCGAGAGCATTGGGACAAAGTAATTTCTTGCTTGACTGGTTAAAACATCTCATTCCTTTGACTGATTATATATCCTCTTGAATTTTGTTGGATTGGATGACTGATAGTGTTCATTTTAATTAGTTGAGAAAATATGTCATGTACACGTATGGCTGTAACACTGGAGATGACATTTACAAGAGCTCTAAAATGGAATCAAGTTGCAGTGGGCTTATGTTGCAATCAATTCATGGAAGTGGGTCATCACGTAAGCAAAGGCAACAAAGCAGAACAGATTCAATTAATTTTTACAAAAAAGCCAGTGGAACTGCAACCAAGGTAAAGCTTTTATTCTATTCATGCTAAAACTAAGTTAATTTAGCTGTTTTTGCATTTAGATCCCTCTCTTGCCACTTTTCTTGAGGTTGCATCGTATGACATGGGTCACTGTGCAAAATAGTTAAAAATGGTACATCAAATGTGCAAGTATGTAAAACTACAAAGTAGGCATAATCATATAATCCAATACTTTCATTTACAAACCCAAACATGCTAAGCAACCCTAAGATGCAAGTTTCAATATAAATTGGCCGTAAGTTTTGAAGAACATGACGTTGTTGGAAATTAGGTTGTGTGAACTCCACATCTCAATAATCTTATACTGGCCACTTCTCTCAATAATATGATCTCTATGTATGTAGTATCATTTATGTAATCAGCAGTAGGTTTGTAGTTTTCCTTTCAAAATTAAATTAAATGGGAATGCTGCAGTGTCCCAAGAAATTTTTTAGATTCATCTTTCAATGCTTTCTCTTCCAGTCATTGAGCTGCAAACCACTTGAATCCACAAATGATCAGAAAAAGCATTCAGAGAATGTATCAAAGCAACGGAATGCTGGTTCAGGCAAAGAAATAGTGCGGTCTCAACCTCGAGAATCTTCTTTCATTGATAACTTCATTCCACCACCACCTTCACTAGGTAGAAATTAATTTCTGTTTGGGTCAATATACTTATTTTTGGGAATGTTGTTTCCAATGGCCATTTACAAAACCCTCCATTGGAATATATTTTCTAATTTAAAAACCTTGCAGATTCAATCCTGTATTTACTTACCGTCATAATGGTTTCCATGGTTCTATAAATTCTCTTGCCTGTGATTTTTATTCTACGTCTGTTACTCTAAGATCATATGTCATGCATGGCTGCTGGTTCTGCAGCTGTTAGATCTTACTTGTAATATAAATGAATCATACTAATATAAAAAAATTGATATACTATGTTATATAGCTTGAGCTTTAATTATCATGAACAGTCAAACCTTAATATGGTTATGGTGAAATTATTTGTGAAACTTTTATATTCACATACCATATGTTACGCCTGAGTTATCATAAAAAAATGATTGTGAATGCTTTATAGCTGCTTGACTTTTGACTACCATTTATTTTCTTACATGTTTCTTTGTGTTGGTTATTTATTTTTGCTTTCTAATTTTTAATTTGGTTGTACAAATCTTAAAATATTATTGAATGCTTTTGATATCTCACATTTATTTAACTTGTCATTTGCATGCCAGAATTTAAGAGTGATTCTGAAATGGACATGTCTGATGTCAAGAGGAATCTAGAACGTTTACATGAGTATAATGTCATGCTAAGGGAGAAATTGGTGACTGGGCAGTCTCAGCTTTATTCTACATCATCTAGGCATTCGTCTCAAGTAAACAGTAATGAAGAAGTTTAACCAAGTTTTTCTCTGGGGAGTAATGAAGATGAACTCGGAGTAGGTATTGGTAAAGGGGATCATCATCATTGCATGGATTTAATTCTGATATGGGAGTTGGTCCTTGATCGAAACAGAAGTTGGGAGTAATGGTCAGAGAATATTCTGTATGAACCTCTGAAAACTTGTAGCTTTCTGATATGGAATTTGATCCTGCTGCATTCAAAGCTGCTGGATGGATAAAGTATGGTGATCGAAATATGCGTGATTTTTTCTGGTATTCTTTCATGTTCTTGTCAAGTTGATCTATCCTATGGTCATGGATGCACTGTTTGTCATGAAACCATTTGTGAATACGTCTTAGTTGTGTCAATAATATGTGCAGATAGGGGAAGGTTTTCCAATGTTGTTGGCATGATATCTGGTACTCTCAAGTATTGGTGAAGCTACTTTCATGTCTATTCTTGCAAATTAATTAGTTAGCTAGCCATGGAAAGATCTATCGGTGCATACTAGACCATATCAATTATGTTGGAAGTAAGTTTGGTGCTGTTGACAATATTGTTGTATTGATCTTGGGGGGTTAAAAAGCTTTGGCACAAATCTCTATTTAGGTCTCCATGTGCCCTTTTCTTTTGGGTGGATGAATGTGCATTTTACTTGCATGTTTCACAAGCAATTATCAGACACGCATCTTCTAAAACTAGGCGGCCCCTATGCAATATTTCGAAAACGAGTCATATTGTTGATAACTTGTAAATAATATTTTGCTTATTATAAATTATATAATGTCCTGTACTGATATTGTAACCATTCCAATCTGATTCTATTTCCCCAACAGAAAAATTCACTTATGAATTAATGTTCAATAAGTCACATTTTAGTTAATATTGCATTTAGAAAAAGTTTTTGGTTACTTTTGCACTTTAGATATAAGTTAATGACTATTTTAATACCTCAACCTTCCATTAAAAAGTTCACAGTAACTGACGTTTGAGATTATCATCGTCATTGTCAATTCTACTTTCTTTTATAACAATTACAGTTGATTACTTAAAGCTCGAAAAAATAATTTATGGTTGTTGTTGCATTTTTTAGAAAAGTTGAAGGTTATTTAAATTTTAGCACCTTAGTCCGATTTGCTATGATACCAATGCTATATTTGCTTGCTATGAACTACTCAGCTCAAGCTTGGCTGAAGAAATCTTAGTACTGTCGGTGCCACCTCTATGGTGTGTAAAAGTGGCATGCGTCCTATATCCTTTTGTCGCTTCCCCGTGTTTGGAGACCGTCCGATCTAACGCCACCCCATTTCTCAAGTTTTTCTGAACATGAAGGGCAAGCCGAAGCTTGAGAATAAAGATAAGCTAGTGGCTAGACTACACGTCTAGTCTAGAACTAATCATGGGGGGTTGCGCTGCAAATACGCTGATCCTCCAAAACCCACTCAGCACACTCTTCTGGAATTCTATCCCTCCATATTGGGAGCTCTTGCCATAAAATCTGCACATTTGATGTACTCCCTGGAAGTTTGATGCAACTTCACTTCACATGAGCTGCCCCATTTCTCAAGTTAGGCCCCGTTTGGTTCAAAGAATTTGGGGGGAGGGAAAGGAATTTTGAGGAGGGAAGGGAACTTAAAGGGAGGGAAAGGAAGATTTAAAAGATGAGGGAAGATGGCTTGAGTTGTTTGGTTGGAAGAAAATGAATGGGTGGTAGTTGATAAAGAATTAAGAAATGTCTATTTTACCCTCAAAAGAAATTAATTCAAAATAAAAAAGAAAAATATTTTTTTAAAAAAATGCCCCTGTTAAGTTCGAACGTTTGACCCAAAAAAATTTCGCAAAGTTCAAACTTTCCCTTCAAGTTCGAACTTTCCGCCAAATTTGAATTTCGGGGGTAAATCATGTCAAAAATGTGAATAGTGACCAGGGAACTTGAAAACCCACCAATTTTGGTGGGATCTCAAGTTCCCACATATGAGGAAGAGTGGTGGGCCCGGTGTGGGCCCGAAGTTAGGTTCTAACTTGGCGCACCAAACGGTCATTTTATATGGGAACTTAATTAAGTTCCCTTCCCTCCCTCCAAGTTCTTTAAACCAAACGGGGCCTTAGTTAACCGTTCCTCAACCCTCTTACGTGTCAGTAAATGAAGAGAAGCGAACTCAAAGCAATAATGGGTCTCTTATCATAGTGATCACACCACGTAAACTGAAGAACCTGAATTAGAATATCACAAACAAGATAAAGAAATATGTTACATTAAAAATACATACGACCCCCTCCATTTCAAAGGTCCGCGTCCAAAAAAAAAAAAAAAAAAAAAAAAAAAAAACCCTACGTTAAACATGACACAATAAACATGAACAATGAAGACGAGATTGCAAAGTTTACGAAGTTTGGAAGACCAAACACCACGCAACCGACTGAGTTTCATAACCCAAAACAGGTCGACATGATACTGTTTCTTCCACCTTTTTGACGATGCCTTTCAGAATTGCTTCCCAACTTGCTACATCACACTCATTTATAATAGAAACCATCATAATATTAGGATAGTCTTTCGCCTGAAGATCCCCAGAAACCATCAGGGATTTGAAGTCAAATGTGATCATTACTCATTCTGCTCATCACAATTGAAACCTGGCCGGAGCCCCGCGGATGTTCATATTGAGAGCAGTGGTATATAAGATTTCTCCACCTTATTCTGCGTTACTCTCTTTAAATTCTCTACCACTTCTGGAAACAGAAGTGGCATCCTTCCCAGAGTGTACCCCCAAAGCATGGGCAAAGATTCTCCTCGCAGCTCCTAAATGTTCCATTTTCATGTAGTCTTTACTTGCCCTGTTACCATGTTTTACATGTTGAGAGACTTGTGGTTTGTCAGCATTCCTTTCGTTGAATGAGGATGAATTGGAACTGCTATCATTTCTTATTCTGCTGTTTGAGTTCCTTTTTGGGTATATAGACTCTTCAGAATCTTTCACAAGGTTGGACGCTTCACTATTCTTATCTTGATCATCTGATACGTCTGTACATACTCTATCCTTCGAATTATTGTTTGGCATGCCATTCTGACTTTTTGAATGGATGCTTTGACCTAGCGCATGAGCAATCATTCGGCGGGCAACCACAGGCACACTTCGGGGCCTCTGCTCACCAGATTTCACATCCTCCAAATTCATGGAAAAAATTCGCTCACGAGCAATCAAATAAGCTTCTTTTCTCTTTTCTAGTGACTGTTGAAAGGATGCTGTCGTTGTCTGAGAGACTGAAAAAAGTAGTAGAAATATAGGCCCGCTCAAGTGAGTGCAGTACACTTGATTTCATCAAGAAAAAAAATGTTTCAAAGTAAACTAATATTATCATAAAAAAATTTCTGTTTAATTCAAAAGCCTGCAAACCCTCCCCCCCCCCCCAAAAAAAAAAAAAAAAAAAAAAAAAACAAAACAAGGTCAACAATACCCCAATCATCCCCTGTGGCGTCCCCAGTTCCGCCTCAAAATCCCTAGCCCCTGTCATCCTCCACCAAATCCTCCACTCCACAAATCATTTTCCATTCCAAATTTCTTGATTAGTACAATCCAATAGTTCTTTCAAAACTGTGTTAATGTTAATGCCTTCTTGAAATCCCTGATTCCTTCTCAAACAAATCTCTCACACTCCAAATTCTTGTCCCATCCAGAAATTCTTCCCTAAATGTTCAATCAAACACGTCCAAATTCTTTCCCCAGTCCTCAATTCAATTTAGGGTATCAGCTGAAATTTGAGGTTTTCAAATTGATAATTAAAAAAATTAAAGCACGAGGCAGTATTGTGTCAAAGACTTAATGGACAACATAAAGGCAGCAGAGTGACACGCAAGGGTCGCAAAGTGAAGATATCCTAAATCATAGGTTAGTATACTATATTTCTCTAGTTTCTTAACCATGGAAGATTCTATAGCTAAGATCAATGGTGGCATGTATTACCCGGGATGGTTTCTTTTCTCCTTAATATTTGGTGTGAGGAAATCAGATATTGAGGCTCATCATACTCCCAGAGGATATCCTTAACCAGGATGGGAGGTCTGCAATTGATCCACATACACAGATTATTTCATGAGAGACCTCAGAAACATTGTTGTTTTCTTCAAATGCTGGGAGACAGATTAGATAAAATAATTTAATTGATGCTTGATTTAAACAGGTGGGAAGGAAGGGGGCCCTTTTTATTTCACGTACATAGATGTCTCCGGACACCTCACCAGAATCAAATGACGATCATCTCCTTCACCAATAGATTCATGTGCAAACCTGACACGAATTTTGAAACTATCAATATTTTTAAATATGCAAATTAAAAAGAAAAGAAAAACAACAACAAAGAAACCAAATTGGAAATTAGAGGTCAAGTTGCACAGAACTAAATTCATACCCAAATATCTCAGCAAGACGATGTAAGAGAAGACGATTGTAAGAGTTCATTGGCTCCAATTCCAAGACCCCATCTGAACTACAATTCAAGAAAAACACAGATCAAGAAATAGGTATGATGCTAGGGGGAAAAGGTTCTAACCTTTGTAAACCATGTATTAAATACAGGACGCATACACTGAACAGACAAAAAAAGCACCTACAAATGAGAAGCTGCGAAAGAACAATAAAACAAAATGCCCATCCCCCACAACCTCCCTCCTTCTATCTAAGAATTAAGGCACAAACTTAAAACAATTCAATTTTACGTAAATGTGAGTAAAAGATGCACTAGTATGGATTTCAAATTAGTAAGAAACATAGAACAACGTAAATTTTTGTAAATCATCCCCCAGGGTGGGGGGCCCAAATGCAACAAAAAAGAAAGGATGAAAAAATAGAGTATAATCCGTTGGGGCATTCATATTTGTCTATTACAATGCTCAAGACAAAACTATTAGCATCAATAACCCCTTTTACTTTCCTATCATTTATGCCATTGAAATGGCTTGGACCAAATCTCATCTTCAACATCAATCAAGATATCTCATAAATTGTTACCCTGTGTCGTCATCCTGAAGGAAGTTAACTAGGGCTTCTTCCATATTGAGAACTAGATGCTTGCAAGGAAGATTGTCCTTGACAAGAAAAGCCAATTCCTCAACCTGCTAACAACATAGAAGTTTAAACATATACCTCAGGGAAAATCCTTCCAAACAGATGTCTCCATAGTAAAAATTCAAAAATTTCACACCAATGTGAAAGCAAAGAAAAGTCAATATAATAAATAATGGAAAATATATTTCTTCCCCGAGATTTCAACCAATTCCATTTATTATAGCAGAATTCAGCAAAAGATAAAAGATTCTTCCTTGTGTTCTTACTTCTTGAAAGTAAATCCTACTCAAAGCTGCCCTTGTATCATCTTAAGGAAAGCTAATCTGAGTAGCAGGCACCATACAAACAAATTGTAGGGCAAAACTAAGAGTTGATCAACAATTTAACAATAAATATTCTTCAGAAAGGAGACTAATAATTGAGTAGAATATAACTTTGCTAATATTCTGGCAGCTATTGAGCTTCAGATATAGGGAGATGAACAGATGAACAATGCTGTTAAGAGAGAATTAGGTCAACGTTGAAATCCAAACTACAAAGAAATCATTGTCAGACAAATTCTTTGATGAACATACAAGCCTTATCTAACCATGAATGAACACCAAAAGTTAACTCTATATCACATTGAAATCCAGCAGGCAGATGTTCGTCCTAGTTCATCAAGCTTCAGCGAAAATCCAATTAATTTGAGCGCAAGGATACATGAAATTAATAGCAGCATCGTCACAGCATACAGAAGGAGGATGAGGTGAAGAACAATGAAGTGTGATTGCATAACTTTCTGATATATTGTGAATCCCTTTCACAAATTTCGTGAACAAATGGGTTCACCCCTTTCAACACCATCTCAAGAATTCCAGTTATGTACTGATGAATATTTCAGGAGTTAATTTTCTCCTTTCAAAGGCATTTTGGATTGAACCATTGACTTGACACGCGCGCCAACTTCACTGATGGCACGCAAGCTACTAGTCCACTGACAAATTTCCAACATTTAATAAATATTTGCGTTGTTATATTTTCACATAAATTCCGCGTGAGATATGCATATTATGCTATCGATTGATCACCAGATGCTAGGTAAAATTTTATTCATCCAATACAATATCCGAGAGCAAGATATACTTTTGCTTGGTTTTTCCCGTATTATGCTGTGAGCAGTGACCTGAGAGATAATTTAATGAGGAGAAAACGGTTCAGCGCTGAACGTAGTGGGTTTTGTAACCGCCAAACAAGAACTGCTCAAGTAATATTCGCAAGAACTAAGAACTTAATAATTGGTGATACTCAAAGCGGTGAACAAACAGAAATTGAGGAGAAATAAAACCGTTATACAGAAACATACCATGGCGAATTGTGTCAAACTCATACCGAAGGAGTTGTGCCAAAGGTTTGAAGCTTCTCGGCCTTCCCAGCAGACAGGGCAAAAGAAACTCGCAAGGCAGGAAAAGAAAGTTTCACCGAGGGCATCTCGTCGCTGGGGACCGAGGCCCTAGATTTGTCCCAAAGTCAAACGCTGCGTTTTGATTTTCTCTCTCTTTTCTTGTAATTTTAATAGGATTTCTATAACATCTTTTTCCTCAAAAAGTAAAAATAAATAGTAAATAGGTAAATTTCATAAGGGTTAAGTAGCAATTTTGTCCTAGAATTTTTTTGGGAGCAATGTTGACTCGGAAGTTTTTTTTGGCGTAATGTTGCCCCTCCATTAACGGTTAACTAACGGTCAATGATCAACTAACCGTTGACCGTTAGGGTAGTTAACGGAGGGGCAAAATTGCTCCAAAAAAAAACCTTTTGGAGCAAAATTGCTTCCAAAAAAAAATTTCAGAGCAAAATTACTACTTAACCCAAAAAAATGTTAAAACTATTATTTATGATATCATATATTTTAAATTCTTATTTATATAATATCTAGGGGTGGAAACAGTCACCCAACCCAGGCTTCACCCTTAACGTGCCAGGCTTGTTCAAGAACAAAGTGGCTGAGCCCGGCTCTCGGGCCTGGCTGTTGGGGGCCATTTTTTCAACTGAGCCTGCCTTATGCCCTGTTAAGGCGGCCTATATTTTTTAAAATTTTATAATTAGGCCAATAGGCCACAGGCCTAACTGCAAAATAAGTTTACTTCAAATAGACCAACTTTAAATAGGCTGAATTACATAAATCAGCGAAGGAAGAGATAAAAAAAGGTTGCATTTTCATGAATGAGTCATTATTGCAAAATTAAATATTAAATATACTTGGGTTAAGTAGCAATTTTGCCCCGGAAGTATACCCTCAAGAGCAATTTTACCTTGAAAGTTTTTTTTGGAGCAATTTTGCCCCTCTGTTAACGGTCAACTAACCGTTGACCGTTAGGGTTGTTAACGAGGGGCAACATTGCTCTAGAAAAAACTTTCAGGGCAAAATTGCTCCATGGGGGAATATTTCCGGGACAAATTGCTACTTAACCCATTTCATAATATATAATCTCTCTATGACAATATACAATTATCTTTCGGATTATGTGGTATGGACCATTATGTAATTTATCTTCCAATAAAATTCATGTATAGGAAGGCGGTGGTAGGGTAATGAAATATATGAAAGAAGGAAAGAAAAAGAGAATGGCGATGAGGAACTTAGTGAGAGCAGGGGCAGAGTGGTGGGGGGTAAGGCACATCCAAGTAAGTGAATGAATTCATTTGTTATAAGGTTACTCATAAATCATAATAATGCTTCTGATTGGATCATTGAGATGAGGCGGGTAGGGGGTGAGAGTTGCGATGAAGCAAGAAAGAAAAAAAAGCGGGAGGGGGACCGAAAATGGCGCGAAAGAGGCAAGGCATACTCCTCCTTATCACCACTCAAAGGACAAGCCTCAACCCTCTCATCGCCTTGTCAAGCAAAATGCTAAGTCTCGTGAAGGACTCCATGAACACCACGAATATATAACCTCCCTGTTCATTTACGCTCTCTCTCTCTTGGATTATTAGTTCATCTTGCATCATCTTCTTCATCCCCCTGTGTATAAAACCCTCTTGGTTAGTTAACATGGTCTCCTTCTAGGTTTTAGAGTTAACCCAAGAGGAGGGTTACTCATTGTAAGGGGATGTTCCTCTTTTGTTGATAATACAAGAATCTTCATCTTTTCTATATTATTTCTCTATTTGCTTCTGTAATTATACAAGTTTACATGGTATCAGAGCCAGGTTATCTTTAGGTCAAAAAATAAGAAGGCCCACGGTTCTTGATTTGCCACCTCAGTCCATTTTGCTTCTTGAATCAACACCATCCATTTTTGCAACGTTTCTTTATGTGAGCACAGGTTTGAGAATCAAACACAGAGCCCAAAATAAAGAATAGGCCCAAAATACATATACAAAAAAACCCAAGATCTGTCAGGGAGATCTGACGTTTTTGTTGCAGAAACAAATGCAATTTGTGGTTTGAAGTCCAGTTCACCGACGCTGTACACAGACCACCGTGAGTTTCCAGGGCCATCAATCTCCAGGGCCGAAGGTTGCATAAGAAGAAAGATTGTTGTTTCATATAGTTGTTCCTTCTCAATGTCATTGTAAGAAATGACTTAATATGACAATGATCTTCGAGAAACTGAAAGTTCAAAGATTCTCAAAGTCTCCATCTAAAGATTCGCCTCGAACATCGATCTCCAGGGCCAAAGGTCAATCACCATGACTGATTTCCAGAAAATCGCAATTCGCCAAGAAGACCGATCTCCAGGGTCAATTCTAGAAAATCAAGAGAGGACTATCAAGATTGATATGCTAGTGTCACGGAACGAATTGTTTCACTGCCTTGTTCTCCCAGAAACGCAAGAAGGCCCACAACAAAGTGGAGCATTTAAGAGCAGAGTTGTCGCCTCCTTGCTCGTCTTGCAATTCCGGCAAGCAGAGTTGAGAGCAGAGTGTCGCCTCCTCGCCCCATGTCTTGAGATTTGAAGCCATGACTAAAACTCAATGCATCATCGTTGCAGATATGTTGGTTTTAATGTGAGTGGATGTTTGTAATGCAGTTTGTCACAGGAGGCAGCAAATGGTCTGTCTTCACCGCCTTTTATGGCAGGTGCACCTGAAAAAGCACCAGCTAGAGCATCGGCTCCAAAACTAGACATCCAATTGTTGGTTCAAGCGATGCATAATATGTCGGAGTTGCTTCTTAATCAATGTTTGAGGGATGAGTTTCAACTGAATGAACAAGATCGTAGTATGCTTGAACATGCGATTGGTAATCTTCGGGCTTCTCTCTTATAAAGGATGCTGAACAAATTATTCCTGCACAAAAACATTTTTTTCCTGGGTTAGGCACTGGAAATCTTGGTGGACAGTCTCCTCAACTTCAACAGAATTCGCGTGTTAAGGAACCCTACATAAGCAAGGCTATGAAGAGTTTTTTTTTTTTTAGTGAGAATTTTTGTGAGGAAGAGAAATCAGCATCGCATACTATGCCATATGGTATTATGGTTGATGTGGAGGCTGATGAACTATGTTCCCTTCACTTATGGAGCTCCCTTCAACCAAATGATGGAAGTGGAGAAATATTCATCCAAGCAAGGAGATAATGCTTTATTGAAGGGAGTACAATCAAAGACATGCTAATTTTAAGTTGAGCCCGGATCAGAATTATGCAGACAATAAAATATATGGCGATGTAGATTGGTTTGGGTCAAGGAAGTATGAGAGTGGCAAGGGCGGACCTACAAGGGGGGCGAGGGGTGGCCCCGCCCCCCTAAAATTATGATCGTTTATCAAAGTAACGGAGGTAGTGTGTAAGAATATGTGCATTGTAAGGATAAGGTCAACGTCAGAGTTTTGTTTGTGTCAATTATTTGTATATATTGGGGTTATTATGCATATTTTTCGTTAACTTGTATGGATGTTTGCAGGAACAACAAAGATTAAGAACTGGGTCAAAATGTGGGGGGCCTTGGCAGTGAAACTATCAGATGAGGAGCTCAAAGAAATTTCTGAGATGGTTCCTATTGATGAAATGGCAGGTGATCATTACTTTGATAGAACGGACAAAATGGGAAGGAGGGTTGCCAACACACCTCCAAAGAATTTTGGGATCTCAACTTGAAGTACTTGGAGAATGCTGCAGTTTGTGTTCACTGAATGCAACTGTATTAGCAAATCTCAAGAAGTTACTAATAGATGCTGCAAAATTCTGTGTGTTAAACGGAAAGATTTAAGAAGAATAATGGCATCAGTTGGATGAGGTCGTCCTTTGTAACATACCAAATAGTATTTTTAGTTTGGGCTAGAAATAAATTTTCTTATTTTCGCCCCCTGTCAATAAAATTCCTGGGTCCGCCCCTGTCAGAGTGGTAAAGAATATCGATGGTCTTACCTAGAAGAGAAGCATCTCAGTAGATATGGAGGAGAATTATTTTTGAAGAAATTTTGTATTAATTTTGCTCATTGAAAACTAGTCAATTTAATTCACTTTATCTTCTTATTTTTATGTTGTTCAAGTTGAGCACTTTTTAAATAAATAGTGTTTAACTTGAGGGGGTGTTAGAAGTATAGGTGGTTAATTGATTAGTTAGTTATTGAATTAGTTAGGGCCCTTATCTATATAAGGGGTCTTAACTAATGAGATCATTAAGTGTTGGGTGTGGAGCTATTACATTATGTAGAGATGGAGTTAACATGGTCTCCTTCTAGGTTTTAGAGTTAACCCAAGAGGAAGGTTACTTATTGTAAGAAGATGTTCCTCTTTTGTTGATAATACAAGAATCTTCTGAAAGTGAAGCTTAATCACCAAGAGGGGGTGAATTGGAGATTTCAAAATCTTTTTCAAAGTGCTCTATTTTGAACAATAAGAACAGAGGTGTACATAGGGTATAGAGAAGAAGAGCAAGACACAAGGATTTATACTAGTTCGGTCCAATCTCTTGACCTACGTCCAGTCCCCAGACTCTATGGGTTTTTGATTACACACTCTATACTCAAGAGTAATTCTTTCACTAGAACTTACTCCCCCTTACAAGTTGCAATCAATGAACCCAATCACCTGACTTGTGATTCTTTGCAATAAATGATTCATAATTAAACAACTCTCTAGAAGAGTGGATAATGATAAACACTAAAGCTTAATGTATCAGAAGATACTTTACAAGTGAAAACTGAAAGTAGTTGAAGAACTTTGAATGCAATTCGTTTTCAGCAGATGTGTAGGTTGAGAAGAATTGAATGCAGCTATATTTATACTAAGAAAGCATTAAATGACTGTTGTAATCTTCAATATAACCGTTGCCTTCATTAGACAAGGATTAGCTTAAGCTTTGATCTTCTTCTCTCTCTAATCTTCACTTAATCCAGTTGTGCAGAAGTTCAGAGTTGACTTCTTGAATATTAATCCGTTGGAATAGCAAACTCGGATGTGGAAAGCAGACATTAATCCTTTGTTAACGTGTGCAGAAGGGTTACCCAAAAGTATGCAAGCTTTCTGGGTTTTGCATTTAATGTGCCGATGTCACTTTTTGCTTTTGCTTTTAACCTTTATTTAATATCCTTTAAAACATCTGAAACTCACTAACAAAGTGGTTAAACATAGCTAGGAATATTAAAGAATGATAATAGGAAGTATTAAGATCAAACAAGAAGGTTGCACAAATTTGTCAGATTCGAATTTCAAACTCTGCGTTGAAAACTCGAGTTTTGTCTATCAAAACTCGAGTTTTGGACTTTTAACGTGAAACATCATTTTTAGTCCAAAACCTCAAAACTTGAGTTTTCATCTAAAATTGGCGATTTTCAAAACATCAAAAACTGAAGTGCTCTCGGGTTGACCAAAACTCGAGTTTCCATTTAAGTATGAAAACTTGAGAATTTTATGCCAAGTCAAAACTGGAGTTTCAAAAAAAAACTGGCAGTTTTCAAAACTTCAAAAACTGAAGTGATCTCAGGTTGGCAAAACTCAAGTTTCCAAAACCAAATCGAGTTTCCATTTAAGTATGAAAACTTAGAGAAAACTCAACCAAACCAAAACTGGCAATTTTAAATGCGGGTAAAATATGAATGCTCTCTCTCGGACAAAACTCGAGTTTTCATTTAATCATGAAAACTTTAAGAGAAACTAGCTAAGTCTTGAAAGCTCTCGGCGAAGTCAAAACTCGAGTTTTGAACCAAAACTCGAGTTTTCACAAATCTTATGAAAACTCGAAAACCGAAAACTGGCGGTTTTGAGCAAAATTGGAGGTTTTCAAAGGTTCAAAACTCAGGAAACTTTCTATATGACTAAAACTCGAGTTTCCATTGAAAACTCGAGTTTTTTCTTTTCCAGAAAATATTGAGAAGTCTCGTATGGTGAAAACTTGAGTTTTCTCTCGAAAACTTGTGGTTTTGCCTAGTTCGATTTTCTCATTAAGATCAAAACTTGAGTTTTAAACCAAAACTCGAAGTTTTCCTTTCACAAGATAAGTTTTTCAACTTACCAAGAAAACTTTCCATTTTATTTATAATTGTCAGTTATCATCAAAATACATGTAGAAACTAACATTTTCATCTTCTTTATATTATTTCTCTTTTGCTTCTCTAATTACACAAATTTACAGTTTCTCATTTCCAATAATTGATTTGCCCAATTGGTTCATCACCCCGACGGCGTGCGCTGGTCTATTTACCAGCACAGTACAACACCGCACTAAAATCCCCTGCTCCCTTCCTAAAGGCTAAACTACATATATTCATGTGAATCCTCTCCTGCCGTTATAATTTGTTGCTTACTTTTTCTTTACATTTTGTTTCCAAGAATCGCGTTCCTTCTCCTAAACACAGTATTTGTCACTCTTGTTCTAATTCTTGAGTTATTGATAGCCGTGGGTGTGTAACGAACCAAATTTTCGATTAATGATTTTTAAATGAAAAAACATTTTTTAATAATTAAGATGTTATCCTTCCGTACAAATACGCTAAAATAATTATTAAAAAAAAAAAAAAAAAAAAGAATTTGGAGTGGACAGTCAGCCGTGGGAGCTATCTGATAAACGTAGTTGGAGAAGAAAGAGTTAAATATGGCGGGCAATGCAGAGAGGGAGATGACAAAAAGAGAGGCATCGACGACAAGTGCGGTGGGAGGAGATTCCATTTGGTGTCTTTTAACGCCATATGTGATTAATACTTAGTAGTAGCACGAGTACGATCCAATCAATACACATCATCATCCCTTCGCTTTGGATCACTCGGCCATGGCTCCTCACCTTGCTCTCCTCCCTCTTTCCACTTCCCCCCACCGCCCCCTCTATCCTTTCCCTCTCAACCCTCCCTCCACCTCCACTGCGCCCAGAGGTAACTTCATCTTTCTTTTCTTCATCTCCTCCATTCATCTTTCCCCTCCTCAATCACTTTCCCCACTCTTTCGCAGGATTCTCCGGATTTTCGGTTATCATCTCTTCCTCTTCTAATGGCAGAGACAAGGATGGCCTCAAGACTGGCGACCGCCTTCGTGAACAAAAACGACGAGCTGAGTTGTCCGCTCGTATTGCCTCCGGAGGATTTACGGTGCAGCAGTCTGGGTATGTCTTCTCCTCCTCATCTCTTTCTACCCGCACTACTATCTTTCCCTTCGCCTTTATAATTAATCATTTCACGACTCCGGGTCGGACCCTGCCACACTATCACTCCGCTCTCTCTCTCTCTGTGTACTTATTCTGGAATTCGTCCCTTGTTCTCTCGCACTCTCGATAGCGAATTTATTGTAGACATTTCTTCCTACCGCACGCCGCCCGGCCTTTTCCTAGTTTAATTTGTAATTCTCATCTAAAATTCTTTCGGCTTTCAACTAGTTTCCCGCTTGTATTAAAGAAGAGTTTGTCAAAGTTGGGCATGCCCGAGGGGGTCCTGGATTTTTTATTTGGTAGAATGGATGGGCTTCGTGAAAATCCCATAATTCCCGAGGCCAAAGGATCAATCAAAGCCATTCGAAGTGAGGCCTTCTTCATTCCGTTGTATGAGCTTTACCTCACATACGGTGGAATTTTTAGACTGACCTTTGGACCAAAGGTTAGTTTTGTTCTTCTATGCTTATATCCGCTGACATGTTGGTGTTTGTAACAACTGTACCATATAACTACTATTTCGGTTGATTCCCACTATCCCACTTGATTATTATGCAGTCATTTCTGATAGTGTCCGATCCATCCATTGCAAAACACATCTTGAAAGACAATTCAAAGGCGTATTCAAAGGTAATTAAATGAACTATAACTATCAAACCTTTGCATATGGCAGCTCCTCATGATTTTGTTACCTCTCCACATGCAGGGCATCTTGGCTGAGATCCTGGACTTTGTAATGGGGAAAGGGCTTATCCCTGCGGATGGGGAAATATGGCGTGTTAGACGCTGTGCTATAGTCCCAGCATTTCATCAGAAGGTTATCTAGTATATTTGGACTGTTTGTATTTGAAGTGTATGCCCCCAAAATATCATATTACCTGATTTTATTATTTTATTATTTTTTATTTTTATTATTATTATGGCAACTCGCCTTGGTCACTATTTGAAGTTTTCTACTCTAATACCGGACGAGATGACTAACTTGCCATTGATGCACATGGCATAACTAAATAATGTGACTTGTGGGATAAGCTTGCTGGCATTGTTACTTAATACATAATTAGAGGTTCCCTGTTTAGTATTCAATACTAGATTGTTATTTATGACTTAGAAATGCATAGAGCACCATATTTTTGATAGAGCACAATGGTGCCGTGCAATAATATAGTCGACCCCACTTAGTGGGATAAAGTTTTGTTATTGTTGTTTTTATTGTACATAGCCTAGGGATATTCCAAGCTATTTCTCTTCTACTAGTATTTTCTTAAAACATCTCGATGATTACCCTTTTGTTATATTGATTTGTTTCTTGCTTTTAACTGCAGTATGTAGCGGCTATGATTAGCCTCTTTGGACAAGCTACGGATAGACTCTGCAAGAAATTAGATGCTGCAGCATCTGATGGGGAAGATGTTGAGATGGAGTCACTTTTCTCTCGTTTGACTTTGGATATCATTGGCAAGGCAGTATTCAATTACGATTTTGATTCTTTAACAAATGACACTGGTATAGTCGAGGTATTGTTTTGCCATATTCCCCTTCCCTTCCCGTCAGTTGATATTCAAGTTTTCAGTTTTTTTCCTTGCTTATTCTCAACTCAGCTCAGTAGCTGCTTTAGATTCAAGCTTCATATATTGGTGATTTATTTGATTAGATCAGGCTGTTTATACTCTACTGAGAGAAGCAGAAGATCGAAGTGTTTCTCCAATTCCTTTATGGGAGATCCCCATATGGAAAGACATTTCACCACGTCAAAGGAAGGTTGCTTCAGCTCTCAAATTAGTCAATGACACGCTTGATGATCTAATATCAATATGCAAGGTAAAGTAAACACAAGGTTCTACTCTTAAATGGTTGCATATAACATGTTTACCCATGTGACACCTCAACAGAAAGGAACTTGCTTATATTGGTGAACTGTCAACGCCCCATGATTGTCAGGTTTATGATGGGGTGCATGATGATTTTATGGTGCCTCACAATGCATGAATCTCTTACTAGGTCTCCTGCATTCAGAAATTAAGATTCATTGTCAATGAAGCATCCAATGGGAGATTATTTTGATTGCTGACATGATTTTTATTAATTAAGTTGGAAAAAGTTTTAAATGTGGATATGCTTATATATCCTGCTTTCAACAAACTTTTAGCACAACATGCAATAGCTTCTTTTTTAAATTAATAATTTTCTTAAAATAACTGCAAACGTTATATTTGTCTGTTGATGCACTTTTTTCTGAAAGAAATGTTGGGTTCACTAGTCAGTGAAATTTCTTCTTCCATTAGTTAACACCTTCACCAGAATGAAGTTCAATGATTCATAAAATACCTGTTATGGCTCCTGAAAACAATTTTTCCTACTAAATTCAGCTGGCATTTCATGAATATTTGTCCTTTTGCAGAGGATGGTTGATGAAGAAGAGTTACAGTTTCATGAAGAGTACATGAATGAAAAAGACCCTAGTATTCTGCACTTCTTGTTAGCATCGGGAGATGATGTATGTTAGCTGTCTGTCAAAGCATGTCTTAATTGATGTAAAACTGGCTTTAATACTATATAATAACCGTTTGTGTAGGTATCAAGTAAGCAACTTCGTGATGATTTAATGACGATGCTCATTGCTGGACATGAAACATCAGCTGCTGTCTTAACTTGGACCTTTTATCTTCTAGCAAAGGTAAGATGTTATTGAACTTTAGTGAATACAGGATTATAATTGTTGCCTATGTTGCTTATCCTATCCTTGATTTACCGCAGATCTTTGTTATTTAACTTGGTTGGAAAATTTGAAGATTTGTACTTATTAATTTTTCTTCATTAATATAAAGTCCAGATAGACTTCTTTGAACTTGGCTGACAAAGAGTGTCAATGCCTAGAGAGGTTATTATAATATGGAAATTGCAGTTATTTCTCCATTTCACGTACTGAAAGAAATGGTTATGATAATATTGTGGTACCATTAGTAGTTGATCTATGAGTACATTTACATATTTGTCCTACTGTAGTGGTTCATGTGAGAATCTTTTATTGCTTTGTTGGCTGCAGGAGCCTAGTATCATGTCCAAGCTTCAGGAAGAGGTATCAATTTTCTAAGCTTCCGAATTAGTATCAAAGTGAGCATTGAGCTTCCTACATTTCTGACAATATAATAGCCACTGCTTGTTATTGATGTATTTATTGAAGGTTGACTCCATACTAGGAGATCGATTTCCATCTATTGATGACATGAAGAAACTAAAATATGCAACTCGAGTGATCAATGAGGTATGATGATATGTTGGGAATTCTGCTGGGTCTACCTCTTCTATGGCTAGTAGTTGACTTATTTTTTTAACGTATATTCAATTTTTAGTCCTTGAGGCTATACCCACAACCACCTGTGCTAATTCGCCGGGCTCTTGAAAATGATGTTCTGGAAGGGTATCCTATAAAAAGGTAATCTTGAAAATGCACCACCCATGATATTCTTGCTATATTTTCTCTGCACCAACTGCAAGACTTATGTGAACTTTACCCTTCTTACCTGATATGAATATGCTTTGAGAGTCTAACCTTTGGTCAGCAGTAATTTTTACTGGTCTTTACTTTCAGGGGTGAAGATATATTTATCTCCGTTTGGAACTTACATAGGAGTCCAGAACTTTGGGAAGATGCAGATAAGTTTAGTCCTGACAGATGGGCCTTAGATGGACCTAATCCGAATGAGACAAATCAAAACTTCAAGTATATAACTTTTGTTGATTGCTTGTTCTCTTCTCCCTCTCCTATCAGAAGGGATCATGTCCTACTTGAGTATCTCTACACTTAATTATAAATGCAAGGAATAATAATGTCTTAATTTTTTTCAGATATCTTCCATTTGGTGGCGGACCCCGAAAATGTGTTGGGGATATGTTTGCTTCATATGAAGTAGGTTTGGTGCCAAGACATTGTTGTGTGGTTATATTATTTGTTTATGGGCAGTTCTAATGAGCCAGTTGGGATTACCTTTGAAAATGTGAATGGATTGAATTTTCTCATTACTAATAGCAGGCATTATTTTTATTCATACTAACGTCAAACTTTTACTTGTTTGATTTGTGATAATGATCGGATAGACTGTAGTAGCACTCGCAATGCTCGTTAGGAGGTTCGACTTCCACATGGCCCTTGGAGCTCCACCAGTAAGTTTGTTTGTTTAATACTTCTAATTTTTCATGTCAATTACATGGAACTAGGTTTGATAAAATCACAACAATCTCCCGTGCTATCCTCAAATTCCAGAAATCTCAAGGTTCTTTTGACATTCACCTAACTAGAAATGGTTGTTTAAATGTCTTGAAACTAAGAAACTGGTCGTTTATATTTCTGAAACTAAGAAATTGGCAATGAGGATCTGATTGACACGTGGTGCTCTGATAGGTTGAAATGACTACGGGGGCAACAATTCACACAACAGAAGGGTTGAGGATGACAGTGACCCGCAGAATGAAACCTCCCATTGTGCCCTCCTTGCAAATGTCCAATTTTGATGCGAATCCATCTTTAAGCATTTCAGATAAGGACGCATTGAGTCAGAAAAGGTGAAGTTCTTCGATCGTTGGTGAAACACAATCAATCTAAAATTCATTGGAGGGGGAAAGTACTAAATGTTGCATTCTCTTGTATCTTCCAACTATGTATATCTTGGTCCTGTGTCGTCCTGAAGGTCAAGTCATTATTTTTGCAGCGAGGCGGGACTTGCCCCGTGACAAAACCCCCCACCACCACCCAAAAGAAAAGGCGCATCTTTCTCATCACTTTGGGGAGAAATGGAGAGGATTTATTGAACTTTGCTTTAGATGGGAATCCAATCTAAGGTGGACGAAATCAAACAATTCAGGCCGACATTTTCCCTAACCCTTACTCTACAATGTTTTATAAATGTAGAAAACATCATACTTGTTTATAAACCATTAATATTGTGATTAAGAAATGGGTTAACATTACCCTCATTTTTGTTTTGGCTATTTTATTTCAAACTACTGCTTATGCCCCCTTAATTTTTTTTTCCTATCTAAAACGTTAGTCCCTATATTTTAATAAATATTTGGACTATCTTATCCTTTGGGAAGCTATTTGAAATTATAAAGATTATACTTAAAATGAGGGCAAATTATAACTATGGCATTGTATTAATCTTTCGAAATTTTAAAGATTTTTTTTTAAAAAAAAAAAAAAAAAACTACACATAGTTTCTTATGCATTTCAAGAGTATAAAGAATAAATTGTTTTATCTATGACTTGTGATTGATGTAATTTGTGTGGCAGATTGATTTGAAATGTCGAAAAAAAAAATCATGGCTTATACTAAAAAATTTATGGGTGAGATTTGAAGTCAAATATAAGAATTGAAAAAAAGAAAAAGAAATTCACAAATCATGAAAAATAAAAATAAAACAAAATTATGAATATTAATTGTATAGAGATTAATCAAAATCTGAATTAATTCGTGGGTTTTTCTTTTTGCCCATCAGGTAAGTGTTATTATAAGAAGATAATAAGTAACAGTAGAGCAAATTTAATTTTTTGCCCATCCTTAGAAAGTTATGTGTGTTTTATCTTTACGAAGTTATTATTAGTTATCTTATTTATTTTATGTTCTGCTTATATATCTCATGTAAGACAATAAGGATATGAATTATTATATATTTAGATCAAGAACTTCAGATTCTGGTTCCTGGATAATTTGTTCACTAACCTAGATTTAAGATCCATCACTTGAGAACTGGTGTTTGTCTTAAATATAAGACCTATTTCATAAGTTTATCTTTTTTTCAAGTTAACTCTATTGATATTCCTTAAATAATAATCAAATAGAAGATAAATGAAGGGTTCTAGGAACAACAAAAAGGAAAAAAAAAAAAAAAAAGATGATGAAGGGAGGGAATTTAGGAAGGTAATTGGGATATTTTAAAAAAATATAATATTATAACTTAACTAATATTTTTAATCTAATCTAATTAAATTAGTTAAGTAGGACTTACGTTAGAGAATGAGTACTTTGGGAACTATCATATAAACGATATGACAAAACAAAAAATAGAATGAGATGGTCATCCAAATTATATGGTTTTTGTTTTATTGAGACTGATGGTGCTGTTATGGTAGGTGAAGAAAGCTGTTGCGGGGGAGGCTTAAGATCTGAGAGGTATGATTGGATCTTGGGATTCAGTCAAAAGCTGAATGATTGTCCTCCAACAATATCAGAAGAAATACAAGGGATTGCAAGAGGGTTTGGGCTTCTCATGCTATAAATCAATCTGATAGCAATTGGGATTTCTGAGACGATCATCTCTACAATGATATCATTCTTATGGAAACGAGGCATAAAACTGGAATTTTCTTTTGAACTTAGTTCTAGGGAGAATTTAATCTGTGCAGATTCCTTAGCTAAGTCTGCCCATCATAAGGTTGATTTTCTTTTTAAAAAAACAACTCCTACCTTGCTGCAATTAACGAGGTGGTGGTTGATGGTAGGAGCAGACACAAGGATAGAAACTACGAGGATGTAATTTTTTGTGATTAGTACGTACAGTCTACAGTTTCCAGTTGAAAAAATAATCACAAGATGATTCTGATCTCGTATCTAGTGTGCGGTCCCATAAATGGAAGAGGAAGACAACAACGTAGGAAAGAAAATTACTTATCTGGGAAGATTTAGCAACCGAAGCATCTACGCAAAGAACATTGTTTAGTGGGAGTGTGTGGTGACTCCAGTTTGGCCTCAAATACACGACGAGGAAAATGTTTATAGAACGCTTTAACGGCTTCTGTTGCTCCATCTTCCTTTTTAATGGCCTCCGCAATTTCATAGGCCCGTCTTTTCACCTGCATATTTAAAAAAGCCTCTCTTAGCTAGGTTGACATTGAGTGCTCAGGAATTCTAATACCTTAGACGGACATGGGTGTAAATATCTGTTTTCTTCATTTGAAAATTCATTATCAGATAAATCTCACACGCACACATCTAACTCGCAATGTAATATGAATCCACCAGACATAATTGTAAGCAAGAGGGAGAACTAGAGTTTTTTTTAATGTAATATGTATAATTAATAAGGGACATAATTGTAAGAAATTCATTAAATGTTAAGATAAATCTTATCGAACTCTTTTAAAAAAGATTAAGGCAATTTAAATTTTTATCTATTACAAAGAGGCTGTGAGGGAGCATTAAAGTTAAGCATATTCTCTCCCTCTTCTTTTTCCCCCCAATCGCGTCCTTAATTATTTGTCATCAAAATTTATTATCTGTCTCTTGAATTTGGTTTCTAGCTAATAAAATCATATTGAATTTGATTTGCGGAGACATTTTCACTCTCAATAAAGGGTTAATATCATATTTGCTACCTTAAATTTGCCTTCATTTTAGTTTTTATCCTCAAGTTTCAAACCATATACCCATTAAAATAATTTTTATACAAAATATAAACTTTAAAAAAAAATCACCGTCGGATCAGATATTGATAATTTAGATCTGATTAGCTCTCCCTACTAAACTAGTTTGGTTCCCAATATGTTTTATTGGAATTAAGAAAAACCTTAAATTTTATTAACTCTATTTTAAAATTTACTTTTAATCAATTGAATTTATATATTCATATGAAAAATTTAATAATGTGGCTTATAAATAGGTTAAAATAATTTTTTCTACTTTATAAATAGAACTAGACGATTATATTTATTAGTATCATGAGGCATGTTTCATTATAATTTATGTCGAAAACTAGAATGAACTTATATTCTTCTTACTACAGGGTAAAGTGGCTTACTACCTGAACCAATAAATAACTTGTTCTTTGCCTTAAGTGAATGGGCTTAAAAAAGAATGAGATGGGTGTGATGTAGGCTTGAGAAGCTCACGACCGTAAACTTCAGTTTTGAGCGGCGTTATTATGGTTTCAGATACAGTTAAAGATAATACGAACCTCAGGATGGAGCATGCAGCGTACAGCACCAACCAGCTTGTCCAGTGAAAAAACATCGACTGGGATGGGCGCAGGGCCTACCCCTAGGGCGTTTACTCGCTCCCCCCAAAATGGCTGGTCGCCAAAGAATGGCACCACAGTTGTTGGACACTAAAAAGTGGGGGAAAACAGACTTGTGATCTGCTGGTACCATACCAGTTACTACAAAATTCAACGACAAACACAAACAATTCAATATATTACCGCAGCTCTAAGGCCAGCCGCAGTTGTCCCCGCACCTCCATGATGTACCTTGTATCATGCGCACCTTCCGATCAATCTCTCTCTTTTCTGATGACTATATAAAACAATTGTACGTCACTTACCACAGCAGAACATCGCGGGAACAGCCAATCATGCGGACAGTTGTCCAAGATGTACACAGACTTCTTCGTCTCTGCCACTGAGAAACGCTAATAATCAATGCATGCTTCACAGTGGCAAGATTGCAAAATATTAATTAATGTGCATGGTCTAAGCAGAAGAGGGGACTTACGATTCCCAAGACCACCCCAGCCTCTGTGGATGATGCCTCTTTGTCCTGTTATATCCAGAGCCTGAACTATAATTTCTGTCATCTTCTTTGGTTCCTGTACAGGCTGTTCAAGATAATTGCAAGTTAACTTTTTCCCTTCTAGGGTGGTCCTTCCCTGATTTTTTGCTTCTTCCTGAATAACCTTTAATTTCCAATCTTAACGAATCAGGTGGTTTCATATAAATTTTTGGAAGGCTTCTGTCTCTCATCTTTAGTTAATTGTATCACCACAATTCATAAGGCTTATGGGAACGACGTAAAACAAGTGGAGGGATAGGGAAGGGAGAAGCAGAAGGAAGAGGAGGAAGAAAATAGATAGAAATTGAGGGAGTGGCTGGAAATACTCAAAAAGTAAGTTTTTTTTGGGCCTGAACTCAAAACTAAGTTTAATCTAAAAGATAATATCGATATCTTGATCTTAATAACACAAGAATCCTAATTATCTTATAATAATAATAAAATAATCCTAATTATGTTTTCTATTAGTGGAATAAGATGTTTAAGTTACAGCCACTTCCGAGGGATTTTTTGTTTTAATTTTCACCTTAGAAAAAATGAGTATGTAATCATCACATACTCGCCAGTATATATGTTGTTGGATTTAGTGTAACTGTGTTGATTATATGATTATTACTGATCACAATTATTTTAAATTTCATATGGATCCTTTAACTTCATCAGAGTAGTTAGATAATGTAAAACATGTGAATATAAAAACTCACAAGGCTACCAAATCCAACATAGATAGGTTTTTTGCCAACTTCAAGCCATTCCACAAGTGATGCTGGGGGTTCATAATTTGAAGCAAGGTCAAGGAAACAAAATCCGACAACATCAATTTTAGGGCCCCAATCTACAAAAGAAAACACCATTCTCCTAAAATCAACTCCAGACAAGGAAAACCCCTACAAACAAGAGAATTACTAACGAGTAATGCTGATGATTGATGAGACCAAAAGTATCACTACTTGACATTGAAAACACATCTATACGTCAAAAAGGGCTATAGATGCACACTTCACCTTTTGGTTTAGGGAGCAGTTGAGGACTCCATATATAGCCATAGGGCAAATCCTGAGGGTTAATGTAAGATCCACTTAGATAAGTAATAGGCCTTAGCTTCAGCTTCTTCTTCCTAAATTCGTTTATGATATCTCCTATCCCAAGCCAGATTAAAGCATCAACTATTTGATATGACAGCTGAAGGAGATGAAAATCAAATCAAATTAGACATGCCACTAAAATTTATTGACTACATTAATTTCGATTATCAGACAGGCCAAAGGACTCACTCTATATCCAATTTGTATCTTGACACGGGAAAGAGGATGGGGGAATTCACTTGTAGGCCTGCAAAAATAGTCAAACATTAACAAGTGAAGAAATATATAAAAGCATCCCCGAGTTTGAAGCTATCAATGTGTTTCCTATGCTAATGAAGAAAATCAATAATCAAAGAGTACACAAATTTATCAAACAGATTGAAAAGCTGTTCAAAGTCAATGAAAGGTACACATGTAGGATGAGACCAATGTAGGTAAACAGGTTACTAAATGCAGGATTGTCTTTCTCACCAAACAAGACTTACGTCCATGGCATGGTAAAAAATATGTGAAGCGGGACTCCTAGTGCCTCAGCAACGTGAATATGCCCTGTAGAAGTTTATGGCCATGTTAAAAGTCTGTATGAAACTCTCATTATAAGCAATATCAGATTTGCGGAGTGTAATCTGCTCTCTCTCTCTCTCTCTCTCTTTTCTATTAATGAACTTTTTTCCTTATTAGAATCAAAATATATGTTCCAAAGAACTAAGGCATTCTTAGTCCCCCTCTATGACCGGTTATTGGTTCACACAAACAATTCCGTTAAACTTGTATTTTTTCCTCTCCAACAGTATAGTCATAATATAAAGTTTTCCAACGAATTGGTACGACTTGGAAATTGCAGCAGCCAAGAAACAGTTGCCACTTGCCACCTCTCTCTTAAGCTTGTCCACTATTTTATGTGTGTAGAATTTCAAACTTCAAAATACTAATTTGGAAATCTGAAACATGCTAAACGAGAAGATATGTAGCCTGATAAGACCTTCGCCCACATCGCAAGCTGCTGGACCACCACCACTTCATAACAGAAGAGTTTCCAACAAATCTTTTTTCCTCTATCTTTAATCCTAACATCCAAGGGCCAACCAAGTTGAAATTAACAAGAACAGTTTCAATTTTAGAACAAAGTTTAACTAATCTGCTTCAATTTTGATCCTTTGGAATATAATAAATGACCAATAATTCTTTAAAGCTGACCATTTGAAAATAAATGCATGATTCACTACAGGGAGCACATTCAGGAATTCATACCACTTATCAACGTGTGAGGCTATTTTTTTTTCTATGAATGTGTGAGGAAATGTGATAATTGTGCTCAATGTAAAACTAAAACAGTAGCTCAACCAGGGTTGTTTCAACCTTTATCTTCTCCTCAAGCTGTGTGGGAGTACATCAGCATGGATCTTTATAGATGGCTGACCTAAAATCAGGGGGGAAAGAACTCTATTCTGTTGGTAGTTGACAGATTTAGCAAATATAGCCATTTTATTCCATTAACCCATCCTATTCAACTTCTACAGTAGCACAATTGTACCTAGATATTGAGCGCAATTTGGATGAGGCCACTACTGAAATAATAAGTAACTGAGATCCTACATTCCTCAGAAATTTCTTTTAATAATTTCTCAAATTATTAGGGGTCCAAGTCTAACAGAGATTAACTTCTGCATATCACCCACAAATAGATGGGCAAGCCGAAGTTCTCAATTCTGTTTGGAGAATTAGTTGAGGCGCATGGCTTGGGAAAACCTTAAAAAATATTACTTCTGGTTCTAAATGTAAGACAAAGTTTATAGTGCAATTTATACTACAAACTTTATCCTATAATTATGTAGAGCTTTCATAGGTTGAATGGTGGTATTACACCACTTTTTATACTGCAGCCAAAGCTACTCCCTTTTGAAATCTTGTAAGGCCAGAAGCCTCCTGTTCATGTTCCTTATTTGGCAGGTGCAACAAGGAGGCAGTACGCAGGACATTCAAGGCTGGAGTAGAGGTTCTGACCATTACGAAGCATCAGTTACACAGGGCAGCAAACTGAATGAAGCAGCAGGAAGATGAATGAAAGAATGGGAAGAAATGTAAGGTGGGAGAAAATCGATGCCGGTAAGGCACCCAAAGTATGGGTAAGTGTTCTTGTGTGATTACAGTAAAAAGACTTCATTTTGGTTATATTGTATTGCATGGCATAATAATAATGACTGGTTCAAACCAAAAGCTAACGTTAAATAATGATGTTTTAAGAATCTAACCATATGAGGGGGGATTAGCAATTATTGCATCTGCTTTAAAGGGAATTTTAGAATCAGGGTCAGGATCCTTGCATGCAGGAAGCAGAGAGTAAACAATATCCTTCATTTGTTTTCTTTGAAGGGGTATTTCTGAAGGTCCTGATGGCAAGAAGCCTTTATGCTTGACCATATCTGCAGTAAAAATTAGGAAAAATATATGAAGTCTACAAGTAATTTCAAAGCAAAAGTGTAAAATCCATCTATTCATCCCTCCATCTCTCTATACACACATTCATACTTAAAATTTGTCCTTGATATACAAAAATCCTGCTCCTAAATCATATATAAGGCTCAGTTGGAAAACTCTCAATAATTCCTTTTCATAACGCAATCATATTTCTTGAATTGCTGTTGTTTCATCCATTCACCTTCTGTTGAAGCAGATTAATATATTTGAACATCTCTTGATTTAATATTGACTCACTTTGAGGTTAAAGTGGCATATTCGTCATCTTAATTTTTTTAAGACAAAATTTATGCCATAAGGCGCATCTACTTGTTGAAGGGGGGAGGATGTGCTCAAACTAAGTCCAAAATGACTCTATAAGGAGAGAGAACTATTCCAGCAATCTACAACTCCAGTCGGACTAACATGCAAACACCATAGAAGATCATTTTAATTAGTTCAATCTGTTACCTGATGCAGTTGCACGTTAAGTATAGAATCACTGAAACAAGCAATCTAGCAACATGGGATTTGAATAAGCGATTAAACACTTACAGCCAGCAAGAATTTTGGGATCTCCACCTAAAGGAAAATACTCCAGGCCAGCATTCAACACAAAATCTTTGAAATTTGTATGTGTAGCTAGCCTAACCCTATGGCCATATTCCTGGAAAAAAAAACTTTGGCAATGTTCAATTTCCGTTGCATAAAATTAAAATTGAACTATGAAGCTGTCAAGGCATCAAGGACTAGAGAACAACAACAACAACATAGGAGCAGCTAACAGTTTCATAACTAGTGAGAAGAAATGGCTGGATGTTTAGGACCAACTATATAATAAGTTCTAATTATAAGCAAGAGCCATAGTATTGTGTTCAAGTCAATCATATGTAAATATGGTTTTATCCCATATTAGTGTTTATTAAAGCCTTAGATTCCATGAGAAGTTTCCTTTCCCTTGCAGACTGAAAAGAAATGAAACAGGATTTTCATATTAAATCACTTAAGAAAGAAATAAAAACAGACGTTCTGATATTGTGCGGGTTGGAAGCGGTGAGGGGAGTGCGTGATAAAATAATCTAAAGCAAATTAGCACCTGCATTGAAAGTTAGTCCAAATAAAACATACAATTAATGAACAATGACAACTCTTTTATCAATTTTACAAAAAAGATATCAACAAAGACCGTATTAAAAAAAATAGGTTTTATTATGTACGCTTAACGTCAAATTTCGGCGTTCAAGATGTGACATAGATGCAAAACACACACACAAGACTGATAATGATGCCATGCAAGGATTCACGTTACAGGAAGTTTTTATGCTGTGGCTCCAATATGAGACCAGACTGATAATAAGTATCGAGAGTGTCTCGTTTCTAACAGTAGTTCCTGTTATGCAACTTTGCGGGCATCAGTTAATGCACTTCAAAATCCCAAATGTACGTCTTTTCCTCAAGCATGGCAGAAAAGCGTTTATATGTAAGACATGTAGTTTACTCAAATGATTATCTCTTGAAAACTGCAATTCAAAAAATAGTAATGCCAAAAAAAACCTGTAAACGCTTCCCAATGGCAACAAATGGCTGAACATCTCCCCGTGTGCCAACAATAAGCATTACAATCTGAAGTGGTGGAATATTTTGAACGTCTGTTGCCTCACCAGATTCTTCATTATCCATAACTGTAGTTCCGAAGTCAAGACACTGTGGTTTAATGTCTACTGGAACTTGAACTGCAACAGTACCATCATCCTTAACCATAGCAACTTGCTTTAGCCACTTCACCTGCAATGTTGTAACAAGTTCTTGAGAATACAAAAAACAAGGGAAACAGAGAGCTTAAGTGATTTACAGAGATAATTCTTTATCAAATTTAGCAGATCCAAGGCATTTAAAATGAAGGTCATCAAGTGCAGTAAATTATATTATATTGCTATAACAAATAAATAGATTAATCGCAATGTTTCCATTGAATTACAAATACATTTCTGAGATAGTCTAAATCCGGTGAAAAGTAGCCACTACATCTTTAACACAGTAAGTTCAGTCCAATATCACCTATTACTTCTTGATTTTATTATAAAGAAAAGAAGAGAAAAGAGCTCAAAGATAGTAATGTGGCAAACCTTTTTCCTCAGAGGAGCTTTTTCATCAAAGAATTTAGCGGCCATTGCAAAAAATCCATGATTTTGTTTGACTTTTCCAGCAGTACTACATTGACTCTGACCCACTTCTCGTCGTTCAGAAGTAATTATTTCCCGTGGCATATTAGTAGATGATTTCCTGTCTGCATGAAACATGAATCTTACATACTGAAGTCTTGTTTATTTCAAAAGAAAATAATAGGTTAAGAAAGAAGGCATATAGATGAACACGGATAAGATATCCTCTGCGACGAAGACAAAAAGGACACGGTACGAGTACACACAAAAAAGGAGCATGTTGGCAAAACAGAGTTCTCCAATCCCTGTGAACATCTATCTGGGAGATCTCCTAGTAGGAGTCACAGGTCTGGCATCAGAGAAAAGGCATAAAAACGAGGCTGTTCCAAAGTAGCTGTAGTAGCACAGGAAAATCCAAAAAAATATGAGCTCTCCGGTCCCACTGACACCAAAGAACTGCATAAATTGCAGAACATTACCTCCTCATTTCTCCCAACACCTCAAACAACAACAATAATAATAGTAATAATAATAATTTCTACTACCTCTACCTCCTGTCCTCAATATTGCACACAGTTTGTAGGGAGGAGTAACAAACATAGGCGGTTGTCAAACATAGTAAAACTAATGGACGGCTATTGAACAGCTAGAAAGACGCACAGCACACGTATTAGGATTAAAAGCGTTGTGTAATATACAAACTTACAGCGCATCACTAGAAAGTAAGAATACTACAATTGCGTGCTCTTGTTGCTTTGCACAGGAAGCACGAGAACTTGAAGGTGTTGCGGAATAATACAATAAATCACAATTATTATACCTAATAACAACTAATAAATAATAAATAAGACGAAAATAAAAAGAATACTAGAATCTAATTTCACTCCAAGTAATTATAAATGTAATTATAAATGAAATAACACAGGTAAAATACAAGTTGTCTTATAGAAGGAAAAGGCAACTGAGGGATGATTTTAAAGCATGGAGGGGGCTTCCTTTTATAGCATGAGGCCCCTCTTTCCTTTGGGCCTGTTTGGTTTGAGGGGAGGGAGTGAAAATGAAGATATTGAAGATATTGATCAAATTGTCATTAATGAGAAGAATATTTCTTTTTGTTGAAAGTATAGTTTTGGAATATTGAAAAGTTTTCATGGGCTATTTAGTAAAGATAAGAGAAAAAATTTCTCCCTTCCCTCAAACCAAACAGGCCCTACAAAACAAATGATGTGAGACTTTTGCCACATTCAAAAAATCTCCACTTTAGAAAGATTCTCACTTTCTCAATTTCTCCTAATTACAAATTCTGGTTGTATCTTTTATCGAACAATGTTGATTAGATCCAATCAATGTTGAAATTTGACAGAAGTCATCACTTTCATCAGCATATAAATAGGATTTTCACTTGCCCATATTTTCCATATTACAACGCCACCTTCTTCTAAAATTTCTCTTATAAAGTGATGTCAAACATCAATATACTTTGTCCTTGCACGATAAACTTATTTTTTTTGCTAATTGAATAGCCTTTTGGGTATCACAAAATATTGTGATTCTTTCTTGTCGAACACCAAGCTCTCTAAGCAATCCTTGAAGCCAAATTACCTCCTTTACAGCCTCTGTAATTGCCATGCACTTTGCCTCTTTGGTAAACAAAGCAACTGTTGACTGCAAAATAGACTTCCAACTAACTGGTAGGTTTGCAAAAGTAAACCCATAACCAGTAGTTGAGCTTCGTTTGTCCAAATCACCTGCAAAATCTAAGTTACAATACCCAACTAAACATTGATCATCTTCCTACTCAAAGGTCATTCCAACATCTACAATACTACAAATATACCATAGAATACATTTCACAGCTTGACAATCTTCTTTTCCTGAATCATGCATATACCTGCTCATAACTCGAACAACCTATTAAATATCAGGTCTTGTACAAACCATTGCATACATCAAACTACCAATAGAATTTGCGTATGGTGCTCTTAACATATATTCTCGTTTATCTTCACCTTTGGCGACATATCAGCACTAAGCTTAAAATGAGAGGCAAGTGAAATGCTAACTGATTTTGTTTTGTCATTCGTACCAAATCGATCTAGCACCTCTTCAAATACTCCTTTTAAGATAAAAAAGAGTTTCTTTGATTGTCTATCTGTTGTTATTTTCATATCGAGAATTTTCTTTACCTCACCTAAATCCTTCATCTCAAACTCAATTTCTACTTGGTTTTTTCAAGATATAAATATATCATCAATATATAAAAGAAGATATATAAAGGATCCATCTTCTAACTTTTGCAAATAGATACAATGATCATATTTGCTTCTTCTCTACTTATACCACAACATAAATTTGTCAAATCATTTATACCATTGTCTTGAATACTGTTTCAATCCGTGTAACGATTTTTCAAGTTTGTAATATATATTCTCCTTTCCAACAATTTTGAACCCTTCTAACTGAGTCATGTAGATTTCCTCTTCCAAGTCTCCGTTTTAAAAATGTAGTTTTAACATCCATCTGAACTAATTCCAAATCTAAGTATGCTACCAAACCTAACAAAATTCTAATAGAGGAATGTTTCACAACTGGAGAAAATATCTCATTATAATCAATTCCCTCCTTGTTGAGTATAGGCTTTAGCTATCAATCTTTCTTTGTAGCGTACATCTCCTTGGTTAGAAAATCCTTCTTTGTTTGCATACATTCATTTGCAACCAATTGCTTTCTTACCTTTAAGGAGTTTGGCCAATTTCCATGCCACTCTGATGAAGGGATTATATTGCTTCATTCATGGCATTCCTCTATTTATCCTTTTTTTTTAACTCTAAACAGTCTCTTTATAAGTTGAAGGAATATCATCAGTTGCAATTGAGGTTGCATAAGCGCATGTGCCACAAACTGGTCGCTTCTACCTCATCACCATCACTGGATGTTACCACTGCTATCCCAATAACCGTAATGCCTTGATAATGGTATGTGTTATTGTTCTTTTGAATACCCTTCATTACCACCAGTGTATCAAAAAATATCTTCATTACTCCACTTTCTGCAATGATTTTAAACCCTTTTGAATCTAAAGTTTCCATAAAAATGAGATTTTTCTTCAAATTCGATACATAACGAACATCTGTTTATGCTGATCAATCTATCATGGTTCTTTAATCGAATTGAACAAATGTCATATGCGGTAAGGGAAGTGTTATATGCTCTTCCTTCTTAGAAATCAGTGAAACAATCTTAGATAAGACACATATGATGGCAACAAGCAGAATCCAACAACCATACGTTTGATGGTTTTGATGACGCCATTGTAGATAGTGAGAAATCTGAGTTTCTATCATCACAATCAACTACATTTGAGTCCATAACAGCTTTCCCACTATTAGGTATGCCTTAATTTGTTTTTGAACTTTGGACAATTCTTCTTCCAGTAGCCTTTTTTACGACAAAAGGCACATTTATCTTTGTTGGGTCTCGATCTTGATTTGGATCTTAATTCCTTTTTTTGATTTTGTCTTGCATACAATACATCCTCTCACGGCTAATGCCTTTGCTTCTCCACCTGTTTGTTTTTCTCTCTTTCTTTGTTCATAGTTGTATAAGGTAGAACAAACTTCTCTAAGAGATACTTCCTCTTTGCCGTGAAGTAAAGTAGTCTCTAGGTGCTCATACTCATCGAGAAGTGATCCCAATAACATCACAGCCAAATCTTCATATTTAAAAGTCACGTTCATATTCTGTAAATATGTTACCAACTTGTTAAAGATGGTGATATAATCATTTATTGTTGTACTAGGAACATAAGTGAAGCGATCTTTTCTTCATGTAGAGTTTAGCTTTTCTTCAAGAATTTGTCCTCAGTGCCTTCCACAAAAGTTTACTTCGTGTGTGAATACTTCTATTTTCTTGAAAGGTACGATCAAATGGTACCACAAGCAATGTGGTTTATTATCCTCCAATCTTCCTCCCCCATGTAGTCTAGTTTCCTTTCTTCAATAGTAAAATCTAGTCCTTGTTGGAAAAGAACATCAAGAACCTCACCTTGCCACATCACAAAATGTCCTTATTGGTAAAAAAAAATTCAACTGCAAACTTCGTATTAGACACAATTGTTGTCAAAAATGAAGATGCCAACACAAATTATTGACATTTGATGCGGATTCTTCAATTTTTTTGTCCATCAATTCTACTACAGATACTATTTAATAGTTGTCAATGCAAAAGCCCAAAGTAACTCTTTTTTGATGTGGAAGTTCAGACTATACTGCAACCACAACATACTCAGATAAAACCTGGACTCTGATACCAATCATTGCGGAAGCGAAATATATAGAGCATAACTGATTATAAAAAAAAAAAAATCATAATACTAGAAAATAAAGTTTCTAGGCATAATTTAATAATATAATAAATTATGTCTAATAACAACTAATAAATAATAAATAGATAAGACAATAATAAAAAGAACATCAGAATCTAATTTCTTTCTAAATAATTATATGTAAAATAATACAAGAGAGGGAAAAATATAAGTTACCTTATAAAAAATAAAAAATAAAAGACAATTTGACTGATGATTTTGAAGGAAGGAGGGGGCTTCCTTTATAGCATGGGTCCCTTTTCCCTTACAAAACAAGGGATGTGGGACTTTTGCCACATCCAAGAAAAGGGACCTCCAAATATATGAAAGAAGGTTAAAGATTATGATATTGGATGAAACCATATATTGTGCAACACAATGGAATAGAGAGATATTACAGTAGTAGACACAAATAGAATAAAGAGTCAACCAGAAACAGAGTGAGAAAAAAATGAAGTGAAGCAAGCGGGAAAGCGATCGTAACACGTAAGTGTCTGTGACCGTGATTGCCGAGGCGGAGGGAGAGAATAAGAAGCACAAACATTTTAATCGAGACGAGTCCTAAGGAAGGAGCATTACAATAATGATATCTGAGAAAGTAAGGGGGCCAGAAGTAGTAACACAATTTGTTTTCAGAAAAAAGAAACAAGATACCAGACGTGGTGGCATTAACGCTCTTGGTGATGCTGTGGGCGTCCAAAGATACTGAAATGTCACCGGAGGAATCGGAAGAGGAGGGAAGGGGAGAATTCGCCATCGATTGAACAGAGAAGAAGGACTAATTCCGCTGGAGATGACAAAAATGAATGAGGAGCGTAGGGTGAAGGAGGTGGGTAAGGTATATGCCCTTTCATGTCTGCTTCTTTCCTTTCCGTAAAAGATAAAGAAGATGCGTGGGTGAGAAAGAGAGGGAGAGAGTTATCGGAGATGCACGTGGAGGTGGAGGAATGACTCGTTCTCCCGGGAGGCCTCTGCTTCTTCGTCAATCTGGGGCCAAGTCGGTGGTGGATTTTTCGCCCTTTCCCGCTTAAAATCAATATATATATCAGCATCCATGTGATATATAATCGTGAGGAATCAATATACAATATAAATAACCAATATCCATATCTAATACTAGTAGACAGTAAGGAGGAAGACGCATTATTCTTGGGGAGAAAGTACGTACACGGCTTATAATCTAATTTCTTTCCAAAATTTTAATATATAGATTTTAAATTATTCATTAGAAAATTAAAAATTGTAACTAACTTTTGTGAACAAGATTTATCTTTTGCTTCTCTGTTTTGTTTTGTTACTTGCCTGTTATAAGAAATTGTACAATGCACCAGAAATTTTTCCCAGTTCACATGCATGAAACATAATTTTTTACAATAATTCATGCCATAGGATGAAAATAAGTGAGTAGCCCAAGTACATTGAAAATAGACAATTGTAATACACACCATATTGAGGAGAGAGGGGCAGAGTTATGGTGTCGTGGCTCATCTGGAGAGCTTGAAGGAACAACATCTACTCATTTTGAAGGTCTAGACTGGCTTTTGTATGTCGCGATGGAAACAAATTAAAACGCTCTTCTTAGACACTCTTTGATGTTTTATCTATAATTTATTAATTTGGCCACTAGAAGGAAAAATTACTATGTTATATAGAGAGAGCCGATTCCATAATTGGCACACTAAGACTAATTAATTTGAAGTCTATTAAAATTCTTATACAAGTTTTCAAGGATTTATCTGAAGCGACTGGATTGTGTGTGTGCGTTGGCCCATCATGACCGACCGCCTAAAAAACCAGTTAAACGACGTGACAGGTCTGAGTTTTGGAGAGATTGTCAAACCTAGTCCACCAGATAATTAAGTACAAGGATGAATTTGTTGTTATTATTTTCCTCGGATTTTCTCGATCTCTGGCGAAACTGAGAAAGTAGAAAGATGGAATGCTGGGTGTGAGAGTCTAAATTATTATAACCAATTGAAAGAAATGAATATATAGCCACGCTGCCTCTGCCACACGTACGTTCATCGATTCCTTTCCATTTTTCCTTTCCCGCACAAAGCACATCGCCTTCGTGTTCGTCTTCTTGTCGTGTGATTTTATATATGCACAAACTGTCTGATTTCGGGTTGTTCAAGCTTGCCGCTCCTTCTCTAGCTATGGCTCAGCTCCGGAGTGTGTAAACAGTAACCACAGGTAATGTCACCTTCAAATCCCATGTCCACCGGACGTAGAGCCATCAACGCCACCCGCAAAACCTAGTTTCGTGGGTAAAATTAAATTAATCATCATTTTCTTTGTTTGCACGGTGGCCAGTAATGCTGTTGCATTTTGTACGCGTTCATGGATGTGATGGAATGAGCAGGCGCAAACCTTTTTCAAACACCCGAAAAAATTTCCGGAGATGGCGGATGCAGATACATATGGAGAGACAATTTCCAGAAAAAGAGCTGAATCAAGCAGTACATAGCAGCCATGTGCCTGCAGGAGGAAGCGGGAGGCCGTCCTTTCATGACCGACCTCGTAACTGCTCTCTCTTTCCTTGCTTTAATTTGGATCAAGCTCAGAATAGTTGCCGTGATGACTAGTCATTCATGTTGTCAACCATGCATGAGATTGCAAATGACGGCCATGCCTCAAAGGCAAGCAATTCAAGAGCCAAAACGTAACCAAGAGTTCATGAATCAATTAAGAAGCGAATCAATTTTTTTTTTTTGGGTTGGGGGGGGGGGGGGGGGGGGGGGGGGGGGGGATATAGAGAGAGAGAGAGATCAGATGACGCCGTGATGTGAATGGTACCTTAGTGTTATATGTGGATATATATATGACAGCGAAAAAAGGAGTGTATATATATGTATATGTATACGTAAATACTCGTATATCAAGACGTACGTCGCATTAAGGCACGACAAGAGAACACGAATCATGATACATATGAAATTATGATCAATGTCATTTGGATCATATAAAGGACGGGCTAGAATGATGGGATACCAACCCCTTTATAATTAATATGACCAGGCCATTCTTAATTACACTCGTGTCTGTTTATTATCAGGCTTCAAATTTGTTTGTCTGTGTCATCTACCTTTTTGCTTCAGGTATCCTCCAAATTGTGAGTGGCCATTCTGATGCTTTGATTGTACGTAGTAACATGGCTGCTGGATGGCAAAAACAAAACAAAATAATAACTTGGCGTGCTTTGATTTGTGCAATTTAGATGTCTGCGTTCTTAATTAACTCCGAATAGATCACTGGAACAGTCTCTTACTAAATCCAATTTCAGTAATACGAGTAAGATCTGTAATTCATTAGAATGAGAGAATTCAATTCCAATTAATATTATATTTCATCCATCAATACCAAATTAAAATGTTCAAATTAAAATATATTATCATCATTAAAATAAAATTAATAAAAATATCCACATGCATACATAATCAAAATAAACAAATTGTCATAAAAAAAAACATTAGAATTAAAGGTATATATTATTTAAAATTATAAAATGAAAATTTATTTATTTTTATATTATAATGTGATATCTGGTTGGGGGTTATTATTATCTGCTCCTCCCAATACAAGTGTCTTATCTAAAACTTGAACTCGAGAAACAAAAGGATCTAACGTGTTTTATACCGCTAGACTAAATCTATAGTAATAAAATGGAATGGTTGTTAAAATATATATGATGAGTATTAATGGTAGTAGCTAGTATACCTACTGCATACATGCATACATGTAACGGTCACCGTGACAGCTGATCAGATATTATATACTCGATCTCAGCGAGAAGGCCGAGAATTATATAGTCACCGCGACAATTTATGCGTACGCGCAGGGAAGCTTGCAGGATTCTTGGGAGAATATGGTTAAGTAATAAATATAAACCGTTAGTTTTCACTCGTGCGCACAGCTCAATGAAAAGCCCACCCGGGAAAGTCATTACTGTTTAGCTTTTGGAACAAAGTTTAGAAAACAAGAATTTGGAAACTTGAGTTTTATTAGTACAAAAAAGGCAAAGTCGGTGATTATAACATGATAGACATATATTATATTTGAATATATGAACTAGCCACGTCGATGCAAACCGCATGTATGAATATATCTGGCTCAGACCTTGCGTGCGTATTTTCTATTTAGCTTATTGGACTCTTGTCTTGACTGGGTTTGTTAAGGAAGGCGTTGTATAATTAAAAGAGGATTGGGCACACAATAATTAAAAAGAAAAGGAGGAAGAAGCGTAGTGATACTTTATTTGATCAATTAGAGAGAAGAGAAAGGGAAATAGATCAGACGACGTCGTGGAGGTTGTGAGTGATTTCGTGAGCATTTGGATGGGTGTGGTTGTGGTTGGAGTGCTTGAGCCAGCTGAGCCACTCCAAACGTGAATCCCACCACATTGGGCACCATGACGTAGTAGTCTTTGGTGAAGAACCCATACATAAACCACGTGGCTGCACACACCGTTAGACTCAATGACAGCCCCCACGGCAAGGCATGTACTCTACGCTTTTGGTCTTCATCATCACCCTCCTCTGCCACCCATTAACACACACTTGGCTTTGTTAATTAATTAATTAATACACACACACATATATGGGATAAGGAGCTGGCGGCGGTGGCGGTCGGTTGTCGGGGGCCGCCACTCGGTAGAGGCAGTCGGTTATTTTTAGAAACAGGAAAAGAATGTATTTTTAGTCTTTTACGGAATTAAATTTTCATATGAATATTTTTACTCTTCATTTATTTTATGTAGATAATTATTTTTTTGAAAAAAATGTATAGTTAAATAAGTTTAAAGTTAAAAAATTGTTAAATTTTATGATAGAATTAATAAAGTTTAAAATTTTACGGTCGGTCTCCACCGCCGTCGCCAACCTGTGGCGGCCGACGATAGGGTGGCTGGTTGTGGGGCCCACTAGCGGGAATATTTAATTTTTTTATAATTATTTCAATTACTTCCTAATTTTTTGAATTTTTTTACTAATTTTTTGAATTTTTTTCTAATTTTTTAATTTTTTCTAATTTTTCAAAAAAATTTCCTAATTTCTGATTTTTTTTTCCTAATTTTTGAATTTTTTTCCACATCAACGTCGGTCACATGAGCGCCACGTCGATTCCGTCGAGTTAACGGTCAACTAACGGTTGACGACGGTGTGGGTCTTCGAGCGCTTTCCGAAATGTAACCACGATGTATTTTTGGTCCGAAAAAAAGCACGCGTAGTCTTTGGCGCTCTCACAGGGAAAAAACACATGTAAAAAAAAAAATTGCTCCTTATCCCTTGCAGGTTTAATAATTTTGTAATGGGCTGCTAACGGAAGTCTGCCCCAACTAACTGATTGTGTCTTATTTTGATTGATAATGGGCCACTAATTAAGATAAAGCAGCAACGAGAATGCTTTGTACAGTGTGCATGCAGGAGCAGTGAGTGCGTGTCACGCCATAGTTTAATTTCATGCCAAGAAGTGAGCTTATCCAATCGACATGTGGAGGGTGGGGCAGAGGAGTATTGTGGGGTTACGTGGCTGCATTAGCATTAGCAGAGACTACTCCATAATGCAGCAGGCAGGGCAGCACTTTTTTGTTGAAAATATCAGATAGGAGCTGGTGGAGAGGGTAGTGAAGGAGGGAATGAATCAGTTTGATAGGGTCACGCAAGTAAGCAGAGAATGGGAACCACAGAAATGGAAAAGGGACAAGAGGATAGGGGAAGCATAAGCAGTTGCAGTTGCAGTTGAAGAGTGTAACATCTTATCATATTCATTCCTTTCATTTTGGCACTTTGCTTTCTCCCGCGTCTGCTTACACACCGCATAGCTTGTTTCAACACTCGTATGTGTGTGTGTGTGTGTATGCTGCCTATATTATTTTTTGGGATTCATATCTCCCCATAATTACCTTCTCCCAAAAAATTACCGACACCATATGTATTGAAGAGTGGGAATTGCTTTATATATGTTCTTATAATTAAGGATATTTTGGTAAATGTATACCAAAGTTTATTTACAAGAAGCCTTACAAAACTCTGTAATAATGTAGTACTCCCTCCGGTTCTAATTATAGGACATATTTAATCGATTTTGTGGAGATTAAAGAAAGAAGTTAAGTTAGTTGATTTTATTTATTTTCCTAAAATACCCTTATATAAATTTAAAATGACATAAGTAAAAGTGAATCAATAATTCATACCACATACTTCTCCAACCTAAAATTTTTCTTTTCACACGCTATTTAATTGAAATAATGGTCTTGCTATATATACATATATGTGTGTGTACATATATCTAAATACACATATATATGTGCGCGCGCATATAAACACACACAAAGATATATATGTGTGTGTATGTTTATATATGTACACATACATATACATGTATGTCTACACACCCACATATATGTGCGTTTGTGTGTCTATATATATTTGTGTGTAGACGCACACTTGTACACACACACACTCACTCAAACACACATATATATGTGCTTTGTGTGTGTGTATCTATATATATTTGTGTGTAGACTTACACATATATGTGCGTGTGTGTCTATATATATTTGTGTGTAGACACACACATATATACATATACACACACACACACAACATATATATATCTAAAAGTTTTACTGATTGGAAGAGCTTACACACCTACATATATATACTTAACAAAAATTAAACACACTTGAGAAAATAAAATAGGGATACTTTAGGAAGAAATTGACAAAAATTAAAATGTTGTCTTATAATTATGACCGAAATCAATGTTATCCTATAATTAGGACCGGAGGGAGTAATACTTTTATGGGACCCTGGAATATTTTGGGATGTGTTGGGGGAGTTTGGAGTAAATTTTCTATAATATAAGGGTAAAGTGATATTTCTTTACTTGATGTTATTCTCTAGTGGCGTGCAGCACCACCTGACATTATTTTTGTAGCGAATCTATTACGTACCTTCTCATGTTATTTTCCAATTACATCAGTACCATAATCTTATTTATGATTTATATGCTGAATGCACTCTAAATGATACTCCCTCCATCCTTTTCTCATTACTCCCCTAATTCACAATATAAGAGTCAAGTCAAAATTGTGAGTGTGTGTGGTGTTTTTTATAAGGAGCACTTTACTTTTGTCTCCACATGTAATGTTTTTTCCCCAAATTTGCCACACTCCCTCATTATTCTTCTCCCCTACATTCTATTTCTTCCTTTTTCCCATTTATTATCGGAAGCAAAGCAATAATAATGCGGGAATTGGAGACGTCACAGACAGGGCACCAAATACCAATGCAACGCTTCCACCTACTCTCTCTCTTCTCTGCTGTTTTATCCTTCCATGCTCAGAACTTCAACATTCAGGTTATGCGAGCGATGGAGATTCAATTTTATTTTACTCTTATCTTATTTTGGAGTTGCTGTTCTTTCTCGAAGGAGGAGATGGGTGAGCTCGCTGTGTGTTTTAATGGTGGTGTGGCTAGTTTTTACCAATACATTTGGTGATAATAGTCTTTCATGGTACTATTGCAGGATATCTACAGATTTTTTCATTCTGCATTGCTGGGGACCAACCCCTCTCCATCCTTTTGTTGGTGGCTATGATGAGACAGTAAAAAAAATCGAAACAACGTAACACAAATGATCACATATTCATTTGTCACGAATATTGTATGTTATAATTTCACAGTTTTTAATGTTGCCCAAGTCTAAAAATATGAACGCATACAATTAAGGACTCATGAATAATGTTGCTTAAGTGTGAAAATATGAAGGCATATGGATCTCATGCTTAACTTGCATATGCATTGCCGAATTTTGGTCAGCATGGGCTGGGCTGCTCTGTGCTCATCATAACCTTCCAAAATAAATTTTGATACGCTAACTCAACTTTCATTCTCATATTTTTTTTAATAACCTTTTTTTCCCGACAACTTCAACTATCAAGTATTTAAAAGAAACTAGCCTACAACTCGAGGGAGCAAGTACTTATTAATGTGTTGTTGTGAAAAAAAATCACCTAGATTTTTAAAGGAGTAATCAAAATATTAAATTAAATGTTTACTAAATATTATGTACCTATTAATTTATAAAATATTATATAACTACCTTCTCCATTATCTATCTTTCATAACAGTCTCACTTTTTTTTAAAAATATTTTGTACCTACATTTCCCATTATTAATTTACAAAATACTATGTAACTATCTTCCTCATTATCTATATTTCAAAACTGCCTCGCTTTTTTCTTTAAAAAAAAAAATTGTGTCCACCATTATTAATTTCCAAAATATTGTTTAACTACCTTCCCATTATCCATCTTTTACAACTGCCTTATTTTTATTTTTATTTTAATGTTTTGAGCCCGCTATTTTAGTGATGTGCCAACATGAGAGACGCTTACCACACAACTTTTATATAGTAACTGACAACAAATTGTTCAACTCTAGCCCTGGACGATTAGATGAACATACGCGAAGCATATATAAAGTTAGATAACTTATTCCTCCCTATGACCACAACGTCATAAAAAACAGACGTCACTACAACCTTTAGTCAGATGGTTGCACCACAAGTAGATTCAAATATGACATTGCTACTTATGCTGAAACTCTTGACCTTACACCACTGCAGTACAAATGCAACTGGACCAGCCACATGGCGATCCATATATTCCAACAGTTCTATTGCAAAACCTCCACATAGTGTAAGTGAAAACGATGCATCCTAATATTTATAACCATTTAAACTTCCAAACTAAATGGAAACCAAGTAAACCTACACAACAAAGCAGAACAACAATAAACTCTAGTAAGATAAGTCAGTTGGGAATGCTCTGATCCTCATCCATTAGTTCAATCTCAACCCTAACCTGCTTGTCACCATCGACATTGCTCTCATCTCACGACCCAACACCTATAACCATCCCAATGACATCTGCTTCAAACACAGACAACAACACAATGAATAAATAATATAATTAACATTGCAGCCAAATATGTAGTAAAACTACTCCATACTCCAACACACACCCACTAGAAAGATCGTCAAAATCATCAGCTAAGATTTTAGAGAAAGGAACGAAATAAAGTCCAAATTGGGGGACATGTCTATCATCAGTGTTATGACGAAAAATAGCCTGCAACTGATGGAAGTCAATTTGATATGCATGATCTGTAGTGCGATAAGACCCCATAACAAGAACAACATTGAACAGGGAAATCACACACATCCCGCCCTCATGTAAACTTTTCTCATACACTATGCACCATTGCATGAATCTGATCTCCCTGAATCATAAGAACAGTTAGACGAAATTCTGGGGAAAAAAAAAAAAGATGACACAAACACATAGGCAGTACTACAAAGAAACTGGTGTTAATATGTTTCACAGAATCGTAGACAAAAGCCATGAAGAATAAACCAAAGTTTGCTCACCAAAGAAAACCATACTAACTTACTAGATAACACAAACCAAATCACCAAAAGCATCACATATATGTCGAGGATCAAATAAAATAACCATTCCATGTACATACACGAAAGTTGCGAAATACGCTAAGCGTGCCACACAACAAAACCCACTAAAGCCACGAGCACAAGGGGGGCCCACTTAGTGATAAAAAAAGTTAGATATTGGCCACCGTAAAATTTTTTTTTTTAAAAAAAAAAGACTAAATTAAATAGCAGGGAGGGGGGATAGGGGAAACGCTGACTTAGCGCGTGACAGGCAAACCTTACTATTATATATAGGGTAAAGGTGCAAAAATACACATGTGTTTTACGGGAGCGTCCAACACCAAATATATATTTTTTTTGGTGCAAAAATATACATGTGGTTATAATTAGGAGCAAAAGTCACACCACCATTAAAATCTAACTTAAAGGTGTTAACTTTGGGGTGGGCCCACACTATTTTTATGAAGATACCAAAATGCCCTCTAAAATCACCCTCCACACCTCTGCTTCTTCGGCAGACAGCCATGAACAATCGACAGACAGAATTGCAGTTGCAGCAGTGAAACAGAAGATCATATATTATCACAGTAGTTAATTTCTTCAATTCCGCATTTGTTGATTGATCCTCATCCATGTATATATAAATCTTAATGGTGTTTTCAAACTCCTTTTTTGGAGTAAAAAGGACAACTACGACAAAGATATTATTGCACCAACCTCTCCACCAAGATAACACAGATCGCCAGAAGATATTAAAGTGGTGTCGTGGAAAGCTGATCTTCCAAGTACACGAACCATGCCTGGTTCCACCATGTGCTTCCCTCCTAAGATCTTAAGTATGGTGGTCTTGCCTGTCAAATAGAAACTATCATCAGCAAATAAGTCAGATTTGATATTGAAGATTCAAATGCCAAGTATTAACTGAGAGAAAGTACGTAAAGAGGACTGGAAAATGAAGAAAATGTTGGAAGACCTGTGATGATTGAGTTTATTCATTAAAATTTGCTACAATTGCCAAGAATATAAAATGAAAGGCAAATAATATTCTCCTGATTTAATTTCGTTTGTTACATCTCGAAAACAACCGAATCTTTTTTTTTTTTTTTGGTATAAAGGGAGGCCTAAGCCTTTAAATTAAATAAGTAAAAGTTGGGGAAATGATCATCAGACACTAGAGTCCTCAAAAAAGCAGGACATTTAACACAAACAGAAATTCCATTCTTCGCAAGGCAATCAGCAACCCGATTCTGTTCTCTGGAGATGTGAGCAAACTGTAATTCCCATTGATACTGTATCATATGTTGGACTTGAAACATAACCAAAGTGTGCTCAGCTAGAACTGAATTTCCATTTAGTAAATCGATTAAGATCTTCGAATCAGACTCTATAATAACCTTTCTGAATCCCTTATTCCATGCAAGCTGCAATCCTTTCAAAAGGGCCCATTCCTCCGCGTCCTGGGGACTGCATCGACCAAGCTGATGAGAATAGCCAGCAATCCAGTCACCACGAGAGTTTCTGATAACTCCACCACAACCACCTCTATTTCCAGCCAAAGGAACAGCACCATCGACATTCAGTTTACTCCATGTACATGGAGGTGCTTGCCACAGTCTAGGTGCTCTTATATCTGAATGAGATTCCATAACTTGTTCCCCTTTAACTACATAGAAACGCCATGAATGTAGGATGACTAAACTAGGATCTCTCGGTCTAATAAAATTATCCTAAAAAATAGCTTGATTTCTCCAATTTCAGAGTTTCCATATACTCACTCCAAATACAACCGAATCTAGTAAAGAAACAAGTTCCCCTTTAGTGTAGGTTAAATCGTGCTAAGGATAAACACAACATATTAGTTTATTCGTGACTTTCAATTATAACCAGAGTAGGACGATAAGAAATTAAGAACAAATAATAGAGTAAAAAATCAGGATGGAGCTCCTCGAATTTCTGGTTTTCTTTTCTTTCTTTTAGCTCTGCGCTAACAAACCAGGAAGTTAAACTCTATTCCCGGCTAAATGACTATACAACGTATCGAGATAGATCTGGCTTCAAATAATGCAGCCTCTCGTAGCATAGGAATTCAGAAATGATTTAGTTGATAGCTACAGAAGATATATAAGCAGAACAAATTTTGATGGAGGGGAAAGAGAAAGAGGGCTCAAGGAAGGTGGAGTTGGGGCCATTGGAGGAGGAGACGAAGGCGTCGCCGGCGGTGGAGTAGAAGGTGTAGATTTCAGATCAAATCAAGCTTGGGGGTTCAAATCGAGAGCTGTGGAGCAGTGGAGGTTTCAGAGGAGCTGGATCGAGAGGGAAACAGATTATCTCCGAAGCGGATGGCTCGTCTCTCAGTATCTTTTGATCTTATCCATCCAAAATTTGATCCAAGCATCCAGAAAGAAATACAAATCTATTTTTAAATTTTTTGTATTTACGGCTTTCAGTAATTTTTACCGTATGCAGTCTTTTAAAATAGATTATGAACCCTTGGATCAATTTTTGGACGGGTAAGATCAAAAGCTACTGAGGGAGTCGCTACTGAGAGCATCCAAATCCGAATCAAAAGCTTGAGGTTTCAGAGGAGCTGGATTGAGAGCTTGAGGGGATTTTTTTTTTTAAAAAAAAAAAATAGGGGCATTTTGGTATTTTCATAAAAATGGTGTGGGCCCCACCCCAAAGTTTCCTTTAAGTTAGATTTTAACGGTGATGTGACTTTCTCCTAAATCAGAACCGCATGTGTATTTTAAAAAAAAAAAAAAAAAAAAAAAAAATGTTAATGTTAGGCGCTCCTAAAAGTAAAATACATATTTATTTTTACACTTTTACAATTATATATATAGATTGGGGGATGTAAAACATTATTTATTCACAAAATAGTTAAAATATAGAGAGAGAATGATGGTTAGTTACAAAATATTTTAAAATAGTTTATTCAGAAGGTAGAGGATGGAACAAAGTCATAAATTAAAAAATTGACAAAAAAGATACTGGATACAAGGAGAAATAACAGAAAAGTTATTACAAAATATTTCAAAATCTTAAAGTGAAAATGTGAAAAATCAAATGAAGGAAGTTTAACGGTTAATCTAACAAAGATGATATCTAAGGGATGAAAATTTATTTCAATAAGTTGTATGCATGAATTATAATAAAAAATATTAAAAATAATAAGTAAAAAGAGTTACTTTGTCTATTAGTCAAATAGAGAAAACACGTTAGTGCTCTACTTATATAGGTAAGATTCATCATTTTCGAAATTTTAAATCCGAATAACCCAAATTAGATTCATAGAACAGTCCAAACCTTTCCACACAAGTTGCATGGAAGGATGTTCGTAGTAACTTGCATACAACAAACAATTAGGCTAAATGTTCACCTGCCATAACTGGGCTTAAAGCTTCCAGTGGGCCATTATTTGACTAAAATCCCAGTGTTTACAGAAAGCGCTGGGCACACGATTCATTCGCACTATGAAATATCTTAAAACAGGCGGGAATGAAAATGTGCACAAATTTTGACAAGAGGCAACTGATCCTTGACTAAGGCTTTGGAGACTCCCACCGCAAATGAATCGCTTGTGTCATCTCCCCCTTGGGGGAAAAATGAAACCCTTGGCTTTAGGCAGTCAAGATTCGAGAATATTTTTCCATGGTGAATTAATCTCCCCTCCAAGATCCACCCTCCACGCATTTTATCATAACTCTTCCTATTATACAATCAGTAACACGAGCTCCCCTCCTGGCTGTCTACAATAAACTAAACAATTGACCAAGTCAACCCAACATAAAGGTTTCTGTAGCTCCGAAGGAACAAAGACGAACAAAAATCTGAGTTAACAAGGGAAGGGAATGAAAGATTCTCCTGTGTCTAGCAAGTAAGAAATCAATGCAAAAGAACGTAGCAGAAACATTTCAAGAAATGTAATCAAATTTTCAGGCTTTGTTGGAACATGAACTTCATTTCAAATTCATTTTGTCGCGAGGAAGTCCTCGCAGGGTAATGACAAGCATTGCCCGACCAACCTTTTGCATGCATTGAGAATTCAAAGTGTAGTCTAAGACCAGATGATCAGGAAATGCGAGCAAGCCAATGTTGATAACCAAATTTGCGAGGAGGGGCAAGTACAAATTATTGCCAATAATTGCCTGTTAAGAGGCCCGAAATATGATAGATGTTACAGGTGCCCACTATTGCTGTTGCATATATTATAGCAACATAATGAGGAACGGCTTAGCTCTGTCAGAAGTTCAGCTGTTCATATCTAAAGCAAAGCATATCAGCACCCCAAAAAAACCATATAAATTGTGTCTGACATGATTCGATTCATAAAATAAATACATAACTGATTCTTTACATAAATTAGTTAAGGTGAAAGTAAAAGAATCACAAATTGAACTGAAATACGCCACTGATCTTACAAATTTCAATGTAGATTTATCGCATGATGACAGATTGTTGCTATCATTGCCATTTTTTATTGCTTTCCTTTAAGGGGAAAAAATGAAAAACATAATGAACAAAACCATAAGCCCAAGCAAAATTTGCTTAAATGAACAAAATTCAAAGTTAAGGATACAAAGGAGGATACAGTTATACGCTGAAGCCAGATAACTTCTTACTGCAAAGTTATGCACATAACTGCATCAAAAAGCAGAACTTTTTGGAATCTATACAAAGTTAAAGCCAGATGGTACATATTGATATAACAACAACAAAAAATACCTGCTCCAGATGCTTACCTTCAGAGTTCCGGTAAGACATTGTAAATGATGGCTGTCACCAGAGTTTATCATTTAGTATCGGAGGAGACATCATCTTCATAGACATCAAGAGATTCAGAAGGGTCATATCGATCTTCAAATGAACTTTTCAAGGGAGAATCATAATCATGATTCCTGTGTGAGTTTCTTAGCCACCTATCTCTGGATCTTGACTTCTGATCATACTTTTTTCTACTTGAATAATCATGTTTTCTGTGACGACTGATACTGTCATTAGATGGGCTATAACTTTTGGGTCCTTCAGGGCTTCTAGAAGCATGTTTTCTACCACAATGTGCATGCACAGTATTCCAATGATCTTCGATATATCCCTGTTTTCTGGAATGTCCTTGTCTAGGTTGTTCATAATCTTTAGGGGAGGCATCCTCTAGGACCTCGATAACTTTGCTTTTGTTACAATAGTTAGTTCGTGATCTCTGCTCATAATGACTTGGATTGCAAGCCGTTACCGCAGATGACTCGTGAATCTCTTTTCTTACACTCTTTGCTTCAATATCTATGTCACGGTGAGAAAGAGATTCCGATGGCAACATCCCACTGTCATTAGATTCCTTCATAGGGCTCCCAACACCTCCAGCCTGATTGATTTCTTCCATGTATTCCTCTATTATATCCCTCATCACCTTCAAAAGGAGAACAGAATTTAATATGAAGCTTACTGAATAGGTTGCATTAAAAAAAATTATAGTGATTTTACAAAAGAAATGAAGTGTCAAAGTACTATTTAGTTATACAAAAAAGCCTTATCTCACTAAGTGGGATCGGCTACATAGATCACACCATGATATTGAGTTCAATCAAAAACCAAATCTCTTGATAAATTGTTAACTAAAAGGTCTCACTCAATAAACTCATTGAGTGTTCTCTTCGGTCTTCCTCCACCAACGTACTATTCAGTTATGCTTGTAGAAAAATATTTTAATAGATTCTGACCTGTACAGTTGATCTCTTTATCTTCTTGCCACGGTAAGACATTCTTCTACGTTTGTAGTCTCTTTCTTCAGCCAATAACTCCTCCCGTGTCTTCACTCCAGCTGTTCCCTGTAACCAACAGAAAGTTTATATATATTAAGTACATGTAGTGGGGAGTACTATTACATCTACTCTTATGCCACGGATTCATCACATAAAAAAGAGCATCAATAAATATTTAGAATTAGTTACTCTGATATTATTGACATTTTATTAGCAGTCCTCTGATGTCATATGAAGAGATTTAGACTTAGAATAAGGGTCCAACATATCGTTGAAGCAAACTAGTTCATCCCTGTCATTTCTACTTTTGGTGCTCTAAACAAGGCCAAAAAAAAGTAAAAGCCCATCTGATTGTGCATAAAACATGATTTAAGCAAATGTAGCTCAGAAAACTCTGCTGCTCATTCACAGCTAATTAAATTTACCATGTTAGATGATTGCTGCCGAGGAAGCCCATCATAATCAATTAAAGCTCTATAATCAGGCCTCTTCTTCCTCTCCTCATTTGCTTTCTCAGTCAAATAACAATGTTCAGCAACCCTAATGGAAAAAGATAAAATATAAAAGGTCTATTTTCGGACATAGCATTCACAGCAACTTAGTTGATAATGATCAGGGGCAAATCAAACATGATGTTCGCAAATGACAGATCAATCACATCTCTTAATTGTTTAGAGAGAAATAAAACATGCAGAGAAAGCAAAATGAAAGGTGCAGCACACGATGCGCACATAGTAGCCAACTGGGGAAAATGAAAAACCCAGAATGCTAGAAGATAGATATACACTTCTTCGTGAAAACATGTAATCAGTAACAAAATTTCATCTGTGCCGAATAGTATGAGGTATATTCGCATGAGTTTACTAAATGATGACTGGAATTTGCAAAATCATAACCGCTCGTAACTTTTATGGGAAGCTAAATACAGATATATTCCTGTGACTTGAGGAACCTTTCTGCGATAGGTTTTCTTTCTTTCTTTGTTGTTGTTGTTTTTTTTTTTTTTTTTTTTTTTTTTTTTTTTTTTTTTTTTTTGGGGGGGGGGGGGGGAGTGAAAGCAACATACAGCTGAAATTTGTTTGGTTGCTGAGAGAACCACAGTCTCTTAATTCTATCTTCAAGCAAAGATCGCTCATGCAATGCTGCAATAGCTGCTGCAACTTGGGACACAGAGACATTACAGCTACAAACAGTTCCGTCCACAATGTTATGCTGCCCACAGTGCGTATTTCTTTCTTGCAGAATGTCAAATTTTGCGTCCTCCGTGTCCATGCTGGCAATATTTTCATTCTGGGCTTTCCCAATGGAAAACAATAACAGAGCTGATGCACCATCTAAAATGCACATCTTAAACAAATCAAGAACAAATAGCTTTCCCTTTTCTGAACCATACAAAATTGAAGTTTGTGATGTTAACCATGTCAATGACCGAACCAAAATGGGACATTCAGAGCTCAAACTCGCCCAATTTAAGTCCAAAAGCTGATTGTTCAACACATCCCACGTATGTAAAGCTTCTCTAAGAATCGACTTCAAACATAAACTAAACAGTAAAAATATATGTTGTCGCATAGCCATATCAATCACAACACCGTATCTGGGCGAATTTTCCAGTATCCATCTCATGAAATCACATTCCTTTGTAATTCCTATACCTACAATCGCATGAAGAACGCCATACGAGTATGTAGTTGGATAATCATTCCAAGCTTCGGCCTCCTTCTTGATAGTCCAGTACTCGGAGGGAAGAATTCCTAAATGCTTCCGCTCAGAATACTTAATCTCTAGATCACTAGCCCCAACAAAATCAACGCATTCAATTGATAATATACCAGGAAGCGTAAAAGTTCTGTTCACAGCATCCACATCGGACGAAGTAAACACACCAGGGCAATCACGGTAAAAGAAGTTAAAACCAAAGTCGAGGTAATCCTCTAAAGAGAATAAGAGTTCAGAACGAGGATCATGCAGAGTACGTTGCGGGCGGTTGTCCTGGCGGGAATGATCATTGGGGTGGAGGGTTTTGGGGTAAGAGAGAGAATGAAGGAGGGAATCGGGATTGGGAAGAGGGCGGGGAGAGGAAGGGCAACGGAGGTAGTGAGGAAAAAGGAACTCGGGAGGCATGAGGTGGTGATGATTGAAAGGGCATTGTACGAGATGGGGGTTAGGGTTTTGAGCGTGAGGTCGAAAGAGAGTAGGGAGAGAATGAAAGGTGCGGTGCGAGAGATGAATGAGGTCGTTGAGGGATGAGATAGCTGTAGAGAGGTCGGGCAGCGGATTGCAGGAAGGAGGGAACATACTGGGGTTAGGGTTCGTGAGGTGGAAGGTCGAAGAAGATGAAGCAGAATAATTCATCATTCATGACACCGAAAGAGAGCCTCCTCCCTCGTCATTTTCCCCCAAGCACATTGCCAACATCCCATTTACAAATATCATTTCTAACATATTTAAAGTAATATACGTTTTTTGAGCAAAAAAAAAAAGTAATATACGTTTGATTATTTTTAAAAGATAATTTTTATAATTTAGGTTGGTGATAAATATGTAAAAAGAGTTTTATGTTTAGAAAATAACTTCTGGTTTATTTTTTTTCCTCCTCCTCAAAGGTTTCTCCGCTAATGGTTGGAAGCTTGTTAATGTAATTTCTTCTCTCTCGATTCTCAATCTTTGTTTTAAAAGGAACTTTTGAGTAAATAAATTATTGGCTAAAGTATACGTTTGGCTTTTATATTTCTTCAGGTATCATTTTAGTCCCTTAAGTTTGTAAAGTGACGCGTTTTGTCCTTTAATGTTAACACCGCTTGAGTCGACTTAACTAAAAATACTAAGCGATGACTATCAAATTAAATGTTGGCCAAGCGTGTTTATATGTTAGTATTTTAATAAATTAATATTTTAAATCCTATTAATTGAAAACTATTTAATCTTCATAGACTCACGCTTTAGAGTTTTTCACTGTTTTTTAATATTAAATATATTTTTTTTGGTTGAAGAAGATTATTTTTTTCAATTAATAGGATTTAAAATATTAATTTATTAAAATACTAACAAATAAGCATATTTTATCAACATTTAATTGCATAGTCGCCGTTAAAATTGTTGAGTCAAGTATTTTTCGTTAAGTCGACTAACAAAATGTTAACATTAAGGGACCAAACATGTATTTTACAAACTTAAGGAACTAAATTGATACCAGAGGCAAACATAAAGGATCAAACGTATACTTTAGCCTAAATGATTTTATATGCAACTTGGACCGTAGAGCTAAGTTACTTTACCTTCTCTCGTTTGATTTCTTAGATGATTAATTTTTTTTCGATATGTTAATATAATGAAAAATGTATTTAATTTACAATTAGAATTTTTGAAATACAAATATTACAATTAGACATTCATTTAAAACTTTTAATGATATCAACTTATAAATAAATAAATAAAATGGCGTCTGAAGGGAAAAAAAAAAAAAAAAGCTCTCTCGATTCCCTCTCTCGGGAGGAGGATGACTTGCTTATGTTTGAAGATTGAAAATGGTGGAAAAAGCAAAGGGACAGTATTGTCTCTTGGAAACTGGCTAGCATTAGGAATTGCAGGTGCGACAGGGGTGGTAGGTGAAGGTTCTAACATTGAGGAGCTTCTTTTGCTGATAAACTTAAAGGGAAAGCTGGGAATGATGACAGCTCGAACAATGAGATTGAAACAGGGGAGGCGGCATTGTCTGATGATATTATATCGAACGATAACCAGGAAACAGGGGACTCAAAGCCACTATGTATGACGGAAGAAGATCCCAACAGAAACTTTCCAACTTTTAAGTTCGCTAGGAAAGTTAAGAAACTCTTGTACAAGGCATGGAGGAATGTTGCCATAGTAAAACTCCTGGACAAAACCAACAGGGGTTGGTACAAGTGGTAAGCGGCTTGTGTCGCTTAAGCAAGGTCTCGGGTTCAAGCCTTGTGAATGCAAAAAATCCCCGCTGGGAGACTCACCCACCACAGCTAGGTGCACGACCCAGATCGGATCCGGATTAGTCGGGGCAAAGCCCCGGTGAACCAGGTGGGCAACCAAAAAAAAAAAAAAAAAAAAAAAAAAAAAAACTCCTAGACAAATTTATAGGGTATAAGGCTCTACTAACTAGACTCCAGTCTCTATGGGCTAGGCGCGGGGTGGTCAGCCTCAAACATTGGATTTGGCTTCCATGTTGTAAAGTTTACGAATAGGGAGGACTATATTAATGCCTTAACAAGTGGCCCATGGATGATCTATGATCATTATCTAACAGTAAGACCATGGGAGCCAAACTTCATTCCAACGAGAGCTAAAATTAATAAAGTTGTTGTTTGGGTTAGAGTGCCCAATATTTCCTTGAATATTATGATCGAGAGGCTTTAACGATCATTGGGGATAGAATTGGAGAGACAATCAAGGTGGATATGAATACTTTGCATCAGCTAAGAGGGCATTATGCTAGAGTCTGTGTGTTAGTTGATCTTGGGAAACAATTAATGTCAGGGTTCCGACTTGATGGTGAAGATCATTTCCTAGAGTACGAAGGTCTCCATCTCCTCTGTCTTAACTGTGGATCATATGGTCATCCAAATGAAGCCTGTCCATGCCGACGATATGAGCAACATCAGAGTGGGAAGAAACAAGACGATGGGAATGGTGAGACAAGGGATGCGGTGAACAACCAGGCGGAAAAAAATGAAGCACCTCACCGGGATCAATGGCTGGTCGTTCAGAAACCCCGCCGGCCGGTGAAAGATGGGAAAGAGGGACCATAGGAAAATGAAGCGAGTGGATCAAGGTTCGACGTGTTGGCAATGTCGGAGGATTTGCAGCAGGTTAAGGCTGACAACAACGTCAAATGTCAAAATAATGCGGCCATGAAGGTCGTGGAGCAAAAGACATAGAATCACAACGAGATTGTTGTACGGGATAACAAAAAGGTGGGGCAGAAAAGAGGTTTACTTTTGTGGGGAATAGTGAGACAAAAATTCCTCAAATACCCATAAACAGGAAGAGAGTTGAAAAGCGAGCCAGAGAGGTAAGGAAGGGAGAAGTTTTGATGCTGACGTATGGAGAGAAGGAACACGTGGAAAATGCAAAGGAGACTATGGTGGAAAACCTACCCATGAAGGAGCAGACCGCTAGACCTACTACCTTGGAAGCTGGAGGTAGGTTAATTGATTCCGAAGCCCAAATGAAGGATGTGGGCAGTGGGTCAGTTGATAATGAAGCCCAAATGAAGGATGTGGGTTTTGTTCCAAGGGACAATATGGCATTAAGTACTGAGCCGTTAATTGAGTCTGTGGACCTTTTCCCAAGTCCTGCAGTGATCAATGAAGCAACATTAATAGAGAGCCAAACGGTGCCCGAATCTCAATTGGGCCTGTAATTGTGTTTTCTTTATAGGTATCCTTTTCTTTAAAAATCCGTTTTTAATGATTAGTTTTTTATTTTGGAATATTAGGGGAGCCTCAAATAAGAGTCTTCTCAGAAACATTAAATCATTGTGCAGTGGCCCAAAACCTTGTTTGCTTATGTTGGCAGAAACTAAGTAGACCAAGGATTCTCCTCTTCGGCCTCTACTTTCTTGGGGCTTTGACTCGATGAGCTTCGTTTCAAGTGAAGGCAGATCAGGTGGTCTTGCTGTTCTGTGGAGGAGCAACGAAATCCAGGTCCTGTGATTATTGAATCGCATCAATTAATTCATATGGAGATTGTGTTAAAAGAAAAGCCCCCTTTCCTTTTATCTCCAATTTATGTTGTCCCACACTCAAACCTTCGGTCGAACCTCTGGGCGTCATTACAACAGCTTTCTAGTTCGATTACGCTTCCATGGGTGGTGATAGGAGACTTCAATGACATCCTTTCATCACATGAACGAAGGGGTGGAGCTGGAGGGAATTGTAGTAGAATTACATGGTTTAACGATAGGGTCAGGGACTGTGGGCTTTCGGATCTTGGCTTTCAAGGACCAAAATTCACTTAGAAGGGTCCTTTAATTCTGGGTCACACTCGCCTATATGAAAGATTAGATCGCACTTTTGGAAATAATCTGTTTTTGCAGAAGCTGGATGAGTGTGTGGTTAAGGTTCTCCCTCGGACGGATTTTTCAGATCATAATCCCTTAATCCTATCATTCCACGAAGAGATTAGAGGTATCCAACCGCGTCCATTTAAGTTTGAGGCGATGTGGTTGTTACATGAGACATTTGATGATTTTATCCATGATTGCTGGGTTGACAAATCAGATATGGTTGATTCCCTAAATGTAGTCCAGAAAGAGCTTGAGGTGTGGAACATGGAGGTTTTTGACATGGTTGAAAAAAGTAAGAGAATACTCCTGGAAAGACTTGGAGGAATTCAGAAATCCCCAAGGTACCCTCAATCCTCTTATTTGTGTAGGCTGGAGAAACAGTTACAATTGGAATTGGATCAAGTTTTGAAGAAGGAGGAGATGAAGTGGTTTCAAAAGGTTAGAACCTAATGGGTGACGAAAGGTGACAGGAATACGTGGTATTACCACCTTAAGACTTCCATCAGGAGAAGGAGGAACAGAATCCTCATGTTAAAAAATGATGAAGGTCAATGGGTGGATGATGAAAAGAAGCTAGAAGATATGGTTATCAATTATTTTCAAAATTTGTATCAATTGGAGGGAGGAAGTACAGAGAAATTAACTACCAACTCTAGTTTTCCATCTTTGGATGATGAGGAGCTGGGTTGGATGAGCTGAAACCCTCTGGATGAGGAGGTTAAGAGGGCTTTATTTGCCCATACAAAGCTCCAGGCTTCGACGGTTTTCCTCCGGTCTTCTACCAAGCCAATTGGAAGACAGTGGGCCCGACTTTATGCAAATTTGCGAAGGAGTTTTTCGATGGGAAACAGGGTCTAGGTATCCATAACAAAACACTTATCTCCCTAACCCTTAAGAGAAATAAGCCAGAAATGGTTAACCATTTCAGGCCCATTTCATTGTGCTTGGTCCATTACAAGTGCATTACAAAAGTGATTACTGGAAGCCTTAGAGGTTTAATGGATTCTATTATCTCCCCTTTCCACTACAGTTTCATTTGAGGAAGACAAATTCATGATAACATCATTGTGGGGCAAGAAATCATGCATACAATGAAAAAGACTAGAAGGAGGAAAGGATTAATGGCAATGAAGATTGACTTTGAAAAGACATATGATAGGATTCGCTGGGACTTTGTTCAACAGGTTCTAGAAGAAGCAGGTATGGACTTCGGTTTTATCAATTTGATCATGGAGTGTATTACCTCTGTCTCTTTTAACATTTTGTGGAATGGGGCTCAAACTAGATTCTTTTCAGCAAAAAGGGGGTTGAGGCAGGGAGATCCTATTTCTCCCTTGCTTTTTGTCTTATGTATGTATAAGTTGTCCCATATGATTTTAGATGATGTGAATAGGGGTCTCGGGAAACCAATTCTGATCTCTAAACATGGACCTTGTATCTCTCATCTTATGTTTGCTGACGATGTTCTTTTATTTGGAGAGGCCACTGAGGCTCAAGCAACTTGCACGATGAGTAGTTTGAATAGATTTTGTGTTGCGTCTAGGGGGAAAATCAGTTTATTGAAATCATATAAATATATATTTTTCCCCAAGAGTCCCTATTGTTGTCAAGCAAAATATTGCTCAGATCACCGGTATGAAGATTTCCACTGAAATAGGAAGATATTTGGGATTTCCTTTATCTAGGAGGAAAAAGCCTTCAGAAACATTTAAATACATCATTGATAATATAAGGTCTAGGCTCTCTTCCTAGAAGGAGAAGTGTCCATCAAGAGCGGGGAGGATCACTCTTGCGAAATCGGTGCTTAGTGCAATGCCTTTATACCCGATGCAGGTTGCCCAGATTCCTCATTTGATATGCCTTGAAATTGAGAGAATCAAAAGGAATTTTATTTGGGGAAATAGTGAGCGATCGCATGGCTTCCATTTAGTTGGATGGAATCAAGTTCTTCTTCCAAAAGCGCATGGAGGCCTTGGCTTTAGGAGCATGTCTTTTTTTAATGCAGCTTGTGGTGCTAAATTAACTTGGAAACTCCTATCTGGTTCTAGAGGGCTTTGGGTGGATGTTATCTCTAACAAGTATATGTGGAGGAAGGAAACTGATTTATTTCAGGTCAGGATTCTCCTCTTTGGAAGTTTATTGCCAAGCAAAGAGATCTGGTTGTTAATGGTTCAGTCTGGAGTGTTCGAAATGGTTCTACTGTTAACTTTTTTACTGATAGGTGGCTCATAAAGGATACTCCTTTGAAGGAATTAGTTTCGAGACCCTTATCTGTGGTTGAAAAGGGAAGTTCGATGGCGGACTAGGTGATCAATGGAAGTTGGAATTTAGGCCTTTTGGCTCACATTCTCCCAAATAATGTGATCCAAAAACTGATTTCAATTATCCCCCCATTCAGACGGCTGGGAATGATTCTTTGGTCTGGAAAGAAACCAATAATGGGATTTTTTTATAAGGAGTGCTTATAACCTTTTGGCCAATCACGTTAGTACCCATAGAGATGTGGGGGTTAATATCTTCAAGAAGGTCTGGAATTGGCAAGGAGCTAAGCGAATCAGAATTTTTATGTGGATGGTCTTTAATGCTCGTCTACCGACTAATGCCTGGAGAATCAGTTGGTCATCGGTGTCATCAGTATGCCATCATTACAACAGTTATGCAGAAGATATTACACATATTTTAAGGGATTGTGTGTATGCGAGGAATCTTTGGTTATCATTACTGAACCCCACGTATATTTCAGCCTTCTTTGGATCACCCTTGAGGAATTGGGGAATTCTTAATTTGCAGAAAGATCTGAGCAGAGGGGAGAGTGGTAACTGGGATCTGATTTAGGGAGTTACAATTTGGAAGCTATGGTTGTGGAGGAATAAAGAGTGTTTTAATAAAGATTTTGGAAAACCTGGTAATCTGAATGGTGTAATTCTTAATTCTTGGAGGAATTATGTTCACCTACAAGATAATATTGCCCAGTCGTCTCCTACTATGGATAGTTCGTATATTTGGCGACTGCCGGATTTTAATTGGATCAAGCTCAATGTCGATGGGGCGGTTTCCACAATAGACAACAAGGCTGGCTATGGAGGTGTTGTGAGGAACCACGATGGAGATTGGATAGCAGGCTTCAGTCAGTTTATTGGGTTCTCATCAGTTTTTGAAGCAGGGAGAAAGTAAAAGGATAAAAGAATGACCAGAAAGGAAATTAATTATCCTCTGGCATTATGCTCCTTTATATAGAAATTGTATATGACAGCTTATTACACAATTGAATCCTGACCATCCATATAAGGTACACAAGGATAGGCCAGCTAGCACATATGTAGCTACTTACATATTGATAAATAATTACTAGTTCTAACATTCCCCCTCAAACGAGAGGGTGTGGGACACACACCAAGTTTGTTTCTAAAATAAGAAAATTGGTAATGAGACAAAGCCTTAGTGAGACAATCAGCAACTTGTTGAGAGGATGGCACATATTTGATCCTTATAGATCCAGATAAGACTTGGTCTCTAATGAAATGAACATCAATCTCGATGTGTTTACTCCTAGCATGATGAACCGGATTTGAGGCAAGGGCTTGAGCACTTAAGTTGTCACACCAGATAATTGAAGGTTGTTGAACAAAGAGGCCTATTTCTTTCATTAAGGATCTCAACCACTTAATTTCAGAAGCTCCATCAGACAGGGAACGATATTCAGACTCGGAGCTTGACCGGGAGACGACTCTTTGTTTCTTGGAACACCAAGATACAAGGGTTCCCCCAAGATATACACAGTGACCTCCCATAGACTTTCTGTCATCGATGTCGGTAGCCCAATCAGCATCTGTAAAAGCCATAAAGCGAAGAGAGCCGACTGGTTTGAGATGTAAACCATAGTGACAAGTACCTTTTAAGTATCTCAGGATTCTTTTAACCCCCTGAAAATGGACTTCAGTAGGATTTCCCAAAAACTGACTAAGTTTGTTGACAAAATAAGCAATGTCAGGCCTGGAATTAGTGAGGTACTGTAACGACCCAATAGCTCTTCGATATAAAAAGGGATCAGAAAAAGGTTTGCCATCTGTTGCAAAAAAATGGTGACTAGTGATCATAGGATTAGGCACTGGAGCACAGTCAGACATATTGAAACGTTTCAACAAATCCAAAGTATATTTGGTCTGATTAACATAGATCCCATGGCCATCTCTATAAATTTCAAAACCCAAAAAATAGTATAGAGGCCCTAGGTCTTTAAGAGAGAATACAGTGTTCAGTTTCACAATGAATTGTCTCATAAAATCAGAATTATTCCCAGTAATGAGAATATCATCAACATAGATTAAAATGAATACCAGAAGACGTTTAGTTCTGAGGTAGAACAAGGACACGTCACTGAATGCGTTCTTGAAACCCCATTCAACAAGAGTATTGCGGAGCTGCTCAAACCATGCTCGAGGAGCCTGTTTAAGCCCGTAGAGTGCCTTTGCAAGTTTACAGATGAAACCAGGTTTCTTGGGATCACTAAAGCCAGGTGGTTTACTCATAAAAACCTCTTCTTTTAAAAAACCATTCAGGAAGGCATTGTTTACGTCTAATTGCCGGAGCTCCCAGTGGTAGGTTGCAGCAAGAGTAAGAATGAGACGGATGGTGGTGGGCTTTACAATAGGGCTGAAGGTCTCACCATAATTAATTCTTGTCGACTGTTGAAAGCCCTTAGCCACTAATCGAGCTTTGTGCTTGAGAATAGATCCGTCTGCTTTGTACTTGGTCTTGAAGACCCATTTGCAATCGACCAATTTTTGCCCATGATGTGGTACTAAGACCCAAGTGTTGTTAAGAAAGAGAGCTTGATATTCAGTTTCCATAGCTGCAAACCAGTGTGGAGAGGTCATGGCTTCGGAGATGGATCGTGGTTCAGCGGCGAGGGAGAGATTATGGTGTTTCGGTGGTAAACAAGCCTTCAAAAAGGTACCTGGGTTTAGAGATTCTAGATTTTGCACGAGTGACCATTGGGTGAGAATTGTTGGGAGGAGGAGGAAAGGTAGAGGACGGTATAGATGAGGCAGAGAGATGAGATTGAGAAGAGCAGGTCGAGGTTGGTGATGAGGGAAGGGAATCTGAGGAAGGGGATGGGCTGGTGACAGGTGGGATTGATGAGGAAGGGGGGGTATTGGATATAATGGGAGTGGAAATAGGGGTGTGGGCCGAGGGGATAGTTGGGCTTGGGGAGGGGTGGAGCCAAGTGTGTGAAGAAGGGTTGAGATGTGGGGAGGAAGATGGATGATTGGGTTGATTGGGTGAAGACGTGATGTTGGGCTCGGACATTGTGTAGGGCTGAGTATAGGAAGACGAGGAAGAATTGGAAGAAGTTGGGTGGTGGTGGTGGTTACCTGGTGCATCAGAAATAATAAGGGGAAGGACATCATGGGCTTCTGGGCTTGTGCAAAAAACCTGTAGAAAATGGAAAAAGAGATGGATCAAAAATTACATGTCTGGATACGTAAATCCGGCCAGTTGGGCTTAAACACTTGGATCCTTTTTTATTTTGAGCTGGGCCAAGGTAGGTACATTTTTTACTATGAAACTCCAATTTATGATAGTTGTAGGGCTTCAAACATGGATAGCAAGCACACCCAAAAGGCTTTAATGAGTGATAATCAAGCTCTTTTTGATACAAACAAGTAAGAGGTGATTTGCCTTGTAAAATCGGTGTGGGAAGTCGATTAATTAAGTAAACAGCCGTTTGAAAAGCTTCAGTCCAATAAACTAAGGGCATTTTAGCTTGAGCCAAAAGAGTGAGTCCCACTTCCACAATATGCCTATGCTTCCTCTCAGCTCTCCCATTTTATGAAGAAGTATAAGGACATGTGAATCTCATTGTAATGCCACAATTTTCAGTAATAGAAATAAGGGGTTTATACTCTGTGCCATTATCACATTGAATGGATTTGATTTTGGTTTGAAATTGAGTTTCAACCATTTGTTGAAAAAATTTAAATGATGTAATTGTCTCGCCTTTGTGCTTGAGAGGATAGATCCAGGTATATCGACTATAGTCATCAATAAAATGAACATAATATCTATGGCCATGAGCAGATGGAACAGGGGAGGGTCCCCACAAGTCAGTATGAACTAATGCAAAAGGTGAGGAAGCATGAGACGCAAACTTAGAGAATGGAAGTTTTCTTGATTTCCCATATTGACAAGCCTCACAAACAAAACTATCATGAATATGAACTTTGACATTACAATTAGTGAGTATTTCTTGTAAAACTTTATTGCTTGGGTGACCAAACTTATAGTGCCAAGTCAGGAATTCATCATTCAGAGAGGCAACAGCAGTATTGGCCTTGTAATTAACTTTACTCAGTGGGTACAGTCCTTCCCTTGGGGTTCCTTTCATCAGAGTTTGCCCTGTGTGGTTGTCCTTCACAACACAACCTTCATTAGTAAACAAGACTGAAACAGGATTGTTGGAAACAAGTTGATGAACACTTAGTAAATTCTTAGCGATATCAGGCACAATTAAAACATTGTTAAGAGCTAAGTTAGAACCAGCACAGGGAAGAGAGGCGGTACTAATGCCACAGATAGGAGATTTGGACCAGTACATGAGATTAAGGTAGCCTTACCAGTAGATTTAACAGAATCAAGCTGAGAAGAATCTGCAACGACATGATGATTAGCACCACTGTCCATATACTAATCAGGATCAGTTACAAGCTCAGAATCAGCGAAATAGGACTGAGGAGTGGGATGGGTTCGCAGACGAAAATTCTTATCAAAGCGTTTGAATCAGTTATAGACCTTGTGGCCAGGGTGTTCACACAAGTCACAGAAAGGACGACCAGAGTTGGCATTACCTGAGCGCCCTCTAGATCTTTGACCACGACCACCACGTGAAGAGCCATGAGCAGAGGAGAGATCAGAAAAACCAGAAAAACGCTCAGAATCATCAGATTTTCCAGCTAAGTTGGCCGAGGGTTGAATGGAGAGAGACGAGAAATGATTAAGTTGCTCTAATCGACTTTCAAAAGCAAGGAATGCTGACTGAGTATCAACCCACGACATGCCCTCTTGGTCAATCAACTTCACAACTATGGCATTATACTCACCATCGAGGCCATTGAGAGTGTATAACACCAGTTCATCAACCGAGATAGGGGCACCGACAAGAGCAAGTTAATCTACTGTGTGTTTCATGCGTGAGAGGTAGGCGGTCATGGAGAGATTGTCCTTGCAGGTATTGTAACATCCCAAATTTTGGGATTTGGGATTGGAATATTTTATGGGAATTAAATTATGAAATTTGGCTTAAATTAACTATGAGAATAATTATTTGAAATTTAGGCTTATTTTTCCCTAAATTTATTTTGGGAAAAGAATGATTAAAATAAAGAATATTTTAAGACCAAAAGAAATTTAATTGAGGAAGAAAATCCTTAAATGGAATTAAGGATTTAATTTTAATAATTATCCAATAATTATAAAAGGGTCTTGAAGAGAATCAAGTGGGTTAATTTTAGTGTTTACACAATACATATATATATTGTCTTAAAAGCCCATCTATTTTCCTATCCCCTTGGCCCATATGTGTTGCACTCTATCCATTAATTCATTAAAACCTCACTCAGCCCAACATATTACCAATCAGAAGCCATGCCATTTAAATGGCATCATTCACTCTCAGCTCAGCTACTACATTCCCTTTGGTTCAACAAATATCAAATTCTCAAGCCCATTATCCTATTAGTTCAGTTTTGCCAAAACACAAGCAGTAGAAGCACGTATCACCCACGTTAGCACAACACTGAACCAAGTGCCTCATTGGGTTAAGCACCTATCACCCACGTTTGTTTTTGCTACTCTTGAAATCTACTTTCACCTAAAACTGTAGTTTCCTTTAGTCTATATATACCTATTCTTCTACCCTCAACGCCACCACAGAGAAAAGAAAGAGTCCGAGAGAGAGAGTGGAGCCGAGAGTTGTTGCATGACCGAGCTTGGGAGGGGGAGAGATAAAGCCGAAGAACGTTCAAATACCAGTTACTCTGTTCTTAAACAAGAAAAGTATAGGTAAGCACGAGTTTCCCTCCTTCTGGTTTTGATGAGTTCCCAATGTTAGCTTTTGTATTAATACCCGTGAGATTCTAATAAAATACAAAAATAAAAAAGTCCCTATTCTTAAAGGTTAAAACAGAGGCAGTTTTGTGTCGTTGATTTTGGCAAACGGTAGTTAGAAACCGTTGTTGTTCTTGTGCTTAAATGAGCTAGGTATACCTTTATGTAAGCTAATCTCGTTGCATATATATATATATATATATATATATAAGTAGTATTAGAGAAGGATATATGTATCAGGAGACCAAAACCTTGCTGGTTCAAAACTTAGAAAGGAATAGATAAGTGGTCTTACATACTAGTTCTCTATGGTAAGAGCTGAAATAGGTGAGATTAAAAGAAGGTATCGTACAAGAGAAAATACAATCTTTAAGTATGAAGCATTTTAAAAAAAAATTGTTGCATGAGTCCGCTGTACCCCAAACGTTAATATATATATATATATATATATATAGATGTTTGCTTTGCTTTTGGAAAAGAAAGAAAGAAAAGAAAAATAAGTCATGTGATTTCCTTATATATATATATATATAGTTGGGTATTTAAAACAAAACAAAGACTAGCTGATTTTTTATATATAGGCATATATCAGGAACCCCCATACACGTTGTTGTAGATAGGAGGTGATAAGGAAAACATGCGATGCATATATATTAAAGGGTGAAGGTGCAATTTTACCAACAAACTATTAGGGAAAGAGCATCTGGCACAATTAACTATTTAGGGTACCTTAAATACAAAAGAACAATTAAAAGAGAGCAAATAACACAATGCCGTTAGTTAAAATATAACGGATGTTGCTTTCTTATAAAGATGTCCATGTGGCTGAAAACTTGCTGAACCAGAGGAGTGACGTCATTTCATAGCTGAACCCATTGGAGACTAAATCTAAAAAAGAGGAGTTACGGCGAAAAAGGAAAAGCAGAAGTTGGAAAAAGAAGAACCACTGTTCATCATCATCAATGGCCTGTCGACAGAGAGAGACGCGGCACTGCGGGATTTTCACGCCTTCACCCTTCATTTTCGCATAACTCCACCATCGTATCCACTTCCGTTGCCATCAGTGGGAGCTTCATCATCTTCGTCCTGGAACGAGAAACAGAGAGACCGGAGCGAGCACGAAGAAAGAGTAGGAGAGAGACACTGTTGTTGGACGGTTCAATAATCATTGCTGTCTTGAACTACTTGGAATCGGATTGAACCAGAGGTGAGCAATTTGAGGCTGTAATAGAGACGGGAGGAGCAACACGGTGAACCTTCTTCTCTTTCTTCCATCGTAAACCAGAGAGAGGCCATTTTGGGGACAGATTCAGACGGCAACGGAAAGAAAAGAACGAAGAATCAGAGGAACGCACAGAAGGAGCAGAGCAGCTGGGACCTTTGTCTTCGATAGATTTGCGGCATTGGATATTATTTGACCCAGTGTTCATACTTCTCTATTGGCGACACTCTCACCAGTCTCTTTGTTGGTGAAGGTTCCCTCCCCAGTTGTCCTCCCGGTTTCGTACTTCCCCACCTTCCTCACTACCATGGCTACCTTTGTCTCTCTCTACCTCTCTGACTCTCTCTCTACTTTTCCCACTCCAGCGAACCACACACTCACAGCCAAGAACTCCACTAAAGCTTGATGCAAATCCAACTTTACTGACAAGCATCTCTTCAGTGTTGATTTGGATGGGAAGGATTTAGAATTGGAAAATGAAAAATAGCTGGGAAGTGGTTCGGTATGTCCCACAAACACGAAAGCAAGAAGAAGCAAATTTGAGAAACTGATGTTTTGGAATATAACCAACGACCAAAGATTGGCTGGGTCTGCAATGGATGGAAAATAAAGATTAGGAAAAAATTGAGAGAGGAAAACAGAAGGTGCGAAGGGTGGGATAAATTTCTCGAAGACGCCAAGCTGAAAGGGACATGAAGGAGCCACCTGGACATGTTGAAAGTCCACAAACGTCTGTTAAAAAAGATCTAACGGGGTTGTGTTTTTTAACACATTTTAATTGTTTGTTGGTATTTAAGGTACTCTCAATAAATATTTGTGCTAGATGCTCTTTCAGTAATTGTTTGTTGGTAAAAATGCACTTTAACCCTATATTAAATCGCTACTATCATGTGTAAATGTATATTTTCATATACGTACTATTGCCCTAAGAAAAAGGATGAGAATATTTATATAGATATATGAGAAGCCCAAAACTGTATTGTATATATATATGGATACTATAATAAAATATATTTTATGTAGTTAGTATTTGTAAACTCCTATATAATAGGATCTAGCCTAACTAATCCCTATACTATTTCACGTATAATATTATTTACAAATAATATATATAGTGAAGTGTTTTTTAGTTTGGTGTGAGCATTTATTAAATCTCCTAATTTAAATTATTAGGATAGTCTATGAGAATTTAAATTAACTATAAAAATAATAATAATAATAATAATAATAATAATAATAATAATAATAAAGAAGTAAATAAAGGTTATTATTATTATTATTAGGAGAAAGGAATAAGAAATAAAATAGATAAATAATAATAATTATTATTATTATTTATTAGTAAAAAGGGGATAAATAATAAAGAGAGTTATTAATTAATAATAAATAAAAGAGTGTTATTATTAATTAATTGTAATTAAAAGTGGTATTATTATTAGGGGTTAATAATCATTTTTAATCCCTTAAAAATTAGTTCTCGTAGCTAATTACGTTGCGACACGATTAAGTGACTAATGGTAATGATAAATGTTTATAGGATTTCATAGACGCCTCGACCGATCCCAACACCTACCGGACAGAAATTTAAGGATTCAAGCTCGAGGTGGGTAACTGTAATCTTGTTAGCATATATGTATGTGTCCATGCATTAGCTGATCATGTTTGATAGATGCTTTACATGTATTGTTTTTCCTAACTATGGATTGAGACTGCGTGTCTCATAGGGCTGCGTGTCCTAATAAGGGTTGCGGTCCTTGGCCGTTAACTGCGGTTACGGTGCGACTTGTTTACTTGTAAATGCTTCTATGTTTAACATGTGCTATATTGTCATTTGTGCTTCATATCTGTTCATGAGATTAACTGTTACCCTTGGAGTTCATCCATTTGAACTCCAGACCGTATTAAGGAAACAGGAAGTGGATCGGGCACGAAGGGAAAGGCGCATCAGTAAGGATTACTGTAGAAGCTTATCTTCTATCATTCAGGACTATTAGTCTAAAAGTTTATCTTTTATCTTAACATTTTGGATTACTGTATTAAGATTTCTCCCTATGGGATAGATATCGCTCGTGAAAAATTCATCCTAGCGTTTTCAATGTTTTCAAACTAAATCATTTTATGAAAGTTTTTATTCCGCAACTAAGTCGTCCAAACTGTTCGATCTTGTGCGTTTATACTCTGATAATAGTTAGATAAATGCCATGTACAAGAGAGGGTGTTTACAGGTATTGTGCAACTCTGACCGATAGACCATGATACGCAACCTAGAAACAGCAGAAGTAAGGGCACGAGCTTCGGTCCAGAGGGCAAGTGTCGTGCGACAATGGAGAAGTTGGGTGGCCACATCTTGAGTCATAATGTTTCGGAGCCAACCCATGAGCAAGCGATCCACCGAGTACCATTCTTCAAAGACTGGATTAGGGACGACGATGGTGGTGTTCGGCAAAACAAGAGTGAACGGAGGAACAGTGTAGTCGGAATCAATGTGATTTTCCAACCGATTTCCCTCTATGAGGGGTAAAACAACATATTCCCACGCCAAATAATTCGAACAATCCAACTTGATCGACAACGTTTGGCTGGAAGACTGAAACAGAGAATATGACTTGGAGCCGCCGGAAATGGAGATAGCGTCGGCACTCGAGAGAGAGGCAGAGCCCATGGAGGAAGATGCCATCTCAAGAGAAAAAGAAAAATAGGGTTTCGTGCGTGACTTTTTGAAAAGGGAATCCTGTGCTCTAGTACCAAGAAAGTAAAAGGATAAAAGAATGACCAAAAAGGAAATTAATTATCCTCTGGCACTGTGCTCCTTTATATAGAAATTGTATATGACAGCTTATTACACAATTGAATCCTAACCATCCATCTAAGGTACACAAGGATAGGCCTGCTAGCACATCTGTAGCTATTTACATATTGATAAATAATTACTAGTTCTAACACAGAGGAGTAGGCCTTATTAAAGGGTCTAAGTTTGGTGTGAGATTTGGGTTGCAGGAAGGTGATAATGGAATCTGATGCTCTTGATCTTGTGGAATGTCTGAATGATGGGAGGTCGAGGCACACTGGTGATCTTATCCTTTGGAAGACATGGGAACTATTAAGGAAGAACTGGTTATTCAAGATTCAGTTTATTCCTCACAATGGGAACATGGTGGCGGACACTCTAGCTAAAGCAGGAATCTCGTCTTCTGCTTTTTTGGATGTCTGCCCTGAGTACCTTCGAGCTATGGTCTACCCAGAGAAATTGGGATTCTTTTCCCCTGTGTAATTTTCTTTTAAGTTTTTCTGTCCAATTATCTTCACTCTGTATCGGGGAAAAAAAAAACTTATAAATAAATAAAAACATTTCCGTTTATCTTACATATACATAAGATTTCTCTATCTCATGAATAAGATCACAACAGCACCTAGGCAATGAGAACAAATCACTGATGGGATAATTAATTTACAGGTCTTTATGATTTTAACAATTTTTAATCAGGTTTTTATAGTTTTTCCCCTTCTTTTTTTTCAAGTCTTTGTACTTTCATTTGTTTTTTTAACAAATTCCTGTAGTTTTTTTTTATCTAAGTCCTTCTAGTTTTATCTAATTTTCAATTAGGTCATTATACTTTTTTATTTTAATTCTATAAATTCTAATAATATTCTTATATAAATATCAAATATAATATTATATCATAAGTACTAATATTCAATAAATAATAATTTATTCCAATAATTTTATTTTAGTATTCTTTCAAATTTTTTCACTAAACATGCATTTATATCAAGTAGTTTATAATTCTAATTTTTATCTATTTTTATAATTATAAAAAGGACTAGTAATGATAAAATTTTCCAAACATGTAATTATAATAATTTATTCTAATTATATTAATTATTTTTTTATTATATAATTATTAATTTAAATTTATAATTAATATATATACTTTAATTTTATTTATTCATTTATAATTAAATTGATAGATAGAAAAATACAGGGATCTGAAATGACATAATAGAAAAATCTATAGGGACGTAATTGGAAACAAGTGAAAGAATAAGGACCCAATGAAAAAATTATCGCAACCCAATTAAATTGATTGAAACTATAAGGGGCCTGTTTGGGTTGGCGGTAGGAAATGGTGGCTTAAAAGGTAGTGACTTAAAAAAAGTTCGGTAGGAAAAAAGTCGGGTTATAGATAATGATTTGTGTTTGGATTGTCCATTTGGTTTTTACGAAAGTGGTTTTTTTTTTCTAAACCGAGGAGTGTTTGGATTATTATTTCAAAAGTCAGTTGAGATAAAAAAAATGACTAAACCCTCAACCCTAAAAAATGACTAAAAAAGATATGAATTTTATTAAATACTCTCACTGAACCTAAATATAAGATAGAATTAATATTAGGATAATAAAAATTTTAATTTCAATTTTAATTTGGAAAAAATTTAAATGATTATTAAAAAAATTAATTAATGGATAAAGGTTTTTTTTTTGGTGAAAATGGATAAAAAAATTTTTTTTTTTTTAATTACAGACGAAAGCTAAAACAAAATTAAAAAAAGTACAAAAGGGAATTTAATCCCAGGTTATCATCTTTCAAAGACAGTCCTAAGGTCCTCCGGAGCATCCAAAAACGCAGCTAACGTACTGGAGATTAAGCTCCAAATTGGAGCATCAAATAAGTCCAGTGGGTTGGGGGATTTTTAAATAAGTCACTGGGTATCCCAAACAAGATAAGTTGGGCTTTTTTTCTACTGGTTCAGTGGCTTTTAAGCCACTGAAATATTTGCCCATTAATGCTCAAAAAAAAAAGATAACCCAAACAGGCCCAAGGATTTGTTGATTAGTTATCTCAAAATCAACACTACAGAGGGAATCAATATCAAAAAAAAAAACACTACAGAGGGAATAAGATTCTTGGAAAGGTTAGGGGCTTCAATGAATCTTTCTCCAGAGCTGCCCGCACAAATACTGACATTGCCAACAGCTCCCGCGCTCATCTTTTCAAAAAAAAAAAAAAAAAAAAATCAAAAACTTTTATAAGAAAATTCTAAATGAGTCAATTTTGAAGCTGAAACTGAAGAATTGTGTGAAATACCTGCCAACTATAAACATCTGACAAGTATTGAAAAGATGCTCAATATTTTCACTTTATTGTTTAAAATAACTAATAGTAAAAAATTTATTGGTGATAACAACTTGAACATGTTTGGGTAAGCATTTCTAGAGAAAAAAGTCTAGTTGAATAAGAAAAAAGCGCGTTTGTTAAGCGTTTTTGTTATTGGATTTATGAAAAAGAAAAAAACCCTTTTTCCAGAAAACTCTAAGCCAAAGCATTGAGCTTGCAATTTAATTTCACACCTTCTTTCCAGTCTCAGACCACCATCTCATTTCTTCTTTCATCATCGTCCTCTCTCAAGTCACTTCCTTCAGCCATCCTCTTCTCTCATTTGCTCTTCTTTAAATTGTAACATTAATGAGAAATTAACCTAACCACACCAAGAGAAAGACGAGCTGATTGGGATTTGCACTGTTCGTCACTTTCATCATCTCTAGAGGTAGCTAGGTTGAAGACGAGAATCATTGTCTTCTTCAGAAGAGAAAAACGAATAAAGATAATAATAGTCCACTTAATGTAATATCTTCATCAAATATTCCTACATTATCTTCAACACAAATGTATCATGTTTATGATGGAATCAGAGATCAACTTGTTAAGGATATGGATCCAATTAGCAACATACTATTATTTGGTATTAACCTATAAAAACATATCTGTATGTAGTCCAATTTATATATAATTTTACTATTAATATATTTCATTAAGGATTTTTGTTTATTAAATTTTAAATAATATTTTTTTTTTCAAATTCAAATTCAAATTTTTATCTTTAATTATCAATATATATATATATATATAATATATAATTAAATATATCATTAGTTGTTTTTGAAAAAAAAAATTATTTTCAAGTAGTTAAATGACAAGTAAAATGTTATTTCTAATCTTGAAAGTTGTAATTACAGTGATTGAAACTTCTTGAAGTTTCTCTCATTTTCCAATACCATCCTTCTATTATAATTTATTGAAAAACCTGAGGCAATTAGGAAATACTATCTCTCTCTTCCATTGATCCCCAAGAACTAACGGAAAATTACGTTTACATCCCAAGGAACATAAATAATTATAAAAAATCTTTTGAAATCACCAAATTACATAGAAATCCAAGAAACTTTTTTTTATATTATTTATATAAAAAAAAAAATCCATATTTTTAAATCTTATTGTAAATATGACTTTTTTGTTGTTGTAAATGACCAAATTTTAAATTGTTATAAATATAACATTTTCTTTTATACATTCAAAATCCAAATGTTCAAATGTAATTGTAAATATCGTTTTTCCTGTTATAAATGACTAAATTTTAAATTTTATTTTACATATAAGATTTCCTATTATAAATCTAACTTTTTTTGTCAAGACAATCAAGAGTTCTGTGTAGCAACTTCTTTGTAATCATTTCTGTCCCTTGGGACCTAAATGTAATTTTCCCAAGAATTAAATTAAACGACAAAATGAGTAACAAAGAGTTGAGTACGGACAAAAAAATTCAAAAATACTCCCAAGCGGCAGTGATTTCGGCACTGGCTACTTTACATCTCCTATATCCATTGTGATTGGTCTGGGGAGTGGGGACCCAACTTAAATATCTCGTTGATTTCATATAACCAAGTAAATATTCATACAAGCAACACGTTTGAACGTCGCCACAAGTAAAATCAAATCGCACCCCTCACACCCCACAAGTGCACGCAAAAATAAAAGCACATTTGATTTACTAGTTAAAAAGAAGAATGCAAATATTTGCCTTGATAGATGAGGAGTCCGTCACAATGAGTATTATCTGTCTGAATTCACTAGGGCAGGGCATCCATCCACCGATAATTCAAAGAAATTACTACTTTCTCTTTATCTTGTTATCTACATTCCCGTCTAATTTTCTACGACCTATCTATCATACGGGCATTCCATATCATTCTCGGTCACCTTGAAATGTTGCGGACGCTGACCAGAGCAATGCAAATTCCACATTTTAAAATATCCCCTTTCAAGGTTCGTCACCTGCAAAGTTTTACGCAACTCCAGAATTAAACCAACACAGCAGACAATGGAATAACCATATCAAGAAATATAACCATCACATCCAACTCACCCAGCGGGCTGTGTCAAATAGAGGGCAAGTCATGCGGACAGCTTTGAGCCTGTTAGCAAGGGCCTGAAGCTTTGGACGATTCAAAGCCAGTGATACGGCTCTCTCCTCGTACTCTTTCATGCTAACATCATCAAAAGCGAAGCAGTTCAAAATTAGCAACACACATTCGACGTATAATTCATTAATTGTCATGTTCAACAATAGATATTAGCCGTGAAAGATTCAATAAAAATAACCAAATCATAGGCGACATCACCCAAGTGAATATGGAAATAATTGGGCACCATAATAATTAAAATAAGGATGTTAGGATACCAATTTATTTTAAGCTGACTTAAGGATTGCACTCCAACTCCATCCACCAGAAACTCGATGCTATATCAAGCCTTTTTTATTTTAAGAAAAAGAATCTTACCTGTTCACAATCATCTCATCCCCCAGTTCTGTGGCAAGACACAGAGAGCCAGCAACTCTTGTAGCCATTTTCTCAAGAGGCAAAGTAATCATGGGCAAGCCAGCCCATAAAATGTCTGTTCCCGTGGTATGCGCATTGCATAAAGGCCTAAAACAAATATAACCAACTGAATAGAAGCCAAATACAAAAATGCTCCACAAAATAGAAGCAACTAGAACAGGAAATTACGTGTCAAGGAATAAGTCTGCTAAAGCACTGCGCCTGATGTGTTCATTCTTCATTGCAACATCTGTGAAAATAATTTGATCTGGCTGGACCCCTTGTGCTGCAGCATCTGAAGTCCGTCCAGAAATCACCAATCATGACATGAAAATAAATCCCTCTAAATTTTATAATTATAAAATTAAGATATTAACACCGCAAACACAAAGCTAGCTAAGGGCGGCAATGAATCACACATTTTCTCAAGCAGACACAAATATTCTACAGCATCATTAAACACATACATTGCCTGAGTCTCATTTCACCAGCAGCAGGGAATCTCAGGAGCCAGAGTGCACTGTCCGGCACACGTTTAAGAATATTGCACCTGGAATAAAACAGGCAAACATGAGCAATAAAATGAGAATAAGAAAGTAGCTGCATGCACCAACAATTCAGAGCAAACTATTTAGTATAAACTACCAAATTTTGATACTAAAAATAACAAAACTAAAAACAACGAACACCCAACATTACCATGTATTAAAAATCTCAGGATCCATCTTGTACAACTGATTGAAGCATGCAAATATAAATTTACTCTCCGGCAGACCATAATCTGATCGTTTGTGCTGGCACTTAGGATCTAACACATCCTGATTTTTCTGAACAGAAACAGCGGAGAAAAAAAAAATTAATTCCACGTACCCACACATAGACAACCACATGCATTGGAATTGGACAGAAAATTGGAAAGAGTTTTAAATTTTACTAGTCCACAAGTCTAACCTGTTTATAATCATTTACAAAGTAACAGTGGGGGAGATGAACCAGCTTTTCAGAATAGATCTGTGCATACTGCAGTGGAGAAACAAACTGAAAGAAATTTTAAGCAGCCAAAAAACAATCTGTCAGATGAATCAATACCAAAAGGGGAAGGAGGGGGGGGGGGGGGGGGACTGAATCAAGTCTGCAGGTGGTCCAACCTCATCAGTGACCAAGTAGTCAATATAAGAAGCCCCAGTAGTTCCAGGGAATCCCATATATGAAACTTGAATTGGTGCAGGTTGCATAGCAAATATCTCATTTCTGGCGCCCTGCATCATATAATGGATAATGGACACTGAGTAATCAAATATAACATAAAACATCAAACCACGTTATCAGAATTCCAAGATTCTCCTTAAAAACAAGCGTATAACTAAATTTTCATCCAACAACATTGCAGCCTTACAGATAAAAGGTTCACTAAAAAGATACCATGAATGAATGACTACAGCAAGGGGGGAACAGCTACCTTTGTATAACCATTTAGGTTGACAAGAATTTGTATCTTATCCTCATTAATCATCTTAGCAATCATATCAGATGACATAGCAGATACATCTACAAAGTGCTCTGCTTCGGATTGAATGCGTTGTCTCCATTCACTACCATCATTTGAGCTTAAAGCATAGCAGAACACCTACATAGAAACAAAACTTGACACCAAGAACAGGAAGACATCCCAGAAATCATACATAAGTCGTAAAAGTTGAATACCTCGACATTCTTCCTGTTGTGCATACCAAAAACAGATCCCATGAGATGAGACAAGGGGTGATTACCAAAATCACTACTCACATACCTACAACCCAAAAAAATACCATAGTTGAATAAAAGAACAAGGCCTTGTGAGATTCGAAGAGGAAAAAATAAGGATATTAATCAAAACATACCCAAGCCTTAGTCTCTCGAAGCCTCCCTCACGTTTGACTGGAATAGCAGCAGGATGGCTGAATGGGGGAAGAGAAAATCTAGAAGCAATTAAGGAGCAGTGTGCGGCATATTTACGGCTGCAAAAGTAAGAGAAAAAAACATTAGCAATTTGCAGCATAGCTTAAAAGGAAATATACTACTCTTTCCTTTGAGAAGCCATAGAAATTAGAAAGTCCCATACCTAATTTCCAAAGCAAGCATTGGGTCAAGAGGATATGCTATTGCATGGAAAGGCTGGACACTGGGAAGAACAGACATCTGAGGAGCAGAAAATCACAATTACAATATAATCAACATGAGGAATACATGTCATGTTGAAACTAATATAATGATAACGTTGATCCTGACATTGATCTGCCGCTTGATGATCCCTTCAACTTCCTTGAACATTTTATCACGATCCTCCCAACTGCAGACACACTACAATTTGACACAAGACGACCTTGTTAGGTCCCAAAAACAAGTATATAAAGTACAGCTCTTCCAATGATGGATTGACTTTAAAAATTAAATTAACCAAAGTGATGTACAAAAACAGCCAGAGATAATAACAAATATACATCACTGTGCAAGGATACAGTATGCTTGTGTGTGAATAAGCTCATATAAAGAGAATCAAGCTAGAATGAGTTTAATCTTGATACCCCGGTACAACCAACACCAACACACATGCATGTGTAAATACATTATTAGGTCAGATATAGGAAACCAAATATTCTGATCAGTTTCATCAGCACCATGTATGCTTGAGCAATTAGACATGAAGCCTACAGATTAATGTTTAAAGTTCCTTCCCTAAGGGTCTGTTTGGTTCGAGGGGTGCTCCCCTCCCCTCGTTTGGCATCTAAAAATTTGTAGAAGGGGCGGGAGAATTATTTTAAATTTCCCATACCCTCCCCTTCAAAAGTGGGGGAATTCGGAGGGGAGGGGCAATATTTTGCCAAGCTGTGACAACTATGCCCATGCTTATTTTAAATATTCCTACCCTACCCTTCTGCTTTCTCCATCACCCTCCCACTTCATCTCTGAACTGCCAGCCAACAGTCCCCCATCTGATTTTCTCGAATGCCCAAGAGCTTTCAAAAACAATCTTAACCTTACGGCAATCCATTGCCATGGCATTTGAAAAAGCTACTCGAGATAAAGTAGCAGCTATTGGTACTTACATTTATCCAGTCACAAAGATTGACCTGCGCATTAGTATTGTTTCTAGATGCTTTATGAGCGCACACTAGTGCAAACTGCACAGTTTGGCCATGCTGTGAAAATTATTGTTTGCATCTCAACAGCTTGCTCTTCAATGTAAAGTTTGAAAGAGGGGTCACCGTAATTGAAAATATGGGTTTTGTTTTGAGCAGATAGATAGAGAATTTTTATTTTATTGAAACACACCTAGGTTGATAGGCTGGGAAAGGAAAACAGCAATTGATATAAAGCTTGTTTAATAAAAATAATTTTTTTACAAAATATAGTATTTTAAATATATATGTATAATTATAATTATCAAATATATATTATAGTATATATATTAGTTGTTAATTATGTATTATAGTTATATTTCTTTGATTTCAATAATTATAAAATTATTATTTTATATATTCAATGTCATTTATAATTATAAAGTTTAAAGAGAGCAACTTGAATAAAATAAGGGTAACGTTGTCCATATAAAGATATTTTCCCTCCCCTTCCCTCCTAAACAAAAAGTAACATTAAAATCCATCCCCTCCCACTGAAGGCGAAGATATATTTTATACAATACCTGAAGTGTGTGGAGAAGATTGCAAGTAGCTTCTGGAAAGTCAGCACGAAGAATCAATGCTTGTCTATAGCTCTTCACTGCAGCCTCTACATGTCCACTGCACAAATAAAACAAAGATGTTGAGATCAATTGGGAGATAAAATCCACATGGTACAAGAAGATCCTACTAAAGTGACAAGATCAAGCTCAAAAAGTTGAGTCCTAGGACTAGAACAGGGACCAGAAGATCCTATTTAATAATTTCATATAACAATTCAAAACGTAAATAAACTTGAAGGTACCAAAATGCATGTTAATTCAAAATTATGTACCAAACTACTGAATAATATATCATTCAAATATATCCCACCGTCAACCTTCATCAAAGTAACCTTATTGGCCCCTCTCAAAATCCATGACCAATGTCAATTAACGGTAGGTTTTTCCTCATTGGCCCCTCTTGCCAGTTCATTAGAAGTCGCCTTAGCCACACACTTTTAATCCTCGTGATATGCTTTGACTTTGGGCTCAATAGATACCAGTCCATCAGAGGCTCAAGAAGTTGCAGTTTGTACATAGAATTTAAATTATTGTGGGGTCATTTGGGAATGCAAGATCTTAAGATACAATTGGAGACCTTAACAATATCAAAGCTTGCTCACATTAGCATTATTGCCATGTGCAAAAATTTAAAAATCTTACCTATCTTTATAAGCTGAAGCCAGATTAGCATGGGCCTCAGCCATTGTGGGCCTGACAGCAATTGCCCGTATATAGTCTGAGATAGCATCACTAACTCTGCCAATCTCCTTATATGTATTGCCCCTGTTTACAAGCCCATCAGCTGCCAAAGGATCAATGCGGAGAACTTCATTGTAGCATGATATGGCATCTGCATAGTTCCCCTGCAATAATGTGACCAAAAATTAAGAAATTAAATTATAAGCAGTATTGTCATTGGTGGTGACACCTTGTGTTATACTTCTTTGATCCTGACAGTTCTCCTACATTCTGTCCAAACTACATGAACTAGACCCGTAATTCATTAACACTAACTAAGACAGACACCTCATATCCACTGAGAACATACTTTCTGATAGGTTTTTACTACCTGCTGCTTATATATTATGGCAAGATTGTTGAAAGGAGCAGACAATCCAGTAGTTACACTCAACGTAGCCTTGTAATATGAAGCAGCAGCAGTAACCATATTCCTGAATAACAATTTTGACCAGAGAAGATCATTATATCTTGAAACCATAATAATGAGAAGATTTAAATGTAGCTATCACAAATACATACCATTCCATGTATACATTTCCAAGGTTGGTGAGTGCTTGCGGATGGTTAGGTTGTAATGAAAGGCATTGCTTCACACCAAGCAAAACATTAGTTATAGGGCAGATATTTTAACCATTAGTTGACCTAAACAAGATGAAAACCAATCTTCATAAAAGAAAGAAAAAAAAGCATACATTGTAGCACTGAATTGCTTCCTCTACTCTGCCAACATCTTTAAGTGCATTTCCCTAAGAAGGAATTCACAGAATATTATGCTATTGAACATGAATTTGCATGCTTCGCATATGTCAACAACAAAATGAGACACAACAAAAGAATGTACCAAATTGTTATAGGCCTCCAAAAATCTGGGATCGCATGCAACAGCTTGCTTATAATGTAAAATTGCCATGTCTAGCTGACCTTGCTCATAATATGTACTGGCCAAATTACCTAAGCAACAATTGGTACATAAAGTCTAAGTAACGACAATAGTAAACTGCAGAATCTAACCAAGCAGATCTACATAAAGTCAAATTCCCAACTCTCAGGACCATCGTGAGACCTGTCCTTAAAATCTACCATCAAATTAGAAACTCAGAACAATAGCTAGAATTCCAAAGAAAGAGAAAACAAAGTATGGAAAAAAAAAAAATCACAGCATCTCATTCCGCCACTTTCTTGCTCCCATCTTCCATTAAGCAATCAAAAGTAGCAGTGAAGTTATAAGCATAAACCAATGGAACTCACCATAAGCCATAGCATAATTTGGTCTAGTTTGTAGTGCACGTTGATAACATGCAATAGCCTCTTGAGGCAAACCTAAAGCCTGACAAAGGAAAATCATCATTGTTTCATCCAATTACAATTCAGGGAATCTATGGTAACTAACATAACTTAAACCAACTAATCATACTAACACGACCTGTTCAACTAACCTTGTATACATTCCCAAGGTTCAGATAAGCATCAGGAAAGGAGGGTTTGAGTTTCACAGCTTCCTGAGTTTTTTGGGTTAGGAAAACATAAGAAAAGTCAGAATATCTGCCCGAAAAATATGAGAGAAGTATCATCAACAAAATCTTCCCTTATTATATAAGTAAGGAATAGAGAAATTTCAGAAGACGTAATCACTTTGCTCTTATTCTAGAGAGAGCAAATTGCAAGTTGCTGTGTTTGCAGCTTAAGTATGTATAGATACCTTATAATACTGAAGGGCTCGGTTGAAATCACCAGATTCCATAAACAGACCAGCAAGATTTGACCATGCAATAGCAAAAGTGGGTTGAATGCGCAGCGCCTCAAGATAGCAACTGTATGCCTGCACAAAATGTTAGATTCTGACTATTTGCAGTCTTGGAGAAGTTACAACAAGACCAACCATCATCTGAGCCCTGGCTTGAAGACAAGAACTTGACATCTGTACTGAACTGTGAATTTTGACACAGTTCCACGCACGAATCATTTAAATCAGTAACTAAAATGTAAACAAGAGACGTAGGGTACAAAATACTAAGCATGAAGGAGCTTCCAGACTTCTAGGCCAGCACACAGTGAAGTACAATTGAGCCTTTAAAAAAACAAAAGAGCGTGACAACATAATGAAAGTGGGAAGCTGTACTGGGGAATCCAGTAGAACATTAGCTAAAACTGGGAAGCCAATTCACTGTTCAGAAACAGTATTGATCCTAGCAGCTGGAAGTGTTATATTAAAATCCAGTAGCGGATATGTGGGTTGTGACAGAAGAGTCATAGGAAAGAAAAGACTTATCCCCTATGCTACAAGTATGAAAATTGAAGAAGGGAAGTTATTGGGTGAAAAAAATGCAAAGGGTACATCCACTTAAAACAATAAAATTCAATAAGCTAGGACTTACTTCTTGCACCAACCCTTGAGCTTTCATTAAATTCCCCAAATTGCTATGGGCATCGACCTATAGTACATAAATATGCCATAAACATCAATCAATCACCACATATAAGAAAAAACTTCATGTAATCTCAATTTCTTCTGTAGATGTCCAGTTAGTTTGAGCAATAATTGTTTATCAAGAATATGTAAGTTAGAATGACAGAGAATACCATTAGAGGATTAATAGATAGTGCTTGACGACAACATTGTGCTGCTTCATTAAGTCTTCCTTTGCGCATGTAAGCACTGGCTAGGTTTGACCATGCATCAGCAAAATTGGGCCGAAGCTACAGCAGCAGAAGAGAAACATAAATATATATTCGCAATCGATGAAAGAAATACAAGAGAAGACTTGATAAAAATGACATTGTGGTGAAACAGCAGCTATCATGGAGGAGGGAAATCGAAATAAAATAGCAGCTTTACGATTTTTACCCCCAAAAAAAAAAAAGGATCATAAATAAAATAAAAAATTCACAACATAAAAAAAGGAAAAAACTATCGAGAGTTAATTGCTCACAGACCTCAATGGCTATCATGTAGTAGTGAATAGCAAGGTCAATATTGCCTTTCTCCTACACAAAGTACAATTTTATTAATATTAGAAAATGCACATAATTTAAATGCCACATATTAAATATGTAATACGAGTCGTTTCCAGTCAGCAATTTCACCTACCTTCCATGCATTTGCCATGTTCCCATAACACTCTGCAAAACGGGGTTCAATACGAAGTGCTTCTTCATTTTTGGCTATACACATGTCAAAATCATGCAACTACAGACAAATAGGCTCGAATCGTCAAATGCAACATAAGAGAACAAGAAGTAAATGTTAAGGATTAAATAGTCATCAAATAAATGACACAATAATAGAGAAGAAAGAAACCTGGTAATAAATTGCGCCCAGAAGTAGTAAATTGTCAGTGCGGAGTGAGTTTCTCTCATAAACAGTATTGCTATGCTCTAGTGCTTGTTTGTAATTGCCAGTCTTGTACATTTGGTGTGCAAGAGTTATATGCAAATCTTCATCAACTGCGTTAAGGAGACAACAAGGGGTATAATTAGTTGGCACGGTTATTGAGACACGAAATATTTAGAGTACATAAGCATTCTATGCACTGAGAAGCGTCTACTGTAGTCCGCGAAGTATACCCACTTCAATAACCTGTAGATCAAACAGCTAGCAAGAGTCTAAAGATCTTAAATTTCTTTTGTGTTCACTGAAAGAGACGGGGGCGACTCTATAAAGCACTAACTACAAAACATAAAAACAAAGCCCCAACTACAAAACATAAAAAACATGTTAGTGGAGATCATGGTTATGTCCACACAAAAATGAACGACAACTTCAACCAAATAAATAGCACGGAAGCATAGACCTGATAATAAGTGGAGTAAGAAGGGTAATTAAGGAAGATAAAAAGGATTTGGCATCCCAAATTTTCGTTCAGTTTGAACTCGATTAGATACTAAACCAGAGAAAACCACACCTTCGTTAGAATCATGTCGATGCAACGGAAGTAGAGTAAGTGACGAAGGCTCAGGCTTGACGGAGAAAGGTTCGACTCGATCAGCAGTGAAGGAAGGGCGAGTTATGCTGCCAGAACCGGGGAGCTGTGGGTGGATATGATGGTGGCGATGGTCGCCCTGGATTGAGATCATGGTGATCTCGAGGCAGAGTAAGAGAGGGACAACGGATCACCTGAGTCGAGGGTGAGAGAAGATCATAAAGGGAGAATCGCCGGAAAAAAAGACAGAGAGAGAAACCGATCGTAAGCTGGGAAATCCAAACCCTAAGAGGAAATTTTCGAGGGTGTTCTGGAATGACGGGGTTGGAGCAAGGAGGTGAAGGGGATTTTATATTAGCGGAAGGGAGGAGATCTAGACCGTTGATAAAGGAGAAGGATGGTGATGTTAGGTGGAGAACTGACACGTAACTGGACTTTTTCACGATGGAAGACGCGTAAATAGATCTTCAAATCAGATGCTGTAAAGAAACAAGAGAACAAATAAAGAAACAAGAGAACAAAAAAAATTTCCATTCAGAAAAAAAGATTCAGGCAAAAAAACAATAGAAAAGAGAATGAAAATCATCCTTGAGGGCCTTTTATTTTGAGTAAATAAAATATTTGACCTCCGTTACATATTGACTTAATTATATTGAAATTTCCTGTATTTTAAAAACATAAAATTAAGTGTAAGCTTTTAAAATGTTCTAAAAATTATTTTTAATTAGATTTTATTTAATAATTTTCCTTCCATGATACTAAAACTCTATTTTTTTTTGAAATTTTTATAATTTTTTTAAATATATTTGTTCAATATTTTTATCTTATTTGGATATAAGTTTAATTAATTTATTCAATGTAGATATAAAAAAACTTGAAAATTGATTGATTCTTTTTATAAATATATATAAATGAATATATTTATAAATAATTTAGAAAAAAATATCAAAAATTAAATGTTATAAATTTAAATAATTCTGTAATCTCTCAAATTTAATCCATTTATATCTACGATAAAATAAAATATGTTTTTATCTATTAAAAATAAATATTACAAAAAATTATAAATTTTTTGATATAATCAAAATTAATAAATTTTTAACATTATCTATTATAAATTTTCCTGTCTTTATAATTTCTTTTGACAAATGTAAGTGTTCAAATAATTCTTTTGTTTAATGGGGGTATTTTGGTCAAAATTCAAGTTTGTGAGTCAAACTTAACGGTTAGATAGATGAAAATGAAATTTAAAAAACACAGTGAAGACTTGTGCAACATGTATTTTTATTTTAAGAGAAGTTTATATAGTTTTTAGAATAGAAAGAAGGTTTCGTAATTTACAAGGTTATTAAACTCAAATCTACCATCAATCGATCAAGGTAGTGGGTCGATCAAAGTCAAACCGAACCAACCCAGGGTTAGACCTGTAAGGAAGTAAAGATTTTAGAATTATCAATATAAAATTTTAAATAGAATAAAAAAACAAATTTAATTCTTTTTAAATAAAAAAATACTAAACCAGTCAACCTAGCCAGATCAAACCAATTAGGTGGCATCGGTTTCTAACTCAAACCGTATTGTCCCATCTTAATAGCTATGTAATTTAGGTAAAGTGGAGGGGTAATAATGTATTTTACTCTTATTTTTTTGTTGGTAGCTTTCTATGCGGTCCGGATCTTCTCCTCATCACCTCTCTCCTTATCCCTCATCATCAGCAAATCCTAGCCGTTGAAATCTTGATCCAAGGATCCAGAGTAAATTTCAAAAAAAACATGCGCGTTTTTTTGAAATTTACTCTGCACTTGATCAAGATTTCAACGGCCACGATCAAAGATGGGAGAGATGGGCGAAACGATGAAGAGAGTATCCTCTCCCCTTTCTATGTCAACTTTTTTTTTTACCATGCCTCCTATGTCATTTAGCATTAAGAATCTTGCCGGGAAAAAAATGCATTTTTACCAATAGGCTGTAACCAGTAAAAATAAAAAATAATAATGCTATCGTCAAAATCGCTCTCCAGGTGAATGACTTTTAAAATTGACGCCTTAAAGAACAAGTTCTTGAATGCTCATTCTTCACGTGCAAACTTCAGAAAAACGATTTCTTAACATCTATCTCTCATAATAAATTACACATTCTCTTCACGTGCCTATATATTAATAATTTAATTGAACCAAAGATCATGAATAAATGATTGGAGAAAAGTATTAATAATTACAGAATCATACAAATAGTGATTACAAAATTAGGACAAGGTGTATAGTAATTAAATGAAGTATTACAAAAAATTAATACTAAATAATAAAATAATAATTAAGTTTGTACAAATGAAAATTTATGTACCTTATAAATAGTGACTTCACGTGCTTCGTCTTGCTCTCCCCTCGTCGTCGTTGCTAAATGTCAGCTTCTTGAGATTCAAGCCGTCTTGTTTATTTATGCATTTGATGTATTTAAATAAAGCCATGGCGCTTCATATAACCATATAATGGAATGAATCATCTATAGGTGGCAAATGTTTCATTTGACAACCCACGAAGCTTAAAAGTATAAGTATTGTATTTCGCCAAAATTCATGCGATTGAAATTGGGTAAACTAAGAAATAAAACTAGCTACATAAACAACTAACCCACAACAACAGTAAGAAAAGTGACGGATGTAAATTAAGCATAGGAACGAATCGCTAGAATGGGAGAATAAGAATGGTGATGAAATGAGAAAGCAAGTAGTAGCATGCACGATATAAAAGCACGCCCTTATTACTATTGTCTCACAATCTTGTATGGGGGAAGAGGTTGACATGACCAATCAATGCATTGGGAAGGAGGAGCTGCATTAGAAAGGAGAAATATTCTGTTATATGCGCGGAAGAATATTTCCAATAGTCATATCAAGTAGTCATCGTTCACGCAAACAATGATTTCTGACTTTTGTTAGACTCACATGAATGACTTCTTTACAACTTTGAAATTGTTCTTTATAATAATGATTTTAAGTTTAGAATTATGGTAAATAATTTCTCCTTTGTAGCATTTTCGCATTAACTTTTACAGCTTAACGTATTCTCATATAAAAAAAGCCACCAAACACCCATATCAACACTCCCTACCATCAACTGTTCACCTTTTGACATGGAGTGATACCAAAACAACAACAAAGAAACAGAGAGACCAGCAATGCCAAGGGAAGAACTATTGAATGTTCCCCCCTGATCAGTCCAATCACTACATGAAATGAGGAGAGGACCACAGGTCATGGTGATAACTCGAGGCTTTTCAGTGATTAAATTACTTACATTATCCATTATCATTGTCATCCGTTCACAGCTATGGACATTCTCTGCTATAAAAAAGAAGGAATTGTGGCCAATCTTTCTGCCAAAGGATTTCCTTTCGTTTAAGAAAAAATAAGTGATTTCACATTCCTGTATTTTAATTTTTTCAAGTGACAATTTTGAATTGTTTCCTTTTTAAATTACTCTTGTATCAACATTGAAAAATTAAAAAGAAATTCGACTTTGACAGATTTGGATTTCCGTGAAAGGAGGAGCAGATAGCGGTGGATTGTTGGCGGCAATAAGATTCCATCAGGCTTGGTTTCCTTCCAACTGCGCATATGCTACTCGGTGGAGAAAAGCCAGTTTTGATACCATCAATGGAGGAGACTAGCTTCATTAGATTTGTCAAAGAATAAGGGGCAAGGCTCCGCAGTGAAGTTGGAACTGTTATTCGCAGATCTGGATTCCTAAGCTCCTACGTTGAACTATGAGGATAACAACGTGTCGAGGAACAGGCAGCTATGTCAAAGCTGATGAAGGCTAAGGTTACAAATTGGTTTAGAAGGCGGGGCTTCACAGAAACTCCAAAAATTGACATCACCCCATGACTAAGGAAGCACCCTCTCAGTCTATCATGTATGTATGAACTTAAATTTTCAATAATTTTAAGTTTTAGGAGTATTCATAGCTTTTGACCTCCCAAGCATCTAATACTCACTGACACGATATTGCAAACGTATATCAAAACTGATGCCGGATCCTATACATACATTGGACTGGGCTCAAAATTTTTAGCAAGGTGCAGCGTTCATATCTGAACGACAGCAATAGACTTATGACAATTCAGCACCTCCATTATTGGAAGTGTTGTCGATCATCTGTTTAGCTGATATCACCCTGTCCAAGGTCTCATCTGAAACCACGATCCCTGTTGTCTCCAAGTCGGCAACTACTGCTACAGCCGCATCTAGCTCCCCGAGATCAAGGCACACTGAGATGATCTCATCATAAAGCGGTCTGAAATTTGGGATTAAAAAGCAACCTATAAGCAGCGAACGCCATATATGGGAACAACGAAAGTGGTAAAAATATTGCACCATCTAACATAGCCCCAAAGGCTGACAGCCATTAATGTAATCGATGACCATAAGAAAGAAAAGTGATAGTTGCTATAAAGTTATGTGGAGCTCCAGTATTAAAGAAAGCATCAGAATGAATTACAAAATTTTCGTTCATCAGGTAGAACAATGCAGAAGAACTACAAAGCATTGCCACTAAAAAGAAAATAGAATTACCTGCCAAATTTATAACCAAGACTATGTGTCGCCTGCAATATCGTCAAGAAAGATGAAGGCAAAGGTGCTCTTATGGAGGCGCGCAAGATCATAGCACAATCGCCTATAGTTGGTGTTCCTCCCAGTTCTATAACCTGCATTATACAACCCAACATCTCGTTCAGCATTTAGATTAAGTACGGGTGGCAATCAAGAAATCCGTATGGACGTGTTAGCTATGGCTCCTAATATCATACAGAACTTTTAACAAGACCAGAGTAAGTCTCGTAGATAATAGTTACAGATGGACACACACACACACACAAAGCCAGACTTAGAATATGAATTAATTTTACATTGGTAAAAGTGGGAAAAATTATTAATGCACAAAAAGTATGTCACAACATAAAATCTATAATTCAGAATTCTCATCATAACATCAGCATGAGACCATCCAAAGATATTTCATTTCCAATGGAGTGAGAAATGCACGTAGCCACACATCACTAAAAAACACAGCTAAAGAGAGCAAGAGGAGCAGTTCCATATGTAATTTGAAAAAAGAAACTAGCCAAAACAACATGTGAACCAAAGATATCGCCAATTAGCATGTTCCATCAAAACTACTTTCACTTGATAAATTAAAAACATAATCTTAAATATTTCCTGTATGCTAACTAAACAAAGTTTATATTTGAGAAGTTTGACAAAGTCAAGGGATATTAGTAACACCATATACACATCGGGTAGGGGTGTTTTAATGAATTTCTTCATAACCTATATCCATAGAAATGCCCTCAATTCCATAATTTGAGCAAGGAAAGGAATGAATAAATCAGAAGTCAGACAACCAGTGAAATAGAAAATGAAAAGATGAGGCAACTGTTCTTTAAGCATAGGAACTCTCAGAGTCCTTTCGATGTGATACAAGAAGGGGAGGGGAAGAGAGAGACGTAATAAGATATTCCATCACCTTTACTGATGCAAAGAAGGCTGCTAGAGAAACCAGTGAAAAGAGTTGAGCTGACGGTATTTGGTCTTACGAAAAGATGTGCCATATTTGGTATCATGGAAGTGGAAATGAGGGTGGAAGTCACCAAAATGCTTGTTTGATGGGATGGAAACTGAAAATTTCCATTTCCATGAAATCGGTGGAAGTGAGTCCACTCCTCATGACTATAGAAATGAGCGGAGTTCCATGGGAGTGTATTATTAAGACCATTTTGCCCTTAATTATTTAACTTAATAAACAACTTTACCCTTCCACCAGTTTTACTCCCATCCACCATACCCGACACTTCTTAGTGGCAGCAACAATTTTTGGCAGGTGTATCACCACCCCCTTGCCCCATAAGATCCATCTTCAGCAAGCTCTTTAGCACAGTCTCTATTTTATGTGAAATCTGGTTCTATAACTCCCACGCCAACCTCCATTTTCATAAACATGCCCCAGCCATTTTCAACACAGTCTCAACCTCCTTCATCAACAGCAACAATTGAGCTCAAAGGGTGGTAGTCAAATACAATGGGTGGGTAGTTTCAACATCAAACCATTGAACCGAATTTCATGTGGGGCTTGATTTGATGATGAAACGGCGGTCTCAATGGTTTCAGGTCTATGCAGAAACTTCGCGCAGTTTTTCAGTTCTTTATTTCAAATCTATGTTACTTGTCCTGGTAAATGAAGCTTGCTAATTCTGGTTTGAATGGGTTCCTCGAAGGTGGGTACATGATGGTGACAATGGGTGTTTGATAGAGTACCAAGTTTGAAGTTTTGAGCATAAATTGAATTAGTCTAATTTTATTAGTATTTATTTTAGTTGCTTTAATAATTGTTATTGGCTTATTATTATTATTTTCTTAAGTAGTTGAAAAATAAGTGGAATATCCTACTAGTAAGATTTAGTATTATTTTTAGGAAATCAGGAAATAAGTGGAATATCCCACTGGTAAAATTTAGTAGCTAGAATCTAGGATTGTTAGTTTTTTGAATTTCATATTTGGATTTTGCATTTGAATTTTTAATTAGAGTCTCTCTTTGTAAACTATCCGTATAAATTGGCATATTGCCTCATCAATAAAGGCATCGAATATTTCAAAGAGTAAATTGGTTTAAAAGATTTTTCTGGGCTGTTTTAGAGGGGAGGTGAGATTTTTATCTACTCTTTATCTCAGAATTTCTCATAGCTTTCTCAACTTATTTTCTCAAATCATCTTAAGTTTTCTCAACTTAAATTCTTATATAACCTTCCCATCAGCTTACTCAAATCAGTATCTCATTAGTGTTCATAACTTGATATGGTTATTACGGTAAGTGTTCATTGTGGGACACAGTTCTTCATGGTGGACTGATTTGCAGAGATTTATTTTATTTTTTTTATATTTTGTTGAAGGAATTATGGTTTTTCAATATTAAACATAGTTTTCAATCATAATTTTTCAATATTAATTTTGTTCAAGTGATCAAATATAAGAATTCCATGGACATATCAAACATAGTTTTCAATCCAGTTGCACCTCTAATTCCCCTTATACTTCCACTTCCATCAAAACCAGTTTCAGATACCAAACAAGGCAAAGAGGGAAGCCATGGAGAACATTGAAGGAGGTCATCAATTAAAACCTCTTGGTGAATGATATATCAGGTGTTTTGTGATCCATATAGGTAACTTCATATTAGGAAAAGACTTGATGCTATTGAAGAAGCAAAAATTCTGATGTCTACATGAAATCAAGTTAACTAGTAGCTGAAACCAATTAAGAAACAACAACAAAGACCATACAAATGACAGCTAAAGATTCACATAAACATGTAATAAAGGTCTGGTTACTTGCCTTCTGCATAACTTTAATCGCTAACTCAACTTCCCATTCCTGAGACCACCTACGTGGACATTTGTTCTTCAATTCTTTCTCCCATCTCCACCCCCAAGCATCAGCTATGGTATACATGTCTGATACATCAAACACTTTCCTTTTTCTTAGCTCCTTAAATGCCTCAAATATATCCTCAGGAAACCAATCATCATCATCATCATCCTGCACGGAAATCCTTTAGGTCCTAAAAGCATATTAACAATTAACAAGTTCAAAATACAAAACCAAAAGATTGCAAAATTGACAGAAAATATGAGCACATGAACATGGTACACAAGACTAGCAGGAAAAATACTAGCCCAGATGCTGATTGTAGCCTCGGATTTTGAGCATATTTGGCTAACTGACTAAGCGAGTTAGATAAACACCGTTCCCACACCCCAAAAAAGGGAAAAGATCACCATGGGACTTTCATACCTCAACCTGCAACTTAGATACTTTTTTTGACTTTTTTGATGTGGAGTTAGGTTGGTCAGAATCTTTCAACAATTGAACTCCAATCATTTGAAGGGGCTTTTTAGTTTCAACTTCATTGTCCTTTACTCTGTCTACATCTTGGTTGTCTGCTGGTTCTGCTTCTTCAGGCTGTTCTGCCTGCTCTTCCTCCTCCTCCTCCTCTTCCTCCTCATCAGCGTCATCATCTTCAGCTTCTTTTGTGGCATCTTCCACAGCTTCAACACCATCCAAAATTTCAGGAGGCTCAGTACTCATTGGCTTTTCATGATTGTTAGTCATGGCTTCTCCCAAGAAGCGGCGCTTCCAAAATTCTGTGTCTCCTTCATGCAGCTTTATTCTTGAAATTAATGCATCCAGCTCTTCATCCACCTAGAAAAAACCACGTTCAATTTTGCACATCATATGCTGAAGATCAAGGTAGAAATAAATTAAAAGGCAATTTTTGAACATGTGTGTATATAAGTACTGGATAAAGGATTTACCTCCTCTTCCTCCTCTTCTACAGGAGGAACCCAAAGGGGCCGACCGCGAGATCGATTTATTCTCCTTGCTTTCTGTACACGCTGGTAAAGAACATTTCTAGTTCCATCAGTTGGCAGATCTTGGGCTTCCAGTTCTTCCTTCAATTCTAACACTATCATCTTACTAGCAGCCTTGGGCTTTAAAACATTCCGCTCGGGACCCTTGATAATTTTCTTTAACCTCTCCTCCACCTTAACATAATCAAATTCAGATGCGCCATCACCTAAAGCTGAAAGTCCTTCATTTTGTAAGGTCTTTAGAAGTTTTCGATGGTGTAGTTTCCACTCCTCAAGACATCTTTGTTTAAAGGAGGTTTCCATAGGGTTGGAATATATAAATCCAGCAGCATCAGGGTCTAGAGGCGTTTTTCCTCTTCGAGGAACCCATCGCTTGCGCTCTCCAGTAAGGCCACCCTCTGCAACATACCTGATAATGAAATAGGAAGAATGCTATTGATTAATGCTGGCACCTGCCTTATATAGAGGGGGAAGAAAAAAGGAAACCAGAAAAATATGCTTAAAAGTAGAACAGATAAGCAAGAAAATTGGTGCAGAGAACCAAAGAATTCATGAATCATCAAGCTCAGTAACATCATTACAAGCTTTTCTCTTTTATCCACTCTCTTCCCAGCTAACTACATGCAGCCCATTTCATGTAATCCCAAGCAAACCCCTCTAACAGACTCTATTACGGCTAAAATATACTAGACCCTCTTTACTACATAACCGTGTATCAAAAACTTATTTGACTATAGGAATTAGGAGTTACTTATCACCATTGTTTGGAATTTGATTAGCCCACTTTGCAGTTATACCTTATTAAAGATGTAAATTATAGGAACACACAATTCATCACCATGAGATGACATGACATATACTTAATCTGCGAATTGCCCCTGCACAGCATCTACAAAATTTTTGAAAAAAGATGTAATTTAAATTCAAACTAAAAGTTCATAGGGATCCTGTACCCAACTCAAGGATAGACACTTCCTCTCTCTCTCACACACACAATTACAACTAGGAATGCAGAAAAGGCATTGCAACAGAAACAATACCTAGCAATGTAATCAATCTCATAACCAAGTTCAGCCTCCTCTTGTAAAGGTTCAATCCATGAGCTGACCAAAGTCCGGTATTTTCTGCTCAATATCATTGCGCGTGGAGGAATTGCTTGATTATCTTTGGCCATAGCTTCTAAAGCTTCGAGCATTTCAACAATCCTTCCTGAATTTAAAAAATGACAACAAGCTGAGGAAACCATTTGAAACAGTTGTAAGAAAATTCAGGCTAAAAATTCTTCCAAAGTTCAATTTCAACTCTTCCTCCTCAATAAATCTCAATATCAGATTATGAACAACCAATACAAATTTATACAAGATAGGTACATCGTTACTTGAAGAATATAAGGACGTATTGAAATCAACTATTTTTTAAGTAATCGACATACTATCCATCTTCACGTGGGAACTTGGTACTTTTCTGTACGATAGTAGTTATATAGGTTGTTGTTCCTTGATTATCCACATAAACATCAAATGCGTAGCTCTACAGCAAAGTCTATCCAAAGGTTGAACATAATTTCAAGCCAATCATCTTTTTCTAATTTTAGAAAGGCTGACAAACTTTTTTCCATTAATCATAATTTTAGTTTACAAATCATAATTCAAATCCATCACTTTTTCCAACACATAATAAAAAAGGCTTTTCAAATGACTAACATCAATTTTCTTATTTGATAGACAATTTTTCTCCATTAAGTGCAGCTACATTATAATTCGGATGGATGAACACCAACTGACAGCAGAGACATCAGATACAATATGAGATTTGATTCTTCAGTCAGCATAATTACCTGTATCACACAATAAAAGGATTCAACACTGTATTTTCTTAAACACTAGTTTGTAACAAGGAATACGAAGTCCCAGAAGTACATTCACCGGTAGTAAAGATTTTTCAACATTTCATTTGTCATTACAAATAAATACACTGAAATGGGGAAGAGATAGGAGAAATAAAAGAATGGAGGATTACCAAAAGGGGTATGGACGGGAAAGAGAACTATATTATACAGAAGATATAATGAAATTTCAAATTCTGTAAGAATAAAGATGACATCATTAACAATGAGAAAGCTGTGTTATTAATATTAAGTAATATAGTCATACCTTCTCGACACAAAGCCCGTAGATACAAAGAAAGTGGATCTCCATAGTTCCCTTCATTATGAAGCAAAATTGTGCCACCTTCAAAGTTTTTAAGGGCACGAAAATGCCTGATAGCTTCTCGCACTACGCAGTACTTGGTAAAACATTCCACTAGCAGCCTGAAAAGATGGTTAATCAGGCTAGAAGAAAAGTCAAGGTCACAAAATATAGAGACCCACTGCCAAATTGAAGTAAATTAGCAGCTCAGCTAATGCATACATCCCCAAAGACTATGAGTTATTATTCAGTTCTCTAGAAATCACATAATACTTAAGGGGAACTAAAATTGATACACAACTTAATAGTCTATCCCCAAAATGACAAAAGTCATCATGGCTACGTTATCATGTGTGAAGCATTCAGCATAACAGAGAGCCAAGTTTAAAAAAGAAATATGAAGATAATGCGTCTTACACATGGGTCTTAGCATTTGGTTGTATGCGCTTGTGATCCTCAACCATCATACCAAGTAGCTCAGCAACATCTTGAATTCTATATGTCATACAAAAACAGGGTGCTATAATCAAACATACAATACTAATCAATCAAGAGAAGATTAATTGTAAGAATCCATAGGGAAGACTTCACATCATTCTGCATAAAACTGAAAGGGGTACAATGTGAATACATTATCACATATTAAAATGAAAATTAAAGGCATTACAGTCTCTTATGTCTAAGAATATAGATCAAAGGGCAGGAAATGGTGTTAAATGATAAGTCTATACAATTCACATCAGCAAATTTGCTTATACTTCGAGGACCATACAGGTTGAGGTTGGAAAACAATTTCAAGCCATTGAGAACATAGATTATCATGCAATACTAATGCTATATGGAAATGTTGTGCATTGCACGCACAGGCAATGAACTAACCTGTCATAAGATTCAGCTCTAGTATATGCTTGAATAACCCAATTGTAGGTCTCTGTATCAGGCTTCATATAATCTGTAACACACAGATAATCCATTTCAAATGGAAAAAAATTGGATAAAATTTTTGTATCACTTGAAACTTGAGAATGACCATAGCTTTTGAAGACAAGTTTAACACAAGCAACACACAATGAAGACAAGCTTATACAGAAATGGTTAACAGAAATAATATCATTAAGGAAATATAAGAAACAGAAAAGGGGCGTGGAAGAAGTAAACGAAGATATTAACCTTCTCCATATTCCATATTCTCAAATGTAGCAAAAGCTATTTCAGGTATTCCGCAGGTAGCCTGATTCAGTTAAAGCAAGAAAGATGGCATAAGTTTGGTGCAATATTCATTAATCATAATTTGAAGTAGCCAGGCAAAAATAAAAGTATAAAACGGCCTCAATCAGTTTTTCATGGTTAATTGCAAAAAAAATTATTTTTTTATTTTTAAAAAAACATTGTTTGGGCAAAGCATGTCAAAACAATGCACCACAGCCCCATCTTCTCATCATAAGGACATGATTAATTACCTTCACGAATATTTCTTATAAAAAAGAGACCCCCAAATTACAAAGCAAGGATTTGATTGGCACTTTCAGGAACAGCATAAATAAATTAACCGGCCCATGAATCAGGGCAAGAATAGTCACCAAATGGATAATACCTAAGAAGAAAGAACTGCTTGTGCAGCTTGTAGCTGTCAAATTATCCTGACATCTATGACCTATTCAATCTTATAAATGCCCAAAAAATAATAATAATAATAATCAGAATAACCACGTGCAGGAAGGGCACCTGCACACTGAGCAGACAATTGAAATGAAATGTTGTTGCCATCCTCCCTGCCGCCTCCATCTCGTATGCAATTTCTAATGCATTGGAATGATCCCCCACTTTGCAGTCTTCCTCAATTAGAAGATCATAAACCTTATCAGTGGCTCTCAGGCCTCCTTTGGCACCTTCAAAGAACACTCGGTTGGCATCTTCCAAATGATTGTTCCTAACAAGTTCCTCTGCAATAAAAGTACCAAATACCATGTCCAAAATCATAAAGTGCAGAGGCTGTGTTGAATAAATACATCAAATAATTAATTCAGTGGGTTTCTTACCAATAAGCACTATCCATGCTTGACGTATATCATAATTTAGATTTTCCATAGCCGCAAGTATTTCTAGACCTCTGGCGGCACGCCCCTTGCGCCCAAATAATCTAATCAAGGCCAGAAATGACTCGTGAACAGGGCGAAGCCCTGCACTCAACTCTCTTCTCAGTGACTGCATCTGCATATGCGTAAGGATTTACGTTTTAGTTTCGAAAAGGCCCATGATTTGAGTTCGAACAGGAAATCCATCCCCCCCCCCCCCCCCCAATCCTTGTTTTGCCTCTTTTAGTCTTAATATTTTGCCCCACCGTGGTTAAGTCCGTGAAAAACATAAGTTTCGGCCAAAGACAATATTTACAAAAATGTAATGGGAGAAGATGTTTCGCACGCAGGAATTTGCTTTAACATGCGCATTGCAGGAATTGTTTGCAGCAAAACGATAAAGAAGGGATACCGCGGCTTCTTCATCACCGTTGAGGACATGAGAGACTATCAAGCCATGAAAGGACCTAGGACCGGGACTGAGCCCAGCAGCGATCATGTCGTAGATGACCTCAGAGACACCAACGGAATCGTGGTTCCGGGCCCGGTCCATGAGCTCCACCATGAAAGTGAAGCGAAGCCCATTCTCAATAGAAGTGTCGTCATCCTTCGGCTGCCTCTTCCTTCTCGTTCGCTTCTCAGGAGCTGAAACCGCAGCGCGAACAACAATGCTTCGACGAGATAGGCTACTCAATTTGAACGGGAAAGATGTGCAGGGCAAGAGAACAGCGGACATCGAGATAAGAAATGGGGAGAGTCGGAGTGATACTGTGAAGCACAGCCAAGGCCGTTGCTGAAGCGAGATAATTCTGATGAGGCAAACAGCGAATCCGGGCGCGAACAATCTGATTCCAACGACGAGTCGTTTATGTAGTTGTTAAAATTAAAATTAAAAATAAAGATGTGTTGTCCATTTCTACCGTGTGAAGTGGTAGGGGCTCGAGATGAAAAAGCTAAACTTTTCAATTCCACGTTTGACAGCAAGGATCTCTTTATAGGTAGCATGATAATGTTTCTCTGAGTCCTTGAATTGGCCACTTGCATGCCCACAGTAATCTCGTACTCCATTAACTTCTTCAAGAAGTATTGCACCCCAATAATCTTCACTAGCATCAGTTTGTAGGATCTTGTGTCCTTGATCTGGAATCTTTAGTGGTGGAGGATTTTGAGCAATCATTTTGAGGGTAATTACAAACATTTGTCCGCACTTTTGACCATGGTGGTGGATTCTTCTTTAGCATTTTGTACAGTGGGTCGGTATGATGGGACAATTGAGGGATAAAGTCTCTCAAAAAATTAACAATCCCGAGAAATTGTTGGACTTGTTTATAAGAGAGATTTTCATCGGGAAATTTGAGTAAATCCTTGAGCAATATGTGGACTGGGTCTATTTACCATTGTTGAAGTGCATTCCAAGAAAGTCAACTTCGTGATTCCAATATCACTTTTCTTAGATGAGAGCATTATGCCATGTTGGGCTATGATTTGGTAGAAATGGGCCAAGCAATTGATGTTCTTCTTCGATTCTTGAGAATAGTAGGATATCATCAATATAGATGAGAGCATTATTGATGATGGGCTCAAATATTTTAATCATAGCTTTCGGAACAATGAAGGGGCCACCTTGAGGCCAAAGGGCATGACGGTCCACCGATATTGAGCGTTAGGTATACAAAATCTTTGTCTTGGGCCGATCTTGTGGGTGGATCCCAAGTTGCCGAATCCTCGCTTTAAGATCAAACTTTGAGAAAACATGGGCCGAGCCTTTCAATCGTGCAAATAAAGCCGTAGGCTTAGGAAGAGGAAATTTGTCATCTTGAAGAAAATGATTAAGAGGCTTATAATCAATAACAAGCCTTTTCTTTCCTCTTTTGATCTCGAGATCTTTTTTCAACATAGAAAGCTTGACAAGCCCATTCGGACTTTGTTGGTTCAATGAGACCTTGTTTGAGTAGTGCGGCACATTCTTCCCGAAGCTAGCTTTAAGTCCTCCAGATTCATACCTGGATGGGAGGCTTTTGTAGGATTAATATCCTCATTCCTCTTAAAAGGAAGACTAATGAAGAAATCTTGATTTTTCCATAATGGGGAAGGATGTGGGAATTGGTCATGGTCACAAGACAAATTTGTAACAACTGATCTTTTACGCCCGAATACTTTGTGGTGGGGCATTCGTAATTCATAGAGAAAGGAATTTACGTCCGGGGACCGAAGTTGGATTTCCACCGATCCCTTTGGGAAGTATAGTCAAATTCTTGGTGTGATAGAAGGCATCAAAACCAAGAAGAATATCTTTTCCTGGAAGTTCACTTCCTAGCACTTTGATTTTTAAGGTGCATCCTGGGAAGAACTTAATGCTTGATCTTTCTTGGTGATTAAATCAATTTTGAATATCTTTCCATCGCAGATATAGAAGTACTGATTATGAGGTACCCATTCTTCGAGAGGAAGGATATGTGGTTTCATCACTGTATGAGATGAACCTGTATCAATGAAGGCTATTGCAGTAATGGGCTTTGAATATTTTTCTGGTAGGACTTGGACTTGAATGTTTGGCAATGGAGCCGTTAGGTTAATCTCAGGGTTGGAATTTAAAGAGCCAAGACATCCAATGGATGGAGTTTGGGGAGAAACTTGGCTTTGGACAAGATTGATAGTTCCGGGGAGAAATCTTCTTCTTCGAGTGATAATCTTCTTCTCGATTCGAAAAGGATGAGTCTGTTGATTCAAATAAGAAGGAAGAACATATTGTGTTTCAGCGTTCTGTTCATCCTCGTTCTTCAAGATAATCTTCAATATCTCGCGTATTGTCCGAAATCATCAAGATCTTCTGAAGTTTCTGCATTATTTTGACATCACCTTTTGTCTTTTTTGGACAATTTTTTGCAAAATGTCCTGGCTTTCAACAAACAAAACACCTGGAGCCTTTGGAGAAAGGTTTTCTAGATTTGAAAAATCTAGGTTTCTTTCTGAATCTCGATCGCCTTGATTTTTTATAAGGTTTCTGGAACGGTTGAGAATAATGACGATAATGAGATTTCTTCTTGGAAGGACAATAACAATCCTTCTGGTCTTTGCATTTGATCTTGAGATAAGGCTTCTTGCATGCAGGTTTGAACTTATGAGCTTTCTTTTGCATATCCTTGAAAAATTTATGTTGCTCGCAGAGTTTATCAAGGGCATTGAGAGCAAGTTGATACAATTCTCCTATAGAGATGTCGACATATCTCGTTGGAGAGCATTAATACTTCGTTAAGTTCCGCCCGAAGCTCATCCTAAGGGAGGCAATAAAAGTATGCCTCGGTTTACATCATTTCCTCCATTTAACATGTGGTATTCCTCCATCATTCGATGGTAATGAGTCTGGAGATCCTGTCTTTTTAGAGAGCAAGATTTCATCTCAAAGAATTCTTGCTTCTCTCTTTTCCGAATGATATTATGATCTCCAATAAATTCTTTATGAATAACACCAAGGAGAAGAGCGGGGTCTTCCACTTGACTCGCTTGAAGCTTTTGATATGGAGAGAGATTTTGAAACCATGCTCGAGGGTACCGGTGAATCGTGAAACAAACTCCCGCAACGCTTGCCTAAGAGGAATTTGATTTGTCGTGATTTGTAAATCTATCCAGCACCGAATTCCTCAAGGCGAAATCGCCATTTATCATAAGGAGTGTTGTCAAAAGTGAACCATGGACCATTGGTAGGCTTGTAGTCATGGTTCTCGTCCTCGAGGTCGATCTTCGTGGTGTTCAACAAATGATTCATCAAATTCTTCTTCTTCTCGCACTTGGTCGGACCATAGCAATTCTTGAGATATCGGCCATTTCGGCTTGAGCTAGCATCGAATGAATTTGGGAAAAACCTTCTCGATTGTGATTCCTCCGAACTTGGATGAGTCTGTAAAGGAGCAAATTGGTTTGGACTTTGTAGGATTCCTATATGAGAAGGATTAGTGGATGGTGTAGTGTGAGAGGAAGTTTGTGAGGAGGATGTTGCGGAAGTAACGGATGAATAGGTAGATGGTTGGGTAGGTGAGGAGGACTTGCTTTGCATTTTTGTTTTTATCTTGGGAAGGTTCATTAATCCGAATGCCTTGAGAGCGGATCCTGGTTCATGAGTGTGAAAAGAGGTGAAGTATGGTGGTCTTGGTCCGGGTAAGTAAAACGAGGTGTAGGCCGAGGTTTGGTGTGTGAGGTTAATTTTGGTGGTGATAATTGAGCAAACGGATAATTGAATTTAAACCGTTTTCTTTATGTCTGTTTCTTCCGGTAGGTCAAGGTGATGAGGGAAACAAGGGTGCTTTGGAATGGTTGAAAATGAAGGATAGGGTTCATATATAGCCCGAGACCGCTTTTTGGCTATATCCAATTCAATTCTTTTTAAATCTTGCTTGAATAGCCCGAAGCTCAATCTCTTTCTCGTTTGAACTGGAACCCATGTATCCTCTTTCGATAAATGCCTCGAAGTTCGCATCCAGTTTGGTAGCTTGTTTGTTTTTGATGAAGATAAAGATTTTTAACCTCTTCGGATATCTCGTCTATCGATAGGCTATCCCTTCGTCTTGGTGGTCGAGGGTCAAGCTTGGAATCAATCCTTAGCAAAGTATGGTTCGACAAACAAAGATTTTGAGTCTCCGGTTTAAAACTTCCTCGGCTTGTGAGGACTGGAAATTTCCTTGGGCATCAACTTGTCTTTGGGAGTAGCATATGGTTTGGATAAGATTTTGTTAGCTTGATCAACTCTTCTTTCAAGGGGAGGAAATTCCTTTTCATAAGGATTGAGCATAGCAATACAAGAAACGGCTTGAGGAGCGGCTTGAATTGGGGGCCGCAACAAAAGGTTCGATGGAGAATCGAGAGCAACATCTCGAAAGTATCTTTTAACAAGGCCATGGTGACTGTTTCTAACATTAGTTCAACAAGGGACATGTCTCTTGAAGATTTTGTTTGGAGGAGGAGGCGGTTGCCAACGACGTGTAGAACGCCTAGAAGAGACCGGGCACGAGCCATAATCATCATTGTCATCAAACTTCTTATTCTTGTGAGATCTACAAGGAGATCCAGGAGAGGACTTGTTTTTTAATGCGCGCTTGTGAGCATATTTACAAGGATATAAACCTTGTTCATCATCAGAATCTTCCCACCATTCAGGAGTATCACACTCACATTGTGGATCACACATTCCTGATCCTGGGACATCCCATAAAAAGTGACCATTGATATGTGAAACATAGCAAGGCTTGGCATCCCGTTTTATCCAAGCAATTGGCGGGTCTCTTCGGAGGGTGTGTGGCGGGTGTAAGTGACAACATTCTTCCACTAGGATGTGGGTTTGATGGTCCGTATACTTGGTCTAGTGAAAGTGGTTTTTGATACACCATTTCCAAGGTCTTCAACCTTTGGTAGAGTAGTGGTGTGGACATCCGGTCATTTCTCATGGAAAAGCTTTTCATAATTGCTAATCCATTCCATAGGCATAATCTGAGCAAGTTCATTCTTTGGGATCTGCCTCGGAATGGATAATGGATGTTTCATCTGCTCTATTAGAGACCGCAACAAGGGCATCCGTGGTTGAATTAGGAAGTTCAAGATCATAAGCATGATTCTCGGACGATAGATAATCGATGATGAAGTGTAGCCATAATGGCTTGAGAGTCTTGTTCTCGCTCCCCGTAATCTGGATCTGAACTTTTAATCTCCTTGGAAGAGTTAAATCGAGAGACCGACATTATAATCGCCGGATAGTCGGGATAACACCGCCATTGCTAAGAGTGGTTAGGAGTGCACCAATAAGAGCATGAGAATAGTTCTTATAGGTGGAATCTAAAAGAGCTACTTTAGCGAATGGGAGTCCTTTTCTTCCATGAAGGGTGAGAGCCGAGCGAAAAGACCAAAATGGAGATGAGTATAGCCTTCGAGATCTCCATTTAGCAATGAGATCCGGAGAGATCTCAATGGTGGAATATTGCTCTTGGGTAGTTGCTTGGAGAGTACACTGTTCAAGTTTGGTAGATCGAACAATTTCTTGGACATGTGGTCTTCTCGTTCGAATAATGGATCTGATGGAACGGTAAATGAGTTACTTCGTGGAAGTAACCGTACGAGTTAAGGAGTGGTAGATCGAGATCCAACAGACGATCGGGATGATGGGTAACTTCAATAAGGTTCTCTATTTTGTTGGAAAGAGTTCTCTTCATAGAGGAGACAAATTTCTAGGAATAAAGGGAGTGATAAGAGAAGAAGATTCGAGAGGTAGATGATTGAGGTGGTTCACTCATACTGGGAAAGTTGTTTTCTACTCACCTATGTCCTAAGTATCTCGGCATTATCTGCAAAATTCGCGCTCGCTCTGATACCACACTAGTGAGGGTGGATGTATCAGGATCCAAATGACATTGGGGCTAGAAGATCTCGACACAGTACCAATAATGCCATCGGGACCTTGATCTATCCTATCTAACTATCCGGATGACCAGAAAGTTTGATAAACCGAAAATTATTATACTGGACAGTTACCAGGAGATACATACATTGATGGGGAGATGCTTAATCCAGTGGACAGTCCGAGCTTTTTCGGGACTTATCTCTTGCCCATGCTCAAAGACACTTTAGGATTCAAACATCTTCCCAATCAAGGCATATAATACTGGCATATTCAGTATCCTAATTTTCAATACTCTCACATACTGGATCGTAATCCCGATTCTTACGATCGATGCACAGTTCCTCATGAAGAGGCAAGTGCGAGCATACCGGGAATCGAAGGAACAGATAATGCGATATACGAGAACTAAGGCTTTCGAAACGGGAAAGGGAGTTTAGAAAGAAGTCATAGGAAACACACTCGGATATTATTGATCAACTCCGATCTGTTACAATCGAACACAAAGTCTCGCTTATATAGAGAAGCGAGTCATTACAAGACAAACGGGGAAAAGGACAAGACCGAGAAAAGTAGTGGCTTCAAATAAAAACGACAGACGCAATACATGATAATGCTTGACATTATTAACTTCACGCCCGAAAAGTAAAGGACACGTAATATACATCGAAAACACATGACTTAAAACTGAAACCGATGAAACGGGTTGCGATGCGTCTGCAAACACTAGCTATGGGGACCACCCTTTCTGCATTGATTCGTGATCGGGAGAGAGATTGTTGTTGTCACCATCATGTCATAGTAGTTGGACCGGAGATAGCTGAGTGGATCAAAATCAGCGGGGGATGGATCTGGGCCAACTGGGTTATCTCCTGAACTGTGGTCTTGGGCCTGTGGTTGAGAACAATGGGCTGGATACTGAGACGAGCCTGGGAGAGACAAGAGTAACTGTGTGAATTGGTCCTCATCTTCATAAGGGTCCCGAGAGTCTTGAAGAATATTTCCCGAGAGTCAAGGGGAAGTTCCGCCGCTTGTGAGGAAGAAGCATAGTATGGTGACACATAATGAGGCTCGGTTGGTACAATTCATCATATGCGTATGCCTTATCTTCACCGGGTACGGGACGAGGATAGTACGGTCTTTGGAAACAGATTTGTTGTAGTTGGCAAGGATGAGACCGAGTTCCTTCCATTGTCTTGGTCCTGGCCGAACCCAATCAAGAGATTCGATCCAAAGCGGGCATTGGTCTTTAGTTCTACACCATCCGGCTTCGTGCATGATAAGACCTGCTAAGAAAAAACACACAAGAAAATCTTTTTTGTTTTGATTTTTGAAGGAACCAAAGATTATGTTTTTCTATGACATTAAACAAAGAACCTCTCCAGAAATGAAGAGGGGCAAAGAGTGTGAGGAGTCTGACTAGGGCAGAATCTTCATTGTGACCGTTGGGCGTATGTAATGGTAGACAGTAAAGGGGCTAAGGCAATGGAGCTGGTATGGAGAATAGTCATTGTCCATACATACCATAAAAGTTCATCGTGTATGGCACCTTGAATGAACGGGACGAGTAGTGTATGGACGAGATAGGTGAAATCTTTGGATTTTAGGAATGAGATCGGTTCTATTGAATAGAAGATGGAGCCAAGAGTAGAGGTGTTCATTGGCATATTTTTGGAAGTCTCGTGAAGGAGTGGAGATCGGGAATTAGGAGGGAGGACAGTTGCTTTAGTGCAATAGGGCATGGTGGTAGGAGGATGGCTTTCGAGAGGGTAAGGATGTAGAGAATCTCAGTGGGTGAGGAGGAGGAGTCTTTTGAGGTCCGGAAAGGAAGTCTCGCAAGGATGTTTTGGGGACCATCGAGGTGTTTAACCGTGAATTTATAGCGTGAGAACCAGTCTTTCCACCGAGTAACCGGGCATCCGGCGGTAACTTCTTTTTGGATCTAGCATCTTTGGAAAAGATGTGTTGTCCATTTCTACCGTGAAGTGGTAGGGGCTCGATGAAAGCTAAACTTTTCAATTCCACGTTTGACAAGGATCTCTTTATAGGTAGCATGATAATGTTTCTCGAGTCCTTGAATTGGCCACTTGCATGCCCACAATCTCGTACTCCATTAACATTCCAAATAAACTAATTTAGAATTTTAAAATGTTATAAAATTTGAGAAATTATCAAACTATCTTTGACCCCTTGCCGAGCTCGCGCTAGTGCTAACGGCAAGAATCCGACATTGGAGCTTTGGTGAGACCAAAGCTTAGAGTTCAAGATCCGGAGGTCTCGAATTTTTTATTTTTATTTTTTATTTCTCAAGCAAAAAAATTCATTAATTTGGATGCTAAAGTTGTAAATAGAGTCATCCGGAGCTTCTTTACGATTTTAGTGTTCATATTAATTAATGACTTTTGCTTAAAAAATTCAAAAAAAAAATTATGAGACCATCGGAGCTCTGATTGACCCTATTGACGACTATAGCATTTAGAGCGGAAATTGGGCCGAGCCCGTCAGCCGGCCGTTTAAGCCCCGGCCCCGTAGGGCTCGGGCTTAAAAATCGATCGAATTTTGAATTTGGCCCCGTAGGGCCGGGCCTAGCAGGCTCGAGGCCTGTAGGCCGGCCCCGCAGGGCTTCGGCCGGCCCGTTAGGCCCGTTTTTATCGTAGCATCTTTTTTTAAAAAAAAAAATTAATTACTTGGCCTTTATCTATGTATTTTATATGTTATAGAGTTATTTATCCATCTAAGCACAACTACATAAATACATAATAACTATACTCCGAATGTGACAATTGACAAAGATAGTTGTATGCTTCTTATATTTTATGTGAGTCATCTAATCTTGTTTAATTTAATGCTTCTTATGTTTTATGTGAGTCAATTGTAGACAATGGTTTGTTTTTTGTTATTAATTAATGAATGTGTTTATTTGTTGGATGATTTGTATTGTTTAGATATTAATGTTGATAATATTTATTTGATAGATTAGAATTTTAATGGTTGCAATTTACTAATTATATTTCTCTGGAAAAAACCAGAAAAAAAATAGTTAAAATTTGGAATAGTAATTTTCAGACCCTGTAGGGGCCGGCCCCGGCCCCGTACTATCGGGGGGCTTTGAAAAATGACATTTTCGTTCTTCCAGGCCCGGAGGGCCGTAGCCTACGATTCCCGGCTTAATAATAGCATTTATATTAACAACTCAAATATTCATTTTGACAATTTTTACTTTAGAGATTAAAAAAAAAAAAATATGAGACCTCTAGGGGTTCAGTCAACCATATTTACGACTTTAGTATCTCTATCAACAATTCAAGTATCTATATTAACGATTTTTACTTGAGAAATTCAAAAAATATATATGAAACCATTGGAGCTCAAGGGATCGGTCACCCGCCAAAGCTTTAGCGAAACGATTAAAGAAGGCCAACAAACTCCGAATGATCATTGCGGCTAGGGTTGAAGATTTTTTATTAAAGGCTAAAATACACTTTTGGTCCTTTAAGTTTACATGAGGTATACTTTTGGTCCCTTAACTTTATAAAGTATACTTTTAGTCCTATAATTCTAACACCGTTAATTTTACTAATGGAAGACATAAACTCAAGTGATAACTGTGTAAACTTAAGTGGTTACTATGTAATTAGATGCTATTAAGATTAAATTTGAAATACGGAAAAATTGAAGAATATATAAAATTTGTGTAATTAAATGTTATTAGTCATCACTTGAGTTTGTCGCGTCAACGTTTTCCATTAGCAATATTAACGGTGTTAGAATTTTATGACCAAAAGTATACTTTATAAAGATAAGAGACCAGCTTCTTGTTTGGGCTCTGCCCCGTATGAATACCAAAAAAAAAAAAAAAAAGAGGATAAGAGATCAAAATTATATTTTAGCCTTTATTAAAAAATAAAGATGGTTGGGTAGTTTTCTCAAATTTTTTCACATTTTGAAGTTCAAAATCAATCAATTTGGAATTATTGAAATTCAACATATTTATTGGACCTTGGGATAAATGTTTAGGGGGCCAAATGTATACTCATTAAGAAAAAAATATTTGGGGGCCAAATGTATAAATTTTTGGGACAAATGTGTAAATTTTTTGCCCAAATATAAAATTTTGTATAAAAAAATCCTTTTTATATTCAATATTTGGGACAAATTTTTATTTTTGGGGGGGCCATGGCCTCTCCTGGCCCTTGAGAAGATCCGTCACTGCATACTTATATATATTTTTTATTAATTTTGACAGTATTTTTAATTTCTACCTTTTTCTCTGAAAAAAAAAAGAGCCAATGCCAAAAAAAAAAAAAACATGTTGTAGTGAGATTTGTAAACTAAAGAAATATTTATCTTTTGTTTAACCAGTTTACCAGTCCATATTAAAGTAACGCTTTTTTTCTATAACACATATTAAAGTAACATGATTCCTCTGTGATGTAATGTAAGAAAACCACGCAATTTACGAATGATGAAAAGTACAGTTTATTAGATTTTTTAGGAGTATTATATAAGGAAACTACGTCATATAAAAACTTTTGGTCAGTTAATACACACACATACACGCATAGTGTTATACTCTCTTCGGTCCTAATTATAGAAACACTTTACCAAAATTTGGAGAGATTAAGAAAGTGAGTTAAATTAGTTAATTATGATTATTTTTCTAAAATATCCTTTCTTACAATTTAAAATGACATTGTAGACGAATGGTTGTGTAGATTCGCACGAAAGGTAGGGGTATGTACTGCTGCAAAGGCAGAAACGTCGGCTGTATTGTATGGGCTTGAACTGGCCTTGCAATGTTGTTTAGATATGTTAGTTGTAGAAACTTGATTCCAGTCTGTTAAAACATATTAATAGGAATGTAAAGAAGTTTATATATATATATATATATATAATACCGAGTGATCGATATTCAAGTTATCCTTAGCAATTCAATTGTAGAAGTATATTTTCCAAAATCAATCACTTTAGGGATAGTTACGGAAAATATTTTTTAAAAATATTAAATTTATTTTATTTAAAAATAAAAAAGAAAGTAGAATCTCTCACTTAAGCATGTTGTTAAATTAATTATTGTGGAGGAAGTATTAGTAAGGGTGATATGGAAAAAAATATGAGCAAAATTACTCAAAATTATTTTATTAAAAACAATATAATTGAGGTGTATATGACATTAATGAGTCGCAAGCATTACTTATTTTATAAAATATACAGATATATTATTAAGTTATTATTGTCTTTAATTATTATTAAGAAAGTATAGATAGGGGTATTATAAGAAAAAATTAACAAAAGTTAAAACTTGCTCTTATAATTAGGATCAAAACTAACTCTAAAATTTGTTCTTATAATTAGAACCGGAGAGAGTATATATTTAGGACAGTAGGTGGTGTACACACATATGCACACCCGAGTTGTTAAATTTTAAAATGAATTTTATGTGACAGGTAATCATTTTAAAAATGGCCTAAAGTCTAAACCTCGCTGTTGATTAGTATTGTTGCAGAACGGAAAGATGCATGGGTGTAACGAATGTACGTGTTTCGGTTGGATGCGTGGAGATTAGCAAGTGGATGGAAACGGTCTCCCAAATGAGATAATTGACTGCCAACATCACAGAGTATGTATCCGGACTTATAAAGCCCCATTTGTCACGTGAGACTGATGGTAGAGCTACGTCATTTTTCGGACAACAAGGTTGGGTTAGTTTATGTTGATTGAATTGGAGCGGAGGAGAAGGGATGAAAGAATTTTTCAAAAGCGACAGCCAAATTAACGAAAGCCAAAGTTATGAGCTGCCAACCGATGAAGAGGTAGGTATGGAGATAAAAACTAAAAACGCGAATGGAGCACTGTGAGAGGAGAACGTGGGAAACTACAGAATCTACGTGCATGGATTCATATATTTTGATGTGCACCGAATGCTTGAACGCTTGAACTTGAAAGTCGAATAAATGTGAAAATTATTGACCATAATAAATGGAACCGATCGACAAAATCAAATCAATAGTTCTCAAAAAAGTTTAACTCGTAGTGGCAGGAGGCTCTTCCCTTCCCTTTTAAAATTGGGGATTTAACGTTGTTTATTGAGATGTTGAATGGAAGGGGCATTAAAATAAATAATTGGATTCTTAAATTAGTGAGGGGGGGCGAGTAAATAATGCGATAAATATGGCGAGATGCATTATGATTTAGAAAATGAAATAAGCAAGTACGTACGAGAGGGGTGGCCGGATGCATGCAGGAGATGAGCAGAAGCAGGGAAAGATGTAGTGAATTATATTATTCAAGCAGAAATGATGTATGGGGACAATAATATAATTGATTGGGATGGAGGGATCAGGGGATTGCATCCAAAGCGAGGACGGTGGAGAGGTTGTAAGGATTCATGTAACTGGAAGAAGTAGCGCTCATGATCTGCCGCACAATAAGTCGGTTGGCCTTCTCCGACGGATGGAATGGGTCCCAAAACACATTCAAGGAGCGGTCGGGGCACAAGTTGGAGACCGCCGTGCACAGCCCCAGCCCATTGTAGGGTCCCTGACCACAGCACGCCGTCTTAGAGGTCGTAAAACCAAATGCCGCTGGGTTGGACACGAAGTCGTTGTGCATGCGAGCAGTGTTTGCTGCGATGAACACGTTTCTTCCAAGCTTCTTGTTGAGTCCCTGCAGCATGTGCTCCAGTTGAGGGTTGTATAATGCCGCAGCTCGCTGTAGCTCTGCAGAACAGCCCCCATTCGTGGACCTCATCGCCAGTTCTGCCGGCACGCAACCCAACGGCCCCGTCCCTGTCACTAGAACCCTCCGTGCTCCCAGATCGTAAAGCCTCTGATCCATATCCATACCAGTCAATTGTACGTACGTTAATACATAAATAACAGACACACGTCCGCGTATAGCTAGTTAGTTACCTGCAGGAGTTTGCGAAACTCCACGATGAGAAACTTGACGTAATCAGGCAAAGAATACTGGCGGGACCTGGCAGAATAAGGCACCAAGTAGTAGTTGTTGACAAAATCATTGCCGCCGACGGTGACGAGCACCAGTGCTTGGCTCACCAGCGCTCTTGCCCGCGCTGCTCCGATCAACGCGCTCAATCGTCCTTGGTATTCTTTGAAGTAGTCCAGCTGTCTGTACATCCTTATCACGTTCAGCTGCAAAACTCAACCCTTATTCATCCATTTCATAATGTGGCAACGTATGGTACGTCGTAACTGATGATATATATATATATATATATATTCTTAAAATATAGTACTAATATTCAAATAAGTAAAGGAAGGAAAGACACGCACAAACTGAACGCCAGTGTCGTTGAGGATGCCAATTCCAGCGGAAGCAAAGTTGGCACCTACCAGGAGTTTTTGACCTCTCAACTGGGGGCTCAAGTAAGGCAGAGCCGACTCGGCGCCGAGCTGCTGGCCTGGCAACATATATTCCCAAGTGAATAGTTAGGCAGAAAAATTAAAATAGTAGTACGAGTAATGGTGGGTGAGAGAGAGGAAATGAAATGAAAGGAAACAAGAGTGAGAGAGAGACTGATGAGATCAGGGATGTTGAAGCCGTTGGAGAAGCGGCCAGTGGGCCTGCGGGTGGGATAGTCGATTCCATAAGGAGGGGAGTCAGCACGCGCAGAGGTTGCCAAGTAATTGTTGTTGCCGCTGTCAACCAGGGAGTCCCCAAACACGAAGAACGCCCTGGGCCTCTGCCCCTGCCCCTGCCTCGCCCCTGCCCCTGCCCTCCCCATCCTCAAAACCATCACCACCAATACACATATCATCAACTTCAAACCTGACCGCTTACTTCCCATTGTATGTGTATGTGCATATATGCTCCTCTGCATGCCTTTTTTATAGCCCCCCCTACGGCCTACCCCACCATCCTCATTCCACTTTAATTCCATCGAAACTGCCCACCCATGTGATGTGCGTTAATGACATGGTTAGCTTTAACTTGACACTTCTGATATCATCTTCGTGAAGCTTAGCTTTGCTACCGCATCTCCATGAACCCTCCCCACCAACCGCCCTACAAATTTCCCCGACCTGCTGTGAATATATTGATGTATGACAACCACCCAACAATTTAAGACTAAACCTCACTTATTTCTTTGGCTACTGTACGGACGTAGGAGTAGGGTGTGATCATTATTCTGGAAAGCTGCAGCTAAGTCTGCGGTGCCACCCGCCTCCCTCCCTTGATTCAATTATAATTCACCATGTCACAGCTCCCTCCATGTTTTCCCAATTCCTTTATTCTCTTGTACCTACTTCTCCATCTGCTCCTTATTGTTGACTCTCAATAAAATGTCGCCGCCTTCACTCCAAACTAAAGCCAACTGGATCACAACCTTTTTTGGGTTAATTAACTTCAAAATCCAGCTATCTCGTACAACTCATTGTTATGGAAGCATCATAATATTTGAATAATATGATCAGAAAATTACTGAGACTACAAAAAAATGTGAGTACAAAATAGTCCAATAATAAGTGAGAAATATACAATCACTACTTACATCAACGTAGAAAATGACAAAATATTTATATTCCTCACTTACTGTGTATTTAGATTATTCTATAATTACATTATAACTTTGGGATTTCATATATAATTCTTACGGGTCTATATAACTCTGATATTGGCCGCCTTAGGTGCTGCACATTTCGACTATGCTATGAAACCATGCAATTGGCTCAAGTTTGTTTTGGCCAACAGTTGCGTCAAGTTATTACACTTCGGACTCAAAGTTTCTTCCAGATCGTATGGAAACTGGGATGTAATTGGGTCCGGATCTTCTCATTATCACTTTTCTGCTTGTCTCTCATCATCAACTCATCCTGACCGTTGAAATCTTGATCCAAGGGTCCAAAGCAAAATTTAAAAAAACCGCATGCGGTACTCTGGACCCTTGGATTAAGATTTCAACGGGCAGGATGAGCCTGTGAGAGATAAAGGAGAAAGGTGCTCATGAGAGGATCCTCTTCCGATGCAATTAACTCCAGCAGCTAATTGTATATAAGTCTCCGCTTCCTGGATCATCAAGAATGAAAATTGATGAAAATTACAAACACGATATAGTCTGAGTTGGGGAACTACTGAAACAAGTTCTGTTCTTTTTTTTTTTTGCCCACGAACTACGAAAACAAGTTAAAGATTTGTGGGTTAAGAAACAAAATATAAAAGCGGACAAAATTCATCATTCCATTTTCTTGAATAGTCCAGTGCAGTATTCACAAACTTACGAAGTTTACAGAGGAAACAACGGCTGACTATTCTGGAAAAGCTGTTTAGCTCATTCTTTCCATGCGATTGCTGATGAGGTGCTTTGGGTTGACGTATTAGGTGTGGAGAAGATATTTATTACTCAACAAAAGATAGTTTGCTACTCACGCAACAAAAAATCCTCAAATTTTTCATTTGAATTAAATGTGAGTAATTGACTTTTATTATATTTCGGAAAAAATCAAATTCAAAACTCTTAATTTTTTTTACAGGCACATATATCCTCTTCCAATTCAAAGTACTATAATTTGAGATACGATTAAATGTCAAAATGTGGGCATCTCTTAGTGAGGATTCGGATATTAATTCACCACGTTATGTGTGATTAGCTCGTTAATTCCACGAGATCTAGCCCTCCATGGTGAAACTTCTTAATTCATTAGTTCACTTTAGTGTTTATTTGATAAAAAACTGAGTTGATCATACAGGCTCATGGTGGATGAGCTAGCCTTACATTTTGAAGTGGTTTTTGTATATCTGTAAATTGTCTGCCGATAATGTTTTCGTAATAACAACGAGATTGGGTGTGTGTGGCAGCTCTGTTTTCTAAAATTGTTTTTTACCTTTTAATTTGACCTCTCTATTTTCTCTTCTAAAATGTTGGCCCTGGAAAATTGATGACCCGTTGGCATTAAAGTATGATGGGACTCGCCCCTAGACCGTTGTTGCAAAACTTAGACTACTATCATTCAAGCCTCTCTTTTTTTCCCATCTAGCTAATTATAAAACTAGACTCTTGGTCATTTTTCATCATCTAAGCTAAACCGAAGCAGCCTGTGTTATCTTTCTTTGTTATAATGATCAATTAGAACTAAATAATTGAAAAGTTTCAGGAGATACGGCACCAACATCGCCTATTTAGTTAATTAGAAACATGTTCGATCGAGAACCCGTCATGGGCACATCTAGAACGCTGTTTTATTGTTGCTTAGTGCCTGTTTGGATGTGTTCCCGAGGACACAATTACTTTGCTCCGAGGTAATGTACCAATGCGAAGGACTAAGCAGGTAAGAAGACAAGCTAAGTCTCAGAGATAAATATCATTCCAAGCTTTTCATGTAAATTGGGGAAGAAGGTGGGGCACACTTGTCGCATTGAATTCTCACTGAACAAACATGGAACTAAAATAGAAGCTTTAAAATGGCTGGTGAGGATAGAGAGGAATAAAGCAAGAGACAGAGAGAGATTACACAGATTGCAGTACATATATATGGATATAGAAACCGCTGGTAATTAAAACGAAGACATATATCTATAGATAAATAGGAATTAAGATCAATTGAGGGAGGAAGCGAGGGCGCGATCCAAGGCCAGGGCGGTGCTGAGATTCATGGGGTACATATATTCGGTGGTGCCGCTCATGATCTGCTGCACAATCAAGCCGTTGGCCCTCTGCGACGGGTGGAAGGGATCCCAGAAGGCGTACACGTCCCTGTTGGGGCACAGGTTGGATGCCACCGTGCACAATCCCAGCCCGTTATATGGCCCTTGACCGCAGCATGCCACTTTCGATGTTCTAAATCCTGCACCCAACCAAACCAACATCATCTATCTCATCTACTTTTCATTTCCCCTGCTTCTCTCCCCCACTCCCCTTTCTTTTTTTTGCTTTCATTCATCCATTAATTCCCATATATATATATATATATATGTTACGTGAGATCTCTGCTTGCTTCATTAATATCCTCCTCAACTCCCCTCCCCCTCCATATTAATCACTCCCTCCATTTTTTCCTTTTAGTTGCCGTGTATATATATATATATATATATATATCTAGATTCTGCCTATATATAGTGTACCTATCATTTTCAAACTTTATCCACCACGACCAAGCTCTTATTTTCAACTACTTTATGCCACTCGTCATGTATATACATAGTAACTCCTATGCTGTAATTCATGAATAAAGTGGGAGTGACTAGTAATGTATTACCGAAAGCTGTGGGATTACTGATGAAATCATTGCTCATTCGCTGGGTGTTAGCACCAATGAAGACATTGGAACCGATTTCGCCGTTGAGTTGAGACAGCATCTGGACAAGCTGAGGGTTGAACAGGGACGCCGCCCTTTGCAGCTCCGCAGAACATTCGCCGTTCCGGCTTCGCATCGCTAATTCCGCCGGAACACATCCCAACGGCCCTGTCCCAGTCACCAGCACCCTCCTCGCCCCCAGATCGTACAGCCTCTGCACTCCCACCGCATGCACGTTTTAATTAATGTCCCTCATCTTAATTCATTCATTTTTGCGTGCGCATAAAAATACGCAATATATAAAAATAAAAAAGGATGTAATTCAATTTTCAAAATTCACACACCATATAGTCATATACCAAACACGAGTAAAATATAAATGGGAAGAAAACGAACCCTGAGGATCTTCTTGTATTCGGAGATGAGGTACTTGACGTAGTCGGGGAGAGCGAACTGGCGGGATCTGGCAGAGAAAGGAACGAGATAGTAGTTGTTGACGAAATCGTTGCCTCCCAGAGTGATAAGGACCAGTGATCCGCTCACTAAACGCCGCGCCTCCTCCGCCCCAACCAGGGCGCTCACCCTCTGCTGGTACTCCCGGAAGTACTCCAGCTGTCTGAATATTCTTATGATGTTCACCTGCATGCATTCCCTCGTCAATTCATTATTAAGTCAAGCTAAGTGCCACATACATACATATATATTCGTTCACTACTCACAAACTGTATTCCAGTGTCGTTGAGAATGCCTATTCCAGCGGAAGCAAAGTTGGCGCCCACCAGCAATCTTTCTCCGGTCAGCTCTGGGCTTAAATATGGCAACGTGGACTCTGCTCCAAGTTCCTGACCTGCAATGTAAAATCAGAGAATGAGCAGGAAGGCAGGCATAAATAATGCAAAGCGACGAGTAAGTAACGCAGCGTACGTAACTGATAAAGTCAGGGATGTTGTAGCCATTAGAGAAACGCCCAGTGGGTCTGCGGGTGGGATAGTCAATGCCGTAGGGAGGAGTGTCAGCTCGAGCCGTGGTGGCCAGGTAGTTGTTGTTGCCATTGTCCACCAGCGAGTCCCCAAACACGAAGAAAGCTCGCGCTGCATCTGCCCCGCTCATTCCACTTGCCACTGCCATCACTACTAGACTGATCACCACACTGCAACTCCACCACCTGTACCCCATTGACCTCAACTCCATCGATATTTGCATATTGTATTATGAGAAAAAGCTAGTATGACCTCCCAACTCAGCAAATGTCAACTTTATTTTGATGCCTCACTTCACGTTTACCCGCATGCCTTTTATATATAGTTTCCACAAATACACTAGTGGCCCACGCGCGTTGTGAAAAACAAATTAGTCCAGGGGTGGTTGCATGCATTGCAAATAAATCTAAGCGCCCTCACGTCACATCATCTCGTCCCTTCCCTACTCCTACAGTGCTTGATCATTCTTGCAATTTCTTCCCCCATCCATCTGTACTTTCATAATATTATATACTCAACATAAGCAGGGTGCCATTTTGTTCCGCACCTGTGCATCATCTGAATGCACGCGCGTTTTACTCTTTGTGAACAAGGCATTAAAATAATTTCACCCCCATCGATCTCCATTTTGCCTTTATAATTTTTTTCCGGCATATCTCTGGCTAAGTTTTGACGGTCCCGGAACATGCATCCCAACTACCACATTATTTATTAATTGCGCGCCTGGGAAGACCTTGTTTGCAATTATTTGTATAGCGGTAGTTGATGATATATGAAGTTAATTAATTAGTCCAAATGACCTTCCCCCCAAAAAAATCTTTTATGGGAGAATGAATCATGTCGGTCGCATCTTTACTGGTGCATCAGATCGATGCAGTTTCAATCTCGGTTTATCATATATATACCTATGAATGTAAGCCGTGCGTGCGTGTTTATTTAGTATACATTGTTATGGCTAAAAAAAAGCAGCATGTGCTATATATATATATTGAAGCTTAAAATTGTAGCTGTGATTGTACTGACAAAACTGTACTCTCGTTTATCCTTCAGTGCAATATATAAGACAATGTTTTGCTCTTAGCTCTTTTGCTTCGTCCATATATTGATGGGAGTGAAGACTGTAGATTGCTTGCCCACCGATCCCCTTATCTTGCTGACGGGAATTTTACAGAAGAATGGATTAATTGACAGACGATATTTTATGTTTTTGGTTACCCTCCGGATTAATTCACAGACGATAGTAATTGGCGTCCAGACCAAGGGTTCTGTGCGTCCGGTAATTTTTTTAATGAGAAGAAGTATTATCATAAATTTTATCTTAGAAGTTATACATTATGCTGAGCTGAACGTTTTTCATGGCCTTGATTGGTATTCAGGAGCTGGTTTTTTCACGGCCTCACGTATCACCAACCTAAATTTAATTGGGGCATGTGACAATCGCGTAATTATTAATGCGAGCTGACCCAGCTAATCAATGTTCAGTGGAAGTCATTCATCTCTATCTCATATATCGTACAAAAAGCTATCGCTGATGACACAAGGCCGAGGCTGACCAGTCAAGTTTTTTTAAAAATATTTTTAGGGGTATAGATTCAATCAAAGTTATAGCCGGAAGCAGGACTCGCCCAACTCTACCTTGATGGGTCAGGACCTGATGATTTTAGGCCTAATGTAAGAAAAACACCTATTATCCTTATTATAAAGTATCAATAATTATAAGTTTATTTGGTCTTTTTTATAAGGCACTTGCTTATTTTCAATGAGTATTAATTATTTTTTTCATGTCTACCCATAATTAATAAGGGTAGTGGGCGAAAATAATAGTTAATATGATATTAGAGTTTAGTGCAATTAGTAGGGGTAGTATTGGAAATTGCTTAGATTCTAGGACAACTTTATTGACTTTAACTACTTTTATTGGTTTGTGAGAAAAGTTAGTTGGTACCTTATAATAAGGATCAGATGGAGTATTTTTTTAAGGTCTAACCTGAGAGCATGCGGGTCGGGGCTAGCTCTACAAATCCAAAATATATTTTTCTAAATTTTAACTATTTTTATGTGTGTTTTTTTAAATAAATATAATTAATAAATTGCAACAATTAAAATTCTCATATATCAAATGCATATTGTCAACATTAAAATCTAAACAACACGCATTATGCAATAAAGAAACACAATACTAATTCATAACCAAAAGTAAACTATTGTCCACCAATAACTTACACATAATATAAGAAGTTTATCTCTAAACAACATGAGTATGATTACTACTCCCTCCCGGGTCCCTAATTATAGGAACATTTTTTGTAGTGCAAGTTGCATTACAAAAGTGTTCCTATAATTAGACCAGAAGGGAGTATCATTTTCATCTTCTTCACCGCTATTATTAGTTTCAAAGACATTTAATTGTCCTTCATTTCGAGTAGTAGACTCTGCTTCATAGGTAAAAATATCAAGAATTTCTTTTCCCTATTATAAATACATCCATAATCTTTATTTACAATAAATAATAAAAAAAATGAGTGAAACTATGAGAGTGACTGAGTGAGTTAGTATTAGGCAACAGTGCAGACAAGTAATTTCCTTTATGAGCAGACTTGGTCAGCAAAGTAAGTGGACAACTACCAACTAGTCAAGTTAAAAAAAAAAAAAAAAAAAAAAAAAAAACTTGCCTTCTAGCCGGCCCTTTTCAGCTTGCGGCCCCGAAGGTCCGGGCTTAAACGGACCAACCCGATTTCCCGGGTCTAATCAAAATAGCCAATCAGAATTTTTAAACTTAGTAGGATAAGATTTGTATCTCAGTATATGATGATACATATTTTTCAAGAAATTGCATTAACGCAATTTATAAATTATAAGCCATATAAATTAGTTTGAAACCGCGTAATGCATAAAAAAACGTCTGATTGTAAATGTAAAATACAGTGTTAATTAATTCACTTATATATCATCAGGTAGTCTCTCCCCAAATCTGTAGCTAATTTAATTAGAAGCGACCAGAGACTTTTGTGTGTGTGTGTGTGTATGCCAGGAATGAAGCGACTTGCAATGCAACATACGTTCATGGCTCCAGTTCATCACTGCTTATACTGAGGGAGGTGAAAGAGAGGCAAACAAGTTGATTTCTTGGTATGTATATGAGTCTGTCTAGGCGCTCTCTAGTAATTAAGTGGCTAGCTTGACCGGTGAATTATTCTATATATGTGTGTTTTTTGCTCCCTCCTTTTCATGTTGAGCGAGAAAAAAGAAGTGCGGTAAAATCACCAGGTATGGGGGATGGGAGGGGTTATATATTTTTAGATTAGAAATCGGCTCCCTTCTCCGGCCCGATTGCATTGATGCCTGATAGCTATGGAAGTAGTCGTCAATAATTGAAGTAATTGATTGATTGTACGTGCGTGCGTGCATACAGAAAATACAGTGAAGAGTGGAGGATGACAAAAAGAAAAAGAAAACATTGGATGCATGGGGCCATTGTGTTTGTGTATGGTAACGGAGGATCAAAGAGGAGTAAGAGCTGGAGCTGTACAGATTTAATAAGACCAACCACTCTACACCTATTTCATTGACATAATATAAATAATTTGGCGGGAGGACTGGTTCAACTAACCCCACAAGGCGCAGCTTGTTTGATTCCCCTCCTCTTTTCTAAAACCTACTTGTGAGGCCATTCAATTCCCGACAAGCCCGCAAGTTACTACTCCAGCTTGAAATTAAACCACTCTAGCTCCCTCCTCACGCGCACTTTACCGCTCCTCCGTCCGAACTGAAGTGAGGTTCGTACACCAAGTTAATAAAGGTTAATTAAAAATGAAGGATATGAATTATGCATGTGGCCGGGTGTTATAGTACGTATACGTGTTACTGTTATATTTTGATTGATGAGCATGAGTTTAATGGAAAGAGGAGGGGTGGATGGGGAATGGCGGAACGTAACATATTTGGAGGCGGAGTTAATGCCTGCGAGATGATTCATAATGAAGGAATTGTGGCGCCTCCTAGATGTGGTTCGCTCTTAAATGCCATGCCAGCCTCCGCTTCTTCAATTCCTACCTCCTCATGCTTAGCTTGTTGCTACATCTGCATATACTCTATATATATAAGCGTCTCTCTTTCACTCTACTCCATCAAATCCATACGTGAGTATACATATATACATCCTTCAAATAAAATAACTTCTTGTTGGAAATTATGTCCTAGGGCAGATCATTGTACCTTAAACGTTTACGTTATTTAAAGCATTTCTCTGTTTAGTTATCATATCATTTGCATGTTTATAGTGATAACTGTATCATTGAATATATCATAAAGATTATCCTAAATGTCCCTGGTCGGTCATCCACATGGGAATGAAGATGAAATAAGACTAACATGACTTTGATGAGGTATGGAAATATGAATCAAAGTCATAGGCACTTGTAAGAATACAAGGTGCTGGACCGACACACTATGAGAAAGCTACATGGATTAAATCATGTATAACCGCGTCATAATGCCCTTTGACCTTAGATCATCATGGATTCCTACATGAGAGTCGCTGATCTTTGACTTAGTCGAAAGTCACCTTTGACTGGGTGATGATAAAGGCTTTGATCAGGATTAGTAGTTTTCATGCAGAGGAATGTGAGTCAAGATGAAATTTGTCCCTCACATTTGTAGTGAGATAATACTGGGCTCCTCGATGAGTGGGTGTGGGTTTGAGAAATGTATGGCCATACTACGATGGAAAGGAGTTTCCATTTCAATTGTTAGACTACTCAAGAATCGAGAAAGTAATGGTCAAGAACAGGAGGTTGACATTATCCATGCTTCATCCCTGACTAAATTATCGCGTGATAAAAGGGACGTGGCATTGTTGTACTCAAGAATCCTAGAATTTGCGAGGGAAACATTCTTCCCTCGCAAATGATCAAATTTGCGAGGGAAAATACTTCCCTCGCAAATTCCAGATTTGCGTGGGAAAATTCACTAAAAAAAAAAAAAAAAAACGTTTTTGCAACAAAAACAAAACTTTTCCGTCACAAATTTCAAGTTTTGCGACGGATTCCAAATCCATCGCAAATTTCCATTTTTTTTAAAAAATATTTTTTGAAATTTCTTTATTTTATTTTTTTAATTACGCTTTAATTTTTTATTTTAAAAATTATATTCTTTTCCATTATTTTTTTTTAATTTTTTTTAATTTCTTTATTTGATTTTTTAATTTTGTTTTAAAAATTATATATAAAAAACGTTGTATAACATAAAAACTAATTTATAATAACAATCATAAAGAGTTTTACATAGAAAACACAAAATATAAGCAATAGCGTTGCAAAGAACAAGTACTAAAAAGTAGTCTAAACAAAGAAAGATTGTGATCATCATCATCATCGGATGATCACCGATCACCACCACTAGAGCCGACTGGACCCTTGTTTTTCATTAGGGACATGAGTTGAAGCTGCATCTGCCTAACCATCTCGCGTGTCTCGTGGAGCTCATTTACTCGTCTGCATTTGTTGTTGCCTGTGCTCGGCTCATTTCATTTGCCTCCATTTGTATCTGCTTTGTCCGCTCGGCAATCGCTTGCTCCCGCAAAGAAAGCCTTCATCTTCTTCAGCTCATCTGCAAAAACATTAAGAAATACGTTTATTTTTTGTATTTCATTTAAATGGACCAGGGAATGAAAATGTAACAATCAATATCAAATGTATTACGTTTACCTACAGAGACACTTTCAGTGCTAGATGAAGAGCGCTTTGTTTGCCTAAGTCGACTGGCAGAGGCACCGTACCCGAAGACTCTGCCTTTGCTGTTAAATCCACCTGCAACCTGAAAGAATAGACTCTCGTCGTCGGACTGAGATGATGCGGGGTCGGTCCCACTTTGCGAGTCTCTTTCTTGCGTCAGCCTCTGATAGGTTTCCTACAAACAAAAAATACATCACAAATAAGCCATGTGAAATGAAATAAACATGTTGGTGTCTGAAACAAAGAATAAATGCAATATAAATGTCTCACCGCCACTTGCTGCGACTTGGTGTTAATCCAGCGCCTCTCACTCCCTTCGATCATTGGGAATAGTCCGCTCAAAAGCGTCCACTCAACATCTTCGGAGGAACTTCCCAGAACAATGGCTGCAAACACAAATTATGACCGTTAATAAATTGTTTCAAAGTACAAAATATTGAATAATTAAATAGAAAATAACGTGTACTCACAATTTTTCGTCTATGCTCACTCATTGGAATGGAGCCGCTAACATATGAAGGTCCTTCCTGGTTGGCCCTATTTTGCTTATTTTTCTGACTTCTATTATTAAATTTCTCATTGACGACCCAATTTTGAAGTAATTGGCCTGCGGTCTCGGTTCAATCCAATCTTGCTTGCACGTACCCTTTCTCAATTTATAAAACCTCTCGATCAACCACCGGCTTTGCCCTTATGGTTATAAGCTTTTTGCAAATCTTGACGATGTTCAGCAACGTCCTAAACTTATCCTGAAAATCAATAACGAACAATTAGTGCTCCAAATTTTAAAAGTACTTAATCAATTTACATTTCGATAAGAAATTAATAACCATAAAACACTCAACTTACCAAAAATTCATCGAACCAAGCATCTGATTCTCCTTAGGAATCTGTGTCCACTTGTCCCAATGTTGATTGAAATTATGGAATATTTGGCTTGAGATGACATCACCACCGATTATAAGGCTCAAATCAAGACGAGAGGATATGATGCAAATATGAGCATACAAACTAAAGGTAGAAAATCGTAACATTATTGGTAACTTTACATGACTCACTTATTGGTGCCGCCAAGACGGATCCAAAGCTTCCCTGTCGCAGGATCTTTCTCTCCCCAGATTGGTGTATTGGAGGAACTACCTCCTTCGTCGACCTCGCTCTGAGGCGACGCAGTGTGCTGAAGGAAAGAATGTGAACTATTGAAGATGTTTGTACATAGATGGTTAAAGAAAACTAAACATATGTAAATCAATCAGAAATGGTAAAGTAAACCTATTGTCCCCCTGCTGTGGATCAGTGGAGGAAGACTTTGACGATGACATATAAAGCGACGGTGAAGTTGACAAATAAACCGATAGTGAAGATGACATCTCAAATAGCGGAACCTCTGAAGAAGCGCCTCCCCCTCTCGCCTATGAGGAGCGGATGGCATTGCCCTTCCCCTCTCGATAGGACGGGGTCGCTCGACCACCACCACGTCCACTATCGAACGTCCTCCCGGATGCTCCATCTCGAACACTTATAAACATTATGTCAAAATATATAAAAATAAGATATTTACTTAATATGATAGTAGCGCAGTTACGGAGTATGTAGTAAACAAAGAACTAACACAAATCAACCGGACGATTCCTGTTCTTCGACATCTGCTTGCACGCCTTTCTCTGGAGTTTCATAGTCGTCGAACTCAGATTCTCGCAGCAGAATCAAACAGATTGCTTGGTACATCGTCGTCAGCAATGTTTACGGGCAGTACATGTTCCACATCAGCTTGGAACAGTTCTGTCATGCTGTCATTTGTTTCTAACTCTTTCGACTTGGGTATAATATTCCGTGCTTTGGTTTTGATAACTCCCACCCACTCTTGGCGGGATGTGGGGTATAATGTATAGTAAACTTGTTCCGTCTGTTGAGCAAGGATGAATGGGTCATAACCAACCATATATCTCATTGTCTAGTGGATCTCAATATTTCCATGTTTGTCCACTTTTGTCCCACGCGGACTGTTATCAAACCACTCACATTTAAAAAGTGTCATCACTTTGTCCCACGGGTAACTCAGCTGAATTATGTCAACTAACTTCCTGTAGTAGTCACCCTCCACGCCGTCAACTTGGTCACCTCGACAACATACACTGTAATTGCAACATAGTGTACCTGCGTTCGCTTCAACAGTTGAAAACCGATACCCATTAATTACATATTTGTTGCACCGGATAACACAAATTGCAGCTCCATAAGATAAACCCCACGCAACTTTATTAGGATCTACTAGATTTTCCACGAAGAAGGATCGAAACCATTTTGGAAACTCAAAGTTCGTGAATTGATCAACTTGGGATTCCGACATTAAAGGATTTTCCGATCGGACCCAATTAGAGAAATCACTGTAACAAAAAAATGAAGTTAATACTTTAATACTTACCGTAATAGTAAAAAGAAAAGAAATCTTACTTTAAGTACTGGGCGGCCTCTCCACAGTTGTTTAGAATGTACCACTCCGCTACTCGCTTATCTCTTCCTTCGAGAGCTGACCTCCAATGTTCCCACGACTCGGCCTGGAAAATTAAATATTGATTTTTGTTCGCTTGTATCACCGCCATCATCGTTGCGAGGTACCCCTCTCCATCTTGATATCATTTCAGGGGGATAATAGTATGACGCAAATTTTGTGGCCTCTTCGACTAGATATGCTTCAGCGATAGATCCTTCAACGTACCTTGGATTTTTGATTTTGTGCTTAAGAGTGCGTTAAAACCTACAATGGACAATTAGAGGGTATTTATAGACTAAAGTGAACGAAAGAAATAACTGCACAAAAGAAATATATATATTACCTCTCAAACAGATACATCCACCTATATTGTTGCGGACCTCCTACCTTTGCTTCGTAGGTTAAGTGAACAGGCAAATGTTCCATTGAGTCAAACATGCTAGGAGGAAACGCCATCTCTAATTTGCATAGCGTTATTGGCATGCTCGCCTCTAGGTGCCGTAACTTTTCAACATTAAGCTCAGAAGCACAGATTTCTTTAAAGAACATGGAAAATCCCGTCAGAATAGACCATATATGCTTCAGTAGTACTTTGAAGGCCTACGGCAACAATCTCTGGAAAAAAACATGACAATCATGACTCTTCATCCCGAATAACTTCGCCTCGTGCATGTTGACACATCTTTTCAAGTTTGACGCATAACTGTCCGGGAGTTTTAGATCTTTAACCCATTGCAACAATTCTAAATTCTGCTGTTTGTTTAATGTGTACAGCGCTCTAGGTTTGGAAGTCTGTCCCGTGCCATTCTCCACCAAATGCAAAGCAGGCCTTCTACAAATCGCTTCTATGTCCCGTCTTGCGTTGACTGTGTCCTTCGTCTTGCCTTTGGTATCCATCACGGTGTACAGAATATTGCAAAACACATTGCTCTCAATATGCATGACATCGAGGTTGTGTCTTAACAATTGATCTTTCCAATATGGTATTTTCGAGAAGATGCTGCGTTTGTTCCAATGATGATCAACGTCATATCCCTTAGGTTCGCTGGAAGCAGCCCCCTCTTCGACACTTTGAATATACTTGACCTTGTCCTATATTTATTGGCCACTTAAATGACGAGGTTGATCTGCTTGTTCGGCACATTCCACGTGGAGTCTTTTCTATTTCTCCTAAACGGATGATCAGGGGGTAGGAATCGCCGGTGCCTGTCAAACCAACAGAGACTTTGGATCGTGTTCCAAGCTAAAACCCATGTTTTGTTCAAGACATACCGGGCATGCAAGCTTTCCCGACGTTTGCCGCCCACTCAACATCCCATATGCGGGGAAATCATTTATCGTCCACATTAAGGCAAAGCACGCATTGTGAAATTCTGGCTCAATGATATATCATACGTTAGAACTTCTTCACTCCACCACATTTTCAACTTGTCTATCAAAGGCCTGAGGTACACATCTTCTTTTTTGGGTTGGATGGCCCAGGGATCAACTTGTTAAGAAAGAAAAAATCTCTTCTCATGCACATAGATGGTGGGAGGTTGTACGGTGTCACAATGACAGGCCAACAGGAATAATTCCTGCCTGTATTGCTCAAAGGAGCGAACCCATCCGAAATAGACCAAGACGGACATTACGAGGATCTATAGCAAAGAAAGGATTCGCCTCATCAAATTTACCCTAAGCTTTGGCATCGGATGGATGCGTCACAAAGTTTTCATCCCTGTGATGCTCCCGGTGCCATCTCATGTGAGAAGCCGTTTGTTCGATGCATACAATCTCGAAGTCCGGGCACCGGAGAGGAAAGTACCACATCTTGCTTAATGCTTGACGGGTCATTTTCCTTCCATTCCTCACAACTTTATATCTGTCATGTCCACAGAATTTACAATTGGTCAGCTCAGCATCATCCTTATAATACAACATACATCCTCTAGGACAACAATGGATTTTTTCACGTCCAAGCCCAAGCTCTTTCACCTTTTTTTTTGCTTGGTAAAAATCCTTCAGCAAATTATTGTCTTTGGGAACTACCTTACTCATGATCTGCATCATTTTGTTGTAATTCCTCTTACTCATATGGTGATCAGTCTTCAAGCCTAGTGTTGCTAGGGTAGCTGATAGCGATGAATATTCATTATTTTCAAAGTGTTCGCAACCTTCCCATAATAGACATTGCGCTTCTTGAAGCATTTTATAGAACCTATCGGCTTCCGGATGAGGATCCTCTCCCATGTATGATGGTTGAGTATGTGTACTGGTCTCTTCTCCCATGAATGACGGTTCAGCATGAGTAACGGATCAAAATATCTGCCGATCGACGGTCCCCACAAAGATCCATAACCAACGCTCATGCCATATCGATTAAGGTTTTCTCGATGACTACGGTCCCCGTAATAACCACTCAGTGTCTGTCGGACTTCGCCATGACATTCCCAACATTCATAATCCTTCATGAATCCCTTTTGACACAAATGAATTTTGACCGTGCCCGGATCTTTAAATCTTAAACACTTACATTTGGCACACTTACACCTGATCGCCCTACTTGAATTATTTGAATGCGCCAAAGCAAATTTGATGAATTCTTTCAACCAGAATGCTTGATTTAGTTGTCTTCTATCAGTTAGACATTGTACATCCAACTCCTATCATGATTGTCTTCCATACTTTCTAGATAGTTCAGTTACTAACCTAATTAACATCTCAACATGCTACAAATATATATAAGTGGCCAATACAACTAGCCACTTATGCCAACCAATTGCCACTTAATCAAGAAAGTGAAAAACAAACACATGCATTGAACAAAGAACAGATCCCAACAAGCAATCGAGAGAATGACGATAAGCACACCGTAACATGGGGACATGCATGTAGAGGGGGCAAACAAAGAATAGAACATTATAAGTATTTTGGAGTTTCTAACATATAAAGATTATTTAAGACTTAATCAAATTTATATAATATGCAAAATCAACTTTATCTTTTGTATTTATAATTACCTATTTATCCAAATAGTATTTATAATTTTTTTTCTAAATTATTGATCTTTATTGTATAAGATAGATTCAAATAAAAAAATTAAATAGAGTATTTATTTAAAAAAATTATTAATCGTCATTTTTATAAGAGCCTAAATCAAATAGTTAATTCCACTAATTTTTATAATACATACAAATTTAATTATTCTTTAATATCACACCTTCCTCCTCCTACTTTACATTAATTAATTAATTGCCTTATCCCTAAATATCATTTCTCAACACTTCACTTTTCTAATTTCAACACCATCCTTGTAACACCCCAAATTTTCAACAATTATAATAATATAAAATTGCAATAATTTTTATAAATAATTACTGAAATTCAATAATAACCAAATTTGGGAAGTGTTATTCTTGCCGCACTTGTACTGGACAAGTGCAAGGCTACCTTATTACATTAACATAAATTCAAACTTAACCAAAAATGTTTTATTCAAAGCATAAAATAAAAACTAACTAGAATTGCTAATTGTTCTTTCACTTCTCACCGCTAGTGTAACACCCCCAAATTCTAACAATTTATAATAACATAAAATTTGGGAAATGTTACCGCCGCACTTGTACTAACACTACTACAAAACAGGATACGAGTCCTATTTTTTGTACTTTTGACGTCCTTTTCCAGGGGGACGTATATCTGGGAGGCGCCATAGGGAAAACTTAAGGAGTCCTATTTTAAAATTAGACTCCTTAAGTCATGACTTAAGGAGTCTAATTCCACAACTTAGACTCCTTAAGTCTTGACATTTGCGCTCTGAGATATCACTTAAGGAGTCTAAGTTTACGGAATTAGACTCCTTAAGTCATGACTTAAGGAGTCTATTTCCGTTACTTAGACTCCTTAAGTCTCACTTTAGGAGTCTAATTCCAATATTTAGACTCCTTAAATCTCACTTTAGAGTCTAATTCCAATACTTAGACTCCTTAAGTCTCATTTTAGGAGTCTAATTCAAAAAATTAGACTCCTTAAGTGTTGTTTTTTAAAAAAAAAAAATATTTGCTTCGTATATTCACTATCCCACAATTTCTTGCAAAAAACACCCTTACATAAACAATCACCATAATGTGAGAATTGCATACAACACCTAGCTATGTCTAAAAGGTTAGCTCGCCTAACCTTATACGTAAATGAAATACATGCACCTTTTATAAAACAAATATCCCAAGAATACATAGTTCATGATGAGTTGGACATAGAGGTAACAAATTAGTACAAACTTGGCTAACTTCAAATCATTTCAACCAATTAGCTCTAACTAATTCAAGTGGTAACTACTACTACTTCTATGTACAATAATCACCACAAAGTGTCAAAATGTTGTCTAGCTACCCGCTAAGGTATAAGTTAAATCAATCAAGTGAATGAATTAATTACACAACTAAAGTACAACTTCAAAAATCATTTGAGAATGAACGAAAAAGTACCTCCTCAAAATCAAGGGCACGTCCGCTCCGAATGATGGAGTACATGTAGAGCATAACGTAGTTTCCACACTCCCAACCCCCTGGTTTTGACAATAATACCTCAAGAATAATATTATTTCTGTTGAAAATATAGCATGAAAAAATCATTTTTAAACTTTAATGTTGTCAACTTGTGTTGAAAATATTAAATTTTATCTTTTTTAATTTGGGACAACTCTATATATTGGTTAAATGGATACAAAAAACACTTGATGTATTATATAAATAAGAGATATAAAGGTATTTTGGTCAAACAAGATGCAATACTAGCTCGTCTATTATAACAAGAGAGGTCAATGCGAACTCAAAATTACCTCCTAATTTAGTATAGTATATAGCAACCAACTGTATGATCATTGAATAATCATAATAAAATTACCATTGCGAATTCTACAAAAGCAATTCGAGTTGAATGAGCATGATCTCCTAAAAGCCTCAAGCGGGTAACCTATAATAATGAAGGAAAATGAGTGTAAGCAAACATTTACGATAGTTGTTTTCAAGCTAATGGCATAAGATGTCTTGGACTGACCTCACCACCACAAGTAGTTTCAAAGAAGTTCTTCACGCGCTTGAGAAATCTACAAGATAATTGAGGTCAAAGGTGATTTAAAAAAGCATTAGAAAAATCCAACTCTAAGTATCATGCTATACATGCAAAAAAATAGATGCATTATATCATGACTAGTAGGCCCAAGCGGTCCCTAATCTTGATTGTGATTGACAAATACTTCCTGAACCACCATTGTTTTGTCAGGCCTTATTAGAGTGTTTCTATGGAGTGTTTCTATGTTTGATGCAAAAGCTAGATGACTAATCTCCCACAATAAAGACAGCTTTTACTTTGGAAATGTTTGGTATTCCTTTCGGTTCAAATATTTGATCATATAAAAAGGACCGGAGATTTGTCCATACCCTAGGGAGGAATGTGGATTCACAGGAAGGATGGCGCTTTGGAAGGAAGGACCTTGACCGGATAGTACCCAAGCACAAGTACCACCAAGGTTTAAAGTCGCTCTTGCACCACCTGTTGCCACAGTCCAAGATAAATGCATCAGATAGATTTAAAACATAATGGTCATTTGGCATGCATGTCCATATGTCATTTGGCATGCATCAGATAAATTTGAACTTTTGGAGTCACGGATCACCTTATCCGAATAAACTAAGATAAACTCAAACCCTAAACCCTTTGTCTTGTTCCTCCTTCCTCTAGCCCTCTCGAACTTCCTTCCCTTAGATCGCACATAAGGCTTGGTGTGGGCATGGGCACGCTCGGAAAGCAGACCAAAATGCTTCACAAACTTCACGAGCATTCTTTGGACCCCTAAGAAGGACCTGCTTCCAAGAGTTACGAGATGAAATTTACCGTCCAAAAACAGACAAATATCAAAATTTCCAAACATTTTCAATCAATTAAACTACAATGCAAATACACAAACATCTCGAAAGATGAGGCAACGGGGTTGAGAGACAAACTAGCTAAAGAAAGAGGATTGGATATTTTGAAACAAGTGAGGAAATCAACATCAAAATACAAGATTTTGTGCATATATAATCAATACTATTCCCTTGGTCAGTTAATTATTAGGAGACACATATCGAGATATCCACTAAATCAGCACCTCCAACAAAATCTAAGAAGCTTTCTATATAACATAAAGGACACGACGAACAAAAAAAAGTGCTGCAGTGATTCCAGTGTGACGGCCCACATAGGTCTACCAAGTTCTAGACATAGAAAAAACATAAATAGATACACATTCACTATGATATAGAGACATGGTTACTGAAATACTTAAAAAAACACAATGGATATTAGAAAAAACAAAAAAATAGTAACATTGCCACATACCGTGTTCTGTCCCAGTGGGGCCCTAAGAGCAAGCTGATCAAATGTCAAGCACTCACCACCTGCCTTTTCTATCCTGGCTCTAGTCGTTTCGTGAACCCGAACGTCGTAACTTTCATTGCGCGCTTCATAAACCCTTATATCATCGGTCACGCACGACAATCATAGCAATCTTATCTTCCCGCGAGAAAGGAATTACAAAGACAAAATTAACGGGAACTACTACGAATTAATTAAATTATAAAGGGTACTAAGACATAGATATCTAACCTTTCCCTTCATAAATTTTATCAACCTTGACAGAGAAAGTGGAGGCTTGTTAACCTTGCTCATGAAGAATCGCCTGAGTATCACAGCATTGTAATTGCTACTAGTTCTCCGAACAAGGAAGCGATAAAGCTGATCAAACAACATAATCAGTATAATTCAATGTATAGAACAAACAGGAAACATATAAAATTGTATGAAAATAAAGATTAAAATAAAGATATTCATAATACATGGAAAATGACAGATCTGAAACCTTTAAATAGTGACCATGAACCACTTAAACCCACCTATTCATTGAAGGTAGAAACAAATTAAGAGTAATGGTTCCCTCGATAAAGCATAAATCATCCTATATCAAGATTAGCATGGTTTAAAAAGGCATCATCGGGAACGTTTCATCTTAGAAAAGAAAAAAATTGCCACCAAAACAAGAATTGAAACTGAAAATGTTAGAAAAAATAACACCAAGGTGATGATAAGATAAAACTATGAAATGCTAATAATTAATATTGACAAGAGAGTCCCTTTGGTTAGGAAAAAGGCATGCAAAAATGAACGTGTGAATTTATATCAGTGGAATAATTATTCAATGTCCAAAATTCTTCTAATGTATTCTAAATGAAATGAAAACCCGGCCACCACAAGGGGTTGCCAAATTGCAATCAACTTTTCATTCAAGAGAATACGAATCACCGTTATTCTCTACTATTGAGAGACCAAAAATGAAATAAAATGTGAGTTATTCCAGGCTCGGACAAATGTGGATAAATCTATTCCCATACCTTCGCATGATGAAGGCCTCATAATGAGCCGATCACATTTATCATCATCGTAAGAATAAACCCATCGACCATCACCATACACTCTTACAACTAGCAACTTGATCGACAAGAACATATTTTTCGAGTCGATAAATTTCTTTGAAAATTAAGAATATATATACTTAAATTCCACCGAAAAGAGTAGGGATCGTTCGAGACCCGACCAAGAGCTTGAGGTAGATATCATTGGACTTGGGAGCGCTTCTTTTGGTCTTCTTGCTCTTACCACCACCTTAAGATCGATACCCCGTGTAAAGAAAAACACCCCAAGTGAGGGAAGAGGCGAAAGAAAGAAGAACACAAAAAGAAACACTGATGAGTAAGAGGTTGAAGCATTGCAGCTCGGGTGATTGCAAGCTCCCTCCTTGCTCAGCCTGAACGACGCTACGACTACGAAATATAAACTGGGGAGAGGATCGATTGAGGTAGGGTTTTGTTGATGTGCCACCCTGACTATGGAGCCGTGCCTGCGCGAGCTGCGAGAGATGGATGAAGACAGATGCAGATGGCAGAGCAGAGCACAACGGTAGAGCGGAGGGACGGCGGAGTGAGGCAGAGACAAGGCGGACTAGGGTTGAGAAGAAATCTGAGAGAATGAGAATCGATGGATAGGCACGAGGGAGACAACGCGGGAATGGGTTTTGGGTTGGGGAAAAATGACCTAAGGAGTCTAATTACTGAACTTAGACTCCAAATTCCGACCTAGGGAGTCTAATTTTCAGACTTAGACTCCAAATTGTTTCCCTTTTTTCGCCTGGGCCCACTTTTCGCTTGCTTTTGGCGCTAGGGCTGCACTTTTGGCGTTTAAGAATTAAAATTAGACTCCAAAAGTCATCTGCTAATTACAAAAATGCCACCGCGTTTTTTTTTACTTCCTTTTTTAAGAATAGGACGCCAATCAAGGACGCAAAAGCCAATTTCTGTAGTAGTGTAAGACAAGTGCAAGGCCGATTACATTAAAATGAAACCAAAAGTTGAGGTTCAACTAAAGGAAATATGTCTAATACATTTTATTGAATTCATAAAGATTTTGTAAAGTCTAGAATTAGCTAGAAATCACCGAGACGTTATTCTCACAAACACTGTTAACCCATCCTTTGCACCCCCGTTTCACCGAAAATTTTGCTCCCCGAAGGATCATCACACCCGAACACAAATATTAGTAAAGCTTCGGTAATCCTAATAAAAACAAGGATGATATAGCTCAAGTATATTAATCAAATCAAATATGTAATCACATAGTAATTGAATCAAATATCATATCACATCGAATCAAATATTACTCATTATCTTTTTAAATTATTCCGCACTCGAAACCCCGCCTATTTTAGTTTAGTGGGAAGAGAACCATGGTAGACCCTAAACCCCGCTCTACCCCGTGACCCGAAACCCCGCTCACAAATCATCAAATCGGTGGCATAAAACCCAAAGGTTGTGTTCATCACTTTAGGAGATATCATCCCAAAGCTATCTTCCCACTATTAATTCATTACAATCACACACAATTAGGAAATTCAATCTTGTCACAATCATCAAATTTCTTCATTGAATACATTAGTTGCTCAAGGGCATCATAACTTTCCAAACTATTCAAGAGCATAATAATTCAAATATTTGATATTAGATCTAACTCATTCATTATTATAATTCAAATATCTATCTGAGTAAAGTACAAATCCAACTAACATTTCAATCATCATAAGTTACAGGGTATCAATATCAGAATCTTCCTATCAAAATATTAACCTAAGACTCATGGGGATTAAGATTATCTGGTCTCTATGCTTCTAGGAGGAAAATCAATTAAAGAAGAGAAGCAATTTGAGATAAGAAGAAAGAGAAGAAGAGAAATGGAGAAGAGGATTGAAAGTGGTTTCGTTTGGTTTGGTTAAGCCCCTATTTATAGTTGAAGTTTTGTTCATTAATTATCACGGGTAATAGCAAAAGTTATCGTTAATTATCACCGGTAATATAAATGGTTATAATTAATTATCATAGATAATATCAATGGTCATAATTAATTATTACAGATAATAGCAAAAGTCATCATTAATTATCACTAATGTGATTTATTTTATTTTATTTTTCTTGGGTTATTACATTCTACCCTCCTTAGAATAAGTTTCGTCCTTGAAACTAAAAAAATCTTAGGTCATCACATTCTACCTTCCTTAAAATAAGTTTCGTCCCCGAAACTTAAAAGTCTTGGGTTATCACATTCTACCCTCCTTAAAATAAGTTTCGTCCTCGAAACTTAACAATCTTAGGTTATCATAGCTAGCCCCAATAGCCCCAACTTTGAAACCTGTTTTACTGAAAATTTGCTCCCTCAAAGGATCATCACAGCCCAGAACACACACATCAGCAAAGCTGGTAATCCTAATAAAAACAAGGATGATATAGCTTAAGTATATTAATCAAATCAAATATACAATCACATAGTAATTGAATCAAATATCAATTTCAATATTCATCATATCTGTATATTCACATCGAATTAAATATTACTCATTATCCTTTAAATTTATCCAGACCCGGGAAACCCTGCCAGTCTTATATAGTTTAGCGGGAAGAGAACCATGGTAGACCTAAACCCCGCCATCCCACAAATAATCAAATTGGTCATAAAACATTTCTTCCTAATGTGCATACCTCTTCCCAAAGTTGCTACTAGTGTCCTGAGAAACCCTGCCAAATACCACTTTAGAAAGAACGGATACTATCTTTTCCCATCGGTGGCATAAAGCCCAAAAGTTGTGTTCATCACTTTGGGAGGTACCGCCCCAAGCTATCCTCCCACCATTAATTCATTACAATCACACACAATCGAAAAACAAATCAATCTTGTCACAATTATCTTATTTAAAAATTCCTTCATTGCATATATTGCATATATCCGTTGTTCAAGGGCATCATAACTTTCCAAACTCTTCAAGAGTATAATAATTCAAATATTCGATATCGATCCAACTCATAATTATTATTATAATTCAAATATTTATCTCGAGTAAAGTTCAAATTCAACTATCATAAGTTATCCAGTATCAAGATCACATATTCCTCAATTATTCAATAAGACTCATATCGTACACTTATCGCACATAATCAATTTTCCAAAATTTTATCAATAGTAAAATTTATACTATAATCTGATATCTAACACCATCAAAGTAATAATTAATACGATTATTCCTAGGAATTAAAACCCAATAAAGTTTCCAAATAATTTAATTAATTTATAAATAATCCTATTATTTAATCCAATATGGGTTAAAGATATTTTACATATAATCTATTCATATCCTATTTTATTGTGAGGAGATATTATATGAAGGAAGAATAAATAAAAGAAATATCAATTAATGTAGCATCAGGCACAACTAACATAATATAGCATATTATATTATCATATATAACAACCCTATCAAAATTTATATAAAACTAACCTAAGACTCATGGGGATTAGGATTACATATAATATATTTCACATATAACAATCACATATGATATATTTAGGATTATAATTACATATCAAGATTCATATAAAATTAGCCTAAGACTCATGGGAATTAGGATTACATATAACATATTCCATATATAACAATCACATACAAAATGGATTTCTCAATTTACGGAATCAAACTGAATATATATATATACACTGCTATTTGTCCATTATAGAAACCTAGGCAAAACCATTTAAAAGAGAACATGTATATATTTTAACATAGGTGCGGATTGGACACACACACACACACACAAAAGCAAGCACCTAAGGCAAAAGATGTACATGTATTATATATATGGGTTAAGGTGCAATTTTACCAATGAATTATTGGTCCAGGTGCAGCCAACACAATAAACTATCATATAGACCCGAAATACAAAAAAACTCTTGAATTGGTTAAAGTTGCACAATAACGTTAACACCGTGTGCAAACGTCTGTCTTCATCTTATCTATGCTTGATTTATTAAAATTGCCAACCGATCGTCTTCTTCAACCTACGGTTTCCACCGCCTTCATTGTTAGATTCATTTCATAAAGAGACAAAGAAAGAAAAGAAAGAGAAAATAAAGAACGCAAATAATGGAAGAGAGACGATGGTGTCAATCGTTGTGTGGGCTTAGCGGAATTGATGCTCACTTTGTAATTTTTTATTTTGTCGATTTTCCCTCTTTCTTCCGTCGAAACAAAGAGAGTTGAAGACCAAGAATTTTTTCTTGAGACGATCATATGAGAATGTTTGCATCTTGAGAAATGGTGGATCATCGGCGAAACTTAGTGCCTCTTGGGTTCTTGTTCTTGCTGCTTTTTCGGTTCACATTTGAACAGCTTGAACCTCGAGTTCACTCGCGAGCGACTCGCTCTACTTCAACTTCGATCTTCCTTGGGATTGAGATGCGAATGGCCAATAAAAGCCGACCCTTGCTTAATCTGGAATGGCGTAAGTCGTGAGAATGGCGAGTCACCGGTATCTATATTTCGGGTTTAGAAGAACAAGACTTGGCAGGTGATTTCGAGCGATCATTGGGCTCAAAATCCAACGATTTTGATGGCGAAAATCACCAAAAAGCTTCCTCAACATAGATTTCTCATAATCTAACAAGATCTATTCAAAATCAAAACAAATAATTTGAGTTTTGAAATTAAAAAGAAATCGCGATTTACGGGTTCTTCGTCTCACCGATGAAGAATCGACAATTGATTTCTCTCAATCCATACATAGATCGAAGAGCACAGATCAACAATCACAGATTGAAGAACACAAGCACAGATCGAAGAACATCAATCGCCGAAAAACGAAGAAGAGTCGAAGAACTCAGAGACCAACACTCGATGAAGCCAAGATCAGAGACAAAAGGAGAAGAATCGAACACGAGATAAGATACTCGAAGAAATCAGATCGAAGTCGAAATCGAAGAGAAAAATAGGGCAAGATTCTCGGATCGAAGCCGAAATCAAAACACGAAAATCAGATCGAGAGATGAAGGCTCGAAGAACTCGAGTGGAAGGGGCTCGAAGCGAGAAACAAGGCGGAACCGAATCAAGCGAAATCAAGACGGACGTTTTCTTGAGCAAAAAAAAGAAGACGGACGTTTGCATAGTGTTAACGTCATTGTGCAACTTTAACCAATTCAAGAGTTTATTTGTATTTCTGGTCCATATGATAGTTTATTGTCTTGGCTGCACCTGCACCAATAGTTCATTGGTAAAATTGCACCTTAACCCTATATATATATATATATTAATGAATGATATATATAAGTTTCAATCATGAAAACCGAGGCACCCAAAGTGTACGGTATATTCAATGATAAAGGGTTTTGAAAGAAAGTTAAACGCAAATCAAGAAGGAGAAATATATGTATACAAGGAGGTGAGGAGTTTTGCTTTCATAAAGTAATTCACGCTAACCGAAAAGGAACACATATGTATACATGTACAAATGTACAAATGCAGCAACACATTTAAGCGTTTTTCACAAAGATCAAGATCGACATGCAACAATTACCTGGTCTCCGTTTTGCTAGCCTCTTAGAAGAATAGAGAAAGAATAGAGGAAATAGTAGAAGAGAATAATAGAAGAGAAGATGAATATTTAGGGTTAGGCTAGACCCTTATTTATAACTTAAAATTAGGGTTTAGCTTTGGGCTCTTTTACTATTGCCAACTCATTAATATGGTATATTAAATTCAATCAATCAATCATGGTAACTCATTAATAGGGTATATTAAATTCAATCAATCAATCATGATGTGAATTTAATGTGACTTGATTGATAAGTAGTGGAATTATTACCTAAAACTTCTTTCTTAGTGCATAAGTTGAAAATTCCTAAGGCAATTAGGACTAGGAGTAATTGGCTATATTAAAAAAAAAAAAGTTATTACTATTAATAATAATATCATTACTATTAATAATAATCGGGGTATTACACTCTACCCTCCTTAAAATAAGTTTAGTCCCTCGGGCCCGAAATAAAATTCACATGTTAATAATAATCATATAACAAGTATTAATAATAATCTGGGGTATTACAATCCTATTTATAGATTTATGTATCATTACCAACTAATACAAAATCATAATTTTCTCACACCAAAATCATAATTGGAATTTCTAAATACCTAACAAATTCATGCCATTAATACCAAAATCATAATTTAGCTGAATATTTTTTTCAATTTTCATTTTTACGCCTTCTAATGTTTATTACTATTTTTTACTCCTTTTTCCAATTAAGCGTGAGTTTATGTTGCAAACTTACCTTTCCGCAAAAATTAATAAATTTACAAATATTTATTATTGAAAATACTGAAAACGCCTTGAAAGTACAAACTTTCTATAAAAAAAATATATTTTCACCTAACATAAAAAGTGCTTGATAAATTATTACCCTATACATTTGGGAATATTTACCTTTAAAAGGAAAAAAAAACAAAAAATATATAAACAAAGTAAACTAATAAAAATAAAATATTATTACCAACATAGAGTTGGTTTAGCGGTGTAAGACTTTGATAGTTCCTTTAAGTCTCAAATTCAAATTTCAAAAGAATCACTTATGTTAGAAAAGGCAGGGGTAGTTACAATCTTCAAACTAACTAGAGGATCATAATATCAAAAAAGTGAAAAATAAAATACTATTAGATGACGTGATGTTAAGAATTATTATATAATAAAAATTGATGTCAACTCATCTTATACCCATAAATATATTCTAAATTGGAATGGAAGCAATACAACAAAGATAATTTTTCATTAAAAAAAACAAAAATGAAAATGAAAATACTTCACATAAAATAATTCTATACGTTTATTAAGCGTGTTTACTTGTAAAAATTACCTTTTTAATTTATTTTCGTCCCAAAATACAATGCAAGATTGAAAAAATCAACATCATTGATAAAAATCATGAAAACCCAATAATTAAAAAAATCATGGAATCTCCTACAAGCTATAAGCATAATCCAACTTAATAAACACATTAAGTACAATATTATTATGTAATTTATAGATTCACCAAAGGAGAAACTTAAAAAAAAAAAATTTAAATTCATGAAATTTATAATCTTTTTTTTTTTTTTTTTTTGGTAAGATGAAATTTATAATCTTTTACTAATATAGATAGATCTTTCTATTATGTAAAAAGCAAATCAATAAACATATAATTCCATATACTTAAAAAAAAAAAAAAAAAAAAATACTTCAAGCTCACCTAGAAAATGGAGGTGGTGATGACCGGAAGAGGGAGGCAACCTAAGGAGGAGTGGTAGGGGAGACCGGAGGAGGAGCAAATGGCGGCCACGTACGAATGGCGATCATCGGAAGGGAGAGGAGGACGACGACTTGAGTGGGGGAGGAAGAGCACGAGCTGAGTGGGGGAGGAGGACGAGCTGAGAGTGGGGGGAGGAGTTGAGTTCGAATGGAGGAAGAAGGAGGAAAAGTCTCAAAAGAGACTTTAAGTGATTTTGTGATGGAACCAAGTTCCGTTGCAAAAAGTAGAAAGTGGCATATATATACATATTATTAAATCTGAAAATAATATAATAATATTATTTAATATAGATTATAATATTATTATATAATATTTGTTTTATATTTAATTTATTTGATAAATTAAATAATTAAAACAAATAGATATATAGTATCTCAAATTTAATTTTCGAAGAATTGAGATATAGTATCTGATTTAATTAAATAGATAGATATAATATATCTTAGATTTAATTTATAAAGATAAATTAAATGAGTAGGCTTTTAATTCGGGTTAAATAAATAAATTAGATTAGTTTTGTTGGACAGATTTAATTAATATATTATTTTAATCTAAATTCGAATTTCAGGATTAATATAGATTAATTTTTAATATTTTAATACGGCCTAATTAGGGTTTTAGAAACTCTGTAAGAGACATTGATTTAGTCGTATTAAAATAACGAAAGGAGAGCTGCAAAACTGAAACCCTAAAAAGAAAAGACGTGAGACGCAAAGCTCGAAGGCACGCTGCCGTCCGTGTTGGAGTCTTGTTGGTGGGATACCGATAGAGGGAGTGGATTCGTAGAGTCGGCTCCTATTGATCGAGTAGGACAAATGTACAGTTCTTACTATCCGATTTAAACGTCGTTACTAGATCCTCTTATTGGGATTTGTAAAATTTTAATGGACGAAATCCTTCCACTGCGGATACGAATCCCAACACTTATATGCATGAAATTAAAAGATCATATACATACAGAGTATATGTAGTACAGTATAATAATTCGTTCCCATAGTTATGGATGCATGAGAGAAGTTGGTCTGAGTGTTTCTATACTATACCTCTACTGTACAGCGTATATATTTTCGAAATACGCACCATCAAGAATGAGAGTGACTGATTAATTTCCTGTACAGGACAAGGAAAAGGAGTGCTTGGAATGGAAGAAAAGTGGGATTTTTGTCCCAAAATTTCCTGTAATTTGTAACCTAGCACCCTCTCTTTGTACTTCAAAACGTGCCTTCACTACTCACACACAAAATGCAGTCATAGAATTTAAATACATACAAAAATTCATGAATGCTTTGGAAACAACAAGTCTTTGTGGAGTTGTTCCAAGAAAGTTCCATAAAGAAAACTCAATTCAGAAGCAATTATATTTATTGGTGAACAATAGTTGTTTGTGAGTTTTTATTTTTATTTTTTTTATTTAAAAAATTACGTTCCTTCGAAACATGTTCTTATGATGAATTGCATAGAAGCTGAGGTTCATTAATTATCATTGCTGTGATATCTTATAAATAGCACGTTTTCAGAAGTTTATACAAAACAATACTCCTAATTATAAGAAATTTAGTTGACTTTTTTAGAGAGATTAAGGAAACTAATTAAATTACTTTAGAGTAATTTCATTTTTATTTTTTCCTCAAAACTAATTAATTTAACTAATAAACTAATATATAATCTAAAGATACATAACATATGAAATAATTAAATAACTTATTTAGCTTTTTAATCTCTCCAGAAAAAAGTCAACTAACTCTTATAATTAGGACGAGAAGTAGTAATATATTGATTCGACTTTCTCGTCTGTCATCATATGAGGATGACAAAGACATCAAGGGAAAGGCTTCATTATTTTTTACCATCTCCGTTGTCACGCTTCTTAATAAAAAAAGTACGCACTTGGAAAAATGTGAACAAATCATATTATTAGAAATTCTATGCCTATTGTTATCAAAAAAGAAATTCCATGCCCATGATATTTTAATTAACACTTGGAGTGCATAAATAAATATATATAAAAAAGGAGTATTCCCACAGATTGACGTCATTACTTGGATAAATGGGCCACAAGAATTTGGGTCACTAATGGACTGGGCGGATCGAAAAAGGTTGCTAGAAGGGCTCATTTCTTGGGGCCATCCTGTCCAGGCCTTTTTTCATCGGGTCCTTAAAGACTAGGAAGCCCATTGAACTCACTAACGCCTAAACCGTCTCTCCCCCTCCCCTTCCCCTTCCCCTGTCATGTGCTTATACGCTGTGAAAAAACAAAAAACCACACATCTTCATTTCAGTCCGAGGCGCTGTTGGCCAGCTGCTTCTGCTAAAACCTAATCATCCCTCCGATAAACTGAATTACTGTGCATGAGAAGTGCTCGCTTTACTCCCTGATCCACGCATCCCCAGGGATTCTCATATCCTCCCGTTTTGTAATGGCGGACTCATTAGATGCTCTTATTTCCATTGCCGAATTTGTTTCAACTGCGTCCACCACCAAACGGGTTCGGATATTCCGTGATGAAATCCCATCCATTTTGAGTAACTTAGGTCAGTGATCACGTCTCTACATCTGACGTGCCATTTGCAGTTGTCAAGTGAAGTCTTTTCTGTGTCATTTCAGACATCCTGAAATGGATTTACATACATTTTCCCCCCAACTTGATCAAGTGAACTGATATGAGTGCTTATTAGAATTTATACTGGTTCATAACTATGCCGAGAAAAAGAAGTGTGACGCACTTCTCTCCTTACATTCTGTATATACAACTCTAACCTTGTATTCACTGCTTATTGTAAACTAACTTGGAATTAGGTCTGATGAAGACAAGTGTTCCTGATAATTTATTCTTCCTCTGTCGGGATATGTGGGAGTGTTTGGTGGTAATTGATCGGGTTCAGTGGCCGATTAAGGGGGACAAAAACAACTATCAAATTTACTGTTATCTGCAACTTTGCACCCCCACAAAAAAAAAGGCTCTGAAATATTTTCTGAGCTAAGTTTGAACGGAAAGAACTACTCTCTAGTTGTAAAAGTTTGACTTCTTATTATGATCAAAAGCTGACAGCTTCAGTTTCTGACAGTTTTGAAGTAACAGAAACATTACCGAAAATTCTTCTAGAGTTTCTATCACATAAGTGGGATAGTTAATGATACACAATTACACACACACCGTCTCCTGTAAAGATAATAAATATGCCTTCAAACACCTCACACACATTTGTGACAGCGTTAGCATTAGAAAGAAAAAAAGTGGCGAGTAAAATAAATTAAATTTTGAAATATCTCATTACCATGGATACGGTTGGATTAGTGGAGTAATTGAAAACTTTACTATATACCTTTTTTTGCTTCTCCCCAATAGCTGACGTTGATATATAAGTGAGCCTCTACGGTGAAATGTAGATTTGCCCCATTGTATATGTAAATTATTGGGTCATTTTATCACTTTTAATTTTTGGCCCTCCAAATAATTGATGTGCAAAGTATATCTAATTGCAGTGTTGGGATTATTGAAAATTCGTGCAAAGTGTTGTTCTATATTTATTACTGTTGCTGCCGAGTAGGAGAATATGGATGAAATTTGGGAAGCTCACCAACCTACGCATGACAGTAATTAGATATCTTACTATAAATGCTGCCGGCAGCATTTGTTGTTCAATCTAACTATTATATACTGCATATGTCTTATGGGAAGCTAAACATCTGTATTACCCTTTTTTGAAGGGTAATTTGGATGTATTTCATGCACTAGATGCTTGGTTTGGTTTAAATAGTCATCGACGCAAGCTATTGATCTGCATACATCTATGACTTGTTTGCAAGCTTTTATATGCCGAATTTTGTTGTGAAATCTCAACAGTGGGTTTGGAATTTCAACTATGCAGAAATGTCTCCAGACCTGGCATCATCATTGACCGATGTAGTCTTTGGAACACTTCCGATTTATGATGATCGTAGATCAAGGAAAGCTGTTGATGATGTGATTGTGAAAGCTTTAGGTGAAACAGTGTTCATGAAAACTTTTGCTGCAGCCCTTGTTCAGAATATGGAAAAGCAGGCGAAGTTTCAATCACATTTAGGCTGCTACAGGCTGCTCAGTTGGTCATGCCTTCTTTTGAGCAATAGCCAGTTTGCCACTGTTTCAAAGAATGCTTTGTGTAGAGTAGCTGTAGCCCAAGCTTCATTACTAAAAGTTGCCATGCAAAGATCATTCCGTGAGCAAAGGGCTTGCATGAAAAAGTTTTTCCATTTGTTTTCTCAGGTTCAGCTACCTTTACCATTTTGAAGAAAATAACACTGTTCTGCTCCTTTTGGATTTCTATAATCATTTGTTCAATTACAATTCGTAACAATTAATGCGTTATAATGCAACTCCTCATATTTTTCCAGATGCCTAATATTTATAAATTCTACATAGAAGAATTGAAGAGTGCTCGGATCCCATTCAAGGATAGTCCTGAATTATTATTGTTGTTACTGAAGTTCTCTATTCAATCTCCACCTTTATTTGGAGAATTTAAGGTGAGATTCATTGATACCTTCTGTATATGCTGGACATAGAATTTTTATTTCCATCTCCTAAACTTCTAATGTATTTTTTTGCTTGTTACAGTCAGCATTTCTTGATATATATGTTCAAGCAATACTGAATGCAAAAGAAAAGCCAAGAAATAGTCTTACTGAAGCATTTTCTCCTCTTTATTCACAAATGTCTCATGAAGATTTTCAAAATATCGTGGTCCCATCCTCTGTTAAAATGCTAAAGCGAAACCCAGAGATAGTGTTGGAATCTGTTGGAATTCTTTTGAAGTCTGTTAATCTTGATTTGAGCAAGTATGCTATGGAGATTCTTCTAGTGGTATTAGCACAGGCCAGGCATGCTGATGAAGTGAGGCGGGATGTAGCATTAGCTATAGTCAAGAGTTTGAGCCAGAAGTCTAGCAACCCAGATGCTGTAGAAGCGATGTTTAATGCTGTCAAAGCTGTTATTAAGGGTATATATTAAACCAATCCCTAATGATTCCCGTGAAACCATTTGGAATAACTTGTTCTTATGCTTACTGATTGTCCGTGCTAATTATGCTTTTTATATATCTTTTGATTTGACCTTATGTGTTTGATTCTGATTAGGCTCTGAAGGAAGACTAGCTTTTCCATATCAGAGAGTTGGGATGGTGAATGCAATACAAGAATTATCTTATTCAGCAGATGGGAAACACCTCATCAGCCTATCACGTGCAATATGCAGTTTTCTTTTATCATACTACAAGGATGATGGTATAGCACAAGCTCAAATTCCCCCCCCCCCCCCCCCCCCCCCCCCCCCAACCAAAAAAAAAAAAAAAAAAAAAAAAAAAAAAAAAAATCTTCATGAAAACAATTCAGTTGTTTTTTCACATTAACATCTAAACTAATTTGAACTCTGCGGGCATAAGACTAGAAGAGGTGGATTGACAATCACTTCTGTGACGTCCATAGTTTTACTTCATATCTGGCATTAGCTTATATTGATTAGGTTCTTTCTATTGATTGCTAACTTGTGCCCAAAACCTTAACTACAGGAAATGAGGAGGTAAAAACTGCAATTTTGTCAGCTTTAGCTTCTTGGGCAGCTAGATCTGTAGATTCGATTGAAGACAGTACAGTTGCCTTTTTTATTTCTGGTCTCAAAGAGAAGGAATTATTAAGAAGGGCATTCCTACGTTGTCTCCATGCTGTTTGCAAAAATGCGGATGCTGCCATGAAGGTGGCTGATCATTTTATCAGATAATAGTTTGTTTGCCAATTTAATCTAGTATCCAGTTTGTAAAATATAATATTTTGACATTGAAAATTGAACTGCATACGTAGCAGATGTTATTGTTGCTGGGACCTCTTATCCAACTTGTAAAATCTGGTTTTACCAAGGCAGTGCAACGTTTGGATGGAATATATGCATTGCTATTAGTTGGGAAGATAGCTGCTGTCGATATTAAAGCTGGTTAGTATGAATGAGGCCTTAATTTGTTCTCTCTCTGTTTTTTTCCCTAATTGCAGTTGAATTAGAGAACTGGTTTTATTTAGCTTCATTTCTGTTACTTTTGAATTTCCATTTATTGATTTGATCTTTATTTTCCCAGAGGAAACATTGTTGAAGGAAAAGATATGGTCTGTGGTATCGCAGAATGAGCCTTCTGTGGTGCCAATTTCCATGGTGACTATAGAGTTGCAATTTTTTATTACCTATTATACTGGTTCTGTTCTGGATCTGTCTGATAGGGTGCTCTGCAGGCTTCAAAGTTGTCAGTTGAGGATTGCATGGTGTGTGTTGAACTTCTTGAAATGTTACTTATGGAACATTTACAGCGGTAAGTCCCATTAATAATTCAGATAGAGTTGCCATGCTTTTTCTTCACGTGTTTACCTTAGATTGTGACTTGAATTCTTATAAATATTTATTTATTTTTTCCTACTTTAATTTGCAGAACATTGGCCAACTTCTCTGCAAAATTGCTGTTACAGGTGAACCTGAATGAACAGTGCAGTATACCAGCTTCGTGTATTGAGATGTTGTATAAACTAAACAATTCTTGTTTTATTAAAACAAAAACTAAATAATTGTTAATTTGTTGCAGTTAATAATCTTTTTTTTGTGCCACCCGAGTTGGGATATTCGAAGAATGGCCAATAATGTTGCTAGGGGGATTATTTCTTCTGCTCCACAATTATGTGAAGATCTTTTCTTTGAATTTTCTAATTTTCTTTCTTTGGTTGGAGAGAAACTTTGTGCTGCAAAAATAAGGTAACACCTGATTACTTTATGTTTAAATTTGTACTGTCTGAATTGTGTGTTCTTTGGGACAAACAAAAATCCTGGAAATATTGTGAGGGTCTGGTCTAAAGTTATCTTCACAACGATTTATTGCGTCTTGATGTTATATATACATTTTGCTTTTGGACCTGCTAAAAGCTTTGGGTTGCTTCCATCCACAAAGTTTTCTTCTATTTTCATGTCTGAAAATGTTCTGGATTTTCCTTTGTAAACTTTTTGCCATATTTTCACATTTTCAAATTTCTAAAGGCGTCTGTAGTGCCAAACGCTGGGTTGGATGGACCTTTATCTGTCATTGGTTCAGCTTCTTGAAGATCAGTATCTCTTTGTGGATGTTTACTTGGGATAACTATCCTGTCTGTTTGGTGTTGATAAGATTTCTACAACAATATAAAAACTGATGCTTGTGTCCCTGATGTGGGTCCCATACTACGAGCGGCAAGCCTAATATTTTAAAATTCAATTTTTTTCTCTAATTTACTTAGCTATTCTGATAGAGTACTGATTTTATTAATATTTATTTTAGTTGCTTTAATTATTATTATTGGCTTATTATTATTATTTTCTTAAGTAGTTGAAAAATAAGTGGAATATCCCACTAGTAAGATTTAGTGTTGTTTTTAGGAAATCAGATAATAAGTGGAATATCCCACTAGTAAGATTTAGTTGCTAGAGTCTAGGATTGTTAGTCATTTGAATTTTGAATTAGAGTCTTTCTCTCTGTAAACCATCCTTATAAATTGTCATATTGCCTCATCAATAAAGGCATCGAATATTTCAAAGAGCAAATTGATATTGGAGATTTTCCCGGGCTTTTTTTCAAGGAGTGAGTGAGATACTTACTATCTTTGTATAACAGAGTATTTTCTTTTCCTTCCTATTCCAAATTAAGTGTCAGATTTGCTACCTTACCATTTGGTATCATAAACCATCTTTATAAATTGTCATATTGCCTCATCAATAAAGATCCAAAAAATGTTACTTAGGGCTTGTTTGAGATAATTGTATCCAAAAATGTAGAAGTGGCTTTTTTTTTTTTCCTTCTTCTTTTTGGACTTTTCTTGTTGGGCTTTTTTTTAGACTTTCTTTTTTTTCTTGATGTGATTTGTGTGTGAGACCGCGTTAGCAAAAGTGACTTTTTTCCCTGATGGGCACTTGTTTAGCATAGCTTTTGAAAACATAGTTGAGATGGAAAATAACTGAAAAGGGCATGAATCATATATATGTGTGTATGTTATATAAAATGTGATAATTTGGGATAAAAATTAAAAATAAATATAAATTTGCTAAATAAAATAGTAAAATTACCATTAAAAAGAATACAATACAATGAAGTGCTTAAATAAACCTATCTTCTACAAGTAGGTATATGTTTATCTTACAAAAATCAGATAATGAGGATGCTTCATTGCAAGAAGCAACCTCAAAAGTCACTTTGATGAAATTAGAAGCTCCACCCATTAGCTTAAGTCAATAAGCAACTTCACAACCAAAAGCTCATCAGATGTTGAAGCCATGCCAAACACACAAAAATCAGGTTTTCACATCTGATGGGCTTTTTTCAGCATCTAACGCCATCCCAAATAGGTCCTTACCCGTTCCATTCACTCTTTTCACAAATCTACAATATCACCACCCCTTCCGACATATTCTCATCGTTGTTTAAAAGATACTATCCCAAATATGATGGTGGAGATCCGTAGTCATGGATTTCAGAGGCGGAGAATTACTTTCGGCCTTATTACACTTCTGAGGATTTCAAAGTTGATATTGCATCTAGGTATTTAGAGGGTGGCGCTCGTGATTTGTTTATCACCATTAGCATGGAGCGTACAATCCTCTATTGGGATGAACTAATAGAGGTATTAATTGGAACATTATGGGCCAATAAAGTTCCAAAATCCCGATGAGTATCTTTGTAGCATACAATAGGTGGGGAGTCTAAAAGAATATAGCTTAGAGTTTGCTAAATGTTTAGCAGGAGTCAAAAATTGGCCACAACACTGCGTTCTTGGATTTTTACTAGGTGGCCTGAAAGAAGAATTAATAGCTGAATTAAGGATTTGTAGGCCCCGTACTTTGTATGAAGCGACTAGCCTAGCCCTAAAATATGAGTAGCTTATGTTATCAAGTAGGCCCAAGCCAAATCACTTAAGCACCCAGATTTGCACAGCAGTATAGCACATCGCAGTTCTGCGACAACAAGGGATGTACAATACGTGTCTGATTCATCAAACCAAAATAAACCAATTGTGTTGTCCTCACAACTAACTCAATATACAACATCGGCTTCAATGGGATGAACTCAGCTAGATGTGGAACCTTGAATTTGGGGGGACAAGGGAGTGTGCGATCAGTGTTGAGACATCTTTTGGCCAGGTCCAATCATTAGCAGTTGAAGTCGAGACCGAATTTTGAGGGAATGCTGCATCAATCTCCTTCAACACCAAAATCTGCAAGTCTTCTGCTTCAATGTTGAAGAGTATTGTCCAGAGCCATAAAATTCTAATTCTTGCGAAGAGTGGATCCAAACATGATTTTGTGTCCAAAGAATAGCTATTTGGCGTGCGCCTTCTTGTTTGATTTACTGTTCGTTTTGGAGTCTTACTTAGAGTTGCTGATACAACTTATTTTGCTTTCTTACCACCTTTGCCTAACCTTCTAGACATACAAGGAAGATAACTTTTACGTTTTGCCTTTAGGGCAAGGCAAATTTACAAGGATGGGATAATTATAGAGTATTGAGTTTGAAGTTTTGTGCATAAATAAATTAGTTTGATTTTATTAATTTTTATTTTAGTTGCTTTAATTATTATTATTGGCTTATTGTTATTATTTTCTTAAGTAGTTGAAAAATAAATGGAATATCCCACTAGTAAGATTTAGTTGCTAGAATCTAGGATTATTAGTCTCCAAATTAAGCCTCAGATTTGGTACCTTACCATATTCTTATGGCTCCTTGCTGATAACCATGATGCGGCAAAACTGTTCTATATTTTTGAAGCATGTTTTTGTTTCTTTTTTCAATCAAGTCATCCTGCAACTAAACTCTTATATTTGCAGTGATACTGATATTTCGTCAGACCCTCAAGTTCCTTTCATTCCATCTGTTGAGGTTTTGGTAAAGGTTCTTCTGGTAGTGTCACCAGCAGCTCTGAAGGTTGCTCCAGATTCATTTATCCGAATAATATTTTGCTCACATCATCCATGTGTGGTTGACACTGACAGTGCAAGAAGAGAAGTAGTGTGGAAGGTAACTCTTCATATACTATGTTCTTTGTGAGGATTTATTGTTACATGAGATTACTTTTTGTGGAACTTAAGGGGCTGTGGGGTGGTTGAATTGGTGGTTTGTCTGTTGCTTAATTGATTAGGCACTTGTTACCATTTTATATGAGATTACATGAGACAACCCCTAGCTATTGCAGGATGCAGGTAGAATGCTATAGATAATTATTAATCTATCTATATATATATATAAAAGACCATGTTTGTTATTGCTAACTGTTTCATTTTTCTTCCAGAGGCTCTCAAAGTGTCTTCGAGCAAATGGTTTTGATGTCATTGATATCCTTTCAGCAAATGTGGTGAATATTTGCAAGGTAATTGTTGTACTACGATGCACAAATTGAAAATCCATTGTAAAAGATGATTGTTATGCTGCTAAGTGATGTTTTTTTTGGCAGTTCTTACTGGGACCGGCTGGTCTGAAGAGTGATAATTTATTAGAACAGGAGGCAGCAATTTCCTCACTTTCCACAATGATGTCTATAATTCCTGGAGATACATATGTAGAGTTTGAAAAGGTGTTTGAGCTATTTGCTTATGCATGCTTTGGTTCATTGTTTGGTTGGAGTCTGTGGAGCATTTTGCTAGAATATTTGATTATTACCTAGTCTGTTATTGCTAGTAGGAAAGGATATTTGATTATTAACATATATATCCTTTCGAACTAACAAGAACAGAATAGAGAATGAACTATTCTAACACTCATTATCTCATTTAACTGTTTTCTGATTTCTAATTGCTAACTAGTACATATTGCTGATGCCAGCATTTGTTAAATCTCCCTGATCGGTTTTCACACGATAAACTTTCAGAGAATGACATTCGGGTAAATTTTATTGCTGTTAATTTTGCTTGTACTGTATTTTGGGAAATAGGATTTTGATCATTGAATGTTTTAGTATCTTATGTTGCTGATTTTCATTTATTATGTTGGGTGTAATTCATCTATTGTATGGTTTATTATCAAAACATGTTTGAGGTCTAATCCTATATAACAATGATTTGTATGTTGGCAGCAATAAATGGAAGTTGATACTTCTATCTTCTTAATTTTGATGATTTGTATGTTGGCAGCAATAAATGAAAGTTGATACTTCCATGTTCTAAATTTTGATATCAAAGGGTTCAATAGATAGTGCAGGTTGTTTTTTCATCCTCTTCTCTTTCTTCCTTTTGCTCAACCCCGGCATATTTATTTTGTTGTGGAATCAAGTAGACCTGGGGTGTATGTGGGGTGCACTTTCTGTCTTGCACTGATGGTCGTCCAATATTTTCAATGATGTTTTCTTATTCACTGAAAAAATTGAATACATTGCTGAGCTTATGTTGAATTTAGAGTTGACAAACAAGGCTTTGCATTGCGCACCCACATTTATATTCTGTCATGATGTCATGGGTCAAGGGAGTGCTTGCTATTGAACTCAGATAGTCTATTCTTTGCTTTGTCTACTTATATTTAGTGATTTTTTTGGTTGTTAATCACCAAAATTTCTTATATTCTTTATTTATTGGGTTGATGGGATCTTGCTTAGCTTTTTTTCATGTATGTTCAGATTTTTCACACCCCGGAAGGAATTCTTTCCACCGAGCAAGGAGTTTATGTTGCAGAGTCTGTTGCTGTGAAGAATACAAAACAAGCAAAGGGTCGCTTCCGAATGTATGATGATCAGGATGGCATGGTACATCTATTGATTCTTCTGTTTCTTATTACTTTGCCCCGACTTTTACTTAAGTTTGTTATGTTTTGTTGTTCTTTTGACTAGGATGATGCTCGTTCTAACCATGTAGTGAGGAGAGATCAACTTAGCCGAGAAGCTGCTGGTGCAGGGAAAAGGGATAGTGCAAAAATGACAAAGAAGGCTGGCAAGTGGTGCTTCTGTGTTGATGTTGATCTTTATTTGTAGTCCTTTGTTACAAAGTTTACGTTGATGCTCTTTATGAATATTGCTATTATAATTCATATAGACAAGGGGAAGACAACGAAAGAGGAGGCTAGAGAATTGCTTCTTAAAGAGGAGGCTTCTGTCCGTGATAGAGTCTTCAAAATTCAGAAAAGCCTATCTCTGATGCTAAAAGCTCTGGGAGAGATGGCCATTGCGAATCCAGTTTATGCACACAGTAAATTGCCTTCGATGGTATTGCCTGTTAAATCCTGTTTAAAGCCTATCTCTTTTTGCATAATTTGTGTTTTGTATTCGGGGGCTTTATCTACTCAAGATGATTTGCCAAATTTCCTTAATAATACCATCTTTGGTTTGAAACTGTGGGCGATATAGCTGGAACTCTATCCTTTTATTTTTAAACGAATCTGTGAGTCTGAACGTTGTTAGATTGTTCTCTTAGCTTTTGCAATTTGTTATGTACTATCTTTTCATAGCTTCCAGTGTTGCTTCCTGCAACAAGGGGAAAGTGAATTTGTTGCATTTATGACTTGTCTCTTGAGTTTTGAAGTATTAGTTTTGCAATTAATTTGTTCTAATTTACATCCTGAGGTTTGATGTCACTAGTCTAACACCCATAATTCTAAATGTTGAACTTCTCTTTTACGTGGTCCATTTATTTTGAACTGCATTTGATCCCCCCCCCCCCCCCCCCCCCCCAAACACAAAAAAAAAAAAAAAAAACAAAGAATTATTAATAAGCATATGTGTATTTTGAGGTTAATTTTAATACTTTGATATGTTGCATTGGTCTAATAAGATCACATTTGGATGTAGTCTGAGTTTAATCTTGTGTCAGGTCAAGTTTGTTGAGCCTTTATTGCAATCACCTGTTGTAAGTGATGAGGCCTTTGAAACCATGATAAAGCTATCAAGATGCACTGCTCCTCCTCTATGCAATTGGGCCCTTGACATTTCTACTGCTTTACGCTTAATTGTGACTGATGAAGCTTGTCTTCTGTTGGATGTGTTACCTTCAATTGCTGATGAGGAAGGCGATGGAAGGCCATCCATCAGCCTTTTTGAGCGAATATTACATGGATTATCCGCTTCTTGTAAATCTGGGCCACTTCCTGTTGATTCTTTTTCCTTTGTATTCCCAGTAAGTAATTCTACTTTACCAATGCACTCTTTTAAGTTCACTGAATCTTATACCTAACTATGTCTTTGTTATTAGATAATGGAGCGTATTCTTTTGTGCTCCAAGAAAACAAAATTTCATGATGATGTGCTTCGGATACTTTATTTACACCTTGATCCCCATCTTCCCCTTCCTAGGATCCGAATGTTATCGGTAAGGCATTATGCAGTCTATGCTTTGCTGAAACAAAAGACCCACTCCATACTGTTGAATATTTTTATGTTAGATTTCTTTTATGGGTTTAAACTTGGCTGATACCTTTTTCAGGTTCTCTATCATGTGCTTGGTGTTGTTCCAGCTTATAAAGCATCAGTAGGGCCTGCACTAAATGAGCTGAGTCTTGGTTTGCAGCCTGATGAAGTTGCTGCTGTAAGTATCCTGACTCTTTTCACATAGATTTCTCACTGTTTCTAAGATTCTTGATCTCTCTCACCCCTTCCTCCCTCACGTGCATGTGCACACAAACACAAACAATGTGTAATGATGCTTATGCTGTCTCTTTCCTTTTACAGGCTCTTTGTGGAGTTTATGCAAAAGATGTTCATGTACGTATTGCATGCTTGAATGCTGTCAAATGTATCCCTGCTGTTGCTAGTCGTTCTCTTCCTGAGAACACTGAGGTTGCAACAAGTATATGGATTGGCTTACATGATCCTGAGAAGGTTTGGTCTGTTACCCTTTATAAGATTGTACAAATGTTACTGTCTATGCCATTAGGTAGGTGTGGTCTAGCGTCTCCGATGCCATTTGTACCAGAAAGGTTACTGTCCTTTTTCATCACAAAAAAGATTTACTCTAAGTTACCCTGTACTAGTATAAACTTTGATTTTCGCTCATTGCCAAAGCTACATCTTTGCTCTTTTATTTTTAATCTGCCAAATCATTCATTTTTATTTCTTAAAAAAGTGTTATGCAATTTCTTCGTGTCAACGACCTGAATAAATATACTGTGCTTACTTATCTCTATTGTCATTGAATAAACATCAAATATAGGTCAAATGCTGTTGTCATTTATTTGAGCAAGTACTGCTGGCCCACTGGGTGGGTTGAGCTATATTGTATTTAGACATAAGGGGTAATGACCCCTTCGGAAATTTTGATGAAGATGCCAATTCATTCATATTAACACTTGGATCTAGCAAAATGAAAGTATTCCTGGGCCAACTACTTGGGTTTGATTGCTCCGTCTCTAATCTGTCATTTTTCTGTAATCAGCAAAGATCAAATTGACATAAGTTGAATGTGGTAAATTGGGATAGCATGCTCTAGAAATCATATGGGAAGAAGATGGTATTGTAGGAAAATTGCATCAAACAATGGTGACAAAATTGACTATAATGATCAGAAACAATTGATGAATTCATCTGGTAAATGGTTTTAAGTTTGCAATTTGTGTGTAGGTTGCTTAGAACATGTTCTCCCCCTTGTCCCCTGCAGTCTCCTATTACCCTTGTTTTCTTGGTCTGGTCTTTTTGATGAATGCTATAAGATGGGCATTACAAACCATCATTTTAGCCAGTCTATAATTGAAATAGGAATATTTTGGACTTCTGAATATAATCCCAATATATATTTTCATTTGATGCTCTCATCTTTATGTTAACTTCCCCCTTGACATTCCAGTTAGTTGCTGAGGTTGCTGAAGAAGTATGGGATCATTATGGCTTTGACATTGGAAATGACTTTTCGGGACTTTTCAAAGCACTATCTAATGTTAATTACAATGTGCGCTTGGCAGCTGCAGAAGCATTGGCTGCTGCCTTGGATGAACACCCAGAATCTATTCAGGTAAAATTGATTTATAGCTTTCAAAACTTGGTTATTTTGTTTTTTTCCCCTAACCGTCTCATATTTTTTTCTCGTGATTTCCAGGAATCCCTTTCCACTTTATTTTCACTGTATATTCGTGACATGGGTGTTGAGGATGATAGTATTGATGCCGGTTGGTTGGGTAGGCAAGGAATAGCATTAGCTCTTCATTCAGCTGCTGATGTATTGAGAACAAAGGACCTACCTGTTGTCATGACGTTTCTAATTTCAAGAGCACTGGTAATCTGAATGACATTTTGCATTCTTTGTATTGGGGTTGGACTTTTTTATTTGATCATGTGACAGGTGTGAACCTAAACCTGATTTCTTGCTTAATTGTCTGTTCGGAAACCAAAGCCTCCATTATTGGTTAAAATTGTTTTGTTTGCCTCAAACATGAGGAAACCTTCTTAAATGTGATAACCAGGTTCTTCTTTATCAGTAATGGTTAAGCAAAGTTTGATCAATCTGTTAATATCGCATGCTACTTATAATCATCTCTATCCTTTCTCTCTGACAATGTGCATCTGTCATCCTATTCTTAGATTATTCTCTATTTAATGTTTTACTGGGTGGACAAAATAATGAAACCCGTTTTATGACAAAATACATTTATTTGCTGGGAAAGTATTTCATTAGTGGAATTTTTTGATTTGCAGGCTGATCCCAATGCAGATGTTAGAGGGAGAATGATTAATGCTGGTATCATGATAATTGATAAGCACGGAAGAGAAAATGTCTCTCTGTTATTCCCAATCTTTGAAAACTACTTAAACAAAACAGTGAGTTCCTTATCTAGTTGAGCTTATATTAGAATTTTTTTTCAAATGCATAGAGAACTGTTGCTTTTTAAAAGATTGTGTATATTTTGTTACAAGATCTATAGGTTCCCTTTGGTTTCTTATTAATTCTCCACTCTTAGGCATTGGATGAGGAAAAATATGACTTGGTTCGAGAAGGTGTGGTTATATTTACTGGAGCTCTGGCAAAACACTTGGCAAAGGTGATTAAGATCATTTCCTTTCTGGTTTTTCATAACATGGGCACTTCAGCATGCTCATCTGAATATTTGTATTTCTGTTTTGGAATAGGATGATCCTAAGGTTCATACTGTTGTGGACAAGTTGATGGATGTTTTAAATACTCCCTCAGAAGCTGTTCAACGAGCAGTCTCACTGTGTCTATCTCCATTAATGCAATCGAAGCAAGTATGTATGCGTATTGTATTTTTAATTTTTGATATCTTCACTTCATTCTTATGCTGATAAGGTGGAAATTTATTAAAAGATACTGATGGGTGGTCTAGGGCTTTGCGATTGTTATCTTAATTAATTGTGTATTTAGTTGTCTTCGTCATCCCTGTTTCTCCCTTGCTTGTCTTGGCAATGCCTTGTTTAGGTCTCTCATCCTTGTTGCTGCTAGTTCAGTATGTGTTTGTTCCTGGGTATTTTTTTTTTTGCTGAAATATGAAAGTTGAACTGTTGCTCTAGCTCCTCAGTGCCTACTGTTTAGTTGTAGAATTAAGCATAGTAGAAGACAAACAGAAGTAAACACTGCTGCTGTCAACATAGGCTTTCCCTTATATTGAAGCATACCTTATGCTGTGGCTGAAGGTTAATTCTCCTAAATCCCCAATCTAACCTAACCTAATCCCCAACTTATCTAACCTAATTATATTCACAATCTACATAACAACTCATGTTACTTGTTATAATACATGAATCAGGATGATGCAGCAGCTCTTGTTAGCAGACTGTTGGATTGGATGATGAAAAGTGAAAAATATGGGGAACGCCGGGGAGCTGCCTTTGGACTTGCAGGAGTTGTTAAGGGTTTTGGCATTGCTTGCTTGAAGAAGTATAGGATTGTGGCTCTACTTCAAGAAGGTCTTGCTGACAGGTGTGTGATAACCCTGTTTTACCTTTGACTATATCTGTTGTACCCTGAATTGTTTCTGTTGTCCTCTAAACGATCCTCAACTGCTGCAGTTCCCAGTGTTTTCATATTACTTGTAGCCCAAGCTTTCTTGACAAATTTCTGATTTGCCATTTTTTGGTAGAAGGATTTATGGAGACACTTATTTTCTGTAGTATGGATAATCTAGGCACAAATTTACTCCTTAGTGATGGAAAATTTCATTTTTCAATGCAGGAATTCAGCAAAATCTCGTGAAGGAGCCTTACTTGGATTTGAATGCCTCTGTGAAACACTAGGAAGACTGTTTGAACCGTATGTTACTGCAATAGAGATTGTTGCTGTTGCTGTTGCTGTTATTGTTGTTGTTTTGTATTTAAAAGCCTTTATTGACAATTTGGTTCAGGTATGTGATTCAAATGTTACCATTGCTTTTGGTTTCCTTCTCTGATCAAGTTGTTGCGGTTCGTGAAGCAGCCGAATGTGCTGCCCGTGCAATGATGTCACAGCTTACTGCACAAGGAGTGAAGCTTGTCCTTCCATCTCTTCTGAAGGTGATTATCTTGTAATTTATTATGAATGACAATCTTTTTTACCAACTTGAAGCCTCATGTATCACTTTTAAAATCTGCACAATTTTGGGTTATTTCCCAAAGGTAATTTGAGTATGTTCACTTTCTGTGTATTTATGATACATCTTTATTGTTTATGAATTTAGGAATTAATTTAGTATCTCACCATATCTTACAGAACATGACTGATAGTAATTGTGAGGTTTGTTTATTAATTATCTGAATTTCATAGATTCAAAACTTAGTCTATTTATTGTTGATATGACTCGTGTTTCTCCTGAGGACCTTTATTAAGAATTGGCTATCTATAAATACAAGATTTATAAAGTTTTAGGGTTGTTTGAAGTAGATCAGGTTTGTCCTGCCCTCAAAATTTAGGCTTGTCACCATATCTTACAGAACATGACTGAAAATTTTTAATCCAGAAAAGTCTATTGTTGATATCTATTCATATGCTTGTCTAGGGAGTTGAGGATTCTATCATAATCGCATCCTAAAATGTAGCTTATGATGTTGAAGAGCTCAGGTTAAAGATATGCTCCGCATTAGGCTCCCAGGCTTCCAATGTGGGAGTTGATTTTCGTATCTGCTAATTGGGTTTCAGCATTTGAATGGGCCCCATAACCTCATAACTTTCTAGTCCAGAGGCTGACATTGCACTATTTGATTCCATGCATGATTGCAACTTGGATGCAAGGCACTGATACAAAACTAATACAAACCTTTGGTGACCCCACCCAAAAACTGAGGTTGGAAAATCCAATTTTATATAAACCTCACACTGGTATGCCATGTTTCCAATGCGGGATTTGAGTCCCATAGCTCGCAATCGGGTTCAAATGTGGACCAATTGCCTCTTGGATGGAGATGGATCCCACATTAGATTGTCAGAGAATTCTATCAGCCACTTTTCAGTTGGGTTGTGTTCTATATGTACTGGCAAGCTTTATATTTTTGGAGCCGTACATATTTTACTTTCTGATGCTTCAAGGTGGTTTATTCTATTTCTTGTCCGTTTTACCCATCAAAACTTGAAGTATTTTTGGACCGAGGGGGAATGATGGAGAATTGGAAGCAAAATGTTATGGGAAATGAAATTGCGGAAGAGAGAGATAAAAGCAGTGAGTTTGGAGTTGAAATAGAAATATAGTGTTGTAACGGGTCAAAAGATGAAGGGAATTCTTAATACATTCCACAGTAATTTATGAGCTATTTGTAGCTCTTAGACATGGGCACCCCAAACCCTAAAATAATATGACATGTTTCCTTATAATGGACTTGTCTACACAATTCTACAATTATTCCAGATATATCTATAGAAGGGTAAAAAATAACTAAGATCTGACATGTAAGACAAAAAAACACTCACACTATACTTACTGTAGCAACAAAAACTCGTTATATCATTTAGTTACATTAGAGATGTTTATAAGAGTTTTACTTCTTGTTTATTTTATTTTCATACCTTGGGCTCCCTAAAATTATCATTCATTGGAGCGTTCAGGCTTCTTTAAGGCACTTGTTTTTCTTTCCAACTTCCTTCCATTCCCCCCTTTACATTTGTTGGTTCTGTGTTGGTTATATTCTTTCCATGCCTTCTATAGAAAAGGTGAAAAAATCTCTACCTGTCCCTAAGGTTTCCTAAAAAATATATTTGATCTCCACCAGTCCCCGAGATTTCTAAAAATATATTTGACGTGACAATTACTGGGGTCAGGAAGTAACATGGCACAAGAATACTGAAACATTACACATCAAAGTAGCTCTACCTATCTCTTTGGCAACCATTATCTCTAATATTAGTGGAAGGAACTTGATACCCTTTAAAACAAGGTTGAGTTCTAACTCTATGGTTGAAAAGAACCACGTTAGGAGTTACTTCAAATTGGGGCTTGGCAATGGATTTGCCAGTAATACCGGATACTATAGTTATCCCAAAAGAATTTGTTTGCAGACCGATCACTTGTGACATTCATTTCCATTCTGAAGTGAAGTTCAGGATATAAAAAATACTCTGGAATAAATTATTGAATCACTAATCCTCCTTTTCAGGGTCTTGAAGATAAAGCTTGGAGGACAAAACAAAGTAGTGTTCAACTACTTGGTGCTATGGCATACTGTGCCCCACAACAGCTGTCTCAGTGCCTCCCTAAGATTGTCCCCAAGTTGACCGAGGTATTTCACGAAGCAGATGTTACTTGGAGACTTCTTATTCTCTAGTGTTGTATGGAGTATTGGTTGTTTTCTAAAATCTTCTCCTTATTTACAGGTTTTAACTGACACCCATCCTAAAGTGCAGTCAGCCGGGCAGATGGCCCTTCAACAGGTTGGTTTTGGTTATGAACTGTTAATTTCTGCCTCCAAAAATCTGGTTACATTTTCTTTTTCTTGCAATTTTTCTCAATCATATATTTTTTTTTAGGTTGGGAGTGTAATAAGGAATCCAGAAATAGCTGCTCTTGTCCCTACACTTCTTATGGGTCTTTCTGATCCCAATGAACACACAAAATATTCCCTCGACATTCTTCTCCACGTGAGGTTTTAGCTAGTGGCTGGTTGAGTTTATTCGTTCTTATTTGTTGTTACCTAAATTTCCTCTGATTGGCCGCAGACAACATTTGTTAATTCAATTGATGCTCCTTCTCTTGCATTATTGGTACCAATAGTGCATAGAGGACTAAGGGAAAGGAGTGCTGACACTAAGAAGAAGGCAGCGCAAATAGTTGGAAACATGTGTTCCTTGGTTACAGAACCTAAGGATATGATTCCTTATATAGGATTGCTGCTCCCTGAAGTGAAAAAGGTTCTTCCTTATCATAACCTTTACATATTTGTTTTGGCCTCTTCTCACAATGTTTGAATTTTAAGAGCAGGTTCTTGTGGATCCTATACCTGAAGTTCGTTCAGTTGCGGCTAGAGCCCTTGGATCCCTTATCAGAGGAATGGGTGAAGATAACTTTCCAGATCTTGTCCCGTGGTTGTTTGAAACACTCAAGTCTGAAAATAGTAATGTTGAACGATCTGGAGCTGCTCAAGGCTTGAGTGAGGTCAGACTCTTCTTATCCTTCCCTTTAGCATCTTAGATCATTGAGCATCTTGGAATTGGGCTGTGGTTATACTGGGCTTCTGACTTGATGTATCGATCCTATTATGAGCCAGAATGATAATCTTGAGACCTGAGTAAATTAAATCAACTCAAATTTAATTTTGTGAGAAATTTTTTTATGGTCTTCACAGTAGAAAATTGATAAGATAAAAGTTCCCAAAAGAAAATAGTCCAATGCAAATTCCTAAAATTTTTATCTGGCCACTTATTGTTTTGGCTCCCTTTGGTTCTTAAAAATGCTAATTCCTTAATTTTTAGTGGCAGTTCTATCACCTTTTTTACAGCTAGCTTCTTTAAAAAAGTTCAAAAGCTCCCCTTCAGGCCTGACCTTTGTTTGGACTGCCATACTCAATTGAACTAAATCAAATGATTTATTAGATTCGCAGGCTTCGTAAATTTATTTCTGGATGCACATGATAGGTGACTTTGGTGTTTGTATCCAAATGATGTTCTTTTCTTACATTATGAGTTATCTAGACTGCTTCTGAGCTGGTCCTTTATGAGTTTTTAAAAGCAGTTGGTTTACCCGAGTCTCTGTACCATTTATTGACTGTCCTTTTAGAGGCTTTGATCTTTAGAATGTGATGGGAATCAACTCAATATACTGGAAATACTGTTATATCAGATTACTTAACTGATATACCCAAAAGAATTACACACAAATCTGAAAAGAGTAAACACTCCTTCAGCCAAGAAGTAACAGGTCAGACACAGCCCTGTTGCCTTCTCCTCACAAAATACTCTTACAAAATAATCGATGATCCCCTCCTCAAAATTACTAACGGCTCATATAGCAAAACAGAGGAGCTCTACACAGTCTCCCATGAGCCACTCTAACCCACAGCTACTAAACACTACTCTTACTTAAAAAAAGGCAGCAAAACAAAAAGGTCAACCCTGCAACCTTAAAAGGCATATTGCCTATTTGTCTGTCTTGTTTCTTGGGTCTGTCTTGTTTCTTGGGATCCGTGTATAAACCTTATTAACCAAGGGAAGGGTTCTTTCAGAATGACAGTAAGGTTCTTCAAAAGGTGCTCTCTTTGAAGGTTAAAGTTTTTCTATCTTAAGCAAAATACTTCTTTTTTATCGTTGTACTTATCAGTTGTTTCTCCCTGCATTATTTTTGGATTAGCTCACTGTTTGTTGGGGGTTTTCTTTCATAGATTTAAATTTCCTCAAAGACTGCAGAGATCGTATGAGCTATCATACTGTTCCTCTTTGGCTTCTATGTCTTGGGTGTTTTAGGATCCTAATTTTCCTTTGTACATCTTTTCTCAATAATTGTTTTCCTAATAAATAGAAAAATTAGATAATGTCACTGAAAGTTAGTGCATCAAACCTTACTCGTGCAAAACCTCTTGTGAGTATGATATGTCAATAAAAGTGTAAAGAATGACAAAAGGAGAGTGAATTCTTTGATTGGCCTTGATGAAGGGAGGCTTGAGTTACATATATTTTTAGTAAAGGTTATTTAGCTTGAGACAAAACTAATGGGGACTTACAAAGTCTGACTAAACAAAGAAAAAATATAATCTAATGTGATTCTAACAGTGCAAATGATGGGGGTAGTGTCTTTTCAGGCTAACAATTAGGATTGCACAGAGAAAAAGCAATATCCAAGCTTAGTCAACAAGATGTTGATATAACTACTTGATAAGATGCTTTTACTGGTTTTGTTCACATAAGCTATTTTCTGACATAGTAATCCGTCTTGATGAATTGTAGGTCTTAGCTGCACTTGGCATTGAATACTTTGAGCATGCACTTCCTGATATCATCCGAAATTGTTCCCATCAAAGAGCACCTGTACGAGATGGATATTTGACACTGTTCAAGGTGACATAATAAAAGCCTAATACGTTTCACAATTTGAATTTTTTACTTCATACATTGTGATTGACTAGCTTCTTGTCAAAACTTCCTTATAGTATTTGCCACGATCATTGGGAGTCCAGTTCCAAAATTACCTGCAACAGGTGCTGCCTGCTATCCTAGATGGTGAGCCTGCTAAGATTTTTTGGGAACATTTTTATGCATTATATGCTTGGCATTGTGTTTTTTTTCCTAATTCTGTGCCTACATGTTCTTTATAGGTCTTGCTGATGAGAATGAATCTGTACGTGATGCTGCTCTAGGAGCTGGGCATGTCCTGGTTGAGCATTATGCAACAACGTATGTTTATTCCTGTTTTTGTCTTACATGTGATTCAAATATGTTGCCTAGATGGAATGTTTCAAATGTGTTGTTTTAGAAGAATTTTTATTATATTGTCTGTAGATTGTCAATTTTGCTGAACTATAGTTACAACTTACAACTATTGGTAAAGATTAGATTGTTGTCTGCCTTAAGCTGGCATCCCACAAATGTCTGCTACTACCCTTTTCATCCATAAATAATTTTCCCTGTACATCTCTACAGGTCTCTACCTTTGCTCCTTCCAGCTGTAGAAGATGGCATTTTTAATGATAGTTGGCGTATCCGGCAGAGCTCAGTCGAGTTGTTGGGTGATCTTTTATTCAAAGTATGTGCTTCTTATTCTGCTAACTTTTTTCTAGAGTTTGATTATATTTATGAGCTAATTTGCATTTCATCCAGGTTGCTGGAACCTCTGGTAAAGCTTTACTTGAGGGAGGCAGTGATGATGAAGGTGCCAGTACTGAGGCTCATGGACGAGCTATCATTGAGGTTCTGGGAAGGGATAAGCGTAATGAAGTACTTGCTGCACTTTATATGGTTCGAGCTGATGTTAGTTTGTCAGTTCGCCAGGTAATGGCTCTAATATGCCACTCTTTTTCTTGTGTATGAGTTTATACCGGGTAAATTTCCTCCAGCCCCAGATTCCCTAACTACATGCTAATTTCCATGTGACAAGATCATTATCTTTTTCTCATAATACATATACAGCTTACACATGGTTCTGTTATCAGGCTGCATTGCATGTGTGGAAAACTATTGTGGCAAATACTCCAAAGACTCTCAAGGAAATTATGCCAGTTCTGATGGATACCCTGATTTCTTCCCTTGCATCACCATCTTCTGAAAGGCGGCAGGTTTGCACTGATATTCAATAATATTCTTTGTATGTCAGCCTGCAAACATCAAAGGTTTTAAATTTGATTCTAATGTAGGTTGCTGGACGGTCCCTGGGTGAGCTTGTCCGGAAGCTTGGTGAACGGGTACTTCCCTTGATAATCCCAATTTTATCTCAGGGGTTGAATGACCCTGACAGCAGCAGAAGACAGGTAGAAATTATTTTGTGACTTCCTAATTCATGTTGGAGGTATCCAGCAGTCAACTAATTGTATTTCTTGGTTGGATGCTATTATGGCGTTCCTCTTGGCTGACAGGGTGTATGTGTTGGTCTGAGTGAAGTAATGGCAAGTGCTGGTAAGAGTCAGTTATTGAGTTTCATGGATGATCTCATCCCCACCATTCGAACTGCCCTTTGTGACAGGTTTGTTGATTTCATGCTTAATGGACTGCTGTTGGACTTTTGCGGTGTTATTATGTTAACCTTATGTTTATCTGTCTTATAGTGTTGCCGAGGTCCGTGAATCAGCAGGTTTAGCTTTCAGCACTCTTTATAAGGTTATTGTCCGCTATCTATTGTTGCTTTTGTTTTGCACTATTTGTTTGTGGTATATGAGCTTGAGCGAACATTTTCTCACTCTTCAATAAAATGCTTGTGATGTAGAGTGCTGGAATGCAAGCTATTGATGAAATTGTTCCAACGCTTTTACTTGCATTAGAGGATGATAAAACATCTGACACTGCACTTGACGGCCTCAAACAAATTTTAAGGTAATTTTTGCAGTTTCATCATTGTCATAAAAATCATGAATAACACAATTATTTTAGTGAGAATTTTTGTCATCATTGACTAAGTGATTGCATTTTCTTTTTCAGTGTCAGAACAACTGCAGTATTGCCTCACATTTTGCCCAAACTTGTCCATCTTCCCTTGTCGTACGCGTTTCACTCTACTGATATTTTTGTTTTTAATGTTCTATTGTGATTCTTTTCTAAAACAAGTTCTCCTATTTCTCCAGTGCCTTTCATGCGCATGCACTGGGGGCTTTGGCTGAGGTTGCTGGACCTAGCCTTGACCATCATCTTGGTACTGTACTTCCTCCTTTACTATCTGCAATGGCCGGTGAAGACAAGGTATGAGAATCTAGATTTATTTTATTTCAAGAAACTGCGGTTCTGATCTTAGTTTTATTTGGTGATGCTTTACATACATTGGCATATTGCTTCAAATTTGATTCTTTTTGTTTGTTGTATTTATAGGAGGTTCAAACTTTGGCAAAGGAGGCTGCTGAAACAGTGGTCCTGGTTATTGATGAGGAAGGCATTGAGCCACTATTAGCAGAGCTCGTTAGAGGTGTTAGCGACAGTCAGGTACTTTTGTTGTTAATATTTATGGAATTAAACTCACTCTCCTTAGCGCTCTTTTTAAATTTTTGTTATTTCCCCTGACAACTAATGTTACAGGCTGCAATCAGAAGATCTTCTTCATTCCTGATAGGATATTTATTCAAAAACAGTAAATTGTATCTGGTTGATGAAGCTTCAAACATGATAGCTACACTGATCATCTTGCTCAGTGATCCAGATTCATCTACTGTTACTGTAAGTTGTATGTGTATATCATAATATATTGTAGATTCTCTGCACGACATATTGTTCATTATTTACTCTTTCATTAGGTTGCCTGGGAATCTTTGTCGAGAGTCATCAGTTCAGTGCCTAAGGAGGTTCTGCCTTCGTACATAAAACTTGTCCGTGATGCTGTATCAACATCCAGAGATAAAGAGCGTAGGAAGAAAAAGGTGGGTGTGAAAGTTCAATAATAATTTTGTTTCAGTTTTCAATAATTAATTGAAAAATAATGTGGAGCTTTTGTGTTTGTTCATTGCTTTGCAGGGAGGACCTATTCTCATACCTGGATTTTGTCTTCCCAAGGCACTGCAGCCTCTGTTGCCTATTTTTCTCCAAGTATTTCTCCTTTCTTCAGTGCTAATTCTGCATTTTTTTTTAATTTTTTTTTTTTTTTTTTGCATGTTTTGTAGCTGTGAACTTCCAGTTATCATTTATTACATTCTTAGGATCTCTGAAGAATATATGTGTGTGTGTCGCTATGACCCTACTGAATCATTTAGATAATTTTTTCATTTTGCCTCTATCCATATTGGACCACTAGGAACAGTGCAGTCTGTTTGCTTTGTTCATTAGTGATGAAAATGCCAGTGAGTGTTCTTTGCTAACACGGGCCATTAAATTTTGTAGAAAGAGTGTCCCCCCCCCCCCCCCGGGGGGGGGACTTTCTAACTTCTCTTAGCTTTGTTCCTAACTTTAAGGGCCTGTCTGGTTTGAGGGAGGGAGGGAGAGAAGAGAGACTAAATAGCCTATAGAAACTTTTCAGTATTCTAAAAATATACTTTCAACAAAAAGGAATATTCTTCTCAATAATGGCAATTTCGTCAATATCCTCCCCTCAAACCAAATAGGCCCTAATGCTTTGTAATTATTTATCAATTTAATTATAGTGATAATACATATTCACTGAATATATTACATTGCTGGGTTTCTAATCAACACTTTATGACATCTACATTTAGTTTTTGGATTTGCTTGTCCAGTCTCTGATATGTTGTGCTTTGTGCTCCTAGGGTCTCATAAGTGGGTCTGCTGAATTAAGGGAGCAGGCTGCATTGGGACTTGGTGAACTGATAGAGGTAACAAGTGAGCAATCACTCAAGGAGTTTGTCATCCCGATAACAGGGTAAGTAATAGAGAAAGTGGCTAATGTCAATTTTACTAGGCAGAGAGAGGATAAAATTTTCGGTCTTATAGGGGTAAGGTTGGAAAGTTGAATTTTAAGAGTTAATGAAGTTTATAAATAGGACCTGAAACTGATCTTTTTGTATAGGGAGACCCTGGATTTGTGTTAAATCATGAACTATTCCTTTCCTGAATTATTTCCTTCATGGTCTTTTAATAGCATCAACCCATGGCATTTAAATGGAGTTTTATTTTAAAAACTGAGTACTCCATCATATTATAGTTGAATCCTGATGGACACTAAGATGGGATGGGAATCCTCCTGCTAATTGTTGGACAAAACGGATTACACTTAGCTTCCATGCTTCTTGCTAGACAAAACCCTTGAATTTATAAACTGCCAACTTTGATACCAATTGAGGGCACTCAAGTGGGATGGAGAACCCTCCTCAATAAACTTGCTATTGAAGTGCGAGAATAAACTCACTTAAATACTCCACAAAGCATTCTGTGCTATGCAGCATATCAAGTCTTCTGGCCTTGTGAAAGCAAAGGCCTTTGCTAGATATAAACTTCAACTTGGGCTACTTTGTTTTCCCCATTTTTGGGGTCACATCATTTACTCATACATTCTGACTTTTCCTGTAATGTTTATCACAGGCCTCTTATCCGGATAATAGGTGATCGCTTTCCCTGGCAGGTGAAGAGTGCCATTTTGTCTACATTGAGCATCATGATAAGAAAGGGTGGCATGGCCCTCAAACCTTTTCTTCCTCAGCTGCAAACTACCTTTGTTAAGTGTCTACATGATAGTACAAGGTTAGTGTGAGAAAAATATTTTTCGCATTATCTACAATTCTACACTAATTCCATCTTTCATCTCATCTTTTTATCATGTGCATGATTTGATTATCTGGATATATGGTTTAGCTACAGTTATGGATCTTGCAGCAACCAATTTTATTTTTTTGTCCGTTTTGCTTATTAGCAAATTTATGACTGCAGAACTGTTCGATCAAGTGCTGCCCGGGCACTTGGAATGTTAAGTGGACTCAGTACTAGGGTTGACCCCTTGGTTGGTGATTTGCTGTCTGGTCTACAGGTGGTTTTATTATGAGGTTCTTAATTATTATTTATGGCATAAGTTGACTATTCTATACTGATAGAGGTACCCAATACAATATCGTGGAATTTGATTGTTCAGGGATCAGATGGTGGTGTTCGTGGAGCTTTTTTGACTGCTTTGAAAGGTGTCCTGAAGCATGCTGGGAAGAATATGAGTGTGTCTGTTAGAGGCCGTGTTTACAACATCCTTAAGGAATTGATTCATCATGATGATGATCAAGTTCGGATGTATGCAGCAAGCATTTTGGGTATCTTGACAAAGGTTTGTCTCTTTTTTCTTTAAACATATGTTTCTTGTTCCTTTTTTCAGATATGGTTTTTATTTACTTCTGTTTTGTGTTGTTGATAGAGATGATAAGGTTATTGGCTTGTTACTATTAGTGTAATCACTGAGTTTTGATGTTTTTTCCTGCATCATTGTAATATGTGGTTGCAGTACCTTGAAGATATTCAGCTGAGTGAGTTGATTCAGGAACTGTTAAGTCTTGCTTCATCGCCAAGCTGGCCTTTTAGGCATGGCTCTGTACTTGCATTGTCTTCCATGATCCGCCACAATCCACCCGTAGTTTGCCTGTCTTCCTCTTTCTCCTCTATTTTGGACCTCCTAAAGGACGCTTTAAAGGATGAGAAGGCATGTTGATTCATTGTTATTTTTGTTTTCTTACTATATTGTTACTGTATTTCGAGTCTATGACATATTTTCTGTGAAACAGTTTCCTCTTCGGGAAAGTTCAGCCAAGGCATTAGGATGGCTCCTCTTATATCAAACCCAGAGGGATCATTTTGACCCTGTGTTGTACAAGGATGTTCTTTCATTGCTTGTTTCATCCACCCGTGATGACTCCAGTGAAGTTAGAAGAAGGGCTTTGTCTGCTATAAAAGCTGTTGCCAAGGTATGTTGCTTAACAGTCCTGCAATTGTTAAATACCAAGTTGTCAACCAATACTTTGAAAATGTTTTGAACTTTCCATTCCTGACATATTGCAGGCAAATCCTCCAGTCATCATGTCTAATGTTACCATTACTGGCCCTGCGCTTGCTGAGTGCTTAAAAGATGGAAATACTCCAGTAAGACTTGCTGCAGAAAGATGTGCTTTGCACGCCTTCCAGTTGACTAAAGGTACTCTTACAGCCATTTGATTATGCGTTTTGGTGGGGAAGAGTTGCAACAGGATATCTATAATTGTAACTATTGCTCTACAACCCTTTTTTATAGTAAGGTGAAGTAGGGAAAAACGGTGAATGAAATTTAGTTGTAAGTTTTGGTTCCTGAAATTCTAGAAACTTCTAAGTTGAATGATTATTGGAAAGACTGATCTTTAAATGATTTTGTGGGACGGTTATATAATCAGTTCCTAGATGTGCAGTCAATGCTACCTTGTTTTTAAGTTGCTAGTCTGTTTTCTTCAATTTGATGATCAGTGTGGGTCACTGTCTCTGCTGCACCGCTCTTGGATCTTGCTTGAATCTTTATTTATATAAATTATAGGAAGATGCACTATTCATAAGCCATGAACAGTGCGGTCTACTTTAGACTTCTTTTATACGGGCTCAATCTTGATTTCTTTTATATTTGTTGAACGTAACAGAAGAGTCACCAGTGTACCTGTTGAATTTGCTTGTGCCTGCGGGACTGTCTCCTTTTGGATTTTTAATCTATCCTAGGAAACCCTGTCACTGATCTGTCAGAATATTCATATTACGCCTATCCAAGTGTTTCCGAGTGTTTCCTAGTTTAGAATTCATGAAATGAAAATCCTTAGAAGATTGTGACGGGAATGATGATATCTTTCTTGTTCGTACTGATTGATTTCCAGGTTCAGAAAATGTTCAAGCAGTACAAAAATATATCACTGGCTTGGATGCAAGACGTCTGTCAAAGCTTCCAGAATACAGGTATGTATAGGTTAGATTTACATTTCCATGGAATCTCAGACTGGTTCAATGCAATTGTTGAGAGTTGGGAATCTTATGTCCGTCATCACATCACAATCAGTTTTCGGCAGATATCATATCTTTATGAGTTAAAATATCTAGGAATGGAGCAAATTGAGGATCCCCGTCTAAGGATGCTAAATGAGAAAATTATATAATTTTGCCATAAAAAATTTAAGTCAACAAAGTAATTGTAAAAATGGATGATATATTTCAATAGTGGTGATGAGCTTTTCTGTCGAAAATTTATTGGAAAATTAAATTGTGGCATGCGAGATCCTTGGAGCAAACAGTAAACGTTGCTGCCATTTGTTTAAAAAGTCTCGAGTTCAAATTCTAAAATCAGCCTCTTTGTTTGTGGGGGTAGGGCTATATACATCTGGCCCTGCCCAAATCTCATCTGGTGGGAGTTTTTGTACTTGGCCGCCTTTTAAATTGTGGCATGTGACAGAATTCATAGGTTAATATTTGGAAAAATGACATTGAGGCCCCAATTGAGGAAAATAATATCAAAAAAGTTGCAAAACTCATCAATAGTAGTTCCTCCACTTGTTAATGGTTGCTCTTTCACTTGTCATTAATTGGGACCTTGGTGTCATTTGCCTTTTAACATTTTGGTCTGGTGAGTTTAATGCCGTAATCTTCATTGAGTTTCAGTACGGTGCCTTTTAAAAAAAAAAATGCAAAAGAAAATCGCACAATGATGATTATGTGAACGACTTAATGACTAAAAAGTTTTACCCATATGTGATGTGGTGAGATGTATTTAAGGCAAGCTTAGACGCTGATGTTGATGACAAATCCCTCTAATGTCTGGCTGTTGATGCTATGTAGTGATGACAGTGAAGACAGTGAAGAAGACATGTCAAGTAGCTGAGAAGCTTACTTTTCTATAGGTGTAGCATTCTTTCATATCATTAGGATGACGAGACACAGCACAGCAGATGACAGACCACGTTGTTATAATAGATAGATGATCATACAGAGTTGAGGCTTGATACCCAATTTTGCCGTGGGGGTTTTGGTTGTCTACATAATTGTAAATTGGATGAGGCCCACTTTTTGTAGCTAATTGTGATTATATGATGTTTTATTTTTGTCCACGCAACGATGATTAATCCTTATTTCTGGAAACCCGGTGTCTTAAGAGTTATGGTTGGTTCATCATCTGTTTTTATTGGAAATCTTGGCTATCTTTCTCGGAACTAAGACATGGATCCTTTAGGGCCCGTTTGAGGAAAATTTAAGATGGGAAATGAACTTTAAGTAAATGGAAGAGGAGATTGTGAGGGGTGAGGGAATTTGGTTTGAGGAAATGTGAGTCGTTTGGTTTTAGGAAAAAAATAAAAAATAAAATTGAGGGGTTGAACTTAGGATAGAAAAAGAAATATATATTTTACTCAAAATAAATTAATTATCTATTAATCAAATTTATATTTCAAATCATAAATTCAATAATTAGTAGTACAATTATTAAAAATTAAATAAAATGAATAAATATGGATTATAATTTAAATAAATAAATATAAATAATTTAAAAAATAAAGGTGGATATTAAATGAACAAAAAATTATTAAGATACTGAATATAACACAAATTATTTTTATTTTAACACTTATGATCTTGTATAACAACTATATTAACAATAACAAAACGAAATAAATAGTTAAATTAAACAGTAACTTCCTTAGAATTTAATTTCAATGTTGTAGCTGCTTTTTCAAAGATTTTAAGTAGTTAAAAATTATTAAATACATGTGAATTTTCAATCTAAACATAAAAATGCTTCCCATATTCTTGTGTTGTAACTCCATCCTTCAAATTCAAAAACCCACTTTGCAACTACTTATATCATCTTAGATCAACATTGTTATGTTAAGTTTAAAATTGGGTTAAGGAACAAATTTATCAATAAACTATTGCTCCAAGAGCACCCAACATAATAAACTCTTATGTGGATCTTAAATGCAAAAAAACTTTTGAAAATGTTACATCAAGACAATGACGTTAGCTCATGGTAACGCCTGATCTATTCTTCTTTGTATCGTTTCCGATATTTGTCTTACTTGTAGTTTCTTTCACACACATGAGTTCGTTCATTAATTACGGACACTCTTCTTCGTCCATGACTCATTCTGAGCAATCCGTCGTGTCGGCTTCGCATTTCGTCAACCTTGATCAGCTTATCTCTGTATTCTTCTGTGACTTGATTAATGAAGGTCTCATGAAGAGAGAATCTCAGAAATCAGTTTTCCTCATCAACAACGTTGTCGAGAAAAACCTCATTGGCACTCAGAGTCTTACCGATTACAACGTCGACCATATGAAGTTAGAGAGGTGAATAAGAAGCTTACCTCAAGAATTTAGGTAGTAAACCATAAGATTTTTAGTTGTTTTCTTCCTCTTCCTTCAACTGTTTCCTTCTTCGTTTCCGGCTCCTCTTTTCGGTGTGGATGGAGATATTCACCGAGTTAGTGAATGAAATGAGGAATTAATAGACATAATTAGGTGATCAAAGTCGGTTATTACATGGAGATAATCCTAGGACATTAACTTCCCAATTATTACCAATACGCCATTAATCCCAATCCCAATTGTTGTGTTGTTTGAAACTGAACGGACTTGGAGGGGGTTCAATAAATGCAATCCGACTTATTGAGGAACGAAAGAGAATGAGGATTAATAATTATTAAAGGGAATGGCGGTGGCTTTGTTAACAAGTCCCAAAAGAATAAGAGAATGTGGGGTACCTCTGACCGAAATTGAGAAAAAGCAAGGGTGAGGTGGCGGCATCTTTGACATATTGCTTCCGTAGCAACAGACGGACGTTACCCATGAGCTAACGTCATTGTCTTTGATTTAACATTTTCAAAAGTTTGTTTGCATTTAAGGTCCACATAAGAGTTTATTGTGTTGGGTGCTCCTGGACCAATAGTTTTTTGGTAAATTTGCTCCTTAACCCTTTAAAATTAAAAGATTAAGTCTTATTAAGATACTTAATGATTAAATTAATAAAATAAAAATAATCAATAAATGATATAAATAATAATATGAAGATTGTGTTTTGTCAAGATATTGAAATTCAAATTTGAATTTACTCAGGTTGTCCAAATTTAAATTTGCTACGAAAATTTAATATTCCCTCCTATTCCTAATTATAAGACATAGTTGATTTTTTTGGAGAGATTAAGGAAGCTAATTAAATTACTTTAGAGTATTTTTATTTTTATTTTTTTTCTTCAAACTAATTAGTTTGAATGATAAACTAATATATAATCTAAGAAGCAAAACACAACAAAGAAATGAATAAGTAATATTTTAAAACTTTCTTAATCTCTTCAAACAAAGTCAACTATGCTTATAATTAAGACCGGAGGTAGTAATCAAATTCTGTTTGACTTTATTTTACGAGTTCTAAAACAAGGTAAGTTTTCATTCTCTCTCATCTTGCTGTCTCTCAATTTGCAGCTATGGATGCCATGGTTACCGTGGCGTGGGATTTTGACTTTTGAGTAGTCAGTCGTAACTCCTCGTTTCTCTTCATTGTTCCTCCTCGTAGAGGTGTATAATGTTCTCAAATACTCCCACCTTTTGCTTTTCTGGCCTTTCTCTAATATCGATATAGAAAAGCCAACTCCTCCTTTCGCTCCTAAACCTCCACAAATTATCAAATCTGCATCTTTCATGGAACACGTTATATCATCGATTGTAATAAGGAAACAAAACATGGCGAGTCGGAAGGAAATCGACCAGATCTAGTATATTTCTCTTCTCCAATTCTGTTTTTTTTTTTTTTTCCTGGAAATCTCTTTTGCTGAACTGAGCCAGAGGTGCCGAAGTTGCGTTGCCGACTCCATTACACTCAAGTCGACTGTCGTAGTTGCGGGTGGCGCCAAGGTTTAAGGGGCAAATATGTCCAACAGTTTCATTGTTTAGATAAGAAACTTGAGTTTCCACATATTATGGTGAGATTTCATCTTCTCACCTCTAAAAGAGGATTAGTGACTCCAGAATTTAAGTTCCCATAAAAATTGAGCAAAAATTGGATTTTAAATAAAGGAATTTGTGCATCTCTTCTTCATTTCCCACCTTTACACGTACCAAACGGCCTTGCTTGTTTTAGTGGAGCTTCTTCTTCCCCGATTTCCTTCAAGATCCACAGCATAGACCTAGTCGATCCCAAATTGAACTCCACTACTCTATGGTCAAGTGGGCAAATCGGCGAGAGGAGAAGAACTCCCATTCACTCCTTTTTCCCCCCTTAAAAAATGCTAGATTGCGTTGGTCAAAGTATCGACCTTCACCCCGCTGGTTGATGTGAGGACCTTATTGGTAGGCGATATGTAAATACCTACGTAGCGTTTTCGACCTGCGAGGTATCTTGCCATCACTCACGGTGGGATCCGATATCTACCTCCACCTAAACTTTATTATACCCCAAAAAAAAAAATGCTAGATTCTTGAAATGCGCTACAAGCCTACAACACAAATTGAAAGCCATATGACATCACATTTAAATTTATTTCTTGTTAATGCACATTTGAATAACTTTAATTAACTATAAATTAATATATGGGGAAAGAAGTGGCCCTGCTCCGGGCTTAGGAAAAAGGGGTTAAATAGTAATTTGGCCAACGAACTATTACCTCAGGAGTAAATAACTTTTAAGTAGACTAAAAATATCAAAACACTTTTAAAAATATGTAATTAGCACAAAAAACTTTTACTCTAGAGGTAGCCTAACACAAAAAAAAAGTTTTACTCCAAAAGAAGCGCTTAGTACAAAAAAGTTTTACTCTATTTTTTATGACACATTTTTAAAAGTTTTTTAGTATTTTTGGTTAACTTAAAAGTTATTTGTGTTGGGTCTTTCCCGAGATAATAGTTCGTTGGCCAAATTACTCTTTAACCAAGGGAAAAAAAGAAAAAGAAAAAGCCATCATGAACCAGTCATGCTAAAATTACCCTTCATTCTAAAATTACTATTTGTGGTTATGCTGTGTGTGTGTGGGAAGATGATTCTCTCATTAGAAAACTTTCTCCTCATCTCTCATCATCCAATTCAAGCCATTGATTTGATTTAATGAGGTTGTTGGTGTATTTTATCAAATGTATGGTTGATTTAAAACGATGCCATTAGAGGATCCAAAACCGTGTGTGTGTTGATTGATATGAATGAAAGTTAAAAAGCAGTGGCAGGAGAGATGTAAATTGTAGTTAGTTTAGATAGCCACGAAGGTTCTCATTTCAATGTTTTTCCAGAAATATGAAGTAGTAATTTTGCTCCACCCGAAAACAGTTAATTTTAACTATTAATTAATTTAATGCCACATATTACTCCATCTATCATGCCACGTCAACATCGTCATCGTTCGAATTTCAACTCCAATCCCCACTCCTCCTGGATTCTGAAACCTCCCATTCACACCTTACCTACTCCCTCCTTCCTCACACTCAAGCCTCCTCCTCCCTCCTCTCTCTCGCCTGGACCTTGCCAGCAACGCCAACTCCAATCGCTTCCGAAGATCCTTCGTCTGCGGCCTTTCCTCGTATCTCACTCTAGACAATGACTTCTTTTTCAACGATAATGACGATGGTCGCTCCTTATTCAGACCGAACAAACAATCGTCCGGAGATGGAATTCTGATTTTTCCTCTCTCCCTCTTGAATGGAATCATTTTTTTCTATTAGGTATGGACGGTCATAATCTTTTAATTACTACTCCTTTAAAAAATTATCATTTTAAAAACACTCAGATCGCCTAGATGTCGCCCAAATCTGATGAAGTGTTCCTACTAATCACACACTCATCGAGTCCCCCTTCTCGTCTAGCGAGCCCTCCACCTCCTCCAATCTGATAGCCCTGATCTTAAGCTTCAAGTGGCTCGCGACGTCAACTCTCTCTCAAGCTGTAAGTCCCCTCATTTTCAATCCATGGACCTACTCTTCTCGCTTTGCTTAATCCTATTCTCAAACAAAAACTGTGTTCTCTTCTGTTCTTTCCTTCAAAAATCAGATGATATAGTTCCCAATTACTTGTTCCTTTCAAATTGGATTTCAAAAATTTATGATTAGGGTGGGCAGGGTTTTTTAATTTTATGTATTATTTATAAAAGTCGATGCTCTATTCATAATACTTGTCATTGTTCAATTGCTGCTATGATTTGGAACGGTTCCAAATTGGGAATCAAGAGACTTTCGGCATTCATTCAGATAGATGAACCAACATGTGGATACAAGTCCTATGTGTCAAAGCGAACTTAGTTTAATCACGTTAACTAACTAACCGTCAAAATTAAATTTATTAACCATTGCTATGCTTTTTAAGATAACATTGAACAAAAAAAAATTGCGCATATACTCACCACTCGAAAAATTTATAAGGTAAAATTGTACTGACACCCTTTTAAAAATAATAACTATTGAAAGGGGGCATGATTAAACAAAGTTGTTTAGTTAGTTAATATTTTTTAAAATACTCTAATTATTTTCTTTAATTCTTTTATTCTCTAATTAGCGATCAGATAGTATTAATTAATATGAATAAATTAAAAAAAGATTGAGAACGTGAAAAACTAAGAATTAAGATTAATGAGCCGAGGGAGCATGTGTAATTTAATGGGAAGGAATGTGAGCGGGAAGAGGAGAAAGAAAAGATAATAGAAATGGCAAGAGGCGTTTGTTTATTATGATGGAGAGCAGAGAAGGTACAGAGGGTAGGGGCATGGGGGAAACACTTTTGGTGCCTATCCCAAGGATAGGCACCATTTGCCTATCTGATCTGGGCCATCCAGATCAGATCTGGATGCGATCCCGATTTGATTTTTTAAAATTATTTATTTTTAAATAAAAAATCATTTTTTGAAAAAATGTTAGTTGAGATATTATCTTTATTTTAGATTCTCTATTTATTAAAATATTTTAAAAAAATATATATAAAGTAAAAAAATTAGATGCCGACCATCCAGATCCGATCCTGACGGTCCGGAGAAGAGCTCTCCTACCTATCCTTTGGATAGGCGGGGAAAGTGATTCCGGTATGGGGTGGGAGTGGTGGCAAGGGAATTTGTAGGGTCGATCTTTCCTATCATGAAGCTTGAAGGCCTATCCTCGTCGTGGTAAGCATAAGCAAAACGGACAGCAAACCCCACACCCCGCACCCTCAGTGCAGCTGCGTCGCCTCCAACGGGTCGTCGTACTTAGAGTTTGGGTAAAACGGGCTAGGCCCATTAGGTCGGCCCGTTTAAGCCTTGGCCCTTTAAGGGCTAGGGCTTGAAAAAATGGACGAGATATTTGAAATTAGCCCGGAGGGCCGACCTGCGCGGGCCTTTTCACCGTAGCTTTTTCTTTTTTTTCCTTTTTAAATTTATTAATTTATATATATTTTGTATTTTTTTTATAGTTATTTATACATTTAACTACAAATACATAATAACTATACTATAATTTTATGATTTGATTTATTATTTGTTGCAAATAAAGATTATGGATGTGTTCATGATGCGAGAGAAGAATTTCATGATATTCTTACTCATGAACCGAGGCTACTACTCAAAGTGAAGAACAATCAAATGTCGTTAAAATTGATGATAGTGACGAAGATGACGACAATAATAGTCATCGTACTAATGTCGTTAAGTGATATGTTTTTTATGTTTTATATGAGTTATTTGTGAACATAGTTTGCTTTTGATTATGAATTAGTGACTGTGCTTATTTATTGGATGATTCGTGTTGTAATTTACTAATTATATTTTTTAAAAAAAAAAGTGGAGGAAAAATAGTTAAAATTTGGAATAGTAATTTCGGGCTTGGGTGGCCACGGCCCTGGTGCTCTCGGGTCGGGCTTTGAAAAACGGGTGTTTTTCTTACTCTGGGCCCCTGGAGGGCCGGCCACGATTGATGACTCTAGTCGTACCCCACCTCACCGCCAGCTCGTTCAACCCAATCAGCACCCATGCCGCCACGAAAGCCGCATATGATCGCCACCCACGGCTCTACCACGGAGCAACCGGACGTTATGGCCGCAAATCCCCAAGCAGGCCGTTACACACGTCTCCCACGAATAACACTACAAAAAAATCATTTTTGCGGCGGAAAAAATCCGTCGCAAAAAAGGGTTTTTCCGTCGCAAAATGCATTTGCGACGATTTCGTCGTCGCAAAAACCTCGTAACAATTGCGACGAAAAATCAAAAATCCGTCGCAAATTTCGAATTTTGCGACGGAAATTCAATTCCGTTTTGCGACAGATTCAAATTCGTCGCAAATCCCCTGGGTTTTGTGACGGATTCCTTTTTCCGTCGCAAATTTTGATTTTTTTAAAAAAATAAAATTAGCACAATAAATATTAAAATTAAATACAGAACAATTTATTTTTCCCATTTTAATCTATTTAATAACATAATCGAGACCAATAAAAATAAAATACTCAAATTATTATTTAATAGTATATATTTAACAATATAATCCTATTACGACATCAACATATCAACCTACATAGAATGATTAAAGATAATGAGTTTATAAGAATTAGAATAATTGTTACGTAAAATGCAAGATACATGCTTTTTTCTACTCACACACAATTCGTACAAGTGCTTCAAAGTTTCCTACATGATTTGCAAAAAAACTAATATTAATAACAGCAAGGTTATAAAATAGATATTAGCTAATATTGTTTAATGAGTTCTTATTGTAGATATTAACGACATCATCTATCAAGCTTATTGGAGTTCTTAATGGGGGCAAAAAACTACATCTAATGCAAAAAAAAAAAAAAAAAAAAAAAAAAAAACTAAAAAAAAAAAGGTAGAGACTTACCAGATGATGGCAATGGAGAGGAGGCTGGAGGTGAGAGGAGAAGAGGCCGCCGGTGAGAGGGGATGAGGTCGACGCCGGTGGTGAGAGGAGAGAAGGCCGGAAAAAAAAAGGAGGAGGAGGAGCACGAAAAAAGGAGGAGGACGAGAAAAAAGGAAGAGGAGGACGGAACCGGAGGAGGCTCGGAAGGAGGATGCATGGAGGTCGAAGGTTGGCGGACGGAGGAACGAAGAGAGTAGGGTGGAGGGAGAGTAAAATGGAAAAAAAAAATGGGGAAGATGAGCACTTAAGCCCGATTTCGGGCTTAATTGTTTGCGACAGATCCGTTTCCGTCGCAAAACCCAAAGGGATTTGCGATGAAAATCCAATTCCGTAGCAAAATTATTTTTTTAAAAAAATTATTTTAGTAAAAATTTATTAAATTTGCGACGGAATCCATTTCCGCCACAAATCCCAAACGAGGTTTTGCGACGGAATTGAATTTCCGTAGCAAAATTATTTTAAAAAAATTATTAAATTTGAGACGGAATCAAGTTTCCGTCGCAAATCCCAAACGGGTTTTGCAATGGAATTGAATTTACGTCGCAAAATTATTTTTTTAAAAAAAATTATTAAATTTGCAACGGAATCCGTTTAAAATCGCAAATCCCAAAGGATTTTGCGACGGAATAATTTTCCGTCGCAAATCCCTTGGGTTTTGCGACAGTCGCAAAATTATTATTTTTTGAAATTATTAAATTTGCGACGGAAATTCAATTCCGTCACAAAATTATTATTTTTTTAAATTATTAAATTTGCGACGGAAAATTCAATTCCGTCGCAAAATTATTATTATTTTTTAATTATTAAATTTGCGACGGAAAAAATTTCGTCACTAATCGGCTTTTTTTCTAATAGTGATAAGCGTTTTCCGAACAAAGTGGTCGGCGCCGCGGTGCGGCCGGCCCGATGTGGTGGTCATGGCGTCATCCGCCTACGATCCATTGACCGTAGTAATTGCCACCGCCTCCGTAAGGCTTTAAGATGGTGAGGAAGGAGCCCGGGTTGAAGCCGTACCTTCTAAACCATAACAAGAATGATCCCAACACAACTAGGGACTCGCTGTGGCCCCGCAAGGCCACAGAGCGGCCGTCCGGTCGAATCGCCCAATTCTTGGCCCTTCCAAATAGGCACCCCACAAGCCTGCTATGCCACCCATCATGTGTACCACGCCCGAACCGGCAAAGTCAATGGCACCGAACCCAAATAAAAGGCCATGGGGCCGAGTGGGGCTGGCCCACCCGTCAGGGGACCAAAACCAATGGGAAACGACGGGGTAAACGAAGCCGGTGAGGAAAGAGGAGTATATGGAGTCCACATTCCCGACTAAGAATTACCTCGCTATTACCTCGCTTAGACTCAAAACGCATCGTTTCAACCAAAAGCACCTCGTGGAGCGACGCTTAGAACATGGACATGGGACCCACACCAAACTCTCGGCTTACTTGCTACCACGCACTCACGTCCCCCGCCTCTCGTGCTCATCCCATTCACCCGTCACCTTTCTCTTTCGACCATGGCTCGCCCGGGAGAAAGAACGCCCCAGAAGAATCACCCGAAGTTACCGACCCCAAAAACGAATCACTTGATACGATGAGAAATGAAGAAGGCTTTTGGCGTTATGAACAGTCGGGGACCAATGGATCAAGGAGAACCAAGAGAGGCTGCACAAGTTAGGCTTGTTCGAACTATCTCTGAAACTCAAGAAACCTATAAGACTTTGCCGCAGAAGAAATCCCCTCGCCCTAAGCCTGCTTTAACGGCCAATATCCCCTCGAGGCGATCTTCGAGGTATACTTTCACTCTTTGTCTCTTGCGCATTTTCTTCTACTAATAAGTTTTTCCTACTTTTAGTTGAAGATAATTTTCATCTGGATATGATAAAATTGCAGAGAACAACTCATTCACTTCTGCTTGTCATCTTTATTTTTTGGACATTACTTCTGCTTGTTGTCTCCGGTGCCGTTGATTATGGAAACATTTCTCTGCTTACTACGTGTTATAACAATACGGCCATACTACGTGATATAACTTTTGAAGGCGTGTTTTGAATTTTATTATTTTTAATAGATTTTCCAAAACTTTCCAGAGATTCATAATGCATGGTTGAATTTTTATTGTGTTTAAACTTCGGTAGATGAGATAATCTTATTTCCAAGTTTTATGGAATTTTAGAATACATAGCTTGGGACCAATAAAGTACTATGAACCCACACCAAACTTCGTTATGTTGGAACAGTTCAGGTTCTTTCATATCTTGAAAGATTTGAATAAAGACATAGTATTAGTGGAGTTCAGCAAAGGCTACCAAAAATCCCCAAGATTTGGCCTGATCAGCTCGCGAAAAAGAACAACCTATTACTCAATTCTATAAACACCACGCATCCAATAACATGCGAAAGAGTTCAGGAGAATCAGCTGGTTTAATCTGTAAGAAGCAGGGTTCTTCCTTTTGATCAGAAATATGAGTGGAGTTAAAAAAGAGAACTTGAAATGACGCCAGCTTAAATGAAGAAGCAAAATCAGAATAAATTGCCAACAGAATAATACTATGATGTTCACAGTTAAATAATTAGCATTTGCTTATATGAATCAATGTTCAAAGTTGCAACTAGTGGATCATCACTTGTTAAAACTAGAGAACTTGATGGATAATTGAATGGTACCAGGTCAAGGGTGGAGGTATTAATGGTGAGCAAAGAGAGTTCATCCACCATTGGTCTGAACAGGGCGAGCTGTGCAGATTTGATGGAGAGATCAAGACGACGATCACAAGGCCAAAGCTGAGGGCCACCTTGATTCATAAAGAACGCATCTTTGTCTAAAAATGCAATTCCAAACGTAAAACCATCCCCTCTCTGTACTTTTGTATCCTCGCATGGACTATAAACCCCGTTTGTATCTGAACCAAAGAAATTTGTACCCAACCCTTCTGCACCAAACATCATCGTCACTGTCACAACAACCACCTTCATAATCATCGTTCTTAATGTCCCAAATGTTGCTGTCCTCCTCATGGTTCTCCTTGATCCGTTGGTCCCTGACCTGTTCATAACGCGAAAAGCCTTCTTCATTTCTCATCGTATCAAGTGATTCATTTTCGGAGTCGGTAACTTCAGGTGATTCTTCGGCGTTCTTTCTCCGGCGAGCCATGGTCAGAAAGAGAAAGGTGACAGGTGGATGGGATGAGCAGGAGAGGCGGGGGACGTGCGTGCGTGGGAGCAAGTAAGCCAGAGAGTTTGGTGTGGGTCCCACAGTCCATGTTCTAAGCGTCGCTCCACGAGGTGCTTTTGGTTGAAACGATGCGTTTTGAGTCTAAGCAGGTAATTCTTAGCAGGGAATGTGGACTCGGAGTATATGAGGTAAGCCACGAATTGGGTTCTCTCGGCAATGGAGCCGCTGGTGATTCCGGCGGCTACTATGGCAAAAGCCCATTGATAGAGGAAGAAGTTGTAGTCTCCAGATAGGAAAGGGAAGTGTCGGAGGCCGAACAAGTGGCAACCGATGAAGCCGTTGGAGCGGGACCCAAATGCAAAGGCAAACCCAAAGAGATAGTAAGAGAGGCCACCGGCAGCGGCATCCAGGATGTTGGTGAGCATGATGTTCATGGGCCGCACGGAACCGGCACACAACATGGCGAACACGAGATAGGCGGAGAAGAGAAAGTAGGTGTTGTTGACGGCGTAGGTAGTGTCACTCAGCTTTGCGGATATGGCTTGGAGTTGAGTACAGAGATAGGTGGCAGCAGCGGTTGCGTTGGCGGCGGCTGTGAGGAGTGGGGCAAGGTCAGCGGCGGAGCAAGAGAGATGAGAAGCCATGGAGATGGATGGAGAGGTTAGCCAATTGTTTATAATGATGGAGCTGGACGCAGCAATATGAATTGGCGCCTCTAGTTTGAAGCACTCTATACATATATGCCACCTGCTGTACTGTACTAGTGAACGGAGAGTGGAAAAGGAGGCCAGCGTGAGGAGATAGCTATCTACTTGCCTTCTCTTTATCAACAGCCAGTGGCTAGCTGGAATGGTAGTTTTATTTTATAATTTAATTTGTACCATTAATAGCATGAAATATATATATATATATATATATATATATATAAAGCATGAATATAAATGAAGCATATATGAGGGTGTATGTATGTGTAGGTGTGGTTGGAATTTGTGCGCTCAACATTCACACGCGTCCAAGATTCACGTTGGATTAGAACCAGTGAACTCAGAACCGCTTCTTATGACTGGCTCTCATCAAACAATTATTCATGTCTTGCCTCTCCACATGGGCATGTTACAATTATTCATAAAATTGTAGATTAGGCGTATGAAAATTCAGATGCCAAATTAACTTCATACGTATATATGCATTTCCACCCTTTTCTCATTAAACGTCGACACCTGAAAATTAACCTAACCTAGTAACCTACCTGTCCCTGCATTCGCAAGCTTCTATTCCTTTAATATAATTATTTACTTTTTTAATACTTGTATTCCTGTTATATATATACACACTCACACATATATATGGGTAGTTTTTTATTTGGAAGAATTCTACATAAAATTTTAAAACCCTCAAATGTCTGTTAATATCTATAAATGACATAAAGGTGACAGAGATTAAATTAGATTTTTAAATGTTGATAAATTATGCCCTCAATTTTTAAATAAAAAAAGAAAAAGAAAGATGTGAAGAAGAGAGACAACGGTGGTTGTGAGGTCCAGCGATAAAGACCGAGACGATGGTGTAGAGGTGGTCGATGGTAGTTGAGGAAAAAAAGAAGAGAGAGAGTAAGGATGGAGGTTCTCTAGAAAAATGGCTAGAAGAGAGGGAGTAAGGATGGAGGTTCTCTAGAAAAATCTCTCTCTCTAAGGATGGAGGTCTCTCTCTCTCTCTCTCTCTCTCTCTCTCTCTCTCTCTCTCTCTCTCTCTCTCTCTCTCTCTCTCTCCCTCCCTCCCTCCCTCCCTCCCCATTCGATTAAAATCGTGGTGTTGGTGGTTATGGCGATGTGGTAGTCGAAGCTCGCTAGGGACGATGAAGATGAAAATTGACCCTAGCAAGGAAGAAGATGAATAGTAGAACAAGCTTCACAAAATTTGTAATGAGATTGACAAGTTATGTAATGGTTTTAACAATAATTGTAAAGGATTTGATAAAGGAGTTTGCTAATGGAAATATGAAAGTCAGGATTCACCGACATTACTAAGCTTGTTAATCTCATTATTCTTTTTATAATCATTACTAAACTTGTCAAAACCATTACAATTCTTGTCAAATGTTGGTGAATCACGACTTAAATGTTTTCATTAGCAAACATTTTTTATTAAAACCATTACAATTCTTGTCAAAACCATTACTAAATGTGTCAATCTCATTACTAGTTTTGAAGAAATGCAACAAATGTTGGCGAATCCTGACTTACATGCTTTAATCAGGAAATGTTTTTGTGAAAACCATTATAAATCTTGTCAAACTCATTATTGCTCTTGCGAATCTCATTACGAATTCTCAAATGGCACAAATATTGGTAAATCATGTCTAACGTTTTTCCCATCGGGAAACGCTCTTGTGAAAACCATTATGAATTTTGTTAAACTCATTATTGTTCTTGTGAATCTCATTACGAATTTTTCCCATCAGAAGTACCATAAAGCACGAATGTTTCTTACTTATCAGCAAAATATAGTTCTTCATCAATACAAAGACATTGGATGTAATGTGTCATCAGGGGGAATAAATCTTATGTAATCAAGAGGAAGAGTCGATACACGCTGTACTCTTTTTCCCTTATCTAGGATTTATCCCACTGGGTTTTCCTAAAAAGGTTTTTAATGAGGCAGCATTAGAAAGTGTATCAATGGATGTTGTACTCTTTTCTTTGGCTAGGTTTTTATCTCACTGGGTTTTTCCTACTTAGAGTTTTTAATGAGGCACATTCATAATGGACATCCAAAGGAAAGTGTTATGAATATATTATTTATATGTGGATATCCATTAAATAGTAACCTATGAAGATCTATAAATAGAGACCCTTACTAAGCATTGTACACAAACTGATGAATAAGAATTTTCTCCTCCTTCCTCCTAGACTCTCTTCCCTTGTTATTCTTTCCATGAGATTTTCTCCAATTACATAACATCAGACACTAATGTGGCTAGACTCACTAATATATTATATGGGCCCAAACAAGTACAAGCCAGCCCAAAATACATTTTTTTTTTTTTTAAAAAAAAAAAAGGATTAGTGAGACTGTGCGAGGGACTACTTACATGGGCCATTCTTTTTTTTTTTTTTTTTTGGAATGAAAAGGGCACGACAAAATAATGAGACATATAAGGATTAACTAACCTATGACTGAGGTGGAGATGATTCGATTCCTTCGGTTGTCTTAGTGTTGGGGGAGGCATCCTAGAGCTTAGGATGTAGGAGTAACTCAGGCTGAGATGGAGGTTTATGTACACTTAATTCTGAATTCCCCTGCAGAAACACCCTACTCTTGGAAGTGAATCAAACCCCTCTCCTAAAATTTGAATATTATATATATATATATATATATGTATATGTATATGTATAAACTAACCTATGACTGTAATCTTCTTAGAGAGTCGCTCTAACTCTACAATTACGTCTTTGACCCTCTAATTCTAAGCAGGAAAACAATTGTTATATGTGTGACTGAATGCCTCATCATATTCTAAGCATCTCAAGACGTTGAACAGGATTGATTTCCCCGTCTTAAACTTACACATAAAAAATCTAGGGAAAATCTACCTTAGGGCCCAAATTATTAAAAAAATGTCAAAAAAGACCCAAGAAAAAGTCACATGTCAAAAAAGACCCCTAAACCTTTTCTGGTATTATTTCATAAATGTTAACAACAATATCAGTAGACCATTAACAACTAAATCAGTAGTATTAACAACAATATCCTAACAACTAAATCAGTACCCGTTAACAACTATATCAGTACACATTAACAACTAAATTTTATGAAATAATACCAAAAAAGGCCTTTGAGCCTCTTTTGACATGTGACTTTTTCTTGAACCTTTTTTAACAATTTTTTTACTAATTCAGGCCTGAGATAGATTTTCCCAAAAATCTACATGCTACGTGCCGAGAATTATTGGGTTGGAATAAATGTCTTGGTGGCATTAGAATTGACGCATTGGTTAACAAGGGAATTATATGTGATGATCACGATGGTTGCAGGAACAGTAGAAGGTGGATGAATGGGGAATAGACAGCTGAAAACGTTATCCGTTGTGAATAAATGAACAAAAGGGTATATGCAATAAAGTGATTAAAATATAGTAGTAACTAGTTATATTCTCCTACTACTAGCAAGAAACAACGAAGTGGATAGGATTGGTCAACGGGTGACTAAATGTAGATGAATCATGGGCCAGTGGCAGAGGAAATGGGAGCATAACTTGTCATAATCTACAATGGCACCAACCCACAAGGAAGTCTTGTGCCTCCTACGAGGCTCACACTGAAACTGAGACACAGAGAAAATTAAACAAGCTAACATTGTTCATCACGGGCTTTGACATTTTCATTTCATTTGTTTAAATATAACAAGTGGTTCTCATGTTCCTAACAACACATGGAGTACGGTGACAGAAAGCCAGAACCTTTGGCAAGCAACCCGGTCTTCAAAATCAAAACCATAACAAATATATTGGCAAAGCCATACAAAGGAGGGTATTACACTTCATTTTGTCATTCACTTTGACCACTCCAAGTCTACAACTTGCGGGTCCACCTTTGATAGCTGACCATGCATGCCTCCGGACTGATCCTGAGTCAGACGATCCCAACCCATAATGTGCGGCAACGCAAACTGCATCAAAGAGCAATATACGGTAGAACGTACGACTAAAGCAGATGACAAAAATATTGACCCTACTAATAAAAAAGCCTAGGCATTGAATCCTCCACATCGATTTGTAAGTCCAACATATCAAGTGATCGATCATGCAACGTTAAGTATGAGCAAGAAACGAAGGGAATCTGCAGGAAACTAATAAAAATTATTTGAACAAACAACGTAAATGAGTGCAACAAATGTAAAACAAAAAAAACATTCAAAACATATCACTGAATTAGGCCAATAAAATGTTGAACCATGATGCAAGGCATCTCTAGATTGCATAAATCATGGCTACAAAATGATAAATGGGACTGACTAACAGGTAGATCAAAAGACAAGGTAACAATTTTGCTAAGAAGATACTCGCTAATAAAATAAAATACTAAATAACCTCCCCATTCTAACTCAATGCACATGGTACCAGAGTAGCAAGTAACTCACAACAGCTATAATGTAACTGGCATGATTAAGGTAATCTAATAAAAATAATAAAAAGAGCATACGCTGCAGGCAGTCTTCATCACAGCAAACTCAGCAGTTGTGACTGGAACAGACAAGTATTCTTTGGTTTTTAAAATGTTATTGACAACAGCTGCCAACAGAGGTTGATGCACTGGTAAGCGTGTGAGATTGCATTACATGAACATCAAAGCCAACAATATAGGGCCTTACACAAAGACATAAAGTACCCAGTGCTGTCTGCATGTGGCTTAATTGATAAGCTCTTCCTGACTTGACCAGCATTACTGCAGCATATAGTACTTAACCATCAAGAATTAATTTTCAAAGCTGAAATGGTATAACACTAGAAACACAACGCACAATTATTAGGTTAATGCTATGTGAGTTCCTTCATTCCCCACAAGGCCACAACTTGTCTCTAAGCTATGATGATTTAGTAGTGAGGTAGTCAAAAGCTAATCCTGAAGATTACAATACTAAGGCCTAATCCAAACCAATTTTCAACAAAACCAACCTTGATAACATTGCAGGGTCATGAAAGAATTCACAGGAACCTGTGGAGCCCATGCTTATCAAAGAACCAACCTCCGTTGCTGAAAGAGCAAATCTCTACAAAAAGGCAATCACTAATACGTTGTGACAGAGAGTATGTATGATGCACAAAAAGATTTCACATTAGTTCCTTCTAATAGGTATTTATTATGGCAACTAAACAAAATATCAATGACATGTTACAACCAAGATACTCTTGAACGCGATTGGTTTAGCTTGGAAGGCTGAGCTTCAAACAACAAAGTACACTAAAAAAAAAAAGGGAAAAAGGGTAGAAAACAAAGATGAAAAAATTATTCACCTGTTTCTTCTCCCAGTCATATTTGCGTTCACCAAGTGCGGGTACAAAAGTCATCATCATTGTTCCACGGCGATCGATTACAACAGCCCCAGACTTTGAAAGTAGAATTCAGAAACACAAAAATTTTACTAAGACCACAAAAGAGGTGCTCAATAAATTGTAATAAAGAAACTACAAGCTTACAGCCAACTTAGTGAAAGTTGGAAGTCGGGGACTCAGAGAGAGTGCAGCTTTTCCTTTAAAAACAGAATATGGAACAAATATTTGACTCGAAGTATATCCTGCTGGATAGCATGGGAAAACAGATGCAGGATCTTGATTAAGTTAACAAAAAAAAAAAAAAAAAAAAAAAAAAATCCAGAAAATGCTCGTTTAGAGCATGCCTTTAGAGGAATAATTATTTGCAGCAGTAGAAATTCCAGCTGAATGGGTAGTAGAACCACACAGAAGCCATAGACTGTCTCTAACATCAGCTTTCTGAGGTAACAATGTGTCTGATACCTGATACCTGATTAATAACAACAATTCAAAAAACAGTGTAACTATACATTCTTGCTTAAGACATATATATGATAATAATTTAACATCACTGAAAGGAGCTTTCATGGTTCCCCAATAAATAAGCATAAGGCATGACTGCCAAGGCATAACTTAGAGTATTTACAGAACCAAAATGTATCTTATCATCTGAAAGGACAAAGTTGACCTTTTACATAGCATTTCTTGTTAAAGCACTATCTGCTGAGAATAATGCCCACAACGTTCGTTACCATATCATCAGTTGTGTTTTCAATAACACAGTAAAGTATGTAAGCCATTGTCTAAACTCAACAAACCCCAACAATTTATGTTGTACTCAATCAACAAATGTATGCTGGCATATATCTGGGAATGAACTGGACCCTGATAGTGTAGATAAACCTATACTTTTTTCCTAACCTTGTTTATATTAGCATATATCAGGGAAGACGCCAATCATATTTAGGTATTAAACCAACTTCTTGGGGTCAAACTATCGATGAACCGTTTACTAAGCAGAAGAAAAACAGATGGAAGAGAGCATCAGGAGCAGCCAGCCAACAATACAATGGCGAAATAGGTATGGAATTTGTTAAGAGAAGAGAACCTTAAAAATAAAGCTCAATGTGCCAAAATGAATCGAACACTTATTTCAAGCCGACATTCAACAGTAATGCGAAGAAATTTTCCTTCTCAAGCTCAATATTCGAAAATATTTTCTCGCTTAAGGAGGGTGGGGGTGGGGCTTACACTAGGTCAAGAAAAGTACAGAATGAGAGGCAAAAACAGCGATTGTGTATACAGTGCATAGGTGATACAGAATGATAGGAAAGGGAGCATTCGACGAAGCAAAGTTCAGTACCTGGAAGCGAGCAAGCGGGACAGCTTCAACATTTTCGGACAAGAGAGACCGCGGGAGACCAGGAGGTCTAGAATGGTGCGCAGTGTGGTTTGACGGAATTTTCACTTTTCGCGGACAAAAATAACACTCTGATCCGACCGCATCATACGGGTCTGAAGCTCCACCCGTCAGCATAATTTTTTAAAAAACAATTTTTTTAGGTGAACCGTCTAACATAATTTTTTGTTTAATACTTCTCCCATCATAAAGTCACTTTTAACATCTTTTACCATTATTAAAAAAGAAAAAAATTATTAAATTTACCTTAAAATATACTCATTCAGGTTCTAAATATAAGATATAGTTGACTATTTTTTTAAGATATTAAAACAACTAAATAAATTACTTTATCATATTATATATTGTATATCGTTAGATTATAAGTTAGGAAAAATAGTTTAGAGAAAAACTAAAAAAAAAAAAATAAATATTTTAGAGTAATTTAATTAGCTTTTTTAATATTCCTAAAAAAAATCAATTATATCCTATATTTAAAACGGACAGTGTAATAACTTTTATGTGTGTCAAAATTGATATATTATTTCATGTTCGTGTAAGTGCGCGTGCGTGTTCAAATGAGTATAGGTTAAACATGGATAATACTCAATGCATATTATTTGTTGATATGCGAGAAAATGCAAAATTGATATATCCTTTCTCTTGACATCCCTGAAAGGAAATCTGAGAATAAAGGCGGCACAACTCCCTCATGAAATCAGAGAAGTGAACAGGAATGAAGTGTTTACAGGGGGAAAGAAAAAGTAAAATACAAAAAGGACAGCATGAACCGAGCATGAATGAGGCCAGAGACTCCAAGTGATTTATTTGCTCGTTCTCAATCCATCATCATCGCCATGCCACCCACCCTATCCCCCCTTCACCCCTTCAATCCATACACTTTCTCAGTTTGACATTTCTAAAGAGAGAAAACATTTAACCCATGCCAACAATTTGTAGTTAATTTTCATTATAAATTTACACTAGGACAATAAAAACCGACATACTACTAATGACCGTTGTTATCTTATTATTTATTTTATAGGTATATTAATTATAATTCACTGATTCTGGATGTAATTGGATTTGTTGTTGTTTTTGTTTTGGTTTTGAATTCAAAGTGATCAATATAAACTTAATAAGAATATCAAAATAAGCCATTCACAATTCCTTTCCTCACAAATCACTGTTCATCTCAACAATACCGGCTCAACAATCTAGCTTAGTCTTAGGCTTCGTGCAAAAATGAAGGTATGTGTTGAGCATCTTCGTTTTGAATTTTCAACAATGCAAATTGTGACTTCTGACCTAATCCCACTGCTTTCGATTTTCAAATTCAAATCCCCCCGTTTTCGCAATCAATCAATCTTGAGAGCCATGAAGATATTGAGCTCCCTCCTCTCCCCTGCAAGAACGGAAGCATTTGAAGAAAGTTAGGGTTCTCGAAGATCCCCGCCCTAACTGGCGAAGACGCTTCTCTACCTTTGCCTATCGAACATTTTCCTTCTCTAAAGAATGAGCAATTGGGTTCAATAGATGAAAGAAAAAGGGTCTGAATTTGCGTTGTAAGGTTCGCTACGGCCAAAAGGGCTACAAAGTTGAAGTTCTATCTGGAGGATCCTCTCAATTTTGATACCTTGGCCGTCATTTTCAATAGGTTCGTTTCGAAACTTTTGTTCTTAGCATAACTTACTTTTTTGGGGATTATTACTGGTTTAGACTTATTTTGTTAACTTACTTTTTTGGGATTATAACTTACTACACAGAATCGGGGTATGTGAAATGTCCTATGCAAAATCATTGTCTGATACAATGTCATTGGCATCACATATTTACAGCAACACATGAATCAAGTTCAGTTGAATATTGTAGAGTGACTTTATTAAGAAAAAGAAAACCTTTTGCAGATTATGTATATAAAAGGGGGCTTAAGCTTGGTATATATTATGATGCAGGGTATGATTATGATATTGTGAAACTGCATGATACATATTGTTAATTGTCATATGCAAGGGACTTCAAGATTGATTTTTTGGACTTATTTTGATATTGTTAAATGTAGACGATAGCTTTAGATTGTCATATTATCCATTACAAGGTGTCTAAAACTCTACATTTACTTTATAGCTTTAGGTTCATTACTCACTCCATTGTTCAACATTTCAAATACACTTAATCGGTATGATAAAGATTTAGACAATTATTAATATTAAATTTATTTCAACAAAATTTCGTGTCCATGTCATCCTATATTTTTGCATACCTTTGCATTTCCCATGAAAGAAGAAGGTTCTTCATGCCATAGAAAGTCCAAGGATCCTAATTAAAATCTGATTATTGCATGCTGATTACAAATTGTCTGTATTTATGGCTATTTCTTTCAATGTAGTATAGGCAGAGGAGTAGGCAGATTAGTTGATATTAGACATGTGATATGTCCAAGTTTTCTTCATGATTGAAAGCTGAGATCTCTTCAAATCCTGAACATTAATTTTACTTAGCTTGGACCTTGAGGTGAAATCTTTTTTTAATAGTATACAAATGGCTAGAGTTACTAATGTTTCTATTGTAAATAATATGATGAAATGACAGTTAGGGTAGGTAGGGGAAACTTAGTTAATCTACCCCTTGCCCAAGTCAAATAAGGGTATCTACTGTCATTTACTTTATGTTGAATATGAGAATCCAATAAACATTCAAATTACTTTATGCCATTATTCATCGATGGACAAGACCTGCATTCTTTTTGGTTAAATTCAAAGCTTTGTAATGATATGATGGCATAGATTAACTACAACTTCCATTGCCATAAGCAGGCAATCTTGATTAACTTTCCCTTTTGTTCTGTATAGGAACACCTTATGAAGGTGGCATATTTTTCCTTGACATAATATTTCCAATTGAATATATCTTTAAGCCTCCGCGGGTACATTGAGAAACATTATTCTTTATCAAGTAGTTCTGTGTAGTTATGATTTTTTTCCACAAATCTGAGTAAACGTATCATTTCGTCGAATGAAGTTGGAGATAAAAGAAGGGTACTTCATGAGTCATCACTAGAGAAGGGGAAGATGTTTTTTTTTTCCTTATTCTTGCAGCATGACATTAATCTATTTCTCTTGTATGTCATTTATTTTTCTAAGAATTTCTTAGCAATGAATTTTTCTGTAGAGACAATTATTACAAATTCAACTTACTGAATTCTTTAACTTATTGTAGTCTTTCTATACTCTTAACTTACCAAAGAATGGAGGAGATTGAAGATCAAGGGTAGAGAAGGGAAATTTATTTTAGACATGATCCTTAGTTTAGTTACTTCTTTCAAGAATATGCCTGGATTGATGACTATGTAAAGTATCATTCTATTGTTTCACTAGTGGGAGCTGGGAAGGCATCAGTGTCTTCATAGAAATATCGATTCCCCCTATTGTGTTCTCATAAGAGGCACAGAGTGTGGTGCCCCTTTTCATATATCCCTTTCATATAGAGAGACAGTCATGCTATAGTTCCAACCTTTTGCAAAAAATGGACTTTGGTATCTTGGGAATCAATTGGGGAATTTGTACATATTTTTCCTATAATAATTTCTTTACTCTAGAATGGCTTGAAATTCTTTTGTTAAGAAAATCTGTCATGTACTTACCTGCTCTTGCATACTAAGGTGGAATTTAAAATATGCTGCCATCACTGGAATAGTATCTACTGAAATAATTACTGAGATTTTTGCAAATGTTTATCATCAATTTGTATTGGTAGATTTGAAAACCAATTCTATTCTTGCATGTCTGTCTGTGTTTTATTTAATTTTTTAATGATTTGGATGAATGGATGATGATAATGTGTTTATCAAATTGTTGCATACTTGCGGCTTGTTCTAGGAATATTTTGAATTGCCGTATGAACATGCATGGTGGAGTACAGGTGGAGCAGGGTAAAGGAAAATGTAGTTCAACAAAAAAGGACATATACATCCCCGGAAAGAAACCCAAGGAATCCCAATAAATTATACTTCAAGTTCTTGGCATGACCGGCAGGCATGACGCGGATGCAGAGAACCGGAGGAGTCCAGGTTCGCTTCATGTAAATCTGTGTGGGCCCTATTCCCATTTCTTCTCTTCTCTATATTCTCCCAGACATGGGCGAACTCAAATATCTCTTCTCCATAGCATCGTTCGTCCCCTTTTGCGCTCCAATGGCTTTTTCTATCGATTATGTTGGTTTAATTTTCCTTAGAAATCATTGGTAAGTGCTTGCGATGAAGTATTTTTTTTATTTAAGGGAGATCATCACGATTGAAATCTTTTCTTTTTACTCCACCGTGTGACTCTGTGTGGTCTTCCTACATCCAGAGTGAACATGGTGATTCGGGTCTCCCAATTTCATTTCTTTGTATAATCGCAGCTTTCTTTGACCATCCTGAGGTTTTTCGTTTTTGATATTATTTATTTCCCAAAAATAGAAATAGTACGAGGAGTTTGGGCGGATGCGAATGTTAGATCTCGAATCTTGAATATAACAGACTTTGCGTCGACATCTTACGAAGTCAGCTGGTGGATGAGCCTTCCTTTACCTTTCTACAAAAGACTTGGATAAGATTTGGAATATGATATTTTTTTACGGATGATATTCGAAGGTACTAACCAGCTGAGGCACCATGGAGAAAGCATCAGCCTTTCTTTTGTTGGCTTCTTACATCTTCGTCTCTGTTTCCGCTATCGATAGTGATTATGCGCAGTGCAATTGTGATGAAGAAGGGCTTTTGAGCATACATAACATTCTAGAGAGCCAAAGAGTCAGCGACTTCTTTATTGCCATAGCATATTTTTCGATCCCCCTTGAACTCCTCTACTTCGTTAGTCGCTCCAACCTTCCCTTCAAATGGGTGTTCCTTCAATTCATTGCATTCATAGTCCTTTGTGGCTTGACGCATTTGCTTAATGCATATACTTATTACGGACCTCATTCCTTCCATTTGGTGCTCTCCCTTACAATTGCTAAACTCCTTACAGCTCTGGTCTCTTGTGCAACTGCAATTACCCTTTTTACTCTGATTCCTCTTCTTCTCAAAATCAAAGTAAGGGAGCTCTTTTTGAAGCAGAACGTGTTGGAATTAGATCAGGAGATTGGAATGATCAAAAGACAAAAAGAAGCAAGCTGGCATGTGCGGATGCTAACTCGGGAAATTAGGAAGTCTCTGGATAAGCATACAATCTTGTACACCACCCTTGTTGAGCTTTCTAAATCATTGGACTTGCATAACTGCGCTGTTTGGATGCCAAATGAGGATGGACGAGAAATGTACTTAACCCATGAGTTGAAAACAAGCTCCCCCGAGATGTTTCACCATTCCATTCCCATAAATGACCCAGATGTCATAGAGATCAGAAAAAGTAAAGGGGTCAGGATTTTGAGGCCTGAATCAGCACTAGGAGCTGCAAGTAAGGGGGGATCTGGGGAGTCAGGTGCTGTTGCAGCTATTCGTATGCCGATGCTTCATGTTTCAAACTTTAAAGGAGGGACACCTGAGTTAGTTGATACATCCTATGCTATTCTGGTTTTGGTTCTTCCGGATTCAAACTCCAGGACTTGGAGCCACCAAGAGATGGAGATAGTGGAGGTAGTTGCTGATCAGGTCGCTGTAGCCCTGTCTCATGCATCTGTTCTTGAAGAGTCTCAGCTCATGAGGCAGAAACTGGCAGAGCAAAACCGAGCTTTGCAACAGGCTCAAAAGAATGCAATGATGGCTAGTCAGGCAAGGAAGTCATTTGAGAAAGTGATGAGTCATGGTATGCGCAGGCCTATGCATTCAATTCTGGGCTTGCTTTCCATGTTTCAAGAGGACAATTTGAGATCTGAGCAAAAGGTTATAGTTGACACAATGATCAAAGTTGGCCATGTTCTCTCAAGTTTGATCAATGATGTGATGGAGATTTCGGTAAATGATAAAGGAAGCTTCCGGCTGGAGATGAAACCTTTTGATTTACATTTGATGATGAGAGAAGCTGCTTGTATTGCCAAGTGCTTGTGTGTATACAAAGGCTTTAATTTTAAAATTGAAGTCCAGAAGTCGTTGCCCGATCTGGTGATAGGGGACCAGGCAAGGGCTTTTCAAGTAATTTTGCATATGATTGACTATTTAGTGAACATATATGATGGAGAAAGGACTTTCATTTTTCAAGTTTATCTTGAAAATGATAATGGGAATAAGGATGATAATTTTTTGGGAATATGGAGATCAGGCATGCAAAATGATTATGTACATATAAAATTTGATTTTCAGATAACTGGTACAAGTTCACGGTCAGATGGATCAACTTCAACAAGACGCTATGCTGGTGGAAGACACCACAGCAATGAATCTAACGAGGGCTTAAGCTTCAGCATGTGCAAAACTCTGGCACAGGTATGTGCATCATTCTGTTTATTTTATATATATAATATAATTTTTCTCTCCACTTTACATCGTCATTAAAGGCTTCCTGCATTGATATATATATTTTTTTAAAAAAAAAAAATTGTAGGTTTTTAGATGCTTTTTCTTGCTTTGAAATTTCTCACTTTAATTTAGAATTTGTTGGCTATTGGCTGTGTGCAGCTTAGGACATTTTGTTTGAAACAGGGTTTGCAAAGTTTGATGCTTGAATTGATAAATTTACTGTAAGCCTAGGAAGTTTAATGATAAAGTTGTCCGATTTAACAGTAAATAATAATCAGGAAGTGACTGACACTATAAAAGATGTTATTTTAGTCTATGCTGCATCAAGTCTTGTGCTGGGTGGGAGTCTTGGGGACCAATCTTGCTAGCTAAACAACAGTTTTGGTTTGAAATTCTGGTGCTTGCTTTATGGTTTAGCTTTAATAAAGAAAAATACAGTGGATGAGTTGAATGCTACTTCTTAAAGGGCTAAAAGCTTCCTCAGCCCCACATTCATCATTTTCAATGGCCATGTGAACTCTCTTCTTGATATATGAACAAGATGTTCTTTGCATAAAATACATTAATTACCAAAGAAGTTTTAGAAGTTAGTGATTGACTGTATTTAACTTGAACTTTTGGGGCATATCTTGACGTATGCATTAAAGGAGGAGTATGGCATAACCCCCTAAAAAAGGAGGAAGGGATTGAAAGGTTATTGTCATTTAGAACCATATATAATATGTAATGGTGAGTTTGTTGTTTGGGGTGTAGTAGAGGAATTCCTTGAACTGCTCTCTTTATTAATATTTATGTGACCTCATGTAAAGCTGAAGAAACAGTGTCAGCTTATGATTTTTGAAGATCTTTTATTTCAGATTGGACGAGGCATTGCTCTGCCACTTTCTGACGTCACTTTTTCCTTATCATCATGATTGAAAGTACCTAGGTTTTTGTAGATGCTTGATTAACTCATTTCGTGGCCTTCTAGGTTTATCAGCTCTTGCCAAGTGGCAACTTTAGTTAAAGAGGATGTCTTTCTTCTAGCAATTTATTGAGAAAGTCTAATTCCGTGTGATCTGTTAGTTCATGATACTAATCAGAAATTCACATTCAATTTTTGTTGAACAGGCTGTTTGGCTTTTTCTGTTATGACCTGTAAATCTAATTCCTATCTTGTTTCAGTTTAATAACTTAGTTGCTTTGTGTCATTTTAGTTTATTGACATTGCGCGCATGCTTTGTTTCCCTCATATTGGGAGAATTGTTTATTGTCACATCAGTCGTTCTGATAGGAACCGAGTAAAACAGCTCAGGAATGCTGTGAATAATACTCAATCTGATAACTCTTCCTTCTCTGTGGGAAAAGGAAGTTACAAACTGGAATCTCTAAAACAAAAGACCTAGCAATTCGAGAGGCTCGCACTATCCTCAGTCCTCACCATTCACTCTCTATCCAAAAGATGCCTCTCTCCTTCAGTATCTAACAGCTAAATAGACAGAATAAGATGGTCATCACAGGACCCAAAACAACCTCGGACAAGGTTAAAGTCTATCCTATGAATAAAGCATGCTAGGCCTTCTAATATCACCAAAATAGTAAGGGGTTGGAAGTCAGCTCCTGGACCACTAAAAAGCATTTGTTTCTCTTGCTTGACTCTGTCTCTGCTTCCTTTAGTAAGTATTATTGGTCAGTTGGATTCTATCACATTCTATATGGAGGTTAGCCGAGGTTAAATTTGCTGATTTTAATATCATAGGCATGGTCAAGAAAATATTGTGATATCAGAATTTTAGTAGTATGAGCCACTTTGTTCAAGGAAACAAAGATGATGGCAGGCTTGAACTTATATGGACTACCCTATGGAAACCAATTTTGAGATCACTGTTTTTTTTTTTTTTTTTTTTTTTTTGGTGAATAAGTAAGAGGAGTTACCTCTTGGGTTGTGTCATATTAATACTAAAAAATATATATAAAAAAAAAAAAGTGATATAACATCAACCAATCTTAGCCTAAGTCAACTAACATCTGATCCGAACAAACAGCTGGTGGAAATTGTAATAAACTCATATTATTGTTCGCCTCCTGTGCCATTTTGGCCAGAAAAATCTGCTTTTTAAGATCATTATTGACGTGGGATTTTCATTTGAGGTTCATCAGTTAGATCCAGAGACCAATTGGCAAAGGCCGACTTGTTGAACAGTGAAAGGGGGTGGATAAAAAGGTTAAACGAAATTTATTTGCCTTAGAAGATTGGTAAATTGGGGTCAGTGAACCTGTTTTCTTCTTTAAATATTCTGAGTCTGGTAGGAATATTGATGTGATCTTTTTTTTTTTTTAGTAATTCTGACTTTACAGTGCGGATAATTTGCAGATGATGCAAGGCAATATCTGGTTATCACGGAATGCTCTAGGATTGGCACAAAGCATGACACTTGCTCTCAAGTTCCAGATAGGACCATCTCACGGAAGATCCATTTTAGCACCTAAAGATTCCCTGGGCTCTCGGTTCAGAGGCCTCAAGGTTTTGTTAACTGATGACGATGATGTAAACAGGACAGTGACAAAGAAACTTCTTGAGAAGTTGGGTTGCCAAGTAACTGCAGTTTCATCAGGGTTTGAATGCCTGGGTGCTATAAGTGCATCAGGGAACACATTCAAAGTCATCCTTTTGGATCTGCACATGCCTGAAATGGATGGTTTTGACGTGGCTATGAGGATACGGAAGTTCCACAGCCGCAACTGGCCCTTGATTATTGCTCTCACGGCAAGTGCCGAAGAAGATGTGATGGATAGATGCCTACGCGTTGGAATGAATGGATTAATTCGAAAACCTATTCTTCTCCAAGAGATAGCAGATGAACTACGAAGAGTCCTGCAACACGCCGGGGAAAAATTGTGAGAACTGAGTTTCTGAAGATCATGATGATGTCAAAATATATCATAATTTTACCAAAGCATATAACCTAGGCATTCTGACAAAGGAGACATTAATCTAGAGTTTTTTAACTGATAGATTTAGGGGTTCATTTTGCTAGCCATGCTCCTGATCGAACTTTTTTCCGCCAAAAAAATGGGGTATGGATTCTTAATGGTTGCATGAACTGACCGCACGCCCCTTATTACAAGATGTTCTTGAATAACCCAAAAAATTTAAATTTTCCGTTTTCATTGGGAATGGATTCTGAACGGTTGCATGAACTGACCGCACGCCCCTTGTTACAAGATGTTCTTGAATAACCCAAAAAATTTGAATTATCCTTTTCCATATTTTCCCAAGAATTATTATAGTGCAGTCATTTGTGGCCTGTGGGTAAAACGAAATTATAAACAGTACTAGTACCGCGGGAGGTAGTGTTTATAAATGGTTGCACTACAGTATTTATTATAATCAGCTCGGTGAACTTTTAAATTTTCGGCATAACATGAGATTTACATCCTAAATGATTAAATCTGTCAGTTCGGATGATCGGTCCTAACAATTTCCCAAGTATTGTCATAATTTCATTGTGCTATCTTTTTTTTTATGGGTTCATGGTGCTATCTTTGTTTATTCTTATAAAAAATTTTAGGTGGATATCATCGTAGGAGGGAATAAATTGTGTGTGTATGTAAAGAAAAGCGAAAATAGCCCCGGGGATGTTATTTGCAAATGTAATGGGAATGCGTCATTGATTTTTCTTTATTAAAACAAAAATTAAGGCTAGCGATGGGTCTAAAAGTGGAAATAGGTGACTTTGGTGAAATAAGCCTAAATCTCTAATAGGGTTAAAAGGCTTGAGTTTAAGCCTGAACCCAAATATAGGTTTTTTTAGGTTTAGACCTGAAGTCTTCATAAGCGCTTGTCGGACGATGTCTTTTTAAAGGCCTACTTATAAAGATCTTCTCCTCAAATTATAAGTAAACTAACTTTTCTCACAAACCAATAAAAATAGTTAAAGTCAATAAAGTTGTCCTTTGATCTAAGTAATTTTCAATATTACCCCTACTAATTTTCCTAAACTCTAATATTATATTAATTATTAGTTTCACCAACTACCCCTATTAATTATGGATGATATGGAAAAAAATATTTAATGCTCATTGGGAATCGAAGTCTTATAAAAAGGACCAAATAAACTTTTTATAATAAGGACCAAGGGAGTAGATCTTTAAAAAAGCTTCATATTGTAGGCTTTGAAGACTAAATAGGTTTCATGCAATTTGAACTTATGAAAATTTATATAAATATAAGAATGAAAATATAAATATTGTGTTATTTTATGATATAAATATAAATATATTTATTTAATGTGTAAACAGACCAGGTTAGAGGTCAAGGCTTAACAAAATAAGTCTGGTCTATGTATACATATAGACCTTTAAATAGGTTTTGGCTAACATGAGGATGTCTGAAAATTAGTTTTATTATAAATATTTAATTTTTTATTTAACCAAATTCTCTTTCACATCCCAAAAGAAAATAGGTGACACGGTCTTGCGGAGTGTAGTTGGTGCTCTGTGGCGCGGCAGATTCAGAGAATGAGCTGCGAAGCGGAATACTTCTCCAAAGACTTTGAGTGGGAAGAATTAAGAGCAGAGATCGAAGCAAACCCTTGTTTTCGTTACCACCTACTCCCATTTGAGCCATCTTCTTCTTTGAGACAAGTGGAAACCGATGTGAATGCTTGGGAGCAATTTCACAGCCGTCATTCCTCCGGGAAATTCTTTAAGGTTTTTCCGCTGCCGGATTTCTTGATTTTACACTTTCTTTATTTGTCTAAACTTTGCGTGGGTTTTGATTTAGGAGAGACGATATTTGGTGAAGGAATTCCCTGAACTGCTTTCCTGTGGAGAAAACGCAGTTCTAGAAGTGGGTTGTGGCAATGGAAGTACTGCTCTTCCTATTTTACGGTAATTTTCTTCCCGGGGAATGGGGCTGAGACAACACTGTGGTAATCTAATCTTTTATATGACTTTAAAATATAACACTAGCGGATCGAATCGTAAACCCTGATTAGTGATTACTTGTTTAATTCATAATACCGTTCCCCAAGATGGTGCCAGGACAAATTTGTCCCCCAAACCTAACTGTTCCTGATAGCAGCTGTTCTCTGTCTAGACTCTGGAGTCTGGACAGTATGCGTGAAGGAATCTTCTTTGAGCATCCTGTACAGAGGTGCGTTATTTCTAGTGATTTTGATTGGTTACTGCTCTTGTGCGTACAATCTGGGTCTGATAAGACTTCTTGGCGCTCAGACGTATATGCAGAAGGAACTACACCCCTTAAGATCCTCTGCAGATTTTTCGGTTTGATAAGATTCCTATTGCTGAAGTTCTCCTGAGTCCTGTTTGTTTTGTTCACGCAAACATGTTAAAATCACTGAGTGTGAAAATTACAGAAAGTCCAAAACTTTCTTGAATTTGGCTTCCACACGTGACAGATTCGCACTGCTTCTTTAGAAATCTTGAGTTTTAGTTGCTTATCTAATTTCAATGGCTTAATGATTCCTGAATAAGCTATCATCATTTCATACTTTATCTTTGAGAGAATTTGTTTTGTTTAAAATGGTGGGTGATAGTTGCGAATCAGTTGTCCATTCATGTTTTTTTGGTTTGAAGATTAAAATAATGTACTTTTTGAAGAGAATCAAATGAGAGAATAATTGTTCTATTATTCAGATGAGAGGGTGATTACATTTATTCACAAAAGAGAGAATCAAATCAGTTAGAGATCTAGATTTGAATTTTGAAAAACTAGTATCCTAACAGCAATCTCCTATAATCTCTAGATCTAGTCAATCCCTATAATTGTGGGGTTAATAATATATTATAATATGGATTCTACACTCCCTCTCAAGTTGGATTGTAGATATCAATCAAGTTCAACTTGCCAATTAGATACTCAAACATGTCCTTGGGCAATCCTTTAGTAAGGATGTCTGCATTCTGTTTTTTAGAAGGTATATACCTTAGATCAATGGTACCCTCATCAACTTTTTCCTTTATAAAATGTCTGTTTATCTCAACATGCTTGGTTCTGTCATGTTGAACCAGATCATGCGCAATATTAATAGCAGCCATATTATCACAATAGACCTTGATTGGCAGATTTATACACTTCCTTAAGTCTTCCAGGACACGCTTTATCCATATGCCTTCACAGATTCCTAGTACTACACCCCTGTATTCGGCCTCAACACTGCTTCTTGCAACTACACTTTGTTTTTTACTTCTCCATGTGAAGTTACCCCACACATATGTACAATATCCAGATGTAGATTTCCTGTCATCTTGATCACCTGCTCAATCAGCATCTGTAAAGAACTCTACATTCCGTTTGTCAGTTTTCTTAAATAGTAAACCACGTCCCGGAGATCCCTTCAAATAATGAAGGATCCTATAGACTTCATTTAAATGTTTTGGTTTAGGATCATGAGAATGCTGGCTAACAACACTTATTGCAATTGCAATGTCTAGTTTGGTATGAGACAGATATATTAATTTGCCTACTATCTGTTGATAGTTCCCTATAGCCATTGTTTTACCGAGTTCTGCTTCTTCGTCTATTTTATTAACCTGTATAGGTGTGTCACTAGGTCTGCAACTTGTCATCCTTGTTTCCTTTAGAAGGTCTAGTTTATATTTCCTTTGGAAGATATAGATCCTCCCTTGGATCGAGCTACTTCCATCCCAAGAAAGTACTTCATTTCTCTTAGATCCTTGATTTGGAATTCTCGTGCTAAGCTGCCTTGATTTGATTAATTTCTACCTCGTCATCTCTGAAAAGAATTATATCATCAACATACACGGCTAAAACAGCCATCTTACCCTCATGATGTTTAATAAACAAAGTGTGGTCAATCTGCCCTTGAGTGTACCCATGTCTCTTTAGAACTCGAGTGAATCTGTCAAACCAGGCACGTGGAGATTGTTTCAACCCATCTAATGACCTCTTTAGCTTGCAGACTTGGTTAGCCTTATTTCTTGGGAACCTTGGAGGTAACTTCATGTACACTTCTTTCTTGAGGTCTCCATTAAGGAAGGAATTCTTTACATGGAGTTGGTGCATATCCCAATCTAAATTTACCGCAACAGATAAGAGAATTCTAATGGTATTCAACTTGGCTACCGGAGCAAAAGCTTCTGTGTAATCTTCCCCATATATTTGAGTGAAACCTTTTGCAACTAGTCTAGCTTTGTATTTCTCAAGTGTTCCGTCTGCTCTATACTTTGGGGTGAATACCCATTTGCATCCAACAAGCTTCTTTCTTTGAGGTAGATCTCCTATATCCCATGTTTTATTTCTTCTGAGGGCCACCATCTCTTCCAGGAAAGCTTGCCTCCATTCAGGTATAGTCATGGCCTCATCAATAGTGTCTGGTACCCTTATGCTATCAAAGTGAGAAACAAATGTCCTGTATTTAGATGAAAGGGCCATACAGGAGACAAACCGCTCAATAGGATATTGAGTGCATGACTGGGATTTTTCCACACTGCGATGGGAAGATCAAGGTCAGAACTTTTTGTTACCATTGTTTCTCCGATGGGAAGATCAAGGTGACTTAACTTTTTGTTACCATTGTTTTATCCTGGACTTGCTTGTTCCCAAGAAGCATTGATTGCTTTTTTCCATGTCCCATAATCAATAGGAGTGCTAATAATTAATATAATATTGAAGTAACTTATTACTTTTTTTTTTATTTTTGTGTTGTATATAGGTCTTACCCCATTTGTTTGTGTCTCCCCCTGGAATTGGCACATTATCAAGATTATCAGAGGTATTCGGTTCTGTTTGAATAGGTGTATAGATTGTAACTGTTTGGTCTTCTTTTGGTGTCTGGAATTCACCATCTCTCTCCCCCTAAATTGCAGACAAGGAATAATAGGGAGTAGTTTCATGAAAAGTGACATCACAGGTAACGAAAAAACATTTGGAAATTAGGTCATAACACTTGTATCCCTTTTGGGAATTAGAGTAGCCAAGAAAGACACAACGAAGGGCTCTAAGGTCAAGTTTGTTGGTATGATGGATCACCTCCTTAAAATGTGCAGCCGAACACCCTGAGTGGCAGAGTGTTTTCGAGGTATGGGAGGTTATAGTATTGATGCAAGAGCTGAAGTGGTGTTTTGTAAGACAGTGGTTGGCTTGGCTTTCGTTTAATGAGGAATGTAGCAGTAAGAATAGCATTGTCCCAATGATATTTAGGAACATTACTACTAAACATGATGGCTTTTGCAATTTCGACAATATGGCGATTCTTTCGTTCGGCAATGCCATTTTGTTTGGGTGTATTAGTACAAGTATTTTTGTGAACAATGCCAGTTTTAAATAGGAAGGTACATAGGGACTGATTAAAGTATTCAATCCCGTTATCAGTGTGTAAGATCTAGATGTGAGTTTGGAACTAGGTTCGGATTATAGTGTGGAAGTTAAGGAAGGTTTGATACACCTCTGTTTTATCTTTCAACAGGTAAACCCAATTGACACGCGTGTGGTCATCAATGAAAGTGATGAACCATTTGGATTTCGATCGGTTTGGTGTGCGTGATGGTCCCCATAAATCACTGTAAATTATTGAAAAAGGTTTTGATGCATGGTACGGAATTTTTGGAAATGAAGTACGATGATGTTTAGCCTTTGCACATGAATCACACTGAAAATCAGAAGCAATTTTATTGGAAACATTGAGACATGTAATTGAAATTTGGATTACCTAAACATTTGTGCCATAACTCCAAGTCACTAATCCTAGGAAGAGACACTTCATTACAAGATTTAATCGTACGACTATCGCTTTCATCAAGGTAATAGAGACCATCAAATCAAGCTCTTTAGCACTCCCAATCATCATCCCCGTTAGCAGATCCTGAAAAATACAGTGAGTGGCAAAGAATTTAGCCTGACATCGTTCATCATTAGCTAATTGACTCTCTGATAATAAATTACACTTCAATTTGGAACATGTAATACAGAGTGAAGAGTAAGTATAATAGAGATTTTGATAGAACCAATTCCAGTCACCATAGACTGAGAGTCATCAGCAATCCGTACAGTTACTCCATTGGTGATAGGAGTATAGGATGAAAAGAGAGCTTTATTGTCAGTCATATGATCCGAGGCACTGAAGTCAATAATCCAGCAATTCCCTATAACCGACCTTTTATCACAGCTAAGGCTTGGAAAAAGTTACCTCTCCTAACAACCTTGGCAGTGGGTTGTTTTGTAGTTTGTAGTGTGACTAGCATTTCCATGATCTTGCTTAGCTGGTCATTTTGGGATGGTTCTTTGAAGGCTTTAGCTATGTAACCTTTTTCTCTTCCTTTCTTTGGCTTCCAGTCAACAAGTTTACTATGAAGATCCCAGTCGGTGTCTTTTGTGTGCCTTGGTTTCTTACAATGATCACAGAATGGTCGGCCTTTAGATTCTTTGGATTCCGTGGGTGGTACAACAAGTGCTAAGGCCTCAAAAGGTACATGAGTAATAGTGGAATTATTTTGATTCTGAAGCATTGATTTGCGCCTATCCTCTCCATCGCGCAAAGTGGTATAGACTTCAGGCACAGAAGGCAAGGGCTCTTGACTGAGAATCCGTGCTCGAACATCATCATAAATCACATTAAGACCGGCCAGCAACTCGTAAACTCTTTTCTCTTCTTTCTCTTTGCGGTCCTCTTTAGCATCAACCCCACAATGATGAGTTTTATTTGTTAAGGCATCAAACTCTTGCCACGTAGCTGATTTTTCCAAATAATAATCATCAAGTGACATGTGGTCCTGTTTCGGCTGCGACAATTTTTTCTTAACATCAAATATACTGGAGCGAATCCGTACAGTACTATATGTCTCACGAAGAGCCTCCCAGATCTCGCGGGCTGATGGGAGGTACATGAAACTCTTCTTGAGTAAGGAGGACATAACACTAATCAACCAAGAGGAAACCAAAGCATTTTTTGACTTCCATTTCCGAAATGCCTGGGTTTCTGATTTTGGAGGCATTTTAGCTTCACCATTAATATATTCAAATCTGTCCCTTCCATCTAGAGCAAGAATCATGGATTGAGAAGACGTGTTTTCACACCGTTAGGTAAAGAACTCGGAGATGACTAGCTTGAGACTGGGCTCTTCGAACAAATGAAGATGTCGGATGAAGACGAGTTGGAGGAGGACCTTCCTTGATCTGGAGTCGACGAGTCGAACGTTGGGACTGTCACTGGTCGAGGATTTGAGACGACAATGTACTGGGATTGTCTGGAAGAGCTTGGGACAATGGGCAACGTTCAAGACTTTGAAGACGTTACAGTGAGCAACGTTTGGATTGAAAATAATCAATTAATCTCTTCTAATTGTTCTAATACCATGAAGAGAATCAGATGAGAGGGTGATTACATTTATACCCAAAAAAGATAATCAAATCAGTTAGAGATCTAGATTTGAATTTTGAAAAACTAGTATCCTAACTATAATCTCTAGATCTAGTCAATCCCTATAATTGTGGGATTAATAATATATTCTAATATGGATTCTACACTTTTCTTTAGTCAGTTCGTTTATTTGCTATTGGTTTTGGATCTTGAAGTTGCTATCTTAACGAAATTTTCCTGTTTTAGAGCCAACAAAGATGTAATTGTCTATGCATGCGACTGTAGTAGCAAGAGTTTAGAAAGGGCTCAAGAAGTTATAGGTTCTGCTACAATTGGCTCTCTTGAAGATCGTTTCCGCACATTCTGTTGTGATGTTTCCACTAATGGGTTTCCCCAGTGGTTGGCATGCAATTATTGCCGAAATAAGTTTTTACTCAAGCAGTCAAACTGCATGTCAGGTTTCTGCTTGATCTTTATGGTACTGCCTTGTTCTATTTTGCTTTATTATTGGATAAGTGAGATTTAGTTATATTGTTTTTCTCCAGAGCCCAAGGAGGTTAATGAACCACGATTTGCCAATACATGTTCACCAGAAGAATGTGATGGTTGTATTGGAGGAGTAAATTTTTAACTTTGGTAAGACCTTTTCCTTCTAAACTATCTTACTTTCAATTTTGTGATGTTTCCAGACCACTGGTATATCTGAGACCAAAACCAGTGTTTAGGGTTATTGTAACAATAGTATGTTACTCTTACACTCTATATGTTTATCTTTAAAGTTGATATCTCTTGTCATAGAAGTGTCTTGCAAACAAGTTGTTCCTTCATCACATGCACAACCATCTTGTTTATGAGCTTTTCAATTTTATTCTGGAGGATACATGCATTTATACTCTAATATTGTGGCTCTGACGTGTCTATTATTTTTGCCTCAAAGTGATGCTATTTCTTTCTTGTCATTTGTCTGTATTTTTCCATTTGCACTGTAGTCCTGTGTCTAAAACTAAAACATGTTTTGATGACATCTTAATGTATTATTTGCTTGCTTCGATGGATAATTTATCAGATATTCACTCTATCAGCAGTACCGGTGGAAAGAATGTTGAGGTTCATCACGGAGTGTTTTGCTGTGTTGAAGCCTGGAGGCATGGTATTTTTCAGGGATTATGGTAATAAACTAACAATCAGTTTTATCTAAATCTTTTTGTGAAAAATTGCATGTTGTCTTAGAGCATTAGTGAATCATTATCAGTTATGACAATATTTTCTAACCAAGACACAAATCATAATATTTCTTGTGAACTCTAAACAGCTAAGAATGATTGAATAATGAATATTATGAAATCAGGTCTGTATGATATGACTATGCTTCGATTTGAGCAAGCTAAGAGAGTTGGATTCAGGGAATACAATCGGTCAGATGGCACCCGTTCATATTTCTTCTGTTTAGATGCTGTCAGAGATCTGTTTGTGGGTGCAGGCTTCACTGAGGTACCGTGTTTTCCCCTCCAGATTGGAGGTGCTTATTTTATTAATTGGAGAGCGAACTTTTGGGGCTAATGCAAGTGACAAATATTTCGTGTTAAAGAAGAAACAGAACTGTATGAGTGAGCCTGCATCAAATTATCTACCTATTTGCGTGTTTGTTGATGTGAGCTGCGCTTTAGCATCATTTAGTAGTGTAGTGGCTGTTCATTATAAAGTCCACACAACATAGAACCTCTCGTCTGTCAACCTCTTATAGCTTGTGTCTCACGCTGTTTCCGCAGTGTTTTTGACATGTGGTTATTTGCGGTCCGCCATTGTGTCTCTGAACCTTGCAGCTGGAGCTTGATTATTGTTGTGTCAAGTCTGTGAATCGCCAGCAAGGGAAGAGCATGCGAAGGGTGTGGGTTCATGGGAAGTTCCAGAAGCCTGCGTGGGTTTAGAGTTGTTGTCAAGAATATGTGCTGAAGATGCAAGTTCTAGAGAACGTGTTAATACAAGAAGAGAAGAGGTGGAAGAAAAGGGGGAATGATGAAATTTTACTCATGTAGGTTACTCCATTTTTTGAATATATGAACCAGGAGGATATGATCCCCAAATCAAGCATTATTTGCTCTCCATTTGTTGACTCGTCTGCATTTGTATTGTGGCTATTTTTACCCCACAAGGAAAAAGAAGAGAACCAAAAAAAAAAAAGTGTATTTGAACGAGGCTAGGCATTGATGTTATTGGGGAGGGATGTTGGGAGAGCAGTGGAAACGCCTTTTATAAAACGCAGCAAGCCTTTGATGAGCAACATCAAACCATTCCTTTGGGCTTTGCTTTAAGCCTCCACATCACTACTTTATAATGCTAATCAAACTTCCCTTTGTCTTCTTGTGTATTTTTTCCATTTCAGCTTCCCGCTAAGCATTAACCACACAACGCCTGCATTTTCATCCACCTCATTCGCATTTTATTTTTATAGACGTTCCATTGAAACTCTGCCTTCCCCCTCTGGCCTCTACAGCTAACTCAATCCCACAATTTCGTTCAGATGTATGTTCACTTCCCAACAATTTGCAACTTGACACGTCACAGCTGTATGTATACTTGTATGGGGTTAAATACGTCTCTACTTTCGATATAACTCATTGCTCTATTTACAAGCTTGGTATCATGTGGCAGAAACCGTGTCTAATTGTACTACATGTCCTTTTAATTTACGGTGGAGCATCGGCTTTGCACTTCAAGAAGTAAATGCGCGAGTAATTTTCTTTTAGCAAACTGAAAGATTAAATTTATGAGAAGCCAAACAAGCACATGAGGAAGCTAAATAATTAATTAATTTATATCATATGTTGTATATCATTAAATTATATATCAATTTATAAATCAGGCAAATTAGTTTGGAAAAAATAATAAATATTGTTACGGACCGGCCCAAAAGCCCAAATCCATGGCGCGGCCCAAACAGAACCAGGAGGTATGATCCGCTAATCATGGGGTGAGATCCGAATCCTGGCTAGGCACGATCTACCCATATCGTAATGGCATTCCAAGACCCTCGCCCCGAGATAGATAGCGCGACCGATATATGGCGCGCCGGATATCGCACCCGGTGAGATATCCCCCCGGACACCTCTATAAATACGAGGTCGGGTAGAACTGCACACACATTCTAACTCGGACTATTTACATACAGTCTCACCATTGCACACACACCACCCTTTTGTCGTGTACGGTGATCCACGCTCTCCCGATTATCTCCTCCATAGATATTCGAGGCAGAGCTAGCTATCCAAGATCAAAATACTGCCCTTAATTTGGGCGTCGTGTTCTACACCAGAACAAATATAAATACTTTAAAGTAATTTAATTAGTTTTCTTAATCTTTAAAAAAAAAAAAAAAAAAGTCATCTAGAACCCAAGGTACATATAGTAAAAAACAAAAAAAGGCAAATCATAGCAAAAAATCGTATAAAGTTAAACCAGAAAAAAATATATGTGTAAATCATCAATAACACTCTCTAGTCCTATTTATGTCTCTTTTAACTAAATCACACATACCAATGAAAGGTTGTTAATTCAATGATCATGGGATAAATTTTTAACTTTGCCCTAATTTATGAATAAATATTTTTCAACTCTTTCTTTTCTCTTTATTTTCGTTGGTACAATTAATATGAGCAAAATTGTCACAATTTCATTAACTACTCTAAAACTAGACTTATAAATAAGACCAAGTTTTTTGATTTAGAGTCAGTAAGCAGTTAAACACAGCTATTTCAGATTCTTCTCCGAAGTTAAACAGAGCATGCGTCCCATTACTTTAAATCTACCATGCACAGTATCTAAACGAGTAAACAGGCTTCTGTTTCTCTAATGATACAACAAAGCAAGAAGCAAAGCTCGATCCAATAAGATACTTGGAAGCCACACGCAAAAGCAAGTCTGGAGATTATCCACTTCCAAGCTTAATGTCGAGCTACGAGCTCCACTTCCGTCTCTGCGTGTGACACATCATGTCCAAAGATCATGGCTTCAAGCCTCTGACCGCTGCAGCAAAAATCTAACAACAAAGCAATCAGCACAAAAAGTAGGGCCATTAAATCTGGTTATCTTTTACTTGTTAGCAGTATATCATTAAAATAAAGTAGGCAGAGAATGAAATTCAGGAAATAGAACAAATCAGCCATAAAACATTTGACAGAGCCATGCACGTCATGATTGACAACTATATGAACTGCCTTTTTATTTGGGGAAGGAAGCAAGGGAGTAATGCAATCCAAGTTCTTTCTATACCAGATGAACGTCACCAAATCTCCATTTTGCTTGCTTTAGTTGCATAACTATATAAAAAAGCTAATATTTCCGCAGGAAATGACCATAAATATATAACGACATCAGTTATACAGAGGGCAGTGCAAACCTTAGATGGAGGCTGGGTGCTCGAACTCAATGCTGCACCAGGAGATTGAATTTGTCTACTGCTTCCTTCATACCTTACACCTCTGCTTTTCTCCTCCTTCTTTGAAGCCATAGACCCCCGCCCAAGTTCCACATAAAAATGACAAAATTATAAACAACAAGGAGAACGTCTATACACCAGCAGCAATTGCCAAGGGTAAGAAAATACAAACCTTAGCTGGTTGTGGAAGAGGTTGTCTCTCATCAGCACCACGATATTGATTGTACCTACTGCTTCCTTCATACTGGCTATAGCTCCTTTTATCTTCATGCTGTAATGGCAACGTTCCATCATCAAATATCTCACTGAAGTTAGTTGATGATGTTTTATCTTTATCCCTGGATCTGCTCACTGATCGTAAATTATATGATTTTACAGTATTTGTCTCTTCATAACTAGTATTTGTCTTATAAGGTATATTGTTCTTAACACTAGTTCGAGAATTTTGATCCTTCTTTGAGAACTGCAAAGCTGCCTCTTGTGCGCCAGCTATGGCCAGAGTCAGGGTTGATGATCTGTCTGCTTCCGAAGATGCTTTCAAATTAGGAGAAGACACAGAGATGCAGCCTGGCTGCAGTGAAAATGAATCATGCGGATCTGGAAGTGGAAACTTTACTGGAAGCGGACTTGTAACAGGAGACAGACCTCTGACTGCAGCTTCATATATCTTTAGATAGGTACGGTAATCAGCCTTTGCACAAAAGAAATAGCATGAGGAAGATGGAAATGCGAAACCATATTACCTTCTTTTCCAAGTTATAAACACCTTGGTACCCTCTCATCTCAAATGGAATCAACAATTTCTGGATAAAGGATAGAAAAAGCACCTCATCAATCATCATATACATACATATAGTTGTTACGCTTTACAGTTAAAAAAGAAATGAATAGCAGTAGCAAGACACAGACCTGTGGGTGTTCACATAGCCAGCAATAATTAGTTTGAGCTTCCAGCCTAACCTGAGAGCGCAAGGTACATAATTTAATCTAGTCTGGATAACCATGAAATGATATCAATTCAGGTTTAAAATTTAAAGGGGTGAGGTAAATCAGCTTCCTACGCTTTCAGGGACCATCTCCCAGCAGGCTAGCTCTTCCTGTCTTAAGCAGCCAGCAACCTCAACACAACCTGTAGGATGAAAGAATTCATCTTCTGTACTCTAAAAGGAGGGGAAATATTGATAAACTGCAGTGAAGCAAAATAGAGTTTGTGCTTCTTTATTCAAATGAAGAAATAAATAGTAAATTAAGACGATGGATGGATAGCCATTAACGTAAAGTCATCCTAACAATGCATCTATCAAATGACATATAACTATTAGCATACAAAATAAAAAGTTAGGCAATCAGGTAAGGAATGGCAAAGAGAAAAGAAGAGGTGCAGGGCTGACGCTAGTTTATTCATGTGCAGCGATTACCACTGGCCAAAATAGAAAGTACTATAAAACATCACCAGAAGGAGAGTTCTAAAGAGCAAATGAATAATGAAAAGGACAAATTGTGCTTGTTTGCATTTCGAAGTCTTAAATTAGTTTAACTATCTACATCATTGACATTGGCTGCGATGATTATAGAAAAACAGTATTAAAAAAATTCAGATATAAGGAAGAAATTTACAACAAAAAAGAAGAAGTTCAGGAAGTTAACACATCAAGATAGAGGGAAGTGATAGAATGCAGGACCAAAACTATTTAAACGAGAGCAGCATTAACCACTGGTTAATAACTTAATATAGAGAAAGTTATAAAGCAAGATTTCAAGAAACTCTTAATTAAAAAAAGAACGAAATTATGTATACCCAAAAGCCTTGAAGTTGGATAATGCTCTGGAAATTTAATATCAGTTATTCCATTTACTGCGTAAATCTCCCTGTAGAAGCACTCCATTGCCTTGATAGTAGACTCGTCAGGAACTTTACTGGCAGCATGAATCCAAAGACGACCTTAATAGACAAAATTTTTATACAATTAAGAACCCATTTTGTAGAGAACTAACAAGAGAAATCATTAAAAATAAATAGCAGATGGAAAGGAAAACGATTTACCAATTTGAAGATTTTTTCCCCAGTCAATAAAACAATAAAATGGAAGAAAAGAATACTGACACACGCATCTGCCTTTTTTGGGCAGTAGGAAGAAAGAAAAAAGGTAACTTGATGGCTGTTGACTTTCAGAACTCATGCCTGTTTTTACCTTCAATACTAAACAGATACCAATAGGACATGTGGTGTAGAATTTTGGACTCAGGCTTCATAAAACTTTAGTTCATCCCCTATATCCTCTGAAAATAACACAAACCACTCAACCTTAAATGAGAATATGAGATTGTGAGGTAACTTTTTAGTAAATAGGTGTGGTTATATGCAATTTTAAGTTGTTGTGCTGACAGGGCTTGGGCTTATTTAGTCGTGGCTGATACTGCATATGAAACTCTCTGAGAGTATCCTGGTCAGTGAGATAGGCATGTGAGGACAGAAGGTTTAAATATTAGAAAAATCCGGGGCTCGGATCCAAATTAGAAACATAAGCCGTGGGCAACAAACATAGAAATACGTAGCAGGGAGTAGGCGCATAAATGGGGAAAAGGGGAAGGAATTTCCTATAAAATACCTCTGATGGGAGCAGGCCATGACCTGCCCTCAATGCGCTTGATCCCGTGAATGAGCAGAGAAGCCCAGGGCTGATGCATAGTCAGACATGGGTTCTTATAATTCCCAGAATTATTACCCCTCATCGTTCGCGACTCTGCAGTCTGCACACGAATCCAAGCAGCAATCCTATAATTCTGAGAAAATAAATAAACTAGTAGTCAAAACGCGGACGACGATGGTACCAGGTGACAGAATCTCGTTTCCTTTGCGATGGCTAAACGCGGACCACTTTGCGATGAGTTACGTGCACAGCTACTGGAAGATCAGTCGCTGCCGTTGATTCGAAGGTAGGGGATTGGCCTCTTAGCCGAGTTTAGTAACTCTTTCCATCGCCGATGCCACGCAGAATTAGTTAATTAGCCCTTGTATTTGATTCTGTTGGTAGTTTCGTCTTTCAGTCTTTGAATCGATATCGATAATTCTAATACAAAATGGATGTCAGGTTAATTCTAAATAAATTATTGAGATTTAATATGTACAAAAATAACGATAGAGTAGCAGAAATACCATTTTCCTTTCTTAAGAGCTCGGGCACCACCTCTGGTCTTTCGTTTAAATGATAAAGGGGTTGGAATGTTGAATACTCTCATCAAAGGGAGTCGTTCGATCTTGGAGTTGGTCGAGTTTTGGGGAGACTTAACTCTAACTCCTAGTCTTTTAGAAACACTGCGAGGTTAATGGACGGCCGTCTGCTCAACATCGGTATGATCTAAGAGGAAGGGCGAAACACGGCTCAACCTGCCCAACATCCCTTGGATCAAGGGTGAACCAACCCCTTTCTTAAAATTTTTTTATGGAAAAATTAGAAGAGATAAATAAATTTTAGGTGTAAAAATATCTTACTTATAATAATCTTAAAATTGGATAGGATACACTACTAATGTCACTACTATTTTTTTATCGTTATATGAGAGTCTAATATAACTGTGAAAAAAATGTTAGTGACATTAGTAATTATTAAAATAGATAGTGACAACACCATAGTGCTTCCAATATGCCCTAAAATATTACTTTTGTTAAATTTATCTATGTTGACCGTTTGGTCAGACTTTTAAGCAGATAAAGGAGGGACTCACACGCCCACACATTGGTTCAACTTTACCGTACATAGTTTAGTTTAGCTAAATTAAGGCCTTGTTTGTTATGAGGAAGATTTAAAGGAAGGAAATGAATTTAGATGAGGAAAAGGAATTGGAATGAAAGATTGAAAGGAAACTTTAAAAGGGTGTTCCGTTTGGTAAACATAGAAATTGATATGGAAGATGATAATTTTTAAAAAATTAAAATTAAAATATAACATCTAAAATGTCCAAAATACCCTTTAGATTAAAAAAAAAATTATCTCCTTCTTCTTCATCTCTACCCCGACCATCGACAAAAGAAACAAAAACCAGCCCAAAACAAAAAAAAAAAAAAAAAAAAAAAAAAAAAAAAAAGAAGAAGAAGCTTTGATCATGTCGCGGTTGCGGCCGGTGGTGGTGGAGATCGTGGGTTCCAACATTGTCCCTCTCTCGCTCCGCTATCCCTCCTTCTTCATCCCCGACGCCCGACCGACCACAACCAAAAAAAAAAAAAAAAAAAAAAAAAAAAAAAAAAAAAAAACTTTCTCCCCAACATCGATCTCTATTTCCGATTGACATCAACAGTAAACACCATCACAAAGTAAAAAATTGAGACAGGAACATAGACCACAAGACCATCAACACCATCACTCTCCACCCACATCTCTCGCAACTACGCCTCTCCCTCTCTTAGCTACGAACACGAACACAAAGATGGCAAGACGAAACAACGGAAGCGTAGAAAAGTGGAATAGAGAGGGCGATGGAGTCGGCCGAGTGCGACGGAGTCGATGGTGAAGGAAGACGGCGTCGATGCTGAAGGAAGAGGACGTTGATGGTGAAGGGGCTATTTGGAAATTCCCAACTTGGGAAGATCAAATCCCACCAATTTTTTTAAGGAAAGCACTCTCCCACGTTTGAAGGAAGAACAGAGGTCGCTGGAAGATGGATTCCCGAAAGGTGGTGCTACCAAACACGTTTTCTAATGGAAGATTGTAATCTTCCCTTTCCTTCGGCCAATCTTCAGTCTATCAAATTGGTCCTAATAGTTGGGGCTCCTCGAGTGAAAGTGAGGTTAAATAAGCAAAAATATCATTTTTCTTTTTCAAAAAAGAACTATTAGCATCATAAATAATTTTTGGGTGCATTGGAATGATAAAGAATAACCTTTATCATTTTTGTTGTCATTAAGTAAAAATGAGAGAGGTTCACGTTGTACTGTCAAAATAAGCAGGGTGGAGTATAGCTGGACAAATAACGAGGCTCATAAGCCATTTAACAAATTTAATGGCAGTAGCATTTAAAGGCCCATTTAAAATTAGGGTTAAAGTGCAAAAATACATATATGTTTTACTCGAGAGTGCGCAACCAAATGCTTTTTTGTGTGTGCAAAATTACACATGAACTTTGAAAAACAGTGCAAAAATACCATCACCATTTAAACAATGTAATTGACATTATTTTTTATGTGGGCCCCACCCTATTTAAAAAAATACCTAAGCTTTTTTTAATTTCCCTTGCTACCCCTTAGCTCTTCCATTTTGTTGTCTCCCTTCACCCCATTTCCTTCTCAGATGCAGGCGGCGGCGGCAACCTTGACCAGCGGCGACGATTCATTCCTATTGAACAAAAGCCAGCAATTTATACCAAATGTTCTACGGTTTTCATCACACGTCAACGTCGAATGGTATTGTGACGATGACAAATCATATGCGGATTATTTCCTACCGAAATTGATTCCCTTGTTTCTTTCGCAATATTATTTCCACCGGAAAACGAGGGATAACATTTTGGGATCATGCAATTTCTAGGTTCTGCTGTGAAGTTACCGGTTTTTATTGAGAGTATTGTCTTTCTTTGAGTTCTGAATGGGATTTTGTTGAATTACGAAATGATCGAAGAAGGGAAAAAATGCGTGTCGACCTACTGCCTTAGCCATGGTTAAGAGCTCCCATTTAGTCCTTTCCGATTTTTGTGCCCAGATAGAGGAATCTGATCCACACCGAGGTGTGGTTCATCCTCTGGTTTTAGGGTGCAAAACTGGAGACCACTTGGTGAGTATCATCAGTTGGCCTTCAAATAACCACAAACAGCCTTTCCAGATTCTAACCATATCATTTCCATTTGAGAGACAAATCACAACAAAACCTCCCCAAAAAGATGGTTCACTTTAAGGGTGAAAGAACTCTTCTGCTGGAACCTAGACTTCTTCCTTTTTTCTCGCTCTGGCATTAGTAGCTCTATGCAAGTCTTTCAAGGATTCCCTCAAAGCTCTCGAAGCTGATATCCAGTTCGTCAACACCTAGTAATTTCTTCTCCCTCCCTCACCCACTTTGCCTTTGTAATTTAAATAAGAATTTTGTTTTATTGATATGCATGTTGTATTATTTGATTTTGGATGTTATACTGAATGAGAATTGTCTGTGACTTTGAGGAAGATGATGAATTGCTGGTCTCTTTTATTGTTTTGTTTTTTCTGTAAGTTGGAGGACCCTCTATAGAAGAGGATTTATGCTTCTGATTCGATTATTTGAGACTGTGACTTATGTATCCGTGTCAAATTTTACTAGTTTAGATATCATAATCAACATATTGGTTCCAAGATCCTGATCTATTTGATTTTTTTGGCTGTTCATCTATTTGAAGTTAGAACTGTACATGATGAATTGCTGGTCTCTTATACTAACCGATGGGGATGGGGAGAGTTTGTTTTTTGTTTTTTAAGTTAGGGTATTTTAGTACTTTCAAATAAAAAATAAACGAATGTTATCTTGCTGTGATTTTTGCACCTATTTTATAATCACATGTGCATTTTTGCACCTAAAAAAAAGCACTTGGTATTGGACGTTCCAGAAGGTAAAGCATATGTGCAGTTTTACACATTTACCCTTACAATTATTATAGGTATTTTTGCTTCCAAAATTTGATTGTGATGCCAGTAGCTCTTTTTGAAAAATATAAAATGTATTTTTTACTCATTTATGATTTACCTTGATTTATTTCGTCAAATGTTTGACCAAACAGAATGTAGAAGAATTTGTTTGTTGCTTCATGGGTCTTACATGCACAGTTTGATGAATTTGTATAGCAATCATGGTCCCCTGATATGCCTTGGATACCAAACATTGCTCAGTTTACCACGGCGTGCTCCCAATGGAACAAAGAAGTCTTTAGGCATACTGAGGGGAGGAAAAAAACATCTTTTGCGTCGTCTTGATGGCATCAACAAGGCGGTAGCTCGGTAACACCCCCAATTTCTAACAGTTATAATAATCTAAAATTTTATTGAAATTCGAAATAACAACCTTGGGAGTGTTACCGCACTTGAACCGAGACAAGTGCAAGGCTACACTTATTACATTAATCATAAATCGAACTTAAATAAGTGTGTTTTATTCAAAACAAAGAAAATAAAATAAAAAGAAAAACCAAATAGAATCGAATGATTCTTCCTCACTTCCCACCGCTAGCCCCAACACTTGACACTGCTTTCATCGAAAATCTGCTCCCCCAAAGGATCATCGCAGCCCATGAACACACACATCGGCAAAGCCGGTAATCCTAATAAACACACTTTATATGGCTCAATTATATTAATAAAATCAAATACGTAATCACATAGTGATTTAATCAATTAACCAATCCAATATTCGCCATATATATACATATATTCACACTGAATCAAATATCATTCATTATCTTTATTAGATTCGTATAGACCCGAAAACCTCCGCGCTATTTAGTTTAGTGGGAAGAGAACCATGGTAGACCGGAAACCGCGCTACCACGTGACCCGGAAACTCGCTACCATCCAATCATCAATTGGCCATAAACATATCAACATTTCTTCCTAGTGTGCACACCTCTTCCCAAAGTTGCTACTAGTGTCCCTAAACCCGCGTACACCACTTTGGGAAGAACGGATACTATCTTTTCACATCGGTGGCATAAAGCCCAAAAGTTGTGTTCATCACCTTGGGAGGTACCATCCCAAAGCTATCCTCCCACTGTTAAATTGTTTTAAAATACACACAAAATAAACTCCTAAATTATCTCTATTATTTAACTAAATATAGAAAAGATATTTTAACATGAAATCTATTCATATCTTATTTTATTGTGCAAGAGATATTATATAAAGAAAAAGAAAATCAAATAATAAAAGAAAAATAACGTGGACAAACATGTGCAGGAGTTATTAATTAAAGTATTGTACAAGAGTATAATATATTGCAATTTATTGTACAGGGGTATAATATATAATATAGTGCAATCACAAAAACAATATTGGTAAAGTAATGGTTTCTCAATTACCAAGGAGACGCACAGGGGAAAGTTGGATTCAATCATATATATGGAGTTGAAGCACGTTGAACGAGGCAATTCAATTGTATCAATTCAATTTATAAGGAAAACGCATAGGAAGGAATATGTATATCAAGCACGCATACCGAGAAGAGGAAATCCATGTATGTTCAATTCAATCATCCAAAATCAAGACCCACGGCAATGCAAATCAAGACTTACACGAATCAAAAGAAGGAAGATGTATTTGAGCATGTATTCAATATTAATTCTTATTGTTCTAGGAATTATGACTGCTTATCAAAATTCACATAAAACTACCCTAAGACTCATGGGGATTAAGATTACACATGGGGATTAGAATTACACATGGGGATTAGAATTACCTGGTCTCCGTGTTGCTAACCTCCTAGGAGAACAATTGACGAGAGTACGGAACGAGGGTGTAGTAGCGGAGAAAAGTTTAGCGGCAAATAAATATCAAGCCTTTCTAGGTTTAAGCGGCTAGACTGATTTTTATAATTAAAACTAGGGTTTTAGCTATTGGGTTGGGCTACTTACTTATTCCCGATAGAATGAATTAAAAGAAATTGTAGATTTTTATTATTAGATATATTTTGATTCCGATGATGAATTCAAAAATTTAAAATCTAATCTAATCTAACTAACTCTTAGATTCTTGGATCTAATCTTGACTAATCTAATAATACTATTTACAAAATAATATGATTACTACAAGAACAATACAACATTATTAATTTATTTTTTTATTATTATTATTTCTAAAAATCCGGGTATTACACTCGGTATGGCTTGGTACCAAGATATGAGGCCCTGCAGCTGGAGCTTTGGAAAGAACTGGAGGATGTGTTATTACAGGAATCTCTTATGTGGGCTCAGAAAGCTAGAGTGGAGTGGTCCGTATATGGTGATAGGAACACTCGCTATTTCCATGCCTGTGCTAACCGTCGTCGGAAAGCTCAACGTATTGAGGCTGTAAAGGATGGTGAGGGGACCTGGGTGTATGATAACGCCCTAATTAACGTATGGCCACTGGATTCTTCTCTAATCTGCTCTCAGAGGATTCCCATAGCCGGCCAGGCATTAGGTGTCACATGTCGTACCCCCGTGTTGAGGAGGGCACTTTACAACGATGTGATAGAGAAATTTCAGTTCAAGAAGTAAAGGATGCTATCTTCAGCATGGGCGCTTTAAAATCCCCGGGTCCTGACGAGTTCAATGCGCTCTTCTACCAAAACCAATAGAATACGGTATATACTTCTGTTGTGAGCTATGTCAAATATTTATTTGCTAATCCGTAGGCGATTAAGGAGGTTAATGGTACCCTAATTGTTCTCATCCCAAAGAAAGAACATCCAGAGTCCATGGGGGATTTGAGGCCAATTAGCCTTTGTAATGTCATCTACAAAACCCTCTCGAAAGTCATTGTGAATCGGTTGAAGCCTATCCTACCACTAGTGATAGCCCCAAACCAATGCAGTTTTGTTCCAGGGCGGCATAGCAGTGACAACATCATCGTGGCACAGGAGATGATCCATACTATGAGATCCATGAAACAAAAGAAAGCCTTTTTGGCAATTAAAATCAATTTGGAGAAAGCTTATGATCGAGTCAACTGGAAGTTTTTGTTAAAATGCCTTCAGGAACTCAATCTCCCAAGCCATCTTGTTGAGGTAATTGGTCAATGTGTTTCTAGCACTAATATGCAGCTTTTATGGAATGGGGATAAAGCTAAGACCTTTCACCCAACGAGGGGAGTGACGCAAGGGGACCCTCTCTCCCCATATCTGTTTGTCTTATGTATGGAGAAATTGGCCCATATCATTCAAGCTGCCATTCATGATGGACATTGGAAGCCTATCCGCCTAACTAAAACCGGGCCCCTGATTTCTCATTTGTTTTTTTGCGGATGACATCATCGTGTTTGCCGAAGCTTCAATGGATCAAGTATATACGATTAATGAGTGCCTCAATACTTTCTGTGAGAGTTTTGGGCTAAAAGTTAACCAACAAAAAACCCGAGTATACTTCTCCAAGAATGTGAACCATGTTAGAAAAAGTGAAATGTGTGCATCTCTTGGTTTCTCTATTACAACTTACAAGTGATTTGGGTAAGTACCTGGGTGTGCCCCTCCATCACAAGCGTGTTACCAAGGAATCATTCCATTACGTTGTGGATAAGGTGAAGGCAAGGTTATCAACGTGGAAGGCGAGATCATTATCCTTTGCAGGGAGGTCCACACTCATTTCGTCGGTAACTACGATGATTCCAGGATATGTGATGCAAACCTCTCTTCTCCCGGCTAGCACGTGTGCCATCTTGGACCAAAGCAACCGAAAATTCATGTGGGGAAGCACGGAAGAGCATAAGTGGATACTGCTAGTTGCTTGGATACTATATGCAAGCCTAAAGGGAGTGGTGGATTGGGTATTCGGCATACCAATTATTACAACCAAGCGTACCTTATGAAGATTGGATGGCGACTAGCAACCCGAAGAGATGACCTTTGGGTGAAAGTAATCCGGAACAAATATAATTGTGGTCTTGACATGCTACCAAAAATTGACATGGAGAGACCGAGATCAAATTTGTGGAGTGGGATTAAACGTACATGGAATAAAGTCCAAGAAGGGATGGAGGAAATGCCCAATAGGGTTTTACGGTGGAAGTGGAATAAGAATGGGGACTTTTCTGTCAAGTCCGCATATGACCTACTCAATCAAGAGGTGTGACACCCGGACCCCTTATGGAGTAGAATTTGGAAAATCAAGGTACCGGAGCACTGCAAAATGTTTCTGTGGCTTGTAATGCACAATCGCCTCCTTACTAATGTATCTCGTTGCAAGCGAGGCTTGAGTGTCGATGGCCGATGTCCAGTATGCAATGCGGATCTGGAGAATTTACTTCATGTGCTTAGAGATTGTCCCGACACCCTTGACCTGTGGCGTCAGCTTGTTCCGATGTCACTATGGCGCACATTCAGCTCCTTGACTTTTGACAGTTGGGTCCGATGGAATCTCAACTATAGGGTAGGGTCAAAGCAGACAGAGGATTGGAGGCAGCTTTTTGTAATCACATGTTGGTGGCTATGGAGATGTCCCAACTCCATAGTTTTCGAGGACAAGAAAATCTCGAATTTGACAATATCATCTAGTGTCACGGCTATGAGGCGTTGCTTGAACGAAGCTCGTGATCGACTTTGTGCTACGAATGGTATGAAGATGACATCAGATGTGTCTGGGGATCTCTGGAAACCCCCTCCCTCTGGCTGGGTAAAAGTGAATACAGATGGTGCGTTCTCTTACCTGTCTCCGAGCATTGCTGTTGGCGGCATAGTGAGGGATGAGCATGGAGCTTTCCTGAGAGCGTTCTGCTTCAGGGGTGAGGAGGGAAACAACCTGACTGCTGAACTATGGGGATGCCTCCTTGGGCTCATACTTGCGTGGGATATGGGTTGCAAGTACATCATCCTTGAGGTTGATTTTACTGATGCGGTGGAACTAATGAGGAGCCCTTTAGGTGAAACTCACGAGGATAGACAACTGATAGAAGAAATTAAAACCATGATTGCTCGCACCTGGAACGTTGAGGTACAACACATTAGTTGCTGGGGCAACGCCGCTGCTGATCAGCCAGCCAAGGCGAGTCTATCTGCCATGCCGGGTTTTCAAGTGGTCACGTCTCCTGATATGGCGCTTGCAAGGATAATTGAAGGAGATAGGGGCTAGTTAATTTATGGTTGCTCATATGTATCACAAAAAACAACAAAAATGTAGAAGAATTTAATGGAAGTGGTATTTTTGGACAATTTTGGAATCATTGTAGGTACTAGTTTACACCCAAAAGCTGTTTACATTGCCAGTAACTTTCTTGAAAGATATAGAGAGTATTTTTACTCATTTACCTTTAAAATTATCTGTGTGTGCGTTGAATACTCTAATAAGAGTATAAATATATAAATTGTTTATGTCAAATTTAATTATTTAAATTTATTCACATACATTTTATTATTATTTAATATTATAATAATATTTTTATAAAATATTAAATCTCAACTTATCAAAGTTAATCAACGTGAGAGTGATGATAAGAACATAAAAACAACGTTAATTGATAATAGGCATGGCAAGTTGAATAAGTCTAGGATGCCAGCTCACCATATGACATGGTTAGAGGTATATATTTCTTTTTTAAAAAAAATACTCAAATACCATTTGAATTTATGAAATCCTAAAAAGTGTATTAACACATGAAAATGATGGGAACGTGACATGACAGAAATATGAAATTTTGAAGTTTGTGTGTTTTAACCAAAATGCCCCTAAGGTTTTAATTTTAAAGAAAAAAGACACATTCGCCATAACACCACCGCCAGCCATGCACCAACGAATGCTTTTTCGGGGGAGGGGATTATTTTTGTTAACCTTGAAAAAATGTGGAGCCAAGTGATGGATGTGGGATTTGAACCCACTCCATCTTGATTGGTTCCAAAAGTTTTAACTATTGCGCCACTAAGCTACCATTTGTTCATATGCATAAGGATATATATGTATAATATAAATAAAGGCATAATGATGTTTAACTAAAAAAGTAATGTGAATGACTAAAAGGTATTGATATTTACTAGAAGCTTAAAAATATTGACTAAATGAATAATAATATTAATTAAAGCAGTACACACATTAAATAGAGGTGTAATGATATTGACTACAAACGAAATGATATTTACTAAATGAGTAATTATATTCACTAAAGGTGTAATGATATTGACTATAGACGTAATGATATTAACTAAATGCATAAACATATTGATTAAATGTGTAATGCTAGTGATTAAATGAGTAATGATGTTTACCAGAAGTGTAAAGGTTGCCTTTAGTCATTTCCTTACACATTTATTCAAAACTATTATGCCTTTAATTAATATCATTACTCATTTAGTTTCTACTAACTTTAGTCAATATAATTACACCTTTAGTCAATATGTTTACACCTGTGGTTAATATTATTACCCATTTAGTCAATCTATTTACGTCTTAGTCTTTCTCATTGCTCTTTTATCCAAATATCATTACGCCTTTATATATATTTCTAGTTGATATTATGTCTTTAGTTAATATTTTTACTCATTTAGTATATATATCTAATGGTAGCTTATCAGCCTGATGGTTATGGTTTTTGAAACCAATCAAGGTGGAGTTCAAATCCCACTTCCACCACTTGGCTCCACATTTTTTTAGGAAAAAATAAATAATCCCCCCCCCCAAAAAGAGCACTAATAGATGTCGAGCTCAAACGATTGGTGACGGTACTCCAACGAGGGTGCTTTTTTTAAAAAACTAAAATACTATGGGCATTTTGGGAAAAAATGCACAAACTTCAAACTTTTAGATTCCTATCATGTCACGTTTTTGTCATTTCCCCGTGTTAATAGTTTTTTAGGTTTTGTAAATTCAAATGGTGTTTAAGTGTTATTTTTCCATATTTCTAATTATTTCCCTTTTTTACTCAACAAGATTGTTATTTTATTATATGAATTTTTAATCAATGCGCTGCTAGTTCTTTATCTCCTTCCTTTTTCTTATCGGCAAAGTAGCAATATAATTACCAAGGAGGGGGATTTATCATTGAAGCAAAATTAATTCACCCAAAGCAAATTAACTCAAGAAATATTTATTAGCAGTTTGCACCTTTTTAACCATTCACCTTCTATTCAACTGCTTCCAGATAAATGGATTTTGAGTTTTAATCTAGGGATAATCTCTAAAAAAATACCACCTAAAATTTAAAATGTCAAATAAGTGATTTCACAATAAAATGAGTTGTCAATTGCTTTACTATTTTTATTAATGCCAATATTATTATTGTCAACAGGATTTTGAATTCAAGTGGTATTTTTTTGTGACCATCCCTCCAATCTATTTAAAATTTTTCAAAAAATCACAAGTTAGGTTTTAGATGAACTTCACCAGATCCATAGATAATTATACAGAAATATACAGGTTAAAATGTTCCTAAGTCTACTTAAAAATTTTCAAAAAATCATAACTTTGAGATGAACTTTAGCAGATCTATAGATCATGTATATAGTAATTATAGATTCAAATGTTCCTAAAAATATAGCCTATTCCGGTAAAACAAAAATATAGCCTATTTTTATATATTTATTATATTTTTTAGTTTGTGGGTAATAATTAAAAGGATAAATCAAAATACTACCAGTATTATATTTGTTATAGAATTTCCATGTTCAGGTGATCCAGCGTTCCTTCCTTTCCTTCCCTCTTTCCCTTCTTTTCTTTTTTGCCAACCTTCTCACTCCTTCCCATTAATGCGTTAATGCGGTCCCTGATCCAAAAAAGGAATTACTCCAACTTTCACCTATAACCTATTCTCTCCAAAGAAAAGGAATGTCTAAAATTCTGTCTGTTGCTCAAACGACACCTTTCGGCAGCAAAACGACGTGAACCCGGCACTCCTCAGTCTCCCCAAGTCACCGAGGCATGCTATTCGACATTCGTATGCCCCCTCTTTTCTTCATCTTCTACCTCTTCGCCTGCGGATTCTAGGCCTTTGCATCATATCCAATAAAGACGTTGACTTTCGGTCTCCTGAGGAGGAGAAATGGATCAATCAGTTCTTGATGACATCATCAATCGTCTGCTTGAAGTTCGTGGTCGTCCGGGTAAGCAGGTTCAGTTTTCGGAGCCAGAGATCCGCCAGCTGTGTGTGGCTTCTAAAGAAATTTTCTTGCAGCAGCCTAATTTATTGGAGTTGGAAGCACCCATCAAGATTTGTGGTATTTTAATCGTTCTCTTTTCTTCGTATTATTCTGTCCTCTTCTCGTTCTGATGATGATTCTGCCCTTCATCTTTTGAAAGGGGATTATCTTTCAACATTTTCGACTCAGAATTGTAATTCGAGGAATAATCTAACATGCTTTTTACCTGATACCCACCATCCCTCCACGTTGTTGGGCAGTTTTGCGCTTCAACATACGAAGATCTGTAGTGGAATATGGCATGTCCTTGTTCAGATGGGGAATGGTTTCAAATTTGAGATTTGCATGTGAACCAAGTGTTTTTCTTATCACTTTGACAGGCTTAGATCATCCCGTAATTATCAGTCGACCAAGACATTGTGAACTCAAACTCAGTTCCTTTTAAGGGGGTGACTTAACAACTGGTCTGCTCTTGGTTTCAAATTGCATGTATCTCTATGCAAACTGGTCTGTGCACTATGACTTTGGATCAGTGCCGAACCCTATCTATTTGTGGGATGGGATTATGTATTTGACATATTTATCTGCTGTCTTCGCATGTACATGATAATCTACCCGTAGGTGTAATAAAATGCTTTCCCAGCTGCTAAATGGAGCAGATAACATTGGTCCGTACGAGTTGTGTGGTCTTGGTCATTACTAACTGGGGTCATATGTATGAGTGAAGCTTGATGTCTACAAATTCTGGAATAGGTCTTAGCGTTTTGCCATATTATCCGACCACTTTCTGCATTCCTAATTTTATCGAACATTGCTTGCCTGCTTACAGGCATTAAATTGTTTCATATATTGCCTTTCGCCCATAATTTAACCTCTGTAATTGAATGCTCTCTTATTTTCTCGTTAGGATTTGAAAGTTGTGTTAAGACAGCACTCTTACCAAAATTTTGTGAAGTGATGTCATAATCTGCTTGTACTCTAAGACGAGTTGCATTGCCGTGTAAGACAAAAGAATTGATTTTTTTTTTTTTAATCCTTAAATATAGATTGGGATGTATAAATTTAGAAGTTTGTTATCATATTTCTGGTCATTGTTTCTTGCTCAAGTTGTAATCGTGGCAGATTCATTTGAATTATTGGTGTTTCCAAATGAAAAGTTGAGAAACCTAGTATTTTCTGGATTGCATTATGCTTCTCTAATCCTTAATATAAGATATAGTTGACTTTTTTTTAAGAGATTAAGGAAACTAAATAAATTAGTTAATCATAGCATATGCCATATATCTTTTGATTACATATTAGTTCATAAGTTGGACAAAGTAATTTGGTATAAAAAATATAAATATCAATACTTTAAAGTACTCCCTCGGGTCCTAATTATAAGATCTAGTTGACTTTTTTAGAGAGATTAAAGAAGCTAATTAAATTATTTTAGCTAATATATAATGTAAGAATACACAACATATGAAATGATTAATTAACTTATTTAGCTTCCTTAATCTCTCCAAAAAAAAGTCAACTAGGTCTTATAATTAATACCGGAGGTAGTAATTATTTAGTTTCCATGATCTTTTCAAAAACGTCAATTTTGTTTTATATATTAAGGACCGGAGGAGTAACTGACTATGATAGGCACCCAAGCAAGTGGGGAACCCTCCCCCTACTAAAATACCTCATTGACTAGTCCATACTAACGGCCAACTACCCGCTATGATACCAAATGATAGGCACTCAAGCAGGTGAGGTTCTGCCAAAAGCTAGCTATTAAGCTGAGAGAACCACTTTACTTTAGTACTCCATTGAGTGTCTATGAGACTTAGGCATCTACATTACTTTAATCGATTATGGAATAATAATGTGAATAAGAAAGTTAGTTAGTTAGCTGGTTAGTCGGTTAGAATATAACCATTAGATTTGATAGCTATTAGTCATAATAGCCTTTAAAGAGAGGTAATCAATTCTATTTCCAGGTGTGTGTTGTATTGTGATTAGCCTAATGGATCAAATCCTATTTTCTAATTCTCTTGTTCCCTCTCTGTTCCTCTTCTCTCATTTTTGGTTCAATACCATAACATAATCCCTGTCAGGCTATGCGATGGAAATAGGATTTTTAGAAATATACAGATCATGGAACTTGATGGATTTCTAAATATAGCTGTTACATTGTCGCAAGTAATATGGATGTTAGATGTACAATGAATAATATTTTGTTAAAGATACAACAAGTAACTGGTGCAGAGACTGCATTCCACCTTTTAGAGTATATAGGTTATAAGCAATAGATGAAGTAATAAACTCAATTTACTAAAAATTAGTGCTGTTAAAAGTGGATGAGTTATTTTTTTAAAAAAAGAAACAAGAAAAAAGAGGATGATGGATGCCATCGACCCAGCCCAGTGCTTCAGGTGGCCCAAAGCAGAACTTATTGCACCTCTAGGTACATTCATTGCCCTTCCGATATTAAATTTTAGCTATATCCATTATTCATTCTGATCACCTTGCATGGTTGAGGGTCTCACCCCAACTCAGCTTATTGGGGTTACCAACCTCAAGCCACCTTATGCTTCTTGACAACAATGATTGAAACTTGAAGCAAATTATCCATGATTTAGCCTCAAGTTGGCATATCTGCCATAGCCTGCAGGCTATGCTGATTGTAACACAGATGAAGGTGCTGATCTATACTTCACTTGGTTATTACTTTTTCTAGTTGATGTAGATTTTTATTGCAAGTGTTGGAGCTTAAAATCCTCCAAGATATAGTTTGAGATTACCATGATTCACTTCTAGTTAAAGCTATAAAATAAAATATTCCAAATTCATTTATTATTTTATTTCCTGTTGAAAAGAGTAGGCCAAAGTTCAAACTAAGAAATGTGGCATTCATAAAACAGATGTAACCAATCTAATGATTTACATTATATGATTTTAACTGTTTTATTACATCATATATTCAAAAACAAGAAAAGGGTAGTCTCAGCTATGCCAAAGACTCAAATATATCTGACCTATGGGATAGTTGAACGCTGAAATGTCATGCTAGTGACAATCCATGTAACTTTGTTGGAAAACGTCCTGAACCTAATTTGAAATCTGAAGTGCTTAAAGGTGCAGTGATCTTTGACTTTTTTGGATGGAATCCATCTATTGCATGTATTGTTAATTTTATGGCGTGGATATTGTTTGTAAAAAGAAAAATTTCTTGTCTTTAAATGATTTCTTGATTTCCTTATCTTGTTTTTAGGTGATGTGCATGGTCAATATTCTGATCTTTTGAGACTTTTCGAGTATGGTGGATTACCCCCTCGTGCCAACTATTTGTTTTTGGGAGATTATGTGGATAGAGGGAAACAGAGTTTAGAAACAATATGCCTTCTCCTGGCTTATAAAATAAAATATCCTGAGAACTTTTTCCTTTTGAGAGGGAACCATGAATGTGCTTCTATAAATCGAATATATGGATTTTATGATGAGTGTAAGAGAAGATTCAATGTAAGATTATGGAAGACATTTACAGATTGCTTCAACTGCCTGCCAGTGGCAGCCCTTATTGATGAAAAGATTCTGTGTATGCATGGGGGACTTTCACCTGACTTGCATAATTTGGATCAAATAAGAAATCTACAACGACCCGTTGATGTGCCAGATACAGGTTTGCTCTGTGATCTCCTTTGGTCGGACCCAAGCAAAGATGTTCAAGGCTGGGGAATGAATGACAGGGGAGTTTCGTATACATTTGGTGCTGATAAGGTGTCAGAGTTTCTTCAGAAGCATGATCTAGATCTTATATGTCGTGCTCATCAGGTTGAGCTCCTTCTTTTGTTGTTCCAAGTTATGAAGTTTTCAGAATTAAATTTGGATCCCTTTTGTATGGCAAAAGGAGGACTATGTAATTTATTGCCAGCAACCCTAATCCCTGTCAGGATTTTTACAAACACTTTATTTTATGCGGTTTTGGACTTTCTGCTTGCAAATTACATACAAATTATCTGAAGCAGTCTCTTTGCAATCTTGTGTTCAGATAAGGGATATTAAGTTTTCAAATTTTGAAGTGGTTTTTGTTTCCTGTATGTTTTTGGCAGGTTGTAGAGGATGGATATGAGTTCTTTGCTAACCGACAGCTTGTAACAATATTTTCAGCTCCTAATTATTGTGGGGAGTTTGACAATGCCGGTGCCATGATGAGTGTTGATGAGACACTAATGTGCTCTTTCCAAATATTAAAGCCTGCTGATAAAAAACCAAAGCTCAATTTTGGAAGTACAACCACTACTAAGCCTGGAAACTCTCCAGCAGGTGTCAAGGTATGAAGATATATTCCTGTTTGCTGATTTTTATTACTAGTATTTTGTTATTCCGTTTTTGGGGCTGTTCATACTTGATGACTTGGGATATTTCTTTCTTCCCCCTCGTGCAGTCCTTCCTGGGTAAAGTTTGAAATCAATTTTGGTGGAAGATTAGCTGGTTCAACAGGTCAGTTTGGCCTTTAACATGTAATAGCTTCAAGAAAAGGAAACTCGAATTTAATTTGGTCTACTATGATGTGTTGTAATTGTAAAAAAGAAGGGTAACACCATCATGAACTGATGTAAACCATTGTTGGTGCTGGTACGAAGATGGATTACAAGATGGGGTCATAATCTCTTCCTTGTATGCTAGTAGCAGGTATATGTTGTTCTGAAAATTGTAAGCATCTCAGTTCTCCACGAAAGACGGATTCAGCAGCTTTTGTTGGTGAGAACCATTTGAAAATGCTCATGCAAGTGGCATTATTGATGGCAGTTCAAGCTGATGAAACAATTCGGTAGTTTTTTTTTTTTTTTGTTCTCTTTTTCTGGGCTGCCTCTTTGTTTTTGTGGGAACCCAGGATTTTTACTTGGGAACCTGTGGAGACTCTGTTCTGGCATCTGGCAATTTTGCGGTGTCTCTGCTGTCACACCTGGGAAGACGTTTCCTCAGTGGAAGTGGGGTTCTTCTAAGGAGCATGAGTTTAGACGCCCAACCGTGCAGTCAATCCAGAGATGCTTCTTAATTTCATGGAACAGAACAGGAGAATTAGAAGCTTGTTTCTGTTTAGTTTTAGCAAATTACCGAAGAAAGGATGACCTGATCGACCCATGCATAATTCCGTTGTCGTTAGGGAATTGTAGTGCCTCCCACACGATTCCATTGTGCATACCTTCATTCCACGCACGGCTACTTTTAACTCGTTTGGTTTTACATTTTCTAGATCGTATTTCTACTCTCTACCTGATGATTGCGTTTAGTGCGTTCTCTAATGCTTAGCTGGTGCTGTTTAATTGAGATCAAGAGTCAAGGCCCAAAACAATGGATCTCACCTTTTACTCATTAACGAATACCACGTCGATTTTGAGGTGGAAATGCTATTTCAAGTGAACGTTGTTCTCTCGGGATTCACACCCGGTAGGACCAAATAACGTTCAAAAATAAGTAGCAGGAAATCATACTTGTGCGATTGGAAATATATTGAAGGGTCTGCGTGGTGGACGCTATTCTCTTTACTTGGAAATAAAAGAACGTGAGATACAAATGTGAAGGGGTTCTTGATCATGCCATGTCCTTTTCTTAACGTGTGTGTGGTAAACGAAATATTGAATCTCTTATTATTTAAAAACAAAAGATCAGGATGGGCTGGCCTTGTGGATATGTAGTAATTGTATGGAGATAATGATGAGACGACAAATTGAGGAGGAGCATTTAAAAGAAGCCACGTCGGAAGGTCATCAATTGATGTCATGGAAACAAGACATAAAAGGACAGAAAGAGAGCTGGTGTTGGCGCCATGATTAAGGATGAACGAACAAACATCTGGTTGTAATGTAATACTCTCGCCGATCTTAAATATAAGATTCAATTGGATTTTTCAGGAAAGAATAAAGAAGCTAGTTAAATTAATTAATCTAGTATAGGTTTATATAATTAGATTATATATTAATTTATGAGTACACTATCTTTCTGTTTTACCTAAATTATATAAATTTCCCCTCTATTTTAAAAATGTATATTGATCTCCTTTGAAATTAGAATGCATGCTACAGCAACCTCCCCTATATATTTGAGATTTCATTTTCATCCACCCAATCGTTAGTTGGCCGTCAAGTTTTCTGTTTTACCTAAATTATATAAATTTCCCCTCTATTTTAAAAACGTATATTGATCTCCCTTGAAATTAGAATGCATGTTACAGCAACCTCCCTTACATATTTGAGATTTCATTTTCATCCACTCAATCGTTAGTTGGCCGTCAAGTTTGATTATTAAACATTTCCTTAGACCAAAACACCCCTTTCAACAAATGAATGATCATTTATATTTTGGTAAAATAATTTTATACCAACAGAAATCATTATAATATATATGTTTAAAATTTTCAATATATTATAAAATTTATTAATTTAATTTATATTAAAAAATTTAAAATTTTATCATATTTATTGAAATTCATTTATTTGTATTCTTTTAAATTATTAAAAACATATTTCTTTTGTTTTTTTAGCCACGACACAATGATTGGATCACCATATGTTATTAATCATGTAAATTTGAGATATTATATAACTTATACTAATTTTAATTTTTAATATTTCAAATATTTTTTCATAATCATTGATATAAAATTATATTAAAATAATTAGTCGCATTTTTAATTAAATTTTATTTGTTTCCATTAATTAAATTAATGAAGTCTTCATCTCAATATGGAAAAAATAAATAAAAAATAAACAGATAACTATTCATAAAAGTAAAAAAAATAAATTAAGAAAAAAACTCTTAAATTACTTAAATAATTTTAGCCAAAATTAAGAAATTAGTAATGACGAAGGGTAACTTAGTAAATAAAATTTATTTTAATATAAAATTTAATTAAAATATCAAAAACCTTCACGGAATTAACAATTTGAACCTAAGTGTATATTTTCAAAGTAGATGGGAGATCTGTATAATTAAGGCAAAATACAATGTAGGTTAGGGTATTTTACTCTTAATTTAATAGTCATGCAAATCAATCAATCAATCAACTATGTTCTAAAAAACTTGTAATACCCGATTTAGTGAAAAACAGATTGGATTATGTCCACCATTCAATAAATATATATTAATGATTATTTCATAATATTTCCTTATTTAATGTTTGTTCATATTTGGTTAAGTAATCACATTTGGAAATGATTTGAATTTAATAATTGCATTTTTTCCTAATTTACTTAAAACATGATCCATGCAACATAAATAATAGGCTTGTTTGTTTTTGTTTTTTTGTTTCCAAAACAATTTTATAAAATTAGTTTTTTTTTTTTTTTTTTAAAAAAATGTTCTGAAAAAAAATGTTTCAATAGTTGTTTTTTTTAAAAATACTTTTGAAGTGACAGATGTTAAATCCTCACACCTCGTTCTCGATATGTTTTATTTGGGGCTATCACCCCTCACGACTTTAAAATACGTCAAGCGGGCCTGGACCTCTATAAGGCGTCTTTTGTTTCCTCTCCACCAATATGAGACATAACACTCCACCCACCCTTAGGCCTAGCATCCTCGTTGGCATATCAAACCAAATCGACTTGAACCTGACTCTAATACAATTTTTATAATATCACAGTGCCTTGTTCTTGTTATTGTCCACTTTAGGGCTTATCACCTTTCACGACTTTTAAAACTGTCAAAGGGGAGGTATTCAGATTCTTATAAGACGTCTTTCATTCCCCTCCCTAGGATGTTACAACCATAGTGGCCATCGACAGAGTGCTGATGATGAATACGAGTGAATCATCATCCTTTCAATTTATGAGTTATAATGACTCATATTTGATATCATTATAAATACATAATATTAATATTATTTCATGATTTAAGGTTTGTTCATATTTAATTGATTAAGAAATCATATTTGGAAATGATTTGATTATTTATTAAATTTCTTAATTTACTGAAAACATGATCCATGCTACATAAAATAATGGGCTTGTTTGTTTTTGTTTTTTGTTTTCAAAATAATTTTATAATATAATTTTTTTAAAAAAAGTTTTGAAAAAACATGTTTGAATAGTTGCTTTCTTTATTTTTTTTAAAAAAATCTATGTTTAAACTGATACAAAAGTAGGCTGTTTCTGACGATGATGTCGCCGTGGTCAGCCGTCAACATGATGATGGGTATGAATGAATCTTCTTCCTTTTAATTAATAGAGGTACAGGCCGTTTGTATTTAGTTTTTGGAGAATAATTTTTGGAATTTATGAGGTAAAATGACTTTTTCAGAATAGCTTTTTGCAAAATAGATTATTCAAAAAAGTGATTTTGATAAAAGGGCTAAGTAGTAAATCCGTCCCGAAGGTATGGGCCTAGGAGCAATGTTACCCTGATTATTTTTTTTCAATGTGCCCCAAAAGTTCCAGTTGTAGCAATATTGCCCTATTCCGTTAAAAAACTAACGTTGACCGTTAACTTTTTAACGGAAATGAACAACGTTACTACGTTTTAAAACTTCCAGAGTGAGCAACATTGAGACAAGAAAACTTTTATGGTAACATTGCTCTTCAAAAAAAAACTTCCAGGGTGCTACCTAACCCTTGATAAAATGATAGTGTTTGAATATTGTTATTAGAATAGATTTTTTAGAGTCAAATTTACCAAAAAAGACATTAATTGTTGGTATATAAAGGATAAGATTGTATTTTTAAATATTTTTAACATTAAATTTCATAATAAATACAAAAACTTACATAAATGTGTATACAAAATTAAAATACGTAAAGATACTAACTAGTACAGATGATGGTAAAAGAGAGAGAAAAATTTGAAAAAAATAATTTTTTTTTTTTCAAAACCTAGATTTTGTAGCCAGAATTAGAGCCGTCAATCAGGGCCGGCCCTCTAGGGCTGGAGTAAGAAAAACACCTTTTTTTCAAAGCCCGGCCCGAGAGCACCCGGGCCGGGCGGCCGCGGGGGGCTGGCCCTCTGGAAATTATTATTCCAAATTTTAATTATTTTTTCTCCGTGTTTTTCACACAAATATAATTAGTAAATTACAACAATTAAAGCTCTAAATTACAACATAAATCATCTAATTTATCAAATAAATGTTGTCAACATTTATATCCAAAAAACACAATCATCCAACAAATAAGCATTCACGAATTCATAATCAAAAACAAATTATGTTCTAAAATAACTTACATAAAATATAAAAAGTATACCACTAATATACATAAATTATGGTCGATGAGATGCGAGAGCGAGAAGAGTTGCGATCGAGGAGGAGACGAGGAGTGGAAGGGACATGAACATAGTTTATAGTGTAAGAATCATAGGAGTAGTCAATAACAATATTAATATATTAGTTTAAAATTTTTAAGACTCTACATTGTTATAAGACATAAACATTATATTCCAACTCGGTTCGGGATTTTGTTAGGAAAATATATCAAAGAAATTTTTTAAGACTCACCATTTTAAAAAAAAAAAAAAAAAAAAATATGACGAGTTAAACGGGCGCGGCCGTAGCCCGCAGGCCGGCACTGTAAAGCCGTGGCCTGCGGGGCGACTTCATCTCTTTCCTCTATTTTTGAGGCCGGCCCGTAACGGGCGGGGCTAAACGGCCGGCCGACGGGCCCGCCCGTTTTGACTACTCTAGCGAGAATCATGGTTTTGGTGTAGAATGGCTTCCGGATATTTTTAAAAGTGAAAACCTAAATTTGGAAATTTGCCAAACAAACTCTTTTATAATGACTCATTTGAAAGCATTATGATGATCTATTTTTTGAATGATAGATTCAAAGTTTTAGGAATATAAATTTGAGTTTAATGTAATTGCTTCTTTTTGAGTTTTTCCTTTATTAGCAGGTTTTACTATCTGGACTTCGCTATGTAGACTGTTTTAAAAAAAAAAAAATCCGAACATTTTTTCCCACAATGATAATCAAATTAATGTCATTGAACTTTTAGTGTGGATGGCACATGTAGCCTGTCAACCTATTTTGATAGCCATACAACTAATATTATATGTCTTTGCACATGCTATTACTACGATCACAATTAACACTTTTTTTTTTTTTTTTGGTATAATACTTCCTTATTTTACAGAGAGATATGACTTGTTAGTCTATAGGAAAATAAATATTTTGAAGTAATTTATTTAGTTTTTTTTTTTAAAAAAAGTTAATTGAATTTTATATTTAAGATAAGAGATGGTATTAACTATTAAATAGGAGGCAGCAAAGAGAGACACGTGGTGGGTTCCGGATTTTGGTGTTTGCCCCCAAACTTATTACTCCTATTGCTCTCACGTTATTCCAGTGACGTCATGTCAGGCACGTACCCAATAGTATCACTCCACTCCTCACTCCTCACTCTACTGTTGTTTGTTTTGCTTCTCCCCTCACTCTCTCCATATGCCTACTACCTCATAATTTCTCTGAATATGAGGATACAAAACTTGACGGAGATGACAGAGCTTGAAGCTTGAGCGTTATAGTATTAATGAAAAAGGGGCAGCACGTGATGGGTCCCATCCCAAGGCGGCCACATGGAGATAAGTCACGTGATGCGCTAGGCACCTACTACACATAGATAGCTTATTGCCTCAACTATAAGACCAATCACATTTTTTATTATTATTTTATTTTAAAAATCAATATGAAGCGGTTGCGTAGAACATGGGCATGACAGTCAAAGTGAATTCAAATGCAATTAGGGGGACATTTCTGGGAAAGGAGAGGAGCAGCATGAGCATATGCTCTTTGGGGCTGCCCTTCCACGCTTTGAATTTGGAATTTCGAATTTGGAATTTGGAATTCAGGATTATACTTTGCCTATGCTGCTTCTTTTCTCCCTTCTAGACTATTCCTACAGTATCTTCACATATTCTATTCACTCCCTGTCCCTGTCCCTTGCCCGCGCATTCTAGAAGGAATCCCTCCTCCGAAACTTGCAATGCACGCCTCCCCTTCTCTTTATTCATTGCCATGTGGTCCCCACCTGCCCCTGTTTTGGACTTTCGGTCATAGTCACATCCGCCTTTTTCTTCCTACCTCCCAGGACTCCGCACGCACCGCCACGGAATCAGGCGCCCCACCATGTTCAACTCAAGAAAAATAAACGCCACTCTCCAAATATGCCTCCGCATATTCCTTCCCTCCCTTTTAAATATACCATAAAATTTATGGTAAAATATATAATTTGTAATACAATCTACAAACTTTGTCTTAACGGGGGAGGAGGAGGTGTAAATTACCATTCAATCATCCACCTTCGGGGTGTTGAATCACAAATATAAGAAAATATAACTGAATCCACTTATCGATGGTTGGGTTGAATCCAACTTCCAAGACTGGAGGTTTCTCCCTCTGCACGTAACAGCGGACCAATTCAAGTCAAGCCAAATCCCGTTTTACGTATTTACTTCCTTTTTGAAGCCTAAAGTACGCCACGCGTGACGACACCATTAGACGCCTGATAAGTAGTGCCAAATTACCAGTACTGCCCCTCATCTTCTTATCTTATCAGATTTGGTTTGTTTGTTTCTTTACTTACTGATCTCAACAGATGTGCCTATGAGGCGTTGGACGGAGAAAGAGATGAGAATTACTACAGGATCAAAAGCATTCACATTCCAAGTCGCTCCCATTACAGAAAAAAACAAAAACTAGAAACACGGCCTCAAGCTTCTGTGTGCCTTTGCCTTCTTCAGTGGGGGATGGGATATGCCCCTGCTTCCTCACTTCCTATGAGTTTTTACAGCGCAATACAAATTACAAAACTATCTAATACCCAGAAAGCAGGACGTATCTACTACGGCCTCAGGCCTCATATGCTCTACTCTATACATCTCCAGAAAATTTGACATTCCAAAAAAAAAAAAAAAAAAAAAAACTAGCCGAGCTTGTTTGCTTTGGAATCTACAAGGCTGGAGGCTCTGCTCGTCGTTTTCCGAGATAGATTCTAGCGGAAGACAGCACAGCAGATATTATTGGAACTCTCATGGCCGGACGGAAGCGACAGAGGACAAATATACAGACAGGAGAAATTTGTGATGGTTGGATCGCAAGCTCCCCAATGTTCAGGTCAGATCGCTGGCCTCTCCTCCACTCAGGATCCAAGGGTGCCCTGCAAATCCACCCTTTCGCTTATCAGCATTAAAATCCCAAAACCCACCTCATTAAATGCATGCGGTTCCATAGTAAGCCCCCAATTAATTACCCACATCTTGAAACACAGAAATTGGCAAAACAGATTGAACCAAAATTACCTGATTAATTAAATTTCGACAAGTATAATTAAAACAAATCGGAAGAGAGAGATATAAAACATACTCAGGGCTTGCTCGGCGGATAATCGCCTGGACGCATCCCTACACATCATCTTCCTCATTAGATCCTTCGCAGCGGAAGACACGGACCTGAAAATCCTAGATGGGAACCTCAGATTAGCCCTCACCACAGCCTCAAAGATCTCTTCGGCTGATTCCCCATAAAAGGGCGGAACCCCAGACAACATTATGTACAATATCACCCCGCTACTCCATACATCTACTTTCTCGTTGTACTGTCTCCCCAACAGCACCTCCGGCGCCACATAATGCGGCGTCCCCACCACCCCGGTCATGGTCCCTCCGTCGCCGATCCGCTCAGCGGACCCAAAGTCGGCAACCTTAAGATTATTCTGGGAATCGAACAAAATATTGTCGGGTTTGATGTCTCTGTGGGCTATGCCTAGCCGATGGCAATGGGCGACTGCCTCTAGGAGCTGTTTCATGATGGAAGCGGCCTCGGTCTCCAGCAAGGGGCGATCGATGATGCGATCGAGGAGGGTGAGGGGTTCACAGAGCTCGAGGACGACAGAGAGGTAATGGTCGTTCTCGAAGACGTCAAAAATCTGAAGAATATGAGGGTGGGGGGAGAGGAGAGCCATGTACTTGGGTTCATTCTGGAGGCACTCGCGATCGGTGGAATCGATGAGGAGGCGCTTGTCGATGACTTTGCAGGCGAAGAAGTCGTTAGAGACGGGGTGGAAGCAGCGGAAGACGGTGCCGAAACGACCACGACCGATCTCTTGGCACAACTGGTACTGATCTTTGAGTTGCTCACACATGATAGGGTTTGAAGTCTGAGGTGAAGGTTTAGGGAGGGGGTGGGGACGGAGGCATTGATTTATAGAGAGAGAGGAGAGAAGAAAAGGTTTAGTTTCAATACCAGTGAGTTGAGTGATGCTTTTGGAATATTCGGTGGGAGGGTGGGTACTGGGGAGTACGGCCCTGCCACGTTTTGATTCTACACACCACCCCACCCCACGCCACGCCGCTCTCCTTCCGCCAAATGTCTCTCTTGTCAGATACCCACTTTACCTGAAAACGCTGGGTGGTTGGATTCTTCTTTTGGACTACTCTACTGTTTTAACGTCCCATTTCCGTCCGCTTCTCTAATCGCCCCCGTTCACCGAATCTGTGGCTGAAACACCACAAAAACACATGCACAGTGTCGATGCTTCGGACTAATCAATGAGCTGGAACATAGTTATGCTTGTCCGTTAATTATTCCTAATTCATCAAATTTAAATGTACATTGGATTAAAGAATTGCTTGTTATCATTATTAAACCGTTAATCAAAGTTCCAATCCAATCGCCCTCCCACCACCTTTGGTGGCATGCGGGATGAGCCAATAAAGTTGTGTCGTCATTGCTTGCATCACTCTTCATCAGACAAAAACTTCATTAGTTCAATGGTCCATATTGACTGCAAAATCATACAATAAATATACTAAAAATTAGTTTTTATTCTTCTTGTGTATTTGTTTGTGTTCTGAATGATCCTTGCCTTTTCTTCCCTCCCTACAAAAGAAAACCCGTAACCCTGATGATCACATGTAAAAAGTGTAGCCTACACATGCTATCACCACTTATGACCAATAAGGCCACGCTAATAAATCAGATAATATATTCAAGACTTGATGTTAGTATCATACCAGACATGATCTAGCCAAGGCTTAAATTCTTCAACATACAGTCGTCTCTTTATTTATTTCAAGAAAAAAATCCCAACAACCATCAATAAACCCATTTTGTAGCTAGTAAGTGCGAGTCTAGTGTTGTTTCACGTATGAGTATGGGTATCGTCGCATCATAGCACTAACCTGATTTTTAACAGAAAGTATTCGGATAAGGGCTGATTAGTCATGTTTTCACCATCATTAAACTGCTTCCCAAACTAATCCATATTGCTCCCAAGCATGCAAGTTGCCACCCACTTCCTTTCACCCCTTCAATCAATCTCTATATATATTTTTTTTAATCTACGGGGGCATGATTATAAATGAAGTGAAGCTAAAAATACCTTATAAAAATAAATCAAATTCTAAAGACTCAATTAAAAATTATGTAAGATTATAAGGACTTGATAAAAAAAAACTATATGGCCTGATTAAAAATCGTATGATATTATAGGAAGCAGCTGAATATTAAAATTCAACCACTATTTTTATTTAGTATTAACAACTAATTTAAATCTAAAGTATTGAGTAGTCTTTGTTACATGATCAGTTGCAACTTATTTTGTACTTCTCGGATCCTAAATATATGACATAGTTTGTAGTATAAATTACACTACAAAATATGTCTTATAAGATTGGAAGTAATATTCATGATCTAGAAGCTCCGGCATGATCCAACTCACTATCCCACTAATGGAGATGTAATATTCGGTAAATCTATATAAATTCCAATTTAACTATCTATTGCCCCAAAAAGATAATGCATTAACTTTTGTTTTATTTATTAGAAAGAATACGGCCAACCGCTTTACTACGATTTTATTATCAACCATGTTCAGAGGAATGAGTACAAAATAGACATATACTAGAATAAAAATCTTGCAATAATCAGTGGATGATTAAATAATTATTTTTGGTGTAAAATAATAAAATATTCATTTTTATTTTAGGGTTAAAGTTTAATTTTTCCCTGAAAATGATTGTATATGAGTTTTGAGTATTTTTCAGTGTTATCTTAAAAGTATTAAAATAAGGAAGAGGATTCTCTCATAATCCTCTTTCTCATTTTCCCTCATTAACATCATCTGGACCATTGATTGGGAATGTGAGAGAAAGGTTAAAGTGGTATTGTGATTGATTGGATGGATATGATTTAGAGATGATGAAGGATAATGAAAAAGTGATAATGAGAAAACTCAACCCTCAAAATAAGAGCAAAACGTTGCATTTCCTAACTTCAGATGGTGGGAGGACCGTGAAGGGCACAGATTGTACGATCGTAACTTTAGATATTTCATTATGGTACGGAAACCTCTATTTCAGCCCTTTACTGTGTTGTGTACGGACCCATGCTTTAGCTCCTCTCTTGGCGCCTTCTTTTTTAAGCTTTTCGTTCCTTCCGCAATAAACAATCTACGAGTTAGAAAACCAAATAGGAAGAGGCGTTCAGACACCCCATACAACGGTGCAGGAAATCTGAGAATTCTACTGCCACTTTTGATTTATGAGTTCACTTTGTCATTCCACGAAATTTACTTATATCGCTAATTCAAGGGTTAGTGAAGTGGGAAAAACCAGCCGAAGCTGGAATGAAGGACTCGAGAGCCCTTTCCACTAATCCTACTTAATTTTATGACCTCCTCTATTTATCTAAACAAAACCAAAATGATGGACACAATCACAAAATATAAAATATATCAAATATTCTATTTAATGCAGATCAAATTGCAACTATGACCAATTTATCAATTATAGGATTCAATCGGCCGGCACAATATAGTTTCCTGCTGCCTCACATATACTAAAATTCTTTGTCATGTCAGTCTCAAACAGCTACTCCATCTAATCTTATATTAACTTTTTTAGGAAGTTAGAAAAGTTAATTAAATTATTTTAGAGTACTTTTATTTTTTTCTCCAAACTAATTAGTTTGACTAATAAACTAATATATGATCTAAATATATATCACAAATAATTTAATTAAATAACTTATTTAGCTTATTTAATCTCTAAAAAGAAAAAGTCAACACTGTCTTATATTTAGGACCAGAGTAAATACTTAATATGGAAGTAAGCTCTCCAAATTCTAATACCCGACTAAAAAGAAAAATGGCACCGGCAGTAAAAGACTAGAAGCACAAATGAAAAAACAAATAGACTCTCGACGGGAATCAGAGATGTATCTCAATATTATGGAAGCAAACCACTAACCGACCTTCAAAATTAACTTTGCTAAGTGTTCATTAATTTAGGAGCCCCAAAATAACAAGCGTATTCAATGAGAACAATTAATTCAACCTAGCACCTCATCACGATCGTCCTCACTCTGCATGGTCATTGCAACAACGCAACAAAACTTCCCCGATAATGGCCCCAGTATTTGTCACTACCAGCGAAAGCTCTAAATATCATCGCTGCCTGCACAGTGCCCATCAAAAACACATTTGAGGTGAAGCTCGGAATTTCCCCATCTTAGGGTTGAGTTGGCACCATCCACTTGAAAGTTGATCCTCAATCCAGAGTGTATGAACAACAGCCGGTTCATCAGTTCAGGGCGTTCATCTTTCCTCATCCCTGTATTAATAAAATATGCACATGATTAATTGAATCCAAGTTTATTGCAAAAAAGAAAAAAGAATGAAGTCCCAAGTTTCTCCAAAGCACAAAATTCACAACTCGTAACTTTCCAGAAGTCATCCAGGAAATGCAAATCATACAAAGTGCACCCGAGTTTGCACGCCATATAAGGCATACCCGCATTAGGACACAGTGCACTGTCAGCTGATAGCGACGGGGCCATGCTACCAAATTAATTTCAACGTAAGCACTCACACAATAAATCTTAAAAGGGAGCCTCCAGTGATTCGTCCCACACTTCTGCACTCCCATTAGAGGCATCTTCTACGTCTTCTTCCATTGAAAGCCTAATATATTCTCGATGAGCAAAACGATCCCACTCTGTCCATGTTGGATTTTCACGTTCCTATTCACAAATGACAGACACATTAAGGAAAACATCAACCACGGTCAAACTTACCAACTCCAAGTTTCTATTACTTGTATATGATATTTCATGCACCTGACGAATCAAAAATGGGTCATGAGTTTCAAAGGCCATGAACTTGTTTAGATTGAACAAGATATTAAAAACACTTCCAGAGAGTTTACTGCCTTTCAGGTCACGCAGAGTTATATAGTTCTCATTCTGCACAATGAACAGGTCATTTTGGTTAAAAAAAAGTTAGATACGGTATGCAGGACATGTAAAAAGTTATATCAATCAAAGATAAAGAAAAGAATAAAGAGGAAGGGGTAAAGTAAAACGCAGGGCATGACTACATAAAACAAGTCATGATATGCCATCTTCCTGGATTGCAGAAGTTGGGAATTTCACACAACACAAGAAGGGAAAATCAACCAGTAGGAGAGGGAAGGGCAAACCTCAGGTCCAATCATGTCAATTATCTGGCACAAGATGTCCTCAAAAAGCACAGGCTCTTGAGCCATACACTCCATCCGATGCAATTGCTCCTCATAAAAAAATTGCAGCTCATTCCGGGTCAGGACCCCATTTGCATCCAAATCAACACACTTGAACCTAATTACAACAATTCAAAGTCAGCTCAAACAGCAAGTCAATAGCATGTAAATGCAAATATTTAAGTTTGCCTAATTTTTCTGTCTAGAAGAAACTGGACCGATGACCCAAATCTGCCCAACGCTCAAGTTAGTGAGGGAGGTGGACAAAGGAAAGGGGATTGAAAATGTAAAAGAATCTCATTTTCATTCCTAGGTACTCGACAGAGATGGGGGAAATGAACATAAAGGAGTATTCCATTTCATTTATCCTTCATTTTTTTCTTAAGCCAAGCAAGTTTAAAACAGTTTACATGCCAAACTTTCAAAGCCAATTTTTCTGTCACCCTGGCGGTTTTACTAAGCAGCTCCTAGTCCAGTTAGCAACTCGCCAGTTCTACACTTTGAGACATACAGTTCACCCAACTGCCCAATTGCACAATGCAAATACTTACAGTAACAGATTAATGTTCTCTAGGACATTTGTCAATCAGCACGAAGGGACTGTTCTCAATAGCAAAATTTTCCAATCTTGAATTGTTCACTTTAGCATTTAGCTTTAAATTACTCGATCCAGATCAAGCAATGTCCTTTAAATCAGATTATTGAACCAACAGATGCATTACCTCAAGGATTACTACTTTGATAACAGATTAACAGATGAACCATGGTCAAACTAGTAGTATTAAATTAACATGATTTTTAATTTATTATTCTATAATGTTTTTCTAAAAATAAAAATAAGTCCATACTGATAAATTCCATAACTTCATATTCAAATTTAAATAATCAATCTTCATCCATAACAATAAGTTAATCAATCATCACAATATTCAAGCAGATTAAATCCATTTGATTTCACTTCATTAGCAGCATCTATATCAGGAGAATCACCACCATCACTAAGTTCAGCCTCAAGATTAAGTTCCTAATCCGAAAGCCTGCGACATCAATATCCTTTCATCACTTGGATATGCAATAAAAAAAATTGTTAATTTATATATTAAAAGCACATACTCCCTTTTGTCACAAATATAAGTAATTTGTTGGAAATTTTTCCAGATCCAAAATATAAGTCACTATTCCATGTTATCTAGTTCATTAAATGACATTTTTCTTCAATACCCCTTAAACTTTGGGATTCAAAAACTATGAGAAAAATTAGAGGACATTAAGAATAATTCAATTTACTATGGAGGGAAGTCAACCATTTAAGGGGAAAAATTGGAAAATAATCGTGTTTTGGAACAAATTTAATTAGTTGAACCATGTTAAAATAATTTTCTTAACATCTGTAAAGTATTGGCAGCTTATATTTAAAACCAAAAATAGAAATAAGCAGCACTATTTATAATAAAGCTCATTCTTCAAGCTTGTGTGATACAAGGAACCCCATCTAGTCACTATGCACAAGAGCAATATTTATACAAGATTATATTATAGTTTAAAAAAAAAAAAAAAAAAAATCAACCCCAAAAAGGGTTATTTTGAACCAACAATCAAAACTGAAAAAGCTTGAACTGATTGAAGCATTAATCCATTTGGTTTTTTGGTTTTCCACCAGTTCTCAATATGATCAATTTTGTCAGGTTCCAAACCAATAGCCTTGTTTCTTGATAGGATTGGTCGATTCAGTCTAATTCTTATGACATTGGGATCAAGTTGTAGCAATAGACAACTTTACCAAACAAACTCTTGTTTCAAAAACATACATATACCCGATTAAAACTTCCTGTGACTACCCTACCTATAGACATTTTATAGATAAAGGAAAATAATGACAGCCCCGAGACACAATAAAAAGGAAAAATACCAATACTCAAGACTAGGCTCAGATGATTTATCCTCTTCTGACAGTATAAAGTAAACAAAATCTTCATATCCCATTTTCCCCTCAACCTTGCTCGTAAACTTTCTGGGCACCTGTGATTATATTGAAGCAAGTCAAAATCACATAATTTAAAAGGGGCAGGGGTCGCCCCAGATGGCAGTAAAATTTATTCTCAAGATAAATGCAATATCTAATCTACAAAAACCTGAGAAAATATTCTATCAACAATTCGATAGGTAAGCGCGTGATTGCCATATCTAATAAGATTCTCCTTGTCTATCAAGAAATCGTGATCTGTATCCAGCTCCCAAAACTTGCAGTATATAACATAGAAATGCTCGTATGAGAAGTACCTGGATAGGGGTATAAAAAGGCCAATAAAACAAAAGATTAAGGCAATATAACACTACATTTGATCAGGTATCAATGGAACCCTTTTGTAAAAAATAAAAAAGTAGATGTTTTGGATGAAGTTAATTTTATGTTGTATTCACACATCATGTCTACCTTAAAACCTTGTTAATGTCTTCTTCTTCATCAGCATGTTGCATAGCATCAATTATGTTTCCACGCTTCAGCTCCCTCAGGGTAAGAAAACCATTCCCGGATCTATTTATGTAGTAATATATTCTGTATATGACAGTTTCAGCTGGGCCATTGGAAAGACAAGTTAAAAAATATCGCATACAGGGGGAAAAATCGTTACACCAATAATCATGACAACTAAAACCAGCATATGCCAACTTTGAAGTAAACTTTCCAACTAGTTCTCCTACCTGGTACTCAAGAGTCAAGACAATATAACACAGTGCAAGAACAAGAAATAATCATAGACAAAATGAAAGCCATTAACGGGATACTTGTTGCATAATTATTCGTTCACTAGTAATTCATTGACAACTTGACCCCAAGAACAATTGAAAGAAAATGAACAATAAGTGCCTGATTGCCTAGTTGCAGCTATAAAGAATAGTGTTACCGCACAAATGGAAGGTAAGAAAACAAGTATATAGTGTTACCACACAAATGGAAGGTAAGAAAACAAGTATCAGTTTTTTGGTGAGACTAATTTCAACTCAGCATTATTGGAGCTTGACATATCTAGGAAAATCTGTGATCAGAAAACAACATGCAAATTTCTAAGGATTCATTAAACTTTTAAGTAGCATAATATCAATATGCCAATATCTACAGTTAAATGATCATGTATATACAACTTTAAAGCCAAGCCCGAAGACAAACCATATCTCTCTTGAAACTCAGGTGTACTCTGGAGGAATTCCAGCCCAGGATGGGTTGCCAAAAGCTCCCTTAGTACAGGTTTAAAATCATCCTGGGATTAAGTAAAATATCATTATCAATTAGATGAATACAAATATAATTTGTGAGCCAAAAAAAATGAATACTTGCCTAAAAGAACTCTCCTACACCTTGTTTGATTTGAGCAGGGGAAGGGGTTCCATTTACCTTGCCACAAGATCAAGGTATATATACACCCCAGTTATAGTTACTCAACAGTATTTGTTTCTTTTTATTACTCATTTTCTATCAAGGAGCAAAAGTAATACTTTTCAAATATAAAATCACTTTGACCATTATATCCTCTTCTCCACCATATTTCATTTCACAAAACAAACAGCCATTATTTACGTGGAAGAGAAGAAAGTTAGACAAAATAAAAAGTAGAACAAGGAAGTAGAACAAAAAAACCTGCGTAAGGTACTTGAGATCTGGTTGCTTTAAAATTGTGTATATTTGAGTCGCCATATCCATAGTCAACATGTTGCCATTAATCCAATAATCAATGAATGCATTCCTATAGTAAAATCAAACCACAGAATTAAGCATGAGTGCTAATAAATGATTTATTACAGGAAGCAACACCATTCACCTATCATCCCTACACTTTGCAAAGGAGAAAACTGCATAGACCAAGTTCACTTTAACGACAAACCATAGTGTTTCCACAAAATAGAGTAATAAGCATAATATCTAGAGTTAAAAGATGTAAGAAATGTCTAGACAAGGAAAATATTCAATAACAAATCTGGTTATCAGGTGTAATTTCATTTTAAAAGAAGGAATACTGAGGGGAGCAGACACATTCAACCAAATAAGTTCAACACAGATAATTTTAATTTGCTCCAGCGTCTGGATGACAATCTTGTCCCAGAAGCTAAATGCAAGAACTGCCAAAAAAAATAAAGGGGGTGGACAGTTGTATCAAGAAAAACTGAAGTACACACCTTGTCACAAAACCAGTTCCTTTGGTGTCAATCTTTCTGAAAAGAGATGTTGAACAGAAAGATGGCAGCTTGCAGACCTCCTTAGTAACCGATTTGAATTCTGACATGCCAGAGAAACAAGTAGGACATAATTCTTAGATATGGTTGATGGGATCAAGGAGTATTTATTTACAAAGTTTAATTTGAATCTTAATTAAAAGTCAACTGTTTTCCCCAGCTGCATCAAACTGGCCCTTCAGGCAACATAGACATATTTGTAATATCTCACCATGCATCTGCAGTCCATTTAAGTGATCATAGAATAACTGATCAATTCTAAACAAGCATTGTTCTTTCAGTTCACTTGGAGGTGGACGCCCATGTTGAAAGTAAAACTGCAAGAATGTAACAGTATTTATCAGAAATCTGAAGCACGAAACTTAAAATTAAAATCGAAAAGGGGGGATTGGAGAAGGAAAAAAAAAAAAAAAAAAAAAAAAACACCCCAACACACTTTGAGTTGTAAGGGTAGGCTCTAAAGAAGAGTGTCAACAAGGAAAGACAATAAGAAAACTTGTAAGACTTGCCTAACCTGAGGTATCAATTCTTTGACTGGTTCACTGACAACTTTCAAAGGAGAACTTAAATTAGAAAGGCCAACCCTTTGTTTCACTATACGAGGGGAACCAGACGTACTTCTTGGTGAAAGAGGAGGTGCAGTCCCTGCAGGAAACATTGAAGGCAGGGAATTGTTTGCGGCATTGGGACTGGAGCACGCACCCGGGACATTCAAGGGAACGCCAGACTTGGCTTCATTAAGCAGAGATGATACCTACAGACATTAAGAAGTGAGACACGAGGTCAAAATCACAAATGGTCATGTTTTGTAAACTATTCCGAGGGGAAAATGAACTTCAGCACATGAAACAAGAAACCAAAAAAGGTATCTCCTTGTTAACAGCATTCCTCACTATCATTACTATGGACATTCCTAATTTGGGGGGAATGAAATTAAAAATGGAATTAATTCCCCCTTTTGGGAGAGAACAAGAGCAGATAAGCACCAGGGAAAAGTCATATTCCTCTTGAGGTAGCTGTATTGAATGCAATAGAAACATGTACTTAAATTGGGCGCACTACTCTCCTTTGGCAATGTAATTGGTATTCAAACCTCATGTTAGAATGGTGTATCTTGTCTCTAATTGAACGGATCAGCGGATCCCACTAATTTATTCAAAACTACCGAAATCTGAAAACCAATAGTCCTGCTATTCCCCTTTTCATATCGTAATTGGTTGCACGATACCTCGTTCATCACTCATGGATATAGCCTACAGGATTGGCGCCCACACAAGCGTACATGGCAAATTCTAACACGGACCAAAGGCAAGCTAATGAGGCTTTTGAAATACACAATTTAACCACATGCCGATTCCGAAATTATCTAATGAAGCCTACCGCTCGATTACTCTCGGGAAGCGATAGCCACTGCTCGAAGAGCTTCTCGACAAAGTTTAGGTTAGACTTGAGGGCTAAAGCAGACAACTCCGGGAGCTGCAATAATTCCACGTCCAACGCCGCCACGTCACTAACGACTTCCATGTTCATCCAAAACAATCCCTATCTCTCATTCACATACAAAACCAATGAGCAGCATATAGATCGAACCGAATCCTTGATTGATTTTCAAGAGTTGAGCAAGTTAACTTTCAATGCCTTGGAATCGAGAAGCCAAATATCAATTAGATTCTAAAATAAAAAGGGAGAAGGGCACTTGAGATAGTCAGATTGGGAGGTGCAGATTAATCAGGAACCCTAAATCTTTGAGGGATCGAATTTATTAACAGGTTACGTTGAAGAAGGAAACGGTGCGGGTGATCCGGAAGAAAAGAATCACAAGCGAATGAGGGTGAGATGACAAGATGAGGAGGAAAATTGTCCAGAGATCCACGCAAATTTGGAGGGAGAAAGGAGAAATTGTTTTGTAGGGATATGAAAAAAGTTATTTTTTTTTTTTTTAAGACTAGTAAATAAAACGAGGGTAAAAAAAAAAAGGTTAAGGAAAGTTTTTACCAATAAACTATTAGTTTAGAGAATGCCAACACAATAAACACCTTAAATGCCAACCAACTTTTCAAAACATTAAATTTGCACAAAACCGTTAGTTAGCATCAAACGGACGTTACTGCTCTTTGGTTCATGCGATTTCTGGGTTCTTTGAAAACTCAATCCAGTCATGATTTATTAATCAATTGCAAAATCGAAAACCCAAACAATTGCAAAATCGAAAACCTCGAAAACCCAGACAATTGCAAAATTGAAAACCCAGACCGACGGCAACGCATCATCGAAGAACTATAGCCTCCTTCTTGCGTTTTCTTACCCGATGGATTTCAAATCCAAAATCGAAAACCCAGACCAAAACAACTAAATGTGAAAATCCAAATTCAAAGCATAAACATGGAATTGATTAAGAGCATTCAATAATGGCATATACAATTCCAGTTTTAGGTTTCATAAAATCATCAATCGACAGAACTATGAGAAAATAAACTATGGTGATGATTTTGAAGAGAAGAGAACAAAACTCCTTATCACATATCCAGACTGAAAACCCGTGAAAACTTAATCGGATAAAATCAAGGCATTAAGCATATATCTAGACTGAAAACCCATGAAAATCGAATGAACCCTAAGCTGCTAAAAAATAAGAAGTTGGAGCGAGAAGGATCAGAGGCAAAGGAACCAAAAGCAGAAGAAGCATAGGAAGCCGATGAGGATGAGTCGAATCAAGGAGCAAGGAACCTGCTACCGCTGGGACGACCACCACCAGTACTTCCACCACCGTCGACGCCTTCGCCTTCAACGACTCCGGGTTTGGCATCACCGATTTGCGAGATCTGAGATTCTAGCTCGCTGGCGACGAGAATGGAGAATAGATCCAAATCCGATGACGGTATGTGGTGCCAGTGACGGAGGAAGAAGCTCCGATCGGTGGTCTATGCCGAGCTTCGTTGGAGTTTCGAGGACGTTGATGAGGGTGATGGTTGAGATCACGGGTGGGAGAAAGATGGCAATGGAAGGGAATCCAAGTGATAAAGTGGGTTCTGAGCAAAAAAAAAAAAAAAAAAAGTGATAAAGTGGGAGAGCTTCGGAGGTTGAACCAGAGGAGCAGTAACGTCCGTTTGATGCCAACTAACGGTTTTGTACAAATTTAATGTTTTAAAAAGTTGGTTGGCATTTAAGATTCACAAAATAGTTTATTGTGTTGGCTGCTCTTGGATCAATAGTTTGTTGGTAAAAATGCTCATTAACCCAAAAGAAAAATGGAAAACAGTAGCAGCCTAGCAGGACTGAAGAGTGAGCCCGTGCTCCGGGAAGGAGAGTGTATGTCCGGTGTGGTAATATTTTACGGTGTCTATCTATCAAAATAAAAATGGCCGAAAATCTATTACAATTTTTATTAACTAAAAAACCCGAAGACTTGTTTTGTTTTTTTTTTTTTTTTCCAATTACATGCAATATATCTTTAATTATGAACAAATATCTCCCATTTCACATGTAATAAAAGATAATTTGTAGTCAGAGGAAAAGGAAGCCCATGCTGCAGTTCGAATATATGTTTAACTGGGGTCTTCAGATAAATTTCGAGTGCATTAAGCGATGATTTTTGTAAGGATGAGTTTTCAACAATTTTCTCCGTAAAAATCAATCAAAATTATTATAAATGAATAAGTAATATTCTTGGTAACAAAACAATAACTCAGTATCCAAGCCGAATAACGTCGAAAAGAATATATTTTTATCGTTATATCGGTTGCTCGTGTGCGTCCATAAACGTGGGGCAGAGAATCATCAGTGACTTCTTTGGCTTTATATTTCTTGGACAAAGTTCTCTCTTCCTTTTCTTCTTCACATGCATTAATCCCTCCTTCCAGTTATAATTCCAATCAAATCCCAAATAGCTCTGGAAACTATGAAAAATAAGATAACACTTGGAATGAGGACGGTGGGGTTAGCGAGGCAGCTGGGGGTGCATCATATGGTGGCAGTGACCGCGGCAACCGTGTTGAAACTTGAAACGTGACGACCAAGGAGGGAAGCAACGGCACAGATGATCGGACTGGATTGATGCACCCAAATGTGTCTGTCTGCTGTAATTTATTCTTTATCTAATTCTCATACATTCAGTTGGACCTCTCATTCAATCAGTTTGATGATATTTCTGGTTCAATGCTCGGGCTTCATTTTCAAAACATCCAAATCAATAACAATTTGATATGCATATATTTTGTCAGAATTGGCGTTTTAACTTTGATCAATTTTGTGTACAGTTTTTTTGTTGATAGCAGGAATATTTGTACATATTAGATCTGCGAAAGTCGGTCCTTTTTTTTTTTTTTTTTTTTTTTTTTTTTTTTTTTTTTTTAAACGTTTAATGAGATAGGATATTGTTACTACCACTTTTCCACCATTAGATCAGAATCTTAATAGGAGAGAGAAATTATAAAGGTAGATGAGATTCTGATTAACGGTAAAAAAGTGGTAGTAACAATATCCTATCCCTATATTAATACATTGATACTATCGACCAAAAAAAAAACCTTGATATTAATATTTTTTAAATTAGATATTGATATTTATGAAATGATTTTCTCGAATAATTTACGTTGTATGCACAGTATCCGTATACCCATGCTGTAGTTAGTGACGCTACTCATCTCCTGGGGCTGTGCAGGCTACTGCGGCTGGACCCGCACAGGAACCAAGGACCATTTCCTTCCGACTTTGCTTCGTACTCTGGAGGGCAACTCCGTTGCTCTGCTAGATTAGATCATCCCACTCTCCTGGGCCAATACCCTACATTCACCGTTCAAATCCCAAGTCTTCAAATTACACCATAGGGTTTTCCCCCGGTGTTCTGATCAATGTTGTTACAAAGACGCTAGAACTAACTAAAGCCGAATTGATAATTTGAATAATTCCTTTCGTAGTCTTTTACTCTTGGTGCGAAGATGCAAGGTTTTGCAACAGCTGGCGGACCGACAGATTTAGCCCAACTTCAGTCTACCATGCAAGCTATCGAACTAGCTTGCTCTTCCATTCAGGTTCTGATGAAACTTTCTGCTAAACGTGCTTGCTGTTTCTTGTTTCCCTGGGTTTCTGACGGCTTCTCGTCCCTTTTAAGTGAGAAATTAAGATAAGCAAAACATACCCAAGGCAAATAAAAAGAAACGCTTTCGTGGATGTGAAATAGGCTTAAGAAAATGGAATTCGCAATTATGAGATCCCGCCAACCTATATCTCAGATTTATTTACTTACTGTGGAGCCAACTCTAGCAAGCATATTTTACCAGTGTCGAGATGTCCGCAAATTCTGTGTCCATCCGACCTTCATTCTTCCTGTCAATCTCCGTGCCACAGAATGAATATCGTAGGATTGGAAATTCATTATTGCACTCAATTCCTAGTTTCTATTTTGTCATCAAAACAACAGGATAAAATTCAATGATAAATTTATGTACAATTTGATAATAGTGTATTTTAACTTGCATTTTCCCTCACTCTCCTCCCTTCTACCTCTTGCTGATCAAAATTTAAAAGTAAATGGTTAGGTTCAAACTCAGGTGGCATTGATACTTCCTGAATTGAATCCACGAGGTCATTGTGAATGGACTGAGGTTTTCAGGCTTTTTGCAAGGATTTCCATTTAATCCGTGAATTCATTCTTGTCACATATCTTTTTGCAGATGCATATCAATCCAGCAACGGCTGAGGCTACTATATTGTCTCTAGGCCAGTCACCTCAGCCATATAAAACTTGCCAATTCATTCTCGGTTAGTGTACAGTGAACAAACTGAATGCTTCTGTATTTGTGTGTTATTTATTCAATTGCGGAACTGTTTTGCCAAGAAAAGAAGCCCCCTATCATTAACTGGAAAACCTTGCAACATTTACATGAATTATGTATGTTGCTAGGGATATTTTTATGAAAGTGCGGAATTTGGTACTTTCCTCTGTATTTGTTTATTTTTATGTTCAATTGAATAAAGTCTTGCGAATGCAACTTTGTGTCCAGTTACTCACAGTAGAAACAAATTTATTGGATTCGTACATCTGCTGGGTAAAATAATCATTGTTGTTATCCTAGAAGATTATTCAATGCGAACCATAGAGTTGTTAACATCCACAAAGATGTATAGTAAACAAAAGTCCCCATTATGTCCAAACCTGGCGATATATCATTTGTGACTACTTTGGTTTTCATGTGTCTTTACTGGCCTGTACTCTATTGTATGAACGTCTCACCTGACTTCCTCTTTACTCAACACTAAAAGGAGGGGAGCAACTTTTATATTTCTTTTTGGACAATTTATCCCACCAACACCGTCTGCTACTCTGCATCAGGCAGCTTAAAGTGTAGAATTTAAGTTTAATTGTTAAATAATTTGGCATGCGTGGTGTTTTTTGTTTGGGTATTGCATGTTGATACTGTGCTGAATTTTATTTTTGCAGAAAACTCCCTGGTAGCAAATGCAAGGTTCCAAGCAGCTGCAGCAATCCGTGAAGCAGCTATTAGAGAATGGGGTTTTCTTACTTCAGATGATAAGAGAGGCTTGATTAGGTTTTGTTAAACCTGTTAATTCATTAACATTGTTATCTTGTGCAAATTATATTATCGGCTATTACAGATCTGTGTCATATTTTCTCAAGGTGTGCTAATTAGTCCACCCATTTGTGATCCTCATATCCATATATGTGTTCATAAGTGCGTTATGTTAGTGGCAAGTTACATAGTTGTTTTTATGCCTTTGTCTTAAGAGCTGGGAATCTATATTGTATCACTTTGATTTTATTAGAACATTTCTGTCAGGACCCAATCACGCTATGTTTTGTCCTGCTATTGCTTATTCTTGTTTGAATAAATGTTGCTTGCAGTTTTTGTATATGCTATGTCATGCAGCATGCCAGCTCTCCTGATGGCTTTGTCCAGTCAAAGGTTTCTTCTGTGGCTGCTCAACTGCTGAAAAGGGGTTGGTAAGTGGCACATTTTCCCTTTCTCTTGTTACTCATAGTAATCTTTGCAAGTAATTTCTTATTTCTTTGTGCAGGCTTGATTTTACGACTGCAGAGAAAGAGACATTCTTTTATCAGGTGCCAGTATCTTTGGTTCTTTCCTTATCTCCATTCAGTTTTTGTTGTTGTTGATATGCCTCTCTTGACGAAGTTAAGTTTTTTCTTGTATTTCTGATATCAAAATGTTGTATTTTTCTATGACCCTAAACATTAACAAGGGTACTTCAACTCTTGTGTAGAATTGATCACACATTTGCACTGAACCATTATAACTAGTTGGATGGCTGGATTTGTTTTGTCTTTGAAGAAATTATTTTGTGGTTTATGGTTTGGGATGGGAGCATTCTGAAATTCTATCATGCTTGATCCGAAACAAACTATTTGACTACTTATGAATTATTTTATTTAAGAAGCCATACAATACTATCTTATCTGCAGCCTCACTAGATCCTAATCTGTTCTCATTTACCAACTGCCTTTTATTCCTAAACCCTATGCGGTTCTCTTCGTGTCCCTCAATTTTTTGGTTGATGCTTCCAGTCAGAGTTTCTATTTGGAACTCCAACTTCCCTTTTCATGCATGCTTAAGAATTTCATAAGCTGCAGGTGAACCAGGCTATCATGGGGATTCACGGGTTAGATATGCAATTTGCTGGAATCAACTTCCTGGAATCATTGGTACATGAAACTTTGTTATAGCAAATTTAAAATTCTAGTTGCTGGCTGTGAAAATCCTGAGATTCCATTCTAATCAATCCTGAGATTAATTAAAAAGGATATTTTGTTTAACAGATGGCCATCTGTTTATTTTTTATTCATTGATATTCATAGTCGCTGTTACATTGCTTTTTTTATTCACTGCTCTGTTTGAGATGTGTATTGATGAACCAAGACAAGCAAATGAGGGGACTGGCAATATATCAGGCCCATGATGCAAATGGCCCAGTTGCTGTGCAGATGCTGGTGATGGTATTTCCTAGGCTTTGGTGCAGTGGTACTGGGATGGCAAGGAAGAATCACTGTTTTGGCAAGAGAGAGTCATGGGAGTTCTTGACCTCTCAAAAGTCAAGCAAAGAGTTTCCATTTCCATTTCCTTATTACTTCCTGTCATGTCCAGCTGCAATGGCCTAGGAAATTAGTCATATTTTCCATTTTTCCTCTTCCATTCCTCATAGAAGAGGCTCTACTAATTTGCCTAAGCTTATTTGTTGGTAAAATACACAAGTTACAACAGATTCCCTTGCAATCCTGAGTTTAGAAGGATATTTCCTTCATTAGATAGCCAACTGTTTATTGTGGACTTGTTTGTATTAATTGTATTATAACCTGTTACCGTGCTCTTTTTAATTTTTGTTTTTATTTGAGACTCTGTTTTAGGCACGAATGAAGGAGATTATTTTTGTTTTTATGTGAGGCTCTGTTTTAGGCACGAATAAAGGAGATTAATCTCCTTTGATTTTGTGTAACTGCTAATACTGGTTACCATTTCCTGCATTTTAAAAGAAATGCAGAATATACAGTTTTCCACCTTTTTCTTTGTTTTCTGGCCAGGTTTTATTACCATTTACTGCTTCAGCTATTTCATTTTTTTCCTTGATCTTGTCATGAATATTTTGTTTATAGGTATCAGAATTTTCTCCATCTACCTCAAGTGTCATGGGTCTTCCAAGGGAATTTCATGAGCAATGTAGGAGGTCTCTTGAGCTAGACTACCTGAAGGTCCTTCTGGTTTCTGTTTTCTTCTTCCCATACTATGCTGTCAGATTTTATTCCAGTTAGTTTTAGTTTTCTTTTGTCTTTCTTTGGTTTTGCATTACTGTGGCCTCTCTTTTTGTCCACATTTATTTATTTATTTATTTTGCATTGCCTTAATAATAGATGTTCTACTGTTGGGCACAAGAAACTGCTTCCAAGGTCACAAATAGGATTGTTGAATCTAACTCTGCTGTACCTGAGGTTAAGGTTTGCACTGCTTCGTTGCGTCTTATGCTTCAAATCCTGAACTGGGATTTTTGGTACAATACTGGTGAGACAAAAGGCAGTTCAAATGTCTTCTCTGCTGGAGTTAGGCAAGATGGGGATTCTCCAAGAAGGTCTGAATGTAACCTAGTGCAGGTAATAGATTTGTTTTGTTATCAAATTGCAGTTGATAATGTAACAAATAACAACATACTGATTACTGCTGGTCCTTAGGCATGAAAAGTCCTGCTTTCATTACTAGAAATTTTGTTCATGGATCCCTACTGATGATTCTTGACCCTTTTCTGATGCTATTTGCAGCCAGGTCCCGCTTGGCGTGAAGTTTTAGTGTTAAGAGGTCATGTTGGATGGCTTTTGAACTTATATGCAGCATTGAGGCAGAAATTTTCATGCGAAGGCCATTGGCCTGACAGCCCTATTGCTTCCTCTGCAAGAAAACTAATTGTACAATTTTGCACCTTGACAGGAACTTTATTTGATTCTGGTATAATAGTTTCCTTTTCTACATTTTTTTATTAACTGATTGTTTATTCCATTAAAGCAATATTTTAGTTTTGAGTTTTTAAGAGTCTCTTTGGAGAGACGAATGACTTTTTACGGTATCGACCTTTTAGGTGAATTGGTAGTCTATAATCCTTATTTGTGTCAAGCTTAAACTGAATCGTTCTTTCACAAACTCTTGTTTAAGAATTGTTATATGATGAATATAAATATAGCCATAGAGGATAGGGTTCTGGTTCTAGATTATGTGCCTCGAGAATTGAATATTGTTCAGGACAATAATTTCAGGGCTTAGAAATGATTTTATGTATATAGCTTTGAAGTTGAATGATTCAACTACTACCTTAACTCCAGATTCTTGTTAATTACCTAGATTGCTAAGGTTGGCTCCTTGATTGATCACTGTGATTTGCATTCCTGTATTACTCCCTTTCCCAAGAATTTCCAATCTTTTGAAATTCTAAATCTAAATTTGGGTGTCTTTGTTCCATGATCTAGATAACGTGAAAATGCATGAGCAGCATCTTCTGCAACTCTTATCTGGGATAATAGAGTGGGTAGATCCTCCTGATGTTGTTTCAAAGGAAATTGAAGAAGGGAAAAGTGAAAGGTCTTGGCTCTTTTGTCATCATTTAGATCCCTATATCCTTAGAATGCCAGCTGTACCTGCTAGTGCTCACACACACCCTACCATAATAGTAACCAGAGATAGGGTTAATACAATCCTTGGTCCCTTAAGTTTGCCCTCATTTTGGTTTTGATCCCTCAAGGGCAAAATTGTCCAGGTTTTGATTGAATTATAGGGACTAATGTTTTAAACCAAAACCCATGGTTTAAGACTTGAGGGTCCAAAACGAAAATGAAGGCAAACTTGAGAGATCAAAGATGGTATTAACCCGTATTTTATTTTTGTTTACTATCAAAATCTGACCTTCTCATTGTTTTGATTTCATTCAGTGAGATGCTTGATGGTTGTCGTGCATTATTGGCCATTGCAAGTGTAACAACTCCATACATTTTTGACATTCTTCTAAAATCCATAAGGTTTGCATCGTCATAATTGTAGTTTTCTTACTCATTACTCATTGAAAGCTTGATTAAGATGAGTAATCTTTCTCCCTTTGATACCTTAGGCCCTTCGGAACTCTTACCTTTCTGTCAGTGCTAATGTCTGAAGTGATTAAAGTCCTCATGACCAACGTCACAGAAGAGGAGACTTGGAGCTGGGAAGCACGTGATGCCTTATTGGATACTTGGGCTGCCCTTCTTATGGTATCCATTCAGATGCAATTTGATTTGCATTAATTGATTTTTATTTGGACATGTTTCTATGTTATGCCTTCTTTGGGGTGGTGGTGAATTGTAATGCTTAATTTAGCAAAGCCTTAGACTGTTATTATTTCTTAAAAAAATTTTGGGAAAATATCAGTGAGGTCTCAAAGTAGACAAAAAAAATATCAAAAACGTCCCTAAGGACTTATTTGATATTAATTACGGAATTCCTCTCACAAAAAAGTCTCGTTGTCAAAATGGCTTTATTAGTTGTTAAAATGTTCTTATGAAAATCTCGTTGCCAAAATGGCTTTTTTTGTTGTAAAAAATTCTCCAAGTTTTTCTTCCGCCGTGTAGAATTTTAGAAATCTGGAAAATTTTTGGCAACATGAAAAGTCATTTTGACAACAAAATTTTCATAGGGACATTTTGATAACTAATAAACCCATTTTGACAACAAGAAAAACCATTTTGACAACGGACTTTTATGCGAGAGGAATTCTGTAATTAATGTCGAAAAAGTCTTTGAGAGGGGATTTGGTGTTGAGACTTTTTTTAATATCTTTTATCTACCTTGGGACCTCATTGATATTTTCCCTAATTTTTTTTGCTCAAATTATTATTTCTTATAATTAGTGCATGAAAGTTTTACATTTTGCAAACCTAGAAGGAGGTATAGTTTTGTCACCATCAGTTAAATGGAAGTTGATTAACGTGGCATTAGCATTTTTCCAATTTAAAGTCAAAGTTTATGAGCTTGTTTAGTTCTGGTCATCAAACTAAACTATATAATTTGAATTCAGCCAATGAATGCTGTCACTGGGGATGCTCTGCTTCCATCAGAAGGGATAAAAGCTTCAGCCAATCTCTTTGGCTTTATTGTAGAATGCGAGCTGAAAAGTAATACCTATAAGCTGCTTCCCATTATTGTTTGTCATTTTTTCGTTTGATTTCTATTCTTTTTGCCCCATATACTATTTTTTTATAGCAATAATTCTTGTTTTATTTAGTGGCTGCTGCATCAGCATTTAATGATGAAGCAGAGGCGTACTATATTCATGCTTCCATATCTGGTATGGAATAAATATTTTATGAGCTGCACGTTCTAAGATTTAGTGATCATTATTACAATTGTTGTGTTCTTTGTCGTTGCCTGATTCACTTTGCAAAATAATGAGATGGTGTGTTAGACTAACTTCATCGAATAGGGCTTCAATGAATTTTTTTGTTTTTGTGTTTGCAGCCATGGATGAAAGGCTAAGTTCTTATGCTCTTATTGCAAGAGCTGCAGTTGATGCAACAATTCCTTTGCTCACAAGACTATTTTCTGAGCGGGTTGCACGCCTTAATCAGGTAGATTATCTGTTTGGTCATGAATGATAGCTTTCTTGGATGAAGAATTTCAGCTACCAGTCTGCCCATTTGGTTTGCTGCCCCTATCCACGGAAAAAGTAGTAATTTAGACCTAAAATGTTAGAAATATGTTGCTGAAAAATTAGACATTGATATCAAATATCTGAGTAACTGGAAGAGTAACTATTGCATTTCATTCTCACTTCTTATTGCAATATATTCTCTTTCTATATATCATAGGGAATGTTACGGAAGTAGTTGATCTAATTGATTCTAACCAACTATTCAACTAACCAACTGATTCTTATTACTGCCTATCCTGGATATCAATGACGCCCCCTGAAAGGATCCTTGACTTCAAGGATTTGTTACTCCCAGGAGAAGCAATTAAAAGATGCAATTTTTTATATCCGTTTAAGATGCAACTTTTCAGCATTAAAAAAACTATGCTGATTATATATCCCAGAGACTTTTCATCTACGTCACTCTTAATGCCATAATTATGCAGTAGACTAAAAAAATCCATATAGCCAATTTCTCTATCCTTCTGCGCTCTAGTGAATTTCAAATTCCAAAACCTCCGCTTATGAATTAGCTCTCGAATATCAAGTCTGCCCATGCTTTCTATGTGTTGTAATGAATCACTTCTATACCTTATTGTGTGCAGAGAATGCATTGTTTTGATCTCAGATGCTTCATGTTGAAAATTTCAATTACAAGTGATCAAGTTCTGTGATGTGGTTTTTCCATGGCTGAAGTTATTTACTTTACTTGTAGGGCAGGGGCATTATTGACATGACTGAAACATTGGAAGAACTTTATTCATTGTTGCTGATTATTGGCCATGTAATTGCAGATGAAGGAGAGGGAGAAATACCTTTGGTATGTGGATTGCATTTTCTTGTTATTTTTTAATATGTTTTTTACCTCTTATCTGTGTCTGGGGACTGTCGTGTGATGTAAATAATCATGGAAGGGTGTGTTTGTGTGATTTTTAGGTTCCTAATGCGATACACACACAATTTGCTGATGTTGTTGAAGCAGATAAGCATCCTGTCGTATTGCTTTCCAGGTAACCTTCTGTTAGGGTCTGCTACTCTGCTCAGCTACTTTTGGGGACATACTCAAGATGCTTCCTAATTGCAACTAAAGCTTTCAAAAAGCAATGTTATAAGCTCCAAAAAACCAAACAAATTATTTACTTTTATTATTGAAAAACGCTGGAAGTATAAAGCATAACATTCCTTTATATGGGAACTGCATCTGCTTTGAACTCAGGTGCAGGCTGATCGTGAAAAAAAATTTCTATCTTTCTCTTGTCGGGCTTGACAATAAAACTTTTTGGGCGGAATAAGCTGAGATAGAATGAGGTAGAATGTCAACTCAAAATAAAAGATTGAAAGTCATGAACTTAAAAGAATCAAAGGACTTCTTGTCATGAACAGGGTAGAACTAGAAAATCAAAATTCTGTCAAACTGTAGCGCGTCAAAAACCCTTGGTCAAATTGCTATGTCATACTTTGTGGAAGGTTTCTTAGATCTTCTGTATTGACCTATGCTCAAGTCATTGCACCTTTCCTGCCCTAAGCACAAGATGCTTCTTCCTATGCTCAAGTCATTTCACCTTTTCCTGCACTATGCACAAGAAATTTCCTCCTTGCTTGAAGGTGCAATCAGGATAATGTTTAATATTATTTCATGTCAAGGTTTGCATTTGATATGATGTCTGATCTGATTGTAGCTTGAAATCTTTTTCCTAACTAACTAATGCAGCTCAATTATAAGATTTGCTGAGCAGTGCCTAAATCCAGAAATGAGGGCATCAATTTTCAGTCCTCGACTTATGGAGGTAGTACTCCATTAATTTCTTTGTTCTTAAGTTTGAAGTGTAATACTGCATTTTGGAGTTCGTTAGTTAATTTCGCATCAGGAACTAATTATCTTCCTACCCCCTTTTTGTTATGCGCAGTCAATTGTATGGTTCCTTGCAAGGTGGTCTCGTACTTACCTAATGTCTTCAGATGGAGTTGGGGACAACATCTTGAATTCTGGTCATCGTCACCGACATAGTTCGAAAGAGGCTTTGATTAATTTCTTTGGAGAGCATAACCAAGGCAAAATTGTCCTTGATATTATTGTTCGCATATCCTTGATAACGCTTACATCATATCCAGGGGAAAAGTTTCTGCAGGTTTGAGCTTAAAACCCCATTATTGCAACAATTATAGGTCTCTTTTCTACCACTTGTTTGCACTTGCTTGTTTTCCTAGGCTGCCTTTTATTAATAATGTGCATTCTTAAATGTAATGTCTTACATGCATATTAATTTTAGTGAGCTATACAATCTGATTTAGGGCCTAGGAAGATGACCAAACGGATTCTATACAATAGATCCGTCTTTTAGTTTACTGCTAACTTCTCTCTTCTTTCTTTAGTTACCCTTGAAACTAAGTAATCGGTATCAATATTTGCACTCCCGTGTCTGTAAACATATATATGGCCTTCAATGAGGCTATGACTCAGAATTCCATTGTGTACATGCTGTAAAAATGGTATTTATTAGTTGAAAATGCAGCAATGAACTATATAATTCATGAATAAATACTATAGGTCTTAATCTGGAACCTATATTTTCATATGATGGTGATCCGGGACCCTTCGACTTGGAACTCCTATGACCTGTGTCTTTTTTTCTTTTCTTTTTTTTTTGACTTATTGTATGTCAAGAACTTAACGAGGTATTGTTTGCATTTATTTTTATTTTCAAGACATTAGATCTATGCATTGGATTAAAACTCGTAGTGTATGTCAAACACTGGTTGGTTGTAAGACTATTTATTGACTTTCATGGGCATTTTTCAAGAGTTAGTCCTAAAATATTTATTTTGAATATCAGTTATACAAATATAGATTATTGAAACATAGGAAATTGGTGGTTGGTTAATGCATTCATTTTATGGAAAATTTCAATATTTGCTGCATTTTCTCTGGTAAAATGAAACGTATGTACATTTATTATCACTTGTCTGCTGATAACATAACTATGACTATTGGTTATATAATTGAATGGTTCTGGCACCTGAAAACTTCTGTTTAATTAATCAGATATTAATCTTTGCTTTTTCATTAGACTTTATATCTTAAATGTTTCAAAACCAGAAAGAGGAGTTCTAAAAAAGACATTGGGACTTTGACCTACCTTGACATGTGATTGGTGCAATTTTTCCCAGGGCCTCACTTGTTACCAGTTATTTCATTCACTGGTTCAGCAAAAGCATGTGTGCGTCCATCTTGTTACTTTGGTGAGTCAATACTTAAATCCTTATAAAATCGGGATGGTAGGCGCTGTTTACCTTTTTAATTTTACTTTGTTTTTCAGACATGATTGTCTCATATTTCAAGGTAATCTTTGCCTCTGACAAACAATGATTGGATTGCTTTGCTTCTCTTCTTTCTTATCCTTCTCTTTTTCCTAGATGATTTGCTTTTGACTGGGAGGATTTCTTTACTCTAATTCTAGACTTGTAGTAGTTATTCTCTTGTCTTTTTAATCTCTTGTTTCCCAAAAAAATGATATCTTCTGCAGAATTCATGGCAAGAACTGGCAGCTGCATTTTCTGTTGAAAAGACCTTATTCTTATTGGACACTGCTCATCAAGTAAGGCCTTCGTTGACTTAATCCTTGAGCAACTTTTTCGCTGTGAGTCGTCTTAAGTGCTATCATTTCTGTTCTCAGAGGTCACTTGCTCAAACGCTTGTTCGTTCAGCTTCAGGCATGAGTTCAGAAGCATCAAACCAGTGGGTGTTTGCTCCAAAACTTCTTATAATTTCTGGAGTTTTCTGATTCTGTGCAGTAATGTGTCTATTTTTTATACGAAGATATGTAAGAAATCTTATGGGCCACATAGCGACTTATTTAGTGGAACTGTCCAGCAAAAGTGATTTCAAAAGTATTGCTCAACAACCAGATGTCATCTTGTCGGTGAGGGCTCAAGAATTTAGTTTAATCTCATGTTTGTGTGAAAATAGTTCATCTATAATCAATAACATTTTAGATACCATGTAGGTCAGCTGCTCATTAGAACGGTTACGTGGAGCTGCAAGTGCTTCTGAACCTCGAACACAGAAGGCACTCTATGAGCTAGGATTCTCTGTAATGAATTCTGTACTAGTACTTCTTGAAGTTTATAAACATGAGGTAGCACTAACATTCTCTGGTATCTTGAGTTACAGATTTTTATTGCTTAGTGCTGGTCTCATGATTGTAATTTCCATTGTTTCTTGGTAGTTTTACAAGCTTTTTTATTTTAATCATGTGAAAATTCCTATTTCTTGATGCATTAAAGTATACTTTGTTTTTGCAATTTCATTCTTACTTAAATAATTCAAAACTCCAGACTTCCTCACGTCTGTTCTATACTGATGTCTAATTCTTGCTTAGTCTGCAGTTGTCTACCTGCTACTTAAATTTGTAGTTGATTGGGTTGGTGGACAAATTACTTACTTGGAGGCCCAAGAAACTGTTGCTGTTGTTAATTTTTGCATGCGCTTGCTTCAGCTGTATTCATCTCACAATATTGGCAAGGTAAGCTTCTGATGGGGAATGTGGAATGATTTACTTTATGTTTAGTAATCTATTTTGTGACTTCATCTTGTTTACTTTGTTATGCTATCTTTTAATTTAAGTCATTGTGTTTTGAGCTTCTTATATGTTGCCCTAGTTTATATTTTACCTTACTCCCTTCTTTCTCCTCCCCATCTTCTTTTTTTTCCTTGTCCTACATCAGTTTCTTTAATAATTTATCTTGTTTCTTACATGGGTGTGTGCAAACTTGATCAGAAGGAAAAAATTTGAAATTTAGATGGCAATCAGGGCATTGGAGACTCTGCGTTCTTTTTTATGGTTCAAAGGGCTGAAGAGGTTTCTTTTGTGGCTTCCTTCCCCAAAATCAGTCGGTGCATTCAGCTCATAAAAATTTTGCTTCATGAGATTTTTCATATATTTGAATTGAATGATCAATGTCAAATACAAAAGTTTCCCTCTTTTTAAGTTATGAATAGTATGGCCCGTTTCTAAGTCTCATATATACATGAATTGTTTATAAAATTTTTGCCATAGGATTTGTGCCGCCTCAAGTTCTTCATTAGTCTGGGGATTGCAAAAATGTTAATCCATTTACTAGTCTTGAGGATGGGAAGTTAGAAAGGATTACTCTTCCTGAACTCTTAATGTGGTATAAGGCCGCAAAGTCATGCTTCCTTCTTTTACAATTTGTCCTTCTCTCGTTAATTTTCTAGTTTCATGTGAAAACTTAGTAGTACTCATTCCATAGTTCAATATAGCACCCATACTGAATTTATAGCATTTAGTACCTTCCGGGTCTTATTATGTGTAGAGTTAAATGTCAATAAATTTTTTGCTCATATTTGGGCCCTTTGCCCCTACCTTTATTTTTTATTCCACCAATCTAATATTATCACCGTTTGAGGTGGTTTGGATATGTTCAAAGAAGGGTGCGCCAGTAAGGAGAGTCGATTAAGCAGTATGGAGTCCTCTAAAAAAAGGTAGAGGAAGACTGAAGCAAACACAATAAGATTATAGAGTGAGATCTTTTGATTAACTAACTCTCCAAAGATCTTTCGATAGAGTACAATGACGTTGTACAATCTATGTAGTCGACCCTACTTAGTGGGATAAGACTTTGTTGTTGTTGTTAGTGTTGTCGTCGTCTAATATTATCACCCTATTGTACCACGCAAAGTCAATGAACAATTACTGTTGCTGTAAATTTTCCAGTGTCTCTAGTAATTTACTGTTTCTTCTTGTTATCTACTTTTGTTACCCCTCAAGTCTGTCTTTGCATACTTTTCAGATATTGATAAGTCGTTCAACCAGCTTACTCAGTGAGGCTAAAACAGAGAAGTATAAAGATTTGCGTGCCCTTCTTCAACTCCTTACAAGTCTTTGTTCTAAGGACATGGTGAAATTTCTTATTGAAGTTGTTTATCTTTGCAATTGTAAATTGGTCTACTTTTTTCTCACGCAGTTGATCACTATAACTGAAAAACTATTGAATACTACAGATTGATTTTTCATCAGATTCAATAGAGACCCAAGGCACTAACATATCTCAGGTATATTATTACATCACTTCTGCATGTCTCATAAAGTTAGATAAACGGATAGCTGATGGTTGGCGTCGCAGGTGGTTTACTTTGGTCTCCACATAGTCACACCGTTGGTTTCTATGGACCTCCTGAAATACCCTAAACTTTGTCACAGTGTAAGATACTTGTCCATCTTGTAGAAAAAGTACTGGAATAGTTGTCAAGATCCTAATATATAGCATGCTTTACTTTCAGTATTTCTCTCTTCTGTCACATCTATTAGAGGTCTATCCTGAGACATTTGCACAACTAAATAGCGAAGCCTTTGCTCATGTACTCAGAACCCTTGATTTCGGTCTCCATCATCAGGTAACATTTGTCTCATCTGGCCTTTCTTCAATTGCCAATGACATTTTATGGAACAAAAAAAAAAAAAAATGAATCATAGAATTGCAATTGAAAAACTTTAAGCTTAGATAAAACCCAAAAGAACTATGAGCACAGAGAACTTTTTTCTAATTTCTGAATCTCTTTCCTTGATAAATTTCTTAAATTTAAATAAAGGAAGAAGAAAGAATAATTTCACCAGTATTGCACCATGTTTTTTCAATCAAAGTAATGTAAATTCTACTTGTCCTTTTAATAGTGGTTGACATTGTATCCTATCAATTTTTCAGGATGGAGATGTGGTTAGCAAGTGCCTTAGAGCTCTACAAGGTCTTGCTTCATACCACTACAAGGAGACTGTTGCGGGTGGAATAGGTTTAGGTGCACATGCCACTGGTCTAAAGGATTCAAATGGGAACTTGCAGGAAGGCCTACTGAGCTTGTTCCTTCGTTCATTGCTCCAGTTACTTCTTTTTGAAGATTACAGGTGGATAAACATGCTGAGTTTGTTTGTATGTGAATAAATGAACAACATGGCTATAGAACCATATATCTTACAATTTAATGACCTGAACTGCTGTCTAATGGTACTGATCTTCCTGTCTCAGTTCTGATTTGATCAGCGCTGCAGCGGATGCTCTCCTTCCCCTAATCCTTTGTGAGCAAAGCCTCTATCAGGTATGTCTCTGAAACTTACCCTGCAAATTTTACATCGAGTTTTAAAGTATGGGCATGCTTGCTTCAATCTTCCCATGATTTCTTCCCCTTTAATGCGAGTCAATTTTCATATATGGACTTTGTTATCTAGATCAGCTATTTTTTCATGATGATCGATACTCCCCTGTAGAACCAACAAGCCTTCAATTACTCTTTTTACATCATCGAAGTCTATTTACTGCTGTAAAATCTCTTCCCCCCCTTACTTGATTTTATAGAGGCCTGTCTGGATCGCATTTGTTTACAGAGATTGGGAAATGAATTGATCGAACGACAGTCTAATCCAAGACTCAAATCGAGATTGGCAAATGCATTGCACACACTAACAAGTGCAAATCAGCTTTCTTCCTCCCTTGATCGAATGAATTACCAAAGATTTAGGAAAAATTTAAATAACTTCTTAATCGAAGTTCGTGGCTTTCTGCGAACAATGTGAGATGATCAATATTTTGCCCGGTGTTGTATAAAAGAGATAGCATCATACTAGTTGAAACAGCAGCAGCAGGAGAAAAGTTTTGGGAGACAGCGTCGAGGATGGTAGAGTTTTTCGAGTTACAGAAACATCCAATGGTATCTTCTTATTGCATTCTTGTTTCAAATGGTAAAAATTACCAACATAACGTTACCAGGAAGGCAAATCCGGTGACAGGATATGTCAGGGCACAATTTTTTTTTTTTTTTTTTTTTTGGTTGGGTCAAATCTGTTCTAGTTAACTTCGTTGCTGGTGAATGTAATGTAAAATTTTGTTTTGATGAAATATCTTTGATCAATCCTTTCGTTTATGTTTTGTGCATTTTGTTATGAGTCCCACATTGGGGAGTCAAACTCTTAGAGTGAGGTTTATAAATCCATTGGGTTCTCCCTCCTCATAGGCTAGCTTTTGAGGATTGGGCTCTCCCTTTGAGCTTGTGTTCATTACACATTTGCGTACCCAAACTGTTTTGCGCTACAAATCCAAAACTTTCACATTGTTTGCCAAGTTTCACCAATTTCTGACCAGCTAAAAAGGAAGGAAAGAAAATAAAATCAAATGCTCGAAGGCATAATCTCCCATTTTTTATTTTTAAAAATTTAACCCATGTTTTTAGGGTACATTTTATGCGTGCTGAAAGGCATTGAAAGAATTTGGTCAAAAATAAAGCATCGGAAAGAATGATTGGTTGACAATGAACAAAAGAAATAGACACATTAGCTCTACATAACGATATTGTTATGTTTCCCCACTCTGGGAAGTTTTTAGCTAGGATTAGTACATTGAAGACAAATATCGTTTTCTTTACAGATCACTTTTATTAAAAAACCACAATTTAATTAGTTGGATCTTCATTAATAGCAAACATTTCGTATTTTAACTATATCAAATAACGTGGTTTTGTAAAGTCAATTTTTTTATTTATTTATTTCTTATTACTCCTCCGGCTCCCAGAAATTAGAGAGTTAATCCTAATCCTAAAATATATATCTTATATTTATCAATATTTTCCTAATTTTACCCCAGTCCCCTCAACAAAAAAAAAAAAAAAAAAAAAATAGGAAAATTAAAGATGGTTAGATACTTAGGTTGCTTTAAAAAATAAACGTCATTTTAATTAAGTCAACTAACTTAATTTTCTAAGATAAATATATTTTATATTTGGGACGTATATAACATAAAAATAAGATTTCTCATATCCATAATTTTAGCACTTTCTAACTTTTGATGCCTGTGAATAATATTTTAGCATTTTAGCTGCAGTGACAATATCTATTAATCGTTTGGGCAAAAAAAAAAAAAAAAAAAAGACAATATTTGTTAATCGTCACATGCAATCCAACAGAATGCTTCAGGATGCATCCTCCTTCAGGTCAGACATGTGGAAAGGAGGTCAACGGCTCTATACCCCATTTGCCAAATTGTCGAATTGCCAAATAGAGGTGGGTATGTACTGGGTGTGCGGGTTTAAAATTGTCCCAAAAAAGCTAGTACTCATGGTTTCTTCCTCCTTGTTTTTCCGAGTTTGAACACACAAATTCCAGAGGTATAAACATGGAAACAAGGTATATCACAATATTTAGGAAAAAAATTGAAAATACAGCAGGTCACTGAACAGTGTTTCCTAATTCAATCGGACGGCTGAATTACATAATCCAGACTCAGTTACTTGTGCAGTATACTCTTCCTGGGAAATTTCAATTTCTTCTGCGCTTGGTTCTGCCAAATAATAGTAAGCCAAGAAGGAAAAGGAAATACTAAGCACAATTTATAAGTGCAAGCAAGATACATGCCGGTCTAAATGCAAAACAGTAAAGCTACCTTCTGTTTTTCCAGGGCCTCATAATCTGTCCTCTCCTGCCACTTACTCTTGCGAAGCTTAATTGGCCGATTTCCAACATATTTACCTAAAATCATAGCACAGAAATTGGTGCATAGATTTAGCAATAAATTTCAAATGTTATTGTCAGCTTACAACTTCAGGGTTACAAAAACAGAGAGTAAAACTGCTAACTGGCCAGTGCCGCAGCCAACTTTAACCAAAACACACTAATCTCTCCACAGCAGCAACTCATTTGATGATCCAACGTGTTTATTAGTTTAGAAACATGTTCAAGGTACTTAGTTTTTTTCCGAGAAAGTTCACACAAGACACAACCCTTGTGAACAATAGTCTAATTACGATCTCAATATCTGAATTTCAAAACATCACCCTAGTCTAAAGAAAATTAGAACATTACAATTACAAATTCTAATTAAGATTAGCATATATATAGATTTCATTAGAAACACATCAAAAATTGACCACGCAAAGGACCTGGGAAAATGATGAGGATGTAAGGTTCACATAACAAATCACGTGGTTTTTAAGTGCTGATTTCAATTGTCAAGACGTTTGCACTTGCTGTGGTATTTTGATGGATAGTGTCACATTTTACACTTTGGATGTAAACTTGTAAACAGTAATTACTTCATCATTTAGGAAGGCTAGGGGGAAGCATAACAAAAGACAGATGGAGGGGGAGAAAAGAGTAGCACAACTGTAGTTTCCATGTAACTGACCATTCATTTCTTTAAGAGCAGCAGCAAGGTCAGCAGAATTGGCAAAGCTTACAAATCCATAACCTTTTGTTTTTCCAGTTCGCTTGTCTCGGACAACCTACAAAATAATCAAATGAATTATAGTCATAGAAACAAATTGCTAAGTAAATCCAAATTGAGTTGATTGATTAAGAAGAACGAAGGTCAAAATAAACCCCCTAATAAGGTTCTAAAGAGTGTCTCAATGACACCATCTCCATTGCTTTTTAACTTGTTAATGGGCAGCAGGATGGGAACACCTCAGATGACAAAATAATGCCTCAAATTCAATCATAATAACATGTCTATCTAAATGAAATGAAAGTTATGAAATAGGGCCTACCTTAAAGATTCACACTCTGTTCCTTCAAATAAAAATCTGAAGAGGAAATAAAAATTGTTCACACTGATATGATAATTACCAAAAGTAAAAGATTTAGTTAGATGAGAGATCCACTTACTCGTGCCATGTTAAAGGAAGGAAATCGAGAAAATGCTTTTGAAAGCACATCATCATTCACCTCATTACCAAGATCACCACAAAAGAGCCGATAGTCATCTGCCAAATCCAATATAACAAGAGACATTAATTAATTATATTAATTTTTGAGAGAGAGCCGTATTTGACATCAACATCATTTGCACCAGCTATAAAAGGGGAGCGTGAAATCATGTGGCAACATTCGACAGGATGTAAGAATACGTTACATTCTTAAACCACTAACTGAGTAGCCTGGGCCATTTTAAATATTGGAATCGGTAATGCAGGCCAAAAAATATCTAAGCCTTGAAGAGAGGGATTTGAACCAAAATATATGCTGCTTATGAACCAGACATAGGACCGATGAACAATCCTTGAAGCCCCAGCAGGGCCAGAACAACTTTATTTTCATGATGATAATTGTAACCTCAAAAGAAATAGATTGCGTTCCAAATGAATGATTACCATTGTTACTGCAACTCTGGACCTTGACTTTTTCGGTATTACAATGGGTGACTTCGATACCCAGACAATTTTCTCAAAATCCACATGAATTGTGTCTCAATAACATTATGTTTTCTCTAAGCTACTGCATAAATATACAACTGTCACCATTCCAAATTCTAAATAGCTGATACCATTGTTCAGAAGTTAAAAAAAGTATCAAAAAAATGCTAGGTTAAAAGTTGTCAACCTAAATTATCCAAGGCAATCATCTTAAAAATGGGGTCATATGTGTTTGAGTCATACTCCGCTAAAGCCCAGGTGCTTGTGTGTATGTCACTACCTTAGAACATATTCATGAAGATGCAAGCCACACCAGGAGTCCTGCATTTTTTTTTTCCTTAAAAGGAAAAAAAAGAAAGTATAGAGAACGGGCGAGAATAGAGGATCACAAAATCCTAAAAGACTTTGACAGAGGTGAATTATGGGCTATGAGGATAGTCGAGGAGAAGCAAGTTGATTATCATTGCAATAACATAATGAATTAGGGGAAAAAATAATTACTAAAAAAAATGTCATACTTTCTGGCCAATCTGCAAGGGTGGGATCCGCCCATGTTTGGCCAGCAGCTTTGCGAGGAACTGCTTTCTTTTTGGTCTCTGTCTTATGCTCAATCTCGTTATTTGCAATGGCCGCCTTGACACTCTCAAGAGCCTCAGGTGTAATTATCTGCGCATCCCTTTGAAATAGCTGCTGCGCCTGTTGTTAAAAATGATGATTTAAAGGCAATTATCTGGTTTGATGCAAAAAGTAAACAAATGAAAATTTAGGAGAGGAGTCATCGCGCAGGCATGTATTGAGTGCAAGAACATCCACCAACCTGCTGACATTGTGGCAGAGGATACAAAACAGCGACCGGTGCCGGCGAAGGATAAAGGGAGGCAGAAGGAATTCGCACTCCTGGCGATGCCGCAGAAGCCGCCACATATGGTGTCGCATACTGCGTCGCTAGGGATTGCTGAAGGTGAAAGGGCACGGGGAAATATGAAGCGTTGCAGTCGGTGAGTTGCGAAGACACAGAAGACGCCATGGATCGCAGACGGAAAGGAGCAATTTGTCAGATTTATCTGATTCAGCTAATCAAAGCAGGAGAGCAGGAATGAAACCAGATGAAGGCTTCAATGTCTCCAGAAATTTCTTCCCGTTTTTTTTTTTGGTTGCCGGCCCAAGTTCTCGCGCCTTCTGGTGCCAACCAGTCGGACTCCGAGTGTACATTCCGAAGCATTAGGATCACGTGACCTTATCACTTATCAGTACTCAAAAGAAAGGATTTGGGGAGTCTTGTTTAACGATGTCGTTTGCCCTCTTTCGTGTGTAGTAAGAGGTTACCTTGTTTGATTTAATTATTAGGGAGGAGCTGACGGGTTTTTAATAAGGGTAAAAGTGTAAAAATATACATGCTTAACCTTTAAGAGTATATAACACCAAATACTTTTTTAGGTAAAGGAGCAATTTTACATATGTAATTTGGTTCGAGGAGCTTTCCAAGACCACGTAAAATTTTGACTAAAAATACACGTGTAATTTCATTTTGGAGTCTTGCGTTGATCGTTAGTTGATCGTTAGGTGGCCGTCAGTTGATGAATTAACTTAGATGGAGCACGACGTGGCGCGATTTGACCGACATCTTGGACGTGGAATAAAAATTCGGAAAAAAATTTAAAAAATTCGAAAAATTAGGAATTTTTTTTTAAAAAAAAAAATTAGAAATAATTAGGGAAAAAATTATAAAATAATTCAAAAAAAAAAATTATGAAAAAATTAGAAATTTTTTTAAAAATAATTAGCAAAAAAATCAAAAAATTAGGAAAAAATTAAAATACCCCGCTAGTGAACCCCACAACCGGCCACTCTACAGTCAATTTTTACCGGTTGGCAATGGTGGTTGGTTAAGCGTCTTGAGGACCACCACAAAATTTTAAACTTTATTAATTCTATCACAAAATTTAACAATTTTTTTAACTTTAAAGCTATTTAATTATACATTTTTTTTCAAAAATAATAAATCATTATATATGAAGCATTCAAAATAATTATTATGTAGATAATTATTTTTTTGAAAAAAATGTATATTTAAATAGCTTTAAAGTTTAAAAAAAAAATTGTTAAATTTTGTGAAAGAATTAATAAAGTTTAAAATTTTGTTGTCGGCCCCCACCACAACCAACCATCAACACTTACAACCAGCCGGCGGCAACAATAATTGAAACCGGTTAGGGTGGCCTATTGTGGGGTTCACTAGCAGGGTATTTTATTTTTTTCCTAATTTTTTGAATTTATTGCTAATTATTTTTTGAATTTATTTCTAATTTTGTGATTTTTTTCCTAATTTTTTTGAATTTTTCTAATTTTTTTTTTCTAAAAAAAATTTCCTAATTTTTCGAATTTTTTAAATTTTTTTCGAATTTTTATTCTTGGTCATCGTGTCACCAAATCAAATTTCCACGTCGTCGTTATCCAAGTTAATCTGGTCAACTAACTACCGTAGTGGTCTTTGGTGCTCCAAAATGAAATTACATGTGTATTTTTTGTCCAGAAAATTTTACGTGGTGCTGAGCGCTCCCTGAGCCAAATTACATGTGTAAAATTGCTCTTTTACCCTACTTTTTTATGTGTAAAAATACACATATGGTTATAAAATAGATGCAAAAGTCACACTGGCTGTTAAATGTAAAACGTTGACCATTGACCAAAATTGCTAACATGGAAGTTGATGTCAGCACTATGGCCTAAGCAAATCTGAATAAGAAATGATGAAAATACCAAAATGCCCTCCAAGGAAAAACCTTCCCAATGGTTGACAGTCATCCCCCACCTCAATCGACCCCCCACCATCGCCAGAAACTAAACCACCAGAACCACATACGAGAACAAGAACAAGGAAGAAGAGAGGATAGAAACAAGAAAAGAAGAAGCCACCAGAACTAAAAAAATAAGAAAATGGCGAAGACAACAGAGGCTGAAAGCGACGAGAACGTGAAGGTATGCTCCCGAAGTTGTTAGCAGAATTAGATAAAGCACCTGGCATACAGGCTGGCCTGCTCGTTCTGGGTACTCCGCTCCAGTCCTTGCTACTCTAATAACCTAATGAACTCATATATATGTTTCCAAATTAAGAAACACTTGATCTGAATATCAAATGCAAACATATTTAACTCATAAAAGCTAATTGAATTAATAATCAATATCCTAACAATACTTGATGGCAACCCCTCAAATGCAAACTCAAAGCTAACATATAGCCTCGGGCCTGAAGACAAGATCAAACCAAATTTAACTCAAAGAAGTGAATGGTCATATCAACCATCAGGAAGCAAACCAAGCCCTCCAATAAAGCCCACAAACAATTTAACTATAACAAATTTACCGCGCCACAGTCTCGGGGATGATTGAACCGACATCCGAGTCGTACCCACAGTAACCAGTCCTCAAATAGTAGATACAATCAGCTTCATTGGACCGTTGCGGGTACGATTCACCGCCACCCAATTCCAATTACCACTGGCTCTGCATTTGCAAAATCGAGATCAAACCCAGTTAATGACATTCCACATTCTGCGAAAAACCACAAATCGGAAAAAGCAATACCCAAAATTTCACCAAAAGGAGGATGAAATTTAGAGTGCAAAAACAGATAGGCTCACCTTCGAGCCTTGCTTCGCCTCCTGTTCCGGTCCATTTTGGTGACAGATCAGACAGCGACAAATGAAGAAGAAGGGATGGGGTCGACAGGCTGGGGAGAGGAGGTTGGGTCGATGGAGGGAGGCGGAGGTAAGTGGGTTAATGGAGCTGGTTTTGGCGTCGGCGGAGGTAGTTTGGGTTGGGGAGCTGCTTCAATGGTGGTGGGCCTCCAAACAAGCCAACTTAGCTTACATCTCAACTTTCATGTCAGAAATTTTGGTCAAATGAACGGTCAACATTTAGCTAGTGTGACTTTTGCACTTATTTTATAACCATATATGTATTTTTGCACCTAAAAAAAGCATTTGATGTTGAAATATTTCAAAAGTCAAAGCATATGTATATTTTTGCTTCCTTTACCCTTTTAATAATTTATTTCATTTAAAATGCGATGCTGATGGAAGAATGGTAACGATGATTTATCATTCTATCCTAACATATGTAATATATCCCGGATTTTAGACCTAGAGACTTGAGAATACACCTGTATCCAGTGGACGACTAGACCTAGTTTAGGAAGGTGAGACAATATTTTGAAAGGAATTTTCTTGGTGTTTTAGTGAAATATTAGTTGAATATTTTGGTTTTCCAAAATATTGGATTTTGGGGATTTAATGTGAAATAAAGATATTTGTCATGGAATTAAAATTTCAATGACCAATTGAGATTATAATCTTGATAAAAAGAAGGTTATGTGAACTTTTCATTAGTAATTATACGTGAGAAATTAAAATGGTAATAATGGCTTTTATTTGCCTGGGTTGGAAATCACTTGTTGATTTTGGTAACAAGTGAAATTATAATAAAGCATGTGATTAAAGGCAATATTGGAACCCAATCTCCTAGGGGCATTTCGTTGGACAAGAAATGTGAAAATATTTCTTTGGTCAACAAGTGTAATGAACAAGCACAAGTCCATGGTCTTAATTTGAGTCAAGTGTCATCAAGGATGAGAATAAGAGGGCAAGCTTATTCTAAAAGCAACATAAGCAATACACAAGGGAATATTTCGATGGAGAGAGAAAAGGAAAAAGGAATCTTTGTGTGGTAGAATTTGTGTGTATAAAAGGCTATAAGCTTTAGTCAATTGGACATATAATAATGGATACTCAAGTGCAACATAAGAGATGCTCAAGATGATTCACGTTGGATTAACCAATGTATAAAGGGATTTGAAACAAAGTCAAAGTGTGTACCTAACAAGCATTGGCATTTAATGTAAATTGATCACTAAAAATCCTTCCCCAACAAGCCACAATTTTCGGACTATATGGAGACAAGAGAAAGAGGGGAAAACTAAATGCAAAAGTCACATGTTTTAAAGCAAAGTCAAAGCAATTAAGCTTATGAGGACAAGTGGCAACTTAAAGGAGTTAAATTGGACTTTTGAAGGCAAAGTACAAGAATAGTTTAGGGTAATTAAGAGCCATGAAAAAGTCAACATTTCTTGCCCTCTAAGCCATAAAAAAAAACGTCCAGCCATAATCATGAGGGAAGAAGGAAGATTTTCAAGCTAATATGAAGCCAAAACATGAAGTCAAAGCTTAGGAAAAAGTTAGCTAATGATAGAGGACCAAATAGGATCAAGTGAAGGCTTATTCTTGAAGCTAAAATGAGACAAAATCTGACCCCTTTCAGCCCCATAAATTTCGTTCAGCTAGGAGGGCAAAGAAGATGAAGAAAAGACAAGCCATAATGATAGGAGGAGAAGTCAAAAAGCTTGTAGTTGAAGCCAATAAAATTTTACCAAGATTAAAACCTAAACCTAAGCTAAAAGAGGCTTATGGAACAAGCCAAGATCATGCCAAAGGGATCAGATTTCGTGCAGCCATAATGACTCAAGGAAAAATCAAGGAAAACTTGGAGAAAAAGGAAGAAAAACAAGCCAAAAACCTAAGTCAAACTATGAACCAATAGGATTTAATTTAGGAAAATATTTTGCATGGTAATAAGTCATTATTTAAGGACTTCCTTGCCCTTATTTTGGCTGCCCATTTCGTCCAAGAGAGAGTGAAGAGAGAAATTCATACACAAAGAAGAAGAAGAAGAAGGCACAATTGAAGCTCAAGGTAAGTGGTCATGGTTTAGGTATCAGCTTCTCTTCTCTATTATTTAAGCTTTAAGGATTAAAAAGGGCAATTGTATGTGGTGTTCTAAAGGGAGGCCAAAGGTTTTAGGAGGTTCAAGAAGGATATACAAGTTACCAAAGTCCAAGATCAAGCCTAGTGGTAAGAACATCCATTTCTTCTTTCAGTTTTTGGAACTCAAGTTTGAAACCCAGATTTCATAATCTGTGGTAAACTGAAATAAATGAATGGATTTTGGTAAATATGAGCTTACTAACGTGTTCCTCATAGAAAATGGAGTGGGAATATGTTGGTGAATGAATTTCTAAAAGGATTTCCAAACATAAAATAACAAGTTCTTCAAATAAGTGAATCTGCCAGTTTTATAAATCCTGGGCGGCAGTACTTGTTTAATGGTTTTAAAATAGTAAACGAAGTCCAATGGTCGTGAAATTTTACAGGGATAAATTAGACATCCCAAGCTTCATTTTGATATATCATTTTGTAATTTTTAGAGGTGTTTACTTGGAGAAATGAATTTTTGAAAATAGCCCAGAAGCTGAGTTTTTACCTCTGACCAGCGAGTACTATTTTAACACAGAAAAAGTATGTGAGTTTCTGTGACCTCTGGAAGTATTTTTACTAAAAAATAGACACGTCAAGGGTTCAATGGTCACTAGAATCGCATTAATCGGATTTTTCTAGAATTAATTATGAAGTTTTGAAGTTAAGGCATATTTTCTGGAATTTTTGAAAAATGGGCGAATTTTATGAAAATAAAAGGAGAGTTTGTATTGGTGAATGAAAAGGAGTGTATTTGCTTTGTATAGGGAAAATACATACCCGGAGTTATTTTCGGATGCCGATGAAAGTTATTAATTATCGATAAACTTCCAGGTAGTAACTGTTTATTCACATACTCTATGTTACTTTGTATATTTGTGATGCCATGATTGAGGATTTGGGCTATAGAGCCTAGTGGACTGTGTGTCCTTGGGTCGCTACTGTAGGGCCTAGTGGACTTTGTGTCCTTGGGTCGCTACCGAACCGTTGATGCATTCAGTGTGGTTAGGGTTTGAGTCCCTGGCTACAATTGTTTTCCTAGCGCTGAGGATTTTTCGGGGGCTTGCCTTAGTAAGGTAGCCCAACGATGTGTTGATTGTGATTCTGAATGCATGTGGTATGTTTACCATTGTTGTTGTGATTTTTTCTTAATTGTGGATTGCATACATGCACTGCATACATATTGTACATGAGTTTAACAGTTACTCTGGGGTTCAATTTTGAACTCCAGACCGTGCTAAAGATACATGTGTTTCTGGCTGAGTTGATTGGATATTTGAAGTAAGGGCATGAGCTGAGCTGAGGGTCCAATAAATAGGGAATGCCTTATCGTCTTGTGTATTTTATAGTTTGAGATGACTGTATATTTTATTTGTATTTTTTTGCCCGGTATTTACTTGGATTATTGTACCCTAACCCTACAGTGAATATTTGTTGTTTACTTTCCACACTTTTACCAGTATTACGTACTTTGTCCAAACCGATCAAATGCTCTGCTGCGTAACGCTCTGATAATATTCGAAAATTGACTAAGGAAAGGTAATCAATAAAAGAGATCACTCTAACCCGCCACCCGAGAGGGCGAGGCCGGTAGGGGTGTAACACCATATTTTTTTATATATATTATATAAATTAATTTACATATTATCTAATTAACATAACAACATTTTCTTTTATAATTAGTATAGCCATATATATATTTTTTAAATTAATTGTATAATAATATATTTTTTTAACTATAATAGTATTTTTTATTTATAATAACATATTTTCATTTTAAATTGATTTCATAATAATATTTTTTTTTAAATATACTATTTTAATTTTAATAAATATAATATATTAGTTGTAATAATAGTTTTATTTAATATTATATTAACATATTTTTTACTTATAAAAATATAATTTTTTAATTTTATTTCATTATAAATTTTTTGAAATATAAAAATATATTTTCATTCAAATAATTTAATTTTTTTTTTTTATTTAAATTTGTATGAGCATATGTTTTGATTATAATAATATTTATTTCATTAATATATAATATTTATATTAAATTATTTTTGTAATAATATATTTTTAATCATAATATTTTTATTTTATAATAATAATATATTTATTTATCATAATAGTTTTCATCATGAACATTAGTAGAATATCATATAAATTACAAAAGTAAAGCAATCCAAGATTTTGACTCCCCCAAATTTGAAGGGGAGAAAATAAGGGTGTTAGAGGGTAGGGATAAAAATTGTGTAATCCTCTTCACTCCATAAGTTCAAATCAAATAAGGGAGGGTTCATTTGTCTTCCCCTTCCCTCCAATTAAACAAGCCCTAAGGCAAAGTGAGGGTAAGGAAAAATCACATCTAGAGTTGCAACAAGGGTGAATTTCCTCAAAATCACAAGTCAAAATATCTAACACAGAATATATGAATGCAATTAAATACCCCGGAATACCTCAACATAAATCGATATTGAAAGTTCATGTACCATTTATACTGGGAATATTGATTTAGCAGTATGGTTGTGCAATGGTATAAGGTTGCAAATAACACAATTGGAGAAGAACGTTATTAAAGCAAAGGCGTTGAATGACATAAGCATTGGCAAAGAGATTTTGATACACAAAATGGAAATAAATCATTTAAATCTAAACCACCTTTCAACATGACAAGAAGGCAATTTCTCATCATAATTTCATTTGCAATGACAATAAACAAAAGCCAAGTTCAATCAATGTCCAATGTAGGTATCTACCTACTGAGCCCGGTTTTCTCACTTGGGCAACTATATGTTGCACTATCAAGAGTTAGAAGTTTCAATCAGTTGAAATTACTTATGTAACACCCCCAAATTTCTAACAGTTATAATAACATAAAATTACAATGATTTTTATGAATAATTACTAAAATTCAAAATAACCAAATTTGGGAAGTGTTACCGTCACACTTGCATTAGAACAAGTGCAAGGCTAACTTATTACAATAACATAAATCCAAAACTTAAATAAATATGTTTTATTCGAGCATAAAAAAATAAAATAAAATAAAAACTAGCTATAATTAATTGAATGTTCTTCCTCACTTCTCACCGCTAGCCCCAACCTTTAGAACTCGTTTCACTAAAAATCTGCTCCCAGAAGGATCATCGCGACCACATAAACATAAACACAAACATCAAGAACGTAAATCCTAATAAGACAAAAATAATATAGTGAAAATAAAATATTTACATATAAATAGCATTCATATATAACCAAAACAAAAATATCAATTTCGTTATTCTTTAGTAAGTTTAATTAGTGGGAAGAAAATCATGGTAGACCCGAAAACCCCGACAGTCTACCCTATGACCCGGAAACCCTATCGGTCATAAATAATCAAATTGACCATAAAACATCTCTTCCTAGTGTGCACACATCTTCTGAAAGTTGCTACTAGTATCCCAGGAAACCTTACCAGGGCACGCCACTTTAGGAAGAACGGATAATCTTTGTTCACATCATATAATATATCGAAGGTTTAAAGCCTAAGGGTCGTGTTCATCACTTTAGGAGATATCATCCTAAAGCTATCCTCCCGCTGTTAAATAATTTCAAATACACACATAATAAAATTCCCAAATGCAGTCATTGAAATTTTGTCTCTATTTTATTATGAGATTTCCCAAATTAAACTATTAAGTATATACTTCTTATAAGGTTGTCATGATAAATTCTCATGACCATCATTTAAACCCCTAACTTTATCATTATTTCTTTTACTCATGAGTTCCTATAAGGTTGTCATGAGAAATTTTCATTAGTGACCATCATTTAAACCTCTATCTTTACTCATTATCCATATTTGGCTTTACTAGGCTTGACATAAATATGAAAGACGTGATCATGGCGGAAAATAAAACAGCCAATACGAGGAGCGAGAAACAGTTGTGACATTATCATAATTGCTATAGCTAATTCAAAAGCTCAAAATAAGAGATTAAGACAAACCTTGAAATCGTTGATTATCTATCATTCAGATGTTCATGGGAAATTCCCACGATCTACTCATTAAAATACATTAGTGGTATTAGGATTAAGAATAGAGGAAGTAGTAGAAGAAAGAGGAGTATTCAGAGTTAGCTAGGTCTCTATTTATAACTTAAAATTAAGGTTTAGCTATGGGCTGGGCTCTTTTACTATTGTCAACTCATTAATAGGTTATATAACAATAACAATATTATTAAAGTTCTAAATTTTAGTATTATTATTATTATTAATCTGGGGTATTACAACTTAATAATATATAGTTTATAGAGAAATATTTCAAAACCTTTTGTTATATTAATATCATGAAGATAGTCTTTCTTATCATCATAAGATGACAAAAATGTATCATGTTTATGATGTAATCTAATGGTGAAATAAGAACATTGTAGCATTTATTCTTTATTTTATCCCATTTACAGTTTTAATAAATTCATATAATGCACGAGTTAAAAGTCTTATTTCCTTGAAATCACAAATTAAGCTTGGAAGGTGAAGATTGCTCTTTTATTATTATTATCTTTTTAAAGGAGGGCATAATGTCACGGATCGCAGGGAACACAAGATATTTTGTGCACAAGACACTCCAAAGGAGGTTTCTAGAGAACTCCATATTATTGTAGATACTTATACATAGATGTAGAATTGTATAGAAATCTCTAGAACCCTCATGAAAGATGTAAATATTTAGATATTTTGGGAGAAGGTTCTGGAGGACCAATATCCACCGTCAGATGTATTAAATCATGACTGTTCATTGAGGAGGTATTAGGCTATAAATAGGATGTGCCTTCCTCATTTGTAACCCATTAAAAGTAATACAAGTTCTTTACATTTCAGAGTTTCTCTCTCTAAGTGTATACTTCTCTCTCTAAAAGTTCTCTTTGTCTTTGTGCTCTTTGCCTACTCGTGAGGGTTCGGCTGACTTAGCCAAGATCAAGGGGGTGATCAAGCTAAGGCCGGCACGGTTTTAGGTGGAATTTGTCTAAGACCGTGACAATAAACCCTAGTAAGAATAAGTAATTACATCTGTAGAGGAGAAATTGATCTCAATCTCCCATAGTCAAACTACTCCTGCATATAACTCAAGCAAAGACTCGAATAAGCATGATGTGGTTAATCCTTTTTTGCAAGCTCACCAGCAAGTTGATTCTTTCCTCTTGGAATGCAGCGAATGTCTGGAAAACTTCAAAATATTTACAAACTGCACACCCTATTGCGTGTCCTATCCCACAGCATGTTGATTAAATTTTTTGCATCAAACTCCAATATAGCCTTCCTAAATCCCACATCCCAAGCCATTTGTAAGCCCTTAAACATAGTCCATTGCTCAGCTTCAATGATACTACAAGGCCCAAGAGTGTGGGCAAACCTGCACTCCAACACATCCAGCTTTGGTTTGCGCTGCTGAAACAGCTCCACCGACATTCACTTTTCTCCAACCCAAAGGAGCAGGTTGCCAAAATAACGAGGCATTCAATCCAGCGTTATCGTCCTCAACATTCTCCCATGCACTATCCTGCAATATTACAAAATGAGGCCAAGACACCATAACAGCAAAGACCGAATCCGAAGGTTTTACAATTTCTTCTTCAAATAATGTTTGGTTCTGCCACTTCCACAATGGTTCGACAGCAACACGACTAAAATTACAAGCATTGTTCAATACTAAATCTCTTCTGAAATTAAATGCAAACTGATCTTTTAAGGTCGAAGAGAAGAGGGGTTGAAAGTACCTTGGGTTAATCAGCTCGACCCAAAACTGCTTTGCTTATTGACAACCGCACAAGATGTGCATTGTATCTTCTATATATGTCCTTTTTACAAAATTGACATATCACTATGGTTCTATTTATAAGTCCATTTTGACCAAAAAATTTGGTCCTATTTATAAGTCCAGTTTCATGTAATAAATGAGATTGTGACAATTTTACCTATATTAATTGTAATCAAGAAAATAGAGAGAGAAGAAACAGTTTTAAAATACTCAATCATAAATGAAGGTATAGTTGAAAATTTACCCTCATAATCATTGAGTTAACTATCTCTCCTTGGTATCTGAAATTTGATCAAAGTAGACTTGTAAATAGAATCAGAGTGTGGTATAGCAAAAGTGGAGGACCACCTACTTCTCCAAGCATTAGTACCTTAGGGGTAATGCGGTTGTTGAAAACTATCCACAAGAACACCCTTACTTGCTTAGCTCCTTTCCACTTCCATATCTCTATATACACAACATTATAATTATTGCCCAAATGAGCCTCAATTCAAAAACAGGAGCTCCTCACAGTAAAAACACCATTATTGGTAGCATTTCAAGCTATTAGGTCATTGCTGCCATCAGCTATAGGAGGTACTACTGAAATCAGTTTTTGGGACGAATTATGAGGAATAACATTAGCCAAGCCAACCTATGAAAATTCCAAATCCCATACTCAACCCAGTGTACCACTTTGCTACTTTCTTCCTCCTGCGTAAGAGGTCGGATACACATGTCCTTAATTTTCTTACCAGGGAATAACCAACAATCATTAAAGAAACTCACCATTTGCCCATTTCTGTTGTGCCATAATCTAGATCCGAGCTCAATGAATTCTTGTTGTTGGGATATGAATTTCCATGTTACAGAGTCACTACTCCTTGCCGCCTATAGATTTTCATCATTCCTTAGATACTTGTGAAGTAATACCTCTACCCATAATACTTTAGCCCCATTCACAAGTTTCCATGTCAGCTTAGCACTACAAACACGATTGAACGAAGATAGCTTTCTGAAACCAAGCCCACCATTAAGTTAAGGCTTTATGTACCCATGAAGCTGTTAGGTGAAATTCATGTGTAGCTTTTCAACCTCATTGCAAACGAAGATAGTACTACTAGGTTGGAAACACTGGCCCGTCGATTTAGTGCCATTTTGTGTACTGTTGTTATTGGTGCAAATTTCAAAACGCTGCAGCTGAGGTGACTGTGACGGCGGTTTCAGCAAATTTAAATATTGATGACCCATCCATTTTGAAAACCTGTCAAATGAGGAAGCCGCTTCAAAACCCGTGGGAGGAAAATCGAATGAAATCGAAGCAATAATGAGTTTAGCAGCCGCGAGCACTAACACGAACAAATCTGGTAATGTCAATAATAAAGTAGGAGAAAGTGGGACCCGCAAGGAGGGCCCAAAAAAGGCAAGGACATCAAATCACAATGCATTTGGGAATCGACGGCAGAGATCGGGGCACGTGGCTTATGGCTCGAGGATCGATGTCAGCCAGGTGGCAGTGCCGACAGGCAGTACAGACGCGCACGTGAGAGCACGCGGTAGGTGGGGACCACAGAAATGCAATTGAGAATCATCTGCCCAGGTGGACCGTAGATTGCGGGATATTTGTACGGTCAAATTTCTTTATTATTATCACAGCGCAAGATATCCCGACCCGAGCCCTGTTCCGTTTGACGCGTATTACAGATCTTTATCCTCCAGATCACAAGGATGACCAATTAATGAATCATTTGATTTTGACGTAAACGGGTTAGTATGAATCAAAAGGATAATGAGGCTTGAGTGACGTAGCCTTGTTGTATATATGGTATGGGCGATGAATGAATAATGAAGTGAGTAGAAATTTGTGAGGATGAAATGAATACAAGGAGGGCGTAGTCAGATAGGTAGGTGGTTGTGTTTTATAGAGAGTCACCACTCACCACTCACCACTCACCAGGACAGGATGTTTACTACCCCCAGATTAATGAATCCATAATGCTGTAGTTGATTCTTTGCTTTTTACATGATATCCTGAAACCCTTTTTTTTATAGATATATGGCCGGCGTTCTTTAATTTCTTCTTCTGCATGAATTCCTCAAGTAATTGGTTTGTGGTTTCTTGCGTGACACTATATTATATATATGAGACATGTTTGTTGTATATGTGCGCACGCATCATTGGCAAGGCCTGGACATGATCGACGTTGTTGAAGTTTGTGTTTAACTTCTCCGATCCCATCCGCATTAATATGCACATACAGGAATATATAGTTCACGTTATTCTATCCACGGAGTCGCAATCAAATCAAATCATCTTTATCAGATAGTAATCTTCTCTGTGATTTGTTTTCTTTTGACGGGACTCCTCTCTCATAAAAATGATGTCTTTCAAGAGGCCACCCAAGGCCATTTATCTAACCCTGCAATTATAATTTTGCCCCATTTACCCTCCCCCACCCCAATTTCAAGGTGTTATTAATTAAAATGAAATCATATTTTCATTTTAATCGGTACAATGACACAAGACAAGAGACTTAGTAAGATTTCTCTGGGCCTACGATAATAGTCAATCTGCCTAATCCGCAATAGACTTAATTGCGGGGAGCCAGGACCCGCTTGTGCCCTTAATCATCTATTAATTAATTAACCCAACATTTCTTTTGATATATATGATCTCCCTACAGCTGCTCCATCGTCTAGGGCATGCTGCTACACATCCCAATTAAAATTAATAATTCTGAACCCTATGTCGCTCCCCACTTTAATTTATTCATTTCATTTGTTTCATGGCTCTAATTTAATTAAATAAGTGCTATTTAGGGGTCATCAGTATTGTTGTCAAACTCACAAATGTACTTTTTAAAATTATCGATTTTACAATTTTAGCTTACAAAATCTTATCGGTTTGTATTTAAACTCATGCAAGCCATAAACTCGGTTAATTCGCGAATTTAAACACCAAATTTACTGTTTTTATATTTTTACCTTATAAAATTATGCCAACTTGCTCTTAAATTCATGTTAGTTTGTTCATTTTTTACCATATTTAGTGGTTTTATATATGAACCTCATTGAAATTTCTTTTTTAGATATGATAGTTGATGGGTTGAATTTTAATTATTCATATTTAAAATATATTATTTTAATTTTTATATGTTTATTATTTTATCATATAATGTTAACACCTATTTATTACTAATAATCATGCAATCTGAGATGAACGTAGCCTATTATCTGATCTGATGAAATGATTGCTTCCCATATACATTTATGCACCAACTGCACCACTCTTTTCTTCCTCGATCCTCTTCTCAGTGGGCACTATGAAAACCCTAGTTTGCATCAAATATCGTACATTTATATATACTCATACTTTATATCAAAAAATATATATACACTCATACTTAATTAGTAGTTATGAATAAAGCAACGACTGAGAAATCTTCAGGACAAGTTATTGTTTAATTTTTTGAAGTTAAGCAAGGATGGATCATGGATGGCGTCCGTGTAAGTTATTCTGAAGGATCTGCGGCCAGTTCATATGGAAAAGATTAATGGGCGCGCACTCACATATTCAACAAAATCTAATATCCATCTATAATAATGGAGAAACTCAAGGATCATCATAACATGGCTGTAGGAAGCTACCTTCTACCCACCCACACTCAGCTCGATCAGATAATTCCTTTCCTATTTCCCCTGCAAACTCTCTCATCAACTTTATTGGAACCACTAACAATTATTTCCTATATAAACTAAGAACTATGCATCGACTTCTAATAAACCCAAGCCTCAACCCCATCAAACCATAGCTTGGTACTTCAGGAATTAGGAGAGAGGTGAAGGTCGTCGATCGTGGCCCGTTTCTTTTATTGGATGGTCTGGTCATCGCATCTAATTAAAGAGCTTATTTTGATTTTTGATTTTTTTGGTTCATGATGACCCTGATATACACTGAGCCCCCTTGAACAAAAAGGAAGAAACTAAACCTAGCTAGTCTTTCTTTTACCAAATGGGGAAAAACCTTGGGCATGTTGATCGCATACAAGGTCACCTGTCAATTTTAAAACCACGAATTGAATTTCGATCTTCTTTTGTATATTTATCATTTTTTTTGTCTTTCTTGAGTCTTCATCACACTTGGAATCGTGTGTAGTACGTGCCGATAACCATTATGAATGATTGGGCAGTAGTCACTTTCCATAGTAAAGCTTGATTCAAAAATCAAGTTCTCCAGTCCTGCACCAGCCAAGAAAGGTTGGATTATGATATATGTTAGATATTAGAAAAGCTGTAGAGAAAGAGGTCTGTTTTAACTTTTAACGGAAATGACCTAACCCAGAGGATCGAGGAGGAGACAGTCTATGGTCAGTTAACCCAGCTGCCATATATACGGAACCACTTTTCATCATGGTCATGGGGCCGCTGTCTACTCATGGGGTTAGGCAAATAGCTTCCTTCCCCCTTTGATTGTGGCTCATATCCTTCAATATTCATTCCTCCACATTTCCTCTTTGACACTTTCACCGTTTTAGTGCTTGCTTGAGTCCGTGTGTCAAGAAAATATATTCAGTTGAGATAAGACTGATTTTACATAGCTTGTAAATTGCAAATCACGTACTTCTACTGTTTGTCCAAATGAACACAAAAAGGGGGTTCAAATTAAATTTCCAGATATTTGAGGTTCCCCTTCTCCGATCATGGCTCCAGATTTGCCTTAATAATTTTTCTAATAACAATTGAACTTCTTTTGCAAATTTAAATTTAAATTTTTATCTTTAATTATCACTATATACAATTGATATATAATATGTAGTATTCAATAAGATTCATACATTTTTCATCACAACTAACTTTTCAAATAATAATTCAAAGTTTATAAAGTCACTTCTCCCACCCAATCCAAACATAAATCCTGACTTTTATCCTATTTTTTTTCTATAAAAATCATATTAAAGTAAGTGGCTTTTGTCACCGCTGCCACAAACAATAGGACCCTACTCGTCCGGTGCGTGCTAGCTATTATTCCATATATCTCAAGCCAATTTAAACTCACCGCTCCAGTATTATGTTTCAGATCTAAAGAGACGTTTCCTACTGATCTCTCCCTCTCCCATTGCATCTGCCTGAAAACGATCATGAGGTGAAAGACCCACGAGGCAATTTGTTCAGTGAAAAATTAATTGATTAAAAATATATATATATAACGGCCGAGACCCACATCACTCGAACTCGATGAGGCCATAGGTCGAAAACACATCCAGCAACCAGCACTATACACACACACACACATATATTATAGTTGACTCACTGGGATTAAATATACATGTACATGTGCAGAAGACGCTTGTATATACTGACAGAGGGGTGACATTCTAATCTCATCAACTGCAAAACATAATTATATACAATAATTAAGAAGAGCAATTTAGATTGGATAAAGTAAGGATTAGGTACATGATGGCTCACAGGTACACTAGCACATAAGCATGTGTCATGACTCATGATAGTTCAGGTCAGACAGTAATGGCCTCTAGAGAGTTCCGGTGGTAAATTCGACCTCTGTTCCTATTTCGCGAAGGCCGCTATCTCACTTGTCGACGATCTAAAAATGAAAGACGCGTGTTCGGGAAACCAAAAAAAAAAAAAAACACCTCTAGGTTGCAGGAAGAACCGAACTAGTACGGCTCTTTCGAGTTAATTGATGAGCAACTTAAAACGATGACAGAGAAAAAGAAAGGGAAGAGAGAGAGGGGGTACCATATAGGGTGGATGGTTAAGGATGCTTATTTGAGGTTGGTGGAATGATGCGCACTAAAAAGGAGAAGGGGTAGCAGCATTAGCGTGATTTGGGGAAGGCAGGATCTTGGGTTTGGGTCTCTTCCTCTTCTTGTCGTAGCTGACTCCCCGAGCCTTGGCCTGGAAGTCACGAACCTCGCGCAAGTAAAGTCTGACAGCGCGAGCACCGAAGGGGTTGGAGTCGGGAGCGCCGCCGTGCTCCTCGTAAGCAGCACGGAGGCGGCCGATGAGGGCGTCGAGGCTACCCCAGGCCTGCCGGAGAGGGCAAGGGCAGGGAGCCGGAGGATTGGGGATGCCAAAGAAGGGGCAGCTGGGGTTGTGAACTTGGTCTTCCCAAACTGATCCAGGTAGCGAAGGAATTCCAGCACGTGAGCGCCGCTGCACATAGACAGCGACAGTGGGGGGCGGTGGTTCCTGAGGTATTGGCAGAAAGTGTTCCAGTCGCGACGCTTTTGGTTCTCGTATCGGCTCGGAGTTGCTGCCGCCGACGACGGCGGAGTGTTGGGTTTGCTCATCACCGCCTCCTTTGTTTCCGAAACCAAATCCATGCGGGAAACGAAGCAGATCTCGAGCTTTATGGGATTAGATCTCTTGCTAGGGTTTCCCTTGTAACTGTGAAAATGATGGGCGGGGACATGTGATTGTTGCCCGGAAACAAAGACTTGGAAAAGGGAAGACGCTATGATATAGTATATGGAGAGGAGGCAAGGTGGAAGGTGAAATGGTGCATGGTTTGCCCAAGCTAGATAGTGATACTGAGTATCAATAAATTTCTAGGCGTATATGTATATATATGTCAGAGAGACCCGAAGTAGCTAGGCAAGTGAAAAAATGGGATTTGCCGAGTTAATGTTAAGTTGGAGAGGAAGAGAGGTGAGGGAAGTGGGAGTTAGAAGGAGGAAGGGGAAGGAAGAAGAGAAGAGGGACTGCGCATTGGTTGTTTGTTTCGAGGAGGAGGAGGAGGAGGAATTGAGCTTTGTTTACAGTTCGAGGAAATAGGTTTAAATGGAGAGAAGAGAAGGAAGGGGCTATAAGAGGACAAAGTTTGGCAGGAGGCATTGATGATGGTGACCAAAGCCCAACATTGAACATCCAATCCATACGTGCCTTCCTCACCCTGCTTTTCAGCGCGTGTTTTTCCTTCACTCCTTTTCCGTCCACCCTACCCAAATGCCCCTCTTGCAACATTTAACATCCTAAAACCGTACTATTTTCACTAGCATTTAACATTTTCAATTACTTTTTCCTATGAGCTGTTTAATACAAGAGATTTCAAGTGTCCGGAAAAATTGTTATAACTTAGATTTAAAAAATTTACAAAAGTGGGATCAAAGGTTTTTTAATTAACTTTTCTTTATTTTTGTCTCAATCTTCTTTTTATTAAAATATAATAATCCTGCTTCTCTAATGTTTTAAATTCCAATTCATAAAAATTTCTCTTCTCCTTCTCTCTCCTCCAAATCTCTCATACTAAATAGCCTCTAGAGTATTCAAATGCTGTTGATTTTTTTTTTATTAAAAAAATACACTATATATATATATATATAAAAATACTTTAAATATTCAGTACTTCCGATAAGAAAAAAAAGGGTGTTATGGGACTTGACTCAATTCGAAAATACATGTCCAGTTATCAAATAACAAGACAATGTAGTTTCTTTTCTTTTCTTTTTTTCTTTTGGGTCAAATATTACAACAGTTTCTTTAACCGATGTACATTGAAAATTCTTTTAACTAATTAACTTCAACTGAAATTAAAACTTGAATATATGTATTCGTTTTACCATAAATTATTCTTAATATATACCACTCTGATCCTATTTATAAGTCTCTTTTGACCAAAAAAATTTGATCATATTTATAAGTCCCCTTTAACCAAATAAATGAGATTGTGACACTTTTGCCCATATTAATTGTACTAATGAAAATAGAGAGAGAAGAAAAAGTTGAAGGTAACCAATCATAAATGAGGGTAAAGTTGAAAATTCACCTCATAATCATTGAGCTAACTACCTCTCCTTGGTATGTGTGATTTGGCCAAAAGGAGACTTATAAATAAGACCAGAGTGCTACTCCCTCTGGTCCTTATTATAAGGCACCAACTAGCAAGTTTATTTGGTCCTTTTTATAAGGCACTTGCTTGTTCCCAATAAGCAATGATTATTTTTTTTCATGTCTGCCCCTAATTAATAAAGGTAGTGGGTGAGAGTAATAATTAATATAATATTAGAGTTTAATGCAATTAGTAGGGGTAATATTGAAAATCACTTAGATTCTATGACTACTTTATTGACTTTTAACTACTTTTATTGGTTTGAGAGAAAAGTTAGTTGGTGCCTTATAATAAGGACCAGAGGGAGTACATGTTGATAAGTTATAGCATTACGGGAGTGGAGTGTTTTCATTGATAGCTCTATCCATTTCCTCTTCATTTAATATCTTCACCATTAGATTTAGTTTTAATGGTTAAAATTTAATACGATATAATAATATTATTATACAATTAAATATAATAACAAATAGGGGTTTAAACTTCTCATGTTGCATGAGAAGAAGAAGATTCCTATACACACATGAAATAGTGGGACCTACATATATATATAATGCTAATTATATATATATGTGGGTCTCATCATTCCAAAAAGAAGATTCCTACACACACATGAAATAGTGGGACCTACATATATATATAATGCTAGTTATATATATATGTGGGTCTCATCATTCCATGTGTTTGTGACATGAGAATACACTTCTCCTACAACATGAGAAGTGTTTTTCCCTAACAAATATTATAATAAATAGAATAAATCTCAACCATTAAAATTGAATCTAATGGTAGAAACATTAAATGAAGTGGAAATGGAGATAAAGATCAATGAAGACATTCTACTCCCTACAAATACGCAAGCGCATCAAGTTTTGATGGCTTCAACCTGAGGTAGCCCATGCGATTTATGAACATTAATCGGAAGTTGAAGTTGATTGCCTGTATATGGTTGTATGTAAAATTAAATATCATTCCTAATTTTAAAGCAATTGTTGGGATAGTGTAATGTTCTTATATATAAAATAATTTTCTTAATTTTATTTTTCTCTATAATGTCTTTAATTAGTGAAAAAATAAGACTCAACCCTCCTTAAAGTGAAGTAGTGAAAAATGATGAGCATTAGTTGAAAACAAAAGTGAAAGAAAGGTAGAAAATAATTAACAGCAGAAACTTGTATAAGCTGTTTTATTCATGTGCATAAGGTGTTTTTATTCTATAATTAAATAGGAAGAGAATATAACAATTTCAAGACATAATTAAATTGCACCAAATATAAACCTTGAAATGTTTCATGCGGGCGGGCGCGCACATCAAATTATTTGATAAAATAGGACATGCATGAAAGTGAATATACATCTTTCTAAAAGAGACTCGACTGTGTTTGGCTAATTAAACTCGGTGATATTTTAGAAAATACAGACATGAATATCCACGTATGCGTATTTGCCAGAACAGATGCTAATTAACTCAAAAAAGTGTACGTACAGTTGAAACAATAACTGAGTGAGTGAACGTAGGCAGGGGAAGCAAACAAGTAGAGCATATCCGGATTAATTATAATATTAGAGATTCACTTTTAATTAAATAATTTGCGAAGAAGCGTTGGTTAGGGCATACCACCAGTTGAATTAATCTTGATTGGTGGGAAGTGTTTTGAAGTTAATTTCTAACCAGCCACGGTTAGCGTGTTGATGATGATGATGATGGTGATATCGCATTCTAAGGAAAAGAGAGGCTCAGGAACCTATATTCTATAGGATGGATATATGCATTAATTACGAGGGAAATATATAAAGAAAGAGGGGAGGGAAAGGGAGATCAAAATCCGAGAATAAGGGCACATGAACATGATGATGGAAAATAAACATAAAATATATAAGAAAAGGGAAATGGGGTGTATGTATAAAAGTGGTAAGACATGGGCAAGTGTAGCGTTTCCTGATAGAGTAAGGAAAGAACAAAGGTTGGTGCATTTGGAATCTAAAAAACCCCACAAATAGGGACAGGCCTGCATGGGAATTTTGGGGATGTCCGTAGCTAGGCCCCTGCCACCACAAATATGGTATTCCGGGACAACCCATATGTGTGTGGGTCGCCTGGGTGCAATTAAACTATAGGAATCAATCAGTCTGCATATATATAATAAGAACGTACTGTTGTGTGGTAGAGAGTCAGGGCAAAGTGGGAGTGTGCCAAAAATGGAAAAAGAGACGTCCCGTATAATTAATTAATGAACGACTCCGCTGGTCCCTCCCTGTTATAAAATACAAGTGTGGTTTCCTTTGTTTCGTGTTTGGCGGCACATGCAGTATTTGCTTTAAAAGGGAACCAAACCCTTGCATGGCCATGGGAAAATAAAATCACAGGCAATATCGTTGAACGTAGAAACAAATGAATGACTCATTTTCCAGCTACCCGGCCTGTGACCAACAGAGTAGGTGATGCTGATGAGGCCCACAAGAAGCATATATGTATGTATGGGTGTGCTTATATTGTAGTACTAGTACTTAAGAGCAGTGGCACGTGGCAACAGAGATAGACGGAGGTGGGTGGCGCGTGGAGAGGAGGATGAGAAGAAGGGGGTCATGAAATTCGGAGGAGAAAGAGAGGAGACCCACAATGCAATTCGGGCAAAGAAAGTGGTGAAAATGACTGCCCCCCTTCTCTCACTCTCTCAAAGCCATTGCTCATTGCTCAACAGTCAACACACAAACAAAAGATTAATTATTTCAGTGGATTGCCCCCTGGATCATAGCAGGCTGTTTTACGTAATTATTACTGCTTCTTCTCTTGTTTCTGTCAGTGGGATCTCTCTCTCTCTCTCTGCTCTTCTTCATTCCCTCCTTAACACACACACATATATAAGTGTATATATCAATTCCCTTAAATGTGTTTGCGTGTGTATATTTACTGATGCCATGTTATGTTTTGGAAGCAGAATGCTGCTGCCCCCTCCAAAGCTTCCTTCTTTTTTTAATTTGGCCAACATACATATACAAGAAGCTCGCATCTTGTTGACTTTAAGCACATTTAATGTGTAAAATAAAAACTCAAAAATAAGTAGCCAGCGGTGGAGTCTTGATCACACAGGCAATCAGAGAAAAGAAAAGAAAAGAAGGAATCATGGCTAACTTTAGAAATATATATATGGATGTATGTAACGACGGAATTTCAGAAAGTTAAAGCAATAAAGCCAAGCATAAGTCTTACAACTTGTTACATCAATGCTTTCTCGGGACATGACTTCAACCTATCGCTGATTCCTCACTTTTTTTATTTATTTATTTGAAAGGAGGCAGAACGCAGATCAAGTACGCCCTTTATTGTTACTCACATAAACATTATCACATATATGAATAAATTTATGCCACTCAATACTAACACAAAACCATAATGATGAGCAAACGATGCTCAGAATTTGGTAGGAAAATTAAATAATGACACTCAAGAGCATTCCAGGCCATTCGAGTAATGATAAAGTAAAGGAACAATGGGAAGAAATCTATATAATTGCTTTGAATTTGTTTTCCATTTCGAGCTGAGCATGTTTTTTTTTTAATCAGTAGGAACCGAAGTCCTTCGTATATAGTCATATCTTGTAATCAGGAACTGTTGCGTGTAGTATATGACAGTATTTTCCATTAAAAGTCATTGAAGGGGTCATTTACCCAATTCCATTTCCCACATGAAGAATGAGACGCGTTTATAAAGAAGAGAGCAGTCATTTCAAGTAAAGACAAAAAATAAGGCTCCACTATAATAATGATTATATAAAATCATGCGGCTGCCATTTAATTTAGTATTTGAAGTTGAAATGATAGCACAGACATGTATAGGAGAAAATAAGGAAAGTGTGAGACATGTCAGAGAGGGCCTTGTTCATTTCTGAACAGTCAAAACAAATGATCAGTGAGAACGGGAACCTCAATTAATTAATTATAAAACTGAAATGAGAGCGAAAAAGGTCAATTAAGAGGTGCCCATATTTTAAAGTACGATGCCAAATAAGATTGTCTGCATGTTTGTGATTATTTTTGGCCTTTTAGGGTTTAATGTATTCATTTATATAAATTGAGATAAAATTTCTCTCACTGATTTATCTTATATGTTATAAATCACGATTAAAAAGTTATCTTTACTAATAAAGAAAAAAAGCTGTACATATGAAAAAAGAATAGAACAGAAAGATACCCATAGATGATTAAACTAAGGAGATGATCCATGTTGATCTGTGTCTCTGTGCGTGAGAGAGGGAGGGAGGGGTGCTCAGCCTCTGAGGACAAATTTAATGTGATTACATTATATATTGACATTATAAAAAAATATAGCAGTGTTGTATCATATTGTTAAGAAAATTAACATTGACCGTTAGCTACTTGTTATTAATAAAGGGAAACATTACTCTATTTTAACGCTTTTGGAACCTAAAAAAAACTTTGAGGGTAATAATGAAAACTTTCAAAGACAATTGTATACATTAATCCATAATTGTAAGCTACCGGTAAACTTATTAAATAGTTCAAATAGGGCATTTCAGTTGGACTAACAAATTTCTCTTAGCTGCTTCTACGAATGGGGGTGTGTATAACTTTCTAGAAATGATGTCTATCAGTAATTAAGTACTAGTACTCTGGTAATAAATTAGAATGCACCCGATTGCGTTTAATCGAACAGAAAATATTTAATCTTAAATAAGCTTGGGGTTCAAATTTTGTTAAAAAAATTTAATTAGAAAGACTAATTAACTAGGCTTGAGAAATATATGAACATGACTAGTATTAATATTGAAAAATTCTGTAAGATCAATAAATTAGAACGCAAGATATTGTACACAAACTTGTTATGACAATATTTTTTTTAATAAGTTTCCGAGAACATGCATTTAAAAATATTTTAAAGACCTTTTTTTATTAACATTAAAGACATTTTTTAACTAGTAAAAAAAAAAAAAAAACTGTATGGATTCTGCATGGCAGCAAAATCTTTGGCTTCCAATTTGGCAAAGCTGACTCAAGAAATGGTCAAATGAATGAATGCTTTCATTGTTCCTCCTCTCTTCCATCTAATCACCGGCTGCCTGTGTGGAGTCTGCGGAAGCTTCTCATCTTTTTTCTCTCATCAATTCATCTAAGTTATTGATTAGGAAGAGGAGAGAAATATTAAAGTAATATTGTGATTGATTTGACGAATATAATTTAAAAATAATAAGAGATAATGAGAAACTGATTAGGAAAGAAACTTAACCCAAAGTCTGCATTGCTTCCGTTCTCAACAGAAGTTGCTCATATGCAACCAAACAACTTTCAAGGTAGTAATTATTATAGTCATGGCAAGAGGGAAAAAAAAAGTAATTATAATATAACAAAAGGAGGAACATTGGAATGCACACGTACGTTTGGCTTAAACAAAACAAAAGAAAAAACAATGTAGGAGCTCTCACATCACAAGGAAAGCGGCTTTTTGTCTGGGTTTTAGAACACTCTGGTTTTCTTATTTAAAATGGATTTGCTATCTGCACAGCAAATTCTCCCATCTCTGCGTCTGTATTTGCAGTATTCATAGGCTATTAACCGGATATGTGTGTGTTTGTGGCAGCAGAGAGGATCGAATTTAATATCAATATGACAGAACTTTCAAAATCTTGTACAATTTGCTATTCTTATTTATTGCTCATCCTCTGTGTCAGCTACCTGCAACATTCGCCACAACATTGAACTAATATGTATCTTATCAAACTTATAGCAATTGTCACACCCAACTCAAACTTTAGGTAATTTAAAAGAATATCTTCTAATTCAAAACACAGGCGACTAATGGCCTCATATTTGACTCAAGTTAATAGTACCAATGGATAGACGATATCAAGGTTTAGAATATTTGTGCTGTACGTAGTCCCTCTTGGTAGCACATCAGGATAAGCGTGGCAATGGTAATTAATATTGATAGCAATTTTCAAAAAAAGAAATAGGAAAGGCCTATTATAAGAGAGAATGATTGGTTTATGGGTTCACTAGGGATGAGTTTTTTTTTTTTTTTGATAATCACTAGGGATGAGTTGAAATGCCAAGAATTAGTACGATGGAGATTAGTCAGGACTCAGGCGCTTGCCCATACGGGACTCAATTGCAAGTGCCGTGCAGAGGATAAGAACGTTTCGATGCCAGAAATTTGAAATTAAAATATCAGTGACTCTTGAGTCTTAGCAACCTTTGAATCCTCCCTCCATTTTGCCAGTTCTACCAAAAAAAGAATCCAGGATAGCACTTAACCATCCTCACAATTGTGGGTTACGCGCAAATCACCAGTTCACCCACCATGAATCAAATGAAATTATTGATGATTCCCGTCAACTGATCTTAAGCTTCATTTTTTCTCTTGCGCAAATAACAATAGTGATAGTTTAAACTTCCCCTAAAATAAGTTGAGAGATTATTACAATATTAAAATGGAACTCTATTAATTTTTTCCAAGTCATATAAACCACCGCAGTCTAATGGGGAAAAACCCCAATGCCACAATGGATAATAGCAGATTAATCTGACTTTTACTCTCCGTCTAAAAAAACCAAGAGAATCCTGGTGGCCGTTTTGAACACAAACTTTGAAAAGAGCATGCCTGCCTATCTTGCGCCGTTGCCCGCCGCCTTCAGCAGGCTGCACTTCATAAAACGATTACTCCATGTCAACAAATTTGTCAAGTACACGGCGGGCTAAGACATAGTTATGTTTGGCAGGGACCTGCGGGTCGCTCAAAGTGGAGAGAAATCACAGGTTACCGTCACAAAATGCTCATATAGTTCACGTTCTATAGCTGATGTTACATATCTCGGCATCAAGCTGCATTTGGTTAAGATACCCTCCCAAAGGACGAGGCTTAAAAATCCTTGGAAAGTGCTCAATTAACCTAATCACTCACATGAGTTAGCATCAGGAACTTCAACATCAAAAATCTCCAACGCGGGAGCCATCTTAATTGACCTCCCCATCAAGCAACTTTGCTTCGTCACCCAAATCCAGATCAGCGGTGTCTGGTATTTTGTCATAATGTGAATCTATGGCCGCTTTATCTGGATTCTCACACCTCTCAATATTTCTTGTATCCTCTGGAGCCCCCGTGTCTTGAGTGGTCTCCCTGTGGGCAATGCAGCTATCAATGCTCTTGCCTGGTACTACTGTTGCGCTGACCCCCTCCTCCTCGGCAACGGGTGTTGCATCTTGTCCTTTGACATCAGTGTCGTGTGTCATTTGCTCCTTATCAGCATCCACATCAACATCATTTTTGGGGCCTGATGTGGCCTCGGTTTGTATCAGGTCTACTTGCTGTACCGGAGTTTGATCATGCGTAGAATTAACTAACGCTACACTTCCATGCTCATCTGAGTTGGATATACTTTCATGATTCTCTATACCCTGCATGCTCGTTTCATCAGATGCAATCTCAGCTGACTCGAGAGAACGCTCCTTGGCAGCAACTTCTTCATGGTTAGAATGCGCCCTGTATTGGTTTATAGTGTTTTGGATCCTTTCCACTTCTGCCAGAAGATCCCCATATCTCTTTTGAAAGGTTTTCTCAAGTTCCTTTTGCTTCTCTACTTCAGCCCATATATTGTTTATCCGATGTGATGCAGCTAGCTGCTCCTGCTTTTGCAAAACTTGGAAGCACTCTAGTTCTGTTGCAGCAGTGTCCATCTGCTTGAATGTGGCTTCGATTTGTGGCCAGAGACTTTTCTTCCCCCTCATCTGAAAATTCCAATAGTCAAGTATAGTTATAAAAAGTCAATAATCACAGATAATATAAAGACGATTCTACATTGTGGACAAAGACAATCTTCACCATCATCTAAAAAATGTGTTCGCCAAAGTCATGGGACCATAAAACAAATTAATCACAGCCACACATCTAACGTACAAGTTTATCACTATGGCACAAAAACATGTTAGCCCCCTAAAAAGACTGGTAAATTTAAAGACCACTATACCATTGAAAGGACAATCTTCTAGATAACCGAAAATAAAATTAAAGGCAGATGTACAATTTTGGCAAGAGAATGAATCACAAATCTAAATGAAACTAATGCAGGTCAACTATTGAACGCAAGAGACCACTGACATCCACGCAACTAAACAGGAATAAGCAGTGCCATTATCTGCCAGTAATAAAAGTGATACTACAAGAAACAAGAATATTACTAGCATAAAGGACAATAATTACATACCTCGTAGCCTTGTGTAAGGACAATCACCTTCTTCTCAAGGCGTACCACTTTCTCCTTGCCATCATCCAACTTTTTTCTCACATTCTCAAATTCATTCTGCAAAGCTGCAAGCTTCTCCATATTTCCAGCAACACTTGAGAGCCCATAGGCATTACGGGCAGGGAAGTACATAAGATCTTTAAGGCAAGTTCGATGCGCTTCAACAAATTCATCGAGGGGTTCACTTTCATGTCCCATAGCTACACAAAGATACTGAGCCTCCTCCTTTATCAACTGATCAGCCTGATACACAAATAGGAAGCAATTTAAGCATGGTTTCCCTCACATAATGGTATCTCCAATACCTCCGCAGTTAAACACCTAGATTTTATAGGACCCCCCCCCCCCCCCCCCCCCCCCCCCAAAAAAAAAAAAAAAGAAAAAAAAAAAAAAAAGTGAATAAACCCTAGCCTAGGTCAAAATTCTTTTTGACAAAAAAAAGAAAAAGATAGTTAAAGCTTTCATCAACAAATGAAGGAAACGCAGAACAGAAGGATAAGAAATTCTCTTAAAAACAAACAATGGCAAGATTGGCATATATCTTTCCATATTATTATGTAAAGATGTTTTTTTGAGTTTTTTTCCCTTTTTTTTTTTTTTTTTTTTTGGGGGGGGGGGACAGAGTTGGAAAAATAAAAATCTAACGTGCCGATAAGGTAATTTTAGTACTCGAGAGCCAGGACTGCGCCAAAGAGAGTGGTATTGCTCTATACATGGGAAAGGCAGAGCAAAGTTGGTTCTGCTCCAAAGCAATGAAGGATCACCAAGTTTAGTACGTTCTATTAAACAATTTAAAAATGCAGAAAAACACTATCTAAATACATACATTTTTCATTTCATCTTCCTCAAAATCTTCAATCAGAGGGACAACATCAGACCCATTTGCAGCACGCTTGGCTCCTTTTTTCCTGTCCTTATTAATTTTCTCATCAAGTGGGTACTTGGCATTGTCGTGTTCCAGTAAGCTTAGAAGCTCCTTTCTTATCATCTCATCAGCTTGCTCGATAAAAGTAGGAGGAACAAAGGAACTCTTATCCCCATCAGCAATAATCAAAGAATTTCTTATCAGTTCCAGTGATGCAGCAGGAGGCCTAGGAAGCTCCCTTTGAAGGACCTTTGATCGTTTTCTAAGTAATGCTTGTTGCCGAGCTTCTTCTTCAGCTTTTTCTCGAGCAATTCTGTCAGACATATCCTCTTCAATCTTTTCCTCAGGTTCTTCAACATCTTCTGGAGCTGGTTGCATAACTATCTGGTACTCATTTTTTGGCTGTGGAAGACTGCTTAAACCAGAGCGCAAGCTTCTTTTGAGATCAGCTTGTCTCCGTAGCTCGAGTTTTGTGTTCTCATGCATATCCATGTCTTCATTGATATGAAGCTCATCCCTTAGAGGAGTTCCCTTAGGAGTCATGCCAAAAGAAAAGCCATCCCTTGCTGGTGTCATACCACTTCTAGGGGTAAGGCCTGCACCTCCAGGCGTAGCAGAGGGAGTTAACATAGGATTTGGAGTCTGTAATTCCTTTCTCTTGGGAGTGACCCCAGAAAAGTCTGAAGGATGCAACTCTGGGTTATCTCCTCCCAACAATGGTGTCTGAGACTCCCTCAACCTTGCCAGATTTTCAGCTTCCATCATGATAGCATCTCCTTTACCAGCTGGTGTTCTCTGAGGAGTTCGCAACGGAGTCATTCCCTGGCTGGGGGTCTGAGCATAATTAGCCAGAAGAGCACGTGTTGCACCGCTACCTTCAGCAATTTCCTCACTTGCCACAAGGTCGCTAGCATAACCCATCTTTGCAATTCCTTCAAATTCATGCTCAGAAATTTGGGGTGGTGGAAGCATCAGTTTTGACCTTTTTCTAACTGCTTCTGGGTCATTGAGCTTGTTGGCATGTAGTATAGCAGAGGGGGCATCTTGCCTTTGTGCAATCTTATCCTTTGCAATGTCTTGCTTTCTTAACTGTGCTTCCACATCAATCCTTCTTTTTCCCTCAAGTTCTTCAATTGTGGTAGGGAACTTGGGCTGTTCCACTTGTCTATCTTCATCAGTAACATCAAAAAACCCTGGAGGAGGCCTTTTCTCAAATGGGATTTCTGCATTGTAGTCTATTCCTTTCCTTTTCCTCCTCCGGTGCCTGATATCAATTCCAGCAGCCTTCAGTTCTCTCTTTTTTTGTAAAGAGGCAAGCCTCCTGGCTTCCTCTAGTTGTTTCTCCCTAGCTTTCCGTTTTGCCTTCTTACCCTTGGTGTTGGCTAACCTAGCTCGTGCTTCAGACAACATTTCCTTCTCATCCTCATCCATATCAACAGGATCTGGTCGTGCAGGCTTTGACTCAGGGTTTGGGTCAATCTCACCAGGTCGCAATTTCCGTGGGTCATCACCAGGTTCATAGTTCTCATCCTTTACACAGGCTGCATCAAGGAGTTTCTCATACCGTTCAAGGCACTGGGAAGGGGTACGGCCTACAATTGGAGCAATTGTTCTCCATTGTGTGGGCATAAGCTTAGCAAGATGAAGAAGCTTTTCATCCTCTTCTCTTGTCCATTCAGTCTACAATGACCTCAATATCAAAAGACTACGTCATGAATGAAAGGGCTTGGATCAACATGAAAGAAAGTTGTAATATAGAAACAACATGATAATCACAGTGTAAATGCATCATAAAATTTAAAAGAAGAAAAAGAAGGGAAAAGATAACATCAAATTGATTGCTAACATGGCAGAAATAAAATCTGTTCTCGGGGAAAAAGGCACAAATAAAATAGCCTAATAATGCCCAACTGTCCTTCGAACTTCAATTTCCAGCTTTTATTACCTAATCACATGATAAGATGATAATTATATGTTCCACTTCCACTACTTAAAAAAATATCAAAAAGCACAAGGCTGGAAGCAAACAACTAAAAATATGGGTCAGGTTCAGTACAATCCATATGAACCATAGTCACTCCAAAGCATTAAATTCAATCAAAATTTGTGCTCTTCCGGAATCAGTGTCATTCACAGTTCAAAGCATCATTATAGGTAAAGGTACCTACTTATTTGTACTAATTCTCATGAGTAGACATTATATTGATTGGTATTAGTTTTAAAATCACAACAAAAATCAAGCAGGAAAAGGATTAAAGGCTTAAATCACATACAAAAAAACGTTTAGCATCCAGAACAAGAAAAATCAAGAACCACTCCACGTCGCCAGTAATTTCATATGTAATTTTAGGGATGCAAACACCAGCGGCCTTGAGTGGTTCAACTTCAACCAAACACCCATCATTTCTCCGTCAACCAAAATATAACGTCCCAGCAAAGTTGCCATTGTACAATTACTGAGCTCACTCTTGCTCCAACGTGCTAATGGCCAAAGGGTGAAAGGAACAGGACCCAATGCTTAAAATATATTCGGAAAGAAGGGCACCTTTTTAATGGAAGGATCAAGCCACTCGTACCATCGAGCCTTGCATTGCTTGGCGGATTTGCGAACCAGAAGCGAAGAGATTCGAGCCCACTGGTTCTTACCATATTTCATGACAGCCGCTTTGAGGATTTCATCCTCAGTGTTTTTCCAAACACCACCCTTTATCATAATCCTCATCTTGACCACTTTTTGATCGCTCCTACTTGCTTCAGGTTCAGATTGTAGGGTTATCCAAGTTCAAGCAAAAATGAAGCTCACAACACAGATAAAAGACAATTTTTCCGTTCTGATTATGAATTATTCTCTTGCTATTCGGCACGATTCAGTATAGGTCTATATTTTTCCCTCTGGGTCTGGTAACCCTTGAGTCCACTTCAGATAGTTTCTGCCTCATCAAAATGTCTCGTTCTGATGCACCTGCACAATGCAAACCGAATCAACATGCCATGCCTGGTGCAGAATGAAATAAAGCAACCAATAAGGAACCATGTAGTTATTAAGTTTAACAATGTAGCTGTAGCTATACAAGCAAGTGTCCACACTCATAAATGTGCATCTGTGCGTAAGGCTAACTGTAATGCTCTGAAGTTTGATGAAATAGTTCTTACTTTCCATTTTTTCCTTAGCTTTTCTTTCTTTCTTTAAAAAAAAAAAAAAAAAAAAAATGAAAACAACTTTTTCCTTCTCGTCTTCAACATCAGAAAAATTCAAAGTCCCCCAGATTCGGGAATCCACAATTAAATTCATATAGATACAATTACTAATTTAAAGAACCATAAATACATGCATGAGAACTTCCCCATGACCATATGTAATATTTGATACTCATCCGCCAAGTATTGTCCTTTGTTGCCTCCCCCACAAATCGAAAGGTTAGGCTATACCAGGAAGATCCGGCATCAAACTGAAATCAGATTTTTCAGCCATACCAAGTCGAAATCGCAGAGCAATCATGAAATCGGATTCGAAAATGTTTTAACGAAAAATTGTTAGAAATACACAACTGATCACCTACCATCGGCCACCCATCGACAACATCCCACCGTATTTTGATGGCCGAAATCCAAACACCGTTCCGATCACGCCCCCTTCACCGTCGTAATTTGTCGGCCGAGGAGAACCAGTCTCTTCGATTCGGGTTCAGTGTTGGACATGGGGAAACGTTGAAGCCCTAATTGAATTGAACGGTTGGTATTATTTTCGAATCAACGGTTCAGATATTCCCACTAAACCAAACGGGAAGTTTCATTGCAGAGATCACTGCCGACGGTAACAGGCATGGATCGGATTCAGGCATATCATTCTTTTTCGGTCAAGGGCCATTCATGACTTCGGCGGTTTTTCCTTTGGGCTCAAAATAACTTCAGCTGTTCGGATATTGGCATATCATTATTTCGTACAATTTTTTAAGCAAGATTGTTGGGTAATACCTTCTGTTTAAAATTTCGTCCAAAAAAAAAAAAAAAACCTTCTGTTTAAAATAAAAATATATGGCCCAATTAACCTGTTTTAAAGAAATTTAAAAAGTAAAATAAATTATTTAGTCATATTATATATTGTGTATGATTAAATTATATAACAGTTTATGAGCCAGATAAATCAATTTAAAGAAAAAATAATAAACATAAATATTTTAAAATAATTTGATTAGATTTTTTAATTTTCCAGAAAAAACAGTTAACCGAGCCTTACATTTAGAACTGGAGGATGGGGGATTTCCACCCAAGTTAAACAGACCCTTCAACTCTATTTTGAGTGACAGTTGGCCTTGTTCTTTCTTTTCTTTTTTTCTTTTTGGGTAATCACACATAAATTATAAAAAGCATGATGTTAAATAGTAAACATGAAATAAAATGTTAAAGGATAAATCTGAGATTTAATATGGTAGAGAGTGTAGTAGTAAACAATACTTTTCCTAATGTACTCCCTACGGGCTAAGAGCTGAATAAGTGACGGTGCCTAAGATGAAACGAAAGCCTTGAGTTGTGACCTATAACTACTTTCAACATGAAAGATCAATCACCAGAAAATAGAGCTTCTTCACAGAGCCTATTCATGTGGTTCCCAGGTGTCATTAGGATCATATTCTTGCTGGATAAGTTCTGGCAAAACTGTTGGCAACTCTCGTAGCAGTTCATCCATTTTCCCAGGCTGTTCCAGTTCTAACTTCTCATCTAGCAATACATCTTTCGTACACCACAATTGGTTAAGGACAAACATCATCATTATTTAAAAGCAAGTCTATGCATATATGCTCTTGGTACTTGTGAGCACACTGTAACGAAACATGTTCACTACTGATGAGCTACTAATTTATTAGATTTGTAAATATATAAAGAAAAGGATATTCTCTCAGTCTTCCTTTGTCATTTGCATATTCTATTCGCTTTTCCAGATAGACCAGGCGTTTTGCAATCCGCTACATCAACAAATTCATAACACAAACAAGGTTCGCCAAAATAAAAATAAGTGTACACATTGTCTGATAAATGTGAAAAATACCAAATAAATAGATAAAAACAAGTTTGACATAAAACAAAGATTTAATAAGCACGTGCAAGGTTGAACTGAAACCGGGTTATTTCATGGGTTTGATCTGATAATTGAGATTATGGCAGAAAAACAATAAAACAAGAGTGAAAGACAAATCAAATTGCAGAGGACCACCATGACGAAGATCCTCCTACACTCAATTTGATACCCAATCTGCCAATCACGAAGAGAGTTCATGTTTCTCTCTATTCCTCTGAAAGCTCTCAACTCTTCTTGCAATAGATCAATGACAAACATCTTAGCAATTATCATTCATTTAGTTAATGATTGGTTACCAAACCTCATGCAACAAAATTCAAATATTTGGTAGAAACCAAAACATGCATCAAATTAAGTCGTAATTTTGAAATCTTCGAACAATTAGACAAGCAAATAAAAGAAGTATTTACTAAGATTTTCACTAGCATCGAGTCAAGGATCCATACATGCTTTGTTATATCTTCATGCAAGCATATGGCCTTCGCTTGAAGCTCCTTCGTCAAACAACAGTACTAGCTAAATGATGTGATCATATTAAAGTGTGAATGGGAAAAACAGGAAAGTAGAAAATTTTTCGTCACATTTATGCAAAACAACAAAATTCATTCACATTTTATACGCTGCATCAAAGTGTAGTCAATGAATGCTTGTAAACTACACGCAGCTCATTTAAATGACTGAACAACAAAAGATACAATTTCCTAACACTAGTTAGCTATGCTCTGCTTCTTTATGATTTCTCTATGATGGTGACAATCCTTCAAATGATAACACAAATATTCTTATGCATTTGGAAAAAAATAACTTACAACAGTTATCTTCGGGAGCAAGTTTTCTTCCACTTTTTGCTGCAAAGTCTCACATTCTTGCTGGAAGTAAAAAATAAAACAGATAATACTTCTTGTAAATAGGAGAATAGAGTTAATTTAAATGTATTTGAACTTCACAATCAAATAATTTCTTATGTACTCAATCCAGCCAATGAATGAATAAATAAATAAATAAAAGGCTGAAGTCTTTTCAACTAAACATTAATAGTTGATTCCAGGGAAATAATAGGTTAAGGCAACCCCTCAATAAAAACACATGCTATCAAATATATGCAAACTTCAAAACAATTTGGTTACCTCAGTAAAGTCATAATCAGAAAGCTCGGAAATAGCAATAGCTTTCAGCATAAAGGAAACTTGCAAGAGAAGCTCTTTATTTACACCTAAAAGAAAAACAAGAGAAATGATAAATCAATCTCAGACACTTTCAGCAACATCAAAAATTACACAATGACAAGCAGGAACTAGCAAACAACGGAGCGTTGAGGAAGATGGGGCAGAGAATCTGATATATGCAATTTCTTACCTATGACTCTAACAAGATGACAATGATTTCCTTGCCTATGATCAGTGGGATCTCCTTGAATTTTGACAAAGGTTCCGATAACCTTATCTTCAAAAGTTTCTGGCTGTTTTGACAACTCTATCACCAGGCTTTGTTTCAAGTATATTAATTTAATATTTTCAGCATTGATGGATGCAAAACAGCTCATTCGGGTTATATAATCCCCTTTCTTCAACAGAGATTTTGTCAATAAGCTTTGCTGATCATCAGGAAGCTTGTAGGTAAAACTACCTATGTTTTCATCATCACATTTCTCCTCCGTTGTTTGCTGCAAGTTTTCAGCAATGTGGGGCTTCAACAGAGAATATATTTTGCTTTCTGGTACAACTTTCCTTCGAAATATGGCAAACAACTTCTCATCAGGAATGAACTTCTTTTCTAATTGAGGGTGATGAAGGTGTTTTTCTTCAACATATTCACAGATGAGATAAGTAACAGCCCATCGTGTGAGCGGTTCAATTATATCTTTTCCAGTAGATGCAAGAAAAGCAATGACAGATTTTGATCCCCATCCTATGAATTCCTGTGCCTCAGGCCCCTTTCTTTTGGTCCCTGTCTTGTGTTTCCTAGTATCATTTATATCACTAATATATGATGTCAAATCTTCCTCACATTCGCCAAATCCTCTTTGATGAAGAGAAATCTTATCCTTTTTATACTTGGTCTGAGCAAATTTTGGCTCCCATCTTATGAACTCCTTTGATTTGGATCTGTTGCTTTTGGGCCCAAGCTTATGATTATCTGTATCATATGTTATACAGCCTTCCTCCTCTTCCTCTTCCTCTTCCTCCTCTTCCTCTTCCTCCTCCTCCTCCTCCTCCTCATCATCCTCACTGTCCTCGTCCTCATCCTCCTCAGTATCACTAAATCTTCTATGATGAAGAGAATTTGGATCCATTTTATACTTGTTTAGAGTAGCACAAACATCATCACTAGTCAAACCTTCCTTTAACTTAATGATATCCCAATATTCCTTGAATAGAGCTTCAACTGTCTCTCTGTCATTCAAGTTAATTTTATTCTGCAAAGGAACAAGCAATATATAATCATAGTATTACAGGTCAATATCACACTAGGCTACCCTTAAATATGAATTCAATAGACGCTCCACAGTCCTATAAATTTACTGTGACCACTAATAGCAAACCAATCAAATCAATTTAACTGTAAGGAACTATAAACACCATAAATTTTACAATTTGGCATTCATATGCACTTAATTATGTGTTGCACGATATTATCGGCTGAGCTAACTCTACATCTATCATCTTGTTGTCAAAGAGGCAAGATACATGAAAAGCATTTTTAACCCTTTTATGAAGAAATATTGAAAGTGTTAGACAGTGTATGGTTAAGTAAATTACAGTTTAATTTCAATGTTATTTAACATAATTTTTACTCTTAGGAACTGAAACTATTTTCGGCTATCTCAAAATTGGTAAAAATTTCACCGGTCATGACATTACCCAACTTCCCAATCCATCTACTCAACAGCATCTAGAGGAAAATTGGTAATATTCTACATTCTACATTTTTAGTTGGACCTACCCCTTCAGAGTCATGATCCAAATTATTTTCAATGATAAAAACTAGCTCCAAACAATCGCAGCATAATCCTTTGCCGCCTCCAAAAACAACAAATTCTGCAATAGCATAGCACTTGTTGCATACAGCATGCGGACAGCCAAGGCAATAAAACTGTGAGGGTTTGCGGCAGTCGAAGCAATAATGCCGACCTGAAAATTAAAACTTAGCATCATATCTTGCATCTTGGGGGATTATTTATGTAAATAATCATGAGAGCTTAGTTCCTTACAGAAAAAGATAAAAGAAAATAAAAATAATACCGCATGTGTGAGCCTCTACTGAGATCTCATCCCTAGGTTACGCAACGAAAAAAAATGGGAAACAGGTATGTGGATGCGAGTGATACTTAGCAATATAAGCAAAAAGAATTAAATTGCTCACCACAAATCCAAGGTTTTCCATCTTCCAAAGAGGAATCTTCCTCCCGTACACAATCCTTGTGATAAACCTTCCCACAATCACTGTTTAAAAATCATACATAAAAAAGCAATTTGTTTAACGGGGGACAGATAATTTGTAATATTGAGCTAAATATGAAGGAAATTTTTTTTTTTTAAAAAAAAAAAAAAAACACAGACAAGAGATGGAGAAAACTCACTGGTGATCACAAACAAGAAGATCTCCGCCATCCTTGCATTCAAAACACCAATCATCCACTTCGCAAATTTTTCTCTTAGCCATGTTGGTTGGGAGTCGAGCAAAAAGGCTTGAACTTTGGATCAGTTTCAGTTGCTTACACCCCAAGAGAAACACTCTCTCCCAAGAGCCCAGACCATCAAAACAAGAAACATAAAGGAAAAGCTGAACGGTCAAGGTGTCAGAGTAATACGTCATAGACTACATGGTACAGGCCTATAGGGTACGCGTGCCGCGACTGAACATATTGGGAACCTTTCTGGTTTCCCGCTTTTTTTCTAGGTGCACATCTTTATGTATACCTTATATGCTTGTCCCTCTATAGGAATGAGCACATTTTTTTTATTTATTTTTATATATAATATATTTATTTAAATTTTAATTATATGTGGCTTTCTGGAATTTTTTTACCCTAAGTATCTCAAATTAATTAATTTTCAATTCTGCATCCAGAAATTTTCTCCTATAATACTAGTATCATGAAAATTAATTAATTTGAGATACTTGGATCCAATAAAAAATTCGAGAAAATATCATATAATTTAAATCTAAATAAATATAATATATATAAAAAAAATTTTAAAAAATGTGTTCATCCCTCTGAAGCACTCCCCTTTTTTCCCCCTCAAATACTGTAACATTTTTACCCTCGATTACCTTCTTTTAAAAAATAGATTGGTAATCATGAACGCTTATTTGGTACATACTGATTCTTAGTTTATTTTAATTATTTGATATTTGGTATAATTTGGGTTAAGTAAGGGCCGTTTGGATGAGATTTTTAAAAAAGTTTTTTTTTTTTTAAGTTCTAAATTGAAGCTTTTAAAAAAAAAAAACAGTATTTTAGTTTTTTTTGACTTTTTTTTTTAAAAAAATATCATCTAAACACATAAATTAATAAAAAAAACATTTTTTTGCATTAAAAAGTACTTTTTTTATTAAAAAAAACCTCATCCAAACAGACTAAATAGGTTTATTTGATTGTTTATATTGAAATAAATTGATTACCACCAGACTTTGAAATAAATTGAAGAAATTTGGGCTAGCAAAAAGAAATTCAAAAAATTTGGGGAAAACACTTCAAAGATTATAAGTTTAGATCTAGCGATATGATGGGACTAATCCTGTGAAATCAAGGTTTGAATTTTAGCTTAAACAAGTTCCTATATTTAATGTCTGACAGTATTTTTTTAATAGGATTGTCATATGCCTAACAAAACAAAAATTTCGGAGACCCATCATCTTCCCTACGTAAACATATTTATATAGATTCAAAAAGTAGAACAGAAAATAGACACCTATTATCACAAGAAAAAAAATTAAAAAAAATACCACGTGAACTTGAAAATTCTAAATCAATGATTTTTTATTAAAATGAGTTATCAATTACTACATAAGTGTAATTAATACACATATTCTTATAGGTAACAAAAATGATTTGAGATTTTAAAGTTCAAGTAGTATTCTTTCTCTCTCTTTTTTTGTCAGAAAATACCAATTGAACTTTGTAACACCCCACTGTCCTGAGCCAAGAACAGAGTGACATCTTCACCTATTATGCAAAGATGTAATATTTAATGAAAATTTAAACCACTGGTTAGTTTTGGTTCTTGCAAAGAAAGCCCTTCTTTCAAAATAATAAACAAATTCGGTCGGGCTTTTCTGAAACATTTAATACTTTTGGAAACATTCAATCAGTGGTTCAAACTTGTCATTAAAATTGCATCATATTTAAAACCTTATCAAGATTCATCAGAGCTTTTTCCTTATTCCTCCAATTAATCTAGTGCTCTACTAAATCGTTTACCATAATTTTGGGCTTGTTACATACATGCCCGTCCTTGCAGCAACTGTTAGCAGCATGTGTGTGTGTATATATATATTATCTACTTCTACGTAAACATATGTATCTAATTAAAATTATGCATCCCAGTAGCCATACACGGCTATCTCAACATATCAACTAAGTCATAAGGAATTATAAATAACTATATACAGATGGTGTATCACAAAAAGATTCTTCTGCACTATCAACACCACCACCGTCTTATGGTCAAGCGATTACTACCCCCTTGCTCCTGGAACCTTGCTTACTAGGTTGTCCCTGACCTGGATTATTGGAAGGTTCTGAGTTTCAAATGAATGAATCCCAGAGTAACAGGTTAATCTCAAATTCTAGCATATGCAATACATGTAAATTCACCAAACAGAGTAGTCCATACAACATATAAAGCATTCAAATTCAGATTCAGATTCAAGTTCAAGTTCAAGTTCAAATTCAAACGACAAGTATTACATACCAAGTATAATGCAGCTTGTAATACAAGTGTTCATTCAAATACTTTCAAATACCTTGGCGTAAGGAAATTCATTTTGGCAATTCAACATAAAAAAATAATGAATGCACTAGGCCCTACCCAGCCACCGGGAAGTTAGCCCCATGGTCGGCCCTTCCGCTCAATCGAGCCACGAGTGGTGGCTTGGCCATACAAAGGGACATACAAATATGGCATACACAAACATATATAGCTATGCAAAGAATGTGAGATTAAAGTTACTACCTGTTGGTCTTACCGCCGTTGTACCTTCCACAATGTTCCTTTTGCTTAGTTTAACCTTTACGCTTGAGCAAGTATCTTTTCCTATATTTATCATTGATATGGAGAATGAGTCATTAATCACTTTAATCTTAATAACATAATTAAGATTTAGCTCTCTTAGACCCACCCCAAAATACTCATCCTTTCATATCCTTATGATTAGAGATGTATACTAATTGAGTCTTATTTAATTAGATACTATTCACTGTACGGGAATTATCATCTCAGCCATTTAACCTTTCATTTTAACCAAAGAAACCTTTACTTTAAAGGTTAACACAATCAACAACCTATGTAATTTTTTTTAAGACTTATCAAAAATTCAGACGTCTTTTCTGAGAATTTGGAAAATTCATAACTCGACCGATATAACTCCAAATGGAGTGATTCTAATTTCTACTTAAGGCTTGATAAGTCTATTTCCATAAATTAAAGTCACCAAGTTGTTTATTGCTGAGAAAAATTCCCAAAATTCAGAAACATAAACATTGTCCAGAAATGTTTCAGATTTTCTGACCAATCTTTAAGAAACCATAACTCCTTCAATACTTATCGGAATTCGACAATTACCTATCAAATTAAACCTCCATGTGTCTACTATTTAACTGGAAAATTTCACATTTTAATGATTTTTTTTAGTCAGTACGAAATGCCACATCATTTTGCTGTTCCTGAAGCATACCAGAAATTTCCAGTTTTTTGTTAGCTCAACTTCGAAAAATCATAACTGAAGTTATAGACCTCCGTTTTAGGTGAACCAAAGCCTATTTTAAACCTTAAGGAGTTTACTATCTCCTGTAAAAATTTCAGAGCAAAAATCAAGCTTTAACTTTCGAAAACACCATGCACAATATGCTCTATTGTTCTTGTGTCATGTTGCAGAGTTGAGAAAACAACACATGCAATTTTATTTTCTGACTTAGAGCTCTTGGAAACTAGACTCAATGCACATATATCAAACATACACAGCCTTTAAGCATGTTTACTTAGCCAAAGGAACCCAAAAACCATTCATATTTTCAATCCCTAAATTAGAAAACTCATGAAACCTAACTTAATCCACTTGCATGTCCCTTATCAACCATCATACATCTCATGCAAGAAGGTAAAGGGGATTAATGGCTTACCTTGATCTTCTCTGCCTCCTTGGCTAACCTTCAAGAGAAGTAAAATTACGATGATGACTACGGTGGAAGGGAGAAGGAAGAAGTGTATAGGTAGTGGTGTGTGTGTTTATGGAAGGAAGGTGGTTGAAAATGGGAGAATGATAGTGAGAGTGTATGTGTGCGGTGTGTGTGTCCGCATGAGCAAATAAATTCCCTAACTAATTTTCCTTAATTTATGGAAAATATGCCTCAAATTCCAATAATTGCTTTTTAAAATAGTTAAGGCTCAATTTTCCATAATCAATCCCATGACATTATAATTCCTAATTTCCAAATTTTGGGATGTCACAAACTTCAAAATCTCAAATCAATTATTTCTTACTAAAATGAGTTATCAATTGCTACACAAATGTAATTAATACCTATAATCTTGTAGGCAATAAAATTTATTTGAGATTTTAAAGTTAAAATGATATTCTCTTGTCTTTTTTTAAAAAACAAAAGCTACTAAAAAATCAGTCATTTATATTACAAAGGAGTTCTCAAAATTCAAATTAATGCGATTCCTTTTATTGGATGAGGTCGCTTACCTTATTAAGAAACAATTCGTTGGTAAAATTTAGAAATTTATAAACTTTTTAACAAACTTTTGAATTCTTCCAATAACTTTTTTTAAGCATGTTAATTTCGTTCTTTTTAAATACATGTGGTGAATTATGATATGTATCTTAACGATAAATTATGTAACATATGCTTTAAAAGTGAATTATGTGAGTTACAAAAGTTAAATCCATGTAGCATTAAGAGGCCTATAACCCAAAAGAACAACTATTCTAAGTGGGAATTTAATCCCATACACTCATAGGCTAACCCTTATTTATTTGTCACGGACAGTTTTTTTTTTTTTTGGGGGGGGTCGCAAAATGGCCATAAATGATTACAGCTGAAATGGTCCAAAGCAGAGAGACAAACAGAAAAAGAAGTGAACTCGAATAAATATCACCCCATCAGTAACCTGGAAGCTTCCCGCTTAATGCATCCATATTCATACTGGTGCAGCGACGGGGGAAGTCATTTTTGCATATCGTGTTTCATGATATCAAGATATACATACACTGTGACCAGTGCCTGGTGCATATCTCTGCTGATAGATACAAAATGCATTACTAGCCAAGCCCCTTCTTCTTATTGTCAGTGAGCCCTACACATCATGAAATAGCTTCCTTATCTGGGGAACCGTTGCAGGCATCAACGTGATTGGGCAACGCTTGTACTGCAGCAACGCAACACAGAACAAGATCAGCGAGATTCAGATACCTTGCAACACACCCATGCATGAATTCAAAATCCATTTTCTACCAATGGTGGTCAAATAAAGTGCAAGGCACGTGTTAGGAGTATTGGATAGCATATATGGCCAAGCCTAGATCCACCAACAAAAAATAAAAAAGACATGTATGCATGAAATACTATTTAAGAACATTGTAAATAAATATTGACATTCCCTTGTGACTGATAAAACAAACAGATGTTAGAATTTATCGCAACAGCTTTTATTTTAAGCATCAGCCCAGATGCGTGTCCATGGAAAGCCATATAATACTCTTAAAACACACCAAAGATTATAGTTTGAGACCGGTCATCTTACCTGAGTAATGTACTTGTAGATGCAAGTATAGCAGAAAACAAACCCCGAAACTGTAATGACAGATGGATTCGCACGCTTCTGTGAGCACAACGGACAAATTGTTCTGTCTGGTGGCAGTGGAATCCCATCTTTCGCTACCTGTTTATTCCACAAATTAAATTCCAGGATTCTTTAGGCAATAAAGCAATATAACTTTTGACTACTGCTAGGGTGACAATTATAGAGGATGCAACTTGAGCAATACTTGCAGCAAATACACAGCTGCTCCCATTATCGATTCTGTGTCCCATATCTTTAACTTATTTGATCAGATTGTTTTCAGACTTCAGATATTTGTGATGTTCATGTTATGAACCAGTCAAATCAAGAAATAACAGAAAAAGAGAGATGAGAGGAAAGCTTGCAAAATGCTTTTCACCTTTGGGGGAGGAGGGGGAGGGGGAGGGGGATATACTATCGGTGCTGACATTCTCTCTTCAGCAGATTGGTACCACCATTCCATCATCTGCACATCGTTCACAAAAATCAAGTGTTAATGATTATGCTACTCCACAATTTGGATATCAAGGAATGGTACTAACGAGACATCACTGGATGGAATACATGTACTCAATGAAACAGAAAGTAACTTATAATCAACACAAGCAGTAAGCACATGAGAAACAAGATGATGCTTGAGCCAACAGAGACTGTACAACAACAAGTTCTATTCCACTATGTGGGGTCAACTATATAGATCTTATGAAAACATTATTATTTCCATGAAACATATTCTTTCCCAACCTGAAGTAAACAAAGCCAACAATTTATATCAACCTACAGTACGTGAAGGTTGACAAAAATGTTGCATGATTTGTGGCATATTGTTAGCACTTGAAAATGGATGAAAAGTTATCAATAAGTCACATTTTACTCACTTTGAAAAAGAACACTGATGCAATCAAACCAGTCTGTGCATAGTCAAGTATCGTGTATGTACAGCTAAGCAACCCTCCTTGTAATGTCTGTATAAGATATATCACAGATCAGCATTGCGTTAGAAATAGAGCAAAACACATAGTTATTAACACACCATTGTTATGTACCAACAGATCAGTCTAAGTTTACAAGAAAAGTTTCATCATTTCACCCCGTAAAACCAAAGATCAAAATAAAACTATACAGTAAACAAGATTATTACAGTGCACTTGAAAACTATGCCCGCAAATTGTACTATATGACGTGCTATACAATTATAAATAAACTTAGCAGATAATGAACAAACCCTATAACTCATGGAAAATGAAAGTTACATAGAGCACATATTATCATCATGCTAATTTAAAAACTCGCTGCTTACTTTCAACCATTGAGGGCCACGAAGTCTCGCACGTTCACGGCTACGAATCTTTGAAATTCTGGAAGAAGTATCCATCTATCTTGACAACAAGGAGTGAAGAGTCAATCTCATAACAAGAATTTTCAGATATTTGTTGAGAAATTAAAATAAAAAATAAAACTATTACACAATCTTTATATTAAAAAGCTTTCAGGTTGTTTCCATTAGTTATTTGAATTTCATGAGTTCAAGGAAAATAACACATCAGAGCTTTTAGTAAAACATCACTGCATATATTTGATAGTTTCCGGGTATCATTTTACATAAATGTGAAACAATCTGATGTAAGTCATTCATAGTTGATTATCAAAACAATTATAAATAAACAAAATATCTTATAGCATCTAAAATATGATCCCCCACCTTTTGTATATCTAGTCATCCACTCTGTAAAGAGGAAAAATGAAATTGGTGTTCTTTCATTCACATATGAATTCCTATTATTTACATACATCAGGATGCTCTAGGGCTAATTACAACATAATTCTCCCATGATGATTATTCCTACAACCAAGCTTATCATTAATTAAAAAAATATTTGCAATTAATGTAGATTATTCTCTTCCAGCAAAAACAAACTGTAGATTATTCTCTAACACAATCATTGACCGCTTTAGCAAACAATATTTAGAAATGAACTAGCAAACAAATAGATTGGCGCTCTAATGCACACATCATAGAAAAGCAGTCAACCAGCCACCAGAAGGGATATTAAGAGTAATTTTAAAGCTACACTAGCTAGTGGTTGATTGCTTGACACAGAAGAAAAAGAATTTCTAATAAGGGCTCATGTAAAACAAGAGGTGTTGCTAGAATTGTATTAAAGGTGAATTGGGTTCTTTTCATGTATAGTAAAAACAGAACTACAATACAATGTGAGCAAATATCAATATTTCTTATTTATAACATGAAATGAAATTGAAGAAAAATATTTTAGTTCCTACCACATACATCAACTCACATGAACTTCATGAAATGAAATTGAAGAAAAATATTTTAGTTCCTACCACATACATCAACTCACATGAATTTCATGAAATGAAATTGAAGAACAAATAACATGAAATGTTATGCCTCACAAGTCACAACTAAGATATGCATTCTATCAAAGAGATTACTAAAAGTAATATGTTAAATATCTACCAACTCTTGTCCTGTAGCACGGCAGACATGAATGCCAAGAACATGCAGTGCTAGTGAGTAGTATCCAGTAGCATCCAACAGGTATAGCAGCTGATAAGCAAATGTTAAGCCTGCATACAACAAATTCAAAGTAAGAAGGTTATGGATATTCAGACTGCAGATAGGAATTATGGCAGATATCCTAAATCATGTGAAAGCAAAAGGATCAGCAAACAAGTTTCCTTTGAGATGCCAAGTGGTCCGTTCTCATTAAAATTAGATTTAAGCTGATCTAAACAAGACTTGTTAGAAAAATCATAAAGTGAATGCAGCTTCTATGTCAAAGAAGCGCCTATTTAATCCTGATTCTCAAGTCCAACTCCTCCTTCAAACAAAGACGCACAATTGAAGAGTGTTACTTACCCTCGGTAGTGGCATGTAACCAAGGATAGCAAAATCCCACAATTTTCTGAACTCTCTTCCTCATGCGTGCTCCAATAGAGGCTTCAGCACCCAAGTTTCCTCTTGACACTTGAAAATCTTCTTCAACAAAGCTCTGGCTGACATCAAATCCTTCACTTTCATCTCCCCATAGACTAGCCTGCAGCCTAGCTTCCCTTTCTTTATTGTACATTGAATGCAATTTATGTTTTAAATATGGAAGCACAACCTGAAAACATAACCAAACTTGGTTATACATTATCTAGTAATCATACAATGGTGCCGCAAGTAAAGTACACATAGCATCATACCAAGAAAACAACTGAAAGAACTTTTTGCCGCTTCTCTAATCCATAATGATTAGTGGCATTAGCTGACTTCGAGCCAGCATCATCCCTCTTTACCCTCATATTAACTGCTCTTCTTCGAAGGCCATATAGAGATTCAGAAAAAGAAGCATCTATAGGAAATGGCAAACAAAATCACAAATACAGTTAGAAATTTGGAGATGCAGTTTTCAAGATAGATACACTTAAAATGGAGCATTCATTTTTCCGTCGCTTTTTGCTTATTTTGATTCAAAGTGCACAACTTTATATGAAATCATCTAATCAAGAAGAAGCAAGGAAGACAAAGATAGCGAATATGCAAAGGAAGAAACGCTTTTACTCACTATATAGAAATAACTCGTATTTAATCACAGAGATGAGTTTGCACATTATCTACTTTATATTAGATGGGAAAACATTCAAATTACAAAGTCTGATATCAACGGAAAGCGAAAGCAAATGTATGCTTTGATTAATTTTAATTAATGAAGGAGACTCGCAAGAATTTAACAACCCAAAGGTGCAGCATCCATAAAATTCCATCATGCTCAGTCAGTAAACAGAGACAAGAGGATAAGGAGTATGAGAAGAACCTGTGGTTCGTAAGCTGTGAGTTTCAAGAACCAGCATGAGCAAGGCAAAAAATTCATCTTCATAGTCCAAGACTCTGTGAAGGAATGGTCTTCTTAAGGCCAATACCTGCGCGAAAGCTCAACCGTATGGTCACAACCAAATGAATTTCCTAAGTACCAAGGAAGAAGATAGAGAAAGAAAGAAAGAGGAAAGTAAATGCGTACACCAATTGAGTAAGTAAGAGCAGCGCGGAGACTGGCAGGAAGCTGTTGGGCCGCCGCCATCTCGAAGAAGGTGGGACGAGTCCCTTGACCTCCCACCTGAAACAACATCTCTTTCTCCTTTCACTTCCTCCCTCGTTCCTTTCCAGCAAAATTCCTGATCACGAAGCCAAAAACAACTGCCCAATCCGCAGTACATGCTAAACCTGCACGATGCAAACTCGCCGGCTCTCGTTCATCGGCCGATTTCTCCGTCTACTATAAGCTAAAGGGGTAACCGTATAATCATAACCACATGGAAACTTTTTGTCGGAAGTTAGACTATCCAACAATGTAGTGTATGTGCCTCCGATGATTGATTTTGATTGTAAATATATTGTTAGGTGATAATATCGGTTTTTTTTTTTTTTTAAAAAAAAAAGTAATTAAATTATTTTAAAATATTTATAAACATCATCAATTCTTTAAGGGTTAGGATATTGTCATTACTAATTTTATGTCAAGTATGACTTATAAATTAATATATGATTTAATGATATACATTAAATAATTTATTTAACTTTCTTAATATCTAAATATAATTAAATGTACCCAATTCATGTATGTCAAAAAAAAAAAATAAAATTCAATTTACTCCTAATGATACCCTTGTATCATAATAAAAAATAAAAAAAAGAGAGGGGAAATTAAGAAAGATTATTTTTAAAAAAAATATTTCATATTAACTAACTTCTTTAATTTACTTAAATTGACTAAATAGGTTCTTATAAAAGAAAGTACAAATTACACATTCTATAAATTTTTATCTTATTTTTAATCAATTTTTTATGATTTTTTTTATAAAGTCCCTAAAATTTCATCTATAAAATAATTATGTATTATATATTAGATAATATTACATCACATAATCTTTTTTTTTTTTTTTTAATTTTCTAAAATTATATTTTTAAAAACCAATAAAAACAATTTTGCTAAATTAAAGAGAACGCGACATCTCATCTTGACATCTTCCCTTTCAATTTTTTTGGTGAACTTCCCTTTCAATTTTTAAATAGTGATAATAAAATTATATATATTAATGAAAAGCTAAAAATTATTTAAACAACCCTGAATCACTGCAAACAGGTCCAAGCATGAAAACGTTATCTTAACTTCATGTGACAGTCAAACTTTTCATGGTTGGAACATCCCTGCATCCAATCAAACTTTTTTCAAAGTCCCACATGGTCTATGTTGTTCTAGATAAGTCCTAGAATATACAAGAGTCCCGGAGGAGAATTTGCCGTGCCCTAAATGGAAGACAACAGATAATTAACTGATCAGCTCTAATGAATGAAGCCAGACTCGTAGCAAATAATTAAGCTTGATGATCAGACGGCCAAATCCAGAAGCAGCTATCAAGCCTAGACGATAATTCTGCCGCTGTCATCAACTTCTAACACGTTTTGTGGGCGGTCCCTTAAGCCGATCTTCTCCCAACTCCTGTCCAACCTTGTTGTCATCTTCTTTTAGCTTTTTGCTTCCACCCTGGGAACTTCCTTCAGTTCCTGATTTGTCATGTTCCTCATTTGACATTTCTGAATTTTCAACCTTGTTTGATAAGGGTGCAGAAGGCTCATCCAAGGAGGAGGACCCCTTGAGCTTGCCCTCCTCCATTTCTCTTTTGCCCTCAAACATCATCTGAAGACGCTTGCCTTGGTTCTCAATCTGAATCTGCAATTTCCTTTGAATCTGCATGACAGACATAACATCAGACCAAGCCAATGTGCCACAACTTTCACACACAGATGAAATGCCGTTTACAGGCCTAGAAGTTGAAGAATCAGGGGGGAAATCCATTAACAATAAATGAAGTAGCTTTATATATTTTCAAAACACAGCTGTCCAAATCAATTGTTCAGTTGAAGTCTTACTCCTAAAACCGTTGGGAAGGCACTGATTCTATATTAACTTGCATATTGAGAGTTCTTACAGAATTATATCATCAAAGAAGATTTTTAAGTACTGAGCACCTCAAGTTGCTCGTGAAGTCGTTTTTGTAATTCCATTTGCAATCGCAGAGCTTCAGTGATCCCCATACTCCTGTAACCAAATTATAATGCATGCTTCTTAACATCGGTGATTCAGTTCAATGCAATTAAGACTACGCGCTACTCAATGCATGCAACAAGAGCAAATGATTCACAAGATGTAAAAATAAGTCATAAATGTATCAACGTTATTGATAAACATTGTAGGTCAAGAAATATACTAACGTTTTCAAGTCTAAAGATTTCATTTCTTCAATTGGCGTCAAATTTTTCTCAGAAGTTCCTGCAGATAGGGAAGAGCAACTCATTCACATGATAATTCTCATGTTGAGACAACAAGAATGTCTGCACTCAAACCCTAGAGAAATAACGTAATAGAAATGTATAATATGAGAAAATAACATTTAACTTAAAAAGGGACCATGGGGAAAGATGGCAACAAATGCATTTCCAGTTTCAAACAAAAATATCCTTCCCGGAGTTTTGAAAGGTGGGGAAGCCACAGATGTCAGAAATATGCTAGACACGTAAATATGATATGATAACATTAGAATTGCTATTTAAGCTTTTTCACATACCTTCGGATGACTCAGGTTTGTATCTGGCAGTTCTATACTTCTGAAATTAAGGGAATATAAAATTCATTGAAAACCTTAAATTGAAAAAAGGGATGCATTTAATGTATCCATTTATACCAATTAAAAACTACTGGCGAAGAAAAACCATATACATACACCTGTAGGTGGCTTTTCACATGATAGATGGTAAGGCCGTTGACTTTCATCAGGTTCAAGACACCCTTAGGAGTAGCCTCTGCATGATAACATAATGAAATGAAGTAAACACCTGAAGTATCTCTGCCAGTGTTAAGTTCAAGAAGTACAAGAGCACAAAGAAAAAAAAAAAAACTCTCACTGCCACCAAGCTGATTAACTGCTTCGACGAAGGAGTCATGAAGTTCTGGTGTCCAACGCATTCTTGGCTTAGTTTGTGGCGCAGTTGACGCCGAATTATTAAGGGCATTAACTTCTTCAGATGGTACATGCTGCTGCTGGGAAAACTGGGACTCCTGCGTCAAGAGAACAGGATATGTTTCCTCACTTTGTACAATTGTTTGGAAGTATAATAAAAGAAACAAGGGACTAAAAGTTAAATTATGAGATAACAAGAGATTTCAAAAAAGAATTATATGTAGAAGGGAAAAGGCAAGAAAGGATGCACTACATACAATACACAAACCCAAATGTCTCTGCTGATAAAAGAAAATAGAAAGAAGAATCAACAACCAAGCACTGAATGCGCCTTACATATCATATCCATCTCTATTTTCTCTCCCTTTCCCTGAAGTCCCACCCTATTTGTGTGTGTGTGTGTGTGTGTGTGTAGTGAAGCACAGGCCCCATAAGATCTTGCAGATCTAAATCAGTTTGAGAAACAAACCTTTGCTGTTGAATCTGCTAAATCATCATCACCAAGAAGCTGACTCCAATTTTGGTGTAGAGAATCATCAACTGACATTAACTGATCAACCCATTCCACAAGATCAGTTTTCTTAGAATTGTCATCAGGTATGTAACAAGAACTATTTTCCAACTGATCCTTCTGAACAGAAGCAATTTCGGGAAAATCAAGAATATCCTGAAGCGGATCTGGTCCCCAGGAAATTTCATCATTTCCCTGGGAATGAGGAATGAATGTTGTAGAATGCATTTCTGAATAGGAAGAAGGGGTAGATGGGAAGGACCCGTTGCCGGTTGATTTCTGAGAAATGATGGGAGAATCTTCAAACTGTTGATCACGTAGTGAAACTAAGGTAAAAAGAGATGTCTTCAGGGCATTCAGTAGGAGTTGAGAACACGTGTCCAAGACTTCAGATATTGGAATTTAACAGAGCAGCTTGCATTAAGGCAGGATTTGCAGTCAGATCTTGGACGGGGGGGGGGGGGGCCGAAAAGAGTCTGGGGGTGTCATATACTTGTCTCCAGATGAATTTGAAGAGCATAAATAAAAGATGAAAGCATGGCTATGGAAGTCCCAACTGACGCAACTGGGTCAAACCTGATCTCAACATGAAAAGTGCGATGAAATTAGTGGCTCGTCCACTGATGCAAATTAACTTTCTCACCTACACAACTGAACAAAATGCACCGTTATTAACTAAGCCCATGCTGTCCAATTCCATTACCTCTGCTCATTTGCATAACCTTGTGCAACGCTGAGTAGAAAATGGCTAAGTTGGCCATTGAAATACCAGAAACCAGATAAAACTGTTCCTAGCAAGCTGAATAATAATACAAGCGTAACAGTTCTGATAACTTGCCAAAAACATGCACTAAGCATACCGGTAAGAAATCATAAACAACAAACAAATTGCTTTTTTTTATTTTTTTATTTAGAGAAACGAAACAGGAATAGATGTAGAGTTTTGATTTAACTAACCACGTACTATTTGCTATCAAAAGATCAACAAACCATAAACTGACGAGTGAAGATATCTGGTTGAAAGAAGGAAGGGGTAAACAAAACCTGCTCCATTTGACTCGAAGACCATACACTAATGAACAAAAAAGCATCGATGAACTGAACTCCCAGGACTACTATTTGATCACATGTTCTTCCCTATTGGTTTATGGGTGGTAAACTGAAATAGTTCAAGATTCAAAGGCTTCAAGCATAAACTTCTACCGGAATGGTCTGGACGTGAAGCCAGTGCAAGTAGAAATGATGGGAGAATCTTCAAACTGTTGATCACGTAGTGAAACTAAGGTAAAAAGAGATGTCTTCAGGGCATTCAGTAGGAGTTGAGAACACGTGTCCAAGACTTCAGATATTGGAATTTAACAGAGCAGCTTGCATTAAGGCAGGATTTGCAGTCAGATCTTGGACGGGGGGTAGCCGAAAAGAGTCTGGGGGTGTCATATACTTGTCTCCAGATGAATTTGAAGAGCATAAATAAAAGATGAAAGCATGGCTATGGAAGTCCCAACTGACGCAACTGGGTCAAACCTGATCTCAACATGAAAAGTGCGATGAAATTAGTGGCTCGTCCACTGATGCAAATTAACTTTCTCACCTACACAACTGAACAAAATGCACCGTTATTAACTAAGCCCATGCTGTCCAATTCCATTACCTCTGCTCATTTGCATAACCTTGTGCAACGCTGAGTAGAAAATGGCTAAGTTGGCCATTGAAATACCAGAAACCAGATAAAACGGTTCCTAGCAAGCTGAATAATAATACAAGCGTAACAGTTCTGATAACTTGCCAAAAACATGCACTAAGCATACCGGTAAGAAATCATAAACAACAAACAAATTGCTTTTTTTTATTTTTTTATTTAGAGAAACGAAACAGGAATAGATGTAGAGTTTTGATTTAACTAACCACGTACTATTTGCTATCAAAAGATCAACAAACCATAAACTGACGAGTGAAGATATCTGGTTGAAAGAAGGAAGGGGTAAACAAAACCTGCTCCATTTGACTCGAAGACCATACACTAATGAACAAAAAGCATCGATGAACTGAACTCCCAGGACTACTATTTGATCACATGTTCTTCCCTATTGGTTTATGGGTGGTAAACTGAAATAGTTCAAGATTCAAAGGCTTCAAGCATAAACTTCTACCGGAATGGTCTGGACGTGAAGCCAGTGCAAGTAGAAAATAGGAGTCAGAGACTGGAGGGAAGGGGCGGGAGGGAAACGCTGACCAGTTTCATGAGAGTCCTCAATAAGGAAATTTAAACTCAGTTAGCAATAATTTGGTTTAAGATTTTCCAGACCACCAACAAGGGAGAAGGGGAACGCTGCGCGGACACAGTCAATCCCCTCAGCCACACTAGAAAAAGAAGAAAAAATTTACAACATCGCTGTGGTTCAAATGCATGAGAAGTCAAAAACAGCAGGCCAAGCTCTTCAATCATCAGACTATTGTTGATGCAGAATAGATTAAAATAGAGGAGGGCGAATAATAACATGTGAAAATGTTAATGATGCATCAAAATCTCAAGTTATCTCAGTTGAAGCCAAATATGCAGCGTCATCTGAAAAGCTTTCGATGTAAGCGTATAGATTTGTTACCTATAATTGAGAATAACCAGCAAATGAATCTAGAACGCTCGGAATTCAACCCAATGACAGACAAATGGAGCCTATATGAATGCAGAGGTCGGTCTGGGAACGATAATTTTAATGCACACGTTTCGGGTTGGTCGTAATCGTATCCACAGAAATGCAAGCTAGACACCTTCTGCCCCGTCTCCTGGTAAGGTCGAGAGGGCGTACGAGGCTATTAGCATTTGACTGACTCTAAGAGGAATCGGAAGAGAAATTCTGTATGGACGAGAGGGAAAATGCCATCAGCGAAGAGAAGAGAAGGATAAATTGGGGCCGTCAGATATGGATGGATGGTGTTTGGAAGACCATTGCAAGTTGAAGAATTGAGAAGGAAAAATAAAACAAGTAGGATTAAAAATCGAAGCGCATATTGGCTTTATTGTGATGGTGAAAGGCTGGTCGGAGTAAATGTTAAGGGAAAGAAGGAAGCTCCGAAATGCCCTATTCATTGTCATTATCATTTCTTTGTTTAATGCGTCAAAGTTTGGCCTCTCAAACTGAAACTAACCACGGATATCAATGGAAACTCCGCTCCTTCCTTCCCGCGAACGTTCCCCCTTCCTACTTCTTTCTTTCCTTCATATAAAAAAAAAAAAAAAATATATATATATATATATATATATATATATCCGAATAAATGCAACCTGGAAATTTTGTTAGCGTGGTCAAAAGTCAACTGTAAAAACACCCCTCAAATTTCAAAATATCGCATAAGGTAACTTTTACGATTAAAATGTTTTCTTAGCTGAGATTGATGAAATTTAATAAACTATTTAATTATAATATATATTGTGTGATATTATATTACATATTAGTCCATAAAAAATGATAAATAAAAATGTTATAAAGTAATTTGCTTAACTTTTTTAACCTCTTTTAAAAAATGCTAAAATATACTTTTAGTCCTTTAAGTTTACATGAAGTATACTTTTGGTTCCTTAACTTCATAAAGTATACTTTTGGTCCTAAGATTTTAACACAATTAGTTTTGCTAACGGAAAATGCAAACTCAAGTGATAACGGTGTAAATTTAAGTGATGATTTTGTAATTAAATACTATTAGACTTAAATTTAAAATATGAGTAAATTGAAGAATATATACAATTTGTGTAATTAAGTGCTATTAGTTATCACTTGAGTTGGTTGCATCAACGTTTTCCGTTAACAATATTAACGGTATTAGAATTTTAAGACTAAAAGTATACTTTATGAAGTTAAAGAATCAAAAGTATACCTTAAGGACTAAACTTTAGTCTTTAAAAAATCAATTCCATCTTATCTCTAAAACCGGACGGAGGTAGTATATGCATCATTAATTAAAATGTTTAATAAAAAATTGCCAGCTGAAATTCCCTTTCACCGAGAAATTCTTCAGTGCATACGGGGCCCAAAAAAACAAAATTGTAGTCACACAATCCAGGGCCAACTTACACAACAGGAACACATTAAAAATTTATTTGGTAAACGTATTATTATTTCTTCACTCAAAAATAAATTGTACGCCTGCTTAAGTTTTATATCTACATATATTTGATGAAATGTATCCTCTCTTTTTTTTTTCTGTCCACCTGATTCACTTAAGGTTCGGATTAATTTGGATTAGTTCCGATTTGAGTTTATCGTATGAGAAGAGCTCTAGCACCGGTTTCTCCGTTCTCATATCTTGAGATGAGGACGTGATTAAGAGAGAGTAAGTCTCTTACCACTTGTTCTCAATTGATATCAGTTATCCAATTTTTTAAATGAAATTTATCTTAAACCCTGCAAATTCTATGAGGGGAAAAAAAGGGAAAATCCATATGGGGGCCCTTTTTGGAGAAGAAAATCCCAAAAAGGCCCCAAAGATTCTGGCAATCCCAAAAAGGACCCTTGGGCCATTTCTGAGATAAATTCATTAAAATTTAACAACTAGAACCCGTTTGGATCCTCTTATTTTTAACTTAAAAGCTACTTTTAAGTTAAAGTTTAAAAAAGAGCTTTTGAAAAAAGCTAAAAGCTGTTTTGTGATTATATAAATTTTGTAGCTTAAAAATTTGAAATTAAAAATAAGTCGCTTCACAAAATTTTTGTGATAAGCACTTTTTCTAATAAAAATTATCATAAAAGGTATATTATAATAGGGTGATGGTTGCGGCAAGGTGGTGGTGGCGCGCGCATGCGGCGATGTGGTGGTCGCGCGGTGGCGGTGGGGTGGTGACGCGATGGTGGTGGTGGGGGCGGCGGCGGCGGTGGGGTGACTACGCGGCAATGATGGGGCGCGGCGGCGGTGGGGTATGGTGGTGGAGCGATAGAGGGCAGCAGCGGCGGCAACGATGGTGGTGGTGGTGGTGGGGTGGTGGCGGCGGCGGTGGTGGCGGTGGTGGTGGGGTAAGCGGCGGTGGCAATAGTGGTCGATTGAGAGATTACGGGTTCTCTTTTCATTTTTTTTTTTATAAAAAAAAAAGAGCTTATAAAAAAAGATCTTAAAAATAAGCTCCCGTATGGAGCTTATTTTTAAGATCTTTTTTTTATAAGCTCCTCATAGGAGCTTATTTTTAAGCTTTTTTTTCTTCATTATAAAATAAGCTCTTATAATTATAAGAGCTTATGTAAAATCTTGTTTGGCCTAACTTATGCTTATAAATAGAAGATAAGCTAAAAATAAGTTAGGCCAAACAGGCACTAAATCAGCCAAATTTATAACAAAATCAATACCCGTTTACAACTAAATCAGTCACATTTACAACAATTTTTTTACAACTAAATCAGTTCCATTTACAACAATATCAGCCCCGGTTAACAACTATATCAGTCTCATTTACAACTCACCAAAATTCTAAAAATCCAGCCCTTTTTGGGATTTTCAGAATCTTAGGGCTCTTTTTGGGATTTTTTCTTCAAAAAGGGCCTTAAATGGATTTTCCCAACAAAAAAAAAAAAAAAAACCCAACGATTGAGCAATTTGTTGTTGAGCCAAATCATAAGACCGAACCAACTAGTTGGTTGGATGGGAACAAGGGGCGAGCATGAGCAAGGTTAGACAAGGTGAGACCCCAATCCAAAGAATGAACAGGCTACGGCCTAGCCCTAATGGGAACCATGAACCAAGTCTTGGAATAGGACTATAGGGAGCATCAAGCATGGGCTCATCGCCCGAACAGGCGAGTCCTTTGGAACCCGTTAGTGTATATGGGCTTTGTTACCTATAATTAAGCATCTACCGTGCAACTAGTGCAAAGCAAGCGAAACCAATTGCTTGATTGAACAGAGAGCGATGGCTGCAGGGGAATCATCCAGCGAATCCTTGGCAACGGTGGCCGACAAAGCACCGATCACTGCTGAGAGGAATGTCCGCGTCGACTTATTAGGCACCCAACTCCCCAAGCCCTGTCTGTAATCCTCTTCTCTTCCCATTTGGTTTCCAACTTGACAAATTTTGACGATTTTGAACTGCTGGCCCCTCTCTGTACTTGTAGATTTGCCTCGGGCCTTGGTTGCTCCGGATTCAGAGAACGTCGACGGCACATGGGGCCACAGCCATAATAACATGTCTGTGCTCCAGCAGCATGTCGCCTTCTTCGACCTCAACAACGATGGCATCATCTACCCCTGGGAGACATTCCGAGGTAACTACGTACATGCATCAAGGCCTTCATTTCCGTCTCTATCCAACCCGAACTTTTTCTCCTGCTCCAGTTGGTTAATTTGCTGTCATTGGGTGTTTGGTTCCTGTCTCTGCTTCGCTTGCTTGTCACAAATTCAGCTTTCCCTTGAATTTGATTAAGGTGTTTCCATGTTTGCGCAGGACTTCGCTTGGTTGGGTTTAATATGATTTCTTCATTCGTACTTACTGTTCTGATACACGCGGCTATGAGTTATCGTACGCTTCCCGTAAGAATCAGTGTGTTTCTACGCGAATGTTAAGACTATCATGATATTTTGTCAACTCAATTATTCGTGTAATACAAACTCAGCTGAGCATGTTTTAACCCAGACATGGCTTCCTTCGCCTTTCTTGCCAATTTACGTGGAAAACATACACAGGGGAAAACACGGAGGGGACACGGGGAGTTACGACACAGAGGGAAGGTAAGAAGGATGATGACATGGGATTTGGAGAAAGCAAGGAACTTTGTCAAGTTTAGTAACATATGGATGGATGGTGCAGGTTCGTGCCAGCAAATTTCGAGATCATGTTCAGCAAGTATGCACGCAAGGTGCCTGATAAATTGACGCTGAGGGAGATATGGCATATGACTCAGGGCAACAGTGTTGCATATGATTTCTTTGGCTGGTGGGTCCAATCAAATCCCTTGTTGTGTCCCTCTAATTGTGATGTTGCGCGCACTATTATATTAAAGCAGTTTGTTGGAATGTGTGTTGCAGGGCGGCGAGCAAACTGGAGTGGGGAGCTTTGTATATGTTAGCCAGAGACGAAGAAGGGTTCTTGTCAAAAGAAGCCGTGAGGCGTTGTTTCGACGGCAGCTTGTTCGAGTATTGCGCCAGAATGCACAAGGGAGCCACCGGAAAGACGCTTTGACTCTACCTCCACAGACCACAGTGGTGTTGTTTTCGTACAAAAATCCAATTTTCACGGATTATGGATGTTATGACACACGGCACATCGCACTCAGACCTGCAACTTAGTTGTTTTTATTCCAAATCTAATAAACTGTCTTTCCTGGCTTCAGCTGTTAAAAAACGAGCTAACAAGAGGGGCCCCTGCCATGGCTGATGAACGTTGAGATTTGACTGGTATCACCCTTTGCCACGCTGCATTTTATTTTTATTTAACGATGATTCCCTCGCAGCTGTGATTTTCCCCAAATGATCGACTTTGAATCCGTTACATAGAAATTGTGGTTCATAACTTGATGTGACAAATAAAAGAATGAAAGAAGAAATTATGGCGCGCAGGACGTAATTAAATTTCGAACGAAATAAATCATATGGAAAGAATAATTTGTTGAATTGTTGGTCTAGTCTATTTTGCGCAGTGCCATTCATTTACGATTATAATTTTCTGGGAATGGAAGCGTCGGTGAGCAGAGGAGGTAAAAATGAGAGATGAGAGAATGACTAATTTTATAGAGTAATGGTGTGGCATTCTTCTAAATTCTAATAATAATAATGGCGTTTGGAATATCGAGATCTGAGGAAGGATAAGACAAGAAGAGCCAAAAAGAGGGCCACAGCCGCTCCAACCACTATGGCTGCTATTCTCTTGGTGCCGCCGCTGTTGCTGTTGCTGTTGCCGTTGCCGTTGAGTCCTCCTGCAAGATCACAAAACTTGGCGACATTTATAAATAGGGGGGAGAGTGATTGGTGAAAACATGAGTAATGATAAAAGGAGTTACCTGGAGGGAAGGAGTTAGGATGGCATGAGTAAGCGAGAAAGCACTTGTTGAGACGTATTTGGGCGGAGAGGGAAGCAGGGCAGTGGTGGAGGGCATGGGTGAAGCATTGAAGGCACTCACACGCATCTAAATCTTCTTCACACTGTCCTATCATTTCCACTGATTGGGAATTGCCTCTGTAGTATCCATTTCCCACAATATCCATTCTCATCACGCTCTCCTCCAACAGCGCCTCCTTCACCCCTCCACTTGCCCCACATATCTTGTATACCAATTTCCATTCCCTGTCCTCCCAGACTGCAGCCGCCCAAGCAACACACACCAACAAACCCAGTATGAGGAGCCGCATCTCCCTTCATTTGCTCATGCACACCCACCCACATTGCCATTTATTTATAATATAGCCTCCCCACTGCTCACTCTTGGGTTTCAATCCTACTTGTATCTACCCAGGAATTACCACTCACATATGATCCTTCCCTTTCAACACTTCAAGTTGAACAAACTCACGCACGCTTGCTGGTAGCCAACTATAGCTGCCTTTTTTACCTTTTTATTTTTATTATCACCCCATGGAAGGGGAATTGCATTTTTATCCTAATTTATTCATCAACAATATAAAGATGGGTAGTTGAGGGTTGTTGTTCCTATAGATATACTACCTCAAATTAACAATGCTTTAGCACGCCTCAGAGAGGCAGGAATGAGATTTCAAAAACAAGACAGCAAGGGTGGGCCAACAGATAACGAAGCCGGCCAATACAAAATGGCAGTAGTGGGGACCGGTTAGGGTCATCTTCCCTTAACATCCACCTCGTCCTCTTCTATAAAACTGCTACATTTTGACGCAAGACAGTAAAGCTCATATCTGTTTTTCTAAAAAAAAAATATTTTATAATACTGATGATACTAAAAAGATACTTACAATACTTATCAGTCTTGAAAAAATATTTCATGATATTAAAAAATTACTTTGGGATCTTGAAAAAATGATTCAAAATATTGATTTATGCTAAAAATATAGTTAAAGATATTGATTAATACTGAAAAAAACTTCATAATTATAATTCGTACTTGTTAGGAAATATTTTAGGGTATAATCTTATATTCCCCGATTATATGCGATATTAATAAATTATAATATATTTACACCGATATATTTCTAACAAGTACGAATGAATACCCTAAAATATTTTTTCAAGATCATAAATTTTTTTTTCAAGATTATAAAATATTTTTTCAGTACCATTCAATATTCTCAAGTATATTTTTGGGAAAATTTCTTTAAGGTCCCCAGGGACAAAGAAAATGTTAAAAAAGTCCCACATAAAATTATGATATCAAAAAAGTCCCAAAGAGTTGTTAAACTCATCATGGATTTGTTAATCATTTACTTGAATAAATTGTCAATAAGAATTTTTTGACATTAACATTTTATGTAGGACCTTTTTGACATTTTTTTGGTTATTTGGGACCTTAAAGAGATTCTCCGTATTTTTTTAATACTAGTCAATACCTTAAATTATTTTTTAAAAAATCATGAAGTATTTTCAAATTTAGTATTCTAAAATATTTTTTTAGTATTCGTCAAGTATGGGAATTATTAAAAAAAAAAAAAGTTTCACTATTTTTATCCAAAACGGCCCAATTTTGTAGAAACGGATGGAAGAGGCTAGGGATGTCCATGGACCAGATTGGATCGGGTTGTGGGTCAACCAAAGGTCTGGTCCAGGAGGGACCTCGGGCTGGACAAGCTAGCCCGAGGTCTAGTTCGGTCTGGCACCAGCCTGAGCTCGGGCTAGACCAGACCGGTCCACTGGACTGCCTGGACTAGTCCAGGCAGTCTAGGACCTATTTCATTTTTTTTTAGGTTAAGGACCAAATTTGCCAACAAACAATTAGGTTAGGAGCATTGGGCACAGATAAGTTTTAATTGGACCACAACTGCCAACAAACAATTATTTTTGTTAAATCCGCACAAAACCGTCAGGAGCCAACATGTAACACACCTACCGGCCTCGCCCTTTCGGGTGGCGGGTAGTGTGGTCCTTCACTTTTATTTAATTTTAGCTTATATTTTCCCGCTAATTTATAACACACATCGAGTATAAGCGTGCAGAGCACACACCGGTTTGGACAAAAATATACTTGATAAAAATATGGAAGGATAAATTCTTCCCGGAGGAATCAAAATATACAAATCATCCCGCCTGACAGCCAAAATAATAATCCACAATCATCTAGTAACCAAAATAAATTCCCTAAAGCAAAACATCGAAACCACCAACAGACTAGCCCTGCTCCGGAGCCTTACCTCTATCTTCCTGCTCCGCTCTGGATGAACTGCCAGATGGCTTACAAGGGGCTGGGATTCAAAAAAAAAAAAGAATCTCAGAGTAACCGTTAATTTCATATAAAATGTATAACAATGCATGTAAGATCAACCATAAATAAATAAATCAATACCACATAACATTCAAGATCAAGGCACATAGCCAAATCCGAACTAGCATCCTAATAGCACACAAAGACAGACCGCAGCTGGTCCTAATAGCACACAAAGACAACACCACAACGGCACAAGACACAAGAAAAGCCCTTATGCACAAAGCATGTTCCGGTTCCAGAGCGCTCGGAAAATAGATGATATCCAAATGTATGCAATTTCAAGGTAAAACATACATACAAAAGTCATACAGAGTATATGAGTATTAAGGTTATTACGCGCGATACTACGATAATAAAAGTAACCTTCCCGATGCAAAATATCACAATTATCCCTAAAATCATAAAATGTAAATATAATTAAATTCCTTTCAATAAATATTCCTTTGATAATTTAAAATAAGTCCAATTCATGTGCCCTTTTATTCTAAATTCCTTGTCTTATTAAGGAATTTAATATGGGCCTATATTCTCTTAATTCTCGTCATTTTCCAGAAATTTCCAGCAGACAATGACTGATCTTCAAAAATTCATAATTAAATCTAGAAAACTCCTTTTGGGTTGATTCCAAAGCCCAAATGACCCTTAATATGTCTAATTTCAACCAAAAATACTAATTTAGGCCAGAAAAAGTCGACAATTCATCTATAGCCCAAAATATCCGTGCTGTCCGAAATAATGCCCTGTTTTCAGGGGCTATTTTGCAACATTTATTTCTCTTAGCACAAAATTCAGAAAAATACAAATTATATACCAAATTAATCCTTGAGATGTCTACTTTCTCTCTGTGAAATTTTATAATTTTTCAAGTCCATCTACTAGGTCAAATTTCGTGGATAATGTGACTGACTCTACATGGAATTTTCAGAAACAGCAACCTAATAATTTTCAGACTTCCATATATGACTCCAATTCATCATATAATCTCATATTCATGAATAAATCATTATGAGACTCCAAGAATCTTAGTTGGCTGAAAATATAGGATTTTACAAAGTATCCAAAAACTCACCCAAACTTCAAACCAATCGGTTTAAAATGAAGCTTACTCTTACCTTATCACGATTCCACGGTCGGCTTGGAATTTTGACAACAACTTGACTAACCCGGTGACTTGAAACTTCTCCTACGGGGAAACCGAAACCGTAGAATTGAAGCTCTCGAGGTGTAGAACAATATTTGTGAAGGGAATTTTTGGATTGGAAGTGATTTGGTAGGTGATTTCGTTTAGGGTCTGTTTCTCTCCCTCTAAGAACTCCTTACGCCATTTTTGTATTTGCAGAGCTTCTCTCTTCTTTTCGTGCCGGTTGGCCGACTCAAAATGGATGAAAGAGTGTAAATATTAGATATTAATGATCTGCTTTGGCGGTTGGAAGCAAGGGAAATTCTTGGACATTAAACTTTCATTATTTACAATGATACCATTGGTTCTAATCCAATCTCTTCTTTACTTTACTTTGACCGAATGTATGGAATGGAAAGGGAATCAATGCACCTTAATTAGATGATCTCGGATGAAGTAAACGCGCAGGATTTGATGGATATTTAAAAAAATCAAAGTCGGCTATTACATGGGGATATTACTAGGACATTTACTCCCCAATTATTACCAAAATACCATTGGTCTCAATTCCTATTGTTTCTTTGTTCGAAACTTGAACGGATATTGAATGGGCCTCACTAAATGCAATCCAACTTTAGTCAGATGAGAAGGGAAATATTGGATATTAAAATGTCCTTATTTGATCCCCTATAAGACTTTTATTTGCAACTTGATTCTTTACTCATATAGTTGCAAATATTGAGTAGGTGTTAGAAGTTAATCTTTAATTTCTTATAAGGCATTTTCTTCCTTAATTAGCTTCTCTAGGCCACATGATACTGCCTCTAAAATTTCCAAGCCAGAATCATCCCTTTACAAATTATTCTTTAATCTTTTCCTCATAATCTCCAGTAAATATCCATGCAACCTTCTTCTCATCCTTTTTGGTCAATTGTAATACCTATAACCAAGTGATTTCACGACTACATCTTATTCTAATTATTTCACACAATAACCTATATTAATCAATACATAACTTCATAAATAAATAAAAATTCATATATGTAAATAACTTCACACTAATGCCCATGAAAAATGGGGATGTTACACAACAAACGTCCGTTTGATTACCCAGCCACGTTGGATCTGACTTCCACCTCAATGCCCATCCACGTTGGATCTGACTTCCAAAACCCAGAAGCTCAAAACGATGGAAAAAACCTAGATCTCAATGTCATATCCTCATCTTCTTCCGAAATACCATAATCCATTGAGAGGAAAGCACAAATCCTCCTCACCAACAGCTGGAGCTTAGCGTCTCATTGGAAAAAAACTCAGATCTCAATATCATATCCTCATCTCCTTGTTGGTTTGTTCTGGGTAAAGGAAATGCCGCAGAGAGACAAATTGGAAAAAAACTCAGATCTCGCTAATTGTCCCTTTCAGGTTCATCCTTTACTTTCGAGATTTAATTCAACGATAAGGAGGTAGGTTTCAAATTCAATTAAAAGAGAAACACATTTACTCAACCCCGTCTGGTGGTCTTCACAATCGTGGCGGCCTTCTCTGGTTCGAAACCCCATTTTGTCCAAACTCGTGTCTCCGTCGCTCAGCTCTGAGCTCTGTTCTTGTTCAACTATGGGACGGTAAAGATGGGGGTCAAGCTCGGTCTATCCTCCACACTCATTCCAATCGAACTCTCCTCTAATTTTTTGAAGCTCCGCGGCCTTCTCTGTCACTCCAATCCGAAAATTGCCGAAGAAGAGGAAGAAAACTTTGTTAAATCACCCTCCTTTCTTCACAAGCTTCCATCTTTCGTTCTCCCCTGACCATCATCGTCAATATGTTTTAGATTTGCATACGAATCACCCATATTTTTTTTTCGGAAATTGAGATTTGAGTTTTTTTTCCATCCTTTGAGTTTTGAGCTTCTAGGTTTGGATATGATATTTGGGAAGATGTTAAAAAAATAAATCTGACTCCTAAATCAGATTTTCGGAAAAAAGCTTATGGAGATCCAATAAAGCCACCTGGGCATTGAGGTGGAAGTCAGATCCAACGTGGCCGCGTAATCAAACGGACGTTTGTTGGCTCCTGACGGTTTTGTGCGGATTTAACAAAAATAATTGTTCTTGAGAGTTTTGGTCCAATTAAAACTTATTTGTATCCAATGCTCCTGACCTAATTGTTTGTTGGTAAATTTGGTCCTTAACCCTTTTTTTTTTAGTTTTTTTTCCCACTTCTTTGAACCAATAATTAAACATATAAACATGCAAACATCTTAAATCCAATCATACACATATAAGAATCTCCAACGACATTGAACAAAAATACAAAATAACAACATTCTATCGGGTCGATCAAGAAGAAGAAGAAGGCGAAAAGGGAAGAAGACTCCAGTTATTTTTTTAGCCGTAGAAAAAGACTCACTAATGAGTGATGAAGAATCGTAAAGAAGATAGTAAAGAAGGACAAAGGGTTAGGTTAAGTTGTGATTTTTTTTAATATATATATATATATATATCGGGTCGGACCGGACCAGTCCAAGGGGTCTTAGCCCCTGGACCGAAGTCCGGTCTGACCCTAGCAGACTAGTCCAGTCCGGTCCACCTCATACGGTCATAGACCAAATTTTTTCCTAGAGATCGGGTCGGGTCAGACCGGACCACCTGGACTACCGGAGTTTTTGGACATCCTTAGAAGAGGCTAGGGGATGAGGACCCTAACCGGTGGAGTAGTGGGGACATGATTGATTATAATTAAGCGGAACCTAGGAGAAATAAATAAAAGGAATATAATTAAAGACATAAAATTCTTTGACCAAAAAAAATAAAAAATTAAAGACATAAAATAGCAACAGAGTGGGATGGGATAAAATTGGAGGGGAAGGGAGACAAAAGTGCTAAAAATGCCGACTTCGACAACGCACCACACGATGGAGCCGTTAACAAAAAACGCGACTTCATGTTTCGCCGATGCGCCAGGACTGTAACTCCTCCTACAAATTCATAATCCATGCCTTCATATTGTCCAATGTCATGAAAACCTGAAGGTCGGGGGATCCGGCGGCGTAGAGGCTCTCACCTTCTACCTCTTCCGCCGTCAATCCCAACATGTCGGTGCTCTCCGCCACCTCCGCCCCGTTTCAGCTGCTGGAGATCAATCTCATTTCTGCCCAGGATCTCGCCCCTGTTTCTAAGCCCACCAAGGCCTATGCCGTCGTCTCCCTCCCCCCTCACCGCAAGCTCACCACCCAGGTCGACCAAGACGGCGGCACCGACCCCACCTGGAACGAGAAGTTCGTCTTCCGCGTCGACGAACAACTCCTCCTTGACGACGACTCCACCATCATCATCGACATCTACGCCTCCGCCTGGCTCCGCGACATTCTCATCGGCACCGTCGGTGTTCTCCTCCGCAACCTCCTCCCTCCCTCCGCGCGCTCCGGCAATCGCAAGTCCAAGTTGCAATTCGTTGCTCTGCAGATTCGCCGACCCTCAGGTCATCCCAGAGGGATCCTTAACATAGGGGTGAACCTCGTTGATAGCACCAAGCGCAGCATGCCCTTGTATTCGGAACTCAGCGCATCCTCCGTCGGCGATTATGGTTTCAGCCCCTTCCCGAAAACACCCCAAAAGGACCTTCCTGATCCCGTCAAACCAAAGCTCTTGACGCTCCAGCGCTCTCAGAGCGAAAAGAATGACTCCACCATCAATGATTACGTTTATCATCCCACTCCTGCTCATAAGAATCAAGGTTCCGGGTATAATGAAGGATCCGAAATCGGGGTACCGCAGTCCAAAGGAATGATCGTCAACGCAAATGGGTCTCTATGCTCGGACGTGGGGCCTTCGCCATCGGTTGTGGCCGCCGCAATTGCTAAGGGATTGTATCCGGTGCCGTTGACGGTTGCACGAAGCTCGGGATTGGATGAGTGGTCGGAAAAGAACAGTACGGAAGGGATGAGGACGAAGATAGAGAGATGGAAGACGGAACTTCCGCCGGTGTACGATCACACGGAGTACCGGAAGCTGAGGCAACCGTCGAAGCGAAATGCAAGGGCGAGGAATAAAAATGGGTTGTTCTCGTGTTTTGGGAAGGCAATGGGGTGTGAGTTTTCGATTACTTGCGGAGGGGGTAACCGTAAGAAGAAGTACGGGGCGGGCAAGAGCGAGCTGACGCAATCCAATCACACATACGATGAATCATCCTATATGTGATGATCGACAGGGCTCAAGGGAGGAGGGAAGACATGTAAATGCTCGAATCGTTTTGAGATGACTCTGTTGCTGCTTGGCTGGTTGGTGTACCTTGTAGGGACAGAAACAGCATTTCAGTAGATCTCGACGCTGCTTTCGCCCCCCGCCTTTTCTCCCATTTTATTTTATTTTCTTCTTCAACTTTTTTCTTCCTGACCCCTTAAGATAATGTATATGATCTAATCATACTGATCTCCTAGTTTACAGCGGATTTCATTTTTCACTGGCTCTGTTTCTTGCATGATTTCTAATTTTCTATGCACGCGCGCGCACAATAGATGAAATGGATATATTTATGCATGTGAAAAGGAAATTGAGCTAAACCTATGAGGGGATCAGCAAGCGCTGTATTATTAATATTATTAGTTGCAGAAGGAAAACGAATAGGGTCATCAGTGAAAAGCGATGTTTTTTTTGGGTGAAGACTGAAGAGGGATGTGTGTCCAGATAAAAAAAAGAAAAAAAAAGAGAGAGAGATTAGAGGAACTTGGTAGTCGGCGTATGTTTGTTGATACTTGGTGGTTTAAAAAAAAAAAAAAAGTTATGTTGGACAAGGAAAAACCGTTAGCAGAAGCTGGGGAGGATGTCATGTGTTGGAGTGGATCTTCGAATGGTCTTTTTTCAGTTAAGTCAGCCTATTATTTGATTAACTGTCCAGATAGCACTTTGTTCAACAACTGCTATAAACTCATGGAAGTGGCAGGGTGCAGAAAGGATAAGGGTGTTTATGGGGCCTGTTATTCCCAACAGATTGCCAACAAATGAATGGCGGGGTCGTTGGTCTAATTCATCACAACTCTGCTCTTATTGCAATGCTCAGGTGGAATCCATAATTCATATTTTACGTGACTGTTCTTTTGTTAGGGACATGTGGATATCTCTAGTTGATCCACGTTATCATTATTCTCTCTTTAATACTTCTCTGACTGATTGGATGCTCCTAAATTTTAAGAAAGAAGTGGCAAGACATTCGAGTTCTAGCTGGAACTTAATATTTGGAGTGAGCATATGGAAATTATGGAATTGGAGGAATCGGGCGATGTTCGAAGACAATTCCATTAAACCAAGGCACCCCGAATTAATAATTTTGCAGACATGGGGCCTGTTTGTGTCCCACAGGGACCATGTCCTGGACTCTTCTGCTGTTACACAGTCATCAGGAGGTTGGAAGGCCCCTCCTCGTGAGTGGTTCAAAGTTAATGTCGATGGGGCGGTATCTTCAACTGGGCAGAGAGCTGGCTGTGGATGTATTATAAGAAATGATAGTGGTGGCTGGGTAGCTGGTTTCTCTCATCAGCTTGGTCAATGCTCCCCACTGGAAGCAGAAGAATGGGGATTTTTGAAAGGGTTGCAACTAGCCTGGAACAAGGGTCTCAGAAAGGTCATCATTGAATCTGATTCCAAGATTCTTATTGATTTACTCACAGGGAATGCTGATGGAAGGGCGAACAGTCTGGTGATTTTTCATGCGCGCCGCCTAATGAGTTTGCAATGGGATTTAAGGCTTGTTCATATTTCTCGTGAACAAAATCAGGTGGCTGATTGTCTTGCCAAGAGTGGTATCTCTAATTGTTTCTTCTTTGATCGTTGTCCTGCTTTCCTGAGTACCTTGGTATCTAATGATTGTATGGGAATTTATTCCCCAACTCCTTCTATTTTAATGTAAGGCTATGCCTCCTATTTTACCAAAAAAAGAAAGAAAAAAACGACAGCAAACAAAGGACAGAGCTCTGTAGAAGCTGGGTCAATGGCCTATAACGCTTTTTTTTTTTTTGATAACAAGAGATGGCAAGAGCCAGAATTACATAAGCAGAATTACACAGAAATAAAAACACCAGGGGAAACAATTCCCACACTCTCTTGAGCAACCATAGATCTCAACAACCCTGGACAGATCTCAATAATAGAAGAATTACTAATACCCTGCTTGGCTAGAACATCAGCGACCCTGTTAGCCTCACGCGAGATATGAGAAATACGGACCTGCCAATCCCTTTGCAATAGACCGTTGATTTTTATAACAAGGAGACTAGCACAAGAGAGGTCCAGATCTGCCAACAAATTGGCGAGATCCAACGAGTCCGTCTCAACAATAAGCTTTCTCATATAACGCTTTTTCCTAAAGTGAAAGCAGCTAACACTTAAATCGTCGTTGGGCCATGGGACATGGCTAATGGACGAACTTCGAATCCAATCTGGACCCAAGAAAATCAGCCCAAAAATTTAACTTTAATCCATAAACAAGAAAGGACCCAGTGTATATGTGGTTTAGGTACGGAGAGATTTGTGCCGACAGAGAGAGAGAGAGAGAGATGGAGCCATCCAAGAAATAATAGCGACAACGACAGAAATAATAGCAGCTGACGAAGACATATTAGAAATGGAGTTGTGTTGAGTTATATATAAGATTTAATTTTAATGAAATTTAAATATGGTGTGAAAAAAATTGGGGGAAACATGCTGAGATGTGGTGTTCACAAACACTTGGGAGAAGAGGATGAAACGGTAAGGGATGGGGAAGCCAATAGTGAGAGTTGTAAATGAGAGGGAGGTGTGTGTGGTTCTGATGTGGAAGACTTGTGTTGGGTGACAAGGGAAGAGAAGATTCATGAGGGCGTTAGTTGTTGTTTGAATACAACACAGCAAAGTCCAAATGCGTGTGCATCTGCATCTGCATCTGCATGGCGTGCAAGTGTTGCATTTCCATACCAACCAACCAACCATCCATGTCTTGTGGCAGACGCATCAATCATCCACCACATCAAATCATGTTCAACCTCCTGGTATCATCTCCCACTCTGGCACACAGGCGCTTCATTTTTATCTTAATTGCATAAATGTAGATCAAGCTACATAGATAAATTTGTTCATTAAAAAAGATTGTACTGCGTTAAACATTAATATTTGTGATTGGCTGATCCCGTGGTGGCGGAACCGCTTGTACGCTGCTCGTTATACTATTGTTGTGGAGTATAATAAATAAGCGTGCGTCTCAGGTGGGCCAAATAATCAAATTCATATCTATATGGACTAATAATTAAGCGTACGTTGCAAGAGGCTTGAAAAATAAACCACTTAATGTTCATGAGAAGAGGCTTGAAAAATAAACCACTTAATGTTCATTGAGAAGCTGCCGTCATTGATTGCTTTATCTTTGAACTCGGGTGTTGCATTGAGTATTGAGAATGAATCATGCTATTGATACTTTTTAAAGTATAGTAACATATTGTTATTTAAAATAATTATATTTTAATACAAAAATTGAATATATAAAAATAAATATTCTTCCTTTAACATAAATTTATTTCTCTCTCGGGCAATTAATTTTCTTAATTCCGACGCAGGTAGTGGATTGGGGGTGACCTCAAAATTGTTTTTTTAAATTTAGTGCTTTCAAAAGTTAAATGCCAACCCTTGAATTGGAGAATTGAAGTTCGTTAGGAATAAAGCTTTAAATCAAACCGTTTTTTTTAGGAAAATGGAAAAAGTTTTTTTTTCCAAATTTAATTTTTTATTTGCTTATAAGTCACTTGAACTTTTTGCACTAAAATTTAAAAAAAGCTATTGATTGTTTATCTTTGAATGATTATATTGAGAATGAATCATGCTATTGATATTTTTAAAGTTAGCATATTGTTAATAATTTACCTTCCCATAATATATTGGGGGAAGACTACACCCTGTAATCGGAGAATTGAAGTTCTTTTTTTTTTCTTTTTTTTTTTTTATAATTTAATATATGTTTGAATGATTATCTACCCTTAAATTAAGTGTCAACCTTTAATATATCAAGACTACACTTTGTAATCGGATAAGAGATGAATGGTTAAATGATTGTTTAGTGCTTTATATTGAAAAAGATATATTTGATAGCATTGATAATAAGGCAATTATGATCAAATTCCAAAAAATATGGCCTACAAGGATGACATTGTAATTATTTTTATTGTAATATACTTTTATTATTAAAATATATATACTTGAACTTATTGAGTGTTCACCCTTTATTGTAGTTTATGTAGGCCGCATTTCTAACCGCATTTAGCCTTACTTTTATAAATGATAGGTTTGTAAAATAACTGTCTCTCTTATTACATCTTTAGTATTTCATTTGATTTCATGAATATTTTTTAATATATTTTTTTTTTGTTTGTATTCTTTTATTTTTTAATGCATTTAAAACTTTTCTTTGGAAAAAAAAAAAATCCCCCCGCCAATGGTGCCCCCTTCAGTAATTTTCTAGATCCACCCCTCACTTCACATGAGTTTTACTTGGGAAAATATTTAACGCATGAGGGATGTGATTTTTCTACACATATGCACTATCAATTAAACTTTGGAAGGGGGGGGGGGGATAAACTTGCGAAAATTGGGGATAAATCCCATGTAAGAAATTAATTGGGGAATGAGATCTAGAAAAAAAAAGTAAAATTTTGAGAAATAAGTAACCATATGAAATAAACACTCTATTCTTGATGAAATAAGGAGTTCACCTTTTAGTTCCTTAGGTTAAGGAGCATTTTTACCAACAAACTATTGGTCCCAAGAAGCACCCAACACAATAAACTATTTTGTGGACCTTAAATGCCAACCAACTTTTAAAAACATTAAATTTACACAAAATCGTCAGTTTTACCAAATGTCCATTTTAGGGAAAAAAGTCATCTACTGTTTGTTCCTTGTACTTTGTGGGTTTAGGGTTTTGTTCCTCCTCTCTCTCTCTCTGATATAGGCTGTGGATAGCAGAGCAACAGCTTCATTGTAGATCTGATTTGGTCTCTTTCTAGGTGCTCGAAATTTTCTTGTTGAGATTGTTAAAGGGGAATTGCTGGATTCAGATATTGTAGGTTCTTCCACCACTTGCTCCAGTTAAGATCGAAGACATCTTTATGAACAGGTACAAAGATGAACCTCAAAACTTATTAAGATATTCGGCTCAAATTCATAACCTAAGATTGAAATTAAACAGAATCAAAATCACCAAAGCAAGAAAAGATCCTCATTTTTTCCTGAATTGAAAAGGAAGAGAAAGCTATATGCCTATATCAGAGAGAGAGAGGAGGAACAAAACCCTAAACCCACAAAGTACAAGGAACAAACAATAGATGGCTTTTTTCCCTGAAACAGACGTTTGGGTAAAACTGACGGTTTTGTGTAAATTTAATGTTTTCAAAAGTTGGTTGGCATTTAAGGTCTACAAAATAGTTTATTGTGTTAGGTGTTCCTAGACCAATAGTTTGTTGGTAAAAATGCTCCTTAACCCTAGTTCCTTCATTACCATCCATTCCCTCACCTTATCCTTCGTCTTTTCAACTTTACCCTTCATAAACTCCATATCCCCTTCAAGTAAAGTTCAATAACGAACAATAGTGACTTAAGCAACCAATGACGGTGACCTTCATTTTGCAACACCATATTAGATCTAGGGACCTTGTTTGCCGCTGTTGCATCTGCCTTCTTCATCCCCCTATTCTACAATCTTTGCTTCCCACTCCCTCCATCTTCTGCCTTTTAGGTTGAAAATAAAAATCAAATTTCGAAAAGAAAAATAATAGATCTTATGTAGTGGCAAACCATAACAGATTTGGTGATGGAAGGGGGCAAAGAAGGAGATGAAGGTAAACCATGGCATGTAGTTCGATGGAATAAAAGGCGAATCACAAATTTTAATCGACATTCCATAAATTGTGAATGATCTTCAGCGAATTATAATTGAGTTTTCAGGAATTGCAATTGAACTTCCATGTGTGCAAATTAAATTAAAATGCAACTGACATTCTCTCAGATGCAAATGCAAGTGACATTTCATAAGTTACAAATGACCTTTCGTGATGTGAAATTTTAGAGTGCAAATACAAATGTCCTTCCACGAATTATAAATAACTTTCCACACATTGCAATTGAGCTTATGTGGTTTGCAAATTAAGTTAAAATGCAAGTGACCTTCCATAAATTGTAAATAATTTTTCGTGGTGTGAAAATTAAGTTACAGTGTAAATGCAAATGATCTCCCCTCCCGTGAATGCAATTGGGCTTCTAGGAATTGTAAATGAACTTCCTTAGTGTGCAATTTCATAATTTTCCCTACATATATATATTTCTCCTGAAGGGGACTTCAGATTCTAGGTACAATGGTCAATTAATTTTTCCATCAGGGACTTTTAGCCAGTTTTCCCATTAAACTTCTCACAGTCCAGTTGAGACTGGCTTCTGAGTTCTGACCGCCCTCATTTTTATGTGCAAAATGACAGTTGGCTTGAAAAACTACGGAGGGGGATTCTCTCCTTATCATTTTTCTCATTTTCTCTCATTAGCCCATTTGAGCCATTGATTGGGAAGATGAGAGAAAGGTTAAAATGGTATTGTGATTGATTTGATGTATACGATTTAGACATGACGAGGAATAATGAGAAAGTGATTATGAAAGAAACCCAACCCGAAAAACTACACCTAGGCTATTAGTAGTGAATTTTTCATAAAACTGAAATCTTAATGAAAATATGGCCAAAAAAAAAATATTGATGAAAAATTCTTTATTATTGTCAGAAGAATCAATATCAATGTTTTGTGGGAAGACAAAAATATTTGATCTAACCGCAGGATTTTGTTATTTATTAATGAAATCAAATGAAACTAAAGTTCAGCAAAACTAAAAACAAGACCTAATAAAGCAAACAGTGAGGAGGAAAAAGGGCCTAGAAAAAGAGATCCTGAGTTCTCTCCTCCGACATTCCGGCCTGCTTCCCTCCCCTCCACCCCAAAAAAAAAACCACAGCTGCCTTTTTGTAAAAAATAAAATAAAATAAAATATTTCAGATACTAACTAATATTAAAAAAATACTTTAATACTAACTAGTAGTGAAAAATATTTCATGATATTGAAAAATTATTTTAGTATAATATTTCAAAACTGATAGGTATTAAAAGGATATTGAATAGTACTAAAACAATATTTTAGAATCTTAAAATTATTTTAAGATCTTAAAAAACTATTCTAAGGGGTTTAAACTTCTCATGTTGCATGATAATAAGAAGATTCCTACGCACACATGAAATAGTGGGACCCACATATATATAATACTAATTATATATATATGTGTGTGACATGAAAAAACTTCCCCTCTAACATGAGAAATGTTTTTCCCATATTCTAAATATATTTTTAGTAACAGTCAGCCGTTGAAATATTCTTTCAAGATTATAAAATAATTTTTTAATATCATCAAGTATTTTTCAGTAACATGCATTGTCCTAAAGTATTATTTAAGTATCTGTCAGTACCTTAAAGTATATTTTTCAAGATCCTAAAGTATTTTTTTAATATTATGAAGTTTTTTTTAAAACCTTAAAATATTTTTTTCAAAACAAGGGTACTAGTTTTGTGTTAAAATGGAGCCGTTTTGAGAAAAGGAGGGAGCGGACCGGAATGACAGAGGGAAAAGCCAGGTCTTAAAAAAAGAGAAGAACAAAGGGACCAAAAAGCTGAACAAACCGTCGAAGCAAAGCAATGGAGCAGCTTGGAAGGGAAAAGTCTCCCCTCTCCAGCTAGAGCCGTCAATCAGGGCCGTGGAAGGGAAAAAATTTTAACTATTTTTCCTCCGTCAACAATTAAAGCTCCAAATAAATGTTGTCAACATTTATATCTTATCCAGCCATAAAATATAAAAAGTCCCAAAAAACATTATGTTCAAAAACAAATTATGTTCTTAATTCTTATGTTAAAATTCAACATTAAAAGTTTTAATATACTATAAAATTATTATTATTATTATTATGATAAATAGATAGTCAAATCTATCTACAGTTTTTATTTAGTATTATTAATAATAATTATTATAATTTTACCACATATTAAAGGTCACCCCTTGAGGTTGTGTGGGAGGTGAAAAGAAAGGTAGGTCGGGCAGGAATGAAGCCAACTCGCATCGAAACCATAAGATTACTCCACTCTTTGATTATTCAAAGCATCACCGCTCTTTGATTATTCCACTGTCGAGGGGCGGGGGAAAGAGAAGTTGACTCTTTCTTTTCGAAAGCGGCTGGCTCTGTGTCTCTCTCTTCCTCAATTTCTGGGAAAGGAGGGCCGTTCCTCTCAACGTGCTGGTCCCTTTGATGTGCCTGAGTAAGAACTAAGAAGAGGCGTGCTTTCCTTCTCTCGAAAGAGCTGGGTTCCGTATGATCATTTCTCTGCTACTTTTGCAAACAATACAATTCGGTTAAAAGATGTTTCTCTGAGCTTTACTTCCGTGGCCAATAGAGATGCTGGGGTGCGAGTGTTTTTGCTGGAGCAGCTCCCCTGAATTCTGTTCGTCCGAGCCACAGCCGTTCTCTCTGCCTTCACCTCTTCCTCAATGGCCACCGGGTACTCTTTAAACCATTCTCCCATGATTCCCTTGATTTTGCTCCGGTTGCTTAACCACTCTTATTTACAAATATAACACAAGGATGGATTCCCGAGATTGGATGATTACCTGATTTTTTTTAGTATTCATATCAATCTTTTATTTTATTTTATATTCTGGGATCGCTCTTGCGGTTGGGAATTGCGTTCGTTTGGTTTTTGAGCACTGTGTTTCCTGTTTCCTCACAGGAGCTGCATAATTTTCAGTGAACTGCAAGGACAATTAGATCAGAATCCAGATCATTACTATTCCTCTGTACTAATTTAGCGATCACTATCCTGATTCCTGTATATCAACTTTAAAAATAGAAACCAAACCTCTCCCGTCTCATCCGGGATATCGTTATCGGGTTCTCATGCGAATTTCTTAGATGGGCTGAATCCCATGGAAAATCTTTATTGACTACTGCTTTAAACAGTTCTGTGGTTGTCCTGTCTCCTTTGCCATCGTTACCTGTTGCGTTGCCCCAAAGGATAGTTAAAAGAGCTTGTGTTTGTTGCATAAAATAAAAAGCTTTATGTCATACTTATTTCTCGCAGTCGAGTGGAATTTGCTATCTTGATTGTGAATGATTAATGTCTATCTCTTGTTATCTACAATTTACAAATGAGAGATATCTATCTTGTGCGTTGTGATGCCCTTATTGATGAATGCTGTGTAATCTTTTTTTGAAAAATTAGTTCTTTAATGCAGCTCCAAATGAACTGGATGTTAGGGAGAATTGGATCATCCTAATTCTTTATCACAGTGTGCAAACTTTAGTGTCTACCTTTGCTTGGTGTAGACAAGTATAGAGCGTGACTTAGGTCTTATCATGGAAACCTATTTGCTCTGCTTGCTCCCATTTGGCTTCATGTGCCCATTTTATCAATTATTAGATGATTGGCTATGTAACTGATTTGAACTTTTCGGAATGATTTGGTCAGGTGGTGGTTTTGCTAGTGGTAGAATGTGCCTCGGGGAAATAGAAGTCTTGAAAATAACCAAGTTCCAGAGAGTTTGGAGCTGCACTCACCTGCGGGGGAAGGCACAGGGTTTCACATTTTATAGACCAGTGGAGATTCCTGATGGCTTTTCCTGCTTCGGTCACTATTGCCAGTCCAATGACCAGCCATTGAGAGGATATGTTCTTGCGGCCCGTGAAGCTTCTTCTCCTGAAACTGAAGCTAATAATCCTGCTCTTCGAAAGCCTCTTAACTATTCACTAATATGGAACGCTGATTCACCACATGATGGATGTGGTTACTTTTGGTTGCCAAACCCTCCTGTTGGTTATAAAGCCATGGGTGTAGTAGTCACTAGCGAACCAGATGAACCTCAGATTGAACAAGTTAGATGTGTGCGAGCAGATCTTACAGAAACCTGTGAGACACATGATTTGTTACTAACAGTGTACTCAAAATTTTCAAAAAAACTATTTCAGGTTTGGAACACAAGACCCTGCAAAAGGGGTATGCTGGGTAGAGGTGTCTCTATGGGGACATTCTTTTGCTGTACTTTCGTTGATTCTGAACAAGTGTTAGATATCGCATGCTTGAGGAATCTTGATTCCACTTTACATGCAATGCCAAATGTAGACCAGATTCATGCACTTATCCAGCATTATGGGCCCACAGTTTACTTCCATCCCGATGAGATATATATGCCGTCGTCAGTGCAATGGTTTTTTAAAAATGGAGCACTCCTGTATACAGAAGGTAGTGAGAAGGGTAAGGCTATAGATTATCAGGGATCAAACTTACCGTGTGGAGGAACAAATGACGGGGCTTTTTGGATAGATTTGCCAGGTGATGAGGATGCTAGACAAAATCTAAAAAAGGGAAACATAGAGACAGCAAAACTCTATGTTCACGTAAAACCAGCATCAGGAGGGACTTTTACTGATATAGTGATGTGGGTTTTTTGTCCCTTCAATGGTCCAGCCACCGTTAAGGTTGGACCGATGAACATTGCTATGAGTAAGATAGGAGAACACGTGGGTGATTGGGAACACTTTACGCTCCGAGTGAGCAACTTCACGGGGGAGTTATGGTCAATGTTCTTCTCTCAGCACAGTGGAGGCGAATGGGTGAATTCATTCGACCTGGAGTATATTGAGGGGAACAAAGCCATTGTGTATTCCTCAAGAAATGGACATGCCAGCTACCCTCATCCTGGGACTTACCTTCAAGGCTCATCCAAACTTGGAATAGGAATACGCAATGATGCGAGCAGAAGCAAATATTGTGTGGATTCAAGCATCAAATACGAGATTGTTGCGGCAGAGTATGTTGGCGATGGAGCCATTGCAGAGCCAAATTGGTTGCAGTATATGAGAGAGTGGGGCCCTACAGTAGTGTATGATTCCCATTCTGAAATAGAGAAGCTAATTAACATGCTCCCGTTGTTTGTCAGGTTTTCTTTGGAGAACATACTAGAGTTATTTCCTACAGAACTTTATGGGGAGGAGGGGCCAACTGGTCCGAAGGAGAAGAAGAACTGGGAAGGAGACGAAATATGCTAGTGCTATCTTGTCTCACTTTACTATCTTCTTTTCTGTGTCAACTGCTGGTCTTCGCGACGTGACCATGGGTTGCAATGCCTTGAGAAAGTCCTGTATCTGTATATTGATTGTATTGGTGTTGGAAGTGTGCGAGGGGTTGTGTTCTCCCTCCGTCCAAAGTGAAACTGGATTTGTTAATGCAGGGGAACAATTCCTCAGGTGTGGATTAATAAAAAATCATTCAAACCTTCAGATACGCGTGCTCTTGATAAGATCCTAAATAAAGAACTTCACCGAGAAAAGGGATTTCCATTTTCAGTATTGTCCCCTGCCTGAACAAAAAGATTCTCAAATCGTAAGAGAAATAGATGAATAAACTGGTTACCAATTAAGGAAGAGGTTTGTTAGCCTAATTAAAGATGAATTTTTATAAACATATATAAGAAGATCAGGAAGACAAATATGGAAAGCAACTAGCCCTGGCCCCTAGATATATTCTTTCTTCCCTCACAAGCCAAGCGACAGCCGTAGATGCAATAATGCGCACACAGATCAGGTTTTGCATGAGGAATGTTTCCTTGAAGTTGATTGCCTCCGATATGTTATACTAGTATGGCTGCTAAGATGCGATAATATCTAATTTAAGATTGTCGTCCGGCCTAACAATAATCTTTCTCTTTTTTTTTTTTTTTTTTTTTTGCGGGGGTTTACATATTCATTAATAACTGCTTATTCAGGATGTTCGTTTTAAGAGGAAGAGGAAGAGGAAGAAGGAGAAGAAAGAGTCAAGGTGATAGAGTTACCGCAAGGGAAGATTTGTATATATGTGTGTGTGTGTGTGTTGAGAAATGAGTTGCACTTCACTTGTTATGATTCCTGATTCCTGAATCCTGAATGGGGGTCGTCTTGATTTTGATGAAGAGGGGTTCTGGGTTAGGCGGCAACAAAACTAGTAGTTGCCCTGTGGGCTTCGTGTCATCACTTATAAGTACCATCGCCAATTTGAGTATTCAATTTCAGGCACCCATTAACTTTTGATCTCACCAATTATTTATTAGTTTCAAGTACTTTTAAGTAAAACATTTCTTGATGTGTTTTCATTTTCGGCATCACTTGGCTAAATAAAAGTCGCCGACAGATTATTATTTCTACTCCGAATAAATAACTCGTGTTGATATTTTAAATAAATAAAAAATGATTTCTAAAGTTGAAAATTTAATTTACAGCAAGGTTTTTTAAACTTTTTTGTCCATTTGAAAAAGTCAAATAAAAGGGTTTCAAATTTCAGTCATAAGAGATGGCGTTATATCATTTTTTTCCCCCTAAAAAAAGTCACGGTCAAATATGCCAATGCTTTGTTGATGGAAGCTAGGTTTGGCAGCATGGGGTTGAACACGGCTGCAGTGGATCCTTGCTGGGGAAATTAAATTCGATAAAATTTACAGTTAAAAGATACTATTGCATCATGGCATTTCAAAATTAGTGTTTCAATGTTTAGATATTCGGCATAATCTCCTCTGGATATTGCCGGGAAGAATCCCAGAGGAAAGGTCAGAAACGACAATTACACGGAAGACAGTTCAATTTTTTTAGGCCTGAACAATTCAAAGTTCAAACCCTCTCAACTCTTCTCTTTCCCACTGATAAAAACAGTGTCACAGGGAAGGACCCATTCTCCAGAAAATTTCGCAACTTTTATCGAGAAAGTTTTCGGCGCACTAATAGAATTATAATGAAACCAAATATCTGGGTATGTTTGATAATTTTGTTCATTTCTCTTCGATCTGAAGTTTCTTTGGGATCTCAAAAGATCGATGAGGCTTATGTCACCCTTTTGTATGGGGATGAATTCTTATTGGGCGTTCGCGTTCTTGGGAAATCGATACGCAACACTGGATCGGAGAAGGATATGGTCGTCTTGGTCTCGGACGGGGTGTCTGATTATGCCAAACAGCTTCTCCGGGTAATCTTCTCCTTAACTCTGCTTGCATCCGGAGTAGGTTCAGGTTCACGGGTAACAATAATTCAAGTATTGTATCTAGTCTTGTTTGCATTGATCATATAATTTTCGAATTTTGGTTAAGGAGAATCATATTGCTCCGTTTTTTTTTGGGTCAAAACAGAGTTGTGAGAAGTTAAACCTTTTCCTAGTTAGCCCAATGTTACGCTGCTGAGAATTCTGAGATTGATCGGAAATTGTTTAACCTATAGACTTGTAAGCTGGGGTCGGAGTTGGAGTTCGATTTTCTTTCTGGTGGCTTTTTCTCGTTGGGGGTTCAGTTCTTATTTTGGAACACAAGTAGACGGAAACTTCAAAGTCTAATTTTACTATCCGTTCTGTTTAATTTGTAGTCAACCTAACTCAAGGTGAAAGAGATCCCAAATTAGGAAATCCCAATTTTTTTTTCTCATGTTAATATTAATGCCTGGCATTAAACTTTTTGTCTAGTTTCGCACTTCTATTTTTAAATCGGTGGTATTTTTGCTTAGGCTGATGGATGGATAGTTGAGAAGATTACTTTACTGGCAAACCCTAATCAAGTACGTCCAAAGAGATTTTGGGGTGTCTACACGAAGCTGAAAATCTTCAACATGACTAACTATAAGAAAGGTAAACATTCTTAGCTATTAGTGTGTGCGCATCTGGTTGTGTAAGTATTGGGGAATATCAACCAGGTGGATTCTGGCCTCCCAAATGGAGTGGATCTCCTTGAATATTTTCTTCCCAGGAGTATTTTCAAAGTGATTGAGTTATTTCGAATGCTTTCTTTTCATTCCTGAATTCTAATGTTTCTCAAGTTGCTTTTACATAAATTCCAACCAGAATTAACTATCTAATTTGTGGATTCTATCCCTAACCCCTAAAGAAAGAAAGAAAAAAGAAAAACACCTCAACCTTTGTGGTAGGAATACAGATTACAGAATCAGTTTAGTGGTTTAATTTTGAATATAAATGTGCAGTTGTTTACCTCGATGCGGATACTATTGTGGTTAAAAATATTGATGATCTTTTCAAATGTGGAAAATTCTGCGCTAATTTAAAGCATTCGGAGAGATTGAATTCGGGAGTCATGGTAGTGGAACCATCTGATGCGGTTTTTAATGACATGATGAGCAAAGTAAAGACTCTACCCTCTTACACGGGAGGTAAAACAATTTTTAAGTTCTTATTCCAAATGTCATAGGTTTAGTGCTTTTTTATTTCCTTAGCATCATTTACCAGATACTATCTTTTGTATCTTTTGGCAGGAGATCAGGGATTTCTTAATTCATATTACTCTGGATTTCCCAATGCACATGTTTTTGAACCAAATTTGACCCCAGCAGTACTGGATTCTAGACCAGTTCCTGAAATGGAGAGACTTTCGACGCTCTATAATGCAGATGTTGGGCTTTACATGCTTGCTAACAAGGTATGGATTATGTGTAACAAGGTATTGCATCCTTCAGTTCAATCTCTAACAATTCTTGCTGATTTATCCAGTGGATGGTAGATGAGAATGAGCTCCGTGTAATCCACTATACACTCGGGCCTCTTAAGCCTTGGGATTGGTGGACAGCATGGCTTTTAAAACCTGTTGACGTCTGGCAGGTATCTGTGGAACTTAATTTTCCCTATTGTCATGTTAATGTCACAACTTTTTTTTCTCCTCAATGTAGAAAAACTGACCTGATAGGTGGTGCTGCAGAATGTAAGGGAACATCTTGAGGAATCCCTCCCTGGCACAGCTGGAGGCCAAAATCCCAAAGATGATTTTCTTGTGAAGTTTCTTTTTCTACTGCCTTTTTGTGCTTTACTCTTCTGTTGTTATCGGTCATTTGTAAAGGTAAGCTATTATGGTTTTTATTATCCTCAAAGAAAATAAGGAAGTCGAGGTGAAATTTCTGTCTCAACATATTGTAATTTTTACTTGCTGCAGAGTCCTGGGTTCATTGCTTCATTTTGTAGAAGTTCATTATGGGATCATGCCAGACACCTTTATCGTAGGATTAGAGCAAGTGGACCACTTCTGTATGGTAGTATTTCTACTACTGCGGTCAATTCCACTTACCAGGTTTGGATTTCTCTTCACAGTCTTTTATTGCACACTTGTGATCTTTTTTTGTGCTGAAAATTCTTTTTTCATGATGTTAAACAGCTCTTAAGTGGTGCCCAGTACAAGGTCCCAGCTTATTTGGGTGGCATTTCAGTCAGTGGCTGTTTTATGGCTGCAGTGGTATCTCTTGGGGTAGCTCTGTTGATTGTACCTCGGCAAGTGGCCCCATGGACTGGTTTACTCCTGATGTATGAATGGACTTTCACGCTCTTCTTTGTATTCTTTGGAGGTTATATACATCTAATTTATCGGTGGGGAAAACTCACAGCATCACGAACAACATCGTCTCATCCTGAATCTTCTGATTATGATTCAGAAAAATGTATGTTCTTTTAGATTCAAGCTTATTTGATAGTTCTGTCTCACAGCATCTTTTGGCTTTTTTATAGTGGTTATGTGATGATGTCATGATTAATTTTTTCTGTAATCTGCTCTACAGTACATCAGCGACACGTTCCATCTTGTGATGTTGTTACATGGTATTATGGATTAGGGATGGCGTTCTTGGCAATTGCTGCCCCATCTTTGCCTTGTATTTTTGGAATCACTGCTTTGTTTTTAAGGTAATTTGCTATCTATTCATGAATAGCTCTAGTTGAAACAAAGCAAAAAAATCTGTATTGGGCGCTGTTTTACCACTAGTCTATATATCATGTTAAAAACCGAACCGCCATTTGAATTTGATTGGTGTGATAATAGGTTAGGTTTGACACTTGTTTCTGGATCCTCTCATGTCTTTTTGCTGACACTTGTGAATTTGATTGGTGTGATAATAGGTTAGGTGTGATGGTGGTTGGGGGCATAATATTGGCTTCCTTCATGACATATGCGGCGGAACACCTTGCAATAAGGTCATTTTTGAAAGGTGTTGAAGAGTGGGATAATGCACGTGATAGGAGTGTTTGTTTCTCATGCTGATTGGAAATGTAAACTATACTTTTAGATAATTAATTATATGATAGTTCCTTCCATTCATTCAAAGTGGCAAGTGTAATTTAGATAGTTTTGTCAATCTTGAGTATCTTATTTTGTCAGGGTGACTGTTAATATTATTACTCTATTACTCTTTCCTATTAGGAATAGGTGACGTTTGCCCTCGTCGACTCACCAGGGGAATGGGAGGGCAAGAGAGGGGGACCCATACATAGGCCATAATGACTTGCTCTTCATTACTGGTTAGTAGTTCAATTGTAAATATAATCGAATGAATTGTATTGAACCAAATAATGGCTTTAATACAACAATGATTCTCATACTACGTTGGACCATGATAACCACTGACCTACCTACGCATGAACGGGTCAATCCACCCAACACAACTACTATAACCAACCGCTTCATTTTGTGCCAAACAAATACCCCAAGGGACTAGATAAAAATATATAACACCAAATTGGGAAAAGTACCACTGTAGCAACTTTCACTAAATATTATGTCAAGTTAAAGCACATAAGAAAAGTTTTACCAAAATAAGGCAGTCAATGCCGTAGGGGAGTGAACAGCACCAATGCCGTTGAGATCAGTGACGCCTCATGGCATGTGATGCCATTGCTTGACGCCACTCATTGAGTGGTGTCAAACCATGTTTTTAACATGGCTTGATGCCCTTTATTGAGTGGCGTCAAGCCATGTGATGCCATTGTCAATGGCGTCACTGATCTCAACAGCACTGGTGTCGTTCCCTCATATTTATTAAGGCCAACATTCTTATCTAGTCCACTCACTGTTGTCCTCGCCCTGCAAATGAAGGTGTTGTGTATTTTTATCTAGTCCCTTGGGGTATTTGTTTGACACAAAATGAAGCGGTTGGTTATAGTAGTTGTGTTGGGTGGATTGACCCGTTCATGCGTAGGTAGGTCAATGGTTATCATGGTCCAACGTAGTATGAGAGTCATTGTTGTATTCAAGCCATTATTTGGTTCAATAAGTAAGTTTAATTAATGGCATATTCATATAATCTGAAACACACAGATACACCACCTAACTTGTCATCCATCTGCTTTTCCCGAATGACGCAAGCGAATCACCTTCATTTCCAGGGCGAGGGCAACCCAGCTGTGATTCGTATTTATTTAATTTTCACAATAGATTATTTTGATTCCCCCTCCCCCTTTTGTTGGTTAAAAAAAGATAGGGAAAATTAGTCCTTTGGTTCCTATGGTTTTATTGGGTTGTAATTTAGTCCTTACATTTTGATTCTGTACAATTCAATCCCTATAGTTTTGACTCGGTTTTAACTTAGTATCTGAATTTTGACTTTCTAAAACCTACTCCTAGTTTTAATCATTTTATAATATAGCCCCTCATGTTTATTCTATAATATAAGGACTACGTTATTAAATGGTTAACAATATAGGGTCTGAGTTGCAGTGAGTAAAAGTTCAACAATTGAGTTGCCAAATCAAAACTATAGGAATTAAATTGCACCAAGTCAAAGTGTAGGGGATTGAATTACAATCCAATCAAAACCACAAGATCAAAAGATTACTTTTTCCAAAAATATATATTAAGGCTAACATTCTTCCCCTTTTTTAAGCCTTTTTAATAAAAACATATTAGGGAGAATGACTTTTAAGTCCCAACTAAGGAAAATAATACCAGAAAAGTCCCTATTAACAAGTGAATTAGTTACTATTAACAGCTTATGAGATTTATCAGTGAATTATTTTCCTTGATTAGGACATATACGTCATTCTCCCAAAATATTAATAGGTGGGTTGATAGGGCTTGGGTTGGTGTTTTTTCAGCCCCAAGATGTGGGCTGCACTAGCTCGCCCCATCAGGCCCCGAATTTTGCGCCTCGTGTGCCCTTGGCATCTAGGCCAGCCCTAAGTGCTTGGCATCCCCCATGTTGCGGGCTCGATCCCCCCCCCCTTACGTATCAAAAAAAAATTACTCCTTCCAGAATTAATTATAAGATAAGGTTTGTATTGCAAATCGGATGTAGTACTTTTTTTTGCCAGACATTTTAATGTTACTTGCTATCGCTTCCCTCCAACGTACAGACAAAAAAACCTGTCAAAACTCGAGACACGAGAGCAATGGCTTTGCATTCCAAATAATGTCTTTGTTTAAATAAAATAAAATAAAATGTTACAACATGGATGACAACAGAAAATAACCTCTGCATAAAAGGAATGCAAAAAAATAAATAAATACATTAAATTGAACATATCCCCAACCAAAAAAAAAAAAAAAATTGATACTATGAATACGTTTCGGTGAGTCCGGGGGCAATGTTCATCCAGTTTCCTATGTTTCTAGTTGTAGGTACAAAATTTTGTATGAAAAGGGGGGAAATATTATGCCTAAACTAAGAATGAAGGATCAGATTTGATTATTGAGCACAAAATAACAGATCTAAATCAGTTGTTGTTTGGGAGCAAGAAACTAAAGCCAGAGTTCTCTCGAATGAGCGGTGGCGGTTCAATATCGGCGATCTCTATCTGCTCCATTGACTTTGATATGTCATCCACCGAAAATGGAATACTGCCAATCCAGTCCTACGTTAATAACTCAAACAAACCAGTTAAACTCAATCATGAGTAGCTAGCTAGGTTTAAGTATTACCACTACATACCTGGAATCATCGTCCAGCAGGAAAGAATTATTGGCGGCATTGTTTGAATCTTCAGCCATGAGCGCTCTCATTCTCACTATTACCTGCCATCACCACAACATCCATCCATCCCTGCATCAAACATCTTTTAGGGTATGATTTGATTGACTCAAACAACTATCTATGCTTACATCGTTGGACAAGCTATGCGTGCCATATTTGTCATCCCAGTACATGGTACTTATCCGATATAGCTGCTGTACGCTGAGGACCTGTAAATGCCGTTGCTAAGAATATATTTCCTTCCTTAAAAACTAAATCGAAATGAGTTTGCCTTCACTTCACTCACCGGGCACAGGTCATGACTTATTTCATTCAGCGTTTTCTTTGGTTTCTGATGGATCACCTGATTCCATCAAATTCTCATGAGTCCCGCGTAATTATATTCTGCAATCAAGTATTATGACGGCAAATTTAGAAGGATACCAGGAATCCAATAGCCTGCCTAATATGCTTGAGCTCATCAAAGGCTGGACCTGCATACTGCATCCATGGGGGAGACTATTAGTATTCACTAGCAAATGTACTCCACATACAGAGTTACAGGAGAAGGCAAATGAATAATGCACCTCTTCCGTTGCTTTATAACACCAGTTCTCCAATTCAGCCAAACCCGCTTTCACATATTCCCCATTGCTGAATGAGCAGCACTCCCGTCTTAACAGAAGACTGCCACCACCAACCATGCGAATTTAACTTGAGATATGTTAACACATCAAACTCCCAATAAAAGCATCCTCTATATATAACTAACCTGTTGAATAGCTGGACGTTGATAAAAGAAAATATCTGAGTGAACACCTTTCGAACTAAAAATGGAGGAACCTGTCAAAGTGAGCAAGTGTATTTTCAGTCGAACAGGGGAATAAGAAATACAAGAGTAAAACACAGATACATATACGCTTGTGGTGATCGAGAATTACATAAATTCCCCTCATTTCTTGCTTTTACAAGAGAAACATCATAGGCGGACCCACCTATTAGACGCGGGGGAGTGCCCCCTTGAATTTGGAGATTGTGTAAAAAAAAAAAAAAAAAAAAAAAAAGTTTGAATGGTTGTCCACCTTTAAATTAAGTGCCCATTCTTAATATATCAAGACTGCACTTCATAATCGGATGAGGATGAATGATTGAATAATTGTTTAGTGCCTTATATTTAAAAAGATGTATTTGATAGCATTGATAATAAGATAATTATGATGAAATTCTAAAAAATAAGGCTTAGAAGGATGACATTGTAATTATTTTTATTGTAATATACTTTTGTTATTAAAATATATGTATTTGAATTTATTAAGTCTTTCACCCTTCATTGTAATTTATGTAATGCATTTCTAACAAAGACTTAGCCTCGCTTTTCTAAATGACAGGTTTGTAAAATAATTACTTCTCTTATTACATCATCAAGATTCATTTAATTTCATGAATTTTTTTTCTTTTCTTATTATATTCTTTTGTTTTTTAATGCATTTAAAATTTTTCTTTAAAAAAAAAAAATTTTCGGAGGCGAACCCCCCAATCACCCCTACTAATTATGTCCCCTTCTATAATTTTTTGGGTCAACATGACCTCCTCTATATATGGATTCGTCATATTTAGTATAGGCATGTGGGAAATTTAGATATAGGTAATTAAGAAGGAAGCAGAAATGTACTGACATGATTTGCCTTCAAAATGTTAAGGAAGTTGGCCAGGCTCTTGACGATGGCCTGCCAGTGACCAATCAAAGCTCGCTGGGTTTCCGTGTTTGCAACAGAGCGTGGTCCTTTAACCAGGCCTGCTCTCGAAGTTCTGGGAGCCTGGATGCATAAGGAAAGCAAGGGAGATATCTCTTTCTTCAAGTTGTCTCGAATCATTCCGTAGAACTTTTCCACATATGCTGTCAGCTGCTGTTTGAATAGAAGAGCTGGGTATTTTGCCTCCACTTGTCTCAATGTATCCACTCCCCCGCTTCCGTGCATTAGGGCAAGGTTCACTCCTGGTGGAGCTCCCCGGAAACTCTGAAACCAACAGCTTCCTAAGCTTATCTTTCTCCACACTACTTCTCGTTACTTAATACTTGCAAATATCTTTACTTACTTGTGTCATCCTCCCTAACAGTGTTGCTGAACGACGGCGTTGAGGAGCCATTCCGGCGGCACCACTTGCCTTGAGGGTGCGCTGGAGTAGCAACAGAAGTGTAGAGCCACTGGACAGCCAGTAAGCCAAGAAATCATTGTTCTCGGGGGTCTGAACTCCAACATGATGCATATATATGTATATATTTGAGTTACAAACATATATAACATTATAACAAGAAGTAAGAAAACAAGAAAATGAAAAGTCAGAACTTTTTGACCTCAATTGCATGGGCAATAGTTTGAAGAATACGATCAAAAATGGTAGTACGCTCTACTTCAAATGATCGCCATTGCAAGAGGCATTTGTATATGATACAGGCTGCAACCGGTCTCTTGCCAGCAAAGCCCAGAGGTTGTAAAATACATCTGATGAGTAGCTCTTGATTCTCCTGTTGTTTCTCATTTAGTGACTTTTGAGGCCTATCCTCCATTTCATGGTGTTCCCTCTGAATCATCGATGGGCTATGAAGATCCTGCTCTCCATATCAACAATCCTTCAAATTCACATATACAAAAATTTCACAAGCTAAGTATACACTAATTTAAAATATGTTTAGTTACCAAAGGTGCCCTTCCTTCCCCTCCAACGTGACCCGCGCCTTCAGCACTCCTCTGTCAACAGAGAAAATTAAGTCTTTCATTTAATCTTGTATCTTTGAATTGTTATCATGGACGTAAGGTTTATATTATACCAAAGACTACCTGAATAATAGATCTGGAGCGTCCTGAAAGTAACTTATTAGGTGCCATGGACACAGCTTGTTGACGTAGAACCCGATTCTCTGATTCTAAATTAGTTGTCCTCTCTTCTTGCCTAAAATCAAAGAATATTATGAGATCTCAGTCAAACATCTGAGGAAAGAGTGGCTGTGCCAATGATAAATTTTTTATGGAATCTCAGAAAAAATGTATAAAGTATTAACCGTGCCAAATTTAGGGAGATAAAAATGGAGAAGAAAGAAAACGAAATCAGCTCTAACGATTATCCAACCATTTTACCACACTTTTGAGACTCCACACAGGAATATAGTATTGTAACAAGTTTGCTATATCAGAAATCAGGAAACTGTTGCTTAGTTTCAATACAATATTTTCAAGTTAATCTTTTATTAGCATGGGAAAAAAATCACTGCCAGGGTTTATCATTCATTAAGTAATTATTACCTGGCCAATGATTCTTGTAGCAGACGAGCCTTCTTCTCTGTGTCTTCTAATTTTTTGTCCTTTTCTTCACTGGAGACTTGGGCTTCATTGTATTTTCTTTCAAAGTCATCTGCTCTCTCTTTTTCTGACTGGAGCGATGTCTGTGTGAATAAAATAGCAAAGGCAATAATCATAACGCCGGATAATCATTATATGCCCCTAACAAGATCATGTAAAGCTCTAGAACAAACTGAAATCTTTGCCACCTTCTGTATATCGGTAGCAATATATATTGAGAAACTAAGCTATTTTGTTATACCATATACATCATCAATTTATCTTGATGAATGGTACTTGGCCATAAAAAACTAAGTTATTTTCATCACCTATTGAGTACTTAGATTTAATCAAATGTTTATTTGACGAGAATCTACAATAATTTAAATTTAAATTACTGGCTCCTTCCAAGAAAAAGAATTTTGGACACATGCTTTATTACATCCCTTTATATGAAGGAACTTTCTAAAGATAGGTTTTCATATGAGCACACTGAGGAGGTTTCCCATGATAGGTATATAAACACCTTTAGGAAGGGGCGTGATCCATTTCATTTACAAGCTAGGTGTATACCAGAACATAACAAGTGCCCATGCATTGAAAATTCTTTTCTGGTCCTCAATCATATATGCCAAGTTATAATATGTTATCAGATTTTGTCCCACCTAAAAAGTCAAACGAGGAAAAAAACTTATGAATTGACAAGTGAGTGATGAACCTCACTCCAAGCAGAATCAAATTGAAATTGTAATATCATAGATGATGTTCTGATCAAAATATGTGTTATGTGAAGGAAGAGATGGATGAAAGAAGAGTCAAAAGGAAACTAGTTCTTGTTAGGCTGAGCTTTCTCACCTTCAGGCTCTCAACTTCTGCTGTTAATGATTCAATTTTTTGTGTGTCTTCAACAATAACCTGGGTTTCCTGAATCGTAACAGGAGCTGCTTCTTCAATAGCTTTCTTTGCATTCTCTCTCTCTTTGACAAGTAAGGCATTGGTTTCATCAACTTTGGCCTGCATCTCCTTTAATGAATTCTGCAGCTTCGCTACCTCTTGTGCTTTGGCTTCTTCTTGGTTGGTCTGCACATGATTCCAGATGGTTTGATTAGGGCTTACAAAAGAGGAGGATCACTGCGCACTTGCAAAGATGGGCCTTTGACTCTCCATTATTTTTTGCCATTAATTCAAAACATTTTTTCCCCCAAAACTCATGATTGTATAACAGATCGAAACCACAAAACCTTCCAAAAATAGTAGGTAACTGAAAAACATGCATGTTACCCTTAAACTTTTTTCTAGTTGGAGACGCCAAGTGAGTTCCTCTACTCGTTTTTCAAGCTTATCCTTCGCTTCTTGAAGTGCACCAGTTTCTCTCGCAGCCTAAAGCAACAGCAAACATATGTTAATATAGAGTAGAGTAACAGCAAAAGCATCATACATGCCCACTCATATCACACAATGATTTTTGCAGGAGCAGTTTAATTGGTAAGAAGAAGACGCCTTGGGCACAGCTTTTACATTTGATCCTTTCTATATCAAGAAAAAGAATCACAGGAATTGTTTGAATTTCAGATCAGGCTGCATATTTTAATGCCGTTCACTAAGGTTTACAATAAAAATGGTAAACGGAAGAGGAACAATTTTTGCCTCCTGTAATCACAAAAAAAGGATTAAAGCTTGTTTCAACTTGTACCAAAAAAGGCTAGTTTCAACTTTGCGGCTGACAAGACTGCCATTTCATTCTTGCTGTCTTCATAAAGATGATAGTGACTAAACAATAGAAAAAATTTAGCAACCCCTGTTATGAGCAGCAATGACAAGTACACCAAAGTATGATTTAAAATAGGTGATAATCAGATAACATATTGCTTGTCATGTGCACCTTAAATTACATAATTTAATGCATCACATTTTAACCGATGATGTAGGTTTAGGTGAGAGTTGCACTCAGTGGAAGACATTATTAAACAAAATTTAGAAGAATCATGGTAAAGAAACTTGCCAATTTTAGCTTCCTAAGCTCCCTCCTTGCTACACGGCCTCTCCATCTGCATTGAGTAGTTATTGCAGCTTTCTTGAGCCTCTTATAATATGAGGAAGCTTTGTGGCATCGCCACCGAGCCTGCAAATTTTTTTTTGGGGGTGTGGGGAGAAGTTATTCCAAATATTGACTACAAATATCTCTCAGTTGGGTCATCCTAATGATATGGTACTTGACTATGACCTGAATAGCAATGGCAGCTTTTGATCGCTTCCTAAATCTGAATTCCTTACGTGCAGCCATTGCTCTTAAACCCATTTGCAAGGTAACTACTGTTGCATGGAGTCTTTTATAGGCTTTCCTAGCTTGATACCGGCGTACGTTCTTCTGAATTTTCTTAGCAGCAGCCACCTTTCTCATGTTGTCAAAGAGTTTGCATGCTAGCCTTCCTACATATCATATCACAGAGAAACGAAAATGATTAAGCAGCAGGATGTCCAACGTCACTCTATCTGAAGGAAGTCCAAACTCTGAAAAAAGGCTAGCTTTTATCTTAGAAAAATGATTTGGGCTATTTCACTACAAAAATCTCACCTCGACACACAGACTGCATGTATATGGTAATCTTTCTCAAAGAAAGATAATGATTACGAGCTTGATGGGTTCGTACGCGCCGTTGGATGATTTTTGCTGCGTTGCTGAGTACTTGAGCTCTCCGTGCGTCCAGTTCAGCCATTTGGCCAGCTCTCAGGAATACCTTTGTTTTACCAATCTGCAATAACAGCCAATCAAATGAATTTTTTTGTCCATTATATGACATGGAAGCGCATATACATATTTCATATATACATTAGGTAATCATAGTTTAAAGACTTGTAATCAATTAATGCAGCATAATGTCCCTCGATCTAAGCTAACGTCGTTTCTAATGCCTTGAAGCTTCACTGTAGATACATTGCAATTCTATTTATGAACCAGAACACGTGAGACTGATCCTTATTGATCAAGTAGAACATTTCCAAGTACCTGATACCCTTGTAGCCCCATTTTTCCCAGAATCTTTTGGCAAGCAACCTTTTCGTCGGTGCTGTCCATAAATATAACAACTTTGTAGATAAGCATTATGTCCAAGTCGGGGACTGATGCTTGATCACACCAAGCCAAATTTTTTTCCTCTGTGACATAAAAGATACTAAAAGACAATACTTACTTGCCTTCCATGGCCTCTGGGGCAAGAAGGCCAAATCGATTTACAAATTCAAAGAAAGCGCGGCGAGTAGGATAGCCAGCACAACTGATTCTGATTGCCTCTAAAACACCCTGTAGGAGAAAGTGTTAAAGACTGCCAAAAAGAATTGAAGACAAGAAGAAAATATGGGTGCATTTCTGTACAAATCATTGTCCAAAGAATAAGGAAAAATTTAAAACCAACTCACACCACAGCGAAGTTGTTGCATAACGTTGGCATTCTCAAATATTGCAGGCTTGAGAAGGTTGTTTGGTTTCACACATCTGATGTAATGAGGCTCTGTAGAGTTTAGTGTTTCCATTAGTGATTGTAGTTGTAGCTGCACCATTCAGCATGTGAAAACATGATTTGTTAACTTCCTCAACATTAGGAGGCAGTTCAATTTTTAAAAATATATTGATTTGAGCATGTGCATGCTCAAGAAATCAATGGCCTGTGAAGGTGATGTGCACAACTTTAGATAAAAGGACTGAGAAAAAAATTATACCTTAAAACGAGATGCAATTGAAGAAAATTTGGAAGATTTAGACGTCTCTTCTGGAAGCGGAGGAAAAAGTCCTACTACAAAGGGACATTTGGAAGCACCCAACAAATCTTGATGTTCAGGAACCACATAATCCTTGTTTTTGTCTAAAAATTGATTAGACTGGTATAAGACCTGCAAATATATGAGGGTTAAGGCAGATGAGAATATACATTTGTTTTTTTCTCAGCAGGTGTTACCAAAAATATTTAATTGTACCTCCCCAGCATAATGAGCAATTGCAAAATCTGATCGAGACAATTTTGGCTTTACAAAGCGCTTGTGATTCTTGAATGTTTGATAAAGCTTGTTGGCGAATGTTTCGTGTGTTGACTTAGGAAACATGCTGAAAGGTAACAGCAGAGAAGGCAAAGTGAGGATGAAGGGCTAGATTCACTATGATATGTACAGAAATTTAATCATGTCTGATCTTTCCACTCAAAAGAAGAAAATTAAAAATCATCTGTCAAGGTGTGGACCAATTTTTCTTAATGGAAGAAGCTCCAAGAGCAAAGCTAGATCTTACCAAGCTTCATCGAGGAGAGCAATGATTCCTCCAGGTTTCTGCAAAAGAATAATCCAAGTAAAAGACTAGAAACAAATAAGATGATAAAGAAAACAGGTGGGAGTATCCAAACAAGGGTTTGAATTTTAAGAGATGGTGATATAAACTGATCAAGCTATTGATTATACTTGAGAGGCTCTCGTGTTTCATTTCCCAACCAAAAAAAAAAAAAAAAAAAAAAAAAAAAAAAAAAAAAAAAAAAAAAAAAAAAGCCCCAATCCCCGAAAGAAGGTGAGAAAGGTGACAGAACCTTTTCAATGAGATCCAGAACATCTTGATTATCAACAAATTCAATATAGCTCCAATCGATCTTCTCCTTTGTATATTCTTCTTGTTCCATTTTAAAGACGTGCTGAAATTCATCATCAAAACCATAGTAAGTAAATAAAAGAAACAACATTTATATAAGAAAGCCAGAAGTGTTTGATGTGGTCTGAGACTTTGCCTGATTGAAATGCTGCTGCAACTTCTCATTTGTGAAATTAATGCAGAACTGCTCAAAACTGCAGAGCATGACATATTGAAATTAAGTTTCAACAGATTGGGCAATTGAGCATGCATTCTCAAGGATCTACTCGAACGGGTAATTGAGTATGCAAGTGTTTTCTGCTATACTAAAATTGAGTGTGCAAGTGTTTTCTGCTATACTAAAATTTACCTGTTAGTTTTAAAACTTTCAAAACCATAGATATCAAGGACTCCAATCAAAGATTTGGAATTAAGATCTTGTCCGATTGAACTATTAATCTTGTCCACCAGCCTGTCACAAATGAATTTGGCATCAAAAACTACATCCCATATCCTTATCTCTATTGCTTACAGTACTTATTAATCATTATAAAGGACAGAAAATATTGATCCATTTCCAATTTCATCATCTGACCAGTCAAATAGCCGAGAATAAATTGTTTTAGCCAGGCCATCTCTACTAATTGCTGCACTTTGGGGATCAAGGCTTCGCTTTATAACTTCTTCAGGGGTGATCATCACACGTTTACATAAAGCATCTTGCAAGGCATCAGCATTACACCTAATAAATTGTGAAAACTAATTATGACAATCAACTCTAAGGTATCACCATATGAACAATACAAGTGATAACACAAATGCACCCATACATGAGAAGCTCAGCAGTTGTTGCCAGGTGGAATTTGGCTTTGTCATCTTTGAGAACTGATGAGTCAACTTCTTTTCCTTTGGCAAAAGCAATGTTACCAAGATGAAGAATAGCAGCAACAACTCTGAAAATTGCTTCCTGAGAGCCCAAAAAGAGAAAGGAAAAGCTGAGAGGTAAGATGTTAATCTTTCTTTCTATGCTTCAGAAATAAAATAGTTAAAATACATACTCGTGAAAAGAAATACCTGATCTTTTTGGCTTATTCCAACGATATCCATAGCTCTCCTGGTGGCAAGATACTCACGAGAATCACTTGAATCAACCAGTTCATAACAATTTGACTGGTTAAGGTAATGAAATGATTTGGGAGATCCTAATTTGTATCTCTCTATTTCCTGTTGACATAAGTTGCAATAAATTTATGTCAATGGAATTAAGCAACACTAACTCAATAGGAAGATGCAGCAAGATACCTCCTGTGGTGCAGCACAAAGAAGATAGAAGCAGTGGTAGTTGCGTTCAGGATCATTAATTTGGCAAACTCGAGACCTCTCCAGAAGGTAAGTTCGAATTGCCGCTCCCGAGATTCTTCTACTTTTATCAAATTGGATCTCAACAAATTTTCCAAAACGGCTGCATCATAAATTTAAGAATTTAAAACCAACCGTTTGGTAATATCAGAAGGAAACAAATGGATTGCTTTATTGTCACCATAATAACAAAAAGACTCACCTGGAGTTGTTATTCCTAACTGTTTTTGCATTGCCAAATGCTTCAAGAACCGGATTTGACTGCAATCAGATCGGTCAATGTAGAAGTCTCATGAGAGTCCAAATCAAAGTATTATTATAAAAGAAGTACAGGAATGGAAAGTTTGTCAAAACTCAAATGTCATACTTCAAGAACTTGTTGTTCAACTGTTCTTCCTTCAGTAGCAGCCCTGCCACCCAGGTAAGCAAGGTATCTCATAAGCATTTTTGTAGTTTCAGTTTTACCAGCTCCACTTTCCCCACTGACAAGAATTGAATTGCTTTTTCCTTCATTAATCATTGCCCTGAGTACAATAAAACCAAGAATTAGGCATTTGATACAATGATAGAAATGGGATTTAGCTCGTTTAGAGAAAATAAGTGCCTAAATGCAACATCAGCAACTGCAAACACGTGAGGACTTAGTTCTCCAAATGGGGCTCCCTTGTATTGTTGCATCATGTGAGCATCATAGATATGAGGTAGTCTTTGGAATGGATTTATGGCAATTAAAATATTTCCAGTATAAGTCTGCCAGGGCAAAAGATACAATTAGTAAGATTACTTTTTTCGTTAATAGACTTTGCTTAACCTTATCATATGAAGGGGGTGAAAGCCTTACATATATTTCATTCATTTCATATCTAGATTTTAAGTTCTGCAGGACCCCAGGCTCATGTAAATAGGACAGCTTAGTCATGTCATCCACTCCGCCAGCAGGAGCTTCCATATCTTTGGGATATATTTTTGATAATTTTGCGACCACCTTAAAATAAAAATATGGAGTCCATAAAATCCATCAATCTTTAGATTACATATAAAAAAAGGGGGGGTAAACGAAAAAAGTTATGTAGCAATCTACAAACCTTTTTTCCATCGCTAGTTTCAATTTCTGCATCTTTTCCATTGATTTTTGATACCACTCCATCAATCCAAGATACATCCGGATCTCCAACCCAGACATGAGAACCTACAATAATATTCACAGGTGTCCCCTGCAGATGGCAATACGGAATCACCATTTTTCATTTAAAACACACACACACACACACACAAAAACACTCTACATGTATATACTGATTCCATGTGAAGTTCAAAACAAATACTTAGGCTGTCTTGTGTGCACAGTGAGCTAAAGCAAGTTTACAAATATGTCAATGAACGCACGTCTAGAAAGATAATAAAATTCCAAACACATCAAAAATCTTGTATGGACACTGATTTTCTCCCTGTATTCGGATCCATGATAACATTCACTCCGCATGATATGTATCGGATTTTAGCATTAGTTGGCTTCCAGAAACCTTAGTATCATACTTTTGCATGAGTTTGTTCCAACCATGCCAGTTGAAGTTCATGTCTAAGTAAGAACGCCCATGACACTGAAAATTTTACTCTAAACAGTAAAAAGTGAACTTGCCGAGCCAAAAAAAAAAAAAATCTACTCATTCCTCAAGGGAAAGAGAGAAAAATTCTTCCTTGCCTCGAGATACCATCAAAAGTCATGCAAGTTTATCGACTACATTACAGAATCCTTTTTCACTTCTTTGATAACTACATTTTTTTTGGAGGCGTCCTCGTGCAAAAATCTTATGATATGTTGCTCTTAATCCCCAATGATTACGGAGGATCAATAAATTGATCAGTTCCTTATTTTTCACATAATTATTTTAATTTAAAGAAAAAACTTCTAAATTGGAGCTGCGGAACCTCGAAATGCGGTTTTGGGCAAAGAGTAAAAAGTTTTGATCACTCTTTGACGCGAACATCGATACAGAAACGTGACTGTTATGTTCAGGGCACCAAAATGCACTTCAAGAATGCCTCTATTAACGTGCATATTTGTTTGTTTGTTTTTTTTGGCCAAAACCGTGCATATTAATATATATGAAAAATAAGGATGCCAGTAAAATTTGAACGTGCAGCTATTTGGCGTGATTATGAAATATGCATCAGTGATAACCAGGTACGTTATGAAAGGCTGCTAAAACAGAAGATCGAATGAAATAGAAAGTGGCATACCATTATTGAAGTTTAAATGGGAAGCTTTTGGAGTATGTTCATAAAGGAAAATAATTGAGAATGCGATGAACTTTTCGGGTGTACATGAACAGGTCTTAGAATGGTTGATCAGAACATGGAAAAAGGTTGAAAAACAAAAAGAGGGAATCAAAACGATGTGTGGGAAGAGAAAGGGACTGAAAAGAAAGAGAAAGAAAGAGGGAAATGAAGAGGAGAGAGAGTTTTGTGTGAGGGAGTGAATGTGAATGGAGGAGGGAAGTGACATTCTTCAGGAGGGCCTGCAAATTCGGGAGCTTCTCTTCCCTTTGCTTTCGCGCCATCTCGTGGCCCCTAATCCACTCTCTCTCTCTCTGTGCCTTTTTAAACGGAATTCAGCTTCTGCTTTTATTTTTATTTTGCTTTCTGTGCTTATTACATTATTTTTATTCAAAATTTCATGTGAAGATTTAAAATTTGGTATTCTCAATTTTTAAAAAATGTTTATTGTAACCATTACAATAAAACAATTGTTTAAGACAAAAAAGTTGTTATTGATCCAAATCAATTTGAATGGCCTGGATTAAAGAAATGTGATAGTAGTGAGGGCAAGAGGGGAAATTGGGCCCAGTAAGGTGCAAGTGAAACACGACTGGCGAGACAAAAGAGGAGGAATGGGACTATGGGAGTGAGAGTGAAAAGGGAAGGCTGCATGAAATAAAGCATTTCATCACAACAAAACAAGGAAGAAGGACGAACTCATTCTGAAAGGGATGAATAACTGAATCACAAATACATAAATCGTATTCAATTAATTCTAGTGGTCCAACCAAGGTTTGGTTCAGTCATGGGTCTATATAAGGCAAAACACACATTCCCAACATGCCCAAGAAATGATCTGAGTAATTGGAAATGGGGCAGGTCACATTTACTAGTTTTTAATTGTTACGTCCATGAAGATGTAGTATCATTTACAATATTCAAATCAAGTTCCCCCGGGACCCCCAAACAAGAGTGATCGCCTGTTTTGTAGCTTTTGCCTATAACGTCTATAACCCATCCACACATACACATACATTTTTCGGGTGCTAAATATTCTTTTCTAATTTCTTTTTTGGCACATATAAAAATATAACAATACAGTTTCGCACTGAATATCTAAAATGTAGACATGAACCAGAAGAGATGCATTAACCAGTGAAGGAAACATGAAAGCAAAGGTTTGTTTGGTTGGGATTCGTAACATCCGACCAACAAATTTGCATATATGTCCACATAGAGATATATATATAAGCAGCAAGGCCATTGAATTTTTTTGCCATGCTCCCACGCGATTGCCTAATTCTCCTAATTAGCCCTAAAAAGCCACATATACTAGTTAATAACTAGCTAGTTGGCATCATCGGAAGTTTTGAGGTAGAGGGTATCGCGGCCTTCAGGGGCGGAAGTGCCAATGTCAGGCTTGGTGGTGCGAACAAATTCAGGGAATGCAGAAGCAGCTTCAGACGGCAACATGTTGTGAAGGCCAGGAGGGCAGCACTTGAAGTCATGCCCAGTTGACTGTGCAAGGCTTGCTGTTGTTGAAGAGCCGAGTAAGGCTGTTGAGCATACAAGAGGGAAGATCGAGCTGCCATTAGTTGTTGCTGTGTCATTTGCTGCCCCTGCATGTACTGCGTTCCCTGCTGCATCATCCCGCCACCACTTTGGTACTGTCCATGCATTATTATACAATCATTAATACTTCTACTTGTCTTCCTACTTTATTCTTACTGTTATTTCTAAACATGGAGATATATAAATGGCTGTTATGTCTGTGTACCTGACCAGGCGGCTGAGGCTGAGAGTCAGCGATTGCAGCTAGATACATGAGGTTCCTCTGCAGCCTCGCTTGGTTCCTGAATCATTCATTACTCGTTATATAACAATGACATGGCAAAGTTGATGTTAACCACAAACCCTTCCTACCCCACAACTCCCAACATAACGCTACTCAAAATGACATCTTCTTGTGTGTAAGCTTCTCAAGGTAACATGCATAATTTAAATTATTAACATTGATACTTGTTACTACTACCTAAAACCAGTTGCCATAATGCGTATGCAAACATTACCAAGGACCAGCTGAATGCCGACAATACAGATGTGTTGTTGCAAACTTCGATGTCATGCACACGTTATAAATCAAGACTAAGCGGCCATATTAACTCCTCTTACATATGATATAATTCCAATCTAATCATCATGCCTAGACCTAATGAAGCTGCATAGTTTGGATTTCTATTAAACTTTTGCGGACATTGTTGTTTGGAATTGTTTGAAAATGAAGACATGAGGCAATTGAAGGACATTTCATTGAACTGGTTCTTACTCCGCACACTCGCTCAATTTGCCAGAATTTTGACTTTCGACAATCTTCAAAATTAAGGACTTGTTCTCGTCCAAGTACTGCGTGAGGGAAAGATAACGGTTAGAAACAAGGTTTAAAATATCAAAAACTCTTCATGTCTACAAATTTATTAACATAAATAACTATTTATGTCGCAGGTGTGACGCGAGGACGAGTTAGAGTACGGGCAGACAAGAAAAACAAATACAAGCACATACGCATGTTCATCTTTATCTATGACACCCAAGTTCAGCAATGGCAATAGAAGGCCAAAACAGAAGCCGGGCATCTGGATAAAGTAAACGTTTCTATAACGCAGCAAGGAGTCATCAAGTCAAATCCAAAAGAAATCAGATATCCAATAAGAAGGAAAAAAAGAAGTGGCCATGGATATCAAACAAAGGAGAACAAGATTTCCAGTTCATGCGGTGGACAAAAAACCACTGGTTGGCATGGTTATTATTTCAAAACTACAAAAGGAGGAGCAAAATACCAAAAGAGACGGGCCAGAGAGTGAAATAGAACTTGATTTTCAGGGCTTCACTCTAGGAAAAAAGCAAATAAAATACAAGAGTCAAAGTAGGAAGCGACTGGCAGACACAGTGTAAATGTAACTAGAAGCACAGTAAGAAAAGCGAGGGTAGGAAAGCGGAAAAGAAGCGTGGATTGGGTTTGAAGAGAGGGATGAAAACAGTAGCAGCAAATAACGCGCATGATATAAGCAAAGAGCAGGCGGGTATTTGAAAAGGCAAAGAAGTTGCCACTCGAGGATGGAGTCAGAAGCGAGGATCATGACACCCACACAAGCAAAGGCGTAGCAGAAAGTGAGAAAGAAGGAGCAGAAACAATGGATGAGAGGAAGGAGGGGTACTAAAAGTGGGGATGCAAAGACCCACATAGAACGGATAAGACAAAAGGCGAGGGAGCAGAGGACATGACAGGCAAGTTCATAGGAATAGCAAGTATATTCCCACAAGAAAAGGCGTCCATCAATTACAGGAGAGACGGAGTGAAGGGAGGAGGGTAGACAAAATTATGGCGGAGAAAGAAGAAGGGGGAGAGCAAAACCAAACCTGTTGAATGTGATCAGTGGTGACGTTGCTGGGATAGTAAGCTGCCATCATGGGCTGCATCTGCATCAGGTGCTGCTGCATTTCTCAGTCCACCTCTTGTGTATATCAAAGAGTAAGTCACAAATAACTCAGCTCAAAACAAAGCTGAAGCGCGAGCAGAGAGCAAGAAGAGGGTTGAGGGGGTGCAAGCGCAAAGACAAGCAAGAGCCCTCTGCTTCTGCTCTACTTTTCACAGAGAGAGGGGAAATGGAGGGTATTGCAATGTCTGGATGGATATTGATTGGGTGCCTTGAGAGTTGGTCCATGGTGTTATCGTGTAACTCTCTCTCTCTCTCTCTCTCTCTGCTGAGTTCTCTAGAACTGCGTGTCCAGCAAAAGGTGGGTCACGTGATGGATGAGAGAGATAAACAGGGGGAGGTGAGAGAATATAAATATAATACTATTATAATGCTACTAATATTATTTTTATTTTTATAGGGGGACTGAGCAATAATAAAACCAGTAATGGCAATGGTGAAGGTTGGAGGCGCGTGGAAGAGTAGAAGGGCAATGGTGTCACTTAATAAATGGTGATGACGTCGGTGTGGTGTAAGAGATTCCGCCAGGGCCTTCTCCACGCGCTCTCGTCGCCACACGCTCCCTGGTGCCCATTTGCCTTTGTCTAGTAATCCCCGCTAACTAACGTCGATATCTGCGCCTCTCTCCCCCCACCCACAACAAACGTCGGTGTTCGTGCAAAATCATTGTCTGTCTCTACTCTTCATTCCCAAAATACCCCCAATTCCCTTCCCTTTTTCTATTCATTCATCCCCTTCCCCTTTGTTTTACCCTGCATTATTATTCTTTTAAATCTACGAGTACAAAATAATATCTTACAAATTGAAATAGGGGGGCATGGAATTTATGGGGTTAAATCACATCTTATGGCCCGTTTGGTTCAATAAAAATTGGAGGGGGGATTATGTTCCTTCTTGCGGCGATTGTTTGGTTCACTATTTACCCCATGAAATATTTTCTTGCCAGCCCCCATTCTCCAGTGTTTAAAAAACAATGGGTTCCCATAAAAAAATGGTGGGAACCCATTTTCTAATGCCTAAGAAATTCACCCAAATGCCCCTGATGTGATAATGGATTTGATATAAAGTGGTAAAAGATATGAGGGCAATTCACACAACTAGACCTGAAGAATAGATAAGAATAGATATAGAGGGCAAGTAACTTTTTCTAGGCGGCGGCGTGACATCCAATCAATCTCAAAAAACACATTGTTCTTCTTTGTCGATGTGGTTATTGTGTTCTTGTTTGTGTTGAATGTGATGCACCATGATCCTTGATTGCTTGTGTTGAGTTAAGCAAAGAGGCCTTGGCTTGCCAGAGTTGATTCGGAGCAGGTGGAGGTGGTGTGCATTCCATGCCTAGGAGAAATGTTGGTTAACTGCAACCTAATCATGAAGTGCCCATATGGTGAACGTGGGTAAATCTGTGATATTTCACAAGGAAAACGATTTTGACCAGATGTAGTTGGTGGTGGATGCAGAACGGTTGAGGGTGAAATTAGATAACCATGAGCCACCAATCACATGCATGTGGTTAAAATTGTTCATTCATTCATTTATAACCACAAGCGAATAGTGGGTATTTCATGATTAATGCTCTATTACTTTATTTGGAAAAAAGGGCAAACAAAGTACTAATTCTTATTAGCTTCACTCTTCATTAAAACTCGAAAAAAGAGGGTTATTTCATAAAAGTTTTAAATGGAAGTGAAAAGAGTAAGTTCCAAGTGGGTTATTTCATCAATTTGGTTGTGTGCAAATTTTACGCACCCTGCTCTCAAAATGCTTTATTTTTTTGATTGCATGATAACTACGGAGTGTTCCTTGCTAACATTTATGTTTAACAAGTTTGTGCTTGAATAATCCCCACTTGGCTTCCATTTTTCTTTTTCTTTTTTCCTTTTTAATAAAGTTTACTTGGATAAACCATTCTACTATTCTAGTGTAGGAGTTTCATGTTCGTTATGCTCTCCTGTTGGTGCTTTATTATATAGCTTAGAACTTGGGATTTATGTTGGTGTAGTTTTTCCACTGGGGCATGGTTTTTCTTAAAAAGCCATCCCCATGCCAGAAAGGTTTTTCCTAGTTGGTGATTATCTCTGATGATTTGCACCTTAAGAGGGTCAACATCATTATGGGGTTCAAAACATGGGGATTAGGCCCCACTAAACCATAAAGGTGGAATATAGATGGAGTTAATTTTTTTTGGTCAATGATGATACTCATTCTTATTCGTATAGAATGAAAACAGTGATAAATATAGTTTTTTCTTTTACCTTTTTACTACATTTTTACTCATGTAGTTAGTTAAGCCATAGTTATGCGGAATTATTTAAAGTGATTAACGATCATGAGTTGCCTATAGAATGCATACAGTCAGAGGGGCTAAAATAAAAACATAGCCCTTTAAATACGGGAAAATTCTTGTGAGGGATCTTTTTGGCAAAAAAAACCAAAAAAGGGACCTAAGAATCTGACAATCCCAGAAAGGCCCATTGGTCCTTTTCTGGGATAAATTCATTAAAAATTTACAATTAAATCAGGTCCTCATTTACAACAATTTTTTTACTCGTTTACAATTAAATCGATCTCATTTACAACAATTTTTTTATAACTAAATTAGTCTCATTTACAACAATATCAATACTTGGTTAACAACTATATCGGTCATTTACAACTCACCAAAATTAAACAAACCCAAAAAGGACCAAGGGACCCTTCCGGGATGGTCGATTCTTAGGTCATTTTTTGGGTTTTTTTGCCAAAAAGGTCCCAAAAAGGATTTTCCCTTTAAATACTCCCTCCGGTCCTAATTATAAGACAATATTTGAGAGTTAGTTTCGGTCATAATTATAGGATAACATTTTAATTTTTATCAATTTCTTCCTAAAATACCCTTATTTTATTCTCTCAAGTGTATTTAATTTTTTGTGGGTATATATATGTAGGTGCATAGACTCTTAGTCAGTGAAACTTTTAAATTGTTGGATTTTAATTTATTTACCGATCAGCTGACGTTAATTTGTGAATATTTGTACATATATGTATATCTGTGTGTGTGTAGATCTATGCATATGTGTATATGTGTGTGTGTACATATATGTATAGCCGTGTGTGTGTATTTATGTATAGATGTATATGTATACATACACATATACATATGTGTATATGTGTATATAGTAAGATCATTATTTCAATTAGAAAGCGTGTGAAAATGAAAATTCTAGGTCAGGGAGATATGTGGCAGGAGTTGTTGATTTACTTTTACTTATGTCATTTTAAATTTATATAAGGACATTTCAAAAAATGAGTAAAATTAACTAATTTAACTCCTTTCCTTAATCTCTTTAAAATTGGCTAAATATATTTTATAATTAGGACCGGAAGGAGTAATATTTGTTGAAATGGGGCAAAAATGTTTTTTTACTCATTTTTCTAACTGAATAAAAATTTTCTTATAAATCCTTTTTTTAAAACGGTGGTAAAATATATTTTATTCCTTTTGGTTCTATGTTTTCCCAACTTTTTCTTTCATCCACACGTAACTTACTTCGTTAGTCGTTGATGGGGGGTATAATGGTGGTCTAATTCAAAAGCGCGTGTTGATGATGGGATGGATATCGAATATCGAAGTGGGGAAAATGAGAGAATCAAACCGTACACTGTTACTTCATGGTCAAAGAATCGTACACTGTTACTCACATTATAGGTTTTACTGTTCAACCAACGGGCTCCCTTGTTTCCTTGTACACATTATATCTACATAGTTTATGTGTCAAAGAATCAAACATATTTTTTTACTTTTTTTTATATATTATTTTTATTTTTATTTAAATTATATCTTTAACTTCGATAAATTTTTTACAACCCGTATATCTAATTAATTAATTTTTATGACACTAGTGTTACAAATAAATATTTCGAATCTGGTAACTAAAAACTAATTAATTTAAAATATTAAGGATACAAAAAATATTTCAAAGAGTAATATATAATTTAAATCTAAATAAATATATTATATAAAAAAATATGTTCATATCTCGTACTTCTAATAAAGATGCATATAAAAAACACATAAATTATGTGCATATAACAAGGACTCCTTGTTTCCTTCTCCTTAACTAAGATCTGACAAAGACCGTATTGACTTTAATACATAGTGTTAGGCGTATATTTGCCTGAAAATTGCTTGGCGGAGCAATGTTATTATTGTAAACGACTTTTTAGGTTTAATGTATTCTTAGAAGTGTTAAAATAGAATAATATGATCAATTATCATTTATCATTATAAAGTTAATACTTCAATTTTTAACCAGGAAACATTTAAAGATATGGATCAATATTACTATATTTTAAAATTTCTGCAGTAACAATTAACCTAAAAAAATTTTTAGGTTAACACTACTCCTTAACAAAAAATTATTGGACAAATTTACACACGGGCCCTAGCATATATATTGAGCAAGCAGCAACAAAAACCAGGGAAAAGCACTAATATAAGAATTTTTTTATAAAAATTATACCTAATTAAAATAGATGAAAAACATTTTACCAAACGTAATGTCACTAATGGCGTAAGAGGGGTTTATGTCATTGACACAAAAGTGTCAGTGGCGCGTAAGGGAGTCTTACGCCACTCAATAATTGAGTGGCGCAAGGCATCCTTACGCCACTCAATTATTGATTGCCACACGCCACTCAATTTGAGTGGGCGTGTGGTTCTTTTAAAAAAAATTAAAATTAAAAAATAATAATAATAATAAATGATAAAAAAAGTGGAATAATTTAAAGCTCTACTTCATTTGATTTGGAGTAAAAAGAAATAAAGTATGGAAAAAATAACTCACTAAGAACGTCTTTTAAAAAATTACGTGGTACAATTTGGTTGTAACAACAGATCCCAAAACAAAGGGATCTATATATTTGTTACACACCAAATATTTATATAACAACAGTATTGATTTTGGGATCTGTATAAAAAAGTGTACCGCATGGATCCCAAAATCAATACTGTTGTTATACAAATATTTGGTATGTAACAAATATATAGATCCCCTGTTTTGGGATCTGTTGTTATAACCAAATTGTAACGCGGTACACCTTTTTATACAGATCCCAAAATCAATACTTTTGTTATACAAATATTTGGTGCATAACAAATATATAGATATTCCTGTTTTGGGATCTGTTGTTATAACCAAATTGTACTACGTAATCTTTTAAATGACGTTCTTAGTGAGTTATTTTAGCTCCATACTTTCTTTCTTTTGACTCCAAATTAAATGAAGTAGAGTTTTAAATTATTTCACTTTTATTATTATTATTATATTTAATATATATTTTTAAAGAAACACACGCAGAATCCCTTACGCCACTCAATTATTGAGTGGCGTAAGAATGCCTTGCGCCACTCAATTATTGAGTGGCATAAGACTCCCTTACGCCATTGACACACCAATGGCGTAAACCCCTCTTATGCTATTAGTCTAACTATATTACTTTGGTAAAATATTTTCCATTTGCTTTAATCAAGTAAAATTTTTGTAAAAATGTCTTATATTGGTGCTTTTCCCACAAAAACCACCCCAATCAATACAAAATTAAAATTGTTTCAGCTTTCAGGGATTCCAACTTTCCTACCTTTAATACATTAATATGTATATAATACATTATTTATTTATAAATAAATTTATGATAAATATATTATGAGAAAAAATCAATGAGGTCCAAAGGAAAAGAAAAATATCAAAAAAGTCCTAACCTTAAATCCTAAGGACTTTTTTTTTTTTTTTTTAATATTAATTACAAATTCCAATATCAAAAAAGTCCTTTTGTCAAAATGGTTTTTCATATTTTTAATTAGCTTTTTTCTCAGTCAAAATTTCTCTGAAAATATTGTTATCAAATGACTTTTCCTATTCTCAAAAGTTTTCCAAGTTTTTCTTCCGGCGTGTAGAATATTAGAACCCTAAAAAAATTTTAGCAACGGAAAAGCTATTTTGATAACAATATTTTCATAAAGAAATTTTGACAACAAAAAATGTCATTTTAACAACGATTGGAATTCCGTAATTGATATATAAAAAAAAAAACCCTAGAAAATTTTTTGATTGGCGATTTGGGGTTGAGACTTTTTTTATATTTTTTCTCTTCTGTGGGACCTCACTAATATTTTCCCTATAATCATTAACACAATAATGTCATAATACATGAAGTTTTCAATAAAATAATACTCTCTCCAGTCATTAATTTAAGGAGTTATATTTTGTTGGAGAGATTAAAGAAATTAAATAAGTTAATTATTTATCATTTATCTCGAAACTAATTTATCTTATAAATTAATATATAATCTTACAATAAAAAAAAAAAAATCATCTCCAAGCTATTGTTATAATTAAGTAGCTTATTTTACTTATTTGATATCTAAATAAATAGTCATCCAACTTTTATAATTAGAAGCGAAGGTAAGTATTATACAATTTAAATGATATGAAAATATATCACACTTCTGAGTTGTCTTCTAAAAGGTATTTTTATTCCTTTTTATTTTGTTTAATAGTCTCAATGAGACTTAAATATATTTGTTCTCATATGCGCCCTATGATATTGAAATTTAGTGTGATTAATAAGGGAATCATTTGAGTCTTATTAGGTTTTAATACTCGGTAGTATTATTAGTTGATTTCATTAATACACGTGAAGGAGTGAAAAACGTGATTATAACATGAAGGGGAGGGTGGATTTAACAAAAAACAGGGCAATATGATTGTAGGGTGGAGACGAGACAACGAATAGTAATAATGAAGGGGGGAAGACAGCTGGAGGAGGGGTCACATGGGTACGATACAGTGAGCAATCATAATCATGAATGATGAAAGGAGTCAAAGTAAAAGGTAGGCGCTGCTCCCAGGTGCCCCAACATGTCCCCCATCCTACAACGTAACTACACACCCTGCCTCTTCTTTTTCAATAATCCTCGTCACTCTCCACTGTCATTCCTACTAATTCAATTCTAATAAAATTATCATTAGTTGAACAAACTTGTCAGCTCTTGCTCGAGTACGATTCCCACCCATCTCTTTCTAATATCGCATCTTTCCTCAGCACAGTTTCCTTCTGGTCCTCTTGATACTGACTCATCCTGCACAGTATGGTCAATGTCACATCTAATAATGTTTTTCTGAATATTTCAGAGGCGTGGAGAAAGAGTCACCTCGACGAGAGACTATGATCAGCAACTCCCAGCATCCTCACAGCCAACAACCCCGCGTTGCGTGCGTTATTTATTGCCACTGTGGCCACAGGGACCCCTCCTGGCATCTGCATACCCAACAAGGATCATACACGTCAGTCACTCGTATATGCTTGCAAACACACGTCATTCTATCTCTCTTCCCCCCCATTTTCGCCTTTTCCTCTTGGATTTTTTTTTTTTTTTTTTTTTTTTTTTTTTTTTTTTGGGGGGGGGGGGGGTGTGGTTTTTTAAAAGAAACTACCTGGCATTGGCAACTCTAGATCCAAAATGTCAAACCCATCGCTAGCTCTTAACAAGTGTCAAACAAGAAAAACAACTAACATAAGATAGCTGTACAAGTATTCATTTAGTCAATACATTAAATACTCGAGCCATCATAACATTCCTAGGATCAGCCACGTTAGAAAGATTGTTACAAAACAGATGTAAGTGTTGCAAAGGCCTTGATGCAGGTCATAACATGAATTGGCGTAGTAGATAGAATAGATAACCAAAATCATTGATCAGTTTGTTGGGATGCAAATTCTTTCATCGGATGAGCTACATTTTTGTCATGTAATGGCTTTATCAGAACAAAGATGAAACCCAAAAAAAAAAAAAAAAGGACCAATGTGGCAAACCCAGAAGAAGCTAGCTGTTGCTGACATTTTGATAAGAGGCGTATCATGCAAGAAGAGATGTGGTATCGAATCTTTAACCATCATAACAGTAAGTTGAAAAAATATATACCTGAACAATTGACAAGAGGGAATCAAGCCCATCAAGGGAAGAAGCGCGAACAGGAACGCCAATGACAGGCAAGGGAGTAAGAGCAGCCACCATTCCTGAGATACAAAAAGTAAGTGCCATTAAGACGGTTAACCTTTAAGAAATATTTACACAGCACCTATTAACCTCACCTGGCAAGTGAGCCGCACCACCAGCACCAGCAATAATAACCTTTATGCCTCTCTCATGTGCAGAAGAGGCATATGAAAACATCATTTCAGGGGTTCGATGGGCCGAAACAATTCTTACCTACAAACTAACGTGAATAGCTAAGAACAAATCAAGGTTGTATAGGAACTCCCCAATAAAATAAATATCAACTAATTAAACCAAAAGCTTGATCTGACCTCATAAGGTACACCATAAGTTTTCAGTATTTCAGCAGCACTTTTCATTACAGGTAGATCTGAATCGGAGCCCATTATGATCCCCACAAGTGGAGCAACTATATACAACAAGCAATGCAAAAGGGCAGATATAAGTGCAAGAAGCGTACTCTGATTGCTAAATAGTTGAATGCAAAATAGGGGCTGATTAAGAGCAATATAAGAATCAGCAATGGGAGTAACTTTCTATTGTTTAGATTTTATGTTTTATTCTTCCTCTCAATAACCACTAACGTTTTCAGAATATAGAAAGTTGTCCTGTTTTGGCAGAATCATAAAAAATGCTGCATACATTTAGATGATAAGAAATTCCTCAAGAAAAAGTCAAGATGGTGGAACACGGTCAAGAAATTTCTCAATTAACTCAAAAAAAAAAAAAAAAAAAAAAAAAAGAAGAAGTTTGATAAGGGAAAAATAAAATTTCAAAGCTTGGGTAAAGACTAAATTCTCTTTCAACAAGACTAAAGAGGGATGAAATGTTAAGTAAAAATCTAATTACTAATTTTCAAGGAACAACATACGAATTGGATAGTGCATGGGACAGACAATGTGTGCTTGAAATGAGAAAAGGATACTAAGTATATTATATAAATATTAAGTACTTATTCTAGCTATTAAATTAATGCGTGAGATGATAAAGGAAAAATATGATTGACAAAACTATATTCTGTATATAGCCACATAAAGTAAGAAGTACATAGACAAGAAGTATAGAAAAAGATAAATTTGAGCCACTAACCAGCAGTTTTGTCATCTAATCTCTTTCCTTCAACCATTGCAGCAAGATTTCTTTCAATATTGCAGAGGGAAGGTCCCACAATGGTTATATGCCCCATCTTTCTTTGCCTTCTCATTTCTAACAATATTGTCATAACAATGTTTATTTGTATGGTATAATATGCATGTACAGAGTGCGAGTGATCCAAGTCCAACATTAAAATTAGAGATCAAGGAACCAACATAACATAAAATACATTGGCAGAAGGTTCACCTGGCTTATCATACCAATGAACAGTAGCTCCAGGAATGGTCAGTGCCCTTTCAATCAATTGATGAGCTAAACGGAAACCACGCTCCCCCTATGATCAATCATTAAGCAACCGCTCAATAATCCTTCAAGAGTTAGAGTATACAGTTTCTAAATATGAAGCAACGTTTAAAATCTAGGGGAAAGATGCAATTTTAACAACAAACTTTACTAAAAAGGGCAACTGGCACCATAAACTTTTTTGGGTGCTAAAATGCACATGAACTTTATAAAAGGGGGGAAGCAAAAGGCAGATACGAAAAATACGACTTAATAAAATTAAAAGAAGTTGCTGCCAGGGTTTTACACAAACAAAGTCAAAGAAAATTGAGGGCCTCACGGAGAAGAAATTGAAGACAATGAAGGTTAGGTCTGGGACGGAAATGGAGAAGTGATTGTTTGGGTTTATGATGGCGGCATTGTGAAAGGGAAAAAGTATGTCCACTGCTCCTATTTCTCCTTCAAGTATTAATGTATTAATGGTGAAGGTGAGTGGGGAAAAATGCTATGAGGATTTGGGAACATGTAATGCAGGTTGTTTTGGGAGGTGCAAAGAGGCTCATCCAAAAGGAAGAGGCTCATGTGTCAGTATACAGATTTGTAGATGTTTGTTTGATGAATGCAAGAGTTGCATTGAGACCTTGGGACAACTTGGGACTTGTGTCCTGGATGATTGTAGATCTGCTTGTATTGCCAAACACCCTTATACCAGAGCCAACGGTGCTTGCTATAAAGTTGGTGCTCCTTCTAGTAGTGACTGTTGGTGTGACTAAGATGGCGGCATTCATCAAAAAAAGCATCATCAAAGTCCACTGCTCCTTCAAGTCGATCGACTTGATTGCTTCTTCCCTTCTAAGTTTCGACCTCCATTCGGCACCTTAAACCTCCACTCTGCACCTTCGATCGCATCCCACCCCCCTTCTAGCCTTCGGATCCCTAACCCTCACTTTTATCTCTATCGACTTCTTTACTGGAGGAGGATGGAGTTATTTCACAACCACCAACCTTCTTTGGTAGACATTAATGGAGTTAGAGCAAGGGTGAAGAAGATCTTATGTTGTTGAGGTATTCGGTCAAAACGGTCAGATGCATAAAAAAATTGACACATGTACAATTCGTGGGACCCACGTAACGTCCGTTAGTGCCAACATAACGGTTGTGTTACAAATGCCCCCTTTTGTAAAGTTCATGTGCATTTTAGCACCTTAAAAAAAGTTTATGGTGCCGGATGCCCCTTTCAGCAAAGTTTGTTGTTGAAATTGCACCTTTGCCCTAAAATCTAAACCATGACTCCATGACAACAAGAAGCAATTACATCTAACTTAACCTTCCATCACTTCTCTCCTCCAATCAATTTTTGGCGAATTCATCTGTATCACACTTTAACCACTAGTGTTTTTTTTAGCCATAACCACAAGTAGATTTAACTACATCACTCTAGCAAGGAGAGGCCGGGGAAACAAGCCTCTCCTTCGAACTTCTAGTCAATACAAGCAAAAGATTACCTCTTCTTCACCTAGAACGTTATACATAACAGCAGCTGGAGTTTTCATTGATGTATCACCAAGAGGAAGACCAACAACAGCCCGTAAATGCTGCTCAAATTGTGAGGTGTAGCAAGACTCAATTGTGTGATGCCCACTATTGTGAGGTCTAGGAGCCACTTCATTTAATAAAATCTGCCAAGAAACGAACATAGATGCAGTCACAATACCAAGAGATGGGAAGAAACAAATGTGATGCATATGTGACAATATAAAATTTACTAAATAAGAGGAAGACATAAGGTATTTAAAAAGTAAGGGAAAAAAATATGAAGGTGTGTCTAAAGTTGAAGTAAATTCCCAACCAGTCCGTCACTTGTCAAGAACAATTCAACTGCAAACACACCAGCACCTTCCAAAGAGTTAACAGCCTTCCGAGCAACTTCAGTCGCACGTTCACTAATCGACCATTTCACGTTAGCAGGAGCCTTAACTATGTGACATATGTTGTACCTACAACAAACCACAAATCCTTTAGCCTATTGGTAACTGTGGCATAACAGTGCATTGCGTGGCAGAATTTTCAATTAATATCTTCCGTAGACCTTAGTTGAGTATATCACATGTTACCTGTGAATGGTTTCGACAACCGGGTAGCAGGAAATAGAACTATCTCTTCCTCTTGCCACAATGACAGCTAACTCCTGCCATTTTTTCAGAAGCAAAAACATTAGAGAATCCATAACAAAAGAATATGACCAGCCAAATTTATTTAATCCTTTAGTTAGGGACAAAGAGCATATAATTAGCAAGAGTAAATTAAATAAATGTTCTTGGAAGTTTAATGAGAATCCTTTCACAAGAGCATTTTGCAAGATTTATAATATTGGAATGGGTTCCATATCAAGCATTTGAGATTTGAGGAAAGAAATAAAGTGTACACGAGTGAATCATGTAGAGATTAATAACAATAATTACTACTTTATTGGTATGTCACTAAACCCCACTTCGCAGACTCAATGGAATTGATCTCCTTCTTGTCTTAAGAAGAGGTCTAGGTCAACTATTGGATTATTGATTGGAAAAATCTAGAAATAAATTCATCATCAACTATCAGTTTGGATATTCACCTTAACAAAAGGTGCCCATTTCTCCACATATAGCCCACGAACAAAACCACCAAGAGCTGCAAAGTAGGGAGAAAATAATTAAACAGGTGGGATTTTTGTCTATAATTGACTAAAGCATGAGCTCAAAGATAACTTTTCCTTCACTCTCTTTCTCCTCAAAGAAAATAAAGGAAAATAAAATTCACCTATCAGCATAATAAAAGGAAAAGAATAGACCTATTAAACAGATAATAACCATTTATAGCAGAAGGGAGATCCTCTTCACTTTTAGCGACAGCATTTCCACGCCCATCATAAGCTAATTTCCTACTCTTAATCATAAGAGGATAGCCAAAGATCTCTCCTGCTCTCTTAGCACCTTCAAGATCCTCTATCTGTTCAATATATCATTCGCATGTTCTCCAACATTATTCAAAATATTCATAAAGTTCAATTAGGAGCTTATAAACAGTACCAACCTGCATAAACTCGGGCAGTGGAATGTCATGCTTGGAAAAATGCAACTTTTGAAGATATTTATCCTGTTATATGTTGAACAAGTAATATCAGGAAAACCACTCACAAAATTGCCCGCTTCTTAAAGTTACAAGATATGCAAATCAACAGGTCCATAGATGTTGTTGGGGCCACGAACAAATACAAGATAGAAACACTCAACCTATCCTTAACTTTAAATGGGGGCTCCTATAAGAATTAGGAGATATTTGATTGACAAATTTGCACCAACACGCCAGAAAATACCTGAATGATTCGTACAGTAGAGGCTTTGGGTTGGCAGTCAACTCCATGCTGTTCAAGTTTCTCCAATGTAGCAACATCAACATGTTCAATTTCAATAGTCAATACTCCACATCTGAATATCCATGTCAGATCAGAATACAAAATATTTCCACAAGATAGACTTAAAAAAACACAAATTGAAGGAATATATATATATATATATATATATATATATTGCATAGAGAATCCAACCTCTTCGCAAATTCCTCAACTGTTGCACTGTCATCAAAGCTTCCAACCATATGATCAAAAGAAGTTGAACTTGCCGGGCAGTTCTCTTGTGGATCTAAAACCATGACTTTAATGGCCATCTGAGAAGCAGCTTGGCATAGCATTCGACCAAGCTGACCTCCTCCCAAAACCCCAACAATGATTTCAGAGATTCCATGGACAGGGAGTTCATCAGTACTACAAACAGAAAATCATGGTAGTAATTCGTGAGATTTTTACCCGTAGATGTTTCAGTTTCAGAAGTTCATTCTAGAAAAATGGTGTTATAAAACAGAAAAGGGTTCTAATTACGGTGGGCGTATGACAATATCAATCAGGCCATCAGAATCACAAATGGGAATGAAGCTGTATTGGAATTAAAAAATAAAAACAATGCAAAAAAGAGTGAGGAAAAAAACAAAAGCAAAATAGGTGACTGGCAAACCTGATAGAAAGATCATCAGGTGATGCTTGTGGAGGGCGATTCATGAAGAGCGGGGAATGATGCTCTTTTATCTTAAAAGAACATAAAGAAGGGCGACGACCCCCCAGTATAAAAGATGAAGTCTTTGGGGAATAAAAAGATGGAGTGAAGGTGTTGTGAGGAGACAACACCGGGCGCGTACTGTGAAGCATGCCCAAACTTCACTTTCGCTCGCCGCTCTCTCAAGTCTCTATGCGTCTTCCGTCTTCCGCTTCCCAACTCTTGGACTGAGCTTATAACACACCAAGCCGATGCGAATCTGTTTGCGAGTAAACTATACGCAGTTTTCCGGCTCAAGGGAGGAGTGTATGCCCTGTAAATTTTTATTCTTAAAAAAATATATTTCAAAAAAAAAAAAAAAAAAAAAAAAAAAAAATTTTTACACGGTGATTTTCAATTATTCATGTTGTTGTAAAACTCACGAATTAATTTTCCCTATTTACCTTTTTTGCAATTCTTCCGTACAAAATTAAGTTGAGTCACTAGTAAACTGCATCTTAGTTATAATCTCATATAAACTAACGAGTTTACTCACTGTTAACAGTTTTTCCCTTTCTAACTTATTAATTCACTCCTAAACTTGTTAATTTTATCTATATTTGATCATAATCAATGGTTGGCTTCGTAGGTGAATTTTATATAAATTCCTTTGTCAAGCATGATACATTAATGTTGATGTAGTTAATTTCAAATATTTGATTTAAATCTTTTTCTTTTTTTAGATGTCTTTTGTTAAAATATTTTCAAATCAATTTTCTGTTATTTTTTATTTTAATTAATTAATTATACACTGTAAATATCTATTTAATGATAAAAGTAAACTTTTTCAAGTTTCCATTACGAGGTAACATAACGGTCATGAGTTTACTTAAACTCATAAGTTTGAACAATTTTACTTATTCAATTTGTTTAAAGTAAATATTTCAATATTCAATTCTTAATAAGTTGCAATTTATTCCTTTTTTTCATTTTATTCCCGATAGAGATTAGTTTTAGTAAATTTGTGCTGCGATTTTATTTAATAGGACGATTCTGTGTGTGTTTTTGGGGAAGCACATAAGGTGCTTGTCCCTTATGTGCTTGTCCCTCTTGAGGGACAAACACATTTTATTTTATTTTTTAATATTAATTTATATGTTAGTTTTTTTAGAATTTTTTTTGCACCTGCAGATCTCAACTTAATTAGTTTCTAGTTCTCCATATAGAAATATCTATCTTATAACACCAAGGTAGGTAGAAAATTAATTAATTTGAGATAATCGAAATGCAAAAAAAATTCCAAAAACTAACATATAATTTAATATAAGTAAATAAAATTTTAAAAAATAAAATAAAATGTGCTTGTCCCTCTAATTAAAGAGACAAGCACATAAGAAGCATATAAAGACAAGCACCTAATGTGAACCCGTGTTTTGGTCATGTGTAGATATGAATGTTGGTCACGAATTTTTAGCTTTTACTTCATTCATGATTGTATACTTGTTAGATCACGTTTGAGACATTTAAAAATATTTATTTATATAAATCGAGACAAAGCTCATCTCATATTATTTTTTACCTTATATATTATAAATCATAATTAAAAAATTGGTTTTAAGGCTTTAATCGCTATTTCAACCTATCACTATTTTCTTCATGCTAAATAAAAAAATCATGGATTTTTCAATTAACCATGATCGTTTATCAATTCGTACTTTTATTTTATGCAGCTATTTTTAAGTTTTTGCCTGCTTACAATAGCAACCAGTTTGATGTTCCCAACACTTTCTTTTCTCCCGAAATTCAAAATAGGAGTAAAAACATGAATATGGAAGTGGTTCGATGATGCAAGAAGAAGGGGTTTGAGTATTTGTGAGAGTGGGAGTAAGGAACAAATGCACACAAGAACTCCTACATAGAATATACTCCCTTCCTTTCTATTATAATTATAAGATTAAATTGATTTTTATAGAGAAAATAAGTAAACTAATTAAATTACTTTAGAGTTTTTTTTTAAAAAAAATAATAATTAATTTGATTAATAAACTAATATGTAATATAAAGATCCACAGCATATAATACGACCAACTAATATTTGCTTAGTTTCTTAAAAAAAAAAATCTACCAGTAATGTTTGAATACACGTGGACGTGGGGTGAACAGAAACAAAGATGAGCTCTACACTACAAGTGGCCTCTTGTACACTAATGTGATGCCGTCAAGCCTTCTCTACCCTCGCCGTAAGCACTCAATGGCCCATCCTGTCCCCTGCGAATCACAACCACAACACAATTGGCAAAAGCTTAGCTTTGTCATTTTTTATCACTGATCACTGATCACAAGCAGCTGGTTCTGACTTAGTCTTGGCTGCTGCACGAGCCACCACCAGATTGTCAAACTTGTCTGATTTGCCCAGCACTATCTCAATCTATAACGCCAACCAACACACTGTCATATAAATCAAATCACCCTCTGCAACAGTATATATACAAGCTAGCCCTCTCAATCTATAAATAGAAAATCACATATTCCATTCATTTGGAACCCACCTTGGACTTCTGCAACAGGCGCCCTCGATTCTCACCCTTCATCCCTATTGTAGACGTCAAAACTTCTGTTCCATTCCACACACACACATATATTTGATTCTATCAGTTACAATCCCCGTTTTGCTAACACACGTGCAAGGAAGAAATCACACATACGTACTCTTCTCAGTGGCCAGTCCATTGTTCTTCAAGATCTCAGCAACTGTCACAACTGTACCAATAGCTGTACACAGCACAACCATTATGCCTGCTTACCCTCGTTGATTAATTAAGCATATTATAACATCACTCTGATGTACAAAGAAATCCAGCATCTCAGCTTTTAGTAGCCCGCCTTTTTGGATATTTAACTAACATACGTGTTCAATATATCTACGACCAGAGACATTTCAATTTCCAGAGTACATCATGAGAGGGGGGGGGGGACAAATCAGGAAGTAAATGGATAATTACTTGTACATGCAGATGAACATAAATTTGGTATCTTCACCGGGTCTAAAGATATGAACCATAGCATTCCACCCAGCTTTTATACACTTTTTCTCAAGGAGATTACTTATAAATCCGTCAAAAGAATTAAAATAAAAAATAAAAAGGTTGATGAGCAGGTAGGTAGGTTTAAGAGAAACAAGTACCCATTCCGAGAGCAGAAAGCTCAACCTCATTATGTTGCTGCATAATGTACCTCTGCACCGAAGAAATGACATATCACATCTTTTAAACTAGATGTATCTTTCATTAAATTCAAAAAAAAACCAAAGGAGCATGAGGAAGGTAGGGGCGGGAGTGGGAGACGCCATGGTGAGAAGAATGAGCTGGATCGGAAAAGTAGGGGCATTCGTTAGAGGAAGGTTTATATATTGGTTTTGAGCAACGATAGGATCACACGTGACAAAGCAATGGAAATTACACCAAGTGGATTTTAATAATGCATTCCTAAATGGGGATCTAACAGAGGATGTCTACATGGAACAACCTCCGGGATTTGTACAAAATGATGCCACTGGAAGACCATTAGTTTGCAAGCTCAAAAAGGCTCTATATGGCCTAAAACAAGCACTAAGGGCTTGATTTGTGAAACTCAGCACTTTTCTTCAAACACTGAAGTTTGTACCTGCAAAAGTTGACTCCTGCTTGTTCATTAAAAAGGATGACGACAACATCACATACTTGCTGGTCTATGTGGATGATTTGGTGATTACTGGTTCAAATGAAGACATAGTGCAAGAACTTATCAGTGAAATGAGTTCAATGTTCTCCTTGAAAGACTTGGGTGAACTCTTTTATTTCTTAGGAATTGAATTTCAAAGATCCTCCAGAGGCATCCATTTAACCCAAAGGAAATATATCCACAACTTGCTATCAAAAACTCAAATGACTGAGGCCCATGCATAAGCATCTCCAATGGCTGTCAATGTTCCTTTGTTTGCTAAAGACAGTTCACTTTTTGCTGATCCTCAGTTGTATCGCAGCATTGTGGGATCATTACAATATCTATGCTACACCAGGTCAGATATAGCCTTTGCGGTAAATAAACTCAGTCAATTTTTGCAGGAACCAACTATAAAGCAATGGGAGTGTGTGAAGAGACTCCTTCGCTATCTTAATGGTACAAATACACATGGATTACTCATAAAACCAGTAGAACAGTTTGTCATTCAAGCCTACTCTGATTCTTATTGGGGTGGTATTACAACAAAGAAAAACAAAAATGATAAAGAAATTCAAGTGATTCCTGAAAACAAAAGATCAACAAGTGGTTACTGTATATTTCTTGGTGCAAATCCTATCTTGTGGGTGTCAAGGAAACAACAGGTTGTCTCTAGGTCTGCCACTGAAGCAGAATATCGAAGTGTAGCTGATTCCATCACTGATTTGATGTGGGTTCTATCACTGTTGAAGGAGATGCACATAGATGTAGTCAAAACACTTTGCATTTGGTGTGATAATACTGGTACAGTGGCCTTAGCATCCAATCCAGTGTTGCATTCTAAAACTAAACATGTAGAACTTGATGTACATTTCATCAGAGAAAAAGTAGCAGCAGGAATTGTGACTGTAGGACATGTTCCAGCAAGCTATCAGGTTGCAGATATACTCACGAAACCACAAACTTATGGGATGTTTGCCTTCTGCAGGAATAAATTGAACATCATTTCAACTGATGAAGTACATAATGGAGTGTAAAGATGGGCTGTTTCTCAGCAGGGAGGATGTTAGTAAAATGTACTTAGATAGATCAGATCAGTTAGAGCTCATGCCATGTCTATGCCACGTGTTAACTTCTGTTAGTATTCTGTTATGAGAGAGTCACGTGTAGTGTAAGCTGTTAGTGTATTCCACATCACATTACAGTCCTTGGTCATGATCTATATAAGTTGTACTCCTCTTACACTTCAATATAACTTTGCATATTCTATCTGAATTATTTCTTCTTCTCTCTGATATTAAAAAGGTAGGTTTAAGAGAAACAAGTACCCATTCCGAGAGCAGAAAGCCCAACCTCATTATGTTGCTGCATGTACCTCTGCACCGAAGAAATGACATATCACTTCTTTTAAACAAGATGTATTTTTCATTAAATTCAATAAAAAACCAAAGGAGCATGATGTGTATTGAATATATATATATATATATACCTTGGCGAGATTAACGTAAAAGAAAAGAGGCTTCTTAGTGTTGGAAACTTGGATTCTGTTCTTCTTCTGGGGATGGGTGGTGGCGGGAGTGGGAGACGCCATGGTGAGAAGAATGAGCTGGATCGGAAAATTAGGGGCATTCGTTAGAGGAAGGTTTATATATTGGTTTTGAGCAACTATAGGATCACACGTGGCGCCTTGGACGGGGTCGTTGCAACTTGCTGGCTCACTTCTTCCCCCGAAAACTGAAATAGCACATACATTGTTTTGTTGATGACCTTTTTTTTTTTTTGGTTCATCACATGGGCCTCCTTTAGTGGGCTTTCTGTGCCTCTTCGTTTTCTTTTTACTCACACACACATCCCTCGGTGGCCCATAAATTGTAACATATGAAATTATTTATGGCAAAAAACACGCAACAAAATCGAATCGTAAAGGAGACGACCATGGGGGGTCCGTTCAATGATGCCTGCTGCTCTGTGAGCATTTAGTCCTGCGCCAAAAGAAAAGCATCGCTCTTACCTTGTTAACTAAGCTTCTGTCAATGCAAAATAATTCCTTTAAACTGGAGTTTACAGAGCTGTTTAAAAAAAAAAAAAAAAAAAAAAAAAAAAAAAAAAATACTAAATACAGAGCTGGTTGATTCATTGTATGCATGAAAGAAAAAAAATAAGAAGATTGCAAATTAGAGAATTTGTGACAAATACATATAGAAATGATACAACTAAGTTGGTCTTGGATAAAGGTGTCATATAACAATAATCTGGTTCTCTTTAATATTATTATTTGGTGGTACTACGATATATTAGTTTGGTATAGTTTGCTTGCAAAGATTGTTACAGTTACATTGATTATGTCTGTTCCTTTTATTTTAGTTAGCAAGTGAAGAAATGTTTGGCCTCACATTTACGTCTGTCTCATTAGAAAATGGGGATGACGATATTCGTATGAGTGGTTCCGTTAAGCGCTGTCAAATTGCTATCATGGATTATGATGATCCCACCACCGAATAGAAGTTTCAGGGCAAAAGCCAAAAAGAAAAAAAAAACAAGAGATGGTCAGGAATATAAAGGGCAAACGCGGGGGTCCACGTATCAGGATAGATAGATGGTGGAGCCGATTAATAAAGTGGTATGGGGATGTTGATCGCATCCCAAATTAAGTATAAACGTTTATTTGATCGGTTACTCCAAAAGATGCATGGATGAGTAGTTATTATTGTTGTCGAAGGAATCAGAAGCAGCAGCAGTTTTTTTTTTGGTTGAACGGCAGCAGTTAAGGAAAGGAAAGGGTTTCAGGCATACGTTGGGTGACATGTAGATGTCTCAGGTGTATGAGTGTACGTAGGTTGTAGGTGTGGTGATTAATCAACAAAGTGTGGGGGTTGAGATGGGCAAGTCGTTATTGCTGAAGGGAAAGGTTATTGGCATGTCCAATGTTTGGATAGCGTATATGCATGTTGTGTGTGGGTTCATTTATATATATACATGCAGGGTATTGAATGACATGATTCAGGCACCTTGCTACGCATTGATGATGTGTGTGTGTACTGTGTAAATAAAGAATGAAGAGTGGGTGGCCAGTTGGATAGTTGAGTTGAATGCTGATGAAGGCGGGGTTTAATAATTAATAAATAGCAATAAGAGAGAGAGTGAAGTATGAAGAAGGGGAGGGTTAATGGGAATGATTTGGTGTAAGTGTAGTAAAGAACAAGGAACTCAAAAGGTTGAAATTGTTAATAAGACACGTACAGGATGTGCGGTAGATGGATCAAATTAAACGCAACAGGCGGAGGAATTATTCCACTGATTGCGGTAGGTTTCCTACTGTACTGGTTGAGGACGGCGTTAGGTATACTCCACTATAAGTTACTGGTACAGTGAAACACGAAAATAATTAAATATATGGCAAGTCCGTGAATTGGGTGGCTGACACTGGAACCTGGATAGCATTATTAGATTTAGAAGTTCCAACCTCTAGGTGCTCCCGTTAATGGTTTCAAACCAACCAACCTCACGTCCTTTTCTTTTTTCATTTACGTGTATATGGTCGAGCCCACAAACTGATACAGTGATTCAAGCATGCGAGATTTGTTTTCAATAAAGAAACTTGTTAATCAGAATACACGACGATCGAAGTTAGTAACAGATAAATAAAATAATAGTTCATTTAATGTGGAAGGCAAGAAATGGCGTGTTTGGGTTGGAGTGGGTATAAATGGAGATGGAGTGTACGTAAGTATTGGGGCCGGGTGAGCAATGTAATGAAACTTGGGAAAAGAGAGGCAGATAATGGAGGAGCATAGTGGTGAGGGAGCTCATAAGACAGATCGAGATGGCTTTGATTTCAACATACGGCCGGGAATTGGGGAAATGAAATGAGTGAAAAGTTTGAATTGAGGAAAGAAAATCAAATCAGTCCCTCCCTCCAAGGGACCTTCGAATTCAAAAGCACATATCTTACAAATTAAAGCGACAGAAAAGCTAAAAAGTGACCACCCCTGCCACTCCTTTCCAACATACTATATATAAAACACTATTTGACTCTGCTTTTTCCATTCTTTTTCTTTTTCTCATAGATGTCGGCTTTTATTCCCGCATAAACGTCCAACTAAAATAATACACCCAAACTTAATATAACTATAACGTAGCTAGTGCACGCATATGTGATGGGACGGCTGACTCCGCTGATAATTCAAACGACATTCCCCCACGCAACCATGCAAGGCCCTCCACGCACACCCCAACCATCCTCCTTAATTTTTACACCGCAACCACAACTTATTGTACTCTACTTATGTTATTGTGTCCTCTCTCTCTCTCTCTCTCTCTCTATATATATATATAGCAATTAGCTTGCAAGTAATTAAGCTGCTGCTGTCCGTGATCGATATATAAATCAAATTAAGTGCTGCACATATATATGTTCGCTCCAACAATTTTCAATCAATTTATTCACCCATCTTGACTTCAACTTCCTTCCTTCTTTCTTTAAATAAATCACATGCAGTGTGTAGTTTTCTTTTCCTTTTCAATTGATTCTGTGTACATGTTACAAGTTTACAATAGGGATAGAGCAACGTTACTATTACCATGTCATGTTAGATTAAGTTTCAATTTTTGGGATTTAATGTTATATAAAAATATTATTATAATATAAAATATAACATTAAATAGTATTAAATTTCAGCCATTGAGACTTAATCTTACCTTAATCTTATCGTAGAGACATTCAGTGCAAAGGAAACAGAGAGAGGCGATTGGAGACGTTATATTCCTTTTCCTTACAACATCGATATCGTCTCACACCCTTTATTTAAGGACAATGTTTCCATAGACAATTTAAACTTAAAATTTGGTTTATAAACAGAAGAAGAAAAAAATCTTGCATGTGACTTTCTTTGAATTAATACCAAAGGCACATTTGGTTTACTATTTTTGTTAAAAAAAGAAAGAAATTAAAAAGATGATGTATATGTATAGTAAATTTTCATATAACAGTGAATAATGGGTGATGTTTGAACTGTAAAGAGTTGAGGTAAGGATTGGGAAGGCTTGATTATGAGATTGCTAAGGATTGAGATATCAGTCGATGCCTGTAGATGTGGGAAAGTATTGCTATATATATATATATAATTATTTGTTGGGGAGTATAATTAGAGGGTGAAAGAATTTAATCGATACGAGGGAGGAGGGAGATGTCAGGATTTGATGTGCTCTCTATAAATACAGCACCGACCATGCCACTAATATAACTACTACTCACCTTCCTCCTCCTAAATATTCATTGCTCACTGTCACTGCACCACGCGTCACGTGACACTCCATGTCCAGACAACCCTAATTTATGTTGCACCCCCACCCCGCTTCTTCTGTCCCCACATGCACCCTCCATTTAATTACTCCCCCGCTTCTACCAACTATTTATATTTAGCGGGTAAAAGAGTAACAGAGACAAAGTGCTCCGCAGAAACCCAGTGCACCACTGCTCAGCTTCTTTCACAAGCTCCATCCATATCCATTAAAAATATCCATTTCCCGATCCAAACAGGTTTGTGACAAACTTGGTTCTGTACAATATTTCAATTTATTAGTATTTAGAAATGGATAGGAAGTATGATAGGTAATAAATAATTATGAAATAATGATATGTCCTGTTAATTACGGGGAGGGAGGGTGGCGTCCAGATCAGCAGCGGAGCCGAAGTGGATTTGCGGGGCTTATCAATCAATTTGTCCGTTTTTGGAGGGAAGTGGGTCAGACAAATTTCCGGGGGGATTCAACGTCAAGTCTGTTCAAATTTCACTGTCCCTTGTCACCGTCAATCCTTCGCCTTTGACAACGAAAGTACCAATGTTTCCCAACCTCCAAGTGAAATCCCCGCTCTATATATATCCATTATTATTTATTACCCTCCCCAGGAAAAAAAATAAAAAATGTATTTTATAATTAGCCCCTAAAAAAAAAAAAAAAGTTTCTGTGAACCTCCCTCGAGAACAGGAATATTATTTACAAATTTATTTGTTCTATTTTGTACGTACAGGGAGCAGAGAGAGAGAGAGAGAGAGAGAGAGGCAGAGCGGCGAGGAGGAAGAGGAGGAGGGATCTTGCCAGATCTTGACCGAAATCTTCACATTCTCAGCTCACTGTGGTGCGTTTCTCCCTCTTCAAGTCTCTAATTTTTTCAATCTCTGCAATGTGGGTGTCGATCTCCGGTGTTGCTGCCATGAGATTTGAGCTCCCTCATCTGCTGCTTTGGGGATCTTTCTCTCTCACCCCTGTTTCCGTCTGTGGGTGTGGGTGTCTTCCACAACTCTTCTGCGAAACAGAAGACTATATATTTTCTTTTCACCTTTCATCTCGTTATCCCCCATTGCAGTGCTAGCTCCTGGTTTTGGGTAAAAGGATTTCAAGATTATCTGTACCTCATATTCTTCAATGGGTGCCTAATTCGTGGATTGAAACGCCAAATATTACCTGTTTCCTTTTGGAACCTCATATTGGGCCCAAACCTGGGGTTTTATTCTGCAGGGCGTCTACATACTCTTGATATTTAATCTTTAATGCGTTACCGATGTCCATGTATTCGTTCTTTTGTTGTTTTCTCGGCGTCTTGGGTTCAAGCTGAGGCTTTTTTTTCTTTTTGCTTTTTGAATAATTTGTCTACCAAAAAAGAGCCTTTCATTTTAAAACCCAGCCTACGGATCATGAAATGCTTGTTTTATGATGCTATGAAGTTTCACACTCCTATCAAAATATCTTTTCTGATGAACGTTGATTCTGCTAGAAGAACATTTTCCTTTTGAATTGAGCAGTTGTCATCTTTTCTGTTAAATTTTATTTGCAGCGGAATCTATGTCATGCCATACTTCCGCCCTTTAACTTTTTTGTTTTAAGTCTGTTCTCCTTGTCATCTATCTCTCTACCTGTTTTTCTTTCTATCTCGTGGGGTGGAGTTGGAGTTTGGGCACTCCGGACTTGTAGTTTTATCTATCGTGAATATTGAGCCGAGGTGGAAGAATGTTCTATTATTGTTCTCTTCAATGAATGCATATGTAGAAATTTTAGTCTAAGGTCAAAGTGATGGATTTTTCTTTTTCTTTCTTCAATCAATAGCTACATTTTCAAACTATTATGCTGCTTAACCTGTAACCTGAATCATGCAGTGTCATGGGGAGGGAAGTTACTGGCATACATGTTGTGGACAAGAGGCCAAATCGTATCGTAGCGACTTCAAATGGCAGTTCCAGTAATAAAGTACATGTTTCTCCCAGAATTGCTGGAGTTAAGCTCGAAACAGAGGATCATGAGGTCATGGAATGTGCTGAAGTTAATTCGTTTATTGAGGAATGTCATGAGAAAAATGAGAAATCAGAAGCACAGACGGACGGTGACAGTAAAAAGCTAAGCTCACCTGCTGCAAGATCTACGGCTGTGGAATTGGAACCTACAACCCACTCTGTTCCACTCTCATCTGATATGGCTGCTGAAAAGAATGACTCTGACACGCTCAGTGTTGGTACTGAAGGTGTTATGACTGGTTTGAACATGTCCTTGAATGCTAACAACACACATTCACCAAATTCAACAAAGCATTTGCAGGTAAGTGGAAGTTTCAAGTTTCAACGGCTTACTAGATGTTATGCCATCGTTTTTTTTTTCCCTTAAAAGATTTTTATTAAGAAACCGCTTTAATGGAGTTGCATTTCTATATATGGTTGTTCGTGATTGTGCTTGAGAAATTTAGAAGGTGGAGTTGTTACTGGCTTATTGAATAGTGGTGCTAAGATATTATATTCTTTATGTATGTTTGTTGACATTACATGAGTAACTATAACTGAGGATTTGTTTTCCCTCCTGCCATCGTTAAACTAGTAATTCTAATTCAAGAGACATGTCAAAATGCAAGTAGAGATAACTGGTAAGACTTCGTTTATGTAGCAACGATTGAATTTTTTTCAACTGAATTCTTGAAATAATCACTCTCTTATGAAAAGCAACCATCCATAGAAAGAACTGTTCAGAATATTGAATCTACCTGCTCTATCGGTTAAAATTGGTATTTTGTATATATTGTTCGGTATTGTTGTTTTAACTAAGATTAGTGATGTGCAAAATCTTATTCTTTATTTTCAGACAAACTCGCCTTTTTCATCAAGGAAATCCTTGCTCCATGATGATGATGATAATTGGTCTCTTGCTTCCTCGTATCCTTCAAACTTTATAATATTCTGATGTAATTATTTGAACAGCGAGCTCTAGATATGGTGGAAGGACCTAAGCAGCTGCCGTACAATTATCTGATATCTCATATGGGTTTTAATTATAACTGTTGTTTAACTCTAGATATTGTTGCAATTGGCTAGATTCACATCTAAATAACACGACAATTGCTTGGCTATTTGTTCCTTTAACCACACAGTAGTGCTGCATCTGCCCGCACAGCTAGATCTAGGGTGACTGTAGGTTCAGCCCCTACATTTAGATGCTCAAGCCGTGCAGAGAAACGGAAGGAGGTATTCTTTTCCAGAAGTAAATTTGATATATTTTTGTGAGGCAGACTGATTTTGAGCTGGTGTTATTATCTTCACTTTGGTTTTTCCATCCAGTTTTATCTGAAGCTAGAGGAGAAGCAACGAGCTCTTGAAGAAGAAAGAAACCAATACAAAGCAAGGCACAAGGTACAGTGTTTGGCTTTTTCCGTTTCCTTTAAATTTCCTTTGCCGAAGCCTATTGATAAGGGTGTATTGTTTTCTGTTTCTCCCCCATATTGCTTTTTAGCTTTTACACATTACATTGATCAAACCACTGTTTTTAGGAAGAGGAAGAAGCAGCTATCAAGCAGATGAGGAAGAATTTGGTAATCAGAGCAAATCCGGTACCAAGTTTCTACTATGAAGGACCTCCTCCCAAGGTTGAACTTAAGAAGGTACTCTTTCATATTTTCCCCATGTCCTTCCCGAGTAGGATGTAATAATAAGAGCCTGGAGAGTCTTAGATGATACATTACATTACAGCATGCAAACCAATGGTGCTGCTAATCCTTGAGTTCACTAATGTTGTACTCTGTTTTTATGGCAGCTGCCACCGACTCGTCCCAAGTCACCAAAATTAACAAGGAGAAAGAGCTCTGGTGATGCTATCAGCTCATCCTCTGAAGTTTGTTCCCGACAACAACGTCACAGCCTTGGTAGTCGGAAAGAGGCATCCAACAGCCCTGTCACTCCAAAAACTAAGGAGCATGTTCTTGGACGCAAGAGCAATGGCAGTTGCGAAAAGTCAAAAGTGGGCAAGGAAGCAAAATCAGCACCTCCTAAGATCACCCAGCAAACAAATGCAGACATATCAGTCCACTGACGAATGAGCGTTCACGTATTAGCTGACCCCCGTTAAGACGAAAATAGCCTTCATTTTCATTTCATCCGGACTGACTTATGAAGTGGATTGTGTTGAATTGTATATGTTTTGTAAGTTATATTGGGACACATCTTGTTATATATGAAGATAGAGTTATGATCTAATATGCACTCATGTGATATTCCGAATACTGGTCCGGCATTTGGTAAGATTACGTAGTATGAGATTATTCCGGATGCTATAATGTTGTCTGAGTACAAGAACTAGTCTATGCCGTGTTTTTCTCCATGTCAGAAACTTGAACATCTCTAAAAAGGAGCTGGATCGGATTGTTAACATGTGATGGATTTTTTTTTCCCGGCCGGCTTGTTCCAGAGTTGTAAGAGTTCGGATATTTTAATATGATGGGCGACGTATTTTGATTTATTGTGTTTTTTGGTAATGGTAATGATTGACCCTGGGATATGCCAAACACAAACACAATATTCTAATAGTATCAAAATAATAAAAAAAGTGTCTAATCAGTATGAAATTGTAGGTTATCGGATGAGGGCGGAGGGGTTTGTGGATCAAATAACTCATAGAGGGATTATTCCATACGCGAAATGGCGCTTCAATCATCTTTGACCGCAATTAGAGGGAATCTTAGGTTTTTTCTTTTCCTTTTTATTTTGTGTCAAATAAAAGAAAACAAGTGACAAAATTATTAACGAACTGAGCTAAATAACTGACAAAATTGTCAACGAACCGTCGTCCATATTTGATTATGAATATTGCCAAGTAACAGCTTTTCTCAATGGTTTCCTTCTTATCCTTTTTCACACACAATCCCTTTTATTTATTTAATTAACAATTTAATTCGATGTAAAAGATTACTATTACTGGCAATCATTATCATATTGTGCAGTAAGAGAGTTACGGTGAAAAGTATTGAGAAAACTATTTCCATTCTATTCAAAAATTAATTAGAGAGCAGAAACCGAAGTCGCGCCATTGATTAGTTCGCTACTGTCTAAGGTAATTTAATTAATTCTATCTATGAACACCACTGTTTGGTAGACAGACAAAGAATCGCAAACCTTTCTATTTAGGAATATGGATACATATATAGTCCTGGATAAATAACGAGAAAATGAACTTCATTTTGCTGACTCCCTATGCAGATAACTTGCTATAGACGTTATAGGCTGTTGAACCGGGAAAAGAACACGAGGAGGCCAAAGAAATTATGAAAATACAGAAACAATCAAAGCTGTATATATTTTCTGAGCTGATCTTTGCATGGAATCTTAAACCATGACGCTATATTTCATACAACACGGCGATTATATCAGCATTACCATTGCCTTCATCGTCCCTTGGGACTGACCATTTGTGAGAAGATGGCATTAGAATTATCACCCGTCTCCTGCTCACCCCCAAGGCTTAGATTCTTATAATGTGTTGCTACATCGTTGCCCTTCAAGCTAATCTCTTCGAACTCAGCATCATCCATAGGCGAAGAAGACGACTTAATTGATCCATCAGGATTTTCCTGCAGCTGCAGGGCAAGTTCAAGATTCCACAGCAGATCATTCATTGTGGGACGATGCACTCCATGATCTGACAGGCACTTTTCAGCTGTATCTGCAAACTTTCTTAAGCTTTCTGGACGTATCTTTCCTTTGAGATTCGGGTCTATTATGTCCTCTAGTGTTCCTCTTCTTTTGTTGGTTAGAGCCCAATCCGCCAGACTCACCTGTTCCTTGGAGAGGCTAGGATTCAGAGCAGGCCTCGCACAGAGTGCCTCAAACAGGACAACCCCAAATGAGTACACATCAGATTTCTCGGTCAGTTGTTGTCTCCTGAAATATTCAGGATCCAAGTACCCAAAGCTGCCCTTGACCACTGTGCTGACGTGGCCGTTATTCATGTTGGGACCAGTTTTGGAGAGGCCGAAGTCTGAAACCTTGGCGACCCAGTTTTCATCTAGAAGAATGTTAGTTGTTTTCACATCCCTATGAATAATGGTGTACCTAGCTCCGGTGTGAAGGTAGTGAAGTCCTCTGGCAGCTCCAATGCAAATCTCCAACCTTTGCTTCCATGACAGGGCGTTCAAAGACTTGTTTCCCTTGTAAATATGTTCCCTTAAAGTGCCATGAGCCATGTAGTCATAAACCAGACACATTTCATCGTCTTCCTCACAAAACCCAATCAACGAGACCAAATGCTTGTGCCTGAGCTTGGAAAGCATCTCAATCTCAGTCTGGAATTCACTGACACCTTGTTCCGATTCAGGATTGGACCTCTTGATAGCCACTTTAATCCCATTATCAATCACGCCTTTATACACCTTACCGAATCCTCCAACCCCAATAACATTGGACTCATCGAAGTTCTTGGTCGCGTGCTTTATCTCCGGCAAAGAGAAGTACCTGCAAAGGCCTTGTGCCGTGGCAGACAAGGTAACACCGCCGGCACTCCTCCCAGAAAGCGTGGATTTACCGGAACTTTGGGTATTCCCATAGAGTGGAAGCCAGCTTGAAGTGTGTGGCTCTGATCCTGGGACTCTCTTTTGTCTCTGGTAAACTGCAATGCACAGTGCAGCTAGTAAAGCAGCCCCTCCTGCAGCCCCTCCAATTATAGCCGGATGAGTACTATGTTGATCCTTGTTTTGGAAAGATTTTTGCTGCTGCTCCTCTGCCTTCATTAACATGTCCGAAGGCTGAGGATTGGGTCCCGCCAATGTTGTATCGTTGAGCTTGAATATCTCAATCCCGTTCAGAATTGCATCGTAGTATTCAGGCTTCGTTTCAGTAGCAGGGTGGAGAGCAAGCCAGAGTTGGTCGGCGCCGGGCCCATCCTGAGCATATACTACGTAGTCCTTGTAAGTGGGCACGCCTCTCCCACTCGTCCATCCAATCACATCCGCCCCTGACTGCGCCGTTTGATTGTTCAAATATATGTTGAAGGCTATTTCATTGCTTTTGTCAAATGTGTAATCACAAAAGTGTAACCTTGTGAGATACATGGAATTAGGATCCACTTGGAAAATCCACGTGAGGTTATACGCCAATGTCACATCCTTGTCGCTTCCCATGGATCTCGACGTGGAGTAGACAGTCGGAGGAGCAATGTATTGTGGCATGCTTTGGTAGTTGATTTGGACGGTCTTGTTTGCTTCGGTGGTCACACCCGTGGATGCGCCGTAAAGATAGGGCGTGTCGTCGTACCACGTTCTGCTGAGATTAGAGTCTTGGCTTGGCGATATGTATTGTCCTCCAACATTGAGTCTGAACATTGCCTGCGAATGCAGGCTTGTGGCGTCCATGAGTTGGTCGTTGAAACCCACCAGCGTGGCCGAAGAATCGAACAAGTTTGGCATTTCCATAAGTTGGATGCCATTCACGAAAGCGAAAGAGCCGTTGTACTCGTGGGAAGGCTTGAAGGTGAGGGTGAGAGAATCAGAGGCGAGAGGGGCGAGGGAATATTCTCTGTCGATGTAGGCCTGGGAGAGGGCTTGGCAGGTAATAGAGGCGCTGAAATTGCTCAAGAGGGTGAGCCCATTTGCTGTGACCGAGAAATATGAATTGGCAGGATCGAAATTTGAATAGACGGAGGGGTAAAAGTGTAGCCTCAGCCAATAACGTTTATCGGGACTGATGGGAAATTTGTAGGTGGCCTCGGACGTGAAAACACGAGCTGTCATGTATGGAACCTCCGACGAGAGCGAAGGATCTTGGTAGGAGGCTCTGAACGCGTTGGAATCGCCTCCCGATAGATACTTGTTATCGGGGTTCCATTGCCTTCCGTCTGAGTCTTTGCCTCCGCCGTCGGCCAAGCCACATCCCAGCATCAACGACGACGACGGGTTTTGGCTTCTTGCCAGAAGGGCATTGAAGACAGGGGAGAGACAGAGGACAGAGAGCAAGACATGGAGGCGTATGTTGTGGGTCATTATGATTCGAGAGACGTTGGGAGGCGTACAGGGAAAAAAGGGAGGGAGGAGAGATTTTTCCCGTACGCCGAGTAAGCCAGAAAACGGCCTTGTTTGTGTTTGGAGTGGTTTGAAACCATCTAATGACCTACCTGGATTGGAATGGACCAAACCAGGTTAGGAAACATGGCGCTGCATTTTATTATATCCTTCTGTTAGTTATGTGGACGAGGAATCTTCTTTTGCTCTGCTGCTTGCTTCGATCTCAAATCCTAAATTTGGATCCTCGTTTGGCTTTTATTGTCTGAGAATGGGTGGTAGTTGGAACTTGGAAACCGATGTTGACGAGCCCCAATCGCTGCAGCTATTGAACGAATCCATCATAATTGCACTAAATTTAGCATTCATTCAGTCATTCCCTACAATTTCGTTATTAATTACGTTCATGATATTATGCCCACTGTATTCTCGCCTTGAGAAGAGTGGAGGATCATCACTCTGACTGTCTGACCAAAATTTTTATTTGAATCAAACAGAAGCACGAATTATACGAAATTATTTGTTGACATTACTTATTATATGCGAATATCAAGCTTAATTACTCCCGCGCTTGGTATACGCGAACAAGAGATATTTACAAGCAGTTTTTGACTCTTTTATAACATCGCTTCTAACATAAAGTTAAGATGATAAAAATCTTGAAGTTCTCATCTATTAACCAGGGTTCGTCTTTGGTTAATATAATGGAAAGGAAAAGAAGGGGGAAAAAGCGAAACTTTTCCCTTGCACATAGAGAATGAAACAGCCTTATAGATAGATATAAAGGAAATTAAAGTGTGAGTGAAGTATTCACAAACTGCAATATTGATGGATGATTAATTATTTGGAAAGTATCAGGTATCATCATAATTTAATTTTCGCAACAGAGTAGCTAGGAAATGTATGAACCGTTAATTAATTTCGACCAAAAGAGGTGTGGTGTGTGGGTATTCATTCAAAACTTGTTAAGAAAAAATAGCTTACGCAGCCGCCACGCACACGAATGTTTCAATTAATTCACTATACTTTAGGCAAGTTAATTACTTATTTTTTGAAATAAAATCTTAAAATTATCTCAAATAATAAGAGTAGAGGTTGGAGAAGTTTAATTGATTAGAGAGAAAGTTGTATAGTAAATAAGAGACAGGTAAAAATTAATATTTTGAATAAAAATATATACAAGAAATTATAGTTTGAGTAATGAAAATAAAACAGCGGAAGCTCGATCCAGCAGAGGGGTGCAAGTATGGAGTACAAAAGGTTAATTAGAGGCAGCACTAAATTAGGAGAATGGCGCTCACTGGCAAATGATAATTAAGGCAATAATAATAAACATGACCCATATTTGTTCCTAAAAATAAAGAAGGCGCCGTTAGGAATGGATGGTGGAATAGGAAGCAGCAGCAATGTAGGAGCGTAAATAACGTCGCCGGACTTTTAAATCATGACCTCCCCCACCTCCATTTGTTTCTTGTTCACCATTTATCACTCCTCCTCAACCACTAGTCCCTCGGCGAGGCGGCTCTTGTTGCTGCCTCCGCCACCGCTGCCACTTCCATTCACATTCCTTGTTTCCAATGACCGAAGAAGCTCCACGCCATTTGCGCCTCTCCTACTCTACTTCTGCTGTGCAGGACTCCGGGGATGAGTTCCGCCACATGTCGCTGGAGCCGCCGCCCTGGCACAAGGGCAAGCGACTCTCCAAGCAGCTGTCCATGTGCGATAGGCGCCGGAACATGGCGTGGGAGAAGAGGCGACGTCAGATTCTGGAGCAAGAGCGCAGCAGCAGGAATGGCCTTCTTCGTCACAATCTGACGGACGAGGATTTAAGCGAGCTCAGGGGCAGCATAGAGCTGGGGTTTGGATTCACCGAGGAAGAGGGACAGTCACTGACCCACACCTTGCCGGCTCTCGACCTTTATTTCGCCGTCAATCGACAACTTTCCAGCCCCGGCTCCTCCACCCCTAAGAGCCTCGGCGATCGTTCTGCCTCCTTTGGGAGCACAAAGAGCGACTCTGACTCGTGGAGGATTTGCAGTCCAGGTATGGAACTGAAGGCGCTTCAATTCGTTATTCATTCTTTCTTGGGCCAGTGATGTATGGATGCTTGTGTGGTTTAATTCGGTGCAGGCGAGGACCCCGAGCAAGTCAAGACGAAGCTCAGGCATTGGGCTCAAGCCGTTGCTTGTTCTGTCATACAATATAATCCTCTTGAATGAAATGGCCAGGCGCAGAGGGAGGTTCGCTGCTCCACAGACTCATCACATTCCCGGAAATATAAAGTTGATTGTGGCATTATAATAAATGCATGCGTATGATAATAACTGAGGCTGGGCTTTTTTGGAGGCGAAACCGTTCTCTCTAATTTTGGTGTTGGAGGTAGAGCAAGATCACAACGTTACGTTGAACCAAATAGTGCGGCCCAAGTGAAGGCGCAGGGGGGCAAGGACTGCGATCAGTTTGTGATGGTAACTCATAGGAGGAGATATATATACTGGTATCTATATATCAGTGCCGCTTCATAGGGGCACGTGGCCGGCTTCTCCCAAATGTGTCGTACGTGGATGGTTTCAACTCTCTGCTCTAACTTAACATGATGAAGTCCACCATCTATCTCTAGGATATTTAGCATTTTTCTTGTTCTTTTTTTGCCCATAGCCATTTAGCTCTCATCCCCGATCGCATCTTTTGTTTTGCCTTGTAAACATTACCGGCCAACAACTCATTTGTATATCCACATTTAGCTTCCCTTGCTCTTCCGTTTCTTACAAGTAATTCAAACGGTGTAAAAAAAAATGTTTTCAAGAACACAAATAACAAGCAAAAGGCAAAGGAAAATAGAAAGTCCATCATTTGACAGCTACAAGAAAAAGACAAAAATCAAGAAGCATGAAGGCCACAAACAGGCACATGCAACAACTACTATTTAGACATGCACGGATGTGTCGTCATGGAAGATGAAGAGCACTTGAGCGTCTTAAGCAATTTAAAAGAAGTATAGCTCCGGTCTTCGAACCATGCCACTATGATAAGGAAATTCACGGATCACCATGAATGAGGGGAGAATACGAGTAAACCAGCAGGCAGCAGTAAATGTATGAGCCAAAGCAAATTATTAATAAAACATGACAATCAGAAAATAAAGGAAAACCCAGAGAAAAAAAATATCCCATAATAAACATTTGTGGAGCTTTTTGACAAAAGCACTTCAAGAACCCACATCCATAGAAAAAACTAACCTACATCCATTGTTATTTCCTATTATTTAAACCAACTAATATTTAACAAGTTGGATGGCATGTCAAATTAGAAAGACCGGCAAATCTTGATTTTCACGAAGTCAACTAGTTATACCAGTGTTTGAATCAATGATGTCTAAATTAAATACTACTCCCTCCAATCCTAATTATAAGAGTTATTTACCGAATTTGGAGGGATTAAGGGAGGAAATTAAATTAGTTAATTATGTATATTTTCCTAAAATATCCTTACCTAAATTTATTTAATACAAATACATCTCTCAAATATAGAACTAAATAATACAAATACAAGTTTATTTTCCTAAACTTATACTAGTTATAAACAACTGAAGCAGGACACCTGTACTAAGAAAGTGTGAGACAATGTGATGTTGGTTCTAATGATACACATACACATACACCCACCACCACCACGATTCACTGATCAAACTTACAACTCTATAATTTACACTAAACGTTTAAACGGCTATTGTTGTAAATCGTGTTGAGCTTAATTTTTAAAAAAATATTCTTAAAGGAATATTAAAATTATTTTATTTTAAAATAAAAAATAAAGTAGAATATCTTATTTGATAGAGTATAAGCATCTTGTTAAATTAATTATTGTGAAAGAAGTATCAAGAAGGGTGATATGGGAAAAATATGACAAAAATTGCTTAAAATTATTTTATATAAAAAAGTATAATTTATGTGTATATGACATTAATGAGTGACAAACATTATTTACTTTATAAAATATATAGGTATATTATTAAATTATTGTTGAGAAAGTATAAATAGAGGTATTATAGGAAAAAATTGACAAAAGTTAAAATTTACTATTATAATTAGGACCAAAAGAACTCCAAAATTTTCTCCTATAATTAGAACCGGAGGGAAGTATTCTTTTTGAATAAAACTAATTACATGCATGCACGCATAATAATACATCAATAAATAAATAAATCTTTGATAAGTTTAATTTTGATCGAATACAATATATGAAATTTTAATGAACTAACATAGTGGGGCTACAGGTGGCATGAAAATATATTGAAATTTTTGGGAGGGCCAATTTTTAATTTATTCTTCCTAGTTTTTTTTAAAATATATTTTTTCGGCATTTTCCATCAAACCTAAAATCCACCCGATTTTCTAAAAATCATTTTTATTCTTAGTGTTTGGGTTTCACCTGCATTTGTTGGGGATTGCCCAGTTCCATTATTTAATCATTAGTATATCAACGAATGACTCAGCTGTGAAAGTCAGTTTCCGTCCCTTCTAAATCAGAGTCAAAAAGCAAAGAAGTGGCTCTCACGCTCTCAATAAAGAAAACCGTTCAGGTTCCTTCTTCACCGGAGGAAGATGACCTACTAATGCGAAGCTCAAAGAAAATCAAGAACGGGAACATACTGACAACGCAAAGGGAGGAATGGTCTAAGCTGGGCTCTCGAGGCGTGGAATATAGCAAGAGTGGACCGTCGTTCTTTGAGAAATTGAAAGGCACAAATAACAACGATGATAGTTCTGATGAAGAAATGGAAAAGGATGACGATTTGCTTTCTGACGACGATATTTCAGAAACTTCCACGGAGCAGAATCAACATTGCAAAACTATCGAAGATCCAGGCAGGAACTTTCCTACTTTCTCATTTTCTGGAAAAACAAGGAAGAAAGTTTACAGAGCTTGGGGCAAAGCTGGGATTGTCAAGCTGTTGGACAGGCACATCGGTTACAAAGCTCTTCTTTCTCGGTTGCAGACATTGTGGGTAAAAAATGGAGTTATTTAACCTTATTAATGTTGGACATGGATTTTACATTGTTAAGCTCTCTAAGCGGGAGGATTACTTTAATGCCTTAACAAGGGGGCTGTGGATCATTTATGACCACTACCTAACAGTTAGGCCATGGAACCGAAGTTTGTTCCAGCAAGAGCTACTATTAACAAGGTGGCAATGTCGAAGATTCCTCTGCGCATGGGTAAATCCTCCAAAACCCTCCTCCTTCTAAAAATAGCCTCAATACGCCGATTCAGATTCCTCTACCACCACCACCCCATCGCCGCCATCCGTGATCGTCATCAGGGAGAGGATTGGTGAGACGATAAAGATTGATTTCAATATTTCAGGACAGTTAAGGGGACACTACCCAGAATTTGTGTTATGGTGGATCTCATAAGCAACCAGCTAATGTCCAGCTTTAATCTCGACATTGAAGGGTATTTTTTGGAGTATGAAGGAACTCCATATGTTGTGCACTAAATGTGGCATCATGGCCACAGATCGGAACCCTGCCCAAAGAAGGCTAAGACTACGGAGAGCAATGCAGCAGAAGGCCAAAATAAAGGAACCTAGACTCGTGTATTGGGTCCAATGTTATACGGCCCAGTAAGGACATTTTATGACAGAGAGACATAATCATGTAAAACGCTAATCACCCTATAACCATACCTATAATAATGGATAGTACAGGTAGTAGAGCAGGCACAAGAGGCTGGAGGCGCGTAGGGCCCAAGGACCAAAACCCTAGAGGTAATCCCTATAAATAAGAGATTACCAACAGGTGCACATCCTCTATTCATCTATTCTACGATTCAGTCTCACTGTGCACACACCCCACCCCCTTTGGCGAAAGCCTTCATACCGATCACCTGATATTCTTCGGTGTCTTCTTCATAGACATCCTAGAACAATCATATTTTCTTTGGAACCTGAGCCTGTATATCCTGAAAGTATACCTGATCCTATATAGACAATCCACTAGTCCATCGAGACTAGACATCTCTATTCTTATAGCTATGTTAACCGTGTTCATTAGCAGCGTCGGGCAAGGAAAGCCAAAGACGGCAAAGATGAAACTTCACGGCAAGACGATTCGGAATACTAGCTGACGTGGAAGCACAACAGGATGAAAGAAAACGTTGTGGAGGTATAAGGTTTAGTCGTACAGGATAATGCAGAGCAGCAACCTCAATCCCGACGCACTCCGAGTGGACGATCCTTGAACGAGAGGAAAAAGGGGATAACGACAAAGCAGTCTGGCAAAGTAGTGGTTTCAGGAAATCAAGGGTGCAATGCTGTGCTAGTTGATAACGTGGGGAATATTATTGAGCATGAGAATTTGAAAGAGCAGGTCTTGAGAAAAAGAACAGATAAACGCACAGGGGAATGAGAAACGAGTTGAAGAGCAGCGAGATAGTCATGATTACTACTGAAGAAAGTAATGAGGAAACAAATGGTGAAAATAACCCTAGTTTGTTTGTCAAATAGATTATATTTGGAGGAATTTAAATGCGGAAGTCCAACGTTTTGGGTAATTAAGTCCAAGTGTCTTCTTGCCAAAGATCTAACAAATTATGATTAATCATATCTAAATTTGTAATTTCCATGTTCTTTTCAGGCAAAAAAACTTCCATGTTCCGTTGTTCTTTATATAGCTTGCGCAGAACACCTACATCTCTATACATTGTTTGCGCGCTATTTGAAAATTGCGCTTGATACTTCAGAATTTAATAGCTTCTGCGTGTTAATAGAAAATCTATGTTTACCCCATATTTTATAAATGACATTGAAAAAATATCGTTTATTGCTAATTCAAACAGACACAGACTCTACTGATTAGCCTCTGCATATAGAATATATATATAAATGATTATTTGAATCATTCATTTGAATAGTTGAATCTGTTTGTTATGTTAGGATCTGCCACTCACTGAGTTAGATATGTGCGAGTAGCATATAAGAGTAATTTTGGATATGAGGTGGATGTTTAGTCATCGATTTAGTTAGAGAAGTATCATGGATGATATTCTTGACCTAATTAAAAATTTATTAAAAGTGTATATTAGATTTCCATATTTTAACTGGATTTCGATGGAATTTTTCCTAAAAAATTTATAAACTTTAACCAAACCTATGTCATGTGGCCTGGAGAGTGCAAAGCACGGAAGCCGGTTCACATTAGGTGCAGCTTGTCCCTCTAATGAGCACTTTTTTTTTTTTTTTTTTTAAAATTCCTTTATTATATGCGGGGTAATTTTTTTATCTTCGATTATCTCAAATTAATTAGTTTTCCAATCCTACATTTAAAAATGTTTCTCTTATAATAACAATATCCCTTGAAAATTAATTAATTTAAGATACTGATTTAAAAAATATTTCAAAAAGAATATATAATTTAAATCTAAATAAATATAATATATAAAAAAATGTCTCATCCCAATTAAGATGAGCACCTTCTTATGTGCTCCCGTGGAAGCCAGACGACAAACGCCTTTACCTTGATCTCATCCCGGAACCATAATCAAACCCTAATTTTGCTTTCACTTCATTTCCGATTTCGGTACCTTACTGCATAGCACTTTCATTCTCCCCAGTCCTATGTCCGCCATAACGAACTATGGGTACGGCACGCTCACCTCCACCGCCGCCGATCAACCTAATTCCACCTCCGCCTCATCGGGTCTCTCCTTCGGGTCCCGCCCTGATGTTGCCACTCTCCATCCATGGCGCGATCTCCTCGACTTCTCTGCCTTCTCCCGTCCTCACTCCTACGCGGACGCCATGGTGCGCCTCAGACGAAACCTTTCTTACTTCCGATTCAATTACGCTCTCGTAGTGCTCACCATTCTCTTCCTTAGCCTCTTGTGGCATCCCGTTTCCATGATCGTTTTCCTTATCGTTTTTGTTGCCTGGTTCTTCCTCTACTTCTTCCGTGATACGCCCCTTGTTTGTTTCCACCGTACCGTTGATGATCGAATAGTGCTATGTGTTCTCAGTTTGATCACTGTGGCTGCGCTCGCGTTAACTCATGTGGGGCTGAATGTATTGATCTCTCTCATAGTAGGATTGTCAATTGTTTGTTTGCATGCCGCTTTTCGACTTACCGAGGACTTATTCGTTGATGAGGAAACCGCCGCCGGAGGCGGCATGTTGTCAGTTTTGGGAAGTCAGCCTCTGAGAACAACTTATTCCCAGATTTAAATTCAATCAAGACATTCGATTTGATTCCATTTTCGAGAAGTGCTGAAAACGATGATAATTGCTGCTGGATTTTGGGTGTCCTTTGTCTGAGTCTGACTTGTATCTTACTTTCAAGCTGCTGCGACCTTGGATTATCTTCTGTGCACGGAATCGTCATAATGGGCGGTAAAGCATTTTTCTACATTGAATTGGAATTAGGTGTACTTTGTTACTATTATAGGAAATTACCTACATTATTTTCGAGGAAGAGCAAATGAAAGAAAATAGTGATGAATCTGTCTGGCTAGTTCAAAATTGGTGTTCTTTATCAGTTTGATGTCTAAATTTATCCTGTTAATCTTGTGTCTTCTTTACAATCTCATCGTTCACCTGCAGTGGTAAATTTTTAAGTGGGACTGCTATACTGCACTGACTTCATTTTTTTGAGTATTTGGGTAATTCTATCTATCTAATTTGTTACATATTACTGGACATTTCCTGGAGCTTGGTTTAGGGCTCTATACTATACTACATACTTAATTTGATATGCCTCATAAATATGCTTCTATTTTCTTTTCATGCACACTAGTATTTTGCGTTTTCTGTATTTCCCTTGATGTTTTTAGCTGGAGAAGGTTGAATCCTTTTGCTATTACTCATGTTGCTTGGAAAGATATGAGAACACACAGAATGCAGAAGGGAATATCAGAAGAAATTTTCAGAATATGTTAATGAAGCTTTTCTAGAGCGATCTAATGAAAATGTGGAGGATGATTGTAAGATTAGTGATGAGTGTAGATGGAGAGAAGAATTAAAATAGCAGGAGGGTAAGAGATTCAAGGATTTCGAATGCCAGACTTTTGGGGACGAAATGTGATAATCCATAATTACTTGTATACAGGTCTTGTAGGATCGGATTCAGCTTTGCTTTTCCATCGTTTCTTCATGTTTTATGCAATATATCCTGAATGCTGTATTATATTTGGCCTGATAGTAAGTTAAAATTATGATTTAAAATGATTGGGACATTTTTCTTGGGGAAAAGGGAGACTATCTTGTTATAGGCTGATTACACAGCATCTGGCGTTTTCATCAACTTTGCAGTGGAACTTTCAACAGTAGTTCTGGTTTTGTAATATCTTTCCCCCTTGTACCCTACGCATGTTACTGGTTATTCATGATTTTACTTGCGGTTGATATTGTAGTTGGTGGCTATTGCACCACGGTCATTATGATGATGTTGCTTCTTGGTTTTGCTTATTTCGCAGTTTTCAGGCAAGATTTTGATGCTACAGTCACCTTACTTCGTGCTTGTTTGTTTTGGGGAGAGCTATGAGTGAAGGCAGCTTTACTATGGTATTGATCTTGAAGCTGGACTCATCACCTGTCGGGAGAACATCTGTTTGCACCTCTCTTGTTATGGATTTTTTGATAATTTAGCTAAGACGAGCCCTCCTTCATAAATCTGACGATTTAAGATCGTTGTTGTAGTCTTTAATCTTTACGCTGTATAAACATGTCGTCCTACTAAGATGGCTTCAGTGAGCATTTGAGCATCCTTTCCTTTCCTCTTCTTTTCGTCTTTTTGGGTGTAGAGAGATTTCATTAAAAAAAAAGGCACCTAGGTACAGGGAAGGTTATAAGCCTTGTCAATAGTAAAATGGCAACTCCAAAAATGTACTCTTCAATCTTACATATAAGACATAATTGACTTTTTTAGAGATATTAAAGAAAGTTAACTAAATTACTTTAAAATATTTATATTTATCATTTTTTCTCTAAACTATTTTACCTAACTTATAAACTGATATATAATTCAATGATACAAAATATATGATATAATTAAGTAATTTATTTAGTTTCCTTAATCGGGTCTGGTTTTTCTTGTTATCCGTTTTTTCATTATATTTATAATTTCTAAATTTTATTCGTCTAATCAATTTAAAAGATAGAAAATGAGTCACCTCATCAAGTTATCATTCATTTGATTTTTCTCTTCTCTTTCTAATCAACGGTCCATATAAGTTCTCTTTCCTAATCCACGGGCCATATGTGCTCATGAAGGAGGATGAGAAAATGAGATGATGAGAGGATATACTTCTGCAGCGACATGAGATTATGTTGATGAGTAGGTAACAAGGAAGCCACATCAGATGATGTTGATGCCAAGGAGGATGTAAATATCGATACTGAAATGATCTGAGCAACGCGTTCAGTCATAACTTGAACGATGCGATTCATAATTTTCGATCCATAAACTGCTCCCGTGGCTAGTTGAGTACAATCCAGCAGACAGTGGCGAAGAAATGGTCGATGAGGCATTCGATGTCAATCCTGCATGGTTCACAGTGCCTATTGTTGATTACCCAACCTGCCAACCATAGAAAAGGTGACACACCATTTCCTTATTAACTCCCAGCATGGCCTTACGTGTCATCCAAGTCAATCTTATGTTTCACACTATCAGTAGAGGCGACAGTGAATTATCTGTAACTGGTGTGATACCAGCGGCATGTTGCTCCCCCGTCAGAATAGTGTGGCAGTTTACCATCTAAATTGTTAAGCAAATCTTGCGTCACAGCGGCATGTTGCTCCCCCGTCAGAATAGTGTGGCAGTTTACCATCTATCTTAATTGTTAAGCAAATCTTGCGTCAGGATGCATTCGAATTATTCCCAGAGGGGAGATGCCAACCATCTCTCCGTTCAAAGGATGCGGCTTTGGTGTTCCAGAATCAAGCATTTCTGCTTGCACAAGGTTCTTTATTGAACCGAAGGTTCGCAAGACAATTGTTAAACGAGCACCTTATAAATAGCGTGTTACGGGACAGGAAGATTTCAAATGCCACGTCAGAAAGAACAATACATTTGTGCTGTAGGCGGGCTTTCTTATTGTCATTGAGTCGAAGCTGACTTCTTCATTTGTTGGCCAAATCGTCAAAAGTTCCTGTTTGATCTTTTGGACAACCTTGGTTATCCTACATGATTACAAAGTTTTAATTCACAACACACGAAATGAAGTGGTTCAACTACTAATAAAAAATAAAAAACCGAGTACTGTAGGGTGATTCCTAGTGCAAGTAAATCTCTTTCATCAATATTCCCTGCTCCACTTCTAGAGAGCCCCCTTGATCATTGCTCAACCCATTCACCTCACATTCTGAAACCAGAGAGAAGCATGACGCCCAGGGTTAAATGGGAGGCCTATTAGTGGCACAGGAAAAATATGATGCCATCTGACTAAAAACCCTAACGTCCAACAGGTATTGAAATCACATCAAACATGATCTACAAATCTGCCAGAGGAAAAAAAGCCATTAATCCTCCTCAAGATTAATCGAGTCTTTGAACTTTCCGTACAAAATTTTCTTTAATTCAGCCATCTCTCCAAGCACGGATTCCTTCTCCTCCTTTAGATTTTCCAATTTCTCACTTGTCACAGACTTCATCTCCTCAATCCTGCTCTCAACTTCATCCTTTGGCACATGAGCGAAAACCTCTCCTATCTGAAATCGTACCACCTCCTCGTCTGTGAGAATCAACTCATTGCTGGCGTCCTCCAAGTTCTCGCAAGTCTCCTGGAAAAGAGATTTCAATCAAAAGAAGCTACAAGACTGATACATCATCATTGCCCGAATATAACCAAGTCATACAATGAATCCACAAGATAGATGAATTAATATTGTTTGATATCAAAGCCAAATTAGAATCACACAAGCAGTCAGCAATGGAAAACAATTGTACTAGGTACTTCCTTGGACCAACTTTTATTTCCCTCTCTTTCCATCTTTTCTAAGCAAGAGATCCGGTTCCCTTTCTTCTCCTACCAAGTATAGAAATATAAAACCGCTAATGCAGGTATCACTCGTCCCATTCCCCGCTGTACGTCGTTCATAATCTATCTAGTAGATCCAGGGTCAGATCAAGCATAAGAAAGCAATCGACTTTATGTTCTGCCCCCACGCAATGGAAACAAATACAGCCAAGGATAAATATAGATAACATTTATGAATTAAATGGGATAGCCTCTATAGGGATTTAAGCATAAAGGAAGAACGGCAAGCGCTCTAAATATGAGAGAACAAAACCAACAGTCAATCGTCACAGCGAGGATGGCTAACAAGTATTACGGCTTTTCTGGAACATGCATTCCCTTTGGAATTCTTCCTTGTCCATTACTAGCATCGTAAAATCCTTTTTGAAGGAGGCTTTCTCAAGGGGGAGAAAAACACTGTGTGTGTGTGTGTGTAAACAAAAGCTAGGTTACTTTTCTCATTACATCTGATGAAAGTAAAAGCAAGACACATATAGGAAGACAGAATCAAGAAGGTAACGCAGAAGACGAGCAAGTACATATGAAGATAAAATTAGGGATTACGACCTTAGCGATTTTGATCTCATCCTCAAGCTCGTGAAAGCGATTATTCAACCTTCCGAATTTGTTGATATTCTGCTGGTCCTCCCATGTGACTTCCGTGTCAGATGCTCCGCCCTGGTCGGAAGGGATTTCATCAGAGAGATCGGTGAAGACATTCAAAAGGCCAGAGTGAGCTTTTAATTAGGGTTTAGAATTACCTGCTGCATTTTTATGCCTCACGCCTTCTAACTTCTGATGGTGTCCGATGGTCAAGCGGATCTCGTTTGCTAGACTTCGTTTGGTATTTATATATCGAAGCATGCATTAATAATCCCCTGTGACATCACGGACACGGTAGCGATATTACGCCCTTCAATTTTTTTTTGTTCAGGGCCCATATTACCCAAAAAATACGAAAAAAGGCCCAAACATTCTGAAAATACAAAAAAAGGCCCAAGAATTCTGATAATACAGGAAAAGGCTTTTACTTGTTAATGGGTCTAACAACTAAATCTTCTACTAATAACTTCAAAAAACTTACAACACAACAACAACAAAATATGGAGAATAACAAAAGAATACTTCTATAAACTTCAAAAAATTACAACACAACAACAACAAAAGGGAATAACAAGAAGATAAACGACATCAAAGAAAAGAACAAGTCAAAGAAAAGAACAAGTCTAAACATACAAACAAATAGAATACAACCAAACAAAACAAACTACAAACAATCCCCATTCAAAGACTGAGTGGGGGAAGAAGCATCATGAGGAACGGCATCCGCCATCTGGAATCTAAGACTATAAGAGACACTAAAGATGGTGTTGGTTAGAAGACCCACCCAATCGGGCACACCTCTTAATAAACATTTGCTGCAATTAAGTTAGCGGCATGGTTACTCCCTCTAAGGGGGACAGAGAGAACTCAACTTTGGATACCAAAAGCCGAATAATATCTTCAATAATGCTCCTACACCTCCACTCAACGCCCTTCAATACTTTTGAGTTTTGGGAGTGATTTGTTGCTTACGAGAAAAACGTAAGTTAGTTATTTTAAAAGTAATTAATGTTAATTTCTCAGCCAATTTTATCTATATAATTAATTAATGTTTAAACATAGTTCATTATTATGTTTTTTTCTCCTTTAAACCTCTATTTGGTATAGGTAAAGTTAGAAATCTTTTTAAATTTAAAGTAAATTTAATAAATTAACTACCATTTATTAATTTTGATGAATTAACTAAATGAGTAAAATAATAATGACTTTCAATTTTTTTCATGTGCCAAAGGCACATTTATCATAAGGCTAAAGTATACGTTTGGTCCTTCATGTTTGCCTCCAATATCATTTTAATCCTTTAAGTTTGTAAAGTGTACGTTTGGCCCCTTAATGTTAACACCGTTAGTTTAACTTAACGGAAAATACCGACTCAACAATTGTAAACGATAACTGTGCAATTAAATGCTGACCAAACATGCTTATATGTTAGTATTTTAATAAATTAATATTTTAAATCATATTAATTGAAAAATATTTAATCTTCACATACTATTTTACGGTTTTTCATAGTTTGTGAGGATTAAATATATATTTTTTGTCAAAAAGAGTAAATATTTTTCAATTAATATGATTTAAATATTAATTTATTAAAATACTAACATATAACTATGCTTTGGTCAAGATTTAATTGCGTATAGCTTATCGCTTAAAATTGTTTAATCAATATTTTCCGTTAAGTTAAATCAACTAACGGTATTAATAATGAAAGGGGCCAAACGCGACTTTACAAACTTAAGGACTAAAATGATACGGAAGTTGATATACGAAAGACCAAACGTATACTTTAACCTTTATCATGAGAAAACCAACAACACAAGCAGAGCGTTTGAAATAAAAAGTAACAAAGCATAAACGAAAAACTGCAAACACAACAAAGTTCAGGAATGTAAATGATAAAAACAGCAAGCAGATTCTCAGAAATCAGCCAGCTCCATGATTTGAGTTGTTTGCGGAGTTAAGCTCAGGGGGTCAACCTGCATTCAACGCACCAGCCGCAAGGATACTCCCCTTACAGCAAGACGATGAGCTGCATAATTTCCTTTCTGGTAAACAAAGGAAAGAGATAACCCAGCGTGCGTGTGACATGTGACATTACATGTAAGATATCGCCAAGAATACTCCTGCTCGTCTATTCACCTACACCAGGTTGAGCTTTCAAGATGCACGACACCAGGGGCTGACAATCACTCTCAAAAATAGATAGTGTTCACTACAAAAGTATGGTAATATTTTTACCTACTTTTAAAAGAATAATTTATAAATAATAATGCCTTTCAAATTTTAATCCGATCTTTAAACCAAGTTCTACACTAGTAAGAAATAAATTAACAAAATCTTGAACCCGAACTGCTGTCAAAAAGAAAGAAGAGAAACCAAACTAATGGTCCTTTTTTACTTTTAATTTAACTAGCCAGGGCTTAATTCTTGGGCCTAATCTGTGAGATGACAAGTTCATGAAGTGCTGGTGAGTGACTAATGAGATAAAAGCAGAGTTAAAAAGCAATAGAAGGTTTGAGAAGGCGTGGCATCGATCACGTGGTGTTTTAATATCCGAATCCGCTCCCGAAGCTGATCCTCCTCATCTCCGCCTCGGGCCATTGGCATCTCTGGAATCCAGGGAGCAACCGCATGAAGTTTTAAGAAGCAACGAGAGAGAGAGAGAGAGAGAGGAGGGACGAAGTTTAAAGAGCGTTAATTAATAGGCTTTGCCTTTGATCTTGCGCGCTCTCTCTCTCGCGCCCCCTAACCCCTCTATTTCCCTCTCCATTTCATGTAATTGTAAATTCTCAAGGCTTCCTTGTTCCGAAACCCTATTTTCCATGTTTCCAACACTATAGATCCCTAACAATCTATAACCACCTTCAAATCTCAATGGCTGCCGATTTAGGGCAACAGACGGTGGAATTATCCACCCTCGTGAGTCGAGCTGCTCACGATTCATACTCATCCCTCAAAGAACTAATTGACAAATGCAGGTCTACTGAACTATCTGATTCTGAAAAGAAGATTAACATTCTCAAGTTTCTCAACAAGACTCAGCAGCGTATGATCCGCCTTAATGTTATTTCGAAATGGTGTCAACAGGTCTCTCATATCTCTTTAGTCCTCTCTATTATCTTGCTCTCCACTCCCTCGTGAATGGCTGTTCATTTTCTCCCCTTCTGGTGATGCCTGCATCGTAATTTTATTTTGTTGTTTTTCGAATTGTCTGAAGGGAAAGGGGGTAGAATATTGAAAGTCTTGGATTTCTTTTTATCTAGTTATCACAGTTGAGTGGGGTTTGGTCTTGGTTGAATTCCAACTCCTCCTCATGTCGTTTTAGTGCATACTTGCAGATTCAGTGTTTACCTCGTCGTACCTTGGAAATGCTAAACCGAGATAGATAGAAATTGTGTTTATTGATTGAACTGAGTCTGTTTTTTTGGTTGTTCCAGAGACATGACCGTCGGTTTATTTTCTTCAACTGAATTCACTTTACTTTATACATTTTTTGCTAGTTCATGGAGTTTCGGGATGAAAGTGAGTCATTTAAGCGAGTAATGGGAGTTTTTGTCATTCAAACTGCTTGATCAGTATTCCTTTGGTTTATCGGGTGAATTTTAAATGCTTGTAATGGCTGGGGTTGAATAATGGGCTGGGCAACTGTAGGATGGATTATTGAAATTAAAACATAATTCGAATCTGGGAGGATTCCTTGTTTACTTTATTCAATGAGGAAATATACAGACACACTGGTGCCAAGTTAACTCTTGCTTTCTTTCATTAGATTTCAGTATAGAGGGAGAGGTTTCTTAAACAACTACTTATGATCCAGTGAATACTGGACAAGTTTGGGAGTTTCATCTGATCACCCTAGGCTTGCTGCTTGTGTTTAATCGGTATTTGTCTCACTTGCAGGTTCCTTTGATACAGTATTGTCAGCAACTGACATCTACTGTATCAAATCATGATACGTGTTTTACTCAAGCCGCAGATTCATTGTTTTTCATGCATGAGGGGCTTCAGCAAGCCCGTGCTCCTGTTTATGATGTTCCATCAGCAATTGAAATTCTTCTGACGGGAAATTATGAGCGATTACCAAAATGTGTAGAAGATGTGGGCACCCAGAACTCCTTGACTGAAAACCAGCAAAAGCCTGCTTTGAAGAAGCTGGACGTGCTTGTACGCTCAAAATTGCTTGAAGTTTCACTTCCAAAAGAAATTTCTAAGATTAATGTTTCTGATGGTACAGCATTGCTTAGGGTGGATGGAGAGTTTAAGGTTTTAGTAACTCTTGGCTATAGAGGGCACCTCTCAATGTGGAGGATATTGCATTTGGAGCTGCTTGTTGGTGAAAAAGGCAGACCTGTAAAATTGGAAGCATTGCGGCGTCACGCACTTGGAGATGATTTAGAGCGAAGAATGGCTTCAGCAGAAAATCCTTTTCTAATATTGTACTCAGTTCTTCATGAGCTATGTGTTGCACTTGTTATGGATACTGTCATAAGGCAAGTGCAAGCTCTTCGACAAGGACGATGGAAAGATGCAATTCGGTTTGAACTCATATCTGAGGGTGCTGTTGGCCATGGAGCAAGTACCAGTTCTATGCAGAATCTTGATGTGGAATCTGATTCATCTAGCCTGCGAACTCCAGGGTTAAAAATTATATATTGGTTAGATTTTGATAAAAATGCTGCACTAGACTCAGGAGCATGCCCTTTTATAAAAATTGAACCTGGATCAGATCTCCATATAAAGTGCACACACAGCAGCTTTGTCATAGATCCATCAACAGGCAGGGAGGCAGAGTTTTTATTGGACCAGGGTTGTATTGATGTAGAGAAGTTGTTGTTAAGAGCCATATGCTGCAACAGATATACACGGCTTCTGGAAATTAAGAAAGAGCTTGCTAAAAATGTTCAGGTCTGCCGAACTGCAGATGATGTCGTGCTTCAGTCTTGTATGGGCGAACTTGATACTGAATATAAACTGGTTAGTTTACACTTAGTTGTCGGTTTCTTATAATAAACATTCCTTTATTTCTTTCAAAGGTTTGGTTCCTTATTGAGGGTAATTTTGTTTGTCGTGTCATATAGCTATGTTGATTGTTCTTCTAGTTAGCATTGTGGTCTTAGTCCTGCATTTGAATCTTCTTTTAAACTCTGATTTTGACCTGTCTCTTGCTATGCTTTGCAGTAGCTCATATAGGGAATATCCTATGTTTGATTATAAGATCTTTGACATTGATGTTTATGTGAAATTTCTTAAATGCCACACGTAACTTTTTCATGAAGATATCAATTTTGATTAAAGGATTTTCCTATAATAAAAGACATTGTATCAGTTCCAATCAAATGATCTATTTCATGAGGGCTTTTAAGAGTTAGATTTGTTTCTGCCTGCAGAAAGATGATAAGAGCAGTAAGGACTCTGTGGGGCAGGAGGTATTGCGTGTGCGTGCCTATGGCTCATCATTTTTTACTCTTGGAATTAATATCAGGTACCTTTTGTGTTCTCCATTCATATTTATTTTCCTATTTAGTCATATTTTTCAACATATGAGGCATGGTGGTTGTTCTGAGGACAAGTGATGGATAACTATGTCTATGGCTTTTGATAATGCTTACTGTGAATTTTAGTCTGGATTCCCAAGGAAACAAGTCCCTATATGCACTTCACTGTCCTGTGTTTTGTTATTTAGGAACGGTCGCTTCCTTCTTCAATCATCATGGAATATAGTTGCTCCTTCAGCTCTGTCAGAATGTGAAGAGGTGTTAAATCAGGGAACCATGACTGCAGCCGATGTCTTCATTAGCTTGAGAAGCAAAAGTATGTTGCACTTGTACGCATCTATTGGAAGAATTTTATGTCTAGAGGTATACTTACTACTTCTCTCTCCTTAAATAATGAGGAACCAAGACGTGTATAATCAATTTGGACTGTGTTTTAGTTGAGTGTTCATAACATGGCTTTCCCGTGGCTTATTCTTGCAGGTGTATGAGCATGGTTTGAGTACAGTGAAACTACCCAAGAGCGTTATAAATGGTTCAGCTGTGCTACTGATGGGATTTCCTGACTCTGGAAGCTCTTACTTTCTGGCTATGCAACTCGATAAGGATTTTAAACCCCTGTTTAAGTTGCTAGGGACCCAGCTTGACTCATCCGGGAAAGATGCTTCATCTGGTGACTTGTCTCATGCACTGCGGATTAAGAATATTGATATAGGACAGATGCAGATACTGGAAGATGAAATGAATTTAAGCCTGGTTGAAAGGGGAAAATATTGCCCCTTTCTGCCAAATGCTTCTGGCCCAAATCAAAACTCTGAGCATGAGTTTCTTATGGATATTGGTCTTGAGAGTTCAATGCAGAATGCAGGATGCCAGTTATCAGGTTTTGCATCACTTGTTGATGAAGTGTTCGGACAGGAGAAAGGGTCTTTTGCGCTTCCACACCCTGTTCAAAATTTTTCCTCATCCTTGAACACATCTGCCACTCATTATGGTAATCTCCTTGGTATAAAAGGTGGAACCTCCTCTCCAAAGTGGGAAGGTGGTTTGCATATGTCACAGATTAATAATGTTGCAAATGCTTCTGGAGTTGCCTCCCATTATTATGGTTCCATGCACTCATCTACTAATGCCAAGGGCCCAGTTCAGTCTAGTTCCATGGGCATGCTTTCCACTGGTCAGGGATGGAGCACAACTGGGAGAAAGCTATCTGCTTCAAAGTCTGAACAGAATCTTGCTTCTCTTAGATCGCCACCTTCAGTTGATAATGGTTCATGTACCGCAATGGATGAAGAGCAACTAAGAGTGCTGACTGATAACTCTCGAATCTCTACATCTAATTCCAAGCCTGATGGACCTCTTTTTTCACCAAATGGGCCTCCAGTTGGATCACTTAGGGTTGCTGGATCTGGTTCATGTGTGGCCGCTTCCGTATGTAAGACACTTTCTTTGTGTGTTCATTCTTATCATTTGTTTGTTTTTTGCCAAATTTGATTTGATTAGTGCATCCTTGCAGCTCAAGCAATGGAATCCATGGTGAATGCTTGCACCAATCATGACATTTTCTCCAAAAATGATAAAAGATCTCGAAAGAGAACAGCTTCAGATATGCTGAGTTTGATTCCATCACTTCAAGGTCTTGAAAATAGCTCTGTAATCTGCAAGAGAAGAAAGATTTCAGACTCACCTTGTTCTCAGTCATCTTTGCGTCAAGCACTTATATCCACTGAAATGATACCTAAAACTGAAGTATACAGTTATGGAAATCTAATCATGGAAGCAAATAAAGGGAGTGCTCCGTCTAGCATTTATATGGCAGCCCTTCTTCATGTGGTCAGGCACTGTTCACTTTGCATCAAGCATGCTAGACTAACCAGCCAGATGGAAGCATTAGACATTCCATATGTTGAAGAGGTTGGTTTAAGGAGTGCTTCATCTAACATATGGTTCCGACTTCCATCTGCTAGAGGTGATCCATGGCAACATATATGCTTGCGACTTGGCAGACCAGGTTGCATGAATTGGGATGTTAAAATAAGTGATCAGCACTTTAGGGATTTGTGGGAGCTTCAAAAAGGTAGTAGTAACACACCTTGGGGATCAGGTGTTCGGATAGCTAATACATCTGACATAGATTCACATATACACTATGATCCAGATGGTGTGGTTTTGAGTTATCAATCTGTGGAGGAGGATAGTATAAAGAAATTAGTGGCTGATATCCAAAGGCTTGCCAATGCAAGAACGTTTGCACTTGGCATGAGGAAATTGCTAGGTGTAAGAGCAGATGAGAAACCAGAAGAAGGCATTACAAGTTCTGATGCCAAAGCATCTGGTGCCAAAGTTGCTTCAGATGCTGCTGATAAGCTATTGGAACAGATGAAAAGGACGTTTAGAATTGAGGCGGTGGGATTAATGAGCTTATGGTTTAGCTTTGGTTCGGGTGTTCTTGCTCGTTTTGTTGTTGAGTGGGAATCTGGTAAAGAGGGTTGCACAATGCATGTATCCCCTGATCAACTTTGGCCTCATACAAAGGTTTGTTGATTTCTCTTGAACTGATTTTTGTTTGTTCTTTCTGATGTACTATTTTAGTGCTGGGGATGGAATATGATATTGATGAGTGGTAATTGATATCTGCCATGGATCGGGAAGATTTATCATTATTTGATTATCTTTATTAGGATTTTAATTAGAATTTATATTATCTTTAAATAAATGATTTGGATTAGGTTTCGATTTGAGATTATTTCCTATTTAGTCAAGTTTTCTATTTTCTTAATTTTGTGCTGGAAGATTAAGTTAGGGTTAGATTGCTTAGAGCTCTATAAATAGAGCAATAATTATTTTCATCGTATGCTATTGCCATTCAATAATACCAGTTGAAATTGTGTTGAACATAAGGGTGATATTAACATATGGGTTGCGAACCATGTGAGTGTGGCTTGCAACCCACATGTCATTGCTACCTTTATGTTCAACAAGTTGTCTCCTCCCTTTCTCCAAGTTTTCTCTTCTCTGTTCTTCCTTTCGCTCCTCCTGTTCTACATCATGCTGGTTATAGCTGTGTATATTGGACGCTAAGAACAATATATGATTGCTTTATTGCCATGCTGCCTTGTCATGTTCTTTGGCTTGGATGATTGTTTTTTGGATTTTTTTTAGTTTAATCTATTGCTGTGTTGTGTCCCCCCCCCCCCCCCCCTTTCTTTGTCCTGTTCCCTGTAACGGTAATTAATGCATTTGAATATGCAAAAGTATTTGTTATCCTTTACTGAAGTGGGTCTGTTTTATTTTAATCTATTGCTCTGTTGTGTGTGTGTTTTTTTATTGTTTTTTTCCCTTTTTGTCTTGTTCCCTGTAACGGGAATTAATGCATTTAAATATGCAAAAGTATTTGTTATCCTTGACTGAAGTGGATCTGTTTTATACCAATCAAGTTGCTGGAATAACTTCCTTTTGCTCTATCGGCTTTTTGTGCTCTGAAAACTATAAAATGCTTTGGATTGAGTTTATTTTGAGTTTCTGTGTTGAAAATTGTTGATGGCCAATAGGTCAAACCTTCTCAGAACTCAAGTGCTGCAATATAATATTATGATCATTTTTTTACCTATGTTAAACAGTAACGTTTTGTGGCAGTTCCCTTGTCTGATATTTTTGTCCTGCAAAGATACTGGTTATCATAATGTGAAGCTGTTTTTCCCCATATACGTCAAGAATGCTTGCTTCTTCGTGACCTATCCTCACCCTCCTGGGATTATTTATTTATGATATCTGATGTTATTGTCATGCAGTTTCTGGAAGATTTTATAAATGGAGCTGAAGTTTCTTCACTTTTAGATTGCATTCGGCTTACTGCGGGGCCTTTACATGCCTTGACAGCAGCAACCAGGCCAGCACGAGCTGGTCCTGTTCCAGGGGTTCCTGGGATTGCGGCAGCCCTATCTTCTATTCCTAAACAGACTGGTTATTTACCACCACAGGGACTTCTGCTTGGTAGTTCATCTACAAATGTTGTCCAGGCCACTCCTGCTGTTGGAGGAAATACTATCGCATCTACTGCTAGTGGATCTCTCAATAATCAAAACCTCGCTATGCTAGCTGCTGCTGGGCGTGGGGGTCCAGGCATTGCTCCAAGTTCATTGTTGCCCATTGATGTCTCTGTTGTGTTACGTGGTCCTTACTGGATACGAATTATATATCGGAAACAGTTTGCGGTTGATATGCGTTGCTTTGCTGGAGATCAGGTCTGGCTACAGCCTGCAACACCACCAAAAGAGGGACGCCCTTCTGGTGGATCATTACCATGTCCCCAGTTTCGGCCTTTCATCATGGAACATGTTGCCCAAGAATTGAATGGTTTAGACCCTAGTTTTGCTGGACAACATGCAGGTGGGTTGGCAAGTTCTAATAATCCAAACTCAAGTTCTGGGTCCCAATTATCTGCTGCAGGAAATGGAAGTAGAGTTAACCTTCCTACTTCTGCTGCAATGGCTAGAGCAGGAAATCAAGCAGCTGGTTTAAATCGTGTGGGAAATGCTTTAGCAGGATCTTCAAACTTAGCTATGATGACATCGGCAGTCTCTTTACGTAGGTCACCAGGAACAGCTGTCCCTTCACATGTCAGAGGTGAGCTAAACACAGCCATAATTGGCCTTGGTGATGATGGAGGATATGGTGGTGGTTGGGTTCCACTTGTTGCTCTTAAGAAGGTTCTGAGAGGTATTCTCAAGTATCTTGGGGTGCTATGGCTTTTTGCTCAGTTACCAGATCTTTTGAAGGAGATTCTGGGATCCATTTTGAAGGAAAATGAAGGAGCACTTTTGAACTTGGATCCAGAGCAGCCTGCATTGCGCTTTTTTGTTGGGTAAGTCTTAATCACAACTCTTATTTTTACTGCACTTATTTCTTGCTGGGTGCAAAGACTCGTCACCTATGCCCCCTTCGTACTTTTTTTTTTGGGGGGGGGGGGGGGGGGGGGGGGATTGAATGAAACATAAGGTTAATGCCTTTTTGTTTTCTAATTCTTTATCCATGTGGTTTTTCTTACTGTTCTTTAAATAATGCCTTTTTGTGTTCTGCTCGTGTGTGATTTAGCCTTATGTTTTCTAGGGGCCACAGTAAATTTTTAATTAGAAGATTGAGTAAATTTGAAATGCCTTTTTTTCTATTTTTTTTACACTCGATTCTAGCAAAATGATGATTAAAATTGATATTCTATGTTAGGGAACAGCCTGCATATTTACATATCATGACTTATTAGCTACTAATAATTCACGGCTCTATTTTATTTTGCTTCTGAAATTTGGGATAAAAACAAACCTTCTATTGCATGTTGCTTTGGCAGGGGTTATGTGTTTGCTGTTAGTGTCCATCGTGTTCAGCTGCTTCTTCAGGTCTTGAGTGTGAAGCGCTTCCATCATCAACAACAGCAACAGCAGCAAAACTCAAACGCTGCACAAGAGGAACTGAGTCAGTCTGAAATAAGTGAGATATGTGACTACTTCAGCCGTCGGGTTGCTTCGGAGCCTTATGATGCCTCTCGTGTTGCTTCATTCATAACTCTTCTCACTCTACCTGTATCAGTTCTCAGAGAATTTTTGAAATTAATAGCTTGGAAAAAGGGATTGACCCAAGCACAAGTTGGAGATGCGACCCCAGCTCAAAAACCACGGATTGAATTATGTCTTGAAAACCATGCTGGGCTGAATATGGACGAGAACTCTGAAACCTCTTCCGCATTCAGAAGCAACATCCATTATAATCGACCTCATAATTCTGTTGATTTTGCCCTGACTGTTGTGCTTGATCCTGCTCACATCCCTCGCATCAATGCTGCTGGCGGAGCTGCTTGGTTGCCATACTGTGTTTCAGTGAGGTTGAGATATTCATTTGGTGAAAGTTCTAATGTGACTTTTCTTGGCATGGATGGAAGCCATGGAGGTAGGGCTTGCTGGTTGCATGCTGATGATTGGGAAAAATGTAAACAGAGGGTGGTACGAACAGTCGAGCTGAATGGGGGCTCAACAGCAGATATAAGTCAAGGTAGGTTGAAACTAGTTGCAGACGGTGTGCAAAGAACTTTGCATCTATGCCTTCAGGGGTTAAGAGATAGTGGCGCTACCGTGAGCTCTGGAGCAACGTGATTGTTTTGGTGGGAGCAGCGATGGTATATAGATTTTATATGTTGGGCTAGTCTAGCAACATGGCATTTTTGTTTACCATTATCTGTAGGAGTCCTACGCTAAAACATGTTTGGAAAGCTTATCCTCTGCACGGAGGCTGTTCAGATGGACATTTGCAAATTATGGAGGAATTGATGCTGGTAAGAAATGATTTTGGTGAGGCAGGTAGCGTAGATGAGAAGTTTGTGTAGATTCATACTGAGATTTTGTTTCGTCCATCTTAGGATTCTAACCAAGTCTAATAATGAGTATTGGATTTTGTCTGATCAAGAATATTTAGAATTAGGTGGTTCAATATCTTGTGACATTTTAGGTGATGGCTTTGGTACTTGTACATATAACATGTGTTAAGATTTGTAAAGGAAATTTGTTGTGCACGAATTCTATACCCCATATTTAACACCTGCAAGATTGTGAAAAGTTTTACTTTTCAATTTAACTACTACACCCGCTAGCTTCCGGGGCATTTTTACAGTAACCAGCGGCGCGCATAAAGCCAAGCCTGCTATTTTCATGTTTCAGACTTCGAAATCCATGTAGTTAAAGAAAGCAACTCAGTATTATAAAAACCACAAGAAGTGGAACAGTAGGCACTCAGCTGGTTGTTTAAGCATCCAGTTAGAGGTTTGATTCCTGGCGATGTGTACAGAGAGTCACCAGAGAGTATGGGGAGATTATTCACTGCTACCAGTGAGGGTCTAAAAAAAAGTAATATAACTAAAGGAGTGCTGAAAACCTTAAAGAAAGTAGTGAATTGATTCTTAGAACGTGGTTGAATTGCTTATGCGAGGTCTCTATTCGCTTTGTTTCAATTTATGATCTTTCTTGAGTAGTAATTAATTTTCAAATAATTCATCTCTAATTTGTTATGGTTGTTTAATTCTTCTTTTGAAAAAAATTTCTATGAATATATTAATTTTTTACTTTAAAGATATAAATATTCTCTTATTCTGTGGTAATAAAGTTTGCTAATTCCCTTATAAGCAATACTCACATTAAATTCCTTATATCCATTATATTAAATTCTTAAATTACACATATAGCCATGTATAATTGGAGAATTTGATAAAATGGATATGAGAAACTTAATATAATTATTTTCTTTTCTTTCTCAATTCAATAGATTGAAATTTGGGAACCTGCCGGGTGACATGTTGGAAAAGCCAATAGATGGAACACAGCAATCTCGACTCAAAAAGCCAACGATTGTAGTATTTTCTAAGTAACATGTTGAAAGAGGCAGTCAAAAAGTATATTATATCTTCCATCAAAAAGCATTTCTCATTTTGTTCTGTGTTTCTTTTTTTGGTAAAATACTCATTGTTTTTAATGTAATGTAAGATGCATTTATCTAATTTAGAAAGATAAAAAACGAAAAATTAGTGATAAATCCCCATTAAAAAAATTTAATTGTGGAATAAGACCAAAGACAAAGTGGAGCCACGAGGTCCTCAACGTCAGAGGTCCTATTCCCCAATTAATTTCTTAAATAGGGATTTATCCAAAATTTTCCCATTAAATAATTTATTTATAACTTATTTGATATGATGTTTTTTAAATATTTTTATGTATCATTAAATCATATATCAATTTATAATTAGGCGAATTAGTTTGGAAAAATAATAAATATAAAAGACAAAATGAAAAAAAGTCTTACATTTAAAATAAACTTCACCCTCAAACTAAATCATACATTTAAGACCGGAAGAATAATTATCATTTTAACAACAACGAGGCAAGCTTAAGTTTTGTCAAATTTAATTTAATCAAATAATGACTACAGGGTGGATGGTACCAAAATAAAAAGACAGCTAATCTGACATTTTTCTATTTATATCTTACCATGCGAAAATATAGAACTAACTACTTTTTTTCTCATGGGTCTAGGATACGTATTGAATGGCAAGCCACATATAAACAGGACAGAGATCATTGATGCGTTCCCTATGAAACAGGTGATTACAAGTTATTGGTGCTTATAGTACCAACCACTCCCTGCAGCCTTGGTTGGGGGACTGCAATAATAAGACCTCAAATCACCAGAAGATATGAGCAACCAATATCCCCATTAATCTACCACTATTCCTTCTTTGACTCCATCAAATTTAACTACATCATATTTGCATGCAGCCCTAAATAAAAGCATCTATCAGCGGTATATATGGTCGGGAACACACTGGACGATGTCCAGAAAAACAAGCTGGTGTGGGCAAAGAGGAATGAGTCTACCTCCAAAATATAAGTTGTTAATAATTTCTCGAACAATAACTGACTAATGATCTCCACTGGAAGAAGGTCCAGATGAATCTGCACCACCACAAATTCTCTTCTGCAGATGTTCCAAGCTAGCCACCCTCTGAAGGGAAACTGCCTGTCCCATCTTGTTTCCAGCTGCCACAGCTGCCCTGCCCTGCTGAACATTTTCATTTGAACCAACATCCCCCAATCCATTGTTCACTCTCAGATCATGACTGGACAAAGGAGTATTTGTAGGTTGATAAAAGTGATGGATTGGATCATCTTGCATGGGAACAGCTGCATCCGCTGACGTGTCTGGAGGGGTTCCATCAAATGAAGAGATTCCCATTGATGATATCTCAGACATGGCATGAAACATTGGGTTCAATCCAGTAATTCTTTTAACATTCTCTTCAGCCATCTTCACCTGATAAAAGGAGGAGGGCATTGAAGGAAATTTAGACATAAACCAGTTTCCCTTTCTTTTAACCAAGTTTCTCCCAACTATGAAGGAAAACACGCTAACTGACTCCAATCTCAGCTTGCCAGGCCAACCATGACACCGGTACTTAATTAACAAGAACTAGTAGGCTTTGCTGTGAGAGGAATTAATTATAAAAAGAAAGCAAGGTTTTTACCTTTGCTCTTAGTGTTTCAATGTCAGCTTTTAGCACTCTGTTGTCAACACCAGATTCATTGTACTTCTGGCTTACATCAGTAAGACGCTTTAACAAAGATGAATTTTCAACTCTTAACTGAGAAACCTACAGATAGAGTATTAATTTAGTAAGCATAATAGATCTTTGGGAGAACTAACAGAAAGAGGGGTTGCAGAGGTCAGATCCAAATGAGAAATATTTGCACCTGTGTCTCAAGCTCAGTTAAATGAGCCTGCTTTCTTCTTCTTGAACGTCTAGCAGATTCCCTATTGGAAAGCATCCTGAAAGATACATGTCACTAGGTAATTGATTAAACAAAGCAGAACTTGCCTGAGTTGGACACTGACTTACAATTAACAGAGATAGAAAACAATCAATTTTTAAAGATATTTCCAGATCCTTAAAGCTTAACCTCCAATGTAAGAAGGTATTTTGCCCAATTACGAGATAATTTCCTAGGGGCATAATCATTTCAAGACTGACGACACTTGCATAACTTTTCACAAAATGCTAATGTCCCTATGAACGTTATACCCCAAAAAAATTGAAGTCAGACCATTTAACACCTGGGTGCACATACATGAAACATGCACTGACATTTCCTATACTTAGCTCTCAGTAAATTCCAAAACCATCATTACCTCCTTACTCGTTTTGCATCAGCAGGGTCCATATTTTCAGTCATCTCAGTTTCTCCCTCAATGTCATCATCATCCGACAAGTCCCTTGATGATCCGCTTGTCGTTGGCTTGTTTGCAACAGCAGGCTTCTTTTGAATCACAGGCAAGGAAGGAATTCCAACTGGTGCTTTGGTATCTTTATCCAGTAATTTAGATGGATCACTTCCAGATGGACCAGACACGCCAGATCCTGAAATAGAAAGATAGACAGCAAAGGCATAATTCAAACAGTGTTACCCACGTCTGGACTTCAGAGAGACAAAATTCAACCTCTAAGGCCGCTCATACAAAAACCAGGAAGATCAATAAAAAAGGAACGAGCATAAAGTTATTGCTGAGTAATGTGTTTACACTACTCATGTAGCATTCATATACCCAATGATCTCTTTTAAATTCTGTAATTCCCTACTCTTCTCTACTCAGCCGGCATTGACATGAAGTTATTTTATGAATGTAATCTGCTTAATAAATCTTCAATGACTCATTCATACACATATAAACTTTCATAAACACATCCACATACATTTACCAAATCAAACCTTTAAAAGTAGCCTGAGCTCCAACTTTAGAAGAATTAGAAGCCTGAGATCCACTGTCAACAAAAGTAGCTGAATCCTGTGCTTTGATTAAAGACCCATGCTGCCATGAGCAGAAGAAAACATTAGAGTCTGACTATGTCATCGAAGTAAACCAACTGGAAAGGAAAAGTACACTTTTTATTGATTTATGGAAAAATCAGGACAACCATAAATGGGTGCGAAGTTAAAGTTGTATAGATGTACGTAAGTCCACTAATCTCCCCTGTTTAAGAATTTTGATTCTAAAATGAAAATCAAGATACCAAAAACCTATGATTGGACTAAGAGATAGCCATTCCCATTCTCCAATGAACCAATACAATAAAAACACTAATGGCAGCCTACCCAAGAATAAACAGCAGCGAGATGGTCAGCCCTTTTAAAATCGCCCAAATAAGTTAGATTAAGAAATATTTTCATCCGATTTTTGGATTTAACGTTTAACCTAACACACAGACACAGGGAAGACGATGGGTAAAAAGGAAAAAAGGCATCAAACAAGTCAGATCCAACAAAATCGTCTTATTTTCAGCCGCCGCAGATTTTCCAATTGGTTTCCCGAATGCTTCCTGCGATCTACACGCGATTACAAGAGGGAGGGGGAATAATTACCCGAGACAATGCGACCGCGGCACACGCGAGATTGAGTTTGTTCTTGAGGTAAGCCTGGTAGTCATCGGAATTAACGGGAGTGTTAGGAATAGAGGGAGAGGGAGAAGGAACATTGGCCTGGACGGGACCATTGTTCTGAAGCGGCGTGACTCCCGTATTCGGAGCGGGATCCTGTTTGGGTTGATCCTTGACGTGAAGCGGACGGCCATCGTTAGGGTGAAGAGGGAGGGAGGAAGAAGCCGGAGAGTTCGGGGAGGGTACAGAAGCCTCCTGAATGAATCGCTGGAAGGCCCACTCGGAGGCGCTACGGTTCATCTTGGAGGGTTCATGGGTTCCGGTGGACATCGGCGATGACCAGAACTGCTCGGAGATTTCATCCACTGAAAACACCCTATCCATGTTATTCCCGACCTTGTCCTTTGGAATTCTCTTTCTACTGTGCACCGGCTCTAAGGCTGCTATTTTTTATTACAATGCTGAGAACTCGTCATTCATTGTATTATATGGGAGCATACCGGTCAAAGGAAGAATTAACGGGCGCACAAAATATTCTACCTCCTATAAGATTCCGTTAATTTCTTAAAAAAAAAAAAAAAAACTAAATATATTACTATAGGTTATTATTAAATTATATATTAGTTTGTAAGTGATATTAGTCACTTTAGAAAAAAAATAAAACATCTTTAACCTTAGTTTGGAACAAAAAAACATTTTTAATATTTTTAAAAAATCAACGGCATAATATATTTAGGACGGAGGTTGCAATATTTAGGTTTAGAAAAAGCTAAAATGTATATAAAAACATTTAAAAATACAAAACTAGTGAGGCATTTAGGTATATACAGATGAATGGCCAGAAAAACAAAAGTACATTTTTTTTAAATAAAAAAAATACTACTTAAATTCCAAAATCTCAAATCATTGATTTCCAACTAAAACTAATTGTCAATTGTTATATTCTTATAGTTAATACTTACACTTTTGTAGATAACAAGACTAATTTTAAATTTTAAATTTTAGAATTTAAGTGATATTTTATTTTCTTTTTCTTTGTATTTTTTCTCTATTAATTTTTCATTCTATTAAGGTTATTTCCCTCTAACCAAACATAACACTTTAAACCTTTCCTTTGATTCGATCTCATACTTGCTGTGTCAGCTAAATTTAGTAACCTGGTTATGAATTTGATATTTTTATCTTTTTATTTTCTTTTTTGCCAGCGAATTTGATACTTTTATCTGATTGATGATTTGATGCATTATAAAATGGAAGGTGACGCGGATTCATTGATGGCAAGAGTATACAAATTTCATTTATTTTTTTATTTTTTATTTGGCTACCCATCGCCTATAGCCATGACTTTAATTTTAATCAAATAAAGATAATAAGAGGTTGAATTTGAGATCATGGAAAGCCCGACAACAAAAGTCTGTTTGCAATTTGCAACCGAGGAGGTTCTTTTCTTCAGTGCCCTGACTCCCATTCTATTCCTCCCCTCAATGCTATGAGCAGCTTTCGCAGAGGTGATTTTTTGTTCACATTCACTTTCAAGTTAAACATTAATTACGGCAATGTAATTTATATATAAATATGTGTTAATAATAAAACAGGTTCAGATCTAAAAGGACTAAAATAATATGAAATATATATCTTATATGCATGTAATTTGATAAATTTTAAAAATATTGAAATGAAAATCACAAAAATTGAAAATAGTGAATGTGTGATTATAAAAAATATTGTAAATACTTAATTAGGTGTGTTCATTAAATTAAGTAATTATTCTACTACAGAAACATAAAACAAGTAATTTAAGAAAATAAAACAATGTGTAACAATTAAATGAAACAAATTAAAAAATGAAAATCCAATACCCTCTTTCCTTCCTTTCACATCATGTAAGGACAGAAAAGTGAAGAGGACAAGAACACTGGAAAGGTAAGGTGACGCGGGCTGGGCTGAAGCAACAAAATGTAACTTCTAGAAACTCTTATTTTTTTAAAAAAAAATTGGATCTTCGAGGAGGCTAAGCAGGATACCCACCCCAGCCACCGGAGATTCCCTTGCCATCAAGACAATGTGCTACTATGTGGGAAGCCCTTAATTTTCAAACATCTTAAGCCTAAAGTCACTTTTTTATTGAAAAAAGTGAGTTTAGGTCACCCTACCCAACTCTAGTTTACCCCAAAACTAGTTTTTCTGAAGAAATCTTTTCATCCATTACTCACCTCTCGTCTCATGTGGCTTTTTATATTTGTGAAGTGGGTGCGTCCAGTCAATAGATGCCTCCTACACCGAGCCTCAACTTAACACAATGAAGACTTCTAGTTTTTAATAATAACACAATCATGACTTGTCTCGGCTTCTTCCTTCCTTCCTAACTTGTGTCCTACTCCTATCCCTCCCACTAATACGCTTCAGTAACTCCTAATTCCTTGAAGTTGCGCCTGTTCCATCCTGAAATGAAAGCCCACTATTACCACTCTGTTTTTCTTTTTTAACCTATCCGATATTCAAAATTTCACTTTAACTAATCCGAATCTGACTAACATCACGTACCTAACTATGATAGGAGAGTCTCCCAGTGGAGATATTACCGCTCCTTCTATTACTATATATATATATATATCAGCTACATAATTAATTTATATAAACTAAAGAATTGGTTGAGTGAATTGTTCTTGGTAAATATGTGTCTATTTATATTAAGAACTACTCTAACGCATGAAAACTCTTCATAGTACGTGTAGTTCACAAGATTACTTAGATAAAATTATAAATCTGCGAGACAACACACAGTAAGATATTACGTTCAGAATTAAAAGTTAAAAAAATATCTTCATTAACTCTTAGGTCTTATTTACAAGTCTACTTTCAAGAGAGTGAAAGTGGACTAATAAGTAGAATCTAAGTGATATACTTATTTTGATCTATAATATATGACACTTTAACAAATTTATGGAAGACAATGAGAGATAGTTAACCCATTAAATATGTTATAAATTAAAAATATTGTCCACTTTTACCCTTTTATAAAATGTGCTTGAAAATTTAGTGAGTGGATAAAATTGAAAATGAGAATTGATTACAAAGACAAAACTGAAAATTGAACATTAATTATTTTACAAGTGACTTACTACTCCAGTATTTATAAGTTCGGTTAACTAACTCTCACATATCAAGAAAGTAAGTTAACTAATTAATTATAGGCTAAATTTATAATTTTGCCCTTATATTTAATTGGTTTCAAAAGTCAACATGAATATTATTATTATTTTATTTATTTCAAACAAAAAAAAGTAAAAACACATTTATTATTCTAAAACTGTATTTATAATATCTTTTAGTCAAAATTAACTTTTAAATTGGATCCAGAGTAGTATATTTTAATCCAAATTATTCTTCTAAAAATGCAAATATTTTGAACTGGAGGGTTATTATTAATAATAAATTAGTTAATCCCGGGAATGGAGAATGGTGACAATTTTCCCACCTTTCGCAATGAACCCCGTGCGGCAAGCATAGTAATAGAGACATTAGAGGAATTGGAGCTGAGTGGTGGCTACAAATTGAAGCAATTTCCTGGTAATTTCCATTGCACCTGAACACCACCTTGGTTGTATTTGTAGGAAATCGGTGATCACATCACTTTATCACAGGCACTCGCTCTTTCCCTCTGCCCCACTCTGATCCAATTATTATGAAGTACGTTAAACAATGGGTGGCTTTCCTCTCATGCTCTGCCTCTCCACTCTATATATGGCAGGGCCACTCATGGTCCTAAAATCATCTCCTGCTTTGTGACTTGCTATTACACTCCTCTGCTTCCTATTTTTTATAATATTGTCTTCTCCTTCGTTCCGCCCCTCATCCGACTCTCCGATTTCGCTTCTTTCAGGTGCGCGCCATAATCCGTTTTCTGCTCCACCTCTCAATTTGTTTCCTTCCCCTCACGTATTGTTGTGATTTTGAGCTATCTTTTGCATTTCCTGACATGGCATCATTATTCTAATTTAGGGCTTGACTGTTCCTCGGTTTCTCTTCGCCCTCACAGTGCCTCTTTTGCCTCTAGTTATAGATCGTCTTCATTCTGTTGCATACCATTCTTTCCCCTCCACCCTCCTCCCAACTATATTCCTCATTATGCCTGATATGCTCATCTTCCGCCGTCTACAAGACCAAATAAAGGGTTTTCAATTTTTTATCCTTTCCTTTTCGTTGCCGGAACTGATTTCGGGTGCATGCTTTTCGTTTTTACGAAAACTTCGCCCCCTTAAACTTGTAAACCGTTTAAATGTGCGTGCCTTATATTATTGCATTCCATTATTATCTTTCATGTGGGCATGTGCTGTATGTTTCTATTGTAATTTTGCATTTAAAGTTCTTTTTCCCTTTTGGACTTTTGCCGACCTTCCTTACGAGGTTCTTCCCCTCCCCCTTTTTAGTAAAAAAACTTCAAATATTTATGAAATGTGGATTTCATCTTCGCTTGTGTGTTGTGTCTGCTTCTCCATATTATCGCATGAGCCCATGATTTTAAGCTAATTGTCAACAAGTTCTGCTTATCTGACCTATTTGAGTGCTGCAGAATGGGAAGTACTGGAAGAACGAAGTATGGTGAATACACCTATGAGAACCTTGAGAGAGAACCTTACTGGCCATCAGAGAAGCTTCGAATTTCTATCACCGGAGCTGGTGGTTTTATTGCCTCCCACATAGCAAGGCGCTTGAAGACCGAGGGGCATTATATCATTGCTTCTGACTGGAAGAAAAACGAGCACATGACTGAAGACATGTTCTGCCACGAATTCCATCTTGTTGATCTGAGGGTTATGGATAACTGTCTCAAGGTCACTGAGGGAGTTGACCATGTTTTCAACCTTGCTGCTGATATGGGTGGGATGGGCTTTATCCAGTCCAACCACTCTGTCATTATGTACAACAACACAATGATTAGTTTCAACATGCTCGAGGCTGCCAGGATTAACAACGTTAAGAGGTTAGCCGTCCTGGATACAGGCACTTGAATTTATCTATCTGGACAATCACTGAACAACAAATACGCCAGTGTTAACATTAATATATGGTGTGCATGTATCATTTTTCTGCCCCAGGTTTTTTTATGCCTCTAGTGCTTGTATCTACCCTGAATTTAAACAGTTGGAAACTAATGTGAGCTTGAAGGAGTCTGATGCTTGGCCAGCTGAGGTCCGTTGGTGATATTTCAATTTTTGATTGTCATGATTCTTCTGTTGCTTATAATATGTTTAATTGTTTAATTGGGTTTAGCCGCAAGATGCATATGGGCTAGAGAAGCTTGCAACGGAGGAATTATGCAAGCATTATAACAAGGATTTTGGAATTGAGTGTCGTGTTGGCCGGTTCCACAACATTTATGGTCCCTTTGGGACATGGAAGGGTATGTCCTGAACCAAATTGCACATTTTGTGCTTTGGTCTCATTCATGAGTATTTCACTGGACTTGTTTGATTTTGTAACCTTTCAATGTTTAAATTTGTTTCTTTGTTGCTATGTCGTACAGGTGGAAGGGAGAAGGCTCCTGCTGCCTTTTGTCGTAAGGCAATCATTTCCACCGATAAATTTGAAATGTGGGGGGATGGATGTCAAACACGATCTTTCACCTTCATTGATGAGTGTGTTGAAGGTGTACTCAGGTAAATTCCCTGCTGATCAATCCTTATCTTCACATCCATCCATCTATTGTTTAGTGTGAGTGTGTGTGTGACTGTGTGTAATGTAGAACGGCATATCAAGTTTTCAAAAGAAACGTGATTAACAAGTTCCAAAATTGGAACATTTTAAAAGAAATTAGACGTGGTTAGTGCAGTCAACAGCTATTGAACTGAAGGGACACAGGAGAATTTTCTACCTTTTCAAAACTGAGGATTGAATTGATTAATTAAGGACAGGACTCAGGAGGACTAAGTATATTGTTTTCATCGAGCATATGCCCATGCATTCCATATGTATTTTTACGCATCAGCTCTTCTTTTTTGGTCTACTTTGGAATTTAGATTGACAAAATCAGACTTCCGCGAGCCAGTGAACATTGGCAGTGATGAGATGGTCAGCATGAATGAGATGGCCGAGATTGTTCTTAGCTTTGAGAACAAGAATATTCCTATACATCACATTCCTGGGCCAGAGGGTGTTCGTGGTCGTAACTCAGACAACACACTGATTAAAGAGAAACTTGGATGGGCTCCAACTATGAAGTTGAAGGTGACCTTCCAATTAAATTATTTCCTATATCATGTTTGTTTTGGGCGTGGGTAAAATCAAGGATTCTCTATTCACTTCAGTTCAGTTTTTTTATGCCAATTTTGATCTTTGATCTTTTCCAAGGTAAATACTAATGTAATGAAATGAGATTCGCGGACCTGATACCTTTAATCTCAGTGGCTAAGTCCCTCACAGTGACCTGATCCTTTGTAAATTCTTCTAAACTGGTGAGCACCAATTGAGTTCTGTGCACTCACTGGATCTCAAATCTGATCGCAGGATGGGCTCCGAATTACATACTTCTGGATTAAGGAACAGATTGAGAAAGAGAAGGCTCGAGGCGCTGATATATCAGCTTATGGGTCATCCAAAGTGGTGCAAACCCAAGCGCCAGTTCAACTAGGCTCGCTCCGGGCAGCAGATGGCAAAGAATAAGGTAGTTTCCCGGGTATTGTATGTGGAGAGTAGGCTCCTGTCTTGATATATAATAGAGGTCTGTGGTTTAGATTTATGAGCAATGTGATTTGCTGTCCATGTGATATTGTGTTGTGTTATGGGAATGTTTCTGTTGTATTTTATGATTGGTTAAGACACTGTTTGCTGCCCAAGTTGTTTCTGCTGTGGTGGAAGCAACAAGATACTGGTGGCTGACATGTAAGTTATTTTATTAGTTGAATAAGAGTAATAACAAGAGTGCCTTTTATCTTATGAAGTTATGAACAAGGCGCAATTTGTTGGAGGCTTATAATAGAGATGCTCTGTAAATGAAAGTGCATAATTTTGGATGAGGTATTAGGCGGCCTCAGTCAGAGAGGATAACACATATTCGATGAATCCTAGGAGATTCTCTTGTTGAAAGAGGTGGTTCACCCCTTTACACCCTAAGCTCGAAAAGGAAATCAAAAAGGTTTAAGTGTAAATTTTACGTCTTTTTGTGGAAACAATTTTATCTCATAAGTTTTTCGTGAAGTAATTTTGTTTTAGAAGTTTAAAAAAGAAAGCAATTTTGTCATGGCCGTTATCTCAATTAATTTTGACCGTTAATTGATTCAAATATGTTAAACTGACAGTCCACATATCATTCATATTACTTTTGTTCAGGTGAAAATTTGCCCTTTAGTTTTACATCTAACTTGAAAAAATGAAAGAGATGACCCATATGTCTCAACTAACTAAGTATATTTGGTCAACTAAAAGTTAAAATTAACTGAAATAACGGTAAAATTGCTTTAAAAAAACTTCTAAAACAAAATTGTCTCTGAATAAAAACTTCAGGGGTAAGATTGACCTTTAACCCATTAAAAAAAAAAAAAAAAAGTGTGATGGACTTTGGACGGTTGTCGGGGTTAAATAATCAATTAGTACTCTCTTCAGTTCTAATTATAAGACAACATTTTAGAGTTTGTTTTGGTTCTAATTATAGGACAACATTCTAATTTTTATCAATTTCTTTCTAAAATATCCCTATTAATATGAATGAGGGATTGTGTGAAATCAGTAAGGTAATTGAAATGTAAAATTTATATAAGAGTATTTTAGGAAAATGAGTCAAATAAATTAATTAAATTTCTATCCTTAATTCCTTCAAAATCGATTAAATATGTCCTATAATTAAATGATACAATTTACGTTTTTTTTTATAATTATATTCGAGTTGCAGGAGATATTGGTTCTCGGTAGATGGAAATATGGAATCAGTCTTGGAAGTTGGAATTATGCGGTTTGGTGTCTGGACTTTGGATGCGTTAGGAAGGATAAATTATTAAAAAGTAAATTCAAACTACTAAAATTTCATCAACAAAAAGTATTTATTGTTCAAAATTTTAATGTCCTCAGTGAGTTGAAAAAGAATAAAGAAATTAAATAAATTATTTAATTTTATCATATATGTGTATCATTAGATTATATGTCAGTTTATAAATTAGACAAAATAGTTTAGAGAAATAAGAATAAATATAAATATTTTAAAGTTTCTACCACAATGCCTATAGCTAAAGAATCCGCAATGGTGATTACCCATAAGTTCAATGGGCACAACTACCTTCAGGGTCACAAGTCAGTGTACGGTATGTTCGTGGTAAGAGGAAAGAGAAGTATATCAATGGTGCTTTGCACCTCAACCACCGGCCCATGCAGACCCCAACTTTGATACGTGGTTTGCTTGAAAATAATCAAGTTATGACTTGGTTATGCGGCTCAACGACTATGGAAATCTGAAGGTTATATGCTTGCCAACACAAACAAAGAGATCTTTGCTCGGAGAACCTACTCCTCCCCTCGGAGAATACTGCGCCTTGATTCACCCGAAGCGACAACTTCGAGAGTTAAAACAAGGTAACATGTCGGTGACCCAAGTATTATAATGCATTGATCGAGGTTGTGGCAACAACGGGACTTGTTGAGGCTCATTCTTGGCATTGCATGGATGATTCCCAAATATACAAAAAGATTATGGAAGATGGAAGGGTACATGACTTTCTCCTCGGGCTCAATGACACATTCGAAGAGGTACGAGCGGAATCATGGGACTCAAACCTCTCCCTCATCTGCTTTGATATAGTCAACTCGTGCAATTTGAGGAGAGCCGAAAATTGTTGAATCAAAGAGGCCCAAGTCCAAATGAAGGCTCCGCCTAATCATCCAGGGGACCACCTGGAGAACGGAAAAACAACAAATTTTGCAATTATTGCAAAAAGAAGGGCCACAACAAAGACGAATCTTTGGAAACTTCATGGGAAACCCTCCGGTGGAAGAACAGGCTCTCAAAGCCACTTAACATCGATCGCACCTGAGATGAACCGGATACCCACCCGAACCAGGAAGAAGCACGCGATGCTTTCATACTCCTTGCCAAAGAATAAGTCATCTTACGTCCCCGCAGGTGAATCTGTTGGTCGGTAATTCTATTGTTGCCCTTAATGCTATGACAACCGGTGGTGATACTTGGATTGTTGATTCGGGCGCCACGAGATCATATGACCATAACCAAAATTTACTTCACAACCTTAAATTTTGTCATAAGCACCTCAAAGTTAAAGTCGCTAATGGTGTATTCACAAGAGTTGAGGGGATTGGTACCGTTACATTATCTGATCAATTGATCGTGCATAATGTTGTTTGTACCGAACTCACTTGTAATATGATCTCTGTCGAACCGACTAAAGGACATATATGTAGAGTGATATTTAATGATGATTTGTGTGTTTTTCGGGATTTAAGAACGAGGAAGACGATTGGGACTTCTAGAGAATGGGATGGATTGTTCTACTTCGAAGGTACAACCTCAAAGAACAAAGAACCGTGGATGGCACGACGAGCTCGGTTAGCTCGAATTCACGGAATAATGATTTGTTGTTGTGGCACCGTCGATCAGTCACCCTAGCTTTAATTATATGAAACATGTATTTCCCAGTTTGTTCAATAAAAATTCTGTTCCTTTTCATTGTGAAACATGCCAATTTGCAAAGCAAACACGAACCAACTATCCTAAACAACCATATACTTCCTCTTCTCCATTTACGCTGATTCACGATATTTGGGGTCTGCCATATAACAAACCTCACTCATACCAGGTGGTTTGTCACTTTTATTGATGACCATACTCGTACCACATGGGTGTACTTGATGAAAGATAAGTCGAGATATTGCCAAAGTATTTCAAAACTTCTATAACTTTGTGCATACTCAATTTCACACATCCATTAAAGTACTCCGTAGTGATAATGCAAAAGAATATATGAGTGCTTTGTCTTCAAAACCTTTCTTGATCAAAAAGGAATCCATCACCAAACTTCCTGTCCTTACACCCCACAACAGAATGGAGTGGCCGAGCGGAAAAACCGACACCTATTGGAAGTCACTCGTGCCTTACTAATGGAACGCAATGTTCCTACCATTTTAAGGGAGATGCCCTCCTTACCGCCGCTTATCTCATTAACAGGGATGCCTTCCAAAGTTCTCAAATATGCCACTCCCTGTTCAAACACTTCTTGACCATTTTCCTAATTGCCATCTCATTAACTCCTTACCTCCAAAAATATTTGGGTGTCTTGTCTACGTTCATAAAACGGATGGCAACAAATTTGGTGCGAGAGCTGAAAAATGTATCTTTCTAGGCTACTCACCAACCCAAAAAGGGTACAAATGCTCGCTCCCCACTTCCAAGAAACTTATTATCTCTCGAGATATCGTGTTCTCCGAAGCCGAGGCTTATTATCCTAAATTACCCATTCGGGGGAGAATTCGAGATATTGAATGGCTAAATCTGGAAACTTGATTAATCATACCACCGACCCACCAAATCTCATAGTCACGACTTACTTGACTCGAAGATGACCCACCAATTCTTGACCTAGCCCTAATGAACTGAAACACATGTTGAAATCAATTCAAGGGTGATGACGATATGACCGATCCACAACAGAAATAGCAACCAGGCTCACAAGGTCAACACCGAACAGACACCGGTAGAACAATCTCTCCCATTCAAAGGAACGACCATGACTCCAACTCGAGAATTAAATCCCGAGGAACAAGGATGGCCCATTGCATTAAGAAAAGGGGTAAGATCTTGTACTCGATATCCTATTCAAAGGTTTGTCTCGTATGATAGTCGTGCGCAAAGATGCAAAGTTTTGTTGTAAAAAGTGCACCTGAGATACAAATTCCAAAAACATTCCAACAAGCTATGGCGAGATCCAAATTGGAAACAAGCCGCAGAAGAAGAACTGAATGCTCTCAAAGAAAATGAGACGTGGAGGATTACAACTCTTCCCAACGGGAAGAAACCAGTGGGATGCAGGTGGCTCTTTGTTCCGAAATTCAATCCAGATGGTACGATCAACAAATACAAGGCAAGACTTGTTGCAAAAGGATATACTCGAGGCGTATGGAATTGACTATCAAGAGACGTTTGCTCCCGTAGTCAAGTTCAACACCATTCAAGTACTATTGTCAATTGCAAAACTTGGATTGGTCGCTACACCAACTGGATGTAAAGAATGCATTTCTCAATGGAAACTTGGAGGAAGAGGTATACATGGAAGTTCCGGATGGAGTAATAGCTCCTAAAAACTTCGTGTGTAAACTCAACAGTCATTGTATGGTCCGAAGCAATCTCCAAGAGCGTGGTTTAGCGAGGTTCGCCAAAGCGAAAAAGGGCTTGGATATACACAAGGACAAGCGAGATGACACATTATTCACCAAACGTGTCAATGACAAAGTCACCATACTAATTGTGTATGTTGATGACATAATTATTACGGGAGATGACGAAGAGTCCATTTCTCATTTAAAGCGGGATTTGTCAACTGAATTCCGGTAAAAGACCTTGGTCAAATGAGGTACTTCCTAGGAATGGAAGTGGCAAGAACTAAGAAGGGTATCCGGGTATCTCAACGCAAGTATACACTTGACTGTTACACGAGGCAGGGAATGTTGGGAACTCAACCGGAAGGGACACCAATGGAGGAGGGATGCCACTTAGAGATCAAACCTAAAGGTGTTCCAAATGACTCGAAAGATCTGAAGATTGGTGGGAAAGTTGATATACTTAACTCACACTCGTCCCGATATTAGTTATCTTGTTGGCATAGTGAGCCGGTTATGCATCGACCACAAGAAGAACACATGGCGGCATACCAAATTCGAGTTACACCGAAGCAAAACCCTGGAAGAGGAATATTCTTTAAGAAAGGAAGCACCGAAACATAGAGATCTACACGATGCGGACCATGCAAGGGATAAAGAGACCGGGAGGTCAATCTCGTCTTGTACATACGTGTGGGGAAATCAAGTTACATGGAGAAGCAAGAAACAAACGGTGGTGTCACCAAGCGGTCAGAGGCGGAACTTAGAGTCGTCCAAAAAGGCGTGTGTGAAGGACTCAGGGTCATCGGATTACTAAAAGAGTTGGGGATTCAACATGAGGGCCCAATGCAAATCGCGTGTGATAACAAGGCGATATTGAAATGGTCAAGAACCCAAGATATCACGATAGAACTAAACATGTGGAAATAGATCGACACTTCATTAAAGAAAAGATTGAAGTGGGGATAATAATTCTCACATAGGATCTGCACCAAATCGCGAGATATTTTGACTAAACCCCTTGCGAACAAAATTTGAAGGATTTCGAGACAAGTGGGAATGGTTGACATATATGCTCCGAGCTTTGAGGGGGAGTGTTAGAATCCTTCTCATTAATCACCATAATTATTACCTCGATTCATAGGGATCTACGCGTCTACTTTACGCGTCTACTTTATTGTTATTTATTTCACGCGTATCATATCCCTTGATCCTAGCTCCATCATATTCCTTGATTCTAGTTGCATCTAGTTTAGGAAATATTTTCCTTTTATGATAATTTATTATGAGTTATGATAATTTATTATGAGTTATTGTATTGCCTATTTTATTGTATTTATTTCATTGTAATTGGCTCTTTCCCTATGAGCCTATATATTGTAACCTTTCTACCTTGAATAAAATACTTGAAACATAGAGTGTTTTCTCTACATCTTCTCTTCTACATTCCGCAATAAAAGTTATTTAATTATTATTTATTTTTTGTCAGCAAAAAATCATATTATATTACTAACAAAGAGAGGCTACAAGGTCTCAGACACAATAAAAAAACAACCGAAAAAACAAAAATACAACCAGATTCAAACCATAAATAACAGAATTGAATTAGAAAAACTAGCACCTAAAAGGTCTTCAAAGCAGAAAGTAAACGCAGAAACTTCACAAACATCCATTTGGCGAGGATTATATGTCCAACAATATTTTGAAGATACTTGCCTCGAGTGGGAGAACATTTGTGCCTTTAAAAAAAACGAAATCTTTTTCACGAGCATGTAAGGGAAATAAACGAATTAAATTAGTGAGATATGGATTAAAATAATGAAACCAACTCAAAGGCTCAAATTCAAAGATAACGCTACCAATGACAAAAAAATTCAAGAAAATGAACATTTATAAAAGCAGAGCATGTTTATTTAGAAATGGGTTAAGATGTAAAAATATACATGTGTTTTTCTTTGAATAACATCCAGTAGCAAGTGTTTTTTTAGGTACAAAAGTGACTATGTGGTTACAAATTAGGTGCAAAAACACCGTTTGACCGTTAAGTTTGACTTTTTTTGCTAACTGGACGATGATGTGGCATTTCAAAGATACAAAAATACACATATAGTTTGTCAACAAGAGCATCGAACACCAAATTCTTTTTTTAAAAAATTTAATAATTTTATTTTAATTACTACTAGGTACTAAAAAGATATTCGATATCGACTTGTCTTGAAAAATTATTTCATGATCTTAAAAAATTATTTTAAGATCTAAAAAAATATTTCAGGATACTGAGTGGTACTAAAAAGATAATCTGAGAATACTGCCTGGTACAGAAACAAATTTCATGATCTTGAAAAATTAATATGCTGAAGTATATTTTTAGTACCAGTCAAAAAATATTTCAGGGATCTTGGTAATAAAAAAAATACTTTGAGAATATCTTGCCTGGTAGGGTACGAAAAAAAATATTTAATGATCTTGAAAAATTATTTTAGAATCTTAAAAAAATATCTTTGAAATATATTTTTAATACCAATAAGATCTGAAATATTTTTTCATGATCTTAATATAATTTTTCAAAATCATGAAGTATTTTTCAGATACCAATTAGTATCCTTTTAATACCAATCAATAGCTTGAAATAATTTTTCAAGATTATAAAGTATTTTTTATATATCAATTAGTATCCTAAAAGTACTTTTTAATACCAGTTAGTACCCTGAAATATTTTTTTCAGTATTAGTCAGTATCCTTTTAGTACCGGTCAATACCTGAAATATTTTTTCAATATTCTAAAATAATTTTAATTGAACTAAAATTATTAAATTAAAAAAAATTGGTGTTAGGCGCTCTTGTTTACAAACCACATGTATATTTTTGTACCTTTAAAATGCTACTTCATGGTTCAGTCAGCAAAAAAAGTCAAAATTAACGGTCAAACGATATTTTTGCACCTAATTTATAACCACGTATGCACTTTTGCACCTAAAAAAAGCACTTGCTACTGGGCGCTCCTTGAAGAAAAATACATATGTATTTTTACACCTTAACCCTTTAAAATTTGTGTGTTTGATTCAGCGCGTGCATTAAGCTATATCTACGTGTAAATGGCCTAATGACATGAAAGTCACCTGTCCCTCTAATTTAGAGGGGGATAGATCGATGTGTGTGTGTGTGTTTTTTTTTTTCGGTTATAGAATTTTTAGGAAAAATGTTAGGTTCACTTACGATTTAAGTATGGAGCGAAATCTTTTTTTCCTTTTAGGTGATACCAATATTGGGTAAAGAAAACTGTCTGTTACCCTCAGGCGTTTATCTAGGCACTCATGAGCTAGAATACTTTTTCTAGTGCCTTGACTGACTCCAGGATCAAATCTCCTTCCTTTGATAAGAGTGTTCCACTAGGGTTTGACGTGTTTAATTCAGTTCATACATGAAGCTGTATTTGTTTGGGCCTTATTGTGGGTGAAAATGAGGGGTGAAACGTAGACGAAATGAGGAATGAAGTGGAGGCCCAGGAAAGCAATTTCTGTGATACATACGTGGGAGCAATATCTTGCCTCGTCATCAACGCACATGCCTGGGATTATGGCTTCTCCGATCTCCTGTTCCACTTTGGAGTACACGTATTCCTTTGACCCACTCTTCTGTCAGCAATTCTTTATTAGTAACTCATTAACGTTAATATCTGTCGGAAAGAGACACCGTGAATTCACACCAACCTCGTATATGAATTTAATTTGTACGCAGATCTGTCTTGTCCTACCATGTTGCACTCAAATATTGCAATATACAGTTATCCCAAAAATGCATGCCGTCCGTATTGATCATAACCATCCATGTGACAAATCTGCACTTAACAAATCCATACCATTAAGTTCGATACACCCTCTTATATCTTAAGATCCTAGAGAGGAAAAAAGTCTTCCGCATATATGCTTGGTCTAACAAGTTAACTAATTAATTGTCACCGTTATATTCCAAACTCGATAGCGTGTCATTTCTGCTGTGTTGCATTGAAGTTGAATATAATCAAGTTTGAATCTCAAACAAAGGGTAGACTTTGATCTTGGCCCACAAATCACAATCATAAAAGGGGAAAAAAAATCGATATTTTGGAAGCCGCTGAACTCCCAAGCATTTTCTCGTAGAAGACCGTCATTATTCATGAAGGCCTCTCTCAAAGTAATGTGATACAGGCAAGCACATACACATATACGTACATAGAGGGCATTGGAACTGAGAAATATATATAATTAATTAGTATCGCTTGAATTACGGCATCTGCCAGCATGTAATGATAATCAACCCCAAATGGTACAGATACATCATACAGGTGTTGAATTTGTCAGCGGAAGACTTTATTATATTGTTGCGATTTTTGTTTAAATCAATAATAATAATGGAGTAGTAATAATGACGTTGACAAAAACGAGAAGCACAAGGACTTGGTTAGTCCGTACGAGGGGGTGAGTGTAAGATGGACAGAAGAGACCGAAATGGTTCCGTATTGAATGGAGTGCGTGGAATATTATAGTAGCTGGGCAATCGAGCAACACCTTCATTGATAATTTCCTACACACTTCCCTATTTATATATATTACTGGAATATCCTTTTCTTTCTCAAAGTAACCAACATATGTAAATATATTTTTAACACTGTACGTCTTGCTCTTGGATCAATTCTGTACGTGTTACGCACGTTGAGCCGCCAGTCATGAAGGACGCTCTAACTCAAGACCAGATCGCTGAGTTTCTGGAAGCCTTCCGTCTTTTCGACAGAGATGGAGATGGTATCTATCTATCTACACTCTCCCTTAGTGATTTATTTTCTATATATATATATCACGTTAGTTCTTCATCAATCTCTGTTTGACTTCTGTTGTTGTAAAATAAAAAGGGTGTATCACCATTGAAGAATTAGGCACAGCCATCAGATCGTTGGGTCAGAATCCAACCCAGGAAGAGTTGCGATATATGATTAATCAAGCGGATACCGATGGCAATGGAACCATTGATTTTGGAGAGTTCTTGAATCACATGGCTGCCATAATGAAGGAAGCCGAAGCAGAAGAAGAATTCCAAGAAGCTTTCAAGGCCTTCGACAAAGATCAAGATGGTTACATATCACCCTCCGAGGTACGTACATGCAATTCATAATTCACTCTCCTAGCTATAGTATATATGTCCATTTTATTAATTAATTTGGAGAATTGAAAACTTGTAGTTGAGGCATGTTATGATAACTGTGGGAGAGAGGGTGACGGAGGAGGAACTCGAGCAGATGATGAGAGTTGCTGATTTGGACGGCGATGGTTTCCTTGATTACCAAGAGTTTGTCTCTATGATGTTGCCTGTTTGATCCATTCTCATATCATTCCCCCTCACTTAGTGTGTATGTGTATCTGTGTGTATTTCCACTAAATTAGACTTCATATAATTCATGTTTATTTGTTTTTATTTAATTCCTTCATTTGTTACTTTAAGTATCACAAAATCACCGTATATTTCGTTTTATTTCAACGCATAATTAGTCAACTACAGTGCATAATAGTGAAGAGGCAGGTTTCATTTCAATATAATGTCCAAGGAGAAATACTTAGTCTCCGGAGTACCAGCTCATCCATCCTTTTTCCAATCAGAATGCTCCAACTCAAATAAATTTAGACTCAAAGTGTCAGCCAACTATTTTATATTATTTTATTGTTTAAAAAATTAAAAATACCAGGATTTGGTGGATTACTCAGCTACTCCTCTCTTCTTCCTTCACCCCACCTCCCTCCTCTCATCGTTCAGAGATGAGCTTCTTTCTTCGTCGGAGCGTGACCTCAATGATAGCCATGGAAGAGAGGTTAAACATCGATAGCAAGTCTTATATATTTGCCTCAGATTGAGAAAATATTGTCCCCAAAACTGCAGCCTTTTCTGGATCTACCCAAATTATACATCTCTAGTAATTAAGATTGAAGAAAGAAATCCCCTCGATTCCTCTTGATTGCAGAATGCAGATCCAAAGTACTCGAGAGAAGCATTTTTCATCTCAACAAGAAATTGGGTTGACATGTTAATGGGGCAGTATTGGAAATGATCAAACCCTAGTTATTCTTTTTTTTAAAAAAAAAAAAAAAAAAAACAACAACAACAAAAATTAATGGAAATTAGGTTGACCTGTGGATTAAAATTAATTGAGTTGGAACATTTTCATTGGTGAGAGTTTAGATTAAATGGCACTCTGGGAGTATGTAAGTATTTCTTGGCTTGAAAGTGCCTCCTCTGTGAAAGGTAAAGTATTTCCCTTTTCACTCCATTATACATGTCAATTATCTTTGTTAAAATTACTTAGTGCCCGATATTGATTCTGGAGGTAATGTAATAAAATGTAATAATGATTACATAAATTTGTTTGGTTCGTTATTAAAAAAGATAATGCATATGTATAAAAACGTTTGGTTGGATTACATTCAAAATGAGAATAATACTGCAAGAGACAAAATTACTCTTATTTACACATGTATGTATGATGTACATGTTGGGTTCAAGATAATTTTTTCAATTTGTTAACATTTTAATATTTAATTGTTGGGTTCATGATAATTTTTTAATATTTAATGGTGGAAATGTTATTTAATAGATATTTTAATGGTGGAATTTTTTTTTTTTTTTTTAAAAAAAATTAGCATGGGAACTTTTTTTGAATATTTTTATATAATTAACTAATTTTTTTAAAAAAATTAATGGTGGTGATTATTTAATATTTAACATCATTTAATTATTTAGTATTTAACATCATTTATGGGTGGGCATTTTTGTCCAATTAAACAATTATAATGGCAATAGTGTTTTTTCACTTGATTAAAGGATGCCTACATCCACATTCATTAGTCATAGCTAGGCATGGAAATATGCCGCTAGGCTTAGCTTTTGCTAAACAGGTGCTAATCGCAATGGGATAAAAAGCTTAAGCTTAATGGAGATTTTTTAGGCTCGGACACGAGCCTTCGAAGGCTTAATTGAGCCCGAAGCCTTTTTAAAAACCCACTTATAATGTAGGCCTTTTAAAAAGACCTCATATTACAGGCTTTGACTGCCATAAGTATACTTTATGCACTTTAAAATTAGAATATAAGAATTAAAAAAATAAATATTGTGTTGTTTATATGATATTAATATAATTATATTTATTTAATGTGAAACAGGTCAGGCTTGAAGACTTACAGTACAGACCCCGCTTTAACAAAATAGGTTTGGCCTATTTATACATTTAGGTCTTTAAATAAGTCTTGGTCAGGCCAGGCTGCAGCCTACTTCCACCCCTACTAATAGCAGTGTAATCCTGATTTTATCATTTATATCAAATAGGGGTGAAAATAGGCTAAGCTTTAACTAAATAAGCCTGAGCTTGTGACGAAGATCCAAAACCTCAACATGTATGTGGCTTGAGCTTGAGACTCCAAAAGGCCCAAAGCCTATTTAAAGGCCTACTTAAAATGTAGGCCTTTAAATATTCTTAAAGTCTTTTATATAAGTTCATATATAATTCATTAAGCCTATTTAAATGTCAACGTTATGTCTTAAAAGTTTAGAGATGCATTCTCATATGAAATAAAAGAGGTAGTAAAAGAAAGAAAAGAATACCAAGTGGCAAAAATCATTTGAGTAAGTAAGAATAAGAAAAATCAACTATCTATTGACAATGGGATATAATTTTTAAAATCAAACAAGCATGACAAGTGGCATGTAAAACTAAATTTTACCTCTTGTTTTTCTTGCATAAAATGAGACAAACTCCTCCTCTTGGGATCATTTTCATTTGGGTATCACTAAAATAACCTTAATGCAATGATTATATGTTGCATCAAATTTAATGACATAAATTAAGGGAGAGGTAGTGAGTTAGCATTGCTATCTCAAGCAATAAAAAAGAAGTGAAGTAGATGCGATCAATCGATGAATGAAATGGTTAAGCTCATTGATAAATAATGAAATGTGAAACTTAGGGTTAAAAATAAGTTGTTAATTTTATATATATAAAAATAAAAAATTAATTTAGATTAAATTATATAAAACTATGGATAATAATACATTTTCTTGAAAAAAAAAACTAAATAGGCCAGGCTTATAGGTAGTCTTATGAAAATAAGTCCTACTGCTTTTACTCAAAGTAGGCCTGACAATATGCCTAAACCTGAGCCTAACCTATTTACTAAATAGGTTAGGTTAGGCTTAAAGTAAGCTAGGCCGTAGGCCTCTATTTGGGCCTAACCTATTTTCATCCCTAATATGAAATGATGTAATCAAGATTACAAAATATAATCATTTTTACATTAAGTAAGTCTATTGTAATCGGTTTGTTTGATCAGAATTACATATAATCATCTCTGATAGAATCAAACATACAAGATATTAGAGTTCTTGATATTTTCAAAAATTACCAATACTCTACAAATATCGCTCTTCTTAAACTGTAACTCATTTATCATTATATTTCTCTTAATCCCTCTCTCCCCCATGACTCCTTTGGCTATAACGAGGGGTAAACATAGGGGGAAAAGACTGCATAGGTTTTGTGAGGAATTTTATATTTTGAACAAACTATATCTCCCCCATGTGTTGCACGAGGAATGTTGGAGGTGAAATATACCAGTATTTATTTGATTTAGACGTAAAAAAACAAAATTTAGTAAGAATATGTATTCATTTTGAAAATTATGAATTTATTTTTAGAAATTTGATTAATTGCTTATAAAGTTAATTACTATCATTTTTGAAAAATAAAAAATAAATGAGTTAACCTTGATTTGAAATAATATGATGTTCTTATGAATTGGTTTTGTTATCACATAGTAATATATGTTCTTCAATTTAACCTATTTATAATTTTTATATATCCGTGCAACGCACGGGGAGAAAGTCTTGTTTCAATTAATATCTAATTCTCATCAAATGTTGGAATAATGAATTTCATAAACCTCTTTTTATACACCAACTGTAATTATTGCAGTATTAATACCCCAATTATTAATCAATATTCGAAAACTTCATTTTCCATCTTTACAATATTAATATCATTGATGGAGATATAATTTTTGTTCGCCAATAATAAAATCTGGGAATCACTATTTCAAAATTAAATCATAATCATCAGGACATAGTTTTTAAAAATTACTGTACTAATAACCTAATCATCATCATTATCATCATCAATTATAAAACACTAAACCTCTAAGCCACTAAGTTATTGGTCCATTTGACCTGCCAACTATACGTTTTATAACATAGTTATTGGTCCATTAAACCTCAATCAATCTATCATCAATAAGAAATTCGTCATCAATTATCATCAATTATTGTGATTACCATTATTAATATGAAATTTTAATAAGTTAAAAGTTTAACGACGAATTTATTGTGATTACCATTATGCTGATTTTTTCTATACATCATCATAATAATAGAAATTAAATCATCAATTATCATCATCAATTATCATCAATTTTTTCACCATGAAAAAAATTAATGATTTAATTTATTGTGATTTCCATTATGCTGATTTTTTTATACATCATAATAATAATAGAAATTTGTCATCATCAATTCGAAATTTTCACCAGGAAAAAAAATTAATGACGATTTATTGTGATTACCATTATGTTGACTTTTTCTATTCAATTTCGTAGCCAATCAACTACTACTCTCCTTTGTATTCCTTTTCCCGCCAAAATTAATGTTTATATAATAATATTCTGGTCATGAAGCAACAGATCATACAAGGACTCTGCAACCCCCATACGTAAGAATGCTTCTGCAAAATCGGCCGAAAAACAGTATTGCAGAGTCCTTGTATGATCTGTGGCTTCATGACCAGTATATTATTATATAAACATTAATTTTATGAAAAGGAATACAAATAGAGTAGCGCTTGATTGGCGCCAAATTGAATAGAAAAAAGTCAAGATAATGGTAATCACAATAAATTCGTCATTAATTTTTTTCCCTGGTGAAAATTTCTAATTGATGATAATTGATGACGATATAATTGATGACGAATTTTTATTATTCGATGATGTATAGAAAAAATCAGCATAATGGTAATCACAATAAATTCGTTATTAATTTTTTTCATGGTGAAAATTTCGAATTGATATAATTGATGATAATTGATGACGAATTTCTATTATTATGATGACGTATAGAAAAAGTCAACATAATGGTAATCACAATAAATTCGTCATTAAAGTTTTGACTTATTAAAATTTCATGTTAATAATGGTAATCACAATAATTGATGATAATTGATGATGAATTTCTTATTGATGATAATTGATGATTGATTGATTGAGGTTTAGTGGACCAATAACTATGTTATAAAACGCATAGTTGGCAGGCCAAGTGGACCAATAATTGAGTGGCTTAGAGGTTTAGTGTTTTATAATTGATTGATTGATGATTTCAAATTCAGTTTACTTCATTCCTTATAGTCAAACCCCAATAATAACAAATGGGCAATGTTAATGGTGTGATTATCTGACACTTTTGTAAGTTAAACATGTTACTTTTACAAGATTTATAGTTAAACATGTTACTAAGCGTTTTTTTTTAGTTTCTAACTTACAAAAACGCAGTATTACAAGATTTATATGTTTCTATAAAAGTTAATGAGTGATATTTATAAATTATAATGTGACTTATACATAGAAGTTGGGAATGTATTAGAGAGAATCCCTAATAAAAAACTTTAAAAATGCTAAAAGACAAGAATGTATTTTGAATATTCATTATTCCAAAGAGATGTTATGCTCAATTCGCCTTTATTGAAATTAAAGGAAAAGACAAATTTGCTCTTAAATATTTTTTTATTATTTAACCCCCCCCCCCCCCAAAAAAAAAACCTCCACCACCACCATCGAGCTCTGGCAGCTAGCTAAGGCTGCCGACACCTAACCTAATGGCTACCGGAGCTTCAGATTCCCTTGGGAATGTTGATGACCATTTGATCTTTAACCCTAGCCCATTAACAAGTTTAGGCAAGGAATTTATAAGTTAAGATAATGAATTTGTAACTTTCGTTTTTTAAGTAAAAAATTTACTTACTCTTTTAGGTCATTCACAAGTTTAAATAATAAATTGATAAGTTCGCATAAGGACTGCAAATTTGACACCCGTGTTCCAGCTTGATTTCTAGCACCAACTATCATCCACAACTTTCCCCACAATACTAAGTCATCCCAATTCCCAAATATAAACAACATAATCGCTATATTTTTCTATATAAAAAAACCTTCAAATATATAGAAGCACTCGGTATAGTTTAAAGTAAAAGCCTCCCATTAATCCACTTGTTTCCTTTCGCGCACACATAAATAGCCGGATTCCTTGTATTTGTTGTCTCCACATATCAGATAAATTTGGAAAAGACATACATGATAAATTCCGAAAAATATATATACACAAAATTAGACTGAACAATGTTGTGGCTTAGCTGTTCACATACTTCGTGCCCTTATTTTGGAAAATAAAATCACCTCATTTCTCTTTCAAATTACACGCTAGGTCCGTTTTTTAATATTTTAGAGAATCAAAATAAAATCAGAATTTTTCCTTGTATTAATTCGTTGAGGTACATTTGCTTTTAGGATTTCGTATTTTTTTTTTTTTTAAGTTGTGACTTCCTTATCTAAATTTGTGAATTCCTTATATGAACTTGTGAATTCCTCATCTAAACTTATGAATGATCTAAGATAAGTGAATTTTTTACTTAAAAGATGAAGGTTATGAATTATTTATCTAAACTTATCAATTCCTTATTTGAACTCGTGAATTTCTTATATAAATTTGTGAATGACCTGAGAGAGTAAGTTGATTTTTCACTTAAAAAACGAAAGTTATGAATTCCTTCTCCGAACTTGTGAATGACATGAGAAAGTACGTGGATTTTTTACTTAAAAAAATGAAAGTTACGAATTCCTTATCTAAACTTATCAATTCCATATCTGAATTTGTTAATGACTTGGGTTAAAGATCAAAGATTAATATCTATATTTTTGTTTGCATTATTTATATTAAATTCCATTGGTGGCCCAATGTTCACCAACATTTTGTACAAAACAAGTGATGAGAGTTTGAACCTCAGCCCAACCACTTTGGAGAATAAATATTCCCAAGGGAATATTTTGCCTTCGGAGCTCCAGCAGTGGCCAATAAGGGTAAATTTTTTTTTTTTTTTTTTATAAAAAAAATGTAAGAACAAATTAGTCTTTTCTTTTTATTTTCAATAAATACAAATTGAATATAACATCCCTCTACGATTATAAATATTCAAGCACCTTTTTTGTTTTATTATTTTATAATTCTTTATTATGGATTTTCCCAATGTATTATATGAAATACGGAAATTGAAAAATAATACGCATGTTTCTTTTCCAATCATCAAAACATAATATATATATATATATATATATATATATAGCCTCAATTTCAAAGATGAAATGCCGTACGTACCGGCTCCCTACTCTCTGTTCTTCTGTTTTTCCCCTGACGAGACAACGTTAGCAATTAGAAACCAAAACTCTCATGGCTTGTTATTTTTCCAAAGATTCATTTGACTTATATATTTATATAGCTTCGATTCCAAAAATGAAATGTCGTACGTACCTGCTCCCTACTCTCTGTTCTTCTGTTTTTCCCCTGACGAGACAATGTTAGGAATTAGGAACCAAGACTCTCATGACTTGTTATTTTTTCAAATATTCATTTGACTTCTCAAATGGACGCAACGTATTTTCACTTATATTTAATATAAAACATATTTATTTGATTTGATTAAATTAAAAATGTTAGTTAAATTAGTTAATTAGTTATAAGATATATTTTCTAAAGCATTCTAATTATCTTTCTTAATTTCCTCATTTACTCTTCTCTTTGATTATTGTTTATAAGGTATCAATAAGTTAAATTATCGAAAGATTAATAAATATGAAAAGTATGTCTTATATATAAAACTAAAATCAAATTTTTAAATATATCATATATTAAGGAACGTAGGGGGTAACATATATATAATATCACTCAAGATTACTTGATCTAGTAGTGGACTAGCCATAACAAAGTTGGCAAACCGAATTCAAATTTCACTTTGATAAAAAAGAATATAAGAAGAGGCATTCTAATCACAATGCTTTGATATTTTAGACTAATTGATTGCTTGAATACCTGATAAAAAAATATAGCAAAAAAGTTAGACACCAGGTAATCCAAATTGTTATAAAAACATATATAATATTACAAGGATTGTCAAGTTCTTAATATCCATTATGTTAAATTACCTAGTCACATGTGGCTATGTGTCTTTTTTAATTTGAATTTATAGTATTAAATGATAATATTCTAGAACCAAGATACATGCTCATGTGTGATTGGAGTACTTGACATAATAGATATAAGGAATTTAACCTAAATTAAATATGGTCCATCTTGTATGTGAAACTTAAAAACTGACTGACTAATTAAAAATAATAAAGAACAATAGCTCAATTTCTTGATATAAAAATTTTAATACGGAGTAGAAAAAATCGAATTACAAGTACTGGAATTATAGTATCACAGATTAAAAGTTCTATATATATAAAGCATGGATTCAGGATATATCTAGTTAATAATAAAAAAAAGGTTACAAGTCATTGTCAGCTAATAATACGCGCGAGAGTATTATTTTCTACGAAATTAAAGAAGCACGGAAAATTAATGTATTGCATAAAGTTTAAACAAATGGTACTCATAAGAATGTATCGATTTTGCTATATATATTTAGCCAACGAGAAGTGGAGCATCCTTCAATTATGGGGCACATTGTAATCAGCCTTGAACCACACCTCACTTGAATTTCCACCAACCACATACTCACTCCAAAAAAATTGTAAGACTGTTTCCACTTCTACGGGACTCAATCCAACAACCTTACTTATTTTATATTTCCTAAGTAACATTTCTTTGGCAACTGGCACTAACTAAATTACAAGGCACGCAGGCCTAGCTAGCTTAGCTTCCTGGATGTGGATGGAAAGCTTCTACTAAGCTTAATAGCCCTCCTCCTGCCCGCGCGAGCTCATCAGGGACGCAGATATAGGTGATCGAAGTTAAAGCGGAAAAGTTCATATATTCCATCTCAACCCAAACGAGAAACTTCAGGAGGGAAAGCTTTTAAGAATATTACTGTTAATTTTTCTTATTATTTTTAAAAGTTTCTTCTCTTTAATTATATACGTGCTCCTCCCTTATCCAGATAGATTAAAGGAAAGCTCAAATGAACCATTAATTTCAAACTAAACGATCATGAACCACTAGGAATCTTGTGGGCGTTACCCATAGAGGCTGTTATGCCCACCTAGACCACACACACACGGACCGCTTCATTTTGTCCGGTCTCATCGTATATATAGACAGCTTAATTAATTAGACGTTTTCTTTTTCTTTACTAGGGCATAGTAATGGACAGGCTCGGCAGCTCGATGTCAAACCTATAGCCTGCCCATTGAACTTTAAAGGGTATGGGCTAGATCATATCTGTACCTCAATCCATTTAAATCGGTGTAAACGGTTTATCACATAAATGACCGGGCTAATCAGGTTTTGGATAACCCATTTACATTTAACCTATTTATTTTTTTGGGGAAAAAAATGTACATAAGCATTATCATTCTAAATTTTGAAATCTGAATCTTCAAAGTTCAATAATCATAATTCATACAAAACAATATAAATTTAGACAAATACTAGCATAACATAAATTTATTCAAGATAAAGAATACGTCAACGAACGCCTTTACTTTATACCAAAGTATGGAATGAGATGGTTGATTAATAAAAAAACCTAAATGGGTGAGTACGGACAGCCCGTAGATGTATACCTATAGCCCGCCCATTTAAGTCTTAAATTAGTGGGTTCTAAGTCTAATCCGTCCAGTTATAAGTCTTTTTAGGCGGGCTCCAAATGGCCCAACAATTACACTGGGGTTGCGAGTGGACTTATGGGTTATGGTTTCATACTCAACCCTATTCTTTTTATATCCCCCTCCTTCCTTCCTTCCCTTTTCCCTGATCTGTCTATCTTGTTCAAAATTTCATGTTTCCGCCATGCGAGTCATGGAAATGAAAAGAATTACTAATATTATTTCAGTTTATAATTAAATTGTTTGCCTCCTTAGTTGCAATTTTATGCCCCAATCACCCCAAAAGAAAGAAATGGGAGTTTCTGGCACGCAACCTGCAGAAAGCTGTAGAATTCTATATTTTCATCCAAAAAGAAAGAGAAAAAGAATGGCTCAGCCCCTTTATTCTTCCAACAGATAGATAAAAAATCATGTCTATAATTGCTAGTCTAAGCTGTCCAATCCATACGGCGTCATAAATATATCCTCTACCTCTACTCATTTTATTCTCCCCGGGCCGGCCGGGCAACAGATATACAGCAAGCGCTGCTCATCATATCATTTACTAATTATTATTCATCATTCATATTGTGCTTTTTCAATTGTAACGCGCATATACCTCCATGAAAAACAAACAAATAACTTGAAAGTATACAACTTAATTATTAGTTCCTCGCTTGGTACGTAATGGATCTGGAAAACGGACTGAATTACCCAAAGAATAAAATGTCGTAGACGAAGGCCTGCGTATTGATGATGAATTCTGGTGGAAAGTGGGTAGGAGTAGCGGGACAATTCGATTTGAAGGGAATTGTCTAGATCTGGAAATTGGAAGTGGACTGTGACTCGTCAGCCACAAATGAAAAGAACAGAAGAAATGCAAACAAACAGTAGTATATATGACGAACATATATATATATACACACCAATACATACAGTTGAGAACGAAGCACCATCCCCGAGGCTTGACCAAAATCTCGTTCCGGCCCCTAGCTAGTTCCTGAAAATTTAGATTTCTGCTCAACAATTAGCCCAAGATATATATAATCAAGGAAACAAAAGCGTGTATGTGTGAAATACTAAATAGCACGGATTGTGCAGAAAAGCATGTGGAATGAAAAAGAAGAAACCGAACCTTTTCTAGGGTTTGTGCGATCGGAGGAAGCAAATTAGGGTTGAAATCGATGCATGCTCCCATTCAACAGGTGAAACTGCCGCATGATCTGTAGCTGCCGCATAATAAGAAGGTAGGCTCAGATCATGCTGGCAGCTTCAACTGCCGGAGGGTGCACCATAAGATTATTGCAGCTTGTATATACCAGCGGCCTCCATCTATCTCTCTTCTCACTGCAAAACTTGGGACATATGGCATATATATATATATATGCCAGCAAAAGGCATAGATAGAAGTAGATCCATGTAGTTCCCCACCTCGACCTCTTTCCTTTTTTTCTGGACCCTCTTTTTCCTCCATTTTTTTTAAAATTTTCTTTATTAGGGTGGATTTGGACCATCTCTACACTGCCATGGAGCCAGTCTTGGGGTTTTCGGTGTCATCTTTTTTGTCCCGTGCGATGTGTGCACGTTAATCTCTCTCTCCCTCCTTTAATTTCCTTTGCGCGTGTCTTGGCGGAACCATACTTGGTTGGATTTAAGGATAATCGTTGATTCAACCCTGTTTTTTTACTTGAACACGTATATATAAAAGAAGAAAATGCACAACACGTAGAGGGGCTTGGTGGAAAAAAATGAGAGAGAGAAAATGATCAGTCACGGGGCGGATATATATACATGTGTATATATAGGTGCTTTGCAAGGGAGAATCCATAACATGGGTGTGTGTGTAGTATTAGGATAGGAGAGATGAAAAGTAAAAACAAAATAAAGAGAAAGATGCGTGGAGGAGTGGTCCCGGCGGGAGGGGAAGAATTTAAAAACATCACGCTCACGCCACCACATGCAGACACTAGTGTTTGGCCAGTGATGGTTTGTATACACATACTCTCCTAACTTTACTTGCATCCCCATTTCACACTCCTCTCTCGATCCCTCCTTTAATTTACTTTTATTATCCTATTATTGTCTCTGTGTTGTATGTAAGGTAGGCATCAACTAGAACAACCCAAATAGAGTATCCAACACATATTTGAATGTATACATACATAGCCATAGGGGACCATTTTGCAATTTGCACCCCCAGTACCCCAGCTCCATGTTACCCCTACAGCTATCTATAACACTATTATTTATTTCACTTTACATGACACAACAACTCACCTATATATATTTATACCTACCTACCCATGGCCACACAACGGATATATAAATTTTCTCTATTACACCTTGTCAACGTACACTAACCTTTTGCAGGCTTTGTTCTTGTTACTTAGCTTTTTACTCACTTTTTCCCTTTGCTTTTATTATTGACATGCTATTAATGATACACGAACAACACAACTGAGTCTTTTAATTTCATGCACTCACACACGCGTGAACAAAATAAAACATGCTCAATCTGGCTAATATATATATATATATATATATATATCAATATATGATATTAAATCTGTCTTATTATTTATAAAACAATATGATTCATTTCTTGAAGCCTATGTAACGCATAAGTGTACTCTGTGGTGCTTAAAATTATATATTATATGTGTATGTGTGGGTGTGTTTCGGAAAAATTTAAAGGAAGAAAAAGAAGAGAGTGAAGCGATGTAGAATTGATGTTTCCAAGGCACGTTAGGGACATGTTTCTCTTTTACAATAGACTAAGAACAGCCAACCAATGAAGCTTGAAGCTTTTGGAGTTTTACTTAATTAAGCTTCCTCTGGACGGCGCTGGATGGACCCCTTCGACTTCATTCATTAAAGTATATACATTTGAAGTTAAGCCATACGCCCATTTTTTTAATATAAGAAAAAACAGAGAGGTTAGTAGGGTTGGACGTAGCTTGATTTGATGCGAGGCACAGATGGACTTTTGGAGCATAAAAAGAGTTCATCTAAAATGTAAGTTCCAAGAGCTGAACAGAGTCTGTCAAGATCAAATAATCAATTTTCTTTAGCTCTACCACATCCGTGCGTATAATTTAAACGAGTAGACTAATTTGCCAATCAAAGACTCCAGAGATAATGAAATTGCCGACGGATAGATAGATATAATCAATTTTACGATAATTAATTGCATTGTTGATCGTAGCTGTGAATAAATATATAATTAATTCTTCAAACTATGTATTAAAAAAATGTGTCTATGACAAGGACAAATATGAGGGTCACTCGACCCGTGCCTTTGCCAAACTTTGGTATCCAGAAGTCTACGTTGTCAACTAATTTGTTCACTCCTTTCCTTCACAAGGATAAGAGATAGCTCATGCCAAGACAAATACTCTTCTGATACTAAATATGGGATATAGTTTTCAGGACCAGATGTAGTAGTAGGGAATATAATGAAGAAAGCAACTCTCTCCGGATCATAAATCGCTCGCAAGGGGTAAAAATGATTAGATACAGCGCCAAGTGAGAAGAACTTTCATCATTTGAGAGAACACTCTATATGGGAAGGACGAACCATAAAGATTAAAGAATGTGGGATTTTTACCCGGCAAAGTAGGGCAGAGCAATGGGCGGGTTGGGCAACCCATGCCTAAACCCATAACTCGCCCATTGAACTTTAAATGGGTATGGGTTAGCCCATACCCGTACCTCAACTCATTCTAACCCATATTGAACGGGTTAACATATAAATGGGCGGGCTGACCGGGTTTTGGGTAACCCATTTACATTTGACAAGTTTCTTTTTTTGGAGAAAAATATATATAAATATTAAGTATTCATCCAAATTTATCATTATAAATTCTGAAATATGAATCTTCAAAATTCAATAATCATAATTCACACAAAAGAATCTAAATTTAGACAAGTGTTATCATAACATAATTTTGATGTTCAAACTCCAAATGGGGGAATGGTTAAATGGGGAAATGAGGAATGGGTATTTCATGGCAATATGGCATATTATTGTTCAAGTGTCCATGTAGTTAATAAAATATATATATATAACTAAATGGGCGGGTTTGGGCAGCTCGAAGGTGCGCCCATAGCCCGCCCATTTAAGTCTTAAATAAGCGGGTTTTAACCCAACCCGTTATGGGCCTTTTTGGGCGGGCTCAAAATGGCCCAATTACATTGGGTTATGGGCGGGCTCGCCGGGTTGTGGGTTCCATGCTCAGCCCTACGGCAAAGTGGCAAAATTCATGGGCATATATATTAATTAGAAGGTATAATATAGGAGTTAAATGTCATGGCCCTGAATAATTAAGCTGACAGCCTTAAATTTTATCGTTCAGGGAGATAACTCAAACCCACAAACTAGCTGCTCGGCATATAGTATATCTATCTATTAATTAATGAGGTTATATATTTATTTATGAAGATTCATTAAGCCATTGCATAAATAAAAAAATCGACTATATATGTGGACAGAAGTTTTGAGAGATAAACCCACGATCGTGTATATATATATATATATTTTTTTTTTTTTTTTTTTTTTTAGCAAACCAAGCCCAAGATGATGTCGTTGTTTTTAGTCTTGTCTATCAGCCTAGGCCTTAGTACTTTTTTATTACAAACAACCTAAATGTCACGCACCGTAAGAAATGCTAGATATTTTTGTGCAAAGACACTTTTCATGGAGGTTTCTAAATAATTCAAGATTGTTGTAGATACTTGCATATAAATATAGAATTGTATAGAGAATTCTAGAACTCTCATGTAAATGAGAAATATCTAGATATTTTAGGAGAAGGTTCTGGAAAACCAATATCCACCGTTGGATGTATTAAATCTTAGCCGTCCATTGATGAGGTGGATGCCTATAAATAGGAGGTGCCACCCTCATTTGTAACCATCGAAAGCAATAGAAGTCATTTGTATTCCAGAGCTTCTCTCTCTAAGTCTACTTCTCTCTCATAGAAGTTCTCTTTGCCTTTATGCTCTTTACCTACTTGTGAGGGTTCGGTTGACTTAGCGAAGATCAAGGGAGTGATCAAACTAAGGCTGGCACGGTTTTTGGAGGACTTTGTTTAAGACCGTGACAACGTGGTATCAGAGCTTTGGTTCGAAGCTTTGAGCGTGGTTCGTGAGAGTCATTGTGTAGGCAAGGATGTCGGGCACTACTGAGGACATTGTGATGGCTGGAGATGAGAGGGGTAGGGAGACTCAACCTCCTCACCAACCAAAGAAGGCTCGAGGCAATAGTAAGTCTCGCCAAGCCATGGATGTAGCCACCTTGACGGTAAAAGTTGAGGCTTTGGAGGAGACCTTGCAAGAGGTGGTTACTAGGGTGGACAAGGTGGAGAATGACTTTGCGACACTTGAAAGCCACACCCTAGACTAAAGACAATGTGAGGTCGGATCTTGATTCGCACCTCAATGTCGAGGAGGAACGAGCCGAGTCTATAAGGCGACTTGAGGCAAAGGTTATGGATGTCGTTACCGCTATGCAGGAACAACTTAACTCTCTTAAGGCTTCTTTAGAGAGTTAAGCCAGGACTCTGTTGGTAGTCGGTACCAGTGGAGCAAGGGAGGTGAGGTTGGACCTCCCTAAGCCAAAGGAATTTAAAGGTGTTCGTGATGCCAAAGAGGTCGAGAACTTCTTGTGGTAAATGGAGCGATATGCTGAGAGCATGAGCTTGGCCAGTGACATGGACAAGGTACGCACTGCTTCTTTATTCCTTACTGATAATGCTATGTTATGGTGGCGTAGGAAGCATGCAGACATGGAAAAAGGCCTTTGCACTATTACAACATGGGAAGATTTTAAGAAAGAGTTAAAGAAGCAGTTCTATCGTGAGAATGTGGTATATGAGGCACGAAAAAAGTTAAGGGAACTTAAACACAAGCCCACAATTGCTGACTATGTATGGGACTTCACTACCCTCATATTGCAAATCCCCAACCTGACCGGTGAAGAAACCTTGTTCTACTTCATAGACGGTCTTCAAAACTGGGCTAAGCACGAGCTTCAACAGCATGGTGTAACATATATGGATGAAGCCATTGTCATCACTGAAAGCCTTACCAAGTATCAAAGGGGAGAGAAATGTGAGTCTTCCAAGCCCAAGTCTTCTAAACCTAATCAAGGAAAAGGTGAGGGAGACAAGGGCAAAGGGACCACCAAGGGAGGAGCTAGCAAGTCCTTCCATAAGAGCCAATATGAGGAGAAGAACAAGAACAAGAACTACACAATCAGCTGCTTCGTGTGCAGGGGACCACATCGTATGAGTAATTGTCCTAACCTCGGTACTTTGTCAACCATTGTTGAAGGGCAAGATGTACCCAACAAGGAAGGGCCAAGTTCTCAAATAGGGTCTCTCAGACTCTTGAATGCATTAAAGGCTGAACCTGTGCAACCTGCTCCAAGAAGCAACAAACTAATGTATGTGGACGCAAAACTGAACGGGAAGCCCGTGAAGGTGATGGCGGACAATGGGCCGACCCATAATGTCATTACTTAAGAAGAGGTTAAGCGGGTTGGCCTCCTGGTTACTCAACCACGGGGAGTATGGTTGAAGACCGTGAACGCCCCAACCAAACCCCTTAATGGCATAGCAAGTGGAGTATAACTATGCCTTGGCACGTGGAAGGGGACCGTAGATCTAACAATGGCTCCTATGGATGATTTTGATGTGGTATTTAGGATGGAATTTCTGCATAAAGCAAAAGCATTCCTCATGCCATGTTATGACTCAGTGTGTATCATAGAAAATGGGCTCACTTGCACAATACCTGCAACAAGCAATGATCGAGTTGCTCACTTGTCAGCCATACAGGTAGAAAAGGGACTTAGAAGAGGGGAAGTCACCTACCTTGTAGCTTTGAAGGAGGTGAACTCTAATAAAGAGGATAGTGGAAGTCTTCCCCTATCATTCAGAACGTCCTCAAAGAGAAAGAGGACATTATGCGGCCAGAACTTCCTAAGAAGTTGCCACCTAGACGGGAGGTGGACCATAAGATTGAGTTGGAACCAGGAGCACGTCCACCCACCATGGCACCTTATCACATGGCATCTCTTGAGTTGGAAGAATTAAGGAGACAGTTTAAGGAGTTGCTCGATGCTGGGCATATACAGCCTTCTAAAGCACCTTATGGGGCACCTGTCTTGTTCCAGCACAAGCATGATGGATCGTTACGACTTTGCATCGATTATCGGGCCCTTAATAAGATTACTATTAAGAATAAATATCCTATTCCTTTGATAACATATTTGTTTGACAGGCTTTGCAAAGCAAAGTACTTCTCCAAGTTGGACTTAAGGTCGGGGTACCATCAAATTCGCATCACTGAAGGAGATGAACCCAAGATCGCTTGTTTAACAAGGTACGGGTCTTTCAAGTGGTTGGTGATGCCTTTTGGTCTAACCAACGCATCGGCGACATTATGCACACCGATGAACCAGATCTTTCATCCTTTCCTTGATCAGTTCGTGGTGGTCTACTTGGATGACATAGTAATTTACAGTGACACTTTGAAGACCCATTTGGAACACTTGTGGGCTGTGTTCCAGACTCTGCGCGAGAACGAGTTATATGTTAAGAAGGAGAAACATGTTTTTTGCCAAGGAGGAAGTGCACTTCCTTGGACACATAATTCGCCATGGGACTCTTATGATGGATAAGGAGAAGATTCGTGCTATTAAGGAATGAGATCCACCCGCCTAAGTATCCGAGTTACGATCTTTTCTTGGGTTGGTGAATTACTACAGGCTGTTTTACCAAGGGCAATTCTGCCAGGGCAGTCCCTTTGATGGATTTGTTGAAGAAAAACAAGCCCTGGAAATGGACTAAAGAGTGTCATGATGCCTTTGAAGATCTGAAGGCAGCAGTAATAGAGGAACATGTATTAGCCCTCCCGGACTCCCCTAAAACTTTTGAAGTTCACACAGATGCTTCTGACTTTGCTATTGGAGGGGTACTAATTCAAGAGAGGCATACAATAGAATTTGAGAGTCGCAAGCTCAATGATGTCGAGCGGCGTTATACAGTCCAAGAGAAGGAGATGACAGTCGTAGTGCATTGCTTGCGCACTTGGAGGCATTATCTGTTGGGATCAAGATTTGTGATCAAGACCAATAATGTGGCTACCCGCTATTTTCAAACTCAAAAGAAGTTAATGCCCAAGCAAGCCTGTTGGCAAAACTTTCTGGCTGAGTTTGACTATGTAATGGAGTACAAACCCGGCATGGCTAATGTAGTGGTGGACGCATTAAGCCAAAAAAGCAGAGTTGGCATCAATGAGTCAAGCCAAGGGCGTCTTGATCACAAAAATCATTGAAGGTATGAACCATGATCCCGTTGTTCGACAACTAGTAGAGATGACCAAGGAAGGGAAAACCAAGAGGTTTTGGTTAGAGGATGACCTTCTCTATACTGTTGGAGATGAGTCTTTGTTCCGAAATGGGAGAACTTATGAAAAGAGCTCATTAATGAGTGTCATGACTCCAAGTGGGCTGGTCATCCAGGACAAAGACACACACTTGCTTTATTGGAAGCAGCTTGCTACTAGCCGCAGATGAGGGATGAGGTGGAACTTTATGTGAAGACTTGTCTTGTATGCCAACAAGACAAGGTAGTGAACCAACAACCTGCAGGAGTATTGGAGTCTCTCCCTATACCAAGGCAACCATGGGAAAGTGTTTCTATGGACTTTATTTCAGCTTTACCAAAGTTCGAGGGGTGCGACTCTATCATAGTGATGGTAGGCTGATTCTCAAAATATGCAACATTTATACTTGCCCCTACGGATTGTACAACAGAAGAAGCGGCCAGGCTATTCTTCAAGAATGTGGTGAAGTATTGGGGGCTACATAAGACAATCATCAATGACAAAGACCCCCGTTTCACTGGCAAACTATGGACTGAGTTGTTCAAGCTCATGGGCACTGAGCTACACTTCTCCACAAGTTTTCATCACCAGACTGATGGACAAACAGAAAGGGTGAATTCTTTGTTGGAATGCTACTTACGGCACTTTGTGAGTGCCAACTAAAAGGATTGGGCCAAGCTTCTTGATGTGGCTCAATTCTCTTATAACTTACAGAAGAGTGAGGCAACGGGAAGGAGTCCCTTTGAAGTAGTGATGGGACAACAACTACTCACTCCTCATGCCCTTGCCACCACCTACAAGGGCAAGAGTCCAGGAGCCTACCACATGGCCAAATCTTGGCAAGAACAAGATGAGATAACAAGATCCTTTCTTGTCAAGGTGGCCAAGCAATGAAAAAGTTTACAGATAGGAAGAGGTGGGCTTTTAAATACCAATTGGGAGACATGGTTATGGACTTATGGTGAAGCTTCTTCCTCAACAATTCAAAGTGCTTCGAAAGGTACACAAGGGCCTTATCCGCAAGTATGAAGGTTCGTACATGTGGGGAAGGTAGGAAAGTTTTCCTACAAGCTGGATCTACCCCCAAACTTTAAGATTCATCATGTCTTCCGAGTTAGCATGCTCAAGCCATTTCATGAAGACGTGGATGATCCTGATCGAACCATCTCGACGAGAGCACCTCTGACCATGCAAAGTCATTCGATCGAGGGGTAGAAGAGGTGCTAGCTAATCGAGTGGTGTGGCGACGAGGGGTACCACCAAGTACCCAATACTTAATCAAATGGAAAGGATTGCCAGAGAGCGAAGCCACATGGGAACCTCAGGAAGATCTTTGGCAATTCGAAGACCACCTATGCCGGTACAGAGACAAGTCAGTGACGAGGACATCACTGGATTAGGTGGGGGAGAGTGTCACACACCGTAAGGAATGCTAGATATTTTTGTGCAAAGACTGTTAGTTCACATGTTTTTGATGTTTTGATGATAACAATTATAATTTAATCGAATCTTAATTTTCGATGAAAATTTAGAGTTTGTGGTTTGCCTCTAGTCACCCAATATTTGACTCTAGGCAAATTTCTCTTTTACACGGTGATTTTGAATTGACTAAAGGCGTCTAATGGCAAAATTGTAATTAGGCTGAAAATCCACTTTTGATGGAAAAATCGTAATTTTGCTGAACTTCTCTTCTTGACTCTAGTCATTGGGTTTGTTGCCTCAAGTTATTCCCGATGATTCCACGCATGTGTCTCCAAACTCACCTTTAATGGCAAAATTGTAATTATGTTGAAAATCAACTTCTAATGGCAAAATCGTAAATATGCTGAAAGTTACTTTTTGACTCAAGGCAATTAGTGAATTGCCTCAAGGCATCTCTTTTTTCCTCGACTTTCGAAATATGAACCAATGGCAATATTGTAATTATGCTTAAGCTCTCATTTTACCTCAAGTCAATTAGTGAATTACCTCAAGGCAACTTGACTTCACTTTTTTTTTGTCAATGCAAAAGTTTTGGAGGGGTTCGACATCAGTCCCACACCAAGGCCAGGGCACGGCCCCGGGCTCTTTGAGCACTTAATGGGGACTTACGAGATCGCCTACCAAAGGAGTCCTAGCGACGGCAGCGGGGATCGAACACACATCCCTTTGGGACTTGAACAAATCCCTTACCATCTATGCCAACTTCTAGTCACTCATTTATTGCCTCAAGGCAATATGCCTCAAGGCATTTCTTCCACTGTAGCGCATATGACTCTAGGCATCCAGACTCAAGGCGCTATCTTCGTTTTTGCCTCCAGTCACCTATTAGTTGCCTCTAGGCAACTTGACTCAAGGAACTCTATTATGCCAAAGACTTTGGCTCTAGTCATTTATTATCTACCTCTAGTCATGTTAACTCAATGCATCAAATTTATGACTCAAGGCAATACTTAAATGTCTCTAGTTAGTAAGTGTTTTCCAGCAACCTTTGTTTCACGTTTCACTTGGGTGACGTCTGGTAATTCAATGATATCTCCTAAACCAAACATCGGATTGAGGTGAAACCAATTTTTTTGGAAATTAGACTTCTAATGCGTCATTTTGACATAAAATTCAAGTCTAAAGGAGGTCAGATGAAGGAGATATGAACTTTGGAAGGTGACAATGAAATTCACGCCACACAGCAAACCAAGCTTTGGTATTTTGAGTGTATCTCACAAACCAAACATCCTTATGAGCTGAAATCAGTGGCATATGAAACTAGACTCAGATACCTTTCCAAAAACATCAAGAACATGAAAAACAAAGATCTATTGAATGAGATATGATATTTTAAAGTTGACAGTCAGTTTAGAAGGTTGTAAAAACGTTGGAATTATATTACCTCGAGTTGAATTCTTATCTGCCTCGAATCAAGCTCTCTTGCTAACAGGTAAGTATGTTTTTCTACCTCAAGTCATTTATGATATACCTCGAGTCAACTTTGCTAAAGTTCATTTTTTCTTAAACTATAAGTTTACCTCGAGTCAATTAAAATGCCTCCAGTCAATATACCTCTAGGCATGATCTCTTTTAACTAGAGTCATATCTTTCTAGTTATCAAATCATCGTCTCCGAAAAATCAAAATCAATTGATTATGATTTTGTTTCTTCAAATCATTACTCATTATTATTCTTAATTGCATTTAATCAAATTATTAATGAGTTACAGATTATTAGAATGAGGATCAACACAGGATATTGACTAAAGCAATCCGGCATTTATTAAACTTACCTATTCGAGGACCTCAACCAACAGACATACCTCTGCAACATTATGGGCAAGAATATCTTATTTCCTTTGCTGGGTCTCAACGGTCATAATCACAATTACAGGAATAAATGACGGCGATTAATTCCAACCATTTTAAAGAACATCAACGGATACATTTTTCAAGCTTCTCAACAGTCATAAGATCAACTATATATACCTGAAGTTTTGAATTCATCAGAATCATCGAAAAACGTTGTGCATTCTATACAAACTTATTGCATTCGATTGTTTCGCATCTTCTGATATCTTGTACCGAAGTGTTTATCTTTATCTACTCGTGAGGAGTTTGAAAACACTTATTTGATTATTGTGTTGTAAAATCTTAAGGTTGTGGAACCTTAAGTGTGGGTGTACAATTACAACTTGTAAGGGGGAGTGAGTCCTAGTGAAAGGATCATCTCGAGTACAGCGTGTGTAATTGTGTTTGTGTTTATTTGATTACAACTTGTAAAGAGAAGTAAGTCCTAGTGAGAGGATTACTCGAGAGTTACAGAGTGTGTAGTCAAGTCTCAAGATAGTGAAATTCCAGAGTGTTTCTGGGGACTGGACGTAAGTCAAAAAGTTAGACCGAACCAGTATAATCTCTTGTGTTCATTGCTCTTCTCTCCTTCTCTATTTAAGTGTTCTTGAGAAATTAGCGAAATAATTCTATAATCACCTATTCATCCCCCTCTAGGTGATATTCCACCTTCAAAGACACTTTTCATGGAGGTTTCTAGATAATTCAAGATTGTTGTAGATACTTGTACATAAATATAGAATTTTAGAGAGAATTCTAGAACTCTCATGTAAAGGAGAAATATCTAGATATTTTGGGAGAAGGTTCTGGAGAACCAATCTCCACCGTTGGATGTATTAAATCTTAGCCGTCCATTGATGAGGTGGATGCCTATAAATAGGAGATGTCACCCTCATGTATAACCATCGAAAGCAATAGAAGTCATTTGTATTCCAGAGCTTCTCTTTCTAAGTCTATTTCTCTCTCTAAGAAGTTATCTTTGTCTTTGTGCTCTTTGCCTACTTGTGAGCAAGGGCGGATCCATATGTATTACTAGGGGGCACGTGCCCCCTTGATTTTTTTAATTTAAATTTTACTTTTTTTTTTAAAAAAAAAAAAATTTAATTTTAATTTTTTTCCTCTTCTATCTCTTCCTCAACACATCCGGCTCACTCTGCTCCTTGCTCTTCTTTCCCCTATAAAAATACTTGCGGACATATTTTAGCATTGTGACCTCAATTGGGAAAGATTTGCTTCCTTTTTTGAGATACTTTCCTAGCATTTTATTGTCTTTTCTCTGTATTTTAAGTGGATATTCCCAGCACAAAAAATTGCTCGAAGCATGTAGGTTGCTAATTTTTTGTCATGTGCATTTTATGGCTAACACTTGCTCTTTTTCTTATTGATGATGATAAAACTTGCAACTGATGACAAGTGAAAACCTTCTGAATCTTGTATTATTTTTTGTGCTTTTGATGACAAGTGCAAAAAAATTTTTGGTGCCGCTGCCCCCGAACCCCCCGCCAATAGTGCCCCATTCTATAAATTTCTGGATCCGCCTCTGCTTGTGAGGGTTCATTGATTTAGCCAAGATCAAAAGAGTGATCAAGCTAAGGCCGGCACGGTTTTTGGAGGACTTTGTCTAAGACCGTGACATAAAGCTGACTTTATATCAAAAAAAAAGAAAACCCTAAAGCTGACTCATACAAAAGCTTTTATGCCACGGTATGGTACAGAGCTATTGGTTATAACTCGAGACTTTCGATGCCACCTTTATAAGCCATGCGTTATCCGCAAAGAAGGAAATTAAAGATGAGAGCATCTCACACATGCCCTCGGATCAACGAAGTGATAGAGAGTTCACGCACGCGTCGAATATCTTGCCTATCGATGACCACTTTTTTTCTTTTCTTGAGAAAGTGAATTAATTACCTTAATTGGCTCCGTTGCCTACTTCAATACTTATTCCAAATACGATCCTTGTTAGTTACTTCTCTCCTCTTTTCTATAAACACCTAAAATTTCAATTGGCTTAGCTTTTGTATGAGAGCTTGATAACAATTGCCTCAATATTTAATGAGTTTTTTTTTTTTTTTTTTTGCCCTTCATAAATTCAGTTATCAAACTCTTATAGGAGGATCGGAGAATATCACTAAGGGGAGATATGCAAGTTTCAACTATAATATCTCATAAGTAAACTAATAATTTAAAAAAATTTGATGGTTAAGAGAGATTCCTTTATTTTATACACATTAAAAGAATTTTTTTAAAAAAATGAAAAAAAAAATCAACCTAACCCATCTAAATTAGATATAAAGGCGTCACAACGGGGATGAGTTATTGGTTTAGACATTATATTAAGATGTTTCTGAAATATTTGTAATTTGTGTTATATTTAAAAGGAATAACTGTTTTTTGGCCAATACTATATTAAATAGCGGGCAAAGTATAAGGCCTTCATATGTTTAAACCACTTGAGCATGGATTAGGAAGTGGTCGCTGCTAATAATTTGGGGAAAAAGATAGAAAAAACAATATCAAAATTGATAAAAGATAAATAAGTATGTTGAGTTTTAACAATTTCAAAGGAATTAATCTGGATTTTTGAAATGCTACAAAAATTAAAAAATTACCTAACTACCACTAGTTCTTTTAATAAAAACACCTCAACCCCTTGTTGGCCGCAGAAGCTCTGGCACCAGTGAACGGTGATTGGAGCTCCAATGGCATAATTATGTTTTTTTTGAATTTCTTAAGCAAAAATTGTCAATATAAATACTTAAATTATTAAAAGCTATAATAAAGTTGTAGAAGACATCCTTATATATTTGTTTTTAGTTTCTCGGACAAAAATCGTCAATATTGATATTTGAGTTGTTAATAGCGATATTAAAACCGTAAATGGAGTATTTGTTAAATATTTCCCAATAACTTTCATTAGAGCTTGGTGGCTAATTTATTTATTTTTTTAAAAAAAATTCTTAGGCTAACGTTGTTAATATGGATACTTGAGTGTTGATAACGATACTAAAGTTGTAAACGAGGTAATCAAGCCCGAGAAATAAATAAATAAATAAATATATATATATATATACAAAGCCGCTATTTACAATTTTAGAATCGCCATCATTAACAATTTAAGTATCTATATTGACAACTTTTGCTTAAGATATTCTAAAAATATATATTAGGCCGTCGACAAGGTCATTAGCGCCGGAGCACCAATGGTCAATAAGGGGTTGGAAATTTTTTATTTAAAAAAAAAATAAAAATTAAGGATAGTTAGATAATTTTTTAAATTTTACAACATTTCAAAATTTTAACTCACTCTTATTGAAATGGATGGGAAAATGACAGCCAGATCTCAAGGAACATACAAAATATAAAAAATGTTTCAATCCAAAATCACATATCAAAAAAGTCTTTAAGGACTTTTCTGATATTATTTGTATTGAAATAAAATCCAGGTGTTTAAATTTTGTTGTGAATATAACACTTCTTGCTGTGAATATAGCTTTTTCTGTTGTGAAAGACTTGATTTTAAATTTTGTTGTGAATATAGCACTTCCTGTTATGAATCTAGCTTTTTTTGCTGTGAATGGCCTCTGTACGCTTAAGGACCTGAGTTTGAAACAAAATCCAGGTGTTTAAATTTTGTTGTGAATATAAACATTTCCTGTTGTGAATATAACTTTTTCTGTTGTGAATGACTAGATTTTTAAATGTTGCTGTGAATATAGCACCTCTTGTTGTCCATACAAATAATATTAAAAAAAAGTCTCTAAAAATTTTTTTGATATATGATTTTAGGTTGAGACTTTTTTAATATTTTATATGTTTTTTGGGACCTGATTGTCATTTTTCCTATTAAAATTCAATATACTTATTTCTCTTTTATTTGGTTTTCCGTCTTTTTCCCGTATTTTTTTCTCACGTCCGGTCTAGGGGTAAGTGACGACACCGAACCAGTCCAACTGCTCGCATCTCGTAGAATTTTCCCCGGATTGAACCCGCCCAGATTGGGTCTGTCATGGGTACGGGGCTGCCTTGTACCCGTTTTCATTATACGGGTGAGTCACGGGTTGAGGCACAGGGCACCCGTACCCGTCGTACCCGTTTAAATGTTTTTTTTTTGGGTTTCCCCTCAGCTTGATAGGGGAGGGCACTTTTGTTTTGTTTTTTCTTCTTAAAATGGTTTTTGTTTGCATTTAAACTAAAAGGCACGAGGGAAAAATGGGTGGTCATCAATTTTGATTTGAGTTTAGAGTTTCATGAAATAATGTGAAAATTACAGCGATATTTCTTCGAGGCAGAATTTTCCACTATAAATTATTATCGATTATGATTGAAAAATGATGGCAAATTATGATCTTTCAATTTTTCTCAGCTGCTGTAAATCATGATAGTTTAGTTTATGGGAAAAATACTTCTCATGTTGTAGAAGAAGTATATTCTCATGTCACACACACATGAAATAGTGGGACCCACACACCATTTCATGTGTGTGTAGGAATCTTCTTCTTTTCATGCAACATGAGAAGTTTAAACCTCTTAATTTATATAGTAAACATTGGAGAAATAAACAGAAAAAAAGGGTTATTTGCTGGATATCTTATTCTCTTTTTATATGATTCAAATCTATAAATCCTTCCATTTTTTCTTATAAGATTTACTTTGGTGTTGTGTAATCTAAACAGTGAATGCCATTTTACTAAATTTGCCTCTAATTATTTTTTTCCATACGTTCATTTTCATCATTTTTTATTATTATTACCCTCTCCCTCTCGTTAACCTAGCCACTTGTAAACCAAAGCATATGTTTGAAATCATCAAGTCATTATATGTGTTTGAATCTGTCATTATTATGTGTCATTATAGTTAATACACAGATGTTTTGAATTTTGTGTGTGTTTGAATTGTGAGATTGTCATTAATATTATTGAGCAGGTATTGTAATGAAATTGTCATTATATCACGTGAGATGTTGATGGGAAAAATTATCCTTATTTGGTCTAAAATAAGGATTTAGAGTTGGGAAATTCATTTATGAAGCTTATCGTTCATCTAAAAATTAGCAAAGTTTCCTACATTACTCTCGCTAAACCTATATCATAGCAGAAGCCGAAGAGCAACATAAATCAATATGATATTGATAAGGACAATATGGAAAAAAAAAAAAACATACTCCCTGGGCCAAAAAAAAAATTGCATTGTATTATATTGTATTGAGCAGGTATTGTATTATATCATATTGGAAAAAAAGCAAAAAAAAAAAAAAGCATAAAATTTTTTTTTTTGGAGCAGGAATTGTAAAAAAAACTGTTCTGAAAAAAAAAAAAAAAAAAAAAAGCGCAACAAAAAAATTTGTTCTGGGCCCAAAAACTGTTCTTGACAAAAAAGCTTCTCTAGACTAAAAAACCTGTTAAAAAAAAAAAAAAAAAAGACCAGATATGTAAATGGATTCCCTAGACCCGTTTATTAAAACCTGTTTAACTTGTACCCGTTTTGTACAGGTTACACGTGTTTGGCCACGGGTACGGGGCAGCCTTGCCCCATGGAAAATAAACGGGCGGGGCGCGGGTTACCCCCGGGTAGTCCCGTCCGCCCGTTGCTCACCCCTAGTCCAGTCTACAGGCACTGCTCCTTATTTTATTTTATTTTTAAACAATTCCCCAAATGACGTATTAAGAGATAAAATATGTACTTCTGCAAGTAAAGCAACAAGGACCATCACCTTCCAATCCAAAAGCTAATTCTATTTGCAATCTTAAATATTATGACTTGCATTGACCACAACAATTGCAAAAACGCGTTTGATGCGTCAAGTTCATAGGAACCCAAGTTTTCAGGCCCATATCGGGCCCACCACTCTCCCCTCATATGTGGGAACTTGGGATCCCACCAAAATTGATGGGATCTCAAGTTTCACGTTACTATTCACTTTTTTGAATGATTCTACCCTCAAATTTAAATTTTGGCGAGAAGTTTGAACTTGTTTTGGAAAGTTTAAATTTGGTGAAATTTTTTTTTTCAAAAGTTCAAACTTAACAAGAAATTTTTTAAAAAAATATATTTTAAAAAAAAAATATTTTTTTTTTTATTTTGAATTAATTTATTTTGAGGGTAAAATAAACATTTCCTAATTTTTTACCAACTACCCACCCTTCATTTTCTTCCCACCAATTCAAGTCATCTTCCCTCATCTTTCAAATCTTCCTTTCACTTCTTTTAAGTTCATTACCCTCCCCCAAATTGCCCTAAAAAGAACCAGACAAAAAGACTGTACCAAATGAAAACTGCAAAGCACTTGCAATCTTATGTCTCTTTGCATTGCCCATCTTATACTCCTTTTTCTTTTTTCCCCCTTTTTGCGCCACAAGGGCGGAAGAAAAAGATCCAAAGAAAGAAAAATAGCAGACAGCAAACCCTCACTGGACTCATCATCCCCCCTCCGGGCGGCGAAATCAGCATTGCTGAAGAAATAAAAAATGGTGGCCCGAAAGTTTCAAGTGCTCCACAACGACTCCGACTTGGATGTCGAATACGATCCCGACTATGGCTTCGAAGTATGCCTGCGTTCCTATCTAAATCATTTCCTCTTTTCCCCCTCTCTACTGCTCCTGTAACGCGACTTCGTTATCTTCTGCAGTTTTTCAAAATCCAGCTCTTTTCCCTCACCTCTATCCCTCCCGATGAGCAAAAGGTCTCAGTTCTTCTTCATCTATTCTGTCTTATACTTGCTTGCCCTTAGGTGCGCTATGCTTTCTTTTGTTCATCGATAACTTTCAGCACAGATTTATGGTTGTGAAGATGATCGCCCCGTGGCAAGTGACTCCGATCTCATCACCATTTCCGAGAAGCTGCGATTGGTTTCCATCGACGAACATGAACAGCAGGCAGAATCAAGCACTCAGAATACCGAATTGATGAAATCAGACGAGGAGTTGGCCAGACTCTTGCAGGTGCTTCCCCCCCTTCCCGCGGGAGAACTTGGGGTCTCTTTTTAGAGGTTTTGGCACTGGATGCAAATTTCGAAGTGCATATCATATTTATTTGAAATTCATTATCTTTCTCTTTTTATCTATTTTTCTGTTTGTGTTTACAGGCGGAGGAGGAAGCACTGATGTTGCAGCAGTATCTTGCGAGCCCAGATAATGGGCAATTTGGGAATAGAATACGGTCTCACGTTGATCAAGTCCAAATGGTAATTTCATATGTTTGGTAACTGAGAGAGTTGAATAATCGACATTTAAGTTCATGAAGCTGCCTGTAAAAATAAAACTATGCCATAGTCCACGGAGTAGAATAATTCGGATTCATTTTCCTAATGAATATTTGCAACTCCAAATCTCCAACGGTGCCATCTTTTAAAGTCTTATATCCTGATTCCTACAGTACGAGGATTCAAGACGCCAGGAAGCTGCTCGGAAAACCGTTTCTGTGGAGGAACTCGAGGAGAAAGCGTTGGTTTCTTTGGCCAAGGTTAGTGAGTTTCTTAGTCTCTTTTAAAGGAAGCATGACATATGAGCGTATTCATGGGGAGGACTACAACTTGACGTCAATTCGTTTGATAGAGTTGCTTTTACTTACCATTTTAGGAATTTATTTCCAAATTGATTGGCGGTCAAAATTGCTATATGAAATTATAAATATTAAAGCTCATTCAAGAAAACTTTTCCAGTTTGGAAACAAAGGTCTTTACTAAGCAAGTCTGGTCATGGTTTACGTGTGTGTGAATCTTTTGAATTATTAATTGGTTTCAGCCTTGTATTTGGCATCTAATGTAATACCGGGCACCTCTATGAGGACGATTTACAGGAATGCTGATAACGTATATAATTAAAGACCATAAAACGGCAGGATCACTACCAAATACAAAGTAACTCTTTAAGACCAGATATTGACTGCCTAGCCCCAATTGTAAATGAAGATCTAAAATTCACATACTGTTGAATTCTTCTGGAAATTACTCTATTCTGGATTTCTCAAGTACCCTCGGATATCTTTCATTTTAGTCTTGGTTCTGTTTTAGTATTGAGCTTGAGAGTTGAGATTTTGTTTCCATGTTATGAGCACAGGGATTTAGATTGGTTGAGGGAAAGGCGGAGACGAAGGAGGAAGAGGGACATAGTTTGAGAGAGGAAGGGAAGAAGGTTGGAAGGAGTAACTAACAATTCAATCTGGCATTAAAAAAACAACATACAATTACTGATCTGTAGGGAGCTCATGACAGTAAATTAAAATAAAATAAGAAGATAGAGAATAAATTAAGTTCTGAATGAAATAAATAATCCTAGATTTTCTTCACCTAGAGTAAGTCTTTCACTGATTTATCATTTATGTACCCGAATGTTCTCTTCTTATTCTCCATCGCATAGCTTGTTTAAGGCTGCTATATGGTGATTTGTAAATCTAATGAACATTTTTCAGGAAGGGAACTTCAATCCATCAAAATCTGAAAAAGATCATACTTTTCTACTGCAGCTGCTTTTCTGGTTTAAACAATCCTTCAGGTATAGATCATTATTCATTAGCTGTTAACTCTTAATTTAAAATGAAGGGTAAACCATAGTTTACTCCTTTTGGTTTGGCTCAAGGTTAGTTTGTCCCTTGTGGTTTAAAGTGTGGCATTCAACCCTTGGGCTTTTGTAACACTAGAATTTAACCAATCAGTAATTCTTAAACTTGAGATAAACTTGTGAATGTTGAAACAATGGGCAGATCTGCTGGCATTAAGCAAGTAATTTCAATTTCCAAATTCTGCCTTGTACTCAATAATAGCCTTAGAAGACCATGGAATTGTTCAAAGTATAAGTGATGAAACATGCTTTCAATTACGAAAATTTTCATGGTTTTAACATCCATGTGATCATTTATGTAAAAGACTAAAAGTACCGTAGAGTGGTTATATGGTATGGGCACAAGCCACTGGATTGAATGACACACTTTGATTGAGGCGACAACGTGATTTTGACCCTTGCTGTGGGCTTGAACTTCCCTATATAGAATATGTTGATGGCTAATCTTTCCCTTGAGATTGGATAGAGCAGAATTCTCCTGTTCTTTAATTTGTGGAATTGTTTTTCATTTAACCATAATTCATCGTTGCTGTGATATTTTATACACCAGTAAATTTTCATGTGCGTGCTCTTCTGCAGGTTTCATTTTTATTGTTTTCCTGTACTTGTTGCATCTGATCATTCTTTTTCTTTTTGTTTTGGGGCGGATTATGCCCTCTCTCAATAGATGGGTTAATTCACCACCTTGTCATGATTGTGGCAACGAAACTGTATGTCGGGGCATGGCTGATCCTCTTGATTCTGAGACTCTTTATAAAGCATTCAACGTTGAACTTTATAGGTATGGCCATAAAATATATGACTTAAATTTTGGTGTGTGTTTCTTTTCCTATTTTCCTTGTGCAGTCTTCCTGGCATGCAACTTCTTTAATTACCAGATTTAAATGTCTGAATTATCTGGTAACATGTTGGATGAACTACTTGCTCACATCCATTATGATTCAATTAATCTTAAACTTTTATTTTAAGAACTAGCTAAGTGGTTTCTATATAGGTAAGACCGTTTTAGTGCTTCAGGGTCAACAAGCTCTTTCTTGTTAATTAACTAGAGGTTTTACTTGTAATTGTGGTAATATTTTATTGCCATTCCGTGGTGACCTTTCTGATTACTTTTTTCTTCTTTTAAATGATATGCTTGTTTTGATCTTGACTATCAGTAGATTGATTTTAACTTATTCCAACTCATTGAGGTGGGGGAGAAACAGAGCAGAAGAAGAAAGAACATGTGTGTTAAGTTCCTATTATCTTTCCTGTTTGAAATTTGAACAATATTTGGCCTAAGTTTAATAGTTGTGAAATTTATCTTGGTATAAGCTCCTTCATGACATTCCTATGCAAGTTTGGGAGACCTGGTGATACTGATGATTTTACAACCGTTTAACTTGATTGACCATTGTTACTTAAGTTTGGGTCTTTTGCTTATAAAGCTTTTCTTTCAAGTCTTGTTTGGGTTGGCTAATGTTCTGCTTCCATTCTCTACCTGACTGGCTTTATTCTTCCTTTGTTATCTTCATTTATTTTCACAACACAGATGTACCATCTGCTCCAAAGACACTCGTTTTCCTCGCTACAATGATCCAATAAAGGTATTCAACTTGTGATAAAATGTTAGTTTTATAATATGTTATTGGCAAAATGGCAAAACTAAGGGCTAAGTGTAGCATGTGGAAATGGTTGTTCTCGTTCTTTGCTTTTGCTTTTGATTTGCAGTTACTGGAGACAAGAGAGGGCCGTTGTGGGGAATGGGCTAATTGCTTTACACTCTATTGCCGAGCTTTTGGCTATGATTCACGCCTGGTTTGTCCCCCCAATTTGTTTGCACAACATGCATTTAAAGATCAACTTTAAGTCCTGCAAACTTTGAAGAAGCTGTCATCATCTAGCTAGGGACTATGCATGTCAGTAAATTTCTTGTGGAAGTTTTCCAATGCTGGTTTTAGTTTATCTCCAGGTTGTGGACTTTACGGATCATGTTTGGACAGAATGCTTCTCACAATTCCTGGGAAGGTAGAATTGACCCAAAATCTGCTAGCTTTTATATTCTGCTCTGGCGTTACTTGTCTCTGAGGTTTAGTGATCTTACAGGTGGATGCATCTTGACCCATGCGAAGGAGTATATGACAAGCCATTATTATACGAAAAGGGGTATATTCACTTTTGTAGTGCCTTTATAATTTTTTTTGGTATTAGTACAGAGAAATTTTTGCCTTGCTCAGTATTATGTCATTTTCTCATTTATGCCATAGGTGGAATAAAAAATTAAACTACTGTATTGCGGTGGCCAAAGATGGAGTTTATGATGTCACCAAACGGTACACAAGGAAGTGGCATGAGGTAGATTTTGCAACTATCTTTTTTTTTTTTTTAAAAAAAAAAAAATCTACCTTATCAATAATTATTTTGAAACATACATAATATTTCTAAAGTGTTTAACTATTGTTAGCATTTTTCCTATCAAATTAAAATCGTAGGTTCTATCTCGACGTAACAGTATCACAGAGCCTGCTTTGTCATCTGTACTCACTAATATAACAAAAGAATGTCGAAGAGGCTTTGCATCTCAACAACTTTCAATCATTGAAGCCCGTGATCTGGAGGAAAAACAACTTCTTGAGAGATGTTTACATTCTGAAGGTGATGTCCCAGTCTCATTACCTGGAAGAAGAAGTGGGGATGAGGAATGGCGTAAATCAAGAATGGAACTAGGTTCCAACAAGAATTGCACGCTAAGTTCTTCTTCATGTCCTGTTCGTTTGTGTGTAGATGAGCATGTGACAAGAATTTATAATGCATTTCGTCCCATCCTTTATCGATTTGTTGATGAAAAACTAACAAGATCTGAAGCTGTTGAAGTACTTAGGATTATGCAGGGAATAGTCTTAAACCTTAAAGATTCCCCCTTCAAAACAAGAAGGACCTCATCTGATTCTGCTCTAAATAATTCAATATTTCAGAAGTTGTTTCCATCTTTTGATGAGCTACTTGATGCTCTTTCTCTGGAAAAGGTGAACACAGATGGAAGGGTTGAAATTTACTTGGCTGGTGACCCTGTTAGAACTTCTTTGGCATTGCCTGTTTTGCTGGATGCCCTGGGTGATATGATATCCACTCTTAAAAAATGTGAAAAGTTTAGTAGAGATTCCCTTGCATTGCCAATGCTGAAGTTGAACAGAATACACTCTGGTTTGGTTGTTGCTAGTGCAGAAGAGTTGCCTTTTGGGATTGTAAGTGTGTATACTACAGCCAGCTTAGTTTAGGTTTCTCGTTACTTGTATATTTGGGGATATCTAATTATAACCATCGTGTTTCAGGTAACATCAGCATTTGATGGAAACCGTGGGTCAAAATGGGAAGAACCAAATGGTGCTAGAGGTACAGTTGACCAAATGAAATAACTTATTTAATGTAGTGGAGAATGTCACAAACTTAAATTTAGTTCTGTAGAGCTTACTAACCAAGATAGTGCTTTAGTTTGTAAGGATTATCTGGACCAGGTTGGCCATGCTTTCCGCTCTGCTAATAGCTTGCACTGTGTTTCATCAACCATCCTTCTATACGAAATACTGATCACCCTGTATTTTAAATCCCCAACTAATTCTTTTCTGATGAAATGTTTTCATTGTAATTAGATAATACCTCTACTTCTTACTTACAACCAAAGTGTATGTTGAATACAGGTTAAATGCCAGCATTAAGGTGTTATCCTACTTTATCCCCAACCTTCTGTTCCGTTTTCATGAGGTTAAAAGCTACAAATGTTACTTCGCATATTCTGATATTAATAGATTATTTTTTGACGGATCTCCTAGGTTGCTGGATCGAGTATAGGACATTTGATAAGAAGAAGTATGAACTTGCAGCATATGAGTTGATGTCAGCCAATGATGCACCAGAAAGGGATCCAATGGATTGGTATGATCCTTAGAACATTTGGTCTTTTTTAAATAATAGGCTACGGGAAAACCAAATGAGAAGACTATGAAAAGTAGAGAAAGAAGAGTTTCTATGTTGAATTAAAGATGAGGAAGATTAAAAGCCCGAGCTATTAATAAACACTTGGTTAATAAATGCTACCATCTACTGGCCTCGAACTATGTACAAATAAATGCAATCTAAATAAATTATACCTCCGGTTTCTAATATAAGAGCTAGTTGGAGGGTTGGATTCGGTACTAAATACAATATCTCAAGTCTCAACCCATTTTATTTCAAGCTAATTTACCTAACTTATAAACTTATATATAATTTAATATTGCATATGGTTATTTTAGGGCGATCAAATTACATTAACAAAGTAGCTCTTATATTAAGGATCAAAGGGATTAACATTCCAACAAAGACAAAATACAAAAGTAGGTACCATGAATGCTCCATGATCTACATCAAATTAACGCCCTGCAACCTAAAGAAGGATCAGTATTAAAAATATAAAAAAAATAAAAAAAAAATAAAAAAAAATAAGCAAGGAAAATGAAGATTGTGAGTCAATCAACATACTTATTGGCCTCACAGTAGGCATGATAAAACGTAATGTTCCTTTCCTTATCAAGGAGATTCCTAATGTCCTCAATCATATCAACCATAGGCAAGCTCACAGCATTATCTATGATAATCTTATTTGCTGCTTCTGCCGAGTCACTAGGAACAACTCAGCCTCTGGGCTGCTTCTTAATCCTAGCTTTTTCATGAAACATCTGATATGGTTTTCCTGTGAGTCTCATACTAGGCACCTACAACTAGCCTTCCCTTTTTGATCTACTGATCAGTCCACATCCAAAAATGGACCCAATTGACCTTGGGAGGAGACCTATTGTCATCCATGTCTTGAGAATTTGAAGAAATCTTGCTTTCCAAATCAACCAGCAAGCTTGAGCAAAAATCTGGATTCAATCAAGTTAAATTCTCATCTTGCTTGCTTCATGTTTAGTGTTCCAAACAATTCAATTCTGCATGGAAAGCTAGAAGAATTTGAAGAAATCTTGAATTCAATTCAATTAAATTCTCACCTTGGGAGGAGACCTATTGTCATCCATGTCTTGAGAATTTGAAGAAATCTTGCTTTCCAAATCAACCAGCAAGCTTGAGCAAAAATCTGGATTCAATCAAGTTAAATTCTCATCTTGCTTGCTTCATGTTTAGTGTTTCAAACAATTCAATTCTGCATGGAAAGCTAGAAGAATTCAATGGTTTAGTAAGGTTGGACCAGTTCATCCCTTACCTCTTAAGCTTTACTGTAATCCCGAATAGCATGCAAAGGTAAGAACCGCTCCCTTTGGGTAGAGGTCACAGGTTTGATCCTGTGTAGTGTGTGTAAGTGAGTTTGTGTGTGATATCCTCTTCATTTGATCCCTATCAAAGTAAAAAAGAATAGCATGCAAAGTTGTTTTCAGGACCAAATGATGCTTTGGTTTACTTACTCTTTTTGAATAAATTGGAATTGATGCTCCTGCAAGGGACTCTTTCCTGTTGATCATTTTCTCTTAGAAAGCTGTGGCGACCCTTTCTTTGCTTTGTAAGAATATTCCGGTGGTTGCTTCAGTTAAGGCAAGTGTTCTATGGATGACCTTTTTTAGCATTTGTCCTCAGGGTCCTTGAAGGGAGCGATGATGATGGGAACAGCTGGCAAGTTCTGGATAAGCAAACCTCTCAGGTCTTTGAAGATCGTTTCCAGCGTAGAACATACACAATTTCCTCCGTGAGTTTGCCATCTAATGTTTTCAGGTATTAACCTTCGCATCTCTTGGCCCTGTTTTATATTTTTGGTTCCGGACTCATAAAGTATGGATGAGCAGGTTGAGGTTTCTGGCATCTAGGGATGTTCAATCAACTTCTCGGCTGCAAGTTGGTAGCATTGACCTTTATGCAAGAACAACGTAAAGTATAAAAAAGTTACCAGCTGAATTGGACGGTGTAAACTTCCTAGTTCTCCCCAAGGAGGACGAGCAATGCAGAAAATTGCATGGCCAGTGGCTTATTTGTAGCAATGTTACTTAATTGTATAAGATTTTATAGTGTGAATTCAAAATTTACCTGCATACTGCTAAAGCATTATGTGCGAAGTAATCTTAAAGAATCAATAAATTGTTGGGAAAAAAAAAAAAAAAAAAAATCAATATATGCCTCAGAAATTTTATAAGGGAGACAAAATAACTTTAAATATAGGAGGATGAAATGATATTTTGAATATTCTGTTATACCCTAGAGATGTTAGTATATGATTTGTTATTTTAAAATATGAATGAAATGATACAAATGCCTTTAAATATTTAGTCATTTGGACTTCACTATTGATGTGTCGTCTATTCAGCTATACGATTTCGGGCACCTCGACTTGAAAATCACTGGGTAAATTGTTGGTTTACGCATTGATGGTGACCCATGCTCCACGTTACAGTAAAACTCTGGCTTCTCAAATGCCCTACACGCAGTTACACAGCCTGTGCTCAAGCAGGACCCCAACCCTCAGCTCGCATCCACCGCCATCAGCAGATTGAAGACGTCAATGGGGCTGCCGTCATAGTAGTCCTGGGAGTCGGATGAGTTGAGTGTGAGCTCGGCCTGGGTTGGTGGAGGCGTGGTGTCGGCGCCGTTCGCTAGTGGCACAAGTTCCGTGGCCAGACTCATCAAACTTGCAATCGGTTTAGGCTCATAATCTTCCAAACCAACCCGCGGCACTTGCAAGCTTTTAGAGATCCCTCTTGCCAGCTTGAATCCGATATTTCTAGTGTTCGTGTTCGGTTTTCCACCTCTCGTTTTTGGGTTTAACGGGTAAAGGGATCAGACACTCTCATTAAATGGAAGGGGATTCGATCCTGGAGTTGGTCAAGGCTTTAGGGGATGCATCCTAGCTCCTGAATGCCTAGGCCCTGCCCAACATTGGTATCACCTAGGAGAAAGAAGATTTTACTTTGTCCTTGGATGGTAGGTGATCCCCACCCTTTCCTAAAATTTATATATATATATATAAAAAAGAAAAAATGTTCGGTTTTCTAGAATTCCTGGACATACTGTGTAATTACACTTATTCACAAACATACTGTTACGACCGGCCCAAAAGCCCCCAAGTCCATAGCATGGCCCAAAGGCGTAATCCGCTAATCATAGCAGGAGATCCGGAAATCCCGGCTAGGCAGAATCCACCCCAATCATATCGGCCCGCCGAGATACACGCCCATTAATGACATGTCCCATTAATGGCACATCCCGATATCCGTCCCATTAATGGCACATCCCGGATATCCGCCCCATTAATGACATGTCCCATTAATGGGGTATCATCTAATATCCGCCCCATTAATGGCCCACCATTAATGACGTGCCCCTATCGATATCGCACCAGACACCTCTATAAATACAAAAGGCAGGTAACAAGGTGCATACATTCTAACCTAGACTATTTACATACAGTCTCACTGTGCACACACACCACCCCTTTATCGTGTACGGTGATCCTACGCTCTCCTGGTTATCTCCTCCATAGATATCCAGGCCAGCCCATCGATCCAAGATCAATCTACTAGCCCTCTACGACATTTGTGTTCTATACCAGAACATTGGCGCCGACCATGGGGAACCTTAAATTTCTATCCCCGTGACCACTAATGGCTAACACTAGAAGCCACAGGCAAAGCCAGCGATCGGACTGGCCAAACGAGGAAATCATCGTACCTCCAAATCAACCTCGCCGGACCGAGTCGCTCGGGATCAACCCCCTCGAGGAAAGACCCCCGGAGGACACGTTACCGATACGGAGAGCACCTCTCCTTCCCTCGACGAATCTTTGCACGAGGGACCGCCAAGAGTCCAGGCCCAGACGGTCCCGGCTCCGGACGCTCAAGTACGAGACACCGACGTCCGCATCCTAAGGAGAACCCAAGAGTCGATGATTCAAAGGTTCGAAAACAAGGAAAAGCTAGACCAACTCCAAAGGCAAGAGGATTTTCATGCTCTGGAATTGATGATAAAGGAAAAACTTGAAAACCTCTTTCAAGCGGAACCCGGAAAGCCCTCGTAAGGGGAAGGAGGTTGTACGCCCGGATAGCAATAGTCCGCGTACCGGCCCGGAATCAAATCGACGCCCACATGACAGAATGAGGGGACGCCGTAAAGGAGCGAGAACACCAACCCCCCCCGGAGAGAACAAGGAGGGACCTTTGCGGATTCGGGATGGGGAAGACCGAGGCCGAGCGCCCCCATGATGGCAATAAGGACCAGGAAAACCGAGACCGTGATCGGGACTCGACAAGCCACGCGAGGCGGTCACAACGCCCGGACACGAGGATCCCTTCGCGATAGGATGAAATACTTGGCGGAGCGGGAGGGACCCCATTCTCTCGAGCAACGACCACGGCCCCCTACCCGAAGAATTTCGACCTAGCCGATCTCCCCAAGCATGATGGGACCCGGATCCACGTCATCACCTAGAGATATTTGAAAAGTTGATGTGGGTAAGATCAATAGAGGTTTGGTCATCTTAAGACTCTTCTCGGCCACGTTAACCGGGCCGGCCCATAAATGGTTGAGTTCATTACCCAACAATTCCATTCGTAACTTTGAAGACCTCGGTCGTAAATTTGAATTGCACTTTGCCACCAGCAAGAAACAACCAAAATCTCAATTCACGTTGAGTAAAGTAAAGCAAAAGAAGGGCGAAACGTTGCAGAAGTATCTGGATCGGTTCGTAGATATGGCAATACAGTACGATCATTATCCGAAGAGGTCCATGTACATTGCCTCGTCAACGGACTGGACCCAACGACACGCCTGGCCAGACATCTGTGTAAGAATCGAGTATATTCATTGACGGAATTCTATACCGAAGCAAAGAAATACCTAGACGTTGAACAAATGGAAATTGCCAATGCAGATGAGCCTGAGAAGGCGAGGAATTTATCGCCTGAAAGAAGGGATCTGGCGGACAAGCACAAGGCGGAACCCGCGACGCGCGAGAGAGCCGAGCCCGACCGAGAGAGAACGGACAATAAGGGGAGGTACGGCAACTACACCCCTTGAATGTCCCGCGTTCGCAGACTGTGGAAGGAGGTGGCCCGGCACCGAGATGAAGAGGGTGACCAAGCCGAGGCCTCTCAAAACCGGACCAATACGGCACCGGAAAGTTCTGCACTTTCCACGACTGCTCCGGTCATACCACCGACGAATGTTATGAACTCAGAGATGCTATTGAAAAATTTGTAAGAGAAGGGAAACGCCACACTACGTCGGCAGCCTCGACCCCCTTCAAAAACCAAGTCGGCTTACCAGGCACGGCGACAACCTTGAAAAACGCATTCTTAAACCGCTTAAATGAATCGGAGAAGGGCTTCATGAGCTTCGATTAGGGATTAACGCGGAGAGACACCAGCCTTTTAACTTGTCACCTTCCTTAGGAGAGCCAGGGGTAAAGGGGCCAAAGTAGTAGAAGAAAAGATTGGTCGAGCAGGGAATTGGAACCGGGTAGGAGCGACACAATTGTTCGAACGCTACAAGATAAGCCCACCCGTTCGGATGAAGTTGAGACGGGGCGAGTCTCAGGTGCATCAGGGCAAGCATTTGGAAATGAGTGAAAGGGAAGCAGACACCAACCCGAGTAAGATAATCCCGGTAAAAATGAAAGAAATTGGGACTGCCTACTTCCCGTTCAGCACAAACAGGCTCGTCGGCCTCCGGGCGGCGTAGGACGCACCCTCCATGGTGGGTAGGTCCAACCGGGCAATGTCCGTATCCGACATGATGGACCGGGTCCTCAAGACCTCGTGGGACACCCAAGGATACCTATGACACAGGGCCTCGGGTGGACTAGAAGAGTCCGATGCCTCAGCCTCAGCCTCGGCCTTTTTCTTTGAAGGCAGAGATTTCGGAGCCATTAACCTATATGCAACATAAAATGAAATTAGCAGAGTTGGAAATACCTGGTAAAACAATATTAGAAGACAAAACAGATGCCGGACTCGGACGAAAGGGCACGCCGAAGAGGCTCAAGGACGCCGATGCCGAAGAACCAAGAACCGAGGTAGCTCGAGTCTTCGCCGCGCAATGTGGAATGAACCCTCGGCCAAGCGGTCCCAAAGGGGCCGAGATAATCATCGGGATAAGGGTCCAAGCTCGTAGAGGCGGACCCTCACAAAAGTTGAGCGGTTGGGCCAACAAGGCAGGAGACCGAGAGCCGGTAAAAGAGCCAACCCCGGCCCGAAAAGGTGATAAGGAAGGAACGTTGTATGCCGGAACTCGGACCGAGGAAGGCGACAGAACTCTAGCAGTTATGGTTGGGGCCCGATTCGTCCGGAAGAACCATTCCCACCTCGAAGTAAAGGCGCGACCTTTACGCTTCCTAAGCTCGGGCCCAAGAACCCAATAAGAAGCTCTCGGGTAACGAGTACGAAGAAACTCCTCTTCCTCGGGGGTGAGCGTTGATCCGGGTCTAAGGAAATGCCTATTTCTATCCATCGAAAAGGAACTAGAACCTAAGAACTACGGGCTTTACGTCAAAAAAGAGAGGAGCGTATAGGTCAAAGGCAACAAAACCCAAAACCGATCAACAAGGGATACTCGAGAAAACCGAGAGAAGGGCAAAAGTAGATAAGAGACCGAGAGGATATCTAAACGGTAGGAAATATGCCGTAAAAGAGTAAAGATAAGGACGGAAAATACCCGCGTGAGTATGAAGAAGGTGACTTGAACAAACGAAATGGAGAACAATGGAGTTTTTACGAAAGAAACTCGAAGCAAGTTCACAACAAATGGTAGGCGGAAATAATGAAAAACGCGAACACGAAGCAAATACTTCATATAAGAAGAAGGAGAGGAACGCCGGGGCGCTTCGGTCTTTGAACACGGACACGATGGGAAATGCACGAGCATTAAATGTGCACGCAAATCGGCACTCGGAGGGGCGCGGACCGGCTGCACCCTTTCCAATCGGGACTTGCCGTGTAAATACGCAATGATGGCGCTACGGAAAGAAGACCAAACGATTTACCCACGAGTAGGGGACTAACCACGTAAATCCGAGGCGCCCGCATGCGCCCGGGCGAGGCATGACCTGGGCACCACCCGAACATCATCATAAGGATAAGCCACGGCACAAGAAGCCGGGTTGGCGGAAGCACGTGCCCCGATCACAACCGGACCAGAGAATCATACACCTCGGCCCGTCCGCCCGAATGACGAGCCGAGGGGCAACAAATCATTAACCGCCCAAAAGCCCCCAAGTCCATAGCATGGCCCAAAGGCGTAATCCGCTAATCATAAAGCGGGAGATCCTAAATCCCGCTAGACGCGAATCCACCCCAATCATATCGGCCTGCCGAGATACACGCCCCATTAATGACACGTCCCATTAATGGCACATCCCGGATATCCGTCCCATTAATGGCACATCCTGGATATTCGCCCCATTAACGACACGTCCCATTAATGGGGTATCATCTAATATCCGCTCCATTAATGGCCCACCATTAATGACGTGCCCCGGATATCGCACCAGACACCTCTATAAATACGTATGGCGGGTAACAAGGTGCATACATTCTAACCTAGACTATTTACATACGCCTCACCGTGCACACACACCACCCCTTTATCGTGTACGGTGATCCTACGCTCTCCTGATTATCTCCTCCATAGATATCCAGGCCAGCCCATCCATCCAAGATCAATCTACCAGCCCTCGGCTGGACATCTGTGTTCTATACCAGAACACATACAAACATGGATATAGCGCCGAAAGTTCCTGAATGAATAAGACAAAACAGAGCAAGAAAAATCAGTTTCATTAACTTTTCTCATAAGGTTAGCCACCCAGATTTTTCCGGCTATGAAATTTACCTTTGAAATTGAGAAAAAGGAAGAAACTGAAGAGCAGTTGAGCAGGATGGGAAAGTAGGATAACAGAGCCATTATTGCTTTCCTCCGATGTTTCAGTTGAATGAGGTATGAGCAGAAAGAATGATATGATTGCAATAAAATTTGAACGACACCGAAGAGTTGAATTGGTGAACTAGAAGTTACGGCGCCTGCCTCTAAGCCTCTTGGTGCTCATATGCAAAACTGAGTAGAAGAAGCATACGCTGAGCCGTGTATACAGAGGTATTTGTGTCATTTCTTTTAAATTTCAAAAAGGACAAATCAGATATTAACATTAAAAATAGTATTTTGTCATTTTTTATTTTTAAAGTTTTTTATTTTGGATTTTCCTATTTTATAAATAGTCTTCTTACAACTATATAATATCTTACATTTCTGTGAATGAGACTGGTAGGTTGCTAATAGCGCCGAATATACTACTGATAAATCCAAACTAAATGGTATCTTTCAATTATAACTGATAAAATAGAGAATATGAATAATGAAGGTGAAGTGTGATTAGAGGTGAAAGATTTAAACAAGCATGAACTAAAATAAAATCAAAGATTGTGAGGACAAGAGTTGGTGAAAATAACCGTAGAACCGGAGGTGCCAACCAGCCTTTGTATCTGGTGGCTCCACCAACCAACCCAAAGGAGATAGGATTGGCTAGTGAGGCGAGGAGACAAAAAGGCGTAATTGGCTTAAATTTTTCTCTGCTTGAAATTTCCCTGCTTCATAGAATTACATCGGCTGTTGTGAGCGCTGGTGCTGACATTCGTCTCCACACAATCAATGGCCTCCTTATCCCTCTCATCGCCTCACTCTCTATCTTCCTCACACCATATTGCCTCTACCCACCTTCTCCTGTGCACTCCTAATTCCATCAAATTTCGCACTTCCCCCCACAGAGCCGCCGTCTCCGTCAAAGCCCTCTCCGCCCCCGTCCTCACCCAAGATGGCCTTAAGAAGATCGCCGCCGATAAAGCTGTCGACTACGTTCGCAGCGGCATGGTCCTCGGTCTTGGCACCGGTTCTACTGCTGCCTTCGTCGTCGCCAAGCTCGGGGAGCTCCTTAAGTCCGGTCAATTGAAGGACATTGTTGGAGTCCCCACCTCCAAGCGCACCGAAGAGCAAGCCCGCACTCTTGGCATCCCTCTTTCCGTCCTCGATGAAAATCCCCGTCTTGATTTGGCCATCGACGGCGCCGATGAGGTTGACCCTGACCTTAATCTAGTCAAAGGCCGCGGTGGAGCTCTATTGAGAGAAAAAATGGTGGAGGCCGCCTCCGACAAATTCGTCGTGGTTGTTGACGACACGAAATTGGTGACCGGTCTGGGTGGGAGTGGATTGGCAATGCCGGTTGAAGTGGTTCAATTCTGTTGGAAGTACAACTTGATCAGGCTTCAAGAGTTGTTCAAGGAAGAAGGATGCGATGCGAAATTGAGATTAGATGCGGATGGAAAACCCTATGTGACCGATAATTCGAACTACATAGTAGATTTGTACTTCAAGACTCCGATTAGGGATGGGCTGGCTGCCGGTGCTGAAATATCGGCGTTGGAAGGCGTTGTGGAGCATGGACTGTTCTTGAATATGGCCACCTCTGTGATAATTGCTGGGAAGAGTGGAGTTGAAGTGAAGAACAAGTGATCGATTACGTCCTAGGCGTGGTGAGGACTTCGTAACTCCTCTGTAGCTTGGATTTTTATTTGTTTCTCGTTCCCTATTTACTGATGATTTCGAGCTTCTTGCAATCAAATCTCAGACGGGTGAAGTAGGTCCTTGTTTCAAATCTGGCTTTTCTTTTTTTCGTCTTGTACCTTATTGGATGTATTCTGATGAACCCCATGAGATCAATAAATATAACGTTGAAGGAAGTAACTCACTGACACTGTACGAGACAACGCAAGTATCCCTTTCCACATTTACTTCTTCCCTGCCTTATCTGCAACAGTTAAGCTATTGCACTTATCAGTACTTGTGGTCTTATCCATGCACTGGAATATTCAAGTGCCGGAATATATCTTATAAAGAATATATTCCCTATGGCTTTCACACGTACTAGAAAGAAGAGAAGCACGGCCAGAACTGCGGAAACGCGTCTTGTTTTCACGACTAATTAACAAGAAAGAGATAAAAGACGGCTGAGAATTGGTGTTCTTGATCAAACAATATAAGCAGAAAAGCACACGCAAAGGAAACTGCGATCTACATTTGAGGTCTGGACAAACTAGTGGCATGATCTTCCATTTGAGACCATTTCCTTCTCTTCCATTTTTAAATTTAAGCTTCAAATCCTTCTAGTTTATTTTAGCTTTTTAAATGTACTTTTACAAAATTTGAAATAACATGTTAAAAGGAGTTTTGTCTTACAAAAAAGTGCTTTAAAATCACTTTTTAGTGCTTCTCAAACAAACTAGCATTAGCGCCAGAAGCGTTTTCCAACGGAAGAGATGACAGGACAGCCACGTTATTTGAATCATGTTGGGAATGGCTCTGGATGCTGAGATAAAGACATTAAGTACCATCAGATCATTTTTCTCTTCCTCCTCCTTTTAACACGGACATGATAAAATCAATGCAGAAATCATTAGCATCAGTCGTAAAGCCCTACTAAGTGACAGTCTTCATGATAATGGGAAAAAAATCCATTGAATTAGGAGAAACGACGTCATGGACAAGCTGCGCCTGGAAAATGGAAGATGAAAAGCGCGTTTGAAGTAAAATGTTGCCATGTTGTACTTTGATAAAAATGGTTTTTGTTGGAGGACATAGCCTTTATCCATAAGATGCAGCTCACCAAGTGATTTGTTGAAGCAGCTGATGATTGTTTGCCGTGACGGCCATTGAGTCCCGGTCCCAAATTTACACCTAAGAGAGACTCAAAAAAAAAAAAAGGGAATAGAACAGTGACAGTTGTAAATTCTCAATTTTAAATAACAGCACCGTCTTCACAAGCAAGTTGTAGTGGTCCTTTCTTGCACGAGGAAGAAAACAAGATTATTTAAATTTAGCATAATGAACCCAATTAAAGAAGGGGCGGTTATTTCATGAGTTCCGGTAATACAATACGCGGCTATTCAGCACCCGGCTGAGGCAATGGTGGAATGGAGAGCTGTGTCGAATTATATATTCAACAATCCCCACAAGGCTGGCAAGTGGCTTTATGAGCAAAAGCTTTGCAGGCCAAGCCCTAGTAGTTGATGACAGGAAAATCCCTTAATTTAGAAGAAATCCTACACTGACCTCATTGAAGACTGCAGTATTCAATAACACATGTCTAAGAAGACCAAAAACTAAAATATGGTCCACAAACCACAAGACTTGGTCCTCAATATATATATAGAAGCATCTGTCGGGGTGTGTGTGTTTTAATCCTGGAATTTTGTTAGCTAGTAATCACTAACTTTCTGGGTCGCGGTTAGCAAAAGCAGGCACGAAGAAATGGAGAGGGCGAGCAAATGGATAAGAAGCCATCTTATGGGGAAAAAGGAAGAAAAACATAAGGTGGAGCGGTCGTGCATAGAGAACAACATTGCTGAAAATCCCAGAACGAAGCGCAGATGGAGCTTTGGAAGGAGGTCAAGCGCCAGAATAACAGGAAACACATCTATGCGTAGATGTTCCGCTTCTTTTGATTCAAGCCACTCTGCTAACCTCCAAATACAATCGCTCCTGCGTAGTGAAGCTCCATATAGTTTTTCAGCTTCTCTACTGCCAAAGGCTCCCGGAGACATTCAAACCGCAGCTGCTACCCAGATTCAGGCCGCTTTTCGCTCCTATTTGGTAAAGTCCTTTTCTTCATCTTCCTCGCATTTAAGTTTTATGCCCCCTCCTGTCCTTTGAATTCGGAAACTTCAACTTTGTTAGGCGAGGAAAGCGTTGCATGCTTTGAAGGGACTAGTGAAGATACAGGCACTAGTGAGAGGCCATCTTGTAAGGAAACAAACAAGTTCTACATTGCGAGGCTTGCATGCCTTGATGGCTATTCAAGTAAGAGCCAGAATTCACAGACTTCAGGCCGCGCAAGAAGCTAACCTGCTGCTTACAAAACACTCATCCCGACATCCACGAATTCCTCGAGATAAACATCTCCTGAGAGAATCCAAAGTAGGTCCCTGTCAAATGTTACCCACATGTATAGTATTTTTGCTGAAAGATATGCACTATATGATTGTTCTAGTTATGAAAACTAAATTCATAGCATTTAATTATCACGTGGTTACTTCTCTTCACAGGACTCAAAGGATATGCACGTAGAAGACATGCTGGAAATTATGGAAAGCAGAAGCGGCCCTCTAGATTCTACATATACAGAGCATGTTGCCATGTCATTCTATTCAAAGCAAAAGTATCCATACAAGGATAATGCTTTTACCGCAGAACAAAGCAGCGCGGGAAAAAACTTATCATGTAGCCAGCGCCATTCAATGTCACGGGCAGCCAATGACCTCACCAGGGCAGAACCTTCGAGGGCTAAAGCTAGGTCTTGCAGTGAGCCAAAACAACGACCCGCTCAAGGTACGAGGCGCAAAAGCAAGTCCATAGAATCTTCGAAGGACTTGATTTTTTCTTTGGATTTGGATGGTCGAAGGCAGTCTATGTCATCAAACTCCTCACTCTTTATCTACCCCGGAAACCTGGATCATTGGGTTATGAACCATTACGAGTCATCCACGGACAGCAAAAACGAGTTCTTCAGCACCAGCTTGGGCATGGCGAGTAATGTTTCTCATTATTGAAAGTGAAAACTACATTGCTCCCAACAAAAAGCAAGAAATCCAATTTCCATAATCAATGGGATCCCGGAAGAGTGGATATGCTCCGTGCACTGATTATAATAATTATAGCCTTTTTGAATTTTACTTGAATACCGTGAATTACCTTTCTGAACATCTTTGGAGCCGTAGAGTGTTGTTGCGCGGGATTCTAGATGGGCAGTCCAGGCATCAGAACCAGCAGAGAGTTGTGGCTTGGATGAAGATTTTTTAAATTGTGTTCAGCTAGAGCGTCGATAGATATATAATGGTTAACGATAATTGCTGCTTGTACATTTTTCTGTGTCCGTGCAAGCAACACTACTCATGTAATCAATCGATGCATTGAAGTCAAGACTAGAACCTTAAACTCTTTGTCCTTTTCCGGTCAAGATAAGGTTTGAGAAAAGGGAAAGGGCAGAATATGGCCACGTAAACAATTGCCGGACAGAAATTGTTCGTTTTGTCAGATTGCAAACTTGAATTAACATGATTCAGCAAAAGAACTGAATGAAGAAACCTGTTAATGATAACCTACAAAATCAGTTATTGTTTAAATGCTACCGTGGTGTGAAAGGTTGAGAAAAACGAACACTCCAAATTGTTAAATCTATTACTAAAGCGCATAAAACGCCAGATTATAGGGATTCTTCACGGTTGAGTGTGTTCTCTTTGAAGCTCTTACTCAACCAGATAGCAGTTTCCCTTGGAGAAACCTTCCCTGGCCCAAATGGTTTCAATAAAACCCCTAGTTCTCCATACCTTTCATGTTGTAGCAATCTTGCACTAAATTCAAGCAACCCTTCCAAGGCTTCAGCCCTTTGTTGGAATGATGAAGTATCAAACTGCCGGCGGCACATTTCTGAAGAGGCACGGCTTGATGCTCCAACGGTTGCATTTCGACCAGAGGAGCCACTTTTATCCTCAGCATTTTCCCGAAACGTGGTTAGCTTGATTCCCTGCCATGAATCTTTCAACTGATGCTTGACAGAGGCTCTATCACGTGTTTGAACCGTGCATTTATCCTTCATGATTGAACGATCACCACAAGTTGCAGAGCCTGAGGAACGCTGGGCTGAGGTTGGAGTTCTATAGATGGGAAAAAGTGGATCCTCATATGACGCTAGTGGGAATTCGGCTATCTTATCAATTCTAGGAGAGTTTACTGAAATGTCTGGCGACTTTATATCGCTTAGAGTATCAGGCCCATGACCAGAGTGTTGATCAGAATTTCTTGTACGCAATGGAAATGATGCTCTCCGAGTTGTATTGACTGATTGTCTGGCTTTGCGTGGAGTAGGGAGCTGCAACAACCAAGTACTTTAGAAGCCAAACAACTAGGCTGCTTCCACTTAATTTTTTTTTTTTTTGGGGGGAGGGGGGATAATAGAGCAAAAAACAACACAATGACTAACTTTCGGTGCATCTTACCGACACACGCTTTTTTGTGGCCTCCTTTGATGTCTTAGAGGTGGCAGAAGCCTTTATGGAGGTATGTCTTGGAGTCTTAGTGAAACTAGATGTCCTTGAAACAATAGGCTTACAGATTGACTTCACCTCGAGGCTGTCTCCAATACATAGCTCTGCCAACCCTTTATTCAAATGATCTGGAGTACAGTCTATTTCTAGGGTAGAGCAAACAGAATCTTGCTCAGCACCATAAATGCTATGATTAGGAGTCAGATCATAACCAAGAGAATGTAGCTTATCTCTGTATACTGAAACAGGATCATCTTCTGACTCCAGAAATCTAGTTTTCCTCATGTAGTTGGATTCTGACCAGTGAACTGGTAGTGTACTTCGCCTGGGGCTATTAAGCTTTAGATGGATCTTGTGAACATAAGGTTGAAGATGCCGGTGTCCAAGCAGCTCCGCAGCCTGCCACCAGAAATTTACTTTAGATCAGAATATGAAGCCATGTGATAGATCAGATGTTATGTGTATGGGATAGCAGACAGGCATCATATCTGCCTGCAAACAGAAGATTTCAGACAAAAACAAGTGCCAAAAGACACAGGAATTAACAGCACAACAGTGTCATTCAACCAAAAAGAATCGGACTGCACAAGAGTGAGAATCACAAGTGTCATGCAGGGTGCGACGGTGCAATGGAAATTATATGTAGCGGTCAGTGTGATTAAACTTTCAAATTTATGCAGGGCCTACAAGCACAGCACAATGTAGAGCAGCTAAAGGTAAGTGATGTAGAGAAGGAAGCAATTTAGCTACTCAGCTGAAGCAAGCCTAATTTTAAAAATCATATGCAACTATATCAAAGAAAGTGATTCTCCATCTCAGCTATGCCAACCAAATCCCAGGTACTTACAATCAATCTGTGACGTATCATTAACTCAAATTATTTCCCTCGTACAAGAACAAAAAGGACATCCTCTTGTAAACACAAACCTAACGAAGTGCTGGAAAGAGATCAGGAAACTCGTTTTTGCAAGCACAGACGAAATTTTGAGCGAAGTATGCTTGAATTTTGTTGTGAACAGCACAAATAATTATATAGATGTCTACAATGGATCAATCACCAAGCAAACAAAATCTGGAGTAATATAGACAATTGAAACTCCATATATTGGATTGCATTATCTATGTCAGAAGAGAGTAATACATACACTAGGTCTAAGCTCAGGATTTTTCCGCAGCATGCTTTTAACAAGGCTCCGACTGCATAAAGAGAAAACAAATAGGATTAGAACCAATATATCATTCATATTAAAACCAACTGATATGAAACCACTAAATAAGCTTAAAGGAAACTAGGAAAGTTTTATCGAACTGCTATATGACAGTGAATGTTGGCCTCTAAAGGGACAACAAGAGCATAAAGTTGAGGTAATAGGGATGAGGATGTTGAGATGAATGTATGGTTGTATAAGAAAAGATAAGATTCAAAATGATGATACTAGAGGAAGAGTATGAGTGACACCTATTGAAGAGAAACTAGTAGAAAATCATTTAAGGTGGTTTAGACATGTACCCAAAAAAGCCGTTGGAGACGCCAGTGAACAGGATATATTAGACAATACGGAGTCCTCTAAAAATGAGGAGAGGAAGACCGAAGAGAATGTTCAATAATGTCATTGAATATGACCTTTTTGTTGACAATATATCTAAAGATTTGGTTGTAGACAAAGCATAATGGCGTCGTATTATTCATGTAGCCGACCCCACTTAGTGGGATAAGCCTTATTGTTGTTGTAGTATTAGAACCAAATGATCATTATTCACAATAATTTTACAAGGTAACCCACTCTTAATGATCCTTAACATGCTAAGCACAACTTTAGGCACTGAAATTGTGGAAATGTTAGTTTCAATAATGCAAAACATATAGATGCAAGTTGCAACAGATAGGGCAGACAAAATAACAAAATGATGAAAAGACGAAGACGTACAATGCACCAGAATACGTTGTTGGCAGTGGAGCCACTATACACTTGTTAATCTTGTTGATTAGTGCCTGTATATCCTGTTCAATGAAATTGAAAGATATTTTGATAGCTCCATAAAGTAAAATTTCCAGAAAAGATAGAAAGAACAATGAATACAGGAACTTTTTGAGTCTTCTAGAGATATTAAAGCAAGCAACCCAATTCATGTTAACAATTAATTGAGAAGATAAGCTAAGTAGTTGATGTATTTCCCTAAAGGACTAAAGGGCTTTTTTTGCCCTTCAACTATTTGCTCATAAGCATTTGGTATCCTAAACTCTAAAATGGTGCAATGTCGCCTTTAAATGTTTCACAACAGGGCAATGCTGCCCCTATCATTAAAATACATTAACTGTGACCGCTAAACCATTTTATTTGACCAAAGTGGTATGCATGGCACATTGAATATGGCGTCCAAGCGAGAAACAAAGTCTAAGGAGAAGATAAATTTTAAAAAAAAAAAAAAAATGAAAAGAATAAGTCATTTTAACATAGTCAGGGAGATGAGAAAAAGGTAAGAAACTTACAAATGCCTTAAATGCCGGCTTATGAGCTGCCATTTCATATATACAGCATCCTAGAAAGCGAATATAAGAAATAATAAAAACATATTTAGCCAGATAACAAAGCACTTATAATGACCTGAAAATCATAACACAAGAATACTTACCCAAGGACCAAATATCTGATTTAGAACCATAAGGAATATCAGCCAAGAGCTCAGGGCACATGTAACTAGGAGTTCCGACAACCTAAGTTACAAGACCAAAAGCCAACTACTCTCATTTGTTTTCTTTTTGTGATGAAAAGAGGCCAAAATTTAGTTATAAATTGGAACATCAATCCAAATTATAGATCGAATTTTTCTTACAGAGGAAGCAAGATCATCTGAAGTCAATATTTTGGCAAGTCCAAAATCACCTGCTTCACCATTAACCACTTGAAAGTAAATTTCAGCGCCCTCAAATGACATATTTAAAAGAAAACAGCAGAATAACTTACCAAGGCGTATATCTTGATCTTTTGTCAAAAATATATTTGAACACTGAAAGAATCATGCAATATTCTTACTAGCATAGGGCTAAGAAAATTCATGTGGAAACAGAAATACTATTGTTAAGTGCAAAGGGAAACCTGCTGCTAACCTTGACATCACGATGAAGAATATGGTTAAGGTGTAAGTAGTCGAGGGCCATAAGAAGTTGAACGAGCCACTTACAAAGTTTCTGCAGATAAAGGACCCTTAGATTTGAAGTGCAAATAACAAAATGTAATCTAATGTACTCAGAAAAATTCTCATTCAGAGAATTTGATTACATATCACAACATTCTAATGTCTGCTAGGACAAAAGAAATAGACATACCTCCTCAGGAAAAAAAACACCATTGGCCTTCTTTATAGCTTCTGCCCTGTTTAAAATCAATAATGTATTTATTAAAAGATAATGCCACAATTTATGACAGACAAGTTATGTAAACTAAAGGTATTTCAGAAAGAAACTTACATATCTCCGCCCTCACAATAACCTATAATAATGCACACATAGCACCCCTAAGAGGAAGGCGCAATTTTGGCAAACATAAAGCAATCACAATTAGTTTTATGCAATTGGCAATCAGAAACAAAAGTTTCATAATAGAAGAAAACGACTAAACCATTTATTATGGCCTAGACAAGAACTTTTATTGTGTGAGCAACATTACAGCAAGCAATAACAAATGAACAATACTATAGTCAGGGGTAGCGTCAGATAAGGCCAAGAGTTAAACTTCCTTAACGATATAATTATGATGTAATGACCATTTTTTCCAATACAAACTTATTAGGGTAAGCCTTTCTACTAATTAACAAAGGAGACGAAAGTATTACCTTTTCTACCCAGGAATCTTTATACTCAACAATAAATGGATTTCTTAATTTAGAGATTAGCGCCATCTATACAGGACAAAAAGAAATGTCAGCGAGATCCCATATCATAACAATTTCAGTACAAAGTTTCACAACAAACATCCAAATTAACAGAAATTGCTAGTTGGTGCAACAGCTCTTTAGGCCTGCTAGTAAATGATATTCATCTAGAGTCTGGAGCTTATGCAAAATACACCACAAACTAGCGTTACAAAACAAGCAAAGATGGCGAGGATCAATCAAACAGAAGATGACCTGGAAATGTTCAGTTAGTTCACTTGTTGAAACATTATTAAGCACTAACCTCCTGATGTGCAGATCTACGAGACCGCTCAGTTTGGCGAGCAAGGCGAATTTTCTTCAGCACATATCTATATGATTCAAAGACAATGTTAAAAAAAGCATTTCCAAGATTCAGCTACAAAGTATCGTTGAATAGTCATTATTAAGTGTGTAAAAGAAAGAAAGTGATGCAAGTTTTGTTCCATTCTCACTTCTTTTTCTCATGCTTATGCCGCACAAGAAGAGCGGAGCCAAAAGAACCTTTTCCGATTTGCTCCAGTACTTCATACTGCTCCATGTGATCAATAATAAAATTTTCCCGGACTGTGTAAAGTACAAATCCAGAATAATGTCAAGAAAAAAAAAAATTACTATGGAATGAATATGGAAAAATGGAGATAAATTGAAGGCCATACAAAACATCTTGTCGTACTTTATATTATATGAACATCATCTGTAACAGAATGAATATTGTATTTCTATTCATGTACAAACGTTACATATATATATATATATAAAGATAAGAGAAAGCATAATGATAATAATGACTATTAATGAAGATTAATGATGACTATTAATGAAGATTATTCCTAATCCCTACAAATCAAGGATTCTTATAAATCAAAATATAATTTGCTATGTAATCTCTGTCATCATTGTTAAAATGCAAGGTCACTAAAGTTTTTTTTATTCCGGTCAGTAGGTTATTTCGCCAGTTCTCCTCAATTTCTTCCTCTTCATACACACGACAGTCAAAAAGAAATAAGAATTAAATTTTGTCTTCGTCACTTTTATTCCTCAAAATTTCTCATCCACAATTTTCTTTCTTCCCTCAACTTGTTCCCAGACAAAGGGTAAGGGCAGAGTATCTAAGAAGGGAGCCTATACCATATGCAATATTTGCAAAACAATTGGATATGCGCATATGTGAATCATCGACAATTTGCTCCATACTCAAGATATAAGAATAAAAGTGAAAGGCGATATCGTTATACATAAATAAATTCGGAACAGTACTATATGACCAAAATAATATTTGAATTGGAAAAAGAATAGACAGAAGCAACTTAATGTGTAATCATGAAGCTAGTTTAGCCAATCTTTTAACAATCAAGTATCCAGTAAAATAAGATTATAAGCCATTCACTCCTACTTAATTGTTTATGAAAGTTGAAGAATCAAGTTTAATTACTTCGTTTATCAATTCCACAATGCAAGTACAAAATGATTTAAATGCATCATTTTGCTAGTAAAAAAAGGGACCGATACACTCCTAAGAGGAAATGAACAGTTATGACAGAGGATGTCGGTAGAAAACCGTTCCACCGTACAACCGTAATAGGCGGGACGCCATAGAACGAGGAGCTGCCAATTAGAGGAATTAATGGATGCCTGAGATCAAGAAGCATGATTTGTTTCCTTCACTACATTTTCTGGAAACAACCTGACGCCGCCAAAACTCTCAAAAGGTATAGTAACAAGTAAAGAATCAAGGAGTCGCAAAGTCAAACACAAAAAGAATGAGTAAATTCGAAGCAGAAAAAACGAAGTGCAGCTTTGAAAGGCGAAGGCACAGAAAATGAAGTGAAATGAGACATCAAAGAAAGCAGAGAGAAAAGCAAAATAACGGACAGAGATAGAGCAAGAGTAGGGGAAAGCACCTTACCAGTAGGAATTAAACAGATCGAAGGGATTTAAAATGCGGTTGGGAAAGAGGGATGTGGGAAAGCAGGCTTGGACATGAGGGGAGGAAGAGCAGAAGGAGTCCGTTGCAGAGGGGGGAGAAGAAGGAGAAGCAGCAGATAAAGTTGAAGGAGCTCTCTCGCCATTGCGGTGCAGAGTAAGAAGAAGACAAATGAATGAAGGAGGGGGAGATTTAGATTGCAGTTAATTAAAGCAAGCGAGACATGAGTGTTGGAGGGAGACTGTCCGTGTGTGAGCGGTGAGGCTCACATAACCCGCGCCAAACACTCTAATGTCTTGATCCCAAGCAACTTTTCTCATTACTGTGGTTAGTTTATTTTAAGCCTGGTTTAGTCATTTCAGATTAGTTCAATCGCTGGCGTGATTTATTTATTTATTTATTTATTGTTTACTTGGATTTTACTCGTCCACTGCCTACCTTGTTCTCCTGCTGTTATTGAAGTTATGCAAGAATGACATTCAAGTGTAAATTTACAGTTATTTAAAACCATACGTGTAGTTATTATTTACTAATTTAAAAACCTGACTTGATAATGAAGTTTATGGTCATGGTTCGCATTTAGAAAGAGGAGGAATATTAGGATGGTTGCCTGGCCTAGCTTTGAAGGCCCTGTGATGGTCAAACCTGGCCGTATTAAGAAATTGAGAGTGGATGCCATAACTAAATAGAAGAAGATAATACAGGAGAGGGAGATTTGAAAATAGGGAAAATAAACAAGAATCAATGAAGTATAGAGTATTTAATAAGAGAGGAGGGGGGACAAGAAAAAGCATAGTGGGACGCAACCGATTCTTTGGCGCTAAGTCGGTGGTTCAATGCTCTTAACAGGGTTCTCACTTCTCAAATAAATAAAATAAAATGAAACGGGGAGAGTGTTGCGTTGAAGGGCAAAAGGGATACGCGGTTGTGGTGGTTCCATTACCCCATTTTCAAGCCCCGCGCTTCGACGTTGACTAGCGCCTACCGGATCCAACTTGTATAAGAACTTTTGTATCGCTGGATCATCATATTTTACCTCCTGTTCCTTCATATAAGATCGCGTTAGGTGATAGTATATTTCCATTTTTCCCAATACAAACACCAGATTCTAAGAACATGGACATATTCTATACTTTAGTCCATGCATGAAACTTGGCGACATTCAAAACTATTTTGAAACTCCCTTCGAGAAATAAATTTGGAATTTTCAAACAAATATCTAAGACTGAGGCATTCAATGAAGTGGTCACAACTCACAACACAGATCTGAACTCTGAAGGATTGGATTGGAGTATGATGGGGCACCTTTTCCCCTACTTTCTCCTTTCGGTTGCTAACTACTTTTGAGCATGTCCTCCCACCTTCGCAATAAAAAGCTTTAAAGGCTTAAACATTGATGCTATAAGTATATGAAACAGTAGTATGTTTAATACGGCAAGGAAAGAAAAACAAAATTATTCAGTGAATCATTTTTAGTAAAAAGATGTAATTGTTCATTGGTCCTCAAAGGCTCGTATATTCTGAAAGCAATGCCACAATCCCACCTTTTTAATGGTCACTTGGCATGCTCCATCACTCCAAACAGAGGAATTAGAGACCCTTTATCTCATTATCTGTATATTGTTGAAGCCAATGCACTCTCAAGTCTCATCTGTCAGGAAGAAATCTTAACCAATTCGGAGGGTATCAAAATTTGTAGAGAAGCTCAAGCAATCTCTCATCTAATATACGTACATGACTCAATTTTTCTTTTACACTGTACTGATCATTGCCTCTTATCTCTTCAAAATGTATTGCACACATATTGCAAATGGTTAGGGCAAGAGGTAAATAAATCCAAATCCTCTCTTATTTTCAGCTTTAACATCTGCCATCAAGATAAATTAAGGTTCTCAAAACAATTAGGAATGTCTTTCTCATCTAGACTTGGCAAGTACTTGGGCACTTGCAATGATTCTGGAAAAAAATAAGACCCCTATATATGATCAAGTTCTGTCATCCATTGATCGGAGAACTTGCTCATGGAAATCTAAGCTTTTATTTCAAGCAAATCGTCTAACACTAGTCAAATCATTTCTATCTGCAGAAAATATATGTGTTATCTTGTACTAAGATGCCTAATTTTCATATCCATCACAAGTCTGACAAATGCATAGGCTTTTTTTAAGGATCGTTGCAAGGTTCAAACAAGATGCATTTAAAGGATAGAAACACACTATTTTTACCTGTTTATCAAGGAGGCCTAGGCATCAGAAGATCAAAAGAAGTTAATATGTCTCTTCTATCTAAGTCTAGCGAATCATATCAGCTCTTGAACAATCCTGCTTGCTAGGATAATCAGAGATAAATATGTAGATTGGGGGAAAGAAAATTTCCTAAAACTCCCCTATAATTCATCATGGGTTTGGAAAGGTATAATGGATAGTGCCTCATTAATTATTTCACAGCTGAAATGACAAATTGGAAATGGCTCTCAAATTCCTATTCACCACCCTTTATGGTTGCCAATGCAAGAAGGTCATCAACCTAGCGCTAATATTGAGCTAGTAAATGATCTGTTACTGCATTCTCACATTTCTTGGGAATCTCATCAAATGGAATCATTCTTTACTGAGAGATATTTATCCAACTGCTATTGTGAATGAAATTATGGCATCTTCTTTATCCTTTTCTAATCAACCAGACAAAATTATATGGAATGGGCACTTCTCTGGACAGTATACAGTCAAAGAGGGATATAATAGCAGCCACTAGGAATGGACGATCCCTTTTGGAAATTTTTATGGTCCATTTCTTTACCCCAAAAGCACTTATTGTTGATCTGGAAGCTATTTCATAAAGCACTACCAGCTACTGATATCCTGAGATACCATTATCTTCCTCTGAGTGGTAATTGTATGTTTGGTTGCAAGAAAGAAGAGACGCTTCATCGTGTTATGTTTGAATTAATGTCTATCATACTTTAGATCAGGATCTTAACTAGTTGAAAAGGATCCTGCTGTTGCTGAATTCTGATGGAGATGATTCACCAATTAAAACAATCGTTGTTCTTCTAAATACAATTTAGCAAAAAAGGAACATTGCTTTACATCAGGGGAATGTCAGTGATCCTACTTTGGTGATACAGGAAATCAAAGGGTTGCTCTCCCTTTTTTCATTGGCCTTCAAAGATCCCAGAATTGCAAAGGCAATAAGTGATGGTAATAGAATTTCGAGCTTAAATATTGACTGCTCATGGAATATCTTTCTTTGCACGAAAAATCACCACAGAATCACACAATGCCAAGGCCTAATCTTATATAATAAACAGGCCCTTCAGTGTTTCTTATGGCAAAAGGGTCACAACAGTAACAACTTGTTCATTAAGAGCCTCAGAGCAATTTTGTGCTGGATCTCTCACTCAAGACTACCGGTGAACCAAGAGAATTTGACAATTTTCTGTGTCAACACTCAACAAGAAGATGATCAACCTTCAACACATTCGATCATCCCTTCAGCTCACTTTACATGCTGACATTAATCATTTTCTTAAGCCTTTCTGGATAATTTCCTGTCTCGTAATAGATACAAATAGTTACTCTAGGGTCACTACACACTTCCCTATCCCCAATAATTCATGTCATATAGCTTAACATCATTCATTTTAATATCATTTTGTCCTTGATTTAAAAAAAAAAAAACTATTCCTCTCCTCATTATAAAAGTGAAACCACATCAACTCCTTGCGTCCGTAGCCATCTGTTGCTTTGCCAGACCAAGTAAACCATCCTTTATTAGGTAAGTTAAACCAACAAATATTTAAATAGGATCTGAAAATACCGTTTATTCTGAAAAACATGCCGAAAGGCTAAAAATACCGTTTATTCTGAGAAACATGCCGAAAGGCCATGAGGCTGCAGACACCATATGAAAGAGTGGCTGACCCAAAAAATTCACATATAAAAAATTGTCAAAAAAAATTCAATAATAAGTGAGTATTATAGAGCATTTTCATCCATTTGAACCTTATCATTAATTGCATATTGCTCGCTTATATATTTTTTTTAATAATTACATTCATTTTTTAGGGCCCTACATTTAGTTTGCGGGGGAAAATTCGTGCATGATATAAATATTATATTTTATAAAAATATAATTATACAAATACACATTAAATTGAAATGATGATAAAATTTATTAAAATTAAATATTAAAGAAACAATACAGAGGTATAGTGTATAGATTTAAAAAAGTGTGTGTATAAAGAGATCATCTCAGTATAAGTAATATTTATATTGAAAGTCAAAAAGAAAAAATGGAATTATGTATGGGGACATAAGTGAAAAGCTCTATAGGTGGAAGGAAAAAAAAAACTGGGGGAATTACAAAAAGTTTTTTAAAAGAAGGATTTAATTATTAACAAGTCTCAATAATAACTAAAGAGTAAACAACGGCAAGTTTCAAAATAAAATATTACAACAACTTGCTTATTATTGGAAGTTTTCGATAATTAAATTCATTATTTGAGAGCTTATTATAATTCCGCAGAAGACAAAAGAAAAGGTTGGTGATTAGGGGTGAAACCGACATTTTATAATAAGGCGGGGCAACTGGGCCCACAAGCGATAAGGCGGGTCCGCGTCAGATATGAAGGGATGATTCAGAATGGACGGATGGAGACGGGGCATGAATTGAAGACCCAAAAAAAAAAAAAAAAAAAAAAAAAAAGAGGCTCCATTCTCAGCGGAGGAGCACTTGTCATACTTATTGACTGCTACTTCCATACTCGTTAAATGATTAGACATGATTTTGTAAATGGTTATATGAGAGGATGCAGAGTGTAGTGGACAGTCCAGGACTATACTAAATTTATCGCGAAACATAGAATATATAGATATAGCAAAAAGCAAATGCAAAAAGGCAGTGAAATGAGGAATGGTTCAATCATCAGCCAACTCTCCCACCTCTCACACCAAACTCCAACAGCGATCTTTCCCCTAAAATGCCCACCTTTCTGCTGCCTCCAAACCTAAAACTTCACTTTTCTTTACTCTTTTAATGATAATGATTGTATTAGGATGCAAACCTTTCACTGATTTAAAATTAAACGCATTTTATCTGCGTGAGATTTTTGGACGCAGCCGTGTTTGGGTTTTGAATAAGGCCCATGGGTCGTCCATGGATGGGCCTGACACAGTTGACTTCTTCTTCCAAAGTCTGACATGATGGGACCTGCGCCTGCACGTGCGGTGCAAGGGTTAAAATTTTAAAACTTCTGACACACTAATGAATTTCTTTCTCTGTTTTTTTGGGGGCTTTGCAGCAGTTTCCTCAATGATTGGACCGAAAACGCATTTTTTATTGCACTAAACTATGAAATATTCATTATACTTCTTAATATCGGCTGATCATAAGTACTCAAGTACCGGATCTCTTACATATACTATTTTTTATCTAATAAATAATGATTATTTAATTGGAGTATTTCCTATTTATTTTATTTTATATACTTCCCCATTTTCATTCTGTAAGACAATTTTTAAAAAAATTTCAAATGTTTCAAAATATAAAATGTTTTTTTTAATGGGGATTTATTCTGAAATTGCTCACAATGATAATGTAATTATTAAGTTTAGGTTGAGATATATAGTAATTCTAAATATAAGATAAAGTTAATTTTTTTATATATTAAAAAAATTAATTAAATTACTTTAAAATATTTTTATTTTTTATTTTTCTCTAAACTATTTTGGTTAACTTATAAATTAAATATAATATAAGAATATACAACATATGATATGATCAAATAATTTATTTAACTTCATTAATTTCTCTAAAAAATAATAATTTTATACAAGAGGAAGTATCTTTTTAATACATGAGATATATGGTGTTAATTGAAAAGTATTCTTCATCTATGTCCGGGTATCATGCAAAACTTTATACATAGAAGGGTGTGTATGTACCAACATAAAGTTGATTTAGTTATATGAGACCCCGTTAGATTTTTTGATAGATAACATATGATAATTTTTTTTTTTTTTTAAAAAAAAGTGTGTATATGCATATGTGTGTGCTATGAATGCACCATGGGTGTGGGAGAGTAGAAAAGAATGTTTCTATTAATTTTTCTTTATTTCCTCTTTAATGAATGTCTTAACAATGGGATCAAATTTCAACGGTTTGGATCTAATACTATATATTTATAGGGGGTTTAAGAAGATTCCTACACACATAAAATGATGGGACCCACATCTTTATTTTTTTTAAAAAAAATCAAACACGGAAATCAAAGTATTTATGACATGAGGAGACACTTCTCCTACAACATAAGAAGTGTACCAGTATTCCATATTTATATAACATTAAATATCAATCATTAAAACTTAATTTAGAGTAGGGCTGAGAATAAGTCAGCCCTTATCAGGAGGCCTGAAGCGGTACAGCCTGACTTGTTTTAGCTTATTTGTTAAAAATGTCAAGCTAAGGTATATTTAAAAATTTAAATGTGTAAATAGACTAAACTTATTTTGTTAAAGTCTGGCCTTTAAGCCTCCAGGCCTGTCCTGTTTGTACATTAGATAAATATAATTATATTTATATTATATAAATAACATAATATTTTTTATTTTTTATTCTTATATTCTAATTTCAAGTTATATTTATATAGATTCAAAGTGTACATCGCTTATTTATAGCCTCCAAGACAATAATAATATGAGGGCTTTTTTAAAACCCATATTATAAGTAAATCTTTAAAAAAAAATTAAACTCAACCAGATCTTATAAAAGCTCAAACCTAAACCAGAAAAAGCTTAAATCTAAAAAAACCTGATTTGGTCTGACTTATTTTCATGACTAATTTAGAGGCATTCAAGAAAATGGAGAGAAAGCGGTAAGTGGAGACATTCAAGACGGGGGAGTGACGTGGAAGGTGGAAGGTGGCAGGTGCGTGGGTTTTAGAGTGAGCAGAGTGTGGGGCCTAAAGGAGCGATGGTACGATTAAAATTGAAAACTGACAAAAGTGGGACCCGCCTTCTCTCCCAACACAAGCATTTGGCTGTGAGCCTTCCTCTCCGCGCTGTCACTTCGTCGCTACATGGCAGCTGTCTCGCCCGTGCTATTAAAAATTCAACTCCTTTCACTCTCTTGATTTGTTCATTTTATATTTATCGCATCTGAAATAATATCATTTTAATTTTTTTTTTTTTTAAAACCACGCGTTCGATCAAACTTCTTTAGTAATTTTCTCCTGTTAGATTATTACGGATGTTTCATCTATAATATTTTAGTATATACTATCGAATTAATACTTTTTTATTTAAATATAATTTTGATCATGAACAATTTAATCCGAGTTAACAACCTCGATTTAAAATACTGTTCATTGAATTATTGTATCAAACGGTTAGATTCTCTGTGCCTTGATCAAATGCCCCCATGGCCCTTTAATTTATCATCTCTTTTTAAACAGAGAAAAAATAAAAAATAAATGTGAATGTCATCTTCTACTCCCATATATATATATATAGACACTCTCGATCCGGCAGCTCAATTGAGCATTCTAAATGCATGTAACGCTTGCTAGCTAGGACATTATCCTGGAGCACTTTCTGTGCTCATCACTTTAACAAGATCACAAAATGTTCTTACACTTAACTACATCATTAGACTGATATTAAGTGGTCCAAATTTAACTTAGCTTAACTTCACATTTATATCTTGAATACATTTTTATGTAAATATAAAAAAATTAGTCAGAATTATCTTATAACAATTACTTCTCATAAAAAATGAATTTGTCATTTTAAACAGTTGATATCCAATCCAGTGATGAGAAATCAGGTGCTCATTACTACTGAATGCGAACCCGACGCTACCCTTTGCCACCTCTTTCCCATTCCCTCTATACATGAGTATTAATCAAAGATAAAATCACTCTCAATTGCCATGCGACAACATCTAGCTAGTAATAATTTATAGATTTCATATCTTTTAACTATAAATAAATTTAGTGTGCATTTATTAAAATGCTCTTAAATTGCTTTTAAAAAAATCTTCTTCCCCGTAAAATACACGGTCACTAAAGTTATCATCACAAACCCAAGGTATCAACTCATTTTTACTTATTTCATGCTGTAAGTGACTTATAAATATGTATGACCTTAAAGAGATCACCAAATTGAGTTTTATCTCTTCCAACAATACATTTTCCATGCACGTACATGACTTAATTTGAACCGATGACATTATGTTTAAAGGACACAACCATCTAACTCTGTCGAGCTCTTTTGGTTGGATGGGTATAATATAGAGTCAGGAAATCGGGCCGGGTCCGTCGGGCCGGCCCGTTTAGGCCCTGGCCTTGTAGGGCTCGAAAATAAAAATATGCGCGAAATTTGAAATTGGCCTGTAAGGCGCCGGGAACTGTCGGGCCGGCCAGAGGGCCTCGGGCTTAATCCGGCCTTACCTGTAGGGCCTCGGGCCGGCCATTAGGCCATCGTGAAGATTTTCATTTTTAAAAAAAAAAAAAGTCAAAGAGTGAAGCACAACCTTCGCTCAAAGTGAAGCGTCAATCAAATATCTATGAAATTGATGATAGTGATGAAGAAGGTGACAATTGACAACGATAATGGTATGCTTTTATATTTTATGTGAGTTATTTAATGTTGATTAGTTTAATGCTTCTTACGTTTTATGTGAAGAATCGATTGTGCAAATGGTTTGTTTTTTATTACGAATTAATGAATGTGTTTATTTGTTGGATGATTTGTATTGTTTAAATATTAATGTTGATAATATTTATTTGATAGATTAGAATTTTAATAGTTGCAATTTAGTGAATTTACTAATTATATTTCTTTAAAAAAAAAAAAAAATAGTTAAAATTTGGAATAGTAATTTTCAGGCGCTTAAGAGGCCGCTCCTGGTGCTTTATCGGTAGGGCTTTGAAAAACAGGATGTTTTCCTTATCTCAAACCTCTGTAGGTAGGGCGGCCACGATTCCCAGCTCTAGTATAATATACTACTTTTACTTTTTAATATAAGAGCTAGTTAACTAATTTGAATTGATTAAAAAATTAGTTATATTATTTATAATAAGTATATGTTAGTTTGCTAACATAACATCTCTTATCATAACTAATAGAAATTATTTAATGTGCATAATTAATAAGGACACTACTTTAAGAAAATTATAAATTTTGAAGACAAAGTAGATCAAATCTTATATTTAGAATCAAATCCAATTTACAATTAACCTTTATATTAATTTTGAAACCGGAGGTAGTACTAGTGGCTATTAACTGAATAGCATTACACTATCTAGTGACAATCCATAATTTTAATATATATATCACCAACCGCGAGATCAGCGCAGAATTTTAAATGTTGAACTTTAAAATAACGTGAATGAGCTATAAAGTACATCCGTATAAATATAATTAACATGGAGATTTTAAACCCCGCAAAGTGAAGAGATTTTTCAACAAAGGCCAAAAAGAAAAACAAAGCACTGCTGCACAGACCATAGACATACATGCTTATCATTAGAAATAAAAGCTGAACTTCATTAGCTTCGAAAGACTGTAAGGCTGCGCAAAAAGAAAAAAAAAAAAAAGAGAGTACCCTACATATTCCTTTTTCACTAGCTAGCTAATTGGTTCTCCATGGAATGTCCCAGAGAATGTTTTCCCCACATCCTCTCCTTTTTCCTTTTCAATTCGCGCGCCATTTCAATTTTTACTTAACACCCATACTCTATTTAAAATATCCCAGATTTCTGTAACTTGATCTACGTACGCATGAACTTCTCAACTAAAATGTACACATATATAAGCATAACATGCGCACGCGCGTACGTGTTGGTTATGAGATACTATAATTGAATGAATTTCTTGAAGATAGAACATGCATGTATATTATAATATTATTACAGAATCACACGATTGTTAACGAGAATAATAATAATAGATGCAGGCATATAATAAGGCTCACTAAAAATGATTGCAAAGTGCCCTCCCTAAAATGAATCCACGATATTGTTGGAGGATTTAAAGGCGCGTACGTACGTGTGTGTGTCAGCGGAGACTGGAGAGAGCAGCAGGGAGGGAGATCCGCTGGAGGAGGAATGAACATATAGGATTAAGAGAGAGTGATGATGATGAAGATTTGGGAAGGAGGTAGTGGCAGCGTCAAAGCTGCTGGCCTGGGTGAGGAAGCATTCATTGAGAATATAAAGAAGTGAGTTGATGGAAGTAGGGACACGTTCTAGAATCCAGGGACCTTTTCTTACTCAGATTCTTCGTCTTCCTGAAGTATTTGTTTATGTTCTCCCATTTCTCTTTGCACCTCTTGGCGCTTCTGTTGTATCCCATTTCCCTCATCCCTTCCGATATTCTCTCCCACAGAGGAACCCTGCTGCTGCTCCCTCCTCCTTCTCTCTCTTCGTTCGCACTGCTTCTCAGGTTTATCAGTGCCACTACTTCCTCTCTTGGCCATCTTCTACCCACCTCTTCTTTCTCTCTCCTCATACACTTATATGACCCGCCTTTCTGCGTCGTACCTGTTTTTCCGGGCACTCCATCTGACTGTGCATTCACAGAATTAGGGTTCCGGGTAACTGCTGCGGTTGGATCACAATCATTTGAAGAGGGATTAGGAACTTCGCTTGAACTATCAGGTTTTTTATCCGATGCGCCTTCGCTCGTACAATTAAGAACCACGCGAGACGGCGGCTCGGGATTGTTCTCCCCGGTATAATTACTACATGGATTAGGGTTTTGTGAGTTTGACGGGGAAGCAGCCTGCAGAGAATTTGGATTAATGGGATCGTCTGATACCCTTTTGGTACAATAATATTGGCTCTGGTCTGAAATTTTCTTCAACAAATCAACAATGGCGGCTTGCCTTTGGCCCGCAACAGCCTGCTCATTCGCCATCATTTCGAGCTCCCAGTTCATGCCATCCATCTCCTGTTTCTTCCAAGCCTCCTGTCTCGCGAATATCTCTTGGTCTCTTTTAATCATGTCCTCCAGCAGCTTATTGTGCATCTGTTCTTGCTTTGCCATCATTTTGTTCACCATGTTCTCACAAAAACCCTTCAAAATCTCAAACTTATCGTTCCTCTTTCGCTTCTTGCGCTTTGACGTCCCCACCATCTTCACAGTTTCCTCACATTTGTTGGTCAATGATGCGTCGTCGTCGTCATTTGCTGAGCCATCTTCTAATAATGCGTGATCCGTCTTCCCTTGTTGTTCCTCAGCCGGTTTTTCCGGCTGCTGCTTACTCTCTTGAGACCCAACCTCAACCTCCACCTCCACCCCAGCGATTTGATGTTCTTCTTGTTGTTGGTAAAGCTGTTCGAGCTCACTAATAAAGCGGTAACCGTTGTTCTTGGTGTAATGGATGTTGTTCAAGTAACTGGTTTCTTCTTCGAACTTCTCCTTGCACTTCTCTGCACACCTTTTAAATCCAAGCTCTGCGAGCTTCCTGCAGCCCACCATCACTCATTAAATCCGATGATTAATAATCATTGAAGCATTGATTCTTGAGTCCTGTTAATCTATTAGTGCCATATACAGTAGATATACACCATACCAAATTAAAACTCGTGATATACAGCAGATACAATGGTTTCTTTTTTCATTCAAAATAAGAAGAAGAAAATAATTCGTCGCCTTCCCTCGATATATCGCCTGCGACCTCGGCCCTCTTTCTCTCTCGGGGTGTGTGTGTCAGTATATGAGCTCACCGAGGTGATCGAATTACACACGTGTGCCGGGCTCTACCAAATAAAGGCAAAGCAAGTGAAAGTCTAGCTATACGTCTCATTGATTTTACGCTAACGAATTTTTCAGTGTAATGATCAGCTGGATGATGAATTGAAAGCTAGTCCTGGAGTTCATCAGTAGGATTTAATTAATTAATCTGGAAAGTGTAGCTATACCTTGAAACATGTTCCCAAGTGAGTTCAGGGAACCAAGTGTCGAGGTCAGATCTGATCCTCAAAAGAGCAAGCACCTCATCGTCCGTCCAGCTGGTGGAATCAATCAGCTGGTGCTCGCCCAATCGGGGTTCTCTTTCATTAATCTCGAAGTTCATGCTAGTTTGTTGCTGCTCGTGTTGTTCGTCTTTGAGGTGCAATGGGGACAGGAGATTTGGCGGCGGCAGCGGCGGCGGGAGGGGCAAGTGATGATGAGAAGGGTTGTAAGCATCGAAGGGAGGGAGGGATGGGTGAAGAGGAAGTGAGGTTCTTGGGGCTATGAATTGGTGGAACTGTTCGGGCACTCTATCGAACATGTTTCTATGATTCTATCTTTCTGTGTGAGCCTCAGCTCTCTCTCTCTCTGGTCTCTACCCCTTCAGCTCTCTGATCTATTCTTACTGTAAATCGGGCTAAATGCAGACGGCGGTATTACAAATCAAAACCCCCTCTCTCTCTCTCACACACAGACACACACGAAAACAAACACATTTATCAAGGAATTTGTCCTTGCTTGTAACTCAGAAAAGATAGCCCACCACACCCTTTTAGAAGAAAGTGAATTCACTGCCCCGAGATAATGTGATCTACACACCTTCAAAAACATTTTTTAATTATGGTTTATAATATACTATATAAATATGTGAGTTAAGATTTATTTTAATTTATATAAATAAACACTTTTAGAGTATTTAAAAGTGTCCTAAACAAGGTAATTGTATATAGAACAAAGGTGCTAATCGCCAAACAGCTCCGTCCAACCACGTTGCATTCATAAAAAACGAACAAGTATATAAACAAGCCATGTCCCTCGTTTGCCAAATGAAACCGTACCAAAATTAACGGTGCAAGTCGTATCCAGTCAGGACAAGACAACACGGTTGGGAAGAGGACGCGCGTGGGGGAACTGGCTGTAGAATGAATCCAATGTAGAGGGCGAAGGTGTAATTAAGGGCGCTTGGGATGGCAGGACACGTGAAAACTGAAAACGTGCAGAGGATGGGGCCGAATTATTTAAGGATGGGAATCTTCAGATGGTACAGTGGAATACAGTAGGATGGTACAGCCTCCCCTCCTCCTCCCTCCCTTCCTGTGTTCCTTGTATGTTATGCAAATTAATCTACATTTTATCTAATTAATATAATAATATTCTTATTTATAATTAATATGATATATATTTTATTTCAATTAATTGTATGATAACATATTTTTTTAAAAAAATAAAATGTTTTTTATTATTTATAATAACATATTTTTATTTTAAATTAATTTCATAATAATATTTTTAATATAAATATAATATTTTTAAGAAAATATATTATTTAAAATTTTATCAAAATAATATATATTTTTATTATAATAATATATTTATTTAAAATTATATTAACAAATTTTATAATTATCATATTTTTTATTTGTTAATATTTTTTTTGAATTTTATTTCATAATAATATTTTTTAATAATAAAAATATGTTTTTACTCAAATTAATTGGCATGCACATATGTTATAATTATAATAATTTTTATTAATAAATATATATTTTTTGTATTAAATTATTTTTAATTATAATAATTTTTGTATAATAATATATTTTTATTTTTTAATAATATTTTTCATCAGGAGCATCATTGAAATATCAGAGAAGTTATAAGGGTAAAGTGATTCAAAATTTTGGTTCCCCTAAAAAACCCCCCAATTTGGAGGTGAGTCAGAATTGAGGTGTTGGAGGCGATGGATGAAAGCTTTGAGGTCTTCTCTCCTCTAAAATTTCAAATCAAACGAGGGGAGCTCATTTTTCCTCCCCTCCAGCCATAATGTAATGGGAAGGTTAATTGGATGTGTTTGAGGGAGATGATAATAATAAGACAGACAGTAGGGCTCTGCTGGACTGAAAGAAATGGTAGGGTATGGCTGCTGTTAATGGTACAACAAACTTTCATGTTTGAAGCACCTTGCATTTAGTTTTGTGGAAAGCCATGTTTCATCCAGAATTTCAGCATTTTCGTACCTAGGCCTTCCCATATATATAGCTCAAGCTCATCCCTCCCCTTTTCCTTCAATTCACATCTATTTAACAATTTTATACTTATCCTCCAACTAAAACCTCATCTAAACAGCAACGGGAATTGAGTATAATGAAGGAAGACAGTCCCTCACAATGTAGTGAACAAATGTTGGAATCCTCATAAGGAGAGACTATTTCAAATAAAATTGTCTTTGATAAGAGAATACTTATGGTTATAAAAAAAAGGCCTGCCAAAACACGTCAAACAATAATCTTTCTTTCTTTCTTCATGCAAGTTTAGATCATTATTCTTTCTAGTTCTAATTATAGGACATAATTATCAAATTTTGAAGAGAATAAGGATAAGAGTTAAATTAGTTAATTATATTTATTTTCCTAAACTGTCTTTTTTAAAATTTAAAATGGCATCAAAAAAAGATTGTTGAATCCAGCCCTTGCGACATTCCTCTCTGACCTCACACGAACAGTATAATGACTCATAATAAATCTGATTTATTGTTCGTGTAAATCATAATGAAACGTTTGTTTTAACATGACGGCTGAGAAGGGAAACATAATTTTCCAGACAATCTGCGAGCCTTTGAAAGGCTTCAAGCATTTAACTTGGGATGTGAGTAAAGAGTTCAGCCTCGTATTTTGGGTCAGAGGCATGGGTGTTCTATAGTTAGTTAGTTAGTTAGTTTGTTTTTTTTTTTTTTTTTTTTGTTTTTTTTATAATGAAGGGTGTTCTATAGTTAAACTAATTAATAAGGTTATTTTATAAAGAAATTGAGAAAAATTAAAAATTTGTTATATAATTAGGACCAAAACAAACTCTCAAATGTTGCCCTATAATTAGAACCAGGAAGAGTGTTATACTATTTTACTCAATTTTTACCATATAGATATATGCAAAACTTGCATTGAAATACCCTCGTCTTTGGGTTCAACTGTGAAAAAAGTCGATACTCTTATCAAAAGAGAGGAGGTTCAATCCCGGAGTTGGTTAAGATCTTAAGGCAGACATCGCCTTTGGATTGTAGGTGAGTCCAATCCCTCCTAAAATCTGTGTAAAAAAAAAAAAAAAAAAATTACATTGAAATTTAATTATTTTCTTCAAGGTAGCTGATCATAACAACTGCTTTACAAATCTGTGAAATAAATATTCTTTTCTAGACTGAGCGTTGAAAGATAAAATTCCTCAACACAGATAGCATTCGAAATCCACTGATCCAAAGTTGCTAAGCCCCGATGGAACTGAAATGCTTTCCAAAATCCATTGTTGCGACCATTTTAACCACATAATCGCTCCGGTGGTGGTCGCCTCTTTGCCAAAAAGTTGATCCCAAACATTTCTATTTGAAGTCTTCGAAGGTGGATGAACATGATGTCGGTGAAGGTGGTCCCACGATGGGGTTGTCGTATAATGTAGGTAGCGGCCTCGTATTATGGCTGATGTTTAGATCCATCACTTGAGTGTTCGTCTGTTCGTGTAAATGGTTGAAATGGTGGCCGATGTTTCTGATCCATCAGCATTGCCGGGTTGCTTTTTTGTATAGGAAAAAACCTGACCCGTATACCTTAACTATATAAAAGCAGAGTAGTAAGCGGCTCTCTATTTGATACTTGTGCTTTTTATTCTACTAACTGCCAAAATAACTCCCTTTACTTATTATTTTAAATTAATAATTAATAATTCATCCCTACACTTTCTTTGCACTTAACATCTATCCTCTTTATTTTATTATTTGTCAAAGTAACACTATTTACTTATTATTTTTAATTCTTAATTTTTAATTTATGCATACAATCTTTTATAAAGGAGTGATGATGGGAAAGGTAACTACACACTATTTTACCAATCTTATTTTTTCGTCAATATTAACTAAATATTTTTTTTATCAATAACCGCATAAGCAAGGTGGTTATAAAAGAGAAATAATGGGAAAGATAGTTACACACTATTTTACCAATCTCTTTTTTCCGTCAATAGTAACTAAATATTTTAATAATGGGAAAGATTATTTTACCAATCTCTTTTTTCCGTCAATAGTAACTAAATATTTTTTATTATCAATAACCGCATTTCAATTATAAATTTTTTTCATGCTTTTATCTTCAAAACGTATTTGAATTTACATTTTTTCATGTTTTAATCTTAACTAGACTTACACCTTGCACGGAGTTTGTGCTAGTTGGTTCTAATCATAAAAAAATAGTAACACAAAAGCATTCATGAACACAACGCGGCTCGGTGGCCGGTTCAAGCAAACCAAAACCCTGTTTTCCTTTCCTTCCCATTTGTTAATTAATTGATGTATTTTGCTCTTCCCATTCCCTTTTCTTCACCAGCATAACGTAAGCTTAACTGTATGCATACAGACATTTCAATAAACTTAAGAGCCAATTTGGAAGAGCTTAAAATAGTCACTCTAGAACTTTACGATACAATTCCTATAACATTAGAACTTTACGATACAATTCCTATAACATTTTTCAATGGTGAGAATACACACCGCTACGTGTATTTTCAAATTTTGTTCATGTGAGAGGATTTAATAGGATTTCTTCCAAAACGCTACGGTAGCACCTTTTGACCCGTGGTTGAACCTCCGCTTACTGGCGTTCTCTCCCATTCTACTTTAGGAATGGCTACCTTCTCCAGCAGAAAGCCATCCCCCTATACGATGCTTACTGGTTTAATGTTTTGTGATATGCAACCTGAAAAAACAGAAAAATATTCACACTAAAGTAAACCGCATACTAACTGTTAATGAAAGACGTGTTTAGGGAGTCGTCGAATGTCCCTAGGGTCTAGCATCTCTCTCTCTGCCACAGATTCTTGTCTAAAATAAATGAACCAACGAGTTTCAACTGTCACGAGGGTTCATAAATTAATAATCAGCATCAGTGTTGGAATCAAATTTGCTTTCACTTGTATGTTTGAGCAATAAATCCTCTATCATTGAGGAACAGCTGTTATTGAGAATCTTTCACAAAATAAATAACCACAGAATAAACAATATGAAGATCTTCTAGAATCTTGCAACTAAAAACATTAACATATGCGAGACATTCAAATTGAGTACTCACAGATGTTGAAGTCTTCAGCAGCTCTCTTATGGCCATAGTCGCATAACAAGAAGAAGGAAGAGTAAAGCTTAATTTGAGAGCAATCTGGGAATCCTGCGAATTAGAGGTGCATATGGATTCATCTGGCAATAACTCTACATCATCAGGCGTCTCATCATCTGCAATCTCAAGCTTGGCACCATCATCAGAACTTTCTGATTGTCTAATGCAATCAAGGTTTTCTTCCCTTTCCCCGCTGGGGGAATTCACTGGTTTGAAATTGTCTATTATAGGCTGGGTCTTCCCCATTTTGTCCAAATCTGTCTCTGCCAATGGTTTGCCACTATCATTGTAGGTAAGTAATTCCCTGCAGAAGCAAATATTCAAAGACACTATTCAAGAAGCGAACTAGACTGGAAACACAGTGGGTAAAAAGAATGCATATTTGATGGAGGGTCAGCTTATGTACCATTCAAAATTTATTGGTTTCTGAAAAACCCTCCTGTAGCTTCCAGTCATGCTGGTTATTGAGAATTCCCTAACCCCAAAAAGAAGAAATGAATAGAAGTGAGACGAGCAGCCGAAGAAAAAAAAGATTATTACAGTTGAGATAATATGTATCTTACTTGACATTGTGGACGCTGTCTGTTAAACTGATTGCATCCTGACCAGTATGAGTAAAATGCCTATTAATTAATTAATATATATAACAACTATTCGTGGAGTGCTAAGAGTGAGATGCTTCCACAAAAATAATAATCTACACACACATCGTGGTCTTTGTGCGCCTGTGGCTCAACGAAGCAACAAGTTCAACAATCAGAATCAATCACACTTACTACCTTCGGTCCTAATTATAAAAACACTTTTGTAGTGCAAATTACACTACAAAAGTATTCCTATAATTAGGACCAGAGGGAGTATTATTTATTAATCTCTCTATTCTAGATTTCCACAGGACAAAATTTATGCATGCAGATTTTGACTGTGAATACTTCAATGTTAGTTTCAACATTTAACAATGCTTTGAAAAAATGAGTTGATAGCATAATCATTTCTTGCCTACATATAAGCGTAGGCAACATGTAGATACCTTCTTTGCCAAATCATGATAAACTTGGGCAACATCATTTGTTGGATAAACTACCCGTGAACTGCAGAATCATCAATACAGAAATGTGCGAGTCAACTTCAATTAGAGAACAAGAAACTCAAATTTGATTGAGGGCCTAAGTTGAATGAAAACAGAAGTAGCTACCCAGTTTCATTGATATAACTTACCCAGGCATCGGAAGGATGACATCATCAATAGTATAACAGCCTGCCTTAAGGTCTTCAGCAGTTATAACCTGCCATGAAATGTCAATGCAATTGTCAACCTACAATGAGACAATATGAATACAACTCCTTAGTCCTTAGTAAGTTTCCTTCTCAATTAACTCATCACTTAATAGGTTCAGGACTCACAAAACCATTTAGATCTTAAGAGTTGAAAAAAATTGATCATTGATCATTATGGAAACTTGGGCGGTATGGGGTGCATAAGACCCACATTGAGTAACATGAAATACTCTATAAGGTGTTAGGGTTCTTCCACTTCACTAACCTTGACATGACTATTTTCTTCATGAACATCCAATTCTTCATCTTCATTGGAGGAATTGTCTCCATTGTTAAAGCTATCAGAACAGTTGGGACTGACAAACCCTGTGCCATTTTTAGCAGCTTTATCTTTGCGATATACCAAGTCTCCTAATACAACTTGTTCAGTACCTGCCAAACAGAAAACCACAAATATTGAAAAATCTGAACCTGGGGGGTTTCAACTTTATGACAATGTTGAATATGGAGATTACAAGCAGTTGCCACAGTTCACAACTTACCATATTTTTGCACCCTCGTACTTGCAGTGTGATTCCACAAATAGCTTTGATAACTATGTACATACCTGAAAAGCAAGCATGAAGCTATCAAAATCTAAATAAACAACTTCCCCCATAATCAATAACAAGTTTAGAATACACAATTTCTCGTTCCTTACACCTTTCATCTGCATTATTAAAGTACATGTTTGTACACAGCGTATAGAAGAGAGTGTGTGTGAATGGACTGACCAACTAGCTCAATTTTGAAGCCTCAACATGCAGTTCTGTTTGTATCTATCTTACTTTCAGATTAAGATCAGTTAGCATTCATGTTGACTTTTCTATTTCAGTAGAAAAAGGATTTCGATTGTAGAATCCATTACACTAATATTACCATACCTCCAAAATATTAATTTCCTTAAACTTTTGCATGCTACGGGTGAAGAAAACCCACAGGATAAAAGGATACTGCACTCATAAACTCTTTTTAGCATGCATCCATGACACAGAATTAATTCAATTGAAATATAATCCAAGAACAAAGTTGAATATGGGAACTAAACTAGCACAAATTGAAATATAAACCTCTGAAGCAAACCAATAATTGATATTCCATTACAGAAAATTATCCGGAGTGTAAGCCTAATGAATAAAGCTACAACAAACAATGAAAATGGAAGGAAATAATATGGATAACACACACACACACAAAATCAAAGGAGCTATAGGATTTGCACACTAGAGAACTCTCCTCACAACAGCCAAATTCCTGCTCCCCCCCCCCCCCCCCAACAAACAAATGTATTCCTTACCTAGGGCATAACCATCACTCTCTTACAATGTCACATTTCACACCTCACAAGCTATGTGAGGCCTTGGACCATTAATTATGAGCCCATCAACCTCCCGATTATTATAAGTTTATTATTGAACTTCACCATATAAGGGGCATTAACATTGGCATGGGCATACATTTTATTTGTAACTGACAACAAACCCTTCTACAACCATGAAGACATTACATTCAAGCATACCACATTCATTTTTTCTCTATTTCTTCCTCCTTCTATTTTTATTATGTTCAATTGCTATATTGAATTTTATACATGTGTGTAAAATTCTCTGGAGTACCTATACAAACACTCCAACATATCTGTATTATAAGTTTATTATTGAACTTCACCATATAAGGGGCATTAACATTGGCATGGGCATACATTTTATTTGTAACTGACAACAAACCCTTCTACAACCATGAAGACATTACATTCAAGCATACCACATTCATTTTTTTCTCTATTTCTTCCTCCTTCTATTTTTATTATGTTCAATTGCTATATTGAATTTTATACATGTGTGTAAAATTCTCTGGAGTACCTATACAAACACTCCAACATATCTGTATATAAATAACAGTGTAATTTAAAATTTACTACTTCAAACATAGTTTGATATAAATGGCTCACATCATTCTCAATGTCCGTGGTATGGCTTTCAAAGCCTGCAAATAATTTCCAGGTGCCTTCTTCAAACTTTGCAGCTGCAACAGGTTCGGTGAATAGCACATGATGATTACAATTTGCAAGGCAAAAATATAGTACAATAAACAATACTGAAGTTTAGTCTAAATTAAAATTTAAGTAATCACATTCAGATACTAATAGTCCTGCAGAAACAAACTCATGCAGGAGTAATTTTCACTAAACCTCACCACAGCCCTTTCAGCAACCATATGTCGAGGTAACTGCCTCAGTGTCCCTTCAACATCATTACTGTTCTTATAATACTCACGTGCCTTGGTTATTGCATTTCTTTGTATTAAAAGACGTTATGAGAAAACAAAGAAAATCAGTATGCTGATGTTGCGTATCAGCACACAACAAAATAACTAAAGATATCATCAATTATAAATTTGAAGAAGGAAAAGATAATTTTGATTCAATCAGAAAAGGATATCTCCATCTCGTGGATCAAGAATCATGTCTACAGCAAGTTTCCATTCCCCTCTAAGTAATGCAGCCCCAATAAGGTGAGTCGGAACAGAACCGCTACCAAAACGCTGATCAAATTCAAATGTATGCGAATAAGTATCTCGATAAAGCAAAAATGAATAGTTTCTTAAAACAGATCTTGTTGATGAATAAAACTAAACAATCAGTTTACCTGCACTTTGCACACAAGTTCAAATAGTGGAAAACGGAAGAATTTCAACAGATGATACTAAATAAACTTTATTCAATCATTCGGTCAGGGGATCTTTCAAAACCTCATCAAAGGCTAACCATTATGACAATGGACAATTTTTTTTTCTGAATAGTAATTTAGAGAATTTTATCTGATACTAGAACACTTCAAAGTTTTGAATAAATTAAAAAAACTAGGGAAAATGTATGTTTGCAAGTACTTATATTTTTCCTCAATTTTTAATTTAATACCTATGCATTTTTCTCTCTTAATTAAATCCTTACCTTTGCTCTGTTAGCATGACTAGCCCTTATACAGGGACTAAAAATGCTAGCAGAGCAAAGTTACAGGGGTGAACGGTTCCAATAGAGCAAAATTAAATGATTTAATTAAGAGAGAATAACACATTGGCACCAAATTAAAAATTGTAAGAAAATATAGGTACCTGCAAAATGGCTTTCCCAAAAAACTAATCCAAAGAATAAGGAAGCAAGAAAAGATAGGGTGGTTGAAGGAGTACTTGTAGACCAAAATAGTTGATGAAGCCATGTTTTCCTAAAGCATCTGAAGATGCTTTTATGGTATCTTCAGAATCTGCAACAATTCCTCTGAGAACAAGTCAGAGGAATGGTGCAAACATAACAGCTGTTCAGTTAACCATTATATAACACTAAGCATGAAAGATAATAATAAACACAGTAAAAAATGGATTTCACACTCAGAAAACAAACCCACCGTAATGTGATTGTAAATCGGTTCCCATAAAGCTGGCCAAGAAGAAGTCCTTCCTTAACGTAGCTGGGCAACAATTCATTTATAACATGATCGTGACTTGAAGAACAACCAAATAGGAACATTAAATACAAAAAGTTTATTCAGCTTACCAGAAGTCACCCACTTTGATGCCAATCAACCTCTCATTAAGGGAAGCTAGCCTACTTGCCCGCTGCTTAAAAACAGTGACCTGGAAACAAAACAATAATTAAACCAACAGAGAATCCGTCCACAAAAGAACAATAAGATTTCTTTTTGAATTTCCTTAACACCACATGCATTACTGTCCAGACTTGCAGAAGATATGAGCATGCATATAGATAAATTAAGAAATCATTCTCTAAGGCAAAAATAGGCAAGAATCTGAGAATAAATTACCCTTTGACTTGAAACAGCGCGTTTATCTTTTGTACCAGCAAACCCAAATGATTTTGGCTGTCAGAAAAAAATATCAATAAGTTATGGTGAAAACCATTTAATGGCGATGGAAGCAGCAAGCAAGACATTAAGAAAAAGCAATTTCCTTAATAATTAGCATCAGCTGGTACAACTTATGGTGAAGACCTAAAGAAAGAAAAAGAGAAGATTGAAAGTGCACATCAAAAGTATGCACTTCAATTCTTGTGAAAATGCAGGATCGATTACAAACATGTTCCACGTGTCATTTCTGAATCAAAAAAGTCACATCAACCCAATAAATTATCAGCAAACAAAACCCTACAATTCTTGTGATAAAAAAATGCCAAAGGGCTATGTCACAGTACAAGCAATACTCACCTGTATGCCAAGCATCTTTCCAATCACCCCCAGAGCTTCCTGTGTATCTTTATTCTCCTTATAAAGATGAAACCTAGCGATCATATTGATGAAAACATTCAGCTTGCAGCCATGAACATCTTTAAACAACAGAAGTTAATAGTGAAGGGGGAAAAGATTATGACCAGAGATCAAAAGCAATGATGAATGATTATCAGTTTCATAATATCATAAACAAATTTGACAAATACTCTAACTCTATAATGTCCCATACTTGCTGACATCTCTATCCTCCAGAAGTGGTTATTGTCATCTGCACGATACAATATAGCACCCACCAAAAAGAACCTGTTGACTAAACTCAACTATCTGTACTAATAAATGAATGCACCTCCTACATAACCAGGCTGTAATAGATCGAAGCCCCACCACACCCACAGTGCTCAAGGACAATTTGTGTAACTACATCAATAGGTGTTGAAGTTTAAGAAATTAAAAAATGAGCATGCACGGACAATAAGTAACCATTAGAAAGGTTAACCCATGTTACCATTCAGATAATTGAGTTAACACCTTGGCCCCTTGCATCACCTATCAGACTCCTTTCTGGCCCCTATACACTCTCCAATTTTCAATTCTACAAGCCACATTAACAGATAACCTAAAGACAAGGATAGAAATATATGAATCTCATCCAGAAATCCTGCTTAACTTCACTAACATTAATATATCTATGTCCCTCTGTCCTTCTGCAACACGCATTCCCCTTCAAAATAAACTATTGCGTTCACTGCTTATCATTTCTGTTTTTTTAACCAATTCATTTTATATCATGTAATTTCCATATAATCAGTATTTAATGAGAGACCGTTATCATTCTAAGAGAAAGTGATATTGTGAATCCATTAATCCATTTAAGGATGAAAATTAAATTACTAGTACAATAAAAATAGACGGAAAAATAATAATCAAATGGAAGACAGTGAGCATAGGTTAATTCATAAACGGATGGATAGCTTACCTGAGGAATTTGCCAACATGTGCTGGCCAATTTTCCGAACCTCTACTATCAAAAGGCTTGTAATCTCTTTCTTTGCGTTTCTTGGAGTTTCTACCTTTGTTCTTAGGTCCATCTGAATCCATTCTCACACGGATGCATTTTGATGAAGCATCTGGTCCATCAATAGTGTCGGTGACAAGAAACTTGAAGCTCTCTCTAAAAAAATTATGCATTGCCTGAAAGTTTTGAGAAGTACGAATTAACGATGTCTTTGCTTGGTAACGAACTACAGACTGAACTCAATTTAATCTCAGGTTATAATCACAGAATAAAAGGATAAATTAAACAAGTGAGGCAGGAATCAAGAGGATTCAGTTAAGTAACCAGTTTTTTTCTAACTCGAAGAAAACAAAAACTGTTTGTATTAAATTGCAATGATATCATTTCAGATCCTAAAGGCCCAGCCATGACCAAAGCACTATCTGTTTTTAGTATCTTGTCAAAAGTTTCCCACATATAAGATAGGGTGAGAATGCCCTAACTCTTTTTTGGTGCAAAGAGAAAATCAATTAATGAATCAAAAGATACCGAGAACGCCATAAGATGAAAGAAAGTAATGAGACAACTTAAACCCACCGTTCTATGAGATTTATCAGAATCTGGGGATAGAACAATGGGAGAAACACTCTCTCCAGAACTGGAACTCAGTTGATTCAAAAACTCTTCCAACCGCTCTACATCAGCGTCACCAGCAAGAGATTTAAATGACTCAATTTGAGACTCATAACTTGTATTTGTTGCATCAGATGTTTGCTCTCGTTTTTCTTCAACACTCTGAAAAGGGTACAAAGAGTCAAAAATTAAACATATGAAACTTAAATTTATAAGTTATCCAGAATAATTACGTGCTCGAATCCTGGGTACCTCCTCAGGGACATCGAGTGAGGACAGATGAACAACATTTCCTTCTTTGTCTACTTCGTTTACAATAAAATCAGAATACCTGAATTAATTCCAACAAGAACACAATTAATACAGCATAGATAAGAAACTTGAAGTAACAACAGCAAAAACAATAATAATACCTTGACTCCTAACGTGGAACTATGATATGATTCAACGTTATTTGAGCATAATGATTAATTGGGGATGTTGGCCACAAAAATCGGGGAAAGAAATCGAAAAGAAGAAAGAAGATTCTCACAAACTAATTTTGTGGAACGTCTAGATCACTTTTGAAGATAAAATAATTTAATCAAGATAAACGTAAAACCATTTCATTGTTTTCTTTATCAGAGCTTAGATGGTTTGTCTTATTATATATGCTCCCTCGGAGCTCAAATCCATATAGCCAATATCAAAGACTCTGGTGTCAATTTTTTAGGGGTTGGGATCCCTCAACGTTTATATTGTAAACAGGTTATGATTTTAATGTTTACTGCAACTAAAAGACATCTCAACTTCAAGTGCTGTTGTTTTCTTCACCCAGAGATATGAAGAACCCCACATGATTCGAGCTGTTTGAGTCAAGCGGGACGAAGCGCTAAGGTTGGAAAGACATATAAGCACTTCAAGCATGCACTTCATGAAGAATATTATATCCGAAATCATTTTGTTCTGGCATAATTTGAGACACTAAGTAACCCAACAGAGCATGGACATTGAGAAGGACTGAAAAATAAAGACCTTTGCTTTAAAATTCCACGGAAACCAGGAAGGGTGGAAATGTAGCAGGAGATGCCAACATCGGACTCGTCCAGGGCTTTCTTGGCCATCACAGTTGCCTGAAATTTGATGACCGTTGTCTCAGTGACTGGCGTGATGGTCCCAAATAAGTAGGGTTTTATGGTAAGAAAAATTGAGTGGGAACCGGTTTGCTTTCTAACCATGCACTCCTTCCATCTGGACTGTTCAGATGCATCTGGACGGTCCAGATTTAATTTATTTTTTTAAAACATATTAGTTAGGTATTATCTTCATTTTATATTTTTACTTATTAAAATAATTTTTAAAAAAATAAAAAGTAAAATATATCAAATATTGACCGTCCACATGAGAAGAGCATCTAGTAATTATCTAAAGGATAAGCACTAAAACCGATTTTGTTGTTACACTCCTTACTGCTATATGTCGTCAAATTTCTCTCGGATTGGCCAGCATCCTCTTCCTTTACTCATAGTAACGATTATCAAAATATTCTTTTTATATATTTTATTATTATAATTTTAAATTATTGTAACTAAAATTTAGCAGTTTTAATTTTTTTTAATAATTTATATTTCATTAATATTTTTATTAAACAATAAATTTGAACTAGAGACTGAGATAAGTAGCAAAAGGAATGAGAATAGGTAGAGAACCCGACAAGAATAGGGATGGTAGCCAAACACATTTCTCTAGCCAATTGCCATGAATTCCCTTCCGACACATTGTCTTAATTTTTTTTTTTTTTAATTTTTGATGAGAGTCTGACCAAGTGCCAATAAAAATTAGTATAGCTGATAAAAGGGTTGGCTGATAGAAATATGATAGACCTTTAACGTGAGTTTATGCCCTAGCCTATATTTAGTCTAGTCTAGTCTATTTAGTAAATATGTTAAAGCCAAGGTTTAGGCCCATTGTCAAGTCTTTTGGTTTTTTTTTTTTTTTTATATAAAGGAGAGGCTAGGCCTTTATATTAAAAAGAAACAGAAGTGGGAGCAAATCCCATACAATCATGGAGAAGCATAGTTCTCAAAAAAGAAGGACACGAAGGAAAATTACACGAAAAGGACAAGCCATGTTTAGCTAACTTGTCAGCCACAAGATTGTAATCCCTGGAATATGCATAAATTGAATATCCCAGTTGAGTTGCAATAACTCTCTAATCTATAGCATCACCATACTTTGCGCACTTTCAACAGCATGATTGTTCAGTGAGTCGATCAGTAACTTTGAATCAGACTCTATGATTAACGCTTTGTAACTCATACTACTAGCATGTTCCAGTGCTTTCAAAAGGGCCCATTCTTCGGCCTCATAAGGACAGCAACTTCCAAGATGGGCTGAGAAGCCTGAAATCCACAAGCCATTGAAGTCTCTGAAAACACCTCCACAGCCTGCACAACCTCTAGAAGATGACATAGCACCATCGATATCAAATCCAACCTAGGGGAGGAGCTTCCCAGGAATTGGGTATTTGATCCTCCGAAATAACTAACTCATGACACCTAACAGAAATTGCATACATGCGCCATACATTTAGAATAAAAGCAGCTGGAAAGGGGGGTTTATGGAAGTCAGGTTCAAAAATCAAAGAATTCCTCCACTTCCATAAAAGCCAAACTGTCACCCCAAAAATCTTGTTCCAGTTAGGAATCAAATGGACACCACGACTACCCTTAAGGTTAAGCTGAAACCAATCTCTCAGGTTTGCAGCAAAAAAGGATGGATAAAAATCTGGAGGAACAAATCTTTCCATAGAAGTTCTGCATAGTTGCAATCCCGAAGAATATGCAATACTGAATCAGGCTGCTGATTACAGAAAGTACACATAGCAGATGAGCTTGCCCATTTACCTCTCCATTCATTAGTAGGCAAACGATTATGAAAAGCAAGCCAGAGAAAGGTGCGGATTCGCTCAACCCCTGGCCACTTCCATATAAGTTTAAAACAAGGGTGGGCAAAATGAGAAGGTGGAGTCTCAATTAAATAATAGGCGGATTTAACTGAGAAAGATCCATTGTTAGTGCCACTCCAAAACATCAGATCCTCTCATGCCCGACCCATAGGAGGCAAGACTGCAATTAAACGTTGAAGCACGTCGCTTGAAACGATTGTCCCTCGGCGAGTAAAATCCCAAGTACCATTAGCAGTCCAATCAGCCACATTGCTGACTTTTTCATTAGGCAACAAAGGTCTGATACAATAGTCTTGAATCTTCAAATCATTGGTCAGCCAGCAGTCTTCGAAGAAGGACACAGATAAACCATTCCTCACCCTTCAGCAGGTACCACTTTCCAAAACTTCCTTCTGCTTACATATAAACCTCCACAGAGATGAATCTTGTGGATGGGCTTCAAAGAAACGTTGATCATTTCTACGAACATATTTGTGAAACAGAACATCAGACCACAGTCCCCCAGATCCCATTACCAAATTCCATGCCAACTTGCAGCTAAAGGCATCATTCATAGACTCCAACTTTTTGAAACCTAGCCCACCAAAATTCTCAAGCAAGGTGAGAGTAGACCAAATGAGATTATGATAGCCGTGAGGATTAGACTTCCCCCAAATAAAGTTTCTTTGCAACCTCTCAACCTCCTTATATACACTGCTAGGTAGTTGAGTCACTTGCATAGGGAATAAAGGAATAGCACTAATGACAGATTTTGCTGAAGTTACACACCCTGCCAAGGATAAAGTATTAGCTTTCCAAGAGGATAGCTTGGAATTAACTCTGTCTATAATATACTAATATTTATCTCTGGTTCTACTTGTATTAGTTAAAGGAAATCCTAAGTATCTTCCAATTTCACAGGAGACCTTCATCTGAGTGATTTGTTTAATTTTGTTAACTAAATCATGAGGCACCTTAGGCGAGAAAAATATTGAAGATTTAAAAAGGCTAACCTTCTCCCCAAAGGCACTGCAAAAAGAATCAAGACAGCCCATAATGCATTTAGCTTGTTCAACTAAGGCTTCACTAAAAAGCAGTAGATCGTCCGCAAACATTAAATGTGTGATACTCGGACCATCATTCGTAACCTTGATCGGCTTCCATTTATTAGCCATGACATAATCACAAATAATATGAGAAAGCCTTTCCATGCATAACACAAAGAGATAAGGCGATATAGGATCACCTTGCTGGATGCCACGCTTAGGAGCAAAATACTCAGTCCGCTCTCCATTCCAAAGGACATTCTAGGAGGTGGAAGTGACACACTCCATGATTAAATTGACAAAATTGTGCTCAAATCCAACCAGAAAAAGGGTCTGTTTGAGGAACTCCCAGTCAATTCGATCATAAGCCTTCTCCAAGTTAATCTTGAGAGCCATAAAACCTTTATGTCTCTTAGTTTTCTTCATAGTGTGAAGGAGTTCTTGCCCAATGATGATGTTGTCTTGTATCTGCCTTCCCTTAATAAAACTTGCTTGAAAGGAAGAAACAATATCCTTCATGATACCTTTAAGCCTAGTAGTAATAATATTGGAAACACACTTGTAGTGAGCTGAGCATAATGAAATAGGTCTAAAGTGGCTAACATACTCCGGAGCTTCTTGTTTGGGTATTAGAGAAATGAGAGTTTTGTTTGCCTCTGAAAGATCCACAGGACCCTATTTAAATAAACAAGTCAAGCCTATTTTTATAAAGCCTAGCCCATAAGCTTATAAACTTGGCCTATTTAGCCTTTTTTTTTTTTTTTTTTTTTACGCTATTGTATATATATAAGGGTTAAGGTGCAGATTGGCCAATGAAGTATTATGGTAGGAGCAACTGGCACAAAAATCTTGAGTGTACCATAACTACCAACAAACTATTAAAAATTTAAAAAAATCACAACGCCGGGAGTTGGTAATGCAACTGCCGTTTAAACAATTAGTGGGAGAAAACTTTGACTGGAGTTGATGACGTGGCGCAGAGAGAAAAGGAAGATGTGGCAGGAAGCTGAGCACTGGGGATCATCTTCATCCTTTAGAAACACAAAACACGGGCGGAGCGCGAGGAGACGGATACACGGGGGCGTCGCGGAGCTTGGAGCTCAGAACCTTCGACCATTCCTCCTTGGTCGCCGGTGACTCTCACCTTCACCACCATAGGCGCCGGCCACCTTCTTCTCTCAACCACCATCACATTTATTGTCGGTGAAGCTTTAGAGACACAACATCCGAGTCCTTTGCTTCCTAATTTTTATTGGGATATTATTCTCATTTTTAATTCCTAATTTTTATTATTGAGGTTTAAAGATAAGGTAATTAAGTAGATTTGATTGAATTTGAAAATACACATCAAATCATGAATTATAAATCAAAATTATCAAATAGACACTTAGAAGCTATAAATGCTATATATATTCACATACGTGAATGGCAAAAATACCAAGAACTTCATCTTTCATTATTGTAGAAATCTCTAATCATTTTTTACTGCTTAGGAATTTCATAATCTTAATTTATTATGTTATTAGTTCAATAATTATATTAATATGACCAACTTTGGGCTTAACGGTTAATTTCCTATTTGATTAACAATTAATTTCATATTATTAATTAAATCTTAAAAAAAAAAAACATGTTCTATAATTTTATACTTACACTCTAAAGTGCTTCACATGGGGGAGCATCATTAATCAACAAAAAAAAAGGGGGGGGGGGGAAATATAGTTACCTTATTCTAAAAATAAGATAATAAAGTAAATTAAATTTGAAAGAGAAAAACACATAGTATGGGATGAAATTGTATTTATTGGGATATCAATATCAAGGTTCTTAAACCGGACTAGTCATTAAACCGGTGGAGGGACTGGGTCAAGGGTCCGTAGGTCAGACTAGAGTCAAACCGAAGTCAGACCGGTATTAATTAAAAATATAATTTAATCAAAATAGATATAAAAATTATATTTTAATAATAATAAAAAATCACGCAGATGCAAAAGAAGCAAGTGAAGCAACCAATGCAACACATAACCCAATACAACACACCTTTCAATACAATATGTACAATCCCATTTGAACCCACCAAACCAGCAGATAATTAAACGATGATGTGACTCGTTTGGTTCTTTCCCAGAATGGTTAGGAGCAAGAAAACCTATTCTAAAAGGTGGAAATGCCCTCATAAGCCCATTTCACCTCACTTTCAAAATAACCCCATATCTCCTTCAATTCTTCTCTCTTCACCCCACGTTTCTCGCGTCCAGTTTCATGGTGACTCTGTGTTTGAGCTTTCCGGCGCTAGAGATGTTTTGTATGAGAAACCCATCAAGCTTTGGGAAGGTAAATCAAGAAAATTAGTCTCTTTTTCGACTTACTTTGCAATTTCCATGCCTTTCGAAGAAGAGGATCGTCTGGCTTTTGTTGAAGCATCCGAATCGTGGGCCTTTGTTTCCATCTTAGTTTCTTCCTTCACTTCTTCAGGCAATGTTCCATCCGGGTATTTGTTTCCATCTTAGTTTCTTCCTTCACTTCTTTAGGTGATTTGTTTTTTAAAACCAACATACTCGGCCGGTTCAGGCCGAGTTGACCCGAGTCAACTCGGAACTCGGGGTTTGTTCTTAGCTCGGACCGATTTCCAGGCTGGTTTGTCGGTTTCCGGTCTGAACTGGCCAGTCCAATCCGATTTTCAGAACATTGATCAATAACCAAACAATTAAAATTATGATATTAAAAATTAAAAAAAAATTATATCAAAATTATGAAAACATATGTCATAATCACGTAATTGACGTTTTCCAGAAATGCCCAAGAATTCCATTTTCCAATTTGGTTTAGTAACTTCTAACAGTTCTTAATATAAGACATATTTTGGGAGTTGGTTTTTGATCTTAAATATAAGACATAGTTTTCATATTTGTCAATCTTTTTCGAATTTACCCCATTAATATATCCCCCAATCATGAGTAATGTAGTTTATTTTTATATTTGACTATATCATTTTTCTTTTTTTGATTTATTCTGTAGGCTTGGGTTTACAAAAGTTTCTTTCAATTATATTTATCTTGCGCAACCGGTGGGTGTAAATGTTTGTTATATTTGATTTATGTGTATTACTTCCAGTTGTAGCTAGCAGAGGACAGCGCACTAAGGGCCCCTTTGGTGCAAGAAACATACGATGGAGGAAAGGAAATGAAGGGAAGTGAATGAAAAGAAAGGGAATGAAGGGAGGGAATTTCAAAAATGAGTTGTTTGGCGGTCAGAGATAGGGGTGAGAATAGGTCAAGCCCTTATCGGTATTTCTGACTTTTTTTATTTAGGGCCTAGTCGGGCTGGCAGTGCAGTTGATGAAAAGGCGAGGCCAAGACCTATTTAAAGGCCTGAATATGTAAATAGGTCAGGCCTATTTTGTTAAGGCATGACCTATAGGCCTTCAAGTCCGGCTTATTTAAATATTAAATAAATATAATTATATTTATATCATATAAATAACATAATATTTATTGTATTTCATTTTTATATTATAATTTCAAGATATATTTATATAAGTTTTGATAGGCTTAAAATATACAAAGCTTATTTATAGCCTCCAAAGCCTGTAATATGAGACCTTTTTAAAGGCCTACATTGTAAGTAGGCTTTAAAAAGACTTCAGGCTTGATCAGGTCTTATGAAGGCTCGGCCAGGCCTAGAAAAAAGCCTGAATTCAAGCTCAGGTCTCCTGCCCCCATTGCATGCTCAAACCTATTTAGCCAAAGCGACTGACCTTGACGACCTATTTCTATATCTAGTCAAAGGAATGAAACATGGGTTGAAGAAAAATAAAATGTTTGATATGAAGAAAATGGAGTAGATTAAGTGTGACGTATTTGTTAAATACCCACAATACTGAAAAAGATGGAAATCAAGTTTTGCCCTCAAAATGAATTTGTAATTACATATTGATCAAATTTATATTTCAATCATACATTAAATAATTAGTAGTGCAATAATTTAAAAATTAAATAAAATGAATAAATTATAATTTAAATAAATAAAAAATTTAAATAGTTTTACAAATAACCGTAGATATTAAATGAATAAAAAGATATAAATAATAACACGAATAATTTTAAATACTTAATCAAATCTTTTTTTTTTTTTTTTTTGACACTCATGACCTTATTTAACAACCATATTAATAATAATAGACTGAAATAAATAATTAGATTAAATAGTAACTTACCCAGGATTTAACACGTGCGGAGCTAACGGCTTCAACTACTTAAATTAATCCCAAAGATTTCTCTCCTATATTTTCTTGAAGTGACCCTCTGGCCTCTACTCACGTTGCAGCTGCTTCTCAAAGATTTTCAATAATTATTGAGCAAAAAAAAAAAAAAAAAGATTTTCAATAAATAGAAATATTCAATATAAATATAAAAATAACTATAAATATTAACTAATTAAAAGTGAGTTTATTACAAAGATATTTCTCCTGTATTCTTTTGTCATAACTCCATCTTTCAAATTCGAAAACCCACTTTACAACTAATTCTACATGTATATCTCATATCAACACCGTTATACAATAGACTTGGAGATAATTCATCTTATCAAGATGTTAAATGATAAATTAATTAAATACAAATAATAAATAAAAAAATATAAATAATAATATGGAGATTGAGTTTTGTTAAAATATTGAATCAAATTTATTTTATTTATTAATGAAATTGAAATATTTTTTGGGAGAATTATAATAAAGGACCTAAGAAAAATAATATTTATTAAAAAGGACCATAAAAATGGTAATTATTTTGAAGGACCAAAACTTAAAACATTAAAATAAAATGACTAAATTACCCTTGGTTCTACAATTTTTGCGTAAAGATAAGAAATCCAAAAAAACATTTTACTTTTACAATTCCAAATCTTCGTGCTTGCCATACATTGCCTTAGGTCTTGAAAAGAGATAAATTCAAAAAAAAAAATCATAAATTCATAGAACACGGGGGCAAGAGGCACTGGGAGATCTTTGTCAACGGAATAACCTACGGTTCCTCCACGGAGAGATAAAAAATTTCCAATAGAGACTCTAACTTACATATTCCAAATTCTAATTTGATCTCTATTTATCATTTTCAATCAATCACTTCAGATTCTAATTTAATTAGATATAATATAGGAAATCGACCAAGGGCAATTTAGTTTTTCTATTTTAATTTTTTTAATTTTTTGTCCTTCAAAATAATTACCATTTTTATAGTCCTTTTAATAAATATTATTTTTCTTGGGTCCTTTATTATAATTTTCCCATATTTTTTCTATAGAATGAGATTCAAATCTATTAAAAAAAAAAAATCGAATTTATTGATGAAATGAATGTGATAAGCAAATTCTGTTTGACCCTGTTTTACAAGTTGTAAAACAAAGCAAGCTTTTATCGTCTCTTATCTTGCTGTCATAGCCATAACTCCTATGTTTCTCTTCATTCTTCCTCCTTGCATCGGTGCGTGATGTTCTCAAATTTAGTTTTGATATTTAAAATCAAGAAATTATTTCTTTAAATTTGTTTCATACATAAAAAACTTCGGTTGGTTTAGCATGAGCGAAGAAGGAAAAGCGTAGTGGAATATGAAAAAAAGGAGAGAAATTTGGGATGTTTTGCTGATATTTTTAATTGCTGATATTTCGCCTCCCATATGTGTTGGATAACGTTTGGAAACGTGCTGAGAGCTGTTGAGAGGAAGGAGAAAAAAAAAAAAAAAAAAAAAAAAAAAAAAAAAAAAAAAAAAAAAAAAAACACAGATGCACAAGAAGTACACAATGAGCATTTTCAGGATTCCGCGAGCGCCTTAGTAGCGCAGTAGTATGGGAGCTTGACTCCCCTTTCCCATGTCTTAGGTTCGAACCCTGCCCTCTCCCCTACTATATATAATAAAAAAAAAAAAAAAAAAAAAAAGGATTCCCTTTTAATTTAAATTTTTCAAGGGCACATTTGTCTTTCGATCTTCCTTCCTACGAAGGAAGATGAATTACTTCCAATTTTGGTGAGATCTCATATTCCCACCTTTAAAGGAAGATTGGTGATTGAGCATCAAATCAAGAAATTTACTCATCTTTCTTTCCCTTTCCACCTCTTTTGCGTATCAAATGCCTTGGCCTAAGAAGTGATAATAATAAGTTAATGGGTGTGTTTGGGTTCTCGTTGAAGGGAGTGTTTAAGGCAAAAAAAAACAAACACAGTGGAAGAAAAGAAAACGCCTGGCAGTGAAAAAACTCAGTCGACAAGTGCTTGGATTCCTATCGATCAACCGAGCTTATAAAAAAAGTCCCAACAAAGGAGAAGTCAGAAATTGGAGCTTTTAGGCAAAGTGGCATTGAGGAGAGAGAAGCCATATTGTACGGTTTCAGCTTTTATTGCTCTGCTACCAATGGCGGAACCAGAACAAAAATTTAGTCTGGGCCAAAAATAAACATATTGAACTACTCTCTTTAATTCTTATTATAAGGTACCAATTAACAAGTATATTTGGTTTTTTTTTATAAAATACTTACTTATTTCCAAATAGCATTAAATATTTTTTTCATGTATACCCATAATTAAAAAGGTAGTGAGTGAGAGTAATAATTAATAAAGATTCGAGAAAAAAAAGAGTAATAATTAATATGATATTAGAGTTTAGTGTAACTAATAGGAATAATATTGAAAATTACTTAAATTGTAGGACAAATTTAATGACTTTAACATTTTTTATTGACTTGTGAGAATTCTTAGTTGGTTCTTTAAATAAAGACCAGAGGGGTATTTACTAAATAGTATCAAATAACCTGAAAAATTCAAACAAATAATAATAGATAATTATAAATTAAAACAATATATAAGATGATACTAATCTTTTCAGTATCTCAAACAAGAATTTTACTTCCTTCTCACAGCCTAATGAGTAATGAAACAAACATTATCCTTATAGAGAAGATAAAAATTAGCTGGGGCCAAATTTGTGACCAAATAAAATATCATATAATAAATACATATATATTCTAACAAAATCTATAAGATCAGTCGGGGCCAACGGAGCCTTGGCCATCACTACGTTCTGCCAATGTCTGCTGCGGTGAGGGCGTGATGGGTCAAAGAGATCGCTGGGTATTAGGCAAGCGATAGTCTCCAGTCAAGCACGTAAGTAGTTGGCCACAAGAACCCTTTGGGTGGAGCTTCACCTATGAATGGAATTGGTGGCGGTGGATGTGAAAAATGGTGAAGCAATACCAAAAGCGGAGGGGAGGAGACGCCGACTATGATGGTGGTGGCGTTGGTCTCCTTCTCCAAGGTTCCCAAATCAATTCAACCCTCTCCTCTGTCAAGCTCTCTGTGTGTTTTCCCAGATTATTCATGGTGCTACTCTGATGTCCATAGTGTGTTCTCGGATGGAAGAAGGGCGTTTTGACCCGGGACCTATCTATAAATTTTGAAAGTGCTGAGGAGGGACTAAAGTGTAGGTCTTTGAAATATTTTGGGGCATAAATGTAGTATTAAATAAGATTCATGCCATTTTTAGTCATTTTGTATCTCAACTGACTTTTCCACCGCTAACCTAAACACGTTTCTGTTTGAAAAAAACCACTTTAAGTATCAATCCATACACAAATCACATTAACAATCTAACTATTTTCCTACCAGACTTCTACAAAAGTCAGATAGAAAATAAGTCACTACTCAGACCGTTAACCCAAACAGATAAGGGTTCAGCAGCACCCTTTTTTTTTATATAAAATTTTTTTGGAGGAGTTCGACATCAGTCCCCCACCAAGGCCAGGGTATGGCCCCAGGCTCTTTGAGCACTTAATGGGGACTTACGAGATCACTTACCAAAGGAGTCTCAGCGACGGCAGCGGGGATCGAACACACATCCCTTTGGGACTTGACCAAATCCCTTACCATCTATACTAACTTCCTTTGGCGGTTCAGCAGCACCCTAAAGCTGATAAAATGCACTTACTTTCCTTTTATTAAAAAAAAAAAAAAAAAAAAAAAAAAAAAAAAAAAAAAAAAAAGACACTTTGTTTTATCATAAATCGGCCTGAGGTCCTACGGGCTGTTAAAGATGGGCTTTATTTATTTGTAGATATCACATATCAGTCTCCCTAGAACTCGGGCCGGGATATTGCGACCTCTTCCTCCTTGTCTGGGTTGAATCTTTATTCGTTAGGCTTTTTAGATGTGTTGTGTCCCTCTTTTATTCTAGTCGCGCTGACTCTGGCTTTAGTTACTGTGTGAGCCGGACCTACGAGACAAATGCGTTTATGCTTTATAGAGTCAATCAGAAGATCCGAAACCTGACCTCACCCACATACCCAGGACGGGAGAGACTGAATTATACCGTTCCAAGTTTGCATCTTTGATCTGATCAAGATGGTCACCAAAACAGAGGATACTCAGTTGAACAGGCTCGAAAACCAGGTCGATAATGGAGGCGGAGGAGCCTGGGAGTACCTGTGCCTAGTTAGGAAACTCAAGCTTCGGCGTTCAGAAAAAGTGTTGAGGCATGGCTTGTCCATATTGAACGACCCTAAAAAGCGATCCAGTCTTGGCCCCGATGGTCAGTGTGATCTAGTTTTACTTCTTTTCGTATCTGGGTTTGTGTGATTTAGGTTCGCACAGACCTATTTCGTTTGATATTGGTTCAGTTTTCATTCTGAAGTTGTTTGATAATGTGTTTGGGTATCCTTTGTATACAATTACCTTGCTTTCCTGATTTCCTCTGTTGGAATGTAGAAATTGAGTTTCTGGTTTTTGTTTTTAGTGATTAAATGTAAGCCAGGAGAGTAAAATAGTGTCACAGAAGTTATTTCTAGTTAAAAACATTGGGATATCTCCAAGAAGTCTTGCTGAAAAGATATTTCTATTCAAGAATTTGGCTTAAAACGGACAAGTTATGTCTTATGTGGAAAGTGTTGCATGCTACCAATTGGATAATTGTTATTTCAGTCGATTATCAAAGGAGGAAAATGAATTTTCTCTCCACCATACTAATTTTGCTTCCTACATAATGAAAGTCCAAGGGACAAATCAGGAATTTCCTAAAGCTTTAAGATTAGTGCCAGATTGGTTTTAATTTTATTGCTGGGATATTAATGATGAATTAAGAGCATTGAAGATTTTTTTTTCGTTTTTTATGCTCCAGCAATTTAGCTATTTTGTCCTCTCTTATAACTTTTTTGTGAAGAGAAACTGACTTAGCTGATTCTATGACATTGCCCTCTAAATAGTTGTATAAATATTCTTGAGAAGTGAGCCGTCTTCAAATATACTAGAGCTATGTCAGAACTTGCTTCATTGCATTGATCATGACAATTTTTAGAGCTACATATTGCTTTTTCTGATGGCCGATTAATTTAATGATTCCTTCACTTACAACCCTCATTTTATCTAATGTAACTTTTAGCAAATAAATAATTGCTCCTTGATGCAGAATGGACTTTGTATGAGCAGGTTGTGGTTGCAGCTATGGATTGCCAAGATCTTGATGTTGCCAAGGTAGTGAAGACTTTATCATAGTTTTAATTTGATTTGATATTTTTGTAAGTCATAATGTTTTCAATAAATTGTCAAATCCTAACCTTTTTATGTTTAGATGTATATTTTGGACTTTGGTACAATTTTCCTTAATCCTTATCGTATAATGCTAGTTTAGGAATATTATGCAAGTATGAATTCTAGAAATCTTGTTTCTTATCTGATTCCAGCTCTGCCCTCTTTTCATTTCTATATTGGAGTTCTGCTGGTGTGTGTAAGATGAGTCTTATGAATTCTACAAGGAATTATAAACTTGGTTGAGGGCTTTTATGTTTATGTATCATGATTCTTGTATAAGTTTGCTTTTAATTATATTGTTATAATTGTGGTAATGGTATAATTTCTAAACCTGCAAAGCGAACTCTTGTCAAATGTTTACCTGTTCTCTGTTTTTGTGGCTCGGAATACTAATTCTTCTGCATTATGTTACTACATACACAATGAGGAACTATGTTTGAGATGTTTTGCCTTTCAGTTGACAAAAAGTAACTCCTTTTTCAGGACTGTATAAAAGTTCTCCAGAAGAGATTCCCTGAGAGTAAACGGGTTGGTAAGTTGGAGTTATATGTATCAATGATACATCTTTCTGTGTCCGGCTTTGTATGAAAAAGGGATACTTAAAATAAATAAGCTACCTGTACAACCCTTACATTCACCACCACTAGATGTGGGTAAGAAGACACCTTTTCCCATTTGATGCATGGAATAGATAATAGTAATACTTTGAAAGATTTCGGAAGACTGTATTTATTTTAAAAATATTGAACTTTAAATCCAACTAAAATGTGTAGAAAAAGATTGAAGGAAAAAAAGGTTGCATGAAGCCAACGAAATATGTAAAAATAGATTGAAAGAATAAAAGGAAGCAGCATAGAGCCTGAGAGATGCATGGTCTATAAATTATGAATAGTGTATTTTTTGTTGTTGTAAATTTTATACCTTATATTGATGAGGAGTTAGTTTTACGGGAAAACATATATGTGGACCACCTGAACCCAGATGGAGCCACTTGAACCCAGATGGAGCCACTTGAACAGATGTCAAATCAAGAATAATATGACTCTCAAAGTCTCAATTGAATGTTGCTTGGGGTCAAATGATGCCTACTAATCATTCAGCAGTTTACCTATACTTCCTTTGGTTCTACCCATGGGTAGCCAGTAGGCTAAAAACTCCATTTTGATGGAGCAACATCATGATTTTATGAATTATAATATGGGTTTAATGTTTCTGCTTTTGTTGCAATTTTTTTCCCCCTTCTGCCACGCTCACATAAAAGTGAGTGACTCCCATTGTAAAGAGAAGAAAGAGAAAATGTTAGTGTGACCCACTTAGATGTGAGTGTGGCAGAAAAAATATTTCTACAGCAAAAGCAGAAACATTAAACCCTTATAATATATACACAGCACCTATGGTGCATTAGTTTGTACTGTTCTAGATGACTGCATATGACCGGAACTAGTCCCACTTGAAATTCTGCACTGCAACAACCAAATCTTGCATCTGGTGCATGAAGTGAATTATGCAAATCTACACTGTGCATCTAGACTTTCTTTTGGTCATATAAGTTGCCCGTATAAGTTTGTCTTGGAATGTGCTGGTATATGTTACATTGTTACCTGTAAATTATAATGACTTTTGGTGCCTCTTTACTTTTGGTCAAAGTGCAGGCAGGCTGGAAGCAATGTTGCTGGAAGCAAAAGGATTGTGGGATGAGGCAGAAAAGGCTTACACAAGCTTTTTAGAGGATAATCCTGTCGATCAAGTAATTCACTTAACCTTATAACAAGCATAAAAAACATACAAAACGAAAGGGATCAACCAGTTAGTTTCTGATTATTCTGTGTGATAATACCTTTAAAAAAGTGACTCTTATAATTGTTTTGATGCATGAAAATTTTCACTTTCATTTTTAAATATCTTTGGGAAAAGAAAACCTGAGCTTTGTTTTTATTTTTCGGGGTACAGATCATCCATAAGAGGAGGGTGGCTATGGCAAAGGCACAGGGCAACATTTCTGGGGCTATTGAACGGCTTAACAAATATCTAGAAATGTGAGAGATGCTGATTGATTTTTCACTGAAATTGAGGTGACAGGGAGAATTTTTTCCCCTAATATACATCCCAAGAAAATGATCTGAATTTCTTTCCCCATTTTAACAGATTCATGGCAGATCATGATGCATGGAGAGAACTTGCAGAATTATACGTCTCCCTGCAAATGTAGGATTTGTGTTCTACTTACTCAAAAAGTGCGTTGAAGGAGTTTTCCATGTGCTTTGATGGATTTGTGTTCTAATTTTTGCCTTATTGCTGTTAGGTACAAACAAGCAGCATTTTGCTATGAAGAATTGATTATATCCCAACCTACTCTTCCACTCTTCCACCAAGCCTATGCTGACGTAAGCAATTGTTTTCTGAAATAATCATCATTTTATTTTGATTAAATTCTACTCCATTTCTTTCTCCTTCTCTGTTTTTAAGAAAAGGTTATTGCTTACTGAAGATGAATGAGAGCAAGAGTTCAACCTGATTATTAAACTACAGCATATCTTGACCTATGGTATTGATAGGTACTTTATACGCTTGGTGGGTTAGAAAACCTCCAGACTGCTAAGAAATACTATGCATCCGCTATAGACTTGACCGGAGGCAAGAATACCAGGGCACTCTTTGGTATTTGCTTGGTGAGTTCCTGCTCCCTTTCTTCTTTTTCTTTCTCTCTGATATTCATTGTATCCTAGTTATAATTGAAGTTACCATTCAGTTTTGTCATTGCTAGAATTCAGATTTTCTTTGATCAGTAGCTAATTCCCGCCAAGAAAATATAAAGCTTTGTGATTAACTACTGTCTTGCATATAACTTGGGTAGCAAGGTATGAGATAACCCTGTATTCCAGTGCTTGTATTAGGTAAGGCAATTGAAAGTTGTCAAGAAAGAACACATTTGATATTTTATAGAAGTTAACAGTGCCAGAAGTTGGTTTGATGTGAGATTCTTATGATTTTTTTAGTACGAGGTACTACTCAAAATAGTGTTATTCCATATCTTCTTATATCTTGGATGGCATTAAGCATCTTAGATGCTATGATACTAAACATAAGCATTCTGGATGTTGGCTGACATCCAGGATACCATGTCAACATGATAGTGTACTATAATCTACATATGAACTTGGGATTTCTGTTTCTTCTCTTCAAAGCCTTTTATTTCTATGCCTGAATCATTTAGCTTGCTTTTGTTTTCCAGTGTACCTCTGCTATTGCTCAGCTTACAAAAGGGAAGAGCAAGGAAGAAAAGGATAAATCACAAGTACAATCTCTTGCGGCGAAAGTGTTGGAGAAGGATTATAAGCAGAGAGCTCCTGACAAGCTTCCTCAGGTTACAACCGCCTTGAAGGGTCTAACGTTGTCTTCCTGATGCAAGCCTTTTTCTTGAAAGCTTTTGTTCTTTAGCCCACTTTTTGACGTTGACAGTGATTATTAGCAGCCTCTTCAACTCATATCTGGAAAGTACCTGTCATTTGGCTTGTCTATGTTAAAATGAAATTTTTTTCGGTTCTGAATGATACTAAAAATGTGGACCTTCATTGAAAGACGTTGAGGTCCGATACTATTTATTTCCATGTCCTTCTAGTGTCTTGCGCCCATGATTTTTTGGTGCTAATAATGTTTGACAGAGAATACTGACCCTTCAATTATGTGCGAGTACCGTATGGAAGGGCCCTACTAATATGAATTCTCTTAGTTCATGATCGGTTCAAGGCCTTTGTTTCTTTCTGGCGGATGGATTCCCAAGCCTCAACATCCTGTATCGCCTCTCATCTTTTTCATGCTGGACTTACTACCAGGGTTCTTGGTTCCCTACTTCCCTGGATAAATTTGAAAACGCGGCTGGGCAACCTTTTGACTGCCTAACATGACAGTCTAAGACAACTATCAGCGAATTTTGTGACTTAGTGCCTGTTTAAATTAGCGATAAAAACTGTTTTTTAACATGATTTACGGTGTGCAAAATAAGTGTATGAGAAGTTTTCTCTTGATTGGAGTGAATGTGCTCTTGTACCGTTAATTCATGCCCTTAGGCTTTTGTTGAATATAAGATGCTTGAATTATCTGGAATCCTAATATTGTGAAGGAGCCTTGGGATTCTTTTGATGGCATCCTCTATGTTCCTATGTTGACTTGGCAATCCATGGTATATTTATCATGTCTGTCTATTTGAGTTGGTATTAGAAAAGTATGTTCATGCAAATTGAGATAATACTCTTCTCACACATTTATATCATAAATCGTAAATCATGTTGAAAAAACAGCTTATAGTGCTAACCCAAATAGAGACTTTATAGTCATATATTATGCACTTGGTTTATGAGTAGAAGACAACTATTAATGAGGTTTGGGCCCTTTTTTTTTTTGGAGTAATTGTGGCATACGCTTGTCAAATTGGCGAGTCATCTAGAATCCTGATACCATGAAGGGGCCTTGGCTTTCTTTGGATGACATCCTCCATGTTCTCCTTCTCCCGCTGTTGACTGGGCGATGTGGCGTTTTACGAATGAAAGGCTAGTGCAAAGATGATTGATTTAATGCAGGTCAGGTAGGTAGTTAGCCATGTGTAGCAGGCTAGCAGCCTGGGCCTGGAAACAAGTGTGGTGGATTGAATTCCACATATTAAAAAAAGAAATAGCTTGAATTGAATGACGAAGTTGGGGTTAAATTCAAGTGGGGGATGATTGGCAATGGACAAGGACCTCTAAAGAAAAGAAAAGGAGAGAATCTTTAGAAGCAGAGGACTGAGAGTTGACGTTTAGGAATGAGTGGATGCGATTGGTTTTATCCTTAACGTTGTAGTTGGAAGAGGGAATTGTCGGAGACACTAAGCAACGCCAGGGGACATTAATGCAAATGGCATCGCATTTAACGCTTTCAATCTTCCATATTCATCCTTGAGGAGATTGGCTTTGGTGTCATATAGAAACCTTTATGGAAGGTCATCATCGGACCCTTGAGTGGCTGGTAGCCCGACACATACCCTCTTCCATTCGTCATCTCAGTTCCACTGATAATGACTGCACTAGTAATTGTTCACATCCCTTCTTCCCCGCGGAAATTTCTAACTCTTTATATGCTTTCCCTTCCTCAGCAAACTGCATTTGTTCTTACACAGAACTAGCACCATCAGAGTGTCCATTGGCCTCGTAGTCTAGTACTCTAGCGGCATGAAATTCTATAACAAGCTGCCCCCCCCCTCCTTTTTTTTGGGGGGGGGGGGGGTTGTTTCTTACTTACAATATCAGGCTGTTAATATCTAAATATTTGACCTCAACGCCAAATAACTATGTCAGTGAGATAACTATATCCCCTCATTTTTACCTCAAGGACAAGTCCCTTTTCAAATGACCCGCAAAATCACCCTAATTCTTTTTGGCTTTTCATAGGCATCCCGCATCCTCATAGCTTGCAAGGCATTAGTGACTATTCCTCGAGACAGGCGCTTTTCAGTGGATCCAAAGACTCTTACCATTACAAGAACCCCTCAAGTTTACTGGCTGATTGCACAGCTAAGACTAGGGATATGAACTTGAAATGTAATAATCTGTGCAATCAATCTTCAAGATAGAGAATGACAGAATGATAATAGAAATGTGTAGACATCAAAAGTATACTTACCACAGGCCATGAATTTGACCAAACTTCATAATGATCGAGGAATTTAGCCGGGAACACCTGTGGTTTTAGACGATAGATAGAAATCCATGATAGGTAGTGCTCAGGATCCACAAGATTTTTAATTGACTATGAAGGATCAACAAGGATGTAAATATCATAGACTGCGATGGAGACTTGTGACCATAGTAAAATTATAGCAAATACAGGGTTTGTTATATGAAACAAGACAGCATAACCAACCATGCATTGCAGAGTAGACATGCTTTTTTGACACGGTTATTGCATATGCATTTCCTCCTCAGCTTTACAAAAGAAACATGACTATACCTTCTTTACACAATCTGCAATTCTACTACGTTATAGATTCTGCCAACAAATTATATTATGAAATACATTGTACATTTGAGGCAAGTGTCAGCGCTGTAAAAGGAGCTTACTATCAGCAGCATATTACTATTAATTATGTCATAAATATACTACAAAAAGAACAATCCAGTAAACTAAAAGAAAATACTGCGCAACTTCTAATTAGTCGACACAGTCAAGGATTCTTCTTAATAATGTCTGCAACTGAAGTGGCAGTTGCATAGTCTTGAAAAATAATAACATCATTGCTAGTAATCAGGACGTTTACACCTGTTGCGTAATTTGGATCACAGAATTATACAACGTACACGAAAGCTCATCAGATATCTGAAAATATCATCCCGGAACGGCAGACTTCTGATATAGGTAGTCTTGACTTGCACCAGATGTTAACATGAGTTCATAGTATCTCATCAGGTTAGCCAGAAATTTTCCAGTGCAAGTTTGCTGTACCAGCCTTATGTTATTGATTATATAAGCCCTCAATGAATAAGAAACAGAAAGAAATATTATTAATTAAGAAAGAACAAAAGCATGTTTAACATAAACAAGAGGACCCCGCATCGTATAATTGGTCTAATAATGATCATTAAATTAACACTTGATGAAGAATATACAGCCGATTGGGGAAAAAATGTTTCTGATGTGTTCAATTAAGCTCAGATAACTGATTCGGTTTAAACAATGTGTAATTCAAATTCAAACACATGGCTAATAAATCGCAAATCACTGAATGGTTTGTTAGTAATGAATGGATGATGAAATCCGGCATCTCTAGTCGTTCTTCCAGGCATACAAAACGAGGGAGAAATCTAGACTCGGCAATTTGGTCTCTGAAAATCTCTGAGAGAAAGACCACTGCAACATGTTTGCGTCAGAAACGGGTTGGCTAGCCCACAATTTATCAGCAGCAACGCATGTTCTGAACAAAAACACAGCATTTCCAAGAGATGAACCGAAGAGCCAATTGTGGACGTCCCACAAAACTTCTACCGCTACACCATCTACCAAAATAGTATGGTTTCCACGAAACTTCCATCTCAGTCGCTTCACCTGCAACACAGTTTTGCCGTCTATGCGAATTATAAGACGCGGATCGCTCACACTGATAGTGTCACATTCAATCACTAGATCGTGAACTTGACCATTGTCACAAAATAACGCCCTGGTACCAAACACTTTCTTGCCAAAAATGTGTTCTCTCTTGGCTACACAAACTGCATTTGAAGGCAACGGTATGGCATTGGTCTTTTTGAAAGCTTCTTTGGTCAAATCACCAAGAAGGAGAACCATTTGCCGATCCACAACTACTACTACATAAAATTTCTCCAATGGCTCAGGAGCCGTCGCAAATTTAGCCGAAGAGAGGTCCCAGTATACGTCAATTTTGCTGGAATAAGCTTCTAGACTCTTGCAGCCTCTTCTCTTAGAGAATAGCCATGGTTTGATATCGACCTTACAGAGGCATTGATTTGAAGAATCATCGATCCCAACGCTAAGGCCCTGCCCCATCAAGTTCTTGCTCCACGTGATGGTAATCAGGCAAGACCGGCCCCGTATTCGGCATTGATAAACACAAGCAACCAGATTCTGGGCAGTTTTACCGGAGTTGGACGACGATGAATCTGCAACTTGGACTCCGTTTTCACCAAAGCAAGAAGGGAAATCCCTCATTTTCGAAATAGGAAGTTCAATTTACTTTCCAAGCTTTCGTTTGGGCTTTTTGTCGAACAGATGTTGTACCTTTTACAGCCAGAACAAAGAATGGACAAAAGTACTGAGGAATAGACAGGAGTTGCAGATAAGCAAGAATCAAAGTTAAGATGGGCTCATACCTTAATTGATCAGAGAAACAGTACGACGCATCAGACAAGGTTTGCTATATATGATTAGGACGATGGTCTGATTAAAAACAGATGTGCTAGGCAGATACATTGCCGGAGAAACCCATGAGTATAAATTCAGGGAAGAGCAAAGAGAGGCGCGTGAAAAACAGAAGGGAAAATAGGAGAATTGAAGGGGAGAAAAATAGCGCAGGGAGAAGCAGACAAAAAGCAAACTTGCTTCACTGTCAAGGCCCCTGCTAACGAATAAAAAATTCGAAAACAAAACTGGACAAGACGCCGTAAGAGAAACACCCAATGAAAATGTTACTATTTTCTGAGAAATAAAATGAGAATTGAGATGGAGACGGTGAAAGGGCGAATAAAAACAATGGAGATCAAGAGAGTTTTTTTTTTTTGGGACAATCCGTGAGAAAATGGGAAATATGTTGGAAGTCTGAGGCGTGAATATTACTACTACTTTACATTGATAAAAGAAGGGAGAAAAAGCATCTTTTCTTTTATCTCTCTCGTATTCGCAGTTTCGCACTGTGTGGACTTCCTTTAACCTGACAAATCCAAATGAATAATGGAGGAAGAGAACATAGCACTTGGAAAAATCACCCAAGAACAGTCCTCCACCTGGCCAGTAATCATATACTTCCGAGCAAAATCAAGATATTGTCGTGGGGGTAACTGTGAATGGTATTCATCCTCAGAATGTTGGTTTTGGGAGGTTTATAATTAATATTAATTAAATTTCTACTTACAGAAAAATTAATTAAATTTTGTAATTAAAAAGAGGGGAAAAATTAAGATGGGAAATTGAGAGACGGTTGAAATGGAACCCCACCAGCACCACTAGGGGGAGTGAATGCAAACACGATCTCAGAGACACGGAATCATATTCATTCGTGATTCATGCCTGAAAAACCTAGTCATTGTCATCAAACAACCTGTTTATTTTTGGGTTTTTTCTTCTTCTGAAAAAAAGCATCCTTATTAGAGATTAGAAAGTGGGGTAATATACAATGTACTTGGTTCCTCCGAGTCGCCTAATCTTACGCCGCCTACTGTATATGGAGTGGGTGAGAGAGGCCACAGTCTGAGGTCGTTATCTACAGAATGGGCCCTGCGTTTCGTGGGTTTTATTCCCAACATTTGTTTGACCTTCACACAAATATTTGGTATTCTCAGTCCCACGTTTTAACTTTGATTCTTTTTTCAAACAATAAAAAGAAAAATTGTGATGATAACTAACGACATTATATGCGATTTCTTTTGCCCGAGGTTAAATGAAAGCATGGGAGTCAACTTCCTATTATTGAAAGCCTATTGATGTTTCATTGTAGCATCAATTTTCTACTACTGTCTTCCTTTATTGCCTTCCATTTATTGTTGCAAGACATATTTTCTTGACTCAGCCCATAATGATCGTAACATCCTCGAAAGACATACTCTTTTTTATCCTAAATATAGGATAAAATTTATAATACAGATTACACTACAAACTTTATCCTATATTTAAAATCGGAGATAGTATTTTCTTGACTGCCCATAATGATCGTAACTTCCTTGGCTTCTCACGGGGCGTGGTAAGACAAAAGCATGTCATGGAGCCACAATTCGTATTTATCATAAAAATAAACGATATACCCATAAGTTTAGCGGTCAATGGTTTGGATATTCTCACAAAAAGGAAAGAGTTTGAATCTTGACACCGTTGAGGCATTGGGCTAAATATTCCAAAGTTAAGTGAAGTAGGGCCTTAGGCCGAGTTGAGGTAAAGCGTATGTACCCTCGGACTTGCAACTAAATATGAAAATAAGCTATACCTCTAACAATGCCTACAGTCTAACTTGCACAAAAACCTAGCCTAGATTATTTAAATACCTGTTTGAATTACCAGTAGAAGTTATTTTCCCAAAGTGATTTATAGTATAGCGTGTGAGAGAAGTTTTATTTCGACTTGCATGAACATATTTTTTTTTTAACACTAATTCAATCAGGCCCTAGTAAATAGGCCAGACTCAAGCTAAGGTTTACTGCAAGGCTTGTTTTCATATAGCCGGGCCTATTTAACTTTTTTTAATTTATACTATTATATAAATATATATAATATCATCTAAATAATTTTATAAATTTACCAATTTAACCTTAATTCAAAATTTCACATCTCATCGTCATTACAGTTAATGCTTACTTTGGCGTCAATCATTTTTCCTTACCTCTCTTATTTTTGATTGCTCAAGATGACAATACTAACTCATTGCCTCTCTCTTGATTTGCGTTATCCACTAAAGCATTATAATTGTTATGGGTTTATTTTAGGGATAAATGAAATATTATAATCGTAGTGGAAAAAGTTTTGTCTCAATTTATATGGGAACAAAAAAGAGGTAAAATCTAGTTTTATATATTGCTTGTTATATTTAGTCAATTTTAGAAAATATGTGTTATTGGTCAACAAACAATTAGTTTTTTTTATTTCTATTTGCTTAAGCAATTATTGTCATTAGAAGTTCATTTTTTTTTCATCTTTACTGAGCTCTTATATTATAACGAGAATGAATATTAGACTTTTAAGACATTATGTAGGACTATAAATAAGTGTGAATGGTTTATATATGAGTAGAGGCATAAATTTTAAATGCCTAGATTTTAAGTATGTATTTAAATAGGTTTTAGGCCTTTGTGAGACTATTTGAAAGTCATACTCAGACTTTAAAAAAAAAAGTCTACGTACAAGCTCAAGCACATACTCAGATTTTAAATCTCTATTACAGGCTCATGCTATTTAGGTAAAGGTTAATCTAACCTATTTTCACACATACCTGCAACCTTAGTTGTGGTTCTCTTGACACTGTGGGTGAGGTCGACCCTCTTTCTAAAAACTTTGTAACAATATACACCCATACACACATACATATGCATCTATATACATATATATGTATATATACATGTATATATATTATATGTATTGTACCAATTTTGATATGGACAAGAACTTTAAATGAAGATTCTAAGCTCAGACGTTTGTGTGACATCGTGATTTCAGAAGCTTTTCTTCGCAGGTTGAAACAAAACTCCTCTCACGTATTTATCTTATAAATCGTAAAACTTGTGCTGTGAATTCTCTCTCTCTCTCTCTCTCTCTCTCTCTCTCTCTCTCTCTCTCTCTCTCTCTCTCTCTCTCTCTCTCTCTCTCTCTCTCTCTCTCTCTCTCTCTGTTTTTCCCCTTCCTTTTGTTGGGAGGAAAACTTGAATTGTGTAGTTAAATCGTTGATGGTGTGTTTGGTTTAAGGAAAGGGAGAGAATGAGAGAAATGATATGTTACTTTATTTAGTTCATTATATGAAACAGGAGAGGAAAAATTTGAACCCAAGATAAAAGGAAGGAAGGGAAATTAACCCAAAATTTTGTCTTAACCCCCACTTAAAAATTTAAACCAAATGAAGGAAGGATGCCTCCTCCCACCTAATCCCATCCCCTTATCTTCAACCAAACACATCCAAAGGAGAGAGGAGGATGTGTGGACACGCGCGATTGCGGAAGCGTGGGAAAGTAGGATGTGTGGTCTTCACGTGTGGCGGCCCATCCCTTACTTGGCAATGCCACGCGTTTTCCTCTTTTCAGTTCTCCCAACCCCAACCCCTCTTCTTTCTCTATTTTCACCACTTTTTACTTAATGCATTTTCATTAACTTGTCGCTCTGTTTTTTCTTCAATTAATTCAAAAATTGACTTTTAATATTTGAATACTGTTGGATATTAATAAAGACGCCTCTCTTAACGGGAATTAAAATCTTAATTCGCCACCTTATACTTTCCACTATATCTGATCCTTGTTTATTTTTCCCCTTATTCCTTTTTGCTCAAACTATCTTCCTCACATTACTTATTCGTTATTACTACTAACCTTTTTTTTAAAAAAGAAAAGAAATGAGGAATCCCACTAAAAGCTTCTCAACCTGAATCACTATTCTCATATTAATAAACCAGTGGTGGATCTTGGGATAAATATTTGGGGGGCAAATATATATTCATTAACTAATTAAAATTTTTTATGATTTTATAACATGTTTAAAATATTCAGAGTTATAATAAAAGTATTTTAACAATTCTAATGTATAAGATAACATACATTTCTCTAGTATAGATGTCATATCAATTACAAAATGAGAAGATATCATGGAATTTCGGAAGATTGCATTTATATAATATATCAAAATATTAAAAGTTAACAATGTAATTTATAATACAAAATTAATAAAACACTATATTAAATGAAATAATTAAAAGTTACATTCACTTAAAATAATGCTTTCTTAGCTTTTTTAATGATTTGAAATCTTTAATAATTGAATCAGTAGTGAAAGTATCATCTATTTCTATTTCAATATGAATTACTATACTATCTGCAATAAAATCATCTTCCATCTTGTTACGCAACCTTGTCTTAATTCTTTTCATTGCTAAAAAACGCAGCGTTCTATAGCAAGCAAGAGAAAAAATCATGGAATAATAGGCGCGTTACCATACTAAATATAAATAGAAAAACAAAATCATGGAATCAAGACCAAACAAAGTAAATATAGAGTTGAATCGAAGCAAAGAAATAAGATGGGAGAATTTACCAGCAACAAAAAAAAACAAAATGAGTTGTCGAGGAAGGGAGATTGGGAGAATAATAGGTGCGTTACCAAACGAGTTATCTTTGACATAATTGGAATAATCAATCAATCACATTTAATTTCTTATTTTCTATTAAATTTAATTAATTGGTTGAACAATTTCCATATTCTGTTGCTTAAATTAAAAGATCCCACATTTAATTTGCATAATTAATTTTTTTGAACAATTTTTTTTCTTGGGGGGCCGTGGCCCCCCTGACTCCTTCAAAGATCCGCCACTGGCTGAAATTCAGCCAATGTTTTGGTGTAGAATACAAATGTCTAGCCAAATGAGCTAGTAGATTGATATTGGATTAAGTGGCTCTGCTTGGGTATCTATGAGGTAGATAACCAGGAGAACTAGGGATCACTGTACACAGATGAGGCTTGCGCCCAAGGAGTGGGGTGTGTGCACAGTAATGACTGTATGTAAATAGTCTAAAGTTAGAACGTATGTACCTTAAAGCTTAACCTCTGTATTTATAGAGTGTATCTTAGGTCGTTGGACCTCATGTGATTCATGGCCCGAGTATCGTAACTACCATATCATATCCTAAGATCTTCCTTGATTATGGGTAAGTTAGGATACCCATTCGTTGTAAATAGATCCCGATAGATAAGTTAGATATTATATTCATTGTTGGGCCTTACAATTATTAGGCCTAATATAGGTCCGTAACAGTTGCCCCCCGCCCGGTAGTTTAAGCTCTTGAGCTGCCGGGATGTATTTTGCCCCGAGATAAGTCAATCGGGCATGGGTTGCTGTGAACCTTGCCTTTTTTTCTGCTTACTGCTTCTTGCTGAGCTCGAATGTGATGACCCCAGCTTCCAATGCTAAGCATCCGCCCGAAGATCCGGGGTCACATCTCAAAGATCCGGGGTAGTATTAAGGAGTGTGCCTAACTTTGAGGTCAGGATCCTTTTGTATTCACCATCATTACCTCCTGACACCTGGCTGTACTAGGTTTGCGAAGGGTTTTAACCGCCACGCCTAGCTGCTTGAGATTACTACGCGCATTTAATGCCCCCTTACGTGACGTACGACGCCCCTATTTTTTTGGGTGAATAGACCCTTTTACCCCTAACGTTTCGGTATCGTAACGCTTTATTATTCATGTTTCCCTCCATTTCTTCACACTTCACACTATTTTCATCCTTTGCGCTCTCTCCCTCCTAAAAACTCTAATCTTTCTTGCAACGATCACCTTTCTTCGATTCACGGGTCTTGTTGTCGCATTCTTCTCTGACTCTCATTCACTCAGGTATAATTGCCACTCTCCTTCATTTCCCTGCCTTTATTTTGAAGTTCAACGATTCTATGATTTTTGATTCTCGTTTTCTCGTCCCTATCTCGCAGAGATGCTTGTTTTCTAGGGTTTTCTGGGTAAGTTTCGTTAGGAATTTTTAGGTGACCTTTTATATGTAGTCTAGCGATGTGGCCCATTCTATTTCCATTATTTCAATACTCCCTCCGGCCATTCTTATATATATATATATATAATTTGATTAGATTAAGTAAGTTAGTAAAGTTAGTTAATATATTATGTATTTTCTAAAATATCCTAATTATCTTCTTTAATTCCCTTTCCTCATTGGCTATGGTTGATGGATCATCAGTAGGGGTAAATTAAGAAAACTGTTATGGACCTCGGAAATGGGCCAGATTAGGTCAAGCCCGCTAGATGGCCAACTGCCATACGGTTATCCCCACTACCATAGTAGTGCAGGGAGTGGGGCACAAGACACGACATCATGGGAATATGCTACCTGGAAATTCGGACCACCCGCTTGGTTATAAATAGGGGCATACCCCGGTGAACGGTACACGTATTCTCTCCTACTCTTTAGATATCGTCCCCACCGTGCACACACCCCACACCTCTGTACGGTGATCATCTTGTCCATTGTTATCTCCCATAGATAACACTTTGGATAAGCCTACCGATCCTATATTGAAAGCTAACCACCTCGAAGGGTGAGACATTTGTGTTCCATATCGGAACATTGGCGCCGTCCGTGGGGACGAGTAAACTTCGAATCCCATACCATAAAGCCACGAACCTATCATAGCAAATGGCGAATACAAGAGGACGTGGTACAACAACTCGGCAAAAACCAAGTGCCGGAAGAACAACCGAACAACACGATGGACAAACATCACAACAGGGGGGCCCGATGAACCCAGACGAAGAACAAGTGTTGGTAGAAACCGAAGCGAAGACGTCGGACACAGCGAAATCTCCACCCCCTGAAAATGTCGTTATCCGGCAAACCAAAACCCTTGAAGTGGTCGACCTCGATATTCAACTATTACGAACCACCCTTGGTTCCGTATTGGATAGAATAGACGAGATGGAAACACGGAATCGATTACAAAGGGAGGAAGACGTCCGGATTATGAGAGAAGAGATGTACCGCCGCGAGGAAGAGTTCAAGAAATTAGTCGAACGTCACGCGGGACAAACCAAGGATCATGACGGCAACGCAGGAAAGAGCAATGTGGACCCAAGCCAAAATGGCATCCCAACATCTCGGAATATTGGGACGTCACGGACATCATGAAGAAGACACTCCCGAGATGAGGAATGATACACGGGAAGCCGAGAAGCAAGAAAAAACAAGATCGATAGTGGCTAATCACGACAACACCGATAACAATCGAAAGGAACGATCGTCGGTCGGAACGTCGAAAAAAGACAAAGAGAAGCTCCAACAACAAAACCTCTCTAAAAAAGACGTGGCGTCGCCGTCATCGGATGCAAGCTCAGATGAGGAGGAGAAAGTCGCGACTCCCTTTACGGCCAAAATAATGGCCGCGCCTTATCCAAGAGGCCTAGACACCAAAGACTTCCCGAAATACGATGAAACCAAGGACCCACAAGTGCACGTGGGCAATTTCAAAATGGAGATCATGGTTAAAGGATATTCGGGGCCCGTGGTACCCCGGTTGTTTGCGGGAACGCTACGTGGACCAGCCCAAATCTGGTTCAACACCTTGCCGAAAACTCGGTCCCGGACTTGAAGGATTTGGAGAAGAAATTCTTGCTCAACTTCGCCACGAGTAGGAAGCAACCCAAAACCGAGTTCCAGTTGGATTAGGTGAAGCAATCACCCGGGGAAACGGTGCAAAAGTATTTGGAGCGCTTTAAGGACACGGCGATACAAGTGCCGGGATTAAAGGAAGACGTACATTTGCATTGCATCATAGCTGGCCTGGACAAATCCTCACGTCTGAAGAAGTCGGTCGTAAAGCGACGTCCCAAAGCGCTGGGCAGAATTCCGAGATCGATCAAAGACGTACATAGAGCTGGAACAGATGGATATTATGAGCCATGCACCACGGGACAAGCGGAGGAGTCCATCTCCCCGAATGAAGGAACGATACAACCCGAACAGACAAGAATCCCGAGGACGAAGGGATACTAAACCTCGAGGAGGAAGAGCAGAAGGAAGATATGACCGATACGCTCCACTAAAAGTATCTCAGGCCCAAGTCTGGAAGGAAGTCTCCTTGACCGAGATGAAAAAAGCAGGACGACCAAGCCCGTTGCAGAATGAGCACACCCTGGACAAGTCCCGGTATTGTGAATTTCATGACCAACACGGACATACAACGAATGTCCGCTTTGGGATTTGAGGACGCCATCGAGAAATTCATCCGAGAGGGGAAGCTCCGTAAATATCTGATCCAAACGCAAGGGCGGCAGGGCAAGCGCGGAGGAGAACGAAGTAAAAGTCCGCCAGCCGAAAAGAGAAGACGAGAACAGAAGAAAGGAAGAGAAGCACATGACGAGTTTCCCGAGTCAAAATATGACTGCAATGGGATTGTTGGAGGTTTCGGCGGAGGAGGAGATTCCGCCAATCAAAGAAAGAAATACTTGAAAGAGGTTCTATCTCGTAGTTGACCGTCCGAGGTTTAAAAGGGAGTATGCAAAACCAAATTTGCCAATGCTCGGGTTTACCGAAGAAGACTTGGAGGATGTAATGCCGGGACATCACGACGGGCTCGTCATAACCGGAATCGTTGGAGACTGCCGAGTTAGGAAGATTTTTATAGATAATGGAAGCGTGGTGGACATAATCCTTTGGGAAGCGTTTAAACGCATGCGGTTCGATTCAGAAGACCTCAAACCATGTAGGACCACCCTAACAGGCTTTAATGGAGAAGACACCCGTCAAAGGGATACATCGACCTCAAATTGACGTTGGGGACGAAGGAGGCGTTCAAGTCGTGGATAGTTCGTTTCGTTGTGGCCGACTTCCCATCTCCATACAATATTATCCTCGGACGACCGACTATCCATGACTCGGAACATCTTTGGTATCTTCTAATCACCGAAGTTGAGATTTTATGACGAGAGAGAATCGAGGTCGTTACCATTAAAGGAGATCAAAGAGACTCTCGGCAATGTTACTTCGAAGCGGTAAAGGAAAGCAAAACTCCAAAGACGGAACTTGCCAAGGGAGGTGAAAGGAAGGTGGATAATAAGTCTGTTTACATAGTAGAGTTAGACTTGAGGGAAGAGGACAAGATGCAAAGGTCCGAACCTAATGAAGAAACAAGATTTCGTCTGGGAGATGAACCAGAGCAGACCACCAAAGTCGGAAAGACATTGGATTCCGAGATGCGAGCAAAATTGGAGCTGTTCTTGTGAGCAAACAAAGACATATTTGCATGGACGCCATCTGAAATTCCTGGAATTGACCCCGAGTTTTGTTATCACAAATTGGCCATCCACCATGGGTCAAACCCGTAGCTCGAAAAAAGAGGAAACAGGGGTGCGGACCGAGGTAAAGCCTTGGAAGCGCATGTCCAGGAGTTGCTCACAAATGGATTTATTAGGGAAGTGCAATACACGACGTGGTTGTCTAACGTGGTCATGGTTAAAAAGCCGAACGGCAAATGGCACGTATGTACGGACTACAAAGACTTGAACAAGGTATGTCCCAAGGATGCATTTCCCATGCCCAACATTGACCAATTGGTTGACCAATCGACCGGCTTTCAACTTTTGTCATTCATGGATGCATACTCGGATATAATCGATCGCCATGCATCCCGATGATCAAGAGAAAACGGCATTTATCACGAACAATGCGAATTATCGCTATAATGTGATGCCTTTTGGCCTCAAGAATGCGGGGCGACTTATCGAGAATGATGACAAAAGTCTTTTCGGATCGGTTTGAGAAAAAATGTGGAAGTCTACATTGACGATATGATAGTAAAATCTAAAGAGCAGAATGACCATGTTCATGATCTACAACAAACATTCGAAAAGTTGAGGAGGCATCGAATTCGTTTGAATCCGACAAAATGTGCTTTCGAGTTCCGTCAGGAAAATTCTTGGGTTTTCTCTTGACTAACCGAGGCATTGAAGCTAACCCGGAAAAGTGCAGGGCCGTGATGGAAATGAAACCCCCGGCAAACAAGAAAGAATTGCAACAGTTGACAGGGCGATTGGCGGCCTTGACAAGGTTCTTGCCCAAGTCGCGAGAAAAAATCCCTCCCATTCTTTAAACTCTTGAAGAAGGAAGCTCGGGAAGAATGGAACTCGGAGTGTGAAGAAGCGTTTAACGAGAATAAAGCAATGCTTAGCATCTCCGCCAATATTATCCCTACGGAAGTCGGGAGAATTTGTTTCGTATTTGTCGGTTGGGGAAAAGGCAAGTAAGTGCGGTTTTAGTTCGAGATACGACGACGGGGCGAAAACCAAACAGTACTTCATAAGTCGGGCTCGCAAGGTTTCGAGTTGAGGTATCGAAACTGGAGAAAATGGCTTTTGCACTATTAACGACGGCAAGACGACTTCGCCACTATTTCCTTGGCCATTCGATCGTGGTAAGAACGAATCAACCCATACGATAAGTTTTACATAAACCAGACTTAGCTGGCAAGATGATAGCTTGGGCAATTGAATTGTCCGAGTTTGATATCACTTATGAGGCCCGGCAGGCAATCAAGTCACAAGCTTTGGCTGACTTCTTAGTGGAGCTAACCTCGGCTCAGAATGGGAAGACGGGAGCCGAACCATGGAAAGTGTTCGTGGACGGATCGTCTAACATAAAGGGAGGTGGTACAGGAGTTATTGTGGAAAGCCCCAAAGGCGTGGCAATGGAATTTTCTCTCCGACTTGACTTCCCGACATCGAATAATCAGGCTGAATATGAGGCCCTCATTGCCGGCAGTTCTTTGCGGAGCTAAAGAAAACGGAGCTCGGCAAGTGCACGTGTCCACGGACTCTCACCGGTTGCTTCCCAGATCCAAGGGACCTATCAAGTGAAGGGACCGCTGTTAGCTAAGTATTTGACAAAGGTCAAAGACATCATGACATATTTTGACGAGGTGACAGTGGTGCACATTCCTCGGGCAGAAAATACGAGAGCCGACATTCTCTCGAAGCTCGCTAGCACGAAGTGCGGAAATCTCCACACAATTGTCCAATGCAGAACCTACCGGAACCAAGTTGCGTGATGCTGATTTCGCATCGGGGATTGGAGAAAACCGATTGCGATTATCGGAAAGGGGATCACCCTGAGGATGCGGCCGAATCAAGAACTCTAGTCGAAAATGTCGCCTATGTAATGGTCAACGATCAATTGTATCGCAAAGGCGTGCATTCTCCCATGGCTAAATGTCTCAATGAAGATCAGGCCCAATACGTTTTGGCAGAAATCCACGAAGGCATAAATGGACAACACATGGAGGCAAAAGCTTTGGCCCGTAAAGCAGTTCGGGCGGGATATTATTGGCCTACCATGGCGCAAGATGCTAAATACCATGTTCAGAGATGTAGTAGTTGCCAGAAGCATGGCAAGATAATGTGGGTTCCACCATCCGAGTTGACGCAAATCACGGCTCCATGGCCATTCTACAAATGGGGCATGGACTTGTTGGGACCGTTTAAGGCAGCTCCAGGCCAGTTGAAGTGGCTGATCGTCGCAGTCGATTACTTTACTAAGTGGATCGAAGCTGAACCTCTGGCAACCATAACCTCGGCAAGAGTACAGAAATTCCTGCAAAGGAATATTATATCACGATTTGGGATCCCTAAGCGAGAAATAGTCACGGACAATGGAACACAATTCATGGACAGAGGCTTCCAACAAATGATGTCCGCCCTTAATGTAAAGCATCATTTCGCTTCGGGAACATCCACAATCCAACGGACAGTGAGGCAAAGAAACAAAGTTATCGTCAACGGGCTTAAAAAGCAAATGACCGAGGAACGGGAAAGTTGGGTGGAACATCTCTATGCAGTCTTGTGGGGTTGTCGGACCACAGTGCAAACATCCACAAGAGAAACACCGTTCAGGCTGACATACGGATGTGAGGCCATGATTCCAGTTGAAATCGGTGAACCCTCATGGAGAAAAGCGACAACTTCGCAACAAGGACAGGAAAATGACGAGGCTATCGCGGTCGAGCTAGATCTGATTGACGAAGTTAGAACCACGACTCACTTGCGAGATTTAGCCACAAAGCAACTCGTCGCGGCTCGGTTCAATAAGAAAATTAATCCACGTTCCTTCAACAAGGATGATTTGGTGCTACGAAGGGCCGATATAGGCAACAAAAATGCCCGAGATGGGAAGCTCACTGCAAATTGGGAAGGTCCTTACCGCATCCGACATGAACTCGGAAACGGTGCTTATGTGTTAGAATCACCGAAAGGAGAAGCAATCAAAAGGACTTGGAATGCGGACAAACTTAAGGCTTACTATAGCCGATTATCGAAGTTGATGCGATCGTTTGTTTTCAATGCTTTGTTTTCGCTAATTTCATTTTTCCTCTATTAACTTTACTTTCGGGCTTACTTCATCGTGAATATGTATCAAATTCCTACGGAATCGAATCCTTGATGTAAAGCCGCACATTGAATGAATCAAAAGGACGGGCATTGGTACCGTATTTCGCAATTTGTTCAAAGGAAGTCGGGTATAACATGTATGGACCAAAGTTCATAAATCATGTAAAAGAAAAACCGCCAAATAAATATCCTAGTAAGCACATTTACAAGATTGTGGCAACAAAAAGCCAAATGATAGGATTGATGAAACTCGGATTACTTAATTCGTGTTTATCATGTTATCCACGTTGGCCAAAGTAAACATGTGCGAATTGGCAAACGCCCATTTTCGCAAATCATGTAGCGGCATAGCCGCCAAGTTCAGTGTATACACCACTTAAATGCCAAATATATCAAAACTAGGCATACCAGAAAGGAGTGTTTCCTTGACCTTGATCACGTCAGGAAACCTTCAATTTGCAAGACGCTAAATAGAAAATAAGCGCATACGATTAAAGCCGTTAAATCAAACGTTTATAAATTAAAGCCCTACACGGCAAAGCGGTGTTTACATAACCTACGACAAAGCCGTAAGTTGTAAAATGGCAAATTGCCGACTATTGTTGGACGAGATGGAGATTGGCCGCGGCTTGTTCTTCCCGAACCGTCTCGGCAATCGGCATCATCAACCACGGGCGGAGCCGGAATAAATATTCCGTCTTCGACGTAGGCGTTCATGTGCACTCCTTCTAAATTCAAATCGATCGAGGGATTCCGAAGCGAACTTGTTCCAGGGCATTCTCGAAGGCCTCCTTAACGCCGCGCCTTTAACTTGGAAATATCAACTTCGGCGACATCAAGGGCGTCTCGATACGAACCGAGATTGGCTCGAGCGGCGGTGAGGGCTTGCTTACAAGAGTTGAGTTCCGTCGCTGTTCGTCAATCAAGTTTTTATATCGGCAATGGACTCCATGTCACTCTCGTGGACCTGCGCCCTTCGAGTAAGCTCGGACTCGGACAAGTGCGGCTTGTCACGAACTTTAACCAGCTTCGTCGAGAGGGCTTTCCTTCTCGGCTCTCGCCACTTGCGGATCCTCCCGTGCTTGAGATAATGCCTCGTCGGCCTTCTTCTTCTCGTCCTCAAAGAAGTCCAAATCTTTCTCGTTCGTCCGACCTTCTCTTTGAGATGTGCCACAAGTTGACATAGGCCGGCATTCTTCAAGTTGGCATGCTCAATCTCCTTCAACTCTTTCATCTCCGCCTCCGACAATGTATGCCCGTCATACCAATTGTCAAGCGGACGAATGCCCTTACGGAGGGAGTTGGGTATTTTATGTCCCCAATCTACTAGCGGGGATTTTGGATCCATCTTGGGAACAAATTATATAGCATGTTAAAACAGGAACGAAATTATGCATGTCAAACCCAGATAGCCCAGATTGCGAAGAACTCAACAAAGTAAAATCCGAGCATGCAGAATGGCAGGCCATAAAACATCGAATTATTCAAAGCCAGAAGGAATGAATGTGGAAAAAGAACTAGCGTTAAAGCAACTCAGACAAGCAAAGTTCAAAATGGCGTTCAACATTTTTTCGTTCGGAGAGGAATTCACATAGTCATCACAGTCGTTCAACACCTCAACACCCAGGCCAAAGAGCAAAAAATTGCTAAAATACATAACAACGCTAGCTACGGACTATAACATGCGTGCTTCAAGAACAACTGAGAAAGAAATACCTGGAAGAGAGAGAACGAGAGAGCAAGAAGCGATTCTCAAAAAAGAGAAGTTCGTGCGATTCTTCAAAGTTGAGAAGACGAAGAAGAGTGATGATGAAGGGTGTGAGGGGCACTTATAAAAATTCTAGAAATTCTAGAGATATAACGTTGGAAAGCCGAGTCGTTTCATCGCTTACGAGGGGGTAAAAGGAAAACCCTAAAAAGCTATGATGACGAAATGACGTGGGACATTAATGGGCACAAGAACAAGGCGCGCTTGAAGGCACGTGTCATTATAATCGGAAGCGACGGTTATACGATGCGACGCGAGCAAACGAAAATACATTTTGCTAAGCGAACGCCGTGTTTGCTAGTATGTCGGCATCCTCGCTCAAAACCTCGGGCCGAATACCAAGTCGTATAACGGCCGAGATAAGTTGATAAACTCGAATGGAGGTCCTAAAATGACGAGACCGAGGCGGCTTGCAGAAACGCACGAGGACGGGTTCTAATGTACGAGGTCGGGTTCTGATACGTAAGTTGACGGCAAAGCTTATGCAAATCGCTACTCAACACAAATGTGGGATGCGGTTACGAATTGAAATTAGAACCCAAGATGGTTCTAAGAGAAATAAGGGCCTGGAAAATCGGGGCCAACACGGAATAAACTCGGCAGTTCGTAAGCCCGAAGCGGCCCGACTTTGGGGGCAAAATCAGCATGGACCTCGGAAATGGGCCGATTAGGTCAAGCCCGCTAGATGGCCAACCGCCATACGATTATCCCCACTACCATAGTAGTGCGGGGAGTGGGGGCACGGGCACAAGACGCGACATCATGGGAATATGCTACCGGAAAGTCGGGACCACCCGGCTTGGTTATAAATAGGGGCATACCCTGGTGAACGGTACACGTATTCTCTCATACTCTTTAGATATCGTCCCACCGCGCACACACCCTACACCTCTCATTGCGTATGCGGTGATCATCTTGTCCATTGTTATCATGTGCCATAGATAACATTGGATAAGCCTACCAGATCCTATATTGAAAGCTAACCAGCCTCAAGGGCTGAGACATTTGTGTTCCATATCGGAACAAAAACATTGACAAATATAAAAACTATGTCTTCTAATTTTTTTTTGATACACATAGTAGGGGAGGGGGCAGAGTTCGAACCCTGGACATGGGGGAGGAGAGCCAAGCTCCCATGCCACTGTGCTACTAAGGCGCTGGCACTATGTCTTATAATTTAGACCAAAATTAACTCCTCAAATAAGTCTTATATCAAAGATCGGAGGCTCTATCTTATGAATAAATTAATTTTCTCTCAAAAAAGATGGCCTTCAATGATTTGAAAAAAACATTGTGATGCTGAGCTGTAATGGAAGAAAACAAGAGGATGAAATTATAATAATAGTAGTACTTCTTCAGTCCTCAATATAAGATTAGTTGACCTTTTTTTAGAGATTAAGGAAGCTAAATAAATTAGTTAACAATATCATATGTTATATATTAGTCCATATATAAGTCAAACACAATAATTTTATATAAAAAAAATAAACATCAATATTTTAAAGTAATTTATTGAATTATTTTAATCTTTCACAATAAAATGTTAAGGAGCGGGGAGTATTATAAAAGGCGCCACGTGGGGGCAGGGGACCATGTCACGTGCAAGTCTCATACACAGGAGCGACATATAATTGAGAAAACGTTATTTGCCCAAATACATTAAATAAATTGAACCTTTTGTAGTTTGCGTACCATAATTGGACCAACGCAACGCAGTCAGGGGAACATCTCACTCCATATATTCACAATTAATATGAGAGATAACGAATTGTTTCTTTACGTGTTGGAACAAATTAAAAAGCAGTAATGTCCTCAATACTCATCTCGTTACCGTGAAGCATCCTATGCGTTATGTCTACGTGTCTCCTCCTTGTTCTTCAAGCTTCCCCACTCATATATTTCCTCTTACTTAACTTTCTCTTACGCCAAAATGTCGTCCCTTTCTGTTTTTAATTTCATGCCTAAACACATGGTTGTTAGCCAGATCAGTAAGAATGGAAGGTCCATTTATATATATTATCCATGATTTATAAGATAATCACGGAAGTTCTGTGAAAGAGAGAAAAATGGCAAATATATACAATAATAATGGACCACAGAGTCCGAATATAATTAAGATATATACGTTTTTTTTAAAAGCAAGATGTAAAGATTACCAAAATTAAAAGAAATGGCTTCAAGAAATGAAGCGGCCTTGACTTTCGATGAACGTGATTAGCGACTTGGCACAGGTAAAAAAAAAAAAAAAAAAAAAAAGCAAATTCTACATATATACCCTTTTTTCCTTCAAATTCGAAACCACTTTCAACGCTGAGATACAGTTTAAACAATCAATGATTTTTAAATCAAAACTTTACTTTTTGAAAAATTAACAGTTAAGGTATTATTTTTATTTTAGATTTTGTGTATAATAAATAGCGATGAACATTGCAACTGGTGCATTCAAATTCTATGTATATACAGATAAACTAATAACTAATAAACGAAGATCTCTTTGTTCCATTAGCCTTGCGTATAGCAACAAGCCAACAACTCACCTACACATTTTTGGTGTACCGAAGAAGAGTACAGACGACAGAAGCCAACATGCCATCAAATTTCGATATTTTTGCTGTCAATAACATGTTATGTACCATTAAAAGTTTCCAATATAATAATTTCTATTTGTCAATGCAAGCTGACGCACTAAACACCATTCATTAAGATTAAGATGTGTACGTGTGAGTATATCTTATATCTCACGTAGCAAGTTCAAAATGGCCCTGTAATGTTCCTTTCTCTTCTTGTTCAGGTGTTATATGGTGCTTGCGAGATCTGATTGGGGACGTACGTTTTTATCCTAACAAAACTAGAATCTGATTTGTTCAGGTGGAAAATGGAAGGGGGTGTCATTGTCACAGAAGAGAGTAAAGTAAGAAATGAGACAGTCGCAAAGAGACTAATGAAGGAAAAAAGGAGGACAAGTGGCAACTGTGAATAATGGAGTGGCCTCTTTTTTTGGCGATTCGATATTTACTTTGCTCTTTTATATTGCCCCATAAAGTTGCTATCATATACTTTGAATGGGATTTCAGACGCAGAAAGAAGATAAAATGGTCAAAAGAAAAATTAATGTGCGATCAGTTTCTAGGTTTGTCCTTACATACTTTGCTTCAACCACATTAACGTAATCCCCAATAGCGAAAGTGACCTTTATTTCTTCCTATCTAATCAAGACATATACCACTCGGCTTAGCCTAACGATTGTCTCCATCACATTTAAACAATTCTCAAGGAGCTTCTCTGATCCATAATTCCTAACTTGGACAACACATATAGGCCCAAAAAAAGCCCCCTCCACAGCCTTATTATGCTTTGAAGGGAATTTGAAAAAAAAAAAAAAAAAAAAAAAAAAAAAAAAAAAGGGAGTATCCATACCTCCCATGGTTTACATCTACATTTATTTGTTTATATAATCTCGTCTATAAACTTACTCTGGCTAAAGCTTTGCTGATCTGGCGTGGTGGAGCTTCTCAAGAGCTCAGTCATTTTATTTCGGGAAAATTATTCACAGATCCCAGGCAAGAGATCATAAATATTCATTTTTTTGCTAATTTAACATGTAAATATTAAATTTTCTGGACTTATTTACATTTAACTTTCTTACGAGGGACCTATGGGTAATCTTATCTTTTACTTCGTTTACAAGAAAACTCAATCACATGCCAGTAGACTAGGCCTTGTTTCTTTGGTTATGATATTTGATTCAGTTGTTGTTCACAGACATCTTCAAATCAGCAAGCTGTGCTCTCAGATCATGGGGGGTTAATGAAACCTATTGCAAGGCCTTGTGCTTATGAAAATTATACCATGCAATTTTTAAGGTTTCTATGAAGGTAACATGCTTGTGTCGTGATAGTTTTCGTCACAGTCAGATGAAACAGGCAGAAGTTTGTGTGGCTTCGTTTTTGTTTTTTGGGCTCTTACGGTTTGAATGTTCAGTGTTGGTTGGCCTTCCTCCTGGCGGATTCAATGGGGCCAATGGTTTCACTGTGCAATTTTGTTTGATCCATGCATTGGCTTCACGGAATTGTAGTTCAAGCCCGCCTCATCTGTATCATTTAATGCTCTCTGTAACTCACTAACGTCACACATTGAAGCCAAATATAACATCTCACATGGTATCATGGTGATGCCTTTGGACATTGACATATCTGATCTACGCACGCTCTTGTATATACAAGTTCAGATTTTGATATAGCCAAAAAGTGTTTTCAAAGTCATGTCAAAGGTAATATTTTCCTTGCTCATTCAAAGCAAAGACTAGATTTCTTAGTCTGCATACGGTATAGAAACTGCATGAATTAGACTGCACATGGAATCATGGATGCGAGAGGGAATTCCCATGAATTGGCCAAAAAAAAAAAAAACTGGGAGATAATTCCCATGAGAAGAAATAAACTACATAGAGCACTTCGTCCGGTCTTAATTATAAGAATAAATTTTGGAGTTAGTTTTGGTCCTAATTATAAGAGCAGGTTTTAACTTTTGTCAATTTTTTCCTATAATACCCCTATTTATACTTTCTCAATAATAATTTAATAATACACCTATATATTTTATAAAGTAAATAATGTCTACAACTCATTAATGTCATATACTCCTAAATTATACTTTTTTATATAAAATAATTTTGAGTAATTTTTTTCATATTTTTCTCATATCACCCCTACTAATACTTCTTCCAAAATAATTAATTTAACAACACGTTTATATTCTATCAAGTGAGATATTCTACTTTATTTTTAACTAATAATAACCATTTATCCAGTCATATAAAAAATTGCTAATAAAAAAGACGGAGGGAGTAACTCCTCGAACTTTGTGAACTATCAGGTTTTCTATTTCTCAACCCTTTTCATGCCAATTCCATTATTACATTTATTTTGTGACAGTATTTTTTAATTGTGACCAAGGTCCAATGTTTATCAGTTCCCAATATAAAATGTAAATTCCATTATTTAGTTTGGACTACAAACTTTTATTATGACCAAGGCCGCCAGGTTGATCGGTTCTTGCAGAAGTCATGGAGAGTATGGACGGGGCTAACAATTCAATTAGTGTTTCCTTAATGTCATTTTATATTTTAGGGAAGGGTATTTTAGGAAAGTACATATAATTAACTAATTTAACTTCCCTCCTTAATCCTTCCAAATTCTGGTAATTTGCTCCTATAATTAGGACCGGAGGGAGTAATATATTTCCACAAAGGTTACCAGTTTCTTTGCCTATCCTAAAGAATGCTCTGCCAATAAACGGTCCATATTTAATTTTTTAATTTGGTGATATTTTAATGGAAAAACTTATTTTTTTTTAAAATGTTAGTTCAGATATTATCTTCAGTTTAGATTCTCTATCTAATAACTTTTTTGAAAAATCACCAATAAAAAAATTAAAGGAAAAGTTAGAATAAAGGACTTGAAGAAAGAGATATTTATTAAGAAGGACCACAAAATTTATAATTATTTAGAAGGACCAGATATAAGAATGTAAAATTAATAATACTAACCTACCCTTAAGAAAATCTTCTCCTTTCCTTCCTACATTATCAAAATTACATCTTCTTCAATTTTTTCGAAATTATAATTTGCTAGAATAAAAAAAATAATTAAAAAAATAATTATATGATTTTAATAAAACTCAAGGTGTTTTATAATTTATTATATATGTTAAAAAAATTATATGATTTATTTTCATTTTAGAAGTTGAGCAAGATGCTAAAAAGAGCTTAATGGATATCAACGTTGATACTTAATTATATAAATCGAGAACTTGATCATATATTTACTAATTAAATGATTTATTGATTATATGAATGTGTAACTTGTTGAAAAATTAAAATTAAAAAAAATGAGTTGGAACTGTAGTTGATTAAAAAATATATTGATTTAACATGAATCAAACTTGAAAAAAAGAAGGTACAACGATACTACACATGAATGATGAGCGATTTTACTTTTAATTTTAGTTATTTTCTTAATTATGAATGTAAGAGATAACGTCACGAGGTTTGATTAGGGACAATTTAATAATTTTAAATTTATACTATGATATTTGGTCCTTCTAAGTAATTACAATTTTTATGGTTATTTTCATTAAATATTTTTTCCTCCAGGTCCTCCATTCTAATTTTCCCAAAATTAAATTTAGACCATTCAGATCTTATTTAAACGGCCTAGATCACCAAACTTGATAGGCGAGAAAAATCGGTTCCTCAAGACATTAAGAGATGAAGCTAAAATATATTTCTAACAGACAGGTGATGGCACATGTACTATATTTTGAATTACAGAAACTGAAGCGTTTTAATTTGCGGGACCATACAAACATCCCTACTGTCAAGTTTCAGAACCAGTTTGCCTAGTTAATCATTTTGTTGGGTTTACTTTCTTCACAGGGAATATAACTAGATTAATTTCAAACATTTCTTGTTCACATAAAAATTCATTTTCGGATATGAGTGGAGTCTGCATTAAAAAACTCAAGTAAAGTGGAAAAGGGGAACGTACAACGTGGGTTACGCCCCTCAATTTGAATACCACTATACCAACTAAACAATTGACTTTACCCATTTAACCTTTTCAATTTTTAAATGCAGCAGAAATTTATAACGCGGCAAAAAAAATACCAAGTCATACTAGAATATTGCACAAAAACTTGCAGACAACAAACAGTTTGTGGACTTTGAAAAAGGGGCCTAATTCTGTTCTGAATTTGAACCTAATGGGAATTTTAGCATCGGCTGCTGGTCCACCTAAACCGTTTTTCAACATTTTCTAAATAGAATTCAGCAGCTTCAGAATTGGTTCTGCCAGCAAGTTTCTGATTGATTTTCTAATCTGAATCTATATTCTTTTTAGGAGCACATCTCTTATCCTGGGGAATAAAAAACTTGGGGAAAAAAGTAGTTTAAAAAAAAAAATGGAGTTCTTTAGAGAATGTTAGAAAATCACCAAGTCACAAGCATTGATTGATTATGATGACTTGGAAAGTGACAAATGCAAACCAGCTCATTAGCATAAAAGAGAAAGCATCATCAGAGCCTCTTCAAAGGCGCAAATTAAGGAAAGGGCAAAGCACAGCAACTGGAGTTGATGATTGTGGCTGATAAGACCCTTGTGTCCTCATCATTATAAAGTTTCAAAAGCACTTCATTCACTTTTGCCCACATCTTATCTATAAAAAAATATGTCCTTTTGAAAATCCAAAAAGAAAATATGTAAACACTCCATGCTTATAAGTATACCATAAAAGCCAAACTTTATCAACCCGCTTCTTGGAATCATTATTCCACAAGGCTAAGGCAAGAACACACACCTCAATCCTTCCATCACACATGATTTGAGAGACAAGATGATCCAAGGTTGTTTCAGCCAACCGGGTTCACCATCAAGCATCTCTCAAGTGCCTCAGAACCTGGTAACCTTAATATACCAAACTCAACTATGCAATTCACCGACCTATCTCACCCTCAGTTGGTCCAGCACACTTTTCTCTCGTTCCCTGCTCATATGTTCTGCAGATATCTTCTCTGTCACTATTTCTCTCAACCCTTCAACGTTTTCGCTCTTCAAAACTCGACCGGCATCAAAATCCATCTATCTCACTCACACCCACCAACGTGTCCGGAAAATCAAGCTCTACTGGGACTTTTCTCGAGCACATTACGGTCGTAACTCTGCTGAACCAGATTCGTGCTTCTACTTGGCAATTGTCAGCGATGGCAAGCTCGAATTCTTTCTGGGTGATCTTTTCGACGATTTGACAAGGCGTTTTAACAGATTGATCGCGACGCGGGAGCCCCCTGAACCGGTTCTGCTGTCCAGGAGAGAACACGTGTTCGGAAACCGGAGTTACAAATCGCGAGCTCAATTTTTGGGGTCCAAACACGAAATAGAGATTGAATGCGATGAGGGCGTGCTCAAAGTGAAAGTGGATGGCCATATTAGCTTGGTTGTGAAAAGGCTGTCCTGGAAATTCAGAGGGAATGAGAGAATCTTGATCAATGGGATTGAAGTCGAGTTCTTTTGGGATGTATTCAGTTGGGTGAACAGCAATAGCAACGGGCATGGTGTTTTCGTGTTTCAAGTGGGAGACGGCGGTGTACTGCCGGAAATGGTGGGTCCAGAGAAGAAGTTAATGAAAAAGAGCTTGTCGTCGGGACAATCGACGGCGCCATCGATGATATCGTTGTCGGCGTCGCCGTCAAACTCTAGTGTGTTGCAGTGGACGGAGGAAAGCAGTGACGGAGGGAGGAGCTCGTGCTCTTCATCGACAAGGTCGAGCGGGAGTAATGGTGGATTCTCTCTGTTGCTGTATGCTTGGAGCAGGGATTAGAATCCGAAATGGAGACAAACCACAAAGTTCATTGCCAGGCTTAATTATTTGAATTCTTGAGCATATGTTTCTCGATTCTTTGCATGCCTTTTTCAAATTTTAATGGCTCTTTTCTGGAGTGTAATTTTTTTGTTCATCTTCAATACACCATGTTGCAAGTTTCTTCTCTCTGGCCATAACACTTAATTTTTTCCCCATTTTATTCTCATCTTTATTTGTCCAATAAGAATATAAATGTACATGGAATCAGTCTTTGCTTGTGTAATGAGAGTTCAAGAATCTTGGATAACGCACAAGTCACAAACCTATTTCTTCTGATATGAACCAAGAACAAAATGTGAAACTACAAGGCATTTTGAAGTGAACAGATAAGATAATAATTACTTTCTTGACAACTAATTCCACCTCTACCATAATCTCAAAATAATTATTCAAAGTTTATACCAAAAAGATAAATAAATGACTGCCTAAGTTTCAGTCGTTTCCGCGTTTTATTATGACCATGATGATAAAACGCGCCTTGTGTTAAAGAATTTTCTTTTTTAACTATAAATATTCTCATGAGTCATACCCTCAAGAGGGGTTGGCTGACCCGTGAGCTGTGACCAGAATCAGAAGACAGTTTATTGAACAGTGATGAGGAAGAAGCACAAAGGTCAGAAGACCGTTTGCATTGAAATTGAATACTGAATACTTGAAAGCAAAGCGACATTGCAATTCCACGGTGGAATCATTGTGTAGAGTACGTAATCCAGATAGAAAGCTGCTCTCTTCTTTCCCTTTACTTTTTTGCTCAGAACTCTTCTTTCCCTTTACAAATGGCCTTTGGGGTCCTCTCTCTCTTTTATGTTCTTTCCACATTCTTTTATTCAAAAAAGAAAAAGAAATGGCGCCTCTAGTCCCTGTTTCTTTTTTCTTTTTCTTTATTAATATTAAAGCAACCCAGATAAATTTTAAGTAGCAACTGCCAAGTACGTGTAATTGTGCTACCATTTTATACATAATAGGTTATCACGCAACTCAAAATTTGAGTTTGAAACAAGCAGATTATTTATGTTACTTCAAAGTTCACCGCTTTTTGCCCCAATTCCTGAGGAACTAGAAGCCATTGATTGTTTTGTTGAAGTATGTCAGTTCACATCCAAATTGAAGGCAACACCCAATGAATCGATGGACGTGAGCGCAAAATAGGAATAATTCAGCCGACAGAATCTCTGGAGTTGAAGTTGAAAATCTGGCCAACTGCTTCGAGTGCAGAAACATCCCAACTCTCAGCATGCTTCACAATCTGTCTCCAAAACAAAGGGAAGAAGAAAAAGTTGCATGCACCAGTTAGTATATATGTAGAATAACTCGAAGGGCAGAAAAAATCAGTTTAAATGCATGTGGCCGCGAGATAAGGTTGTATTAATTTGTTCTAACTTTGAAATTTTCGTCCAATTCATAAAGAGTGCTTCCATCAATACAAATCAGTGGTCTCCAAGGGAGCTTCAATTCAGTCCTGCATGTCAAACAAAGACGAAGGCAAGGATTTTACTAAACAAAGCAACTTTAGTGTCAAGCTAACAAACATTTTTTTTTAAAAAAAAAAAAAAATAAAAAAAAAAAAATCAGTTTGAGCACCTTAGTTTCCAGGTTGCCGCAATAAAATTCGTGTCCGCAGCAACAACCTTTTCAATATTTTGAAGTGTAATGGATGCAGAGTCAAAGAAAGGAACAAGCAATTTCAAGTTGCGCCCATACAACTCCCTACCTGAACCATACATTGGATTTAGTTACTGGCCAAATTTCCACTCTCAAGCTATCTTATTTGTGGCCCATGATTCAACTTACCCCGAAAGCTAATAGTTGGATCTTCAAAGATGCAATCTTCAGCGTATATAGAAGGCGTGAAATTCCCTATAGTGGAGTCAATGAAAGCAGTATCAGTAAGAGATCGTACTTACTACTGAAATGAAATAAAGTAACAAGAGTGGTGAGTTAAACCTGTAACAAAATAAGCATCCACGTAATCAGATTTAATGATGTTTAGAACATCATCCACACTTGAAGCAGGGGATTCATCCGCTTGTTCTTCCGTGACACTAATTAGAAAAATGCAGAAAATGAGAGCAAGGCAGGAAGAAATAATGAGGATGAGAAGAAGGAGAGTGAAGGAGATAATAGAAGCCACCTTGTGGGAGAGAAAAGGCGCAAAAGCTCAGTGACTGCACTTACTGCTATTCTCAAAGGGGGAGGCGTTTGTGGGTTGAGAGCAGCATAATTGGTTCTCTTAGTTGAGCAGCATTTGACGCCATAGATTCTCTGCAACTAAAGCATCGAATCAAAATTGGAAACGAAAATCAATTTATAAATTTATAATTTATGAGCAAAACCTCTCTTCCCGCGATACCTGGGGGCACAAGCTTGTCACCGGAGGCCCAGTCCTCCATAACACTTTTGCCATTTCTCTCCTTCTTTCTGCTTCTGTCATTTATTTGTTTGGAACCCTATTCTGTATTTTCATTTTCCTTCATTTTCTCATGAGAAATCTCTGCGTGCTGTCGTTTTTTTTTTTTTTTTTGGAAAAAAAAAAAAAAAAAAAATGTGTGGTTGTGGGTAGTGCCTAGTGGCAGACTGGCAGGGGACGCTCCATGAATGAATCCGCCATGTGTGGTTAAATTAAACATCATCCATAACATAAAATCATAAATCGAATATGTGGTGGGGACCGCACGGAGTTAGTAATGAACCCTCGAGAACTTCATTGCGTATATTAAATAAATGGAAATATAGGAGAAATATATTCTTATACTACGCACATATAAAATGCTCGTCCCAGCGACGAGCTGGGAAACCGGTTCCCATCCATAACATAAATCGAATATGTGGTGGGGACCGCACGGAGTTAGTAATGAACCCTCGAGAACTTCATTGCGTATATTAAATAAATGGAAATATAGGAGAAATATATTCTTATTTACTATAAAATGGTCATACATTATATATATAAAAATTTAAACCCCTTAAATAAAATGTACGTCACCTCATAATACTTATAATATAATGCTAGAATATAAATTATAGGGAAAAAATAGAAAAAACTATTTTAAATTTATAAAGTTTGAAATCATATATTTTTTATAAAACGAGTTATGAATTGCCTATTAAATCTTATAGTTACTGAATCAATTGTTAGTAACAAAATTGATTTGAGATTTTATAATTTTAAATTTCTTTACTTTTTCAAAATTATAATATAATGCATGGATTATAAAATTAAAATGTGCGTAGAAGAATAAAAATTTATTTGTTTAGCAGTAAAGCTAATAATGGATTTCATTTTTATATAAATGTGTGTATAAATTACTATAAAACTTTAGGGCATGCTTCTATTTATCAATATTATATATGGAGTATTTGTAAATTTTGACATTAGATGCTTTTCTTTTAGTTGTTTTTTCTCTTTAATGAAAGGGATTAGGCATTTATATATATATATATATATATTCTATTTATTGAGATTAGATTATATCATCTAATCTCAATAAATAGAATATATAATAATGGATTTCATTTTTATATAAATGTGTGTATAAATTACTATAAAACTTTAGGGCATGCTTCTATTTATCAATATTATATATGGAGTATTTGTAAATTTTGACATGAGATGCTTTTCTTTTAGTTGTTTTTCTCTCTAATGAGAGGGATTAAGCATTTTTTTATATATATATATTTTATTTATTGAGATTAGATATATCATCTAATCTCAATAAATAGAACATATAAAAAAAAAAATGCATAATCCCTCTAATTAGAGGGAAAAGCACCTAAGAAAAAAACATCCAATGTGAATTCATTCAATACATATGAAGGTATGAATGTTCAACTTTTACTTGGGAACAAATGGGGAAGATAAGATGAATGATCATATAATCTAATTTCAATAAATAGAATATATTAAAAAAAAAAACCTAATCCTTCTAATTAGAGAGAAAAACACCTATGAAAAAAACACCCAATGTGAATTCATTCAATATATATGATGATATGAATGTTCAACTTTTATTTGGAAACGAATGGGAAGATAAGATGAATGATCATATAATCTAATATCAATAAATAGAATATATAAAAAAAATGTCTAATTCTTCTAATTAGAGAAAAAAAACACCTAAAAAAAAACACCAATGTAAATTATAAAAAAAAATGTCTAATTCTTCTGATTAGAGAAAAAAACACCTAAAAAAAACACCAATGTAAATTCATTCAATACATATGACGGTATGAATGTTCAACTTTTGATAAAATGAATGATATATGATGGTATGAATGTTCAACTTCTGGAGAAGATAAGATGAATGATTTGTGCACTTAGTCCCAGATCCAGGCCAGGTTCATTTTCGGTACGTTTGACGTTTGTCTGGTACACTTCTAGATTTCTCGTCATATAGCTTATAGCATCAACTATCGACAGTGAAGACAGTGAGTGTGTCACTCATCCCTCGGTCTGGCCTCTAATCCCTTTTATCTCCGGCTAGCCACTGGACTGAAGCCACCACCATGGCAGATGCCAACGCCGCCGCCAATCGCCCTATCAAAATTATAACTGGCGCCGACGCCTTTGGCTGTCCTCTCAAAGATGCTTTAGTCTCCCATTTACGTTTCCTTAACATTGACGTCGAAGATCTCGGAACTTCCTCTTACTACTCAATAGCAGCCGAGGTCGGCAGACGAGTTTCCGAATCTTCGTCGTCCTCTTCCTCCTCCCCTGAGATTCGCGGCCTTGTCGCCTGTGGCACCGGGGTCGGCGTCTCGATCTTCGCCAACAAATTCCCAGGCGTCTTCGCCGCCGCTTGCTTCAGCCCCTCTGACGCCCTAAATGCTCGCTCCATCAACAATTCAAATGTTCTCGCTGTCTCCGGCAAGTCCACCCCCCCTGAATCGGCCATTGAAATTCTGGATACGTGGCTCAAAACTCCTTTCAAATCCCCATGCCCTGCATCTGACGACAAGCCCTGGCCCGATGAAATTCAATCGTTTCTCGATAATGCGCTGTTGGAGATGCCCAAAATTGGAGAGGCATCTCCTGCGGTGGATACCTGCGCGGTTTGCTGTTTGGTGAAGAACCGAGAACTGAATCCGATTGATATGATTCCAGGTGGGTCGATGAAGATTTTGAGAGAAACCCCAACGTCGGCTTTTGTGAGGTTCAAGGCGGGGAGCGTGGAGCCGGCGCATCACCACACGTTTGGTCACGATTTGGTGGTGATGGAAGGCAAGAAAAGCGTTTGGAATTTGAGTAAGAAGGAGAGATACGATTTGACTATTGGGGATTACTTGTTCACTCCGCCTGGGGATGTGCACAGAGTGAAATACTACGAGGACACTGAATTTTTCATCAAGTGGGATGGCCATTGGGATATGTTCTTTGACGAGGATCTTGACACCGCTAGAAACGCCATTGACAAGGAGATCGCCGACAAGCCCCCGCAATTCTAATCAAAGTCAATGGCTTTCACTGACAAGGAGTTTGCCTGTGATCACCCAGATACAAGTTATGGCATTTTCTTCTGATCGTGCTGGGTATCCTTTCCAAGGATATTGTGTCATATTAGTCGTGTGTTGTTTTTCATTCTCCTCTTTGTAATCGAAATAATAAAAAGTTTGTTTCATCGTTGCTTTTAGGCTGCCCCTCCCTGTTTTTAGCATATTGATCCGGAGTTGTCATCCTGTTTTATATTTAGGACAGGACCAGAGGGAGTATAATTTGAAACTGACGGAGTTGAAGCAGATACAAATCTCAATTCATTGTTGCGACCACGAAAAAGAAGATTCGGCAGTCTGATATTCTAATAAGCGTCTTAATGGCTAATGTGTAAATTTTGTGATCAAATTTTGTACATCAAGCAGCCAACTGAATAAATTTAATAACCCATCGTCATAAGCATCGCTAGTTGCACAGATCGAACGGTTACCCCATGAGTAATCAAATTTTGTGATTATTTTCTCGATTCAACCTTACATTTCTTCACGAGCATTACAAGTCTGGTGAGCCTAACACATGATTGTAATTCCCTAATCGGCAAATATGAAGTGTAATTTTGTGTGGTTTGTGCAAGGATGATAGTCTCTCAAACAAGACTCAATTCATCATTAGTATTTGCAGTTTGAAGGAGGTCTTGAAACTCAGTGGCAATCTTCTTTCGCAATGCCAGCAGTTCCTCCCCTGCATCGCATATGTACGCTGAAGCTTGCCTGCCAGACAACGTTGCACCTTCCATGCTGTCTATGTAGTCCTGCCCAAATTATCTTTTAGCCTTTCCAGTATTTAACATGTACATACAACTAATAAATACACCAATGAACTATACAAGTCACCTATGCCCAATGTAACTTAAATCTTAGAACTGCTCAGAAACTTCTTGAAACTGAAGAACAATTAAAAGTTTGACAAAAGCTCGAATGAATTAGAAGTCGGCATAGTAGTGATTTACTCCTTGAGTTTATAATTGAATGTGCATAAGCTGACTATAAAGGGCAACCAGGAAATTCTTTCTCCAACCGATGGAGCCAGTTCACTATAAATAAATCGTATTAAGAAATCCGGGAACCTAGTAAGGAATTTAAACATGATAGAATAACTTTGTAGGATCCATAAATTTCAGATTAAAATATTTTGGCATGCTTCTATCATGGTTGTCATATGTGCTAAGGCCAAGGCATAACTATGCTGCAAATTAAGGAAATCCAGGGTGATTAAAACTAACCTGCTTTGTATAAGAGCCAGCAAGGAAGAAATTCTTCACCGGGGTCTTCTGATCGGGTCTAAATGGATCTTTACCAGGTCCTTCACGGTACAGAGATTGTCCAATCTTAACCACAGATGACCATGTCACTTCTAAACCTTGAGATGATGGAAACAGAGCCAAAACCTGACAAAGTTTTTGTAAAGCAGAACAGTGAAAAATCAATGACGCTTAACCACAGAAAATGCTGAGCTGATGCAATCCCAAAAATACAAGTGACCACATTAAAGGACATCCAGATCTAACAAGCCACTCAAAACACACAAAAGAAACGCCAGGTATCAGAACCACGGTAGTAGCTCCTTGTGAACAACATTTCAGTGTCAATAATGCATCTTTAAAGTGATTGTCGTAGTTTGATGGGAGAGGTTCCCCCCAACAAAACAAAAAAATTCCTACCTGTTTTGCTACTCTTGAAATAATTTCTTCATTTGGCAAGGGCATGTATGGATCACCGGGTGTCAGAACACATCTGAAAAATGGAAATATCATTACCTACTTAGAGGGTCAACACATAATAAAATGCTAAAGCACACTTGGAGTTAGTGACGTAGTTTTAGAATCAGAAGCTTGTCCACATATTGTAGTATGGAAGTAAAATCCTTACTGGAGTAACGATCCTTGTCCCTCAATGTAATAATCTTCCGGAGATGTGAGTGCAAGATCAGCAAAGCAAGAAAAATCTGCATCTGGAGTATAAAGGAGGTTATCTAGCCCAACAGCTTTCCTCAGTTGCCTGTCAGTCAAAAAGGAAGGATTCATGAAGAAATTCCACAATCCAAATGTCTGAAAGGTAAGATATTACTCATTAAATGAAAGCATGTGTTCTGGTTTCTATATGGACCTTAAAATCAAGAAAATCACCTTGACTTTTCTAGATCCTGCAACTCTGTGACCCAGCCATTGTATCTGAGTTGCACTGTGACCACAGGAACACCTACTAGTTCATATATGTTTTTGAAAAATTCCTGTTCCTTCCACTCTGATGGAACAAGTCTTTTAATCCCAGGGACATCGCAAGCTGCCATCATGTCAGTGACATTCCAAGGCATTGTACATTATTTCCGCAGCATGGGAATACAGTACAAAAAATAAATATGGATTACTGTTTCTAACCTGCAACATAAGCGTCAGCTTTCACAATTTTTTTGTTAGTAGCCTGAGAAACAATAAAGTAAGAGATGTTAACTTCAAGAAGATATTATCGCAAGATGCACATATTCCTCGTGGAAGAATGAAGAGAAAATATTGTTTTACTAAAGAAAAAATAAATCAACAATTCGATCTACAAGTACCAGCAATTTCTTAGAGTCTTACCAAGATAAGTTTGTCAATTTATGTTTGGAATGTCAATTTTCACAAACCAAAATACAAGAAATCTTATGTTGAAATGTTACAAGTCATCAATGCTGGGCAGGTTTGGAAACAAAGTTCACCGCATCATGCTCAGGACTGTAGCCATCCCAAGGCAGGATGCAGGATAAGATAGTAGGCCCTGATGTAACAGTTAGTATTAATAAGGGTTGACTTGTGAGCTTAATGGCATGATAACAGTTAATGTCAGAGTTTATTTCTAAATATAAAAGCTAAGTTTGGATTACTTGTTTATCTGAAGTATAACCATCATTGTTCCAGTGCAAAAGGCCCAATACTTCCACAGTTTCAACAGGTTTATCTTCGGAATATCACTTAAAAGAATCATGTAAAAACTCCAGAAAAGAACACAAAATATATCACCTTTGACATAGAAAGTCCTGTAACATATATACTCCCATCAGCAGATTTATCATAACGTATCCCTCTGCATCCCCACCTAAGATGAAACCTGTTCAAGCAATGTATGAGATTCTAACTAGGGAGGAATTTTTATAGTCTAGGCAACCTTCCATATTAAATTTATACCTGCCCCCTCTGTCTGTGATGTACTTTCGTATAGGGCCACTCAAATAAACATCTGGTGAACCTTTCAGCATTCTCAGGAGGGAAGCCTCAGTTTTTGTGGCAAACAAAGCAAATATGGTGAGCATACAACGAGCACTGATATTATCACAGTCAATAAATCCAAGGGCATATGCAACTGGATCCCACATTCTCTGGATACTCGGACGTGAGCCACCTTTGGACAAAAACCAATCTGAAAAGCTAACCTGTACAACATACATGTAAATGAGGAATGAAAGTTAAAACAGAAGGAAAGCATCACTATATTTATTTCATTAAGTATATGGACTAAGGCCAATGAACACTCCTCCCACTTGCTCCCTTTCATAATTTTGTGAGCTTGTTATGGATATGCATGTATGTGGGGTGGGAAAGGTGGAAAACGCCCAAATTGAAAAGTAGGTTACCACGTGACGAAGAAACTCCGTCAAGAACGGATGAATAATAACAGGGGGTAAAACCCTCTTACACTATCTAAATCCCGTATATCCTTCAATGCACCATCCGGATCAATAAGAGCCTTGACAACTGGACTCAGTGCAAGAGCAACAGCGTTTCTAGCTTTATCATAGGTCTGCAAATAGCAATTAAGTCTGAAGTTAGTCTCACTGATGACATTGAATAAATATAATCTTTTAAGAAATTAAAGAGTACGCCAAGTTAAGCGAATGGTGACTTTTTTCTGTCTGAAGTCAAGCAGAGTTTTGGATAAAGTAACGCTGTGCATTATTATCAAGAAGAACCATGTTTCTTAACGGTAAGTATGATCAAGAGATGCAATCAAGATAAACACAGAATTTATTATGATGTTACCTTGAGTTGATTTGTGGACAAAAATGCATTTATCCCATGCAGTGGTGCCCCAATAGGAAAGCGGAAATCTAGTTCTGCACTGGCAAATTAAGTTATGAACAACACATCATGAAAGTTTCGGATGTGGATCACTCATGAAAATGGGAAAAAAATATTAGTGAAATAAATACTGAACGTAGCAAGGAAAAATCAGATCCAAAAGTTCAGCCCTAAACCATACCTCCAATTTGTCCTCCTTTGTTTACAAAAGTGTGTGTGTGCTCCTTAACCAGAAGATTTTTATCTGCGCCCACCTAATCATGAAAGCACGAAAACGAATCAGATACCAGGAAAAGGGGGGCATGGCCAAATATAGAGACAGAAAGAATGCAAGAAAGATGATAGACAAGCCAAGTGACTCTTAGCAAACTCTGTTAACCTTTTTCATCAAACGGAAAAGATTGTTGTAGCAACCGAAGAAAACATGCAATCCCATCTCAATGTGATTTCCTCGTTTATCAACAAAGGAACCAACTTTTCCTCCGATGAAAGATCTGGATTCATATATATCCACCTGAATAGAGAATTTTAAGGAATAACAACGTGAGTTGACATTAGCTAGAAAATCCTAGTGCATTCTGTACCACAAACAAACCCCCCAAAATAAAAACAGGAGTTAAACCTCGTGTCCTTGATCCAAGAGCTCCACTGCAGTTGACATACCCGCAAGCCCAGCTCCTATAATGGCAACTTTTAGCTTGGGTCCTCGATAATGTTCAGGTTCTGGAGGAAACAGCCCTTTTGGCGCTGGATGTAAACCAATTATTTTATCAAACTTCAAAGGATGGATAGTTAAACAATTTCCAATAATTTCAGGTCCTTAGCAACAAGGACCCTCAATATCACTTCATAAAAACATTCACCAAACTCAGTCTCCAGTGACCCGCCGACATAAATCAGAAACGATGTGCGAGGATTGCAGTGAAGAACAGCACAAAGCTCAAGAAAAATAGAAAAATGAATTAAATTAAACCAACATAGGGGAAGAGAGAGAGAGAGATAGAGAGATCATGCTCAGTAATCATCTCCTATTGCTTTGGTAATTTCATTCCCCCCATCTCCTCTTCTCGTCCCAAAGAAAACAAAGAAAGAATAGTGCGTGTAACCATGTCAAACTCAAAATGAATTGAATTGCCAAAAAATTGAGTAAATCCCCAAATACAGTCAAAATTTCATCTCCTAAAAAAACATAAAGCATGAGCAGCAAAACCGGTGGCTGGAGAAAGGATTACTAACCGCTAACACTCATGTCGGAAACACTGGTATCCAAAGAGCAGCTAACCCGACTCTTGTGGGTGGTCTTTACCAAGCGGCTATGGGGAACCGAGAACCAAGCAGAGTGTACTCGAGGTCCAGGGAGGGAGGTCGCCGGGTAAAGAATTGAAGAAGCCATAATTAGAGTTGAGAAATAAAGAAAAAAATGAAGTTTGTGTTTGAAGTAAATTAAAGAAAGGCCATGAATTTGAGGGCGAATAGAGGGATCAAAATGAGGCAATACGGAATAAAAGGTAGGCGAAAATAGAGCATCTGCACATGCGAGTGGGGAGGAGATACCGAAATTGAGAAGTTTGTCACGTAGTTGAAGAACGGAGAGGCAAGGAGGTTAGGTGAGAGTGACCAAGCGGTTATTGGAAGAGGAATTATAGAAGGAAAGAATTGAAGAGATGGTGGGGACTAGAACCGAAAAATGGCACAAGCCATCATTCACCAACGAGAACTCACAGGCCGGTTGCTTGCTTGCTTGTCTTGTTTCGGAGAGTGGACATGAGTCCCATCGCACTTTCTCATCCAGCTTATCTTTTCCCTTCCATTTTTTACGGTGCGCTGAGTATGTGCTACGTGTCAGCTGCTAATTCGTTACTTTTTGCCCACCTGGCCTATTGGTGGCCTTATACCTACTTCTTTTGAGTTTTCCGGTTTTAAACTTCATATTTGTGCGTGTGCCGATTGCCAACGAGAGAAACCCAGAAACTCAACCCCCGATTTATGGCTCTTGTCCACCATTAGCACCAACTACATAAAAATAACGTTTGATACAATTTTCTTAAGAAATGGAAAAAAAAAAAAAAAAAATCTTGAACATGCTTTTTTCCTATTTGATTTATGGAGACAACTTACTATTTTAACTAACAGCTTATTAGTGACACTCGCCTATTAGCCTATTACTGAGGTTTGCATGCTTTACCTAATTTTTTTTTGTTAAAAAATAAATGGTTATTGCCGTAAACACTTATCCCCCGTTCAGGTATGGTTAAAAATAAATATTGGGCTAAGTGGTCCAGTTTTTCAGGCCCTCCAAGGAAAAATGAGGCCTACAAGTAATTATTGGGCCCAAGCCCGAATGGGGAGGTGGTTTGTTGATTCTGGGTGGCAGCTGGTGCAAAGAGTATGCTCGGGCCTAGGAGTAGGTGAGTATTTGGTTTGCCTCCCATCACGATGAACGAGCCATTTTGAAAATAATAAAATGAAATAAAATGTTAACATGAAAACTGATATTTATATTTTTTTAATTAAACAAAATTAAGCAGGCTAGCAACTCCCATTGAAAAGGAAATTAATTTGAGTGACAAACATGAAATGGGAAGTTGGAGCTTATGTGGTTGTTTGGATAAGTTGATTTAGATGTGGTGGTCCTTGCCTTACGACTTGAAATGGCCTTGTTATTATTAAGCATCCGCCAGACAGTGCCTCCTCTTCCTTTGATTTATCAACCAAACCATTAGGCATATTTTCCTTCACATGCCAATGCGCCCTAATCCTTTGGCCAAGCATGTGCCTCTTTCACTCTCATGATCTGTTTTCTGGGACACCCCCTGCCAACTGTAAACCTTTTATGTCAAACGTAGGTTGCTCCAATCATTTGCTTTGAAAAATTCAAGATTATCTCCAGTAAACAGGCCTATCATCATCATGTTGCTTTCTGGTTTGTGTCTGTTTAAATTTAGTGGAGTTCATTACTCTTTCTTCCTAACACATAAGTTGCTGTCTAGAACATACATTTGAGGGCTCACACGCTTGACATAAATTTATAGTGATGGGATTTAGCTGTTTGGTTGGAACTTAGGATAGTAAGAGCCGACAACAAATACAGTATACTGGTTACGTTACAAAATGTTGAATGCGTGCGTTTGTGTCTCTGTTCTCTCTCAGTCGTCTTCTTGCTGGCATGTTTCAAATGGATGGGGCCCTAAAATATCTGTATAAATTAATTTTTCAGACTTTTATATAGAAGGGTTTGGTTTTTATGCTTAATCATGTATAATCCGTATTATTCCGCCTAATCTTTTAGCCGTATGGATTAATTGATATTTCCCTTTCTGAGAAAACAATGGGTGGTACCTAAAGTGTGCGGGGAATAATTTATGATGAAACTTTAAAGCACGGTCTTTGTGGGATCACAGTGAGGAGGGAAAATTGAACCGCGGGAGAGGAAATACTCCCTTCAGTCTTAAATATAAGATAAAATTAATTTTTTTAAAGAGATTAAGTAGGCTGATTAAATTATATTTATATTTGTTTCTCTAAGCTAATTATTTTGACTAATAAACTTATATATAATATTAGGATACACAATATATATTATATGACATCATAATCTATTTAGCTTCCTTAATTTCTTCCAAAAAAAAAGAGTTAGCTTTATCTTATATTTAGAACTGAAAGAGAGAATAATAAATAAAATTATAATAGGATTTGTTATGGACTCATATATAAGGCCCATTCAAGGTGTGGCCCAACAAGAGACAACCAATATTGCACGGATGTGATGACACAACATTTGGGCTTGGAAGCATAAGAGGCCCAATAGTCCAAAGCCTAACCTTAAGGTATACTCTATAAATAGAGAGTAAACCCTCAGGTACACACCTTCTAAGCTCTCTCTCATCTACAATTCTGCCTACAACTGTGCACACACCCCAGCCCCTTTGGTTGTGTACAGTGATATTCTATTCTCAAATGTATCTCATCTAGAGCTGGCAATCAGGGTCAAGGCCGGCCCTCCAGGGCCCGGAGCAAGAAAAACACCTGTTTTTCAAAGCCCGACCCGAGATCAACAGGGCCAGGGCCCTGAAATTACTATACCAAATTTTAACTATTTTTCCTCCACTTTTTTTAAAAAAATGTAATTAGTAAATTACAATACGAATCATCCAATAAATAAGCAAAGTCACTAATTCATAATCAAAAGCAAACTATGTTCACAAATAACTCACATAAAACATAAAAAGCACATCACTAAGCAACATTAGTACGATGACTATTATTGTCGTCATCTTCGTCACTATCATTAATTTTAACGACATTTGATTGTTCTTCACTTTGAGTAGTAGCCTTTGGCTCATGCCTAAGAATATCATGAAATTCTTCTCTTGCATCATGAACACATCCATAATCTTTATTTGCAACAAATAATAAATCAAATTATAAAATTAGAGTATAGTTATTATGTATTTGTAGTTAAATAGATAAATAACTCTATAAAAAATACAAAAAATATATAAATTAATAAATTTAAAAAGGAAAAAAAGAAAAAACTACAAAGATTGAAAAGGATCCTACAGGTCCCCGAGGCCCTCCGTGGCCGGCTGTTTAAGCCCAAAGCCCGTCAAGGCCGACCCTCTAGGGCTAATTTCAAATATCTCGTCCATTTTTTTAACCGGGCCCTTAAAGGGCCAGGGCTTAAACAAGCCGGCCCGATGGACCTGACTCGTTTTGCCGGCTCTAATCTCATCCATAAATACCTAAAAGTGAGCTATTCAATCCAAGATAAATATACGAGGCCACCTAAAACCAAACACTTATGTTCTTATGATAGAACATAATTGGATTTAATGAATGCATGGGATCCTAAGTGGCACTAATGCGCCCTAACCTTCAAACACATCACATGCCCCTTTCACACAATTTCTCAAATAAGTCTAACTCGTTTACGGATTTGGAGGAATCAATCCACAATTAATGTTTATCTTCTCATCAACATCCTTTTTAAGAAGTGTAGTGATTGTTTGGCATGTGGTGTACCTTCAATTATCATCACAGCACGAATAAATTCGGTTCCAATTTTTAAAAGAAAAAACACAGTTCAATTGGGGAACCATTATGGTGACTATCACAAAGGATAGGTACCATTAACCTATCTAATCTGAACTATTTAAATTTGATCTGGATGGACTAGATTTAATATTTTTTAAAATAATTTTTTTAAATAAAAAAATTATTTTTTAAAAAGATAGTAGTTAAGAGATTATTTTTATTTTATATTTTTTTACCCATTAAAATATTTTTTTTAGAAAAATAAAAAGAAAAAAAATCAAATCTAGACGATCCAGATTGGATAGGTTGATCGTGCCTATCCAAAGAGTTGGATAGGCACCATAACTGGTTCCATTCAATTGGTGGGTAGATGGACCATTTCTTTCCCTGGATCTATTTACTTCTCCCTTGAATAATTAATTATCTTTTCCCATTTCAAATGTAGAAGCGTTTATTTTGATACTAAAGGTCAAAATTCAATTTTTTATCAACAAACCAATTGTTTAACTTGTATGTAAGGTGTTAAAGGAGTATGTAACAAGTCAGTATTTTTAATTTTACTATTTCATGTAGCAAATTTATTTTTAATTTTAATTTTTATCCCAAATTATCACATTTTATACAAAATATGTGTGCGTGTGTGTGAATTTGATTTATGCCCTTCTTAGTCAATTTCCATCTCATCTATCTTTTCAAAAGCTATACCAAACAGATGTCTATCAGAAACAAAAGCCACTTCTATCATTATTATCCCAAACACAAATCACATAAAAAAAAAAAAATCCATAAAAAACAAAAGTCACTTAGCAGGAACAAAGCAGGGACCTAAATCACTGGGGGACAAATATTTAACATAATTATATCACGAAAAAAAATTCAATTATTTAAATGATGCCTAACTTAATTTCTGAATATTCTTTCCAATTCATTTTACAGGTGTCCACCAACCGCCTTATATATGTCAAAAATAATTGTAAATACCACAACCACAGATATATACATCCATAGCAAGAAACATGTCATGATAATTTATAAGGTGTTTTATGTTGTGAAGACGCTATTATTGGCGTTTATAACAATATGTGACTCCATCAACCAACCCTGCAGGAAAATCGGGTCAGACAAACCTGGTTTCTCATCCTGTGATTCAAACCAATATTATACAAGTAGGAGGGAATGCTAAATCGGAATGGGCATCCCATCTTATCTCCACCGTTCAATTGATTTGACTGATGGCCAGGTGATAATGTAGTAATTAAATAAAAAATAATTCCATCTATATATAATAACGCATAGAATAAATAAATTCATAATAAGTCTACTTATTGACACCAAAACAGCATGATATATGAAGTTTTCAATGAAATAACATCGTATTCATAACTATAAAAGTACAAATATTAATTGATATTAATTGTTTTAAAAATATTTTCAGCAATTTTGTAAGGCTCAAAACTCATCTGGTTATGATATGAATTGTACCCGGCTTTTTGTCATCATCAATTTTTTTTTATTGTTTTAAAAATATTTTCAGCAATTTTGTAAGGCTAAAAACTCATCTGGTTTTTGAAAAAATCGTTCCGTTTTTTCCCCAAACTGAGTCATTCATGAGCATAATCCAACAATGTGGGCTCACTCTTTTTTAATATCATCATCTAATATAGGATTTGTCTTTACTTCTCTCAACACAGTTCTTTTAAAACTCAAACTTATAATTTAGATAAATTTAGTGGAGCCTTATACCGTTAGACCAATTATTTGTTGCTTCGCTTTTTTTCTTTTTCCATGATTCATTGGGACTCCAAAATCCAAGTAGCTGACACTCCAATGTAAAAGTGAAGAATTATTAGTTTTTAAAATTTTTCTGTCTGTCATTTCACTTTGGCAAATGACAGAGAGGGGACGAGGTAGAAATATGAGTTTTTCATGTTTTGGAGAAAATATCAAAAAGCCTTGTTACTCAATTGTTTTACATATATTGTGAATATTTATTAATCTTTTTAAAATCATTATGGATTTTGTCAAAACTCTAACTCTTTTAAGTAATCTCATTACTTGAATTGGTTATAACCGAAAACTCTGTGTCAATCATTTTATACATTTTGTCTGTATTTATTGATTTTGTCAAAACCATTACAAATTTCATAAACAACACAATTCATTTCGTTAATCTCATTACTCAATTGCTTACAATCCAAACTCTTTGTTAATCATTTACACATATAAACATTCTAACCAACGTAACAAAAAATAAATTACAATGAAGCAAACCCAACCTCAAGCTTTAACATTTCCCTCTACTGCAATCCAAATGAAAAAACGGCAAAAACACCCCCCAAAAAAAAAAAAAAAAAAAGCTTGAAATGTAGGGAGGTATTTCTGCAAAATTGTTGATTTTTGCAGAGGAAGGAGGTATTTAACAGATCAAGAGTGATTATTGGATGTGTTTCAAAACCCTCTTCTTCTTCGTGGACATATAAAGCTCAAGACCCAAACCACAAAGAACTGCAAGCAATTATCAAAAACTCAGTGATGGAAGGATTTATGAATTCCTACCTCAAACTAATTTAATCATAAACATGTTGATAAAAAATCACTAGAAAGAGTAGGTGTAAGGATGCCATCACCAATCACCATGCAATTTCCGATCAAAGCTAGAACAAGCAAAATCCTTGCAAAACGTTGTGCTTCTCCAATGTGACCTTCAATTTGAAGGCAAAGCTCCTACCTGAAACGTCTATCGCGTCATCCAAGCGACAGATGATCAGATGGGTTTCGCTCTCGATCTCCCATCGTGTTCCCAAAAACCAATGTTGTTCCCAAACATCGATTACATCATCCAGCCCACGACCACTCAAATGGATTTCGCTCTCGATCTCCAAATCCAAGGCTAGTCTAAAGGCCTTCCTTCCCAACATCAATCTCGTTGTTCAGGATTGCCTCTCATTCTTTGAATTTGACGGTCACCACATTCAGCCTGATGGTAAGAGTAAGATCTGGCGATTCGAGATGAAAGAGAGAGCCCGAAGGTAGATGCAGGCAAAGAGAAATGGGAGACAGAGAGGCAGCTGGGTGAAGTCATAGAAGCGGTCGACTTTTTCATGGCAGAGACAATTAGGAGGGGGAGAAAGATGAGAGTGAAGAGAAGGCATGAAGAAATAGAGGGTATTTTGGAAAGAAAAAAAAAATCCAAACTTCAAAAACTCAAATTTCTTCCCAATCCCCTATCTGTCATTCTTATGTATAATCAAACTTTTTATAGTTTTATAAGTTGAAATAGTATTTAAATAACTTTTTCTTTCCGTTATGTTCCTCCTCCCCCAATATTGGGTCATGCATTCTGCCTTTGTTTTTATTTTAAGCTCTATGGTACGGCCTTTACGGAATCAGCGGCCGGTCGAAGTTCCAAACTCGCAATTGTACTTTAATATCTCATTTCATGCTTATCAATTATCATAATCATTTTTTACTTATATGTCATGAACAAAACATCCCCGGTCCACAAACCCCAAAGAAAACGTCATTTAATAAAGTGGGCATGCATTGTAAGAAAAGACTTCCGTTTCCCACCTTTTAATTTTTTCCCTTTTTAATTATTGATTAATCGAAAATCACCACATCATTCATCACGCAATGGCAAATATAGCCTCCAATCATTAATATAATATATACTTTCTCTATAAATAAGGTCCTTCTAACTGGATTGTCAGGTTTTAGTGCCTGTTTGGATGGGCTTTTTGGATAAAAAAAGCACTTTTTTAATGCAAAAAAAAATGTCTTTTTAATTAATTTATGTGTTTAGATGATATTTTTTTTACGAAGTAAAAGTCACAAAAAAAGGCCAAGATGCTCCTTTTTTTAAAAGCTCCAATTTGGAACTTAAAAAAAAAAGCATTTAAAAAAAAAGCACTTTTTTTTAAAAGCTCATCCAAACGGGCACTTAGACTATAATTAAAAATAATAAACACGTAAGAAGTATAATTTTGCTGTCAAAAATACCCTTTTGTGCGAATGAGTAAGAGAGAGTAATATTGAGAAAGTTATGATAGATAATGTAGAATGACATGAGAGAGAACGAAAAGAATGAGTCAACATTTTAATTGCTATAATATACTAGCTCCGGTCCTAATTATAAGATCTAATTGACTTTTTTGAAGAGATTAAGGAAGTTTAATATGTTATTTAATCATATCATATGTTTTGTATCTTTATATTATATATTAGTTTATTAGTCAAACTAATTGGTTTGAAGAAAAAAATAAAAATACTCTAAAGTAATTTAATTAGCTCTCTTAATCTCTTCAAAAAAGTCAATTAGGTATTATAATTAGGACCGGAGGGAGTATGAAATTAATTAATGTAAAACGAGTAAAAATATATTAATTATTTATACTAGCTAAATTGAGACCAAGGACATGCCCATTAAAAAAAATTGACTTTATTTATAGAGGCCCAGGGGGTGATTAATTAGGCTCTAATTATTGCAATGATTAATTATTATGAGAGTCTAGAAGTCGAATAATCAAAGGGTAGATTACAAGAGTTAATTTACAAGTTTGAATAGAGAGGTTCGTGTCTCTCATTTATATGTTTTTTTTTTTGGTTGGGAAAATCTCATAGAAACCACTTAAAATATAAAAATTATAAATAATGTTAGTAAATTTAACAAATCCTTAGCTGAGTGAGACAAAAGGGTTGGATTATTTAAAAGAAATTATTTTAAAATGAAGTGTAGATCAATTTACTGCTTCAATCGTTTTATTTAAGCAGTTGTCATGATGAGAGGATTTGATTATTTGAAAGAAATTAAACTACTTAAACGATTATTAGGAAGGGGCTTCCGCTTTACTCCCGTGAAGCTGTGTTTGACTAAGTATTCATGTGGTATTTAAAATAAAACATATTTATTTAATTTCTTAAAATTAAATAAGTTAAAGACGTGACACGGTGACTCTAAAATATTTACAAAAATGATAAATGTAAGTCCTGCGTTTATGTCTGAAAGAATCGTTTTCTGCATGGCCGTTGATATTTTTAGTTTTACTGGGTTTTTGCAAGCAACGTACGTATATACATGAGAATCTTGTCAAACACGCCTCAACCTTGAACAAGATATGAAGATATGAAGATATGAATTTGAATTACTGGGTTTTTGCAAGCAACGCACGTATATACTGGGTTTGTGTTGAAGATATGAACTGAATTTGAATTATTATTTGAATTTTTGAATTATTGTTAGTATATGAATTTGAATTATTGTTACTAGAGGAGAATATGTTATCTATAAAAGTGGAATATTTGAAAGATTGTTATCTACTATTGTATTCAGATTGTTAATTATACATATATGTATCGTGTGTTCATGGATTTAAATATTTATTTATTTTACTAGAAATATTTTTTCCTTTTATTTTAAGTACTATATGTTATTTAAAATAAAATCATAATACGACTATTGAAACGAGAACCATATCTTTTTAATTATGCATCTATGTATCGTGAGTTCATGGATTTAAATATTTATTTATTTTACTATAAATGTTTTTTATTTTTATTTTTATTTTAAGCACGTGTTATTTAAAATAAAATGATCAATTAATGTTTCAACAAGTTTGACTTCCGATCCAATTTTATCAACATTATTGCACATAATGTCGATGAGGTCCTACTTTTCTCGTCACTTTTAATTCTTTTCATCTAAACATTGTGTCGTTGCTTGAGGGGATTATTAATAGTAAAAAAAGACGAGCAAACTTTAGGTCTGTCCGTCTCAATGACAACCACCTCTCATATATATATGTATCAATATATTATTAGTGGTATTTAATATAAGAGGCAGTTGAATTTATTTTAAGATATTAAATAAATTATTTAATTATAATATATATTGCGTATTATTAAATTATATATCATTTTATAAGTGAGACAAATTAATTTAGAAAAAGATGATAAATAAAATTATTTTGATGTAATTGATTTAACTTTTTTAATCTGAAAAAAAGAATCAACCGATAACTTTTATATTAAGGATCAAATGAGATATTTTTTTCCTACATGTGATTGTCTAATATTAGGAAAACTAGATTGGTAGGTTTTTTCCTCATGTTCACGAATGAAGGCACGTGAGAACATTTTAGTGGCAAGAATCCACCACGAGGGCAACTTTGTAAATGGAAAAAAATATAGGGACTAACTTATAAATATGTGATGATTAGAGGGATCGTTTTTGAGAAAGGAGAGTAGGGGGATGAAATTGAAACATAAATAGTAGAAGGCACAGGGACCCATAAATTAAATTATGCAAATGTTAATTGGGAAGATGTCGCCCCATGCAAGTGTGCCTGTTGGATGGGCATTGGGCAACATATACTTGAGCTCACACGCCATTAACAATTGACAATAGATACCCACATGTGCTCTCAAAAGTCTATTTCCATTAATGTTTTTGACAAAGCGATGTCTGCGAGCCTATGCCCGATTATTTAGGTCGGTCACAAGTTTAGCTTTCCACATTATTTACTTAACAAAATAAAATCATTTTGTTATTCCTAAAGTGCGCCTTTTTAGTTCTTTTGCAACGTTATATCTATTGTCTGTACTTTTTTACATCAAGTCTCTTAATTTATATATAAATACACATAATAATCATGTAAAATATTTATGAAGAAAACGGTATAAAAAGTTAACCGTGTATAATTTATAGGTATATATGAATTTTGACACAAAGGAGTGAGGGAAGATCCATTCCTCTCCCCTCAAACCAAACACACTTTTAATTTATATATAAATACATAATGTTTTGATATACAGAACACAAGTGTCTAACCTCAATGGACTAGTGAATGGTCTATGTTGGATCAAGTGGATTCCCCAATATATCTATCGGTTAAACAACAAGGAGAAGAGGGTTATTTAATGCTATCTATGAGGAAGATAACAAAAAATGTTCGGTGATCACTGTGCTACACAGGCAGAGGCGGATCTACATACATTACAAGGGGGGCACGTGCCCCCCTTCATTTTTTTTTAAATTTTTAAATTTTAATTATTTATTTTCCTTCTTCTATGTCTTCCTCAACACGCCTGGATTCACTCTGCTCCTTGGTCTTCTTTCCCTTATAAAAATACTTGCAGACACATTTTAGCATTGTGACCTCAACTGGGAAAGATCTGCTTCCTTTTTTGAGATACTTTCCTAACATTTTGTAGCATTTTCTCTGTATTTTAGGTGGATATTCCCGAAAAAAATTGTTTGGAGCATGTAGATTGCTAATTTTCTCGCCATGGGTATTTTATGGCTAATACTTGCTCTTTTTCTTATTGATCATGATAAAACTTGCAACTGATGACAAGTGAAAAAAAAAATTCGGGGGCACTGCCCCACACCCTCTGTCAATTGTGCCCCCTCCATAAATTTCTAGATCCGCCCATGTACACAGGTATGGCTCTTCGCCTGAAGGGTGAGGTGTGTGCACAATGAGACTGAATGGTAAGTGGTGAAATAGAGAATGGAGAGCATGCACATGATGGGTATCCTCTTATTTATAAAGATCGTCTAGGGTTTCAGTCCGCTAGCTGTGCGTACGCTCCTCAGGCAACATGTGCCTCCACGATCTACAAATGTCTGCCCCACTATCTATACGGTCCTGGATTATAGGCACGATCATGGGATGATTAACAATTTACCTGATTATAGGAGACCATGTCATAAAGCATCCTTATTGGGCCATATATCTGCCAGACCTATTATATGAATCTATAACACATAATTTCATATTATCAATTATTACTTCACTAAAAATATATAGAAGTAATATGATAAGAGATCTATATATGTATATAAATCAAAGTTTGAGGGTTATTCATTTAAAAATTTAAATTTCAAAAATTATATAGTCAACATCATATCATGCTTTATTAATAAAATTAACAATATATTTTATAATTATTTCTAACAAATAATTTATATATAATTAAATTACTAAGAAGATAATTTTAATTATTAAATTAGTTAAATATGAATCCAAAATTATATCTATATATATATTGATTAAAAGATACAATCATTGAATGAAGAAAGGAGAAGGAATTTTTAAAACGATTTATTATTACATGCTAATATTGTATCACAGGTGGTAATGGCATGGCCTAGGTCATGTCGCCAGCTCAGCTACGAGCTTTTAGAGGGGGAAGAGGGCTCTCTCTCTCTCTATCTCTAATTGTCACGTTCCGTCGCGGGGTGGGTGGGTGGCTCCCTCTGCTCTTCTGTCTGTAATTTTCGCCTCAAAAAATTGCCATGCTTTGCCCTCTCAGTTATATCAACTCCCCCCCTCTTCTTTTTGTGAATCATTTCATCTTTTTCTCCCTTTTCTCTTTTTGATTAGTGTCCGTGACAGGCTTTCCTAAGACTCATTTTAAGTGAATTATATTTATATATATCCTTCTCTGTTTTCTACCCCCTCTCTACTTCCTTCCCTGCAGTCCGTTGTCACTACAGAAGCGGAGATCCGTAAGGATTAAGCTGGAATCTGATCATATCATAATAGAGAAGAAAATTAGAAGATAGCGACCGGAATTGGAGAATGAATGGTGTCGCACACCTCGAACCAGATGACTCCGAATTTGTCGAAGTTGATCCCACCGGCAGATATGGCAGAGTATAGCTTTCTTCTCTCTCCCTCTTTTCCCCCCTCTCTCCCTCCCCTCGCCCGCTCTGATGATGTTGTTTTGGTCTTTGTTTCAGTACAATGAAATTCTTGGCAAGGGAGCTTCAAAGACAGTGTATGAATTTAAACTCATCATATCCCTTATAATTATTGTGACACCTGTTCTTGATCCATTTTTCCTCGGAAATTTTGAGATCTTTGGGTTTTTCTGTTGATGATTTTGTCGGCCGTGCCTGGCTTTCTCGTAATCTGCGCTCATTTATGTTTTCCTTGGATTCTGTAGAAATCAACAATTTTTGATCTTTCTGTTTACTTCTGAACTGATGCAGATATAGAGCATTCGACGAGTATCAAGGTATTGAAGTTGCCTGGAACCAAGTCAAGCTTTATGATTTCCTGCAAAGCCCTGAAGATCTTGAGAGGCTCTACTGTGAAATTCATCTATTGAAAACATTGAAGCACAAAAACATCATGAAATTTTATACATCTTGGGTCGATACTGCTAATAGGAATATCAATTTCGTGACTGAGATGTTCACTTCTGGTACTCTTAGACAGTAAGTTTGTTCTACGGTGCTCAATCTATTTGCTCCTTTTCCGTTACTTCTGTTGATCTTCTACTTTGAGATCTGTTTTGTTTCTTCTTTTTGAAACTCATCTATTGTTATCATCTAAAAGGTATAGGCAAAAGCACAAAAGAGTAAACGTCAGAGCGGTGAAGCATTGGTGTAGACAGATTCTGAGAGGACTTCTCTATCTCCATAGCCTTGACCCACCTGTTATTCATAGAGATCTCAAATGTGATAATATTTTTGTCAATGGACACCAAGGCGAAGTGAAGATTGGTGATCTTGGTCTAGCAGCAATTCTCCGAAAATCCCATGCTGCACATTGTGTCGGTATGTTTAACTTATGTCGCTATCATATTCGAAGATATCAAGAAGTTATTTAGTCATCTCCAATGGCAATGACAGCTAGTCGATGCCTTGTTTTGGAAATGATTTGGCAAAAACTTGAGAAACAACACAAAAAATTCTCCTGCTGTCCATGTTGTTTAGAAAATTGGAGGATTGATTAAAACAAGGGCCAGTTGTTATGGCTTGTTACTTCATAGTTTCATCTGCTACAGTGTTATAATTGCAGGAACGCCTGAGTTCATGGCCCCAGAAGTCTATGAAGAAGCATATAATGAATTAGTTGATATATATTCCTTTGGCATGTGCATACTTGAAATGGTCACATTTGAATATCCTTATAGTGAATGTAATCATCCAGCGCAAATCTACAAGAAAGTCATTTCTGTAAGATTGCTCTCTGTCTATGTGTGCCTGTGTGTGTGTGTGTGTGTGTCTGCATGAGATGGATTTTTCTGAGTAATCAGATACAACTGACACTTTATGTCTCCAGGGTAAAAAGCCAGATGCTTTATATAAAGTCAAGGATCCAGAAGTGAGACAGTTTGTTGAGAAATGCCTAGCAACTGTGTCTCTGAGGCTCTCAGCAAGAGAGCTTCTAGAGGACCCTTTCCTCCAAATTGATGATTACGAATCATTATTAAGGCCAGCTGACAGCAGGGAATTTGATGACATGGTTCCTCTCATCCGCCACCCATTATATGATTTTCATCGAAGTTATAGTAATATCAGTACTGAATACTCTAACGGATATGGCTATGATGGAGACTGGTATCCTCATCCGACTGAGATTGAACCCACTGGAATTGAACTCTTTCAATACCATAATGATGAACCCTCTGAAGATGTTGATATAAGCATCAAAGGCAAGAGAAAAGATGATGGGGGTATCTTTTTGAGACTAAGAATTGCAGATAAAGAAGGTTGGGTCATCACTATTTTATAATTGGTACTTTATACCCATGGCTTGTAAGTTTTGCTTGATCGCTGATTAGTCCATGATTAATTTATATTGCAGGGCACATTCGAAATATTTATTTCCCATTTGACATAGAGACCGACACTGCATTAAGTGTGGCAACTGAAATGGTTGCAGAACTTGACATGACTGACCAGGATGTAACCAGAATAGCCGATATGATAGATGGGGAAATTGCTTCCTTGGTACCTGAATGGAGGCCAGGGCCAGGAATTGAGGACACTCCCCGTTCACCAATTCAAAATTTCTGCCACAACTGCGCATCTAATCATACTTCCAGTGGTTCCCTCACGGATTTTCTGTCACATGATTCTGGCACGAAGAACGTGCAATTTCTTCAGTGCTGTAGGCATAAATGTGCTTCAATGCATGGACGGTTTGAGGAGATTACATTTGACTCTGACGATTATGACAATCATCATGTTAGAGAGAATGCTGATGCACCTATTATATCCAGTCAATCAGACTGCCTGCAGTATCGGGAATTATGGAATCAGCATGAAAGTCGTGAACTTAGTCCAGTGGAATCTGATAGAAGCCACTCTGATGAACAAAATGAACCATTAGATAAATCAGTATCAGCTGAAGGTGAGGGATACTATGCTTGGGATTACAAGTTCGCACGCAATGTAGGAAATTCCCAGCGGAACTTGTCAGGAACGCATTATTTTACCCCAGTGGGTTCGTTTTATTGTGATCTTGAGGAAGAATGTGAGAGAGAGATCCAGCAGGAGCTAAGATGGCTCAAAGCAAAGTACCAAATGGAGTTAAGGGAACTCAGGGATCGACAGCTTGGGCAAACAGTAAAATCTTCGCATGACAGTAAGCACAAATCAGCAAAACCTTCACAAACAGACACTTTTGAAAGAGGAAACAGTTTGAAACCCTTTGCTAATTGTGGTTCCAGTGGCCACTCTCACTTCAATAAGAGCAGCCCCAATTCGGACACCCAAAGGGCCCGAAATTGTGAGGCGATGGATTCCCCGAAAGGTGAGGTTACTGCCAAGAGTATTTGCACAGGCTCATTGATTCCCCTCTCCCTACACAGGACTGTTTCCCTCCCAGTTGATGCGGTTGATATGTAAATTATGAGGCACTTGATGATTCTTTTGTAGATTTCATAATACATTCATAGAGGCTTTTGATTTTCAGATCTCATCCCTTTTCTTCGGCCTCCTAGGAATTTCAATACGCCAAGCTTAGTGTACTCCTCCAAACGCATCAATCAGTGCGTTTTGTATTCGTAGAAATTAGACTTTAGTGACGATTGGCGGTGAATGGGGAATCGAATAGGAATTGAGGGACTGTATGAATCAACGACTTTAAAAGAGTATGCGAGAATTGGTTTTAAGGACCGATCGGAAAGCACATCTAGGAAAGAACACTTGGGTAAAAATTTACAGTTTATCTTCAATATTCTGCATTTTTTTTTCCGTCGCTCATATATTTTGCAATCCAGATTGGTGAATATCTTTGCTGACAAGTCCTTAATCCCAATTTTGCCAAATGGAAAGAATCAACAGCCTTAGTGGCAGGAACATCACGCAACGTGCATAGTTGAATTAATTGGATGGTGACAGTTTGGTCAAAATTTACGTATACGGACTCCGGCGGGAGGGACCCAAATAATGCGCGTGACGATTCAACCGTTGAGACTTTGACCCTCCCCGTACGAAGATGTCCTAACTCCTAACTTGTCAAAATTTAGATATAAAACAGCCCCCAGCTATATTAATTTACATGACTATACTAATAATAACTGAGCTGAGAAGTGTTGTTATACTGGTGAGATGAGGTCGGTGGCATTAATACGAAATCTCCATGTCAATAATACTCATGCCATGTTATGCGTTATAAGAGATGGAGCTGTACGGTGCCAACTGCCAAGGCCATCAATTCTGGTGGGGCCTCAACGGCTCAGCCCATGCGATGGCTCTGCTCCACGCTGACCCCTTCTCTTTTTCCTCTCAATCATGAAAGCAACGTGTGGGGCCAACGAGGTTGACATAATTGATTAAGGCGTTAAACTTCACCCAAAAGGGAGGAGATTCGTACTTGCTGATCGATGTATCGATGTGAGGGCCTCATTGGTGGACAATTTGTAAGTACTTCTGTAAACGCTCTGAGAGTCTAGAGATATGCTCCGCCTCTAATGGGATACTTATGTCTATCTCCACCTAAAATTTTTATTATTAAAAACAGAAAGAAAAAGAAGCAACGGTGTTGCCTTGGAAAGATTATCAATTAATCAGGAAAAGGCAATAAAGAATCACTCCCCATGGCCCACCCAAAGAAACGTATGCTTTTCTTGTTCTGGTTCGCAATACTAGAATAACTATTGTTCATTAGACTGGTCCACCATGTCCCAGCATGGTCGTAGAAGTCTCACATCAAGCCGGATGAGGGGGTTTCTGAGACATATATAATATGGGATACGCCTCTTTTACAATCTTAAACATTTTACATAATAGTTAGCGTCTTGTAAGGTTAAGCGTGCTCAGATCAGAGTGACCCCTGAGAAATTCAAGTTAAGTTCCTCGTGCTGAGGCACTCTGACTGGGACATATATAATATAGATGTGGTGGCCCCTTTAAGCATCAGATTCTCTTAAAAAAATTATCAGTTTTGGAATAATACACTTACCATAAATACACTTTCTGCAAGCCGAAACAACACTTCTCTCACATACGCTAAGAAAAAATTTCTTCAAGAATCCATACCACGTGTGTTGGTAAAATCCAACCTTTTAAGATGACACTGTTGTTATTGAAATAGTGTCGCAACTAGAGGTGAGCAAATCAAAACCGAAACCGAAAACCAAACCGAATAATTCGGTGTTCAATTTTTGCAATTTTATTTTGGTTAAAACCGAATAACCGAAATTTTTTATTGCATTGAAGGTAACTGTTGACATATAGTAGATGCAATGCAGATATCTTTGTAAGTAATTTTTCATTATCTTTGTATTTTTTTAATATTTATTAGATTATTTTTCATACAAGTGAAAATCGATATATATTAGGTACTCTATGTAAAGTATATTATAGTCAGGTTACACTCAATAGTCAATATTGTAAATTGATTTAGCAAAAAAAAAAAAAAAAAAAATTGGCCATGTTACGAATTAATCCAAATAAGAAGGTCCAACTTAAACCCAAAAAACCGAATTAATTGCAAAACCAAACCGAAATATTTCGGTTTTTCGGTTTCAGTTTTGAAAATATATGTAATTCGGTTTTAATCGAAAACCGAATGCTCACCCCTAGTCGCAACCAATAGCTAGTGAACTTGGACCACCAACTCGCTAGTGTGTACAAATTCTAATCTTGCATAAGAGGGTAATACCAATAACATCATCGACGTCATCATTTTTGTTTTACTATGACTATACAAATGACCTACAAAATACAACCACGGTTCTCTCACTTTATGCTAGCACGCAAGTACCTCATCACAAAGGCCGCAAGAGTGGGTAATCTTCAAGGAGTTCTCGTTCTGATAGAGTGTCGTTTTCATTCTGTGGAGTCCATAAAACCTCAACTGCCTGGAATAAATATTAGCATGGAGTGATATGGCGTTAAGGACATACTATTACTAATTAACGTTAATAAAACGATTGCCAGAATATCACAGGCCCTTACTAATAATTTGTTCGAAGAAATGGATCCAAGCTTTTGTAAGGCTTCCTTCAAATCTCCACTCCCATTGATGGCGGGAAGCTTATGTACTCCTTCGGCTGCTGCCAAGATTGTAATCTGATATTTTGGAAGACAGGCAATGTCAGAGGAAGAAAAAATACGAACCTCGCTCAACTACTTTTACCTTTTTATAATGAGTGACGGGAGGAAGTTGAGAGCAAATTATGTCTATCTTCTTCATGCATACTATAGAATTTCATCTTTCCCTTTTCCTTTGAACAGTTTTACAGGAATTAAACACAGTTTTTCAAGCCAAAAACAACAAAATCCAGAGACATTCTTCACTATCAATAGAGACACGGTCAAAAAATAATTCTTTGAATGTAAATTACAATCTAGCGACATTCTTGGCATCTCAGTTTACTATAGCAACTGAAATTTAATACAGCAAGCTACATATGCTGCAAGTTTCTGCGAAGGTGAACTTACTGCTCTATTGTTCTGACATCCACCACTTTAAATCTAGAGATTTATGAAGAGCAAAACCTATGAGCAAGGACTTTCAATATGTTCAGATTAAATTATATATAATCTTTTCCTCCTTTTCCTGTTGCTTCTTCCTCCTCCTCCTAGTACCAATGCTTGTTCACTGATATGTAAATTGTAAATAAATGAATAATTAGGGGAAATTGTTAGTTGGCTGAATAAGGATTAGTTAGTTAGCCGTAGGGTCAGTTAGGATTAGTTGTCATTCTGTTATTCTGTTATGAGTTGTATTAGACAGTTGCCTTTAGAGTCAGTCTCTATCCTATATATAGATGAGGCTAGGCTAACAGAAGGGGATGTTCAAATTGATTGTGTTGAATATGATGAATGAATGAGCAGAGTGCAGCCGTTCTGCCTCTCTCCCATCTCTGTTCCCTCCCTTTCTCTTCTAAATTCTACATCCTCCTTATCATTCACACAATTTCAAGCACCTCAATGAATTTGAAACTAATTAAAATATCATCTTGCTTCAAAACTTTTCTATCAGAAAGGTCAAAAAATCTACCAAAAATCAACTAAGCTTAAGTCAAGAATAATGCCAACCACAAGACAACAAATCATGTCCATGTCTTAATCTCTAAATACCAATTTCAAATGCCAATAGAGATATTACCAATAACGCATCAGAATAAGCATTTTGCATGCTGGAATACAGCCCATCAAAACCCAAATCATGATAGTTACTCAGAAATAAAATCAGACCATACCACAATGTACTCATTGCTAAATCCATTTGCTCTTTGGCTTCTTGTGCTTTGCCTTTTTATATTGTTCACATTGACAAGTGTCTCTTCATCAAATTTTCCACGCTCTTCAATTGAAAGCTGATTGAAGCGTTTCTCCCCATCCTCAACACTCCGCTTTAAGTCAACCTGCAATAGTGCTAAGTAATATCATTACGCACTGTCAACTTGTCTCATATGGAGTTCTGGTTTGTTCCACCACCAGAGATGATAACTTATCTATGTTGCAGTTGCAGATATTGCACAGATTGAAATGGGCTTTTATTTCATTCTTATGCAAGAAGAGGCAAGAAACATACCACCAGGCCTTCGATAACTTATCCTAGGAAGAATTAGACAAAGATGAGGGCCCTATATTAACAAGAAAATAAAAAAGAAGCAATACACAGCCCTGTAGTGACAGAGCTGTTAAAGGAGAGAGAGGAACTGGGATCAAGTGGAACATTAGGAATGTGAGGGTCCAGTGACACAGGTCAAGAAATATGTGCATTGTGCTGGAGATTCTAGCCTCGGGAATAGATAGGATTGTGGGTTCTGAACTGCTGTGCTGTTTTCCCTTCATTTTCCATGCCTGTAGCTACAAGCAAAGACTTTCACTCTGGCAGACTCTTCTTTACGGAATAGTACTAGAAGAAATTCATCAAAATATCAGATGCTCAAATTTCATTTTCTTCCTTTAATGAAAGGAGAAGAAACATCTTATAAACATTCACATTTTCCATGACCTCTTACATATCCAATAAAAATCTAAACATAGGTATCTTACAGAAAGACACAGCTAATAGAACTTGAAAGTTTGTTATCCGTTCTAATGCTTTAACTAATAAAGAGAAGTGAACAATAAACATAAATGAAACTTGTTACAAGATTTTGGGAGTTATCGACAACAGTAGTGTTAAGATTAATGTCCTATGCAGTGTCAACAATCAATAAACAAAACGAGCCACTGAAAGTACCATGGCATTTATCTGTATGCTCTAATGTGAGAAGATAAAAAATGCTTTTAGGTGATAAATTCACTTACGGATGAATATGCTGAGATACAGTAATCCGGATGTCGAAGCAAAGCTAGTGTTGTCTCTGTAACAAAATGTAAGATGCGAAAAAGTAGATCAAAATAGAAAGTATGTATAAGATTGAGAATATGAACTAAATCATTATACTTAACAAACGTACCTGACACCACTTTTCATATAAACTTATGTCTAAAAATAGTTTGTTATTTCCATATGATACAGTTAAATTTAAAACCTCGTACCATTTCCAGATAGTAATCATGCGCCAAAGTGTAAATGCTAATTTACAAATAGAACCTTTGTTCTTATTTTCGTTTGAATTTTATTGTTTTAAACATTAGTTATTTGACGGATTTTATTCACATAAACCAAATTAATGAGATGCACCTCACATTTTTTCAGAATTTGTTTCCATCAAATAGAAGTTTAAGTTTCTTATGAAAATATAAGTTCAGGGTTCAACTAGAACAGAGGACAATATGTCCTCCAAGAAAAACTACTTCAAAAGTATTTGGCAACATCCATAAATAATACCACGAAGACCAATAACATCACAAATCACTGATATTTACAAGGATATGCTGTCCATCGATATCCAGCGATATTTCACACACACAACATAGTATCTATGCGCACAGGTTCAATAAACCTTACATAAATTCAATGTTATCCCATGTCATATATAACAAATTGGAAAAAAAAAAACAAACAAAATGTGAAGAATAATCCCCATACATAGAAGGTTCACCTGTCAATACATAGCTCAAACCTTCAGGAGATGATGTATCTGCAACTTCTGCAATCCTATTCAAATCCTTCTGAAGCGAGCGCCCCGTCCCCAACAACCCAACCTTCAATATACAACGATGTTTGAAACTCAGACCCACTTTATCATTGAAATTGTAGCATCGACATTTCAGAATTCAACACAATAACTGCTAAACATATTGAAAATTCACTTTCTAAAGTCAAGTTAAACACCACCTGGCCACCTCCATTCACCAGCCAGGGGCATTTGACTGGAAACAGAGCATAGTAGATTATAGCAGCACAATGAACAACCAAATTAAATTTCAGCGCTAGTATTGGTTTCAGGTAGTTTTAAAAACTTTCAAGTGCAAGAATTTACCGCACCTGAAGCTTGAGCACACTAGTTTTCTCGGTGGCAGTAAGTAGACTACCGTCAGACCGATCTGAAAGAAACCCAGAAACCAAAATAAACGCCGTGAAACCCATCAAGATGAGGAACAAACTGGACCCAGCACCAACTCCAACGTAGAACCCGCCACCGGCCCCACCAAACCCAAAAGGAGAAGGCGCATAATACGGCACCGAGTACATAAAGCCCGAGTTGGATGACCTAGGTACAGAATAACTCCTCGAAGACGAGGAAGACGAAGAATGTGAAGAGAATGACCTTCCGCCCATTCGACCTCCAGATGCGGCTACTGCCGAGTTGGGATCATACATCAATAAAAGCCCAAGCAAAACCGCAGCTATCGCGGGTTTCCTCAAGGCCTTTAGAACATTCAATATTGTATTCGCGATAACGTCGAACGGAGTTTTAGAGTATTGTCCATCAAGGGGCTCAGAACTCATCTGTACAGCGGGCTTTTGCGAGAATAAGCATTTGATACAATTATGCGTCGGTGAAGCTTTCAGGCGCAGTATTGAGCAGAATTTAGGTGGTTGAACGAACGAGCGATTTGTGTAAGGGATGCGGCGAGGGAATAATTGCAGAGGGAAGGTTTGGTTCCATTTCAAGGAGTTAACTTCAGGTAAGGAGATCGTGGCCATGGAGGAGGTGGGAGTGGTCGAAGAGTTTGGGTCAAGAAGAGAATGTTCTTAAAAATGACAATAATCCGATTAGCATCATTAGCGTTTGCCAATTAGCAATTAGAGATGAGCAAATTTCGGTTAAGAAAAAATTAGAGATGGGCAAATAACACTACGCTTTGGATTTTGTGACAATCTGGGAATCTTCGAAATAGGCCAGTCGTGCCCATTGATGTCCCCGTAGATTGCCAGGCCAAGAATGTGGACCTCATTTCATCTCAGGATTAGACCAAGATGCACGTGCCCCATCCTCATGCACGTGCGTATGAGTATCTCTCAGTAGGCCTAAGATCATATATGAAGGATGGCTAAAGGATCTTCTTTTTTATACTAGGATGGCAAAAGAATCTAATGATCTAATATAGATGCACATGTTGGTGAAAATACTTTCAATATAGAAATATCACTAAGATAAAGAATCTGTGTAATTAATATGCATAATCTATAAACATATGATAGTCTTGTCATGCTAAGAAACCAATAAAAACTCACAAGATCAGAATATGGTAATGAACTTTGAAGAAATCCGGCCCAACTTTCGTTGTGTCTTAAGACAATTTTGCTCCCTCTATATGGATGCCCAAGGATGATGAGCAATTGTCTCCCTGGATAGGATTATTCGTGGAAAGATGGCTCTCTCAATCAAGCCCAAACGAATCCAACGAGTAATCGATGTGACTTATGGCAAAATGCATTAAACTATATGTATGGAAGCGTAGTATTAGGAAAAACGAGATTATTTTTCTGTCACACGCACGTTTATTTATAGACGATGAAATAATCAGATGGAGTCCCGTCGGTGAACCGACACGACCAGCGGTAGCGAACCGATGCGACTTCTTATTCATAACCCATGGGATTATACAAAAATCTAACAATCCCCCACATGGATAAGAAGTCAGTCCATCGTGACTAAGTGAAAAATAAATACGTATGCAAAGTGCGATTCCTCTACGAGCAGCAACTGCATCGAGAAAGGTAGGGGTTACCTTTGAACCTTCTCTAGTAAAAACCTATCGGATATATTGGTCAATCGGTGGACGCGCTGTCTTGAACCGTCGACCTTTTAGTGTATACCAAGACAATAGGAGTTACACAGTTGCTCCTCTAGCATCGTTGGTTCTCATGCTGTGTCCATTTTGGCCCCGGACACCGCCCTGTTCTCGCGAGTGTTCTAGAGAATCGGCCGTTTTTAAATTCTCATAGAAGCGGCCCGCACTTCACACTCACATAGGTGATTCCTTGTGATGTAAGTCAACATACATCATCCGAACACATCGATTAAGAAACCATTAAAAGCTTAAAAGCTTACCCTTATATATATGTACTTGTCTTGTCTAGGAATGAGTATGAGTTTAAAACTCCACAAATGTTAGCATCGATCATCACTTAGTTGTCTCTTTGAACCTAGTTCATGGGATCTCCACTCTTTTAGGTAGAGTTACCGCAATAATCAACAATGGATCGGCCTTAAACCCATTCCTTTGGACAAATTTATAACTAACTCTCTAGGAATCTCTTTAGTCAATGGATCCGCTATATTCTCTTTTGATTTCACATAATCAATTGAGATGATTCCATTCAAAAGTAGTTGTTTAACGGTGTCATGTCTATGACGTATATGTCTAGACTTACCGTTGTACATGACATTCTTGGCCCTACCAATAGCTGCTTGACTATCGGTATCATAGTGTAGACACACCGGCATTCGCTTTTGGCCAATTAGGAATGTCTTCAAGAAATTTATGAAGCCACTTGGCTTCCTCACTCCGCCTTTATCTCGAAGCAATAAATTCTCGCTTCTATAGTTGATCTTGTAATGCAAATTTGCTTGGATGACTTCCAAGACACTGTACCCCCCCACTAAGGATGAATACATAACCACTTGTGGATCTTGTATCGTTAAAGCTGGTGATCCAATTTGCATCACAATACCCTTCTAGCAATGCAAGGTACTTCTCATGATGAAATACAAAGTTTTGAGTATGGTTTAGGTAACCCAAAACTCTTATCATAGCTATCCAATGAAGCTCGTTTGGACTACTTGTAAAGCGACTACACATGCTTACTGCGTAGGCAATATCAGGTCTAGTGCAGTTTATAACATACATAAGACTGTCTAACACTCGAGCATACTTCTTTTGTCTTTCAACTTCGTCAATATTTATCAACAGACAAAGACTAGAGTCTATAGGGTTCGTCACAAGAGCTATGTTTAAACTCTTGAATTTCTCAAGAATTTTAGGAATATAGATGTTCTTGTGATAAAGCCAACCCAACAGATGTACTATGGATTTTAATTCCCAAAATAACATCTGCTAGACCCATATCTTTCATGTCAAAATTATTGGTAAGAAACCGCTTAGTAGCTTTAATCATTTGATTATTACTACCTGTTATCAATATATCATCTACATAAAGACTGATTATGGCAAAACCATTTTTAGTATTCTGAATATAGATACACTTGCCACATTCATTAATACTAACGTCATTTGATAACATAACTTTATCGAATTTTGCATGCCATTGTTTTGGGGCTTGCTTTAGTTCATAACGAGACTTTATCAAGCAATCGACAAAATTTCTGTTCTTGTCCTAAGACAACAAAACACTCAGGTTGTTCTAGATAGATCTCTTTCTCTAATTCACTATTCAAGAAGGCTTTCTTTACATCTATTTGATGTAATTCCAACCCATTCAATCCGCTTAACGCGATTAACATCCGAATGGATGTAATTCTTGTATCGTGAATAGGTATCAAAGTAATCTATGCCATCACATTGTAGCCCTTTTACTACCAAATTAGCTTTATACTTATCAATAGTGTCATCTGCTTTCATCTTCTTTTTGAAGACCCACTTAGTTCCTAAAGGCACATTGTCAAGAGAAAGGTCAACCAATTCACAGGTGTGATTTGACAAAATAGATTTAACTTTACTATTGATAGCCTTTTCCCATAATGGTGCTTCATAAGAGCCCATAGCCTTTCCATATGTTCGAGGCTCATTTTCCAACAAATAGGTCAGAAAATCAGGACCAAAAGATATTATGGTCCTTTGTCTTGTACTACGTCTAGGTTTCTCCTCTACAGGATTATCACTTGTCATAGTATCCTACGGTAGCACAGTACTGTTATCATTATTACCACTTGCTTCACTTACCTTGTTGTACGAAAATACATTCTCAAAGAACGTAGTGTCCCTTGATTCAATAATCGTATTAACAAGGATATTTGATACATCGGACTTGTAAATCAAGATGTGCACTACTATTAAGTACATAGCGAATAAACACACAGTCCACTGTCTTAGGTTCAATTCTCAACCTTTTGGGTTTAGGAATTGAGACCTTAGCCAAACACCCCCACACTTTCAAATATTTCAAAGAATATCTCTTTCCTTTCCATATTTTGTATGGTTTACTTTGTATCCTTTTGTGGGGCATTCTATTAATTAGAAAATTAGCCATTAAAATGGTTTCTCCCCACAACTTCTGTGGTAAATTAGACGTAATCTACATTTCTTACAATATGCAACATTCAATCACAATGATGCTATAAAGATTTCACATAATTTAGTAGTGATGCATACCTCAACTAAAAATATTTATTATATTTGGGTGTCAAAATAAAACTAGCAACATTTAGTTTCTATAATTATAAAGACAAATAATCAACCTTTGGGTTGATCCATAAACATCTTATAATAACAAACTTTAATTCACCCACATGTACAAACATAACATCAAAGTATCAAGATTATGGTTAATTGAAAAAACCTTAATATTTGGAATTAAAAAGATTTGGCTACTTTGATGACTAACACATCCACCATACTTAATTCCAAAACTTAAATATTTAACTTATCATAATATTTGGAATTAAAACAATTCATAAAGAATTGATCACTTTGGTGACTAATAAATCCACCATATTTAATTCCAAAATTTAAATATTTAGCATTCATATAATAGCATAAGACAAATTAGAAGCATAAAACAGAAAGGAAACCATGAAAGGTTTTTGTTTGTTTGAATCTATGTTCTAAAATCAGGCAGAGCCAATTTATATATTGTTAGATATTTTTCTGTCTTGTTAGAGAACATGTTCATCTGTGTGATTTGCTTTATGCTTCGCAACTAGATAGACATGATTGTAAAAGGTTTTCATTGATGAAATATTTTGATTCTCGGTTTTTCAATTGTGGCTTCCGAGTTCATAATTATGAATTTGTTGTTTTTATCGCTAAAATTGTCTTAAGATTGTTGGTGAAAATACTTTCAATATAGAAATATCACTAAGATAAAGAATTTGTGTAATTAATATGCATAATCTATAAACATATGATAGTACTGTACAAGAAGAAACCAATAAAAACTCACAAGAGTGCCGAATATGGTAATGAACTTTGAAGAAATCCGGGCCCAACTTTCGTTGTGTCCTTAAGACAATTTTGCTCCCTCTATATGGATGCCCAAGAATGATGAGCAATTGTCTCACAGGATAGAGCGGATTATTCGTCTTCGTAAAAAGATGGCTCTCTCAATCGAAGCCCAAGCGAATCCAACGAGTCTGCTTTCAGAATCGCACGGATGTGACTTATGGCAAAATGCATTAAACTATATGTATGGAAGCGTAGTATTAGGAAAAATGAGATTATTTTTCTGCCACACGCACGTCTATTTATAGACGATGAAACAATCAGATTGAGTCCCGGTGAAACCGACACCCCAATGATAGCGAACCGATGCGACTTCTTATTCATAACCCATGGGATTGTACAAAAATCTAACAAAGACAAAGCATGATATAAATTTAAAATGGGTAAAGGCGTAAAAATGTATATATGCTTTATTTTCAAGAGCGTTCAACACCAATGTTTTGTTTTTTTGGTGTAAAAATGCTTACGTAGTTAAGAAAGTGGAGCAAAACTCCCACCAACCGTTAAATGACCAAACGTCTGTTGAAGTAATTTAATTTTTGCTCAAAAAAGTAACCATCAAGATCATCTCCAACATCATCTCTTAAAACGTCATAATTCCTATACCTACTAGGAATTTTAATTTTTGCTTTCAAAATAAGAATCACCAAACCAATTACCATTTAGTAGCCTCATATTATTTTTGATATGGTTTTAGGATTGATACACTTGTTTGAAAATAATAAAATATGGAAAAATTCATAGAGGCGTCAATTAATTGATTGGCTTCAATTTTAATGTTTAGAGTCATTTCATCAAACACCAAGCATTCACATAAGCAGTAAAATCAACATAAACAAAAGTCAACAAGAAATCGAAGAAAACTCCAAGTGAGAAAACAAAATAGGTCAATTTAGAAGAAATTGTGCAATTCAATCTCATTTACAATTAACTGTCCTGATGTTCTTGATGTGGATCTACTTGATTTTCAACTTTATTTGTTGCGCAAGTCGTGAAAATAGCCTTTAGGATTACCTTTAAATGTGGATCTGTACATGGTTCGGCCATTCCCACCGGGAGCTTTCATAATCTTTCCGCTATTAGAACCACCACCACCACCAAAATCTACAACTATGTATAATAGCAAATACGAGAACAAGAGCCACACCTTCGATAACTAAATGCCTAACCTCAACATTTTCTTTTGCTGCACCATTCACATCTCCTAAGGGCCCGTTTGGTTCAAAGAATTTGGGGGAGGGAAAGGAATTTTGAGGAGGAAATGAACTTAAAAGAAGGGAAAGGAAGATTTGAAAGATGAGGGAAGATGGATTGAGTTGTTTGGTAGGAAGAAAATGAAGGGTGGGTAGTTGGTAAAGAATTAGGAAATGTCTATTTTACCCTCAAAAGAAATTAATTCAAAATAAAAAAGAAAAATGTTTTTTTTGCTAAAATATTTTTTTTAAAAAAATTTCTTGTTGAGTTCGAACTTTTGAGAAAAAAAATTCGCCAAATTCAAACTTTCCCGCCAAGTTCGAACTTCCCGCCGAAATTTGAATTTCAGGGGCAAATCTATCCAAAAAAGTGAATAGTGACGTGGGAACTTGAGATCCCATCAATTTTGGTGGGATCCCAAGTTCGCACATATGAGGAAGAGTGGTGGACCTGGGAACTTGGATTCCTGGGAACTTGGCGCACCAAACAGGTTTTTGGCCGGGAACTCTATTAAGTTCCTATTCCCTCTCCCAAGTTCTCTGAACCAAACGGGCCCTAACAAATCTTTATTAGTTGCACACAAATTTCTTGCGCTCTTGTGCCAATTTGTGCTTTTTGCACTCTCTATCAAAAATTTTGAACTCTCAAACCAATTCACGTTTTTGGTTCTCCTTAACAAATCTTTAGCGCTCCTAGACCAATTTATGTTTTTGGCGTTCTCCAACAAATCTCTTGCGCTCTAAGACCAATTCTCGCTTTTGGTGCTCTCTAACAAATCTTTAGTGCTCTCAAACCAGTTCACATTTTTGGTTTATGAAGAACATCTTTAGCACTCTTAGACCAGTTCTTGTTTTTGATGCCCTCGAACGGACGTTTGGTTTATTAATGGCTGGGAGTTTTGCTCCACTTTTTTAATCACGTAGACATTTTTGCACCCAAAAAAAGTATTTAATGTTAGGCGCTACTGAGAGCAAAGCACATATGCATTATTTACCCATTTTAAAATTTTAAAGTTGGAAAAACTATAAATTTGTTAAAATATATTAAAAAGTTAAGGAAAAGGGAGGAAATTCGTTTCAATAAATATATATTTTCCAAAATTTTATAAAATAAAATAATACTATTGAAACATGCGAACAATTTTGAAAAATATTATCCCATATATATTTTTAAATTATCGAATATAATTATCACATTGTAATTTTTTTTTTAGCTTTCTCATGATTTTAAGATGATTGGCTGTTTTTTTAAATAAATATTTTAAGAAAGAGGCCGGATTCACTCACAATCTAAAAACGGTAAAATCTCGCTTCTTTCTAAATTATACCAATATTAAACAGGGCAAGCCCTTACTTTTTTTTTTTGAAAAAAAAAAAAAGTTTTGGAGGGGTTAGGGCAAGCCCTTGCTGATAAAATGGGAAAAACTTTCATTGAGCCTTTGCAGGTGACTGGTGTATCCAGAGTTTATTGGGCCTTTCCTCCAAAGGTGAAAAGTCAGTGGCAGGTGGGTACAGACAGCAATTCAGCGCCTAGTGAAGGCATGTAATACAGTCCATTAAGCCTTCTGTCTTGTGATGTTACTTCTGGCCCATTACAGCGTAAACCCTAACCCTATTTTACAAAGCAATTACGGTTTCATTCATCCACGGACGTCTTGCTCTTGACTGTGCTCCTGTGCGTCTGTGCTCCCCTGCAATTCAAAGGTCAATATGGCGGATAAGGCGGTGACGGTGAGAACACGAAAGTTCATGACCAACCGTCTGTTATCAAGAAAACAATTTGTGAGTCTCTCAATGCCCATGGCTGATTTTGATTTGAATTTTGCCAAGAATAATGTAGAATCAGTAGCTCACATAGAATAATGATTTGCTGGTTGTGGTTGTATCAATAAGCAAATAAGTGCAAAGCTTGAGATCTGAAGATTACATATAATATCCTTGGCTTCTTTTTACGAGTTATTTCTGGGAGCATCTCGAATTTGTTGTGTTTTGTGCCTAATTTTTCTAATTAGATTAGCTTGAACTAATCTTTATTCCATGTTGTCTTGTTGTGCAGGTTATTGATGTACTTCATCCTGGTAGGCCAAATGTATCCAAGGTACTTTAATTTTTAATCATCTTTATGATGAGTTGTTGTGGGTAGATTTTGCAGAACTCGTATGTAGCTTTGGCAATTGGAAATATACTTTTTTAAAGTGTTACAATGCAGTTATACTCATGACCAATAATTTTTGTGTGTGGCATACAGGCGGAGCTTAAGGAGAAGCTACTAAGGATGTATGATGTCAAAGACCCAAATGCGATTTTTGTCTTCAAGTTTAGAACTCACTTTGGAGGCGGGAAATCAACTGGTTTTGGTTTAATTTATGATTCCGTTGAAAATGCAAAGAAGTTTGAGCCCAAGTATCGCCTTATCAGGGTAAGTTGACACGGTGCACTGGAAATTATCATCATTTTCATGATCTATAGTTCTATAGTGGATCAGTGGGTACTGGGTGATGAGTTGTTTCTTGTATTATGGACAAAACAGGAATTCAGTAGAAGATTCCCTTAGTTCCAAACAACTGACTCGAATTATTATATTATTGCTCAGTGCTCACTGCTCATTAAACTATATACTGCTTTATGACCTGGGATTTTAACCTATCTTGGTCAGGAAAAGCACCAAAATAAATTTTTTTTTTTCAAAAAATTTACCTAATTAAAGCATATTGGAAACATTTTACCACAGTAATGCAGTTGGTGACGTAAGGACAGGTCACGTCACTAGTGGCGTAAATAGGGTTCAAGCCACTGACATTTAATTTTTTTTTTTTAATAGTATATTGAATCAGACCCACAATTTGTGGGTCTGATTGTTCACTAGGTGGCGTGAAACAATGACGTGAAGTCGTGAACCTTTTTCACGTTGTGTCAGTGACGTAAACCTCTTTTACGCCACCAGTGGCGTGAAGATTAGTCCCGTAAAAAGTTTCGAATGTGCTTTAATTAGGTATTTTTTAAAAAAAGAAAACCTTATTTTGGTGCTTTTCCCTATCTTGGTCTGTATAGCTCTAAGAGTATCTTTTTTAGTATCAGTGGTATATAGCCTAGGAATGTAGTATTCTCTAGTGATTTCTGTTTGTCATTTCAATGGTGTTGGCTAGAATCGTACATAGTTGCATTGTTAGTATTTGGTATTCTTTGGAATCTTTGGAATTAGTTGTTGAATTTGCGTACAGATCTTTTTTTTAGCGAATCTTGTTATATTTACTTCTTTCCGGTCTGCGGGTTTTGTTGTTTAAAGACAATTGGAATCTTTTTCTGTTGTGGCAGAATGGACTCTCCACCAAGGTCGAGAAGTCAAGGAAACAGCTTAAAGAGCGCAAGAATCGTGCCAAGAAAATCCGTGGAGTAAAGAAGGTAAATATTGTAGCTTATTATTTTTGCTGTCTTTGTATTGTTATATTTTTTTAACTTGTGTCGTTTGTTGTGCAGACTAAGGCATCTGAAGCTGCCAAGAAGAAATGAGGTCTTAAAATGCTTGTAATGATTATAATGTTAAGTCCACTTTAGAATCAGTGTTCATCAATAGTGATCATTTTTTCGGGCAAAAAAAAAAAAATATCATTTTGGATATTTTGGTGTTATTGTTCTTTTTGCTTGTTATTTTAGATTGAGCACAGGAAGTGTACTTCTTGAGAAATTAATGCAAAACATGCTCCCAATTTTCAATTATTTCTTTTCGTGCTTAGGGGTGACTATTTTGGTTGACTTGGATACAGACTAGTGAAGGTTAATATATACAAGGTTTTCATGTTTTAAATCATACATAGCATATTGTAGCATATTGCAGATGCATTTTTTCTTTAGGGGTCTCGAAAAGCAGACGTGGGCATGCTGCAGGTTATAAGACCAATGATCTTGGTATGGTTTATAGTGGAAGGATGATTGGTGGGGATTTGGCAATGCTTGATGATGTCAGCATGACTCTTGCGGGTGTTTGAAACTGCTTTTTTAGAGTTGGATGCTTTCTTTGTATTGTTTTGACATTGGGAGACGTCCCATGGCATCAGAAGTTGTTTGGTGCCAAAATGATTTTTCTTGGTCCCCCCCCCCCCCCCCCGCGTAAGGTCTGTTTTCCCCCGTTTCTTTACAATCTGTTCATTATTGGTTTGGTGTATCAGGATGGAAAGTGTACCAACCGCATGAAATGGAGAAAATGCCAAAACCAAAAGAAAAATTGAATGACAGTGGTGGATCTTATAGAAAATTAATACTAAATAATAATATCCCACAAATATCATTTCTTTGGAGGTTTGCTCGAGGCATTGTATTAAGTGACTCCTTGCATAGCTGAGCAAGTGACCCGCCCAACTGCCCGCACCCCGCATATTTTTCTCTGGATTAAACCAGCCCAGATTGGACCCATCACGGGGGCTGCCGTACCCGTTCTGCTATACTGGTAGGCGGGTCACGGGTTGAGGGCGGGGCACCCGTGCCCACCCGTTTATATGTTAAGTTTTTTTATCCCCTCAGGCTTCAGTCATGTCACAGGTGAAGGCAGAGACTTAGCACGAGCTAAGCGGGTGCGAGAGAAGAGAGGACTCTGTACACTCCAAAAGCAATTTCAATTTGAAACTTTCAATTTTCAAACCCTAGCCAATTTCAATTTGAAACTTTCAATTTTCAAACCCTAGCGCCCTTGGTCAGTCGCACTCTGCCCCAAACTCATCTGATTGTTTCCCTCTATCTTGACGGCAACCAAATTACTATCTCCGACTCCAATCTCCATTCTCTGTCTCTCATCTCTCTCGGTTCCACCAACCCGCGCCGCGATCTCCATCTCAATCTCGTTCGTATTATTCGCATCATCACCGTCTCGCCGCTCGCAAGTCGCACTTGTTCCTCTCGAGTTCTCCGCCTAAAGCCGCTTGCCGCTATCTCCTTGCCGTCGCCACCCAAAGTCGATCACTGTGAACTCTTCTTCCCCCTCAGCGACTGGCTTGAAATAAGGATTTAGGGTTGGGAAATTCATTTACAAGGGTTATCGTTATAGAAGAGAAATCATACTCCCTGGGCCAAAAAAAAAAATGCATTGTATTATATTGCATTGAGCAGGTATTGTCATTATATCACGTGAAATGGTGATGGGAAAAATTGTCCTTATTTGGTCCGGAATAAGGATTTTGAGTTGGGAAATTCATTTACGAGGCTTATCATTTATATAAAAAAAAAAAAATACTCCCTGGGCCAAAAAAAAAAAAAGCATTATATTATATATTTTTTTGATAATAGAAGATGGCTACAAATTACATTAGCTAAAAAACTAAACACAAGGGGAAAAACTTCCCAAACTCTCCCGGGCTACTAAAGACATCGCATCTTTGGACATTCCATAGCAATCGCAGAGTGGTTTAACCCCTGCTTTGCTAGCACATCAGCAACACGGTTTGCCTCCCGAAAAACATGAACAACGCGAACCTGCCAATCCCTTCTCAATAGATCCATAATCCTAAGCGGCCCAGTACTTGCTCCGACGATTTGTTCACTAGCAAATTAACAAGCTCCAATGCATCGATTCTAATACAAGCTTTTAATCCCCAAATCCCAAGCAAGCGATAACCCTTCATACATAGCCCACTCCTCAGCCACCAATGCATCACAAACACCTATTTTTTTCATAAACCCGCAGATCCAGATTCCCCCACAGTCCCTTATCACACCTCCACATCCAGCCAAAGAGGAACGAAGTGCTACAGCCCCATCGACATTCATCTTATACCAGTCGCTCGGTGGTCTCTTCCACACCCTCATCGCTGCAGGAGCTGGGCAAACCAAATCAGAACAGCCATCCCAGGAAGAATCTGACGTTAATGCAAAGTACCTCCAGCCGTGGATAATATTCACTGCTGGATCAATAGGTTTGGAAAAATTCCTATCAAAATATGAAGAACTCCTCCACCCCCACAACCTCCAAATAGCCACACCAAAAATAATGCTCCATTGATCAGATACCCCAACTCCTCTCTTGCCCTGCAGATTCATCAGCAACCAATCTTTCAAACAAGGAAGAAAAAATTCTCTGGTAACAGAGGGGTGAAGCAACTTACCCCACATAATTTTGGCATAACTACAATCCCTCAGAATATGCAAAAGAGACTCAGTCCCAGCCCCACAGTGCCCACATACATCCGAAACAGGCCCCCATCAACTTCTACGTTCATTAGTAGGCAATTTATCGAACACCGCCTTCCACAAAAAGAAACTTAATTCTATTCACACCTTTCCAAGCCCACACCACTTTCCATTCCCTAAAAGAAGTAAACTGAGAGCAATCCTCTATAAGAAAATAAGCACTCCTTAGAGAGAATTGCCCATTCTTAGAAGCACCCCAAATCAAAAAAATCCATACCTGCATCCTCATGGGGAGGCATACCAGCCGCAAGTCTGCTGATGACCACAGGTGTCACAATTCCAGCCAACCTCTGAAAGTCCCAACACCCATTGATCGTCCAGTCGGCCACCGACGATGAAGCTTCATCCTCCGTCAGTGCCCTACAACAATAATCTCTCAGCGGAGTACCATCCACAACCAACTATCACTGAAGAAGCTGATCAATTCCCCATTCCTCACTCACCTGCCACTTTGTCCCCTTATCAATTAGCTCCTTAGAGGAGCAAACAAAATTTCCAAACTTTCGAATCACCTGATCTGAATGACAGCAAGGATTCCTCCTCTCTAAGCATATACCTCTTCTGAAGAATTTCAGCCCATAAACCAGATCCCCCATAACCAAATTCCACGCAACCTTAGCACCACACGCTTTATTAACGTATTCCACCGACGAAAACCTGTGCCACCAAATTGCTTAGGCCAAGAATACGCTCCCACCCTATGGAATGAAAGCTTTTTGAAGACTCATCATGACCCCAAATAAAGTTGCGCTGAATCCTCTCTACCTGAAGACAGATACTCTTAGGGATACAAGCCACTTGCATGGGATACAAGGGAATGGTACTTAAGACCGACTTAGCTAAAGTGACCCTCCCTGCAAATGAGAGACTATTCATTTTCCAATTGGCTAGTTTTGACCTAGTCCTCTCAACAATATACTGGAAATTCTCTTTAGTCTTCCTACTCCTTGACAGGGGAAACCCAAGGTATCTCCCAATCTCACTGGTAATTTTCATCTGGGTCACACCCCTAATCCGTTGTCTGGTATTAACAGGGACCCTAGGGGAAAAGAAAATAGAGGACTTTGACTTACTAATCTTTCCCCTGAAGCCGCTGAAAATTTGTCAAGACACTCAAGCATACACCTAGTCTGATCATCAGATGCCACCCCAAACAACAAGAGATCATCAACAAAAAGAAAATGTGAAACAACAGGACCAGAGCTGGAAATTCTTATAGGACTCCAACAACCATCAGCCACCTCATCACAAATCAAATGCGACAACTTATCCATACAAAGAACAAATAACAAAGGAGAAATATGATCCCCTTGTCTTAGATCCCTCTTAGGAAAGAAATACTCGGTTTGAGACCCATTCCAGAGCACGTTATACGACACAGTCGACACACAAGCAACAATCAAATTAATAAAATCAGCAGAAAACCCCACCTCCATTAGGACCTGTCGAAGGAAGTCCCACCTAATTCTGTCATATGCTTTCTCGAGGTCAATTTTCCAAGCCATTAGACCCTTTCTACTTCTACAATTACTCATGATATGCATAATCTCTTGTCCCACAATCAGGTTATCATGAATATGTCTACCTTTGATAAAACTAGATTGAAATGGGGAAATTAGATCATTCATAACCTCTTTAAGCCTTAGAGTAATAACCTTGGTAATACACTTATAATGCACAGAACACAGAGAGATAGGTCTGAAATGCGATACCTGAACTGGATTATCCCTCTTAGGGATCAAGGCGATTAAAGTCCTGTTTGCATCCCCTAGGAAAGATCCCCACCAAACACATTTTTAACAAACGAATAGAGAGCTGCCCCAACCGTGTCCCAGTTGTTCTTATAAAAAATGGCCGGGAATCCATCCACACCAGGAGATTTGAAACTGCCCATGGAGGAAACATCATTTCTGATCTCTACATCCGTAGGAACCCTTCCAAGACTCAACATCATCTCACTATCAAGCGCAGGGAAGCTTGTCCTAGTTTGGAGAGGAACATAATCACTATCCACCTCACCGTAAAGAGCGGCAAAATCTTTGAACAACCAGCGTTTCGATCTCCCTCCTCATTCACCAAACACCGAGTCATCCTTTAAAGCCAAAATTCTATTCTTCCTTGACCTCATTTTAGCTTTTAAATGAAAATACCGTGTATTGCGATCTCCTTCACAATCCAAAGGTCCCTAGACTTCGGAACCATTTGATTTCTTCAAGGGTCAGGATCTTATGAAGCTCCTCCTGAAGCTCAATCTCCAGATTGCACAAATAGTTGGAGACAAGATAAGAAGGAGAACTTTGGATACCTCTCAACCGTGCCAAAATCCTGTGAATCCGATTTTCCACCATACCGAAAACCTCTCTATTCCATCCCCTGATAGAGTCACGAAAGCCAGAAAGTGTTTGATTAAACTCTCTCTGCGATTCCCAATGGTCCGCAAGAAACGCATTATAGCCATCGTGTTTCAGCCACATCGCCTCGAAACGGAAAGGCCGCTCACTAGATTGCAACGCTTCCACCCCACCCACGCACAAATTAATAGGATTATGGTCGGAATATTTTAACCTAGCCAAAATGCGAACAGAACAATGCTGAAACGAGTATTGAGCAGGTATTGTATTTTATCATATTAAAAAAAATGAAACAACAAAAACGCATAAAAAAAATTTTGGAGCAAGAATTGTAAAACGCATAAAATAAAAATGTTCTGGGCCACACAAAAAACGCAACCAAAAAATCTGTTCTGGGCCCAAAAACTGTTCTTGACAAAAAAGCTTCTCTGGGCTAGAAAATCCTGTTAAAAAAAAAAACCACATATGTAAACGGGTTCCCTGGACCCGTTTATTCAAACCCGTTATGCCCCGTACCCGTTATGCCCGTCCCCGTGAAATTTAAACGGGCGGGCCGCGGGTTACCCCCGGGCAGCCCCGCCCGTCCGTTGCTCACCTCTAACTCCTTGTGTGAGAGTGAGAGAGTTGTTAGAGATTAAATCCTTTTATTATAAAGGAATGCGGGAAAACTTAGTAGTACAAGATTTCTCATTATCCTAAAGATTGTAAAAATAATCAGCAACCTTCTTTTCGTGCCGCGCACCATTCGTCAGATGGGAAACATGGTTGCCTAATCATTTTGACAGTTAAGTCATGAAGTTAAACCCACCTCGAAAGATACTAATCATTTTGACAATTAAGTCATAAAGTTAAACCCACCTCGAACTGAGTAAGGTAGAGTTGATTTTTATTAGAGATACTAAGGAAGTTAAATAAATTATTTAATTATATCATATATTGTGTATCTTTAGATTATATATCAATTTATTAATCAAATAACTTAATTTGGAGAAAGAATAAAATTATCTTAAACTCTAAATATCTCTAAAAAAATTTAATTTTATCTTATATTTAAGATTAGATGGAACATTTTGGGCATCAATGTCGTCATCACCTATCGCCGTAATATTTCCATTAAAAGCATCTCTAAATCATATCCAAATCAATCACAGGCAGGTGACTTTTCTATTTCCCAACGGAAAGCAACATTTTTTTTTTTTTTTTATAAGAGTATCCTCGTCCCACCTATCCCCGCAATATTTCCTGTAAAAGCCAGAAGAGAAAAGGAAACAGGAAGGTGACTTTTCTTTTTTTCTTTTTGGTCAAAGGCGACTTTTCTTTTGGGGGAACGGAAAGCGACATTTTTTGGGGCGTGATAAAGAGACAGGGATTGGCCTGTTCCTTTCTTCCTGGCTCAGTCTCATTGTCACTCTTAGCCTTTTCTTTCTTCCTATTCTAATCCATGGTCAAATTATCTCTTTCATAAAATATCATTATCCTTTTCAATCAACGTGGTTTTCATCGCTTTGACGAACGTCAAATAACTTCCTGCTCCTCATCGGACTGACTCTATCATGGAGGACGTTTCTGCTGCTAACGGTAACATGCTTGATAAATTTTCGCCCTTTTCTTTATCTGGGTTCAGCTGAATTTTGCTCCTCTTTACGTTCTGTTTGCTCGTCAAGCGTCAGTAGTTGATTACTAATAGCCAAGTTGTTACATAATTATCGGTGTTACTGTGTCTTGTTGTGCCAGCTGTGGAGGACAGAGAACACAAGTTCCTAACAAAAGCAATCGAAGAAGCATATAAAGGGGCTGAATGTGGCGATGGCCGCCCTTTTGGCGCAGTGATCGTTCGTAACGATGAAGTAGTCGTAAGCTGTCATAACATGGTTTTGAGAAACACCGATCCCACTGCCCACGCGGAGGTTACTGCAATACGAGAGGTTAGATTAACAAGTATCGCTTTAATTTTCTTCCTCATCAGTTTAATTTCTTGTTGCTTTGTGAAACTGTGGGTCTTGGAGTTCTGAATCTGATGGCTGATCGAAGTAGGATGGTCCTGGAAATGTTATGTTAGTGATCTTGCAGGGTTTGGTTACTCTGCTTTGATAAGCTTTTTTGTCTTTTGATTTTTGTCTTTGGAATCTTCCCATACGTGTCAATCTTATCTATTTTATGCTCGTCGTAAATTGTGATTGGTGTTAATTAATGTGCAGGCATGTACAAAGCTAAATCAAATTGATCTATCTGATTGTGAAATGTATGCGTCTTGTGAGCCTTGTCCCATGTGTTTCGGAGCAATTCAGCGTTCAAGAGTAAAGGTAGCCTATAACCTGCAAATCCCCTCACTTTCTCTCCTCTTTTGCTAAATTTTTCTTTTGTTGGTGATTAACGTTGAAACAGAGACTGGTTTATGGAGCAAGAGCTGATGCTGCCTCGTCATTTGTATCTGTCGGCTTTATTTCAGATGCACTGAGGGGCACTGGCTTTTATGAGAAGGCCCAATTGGAAATTAAAAAGGCAGATGGAGCTCTTGCTGTACTTGCAGAAGAGGTATTTGAGAAGACCAGATTTATGTTTCGTCCTGCAAATTAGGATCAGTCTCTCTCTCATGTGTCCTTTTCCAAAATAATAATGGTGCTCCAACCTTCATAGTTTTTACCAAATGGTGAGCCTTTGTTTGTGTGTGTCCCTGTCAATTTAATTTGATTTGGTTGTGTTATTTTTGAAGGTTTGACAATTTTCTACATGTTATTAAACGTTTGGACGTGGCCCGATTCTTCAAATGATAGCTGTCACCAATTTATTTCTTTTTTCCTTGTCTGGTTAGGAAACAGCAACCCCAAATTATTGTGCCAATCATTCATATAATAAATCAACTATTTACATATATTAAATTAAATCACGTGCAAAGCCTGAACAAATTATTTTGATTTCTTTATCATTCATGCTACTTTTCGCCTTTGCATACAAAATAAAAATACTTGCAACATCAAACGCCTACAGTTTGAGAAAAGATGACCTGTTTGCTGGAAGGATAAGCATACCCCTATTAGGGAGAAAAATTAAGAAAAAAGAAAAACGCTATCAACAGTTTTCGCTTCTAATAACTTGAATTCTTCATTCAACTTGGGTTCGCAACTCCTCTATTCTAGCCTTAATTTGATCCTGCAACAATTCCAACTGCTTCAAATAAGCTTCCAGTTCCAAAATCCTTTGCTTTCTTTCTTTCTCATCTCCTTCTCCCCCACTTCCGTATTGTTCTACAAGCTTCAATCCTGATCCTTCCACCTCATTAATATTGTTCAATGGTGACAAACATGACATCATCGTTTCCTCTATCAACTTCTTTATATCCTTGTTCTCCTCATTCAAACGCCCTAATTCCTCGCCATCGTCTTCCTCGCTATTTTTATCATCGGCATCAGGTTCAGGGCTTGATTCATGGTCTCGGTTCTTTCCCCAAATCCTTTGGGAAATCTCAAAAATCGCCTTCTCCTGGGGGCTCTTGTGCGAAACTTCCCTGCCGGAGTTGATTTTGTCTAAAATGATCTGGTGTTTTCTCTTTAATGCTCGAAGCTTCTGGACCACTTGATTCTTGTTGAAATCCTTATTCAATTTAGGCCTGGTTTGATCGTAGAAGAACGTTACGTCGTTTTGGAGAGATGTGGCGCCCCATCTGTTGTACTTGAGATAACCCATATATCCGCTCAAGAGTTCGATCTCGTCTTGCTTCGTCCACAGCCTCTGTCTCGGGGTATAAGAATGGCTGATACGCCGTCGTTTTCTAGAGCTGGTGTCGGTGTCGGGAACGCAAGAAACGCCGGCGCCGGGAGTAGCAAGGGCAACGGGAGTGGTTATAGTATCACCCGCGCATGATGTTGAAGGAAGCTCCTCGGCTTCGTGGAGGAAATGCTCGTTCTCGCCGACGTTCTCGTAATGATCTCCATCGTCCACAAAGTCATCTTCTTCCCCCGAAGAGGATGAGGAGGAAGGAGAGGACGCCAAGATCCAAGAAACCAACGGCGAAAACATTTCCGAGGAATAGTTCAGAATTCTTCACGAAGTGGACTTGCTCGATTATTTGAACAGAAGCCAGACGCTGCTCGTTGATGGTCGTTGTGCGTTTACCCAGAATAGGATGCATGTTCTGTCCTTTTTAATCCCCGTACATTAAAAACATTACCCGCCAAGAAAAAGGAAATTCCATTTAAGGATATGAAAGTCGATTAAATAATCCTTTATTTTGAAGTTCGAATTTAAACGATGAGAATATAGCAATCTTCTTAGATGCTGTCAAGAAAATCGTGCCTGTATTTAGGCTAGTTTTCATCTCTATTTGTCGGTCCATCTGATGGTTCTTATTTTAACTTAATTGCAAACGAAAAAGTTAATGGATATTGGATACTTCTTATGTGGCAGTGCCAAATATCCAATTTATTTTATCAAAATAAGGAAGGATTGAGGTGTAGATGAATGCTGAAAAAGAGGATTGATTTTTTGTGGCAATAATTTAGTTTTTAATATAAGATATATTTATATAATTTAATTCGATTAAGAAAATTACTTAACATGATATGTATTTTTTAAAACACCTTAATATCTTTTTAATTCTCGTATTTCCTCTCCTTTTTTATTATTATTGGGAGGGTATGCATAATTAGTAAAGGCTAAAAGCACGTTTGATCCTTTTATGTTTCTTTTCGGATCCATTTAGTCCCTTAAGTTTGTAAAGTCTTCATTTGGTCCTTAAATTTTACACTTTATTAAGCGGACTTAATGGAAAATACTAACTCAAGAATTTTAAACGATGATCACAAAGACTTAAATCTTTACAAAGCAAGCTTTACATGTTACTTTTTTAATAAATTAATAGTTTAAATCTTGTAAATTGAAATTTTAGATGAATGTAAGCAAACTTAAATGCCTATGTTCTTTGTCTGGAACATATACCCAAAGTTTACTTAAATAAATTTTCAATTTACAAGATTTAAAATATTAATTTATTAAAAAGAATAACATGTAAACTTCGCTTGTCGATTTAAGTCTTGCAATCATCGTTAAAATTGTTGAGTTAGTATTTTTCGTTAAGTCTCCGCTTAACGTGTTAACTTTAAAGGATCAAACAAAAGATTTTTACAAATTTAAGACTAAATAGATACTGAAGAAACATAAAGCGACCAAACGAAGATTTTAAATAGTAAATTAAGAAAAATATGATAAATGTGTCTGATATTAAGCATAGTAAGCAGGCCCAAAGCTCAATTTATTTGATATGAGCCCAAAGCCCAAACAAAATGTCCCAGCAATGAGGAACGGAGTTTGGTGTGAGGAGATGAACACAAAACCCCAACCTTATCCAAGACCCTTCCACAGCATATGCCGTGCCTTCCCATGGATCCCCTTCATTTCATTTCTCCTCCACCCACTTCCTCTCACCGTCACGCTCTTCCCTTCTCCGCCATTCTCTCTCTTTTACTCACTGCATTTCAGCACCTAATTTATGGCTTCTTGTGCTGCCCCGAGACCGGCTTTCTCCTTTCACCTTTCTTCCTCTTTACCTCAACTTCACCCTCCCAAGTCCAAGCTTCACCTCTCTCCTTCCAAATCCCTTCTCAATCCCCTCTCCCATAAACGCTCTGATCCTCCTCGATTCCTCTCTTTTTCCATTGATGTTTCCAAAGAAGATACTCCTACTTCTGGCTCTGAGCAGCTCGACTCACCCTCCTCATCTTCCCCTTCGCCGGATTCTGACAATTTCGATAAGCGTCGCCTGGAGGAGAAATTCGCAGTGTTGAATACCGGAATTTATGAATGCCGATCCTGTGGGTACAAATACGACGAGGCCGTTGGTGATCCCTCTTATCCCATTCCTCCTGGATTTCAGTTCGAGAAGCTTCCCGATGATTGGCGTTGTCCCACCTGCGGGGCTGCCAAGAGTTTCTTCGAGAGTAAAAGCGTTGAGATTGCTGGTTTTGCTGAGAATCAGCAGTTTGGATTTGGTGGCAATTCTCTTACTTCTGGACAGAAGGCTGTGCTCATATATGGCAGTTTGTTCTTCTTCTTTGTTCTCTTTCTCAGTGGCTACTTTATCCAATAGTTTGATCGCCCATATTGTTTGTTTTTCAATCCTGGATGATTATTACCGCCGCGCCTAGTATATTCGGCTTATTGTTTAGTTCAAGTTGCTATTTTTCTTTTTTCTTTTTTGAAAAATAATGTATCATAGACTTTTCCCCCAGCCATGTCGGTAACGTGCGTGCGTATTCAGAGGCCAAGTACTTCGCCAGAGCTAAAGAACATATTACTCATCTCTCTAATTTTCCAGTTAGACTTAAAACTTCAGCGTAATTCCCTGCCCTCCTAATTATGTTTAAAAAAAATGCCTTGGCAAGAGAAAAACATTGCAACAAAACCGCTGGGTACTTGGATAAGATTCGAATTCTCCTGATTATACTGTTAAATCTGTGTTTCAATGGAATTTGCTTTTCTCAAGTGGAACCTAGTCTGAGGTTCAACTAGATACTTCTTTTGTTTTTTCAATCCTCAGGCATCTCGGAAGTCCAATACTATGGATAGAAAAACCCGAAGGAGTCGTCTTGACTTTTTTTGCGTTTCTGTGATGAGATTCGATCAAACATAGACCTCGAATGGGATTCATCAAATGCAATAGGAACCCCTTATATCTCTCAGGCAATTGCATGCGCGTTGATGCATGAATGCCCCAGGATCCTAGCACTTGGATGTGACATTTAAGTTCATTCGATGAGGTTACTCCAGCAGGGCGCACAATTTTTTTATTTTTTATTTGGTTGCATTGTGTTTTAGAAATTAGGACAAGAAATCTCTTTTCATTTTGTTATCTTGAGGATGCAATCTATATTCATTCCCTATACTAAAGTGAAGCAGATTGAAGAAGCTCGTTGGTACTTTGCTAGCTGCTACTTCACCTTTCGTAGGGCGTATATGTATATAGGAGTGTTTCTAAGTGCCAGTCAGGTTTGCAGGGATCAAGTGAAGGAGCTATTGAAACAGATAAAACTTGCTTTAAAAGATTTGATGGCAAGTTTTTTTTTTTTTTTTTTTTTTTTTTGATAATAAAAAGTTTTGGAGGAGTTCGACATCGGGCCTCACTCACCAAAGAGACGGCCCCCAGGCTCTTTGAACACTTAATAGGGACTTACGAGATCGTGGTAAATTCATCTCAGAGATCAATGCCCTTGCAATTATATCTATCAATCCTCAGCAGCCGTGACTGCCTCTCTTGTGAGAAACTTTTTTTTTTTCGCTTGCATTGCTGGTTGGAGTATTTGAATTTATTTTTGGGCCTGTTTGGCGTAGCATTGGGGTCTAAAAGCCCAACGGGAAAAATGGGTGTTTGACATGGTTTTTATTTGTGATGGATTTATAGTAAAAAAGTCACTTCTAATAGAAACCATAAATTACAAGTTCTCCTACCAAAAATTCACTCTTCTCACAGTTATTTCAAATATAAATAACATTTACAATATGACTTTTATTCCTATCTTACTTCTATAAAAGTCAGATTAAGAATAAATCATTTATATTACTACTATCCCAAAAGACCACGGCCATCGATGCTAATGTATTGCAGTTGTCGTCATTAATATTCAAAACATTACCAATGTCGTCATTAATCTTCGAAACATTACCAATCGAAACATTACCAATGTGATATTATAATTTATAATCAATATTAATATGAAATCAAATTTATAACAAATAATACTATCTGCAATTTTGTGGTTTCGTGATCGTGGAAGAGTCTGCCTAATCGCACATATCTCTATACGAATAGAATTTAAATAGAGCAAAATATAATTAAACGAGTATTCACCGCCACAGCCACAAGGCATCTTGTCTTCTCCTTGTTGTTCTTGAATGACACTCTCGCTTCTAAATTATTTAGTCTCTATTTGCGTTTTTAGTGGTGGTCATTCATGCCTGCTTATAACATAGAGAAAGAGATCGTTAGAGTGATGAATTTGAATAAATAATCTCCTTCCATACAGTTGAACTTAGTACTGGCAGTAGCGATTTCCAGCGAATTCAGAGGTCAAGCTGAGTTTACCTTGAACCTATAAATCACATCTCCCGCATGCGATTCTCAATAGTTATTAACTTGTGTTGTGGACCTCGGAAATAGGCCAGGCCAGGTCAAGCCCACGTGAAGACCAGTTATCCCACGACCACACCCACTACCACAGTAGTGCAGGGAGTGGGGGCACAGAACGTGCTATAATGGGAACGGGTTATCAAGAAAGTCGGACCAACCCGACTTCACTATAAATAGGGGCATACCCAGGTGAACGGTACACACATTCATTCTCCCACTGTTTACATACTGTCCCACTGTGCACACACCTTACTCCTCAGATGGCATTCCGTCTTCATGTTGGACGGCGATCATCTTGTTCATTGTTATCTCCTCAATAGATAGCAGTGGATAAGCCTCTTGGGTACAACCTTTAAACCCATCAGATCCAATATTGACCATTAACCAGCCCCAAGGGGTTGGACATTTGTGTTCCATATCGGAACATTGGCGCCGTCTGTGGGGAGACGAGTAAACTTCGAATCCCAAACCGCAAAGCTACGAGCTTACCATTGCAAATGGCGAACACCAGAGGACGCAGTTCAACAACTCGGCAAGGTCAATTGCTAAAGGAACGACCAGAGCAGCAACTCAATGGACAAATGTCTCGACGGGACGGTCCAGTGAATCCAGACGCAGAACATGTCGAGGTGGAAACTGAAACTGAGACATCGGACACGGCGAATTCTCCTCCCTCTGAGAATGTCGTTATCCAGCAAGTTGGTATCCAGGCTACCCCAAATAATCAGACGTCAGAATTTCAAGTGGTCGATCCCGACATTCGCATACTGCAAACCACCCTCGGTTCCGTGATGGACTAAATGGACGAGATGGAAACGCGCAATCGTCTACAAAGGGAGGAAGATGTCCGACTTATGAGAGAAGAGATGAACCGTTGCAATGACGAATGGAAGAAACTATTCGAATGCCATGTCGAACGAGCCGAAAATAATAACGGCAATACAGGAAAAGACATCGTGGACCCAAGCCAAAATGACGTTCCGACATCCCAAAATGCCTGGACATCACAGACAGACCACGGGGAAGACATTACGCCCGAGGTGAGGAATGATGCACGGAACTGAGAAGCAAGAAAAGACAAGACCGGATAATGGCCACTTATGGTGGCACGGACAACGCCGGACGAGATCGGGAGTCGATCGGGACGTCGGGAAAAGAAAAAGAACCGGTCAAGAACCCAAACCTTTCTAAAAAAGATGCTGCATCGCCATCACCGGAATCAAGCTCTGATGATGAAGAGAGAGTCGCGACTCCTTTTACGGACAGAATAATGGCCACAGCTTATCCAAAAGGCCTGGACACGAAAGATTTCCCAAAGTATGATGGAAGCCAGGATCTATAGGTGCACGTGGACAATTTCAAAATGGAGATCATGGTGAAGGGCTATATTAGGCCCGTAGTACCCCGGTTATTTGCGGGAACGCTGCGTGGAGCTGCTCAAATCTGGTTCAATACCTTGCCAGAAAATTCGATTCTGGACTTGAAGGATTTGGAGAAGAAATTCTTGCTTAACTTCGCCACAAGCAGGAAGCAACCAAAAACTGAGTTCCAGTTGGATCAGGTGAAGCAATCACCCAGGGAAACTTTGCAGAAGTATTTGAAACGCTTTAAAGACACGACTTTACAAATCCCGGGGTTAAAGGAGGACGTACATTTGCACTGCGTCATAGCAGGCGTGGACAAATCCTCGCGTTTGAAGAAGTCGGTCGTGAAGCGTCGTCCTAAAACATTGGCGGAATTCCGAGACCGATCCAAGACGTATATAGAGCTGGAGCAGATGGATATTATGAGCCATGCACCACCGGACAGAGCAAGGAGTCCACCTTCCCAAAGTAAAGAGCAGTTCGGACAGAACAGACAAGACTCTCGAGGACGTGGAAGGGATAACAAGACTCGTGAAGGAAGAGGAGAAGGAAGATATGACCGATATGCCCCATTGAAGGTGTTTCAAGCCCAAGTCTGGAAGGAAGTCTCCATGATCGAGATGAAAAAAGTAGAGCGACCACGTCCACTGCGGAACGAGGCCACCCTGGACAAATCTCGATATTGTGAATTCCATGATCAACACGGACACATGACGACGTCTGTTGGGACCTGAGAGACGCTATCGAGAAATTCATTCGAGAAGGGAAACTCCGCCGGTATGTAATCCAAACGCATGGGCGGCATAACAAGCGCCAAGGAGACTGAGGTAGAAGCCCGCCCGCCGAGAAGAAAAGGCGAGAGCAGAAAAAGGTGGGACGAGGAACTGATGATGAGTTTCCATATTCAAAATATGACTGCAATGGGATTGTTGGAGGCTTTGGCGGAGGAGGAAATTCCGTGAATCAGCGAAAGAAATACTTGAAGGAGGTCCTCTCGGTAACTGACCGTCCGAGGTTTAAGAAAGAATCCGCAAAACCGGCTTACCAATACTCAAATTTACTGAAGAAGAGTTAGATGATGTAATGCCGGGGCATCATGACGAACTCGTCATAATCAGGATAGTTAAAAATTGCCGAGTCAAGAAGATTTTTATGGACAATGGAAGCGCGGTGGACATAATTCTCTGGGATTCGCATGCGGTTTGATTCGGAGGACTTGAAACCATGTAAGACCACCTTAACAGGTTTCAATGGAGAGGACACCCGTCCAAAGGGATATGTCGATGAGAGATTTGCCGTAATCTCCCAAAATAACCAGATTAGAAAAGGATTTGCTATAATGTAACCTGGGTCGTTTCCCAACGACGTTGATCGTTCAATTCGAACAAAGAATAAAAACAAAAAATTGGGGGTTTTGATTCAAAGAGAATAAAAACAAAATAACATAAACGAGAATGAAGTAAACACGATTAAATAGATAAACAAAAGATTAACCCAGGATTTCGAATTCCACCACTTCCCTTCCTCGGATGAAAACATTTATAACCAAACTCGTGATCGACTGACAAACCGAAATCTCTGCATTTGCCCAGAGATTCCCTCAACTGAACAATCGTTCGGAATTTGTTCGAATCAATGGCGTATCACTGTACGATCGCACAATAATACTTTAACCTATTTTGAACTACGTCCTTGGGAAATGTCGATCCGGGCGTTAAATCTAACACCCAATCCGAAAGTAAATCGAATCCGAAATTACAAAACAAACGAATTTGTTATCAAAGAACGAGTCCTCTGGATAGTGGAATCCTCAATCCATGGGTCAATCATAGTAGCTTAGCTAGTCATGGTTATGCAGAACGAAAATTGAACAAAAATGAAGAAGTTCATCATGAACACGAAGAACACGATGAACGAGAGGAAGAAGATGAGAGAAAATAAAACTTCGTATTTGATTCAAAACTGTCTAAAAACGTGAATGAGAATGTGTTTGTGGCTGCTGCCTCACTTAACCTAAAATGGCAAAACAAAATTGGGCTCCAATCCACAATTCAGGCCCAGAACGAAAATAAAATAAAATGGGCTTTAATTACAAAATTCGAGCCCAAAAATACATATAACTTCGGCTCCAAAATCGACCACCCTCTTGTCTGAATTTTCTCTTTATGTCTTCATAACAATTGTAGCTCTCTGAATCATCTGAAATATGAGACAAAAATGAGGCAAATCCGATGTCTGGTTCAAGAGTTATGGTAAAAATGGTGAAGCAATGTAAAACTAGAATTTATTATTAAATAATGGCTAAAATATAATAAAAGGCCCAAGGCCCAAATAAGTATAAAAGCCATTATTTATTAGCTAAAGAGTCCTAAATTATAAATCAAGAGACAAAAAGTAGTGTATGAAATATTTAATTATCAAATTCCCTCACACTTATCTTTTTGCACTCCCGAGCAAAATTCAAAGAAAAAGACCTAAAGGAGAAATTCTTCTTTTCTAACAATTGCTAACAATGCAAAAATTGAACAAGGGACACAAAGCTCCAAAAGATAAATCAATTAAGACCACAATCCCTTCATCTCAAATTACAATTCATGGCAATCTCATCAATGATGCTATTCACAAAAGATGGTCTCTCATTGATGCGCTCAATCAATCAATCTCTCAAGTGTTTAAGGTAAATAAGTGTATCGCTCAAATTCTACTCAAGAAATTTGTTCTACTATAAGCTTGCTCAATTTATATGCCTCCACTACTCATAACACATGCATGCACAAATCAAGAGAGCTTGTTATGAAATGTTGTAATGGGGTTAGGGTGAAGGTAGGTAATAGTATGGAATGAGAGGCTAAGCACCAAAGAAATTAAAAAGAGCACTAATTAACACAATCATTCTCTATGTAAGAAATTTTTTATTTTACTTGTATATCTCCTTTCTTTCTATGTATTTTCTTTCTTTATTTCTTCTTTCTTTTTTTTTTTCCTGATTTTCTTTCTTTTCTTTTCTTTTGCTTTTCTTTCTTTCTTTTTCTATTTGTTTCCTTTTTTTTTTTGAGAAAAATGAAACTATACTATATACATAATCACAATGACAAAAGCAAACATCCCCCCACACTTAAATTGTTGCACTCCCGAGCAACCCCCACACTTAAACACAAAACCAAGGTGAAACCAATGCTCAATAAATTTTCAAGGTGCGAATAAAATGGTTTTTCGCTTAGGCTTGTAATGTGGCTTAGAAAATAATGAGTCAAAAAGGCACAAAGGGCTAGCAAAGGAATCATAATGCAAGGGGAAGGCTATTTGGCCAAAGTGAGGAAAATAAAAGAACGAAAACAAGCTTCCATCATACTTATGAACGTAAGTGAAAAATGTAGTTTCAAAAAGAAAAGGAGCAAGTTCTAGAGAACACAAATCATGAGCAGATGCACACATAAAAGAAAGAATGGCAAAAGATGAATTCCATTCATGCAGGCCCAAAATCTCACAAGGTCAACATCAACTTAAGCAACCAACATCACCAAATCAACTACCAAGATATGTAATCGAAGAGTCAAGAATGGTAGACCCAACAGAATGATCCTTTAAAACCAAAATGTCCTAGTTCATAATATGTAGCAATCATAGAATGAGAGACTATATTTATTTTCAAAAAGTAAAGTAGAAAAAGGAAAACAAATAGAAGAAAGAGGGAGAAAGAAAGAAGAATACTCCCCAAGGGGTTTATGGAGGATAAGTGGCATCAATGAGGAGAATCTCCGCTTCCTTAGGCTCTGGGATCCCTCATGAAATGGCTTGAGGCGATGCCCATTGACCTTAAAGGTTCGTCCTGTGGGTGGATCACATAGCTCAACAGCACCAAATGGAAAAATGTTAGTGATCTCAAAAGGGCCATCACATTTAGATCGAAGCTTACCAGGCATAAACCTCAAACGAGAGTTAAACAGAAGAACTTTTTGGCCCACAAAAAATTCTTTCCTCAGAATATGCTTATCTTGGAATGCCTTAGTCTTTTCCTTGTATAACCGCGAACTCTCATAGGCATCCAATCTAAGCTCATCCAACTCTTGCAATTGTAGCTTCCTCTCCATCCCAGACTTAGCCAAATCCATGTTACACTACTTAATGGCCCAATAGGCTTGATGCTCCAACTCAGCTAGAAGATGACATGCCTTACCAAAGACAAGCCGATAAGGAGACATCCCAATCAGAGTCTTGTAGGTGGTGCGATATGCCCACAAAGCATCCTCCAATCGCCTACTCCAATCTTTCCGGGTAGAGTTAACAGTCTTCTGAAGGATTTGCTTAATCTCTCTATTTGAGACTTCAGCTTGACCGTTGGTCTGAGGATGGTATGCGGTGGAGACCTTGTGAAGCACTCCATACTTGCGTAACAAGGCACCCATGCTTCGGTTGCAAAAATGGGAGCCTTGGTCACTGATAATAGCTCTAGGAATGCCAAACCTACAGAAAATGTTAGACCTATCAAAATCCACCACCACAGAAGAATCATTAGTCCGGGTGGCTTTCGCCTCAATCCATTTCGAGACATAATCAACAGCCAACAGTATGTAAGTATAACCATGTGAAGCAAGAAATGGACCCATAAAATCAATACCCCAAACATCAAAGATCTCACAAAACAATATAGGGTTCGGGCATCTCATGCCTACGGAAATACTCCCTGCTCTCGACGTTATCACATGACTTACAAAACAGATGGGAATCATGAAACAAGGAAGGCCAAAATAATCCACCGTCTAACACTTTCTTAGCAGTTCTTTGGGGTCCAAAGTGACCACCACGAAAGCGAGAAGCATGAGCAAAATGCAATATAGAGTGAAACTCATGATCGAGCACACATCTCCTAACTACTTGGTCACTACAAAATTTCCACAGATAAGGGTCATCCCAAACATAATATTTAGACTCACTCTTTAATTTAAGGGTTTGGGCCCTAGTGGAATCTATAGGCAAAACACCAGCTACCAAGTAGTTAACCAGATTAGCATACCATGGAAGCTTACCTTGCAGCTGTAGAAGCTGCTCATCAGGGAAATCATCCCGAATAGAAGAGGGGTGAGAGGGAGAATGAGTGATGCGACTCAAGTGGTCAGCTACCCAGTTTTGTGCTCCACTTTTGTCTCGAATCTCAACATCAAACTCTTGGAGCAGCAACATCCACCGGATGAGTTGTGGCTTAGCATATGCCTTTTTCAAAAGAAACTTCAAAGTAGCATGATAAGAGAAAACAACTACTCTACTTGCTAGCAGATATGACCTAAACTTATCAAAAGCAAATACAATAGCCAACAACTCCTTCTCAGTAGTGGTGTAATTGGATCAAGTGGGATCCAAAGTCTTGGAGGCATATGCAATTACATGAGATGCTCTTTCAACTCGCTGTGCCAAGATAGCACCAACCGCATTGTTGGAAGCATCACACATCAACTCGAAGGGGAGGCACCAATCAGGGGCTTGGATCATCAAATTTGTAGTCGAGGCAACACTTCAAATGATCGAAGGCCGCCTTGCAAGCATCATCAAATACAAAGTCAGTGTCCTTATGTAAAAGGTTGGACAAGGGTCGGGCAATCTTGCTGAAATCCTGAATGAAACGTCGATAGAAACCTGCATAACCAAGAAAAGAGCGAACTTCCCGCACAGATGCGGGGTAAGGCAAAGCAGTAATTACATCTATCTTAGCAGGATCTACCTCAATCCCTTTCCTAGACACTATGTGTCCCAAGACTATACCCGACTCAACCATAAAGTGACACTTCTCATAATTCAGCACAAGATTAGACTCAATACACCTATGCAAAACTCTAGACAAATTAGCTAAGCATGCATCAAAATCGAGACCCATATACGGTGAAGTCATCCATAAAAACCTCCATGCGGTCCTCTAGAAACTCGGAGAAAATGCTTACCATACAACGATGAAAGGTGCCGGTGCGTTGCAAAGGCCAAAAGGCATCCTTCGGTAGGCATATGTTCCAAAGGGGCATGTGAAGGTCGTCTTCTCCTGATCCTGAGGAGCAATATGGATATGGAAGTATCCAGAGTAGCCATCCAAGAAGTAGTAGTGAGACTTACCAGCCAACCGCTCTAACATCTGATCAATGAAAGGTAGAGGGTAATGATCCTTGCGAGTGACTTGATTGAGTCTCCTATAGTCGATGCAAACTCTCCAACTATTCTGAACTCGAGTAGGAATGAGCTCATTCTTCGATTGGCTACCACGGTGACTCGGATTTCTTAGGAACCACACTGGACCGGGCTAACCCACGGCTATTAGAAATGGGATAGATGATACCAGCATCAAGGATAAGAGGATTAAGGCGTCTCTGGGGTTGCCTCACCGACTTAGAGTCCTCTTCCAACAGAATTCGATGCATACACATGGAAGGGCTAATGCCAACGATATCAACTAATGTCCACCCAATGGCTTTCTTGTTCGCCCTCAATAAGCTTAGCAGCTTATCTTCTTGGTCAGGAAGTAGATTATTTGCCACAACGACTGGCAACTATTCATCCACCTCCAGAAATGCATACTTCAGGTGATCTGGAAGGGATTTCAACTCAAGCTTGGGTGGTTGCTCAGTGGAGGGAAGAAGCTTGGGTGGTTGTTGCAACAATTTTGATGTCATCACACTAGAAATACCTGAAACCACATTCAAAGAAGCAGAAGAACTGTCTATACAGCTCAAGGTTAACATCGAGTTAAGCTCATCAAAATCGAATCGGGATGCACATTAGGATCAAGATGAAGCTCAAACTCGAAATCAATATCGAGAATCCACATGTAATGCGAGAATCACCAAGCAAGTCGGAATCACCAAATAATGCGGCATTAACCAAGTTAGTGCAAACAGAGCACCATTCATCATCGACATGCACAACCGGCGAATCACTCTCGGATGAAAAATCGGGATAATCGAACACCAATCGCAAGAACATCATCCACAGCATCATCAATAACATCAATGCAGAAAACATAATGCTCTTCCCTATGATGTTTCATGGCATCAAAGATATTGAAATTCACATATATATCACCAAACTCCATGGAAAGAGTACCAGAATGCACATCTATCTTAGTCCTAGCTGTTTTCATGAAAGGCCTCCCTAGAATGATTGGTGACCTACTACTAGAAGACTCATCCTCCATATCTAAAATATAAAAATCAGCAGGGAATATCAATTCATTAACTTTGACTAATACATCTTCAACTAAACCAGAAGGATGAGCACTACTCCTATTAGCTAACTGAACAACAACACTAGTAGGACGCAAAGGACCAAGACCAAGAGATTTATAAATAGATGCAGACATGACATTAATAGAAGCACCTAAATCTAGCATGCAATCATCAAATCTATAATTACCAATAAGGCAAGGGATAGAAAACGTCCTTGGATCCTTGCACTTGCGAGGCATGGTAGGCGGGATAAGTGCTGATACATTCTGGTTCAAACTCACTCGTTCACTTCCTTTCAGTCGCCTCTTGTTGGTGCACAACTCCTTCAGAAACTTGGCATATTTAGGGATTTGTTTGACTACATCTAAGAGAGGAATGTTGATCTCTACTCTTCTGAATGTCTCAAGTATATCCTGCTCTTGTGCTTTATCTACCAACTTTTTAGATTGAGGGGCTCTCTGAGGGAAAGGAAGAGGAATGGGAATGTCTTCCTCTTCACCTTGCTGCATTGCCTTTTTATTTTTTGAGTCAATCTTCACATTTTCTGACTCTCTTTCTGATGTGGAAGTCACATCTGCAGTTGGTTTAGGTTCCTCCAATTGCTTGCCAGACCGAAGGGAGACAACACTCACATTCCCCTTAGGATTAGGAATTGTTTGTGAAGGAAGAGTGTTGGATCCTTGAGGTTGAAGCTGGTTTAATGATGTTACCAACTGCCCAATCTGTGTTTGCAAACTCTGAATGGAAGTGTCAGTTTGCTGTTGGAACTGCATATTGGCTGTGACAAATTGCTTCATCATATCTTTAAGTGAGGAACCACCACTACCACTAGTACTAGCCTCTTGCTGTTGTCTTTGTGGAGGTGCACATATGGTCGGTCGAGGAGGTGGTGCTTTGCAAAGGCAAAGGAGGTGCAGATTGCTATTGGAAATTACGTAGTCCAGATCTTGTCTCGTTGGTAATTCCCAGTCTATCTGATATTGGTTACTCGGTTCTCGATTTTGGTTCCAACGGAAATTAGGGTGATTTCTCCAACCAGGGTTGTAGGTATTGGAGAATGCATTATTCTCGGTATATTGTGGCTTTCCGGAAAAGCACCCACCGAAGCTACTAAGACGGTCTTGATAAGCATGATCATGCAAGGTAGGGCAAGAGTCGATAGAATGGTAAGGGTCGAAACAAACCCACATGAGTACCCAATCGAGGAGGAGAAGATTGTCTTGTCGTGTCACTACCTAGTTGCCTGCGGAGAGGTCGGAACATCAAGTCTATTCTCTAATCTCTCGAGAATCGTCTTGGACTGGAGGTGTTTGTACATGGTAAACGCAGAGTACTATTGGCCCCGGTGCCAAATTGCGAGAGTTGGCTGCCATCTCGGATATCAATTCTCGGGCATCTTCGGGTGTCTTGTTACGTAGAGCCCCACCGCTAGAAGCATCCACCAAACCTTTGTCTATCGGTAGCGACCATCATAGAGATGGGTAATCAAGAGTTGCTCGGTGATGCGGTGGTGTGGACAGCTTGCACATAACCTTTTGAACCTCTCCCGGTACTCATGCAAAGTCTCCCCATTGGCTTTTTTTTAAAGTTGGCAATTTCCTTCTTGATCGCGGTTGCTCTTGAGGCGGGGTAATATTTCTCCATAAATAACCTCGAACATCGGTCCAGCTCCCAATAGATGAAGGTGAAGGTACACAACAACCAGATCTTTGGCTCCACCTTCCAATGAGAAAGGAAAAGCTCTCACCTTGATTTGATCTTCATCAATGGCATGTGGTTTCATTGTGCTGCACACTAGATGAAATTCCTTCAAATGCTTAATGGCACACTCACCTGAAAGACCATGAAACTTAGACAGCAAGTGTATTAGACCAGATTTAAGCTCAAAGTTAGCGAAGGCGGGGATATTGGATGCACAAAGGTTGATAATTAACATCGTTCATTCAATTCCTTTAAAGTAGGACGATTTTCCCCGTTCTTACGCCATAATTTCGAGTTAGGAAAATTGCTACTAGAATCAGTGAAAACAATAAGACTATCAGAAGTACTATCAGAAACACAATCAAAAGATCAACAGTATGGACACAATCAGACTCAAGTTCAATGTTCAATTCAGTATTAATCCCACGACTTAGCCTAACAACTCTTCTAGCGGTAAGAATTGTTCTTTCTATTTCAGATCAAATGGCAACAAGTCTTCGATTGATAGTGCTCCTAGTACTCATGCAGCATAATCACAAGGCAGAATTTGCAGAAAATCAGAATTACGAAAATGCCACTAGCCAATCAGAATTACGAAAATGCCACCAGCCAATCAGAATTACGGAAATGCCACTAAAAGTGGTAAAAAGTAGAAAAACACTAAGACACACAAAAGCAAGCACAAAAACAAAAATCTATGGTAGAATTTGACCAAAACAAACCCAAAACACTATCAAATGATTTTTAAAATTTATGGGACTTGGACAGGGCAACTCCTAGACCATTGGGGAACCCAAAAATGCAATAAAAAAAACTTCAAAAATTGAAAAAGTGGTCTAAACGATGGAATTTGGAAAAACGGAGATTAGCACATAAAGATAAGCCATTTTCTATCACTGTACCAAATTTCAGCCAAATCGGAGATACTCAAAAAAAAAAAAAAACGACTAGTAGAAATCATGAAATCGAAAATTAAAACAAATAAAAAGTGGTCTAAATGTTGGAATTTGGGAAAATAGGGTATACCTCACTCCCAAGGAGAGTGACTCTTTCTTAGAATGCCCAATTCCTTGTGAATAAGACCTGGTTTGAGTGATGCCGGGTCGAAAAAATTTCTGTCCACCACCCGAATCACCTAAACTACCGAAAAACGAAGCTATTTACACTACATTTACTAATCAAACCGATGCAAATTCCCGGAAATGCGCCATATTTTGACAGAGATTTGCCGTAATCTCCCAAAATAACCAGTTTAGAAAAGGATTTGCGGTATAATGTAACCTGGGTCGTTTCCCAACGACTTCGCATGATCAGTTCAATTCGAACGACAATAAAAGCAAGAAAAAAATTGGGGGTTTTGATTCAAAGAGAATAAAAACAAAATAACATAAACAGAGCGAAGTAAACACATATTAAACAGATAAACAAAAGATTAACCCGGATTTTGAATTCCACCACTTCCTTCCTTGGACGAAAAAAAATTTATAACTGAACTCGTGATCGACTCTGGACAAACCGAAATCTCTGCATTTGCCCAGAGATTCCCTCAACTGAACAATCGTTCAGAATTTGTTCGAATCAATGGGGTATCACTGTACGATCGCACAGTAATACTTTAACCTAGTTCGAACTACGTCCTTGGGAAATGTCGATCTGGGCGTTAAATCTAACACCCAATCCGAAAGTAAATCGAATCCGAAATTACAAAACAGAAACGAATTTGTTACCGTTAAGAACGAGTCATCTAGATAGTGGAATCCTCAATCCATGTGGTTATGCAGAACGAAAATCGAACAGAAATGAAGAAGTTCATCATGAACACGATGAACAGAGGAAGAACAGATGAGAGAAAATAAAACTTCTGTATTTGATTCGAAACTGTCTAAAAACGTGAATAAGAATGTGTTTGTGGTTGCTGCCTCACTTAACCTAAAATGGAAAAACAAAATTGGGCTCCAATCCACAATTCAAAATGAACGAAAATAAAATAAAATGGGCTTTAATTACAAAATTCGAGCCCAAAAATACATATGACTTCAGCTCCAAAATCGACTGCCCTCTTGTCCGAATTTTCTCTTCATGTCTTCATAACAATTGTAGCTCTCTAAATCATCTGAAATATGAGAAAAAATGAGGCAAATCCGATGTCTGGTTCAAGAGTTATGGTAAAATTGGTGAAGCAATGTAAAACTGGAATTTATTATTAAATAATGGCTAAAATATAATAAAAGGCCCAAGACCCAAATAAGTATAAAAACCATTATTTATTAGCTAAAGAGTCCTAAATTATAAATCAAGAGACAAAAAGTAGTGTATGAAATATTCAATTATCAGTCGACCTCAAATTAACATTGGGGATGGAGGAAGCATTCAAGTCGGAAGTGGTTCGTGGCTGATTTTCCGTCTCCATATAACATTATCCTCAGACGGCCAACCATCCATGACTGGAACATGCTGGTATCTTCCAATCACCAGATGTTAAAATTCACAGACAGGAAGAATCAAATCGTTACCATCAAGGGCGATCAAAGAGATTCTCGGTAATGTTACTTTGAAGCAGTCAAGGAGAGTAAAACCTCGAAGATGGGGCGCTCCAAGGAATGCGAAGGGAAGACGAATAACAAATCCATTCACGTAGTTGAGTTAGACCTGAGGGAAGAAGACAAAGTGCAAAGAGCCGAACCAAATGAAGAAGTGGAAGATTTTATCTTGGGAGCTGAGCCAGAACAAACTACCAAAGTCGGAAAGATGTTGGATCCCGAGATTTGAGCGAAGTTGGAAAGGTTTTTGCGGGAAAACAAAGATGTGTTTGCATGGACGCCATCTGAAATTCCGGGGATAGACCCCGGTTTTTGTTGCCACAAATTGGCGATCCACCCTAGTTCAACCCCGGTTGCCCAAAAGAAGAGGAAGCAAGGTTCGGACCGAGGTAAAGCCTTGGAAGCACATGTCAAGGAATTGATCGCGGCTGGTTTTCTCAGAGAGGTGCAATATACGATGTGGTTGTCCAACGTGGTCATGGTTAAAAAGCCGAACGGCAAATGGCACGTATGTACGGATTACAAAGACTTGAACAAGGTATGTCCGAAGGATGCATTCCCCATGCCCAACATCGACCAGTTGGTTGACCAGTCTTCTGGCTTTCAACTTTTATCGTTCATGGATGCGTACTTGGGATACAATCAGATTGTCATGCATCCCGATGACCAAGAAAAGACAGCATTTATCACGGACAATGCGAATTATTGCTACAACGTAATGCCATTTGGCCTCAAGAATGCCGGGTCGACTTATCAGAGAATGATGACCAAGGTCTTTGTGGATCAGCTGGGAAAAAATGTGGAGGTGTATATCGATGATATGATAGTAAAATTCAAGGAGCAAGGCGACCACGTTCACGATCCGCAACAAACATTTGAAAAGTTGCGAACGCATCAAATTCGATTGAACCCGGCGAAATGTGCTTTTGGAGTACCGTCAGGCAAATTCCTGGGTTTCTTATTGACTAACCGAGGCATTGAGGCTAACCTGGAAAAATGTAGGGCCGTGTTGGAAATGAAGGCCCCAGCCAACAAGAAAGAAGTGCAACAATTGATCGGACGATTGGCGGCTTTTACAAGGTTCTTGCCTAAGTCAGCGGAGAAGTCACTCCCATTTTTTAAACTTTTGAAGAAGGAAATGTAAGTGGAGCTATATAACCAAGAGGGGGGTGAATTGGGTATTTTAAAACTTTTCGAGAAATTGCTTTCTGTTTTGAAGCTATGAAAACGAGATAAACGAGTGAGGGAAGAAGAAGGCTGGACACAAGGATTTATCTTGGTTCGGTCCAACTCTTTGACCTACGTCCGATCCCCGAAACACTGGGATTTTCCACTATCACTCAATTACAATTACACACTCGTACTCGGGATGATCCTCTCCCTAGGATTCACTCCCCTTACAAGTTGTAATTGTAAACAATCGATACACACTCGTACTCAAGAGTTATCCTCTCCCTAGGACTAACTCCCCCTTACAAGTTGTACTACGATTACAATCGATACCCACTCAAACGAAGAATGCTCCTTAACCTAGGACACACTCCCCTTTACAAGTTGTACTCGATTTTCCCAATCTCCAAGTCACACGACTTGAGATTGTTATAATGAATGATATACAAGGAAACAAACTCTCTCTAAGAGTAGATAATGATAAGCACTTTGAAGCTCAATGTATCACAAGATACTACACGAGATAAAAAACGAAGAAATAAATATAAGACTTGAATGGTTTTCGTCTTTAGCAAGTGTATATCTTGGAAAGGCTTGAATGCAACTCTATTTATACATAGAGATCATTAAATGACCGTTCCTTGATGAATCCAACCGTTGTAGGTGATTAGCTTAAGGTCCGGTCATCTTCTCTCTAAACTTCGCTAATCCAGGTGTTAATTTGATCTGGTGTGATTCTCGAGAATTTGCCCGTTGGAGATTACCTTGCTTGTTGTAGTAAGCATTCTTTAACGTTCGAGAAGGCGTGCTCGATGAATTAGGCGAAAGTAGGTTGATTTGCGAGAGGTGCATTAAATGCCTTGTACTCTTTTTGCTTTATGGCTTTGACCTTCAATAATCTTCATCTGATCTTAATGAAATTCACTCAACAAACTTGTTAAACATAGCTAGGAATATGATTGAATGAATTATGGAAGCAATAAGATCAAACAACAATGATTTGCAAATTCGTATAATTCAAAAATCAGTTTTTACCGTTGAATACTTGAGTATGTTCATGCTTACTCCAGTATTGCACTGTATACAAGTGTCCATACTGCGGTATTCAATGGGATACTTGAGTATGCTCCTTTCAGAGGCAAACTAACGTGTCTTGTGTTTGAAAGATAAAACCTATACTTGAGTATGCACTCCTTTACTCTAGTAAGCAACTTTGTTTGAAAAATCCTTTTGCTCTCTCGGAAGTCCAATACTCGAGTATGGCTACCCATACTATGCGATATTGACTTAGTTTGAAAAACTTGGTTGCTCTCTGGAAGTCCAATACTTGAGTATGGCTACCCATACTGCGGTATTGACTTAGTTTGAAAAACTTGGTTGCTCTCACGGAAGTTCAATACTTGAGTATGGCTATGCATCTTTGCGTATTGACTTAGTTTGAAAAACTTGGTTGCTCTCTGGAAGTCCAATACTTGAGTATGGCTACCCAGTATGGCTACCTTGGTTGCATGCGGAAGTCCAATACTTGAGTATGGCTACCCATTGACTTAGTTTGAAAAACTTGGTTGCTCTCTGGAAGTCCAATACTTGAGTATGGCTACCCATACTGCAGTATTGACTTAGTTTGAAAAACTTGGTTGCTCTCTGGAAGTCCAATACTTGAGTATGGCTACCCATACTGCGGTATTGACTTAGTCTGAAAAACTTGGTTGCTCTCTTGAAATTATCTGTCAACTTTCGAGGGCCATATCTCCCTATTCTGAACTTCGTTTTGGTCCGTTCTACTCTTGATGGAAATATCTTTGAGTCTATTTTCATATGCCACTGATTTTAGCTCAATCGGATTTGTAGTTTGTGAGATACACTCAAAACATTGAAGCTTGGTTTGCTGTGTGGCGTGGATTTCACTGTCAACTTCCACAATTTATAGATCCTTGATCTGAACTCCTTTGGGCTTTAATTTTATATTAAAATGACGCATTAGGAGTCTAGTTTCATATGCCACTATTTTTACTTCAATCCGATCTCTGGTTTGGGAGATATCATCGAATTACCGACCTCGCCCGTCTTGAACGTGAAACGAGTTCTTGAAGAAGAGCTGATCACGCATACTCGAGTATACACTTGCATACTCGAGTATGCACTTGCAAAATGCAATTTAGCAATCTTTTAATAGTCCTATACTTGAGTAAGCAAACCTATACTCGAGTATGTAACTATCAGAATGTTTTTAACTGACTTTGCAAACTTCAAAACATGTTTTACATTTGTTGTTAATCATCAAAACATATTGAGAACTAACAGGAAGCCCAGGGAGGGTGGAACTCGGAATGTGAAGAGGCATTTACCAGAATAAAACAATGCTTGGCATCCCTGCCAGTATTATCCAGACTAGAACCTGGAGAAAACTTGATTCTGTACTTATCGGTTGGTGAAGAGGCTATAAGTGCAGTCTTAGTTCGAGAAACGAATGAAGGGCAAAAACCGGTATACTTTGTGAGCCGGGCTTTGCAAGGTTCTGAGTTGAGATATCAGAACCTAGAGAAGATGGCTTTTGCGTTGCTAACGGCGGCAAGACGACTTCGCCATTATTTCCATGGTCATTCAATCATCGTGAGGACGAATCAACCCATACAGCAAGTTTTGCATAAACCGGACTTAGACGACAGTATGATAAGTTGGGCAATCGAATTATCCGAGTTTGATATAACATATGAAGCCCGACAGGCAATTAAGTCACAAGCTCTGGCCGATTTCTTAATGGAGCTAACTTCATCACAAGCGGAGAAAGGAGGGGCAGAACCATGGAAAGTGTTTGTAGATGGCTCATCGAATCTAAAGGGAAGCGGTGCAGGGGTCATTGTGGAGAGCCCCGAAGGTGTTGCAATGGAATTTTCTCTCCGACTTGAGTTCCCGATGTCAAATAATTAGGCCGAGTACGAGGCCCTTATTACCGGTCTATTGCAGGCAAAGGAAAATGGAGCTCAACAAGTACACGTGTCCACGGACTCCCAGTTGGTCGCTTCTCATATCCAGGGGACCTATCAAGCAAAGGGGCCGTTATTAGCCAAATACTTGGCGAAGGTTAAAGACATTATGGCAAGTTTTGACGAGGTGACAGTTGCTCATATTCCTCGGGCAGAAAATACGAGAGCCAACATTCTTTCAAAACTAGAAAGCACGAAGTGCCCGGGAAATCTCCGCATAATTGTCCAGCAGAATCTACCGGAACCAAGTTGTGTAATGCTTATATCGGATTCGAGTGATTGGCGAAAGCCAATTGCCGACTATCTAAAGCGGGGAATCACCCCGGAGGATGCTGCCAAGTCCAAGAATCTAGTCAGAACAGCGGCCGCCTATGTAATGGTGGACGATCAATTATACCGTAAAAGCGCGCATTCTCCCATGGCAAAATGCCTCAACAAAGATCAAGCCCAATACGTCTTGGCAGAAGTCCATGAAGGTATAAATGGACAACACATAGGGGCAAAGGCGTTGGCTCGAAAAGCAGTACGGGCAGGATACTATTGCCCTACCATGGCGCAGGATGCTAAAGACCATTTTCAGAGGTGCGACACTTGTCAAAAACACGGCAAGATAATGTGGGTCCCGCCAACCGACTTGACACAAATCTCGGCTCCATGGCCATTCTACAAATGGGGCATGGATTTGTTGGGACCGTTTAAATCAGCACAAGGACAACTGAAGTGGTTGATCATCGCAGTTGACTACTTTACCAAGTGGATCGAAGCTGAGCCTCTGGCAACAATCACCTCGGTAAGAGTGCAGAAATTCCTCCAAAGAAACATAATATCGCGATTTGGAATCCTGGCAGAAATAGTCACAGACAATGGAACACAATTCATGGATAAAGGCTTTCAGAAGATGGTGTCCGACCTTCATATAAAGCATTATTTTGCTTCCATGGAACACCCGCAATCCAACGGACAAGCCGAGCGACCAATAAGGTCATTGTCAACGGCCCAAAAAGCGAATGGAAGAGGAACGGGGTAGGCAGTGGAGCATCTATATGCGGTGTTATGGGGATATAGGACCACAGTGCAGACATCCATGGGAAAGACACCCTTTAGGCTGACGTATGGATGTGAAGCCATGATTCCAGTTGAAATCGATGAGCCTTCATGGAGAAAATTGAGAAATTCTCAGGAAGGACGGAAGAATGACGAGGCTGTCACGGTAGAGTTGGATTTGGTTGACGAAGTCAGAGCCACGGCTCACTTTTGAGATTTGGCCACAAAACAACTCATCGCTGCTCAGTACAATAGGAGAGTAAACCCACGATCATTTAAAAAAGATGACTTGGTGCTGCGAAGGGCCGATATAGGCAACAAGAATGCCCGAGATGGGAAGCTCGCAGCAAATTGGGAAGGTCCTTACCGCATCAGAGATGAACTCGGAAAGGGGGCTTACCTATTGGAATCATTGAAAGGGGAAGCGATTAAGAGAACTTGGAATGCGGACAAACTTAAGGCTTACTATAGCTGAATATCAAGTTTATGAAGTTCTTTGTTTTTGTTGCTTTGTTTTCGTTTATTTCTACCAGTTCCTTTTATTAAATTTACTTTCAGGCAACTCGGTCATGAGTGCATGTCAATTCCTATGGGAATCAAATCTGATGTAGTACCACGTACTGAATGAATAAAAAAGGCAGGGTCATAGAACCTGTATTTTGCAAACATGTATGAATTAAAGTTCGAATCTCATTCATAAATCATGTAGTGGAAAAATTGCCGAGTATGAATCTAAGTGAAGAGCTCACACTTACAGGATCATATGGCGGCAAAACAGTCAGTTAATAAGACTGGCGAGAACTCGGATTATTTAATTCGTGTTTATCATACCCTAACAATGGCCAAAATAAACATGCGCGAATCACGGCAAAAGCTCGTGTTTGTGAATCATGTAGCGGCATAGCCGCCGAATTCAATATTATGTGCACTTGAATGTCGAGTCTACATGATGCGGCCAACAAGAAAGAAGTGTTTCTCTGACATTGATCACGTCAGATACGAAACCTTCAACTCACAAGACGCTAAATAAGAAATAAGCGCAAATAATTTATGCCGTTGGTTTAATCTAGTCAATGTGTATTCACGAAGAAAAGCCCTACTCGGGCACAGAAGTGTTTACAAAAGGGAGTTACAAAAGCTGCAGCATCTAACAAAAACAAAAAATATTAACCACGGCTGTAAAGACCGGGAAACGGTGAAATGTCAGCTACGGTTGGCCTTCATCATCTTCCTCCAGAACCACCTCGGGATTGGGAACATCAACAGCTGAGGAAGGAGCCGGGATAAACTTCTCGTCTTCAACGTAAGCGTTCATGTGCACTCCTTCCAAGTTTAAGGTGATCGAGGGGTTCTGGAACTGAACTTGTTCCAAAGCATTCTCGAAGGCATCTTTAACACCGGCGTTCAGTTTGGAGACATCAACTTGAGCAGCAGCAAGGGCTTGCTTGTGAGAATGAAGCTCCGTCTCCAATTCCGCAATTAATCTCTTATGTTGGGCGATAGACTCCACATCGTTCTCATGAATTTGGAGCCTTCGGGTAATCTCGGACTCGGCCTTGTGCAGTTTGTCACGAACCGTGACGAGCTCATCAGAGAGGCTCTCCTTCTCGGCCTTCGTCACTTGCAGGTCTTCCTAGGCTTGGGTTAATGACTCGTCCGCCTTTTTCTTCTCGGCCTCGAGAAAGTCCAAATCTTGTTCATTAAGGCCGACTTTCTCCTTGAGGTGCGCCACGAGTTGACATAAACCGGCGTTATTCATTGACGTGCTCCATCTCCTTCACTCTTTCATCTCTAAATCGACAATGTCGATCGTCAAACCAATGCTTGGGCGGATGAATAGCCTTGCAAAGGTTGTTGGGTACTTTATTCTCCCAGAGATAAGAAGCAGGAAGCCGGACCATGGGACGGGAGCCAGATGCTAGAGGCTCAGCTTCTTGAAGCTCTGGATCCTGAACTGGAGGAGACGGCGTGGGAATAGCCTCATCTGTTGGTGAGGTGGTAGTCTTCTTCTTCAACGTTTTAGCCCTCTTGGCGGTGGCTTTCCGGACGGGCTCCTCACTGGGGACCGTTCGTTTTTCACCCAGAGTCAAAGGGCGAGCTTGAGGAATAGTCACGTCGAGATATTTGGGCCTTTTACCCATCGATCCACCTGTAAAGCACAATTCAGGAGTCAAATTTGGAGATAACACAAACACACAAAAAAACGGGGAGGGGAGGCCCTATGGGCACCTATAGGGTGTAATGTATTTGGCCGAGTCCACCAAGCTGTCTTTCTAGGCTAATGCAATAAGGGCACCTATGGTTTCCTTCTCGGCAACGGAAAGTAGAGAATTGACAGGCAAAAAATCTTTTGCTTGGAATTTATGATGCTCCTCGGACCAGTATAAAGGGAAACGCTCTCCAAGTTCCCCGGATTGTCGAGTTTGAAGGAACCATGGTGTATACCCGGGTTTAGCAACAACTTTATAGTAAGAAGTCTTAAAGCCTTTCCAGGAATCTTTGAAGGGCTTAAGAAACTTGCGACCATGGGAAGCTCGAAGTGATGTCCAGCAAAACCATTTCTTTTCCCCCTCCGTAGTGGTTTTAATATCTAAGGGAGTAAAAAAGCTACAAAAAACGGGGACGGAACACTCAAGTTTGTGCTTATGGCAGTACTTTTCAAAAGCCACGGCAGCGGCCAAACCATTGGGGTGTAATTGAGAAGGAGCGAGGTGTAAATGACGGAGCAGACACATTTGAAAGTCGGAGAATGGAAATTCTACGCCAAGGTAAGTGATCAAATCCTTGTAAAAATAAAAGAAATGGCAATCCTTATCGTTTGATCGACCGGAAGCCACGAACTCGTTCGCTGGGGGCAAGCACACGTCACACCCCTCTCCGCCTCGGATTGTACGCGAAAGCACATTCCCAGACATCTTATTCTTGACATCAATTACAGTGCTGCTCACAGCATATTCCTTGAGGGGAGGCATTCGTGAAGATCCTCTAGAAGGGATGGACTCTCTGGTCTCGGATTGATTGGTTTGGTGTGAAGACATTTAGACTTAAAATAAAAAACAAAAGGCCAGGGTCAGAACTATGAAGTATACCTGACGGTATAGGGATTTTAGGACGAGTTTCAACAAGCAATGGAACGTGGGAAGTCCGCGACACAACGGCCGAGGTACTCTGCAGTCTATTGCAGCGGAATTTGTCCAAAAGCAACTCGGCTTCTCTATCATGGCCGTGACGGGCAAGCTCAATCGCCTTGTGAGTACATTCCTCGCAAGGACCAGAATCATCAACAATTGAAGCCGGGGCAACAACCTTGAGAGCTGGGGGAGAAGCTGACAATCTTGATGAAGGAGAATCAGGAGGTCTGGCATCGGGTGAAGGGGGAGCTCAGATATTTGCCCTACCTCCACTTCCCCGAGATGGGCGGAGCAAGTCTTCCATCTTTTCTTCTTCGGTGGGAAGGATGGACCATAGCCAGAGTTTAGTTCGGCCGGGTACACGTGCAAGTATTTCTCTATCTTCCTCTGGGATAGGCCTACCATACATATCTACTAGTGGGGGTTTTGGATCCATCTTAGGAACAAATCATACCATAGCCAGAGTTTAGTTCGGCCGGTACACGTGCAAGTATTTCTCTATCTTCCTCTAGGATAGGCCTACCATATGTATCTACTAGTGGGGGTTTTGGATCCATCTTAGGAACAAATCATACAGTGTGTTAAAAATGCAAACATAATAAAAAAACCCAGGCTGCCCAGATTGCGAAGAACACAGTAAAGTCAGGCAAGTGCAGAATAGCCAACCACAAAACAGTGAGAAATTAAAGGCCAGAATAAACGCGAAAGAAAGTAGGTGTTGCAACAACTCAGACAGACAGTTCACAATGGCGTTCAACATTTTTCATTCGGAGAGGAATTCACGAGGGTCACCACAGTCGTTCAACACCCAGTCCAAACAGTGTAGAGCAAGAATTACCCAAAATGCAGAACAATAAAAGGTGGGAATAGCAGCATACATGTATCAATCGGATTGAAACCAGGAAAAAGAACAAGAACAACCAATAAAGAAATACCCAGAAGCTCGAGGAATACCTGGGAGCGAGAGAGCGGCGAAAGCGAGAGACAAATTTTGAAGAGAGAGAGAGAGAGCTCGCACGCGTTTCTTCACAGTGTGAGGACAGGGTAAACTGACGATGAGGGCGTGGAGAAGTATTTATAAGAAGGCTAGGGATGCAATGTTTGGAAGCCGAGTCGTCTCGTTGTTTACGAGGAGATCAGAATAAAACCCTAAAGCAATCGTGGCGATATGACATAGGGCATTAATGGGCGCGGTAACCGAAGGCGGGTTTTGAAGGCGCGTGACTTTAAAATCAGAAATGGCGATTATACGCTACAACGCGGGTAAACGAAGAGACACCCAGCTAGGTGAACGGTTGTACCCGCAGATATGTCAGCACTTTTACTTGGCACCCCGGATAGGATGCCAAAATGTATGATAGCCGAGATAACCTGACAAACTCGGACTGACATCCCGAAGTGACGATACCAAGACGCTTTACGAAAAAAAAATGTGCCAAGTTCTAGCAGATCAGTTGGCAGTAAGGTTCGCGTAAGTCGTCTTTTAGCCCAAATGCGAAATTTGATGGCAGCCAATGGTGATTGAAGCCCGAGAAGGGTCCAGGGAAAATACGGACTCGGAAAGTCGGGGTCTCATACCAGAGTAAACTCGGCAGTTCGGAAACCCGAGCAGCCGACTTTGGGGGCAACTGTTGTGGACCTCGGAAATAGGCCAGGCCAGTCAAGCCCACGTGAAGACCAGTTATCCCACGACCACACCCACTAACATGGTAGTGCAGGGAGCGGGGACACAGAACGTGCTATAATGGGAATGGGTTATCGAGAAAGTCGGACCAACCCGGCTTCACTATAAATAGGGGCATACCCAAGTGAACGGTACACACATTCATTCTCCCACTGTTTACATACTGTCCCACTGTGCACACACCCCACTCCTCAGACGACATTCCGTCTTCGTGTTGCACGGTGATCATCTTGTTCATTATTATCTCCTCAATAGATAGCAGTGGATAAGCCTCTTGGGTATAACCTTTAAACCCATCAGATCCAATGTTGACCATTAACCAGCCCCAAGGGGTTGGACATTTGTGTTCCATATCGGAACAACTTGGATTCAGGGAATCGGCAACATCCAAATATACACCACTCTCTGATTCCTATCTATTTTAAAAGAACGACCTAGGTTTCAGTTGCAGTATCTACAAATTAAATTCCTCGGTCATGTTGGTGTTGATCCTTTCGATATAAAATTCTCTGTAAGATGCAAATTTGTCTTGAAGATTCCGAGGAACAATAATGCTCTGAAAGGTTTTTAAGCCTCAATGATATCTTGAAGGTTAAAACGTAACAATGTTGCTTCATATTATTAAATATTTGACGTTGGCCATTAAATTTTTAACGGTAAGGGATAATATTGCTCTATTTTAATATTTCCGAGATAATATTATCGAACAAAAAAAAAAGCTCTTTTAAAGTAACATTGTTTCTCATCAAAAACTTTCGAGAGAAATTTACACCTTAACCCAAAATAAAATCCACATGTTTGTTTATAATAGAAAAATATTTTTTGATGTGTATTAACTGTTTTTCCATTCAATCCACAAAAAAATATCTAGTTTTCTTTTGAAATAATTATGGGAGAATAATTTTGAGGTTCTAACCAATGAAAATAATGTCAGAAAAGTCTCTATTAATAAGTAAATAAGGACATCAATAAATGTAATAGTTATCATTAACAATTTATGAGATTTATTAATGGATTATTTTCCTCAATTGAGAACTCTAGTTCTCCCAACAATTATAGCTGACAAGAGATCAGATGTGTTGCATAAACTGGTGGGTATAGAAAATGAAGAGGGAGGACATGAACATATTAATAGCGCAGCAGAGCAACAAAAAGTATAATAGGAGTTTGAACGATTGATAATATATACCACTGGTCCTATTTGTAAGTCTCATTTTGACCAAATCACACATATCAAGGAGAGGTAGGTAGCTCAATGATTATAGGGTAAATTTTCAACTTTACCCTCATTTATGATTGGGTACCTTTTAACTTTTTCTTCTCTCTCTATTTTCATTGGTATAATAATATAGGCAAAATTGTCACAATCTCATTTATTTGGTCAAAAGGGACTTATAAATAGGACTAAATTTTTTTAGTCAAAAAGACTTATAAATAGGACCAGAGTGGTACTACATCATGTTTACCAGTAGTAATAGTTGATTATTAATTAATTACGTCATGGTCAAAATCCAGTTGAGTAAATCAATATCAGTGTTAAGGAGGTATTTATTTCATTTTATAAATATAAGAGAGACATGCATGAATGAGAACACCCCAACCTGTGTAAAGCTGGTGTTGTTAGAGTAAACCAGGACACGTGTATGGTGTATATTGATCTGTAAGCGTATTTTGTTATACAGGTTTCCTATATAATACACGAAGGTATGAGTCATTATGCTCGGCCTTTTCGTTCCGTTGTCCTATATTTGTTTCTGGGGTATGCCACGTGACATAAATGAATCCCATGATACAAATGACTGGAAATAATAAAAGCCGGCCAGGTCCGAAACACCAGGTTAACTTTGACCAAAAAAAAAAGAAAAGAAACATCAGGTTAAGGGCCAGTTTGGTATGCAGAATATTTAAAAAGGGATGTAAAGATGAATAAGTTTCCTTGTTTGGTGTACTTTTTGTGTTTAATACACTAATCTTTTTTTTTTTTTTTTTTTTTTTTTTTTTTTTTTTTAATGAGAAGATAAGATTCCACTAAAATTAGTGAACTGAGCCTCGCGTGAACAATGACGCTTTCAGACGTATTTAATCCTAAAAATATCTTTTTTATAATGCAAAAAATTAAAATAAGATTAAATTCAAATTTATGCGATAAATTCGAGCTTATGTGATGTTTTCGAATTTGGCGAGAATATTTTAGATAAATTTGAACTTGGTGAGACAATCTTTTAGACAACTTTGAACTTGATGGAAGAATATTTTAGACAAATTCGAACTTGATAAGGGTATTTTTTTTTTTTAAAATTATTTACCCATTTCATTTTAAATTAATTATTTTTTACCATATAATAAGTATTTCGTAATTTTTCACCAACTATTCTTTCGCTTCATTTTCTTTCTATCGAACAACTCATCTTTTATCGCTCATCTTCCTCATCCTTCAAAATATTCGCTTCCCTTCTTTTCCTTCCTCTAAATTTATTTCCCTCATTAAATTTTTCCCGTGCCAAACAGCCCTAAAATTAAACACTTGTTGCGTCTTGTTAAAAGAAAGTGAAAATTATTGACTTGATTCATTATTTCATTGTCGTCCGTTTTGCAATAATGGACTTGGACACGTGATCCAAAAAACACCAAATTTAAGAAATGTATTCTTTTTTTATATAAAAATAATGTGTGGCGTCAACCACTTTGAGATTACGTCGATCTTGCCGAAGTGGGTACTCTTCCGAAAGTTTATTGCGATTCATAAGAAAAACCGGTACTTCACAAGAACCAAAACCCTTTCATTCAGGTCAACCTTCGCTGGTTTAAAAAATGTATTCTGTACAACGGACTTGGACATGTGATCCAAAAAAACACCAAATTTATAAGTGTATTCGGTACAACTTATCCAGGCAGAGAAAAATTTCTGAAAAACTAAAATTATTTTTTTAGATTTACATTAGTAAAGTATTCGCTGCAGTTTATACGTTTGAAAATTGTCGTTGTAAAAATGCTCTCATACTATAAAAAAATAAATCATATATTAAATTTATAATTTGCATGCAGTCGAATGTCATTTTTATCCAGTTTTTTTCCTCTCAGAATTTATTTCCATTTTTATTCAATTTCCGTTATACCAAATATCACGCGAAGATTTTTTTTTTTCCTTTTCTTATTTATTTTTATTTTTCCAGCAAAGTACGTAACTACACAAATTTCACAGGCCAAAAACGTAATTTTTCTGGAAGCAGACGTGCCATGTTAGCATGGCCAGAAGAATTTAAATTGTGCGGATCATATACAGTTCCCCTTGCTATCCGTCTTCAATTCCCGGTAATCACAACCACAAATATGTTTCTTCCTACAAAAATCGTTTTTCTCATGGGTCGGTACGTATATAGTCCAGTCAGCAGAGAAGCCTCCACCTTACACCTGTACATGTTTTCGCTCCAAAGAAGTGGACATGCAACCACGCAACCACACAAATTGGTTAGTACGTACACTACAAAAAAGCATCAGAATTCCGTGGCTAAGTTGGGATGCATTTGCCACGGAAATTCCGTGGCAAAAAACACACACGGATTTGCCACGGAAAGGTGTGGCAAATTCTCCACAGAATATTTCCGTGTCAGAGTCCGTCGGTTTTGCTTAGTGGAGACGGAAATTTGACACACAAATGATCCGTGGCTATTGTTTCCGTGGCTAAAATCACAGGGGCATCGATTAATTAGAAGGAATCCCTTTGGCCGAGTCATTTGAAGCATATTTGGAGAAAACCCTAGAAAACCTGCTGGAGCCCTAGCGAGCATTCGACGATCGCTGCTCCTTACGCGCGGCTGGGTCATTTCTCACATTCGACTGGGAGATTCGTCGACTCAAGCTATCTACCGATTCGCTCCTTATGGTTTCGGTTACGTGGCGCCTTTCCTAAAAAATTTGGTCGATCGCTCCTTACTTACTGGTCATTTCTCACATTCGACCGGAGATTCGTCGGCTCAAGCTATCTACCGATTCGCTCCTTATGTTTTCGGTTACATCGCTCGCGCCTTTCCCGAAAAAATTTGGTTTTGCTCTTCTACCGATTCGATATCCTGGAACCAAAACAGGTTTTCTTCACCCAATAGCGATGTAAGCACCGCTTGCTCCTAATTCTTTTATTTAGCCTTTTTACCTAGAGTTCTTAAATACTTGGAACAAATGTGACAGAGATTTGCCGTAATCTCCCAAAATAACCGGATTAGAAAAGGATTTGCGGTATAATGTAACCCGGGTCGTTTCCCAACGAATTTGCGATCGGTTTAATTTGAAAAGAAGAAAACAAAAATAAAATCGGGGTTTTTGATTCAAGAGATTGAAAACGGAAATATGCGAGAAACAAAACGAAATAACACGATTAAACGAAAAGCGAGGATTAAAGGATTAACCCACGATTTCGGATTCACCCACTACCCTTCCTCGAACGAAACATTTATAACCGAACTCGTAATCGACTCTAGAACAAACCGAAATCTCGCATTTGTCTAGAAATTCCCTCAACCGAACAATCGTTCGAAATTTGTTCGAATCGGTGGCGCACCTCCGTACGATCGCACGAAATACTTTAACCCGGTCCAACTTCGTCCTTGGGAAATATCGATTTGGGTTTTTGATTAAAAACCCAATCCGAACCAAAAATCAAATCGATTAAGGGATACGAAACGAGTTAGACGGTTCTGATTAGGCGTGAATCCTCCGGATAATGGATGGGACCCTCATCGTGGATCAATCTCGAGAAATTTAGCCGAACATAATTAAGAAAGATTAAAAATAGATGAAGAACGCGAAGAACACGAAGAACATTGCGAGAATTTGAAAACTACTATTTTGATCCTCGAATTCTAAAAACGTGAATGAGAATGTGTTTGTGGCTGCTGCCTCACTTAATCTAAAATGGCAAAACGAAATGGGGCTCTAATCCACAAGTCGGGCCGGAAACGAAAATAAAATAAAATGGGCTTTAATTACAAAATTCGAGCCCAAAAATACATATGACTTCGGCTCCAAAATCAACCGCCCTCTTGTCCGAATTTGCTCTTCATGTCTTCATAACAATTGTAGCTCTCGAATCATCTGAAATATGAGACAAAAATGAGGCAACTCGATGTCTTTTTCAAGAGTTATGGTAAAAATGGTGAAGCAATGTAAAACTGGAATTTATTATTAAATAATGGCTAAAATATAATAAAAGGCACAAGGCCCAAATAAGTATAAAAGCCATTATTTATTAGCTAAAGAGTCCTAAATTATAAATCAAGAGACAAAAAGTAGTGTATGAAATATTCAATTATCATAATGCCCGAAGATGGAATAATTGCTTCAATGTTTTCCCATATGAGCTCTCTGCATTTGTTCATCTTATGCAGTTTGTTCATACTCGGGGTGACTCGAGTGCCTTCCTTAGGAGTAGAGTGCCCATCTATGTTGAATTGAGAAAAGCGCTCTTTTACGGAGTGGAGGCTTTCCCTTATCATTCTCATTCTCGACCTTGGAAATCCTGATTGGATTGGTGAAGGCGCTACCTCGCGAGAATCAAGTATTTCAAGCACAACAATTTCTCCGAGTTTCATCCTCGCGGCTTAATATTTATGTGAGTACCTTCTTCTTTCTTTCATTTTTCCTATCTTCGTTTTGCCTGGTCCTTTGTTTTGATAAGCAGATCTTCAGATTGTTTTGTTTTGTTGTATATCTTTTATGTTTTGTATATATGTAGCTTTATCAGGTCTTATGAAATACCGATGCTTAGAAATTGAGCCATATATGCATAGTTTGAAGATGTTTGAAGATTTTACATCTCTATGAATTATAGATAGCTTGCATCCATTGTGCAGATAATCCAACCCTGAGCCAAAATTTATATCAAATAAAAGTAATATCCATGTTTCACGGATGAAATTAAATCTAAAAGCATTGATGTAAGATGCACAACAAATTGAATTAGAGAGGCCAGATAATTATTTGAAAGCTTGGGGGGCACTATATGTTTCATGCGGATAATACACCTAACATGTCTAGTTAAAGGTAACATTACAGGCTAGAAGTGGACCTACTTTACTCAACTAGTTCTGTTTTCTATATGTCCAAATGGACAATGAGGGGTAGTGTTTCTGATAAGGCCATAGTGGTTTAGCTAGTGCTAAGTAGTTGAGGGTGGTGATGGAGGAAAATATTTGTTAAAAAGCCTTGAGAGAAAGTTAGGTTTTGATGAGTTGAACATCGTAACACATTAACAATGGTGGTACGACCCTCCTCTTTATCGATGAATAGCACCTCTACACAAAGATTTAAAAAGCTTAAGGGGAAAAAAAGAGTGAGAGAGAGACTGAATATAATATAAAGAAACTGGCTTTGTTTTGGTCATCTTCTTTTTTCCTTTTGGTTTTAATTTGGATGGTCTGCTAGCTTAGTTGGTAGGCAAGGCTTTTCTTAGCCAAGATTGTGACTTGCAACTAGCAATGCCTTCACGTGCGATTGCCTTGGATCTTTTCTCTCTCGAAAAAACTACCAAGTCCCGATTTTTAATATACATCTGACTGGCTTGAACTTTTCTGCATCTACATTCTTACCAAATTTCTTGAAGCTTGATCTAGGAAGAGGTACTTATTAATTTATCCCCTTTTGTAATTAATCCCATTAATGCTATCCCTTTATGAAAAAACCAGTATTAATATTATGCATACACCTAGCTATAATCATCATCATAAATCTGATATGTAAAGCATAGAAATATTAGAGTTAGTTAATTAGTTAGGGAGTTAGGAAGTTAGAGAGGTAGTTTGTTAGGAGTTAGTCAGTTAGGAAGGTATCTGTTATAGTCGTTAGTTGTTAGGTTCTTGTTAGTAGTCGGTTAGCACCCGATTAGTGAGTAATTGTCTTGTTGGGCCTTGAGAGTATAGCCTTTGCCTATATATACAAGAGGCTAGACTAAGGAAAAGCATGTATTGAATCAGTTTATGTTGAATAATGAATGAGTGGCAGCAGTTTTGCACTCCACCTTCTATGTTTCCCCCATTTCCCCATTTCTTCTACATCCTTCCTATCAAAATCGTGCTTCTATATCCATAAATTAGATTATGTAGTTTATAGTTCTAAAATCAATAATGTTTATTGCTAAATGCTTTATTTTTTTTAAGGTGCCTTACAAATTGTGAGCCATAAAAAGTCGTGGCATCCATTTCAATATTTCACAATGGAGTGACTTTAGTTTTTTGTTTACTGACTTTCCACCAATATTTGTTAGGCCGCAAGAACTGGGAAAAAAATGTATGCGTTCTAACTTTTTCCACCCACCCAATTCCCAGTATTAATTATCTAAAGTTATGGTAATATAATTAATTTAAAGAAAAGTAAAATCCAAGGGTAAAATAAGGACTTGTTTCTTTCTTGTTTTAAATTTCATTTTCTTTCGGTTCTGACAATATATTCGTGGCATTTGTTTCGATATATAATATCTTGAATCCTTTGAAAATGTAATCCTAAAATCTTTAGATTTTGCTCATAAGTAGGTACCCATTTGAACTCGATTGATCTTTGAAGTTTCTCTTTAGACAATATTACCTAAAATTCAATTCTATTATATTCTATTTGAGTCACGGTTGCCATTGTGATTTCTTGTTGTTATAAACTTGAACTATAGCTATTTGGAAAGTTGCTAAATTATTTTGTTGCTGTGATAACAATAACTAGTTGCTAAATTATCTAGTAATAGGGAACCTTGGTTTGATTTTTCGACCAGATCAGAGGGAAATGTACCTGAGAAGTTGTTGCTCTGAATTGTTGAGTTAACTCTTGAACATTTTGTTGAGATGATTGAACAAACTTTTGCATTTTAACCTCCTTACGAAATCTTACTCGTGCATCGAGTGACATTTCATATGCCTTTGTCATTTGAGACATGTTATCTTTGTAGTAGAATTCTTAGTATCTAACTGAATTTGTTAGAATTTCTAAGCCGAAACTCCTGGTTGTTGCACTTGCTACATTGGATTCAATTAAGAGCTGAAATTTTGGCATTCATTTGATGCATTATGCCGATAATTGTGAGATAGAGATTCTAACTTTGAAATAAGTAACGAAATTATAAGTAGAGTGTGCGAAATATGGCTTTCCTTGGGATTTTATGTATCTCGGGCATTAAATTGTTGCGAACTTGTCACATTTGTTGATGAGAGTAATGATTAAATCTAATATCATGTTGGACCTAGGACCCTCTTAAGAATATTTGAGTTGAATTTGTTTGAAAGTTTCAAACTGCTGCACTTTAATTCTTAATCAAGTGTCTTATTTGAATTTGATGTGTTCTTTGGCCCTGTATTTGAAGTTTTTACTTGGAGTGTGATATCCTTGCATTCTTGAGAGTTAGCCTTCTTATATGTGAAATGATTGTTAAAGTATGACTCTAATGCATTAATTGTGTGTTACGTTGTGAAATAAACTTGGAAATTTTGAGTATAATGTTATGAAATTCAATTGTCAAAGTTCTGTTTTCATTGTTTGCATAATTCCTTTGTTTGTTTGTGTTTTATGGTCTGGGATCTTCTTTTTTGATTTTATTCAATTAGAAAAAAAAAATAGTCAATCAAATCCGATTGTTGGTTTTATGGAGAAAAATAAATTTATATGATTGAATTTCAAGAGTTTAATTATTTAAAATTAAATTATATATAATATTGAACATATATATTCTTTCAAGAATACTAAATACGGAAACTACTAATTTTATAGGATCTTTTAATTGCTTACTAATTGGTTAGAATTTATATTTTTAGTCTATTAAAACAATTCATAAAAATCTTACTTAGTAAAGTAAATTGAATTATCAAGTTGGTCGCATTGGAAATTATAATTTCTAAGTCAGTTTTGAAGGATAGGACTAATATTAAGTCCCTTGTATCTGTTACATCATGTTCTCCAATCACACATAACTATGTGTCCTTTTTTTTTATATATAAAGGGCTTATATTTATAATTTAAAAAAGAGACACGTGGTCGATTTGCACTAGTGGTATTCTTGTTAGTGACTTATTGGGAGTGGTTTGGGCTTTTTAGTTGTATTGTCTTTGGTATAAAGTTCTTGTTGTTAGCTTAAAATCTGTTTTAAGCATGAGGTAACCACATTTGGTTTTGCTTTGTTATCTAGAAAAAAAAGTCTTAGTGTTTTAAATATGCAAGTTCTACTTCGGCCCAAGAAAGCGAGTTATTTAATATTGATTTCGATTAATAGAGTTATTTTCCTTTTTACATTGTTACGTTTATACAAAGTTATTAATTTTTGAATGTAAAATGATTAAAAAAATTCTCTTGTTGCATGCATGAGCTTTATTTTATACTAGAGATAATAAATAATTTGTTTTAGTTATGCATTACAATGTGACTTTTACTAGAGATAATTTTTGTTAAATTCATGTTTGAGATAGTTTTAAATTTTGATGCTTCTAATTGGTTAATCATAGATATAGCGAGCTTTCCTTCAAATAGCTTCAACCTAAAATAGAGTTCATGTTTCATAGAATGGAAGTCCCCGAACATCGAAGATGGATGTATAATAGAATTAATCCGAGTACTAAATGGGTGACAAAGTAGAGTTCGAGCAAGGTGTTGATGGGTTTCTTGCATATGTATATCAATCACCTTATTCTCAAAAATGGGGAGAGCTTAGGTGTCCATGCGTGAAATGTAAAAGTAGGTATTATCTACCTTTTGATGAGGTGAAGGTGCACCTTTATAGTAAGGGTTTCATGCTTGACTATTATGTATGGACTAGTCATGGTGAAAGACGAGTAGAAAATCATCCGTCTATGTCTTCAATAGCGAGGTGACCTACATGCCTCCCATAGGGCACTTGGAAACCATCTAAGTCAATATGAGATGATGGTGATGGATGCGAAACAAGGCCAAGTTTTAGGGATAACTATAATGAGGGTGTTCACGAGATGCCAAATACTAATGCAAGAGAATTTTATGACATGTTACGTGCCGCACAACAACCGTTGTGGGAAGGTTGTGAAGAATCTCAAACAACAACGTTGCGGTTATTAAGTATTAAGGCATCAACTAACATGTCTCGGATGCCTTTAATTTAGTATCCCAACTCATGGTAAGGACACAACCTAAAGACACCTTAATGCTTCCGGACTTGTACCAAACGAAGAAGTTTGTGGCGAAGCTAGGTCTAGATTACAAAAAGATTGATTGTTGTGTGAATGGGTGTATGTTGTATAATAAAGACGATGCGGATGCCACTCAATGTAAGTTTTGTAGTGAGGATAGATATTCTTCTAACAATTCTCATGCAAGGAAAAAGAAAGTTGCAAGGAAGCGCTTGTTTTTCTTACCTCTCATTCCAAGGTTGCAAAGATTATATGCTTCCAAAAAACAGCAAAGGAAATGAGATGACACTATGAGAATCGGCGAGGTCCCAATGTTCTCTCTCACCCGTCTGATGGTGAAGCATGGAATGTTTTTGATAAAACATATCCGGACTTTGCATATGATCCAAGAAATGTGAGGCTTGGATTGTGTGCGGATGGATTTATGCCATTTGGGCAATCTGGGAGGCAATATTCTTGTTGGCCTGTGATAGTTACTCCTTATAATCTACCACCCGAGATATACATGACAAGGGAATATATGTTCCTGATGTTGATCATCCCTGGTCCTAATAATCCAAAAGGAAAAATAGATGTATATTTGCAACCATTGATAGATGAACTAAAGTTATTGTGGGGTGAAGGGGTGTCAACATATGATGCCTCTTTGAGACAAAACTTTCCTTTGCGTCTTTGCACTAATATGGACAATCAATGACTTTCCAGCTTATTGTATGTTGTCGGTTGGATGACAATGGGGAGACTATCTCGGTCCTATATGTATGGAGAAGTCAAAAGCGTTCCAATTGAAACATGGGCGAAAAACATGTTTCTTTGATTGTCATCGGCAATTCCTTCCCATTGACCACCAATTCGAATAATAAAACATCCTTCTTCAAGAATAGAATCGACTTATCGATTACTCCGCCGGTTAAGCGGAGAAGCACATTGGCAAAGAGTTAAATATTTGCCAAAGGTCTCGATTATGGAAAAACGTTTCCAATTGAAGGGTATCACGACACTCATCATTGGACAAAACAAAGCATTTTTGGGAGTTGCCTTATTGGAAAACTAATCTCATTCGACATAATCTTGATGTCATGCACATTGAGAAAAATGTCTTTGAAAATTTGTTTCATACCGTGATGGACACAAAGGGGAAAACGAAAGATAATGTACAAGCTCGAATGGACGTGAAAGAGTATTGTCGACGAAAAAGCACGAACTTGTTGAAATAAGAGGGAGAATGGTGAAATCGGTTGCAAAGTATATGTTGAATGTAGAACAAAAACGACATATTTGTCAATGGGTGAAGAACTTGAAACTCCCGGATGGATATGCATCTAATCTATCCCGATGTGTGGACATGAAAGAGGCAAAGTTGTATGGAATGAAGAGTCATGATTGCCATGTGTTCATGCAACGCTTGCTTCCTATTGCCTTTGCGACCGCCTGAAAATGTCTTCAATCCTATAGTTGAGCTTAGTCAATTCTTTACACATCTGTTCAACAACACAACTGCTGAGTGATCAACTGGATCGTTAGAGAAAAAATATTGTAGTCACACCGTGCAAATTGGAGAAAGTCTTTCCCCCAAGCTTCTTTGACTCAATGGAGCATTTGCACATTCACCTTCCTTATGAAGCAAAGGTTGGAGGGCCCGTACAATATAGATGGATGAATCCATTTGAAAGGTAATAAATATTTTTTATGTCAGTGCATAATAAATATAAGACAACAACATTAAATACTCTAACAATGGACTTGTCTATATGTAGGTTCTGTATACCTTGAAACAAAAGGTAGGGAACAAAGCTCGGGTTGAAGCATCTATATGTGAAGCTTATATTCTTGAAGAGACTTCCATGTTTTGCTCGCACTACTTTGAGCCAAGTGTTCCACCAAGAATAACAAGACCTATCGAAATGACGACGGCGAAGAACCGATTTGCCAACAATTTTAATTTTTAATCATCGAGGAAGACCTTCCTGGGGGTGTAAATCTCGGTTCTTGGGGATGAAGACGTGAAAGTTGCGACCACATTCATTCTAATGAATTGTGATGAGGTCCAACCATATATGAAGTAAGTGACGTTACATTAAAATTATCTATGACAAATATTATTTAACACGATTGTTATTGATGTTACTTAGGTTGAAAATCCAACCAACAATATTGAGGATTCATTTTTACATGACATTGCTTGGGGACCAAAGAGAAGAGTGAGAACATGGTCTAGGTACTTTGTCAATGGGTACAAGTTTCATACGACCAAAGTTGCCCTTAATAAATCAACCAACAATAGTGGTGTATGCATCAAGGGAACTGATTATGCACAAGCAGAATACGACTTCTATGGCATTGTACAAGAGATGGTTGAACTTGAATATACGGGTATCCCTGTGAAGAGAGCAGTGTTGTTTAAATGTCATTGGTTTGATCCAACACCGAACCGTGGTACCAAGGTTCATCCGCATTACAAGATTGTTGAAGTCCATGCTTCACGGAGGTACAATAAGTATGACCCATTTATTTTGGCCCAACAAGCAATGCGAGGTATACTACACGCCTTATCCTTGTTGCCGCGAAAGGAAAATTGGTTATCTCATTATTAAGATTAAGGCTCGTAGCATAATTGACATTCCCCGCATCCAACCAATTGTGGGGCCATTTCAAGTGGATGAACTTGAGGTCATTCTCCCAATAACTATGCATGAGAATGAACTCACTGCCAATACTTGACACTCCTCGTGATCGAAATTCGCTATGAGGATGTAGATATGCCAGCAGATAACATGGAGTATGAAGATGATGAAGACCAAGAAGAAGAAGTTGAAGAAGAAGAAGAAGAAGAAGTTGAAGAAGAAGATGATGATGAAGAAGAAGATACCGATGATGAGGGTGAAGATATTTATGTGGATGAAGGCGATGACGAAGATGGAGATGGAGACGGGGACGAAGACAAAGACGAAAATATACAAAGTATTAGGTTATGTCATTTTGCTGTTATTAAGTTGTTGAATGACTTTGATTGCATCAACTTTTAATTGATTCAGTTTTTTAATCATTGACGTTTGTCATGATTTATTAGGTTATGTTATTTGTTGTTATTAAGTTCTTGAATGACTTTGATTGCATTAACTTTTAATTGATTCTGTTTTTTAATCATTCACGTTTGTCATGATTTATTCATTCCTTATTACTAACTCGAGCTCTCATAATGATTTTGTAGATGTCTTCTCGTGGCTCAAAGCATAATAGCGGCAAATCGAGTATTCCACAATCTCGATTCCTCACCACATCATAACTTGTCTATTCCTCGTGGCAACTACTTCTCGGTCCATCTATTCCTATTCCTATTCCTAAGGTAGTTAGACCATCTTTATCATTTGGACCATCACCTCAATTGCATGATATAGCTACCCGATCCTCTTTATCGCCTCAAATGCAAGGATCGGTTGTGAGACCAACAATATCCCCCCAATTCTCGATCATAGAACAGACTCTTCACCCATATTACCACCTAGCCCTTCATCATCTCAAGTCCCACCTCCCGACATTCCGTCTCCTGAACAAATCGTCACACCCTCTTACTCCACGGGCTAGTGGTGGATTATCACCTAGTGGTCGTGATCCCATGGATGGTCAAATATGGATTTATCCTCGTGTCGAACGTAAGTCGTTAGCAAGATTGATCTATTTTCTATCATAAAGCAAGATATCATAAAACATTTCATACATTTAAAATGGTATTTTTACAATTATTACTAGGTTCACTCCCCGCCGTTTGCACTTTGTTCGGCAAATCCTTCCTCTCATTCAAGCGAAATTTGACTATCCATGTTACAGGTTGGAAAGTTACTCCTAACAGCTTATAAGCAAATGTGGTTTGAAGGTCAAGGCGGTATATCTAATCTCTTATATTTGTATTATATTTAATTGTTTCCTTATGATGTTTTTATTTTTTTTTAACTTTTTTATTTCTCAATTATGCGAGAGAAAATATAAATGGTCGCCCCAACATGACGATGACGTGAAAAGAATTTGGAATATAAAATGCCAAGAAATATTAAGAGGAACAATGAAAAGAATCAAAAATGACTTTTTTCAAAACCAAGTTAGGCCCAATTGGATTCCTCATGAAGTCATGAATGAGTTAGAGAGAGTATGGACATCGGAAAAATATTTGAGAATTTGTGAGGTAGGAAAGGCCAATCGAGCGTCTAATAAGGGTGGGACTCAACATAAAGGGGGAGCATTCCTAATTCGAGCATAAAAAGAGGATGGTTAGATTTTATTCTCAATTTATTCAATCATTATTGATTCAAGGCTTCATATAATACATCTTTTAATACCTACAAAGTCAACAGCTTGGGAAGGGAGCCTTCGGTCTTTGAAGTATTCAAAAAGACTCATTATAATGAGACAACCGGAGAATTTGCGGACCACGCGTGTGGGTCCGCAACTCATGTAAGCATATGTTTCATTTATTTGAACTTCCTGTTCTTCATCCATATTGTAGTTATATTGGTTTCATTGCTTTGAAAATAGGATTGGTCATTCAATAAAGATGAAGAGCATTTCATAGGTCAATGATTTTACCATCATTGAACCATATTTGAGCATTTCATGGAATCATGGATTTCTTGAATGTTGTATATTCTTGGTCATTTGAGCTTCGTGGTACTTTGGTTCTTATTATGTAAAGATATTTTTATTGAAAAGATGGAAATGATATTTAACAATGGTTTCTATAGCATGTACTTCATGTGGATAGGATTTTTATGCTTTATGTATATTCTTGGTCATTTGAGCTTCTGTGGTACTTTGGTTCTTATTATGTAAATATATTTTTATTGAAAAGATGGAAATGATATTTAACAATGGTTTCTATAGCATGTACTTCATGTGGATAGGATTTTTATGCTTTATGTATATTCTTGGTCATTTGAGCTTCTGTGGTACTTTGGTTCTTATTATGTAAATATATTTTTATTGAAAAGATGGAAATGATATTTAACAATGGTTTCTATAGCATGTACTTCATGTGGATAGGATTTTTATGCTTTATGTATATTTTTGGTCATTTGAACTTCTGTAGTAATTTGGTTCTTATTATGTAAAGATATTTTTAGTGGATCTGAAAGGCAGGGGAAAGTTTGAAGAGCCGCATCTATAATATGAAGAGGCTTCTTTTAATTTTCCGATATATTTGACCCAGTCAGAATTTGACTAATTATAAGAAAATGAGGGACAAAATTATTAAAATATGTTAGAGACCATACACCGTGGTTTAATTTATTAAAAAGCTGGAACCGAGAATCCCTCACAGCACATATCTATGTCCAGTCTGGAGGGAGAAGTAGAAGAAAGAATGGTGATATATGTTTGATAGAAGGTACGTAAGATCTATGTTTTGGTAGCTTTAAGTGAGATATAAGTGATTGGTGAGTATTATTCTATATGTAATATTGGTACTGTGTGTTTTAGAAAGGAAGAAAAAGATTATTTATTATTTGGCTTGCTGGACAGATGAATCAGTTGAACGACATCAGATGCGTTCGCTGCAACCTCCCACTCATGCTGATATATATAAAAACGGCGTATCTTCAAAATAGTCAATTTGTTTCATTGAATAAAGCTTTCTTTTGCTATATCTACAGTACTTACTTCTTTATGGTTTTTGTATTATTTGCCGCTTTGCAACCATTTCTCACGTCTCCTCATTTTACACGTATATACAAATTGATGGTTCAATTCCCTCCAACCACCCGTCAACCATTTCACTTATCAACAACGTGCATCAACGAACGTGCTCCTCTCAAACCCTCATTTCCCTTAATTCTATATTGATCATCTCTCTTAAGTTACTGTGTTTCACAGTCTTTGCAGCTACCAAAAAAAATTATCTTTGGTTGCCTTGCTTGAGTTTACATTGAAAATCTTTGTTTACATTGATCTATTCATTATCTTTGGTTGCCTTGCTTGATTTTCATTTAGAGTCCAAATAAAAAACTAGATTGATGGTTGGCAGGTTGCTATAAGATTATCATAATTTATATGGATCTGTAGTCTTATATGTTTCTAGTTACGTAGTTCTTTATTGTTTCTGAAATGGTTCATCCTTCTTTATCAGTTTTTCAATCTTTTTTTTTTAATTTTTGGGTACTTATTTTATGTATTGTTTGCAGGATGAATTTTTGAGACGAAAGGCATCAATCACTTCTGAGGGAGGCGTGTCCAATCTAATGAAGAAGAACTCAATTTATGGTTAGAAGTTACCGGTGGTAAGACCAAGAAAGACCGAATCTATGGCCTTGGATCTGAAACTCATCATGTTGTCTCTTCTACCACAACTTCTTCCATCAATTCTTCGCGGGATTTTAACGTTCAAGAAATGCAAACGAAGATGACACAAATGTCGAAAAAATATGACCACCTTGTACAAGAGAATGCACAACTTAAACAATCAACCGATTTAATTATGCAAGAAAATGCTCAACTGAAAGCATCAACCGATTTAATTATGTCAGCATTGCAAGGATTGGGGATTTGGTTACCCATTTTATCTAACCCTGTTAATCAAGGCGCTCCCCGCCAATGAAGACGCTGAGAATGAACATTAACAATTTTTATTGTTTATGATACTTGTGACTGAGAACATATATTTTCCCTTTTTTAAGTTTTCTTGTACTTTGAACTTGTGTGGTATTTATCTCTATTTAATATATTAGTTATTTGGAATTTGTTGATTTCTCTAGCTATATATGTGTGATTTAATATAATACTTAAAACTTGAGAACATATAGCTAAGAAATTGGTAAAAAAATGGTTAAGGAAAGAACTTGAGAAATTAGTATAGTTTGCCACGGAATTTATGTTTCAGCGGGCAAATCTTTACCACGAAGTATTGTGGAAAATTCCGTGGCATATTGAGAAATTTGCCACGGAAATTTCCGTGGTAACTTTCTGTGGCAAATATCCGTGGGAAATTTGCCACGGAAATTTGCGTGGCAAATTTTGCCACGGAAAATATTCCGTGGCAAATTTTGCCACGGAAATATATTCCGTGGGTAAGAGGCTTTGTCACGGTTTTTTCGTTGACGGATTATATTCGTGGCAAAGGATATTAGCCACGCAATTTCGATACTTTTTTGTAGTGGTAGTTGAAGGTGTGGGGTCTACGTCTACCATGGACACAAAATAATATAATGCATGGTTTGTATTTAGTACCCTATCACCATTATAAAATATAAATACGCTGTCTCCCAACACACACACCCCCAATCCAAAGTGACTAGAGGAGGCTAGCTAGTAATCAACGTACTCTTGGTTTTCCCACTCTCTGCGATTCGATATTTTCCTCACCACATGGCTCAACCATCTACTTTGGATCTAGTGTTTTCTGTGAGGAGACGCCGACCAGAACTAATTCCTCCAGCTAAGCCCACCCCTCATGAAGTTAAGCCACTCTCCGATATAGATGACCAAGATGGTCTCCGGTGTCGAATTCCGTTGGTTCACTTTTATCCTTATCACCCATCCATGCAACGAAACGACCCTGCTCAACTTATCAGAAGCGTACTTGCTCAAGCCCTAGTCTTTTATTATCCCCTCGCCGGTCGTCTCAGGGAAGGTCCTGGTCGCAAACTTATGGTAGATTGTAACGAGCAAGGTGTCCCCTTCATTGAAGCTGACGCAGATGTCACTCTTCACCAGTTCGGCGACCCTATTCAACCTCCATTTCCATGCTTCGAAGAGCTCCTTTATACTGTTCCTGGCACAGATGGAATTATTAACTGTCCCCTCTTAGCTGTTCAGGTCCATATATATATAGAGAGAGAGAGAACACGCACATCAGTTAACTAGTCTGTTTCTTATATATTGATATACTTGCTAATATTGCATTTTTCTTTTTCATAGGTTACCCGTCTCAAGTGTGGTGGTTTCATTTTAGCCTATTTCTTAAACCACACTATGTGTGATGCTCCTGGTTTAGTTCAATTCTTAGGAGCCTTAACGGAGATTGCCAGGGGTGCTAATGATGAGCCTTCAATTGCCCCAGTTTGGCGCAGAGAGCTACTGAATGCAAGGGACCCACCTCGCATCACATGCACCCATAATGAGTACGTGGAAGTGCCTGATGATGATACAAAAACAGAGATGACAGAAGCTATGTCCCAAAACTCTTTCTTCTTCGGGTCTGACGAGTTAAAGGTCATCCGTCGACTGTTTTCTCAGTACCATGGTCAACACACTACATTCGAAACGTTGACCGCATTCCTCTGGCGTTGTCGCACCATATCCTTAGAGCTAGAACCACACCAGGAGGTTCGCCTAATGTTTATCAGCAATTTGAGGGGCAAAACAGACCCTCCATTGTTGCCACGTGGCTATTACGGCAATGGCTTTGTGTACCCCGCCGCTGTCACCACCGCAGGGGAGCTTTCTAGAAATCCACCTGGCTATGCCTTGAAGTTGGTCAAAGAGGCTAAAGGTGAGGTCACGGCGGAGTATATGCAATCCGTGGCGGATCTTATGGTGATGAGAGGACGGCCTTGCTTCACGCCGGTGAGGTCATGGATTGTTTCAAATTTAATACGTTCTGGGCTTAGAGATATAGATTTTGGATGGGGCAAAGCAATGTACGCTGGACCCGCAATGGCTGGGATCGGCTCGTTTCCTGGAGTAAGCTGGGCATGTGGGAGTGCGAAAGGAGACGGTGTGGTAGTGCCAATTTGCTTGCCGCCCAAAGCTATGAAGATTTTCGCCAGAGAGATTGATAACTTGCTCAGCAACTATAACAATACTGGTCAATATTCTAAATTTATCACGTCTCGCCTGTAGTTACCAAACTATGGCCAATCGGACCAGCGCAAGTATCTGTGTACAAGGAATGTTTTTAGTTTGGGTTTAGATCTCTGTTGATTTTTGGGCTATACTGTTAGTAACTCTGTACTTTTTAAGTATCATCTCGGTCGTTGTTCTTATATTTGTTCTTTTTTTTTTTTTTTTTTTTTTTTTTGGTTCCATTTTTATGCTGACGTTTCTGTAAGTCGCGAGACTCCCCCGTGCGTTATGCCTGTGTAGTTTATGTGTGAAATATTGTAACGAGACGGGTTAGAAATAACGGACACATTCCAATCCTAGTCAAAATTTATATTTTACAATATATATATATATATAAATATATATAAGTGAATGAATGTTAAAAGAACCAGACGAAATCCGTGGCAAATAACTCACAATATAGATCTGCTACAAATTCTTTAAATGTTTGACAGGTCATTGTTTTAATAAGAAATTCAATATGAAAAAAGTTGTTAATACTCGTAAGAGATTTTTCAAAATCTAAAAGTAAAACCAAACAACCATGCACCGAATTAAAAGTTGGTTTCCCAGCTGATAATGTTTTTTTAGGTTCAGAAATCCAAACTAAGCTAAAAGCGCATGATTTATTGAGTTTCAAATCTTAATATATGGTAGTATAGTCTTATAATGCATTTATTTGGAACTTATTATCTAGTGCTAATCCGATTCCAATATTTCATCGACAATGAACACAGGAAACGAAAAAAAGGATTGCGTCAATAATAGGAACAGTGAACTTGTCATTAACTTCGACTACATCCAGAGAGTTTGGTTTAGGTGACTCCAAAAAAAAGGCCCTATTTAAGTTTGTTAGAAAAACATCATATAAGTTTATATGAGTTAAGATAAACTCATCTTCAATACTTATCTCGTAAATATCTTACGAGCATTGAATATTATTTATGTGATGTGAATATACTATTAGTTTATATACACAGCACTTTACAAGATGACAGCTAGATGACGTCCTATCCTCATACTGTAAATGTTTGTGAGGCATGTTGCCATGTTCCAATAGATCGAATAGCCGTCGGCGCAGCCAGTTATTGTCACCTCAAGGAAAATTACTAGCGTGCATGTACCACAAATTTTATTCATATTTATATGATATAATAGAAAGGTTTAATATTTTTGTTTTTGCTATAGCGTCACACTCATATAAAAATAAGTGAATCCTATTAATATTTTCTTTCCCTTCTTTTTACAAGGAGCCATACATTTTTATATGAGTGTGACAGAAAAAAAGTTATTCAGCAAAAACAGAAACATTAAACCCTATATAATACAATGTTTTAATTTGTTATGCGTACCAGTCAATTTTTGTTAATATAGATAATCACTTTCTACTTAACATAAATATATATTTATAACAACGAAAACAGTAAAAATATGATATCGATAGTTAAATCACATTTAGTAAACTAAAATCTCTAACTAGCAATGAGGGTTAAGTACCAAATTTGCCCTGGAAGTTTTTCGTCAGGAGCAATTTTGCCCCAGAAGTTTTTCTTGGAGCAATGTTGCCCCGGAAGTTTTTTTTTGGAGCAATTTTGCCCCTCCGTCAACGGTCAACTAACCGTTGACCGTTAGGGTTGTTAACGGAGGGGCAAAATTGCTCCTAAAGAAAAACTTCCGGGGCAAAATTGCTCCAAAAAAACTTTCAGGGCAAAATTGCTACTTAACCCAAAAAAATATTTAAAATATTATTATTTTTATTTTTGGATACAGGTAGCCACTTTAATAAATAGTTTATTGTTCAACTAGGTTGTCCTTACACTACAAAATGAATTTTATATTAGATATCGATCGTATTAAATGTTTTTGAAAAAATGTAGGGCGACTCAAACTTTTCATACTTTAAAAATATAGTAATGTTTTAGCAAAAATAAAAAAGTAATTTACCATGAATTACGATTTATTGGTTTACTGGCTAATATATTTTCAAGATAAAGTAAGGCCGAATTGTAATTTATACTGTATATAATATAAAATCAATATATTAAATTTACCCATACTATAAAATTCATGGTAAATTACTTTTTTATTTTTGCCAAAACATTACTATATTTTTAAGGTATGAAAAGTTTGAGTCGCCCTACATTTTTTCAAAAACATTTAATACTATCGATACCTAATATAAAATTCATTTTGTAGTGCAATGACAACCTAGTTGAACAATAAATTATTTATTAAAGTGGCTACCTGTATCCAAAAATAAAAAACATTTCTAACATTTTTTTGCGTTAAGTAGCAATTTTGCCCCGGTCAACGGTCAACTTTTACCGTTAATTGACCGTTGACGGGGGAAAAATTGCTCCAAAAAAAACTTTCGGAGCAACATTGCTCCTGGCGAAAAACTTCCGGGGTAAATTTGGTACTTAACCCCTAGCAATGATGTATATGTGTAAGTACGAAACTGGGCCTCGCTTGTCTCAGCAACTCTAAATCCTGGTCCAAGGAAGGAACGAATATCCAGTTTATTAGTCATGTTTTATCTGGCAAATTAGTTACAATCAAGATATTATTCAAACGTTAGTGTCCCAGCATGAGCATTAAAAACTTTTTTTTTTTCGGTTGCCCATCCGGTATCCAGAAATTTCGCCCGAACTAATCCGAATCCGAATCTCGGTCGCGTCTACCATATAGTGGGTGAGTCTTAGCATTAAAAACTTTATTAGGCATGATAAGCCCACGGTTAACTGTCTACTCTGAAGTCCCCACAATAGAAATGTAAACAGTACACTCCATTACTTGCTGGGGGTCCTAGCGGCATATCTACGAATGATATATATTAGATTCGGCGAAGGCTCATCTAGGTCAGGCAGATTGAGAAACGATGATTGAAAGTAAGTTTTATAGTATTTCATATTGTTAATCGACGATCTAGTTAATTCTACAAACCCATAATGTTACTGCTCACAGATCGCCCAAAATTCTGAAACCAGTCCAAGCAAAGAACAAAACCAGCAGGTAATCGTGTCTTATTAGGCAGAATCGCAGTCAAAATTACATTCGTCCTATTAACAGTGCCAGAAAAGTTGTCCACATCGATCGATCAGCGGCAAAAAAAACTTCGAAAGTATGACATTATATATGTATTAAAATCCTCCTGATTCTAGAAGCCCAAGTTGAAATTGATTTTGTACACGCAAGCTTGCGTTAAAAAATTTAAATAGGAAGGGCTAGTCAAATTTGATTTTGTCTTTTACAGAATGTAGTACTGTTAGGGTAGTGTTTTTACTGATTTCTGCGGCTGAAAATTTGGGGCCCGCAGAATCTTTCAAACCCTGAGGAACCTCATAACTGCTCAACAGCATGTTGATTATTACTCGTCCCACTATAAATAGAAGCCACAAACGAAAACTCAAATCACATCAGATTAAGACACAAGACTGCTTTCGGCGATCATCTTTTCTTTTCGTCGAATTCTCCATTTTCTTCCAAGTATAAAAACTATGGTTTTACTGACTTCCTCTCATCTCAATTTTATTGTGAGGAGGCACCAACCAGAGCTTATAGCTCCAGCGAAGCCTACTCCTCGTGAGTTAAAACCCCTGTCTGACTTGGACGACCAAGATAGTTTACGAGTTCATGTTCCACTGGTACAATTCTACCGCCACGAGGCTTCAATGGCGGGGAAGGATCCCGTCAAAGTCATCAGAGACGCATTAGCTCAAACACTAGTATTTTACTATCCATTTGCAGGCAGGCTCAGGGAAGGTGTTGGCCGCAAACTTCTAGTTGAATGTAATGGAAAAGGCGTTCTCTTTATTGAAGCTGACGCAGATTTAACCCTAGCTCAGTTTGGTGACAATCTTAAACCTCCATTTCCATGCTTCGATGGCCTCCTTTACAACGTTCCTGGTTCTGAAGGCGTCCTTCATTGCCCCCTCTTACTTATCCAGGTATTCTAGTATACTAGCTATTTCCTTTACCTAATTATGCTGACACTTTTCTCTCACATGCTAATGGAAGAAGTTTATGATGAACTGTAGGTCACACGTCTCAAGTGTGGAGGTTTCGTGTTGGCTACTCGCATGAATCACACCATGACGGACGGACCAGGTATTTTGCAGTTCATGAATGCTTTAGCTGAAATCGCTAACGGGACAAGTGAGCCCTCCATTCTTCCTGTTTGGCACAGAGAGATCCTAAGTGCAAGGAACCCGCCACGTGTCACTCGCACCCATCATGAGTTTGAGCAAGTGGCTGGTGCTGCCATTCCCTTAAAAGACACAGTCCAGCAATCTTTCTTCTTTGGGCCAACTGAGACATCTGCCATTCGTCGGCTAATCCCTCGTCACCTTAGGCAATCTACAACGTTTGAGGTCCTCACAGCTTGCCTCTGGCGTTGCCGCACCAAGGCTTTACAACTAGATCCAAACGACGACGTTCGCACGTTGGTCATCGTAAATACACGTTTTGGCCGAGGGAGGTTTGACCCTCCAATACCTGCTGGTTATTATGGCAATGCTTTTGTGTATCCAGCTGCAGTTACTACTGCGGGAAAACTCTGTGAGAGTCCACTAGGATATGCGTTGGAGTTAGTGAAAAAAGCCAAGGCTGAAGTGGATGAAGAATATGTGCACTCCACGGCTGATCTTTTGGTGACCAGAGGACGACCTTGTTTTACATCAGTGAGATCGTGGATGATATCAGATCTGTCGCGTGTTGGCTTTAGAAATGTTGGTTTTGGGTGGGGCAAGGCTGTGTATGCTGGTCTCGCTAAGGCTGGGCTTGGCCCACTTCCTGGAGTGAGTTTCTCGGTTGCATCCACCAATGATAAGGGAGAGGAGGGCAGAGTTGTGCTTATGTGCTTGCCGCCCGAAGCTATGAAGAGGTTTGCCAAAGAGTTGGATAACATGCTTGGCAGTTACAAGAATAGTCAAGATTCCAGCATTATCATGTCTCATTTGTAGTAGTAACTGGCAAAATCATGGGCAATCAGATTAGAGCCCTAGTATGCTTCGTAGTTTTGAGGTTTTTCCCCCGGAAGTTTGTCATGGGGTCATTTAACCTTGCTTTGCTTATGTGTAAGTGTCCGAAACTGCTGTATTAGAAGATGATCAATAAACAACATCGCTTGCCCTCTGTATTATATAAACTGGTTTGATTTGACATAGTGGTGAGAGAAGTGACTTTTTTTTTTTTTGCTCGGCTTTTCAGATAATTTTTTTTTTTAAAAAAAAATCAAATTGTAGATGTGATTTATGTTTGAGATAGCGGTGACATAAATAACTTTTTTCTAAATGGGCTCTTATTTGACATAACATTTGAAAGTTAGTTAAGATGAAAACTTACTGGAAATGGCATGGATCTTATTAAATACTACACACATATATATTATATATATATATATATATATTGTATATTATGTGATAATTTGGGATAAAACGTTAAATATAAATGTAAATTTGCTAAAAAAGAGAGTAAAATTAACATTGAAAAAATCACAAAACATAAGCTTTTGCAATATTTACTTGTGCAAAGGACTGAAGCTAGCTGTGTTGTGATGAGGAGAGGTGAAAGATGGGACATTAAAAAATAACACTGCCTAGCTACAATATTTGACAGCTTAGCTTTTGCAAGATTTAAAATGACCGTTTGTAATTTTTCGAAGATGAGAGACGAAAGAGGCTTTTGGAAACTGTGTGTGTGTGGGGCCACAGATAAATAGCCACTGTGATAGGCATATAAACTTCAACAATTAGCTTCAGCCCATAACCTACTTCATACCTAAAGTTCATCATATCTTGAAGTTATGTCAAACTCAAAAAAGGTTATGTTTTCACTGTTACTTGGTTTTTTTCAGTGTCATTGGACTTTTTTCTTGTTTTGTAGTCATCCCAACTAGGCGCTAGCTATATTATGTTTCTTCATCTCAAAGCAACAATTGAAAAATTATTTGATGAATTTTGAATATTTAACATTTTTTACTACTCTATTATAAACAAATCTATCTATCTTCTTTATATCCTGAAAACTTGTAGTAACGGCTATTTTTATAAATGATCCCGCTAAAGGCAGTGCAAAGGAGCAAACTTGCAACAAGAGATCATCATCCTTCATCTATCACCACATGCAACTTTAAATAAAGGTCATAGTCATGAATATAAGATAAAGTAGTTGGCTTTTTTTAGAGATATTAAAGAAACTATTTAAATTTGTTTAACATATTTATGTTCATAATTTATTCTCTAGATTATTTTACCTAACATATAAACTAATATATAATAAAAAATGACATGATTAAGTAACTTATTTGGCATTTTTAATTTTTTCAAAAAATTTAACTATATCTTATATTTATGATTAGAGAAGTAATTCTTTTTCGATGGAATGATATATTATTGATTTGAAAAATATTGTAAGTGAAAATTTAAAATTTAATTAATAAAGAAACAGAAGAGATAAAAAATATAAATAACAACACGGAAAAGAGAGATGCAGCAGTAAAAAAATATATATTATTGTCCATGAATTAAGAATAACATAATTTGTGTGAATTTTACAAGTTTAAATTTGCAGTGAGAAAACGCAGATGAATTTTTGCATTTTGTTGTTGTTGGTCAGCCTTGAAAAATCACTTAAGTTGGGATCAGGATCCATACTCAGGTTACAATTTTTTTATTATTTATTATATAATAAAATTTTAGAAAAAGAGTTAGATTACGATTTCGCGATTTAAGGGTATAACAAAATCTCTATTCCTCCTAGATCATATCGATGTTGGGTAGGACGAGTTGTCTTTTACGTCAAACGTTTATTTAGACACTAGGAATTAATACGGCTCCCCCAACCTTCTTGTTTGAATGACAGTGTCCAACATTTTTATTAGTTAAGGCATAGGAGGGGGTCATACTCAGGTTACATGACACTAGATTAAACTTGCATGTTCGCTCAGACCCTAGGCTTGTGGGCGGGCTTATACCATCAATTCAATTACAGAAGCCCAAAATTGCGGAGTCTGTCATCGATCCACGTCCTCTACAGTCTAAACGCGCGACTTGCAGCGGATCTCTGTCTGTCTCCCGCACTCCAGATCCACGAGCACTTCCCTGTTCCACACTCATCTCCGCTGTGATGTTCCTATCAAATCGATCATTGCTTCTCGTAATTTGTTCGTGGGCATAGCGCAGTACTCACCATCGGCGAACTTAGGAAGTGAGAATTTCCGAGATGGCTTTCATGGCGGTCTTGGAATCTGACCTTCGCGCCCTATCTGCAGAAGCTCGCCGTCGGTATCCTGCTGTTAAAGGCGGCGCTGAGCATGCAATTCTTAAGGTTACCGTTCAATGCTATTCATCAATTTGCGGGATATTTTTAAAATCTCATTATGTGCTCCTGAATGCATCTGCAAGTAGCCGTTGTAACATCCAGTTTTCCGTGTTTCGATTTAGTTTTTCCGAAAGGAAGGTTGTCCCGCAGTTTTGATCATCTGGAGATTGAAATAAAAGAAAGAAAAATGTGACAATTTAGATATTCGTTTTCACTCGTTGGGACTTGGGAGCATCACCTTTACTAAAATGGCGTTATTGACCTGCACGATTTAGTTTGAAGTGACCTTAATGCTGGATGTTTGGTTGCTCAAGAATTGAAGAAACTGTAATGTGATTGTCATTCATGCAAAAATTCGAATGACGCTCAGATAAATATCTAAGCACGCGACAAGAATCCAGACTTAAAGTGCTTGGCGTACGAATTATTGTTTGACAGCATCATGTATATATTTTGTTAGTTTCAGATGCGTAGTACAAAGCCGAAGTACTCAAAGTGACTATTTTTTTCTTTTTGGTACAATACCTCATTTTCTGAAAATAAAAGGACTCAAGTATGCTTTGCTTACATTTCTTATTATCATCTACTTGCAGCTTCGTTCTTTGTCAAACCCCAGTGAAATCGCACAAAATGAGGATATATTGAGAATATTTTTGATGGCATGTGACGTGAGAACAGTTAAGCTTAGCTTAATTGGACTTTCATGTCTGCAGAAACTTATATCTCATGACGCAGTTTCTCCATCTGCCCTTAAAGAGATATTATCCACACTGAAGGACGTAAGTCTAGATAAGTATATGGTTTCAAATTTTCAATACTTCAGTTGGATCTTGCATTTTCTTGTACTCTCTCGCCTTACCATCTTTGCTGTCATGACCATTTTATTGGCTAGCTGTGTTTGCATGAACGTTGACCCTTGGTACTTTTGTTACTCCTGTTACTTTGATTATGAGTTTCATTATCATCGATTTATGATCCAATACATGACTACACTTTCCACCATGTGGGAAAGCTAATATGTGCCTTCATGGTCTGCCAAAAATTGTACGCCCCTGCAGCATGCTGAAATGGTAGATGAGGGCATTCAGCTCAAGACCCTGCAGACTATATCAATAATTTTCCAGTCACGTTTACTCCCTGAAAATGAGGTAATCTTAAGCTAGTGAACATTTTGCATTTTCTATATAGAAAGTAGAAGCTATATGATAGCTGGAAGCTGGCTTATAAGCAGAATGGACTCAGCTAAATGTATTATGTCTTAATGAGGATTATGTATCTTGGCACTGTTGATTGAGTCCTCTGTCTATTTTCAGTTTTCACGTATAATTTGTGTAATGCATTTTGAATATTCTGCATTATACTCATTTGAAATGCCACTTAAATCTTCTCATGCATACATTTCCTTCTGTATAATCTGTCTTATGTATCTGCAGTGTGATTTGAATTTGTAATCTTTATCTTAATCACTATCCTAGGCTGTAAGTATTAAATGATTAGTTGAGGAGAGTGCAATGTTAGTTGAGAATTGCGTAGCTATTAATAAAATAGCATTAGCCAATATCAATGTTAGTTGAGCTCCTTAACTAATTAGGGGGATTAGTGCAGAATTGCCCCTCACTAATACTTAGTGCAACTTACCCCTGACTCCCCTTTCAGCTCTCTATATAAGAGCTCTCCCTCTCTTAGTTGTAACTAGTTGTTGTTTTGCCTATTGAATGAATGCACATTCAGTAACTCTGTGTCTCTATTATCTCTTCTCCTTCTCTCGTATCTCTCTCCCTTCTATCTCAATTCTCTTCTACTCAATTTCTCTCCTTCTTCCTACATTCTTTACAATCAAACCTGTCAAGATTATAGGGTTGATAACACATTGTCACTATCAAAAGATGGATACTTTGCCTACAGTGGTTGATAATATATTTTTGTTTATATTCTTAGAATGAATTTGTTCTCAGTCATGAGTATTTGGGAAATGAAATATTGGACAGATCATGTCTAAGATGTCAAGCAGTTTGAGAAAACACCTGGATCATTGATTGGTCACTGAACAGATTGATGAAAGGAGGATATGGATCTGATATCATAACGTCCCATCGTCACTTAATTTTTCGGCTTTATCAATCACTGATTTGAAAGACATATCTGAAAAATTTGTGGTTTGGAATCACCTATTAATATGTGGTCAACTTGTTTCCACTCAAAGCAGTCTGCTCTATACAATTTTATTTCCTCTTGAGCAGCCCTTTTAGGTCCATCTGTGTTAAAGACTAGTCTCTTTATTGTATTACTTAGCTGTTTCCAATTTACTTTATTTTTTTATGAGAAACATATTATCCTTGGCATCTTATTTATTTCAGGATACAATGGCCCAAGCTCTTGGTATCTGTCTTAGGCTTCTTGAAAACCATCGGTCTTCTGATAGTGTGCGGAAGTAAGATAATACTATATTGAGCATCAACTAACTTTCCTTGGTGTAGCCATTTGTCTATTAATATGGCATTCTTCGTCAGTTGCCTTGCATTCCTTGAGATACTTATATCTTGTGTGTCTATACTTGTTTTTTTGCAATTGCTTTGCAGTACTGCTGCAGCTACCTTCAGGCAAGCTGTGGCCTTAATTTTTGATCGAGTGGCTTTGGCTGAGTCTCTTCCTGCTGGCAAATATGGTTTTGGAAGTCAGCTTTCTCGTACAAGTTCCATCACTGGTGATGTTAACCGCAGCATCAATTTGTCAGAGTATGTTCCCTCAACCCCTTTATGAATGCAATCCAGATCACTCTTATTTCTGTTTTCCTAGACCAGAGGGGTATGCAGCATCATTTTTGCTCTTTATTGTCGTGGATATTTATAGACATTTTATGCCTTACTGTCTCAAATTGATTTCGAGATCCAAACTTATGCGGTGAAGATAATTGTGCACAGCTCATTATATCATGAATCTGTTTTTGGAGGGCCTCCATTTAAGAAGGAGACTTTAACTGAAACTGGAAAACTTGGGCTTCGGTTGCTTGAAGACCTAACATCTCTTGCCGCAGGTGGATCTGTATGTGCTTATTTGAAACTACTTATTTGTCTTAAAGCTAGCTCTAGTTTTTTGTCTTTCTTGTCCTTAGGTACTTAGAAACTAATTTAGGCGTTCATGTTCGTCGATTTCAAGCAGCCAGTGAAATAGATTGATATTTATTTTATGCTATTTCTTACAACATTAACTTGGTAATGATTCTACAGGCAATCTGGTTACGTGCTAATATTCTTCAGAGGGCATTTGCACTTGATATACTTGAGTAAGAAATTTTTTCGGTAGCTTGTGGTTTTTAATTCATGAGACTTTGCGGAATATGATCTTTGATTGGCTACCTAGAATTAGTTTCACCTGTTCCACTAATGTCTTGTATTAAAAACTATTTCAAGAGGTGCTAGAAATGAGCTTGCTTGACAAAGGAAGGTGCCAAAATAAGAAAAAAGCTGAAAATATGCTAGATAAACAGGAATTTTTTTTAATTATTTTGATAACATTTGACGTATGGATTAACTGTTCAAGCATAATAATTATATGAAACAGCTCATCATTGCTGTAGTCATCAAGGCAAATGAATCTGAGTCATTGCTTTTGGTTTTTTTATTTAGCTTTTTCTCTTGTTTAAGGTGGATTCTTGTACTCTATCTTTGTACTTTCTATTATTTTCTTTTCACATCATGCCATACAATACTATCTTGTTTTAAGATGGAAATACGTAAACTTGTAAAGCATTGGACCCAATATAGGCCCTAGGTCCACCAACAGATCTTGTCTTTGAACTGTCACCACCAAGTTGGCTAATGATGATCAATTGTTCTTGAGTCACCATATCAGTTTCTAATGCTTCACCATAATAAATTGGCCAACCCTTTATAGGTTCATTTTGTCCAATTATGTGGCTGTTTTCAGAACATTGCTGCCTTATGAACAGGTGATTATTGTTATCACAATTCAGAGTGTTCTTACTGCCAGCATGTTCATTTTTTTGTTATTTTTGATATAATTGTAAAAAATTTGACAGGTTTTACGACGACAGATATGTTCACTTTTGATGACTTCACTTCGTACCAATACTGAGGTAGTTGGTCCCCTTGTGACTATTTTATAATTGAATACCTTTAGTTAAGGAGTTTTCTTTGCCATAATCCTATAATATTCGATCAGCTTGAAGGAGAAGCTGGTGAACCTAGCTTTCGTCGTCTGGTCTTGCGGTCAGTTGCTCACATAATTAGGCTTTACAGTTCATCCCTTATCACTGAATGTGAGGTAAATTTTCAGTTTCCATGCTCTTCTAGCTGCTTGTCTTATTCCAAATTATTTCCAGTAATTATTACATCATGCAACAGCCTTTTGAATAGTTTTACAATCGGATTGGTTGCAAATTCAAACATATCAAAACTATTAACTCTCTGTGCAGGTGTTTCTCAGTATGTTATTGAAGGTCACTTTTCTTGACTTGCCATTGTGGCATCGCATTCTTGTTCTTGAAATCTTGAGGGTAATATGTACAGTAAATTACTCATGGAATTTATTTCACTTGAGACATTAATTTCCTCTGTAAATATTTGACATAATGACCAGGGATATGTGTAGGGTTTCTGTGTGGAGGCACGGACACTGCGGGTTCTTTTCCAAAATTTTGACATGTGAGCTAAATATCTTCTTATTTAGTGGTATTATGTATAATGCTGTTCAATTCCGTGTCTTATTTCATGCTTATGCGCTCTACCTGATGGAAGAAAAACGGTGATGGATTATTTGGACTCCTGCTGAGTATTTGCTTACTCTGTCCAAATAGCATGCCTTCACCTTTACCATACCAGGATATGCTCTTTCTTAATGTCTACATTTCAGAATTTAGGGATTCAGCGTTATATTGAATTGGGAACATCATATTTTGAAAAGAAAATGTGTTGATGGAAGTAAAATAGTTAATGATATGCATATACTGAAACTTGCTGACGTTTGTCAAAATAGCATCAATACTCTTCTTTAGCGTTTCATATTGTGGTATGTAATTCCTTTTCTAGCTTTTGGGAACTTCTGGTTAAGAAGCTTGGCCGTGTCAGGACTATTTATGAGTCTGATCCATATCCTTATTTTAGCTGACATTATAATTTTGCTGAAAGTTACCCCGCAATGTTTTTCAGGATTCCTTGTAGAACATTGCATAAAGAATTCTTTGTATCCTGTTTAACATTTTGTATTTGCCAAAATTAGCAGATTATTTTTCTGAAATGTACATGTGTTCCATGCAGTTGTATCAAAATCTGACTTTTAATTGACTATGTTGAATATTATGATGCATTTATGTTTTTAAAGTGCACATTGGATGGATCTTGGTATTTTCCGGTTGAGTATGAAATTGAGATACGTGTTTAATTTTTCATTAGCTTTAAAATGGAGTTTTGAAACATCATTCCTCAAGAGTGGTCTCTTGAAGCATTTCTTATTTGTTGAAATTTAGGACAATATCTAGTTTTTTTCCTCATTAATTTCTCATCAGACAATTGCATATTTTGACAATTTTCTGGTGTAAAGGTGTTGATAAAATGGACTGGTACTACATTCCTATCATACATATTTACATCCGCAATTATTTGAAATGTAGGCACCCCAAGAACACAAATGTTGTGGATGGTATGGTGAAAGCTCTTGCTAGAGTTGTTTCAAATGTACAGGTAGATATTGACAACATATCTTTTAACTCATTTTTCAGTTATACTTTGTGGATTTGTGGACGTGGTATGGAATAAAATTTGTAATGGTATCATCATATTTTGTTGTCCTTGTTTTGCCTGTGAATATGGCGTACTATCCTGACCTGAATTGAATCAGATTGCCTTGCTTCTCCCTGCCTCTAACATGTATATTAAGATTCGTTCACTACTGTCAACACATTTTCTAAAGAGGCTTGTAGTTAGCATGCATATAATATCCTGAAGATTTGGCAGTCATTTCTTCTTTGCCTAGACTTGAAATATTTTTATGCTTAGTGGAGACTCTGTTCTATAGGTTCAAGAAACAAGTGAGGAGAGCCTGGCAGCTGTCGCAGGGATGTTTAGTAGCAAAGCCAATGGTATTGATTTTTATTGCTAAACTTGGTGTGCTGTCATTAGTGCAAATGATGTTGTATACAACTATACCTGATTGTATATGGTCCTTGGTGAACTATGATATAACTGGGACTTTGGTTCCCTCTATTTAATACTAGTTGAATTTGGGCTCTGACCTTCCCTTGTGGACAAAACAACAGTATTGAGGTTGAACAATTAGGTTCGTGATGTCTTAATCTCTTTGATAAATATTAAACATTTCTTCTTCCCAAAAAAAAAAAAAAAAAAACTTCAATTTTATGCTAGGATGGGAGTGATAAATTTGGCAATAATCCTAAAGGGGCGTTTCTTTTGTTTTTGTTGGGCCAACCTTTTGTTCTGTCTATTCTGTATAGTTTGACAACTTGTATTACCTAATTTTTTTTGTCATCTTTATCTGCTTCATTTAGTTGTAAAAACATGAATTAACTACCAATTTCTCTTTAGTTCTGCAACAATCCTTATAACTGATAAGATGCTATCTATCTACTGTCCTCCAGGTCCCATCTTTAGACCCAAGAAAGTCCTTCACTGTTTTGTCGATCATCTGAGCCACTCAAACTGCAAGTTATAATAGGGAAAGTTAGAAATTGAGAATGCGGACAAATAGGCATGAACAAGAGTGTTATGTTCTTCCAGAGAGAAATTATAATCATTTCAAGTGTTTAAGATCTTAAAAACTTTCTGAACCACTTAATCGTAGAAGGAAAAAGTCCTAAGTAAATATGGCTTGAACATCATCTTACATGTGCAAAGGACACCGTAATTGTATAAACGTGAACTCTTATTAAGATTAAGAATAAATTTGACAACATGCTCCCCCTTTCGCATGCTATGATTTTGTGTGTAACATATAAGATTATGTTTCCATTGTAGGTATTGAATGGAGTCTGGATAATGATGCTTCAAATGCTGCAGTCTTAGTTGCCAGTGAAGCGCATGCCATAACTTTGGCAGTTGAAGGTCTGTTAGGGGTCGTCTTCACTGTAGCAACTTTAACAGATGAAGCCATGGATGTTGGAGAGGTAATTTTATAATTCTTTATGATTGTCCCCCCTCCCCTACTTCTTTAAGTCATCTTGCTTAATGGCCTGCTTTGTCTTTGTTCAATCAGCTTGAATCCCCTAGATGTGATAACGAACCCCCAGTGAAGTGGACTGGGAAAGCTGCAGTTCTTTGCTATTCAATGGTTGACTCTGTGTGGTTGACAATACTTGATGCATTATCCCTTATGCTATCAAGGTTTGTTTTATACTTGCATTATTTGTGTATATATATATAGTTGATACAGATTGTGTGGAAACGGAGGCCAAAAATCAATGCCTCTGGATTTCTGCAATTTCTCTGTTGATGCAAAAAGAAGTACATAAGTAGAGATCATCATGTATTTTATTTTGATGCATAGTTGAGAGAATTGGCATAACGACCTAATCTGAATATTCAAAACTGTAGGCAGCAGATAACAGAAAAATAAGAACAAATATATCTAAATAAAATCATAAGATAATTGGTTATATGCTCTAGCAAATAACAAACAATGTGATCTCTAACACTCGCCCTTAAGTTGGGGAGTCGGTGTTAATTACTCTTGGCTTGGAATTCAATTCATCAAGCTTCATATGAGCAAGTGCTTCAAATTCCTTGCCATTATCACTTCTAAATTTCTGAATGTTTGTTTGGAATTAGCTCTAAATAAGCTAATGGAAATTTTTGAAGTGTTATTTTTCTTTTAAAAGGTAGCCCTAGGTCAATAAAAGTATGGTCATAAATGAAATAATGTGGTACATTATTATTAAGATGTACTGATACAAGACAAACTTGATTCAAATTTTGAGCGTGATCAGCATGATGGTAGCTTTTAATTATTTGGTGGATGATGGATTTTGTGAGAATTCCTCCATATGATTTGGTGGATTGTAGAATGCTCTTTTACAGTATTGAGTCTGATAAGGATTTTGTTTTGTTTTGAGCTTTATCTTTGTATTTTCGCACGATATGAATTTTTCTTTCTATTGTTATTTTTTTACTCTACCAAAAAAAATTTCAGCATGATTCATTATGTTTTATATCAGTGTCAATTGTTGATATCACTTTATAGTCTACAATCATCTTAAGAAATTCCTTCATGCCTTACTAATGGATGATTTGAAGGTCACAAGGAGAAGCCATTGTATTGGAAATACTCAAGGGATATCAGGCATTCACTCAGGTAACCAATTGTGGTTCTACATTCCTATTTAGTGATTATATGAATGATGAATTATCAACTTCAGATTTTTATTTGTTGACACTTGACACATTGAATAACAGGCATGTGGGATTCTCCGAGCAGTGGAACCTCTAAATTCATTTCTGGCATCCCTTTGCAAATTTACGATTAATTTTCCCGTTGAAATAGAAAAAAAGAGGTATGGAGTTGTAATTAGTGGTTCATGATATACTTCGTAATGATTATTAGTGTAGCATTCAATAATTCAAACTGCAGAGCTGGTACTTTGGCTAAAATTTGAGATTTTGAGCAGTGCTTTGCAGTCTCCTGGGCCAAAGCGGTCTGAATTATCAGTTGATTTGAGGGATAGCATTGTGCTTACCCCCAAGAATGTACAGGTAGCGCTTCTAGTTTGATGATGCTTTTATATGCAGTTTGCAATTCCCCTCTTCATTTGTATTGATCCCCGCTGTAGTTTGTTTTCTATTTCATGAATTTGTAACATCTGGTTGCTATTATACTTTTGCGTTTGACTCTGACTGATCCTGGAACTAGGCCTTGCGAACCTTATTCAACATTGCGCATAGGTTACATAATGTTTTGGGCCCTTCTTGGGTTTTGGTAAGTAGCTAAACTTTTCCATGTTTGTTAGTAGATTGAATTCTTTTCATAAATTATTACATTGAACAACTGCAGGTTTTAGAAACTTTGGCAGCTTTAGATCGAGCAATTCATTCCCCACATGCCACTACTCAGGTAAATCTTTAATTTTATTTATTATTCTAAAGTGAAATGGGCTAGAATTGCTATACTAATTTTTAGTGGAACTCAGAGTTAAGCCACACACTAGCTGGGTGGACAATTTGCTAATTCATATATACGTAACTACTTGAATGAACAGTCTTGTTGGTTGGCATTCTGTTGCTTAAATGAAAGAGAGGAAAATTTAAATATAGATATTACTTACTAACCCTAATGTAATTACTTGTTGGAAATATAAATCTAACCCATGTTAGGGTCTCATACAAAAAGGTGAAACTTTTGGGATAACATGGTTCTATGATAAGTGGTGAGGAGTTCGATTTCAGTGCTAACATTAGTGAGTGTATGCAGTTCTAGGGTGTTAAAAATATAAAGCTAAACCATTTTGGGCTTTCGTCTAATAGCTTAATTGTTCTTATGGATTTTCTGGGACGTTTGAAAAATTAGATTGATGCCTTAATATAACTTGCCTATTAATTTGAGAGCAAGAACATTTCTGGAGTTATATTAGCATGAATGATGTCTTGCTACAAAAGAGAGCAAGATCTCCATCTAATGTACTGATGAAAATCTAGATAAATGCCTAGTTATTTTTGTTGTTCATATTACCTTAAGTAGAAAATTATGAAGTGTACAATACCCAGGTTGAAATAACAGTTAAATTCTGGGCACAATGATTGTGCAAGAAGATCGAAGTTGTGCTTTATTGTAGAGGGTAGAAAGTAAAGTAAAATAGTGACAAATGTCTGAATATTTTCCGATGATTGTATTCAAGATTTTGCATGGTATTTATATACATAGGAGGAGGAAAAGAAAAGAAATGTGGGACAACAATATTTCAAAACTTTAGATATTGATAAATCCCTTTATCCATGCCATAATAATAGTTAAATCATAAATAATGAAATGGATTGTAATCTTTTGCTGTCAATCTGCACCATTATAGTACTGTTCCATTTTGATTCCCAGCAAACAAAATTGTAGGTGTCAAATTTTAATCCTTGTACATGAATTACAGGAAAAGCATATGTGCACTATTGCCTATCAGTGGTGTTGCATAAAGTGAAGCATCAAAATGAACTGACCTTACTATGGTTGATTTTATTGCAAGCCTCTTTTCTGTTTTATCATCGAGGAGTCCTGGAGTTTTCTCATTTGATTATCTTAAGAGCATGTTGTGTTTGAGGCTTACCCTTTGTTTTCACCTTTGTCATGTTTAGTATATATAATATGGAGAGGGCTTCCACTGTGTGTGTAAATATACAAGTGAGCCAGCCTTCCTATTCACCACGTGTTTTGTTTTACCACAAATTGCAACAGCTGTGATATGATTTGATGATGTGTGATTGCATAGTACAACCGTCATGTGTCAATTGCAGTTACAGTTCCTCAAGATATCATGTGTGATTTTTCCGAGTACATTGTATTGGTTGCATTTTTCATTTAAAAACTCTTTCTGGTATCTTTGCAATTGAAGCTTATAGAGGTCCATGGCAATTAATTCTGTAGGAGGTCTCTACCCTAGTCCCGAAGTTCACAAGGGAGTCATCTAGCCAATACAGTGACTTCAATATCCTCTCTTCCTTGAATTCTCAGGTAGGTTGACCTGATTCAATCTTGGTTGTCGGCACAGGTGAAATTTGACTTGAAACTGGTAAATTGACTATGGGTTTGAGTGTCAACTGGAAAATTTTCTTGATGCTCTTCTTTGCATGGCTGTAGGCTTGTAATCTGAAAAGCTCCTGCCAAAACATATAGCCCCTGTTTATTATTTTAATTGCACCTTTAATTTCCTTTTTTTGTTGTGAATTATGCTTTTCATTGGTAATTATAATCTTCTGTTTTCTCCTTAGCATTATTTTGTCTCAGGGAATTTATAGGTCATTTTCTCTAACCCAGTATTATCCATTTGGCAGCTATTTGAGAGCTCTGCTCTAATGAATATATCTGCAGTGAAGTCACTTCTCTCTGCATTATGCCAGCTTTCACATCAGTGCATGTCTAGTACTTCAAGTGGCTTGGCACCAGCCAGTCAAAAAATTGGAAGCATCAGTTTTTCTGTGGAGAGAATGATATCCATCCTTGAGAATAATGTTCACAGTATGCACCTTACACAAGCACAAAATGCCGATCATTCTGTATTTATGTCAGAAGTTGATTAATTGCTCCAGCTCTTTTACCTTTTCCCCAGAGATACTTTTGCTTTTATATTATATTTATTTTTTTCAAAATTCAAGAGTGAAAATATTATCGCCAAATGATTTTCTTTTCACTGTAGGAGTGGAGCCATTTTGGGATCAAGTTGTGGGTCACTTTCTTGAGGTTTTATTTTCCACAATCTTTCCTTGATACGTGCAATTCTAGTTTCATTCTTTTTTTTTTTTTTTTTTTTTTTTTTTTTTTTTTGCTAATATGATTTATTTTGGCAGCTTGCTGATCATTCTAATCCACACTTGAGGAACATGGCACTTGATGCACTGGATAGATCCATATCTGCAGTCTTAGATTCAGATCGATTTCTAGATTACAAACAATTCAAGTTGCCTAAAACTTCTCAAGAAGTAAGAACTTCTACCCTTTTTGGTGACTGAAATCAATTTCCAACAAGAAAATAAGATTTGATGTGTGTATGCATTTATTTGTAGATTGAAGGGAGCACCTCAGAGTTGAGGCCACTTGAATGCTCTGTCATATCTGCGTTAAAGGTTCTTTATTTTTCTACTCAAAGTGTTGATGTTCGTGTTGGATCTTTGAAGATTCTTCTTCATGTTTTAGAGGTAATGTTGCTGCAGTTTGATAAAACTTTTTCTGTCATTTTTTATTTTGTTATTCCTATCTTCTTTTCATTATGTTGTTTATCTTTCAGAGACATGGAGAAAAACTTCATTTCAGTTGGCCTAATATACTTGAAATGTTAAGGTTGGCCTTGATACTATTCCTCTACTGCATCAATATGTATTTCTAACTCTTTGGTTGACCTCTGTTTTCATGCCTTGCCCTCAGGTCTGTAGCTGATGTGCCGGAGAAGGATCTTGTCACTCTTGGTTTTCAGGTCAGCAATGATGTCAATGATTTATCTCGTTATACTCCTACATAAGCAGCACTGAAGTTCTCGTTAACATTTTCATTTTGTTATTCATTCATCAAATTCTAAAATTTCAGCTTCTGATCCTATTGCACATATTTTTGGTCTTAATGCATGCTGACTTTCATTATTGTGATTTGTATATTAGTGTGATTCTAAGTTTGTTAATTTTTATAAGCTGTGAGTTGTATAAAGTGTCATCTATGCTGATTTTCATCCCTCCTATTTTATCATTTCCTTTATAGAACCTTCAAGTGATAATGAATGATGGACTGTCCACGATACCTGCAGACTGCCTTCATGTGTAAGATCCCAGTTTTTCGTAATTGTTTACTCTACATTGCATTTACAATAATACATGTGCCTGGCAAGTTTACTAATCCACTTGGCATTTAATTCCTTGTGGGATGTCATAGATATGTTTTTCAAGCATTAATGATACAATTGGCATAACAGAATGAAAAGGAATGCGATGAAAAGAAAATAAAGTGAATTGAATGAAATGAAAACGACACTTGTGCACTATTTTAAAATAATGAAATAAGTAATAAAAAGGAATTTATACTGTGGAGAAATAATAACAAGGGCAGTATGGACAGTGCATAATAATGTGTTTCCTCTCTCTTCCTCTTCTGATTCTTCTTTCTTCCAGATAGCAGACATGCCTGAATTTTTTTGGCAAACTCGTTAATAATGTAAATAGAAACTCATAGCTTTTGCTTAGGTTAGAGATTTTCCATCTTCAAATCTGATGGTGGAATTACTTTGCTTTCAGAGGAGCTCTCTTTCAGATGAGTATTCTGAGAGAGCTGGAAACTCAAAAGATTTGAGTCTCCAGCTCTATCAAAATTGCTAGAGCCTGCACTCGAACAAGGCATATAATACATGGCAGGGAGAAAAGACAATTTTTTTAGATTACTGGAGTTTTGAAATTTATTTTTGATAATAACTGAATCAGAATTACAAGAGACATAGCTGATTCCAGATAAAACCCTGATCCCTTTTACACCCAAAGCAAATTACAGCACTTATAACTCAGTTCCAGTCTCAAAATGGAAACCTAGGAATACATAAGACCGAAACTCTGAACTTCGAGAGGTCAGAACTCTCCCGAACACACTTTTTCTATCCAAAAGACTAAACTCTCCTCTCTCTGGTAGAAATTGAGGATTTAAAGACCAAAACGCTACAACAACACTACCTACACTCTAGCTGATCTAAAACCTACTTATTCACCCCTTCTTTACACCATTTCCTTTACTGCTAGTGATTTTGCTTTTTACATCATTTCCTTTCCTTAATCTTCTGCTATAGGTCCTAGGAAATGAGCTGTAAATCCTTTGTGAATCTCCAGCTCTATTATATTTTCATGCATTGACTCAATTATAACAATATCAGAATCTATCGCAAAGAACACTAAAGCTTTTGGAACCCAACAAGAGCTCTTTTAATCTTTGTCAGTTGTATTGTAAGAGTTCTCACTTCGTTGCAATTAACTTTCTGAGGGAACTTGTCTGCTTGAGTTGCCTGTTTTGCTCTCCTGAGGTGCTTTGCTCCTTCCCATCCATTGATTGGGAGGATGCTTTTACAAATTGCTGATTATGCATAGGCAGTGAATTCGTGGGTTACTCAAATACATACATGCATACATAGGTGTGCTACTTCTGTTGTCCCATGTGTGTAGTCATATAAATTGCAGGTGTGTAGATGTGACTGGCACATATAGTGCTCAAAAGACAGAGTTAAACATAAGCCTGACTGCAATTGGCCTCCTATGGACTATGACTGATTTCATTGCCAAGGGCCTTCTTAATAAATCTTTGGAAGAAAAGGAAACAGGTTCAAGTTTAATTGTTTTCTATCAATTTGCTGATAGCTATTAGTCTGAACTGCACTAGATTTTCACTATGCTGCTGTCTCGAGGGATTTCAGGTGCTGGTTCTATAGTGAAGCAGATAGACAGTGAAAAGATGGAGGAACAGACACTTGGTGTTTCCAAGGATGTCAGAGACCACGCTACCTATTTGTATGATGTTGATTGTGAGAAGCTTTTGTTCTCAGTTTTCTCATTACTTCAAAACCTTGGGGCTGATGAGAGACCAGAGGTATGATGAATTTTTTCATTCTTTTTACTTTCCACATCTCCCCTTCCCGGTCTCCTCATTTTGTTATATTGGGTGTACCCAGGATTTGGAAGTGTTTGAGAGAGAACAAGTGTATTAATGGGGATGATTGAGCTTCATTACATGAAAGAAATAATAAGATTTTCTTTTCCAGCCTGATATTGTTTTAAAAAATCTTGTTTGGTTGTTTCCTATCTTATGTCAACTGTTGAGACTTGAGAGCATAGTTATTCAACCATAAAAAAATAATAAAGCTTGCTTAAAATTGAATACTATGATATGGGAAAGTTTATGCTCATATTTGTTAGGCCGATCCATCAATCTTCTCAAGCAGCATGTTCAGCATTTTATGGTTTTTTCTTCTGTATGCGCTATTGTGAAGTGTTAAGCAATTTGAAGACTGATACTGTCAGAGGATATGAATACTCTAACAAGTATTATTTGCATCATGCACACTGCTGTTGAGGCATTGACATTCTCAAATTTATTGCTTTCCCTTGGATGGTCACAGGGAAATAGTATATATCATAGCCTTCCTGTCTCCCTCCGTAGTCTTTTGAATGGAGCACATCATCTTGTTGGTTTTTTGTGTGTGTGTGTATAACTTTTTTTATATGAAATTAATTAGCAATTAGCTTCATTGTGGCTATAAATGTGCTGTTGCTTAAAGTTCTGTATTTCAGGTCAGGAATTCTGCTGTTAGAACACTTTTTCAAACTTTAGGAACTCATGGACAAAAGCTTACGAAAGGAATGTGGGAAAATTGTCTTTGGAATTATATATTCCCAACATTGGAACGTGCTTCTCACATGGTAAGATGAAACCATAATTAATTGAAAATTTATAGTTCGCTTCAATCATAAAGCGGCATGAAAATTTTTGTTCACATATAGGCTGCCACTTCTTCAAAAGATGAACGGCAAGGGAAAGAACTTGGAACACGAGGGGGAAAGGCAGTTCATATGCTCATACATCATAGGTATATAAAGTTGATCGATCTTGTTTTCCTCTTGTTTATCTATGTCCTTGTTACCTTCTAAAGTAAGGGAGACTGAAACATATGGAGTGGCCCAAGTGAAAAGACAAATGTGTAAAAATAATACTGTCATAAATTCCTTAAAATTTGCTCTCATGCTGAAGCTTATATAAGTATTATTGTATCTCATTAAATGGAAAATAATAATATTGAAGATAATAATGATATCGTAATCATTATCTTAAATGCTAGTGCACATCGCCCTTGGCTTTTGTACAAGCTATATTTAGATGTTGCTTCATATCATATTTGTTACTTGTGTATAGCACTCTAGCAGCTTTGCCTTGTGTGCACCACTAAAACTGTGGGGTGCATAGCATATGGCATTGTGCACAATACATTGAAATGGAAAGGAGAAAAAAATTCAAGTTTAGTCATACAAATTGTTACAAAGCCAAATGAAACATTTGAAGAGGCCAATCATGATCATAAAGAGAACCTATGGAGGTGTTGGCAGTCCTTGAGCTTGTTTGTATTGCTATTATGCAAATTGAAAGGGACGACTGCTGGTTAGACCAAAGATCACTGATTATAATGGTTGCTATGATGGCGTGAATATCCTGGCGCCTGAGCTTATCTGTGAATTTTTGGTCTAACCTTGTGCTTGTCAGAAACTGGGCTGGAGAGACGTCTAAACATAGACCTGAATAACAACAATTTGCCTCTATAGATACTATCTGAATTTGAACAATTAGAGCCTGTAATCTGGACTTTGAGGACTAAGGGGAACTTGCCAGTGAAGGCTGTGGCTCTGGCTGGTATGAACCAGGAGAACCTATAATCTACTGCTAGCCTGCTAGAATAAACCATGTTTAGTATAGTGGGGAGTAGATACAATTTGACTTATGGTTCAGTAAGTGCATATTTCACTTAAAACTATATGTATAGAACAATGATGCGTGGCCTCCTGTGAGATCATAGGATTTATTTTAGAACTATTGATGGTGAGTGGTAAAATGGCACTAATACCAAGTTATGAAGACCTCCAGAATTTCTTTTCTATTACTCAACATCTGCCTTACAAAATGAGCGCAAACCTCATTCTCATATCATGCCCCTAATGATACCCAGGTTTGTTGCTGTGAAAAGAATCTTCTTCCTACAGTACATCCACTTATACGACAACACCACATTGCCACTACTGTGACTGAACACTCCTAATTCCAGTGCTAACCTTAACCTGCATACATACCCACTCTTATGTACATACTTGTACAACATCAACATAGTCATGAGACCTAACATAAATATGGGACACCCAACCATAAAATGACAATAGATTTTAGAAAACTTCTTATCAACGAATGTATTCACTGAAGAGACTCTGAAACTGATAGAACTTAAAGAATGCCCTATTGATAGAACTTAAAGAAAGTAAGAGAGAAGTAGAAAAAGAGAAATCTAGAGCCAGGATCTGTAACTCTAACCAAACACTCTAGAGACAGAATCTGTACTTTAGCCAAGACACAGTAATTTCCATATAATATTCTTCATAATCTCTTTAAAACATAATACAAATATATAGAGAGGTATTCCTAAATAACTACTTATCATAACTACCCTACAATAGATAAGAAGAATTAACTTCCCTAATCACAAAAGATAAGCATTAATAACTACTCCTAACCTCCCTTGAGTATCTAAACCAGAATATGACATGTGTCCCTAACAGAAGCAGTGCTCATAGTATTGACCTCTTTGCTTGTTATACTGATAAGAAGACTATATAGTGAAACTGACTATACATTGAATGCTTTACAATTAGCTGATTTATTAATCTCATGCCCTTTCCTGATTTCCTCAAACATTTATGTTGAAATGAATTTGCAGTCGTAACACAGCTCAGAAACAGTGGGATGAGACACTTGTGCTAGTTCTTGGTGGAATAGCTCGTATATTACGACTATTCTTCCCATTTTTGAAGAGCCTCGATAAATTCTGGTCTGGTAGGTTCATCATTAAACTTTTAATTTGGCTAATAGTTTGTTTAACAGAATTTACAAACAATTCTGTTTCAATTTGATTCTATGCAGGATGGGAGTTATTGCTGCATTTTGTTGAAAATAGCTACTTAAATGGTAGTAAAGAGGTAGCATTTGCTGCCATTAACTGCTTGCAGACAACTGTTATTTCCCACTCATCAAAGGTAATGATTATTGTCTGAACTCTAGTTTGTCTTTTGCTTGTAACTGAAGAGATGGGGCCTCTTGTATCCCTGAAATTAGACATATTGGATTTTAATTTATCATATAGGAGGAAGCTAAACTAGTTTAGGACACTCATCTTAGTATTGAGTCTATTAACGCAATTCCATGAATCAGGGAAACATACCAATGCCTTACCTCGTATCAGTACTTGATATTTATGAGCTTGTTCTGGAAAAGCCACCCAGTTACGGCTCCAATGCTGCCACCAAGGTGAAGCAGGAGGTTTTGCACGGTCTTGGTAATGTATTGACTTAATTTTTCTTTATCAGAGAGATGAGGGACAATTTAATATTGTCAGTATAAGTGTGATCATAAAGGCGATAATGGTTTATTTATTCCAAACTTATCTAATTCAAGATCTGGTGTGATCAAGGAAGCTGATCAAATCAGCTCATTGATCCCTCATTTCTAGGATTCCCCAAATTTCTTGCCATGGCTCCCCAGGATTTTATTTCTTAATTTATTCTGTTGGCATTTTATTATTTTATTTCCTTTCTTTCCTTCTCTACTGGAGCACGCCTGCCTTTGGGTCTCTGTTTATTTTGTTTCTTCTCTTCATATTGTGTGAGTTAATAACATCATTAAACAAAATGTTGCATGAATTATTTTAATGTATTTATTTGCATCATAGCTAAGGCTGCTCTTCAGATACAAATATTCACGCTGGACTGACAATATTCTGATGTTATTTGTCCATCAGGAGAACTATATGTGCAAGCTCAAGGGATGTTCAATGATGACATGTACACACGATTAATTGCAATCATTAGCATAGCTGTGAAGCAAGCCATGTTAATTAATGATAACTTTGAAGTAGAATTTGTAAGTCTGATGTATTCAGTTTCCTTAATGTTTGTGTTTTTCTGTCTCATTCTTTTGGAAGTTGAGACCGTCATTCATAATTTTCAAATTTTTTTCGTCTTTAGCTCCCTTATTCTATCAATACTCGGAAAAAGTATCATATCTCAATTTTAAACTGACTATAACATTGCTTGATTTCTTAATTCCATGATTCTCGCACCATATGAGAGAATGTATTCAAAACTGTTTACAAGTTACGATGTAGTTCTGAGTGGAAATAGTTTGGACATTTGGGAGCATATGCAGCAGAAATTGAATTACACTTTGTTAATTTTGTATAACAAATGTTCGTGAGAAGCATGATTGGGTTGTTTAAAATGCTGTTTTCCTAGCTGTACTCATGTTGGTTTGGTGCGGTCTTAAGTATTATACAGTCTTGTACCAAATAGCCATGTCTTCCTCTTGTTCTTTGATTCCTGCAGTAATACGAAGAATCTTTCTGGGTAGCAGTAGTAAAGTTACAATTTGAACTGTTGGGTTGAAATATTTTATTGAAGTTGTGTTTTTTTTTTCCCCTTATAGGGAAATGTCCCACCTGTGCTACGGACAATTCTGGAAATTATACCACTGGTACGTCCAACTGAGCACATTTCTTCTATGTGGCTTATTCTTCTTCGAGAGTTCCTGCAGTATCTTCCTGGGGAGGATTCTCGTTCACAGAGTGAAGATGATAAAAGTGATCATGCAAGAAGTTCTAACATTGTCCCAGGTATAGAAGAATATCATTCTACCTCAGCCAGTTTTTCAGTTTACCTTTGGGCAAAAGCTTGTACGAAATCTATGCTTATTTTTGTAGACTCTCAGAAGTACAAAGCGCCTAATGGCACTGCTTCAGTATCACCTGACAAAGTAACATCTTCAGGAACTGGATCAACTGCAGCTGTCAATGCAGGCCTTCCTAGTTATATTTTTGCAGAAAAGCTTGTTCCTGTGCTGGTGGATCTTTTTCTGCAGGCTCCAGTAATTGAAAAGTATATTATATACCCTGAAATTATTCAAAGCCTCGGAAGGTAGTATTTGCAATTCAAGTTTTGAACAATAGTTTTTTTATCTATATATGTGCAAAAAGATAAGCTCCTTGTGCAATTTCAATGTGTTAAAATGTAGCGATATCATACACGCCCTAAGAGAAATCTAAATTTATCCAACCTTCTCTGCAAGAACCTTTGATACAGCTCATCTCAAAGCCAAACCTTTACTCGGCAACTGCAAGCTTTTCTTTTACTCGAACAATTGTTGTCTAATGGATTCAAAATCAGATATCCTTTCAATATTTATATATTCTTTTTGAAAATCAATTAGAAATATTTGCAATAATGCTATCATGTCAAAATTCAGATGCATGACAACCAGGAGAGACAACCCGGACAGTGCACTTTGGAGGTTAGCTGTTGAAGCATTCAACCGAATCCTTATTGACTATGTTAGCAAATTAATCTACAGCGGTCCGGATTCTAGCTTTAGCAAACCTGCTAGAACTCGTATTTGGAAAGAAATTGCAGATGTTTATGAAATATTCCTCGTTGGATACTGTGGGCGAGCTCTTCCTTCAAATTCTCTCTCGGCATTGGTATTAGAGGCTGACGAGTCCCTTGAGATGTCAATGTTAAAGGTTCTTGGTGACACTGTCCTCAAGTTGCCAATTGATGCTCCGACAGATGTGAGTTTCTCACCAATCACTATATGAATACTTGGTCTTGATGGCACTGTCCTTAAGTTGCCAATTGATTCCCCATATGTATTTTTTGATGGGGTTGTAAAAGGAATTAGGCTTTAAAGGATGTTTGCTGTGCCATAATTGTTTGTGTTGTGTGTTACTCCAATATCAAATTTTTGTCTTATTTAAAGGAGAAAGAAGGGTGGCTTTGGTTATTGTGTTATTGGTGATACAAAAGAAATTAGTATTCCAAAGCTAAAGCTATAACTTTTCTTTCACTCATGTTTTGCCTTCAACACCCACCCACCCCCCCCCCCCCCAAAAAAAAAAAAAAAAAAAAAAAAAAAAAAAAAAAAAAAAAAAAAAAAAAAAAATTCTATTTCTCAAAGTGCTGATACGGGATTCCTGGATTTTTTGGAGGAGCTTTCTCAAGTGCTGACAAACTATTATTTAGTTAGTTTTGCTATGTTAGTTTCTTATTGCCACCAAAAGATGCTTGCTTGTTCAACCTGAACTTCACTCTATGTGCTTACTTCAAGCTTTTCTTACAGTATTATATTTTCCAGTAATGGTCCCACTAGCTTGAGGTTTCAAAGCTACATTTTGCTTGTTCTTTCTTTCTCCCTAATACTGTACATGCTTTCAGATTCTGTGGCGGCTTGTCAGCACCCTAGACCGTTGTGCATCACGCACATGCTCATTACCTGTGGAGACTGTAGAGCTTATGCCTTCACACTGCAGTAGATTTTCGCTGACATGTTTACAGAAGTTGTTCTCTTTGAGCAGGTGCTGTACCTGAGTGCTTATACAATTCTTTTAAATTGATATTTCAATTTCTTGGTAGACTACGTAGCTTTTGCTTGATTGAGATTGTGATAAACTTTTATCAAGGCCTTTTGAAGCACTCTCTCTCTCTCTCTCTCTCATTTTCTTACATCATCTGCTCTGGTTGTTTCCTGTTCTCCATAAAATGCTTATCAATGTGTGTCTTTGATGGGCTTTTCTCTCTCTCTCTAGTTGTTCATTCATATAGCTTATGATCTGATTATTTTCCTATGCTGTATCCTGTTTCTAGTTGTTCCAATGAAGCCGATTGGAATTTGACAAGAGCTGAAGTCAGCAAAATCTCAATTACTATGCTCATGACCAGATGTGAATACATCTTGAGCAGGTTTCAGACGGATGAGAATGAGTTAGGTGAGCTTTTTTTTAAAAGAACAATATGTTCTATAATAATGAATGTGGACAATCCTAACTTCAGATCTCCCACTGTTTTCCCATGGTTGACGTGTGTGATTTTCCTGCAGGGGAGCATCCATTACCAAAAGCAAGACTTGAAGAAATTATGTGTGTTCTCCAAGAATTGGCACGTCTTGTAATTCATCCTGACACAGCTTCATCGCTTCCCTTACACTCATATCTGAGAAGTGGATTAGCAGATGACAAGGAGAAGCCTCACAGGCGTCCCCACCTGTTTGTGCTCCTTCCTTCCTTTAGTGAGCTTGTTTTATCGAGGTAAAGTAACTGAATTTATTGTAATATACCAACTCTTAATCAAGGTCAAAAAAGAATACCAACTCTTAATCTTTGACATGAACACACGAATTTGAATTTAAGCAGATGATGTGTAAAGTCGTCTTGTGGATAGATAAAATATGAAGAATCAGGAAAAGAGAGTACAAGGAGGTAGAATAAAATAATCTTAGAAAAATAGCCGAAGTCCAAAATAGTATGTGCAGTAAATTACTATCCTCCCTCCCACAAAGTGCTTAAATTATACTGCCTTCTCTTCATTTTGAACAATACAGTAATACTTAAATTTCTTTTAAGCTAAAAATGACCAAGATACACCTAAAATATATTGAAAAAAATATAATATTAGAAGACATGTTTTCGATGCAGTGATAAACTTTATTCAAAATTTATAAACTTGAATATTTTTATTTTAATCAAATACATATTTCAGACTTGTTATGTAAATAATGGACGTAATGTTATTTCGGTCTAAATGGGTATCATTGCAGTTCATCTTTTACAGCTTACCAGGGAGATTAAGGTAGCCCATATTTTTAATTTCAAAAGAAGATGGTGTGTTTTTCAAAATAGAGAAGAGGGTGTGAATTCAGACATCTGTTAAAGGAAAGGTGTGTGATTCCCGAATATAAATAAGTAAAAAGTGAGGCAAGAAAAAGAAAGAGCATAACTGATTGATTTGGTGATGAAATCTCTTAAAAGAATGTCACAAATATAAATGACAAGGAAGCTAAGAAGGAAAGTCTGTCCTGCCGTTGATACATTTGCTGAAACCCGTGTCTAAATACTAGCTTAATGTGGATCACATGCCTTTGACAGATCACGTTGTAATACTTTTCAGACTTTAACCTTGGAGGAAGCCTTCACCTTCCAAAAGTATTGAAAATAAAACTGGCCACCATTTTTCTTTGTATATTTCTTTCTTTCTTTCTTTGTCTTCTGTTTGTCCCCCTCATTTTGTTTTTGAATTCTGTTCTTTTGATGGACAGAGAACTAAGAATACGGGAACTAGTGGTAGCATTACTTCGATTAGTCAGCAAGGAGTTGTCTCTGGAAAAGCTCTGCTTAACAAATGAAAAGAATTCTTCCAGATAAGACCTTCTTATGTCATTTAATCAAATTTTTTAGCTTATAAGCTTTTTTCTTCTTCCCCCCTTCTCTTCAATAGTATCATGTTGTATATTTTTATGTAGAGTAGACTTGGCCCACCCTTGATAGGATGTTTGCCCTTTCTCCTCACACTGTCCATCGGTCCTACATTATGGCCCAGTGTAAGGTGTCAACCATACCTTCTCATATCTATTAGCCTCTTGAACTTAATCACCATGTCTTTGGGGTCTGACTTGGAGACCCATGAGCTTGGCATGATTGGTTGAGCGGTTGAGATAAATATGTGTAGTGTATCCAGCAAAAAGGACCGCTTACAGGGACAGGGACAAGGAGACCTCATAATGAAATGTTATAGTGAAAAGATCTACATTCGCCTTGCCAATCTCTCTCTCTCTCTTTCTTTTTCTTTTTCGCATTCTATGGCATTGTGAGTATATATCTGACACTGAATCCTAACATTTTCTTGCCACACTAGATGGTCAAAGATCTTTATTTTATTTATTTATTTTTTTTGTGGGGTTGGGGGGGGGGGGGGGGGGGGATGTCTCATGTTTTTCATATTAGCATTGAGCAAACGTTTTCACGTTTTTTTTATATTAACTTTTATTTGTCCGCGGCTGCATTAATAATATGGACAGTTATTTCTGTCCAACTTCTGGATCTGAAGTTTTGAACATTTTGGTTTTCCCGAGTCCCAACTCCCAGTCAATCCGCTTTTTGGCTCTTCTTATAACGGGTCTTTTCTGGTAATAACCATCTTGATATAGTATGTCTTTTATATATAGACACTCAATAGCTATAAAGCACGAAGGAAAATTTATACCCCATACCAAAGGAGTAGAACTCAAGTATCAGACAGGGGCGAGGATGCTGCTTGTTTGTCCTTGTCAAATTTGGCGCATCGCACCTGACTGGATTAGAGCTGATGCTTCTGTAAAATGTGTTAATACCTGTTCGATGTAATGCCACGGAGGCACGGAATATCCTTCTACTGACTGGGCCTTCTTTGTAATGGGTTGACCAAGTTTTTATTCACTGGCACAACTATCTATTTACTTTTTCACTTTATAGTGCATATGAATTATTTAAAACTTTAAAAAAAAAAAAAAAAATTACATTTTGCAAACGATTGAAGAACAATTGAATATATTTGATATGTTGCCTTCTTCATTCAGTTTTTAATATTTCTTGGTATCTGATATATTTATACTTGGATTTAGATTTTACGCATATACTACAATAAGCATATCCAAGATGCTTCTGCTGTATTACTTTCATCAATTATTCACTTTGCTTGAAAATATGGTAATATGACATACTAAAGTACAAGAAATTACTTTTCTTAAAATTTGTTATTTTCTTTTATGTTTTAATTTTTACGCTAAAAGTGAAGTATATGTTCTTGTACTTTGTTATATTTTCCCTTGTATCAAAAAACAAACTTGTATGCATAATCTTTAGTGCGTTTCAAGCTCCGCTGGGCGGATGTGGAAACGCATGCCAGAGTTGGTGCTCGGAAATGGCCCAGGGAGTGGCCTTTTGGTACAAATTGAACGCTTAACATCCCTTGGGTTTGTCTAATTCCTTACTTCTCGACTCGTCCCAATCTAGATCATAGTATTCAATTTGAACTTTTTATATCAAAAATTTGAACTTGCATTTACTTTTATTCAGGCAAAAAAAAAAAGCCTTTAATTAGTAAGAAAATGACTTTATTTCTTTTTCGAATTCCTAACGAATTGAAGTCAAGAATTGTGATCAAAACAACTGAACAGTAAGCGAGTTATGGATATTTGGCCTGTATGTGGGATTCCTGACTGAAACCGCAATTTAATCTGGTTAGAATTAAGATGGTGTCAGTATCTGGGGAGGCGAAGGCTTACTGCCTTTTTTTTCAATGCATCTATATTTTCATCTGAGATCTGAACCAAGGAATGGAGAAAAAAGAATTTGCCGAAATTGCAAAGGAAGCTATTTAAGAGTTGCTACTTGAAAATTTGTCGTCTATTCTATAGCGATTACAAGGATGGTATAAATTATCTAAGACTTAATAATTGTGTTGTAATACAAAATTTTATTGATATGGAAACTTAGCAACGAAATGCCCTTGTCAGGAAAGCATTTGGGTGCCTGATTTTGAGCACAAGAAAAATATTGTTGAACATAGTAACAGAAAGGTAAGTAAATCTATCTCTATGTTCATGCATTCAAAAAATGGCATATTCAATTTTTAGTTTGATTAAGGCTTGCTGCACCTGCCACTCCGGCAGGATGAGTTGTGAGGTTTGGATCATTTCTCATATGCCTTCTCAACTAATTCATCAATTTTCATCTACTTGCTGAACAACCTACGAAATCGATACAATCAAGTGGGAAGAAAATTAAGCACACATTCTCATATGGTCAATGAGGCTAGATAAAAGCATTATTTATAAGAAAATTGCTTAGATGCAATTCACACCCTGTTTTCATAGCGAAAAAAATTAATTTGGTCGTCTAATTATACTATTAAAAAAAAAAAAAAAAAAAAAAAAAAAAAAAAAAAAAACAGATCCCTTGATTTAAAAACAAAACAAAGCTGTTACCTTTCCTATACTGGGCCTGTTTGGCTACACCGTCAGGTCAGCGTTGTAGTGTAAAATCAGTCCGTGGATTTTGAAAGAAAGTTGGGTGAAAAAAGGGATTTGGCTTACGGTCCACTTCTCTTACCATCCACTTCAGTCCGTGAGCGGTTCGGATTTAATGTTTTATAAAAATATTATTTTTATATTAATAAAATATTAAATTATTAAAAAATATATAAAAATAATATTTTTATAAAATATTAAATCGAAAGATTTCAATCCAACGGTTGAGATGAAGAAGAGGATGGGAAGAAAAAAAGAGGTGGAGTCTTAAAAAAAGGGGAGTCTTATATTTCAATGAGCTTAAACAAAAAAACAGCTCCTTATCCATAAAAGCTAGGAGGGGGAGCTTTTTTGTCCAGCAGTGTTATAAATACTCATTGAGCCTGAGCCTGTTTAGAGAGAGCTTTTTTTTTGGGGGGGGGGGGGGGACTTAATGGCGTTTCAATAGGAAAAAAGCCCACATAGAGGTGTTTGAGTTAGCTTTTTTGTTATTGGGCTTCTTACCTAAACCCCCAGTAAAAAAAAAAAAAAAAAAAAAAAAAGCTCCCTCTAGCTTTTTTTGAGCTTTTTTGCCACTTTTTGTGGGGTTTGTTTTCTGACTGATAGGAGATAGAGGAGGAGAGAAGGGAAGGGGCATTTTTCTTTAATTGTGGGGCCATTTTCTATCGAGACAGAGGGACAGAGACAGGAAGGGGGGAAAACACAGAGAGGAGTGAGGTGAGACTTTCTTTTGTTAATTAAAGACTTTATTTTATTAATTGATGTCAAAAACTTTAATAAATCATGATTTATTGGATTATATATTAGTTTATTAGTCAAATTAATTAGTTTGAAGAAAAAAAAACAAAAATACGAATACGAATACTCTCAAGTAATTTAATTAAATTACTTGAATCTCTAAAAAAATATCAATTTTGTTTTATATTTAGGTTGATGGGGAGTATTCAACAAAATTTATGTTCTTTTCAGTCATTTTTCATCTCAACTGACCTTTGAAATAATAAGCCAAACACTCATCATTTGCAACCTAACTTTTTTTCCTACCAAGCTTTTAAAAAAGTCAGATAGAAAATAAGTCACCGCTCCCACCACTAACCATGATTGAAACACACAAGCTTTTTTGTCCAAAAGCCTTTTTGTTCAATTTTTTGTCCTCTTTTGCCAAATTATAGTAAAAACAAAATGTGGAAATGTGGCAAAATATAAAAACAAAAACAAAAAATAATGTAATTAGTCAAACTAATTAGTTTCAGGAAAAAATAAAAATACTCTAAAATAATTTGAATTAGTATATTTAATCTCTCCAAAAAAGTTAACTTTGTTTTGTATTAGAACCGCAGAGTGTAATAATTTAACTTTTTATCAAATTTAAATTTTTATCTTTAATTATCACAATATATGCAACTAATGTATATGTAATACCACTCTGGTCCTATTTATAAGTCTAGTTTGATTAAATCTCACATACTAAGGAGAGGAAAGCATCTCAATGATTATGGAACAAAATTCCAACTTTACCCTCATTTATGAATGGGTAGCTTTTAAAATTTATTGTTAAATCTCTCTCATCTTTTTCTCTTTCCAACATGGCTAGCCAATCTCTCTGATCATCATTACTATGGGTAAAATTGTCACAATTTCATTTATTTGGTCAAAATGGACTTATAAAAAGGACCAAATTTTTTGGTCAAACTGACTAATAAATAAGATCAAAGTGGTATACAATAAGATTCATGCATTTTTCAGTCACTTTCCATTTCAACTCATTTTTCAAATTTATAATCCAAATACTCTTCAGTTTGAAAAAAAAATCATTTCTGCCATCATCAATCTAAACACAAATACATTTATAATCTGACTTTTTTTTTTTTATCGGGTTTCTATAAAAGTATCACATATAAAAATTATAAGTTCTGTGTCTTGTCTTATATTAAAGAAACCCAAATCAAACCCACTATCACATATACGTTAGGAGTTTAATATTAGTAAGTTCTGTGTCTTGTCTTAATTAAAGAAACGCAAGCAGAATCAAACCACCCAAGACTAATCCAAATAAAAAGAAGGGAATTACCAGCCCGCCGATTAAGTGAGATACGACGCGTCTCCCTGAGAACTCAGTTTGCGTGATTGGAATACCATGATCTTGGATGGCACCAGTAACATCACCGTATGACACATGCCCTGCCTCTTGGTTTTTCTTGGCCGCCGAATGCATGGCCTCTGCCGTCCCGTCCTTTTGAACGCCTCCTAGTATGGCATTATCGGCGGCCTCTATCATGGCTGTGGGCCAGCTCCCCTCCCACCACGAATATATCGCCATACTTTATGGCTTCTTGCTCTTCTTCCTTAGGAAGTTTCTTTTGGCTCGTCTTTCTTTCTTTTCCAGCAACTAGGGTTTGCACTTTGGGAGAGCTAAAGGATTGTTAATATATGTGAATCTATATATATATATATATATATGCATGGCAAATGGGTGGGACAAGTGCGAATCAATGCATTGAAAATACGCCATATATGAGGAGCACGCCACAAACATTTGGCCGCGAATGAAGCTGTGTTCGCTGATTAATATAAACCATCGCTGGTTTTTTCCATTTACGATCATATGTCCTTCATGACGATCAACAAGGTCTATTTTCCTATAATCTGGACTTGACGTGCATGAGAGAGGAGCACCTGGAAAGAGAAGCTTATTCTTGGGAGGTTTACATGCTTGATGAACATGATATATCCACCTCTAATTCTGATTACTGCGATTATGATGAGGCAATTTCGAAGACTAATCAAGTTAGTTTTTTATTTCCATTATATATATATATATATATATATTATATATATTCACTTAACAATAATTAATAACTCTCGTCATCCTCAAACAAAAATTCCCATTGTATATTCCCAAACCACGCTTTGCTGGGAAAGTCGACTTTGGTGAACAGTGGTGTTGAACTTGAATATGGGTTTACGCATCCTGATGTAATATGGTGATTTCTCCCATCCAGCATGCAGATGCAAGGTTCACTAGAATTCTAGAATAATATATCTTGTTTTTACAAGTTACGTGGATATGGTGCGTGTGAATTGGCCGACAAAAACACACACACGACGTGTGTACACGTATATATATATTTGCGTTTTGCCATGGGCATCGTGACTACGACGTGAGTCCTCCGGTCCGGATGACAATTGAGGAATGGAGACTTGTAGTTGCATTAGGCTAAAAGGTAGAAAGAAGCCACATGCATATAAGTGTCTGAGTTAGCGATTGAAGTTGATTTTCTTACTTGATTTACTGTGTGCGAGATAAATATATTATAAGAGTTTTGTCACAATTTACGTGAACATGCTTTTTGAACATTAACTCAAAACAACACTAAACAATAACTCTTCTATTTAATTGGCCCGCTCAAAAATAATTTCTCAATCATGATTTATGATACATGAAATAAGTATATGAGAGGAATCTCATCTCAATTTACATAAATAAACATTTTTGAGGTGCCTAATCAGAATCCAAGCAAGCACATAAGCTATCGCAAGATGCACGATTTCAAGCTTAATTACACTCTATCCTTGAACTTCTTATTGGGAAAAAATATAAGCTTTTGTGTTATCTTCTAAAGACAGATGCATAGGTGCTCAAGCGGTAGACTGAAGGATTCTGTGGCAATTTAATTCGGTCTTCTATTCAGAAGCAAAAAGAGAACGAAATTATGGACTCCTTAGTTACAAGAAGTGAATGTATATAAGATGATGCATGTACGGGAAAACATTCAGATACCAATAATAATAAACTGGGAACAAACTACATTAAATTTTGTCCATGAACTTATTTTAATATTTTTCAGGCTGACAATCGTTTAGTTTAATTTAAGGGTTAAGGGGCAAAAACATATGTTTTTTTTTTTGGAAAAGTGCTCAACACCAAATGTTTTTTAAGGTGTAAAAGCGATTACGCATTAATAAATCAGGTGCAAAAATATTGTTTGACCGTTAAGTTTGACTTTTTTTGGAAATTGGATGACGAGATGGCTTTTAAGGTGCAAAAATATACCTGCTCTTTGTCTAAAAGAGCGCCTAACACCAAGTATTTTTTTAGATGTAAAAATATCATTTGACCGTTAAGTTTGACTTTTTTGGTGTGGAAAAAATAATACCAGTCAATACCCTTAAATATAGGATCTTGAAAAAATATTTCAAGATGATGAATGACACAAAAAATAATTCAAGGTGCCAACTAGTACTGAAAAAATATTTCATGATCTTAAAAAATTACTTTAGGATCCTGAAAAAATATTTCATGGTACTGATTAGTAGTAAAAAAATTACTTCAAGATACCGATAGTTACTAAAAAATACTTCAGGATACTAACTGGTACTAAAAAAAATACTTCTTGATCTTGAAAAATTATTTTAGGATCTTGAAAAGATATTACAAGATACTGACTGGTACTAAAAAAATATTTCAAGATATTGACCAGTACCAAAAAGATATTTTATTGACTAGTACTAAAAAAAATTTTAGGATATTGACTACTAAAAAAGATACTCTAGAATACCGACTAATATTGAAAAAAATACTTTCGATCTTGAAAAAATATTTTAGACTACCGAATGGCACTAAAAAAAAAAGATATTTGAGGATACTAAATAAAAGCTTGATGATCTTGAAATAATTTTTTAGGATCTTGAAAAAATATTTCATGGTACTAATTTGTACTAAAAAATACTTCAAGATACTGAATGGTACTATATGTGTATTTTTACACCCAAAAAAAGTACTTGGTGTTAGGTGCTCTTTTAACCAAACCACATGTGTATTTTTACACCTTGAAAGCCACGTTATCGTCCAATCACCCAAAAAGTCAAACTTAATCGGTCAAACGATATTTTTGCACCTAATTTATAATCACGTTGTTTTTTTTTTACTTAGAAAAAACACTTAATGTTTGGGCGCTCCTCCGAAAAAAAAAATACATTAAAAGGTGCCAACTAGTACTTGAAAAAATATTTCGTGATCTTAAAAAATTACTTTAGGATCCTGAAAAAATATTTCATGGTACTTGATTAGTAGTAAAAAAATTACTTCAAGATACCGATAGTTACTAAAAAATACTTCGTGGATACTAACCTGTACTAAAAAAATACTTCTTGATCTCGAAAAATTATTTTAGGATCTTGAAAAGATATTACAAGATACTGACTGGTACTAAAAAAATATTTCAAGATATTGACCAGTACCAAAAAGATATTTCAGGGTATTGACTAGTACTAAAAAAAAATTTTAGGATATTGACTGGTACTAAAAAGATACTCTAGAATACCGACTAATATTGAAAAAATACTTTCGATCTTGAAAAAATATTTTAGACTACCGAATGGCACTAAAAAAAGATATTTGAGGATCTTGAATAAAAGCTTGATGATCTTGAAATAATTTTTTAGGATCTTGAAAAAATATTTCATGGTACTAATTTGTACTAAAAAATACTTCAAGATACTGAATGGTACTATATGTGTATTTTTACACCCAAAAAAAGTACTTGGTGTTAGGTGCTCTTTTAACCAAACCACATGTGTATTTTTACACCATGAAAGCCACGTTATCGTCCAATCAGCCAAAAAAGTCAAACTTAATCGTCAAACAGTATTTTTGCACCTAATTTATAATCACGTTGTTTTTTTTACTTAGAAAAAACACTTAGTATTGGGCGCTCCTCCGAAAAAAATACATTAAAAGGTGCCAACTAGTACTGAAAAAATATTTCGTGATCTTAAAAAATTACTTTAGGATCCTGAAAAAATATTTCATGGTACTGATTAGTAGTAAAAAAATTACTTCAAGATACCGATAGTTACTAAAAAATACTTCAGGATACTAACTGGTACTAAAAAAAATACTTCTTGATCTTGAAAAATTATTTTAGGATCTTGAAAAGATATTACAAGATCTTATTTGGTACTAAAAAAATATTTCAAGATATTGACCAAGATACCAAAAAGATATTTCGTGGTATTGACTAGTACTAAAAAAAAAATTTTAGGATATTGACTGGTACTAAAAAGATACTCTAGAATACCGACTAATATTGAAAAAAATACTTTCTGATCTTGAAAAAATATTTTAGACTACTGAATGGCACTAAAAAAAAGATATTTGAGGATACTGAATAAAAGCTTGATGATCTTGAAATAATTTTTTAGGATCTTGAAAAAATATTTCATGGTACTAATTTGTACTAAAAAATACTTCAAGATACTTGAATGGTACTATATGTGTATTTTTACACCCAAAAAAAAGTACTTGGTGTTAGGTGCTCTTTTAACCAAACCACATGTGTATTTTTACACCATGAAAGCCACGTTATCGTCCAATCAAAAAAAAGTCAAACTTAATCGTCAAACAAGTATTTTTTTGCACCTAATTTATAATCACGTTGTTTTTTTTACTTAGAAAAAACACTTAGTATTGGGCGCTCCTCCGAAAAAAAATACATATATTTTTTTACCCCTTAATCCTTAATTTAAACATTCACGCGACAATCATCAGAGATTATAAGGCACTCACCCCAGGTTGTCGAATGAATAATCAAATTGGGAAAGTGATACCAAGTTCCCAAATAAGAAAAATATTATTCTATGCAATCCTAACTATAAGATAACATTTGAGAGTTTATTTGATTCTAATTATAGTACAATATTCTAATTTTTATCAATTTCTTTCTAAAATACCCCTATTAATATAAAGGAGGGATTATGTTAAATCAATAAGGTAACTGAAGTACAAAATTTGTATAAGTGTAATTTAGAAAAATGAGGAAAATTAACTAATTTAACCTCTATCTTTAGTCCCTCCAAAATCGGTTAAATATACCCTATAATTAAGATTGGAGATAATATAATTTATGAATGATAACTGAAAGAGTCATTATTAATATATGGAATAGCCATTTTTAATAAGTTATATGGGATATTTCTAATTTAATTGGGATCGTAGTTTTCCCTAATAAAAAAGACACGGAGAAAGACAAAAGAGGAGGCATATATATTATACTTTCTCTGGTTCTTATTATAAGGTATCAATTAATAAGTTTATTTGGTCCTTTTTATAAGGCACTTGCTTGGTCCCAATGAGCATTAATGATTTTTTTTTCATGTCTGTCCATAATTAATAAGGGTAGTGGGTGAGAGTAATAATAAATATAATAGGGTTAAGGTGCGTCCAGCACAACGAACTATTGGTCCAGGAACGTCCAGCACAATTAACTATTTAGTGGACCGTGCAGAACAACAAACTTTTAAAAAGGAGCGCCCAACACAATAAATTTTTAAAATGGAGCGCCCAACACAATAAATTTTTAAAATGGAGCGCCCAACACAACGCCGTTAAAAAAAAAAAAAGTTAACGCCGTTAGCAAAGAGTTAACGTCATATCTAAGGAGCGCCCGGACAACAAACTATTATTCCAAGAAATACGCCAAAGACAAAATTCTAAATTTTACTAAATTAAATAATTTTTTTCAATTGTCATTATTCAAAAATACTTGTATAAATATCTATGGAAAAAAAATTACTCATTCTTCAATTTTGTCAAAATTATAATTTGCTAAAATAAACAAAATTTTTGATTAAAAATATAACTATATGATTTAAATAAAACTCAAGGTGTTTTATAGTTTATTATATATGTTAAATAAAAATATATATGATTTATTTTTATTTTAGAAAAAATTTATGTGAGTTAAAAAATTCATTTAATATTAATAAAATTTAAAAAATCTATGTTAAATTTGTAGACAATTATAAGTCACCTCTAATTATCTTATTAGGATGCGGAAAAGATAATCAATTTATTAACCTTGTCTTTATCCATAGAGTATTTAAGATAGAGAAACATTTTAATACCTCTAATCTTAAATATAGAAATTAGAGACATGCCTCAATTTAATCCTAAATATGATAGGGTAATATTTGAAAGTGACTTATAATTTTTTTGTTTTTTGTTTGAAAAAAAAAGACCCTTCTATATCTAAAAAATTCATTTAATGTTAATAAAATTTAAAAAATCTAAGCTAAATTTTTTAGATTTTTTAAAATTTTATTAACATTAAATGAATTTTTTAACTCACATAAATTTCTTCTACAATAAAAATAAATCATATATTTTTTTTTTGTTTAACATATATAATAAACTATAAAACACCTTGAGTTTTATTTAAATCATATAATTATATTTTTAATAAAAAAATTTGTTTATTTTAGCAAATTATAATTTTGACAAAATTGAAGAATGAGTAATTTTTGTCTATAGATATTTATACAAGTATTTTTTAATAATGACAATTGAGAAAAAATTATTTAATTTAGTAAAATTTAGAATTTTGTGCATACGCTTCTTAGATAAACTGACGTTAACGTTTTGCTAACGGCGTTAACTTTTTTAACAAAGTTGTCTTTAGGCTCCATTTTAAAAGTTTGTTGTGCTGGACGGTCCACTTAATAGTTAATTGTTCTGGACGCTCCTGGACCAATAGTTCGTTGTGCTGGACGCACCTTAACCCAATATAATATTAGAGTTTAGTACAATTAGTAGGGTAATATTGAAAATTACTTAAATTCTATGACAACTTTATTGACTTTAAATACTTTTATTGGTATGTGAGAAAAGTTAGTTTGTCTTTATAATAAGGATCAGAGTAAGTGGATAATAGTAACGGCACGAGACACGAGACGCCTACCAAGCCACGTTGATTTGACACGTAGGTTGCCATGTCGATATCCAATTGGCCCTTTAATTCCGCGTAAAAGTGCTAGCGTATACAAGTGTGCATGCCATCCTCGTAATTTCAGGCCAACGCTGTGCCCATTTTGTGACCGGCCATCGCTGAATCTGGTGGGCGACTCATTTTCTGTTTTCCCTCTCAACTCCTTCCTCTTCAACAACGAGTCTTGGCCCTCCCAGGAGCTCACAGAGAATATCAATTGAATTGATGAATTCAAGATGCAGCGGAAGAAAGTCAGAACCGAAATGAAGAACATTTTCAAGAGGCTTCACATTGGCAACAATCACGATCCTAGTCGATCCCATGAAGCTTCTCCTTCCTCCTCCTCCGCAGTAAACTCACAATCTGGCGTCTCCGATCTCTGTATCACTCCTCCTGTTCAGAATTCCGGTACTTCTATGCCTAGCCCCCCTTCTTCTTCACCATCGCCTTCCCCTGCTCCTCCAACAGCTGGCAGCACTTCCACTCCCCAACCTGCCCAGTCCAATTTGCAAGACTATTTCTCTTCGGAGGAAGAGTTCCAGGTTCAGTTAGCCCTAGCCATCAGCGCTTCCAATTCGGAGTTCCGGGATGATCCTGAGAAGGATCAGATCCGAGCGGCAACATTACTGAGCTTAGGAGGTCATCGAACTCATTGCGAAACGAATAAGGATCACGAAGCCGAGGCACTATCTAGGCAGTACTGGGTGAGTTCAGTCAATAGTCGAAGCTTAAATTTTGCAGTGATATGGTTTTTTGTCGTTTTAAAGTCTCATGCATGATTCTACTAAAAAAAAAAAAAAAAAAAAAAAAAAAGCCTCATACATGATTTTTGCACCAAGCCTCAACTAGTATTGGTTGGGCTTCAAGACAGAAATAATTAACTCTGTTGTCAATTGTCTTGTCTCCATTCTTAAATTATTCTGGCATGACTCGTCTTTCATCTTGCTTTTTGAATAATCAGGAATACAATGTTCTTGACTATGAGGAGAGAGTGGCAGATGGTTTTTATGATGTATATAGCCTCTGTAATGATGCTGCAATGCAGAAGAAAATGCCATCTCTGGCGGATCTTGAAGGAAATCCTGGAAGTTCTAATTTTGAAATTGTCGTGGTTAATAGAAAGATTGATCCCGTCTTGGAAGAGCTGTTGCAAATTGCCCATTGCATTGCATTAGATTGCCCAGTCACCAAGGTCGGTGTTTTGGTACAAAGGCTTGCTGAACTTGTTACGGGGCATATGGGTGGTCCTGTAAAGGATGCTAATATGGCATTGGCGAAATGGATGGAAAGAAGTACGGAGCTAAGAACATCCCTTCACACAAGTGTATTGCCTCTTGGGTCCATAAATATTGGGCTATCCAGGCATCGGGCTTTGCTTTTCAAGGTCAGCATCATTTGTTGGTTGGTACCTTGTTGGCCATAATTTGATGTTAACACTATTTAATCTCGCCCTCATCGGGGAAAATAGGCAAAATGCTAGGAAACAAACTGCATATAATTGAAATCCAGTGAACGGGACATGAATTAACCATATAGTTTGTTAAAAAAAATTGTTGGAGAAGGTAATGTTAACTTGGGATAAAAAAGGTGATATAAGTTGGATGATATTTTTTCAGAGCACCAGCATTCACGCAGATAATTTTTCATGCTCATTTAGGGAAATGTTAAATTGGATTAAATTTAGCTTGAATTGTCTATTTTTTACTCAACTCTGATCATTATTGTTTGCACTATCACGAAATTTTCTGATTCTGCACATATGTAATAACTCATGTAACTGATTTTTAGAATTTTTCAAGTCCTACATTTCATTACATAATCTTACTAAGGTTATGTTTAGATTTTATCATTACATATTTGTCTTGCCTGTCAAATTGTTGGCTTTTTCAAATAATTTTTGTTTCTCTGGGTTTAGGTATTAGCTGACACTATCAAGATGCCTTGTAGGCTGGTAAAAGGCAGTCATTACACTGGTGTTGAGGATGATGCTGTGAACATAATAAAGTTGGATGATGAAAGGTTATAGAATTTTGTTATCCTTTAATTTTTCATTCATTTTTTCTCAACTTATGGTTATTAATCTGTGTGACCATGCACATAAGCATATGCATGTTTTGTGCGGTTGAAAGTATGCTTTGTTCTTCATTGTCTGCTGTCATTTTTAATTGTTTTTCAAGTATTGGTATTTTTTATGATGCAAACGTCAAAATCTTGCCCCAAAATTTTTTTGGCAGCTGTTCAGGTACTTTCTGGTACTGATATCTGTTAAGTATTTGCAGGGAGTTTTTGGTTGATCTCATGGCTGCTCCTGGAACACTTATCCCAGCTGACTTAAGTGCAAAGGATACTGCCTTTAAGCCATACAACCCCAAGATTTTGCCAAGTTTACAATCCAGTAAAGAAAGTGGATTTTCTTACTCAGGACAAATATCATCTAATGGTGAAGGAAGTAGTCATTTTTCTATGAAAAGAGGTGGTTCATCACCATTGACTGGAAAATTATCTTTTGAGGGTTCAGAAATGTCTTCAGAAACGAGCTCAAGCAAAGACACTGGTGCTATTGCTTCCAAAATGCCCAATAGAGCAACTTCCAGCCAACCACAAAAATTGCCCCCATCAGCTGGCACTTTGCTGTACAAGGGGACTCTCGGAATGAATGCAATTGGTGATGGGACAAGATTGAATGCCAATATTGTACCCTATAGTCAGGATAGCCCAGACAACTCGAAGATCCTTTTTGCAGATCTTAACCCATTCCAGATAAAAGGAATTGGCAAGACCTCTGTACACAACAAGCCTGTGGAAAATAAGTCTCCTGAGCTTCAAATTATGAGAGATAATTCTGTCTCTGGCCAACCCCCAGTACCATTGATGTGGAAGAATCGTTATGCTTACAATGACACTCCCAAAAAGATCAACTGTGATCCTAGTGAATATAGTTCCCAATCGTCACATAATTCTAATATAAATAAAAAGAGAAATACTCTCAATTTGATGGAAGTTACTGGTTCAGCATTGGCACCTGGTGCAGGTGAGCTAAACAGGGTTGAGGATCTCAAAGAGGACTGTAACAAAAGAAATGGAGCAAGTTTTGAAAATGACATGGTAGGTGTGGCTAAAGAACATGAGAACAATGAAATTAAGTTTCATGACCGGAGAAAGTGCGCACATGACATATTCATGGGGAGCAATTTGAAATTAGAGGCCTCAGAGCGTCCAAGCTCACCAATTGATTCCATTGCTATAGGGGGTGATCAAATATTGGATGATGTAGATGTGGGTGATTGTGAAATTCCATGGGAGGATTTGATTATTGGTGAAAGAATAGGTCTAGGTAATGCACTTGGCTCATCTTTAATTTCTTGCTTGAATTTCACTATTTGCTGGAGTGTTGATTTGGTATTGGTTCACTATTCAGTAAGAAGAGTTCAGCATGGTAGCAAATGAACTGATTGATAACCCAGATTTATAAAATTACCTGACTTCTTAATTGATCATGAGTCATTACTTCGAAAGCGTCCATTCACTTCTATACTATCTATGCAAGCATGGTTTAACCTCTTGAGCTCGCCTATTTTAACACCTGACATACTCTTGCAAGGATTCAAAAGTGTATCTCAAGAACTAGTTATTCTTAAGGCTTGTGGTGTGATTTAGATTAGTTTGTCTATATTTTGGTTTTCCATGAGTAACTGTTTTAAGTTTCTGCTTTGTTGCTATTAGGTTCATATGGTGAGGTATTCCGTGCTGACTGGAATGGCACTGTGAGTATCATGATTTCTTTATATAGTTGACTAGGAAGATTATCCATATTGAAAGGAAGAAGTTTTTATGGTCGTCTCCTGAGTATTAGCAATTTGTTTGTATTACTGATCTATCCTTATGGTCCAATGACAACCAGCTCTTGTTGACTTAAATATTATTTGGTTGTTATTCTACTTTCTTTTTCCTTTCCGTACACAAGATTCAATAGAAGTTTTCTTTAATCAATATGTCTTGCAAGACTTTAGATTAATTGTTGAATGATAGGCAACAGATGTTTAACAAAAACTTCAGATGAAGCTGAACACAGAATGATAGGCAACAGAATTCTCACTCTTTCATTTAATCCAGAGGGTACTGAGTATTTATAGAGTATCACAGACTTCTAGCTAACACAACTTACCAATACTAGTCTCAACATATTAAGTTCTTAACTGATTCTAACTACCAGCACCTAGAATCTTCTGGGTCTTTCATGAAATGGTGTATTGAAATTCCATTTAGGTCCAGAGGAAAGAAATTATGATTCTGAAGTTGATATATCTTGCTTGGCTGATAAATTGTCTTTGTTTGCTTAGTTCTAGAACTTACCCACCCTTTTACCAAAAAGAACTTCCTCAAAAGATAATGTGCTCAAGTATCCTTTTTTAACTTGTGGCTGGTGATTTATGAAATATCAGGAGGTTGCGGTTAAGAAGTTTCTGGATCAAGACTTTTCTGGCGCTGCACTGGCTGAATTCAAGAGAGAAGTAAGCATTAAGTTAACATACACTTGTTTGCTTAAAAGAAATGGGATTAGGGAAAGTAAATGGACATTAAGAATGCCATTTCATTACTGTTGATGATAAGCCAATTGGAAGAATTGAGTAATGAATTAATTCACAAACAAGGAAGTGTATTTGTGGAAAATAAATTCATAGTCATAATGCTGTTGTTGCCTTTATAGAGGATGTCATCCATGGGAAAAAAGCAGCACATCAGTTATGATACTTCTGATGGTGATAATATTTATTCATCTTGCTTTTTGCTTTTGTTAATTTCCCCTAATAGAACCAAAATGTTAGAAGCATTAAATTGTTATAAATTACTTTGGAGGTTGAAAATTCTGGATCCAGAAAGTATTTTTCTTTCTGATGTTGGTCAAACAACCAAATATGATATCTTGGATTAAATTTTCTCTTCTGAAAAAGTGAACTGGACAAATGATGGATCAAGTCATCTTTTCTTAAAAGGAATGTCTGCTGGGTTAACATGAAAAGCAGTGATTTCATGGGCAAGGGTTGCCTATGATTTTTTTCTAAGGGGAGACAACTAATTGATGCCTTTTCTCTTGGCTAGGTACGGATCATGCGTCGATTGCGTCATCCAAATATTGTTCTTTTTATGGGTGCTGTCACTCGTCCTCCCAATCTCTCAATCATTTCAGAATTTCTTCCAAGGTAGATTTCTTCACTTTGATTCTTAATTGGTTATCATTTTTTATTAGCCTAAGGTCATTTGGTTTATCATCTGATCTTTGGCGTAGTAATGTAGCATTCATTATCTGTATAGGTCTCCACAAGTTAAGCACTCTTTGCGTAATGTGACGAGCAATTAGTTGCACTTTATTTATTATTTTCTTCATTTCTTGTGCTGCAATAGTGTTGTTGATTGAATAATTTGCAGAGGAAGCTTGTACAAAATTCTTCATCGTCCTAATTGCCAGATTGACGAGAAGCGTAGAATAAAAATGGCTTTGGATGTGGTATGAATGATAAAATAACTAAATCATCATCCTTTTTTTAATAAAATCATTTTTATGTATGAGATTTCAATCTTATTGCCCTCTGATTTGCAGGCAAGAGGCATGAACTGCTTGCACACCAGCATGCCTACAATTGTTCACCGAGATCTGAAGTCGCCAAATCTTTTGGTTGATAATAACTGGAATGTCAAGGTACATAGTGGAAGATTCATGTATATTCACATTGCCTAGTTTGCCATTAATTTCATTTTATTTTTTATTTTTAAAAGTTTAGTGAAGTTGGTTGATAACCTAGAAAGACTCTGAGATACCTTTTTCCTTCTCAGGTTTGTGATTTTGGGTTATCACGCTTGAAGCACAGCACATTTTTGTCATCCAAGTCAACTGCTGGAACGGTGAGAATTTAAGAAGACTGCAATTATCTGGTTGATGTTATATTTACGAACATGCATCCTGTGTATTAATCTACCTTCTCTATATCCGATGCTGAGTTAAATTTCTCTGCATGTTAGCCTGAATGGATGGCTCCTGAAGTTCTCCGCAACGAGCCCTCAAATGAGAAGTGAGTTGAGCCAAAAAAAATGTTCTATTCACTATATTTGAATTTATCCATTTTAACATTTATGTTTATATAAATTCAATATATATGTTGTTTTCAGCAGCAACCTAGTCTTTTGACAGTATTTGTATGTACAGGTGTGACGTTTATAGTTTTGGAGTCATCCTGTGGGAGCTTGCCACTTTAAGGTTGCCATGGAGTGGAATGAACCCTATGCAGGTTGTAGGTGCAGTTGGTTTCCAAAACCGTCGCCTAGAAATCCCCAAGGAAATTGACCCCGTTGTTGCAAGAATAATTTGGGAATGTTGGCAACAGTAAGCCTCATTAACTTGTTAACTTAAAACTAGATGTGGGCCTCGTCTCATAATATTCTTAACTTATATACAGCACAGCTTCTTAGTGATATATATATATATATATAGCATATTAAAATTTATTTCTTTAATTTTGGGATTTTATTTCACTGGGATGTTCAAGTTATGTGATGACCTTTTTCTCTCCGTTCCTTTCAATCCCGATTCTACTTTTGTTTTATGCAGGGATCCAAATTTGCGCCCCTCATTTGCGCAGCTCACTGTGGTTTTAAAGTCCCTGCAGCGTTTAGCTATCCCATCTTATCAAGACCAGATGGCTTCGCCTCTGCCACAGGAGATTTCTGTGAATTCCACCCCTTAGCAATGCCACTTTTCTCAAGTGTGAATAAGGAGACTTTATGCGAAGTAAAAAAAGGAAGAGTTACATCGCTCATCAATTGCTGCAGCAGGCTGCAGACCCATTTTGTAAATGTAAAATCACTTGTGTCCATAACCTGTATGAGTAACCAATAATTGTCAATATATGTAATCTAATTACTCCCCAGTCTCAAATTTAATGCACCTATTAAGAAGAAGGTACATTTGTACAGAGGTATTTTATGGGTGTGGGATGTGGTGACACTTGTGTAAGGCTCTTAATAAAATTAAGGAACTCAACAGGATGAGATATTGAGGTAAGATGATACAATCCACTAATAGACGTTCAGAACAATATTGATGGGTCCAGCTACCATCCTCTTCTACTCCCATCCTCTTCCATCCTTTTCTTTATCTGGGCCGTCGGATGAAAATCTGGACAGATTTAATAATTAAATTTTTACCGCATGCGGTAAATTATTAAAAAAAATCTGAGCCGTCCAGATTTTCATCCGACAGCCCAGATGAGAAGAAGAGGATGTTAGCTGAACCCATATTGATGTATGCTGGTAGCTTTCCATAATAATGACTTATTTAGGGGCCAATGGGCAAGAGCAAAGTTTCCCAATCCAAACCAAATAAACATGACTAGCAGAGAGTGGGGTGGGGAGGACTGCTAGTATTTGATGGCAGAAAGCTGTAGACGACAACATCTCTGAGGGTGCCCTTCACGATTATATAACTTCTAAAGAGAGCCTCCCGGAGGAAGCCGGCCTTCTCCAGTACCCTCTGTGAAGCCTTGTTGTGAGAATCGACTAAAGCCTGTAATCTAAGCAAATCTGGGAAGTGGCTGAAGGCTTGGGGGACAGCCATTTTCACTACTTTAGTAGTGATGCCTTGGCCCCAGAAGGAAGCCGCAAGAGCATATCCAAGTTCTGCTCTGCATCTCTCATCTCCTGAGCCAGGACGCACAAAAATGATGCCGATGCAGTGATCGTCAATGCATATAGATCGACGCCATGGATGAGGTATGCAAGCATCTCTTATGAAAGTCAAAGCCTCCTCTCTGCTTCTGATTGTCTCCAATCGAGTATTCAGAGTCACTTGATCATCTCCTGCCCATAACATGACATCATCAACGTCGCTTAGCCTGAATGGCCGTAGGGTGATTCTTGTCAAGTCCACCGCCATGTTGGTCGCTGAATAATGGAATTCCTCAAATCTGTTGCTAATTGCCCCTTCCTCATCATCGCCGATTAAAAAGTGCCCTCCAATGGGATCCCCTATTTATTTATTTATTTTTGATATAATTGTTTATTTGTTATTATTACGACAAGTGACTTATTCGCCCGTAGCCGCAGGTAATGACCCCATGATAAATTACCTAGAATCGTCAACTATTTAATTCTCAACTCATTTTTATCATATTTTTTGAACTTTGATCCCTTCAAATGCAACATAATCCGACGACTGTGAAATGAAAGTGCCGGCCAGAAAAAATTTGAAAAAAAAAAAAAAAAAAAAAAAAAAATTCTTTCTTTTTTGCTAAACAGGATCATTCTATTTGAAGCTATATAGATAGTTTAATATGGGTTTTTCTTTCTAGAGGCATTTAAACTTTAGTTTGTTATAATGGATTTAATCATATTTCCCTTATGATACCCAACCTTGTTGGTACAAATCAATTCATTTACATATATACGCGTGCTGCTTCCGCTCTTTCTATAAACTCCTACATATATCAAGCCTTGACCGCTTCCTCACGTCGTAATTCATTGATGGCACCGAATATAATGAAGTCATGGCTCACGCGGATATTAATTAGTAGGCATTATATAATTAAAAATAGATTATTATGTCCACAAACGGTGGACTTATTCTAACTAGTAACGGCCCTTAAATAGTGAATTCCCGAGATACTCACGCCCAAGAATCACAATAAATCAGTAATTATGTCTTTAACCGATTTTGAAGGAATTAAGGATAAGAGTTAACTTAATTAATTTTACTCATTTTTTTAAAATATCCTTATATAATATCTTAAGTTGCTATCAGTCGTGGTGGTTACGGATTAAGGCTAAGGTCTATATTGAGTTGCCAGTAAAAGCTAAGTTTAATAAGCAATCTATTACTTACTTGACTGTTTTTCCCCCCTCAAGATTACTTGACTGTATTTGGTTCTATAGAAACAAATTTAGTACTACATAGAAGAATTGTGGTGTTACAGATAGTTGCATTTTAAATATTATGATTTATTTATTTACTGTACATAGTAAAAGACTTTTCGATTCTTGTTGTTTTTTCTATTAAATGCCTTTTTCCGTTGTCTTTATTAAGGAATGAAGTTATTATTTTTTTAATAAAAAAAACAGTTGAATTAATGCGTTTGTGACATTAATGAGTTGTAAGCATTACTTATTTTATAAAATATATAGATGCATTATTAAATTATTAGTGTTTCATTATAATTGAGAAAGTATCAATAGGGGTATTTTAGGAAGAAATTGACAAAAATTAAAATGTTATCCTATAATTAGGATCAAAACCAACCCCAAAATGTTGTCCTATAATTAGGACCCGAAGGAGTATATATGAGCAGAGCTAAGTCCAGGCATCTATTTAGGTAGTTTCGGTCAATTTTGTAATCAAAATTTTACCCCTTCCTTGTCATCCCCAATTTAAGGTTTGTTTGGTTTGATTGAAGGGTATGTCCCCTCCCTTTAATTGCTAACATAAAAATTTGAGGAGGAGGGAAATTTCCCTTCCACTTAAGCCTCCCATAAAATTGGGGATCTGGAGGGGAGGGTTGATATTTTGGCATGGTATAATTATTATATCCATAAAGGTTTTTAATATTCGTATGACACCCTTCTGACTTTCTTCTTCATTTCCATCCTCACTTTAATATTTTGGCGTGGTGTGGCTATTATGCCCATGAAAATTATAATTATTCAATTTAATAATTATAAAATTATAATTTCATATGATTATTAAAAATTCTACAAAATTCAAAAAATGACTTGAATAAAATAATGATAAAGTTATCCATATGAAAATATTTTGTCTCCCTTCTCCTCATCAACCAAACAATATAACATTAAAATCCTTCCCTACTCATCAATCCAAACTAGGATGAGGTGTGTAAGGCTAAAGGGAGGGGAGGGTTGGGGTTGTAGCATGCTAAATATAACAACCAAGCATTCCTCATGAAGCTAGGTTGGCTTGTAAAACATAGGGATGATCTTTGGATAAAGTAGTACGGGATAACTATAAATGTGGGGATGATCTTCTCCCTCATATTCATCCGAAACGGCCTAGCTCCAATGTGTGGATGGGAATCAAAAGAACAAGGGATGCAGTCCACGAGGGGATTAAAACAGATAATGTCCCTTTTGTTGTGAGATGGAAATCGAGAAGCATGGGGATTTTTCAATGAAATCTGCTTATAGGGTACTTTCAGGAAGATATGCAGGGGAGGGACTAGGATCGTTTGTGGAAAGTCCAAGCACCACATAGATTTTAAAACACTTCTATGGCTGGTAGCCCGTCAATACTTACTCACAATGCAAATCAAGCGAGAAGTGGTCTGAGAATGGATCCAAGTTGCGCCCTTTATGGAGAAGTAGTGGAGGACACTATTCATGTTTTCGGGATTTTGTTCACTTAAGATCGTTATGGAGAAAGGTGGTGCCCACGGAATGGTGGAGTACGTTTTGCAATATGAATCTTTCGGATTAGGTATAGTGGAATGTCAGAGGTCAGGGAGGAGCATGCAAAGAGTGGACCTCTAGATTCGTTATTTTGTGTTGGTGGATTTGGAGATGTAGGGATTTGTTTGTGTTCAAGAAAAATTTACCCTCAATGATCATATCCTCGCTAGCACTTGCGCAACAATAGATTGCATGATTTCTACTAACAACCGATTAGTCGGGCTAAAACTTCAAAGTGTTACTTTGGCTCATACTCGAGAAAGCTGGCATCCATCGAAGGAGGAGTGAGTGAAAGTGAATGTTGACGGTGTATACTCTAAAACTACTAGTAAGTGCACTTGTGGGGGAGTTATTTGCAGCGCATCTGGAGGCTTTCTTAAGGATTCATACATCCCATTGATAATAGGGATAAGCAAGGAAGCAGGATGTGAGTGTTTTTTCTTTTTTTTTTTTTTGCTCGAAGGACATGGGTGTTGAATTGCATACGCATATTCGAGTGAAGTTATTGATAATATTCCGCCATGGGTTTTCCTGATCATGGTTGTCAAAAACTCGGCGAGTTGACTCGCGTTTTTGACAACCATGGATCATTGACGAAGCCATTCACTCGATCCTTATTTATCCAAACTCCAAAGCCCGCATGCAGGTATGGTGCACTCAGCTACTCTGAACTCCGAGTCTTGATCATCTAGTTCACCAACCTTTTTCTCAAACTCATTTTCACTTGAGAATGATTTGGCTACATTTTTGGAGCTTTGAAACAATCAACTACAAAATCTTGCCCTCTTCTTCACCGCCATTTTATCATCAGTCCAAAGAAAAAACTTGTACTGGGATCTTTCAAAAAAGAACGAATGAGAAAATTGCTGGGTTGGAATCAGAACAGAACGTATTAATTATTAATGAAGGGCAAATTTTTCAATATTTGCTTTTTCAGTACAGAATGAATATTAATGGGACCCCAGGAAGCTCCCAAAAAAAAAAAGATACAGGTAAACAATTAGTTGACAGATCCGAACTGGCAACCAAGTTCAACACAGCAGCACGCCTATTAGTATTAACACACCATCCACCACTCGCTCGTACTGGTTATGTTACACACCAAAAAAAAAAAAAAACAGTTTAGCATGCAATCATCTCACAAAATCATAGGCAATCAAGATGCGACGCGTCTTCATTTTCCCTGTCAGAACAGATCGGACATTCTTCTTCTATGACGACGTAATGTAACTGCCACGTTAGGCTCCGATGAAGTGATCGTCCTGCTTCCAGGATTGGTGGTTTTTGATTCCAGACCATTGCATTTAGGACTCTCAGTGGTTTCACCAAGCCGAGATTTTCCTGTTGAGTTTTGTATTACTGCTTTCAATCGGAGATCTGAGCAGTTCAGTGATTGGGAGCCTGAAAACTGGAGGGAACCTCTAGTGATCGCTGATCTTAAACTTCTTGATCTTCCGACTATCTCTCTTTCCGAAGCACTCTGCCTTAGGCGACTGGCAACCGTGGAAGTCATGAATCGAGGCATAGAATTCGATATATTGCTTTTCACATATTTCTTAGATGCTTTTGGGGTTTCAGTGACCTCTTTCACATTATTTTTAGGGCTTGTAGGGGAACTGTCATTGTTTTCCTTAAGCTTATATGTAGTTGAGAGGACTTTTTTCTGTTCGTCTAGCTTGAACTCAGCCTTCTGTATTTGATCCCGTAGTTTCTGGTGTTCCTTTTCAGCTTCCCTCATCTCTTCCTCGAGCTCCATGATCTTCTTCTCTTTTTGCCTTCTCAATTCCTACGGTACATGGGTGTATAGATAGTCAGCTACCTTCAAACAATTTCTGCTCAGGAACTCACCTTGGGACAATTATCAGCAAGTTTACCTCTGGTATTTCTTTGTTGGATTCCGTTGCTCTTGCCCTCTTTGCAAAGTTTAAAGAACACATTGTCTCACAAACATCTTCTTCGTAAGGGCTTATGTGCACAAGCATCAAGACCTTCGAACCATTACCTGGATAACTAATTACAAATTATACATTTATCGTTTTGATAAATTCAGTAAGCATCAACACCTTCGCGTGATTATACATGGTTCATACCGTTGTTGACCTTTCAGCAAATATCCCATTGTTCATATTGTAGTCTATTATATTCTGCTAAGTAAATCAAATTAATTGAATCATGCGGTCCTATGAACTTACACCAGAAAACTATCCTCATTTTATGCGAGCAGAAGTTGGTGCTGTATGGATCATGCAAAATAGCAAAAGGTACAGTATCATACCTAAAGAATCTTTGAGTATCTGAGTTAGCTTGCTATTTCTGCAAACATGGAAGACAAAAATCAGTTAGATGATGCTTTCATTGTGAGAAAAGGTACAACAATTGAGATGGCAAGATAACAGCCAACGGTATGGCCCACGTCTTCAGTTATTAGCTTTTTCAGGCACACTTTCACATCCAACAGCTAGAAGGGCATAATTAAACTTGAAAGTATTTTAATTAAGAAAGGGGCAGAGTACCTACCTGTAAGGCACATGACTCCTCTTCCTCCTCAAAGCTGCCATGACATCAGCTAAAGCTGAAAGAGAAAGATTAATGGCCCTGCCCTCATCAAGTGTGAGTCCTACGGCTCCAGTTTTCAGTAACCGCTCGCTTCCTCCGAGATCAACCATCCACAATTTGCTTATTTCACTTTTGCCTTCCAAAGCATATCCACGACGGAATATGGTGATCCTTGTCAAGCTAGATATATGAAGCTAAACAGATAACGTAATTATCAAGCTAAGAAATCCATGGAAAAGGTTTGAAGTATCTGATTAGACCTATAACCCACCAGTGTGACCTGCTTGATGCCTCATTCACATTAGTCCATGAAGTGGATCTTGCCCTCCTACCTTTGTTGTACCACCATCTGGCTTTAGCAGAATCTGATATTTGCACTTCTGAGAGACCCTCAACTTCGACCAATCCCTTTGGATCCGTTTGAATGTTGAGATTGCTGGAAAAAGGGATAGCGTAAGAACATCAGAGGAATGGGGTGCTATTGAAACTTAGTCTTGAACAAAAATTCAGGGTTAGAAAGCTCACCATCTTGTCACAGGTTCATAGGCTTTACTGCATGGTCTCGGAGCCAGCAGATCTCTCACACTACCCATGTAAACTTCTAACATGCTCATTGAAAATGTAAAGGACGATGAATTCTCTAGAGAGGCTTGACAAAATAACTCTTCAAGAGCACGGGGAATAATTCCTGGGTGCTCGTTTGTACCATTCTACAAAATTATTTCAGAATTTAGACTTACCACTGATAACTGGTGCTGCTGCACAAAGACAATAAATATACCACATCCATATGAACGCAATAATGATACTCCAACTCACCATTGTGAAAGTCTTGCCAGTGCCTGTTTGTCCATAGGCGAAAACACACACATTGTGTCCGTCCATTGCAGATCGAAGAACTGGTTCTACCTCTACGAAAACACTTTCTGCAGAGGTTCAAAAGGGAAATACTCCATGAGAAAATTTTTGAACTCCGAAAGTAAGGATAATTAAGCAACAGCATTAAATACTAGCCTTGGTCTGCTTCTTGAGGGAAGACCTTATCGAATTCAAAGTCTTTCCTCGTTCCTCCCAATTTAACCCGAATCCTTTCTGATGCAGCTGAAACTGGCTCGGAAGTTCTTCTCTTCTCCGCTAATAAAAAGGGTCGAACCCTACAGAATACTCGAATGCTGCCTGGATTGCAAAATGCAACTCTTAGCACTGGAAAGTATGGTAATAGTATACAGCAGATTCCTGCAAGCAGAGCTTCTATTTGGACAGCATATGCTCACTACCTTTAATGTCCAATATCTTGCTCAGAGCTTCTCTCCGCTTTTTATCAAATACGCACTGCTCGTTCCTCAGCTGCTTTACTTCTCCTACACAACCAACTCAATTCCAAAAATCAGTTTCATTGCAGTTGAATAAAGCTTCTCGTCCACAAATTAAATTCGTAATAAAGGAAAATGACGAGACACTATACTTTCTAGATTTGATATCAATTGCTCTTGCTCATTCTTTTCGTGTTCGGGAATGACGCCAACATCAGTGTAAATGGTGGAAACTGGAGGCGACTCGGGGAATTCAGCAGCTGCTAGGGACCCATTAACCGAATCTGGATTTAAATTGGAGGAAGTTAATTTGAAAGCCTCAATGACATTTTCTGATGCATGCTCTGAATGGAACAGAATCTGCTCTTCACTAGAAATGAACATCTTCCCAGACAAAGCTGAGCGTGTAGGCCACCAAGAAACGAGATCACACTTTAACTCAACCCTTATTCCGCTGAATCGCTGATATCTCAAACAATAACGCAGAAAATGAAATAGTTGATTCGTTCTGTGTACCCAAAATCCACGCTATATTCTGTAAGGGATCAAATAAGAAAAGTTGAAGAAAGATTCAAAATGAGAAGTAATGGAATTTATCACTAAGCAGAGATCTGACTTGTCCTACCCACAAAGACTCGTGGGAAGCAGCGATCAATAATTCTACCAAAAGGAAAAATGAATAAGAATGGTTAACAACTAAACAAATAAAAAAGAAGCAAAGTCACACTAGTAGAAAGTACCCAGAACGTCTAGGTACCATGAATTGAGCCCACGACTCGCGCAAATTGCAGAATATGAAAATACTGAACGGCTGCAAGAACAAGAACAGAGTACGATTTTTGAAAGCTGAGAGAAATGAGGGGAAATGAAGAAATATAGGTCGTCCTCGTCCGATATGAAAGATAGCGTTATAATGAAGCTACATTGGAGAAACATTAGCCATGATTCATATATCCAGAAAAGCAGTGTTGGGGAGTCGTGCAAAGAACCAGGGGTCAAAAACTGGAGCACAGATTTTCAAAGAAGCTTGAAATTATGGGAATCACGGAAGAAGAGAAGGCCTCGGAGTTAGTTTCAATGATTGAAAAATCTCAACGACTCTGATTGGGTGAAAGTTTATGGGAAGGCACACTAGAAATATAATAAAAAAAGAAAAGAAAAGAGTGATGTAGGAAGCGTTGTGGTTGGTCCAGATCTTCAACTGGCCTGTCTGAAGTTCTCTCCCTCAAGCAGGGGAGCGGGTACAGGAATGCCGTATTGAAACCAAGGTTATTAAAATCATTGATTTGGAAAGTGAGAGAAAAGTAAAAATAGAATTATATTGATTGGAGGTTATTAATTTAAATTATAAATATAAAAAATAATCTTTAAAAAAAAAAGCTGAAAGTCGTGTGATTTGACTTATGAATGGGATTGTCATAGCTTCCCATCGCACACAGCTATCTTCAATAGATTGAAGATTTTCTTTTGTCCAAAAGTTAAATCCTTGGGATTTTTTTAAGGACTTGGTTCTTTCATTTCGCCCATACCCACAGCTTCTACCCAAAACATTAGTGCCATCCAAATCTTATTTTTTATTTTATTTTTTTATATGAAAAAATCATTTTTTCTGGTCTCAAATTGCCACAGTCACTTAGCACCTCAACGATTATCTTTATTTTAGATCCTCTACCCATTAAAATTATTTTTGATAAAAAAAGTAGAAAAAAAATCCGATCTTGTACCTCGTTGAAGGATGCTGATCTGGTTGTTGGCTTTGTTCATTTCTCTCTTTCCACCTCTCTCTTTCTATGTCGAGCACCAAAAGGGGAGCTTCAACCGGTCCCCCTTCAAAAACATTGACCCCGGTTTCTATGGTAAGTTCTCTCCCTCGAGTAGGGGAGCGGGGACAGGAATGCCTTATTGAAACTGTTCCTTTTTCTTTTCTTTCTTCCTTTTTTTTTTTCTATTTTTAATTATTAAACGCATTAAATGAAGGGTGGAGGCAGCACCCACGACACAACAAAGCCTTTGGCAAAATAATAAAGCATTATCTAGTTATACTTATCTTATCATGTAGGTTGGCTATGTAAATCGCATGACATTATTGTGTTTTATCGAAAATTAAATATTTAGACATTTTACCAAAAGATTCCTAGTGTACATTGTTGTCTTCCTCTACTCTATTTTTGAGGATTTCATACTGCTTGATAGACTCTTTTCACCGGCGCACACAATGGTCTATGACTTTCTTTGAATGTGTCCCAAGTCCTAACCACCTTAAATGAATTTATACTATTTTCTCCTCAATGGATGCTTCTCTAACTCGTTTGCGTATATGATTATTATGAATCTTTTCTTTTCTTGTATAACTACATATTCATCTCAATATTCTCATCTCGGCTACCCCACTTAATGTTCATGTTATCCCTTTAAACCTAGCATTCACTACCATAGAACATTATCAGTCTCATAGCAGTGCGACAAAAATTTCCTTTAACTTTATGAAATGCTTTCCGATCACAAATAATTCATGTAGTTTTTATCTATTTATACCACTCAACTTGAATTTTATGATTATTATATGAAAGGCAAAATAAAAAATAATTATAAATAATAAAAATAATTTCAATACAAACGTTGGCAAAAAAATAATTGTAATAGAAATAGTGGCAGATAAAAACATCATTATGTGCAATTTTTTATGGAGGCTGAGTATTAATAATTATAAATAAATAAAAAATAAAAATGATTCTAATACAATCATTGGAAAAAATAATGGGAAAAAACGTATAAATATCATTTGAATTAATAAAAAAAAATAAAAAATGATTCTAAAAAGTTGGAAAAAATAGTGGGAAAAAAACATATAACATATGAAAACGATAAATAAGTCTTAAGGGACTATTATGAGATTTTGAAATGTTATGCTTCTACCAAAATGCTCCTCAAGTTTCTTTTTTAAAAAATGAAAAAAAAACCCTCTGTGGCGTCAAAGCTCCGCAAACCGCCATCGGAGTTCCGCTAGCTAGCATCACTCCGCCGATGGACGATAGTTGGAGCTTCGTTAACAACGTGAGTGATGAGATTGATTACTTGAGTATAAGAATTGACTACTTAAACTCCCTAAGTTCCATCAAATGTCATTATCATGTTGAATAAAAGCAATGACAACTTGAGTGTAGCCATTAACAACATCAAGAGTGCAAGTTCTCAATCGTTACACTCAAGTTGTCAATATCTTTATTGAATTTGTCAATAATGCCAGATAGCGCTAATGTAACTCAAGTAATCAATCACATTACTCAAGTTGTCATCATAGCTCCAGCCATCGGAAGCTTGCAGGCAAGGCGGTGCCGGCGGCAAAGCTTTGGCACCGGTGAGGGTGCTTTCTTTTTTAGAAAAAAAAAAAAGAGGGGCATTTTGGTAAAAACATAACATTTCAATATCTCGTATTAATCCCTTAAGACCTATTTATTATTTCCATGAATTAACAGATATTTTAGGGTTTTTTCAAGTTCAAGGGTATTTATCTAAAAATTTTCCAAAAATAATTATGATAGTAATAGATAATTTTTTTATTATGTGCATTTTTTTGGGGGTTAAAATGTAAATTGGCCAATGATGTTTTACACTAAGAGCACCCGGCACAAAAATATTTTGAAGGTACCTTAAGTATCAATCGACAATTAAAAATGGACAAGAATATCAATGAACAATTGAAATGGGCAAATATCACAATCCCGTTCAACTTCAAATTAACCGTCATTTATCTCTCCTCCCACTCACGCTGCTGACATCGTATGGGTTAAACCCCTTTTTGCTCATTTCTTCCAGAAACTCTTGAGCCTCTCTCATTTTCCCAAATGAGCACCAAACATTCACTAGAACGGCAAAAGTTCTCTTATTAGGATTCACCCCTCTCCTTATTATCCTACGTATCAATGCATAAGCCCCATGAAACATTTTCACCTCACAAAGTGCAAAAAGCAAAGGATTGTGTACCTGCACATTTTGTGGGCAATTGAATTTTTTGGACCTATTGAGGATTTCAACAGCTTTGGTTGGCAAGTCTGTGCTTGCCATACTCTTCAATAACGAAGGAAATGGTCTTGGAAGACAAACTGAAGTTTTGGATTTTCATATGTTTAACGATTTTACACGTGGTCTTGTATTTCTTGGCGCAAGCAACAATCTTCACTATCTCTTCAAATTCCACAAACATGGGTTGGTAAGAAGGGTTGTAGGATTGAGCCTAATTGAAGAAGCAGAAGGCCTCAGTGTCAGAGTTACAATACGAGCGAAGAACACAACAATTCTTCACCATATACTATTAGGAATAGCGAAGAATTGACAGAACCGTTTTAGCTACAGCTACAGCGACAGCGAAGCTCAGAAATAGCGAAGAATTTAATGGCGAATCCTTTTTCCGTCCTCATGACTTCCCTCCGACATTGTTGTTGCTGGTATACACCACGCCGGCAAAAATGGCTGTAAAGATTCAAACGTTTGTGTTAACGGATGCTAGCCACAGACGACTACGATGAGGACAAAGAAGAATCAGTTTACAAAAACAAGGATGCTCACCAACGGTCGTTACCTGATTTTAACGGGATTATGATATTTGCCCATTTTGATTGTTCATTAGTATTCTTGTCCATTTTTAATTGTTGATTAATACTTAAGGTACCTTCTAAACATTTTTGTGCCAAGTGCTCTTAGCGTAAGACTTTGTTAGCCAATCTACATCTTAACCCTTTTTTTTTAGAGACAGAGTCACTACTAGAAAAATCGCAAATAGCGACGGATTTTGCGACGGAAAAAAATCCATCACAATTTGTGACGGAAAACAAGTCCGTCGCAAAAATTCAAAAAAAATCCATTTTTGCGACGAAAAATAAAATCCGTCGCAAAAATAAATTAAAAAAGCCTATTTTTGCGACGGCAAACAAATCCGTCGCAAAAATTTACGACGGAAAATAAAATCCATCGCAAAAATAAATTAAAATATATATTTTTTTGCGACGGAATCAAAATCCATCGCAAAAATTTGCGACGGAAAATTAAATCCGTCGCAAAAATTCAAAAAAAAATCTATTTTTGTGACGGAAGGGTGTTCCGTCGCAAATCGCGAAATATTGACAGATTTTTTAAGTTCATTTCAAGTCCGCTCCGTAGTCCTCTCCGCGTGTCTCTCACCTCCATCCCTTCGCCCGTTCGTCTCGCAACTCCGGCCCTCCGCTTGCTCGTGTCGCGTCGTCCGGCCGACGACGAAACACTCAAAGTGTGGTTAGGTCTTCATCCTTGTCGCCCCAAGATCAATGGCTGACTGGCCGGCACCTCGCCATCTTTCTCGATCTCAGCCACAAACTCTTGTCACTTGTTCGTCCCTCTAGATCTGAATCTCGGCCTCTCGCACTCATTATCTTACTGCTTTTGGGTTTTGGTTGGGAACATGGTGAGGACATGAATTCTTCGATCTGAATATGTTGAAAATTGACAAGAAGCTGAAAGAAGACTTGTTCTTATTACCTCCCATATTGGCTTACTGATAATTTCAAACTATGTTGCTCTTTAATTTCTGTTTTTACTATCCAACGTCGGCTCTTGTTGTGTTGGTTTTCAATCCAAGGGGCCAAGATAGCATGTGTTTTTAACTTTTTATATAGCAAAGGAAGCAAACAGTGAAGGAATCTTAATTAATTATATGAACGACGAACATTTAATTTTGGCTGTGATCTACTAGTTTCGCTTATGCTTTAAGATGAAAAACAAGTTAGTCATTTGAAACGCTGTGATACACATCTAGATGATTTATATTATATTTGTTCCTTCTTTGCTATATAGAATATTCACTGGGCAGCATGCATTGCTCAATTTATTGTTTGGCTTTTGTATTATATGCTTGTTGGAAAGGAAATACGATGGTTTAACAGAGCATTGATGCTTGCGTCACCCAGTGGCTTTTGCATTGCTCACTGGGGTCACTAGGATGTGTTAATTTGCATCACTTGAGTTGCCATGTTGATATTCGTTTACTTCCTTTCATTCCAATATTGACAATGTTTCTACAAAATTTACTTCATAAAGGGTATTAATAGTAGAGAGTATTTTGATAATCTGTTTCTCTCATTTTGGCCTAGGTGGATGATGGAATTGTGCTACCAGATAAAGCATCTCTATTTCTTACCGCAATTGAAGATGCGGACTACAAAGAAGATAAAATAGAGTGTGAGTTACCTCTCACCACTAGACTAGGATTAGTCCAAGCTATTATTTACCTCATGCTACAGTGAAGTATATGAATCTTTTTTATTAATGTATTCATATTTCCTAAAAGTATGTTTGCATTGAAAAAGGCATTTTCCCCCACAGGTGGAGCCAATAAATTGGTGTCTGTTGCTGTTTTGGCTGATGTATAAAAACTTCAAATCTCATTTTTCAGATTGTTACAAATTGCCACCTACTCAAGGTGGGCGATTATAGGTTATTTGTTTTTTCTTAAATTTAGTATCCCTGCGTGCTTAAAATTAGTATGTCTAAATATCTTGAGTTGACTTAAGAATTTCTTTTCTCATTTGGGTGACGCAAAGTTGCGAACTAATTTGCTTATCTTTGTCCAGACAATGGATATCTCTAAAATGATGCCTGGAGATGCGTCATTCACAGCACCTTTTAAACTTGTTGCTGAACGTGATGATTATATTCATGCTCTTGTATATTTGCTGTCTCTGAAAACTGCTATGAATTGACGGCATAAAATTATTCTCCTTTGAAAATCTTCTGAAAATTTTTGGGTAGGATAAGTCTTTTTCATGTTTTTACTTTCTTAAATGTTAATATTGATTCATGTCTTTATGTTTACTGTTGCAAGCTCCATGTGATCAAGCATGTTGAGATTGAGGTAAATTCTAACCGTTATACTTGATTTCTGTCGGATTTTAAGGATGATGTATGTGCTACTTGATGATTAGTTGTTCCCTTTAGTATACTTTTAAGAGTTTTGTTTGATTGGGTGTGCTTCTTGAATAGTGAGGAAATGCTATCCATAAATAAAAGCCTATGTATAAGATTGTTTATTATATTTTTGTGTCACTGCGTTGTTTGCTATTTTGCAGCAGAGTGTTGCTCTAATTAAAGGAAATGCTATCCATAAATAAAAGTCTATGTATAAGATTGTTTATCATATTTTTGTGATATGTCATGGTGAAAACAGAATAGAGCTAAAAGGAATCATTTCAGGACTTTTTGGGCATATCGCATATAATTCCATTGTGATCTATACATTGTTGATACTTGGGTGGTTGTTTGAGAACAAGTTGAAAGAGTGAAGGGGATCTGTGACACTTGTTATATTTGTGTTGCTGTATCCACACGCGTACACACATATTTGCTGGGATTTGATGTTGCATATTCAAGTTTTTTGGTTGGATGTGTGTGTATTCTTTTTTCCATATTTTTATGGTGGAAGCCCCTGGGGATCATCTAGAGGTCTTTGGTTTATGCAGCACTTGCTCCATTAACACCCCTTAGAATGAGTATAAACGCTTTAAAATAACCTATTTTTTTATACCAAAAAATAAAAATGAAAGAGGGAGGATATTTATATTTTCTGTACATGTATGATTCATTGATTCAATATTTTTCTGTTCACCACAGCACGTTTCATTAGCGTTTGTTATTGTAATAACGGGTTTATTTCCTTCAAATCCTCCTCGCTACCGGATGCATATGACAAAAGTGGGCTTTAGATGGTCACATCAATGAATCAACTGATGAAGAAGAACCTAATGAAGATTCAAAAAGGGCTAGGACGAAAAGAATATCGGTTATAAGTGATCTTGCGATAAAATTAATAAAGTGCGAAATGAGGAGGATTTGAAATCGTGCCGGAGATGAAGATGAATTCACATATTGTTAATTCAAATAAAGAATCAGACTTATTTATGATTTTTGTGTTTTTTAGTTCATTTTATTGGTAACATTATTGTTTATATTTCGTTTTGTTTAAATATAATTTTTTAGGATTGCTATTGTATATATTTTTTCATATACCTTTTTTTAATACAATATTCAGTATTATTTATATTTTTTTATTTCGTAATTTTTTATATTTTGTAATTAATTTTTATATTTTTTAAAAAATTAATGAAATTTTGTGATGGAATACGATTCCGTCGCAAATCTGAATTTTGCGACGGAATCGATTCCGTCGCAAAAATGGACTTTTGCTCGCAAATTTGGAATTTTGCGACGGATTTTTGAATTTCCGTCGCAATTGTGACGAGATTTTTTGCGACGGACGACGAAATCCGTCGCAAATACATTTTGTGACAAAAAAAGCCTTTTTTGCGACGGATTTTTTCCGTCGCAAAAAACTGATTTTTCTTGTAGTGAGTATTTTTCAAGCATCCCTGCTCTATTTGGTCTACTTTGACTCGAACGTGGAGGGGACGCAGGTTATTAAAAGTCGAAACTTTGAAATTTAAGGGAAAATTTCAATTGGCTACTTGCAAACAAATTAGTTTAAGTGAAACTAAAAACTTTATGAAACTTTACTATCCCCTATCATCAAAATAAAATTAATTTATGTGGTTAAAAGACAATGATGCTCTTATTTTATTTGTCTTTTAAATTGCTTTATTTATCATGTAAATGTTCATATTTATCTTGTAAATAGTCAAAATGTTTTGAATTCCCCAAGTTCTTTTAAATCTCTTTATTTGCCTTGTAAATACCCATATTATCTTGTGAATTTCCATATTTGTCTTGTAAATGACTAAAATATTTTTAACTCTGAGATTCTTTTGAATCTTTTTATTTTATCTTGTAAATATATTTTTTTGTCTTATAAATACCTTTATTTGTTTGTATTCTTCTAAAAAAAAAAAGAAAAGAAAAGAAGGGCCCATTGTCTTTTTTCATCCACAAAAATTAATTTCATTTTGACTATAGGGTGCGGTGAAGTTTCAGAAAATTTTGGGAGTTAACTGAAATCAAATTGCTACCAAGGGGCTAACTGAAATTTTTGCCTAAATTTAATTATTAATACAACCTCAAGTTTTTAATATAAGACATATTCACCTAACTTGACTAGATTAAGTAAATTAGTTAAATTAGTTAACATGATGTGTATTTTTTAAAAATATCATAGTTATCACATTCTCTCCTCCTTGGTTATTGTTGAAAAAGTATCAAGATAAGTCAGTTAGAAAAAGATAGACAAATATAAGAAATATATCTTATATTTATGATCAAAATCAACTCATTAAATATGTCTTATATTAAAAGACCAGATGAGTAATTACGATTTCTAGATATATACTCCTTCCGATCCTAATTATAAGACATATTTAACCGATTTTTGGGAGATTAGGGAGAGAAATTAAATTAGTTAATTTTACTCATTTTCCTAAAATGTCATTTTATAAATTTAAAATGACATAAGTAAAAGTAAATCAATAGCCCGTGCCACATACCTCTCCGACCTCGAATTTTTCTTCCACACGCTTTTTAATTAAAATAATAGTCTTGCTATATATACATATATATATGTGTGTGTGTGTATGCATATAGATATACATATATCTGTGGGTGTCCATATATCTACACACATATATATGCGCTCGCGCACACAATGTGTGTAAATATATGTGTTTATATATGTACCCACACATATATATACTTATATATATATATATATACACACAATATCTATTGATAGACACCCATACAAAGGTATATCCACACAGATATACATATATTATACACACACACATACACGTATGTACACAAACACATATATACATACATATGTGAGTATATGTTTATATATATTTTTGTGTAGATATGTATGTATATTGGCAAATTAACGTCAGTTAATCAATAAATAAATTGAAATTCAACAATTTAAAAGTTTCACGAACTGGACATACATATACTCACCAAAAATCAAACAAACTTGAGAGAATAAAATAGGGGTATTTTATGAAGAAATAGGTAAAAATTAAAATTATGTCCTATAATTAGGACCAAAACCAACTCTAATTTCAAATTGTAAATGCGGGTATTTTGTTAGCATGGATAATCTCATGGAAACGCCATAAGGACATACTCCTTCGATATTTGATACTACATTCGATCTTAATTATAAGACCAGGTTGATTTTTTTAGAGATTGAGGAAGCTAAATAAGTTATTTAATCATATCATATGTTGTGTATCCTTAGGTTATATATTAGTTTATCGATCAAACTAATTAGTTTGGAAAAATAATAAAATTAAAAATATTCTAGAATAATTTAATTAGCATCCTTAATCTCTCCAAAAAAGTCAACTTAGTCTTATTATTAGGACGGGAGAGAGTGTAAGATATATTTATGGAGTTGATCTTAGGCTTACATATGAGACATTATTTTTATATTTATCAATATTTTTCTAATTTATCTCTATTGATGCCTCATAACAAAAATAAAAAATTAAGAAGGAGAGAAAATAGGAAATTAAGAAAAATGGTGAGGGTGTTTTAAAAAATACATGTTATACTAGCTAATCCAACTAACTTTCTTAATATAATCAAGTTAATTAAATATGTCTTGTACTAAAGACCGGAAGGGAGCATCAACTTTACTCTTCATTATATACCAATATTAATATTAAATATATTTAAATATCAGTAGTATTAATATTTAGGGATAAGATATTGTCACTACCAATTTTATGTCACTACTCACTACCAAGTCACTACTACTTTTTCACCGTCAGATCAAAATCTCATATACCTTTACCATTTTAGGGTAGTGACAATATCTTATCCCTAATAAGTAAAAAAGATAGTAGTTGCATTACATTAGATTATTGTGGTTATAACTATTTAAAATGAACCTGATTTTGATTTTCAAACTGATTGTATAAATAAATGCTTTAATCAATGCCGTTGGTTTCTGATTTTGAAGTTGTCTGTCATTTGATCAAGTGTATAGTGCAAAGGTTTTTTGTGTTACCAACATTCAGAAACAGTGTACTAACAAAATAAAATAGGGTAAAGGAGCAAAAATACACATGTGCTTTACCCTCAGGAGCGCCCAACACCATATGCTTTTTTCGGGAACAAAAATACACACGTGGTTACCATTTTGGAGCAAAAGTCACACCCCACCGTTAAGTCCACAAACGTCTGTTATCTCCATCTCTGCTGCACCGTCTTCATCAGCAATAAGCTCTCCCCTCAAGTCGAGCACAGGGCATTCACGCTCGATCAGGATGAGACCATAATCAGGGCTCATGCTCATTTCGGCAACAAATGGGCAACCATCGCTCGCCTACTCTCCGGCTGAACCGATAACACCATTAAGAATCACAGGAACTCTACCTTGAAGTGCAAGTGTTCATCCATGAGTTCATAAAACTTGCGTGAGATAGAGTAGTATGGAGAGTATGGACAAAGGTGAAATCAGATAGCCAAAGTGGTAGTGGTCCATGGAAACCTATTTCGAAAATCTAAAAAATAAGACATGATTAGGACCCATCTTGATCCGAACCCAAGCCTTTCTCCACAAGTAATGGAGGAGACAGAGATCATAAGTTATTTAGAAGCACCAAGTAGACTCGAACTTCAAAATACTGAACAGTAGGGTCCTATTCGCTCCCGAGCTTGGAAACGATCGATAAATTAAATTTCACATGCTAAGAGAGCACATCATTTCGCTTTCTTTTTCTCCAATTTTTCTCGACAAACACATTAACCCGAGCTGGAAAAATCATTTAAAAGGGATACAAAGCTTGAACCACGAAGGAAAAATGGGGCAAAACAGAGTAAAACTCACAACTGTTAGAGACATAGGAACACGAGGGTGAAATTACAGTATTCCGAGCTAAAGCTTAGGCGCCAAAGGAAATATTCTATTAAAAAATAAAATAAAATAAAGCAAAAAAACACAATGGAAGGGGAATGTGAAGCTGAAAATGCATACCAGACATCCAGGAGGAATGCAGAAGTGGAGGCTCATCTAGCTTGGAGATGAAGGAAAGAGTGTCGGTGGGCGCCAAATAGCGTTGGAGAACGTCATGGGAACAAAGATCCACAAGGCGAAAAGAAGATGAATAATGACCTCGAAATTGCAAAGCGAGTTTTCTTCCTTGAACTACAAAGCCGGGCGAGAAAAAAAGATGACACGGAGTCGCGACGTGTTCCGATCGAGAGGCTGCGAGATAACTGGGGTGCTTTAATTCTTGAGCTTCGCATGAGTATATGCGAAATGGGAATCGGATGCTGATAGTCAATGGAGTGAACGAATGAAACAGGAGGAGCCCTTGGTTTCTTGACCGGGAATGGACTTGCTGATGAAGACGGTACAACAGAGGTGGAGATAACAGACGTTTGTGGAGTTAACGGTGGGGTGTGACTTTTGCTTCAAAATGGTAACCACGTGTGTATTTTTGCTCCCAAAAAAAGCATATGGTGCTGGATGCTCTCGAGGGTAAAGCACATGTGTATTTTTGCTCCTTTACCCGATAAAATATTCTGCATCAGCTGTAAATGAAACAAATGTTAGAATCGAAGGCAAAAAGAGAAACCCATGTTGAATAACTTATTTATGCCGGTCTTGATATAAAATTTACGTAAATACTTGACTATTTATGTTGATTGTTTTTTAAAACCAGCACACGTAGTTAATTATTTATGACAGTTTATAGAAAATTAACAAGTTGTTTTTCTAGCCTTAAACATCAAGTCGAATAGAAACATGTACGATTTTGTTTTTAGAGAAAGAGTCATAGAGCTCAAACATAATTCATAAACAATTTGACCCATTCCGACTCGAAACGACATCCCCTGTTTCTTTCCTTCTTTAAAAATGTTTTAATATTGCTGTCGTGTTTAATAATTGAGGTGATTTGTTTATATCACAGACTATTATAAGAAAAAAAAAAATCAATAAAAAATCTTTTGAAAAAGGATTAGAGTATATCTTTCTTTTTTTCCCGTCTTATCCCAACGGGCATTTTTTCAAAGATTCATCCTTATCGCCATTCATCCCATCATCTTATTTTTCAGTCCACCTAATCCTTCTTCCTATTATCCTATATGTGCATTTCATTATGGCGCTTTCAAACACAAACTAGGCTAGTTTTCACACGCATTAACTTATCCAACGACTCTGGTCGTGTCGATTTTTTCGTGCCTCTTGTAGGCGGTACGTTATTGAGATGGTAAAATGGTAAGGATTCTCATCCCTAAAATAAAAAGAATATAAATTCAAATTATGGAAAGTGCACTTGTTAAAAAAATAAGAACATTTTGTCTTCTAAGCTTTGAGGACGGCGACAGTAAAATAGGAGGAGGTAATGGCGGTTACAACTTACGACTATAGTGGCATCACGATTGAGGAGAAGGTAGTGGTGGCAACAACAATAATAGCAAATGCGATGAGGGCGTTAATGGTGGTGATAGAGGAGGAGTAGGTAGTGGCGGTGGTAATTGTGGGGTGGCAGTGGTGGACGAAGAGGAGGAGGAGGTAGTGGTAGCGATGGTGGCATCAGTAGGAGTAGAGGCAACAAGGGTGGCGACAACAACGATGAAGGAGGAGGAGGAAGTGGTGGCGGCGGCGAAGACTAGGGGTGTCAGTGATGGTGGTGGAGGAGGAGGTAGTGATGTGGTGTGATAAGTGAAATAAGAAAGGTGAAATAAAAATAAATAAAACTAAATGGTAAATTAAATTTTTTTAAATTGTACAATGAGGTGGTAATAAATATTCATAAAAAGAGGTATGTCATCATTATCATGATAAATTCTATTATAATATCCACAAGCAACTATGATTATCATTGCAGGTATACAGTGCAGTTGAATCAAAAAGACTCATAGATATGTGTGAATTTCTACAATATTTGGTTTGCATCATGAATACTACTAATATTGTTAATTTTTCATTAAAACCCTGCCAAAACCGAATCACTACATCCAAAAATAAGAGAGAATGAACAAGCTATGCATCTAGGAATTTTAAAAAAGAAAAGAAAATGCCATTAAATTTTCTTACTAAAATCGGACTGCTGCTATACATCCAACTTTTCTTTACAGTACTTCTCCATGATAAATACATATAATATATTATATAATATGTGTGAATTCTACAATATTTATATATTGTATATATAATATAGTACATAATATATATACGCGTGAGTATGCGCGCGCATATGTGTGAATGCTACAATATTTGGTTTAGAATTTAGATCAGTGTTAAATGATTATAACTTTGCCTTGTGTTTATTATTTAAATGTAAATATTGCGTTTGTTATATTATATTGTTTCCATGGTTATTAGTAAAAGTCATCAATAACTATATAACTACTCTAAGCATTTTGATGGATCGTTCATGTGAGAACACTAATGAAAATCAGGGGCGCTCATTATATTTTTTTTTTTGGGATGGGTGGCTAGCGTTTTGGCCCTCTATTTTTATGATCATTTTTATCCTCAGAATATTAATATATTATTTATCTTTTTTTTTTCCTTGACAGCTAATAGATCATTCATCTATCACAAGCAGCTAGTAATGAAGTTAGACCTGATCATGTGGATACATAGAAGATAAACTTCCAATTATTATTAATTTTTTGCCGGGAAGATTTACTTTCAATTAAGACAAACACTATAAAAATATGCCTAGAACCTCCTTATCCAAAAATATAAAGTGCCGAAACCTAAACAACTAATAATTCACTCACTTAAGTCTTTAATCTAGTAGCTAACCCAAGAGTTTGTTATCATCCTAAGGGCCTGTTTGAAATAGTTGTGGTATAAGTGGCTTATTTTCAATCTAACTTTTGTAAATTTAAAATAAAATGAAAGTTATATTGTAAATGAGATTTGTTTTTGGATTGATGGTAGTAGAAATTGTTTTTTCCAAATGGATTGTTGTTTGAATTATTATTTAAAAGTCAGTTGAGATGAAAAAAGATTGAAAATGACATGAATCTTATTAAATACTATATATATATATATTTGTTGTATGTATTGTGATAATTGAAGATATAAATTTAAATTTGATAACAAAGTCAAATAATTATTTAAACAAAATTAAAAAACACTTAAACTTAGTGATAATAATTGAAGAGCTCATTATGATTTTCAAATGCCCATTGTCACTTGAATTCTGGAAAGTGATAATGCTGACGTCTTTGTTCTTTGTTCAGGTGTGTATGTATAATTCTTTCTTATTTTTGTTTCATTTCATATTGATTTTTTTTTCCTTGAATTTCTCTTTTCATATTTTTTCTCTTTCCTCCTTTCTTCTCTATCCCCAGGTGAACTCCCTCTTTTCTTTGAACTCTTAAACGTCAAACAAGCATAACGATGAACTGAACCCCTCTTTTTTCTTTCATGAGCTTCTTCTTTCTGGACAAGCAGCAAGTTAGAAGCTTCAAATTTGGGCTTATGGGAGAAGGAGTGTTTTGTTTTTGCTTTTGTTTTTTCCTTTCTAAAAAGTCTATTTATAGCTGACGCCTTATCAAATATGTTGCAATGAACTTCTTTCTCTCCATTAAGCTTTTATACTCTTTGATTAAACTTTTACTCCTTTTCAACACCCTCCCAAATACGCGTAAATATAAGACATACTTTTTATATTTATTAAATTTTTTCTAATTTATTTTATTGATATTTTTTAACAATAACAAATAAGAGATGAACAATTAGTTAAACATCATAACTAACAAGAAAGATGATCATTATGTTTTAGTCATATTAATAATTGACATCCTCTGTATAATTAAATTAGTTAGATGATTTTATATTAAAGATAGGAGTAGCAGTAGTTAAGGGATTGCGTGGAAACTCTCAAAATAATCCCGGCCCTTTGTATTTTACGGAAAAAAAAAGCTTCCACAACATCTTTATACAGTGCAAATATGTAGTTATTTGATACTTAAAATAATATCTAAATAACTAATTTGAGTTGATTAATGATGTTGGTTAATTTAGGTACTACTATATATTTGTTCTAAAATATTATAATTATCTTCTTTAATTATTTCCTTCCATATCTTACTTGATTATTGTTATGAGAATATTAATAGGATTAATTTGGAAAAAATTAATAAGCACGTGAAGTATATCTTACATTTAACCCCATCAACTTTCCAAGTTCAACATTAAGGACTGGAAAAGTATTAGCATTTACATTTAAACTATGAGTTTCAATAAACTCATAGTAGTGATGTAAACGGGTATGGTAAACTTGAATCACGAGTTTGCTTTTATCAATAAATAGATATTAATAATGTGTAATTAAATAACTAAAATATAAAAATGATAAAATTTTGGTTTAAATATATTTTAAATACAAATAATTGAAATTAATATATCAATATTTATGATTTATCTTACCCAACAAAGAATTTTCTTTAAAATTAAAATATAAATTTAATGAGTGCGATTAAATTGATAAAGTTAACACGAGGTTAAGAGTGAATTAACATGATTTTGTATGCAATAAGCGTAAAAACAATAAACTTACGAATTTAAAATTAACATAAATTTAAGAGTGATTCGAAACGATTTTATAAGTTTGAGAATAATATTTGACAACCCGTAAGTTTGTTATTTTAAGATTATGATTTGATTTAAGATTTAGATTTAAAACATTATTATTATTATTTTATTCATACAGCTCTATTAAAAAGAACACAACCGAGTCAAATGACCTGCCGCAATAAAATCGAAAGCCCCTTTGCAAAATTTGCACCTATTCCTCCCTCATTCTCTATCGGGAATACTGGACTGTCTAAACTTGAAAATTCGGCAGCAGAAGGAAACAAGCAGACAACAGCTCAGAATTTATCACTGATCAGGGCTGGGGAGTTCACTCTGATTCTACACTGTTTCATACTCTCCTTCTTCCAAGTTGGTTTCACTCACTGTCATTTTTATTTTTTTCTGAATTCAAGAAATTCTTCTACATCGCAGTTTAGGTTGGATGTAGTTTTTGAGCGCGTTGAAATGCGTCACGTTATGATCGGGTCTCAAAACTCGGGGCAGTTTATTTTATTATTATTTTTCTCCTTTTTATGTCTACTTTTGTGTGTTAGGCATGGTTAGGGGTACTCGATAGTTTCAGCGAATTCAATCTGTTATTTTTCCTAGGTTTTGCTTCGGTGGTTGATCATGGAACTCTGGATTTGGGTTTGAATTTACATTGAATCCTGATAAATTGATAAGTAATTCTGTTTTCGTGGAAAGAATGAGTTCGAACTCTGGCTGGATGCCGAGTTTACCATAGCATGATCGGGATGGAGTTGTGAGCTATATATTATTTAATCAATTAGCCGAGCCGTTGAGAAAAGTAAGGTTAACCTGATACAGTGTCGAAAAATTTCACTTTCAAATCTGAGCAGTAAACTAACTGAAGGTTATTACAAACACTAATCAGAAGCTTTCATAATGTTGTTTGGGCCTTCGTTTTGTCAATTTGAGGTTTCATATTAGTTGTTTAATTTTCCTGTTACGCCTCCTGACCAGTATGTAAATTCGTATAGTGATGATCTTGTTTGAGGTCACTCTGTTAAGTTGTCTTACAGTTCCAGTCCGAAAGTCCCCCTTCTAAAGGGATACAAGAATCAATGCTTATAGTACTTTTTCAGAATAAGAATTTATTTTTACCCTCTTTTCTTAAGGGCAATAAAATTTTAATTTAGACCAACGAAATTTTCTGTAACTGGGTTTTGGACAGATATTGGGATATACATATTCTTAAGGTGAATTGTATGATATCTAGAAGGTGGCTGATCAGGATTGAATTCTACAAGGGATTATCAGATTGAGATTATGACATTTGCATTTGACTAATTTACTTTTATTGAATATGTATGACTTGAGGTTTATTTATGGTTGCAGCAAATCATTCAATTGAGTATGCCTTTTTATATGTTTTCCATAATTTTTTTCTAGACATACCATTTATGCTATGCAATTTGTGTACTTTTGTAGTTTCCACCATGCACCGTGTGGGTAGTGCGGTAACACAAACAATTCTATTCGACCTCGAAAGGAGAAGAGACTTACATATGTGTTGAATGACTGTGATGACACCAAGGTGATTAATTAATTTATTATTTTAGTTCTTCATGCAAAACACAGTTTCACAGCTGTTTCTTGAAATGCACAGATCCAAACTTCTAATGCTTTGTTTTTACTGTTGTGTATCTGAAGCTGTTAAATTCAACTACTTGATTGAGTCTAATTAGTTATTGAATGATTGTTTAAAGGTTATAAATATGCATGATTTCCTCTTAGTTGGATCCCGGATTAGGATAAAGTTTAAGTTGCTATCGATATTATATTCTATATTAGATGTTAGTCCCCTAGTTGTTGATTGCGCACTTGTTTTAACTGACTTCCTTCTACTAGGTGTTTACTAATTAGCACTTTCTTCAAAATGTAGCACACTAGCACCACATATTTTGGTTGGAAAGTCTTTTAAATTTTGAGACTTGCCTTTGTTGCTGCTCATCTTTGTTTTATTTTTTTGTGCGCTACAGCATTTTGCCGGCATAAATTGTCTGGCTTTTCTCAAGTCATCAGTATCTGATGGGTCTGATTATCTCTTCACTGGAAGCCGTGATGGCACACTAAAACGGTGGGCATTGGCTGAGGATGCTGCAACGTGCTCAGCTACTTTTGAATCTCACGTGGACTGGGTAATCCTGTTAATTTAACTTTTTCTCACCTTGTTACTTGATGATGCCACTCCATGAACTTGTGTTTCTTCCTCAAACAAGTAGTTAAATGGGTTCATCTTAATTATTCTTGCACAACTCACTTAAGTGCACAATCTCAGTTATAGTTTATGACGTTGTTACATTAGCTAAAAGGTGTTAACTTGCCAAACTTTAGGGATAAAACTCCAACCATCGTGTCAAAAGTTTAAGTTAGTAGCAGAGTCGCACCCCAATTCTGGTTCATTTGTCTCATGACTTTGTAGTCCACCAGGCCGAATTGGATCCACACCCCATCCTAGACCTGGGGCGTATTACCCCCCCTCCCCCTCAAAGGAGGTTCGTCCTCGAACCTTTTGATGAAAGTGGGACTTGAACTTGTACTGGACCTATTTCCATATGAAGTTTCGAGAATGAAGCTTGGGAAAAATACATTTCGGGTTTGGCTTGGTGGACCACAAAGTCGTATGACATTGGTGGACTCATATTTGATTTGGGTTAAAAATGTTAAGTTAGTAGCAGAGCCGCACCCCAATTCTGGTTCATTTGTCTCTTATGACTTTGTAGTCCACTAGTCCAAATCCAACCCACACCCTATCCCAGACCTGAGACGTATTACCCCCTCTCAAAGGAGGTTTGTCCTAGAACCTTTTGATGAAAGTGGGACTCAAACTTGTGCTGGGCCTATTTCCATATGAAGTTTCGAGAATGAAACGTGGGAAAAATATGTCCCATGTTTGGCCTAGTGGACCATAAAGTCATAGGACATTGGTGGACTCATGTTTGATTTGGGTTAAAGAAATTGAGGTGCTCTTCTGCTAGTAGCTTAAGCTTTTGGCACAATAGTTGACACTTTCTTCTTAAGGTTTGGTTCATATCTTGTTTTTGGATGTCTAGAATTGTAATTTCTATCATCTTTATAATTTTCCTAATGATGATGATGATTCTAGTCTTTATCTATGACGGAGTTCAGAAATTGCAAAATTAAATGTGCACTCTTGTTTTCCCTTGTAGAGTATTTCCGGAAAAGCCTTAATTTTACTTAGGTTCATAGTTTTTCTTAGCAAAATTTATGAAAAAATAGTCAAATATTAGAAGGAAAAGGTGTTGAGAACCCATTAATTTCTCTTGAACGAACTCCTAACTGCACTTCATTTCTTAACCCCTTGAAGTGTGTACTGGCCATCAAAGACTTCCCTTTTAAATTTCTAAAACTATTAGCAGTGAATTCTAATGGCGGCTGCATTACTAGGATATGGGAATAGGGATGCTCTCATACTCACTAAACAAAATACAAATGCATAAATTCTTAGCCTTTGTATTTGCCTAAGTTCAATTCATAATTATTTTTGCTTATTGCAGGTTAATGACTCTGTTCTTGTGGGTGATAATAAACTTGTTTCTTGTTCTTCAGATACAACTCTTAAGGTTTGTTAATTTCTACTACATAATTGGTCCGTTGAATCCTTGTTCTTATATCACTATACTGTTATTAGTTAATTATCTTCACTCTTTCACTTTCTGGTCTTCTATCTGTTTTTTTCCAGATATGGAATCCCTTGTCTGATGGAACTTGTACTAAGACTCTCCGCCAACACTCTGATTATGTTACTTGCCTTGCAGCAGCTGAAAAAAATGTAATGTAATTTGAACTTTCCATACTTGTTATTTTGTACATCAAGAGAAAAGGCTTATCTTTATGCTTTTTTTGTTCCCCATTTAACTTGATTGATTGTATTGATTGAATGATAAGTTTGTATCTTTATCAAATCCATTTTCTGATCCTTTTATAGTGTCATGCATTTTAGAGCAATATTGTTGCCTCTGGTGGACTTGGTGGGGAGGTCTTCATATGGGATCTTGAAGCTGCCCTTAAGTCAGTCTCACAGTGCAATGATATTTTGGACGAGGGTTGTTCAAATGGTATCCATGGGCCTGGAAACTCCTTACCAATGACAAGCTTACGTAATATTAGCTCTGCCAACAATAATATTATGTCTAGTAACACCACTTCCATGCACACTGCTCAGTCTCATGGGTACATTCCAGTCACTGCCAAAGGCCACAAGGAGTCTGTTTATGCATTAGCAATGAATGGAGGCGGAACCCTTCTTGTCTCTGGTGGAACAGAAAAGGTAAAGTGGAGCATTGATGTTCCTGTTTTATGTTCTGACTTGGTGACGGCTGTGAGGCTTCCGTTACTGCTTTCAAACTTTGAGAAGTGTTCTGTTTGAAGCTATATGAGCTTCAAATTCGTTAGGCAGGTTGCATGGTTGTCTAATCTCGTTGCTTCTGTAGGTTGTCCGTGTTTGGGATCCAAGGTCTGGATCAAAGACTATGAAATTGAGAGGGCATACAGATAACATAAGAGCCCTGCTTCTAGATTCAACCGGCAGGTTTGTTGAATAGACATGTATAAGGGAAAATTTTCTGGTGACATTTATATCTAAATTTTATCAGGAACTTGCTTGTATCCTACACACTTGCAAACTTCTTTACTGTCATAAAATTTTCCCCAATCCTTTTTTACTTCCATCTTTCTCATATGACATTTTTGTAATTTCTAATGGCACATAAATGACTACACACTCATATTATGTGACATTATTTTCATTGGCTTCATCACCATTGGCAAAGGATTGCAATTCAGATGTCTGTATTATAGAGGATAATATTTGGCATGTGGATGGGGTTATCTATGCTATTGCACATACCTGTGCAGTTTTCATTGGATGCATTTGTTGGATAAAATTAAGGCATACTGTTTCTTGGAAGTAAACTGAGATACTTTTAATATCTACTATTGCAGGTTTTGTTTGTCAGGGTCTTCTGACTCTATGATAAGGTAAAGTATTTCTAGTGAAAAGGCATACTCTATGAAAAAAGATTTTTTAAGGAATTGCTTGGCTAATTATTCTCACCATCTTCCTCGTAGACTTTGGGATCTTGGTCAGCAGCGTTGTGTGCATTCTTATGCAGTTCATACAGATTCTGTTTGGGCACTTGCCAGCACCCCGACCTTTAGTCATGTTTATAGCGGTGGCAGAGACTTTTCGGTGAGTACAGTTTCCTTAAAAATTCCATTATCTAGTGAATATATGTGACATTCTTGTTCTGTTTAACTTGCGAAGATCGACTTTTTGATGCTCTATTCTTTTATACCTTAAGTTATACTTGACAGATTTGCAAACAAGAGAGAGTGTTTTGCTTTTTACTGGTGAACACCCCATTTTGCAACTGGCTATGCATGATGATTCTGTATGGGTTGCCTCAACAGACTCGGCAGTTCATAGATGGCCTGCTGAAGGATGTAACCCTCAAAAGATTTTCCAAAGGGGCAATTCATTTTTAGCTGGAAATTTGTCCTTTTCTAGGGCAAGGGTGTCGCTCGAAGGATCTACCCCTGTAAGTTGCCTTTATTTTCTTATTGTTGTCTTATAGTTATTAAGACCATGTTATATTGTCTATCAAGTGGCATATTGTTTTGGAAACTTGTTATACCCATTGCGTGGATGCTTTTGAAAGTGGCATATTTTATTTATTCCATTTTAGTTTGTACAATAAGGGGATGATAGTATTTGTCATCCCAAGAAGATTTTCTTTCCGTATTGGGATGTGGTACTGATGATGTTCAATTTTGTGACTGAAATCATGATGTTATCAGGTTCCTGTTTATAAAGAACCAACCTTAACCATTGCTGGCTCCCCAGGAATAGTACAGCATGAAATTCTAAATAATAAGAGGCATGTCCTGACAAAGGTAATGTTGATTAGTTCTTGGTCATGTTACTTTATCAGCATGTTTATGTTAATGATGTTTTGATTTTCTGCTGCTAAGTTGCTAGTCTTTGTTTCCACGATTTTGTGATCTGATATATGGATTCTTCCTAGGATACTGCTGGTTCAGTGAAGTTGTGGGAGGTTACTAGAGGTGCTGTGATTGAAGATTATGGGAAGGTAAAATTTGGTTGTATTTTTCAACAGTTCTTGGTTAGAATAGTGGTATGTCAAGCTCTTTTGTTTTAGAAGTAGCTTGGCTTTCGTAATTTTTTTTTTTCAATTAAATTTCAATTGTGGCTAATGAGGAGTTTTACTATTTAGATTTCGTTTGAGGAGAAAAAGCAAGAGCTGTTTGAGATGGTATGGTTACTGATCTGCATTAGCATCTTAAATTTTTTTTGCAGCATAATTTTTTTTTTTTGTGAGACATTTTATTGCAGCTTGTTTGTGCTGGATGGTTTTAATATTCTTTCCACGTGGTTTCAGGTTAGCATTCCCACTTGGTTCACAGTGGACACCAGACTTGGATGTTTATCTGTTCATTTGGACGCACCCCAATGCTTCTTTGCAGAGATGTATTCGGCTGATCTAAACATTGTTGGCAAGCCTGAAGATGATAAGGTAAATGAACATATAGCCATAAGCAACTCAACTGCCTTTATCTGTCTGATGTTAAATTTATGGTTTGGAATATTTGTATTCCTGGGAGCACTGTCTTAAGACATGCCATCAAAGTTCCCTCGAATGTTTTATTAGAATGTTGGATCTAAATGAAAACTCTTTGGAATCTTGGTCTGTCTTCTAAAAGTACCAGCAGTCAATTAAAAATTTAAAGGTTGAGCATCGTAAAACAAAATTTAACTTATTGACATCATTTCAATTGCAAACTGTCCTGTCGTGATTCCCATGTGGCACCAGGTTATCATTCCTGCATGGTTAGATAATGGCTTTTTATCATTAAATCCATCTAAATACTGTAATAAAATGTTGGCGATTTATTTTAATGAGAATTTGTAAGTTGACATTTCTTGGGACAAAAATACTGGCATCCCTGAACTATATGATCTTGAATTCCTCATCCATGTTTCTTGGGATTACATGGATGTTCTGTTTAACAGAGTTCCTATATAGAATCTTCTCATAATTGATATCAACTTTACGAAAGGTTGCCATTTTTTACCTTCATGTATGCATACATTTAAGATCCAATGTCATGTAACCATATTTCCATTTTACTATTTGCTGTCTTGCTTATTGTGGAATGATGCCTGTGACAGTGCTAGCATCAAGATGCTGGATATTTATATGGAAATTGTATTTCTCCTAAGCTGTCATTGGCAAAATTTTAGCCTGTTCTCGAGTTTTTTTGGAAAGGGATTAGCACCATGACAGGCATCATTCCAGAAGTTGGAAGGCCCTGGGGAGCATTTTGTCCTTTGTCGCAATCCTTTAGTGCATGCATTAAGTGGAATTACGAGGAAGCTTGCAGTAGTTTACTGTCAACTATCCAAAATAATGTCTGTTCCAATAAACTTACTGAAAAAAGTTAATGAAGTCTTTCTATAAATCTTCAGGTCAATTTGGCTCGTGAAACCCTTAAAGGGCTATTGGCACATTGGGTGATGAAACGGAAGCAAAGAATGGGATCACATGCTCCTGCTAATGGTGAATTGCTATTGGGAAAAGAAATGACAGCCAAAAGTCTTGCCCATTCAAGAATTGAGGCTGATGTTAGTACTGAGCATGATGCTGTGGTTTATCCTCCTTTTGATTTTTCTACGGCGTTCCCTCCTTCCATTATTACTGAGGGCAGTCAAGGGGGTCCATGGAGGAAAAAAATTACTGACCTGGATGGAACAGAGGACGATAAAGACTTCCCCTCTTGGTGCTTGGACTGTGTATTGCATAATCGTTTACCTCCCAGAGAAAATACCAAGTAACTTCTTGTCTTATGACTTTCCTCCCTCTCAAATCGGTTGCACTTTACTCATATTTGTGCATATATTCTTATATATATATAGCTCAAATTATGATTTTCCAACTTTTGATGATAGAAAGTTGTTTTCCTTGTTCTAAAATGATAGATCGACTCTCAAGAGTTTTGTGATGGAGCTTGAAATGGCTAGCAAAACATTAATCAGCACGCCATATGCTTAAGAAGTTAAAGATGGCTTACTACTTTCTGATCTAGTGGTGTTTACTAATTGTTTCTTTTATTGATCTTTTATTTTTCTGTACTTCTGAAAGTTATTGTCATGAAATAATTGAATTCGTATTCTTATTTTAATATATTTAGAAAACAAATTGAATATTATGAATTCAAGTGTCTGAAGTCTGGACTTGTTATGGCAGTTTTATCATTCTGAAAATCTTGTTTACTACTGGTTTCATACAATACAAATTATTTTGTGTTAACTCTGCAGATGCAGTTTCTATTTGCATCCCTGTGAAGGTTCTAGCTTTCAGATCCTCACGCAAGGAAAGTTAAGTGCTCCACGTATATTAAGAATTCACAAAGTAAGTTTCTTTAGTCACAGCAATTTACAATTGGGAATATAATAATTTTCTTTGATTTAGAGAAGATGCTTTCCATATCAAAAGGACAATCTATGTAGGAAAAGAGCAATGTGCTATGTCTTTATCAGTGATCAATGGATTGGTACACTGCCATTAAGTAGCTAGATGACTCTCTTTGTAACCTATTCCATCTATTGTGAAAAGCTAGTAAGCACTATTTGCAACAATGTTTCTTTCCCTAGGGATGCTAATATTTTCTCCTTTAGGAATGCTTTCTTCTTTGTTTGAGTATGGGTAGTCCTCCTTTTAAATGTTTACGTTTTGCATTGCTTGCTCTTTTGAATGAATTATGCTCCAATTTGAAATATTGTGATAAACAGCGCAGTGAGTGAATGTTCTTGATTTCTGTTGCTATATGAATGCATTCTCTTGCCAATATATTTAGCTCCAATGGTCAACCAATATTTCTGAGAATCAAAACTGTTGTTTGTGCCCTGAATTTGAAATTTTTCACGTGCTGTCCATATATATATATATAGTTATTTATATATTTCTTATTGAAACACTTTTTTTTTTTTTTTTTTTTTTTTTTTTTTTTTTTTTTTTGGGGGTGGGGTGGGGCTATGAGAGGAGGGGAAGCAGTATTTTGACACACTCATCTGGAGATTGCTGTGGGTGAACCGTAGGAAAGGATGTTGTAGTTTTTTTTTTTTTTTGGAGCATGTTATGATAAATTTCTTCCAGTTTTGCTTCTATCTCGATCATTTTGTGTTCTAGATGCATTTCATAGTTAGTTTGCAGAATTAATACTCGTAAATATGTTGTTTGATTGACACTGTTGATCATTTCCGTTTTGTAGACAGAGTTTCTCCCAGGTGGACATTGCATTCCAAAGTGATCAACTAATCTTTTTATATTTATTATTTCTGTCCAGGTTATTAATTACGTACTAGAAAAGATGGTCCTTGACAAACCATTGGATAGCTTAAATGCTGATGGTAATTTACTACAACAAACAGTTGGGGATGGATCTTTCCGATCTGGATTGAAGCCTCTGCAAAAGCTTAGGCCTTCTATTGAAATATTGTGCAACAATCAGGCAAGCTTTTAAGATGTCTCAAATGTTGTCTTTTGATGGTTATATATAACAGCTAACTAAACGATGAGATCGAGCAAATCTAATGTTTTAAAGCTATAACTGAACTACTTTTCTATTAAATAATGAATGTTTTGGTTTCATATTTTGCAAGGCTTCTGCAAGACTGCAACATCACATGCCACCCTAGCTCTAGAGCTCCCCATCTCCCTTTTTTATAACAAAAATGTTTAAATGAGTTGGATCCCGGGGCTCACCGGATCACGGTTGTGCACTAATTTGGCCAACTGTTTTGTATGCTTCAGGTCTTGTCTCCTGAGATGAGTCTAGCCACAGTACGTGCTTATGTATGGAAGAAAGCAGATGACCTTGTTCTAAATTATAGAGTGGTTCAAGGAAGGTGACGGCATGCTGTACGTGCATCAGAGGTTGGGTAGTGTGCGTTGAGTTTTTCTCAGCTTTTCTAAGTTACAGAGTGGTGTTGATGTTTCTATGGCTTAATTTGTACACTTCTCAAAACTTTATTTTACTGTCAAATAGGAGAGGAGGGGTAGCAAATAGGGAAATAGAGAATGCTTTTAGGCCTTCAGCGTGGGCCAGTTTATTGCAGCTGGTCTGTCAGGGAAAGTGTTGTTACAGCATAAAAATGCTTCAGAAGGCTTTGAATGTTTTAACAATTAATACAATTTTCTAAAAATTTTCAAGTTATTATTTGTCATTTATATTGCCCATGGAAAGATATCCAGTTCAACATGAAAATGTTAGGATACTAGAATATTAACTCCTTTCCCCCTCCTTGTTTCAAGCTTCTACTTTATTTTTTTTTTTTTTTTTTTTTTTAAATAAAGTCTAGGAAATGAGATTACTCTTTCTATTTCTTTTTGGGTGTAAAGATAATAACTTGATTTATTTTGTCTGGGTGATGTCACAGATCTTTAATGTTGTATTAATATTTGCAGGTCGTCTTTGATTGTGTAAAATACTACAGAGCATTGATTTTTCTGGAAGTGCCTGTGTTGATAAGTGGTGTTATTAGAAATTGGTAAATTCTGAATCTCACTGATCACCAAATAGCGGCATTCTCCAGACCTGCTTGGACAGTGTTTTTATTGGGAAGTGTTCCTCTATCTTCGTTGGGCTGGGCGGAGTCATGAGTGCTCTGCTTCTTGCAAAATGAAGAGTTTTGACTCTGTTGAGAATTAATGGTGATCATGCCAGGACTATTGGGATGTTTTCCAGGCTTTAGGTAGTTATTTATAGATGACATGGAAAGCATTGTACATTTCAAATGTGAATTATATATCTAGCCATAGAAATTATTCTCAAAGTGTATCGTCACACGGTCACACACCCTTTTTTTTTCTTGTATTTATATTCATATTCATATTTTTTGTTTTGTTTTAGTGCAAATACTATTTGTTTCATTTGTTTCCAATGAGGCACTTATTAATATATGTTCTTAGTCGTCCTCATTAGTCATTCCTTCCCACCTCCCCTGCCTCTTGTGCTCTCCTTGTTTGCACCTTTTGGAATATTTGTGAAATCTAGTGTATGCTAACAATGGGCACTTGCTTCGAGCTTGATGACAGGTTTTTGACCGAAAGTTAAATATTTTTATTTGAAATTGTATTAATTTAAAATTTAATGCTTTTAATATTCATGTGTTTAATTTGAAGTTTTTAAATATTTTTTTAATAACTCAATGATTGTTTGTGCACCGTGTGAAATTTGGAAAATAAATTATATCATATGTGAACATAATAATGTCATAAATTTGGCAAAGCGGCTGAATTTGTGGTCAAAATCTGTGAGAAAGAAGTAGAGATGGGAGCATTTGCCTTCATATGTGAACATTTAATAGAGGGACGTGAGAAAGAAGTAGAGATGGGAGCGGCTATGCATGGGATTCTCAGAAATAACGACAAATAATGTTCTAACCTTTAAACCCACGCAGCACTTATAAAAATATCAATTAAAAAAAGAGATTAATGAAGTTAAATATATTATATTCTATTAAAATATTTATATTTATCATTTTTTTTAAATTAACCTATATGTATAAATTGATATGTAATTTGATATAAAACATATATTATATATTATGATTAAATAATTTATTTTGATTCCTTATTTCTTTTTAAAAAATTAATTAACTCTTATCTTAAAAACAAGAGAGGGTATATTGAGTTTGTTGGCTTTGTTATCACAAAAGAAAAAAGGGTTAAGGTGCATTTTTGCCCTTAAAGATGCTTATTTCCAGAAAGTAATTTTGTCCCCTAAGTTTAAAACGTAAGCAATGTTACCCCCTTTGTTAAAAACCCTAACGGTCAACTAACTAATCGGCCAACGTTAGGGTTTTTAACTGAGGGGCAACATTGCTCTGTTTTCAAACTTCAGGGGCAACATATGCTCCAAAAAAAAAGTAGCAATTTTGCCCGAAGTTTCAAAAAACAGAAGATGTTGCCCCTCCTTAAAAACTCTAACGGCAACTAACGATCCAACGTTAGGGTTTTTAACGGAAGGGGCAACATCGTCTTCGCTTTTGAAACTTTAAGGGTAAATATTGCTATTCTTCTGTTAAAACTTTAAGTAAAATTGCTTTACTTTAAAGACAAAAATGCACCTTAACCCAAGAAAAAAAGTTTGTTGAGTTTGTACTTTAATTCAGTACGACTCACTCTACCATCCCTTTTATTATTATTATTTTTTTAAAGTTATGCTTGAAAAAGTCTGGATTTTTCTCTCTAATATCTTTTATGAAAAGGGGATCAAATTAATTTTCGGTCCTTCATCGTCATTTTCTCAGGTATTATGGGATTGACGCTATTAATTTAAAAAAATCTTACATAATAATTACATATATTTATAATTTTTTAAAATAAAATGTATGATTTTAATATACTTTTTAAAATAAATTGCATTTATCAAATTTTAATTATGATCTTTCAAACGAAGAATATAATAATAAAATAAAATAAAAGGGGTACTTTGTCGCGAGACCATCATTAAATCAGCCAAAATGCAAAGCCTAAAATAGTTGAGCAAATAGCCATCAAACTTTCGCGCCCAATGAAAATGCCATGCAAATGCTGGAAGTAGCCCAAGCGCGTCGTGGCCAAATAACAGCCGAGGAATGGAAAGGAGAGTGAGCTTTGCTTTTACACGCCAACGAACAGCCAATCAGATTCCCGTTACGTTATTCCCGTTCCATCACCCTTCTCTTGTTCTCCCAGAGTCACGCCCACTGTTTTTCCTGTTTCGTTTTTGTCTTCTTCTTCCTTTTCGATTGGTGTCTTCCAGAATTTATCCTCCATTGCTTCCCTACCAATAATTATTGTACCAAGAGTCTACATTTTCTCTGATTTTAATTTTTCCTGTAATTTCACGTCCCTGGTTCTTTCTTTCTTTCAATCTTTTCCTCCCTACTTTCCGGTAAACATAGATAGATGTATTATTTTATGCATGATTCAGCTGTATATTTCAGATAACCATTTTATTGGGGGCAAAATAAAGGTTTTCTTGACTCTTGAGGGTTAAGTAGTTCATTTACAGCCTTCTCAGAGGAAGGCTTTAGCCGCTGAGGCTCTGCTTACTGAAATCATGGCATTGGTGATGAGTTTCCGGGTTTCACCGTTTTCTGGAACTAACCCAGGGTTCAGGCATCGGTGCCGACTTTAAGCTCCTCGAAGCTTAGATAGTGGAAGCTCGTCTTTATTGTCATCAGATTCAGTCGCCGTTAGCTCAACTTCTGCGCCTGTCGATAGAAAGCTAAATGATTCTGTCGTTGAAGAAGGGAATGGGCGGCTACGGGTTATTAGAGATGAAGAGAAGATAAGGAATGCCGTTTTGAGAGAGTTACCACCACTTTGGGACGATGGTTATGGGACTCAGACTGTGGAAGATTACTTCATTGCAGTTAAGGAATTGAATAAGGCTGATGACGGCGGGCCACCACGGTGGTTTTGCCCACTTGAGTGTTCTCCTGCTTTCAAAGATCTCCCCACTCTTCTTTTTCTCCCCGGTAAACATTTTTTTCCGAATTGAATTCATCGGAAATTTATTTAGTTGCTTAATTTTAAATGCCCTGGGGTGTGATTCTGATTCCTGTTTTTTGGGATACTTATGAGGCTTGTGTGAGTAAAATGGTTCAGATAATGTTTTCCCTTTTCATTCTTTTCAAGACGTGAAAGTTAATTGTATTCACCTGTCAGTCATAGTTGTCTATTTACGAATATTATAATCGGAATATCTGACATTTTTACAATCGCTTGAATTCAATGCATGCAGGGCTAGATGGTACTGGAATGGGCCTGGTTTTGCACCATAAAGCTCTTGGGAAGTATGTTGTGTTATTCAGATTAATAACATACTTAACATCCCGAGTTTGTAGCATTAGAACCAACACTTTAAACAGGATCTATTCTATAGGCTCACACCCCTTTTCCTTGAGTTTAAAAGAAATGTCCCCATTTAGTGTTTGCATTTGTAAACATCCTGCTACGTTTTTTTATAGTCATGTACAAATTCCAAGTTCACCATTTTATTGTCTGGTTCGCATGGATTATTCTGTCAATTTTCATATGATTCTTCTTTTATTCTTTTCTTTTTACTTATTCTTTCTCCCATGCAGGGCATTCGAAGTTCGCTGCTTGCATATTCCTGTTCATGACCGAACTTCATTCGAAGGTCTTGGTGTTTTAAAGTATTATTTTGTTGATTTTCTTGGAAGTTATTGATCTATCTGTGTTGTGTCATATAGTTGTTGTTGTTATCAGTACTTAACTGAAACTTATTTTCTTGAATTTCACAAATATGAAGGACTGGTGAAAATTGTTGAAGAAGCTGTAAAGCTAGAGCATGCTTCATTTCCAAATAAACCAATTTATTTGGTGGGGGATTCTTTTGGAGGATGCTTAGCACTTGCTGTTGCTTCTCGTAATCCAACAGTTGACCTAGTACTGATATTAGCTAATCCTGGTGAATCTGAGATACTGTATTCATTTTGTAAAATTTGTTCTTGTCTTGGGTCAATCCTCCACTAAAATTTTACATTATGGCTTTCCACACTAGCTACATCATTTGGCAGATCTCAATTGCAGCCTTTGTTTCCTATCTTGGAGGCTATGCCTAATGAACTGCATGCCGCTGTTCCATTTCTTCTTAGTTTTGTTATGGGTAAGTGATCTGTTTTCTACTTATCGGACTTTTAGATTCAATTTTTTTTCAGCAAGTCAATGTAATTCATTCTCAAATGCTGCATGTCCTTCTTCTTCTTCTTTCATTCTGTACAACTTGTGGATGGGAATAAGTCCATGTATATTCCATACTTGGCTGCTTTGTTATGCACTAATTCAAGATTAAATATCAAATTATTTGTGCTCACATCGCGGCTGTGATCAAGTAATATGTTCAACAATTCTTATGAAACATACTCTTTGATATTTATATTTTTCTAAGAAGCAAAAGTCCTTGCTTGTCATGTTCTCAATTTGATGTTAAAGACTGCATCGAACTTTAGTTCCAGTAGCATTTTCTCCACCTTTAAGAGCATGTAAAGGAATAATCACGTTTTTAAAGATTCTTGTTTCTTATGAATTCTAGGTTCTAATTCTAGTAATCACGATCCAGTTCCTTTTGCTTAAGAGCTATCATAAGATTAACGGAAATCTCATGCCAGACTCAATAACACGAGTACAGCATTAAATAGGTGGCTTATATTTTAAAAATTTAGTCTTAAGTTTGTGAACATTGGAATTGCTTCTTTACGGAGAGTGCTCAAATCTTTTACTTCGGCTTTACATCAATAGAATTTTACTTTGACTTCCTGGGTTCCTGCTCCGTTGCTTTATTATCGTGATAACAGGTGATCCAACAAAGATGGCAGCTGTCAACATTGAAAATAGACTTCCTCCTATGGAAAAAATCGAACAATTGTCCCACAACCTTACTGCATTGCTGCCATGTCTGCCTGTAAGAAGTGTTTAATATTCCATCTGTATTTCTAAAATGTATGATTTTGTATTTGTTCTATGATCTTTTGGCTCAACTTTATGACAAACTTGAAGGTTCCTACCATTCATGACTCTGTATTTGTCTGATCTCTTACAAGGAGTTGGCCGGTATTATACCAAAAGACACCCTTCTTTGGAAGCTGAAGCTCCTTAAATATGCTGCTGCATATGCTAATTCACGTCTTCATGCTGTGGAAGCTGAAGTACTCGTGTTAGCTAGGTTATTACTGAGATCAATTCTTCACTCCATTTTCAATACTGTCTGTGTAATATAAAATATTTATGGAGTTCTTTAAAGTAGATTGACAGAATTTTAAATTCTAGTGGCAACGATAAAATGCTTCCCAGTGAAGATGAAGCTAAAAGACTAAAGAGCTCATTGCAGCACTGCAAAGTACGTAACTTTAAGGACAACGGACATACCCTTCTTTTGGTACGTGAAATGACTCTATATATTTGCAACCATCTTTCCTATGTCTTCTGGTGCCTTTAAATATGTCCTTCTGTTTTGTGTCCTCCTAGATATAACCGTAAGCTAGTTTTGTTCTTTTTCTTAGCTACGTATACATATATGATATATGCCACGATGTCTTTTGTATTCAAGAACGTTTTTAGGATATGCAGTCTTTTGGAATGATGTGTAATTTTACAGCACTTCATCATGAAACGACATGCAAATTAAGGGATGTGCTAATTTGTATAAGTTATACAATGCTCAGGCTTATGCGATGAACTTGAATGATTAATTTTATTTTCTGCGTGGTAGTGTAGGAGGATGGCATTGGTTTGTTGACAATAATCAGGGGGACTTCCATGTACCGCCGTTCAAGGAGACGTGATGTGGTCATGAATTTTATTCCTCCCAGCGCAACAGAATTCAATTATGCAATGGATCAAGTAGTTGGGTAATTTGATTAAACAAGAATCAGAATCTTTTTTTAATGAATTTTCTGGGCTTGCAGCGTAATTCGTGCAGTCAATTTGTATTAGCTGTATCTTATTCCCAAAGAAATAAGAATCATAGGTCCAAAGCTGATAAGCTAATCACATGGACGGCAGGTCATTTCGTATTGCTACTGGTTCTGTGATGTTCTCAACTTTGGAGGATGGGAAGATTGTGAAAGGTCTCGCTGGTGTTCCAAATGAAGGTCCTGTCATATTGGTTGGTTATCACATGCTCATGGGATTAGAGCTTATTCCCCTTGTTGATGAATTTTTAAGGCAGAAGGGTATTATGCTTCGTGGTATGGCCCATCCGGTGCTGTTCGTGGAAAACAAGGAGAAATCTTCTGCTGAGTTTTCTATGCATGATTGGGTAAATATATTCGGCGGAGTACCTGTTTCAGCAACCTATCTTTATAAATTGCTTTCGGAAAAATCCCACGTTCTCCTATATCCTGGTGGAGCACGTGAGGCTCTGCATTTCAAGGTGCATCAAGTTCCTTCGTTTTATTTGGGCTTCTTTCTTTTTCAACTGGGGAAGAACTTATGCTCTAGTGCATATCTACATTTCACTGTCATAATTAAGTGGGGATCATCGGTTTCTAGCTGTATCATGAAGCCAAGGATACATATGTGTTTGCAGTAACTCCGTTATTTTGTCTTATTGTTCATGCTTGTCAATATTTTAAAATCCGTACTCATTTGCTCCCATAGTTTCCAGGGAGAGGAATACAAGTTAATATGGCCTCGAAATCAGGAATTTGTGAGAATGGCGGCACGTTTTGGAGCCACAATTGTGCCATTTGGAGTTGTGGGTGAAGATGATATAGCTGAAGTAAGTTTTCCTTAACCTCTAAACTTTTTCTTTACTTTGAAGCCCCAGCTCCTCATTTTCTTCCGCTAATGTATCAAGTGATGGCTATTTTTTGCTTTACTCCCCCATAGAATTTGGAATTATTTTTATTAGTTCAAACCGTTAGGATTGTGTAGTTGTAGGTGACAGTGACACCTTTGTTGTGTTGTGGGTTTTGAACTTTTGAACATGAGGGGAGTTGAGAAGAAAATAGTCGGTGACGTGCCTATTCTTGTGAAGTTGAGTTCGTGATAATTGTACTTGCCCTATGGTTTGACCGTTGTTGCTGTGTGCTGAACAGTTGGTACTCGACTACAACGATCTACTTAAGATCCCCATTATTAACGATCACATCAGAGATTCTAATCGTGATGCTATTAAGATAAGGTTATTCTTCTTCTTCTTGTTATGTTTCCTTTTCATGATTTTTCCAATTAAATCACATCTGAGGATTCTGGCCAAAAAAATACAACTAAGGATTATTTAGTCATATGACATAGTTTATAGTACAATTTGTACTACAAAATATGAATTATGTTCTATGTTTAGGACCAAAAGAGTAGCATTTTTCTTTGAAAAATAATTATTGCCCGGATTCCTTTTCATTTAGTTATCGAACTTATCTTTCTCCCCCTCAAAATTCTAGGGACGACACGAGTGGGGAGGTAGCAAACCAAAACCTCTTCGTTCCAGGGCTATTGCCCAAGATACCAGGTCGGTTATACTATCTATTCGGGAAGCCAGTGAGAACGAAAGGCAAGGAAAAGATGCTGGGAGACAAACACAACGCCAACCAGCTGTACCTGCAAATTAAATCTCAAGTTCAGCACAATATAAATTACTTGATCAAGAAGCGTGAGGAGGATCCCTATAGGAATATCGTTGACAGAACAATGTATCGTGCTATTTATTCTTCTGATACTCCAGCATTCGAGCCCTAAAAAATGTTCAAGTATAGGTATGTTTTCATCATTATTACTTTAGAGGAGATATAATCTGTCTTGATCAGCAATTTTTAGTATGCTACACTTCGCCTGTTATATTCACTCCTCTTGTTCCTATTGAAACAGCCTTGCACATATCTGCAATTCAACAGTAAATGCTACCCGGTGGTGAAGCATTGGATAGCAATATACAAAAGGATTGTTGAGAAGCGAAGAGTCGGCGGTGGAGATGGTACGGTTAGCACGCTGGCAAGATAAAAAAATATGTAACCGGTCCCTTTGATATTTAGTCAAGTAATTTAATTTCTATTTGGCGAACGTTGAATTAGAGGAATAAAATATTTTATATCAAGATTCCGTAAGGAGGGGAAGGGAAAATATGTAGTGATAGTCTAGGTTGAGATGATCTAATAATAAGTTATTATTCTTTGGTCTATTGCCTTGTAATAACATTTCCGCATTTTTCTATAAATTTATAACCACCTGAATCATGAGTATCATTATATATACCAGAGGAGGATAGGTTATTCTGTTTACTCTTATTTTGCCTACTTTTACTTATCACTCTCAATACCCTTAGATTATAATCTTATCTAACGAGAAGATTTGAGGGATAAAATAAACCTTTTTATCTCTTCCTCACTGCCTCTCACAATCCCACCCTCTCTCACTCACTCTTGCTTCCACTGGCATATACCAACTCGTCCCTTTTAAAAAATAGAGAAGTACAAAACTGGAGTTGGATTCATCCAATTCCAACACCGACCATCCACCGAGAATGACTGAGCTGATCCAATCAGCAAAGAACGAATCAAAAGAAAAACCAACGCCACCAAATGCTTCATCTTCGATCCAAATTAGCAACAGGGCCTGCGCTCCCTTTACTGGTTGACTTGCCTTTTCTTCGTTTTCATTTCACAGTTTCAACTATTTCTGTTTTGTTAGTGGTCGTTCAGCGCAGGCGAGTGTTCCAGCGTAAAAGTTCAGACTCATCGAATTTTTTTTTTTTTATTTGACATCAAATAATTATTGATTTTTATTAATTTACAAAGAATTTCCGAGGGATGTGTTCAAACTACTCTTCGCAAAGATATTTTCACAAGGGGTCTGTTCGTTCATGTCAACGGAGAAGAGAGAGAAGGAGGGAGAAGGAGGGAGGCAGTGGAAGAGAGAAGGGATAAATTCTCCATTGGATGAGAGTATAATCTAAGGGTTTGTTATGAAGAAAGTAGAGGGAAGGAAAGGGAAGATCTCAATCTTCCCATGATTTGGGGTGTTTGTTAAAGAAAGTCCAATAAGATCTTCCAGTGGGGTCCAATCTTCCTTATTTGAGGGAAGATGCTTTCCATCCGAAAATGGAAGGAAAGCTTAATCTTCCCGGAAAGTTCGAACTTGATGATTTACCCCCGAAATTCAAATTTGACGGGAAGTTCAAACTTGGAAATTTCAAATTTTGGCGGAAGTTTGAATTTGGCGAATTTTTTTTTTTTTTTTTTCACGAGTTCAAACTTAACAAGAATATATTTTTAAAAAATATATTTTAGCAAAAAAAATATTTTTATTATTATTTTGAATTAATTTCTTTTGAGGGTAAAATAAACATTTCCTAATTCCTTACTAACTACCACCTCTTCATTTTCTTCCTACCAAACAACTCAAACCATCTTCCCTCATCTTTCAAATCTTCCTTTCCTTTCCTCCTCCAAACTTTCTTTATAACAAACGAGGCCTAAGGGCATTGAGAATAGTAGGCAAAAGTAGACAAGAATAGGTAGAATAACCTATCCATGTACTAGAGCAAAATACTTTCCTTTTATTTCCGTTATTTTTTGGGCATCCGTTCAGTTTCATGAAGCTCTTGAATTTGAGGCAAAGCAAACAGCGGTGTAAGCGATCCAAGGCTTGTGGATTACTCAGAAGTTGATCTCTTGTGGGATGTGGCCGACACCATCACTTCGGAAGCGTTGTTTTCAACCTCTGAAGAACCAGAAGCAATGGAGAAGATATGCTTGTATCACAGAATAAGATTCTGTTTCAATAAGCTATTTTGTCGAACCAAGAAAACAGGGATGGAATCCATATCCAGGCATATCTCACATAAAGGTAGCATATGGTTCTCCAATGCTTGATAAGTTTGAATCTGTCCTCTTCACGTGGACTGAGGTGGAATGTAAATCCTCATAATCTTTCTTCTATATAGGGAGAATTTGTTACAGCTTGTAGATTGAAAGAGTTGGCAGAACAACAACACGAGGACAAAAAAGAGTGACTCTGAACAAGAGGGATGGGAGGATATGATCACAGGTTCCAGAGCTACACGGCCTTCGCTACTACGGGGTCAAGGACAAGTGAAATATTTGGACCCGTTACACTTTTTCCCAACTCAACCGTCAGCTTAGAGGACTACTTCAACTCCGGCGGTCGTGCTCCCAGGAAAATATTAGTCCCTGTGGCTACAAAACCTTATGACGATGACTATAAACATGGCTCTTCAACAATGGCTTACCCCGCCAGATATGATGATGAATTGCAAAGGCAGACTAATCCGGTTCATGGAACGATGATTCCGGTAGCTACCAGAACTTACGGTGGCCATGAATACCCAAACAGCTCTCCGACAAAGCCGTACCACGCCGGCGACGATGACGAGCGGTATCGCCCATACAGAGATGATGAGTTGCTTATCAAAATAGCAGGGGTACCAATACCAGTTGCTTCGAGACCATTCGGCGTGGATGAATATGGACATGGGTCTCCCAAGAAGGCTAATCCTGCAAGAGACGATGGAAAACCCCGTGAAGTGCCAACCAAACGAACAGTGCCGGTTGTTACCAGACCCAATGGCCTCGAATACGAACGTAGCTCTCCGCCGGCACGGACTGAGCCACCGAGATATGATATTGATAACAAATGGCAGGGCGCACAGAAAGCCCAAGCTAGCCAACCAGTGATATGGACAAAGTGGCGTCGACCCCAACGTTCAGATGCATATAATGGTAACGAAGAAGAGCCCAAGGCCATTGAGAGTTCCAACAAAAGCGGCAAGCCGATAATTAGTCAAGAGTGGAGTTCATCCCCCAGAAAGGGGACCAAACTCAGTGAGACAGATGATATTGACAAGGCTGCTGAGATGTTCATTGAAAACGCAAGGAATGCCCGTGCTTCGGAAGGCGAACACAGAGCCCCCAAACCCAGTGCAAAGAACCCTTTTCCAAATCCAACTTCTCCAAGTAATCATAGCCCTGGCAGTCCCGTCGACGCTCGCAGGCGCTCTGCAACCATAGACTGCAAGGAAGCTAAGAGGAAGTACAACGGCCAGACGGTCTGAGATGAATGCTATTACTCTCCTGTTTAGTATATTTACTAATCCGGTCCTAATTATAGGAACATTTTTGCAAATTACATTACAAAAATGTTCCAATAATTAAGACGGTAGTAATACTTAATGAATTTTATGTTTTCTTTTTGTTTTTACCGAGCTGGTGCTTGGAGTTGGAGGTGTGAAAAGTCATGGGTCGTCTTGAAATGTAAGATGCTATAATTTAGGTTAGAATAAATTTGTGTAGCTGCTGTGCTTGCTCCTTTTCAAATGGAGATCTTTGACATATCCTGGGAACTCAGATCTGCATATATTATAAGTAGCGTCCCGGAATTTGACTATTAATTATGATATCCAATATGTGGATTGTAGACCCACTACCATTTCTAAGGGAGGCGGATAGGCGGATGCAATTGCTGAACCTGGATCACATCACATATTCACTTCATGATGCAGAAACTTAAATGCGAAGGAAAGAAGGATCACCACAAAAACAAAAACAAAACAAAAAAGAAAAAGACACTGCAGTTATGTTGATTTCCTTGCACTTAAGTTGTAGATAATAATTATTACTGATCATTTAGTCAGATGTTTTTATAGTATAGATGTAAATTTTTGTCTATTTGATCAACTTTCTCCTTTATTCAAGAGGAGAATGTTGATGAATGGTTGAAGTCTTTCCTGAAGATGTTATAATGTTTCTTAACAATTTGATTCTAGTATTATTAGGGGGAAAAAAACAAAGATATTTCATAACTTGAAAATTGAGGCTTTCTTCTATAACAAATGCTGGATTGTTTTAAGAGGGTAAAATGGGCATCCTTTTTAAATTGTTCTAAGATTACTTTGTCTTTCTATATTTATATTAATCGACTGACAAAATATGACAAAATGCTTGAGAATATATATATATTACTACCTCCGATCTAAAAAAGTCAAATCTAAAACTTTGTCTAAAATAATTGAATAGTTTTCTTTAAAAAAAATTAACTTTGTTTTATATTTAGGATCTTGAGCTCAAGTTCAATATAGTATGAATTACTTGATCAAGAAACGTGAGGAGTATCCCTATAGAAATATCATTGACATAACAATGTATCGTGCTATTTATTCTTCTGATACTCCAGCGTTCGAGCCCTAAAAATTAAAAAATGTTCAAGTATAGCCGTATAGGTATGTTTTCATCATTATTACTTCAGAGGAGATATAATCTAAGTCTTGATCAGCAATTTTTAGTATGCTACACTTAGTCTGTTATATTCACTCCTCTTATTCCTATTGAAACAGCCTTTGCACATATTTGCAATTCAACAGTAAATGCTACCCGGTGGTGAAGCATAGGATAACAATTTACAAAGGACTGTTGAGAAGCCAAGAGTCTGGTGGATATGGTGCGGTTAGCACGCTGCCAAGATAAAAAATATGTTGCCGGTCCCTTTGATATTTAGTCAATTAATTCAATTTCTATTTGGCAAACATTGAATTAAAGGAATAAAATATATTATTTCAAGATTCCATAAGGTGGGAAGGGGAAATATGTTGTGATAGTCAAGGCTCTAGTTTTAATTATAAGACTTAGTTGATTTTTTTGGAGAGATTAAGGAAGTTAATTAAATTATTTTAGAGTATTTTTATTTTTTTCTTCAAACTAATTAGTTTAACTAATAAAATAATATATAATCCAAGGATACAAATATATGAAATGATTAAATAACTTATTTAGTTTCTTTAATCTCTCCAAATAAAATCAACTAATATAATTAGGACTAATATATATTATTCTTAGGTATACTGCCTTGTACTGTATTCTTGTCATTGTAATAACGTATCATCAGTTGATTCTCCAGCTCCGTGATCTCTTTTTAACATTTCTGCATTTTTCTAGTAATTTAAAACAATCGGAATCGCAAGTATCATTTTACTCCCTCTTGTTTTTATTATAAGGGACCAATTAACAAATTTCACAAACCAATAAAAACAGTTAAAAAGTTAATAAAGTTAAACAACTTCCAATATTACAATTTAACACAAATTCCAATTTATACCACTCTGCTAATTACATTAAACTCTAATATTATATTAATTATTACACTAAATGAGATTGTAACCAATACCCTATTAATTACTAATAAAAATAGGGAGAGAAGAAAAAGTTGAAGGTAAAATCAAATAATTAAAATTCACCTCATAATCATTGAGCTAACTAAACAAGTCACTTTATAAAAGGACTAAATAAAATTATTACACTCACCCAATACCCTCATTAATTTGGTGTATTATAATAATTAATCTTAGAAAAAAACAAACAGTATGTACTAGAGCAAAATACTTTTATTTCCATTATTTTTTGGGCATCCATTCAGCTTCATGAAGCTCTTAAAGTTGAGGCAAAGCAAACAGCGGTGTAAGCGATCCAAGGCTTGTGGATTACTCAGAAGTTGATCTCTTGTGGGATGTGGCCGACACCATCACTTCGGAAGCGTCGTTTTCAACCCCTGAAGAACCAGAAGCAATGGAGAAGATATGCTTATATCACAGAATAAGATTCTGTTTCAATATGCTATTTTGTCGAACCAAGAAAACAGGGATGGAATCCATAATCCAGGCATATCTCACATAAAAGGTAGCATATGGTTCTTCAATGCTTGATAAGTTTGAATCTGTCCTCTTCAAGTGGACTGAGGTGGAATATAAATCCTCCTAATCTTTCTTCTATATAGGGAGAATTTGTTACAGCTTGTAGATCGAAAGAGTTGGCAGAACAACAACACGAGGACACAACAGTGTGACTCTGAACAAGAGGGATGGGAGGATATGATCACAGGTTCCAGAGCTACACGGCCTTCGCTACAACGGGGTCAAGGACAAGTGAAACATTTGAAACCGTTACACTTTTTCCCAACTCAACCGTCAGCTTAGAGGACTGCTTCAACTCCGGCGGTCGTGCTCCCAGAAAAATATTAGTCCCTGTTGCTACAAAACCTTATGACTATGACTATAAACATGGCTCTTCAACAATGGCTTACCCCACCGGATATGATGATGAATTGCAAAGGCAGACTAACCCGGTTCATGGAACGATGATTCCGGTAGCTACCAGACCTTACGGTGGCCATGAATACCCAAACAGCTCTCCGACAAAGCCGTACCACGCCGGCGACGATGACGAGTGGTATTGCCCACACAGAGATGAATATGGACATGGGCCTCCCAAGAAGGCCAATCCTGCAAGAGACGAAGGAAAACCCCGTGAAGTGCCAACGAAACGAAGAGTAGTGCCGGTTGCTACCAGACCCAATGGCCTCGAATACGAACGTAGCTCTCCGCCGGCACGGACCGATCCTGCTGAGATGTTCATTCAAAACGCAAGGTTTCCTCGTGCTTCAGAAGGCGAACGCAGAGCCCCCAAACCCAGTGCAAAGAACCCTTTTCCATATCCAACTTCCCCAAGTCATCATGGCCCTGGCAGTCCCGTCGACGCTCGCAGGCACTCTGCAACCATTGACTGCAGGGAAGCTGAGTGGAAGTACAACGGCCAGAGGGTCTGAGACTGAGATGAATGCTAATTCTCTCCTATTTACTATATTTACTAGTACTGAATGAATATTTATGTTTTCTTTTTGTTTTTACCGAGCTGGTGCTTTTAGTTGTAGGTGTGAGAAGTCATGGGTCGTCTTATGTTTTCTTTTTCGCTTTTACCCAGCTGGTGCTTGTAGTTGTAGGTGTGAGAAGTCATGGTTCGTCTTGTAATGTAAGATGCATGCTATAATCAAGGTTAGAATAAATTTTGTGTAGACGCTGTGCTTGCTCCTTTTCATGTGGAAATCTTGGACATATTCTGGGAAGTCAGATCTGCATATATTTATCAGTAGGATCCCGGAATATGTGTATTAATTATGATATCTAATAGTCTAATGCCATCCCTAAGGAAGCCGGATAGGCGGATGCAATTGCGGGACCTGGATCACATCACATACTTAAATGCGAAGGAAAGAAGGATCACCACACAAAAAAGAAAATGAAAAGAACCCTCCAATTATGTGGATTTCCTTGCACTCGTGATCACTCACCATAACTATTAGTGATCATTTAGTCAAATACTTTTATAATATATAAATGAGAATTTTTATCTATTTGATCAACCTCCTCTTCTTATTCAAAAAGCAAATATTAATGAAGAGTACGAGTCATTAATAAAAATGTTGTAATGTCTGTTGACAATCTAATTCTAGTAATATTGAAAAAAAAAAAAAAAAAACAAAGTTATCTCATAACTTGAAAATGAGGCTTTCTTCGGGTTTTTTCAAGAGGGCAAAATGGGCTTCTTCTAATGCACTATATTCTATTTTAATTCTTGTAAGATCATTTTGTCTATCAACTTGTAAAATATGACAAAATGCTTTTGAATTTATATAAATATATGTGTGTGTATTCTAAAAATTTTAAATCTAGAACTTTATTTAAAATAATTTAATTATCTTTCTTAATCTTTTTAAAAAATTTAACTTTGTCTTATATTTAAAATTAAAGAGAGTATAATTTCTAGATAGACTGATGAAGTCAGATCTAGAACTGAACTTTTTTGTTTGGCCAGACTAGAGCTTAAGTTTATTACAAAGCTTCAATGGAGTTGAATTATAGATACAGTCCAGTACAGTCTACAGAGTTTATTTGGATTACAGACAGCTTTACAGTTTTTTTTTGTTTTTATTTTTTATTTTTTTTTAACTTCGGTGTAAATGGTCGGTTTTAATTTTCCTTCCATTTTTCCTCGCGCCAAAGTGCAACATGCAGAATAGATCATCATTTTCAACCACAAAAGGCAACCTAATTACAAAATCTGTAATATTTCGATTTTATTGCAGAAAAGTGAAAAGCAAGGAAAATTTCGGCGGCATGAAATTCCAGTTTCCCATTAACATCCATCAGTTTCCCCTCGGGGGGTTTCCGTCCCTTTCTCACAAAAAAACTCCCCTAATGGCCGACGGCTTAAGCTCTGTGCTATACTAAATATCTCTTCCACTCTGGCAACCATTTCGCCCACATCCAGATCCTTTAGCCTTAAACTTCGCATGATTCTTTGAAAAGGTTTGATTCGATGCTTAACGTTTTCTCACAAATTTATCAATATTCTTTTTGGTTTTATCAAGGAATTTCCGAGTGATTTCAATATGCTGTCTGGTTGAGGGGATTGTTGGTTGGTACTGCGCACGAATCGGTAGTTTGGGAAATAGCTTTTTGAGTTGGCGAGTTAATTTAAGACAAGGATTTGCAGTTGCAAATAAGCTCTGTTTATTTCTTGAACTGTTCAGTTATAGCTGCTTCATTTTAGGTGTCTCTACAAGTTCAATGGAATATATATGATAAGTATTTGACACTACTTGAAGGCTCAAGAATGATTCGCTGCTGAATTTACCGCCAGCTTACAAGTTTTACGCTAGTTTCTGTTGGTCTGCAGAATTAATCTTAAAGTAGACAGACGCAAGCATGTTCACATGCATACACAAACTGTTTATGATGGATGCACTGGTGTTTCGTGGGTGAAGAATATATTTGGTCATTTTGAATTTTGATCTTCTCAATATTGTTGGACAAATTTGGCGCATTTGATAGGGTTGTTATGGCTTTCTCCCATAAATGTCTTAATGGAAATATTTGTAGCCTGGGTTCCTCACATAGTTGGAGAGTTTTCCTCTATTCTATGCTTTCTCATTTATTCCTTTATTCCGTATAGAATGGAATGAGATGTAAACATAGAATGTCAAGCTGATATGAGTTTGATTATTGAAAGAGAGATATATAAAGAACATACACATGTTGCTCATTTTTACTATGAGGTGTTGATAAATTTCCTATCACGTTCCTCTCCTACACTTCAGTATACATTCCTCTGGCATAGAGTTTTCTTCCTTTAAGCATCATATATTTGCATGTGGGGTGAAGACTCCTCAAAAGATTCATTCTTAAAACCTTTGCTTAAAATAACCTATGTTTCTTGATCCCTACCCTCTACCCTTCTCCATTACCCTGGGAATGAGGGGCTGGAAGGTGAAGGAATGAAAAGGGATCAGTTTTCATTGTTTGAAACATATAAATTTAAGGAAAGGAAAGAAATAGGAGCAGAATAGTTCCCCCTCCTTTCCCCTTAAATATCTTCAACTTGTTCCCCTCTGAATTTGTAGGGATGGCAAGAAAGAGGGAGAATGATCATCCTTTTATTTAAAAAGACTTGTAGTTTACCGTTATACCTCATGCTTAGTAAGGGAAGTTTATGATAATCATTTTGCAATTTTCAACTTATGTTCCCATTTCTTCTCTCATTAATCATTCGAACAAGAGGGTGCTAGATCTTTCCAACTCCATCCGCTTCTCTTCAAATATTTTAAGCACAACCATAATTCTGACAAATTATATTAATTTTCAATTTGGGTGTGGGGACTCACTTGTGCGCAGAGATGTATAAGAACCAGTTGCAAGAGTTGGCTCAAAGAAGCTGTTTTAATTTTCCAGCCTATTCATGCATACGTGAAGGACCAGATCATGCTCCTCGATTCAAAGCAACTGTAAACTTTGATGGGGAAACATTTGAGAGCCCAACGTTCTTCTCTACTCTTAGACAGGCTGAACATGCAGCAGCTGAGGTAGCTCTAAACACCCTTGCAAAAAGAGGTCCTTCTACATCGTTGGCAGCAAGAGTTATGGTGATCAAATGGCAAAACCTTTATCACTCTTTTCCCTTCCTTTCCTATATTTCACTTATGCTTCTCTCTTCACAACTACTTATTTACATGCCAAGTACAAGTAAGTCTTTTCAACACTTGAATATCAGGATACATCAGCCTGGAGAGCTGTGCTCAGATTTCTGCATGTTGTTTTATGAGGGATATGAATGTATTCCGATTCTGATGCCCTTTTTTTGTGTGTTTTAATACTTTCTTCCTTGCAAAATCTCCGGTTTTTCCTCCATTAAAAAAAAAAAAAAAAAAAAAAAATCAAAAAAATCTTATGTCTCTCCCTTTTCTTATTCTCTTTTTTCATGTTTAAGTTTTGGTTGGGGAGTAGCTTAGGATGAACTATGTTTTTCTCTATCTTTGGATTGTTCTCATGGAACATGGAAAGCCTCTTTGTGTGTGTGTGTCTGTGTGTAGACAGAGACACAAGCGTGCACACAGTTTCTTTTTCTCTATAATAATAGTTGGTATTTACATATTAACAGGACAAAACAGGAATATACAAGAATTTACTCCAGGAAACTGCTCACAGAGCTGGATTGAATCTTCCTGTTTATACAACTTTCCGATCTGGATCAGGTCATGTTCCTATCTTCTCAAGTACAGTTGAGATTGCTGGAATGAATTTTTCTGGCGAGCCAGCTAGGACCAAGAAACAGGCTCAAAAGAATGCTGCAATGGTTGCTTGGACTTCATTGAGAAAATGTGAGTCTTTTGCTGCTTTTATTGTATCTCTCTCTTCCTTAGTGCCCAAGATGTTTATACATCTGCACTATGGAGTCTGCACTCAAACATTCTGTGTGATCAATAATTTTTATTCATTTCAGCGCAATCTTTTTTTTTTAAAAAAAAAAAAAAAAAAAAAAAATTACTTTCATCATTTTGTTTCAGCTTCCACGAACATTTCTTGTGCTAATTATTTGACTCTCTCTGTTTAGTGTCACAGCATCACTTGTCTCCTCCAACTTCATTTCCTTCAGAGTCTAAACGTGATGAAGAACAGGAACAGGTCATCATTGCACGACTTCTTGCAAGTTTAAAACTGTGGGAGTCAGAGAACTTCGCCGAAGGCGGTCACCAACATAGACAGCAAAGCTACACTGCATCTCTGGAGTTGCCAATGCCAAGCACGTACCCTGTGCAATTCCAAAGTTGTGGCCTCTCTGGCGTTTCCCCTGCTGTGTCAATGAATCACATTTGGCAGCAAGAACAAATGATACAACAGCAAAATCACCTGTTGGCGCTAGCCATTGCACCACCTATTCCATCCGCACCACAAATTTTCCCCTTTATGCAATCGGTTCTCCAGTCAAACTACTGTCTTTATATTCCAGCCAAGGGGACAGTATCAGTCCCCGTAGGACCAAGACTCTCCATTTCTGGATCAAGCCCTTCATTTTACTTTCCAAACGGCAGTGTTTCTGATCTAAACAGGTCAACAGTAATCATTAGAGAGATTCATGAGGAAAAGCCAGAAAATTCAGCAGAGTTTTCTCAATCTGATGTTCCTAATTTTCCAATTAGCGATTCAAGTAATAAAGCAAGAGCCCTTAGACTAGACCTTGAGGATGAGAGACAAAAGCGAGGTGTGCCTGAAAGCAGAAGTAAAAATATTGAGCTACAAAACCCTCCTAAGGTTGACAATTTTTGTCCCATGCCTAGAGACCATCCAAAAACAAACGCAAATAGAAGTTTCAGACCTTCCGCATCTGCATCTTCAGTGATCAGAACCATGGGTTATGCTTCTTCTGCAGGGTCCAGGCCACATCGAACTGGGGTCCGAGGAAGTCCATCCATACCCATGTCTGCGAGGTTTGATATGGTGCGAGCACCTCCTCCTCCTCCTCTATCCATGGCATCGCCTGTACGAATCAGATCAGTTGTGCCTGTCTGTTCAGCTCCACCTAGGAAAGCTGTTGACGAAATGTCTAAAAGTAAAAACAAGGAAAAATAAGAACTAAATTACGCTGACAAAATGTGTCAACAAGTTGCTCTGGGGTGCAATATTAAAATATGAATGTAGATAAGTGCTACATGTGTTATATTCAAAAGCTAGCATGCTTAATAACGGGTATGTGCTTTTCCATTGGTCTTTGATTATTTTTCATGCTCATTCGGATAAATCTGCGTCCCCTGATGCATTTCTGTGAAAAAATAATCAAAATTCTGGTAAATCTCTCCTTTGTTTGTGGAGCACGAGGAAATACTTGCAACTAATTTTCTGTTGCGTCTTGTTCATATCGTTCAGTGGTCAAGAAGTTCGAGTTCTCGTGGGTTGAAGCTTGACTCCACGGTTAAGCGTGAAATTTGTTAGGAGATTCTAGATTTTGGGCTTACTTATCAGTAGTATTGACAGATAATTGTGTTAATTATTCATTTACGACGATACGAATTTGAGTAGTTGTTGGCGTTGCTTTATGAAAATGATCGACATGATTGGTAAAGAGACATGTGAACATAATCGAGAGGTATTTCGTCATTTATTCATTTGGAGGGATTTAATTAAATTCAAGCAATTACTATTTGCCCGGTGTATATGAAAGCGATTGAGATTATTAACTTGTTTGGAAAGAAAAATCGCCTTCTCAACTAATAGTGAAACCTTTTAAAAGAAAAACGAGAATTAACATTAACGTTGAAGTATGATAGATTGGAAAGCTTGTTCCTGCACATCGCGGCCACTTGAACCAATCCCAGTAGATGAAATATGAACCCAGAAAAGAGAATATGCACGTTATTAGTTGAGTGACGTACATGCACATATAAAAGAGAGGAACTTCAAGAGGGGTTACGTAGAAAGGCATTTTACCTCGGCTCTTTTTAAAGGTTAAAGCATTAGGTAAAATGGAGTACTATTATTTTCTCTTTTCAAAAAAAAAAAGAAAAATATTTTTTTTGCTAAAATATTTTTTTTAAAAAAATATTCTTGTTAAATTCGAACTCTAAAATTACATGCTACTATTTTTTGCTATAGGTAAAAGTTTAATATAAATTTTGTAATTATAATAGAAGTTATCGTAAGCATATTTAAATTTTATGTTTTGATATCATTTATTTGTGTTAAAGATTATATATCTCATTTACTTTCTAAGAATAATAGAATGAATGATTAAAATAAAAAATTAATGAATATAAATAATCAGGGCATAAATAATTCTACACACAGATATATAATATATTCATAAGTGTAGGTTGAACTCCGTATAAGAAATGAGATTTATGGTATTCTCAAAAGTCTTCAATGTTTGTGATGTGAATGAGGCCCGTACATTTCTTTCTATTTTTCCGTAAGAGATAATTCATTAAAACAAGATAAAAAAACGAGTCACATAAAGAAGCTTAGATCTAATGAGGCTTGGGGGATCATATATTTTTTGGGCAATTTTGTCATTTGCAATTATGGTTTTTTCATTACTGGTTAAAAAATGATACTCGTTCAGTCATTCCAGCAAAAAAAAAAAAAAAATGGTACTTGTATTTTTTTTTTTTTTTCCCGGCAAAAAAAAAAAAGGGCGGTACAATTCTTTGCAAGATGAGGGTAAAATTCAAAAAAGAATATTCATGGATCCTCATAAAGCCGACTCATTTCCCCTTTCTTATTTATTGGTCCAAAACTTACCTTTGACTTGTGTGGAATGAGTCTAGATCCGTTCGTCTCTACATTCCCTCGCTTGTCTGAGCTAGAAAGAGGGCGAAAAAGACCAAAAAGTGCCGGGAGAGGATCAAACAAACACAGCTCATTTTCCCTCTCTCTCGCTTGACCCTCAACAACCAAACTGGCAAATTCAGCATCGATCACTGTAAGACTCTCTTATCTTTGATTCGGCTTAATCTTGTCTTTCTTTCAAAATTCATCAAATATTCTATTCTTATATATCTTTCGTTTTCACTTTCCTTCTATTTCAACCACTTTGTCACCCACTGAATCTTGCTCGCTTTTACTCAACTAAAAATTTCTATAATTTGCTGATTCTATTTGCGCTCGTGCCTCTTGAGCTTTGCGAGTCATTCACCATTGAAAAGTGGAAGTTTCCTTTATCAATGACTTCAAAATTATTTTGATTACATGATGCATGTATTTTCGAGTTTTGTTTATAATTGTTGACCTACCTAGTTAAGGATGCTTGTGATTTTCATTAGATTTCAGTGATTGTTTGATGAATTGAGGCCCATACCAGGACCATGTCAAGGAAGGAAGTTTAGATTCAAGATATGGGGTGCGTGATTAGTCGAGAAGTCTCATCTGAGATAACCTCAGAGGTGAAAGAGGAGAGGAATTTGAGCGCTGAATCGAACGGGAAGATAGATGAAAACTCCACGGGGACAGCCGAAGGGGAAGTGGCTGAGGATCAGAATGTCGGCAACCAAAAGGAAGAGAGAGATGGTGATGATGGGACCAAGGTTCAGCAGCCCCGGAGCAGAAGGAGAAGGTCAAAGCCCAACCCAAGGCTAAGTAACCCTCCAAAGCATTTGCAGGGGGAGCAAGCAGCAGCTGGCTGGCCCCCCTGGCTTACGGCAGTGTGTGGAGAAGCACTCAGTGGGTGGATTCCGCGGAAGGCTGACTCATTTGAGAAAATAGATAAGGTTTGTTTGTGTTTGCTGGGAAAAACTCTATGTTTCTATTATTTGTGGCTTGCATTGCATCATGCAAAATCAGGAGACATTTAATTTTAACCTTGTGGGGCATGCTTGATCATGCTATATCTGGGCTATCTAATTTAAAGCTCAAGCTGCAACTTAAGAACCTTGCAACAGTGATATTGTCAATACCCACGATGCATTATTGATTGATTTCTTTGTATCAACTTTCTCTTCGTTTTTGCATTAGATTGGGCAAGGGACGTATAGCAATGTGTACAAAGCTAAAGACATGTTGACTGGTCAAATTGTTGCATTGAAGAAGGTTCGATTTGACAATTTGGAGCCTGAGAGTGTGAAGTTCATGGCCAGAGAGATTCTTATTTTGCGAAGATTGGATCATCCCAATGTTGTAAAGTTGGAAGGTTTAGTTACATCAAGAATGTCCTGTAGTTTGTATTTGGTGTTTAATTACATGGAGCATGATTTGGCTGGACTTGCTGCGAGCCCAGGAATCAAGTTCACTGAGCCTCAGGTTAGAACAGGTTTGCCTAGGAAATTTAAGAAATAGTTAAATAAACTTCCGTACACTTTCATTTCATACAAGAGTCTCTGATGTTTGCATGTACTGTGTTTCCTATTTCCTATTTCAGGTCAAATGTTACATGCACCAACTATTATCTGGACTTGAGCACTGTCATAACCTTCAAGTACTTCACCGTGATATTAAAGGATCAAATCTTCTTATTGACAATGAAGGGATACTTAAGATAGCTGACTTTGGACTGGCATCTTTCTTTGACCCTAACCGGAAGCTGCTGATGACTAATCGTGTAGTTACACTTTGGTATCGACCTCCGGAGTTGCTTCTTGGTGCCACAGAATATGGTGTGGGAGTGGACCTTTGGAGTGCAGGTTGCATTTTGGGAGAGTTATTGGCAGGAAAGCCAATTATGCCTGGTCGCACAGAGGTAACAATTAAATACCTTTTTTTTTTTTACTAGTACAATTTATCATTTAACTGATGCTGTGCCATAACTTGTGAGTTTCTAATGTGATTCTATATCTTATATCCGGTTTGTGATGCTACAACAATTTCGTTTTTTCCAAATATCTGCATTCTATCTGCTGAGTTTTTGGTAACTCCACTAGATTTCAATGCGTGAATGCCGTCTTTTCCTATTTTTTAAATGCTTATATAGGTGGAGCAACTGCATAAGATATACAAACTATGTGGTTCACCCTCAGATGAATACTGGAAGAAGTCAAAGTTGCCTAATGCTACCTTGTTTAAACCTCGAGAGCCTTACAAGAGAAGCATACGAGAGACATTTAAAGATTTTCCACCTTCTGCACTTACACTTATGGATACCCTTCTTGCTCTTGATCCAGCAGAACGGAAGACTGCATCAGATGCCCTAAGAAGTGAGGTGGGATTTGACCAATTATGTCATTATTAACTATTTTCCTCTACATGCTTGTGATGATCACAACAATCTTCTTGGGGTCTGATTCTTGAGTTTCTATGCCTTGGATGTATCTTAATTTTATTCTTTATGAACTTGATTCTGTGCCTTTCCTGGGCTTTGTCTATTATGGTAAAGTATGCAGACATTGCAGAATTCTTGTTATGCGGATTACCATGGAAGTTACTTTTCTCTCTGGTGTTTTACTGCAAATTAGGATTTGATAGAAGTAAATTTAGTTTCTTGATGACATGGTTCATAAAGCTATGGTAATAAGTGCATGAAACTATGAACTGAAACTTGCCTTAAATCTGATGCGGATGGTATCCATAATAAGCATTGATGATCTTCAATAAGTCAAACTCATATCCCCTTTGCTTGGTCTTTCTATCATTTTGCAGTTCTTCACCACAGAACCTTATGCCTGTGATCCTTCTAGTCTTCCCAAATATCCGCCAAGCAAGGAAATGGATGCTAAACGCCGAGATGATGAAGCAAGGAGGTATGTCTGCTCTTACGTTATCTTCCTGCATATTTTATGTTTTTCTCGTGCAATCTTTAAGCTTTGTGACTGGCATCACTTAAGGTGAGTAGATAGAGGGAGAATACTCCGTTTCTGAGTTTCTTTGGCTGGTTGAGGACCTCATTTAAATATCTCCATAGAATATCTCATACTAATAATGTGAAACTTAGGGCTCCCATACTGCCTAAATCTTCACCACACATACATTTACATTCACAGACATGGTTATATAGAGAGCTGTGCCTTTTTATTTGTTTGTTTAATGTTTTGTAGTTATGATTTTGGCATCTCATAATATTTGACCAAATATGAGATAATTTGTCAATATGGATTTCAGACAACGTGCTGCAGGCAAAGCTCAGGTTGATGGTGCAAAGAAACTCCGGACACGTAATCGAGCTAAACCTAATCCTGCCCCTGAAGCCAATGCTGAGCGTCAATCCAATATTGATGTATGTTCAAAACCATACTGCTATAGATAATTGTTCAAGTTTTTTTATTAGCACCAGACTGGATATATTTAGAGATTGAAATTATCATATTGCTTTATGTAGGCCTTAATAACAAATGCATTATCCCTATTCATCTGTTTCTCATTAATCATATCTGTTTTTATTTTGGAGTTATTTTTACTGGTTCATTTTGTTTGTGCGACAAAAGCATATGCTTGTAAGTTTCAGTGAAAAACACACTGATTATATTTGTTGCTACAATTTGTGTGTGTACAGAGAAGGCGTCTAATAACTCGCGCAAATGCAAAGAGCAAGAGTGAGAAGTTCCCACCACCACATCAAGATGGACAACTTGGCTTTCCTTTAGGATCTTCACATCATATTGATCCAGATATCGTTCCTCCTGATGTCTCTTTTAGTTCAACCACATTTACCTATTCAAAAGAACCATTCCAAGCTTGGTCAGGTCCCATTGCTGCGCCCAAGCAGAAGAAACATGCGTCCGGGGATGCAGTTGATTTGTCCAAACAACGTAGAAGTGCCCTCAAGGATAAACGTTAAAGGAAAGAAATTCATAGTTTAGATATATTCATTGCATTCTATAGAATCAAGCCGAGAAATCTCATCATCTTTGCTGTCGTATTTGGGTTGGAGTCCAAAAGCCGCAAAATCTGAATTGTCATCAGGCCCGTTGATTTGAAGTATTGCTTAACTCAAGTGCAAGGGTAAAATCATTTTTCCAACCACTCCCTCCTCTTTCTCCTATTTATCTTCTTTTTTGTATATTGCTTTATATGGATTTATACCCTCTCTTCTATGTTCAATTTGTTGATAGAGTGAACAAATTCCTATATGATGTACATGGCGATCATATCATGTCTATTGAGTTCCACGTGTTAATATCGGAGTACATTTTAAAGAAGTTGAAGATAAAATCCCTGAGATATTTTTTTGTCCTATTTAGTCCGTGAGATAGGTAGCGCTCTGGTGGAACAGATGAACACTCTGAAATATGGGTAGGTTAGGTTATCTTCAAATCCTATACCCAAAATCCTTGAGGACGATTATGTCATCCCAGAAAATCAGTATAATGTTCGAGTGGGGTTCTTATTTGTCTCATGTAGCTTCGGCTTCACCAAATGGCCCATCGTTCCAGACTTCCAGTTTTTGACAGAGAGATGATGTCCTCTACACATACAACGCGCTCCAAACAACTCGAACTCCTATTTGTATTGTGGAGCGTGCGTGATGAAGATATTCTCAATAAAGCAGCTTCGGAAGCTGCGTTGAACTAGGAAGCGTATCTACAGCCAAAACTTGAACTGACCTGGGTATAGTTGGTTGGAGTGCTGAGGAAGAAGATGAAGAACAATGGTGTTTATACCAATTTGTTTACTAGTTGTGTACGATCTGATGATGTTTAGGTTGACAATTTGTCATGAATTAGAAACAAGATTGTATATGAAAATTAGTTGGTCCAAAAATGGGAAGAAAAAAATTAACAATCGTATCAGTGAACAGTTTTTGTATTTTATTTTTATTTGAAGGGGGTAATAACAGTGAATGGTATATATCTATCCAACTTATTATACGATAAGTTGGTTGATAATATATTGATATTGATTTTAGGGGTATGGTCTAAATTGGCTAATAAAGTGTAACGTGAGGAGTATATCGCACAAAAAAGTTTTAAGTGAATCATAACTATCAAAAGATAATTAAAAAGTGTAAAATATCACAATGTTGTTAGAACTAAAATAATAGTTGTTACTTTTTAGGTACAGATTGACTAACAAAGTGTTACGTTGTGATCATCTAGTATAAATAAGTTTTGAAGTGGCCAAAGGTATCAAGGATCATCTAGTACAAATAAGTCTTGAAGTAGCTAAAAGTACCAACCAACAATTAAAAATAGGTAACTATCACAATCAACAATTAAAAATGGGTTAAAATCAAGCTAACGGTCGTTTGATGCGAATTGAATATTGTGTAGTTGGTTGTTGGGATTAAGGTGATATAGATCGATTCTTTGCATAGACTTATCCATTAGCCTTAGATCTCTCTGCCTTTGACATAGTGACATGTGACTCAAGAAACTCTATCTCTTCTTTGTCCTCTTCTTCTTCCAGATCCAGCAAGGGAGCAAGAACCTGAGGGCGCTCCAAGTGGGTAGAAATCGAACCCGATGTCCTCTGGTCGGTCAATATCTACTAACACTGGCTTTTTCCCTATTCTTCATAGCCTTTCATCGGCAAATTTCAAGTAGATGCAGTTTTCTTCTTTGATTTTCTACTGTCCTATGTCATGGCTTTCTCTGATTTGTTTGTGTTGAAAATTAACTACCAAGATCCACTGAAGATCAGTCTAATACCAAACGGTCGTTAGCTTGATTTTAATGTCATTGTGCTGGTTACCCATTTTTAATTGTTTATTGATACTTTTGGTCCGCTCAAATCTTATTTGTTTTAGATTCACCTAACGTAACACTTTGTTAGCCAATCTGTACCTTAACTCTTTTTTTTTTTTTTTTAACGGTCGTTGCTTTAGTTCTAACGGAATTGTGATATTTTGCACTTTTTAATTGTTTTTTTGGTAGTTATGGTCTACTTAAAACTTTTTTGTGTTTAGTGCTCTTGACTAATACTTTATTGGCAATCTACATCTTAACCCTTGATTTTATGTTAACAGCTCTCCTTATCGATCCCTTTCGAGGTTTATCCCATTTCCTCTTTCCAATCATTTTAACTGTTTAACATGTACATGATATTTGAGTAAATAATTAGAATAATACTTTTGAATTCTAAATATAAGAACTAATTTATGGATGTATTTTTGTTGGGAGTATAAAACACAAGTAAAAATATTAAAAATACAGTTCTATAAGAATGTAACTATTTTTTTTTTTTTTTTAAAATGCCCTTGAGACAAATACTGGACTGTTAAATGAATTTTAACATTTCCTCGGGGGTGATAGGATAAACTGAGAAAGAAAACATATTTTCTAAACGCTGACGATGTTTCTTGATATATGTGCATCAATATAACTGATGATGCTGGACTTATTTTGTACACTTTGTGTTTGAGTTAGCATTCAAGAAGTACATTCACGTAAGCCAAAATAAAACTCGTTTCATATATTTATTTTGTATATCGTAAATCACGTTAGAAAATCAAATTCTACCGCTAATTCAAATAGACACAAATCATTGAAAAACTGGTTCTAAATGCTCCAACCACCATTTCAAATAAGCTCATCTTAACTCTTCTCTAGATAATGTTTATTGACAATGGATTGAGGCATTTACTTGGTTCTATTAAATGAATTCTCATTGCTTCCCCTATTTCTAATGCGTCTGGGGCCTGGACTTATAATACAGGGTTTTACTATCTCGAGAAGCAACGAGAATTCATGTGCTTTGAACTTTAGTCCATGATACACACAGACACACTCTAGTTCATAGGAGCCTGGAGCGTTAAGTCTGTCAAATCATGATATCAAAGAATTAAAAGTGACCAGAATTTTTTTTTAAAAAAAAAAAAACTTTAAAAAGGTTTCTGAATAATATACGACGTAGAAGAATGAATTATTTGGGGGTTACACGCACGACACCTATGAGAAGAAGCTCCATCAACTTGAACTATAAGCCAACATTCCCAATTTATATTTAAATTTAATTGTTTAAATTTGAGTTTAAGAAGCAAGTAGCGTTGAGGAGAAGTCATGAATACGATGTGATAAACAGTATAAAAAGCAGGGCAGGGTCATTCTCGCCCGCCAAGGCACGAACTAGAACACCACCTCAACACTCAACCGGTTATAGTTCAAAGCGAATATCTTTATGTCTTGGACTCTCAGTGTCTTTCTTCTCCAGAATTTGTTTGATAACACAACTTAGACTCAGAGACAAGGCGGGCAATTTTATCAAACACAGTTGTTTTCAATGGAAGACACTAACACCATGTCTGCGAACAATGTGGCTTGCGCAATAGCTACTGCCCTCGACTGGAGCTCCACTCCCGATGCTCGAAAAGCTGCTGTCTCTTTTCTCGAATCCGTACTTTCCTTTCTCTTCCCTTCTGTATCCGTTCTTCTCTGCATGCGTAGGGCAAGCTTTTTTATTTTTATTTTTTAAAAATTTCTGGTTAAAAAATGGAAACACGCCCCCATGGTTTTATAGGAGATCTTAAATTTAGCATCCATTCATAAATAGCTCGCACAAGCACTTGTATAATTTGTGGTTGGGTTTGACAACTTCAGAACTATTGAACGATCACTCAAGTTTTTGAACTTTCATTCTGCGGTTTCTGTTGGTTAAAGAGCGCGGAATTTTACGTCTTTTGGCTGCATTATTAATTTCTGACGCATATTATTGGATACTCAAAGCACAAGAAACCCTAATTAGCATATGGCAATCATGCTTGTTCAGTGAATGACAGACCGCAACAAAGAAAAGGTTTAGTATACCAGTTAGCACTGAGTGAGTTCATAGGCATAATTTTTTTCACAATATCATTTTCTGGCTTGCTATAAGATTACAACGGTGTATTTTTTGGTTGCATGGACTTATCTTATTGGCAGTCTCATACTAGATTGCGTTGTTCCAATTGAATATGATGGGTAACGGCTCGCAGATATGCCTCTAACTTTAAACCTATAACTCAATAAATGAACTATTCTCTCCAGTTTGAGGAGTATCAATCAGCTCCTCAAGCTTTTCTGTATAAATTCTTTTCTTGACATTTTTTCCAGGATTAGTGGTGTCTTTTTGTGTAATCAGTTTTTGTTCACCTTAAGAGAATATACGATTTTTTTTAATTCCCTCTCAATGTTCTACAATACATAATTTCATTGTTTCTGTTAAAAGAAACGTATAAAATTTTGGACATTAATGAATTATATATTATAATGTTATTAGAAAAACAGAAGAATATGGAGAAAGGAGATTTTGTATGCAACAGATCTTAGTGAAAGAACTAATCTAGTTTGTCCCGAATTTTACTTTATTGAGTTGGAAGAAGGTTGTATAGTTTAATTACTTCATGTTTTTAATTTTCTTAGCGCTAGTGGGGAACCTAGTGCTAGTAGCAGTTTGAGTTGATGAATAATCATTCTTTTGTCAATTTACTGTTCAGTCATTAACATATCTTCAACTTCTTCAGATCAAAGCAGGTGACTTACGAATTTTGGCAAACACTTCCTTTCTTTTGGTAAAAAAGGATTGGTCATCTGAAATCCGGCTGCATGCTCTCAAAATGCTGCAGGTTCATGCTCACATGCCTCTGCCCCTTCTTTGTTGTGGGGAATTTATTTTGCTTGTCATTTTTAAGCTCTATTTTTATTACTTATCCCTTTGTTGGTTTTTGAACTATATCCATTTACAGCATTTGGTGCGATTAAGGTGGGATGAATTAAGCCCTTCCGAGCATAAGAACTTCGCAAATCTTTCTGTTGATTTGATGTCTGAGATTGCAGATCCTTGTGAAGAATGGCCTCTTAAAAGCCAGACAGCTGCCCTTGTTGCTGAGGTTTTCATTTTGATACTCTTGATTTCATTTGTCTTGCTACTTATTTTATCATAATTTGTAGTTTTGCTGTCAAAAAACTACATTTGGTGATTGTTTTACAGATAATTAGAAGGGAGGATCTTAATCTATGGCAAGAATTGTTTCCATTACTGGTTTCTCTATCTGGCAAGGGTCCTATTCAAGTACATCCCATGTCACCTTGCTTGCAGCATTTTGTTATTGTTGAGCTTGACTTTATTTCTTCTTGTACTGACAGTTTTCTCAAATTTTTCTATCATGCGTCAGGCTGAGTTAGTTTCAATGATGCTGCGGTGGCTTCCTGAAGACATAACAGTTCACAATGAAGACTTGGAAGGTATGTACAGGACTTCCTTTAGTTTGCTTTTGTAGATGTCGGTGTGCCTTTGGTAACTACATAATGGGTGTAATATTTGGACGTTTCCAACTTTGTGAATTTGATTGACTCGCATAATGTAGTGAACTGAGTTTTCTAGTGAAAAAGCCGGTGGCCCAATATTGGTAAGTTCCTGATTACTACAAAATGAGAAGACACAATATTTGATGGGTGGAAGTGCTCTTCATGTGTCCGGCATATACCCCTCCCTCTACAATGTTATATTTTATTCTTAGAATACTTCTCCATATGTGAAATGTTGTGTCCCCTGCTCACATGCATGTTGTTGTATTCAGGTGAACGGCGAAGGCTACTCCTGCGTGGGTTAACACAATCTCTGCCTGAAATTTTGCCTCTGTTGTACACTGTACGTCTCAGCCCTGAACCTCATAACATATTATCTTGTGAAGCATTATTTTTTACGTTGTCATGCTTGTTGCAGTTATTAGAAAGGCACTTTGGAGCTGCTATTGAAGAAGCAGGCAGACAACAGATGGACATTGCAAAACAGCATGCTGCTACAGTAACAGCTACACTGAATGCTATAAATGCTTATGCTGAGTGGGCTCCACTACCCGATCTTGCTAACCATGGCATCATTAATGGGTATGAATCTTTCTGTTCCCTATTATCTGACTTAATTCATTGGTCTTGGTAAATAATTTTGTATACCTGTCAACTGCTAAACAGTTGTGGCTTCCTTCTATCTGCGCGGGATTTTCGTCTTCATGCTTGTGAGTTTTTCAAACTAGTTTGCCCAAGGTATGCAGTATAGTTCTCTAGTTTATTGATGCGTGCTAATGGTTTTATTTTATTTGCCATTGATCAATGGTTCAATGAATTACTTTCATTTGTGACTGTAGGAGGAGACCTGCTGACACATCTGCTTCTGAGTTTGACTACGCTATGAAAAGCATCTTTCAGATTTTGATGAATATATCGAGAGAATTTTTGTACAGATCTGAATCAAATCCTGGGGCCATAGATGAGGGTGACTATGAATTTGCAGAATATATCTGTGAAAGTATGGTGTCATTGGGTTCGTCAAACTTGCAGAGTATTGCTGGAGATGGCACCATACTTCCTCTTTACCTAGAACAGGTAATTAGGCATTATAACAACGTTTAGTTAAGCAGTTAGGATAATACAAGACTTCTCAGGTGAAAAAAGGAAGGCTTCAACTGCAGGACTTTGAAAACATAATTTGCTCAAATCATCTTGAAACCCTAATATCGTATATCACCCAAATTTGTCCTGGTCATGCTTTGACCTGCATCATAAGTTACTGGTTTCTCATTGTGAATCTCCTTGAAATTCCTCAGCCAACTGCCTATCCCCGGCATTATTGAGAACACACTGGGCCTGGTCCTGCCTTGTTAAGATTATTGTTCACATGTTGTCCTTCCCTTCCAATCCATGCTCTAGTCTTTATATCACTTGACCACTGAGTGACATGAAGAGTAATATGTTGATGAGTACATAATTTGGCTTTGTTATGCGGATATAAATGGGGGTAGGAGTTAGTTTGTTAGTTATGATTTAGATATGTGTGACTTGACCGTTAGGCTTTAGATTGTATAAATAAAGGGGCCTAAGACTCTGATTACTTATTTTGTTGCTAACTGACAGTTAATTGAATCTGATTTCTCTTATTCTCCTCTGTTTCCTCTTTTCCCAATCTCTCTCTCTTCCTATCCTTCTAATCTTCTACCTACATTAGGCTTTTTATATGATATTTGTGATCTATGTGTGGTGTATGCAGTGTGACTTTTCTCTTTAGGTCTGAACATGCATAATGCAAGTCAGTGGGGTTTTGGCTTATGTCTTTTTGGCAATTTTGTCATGTGCATTTCTGGGAATGTGAAACTTTTAGGTTACAGTTCTCTGTTTTCCTTGTTAAATTAATATTTGAGGTGTTGAAATGCTGTTTAAGCCATGTTTTGCTTTTTTTCCCCTTCTCCCCCCACCAGATGCTGGGATATTTTCGACATTTCAAGTTTGCAATTCATTTCCAATCCCTGCACTTTTGGCTGGTAAGTTTGAATATATTTATGAAAGCAATTTCTGAAATTGTTTCATAGTCAAGGCAGCATATCAAGTGATTATCTCTTCCTTTTCTCTTCACTGTTTACTTATAGGTGCTGATGAGGGATTTAATGTCAAAGCCAAAAAATTCTGCAAACTCAACTGCGGATAGTTCAGCTACTGGTGGCTCTGGCTCTGGAGAGGGCGAAAATGCAAAGAAAAAGATTCTAAGTTTAGTTAATGACAATTTTTGTGGGGCAATTTTGGATACATCTTTCCCTCGCATGCTCAAGAAAGAAAAGCTTCTTCCTGAAACTGCTGTTTCTTTAGGTGTATTAGAGTTGTGGCGTGATGATTTTGAAGGGAAGGGTGCATTCAGTCAATATCGACCTAGGCTGGTATGTTTTGCAGGCATATATGTTAATATGAACATTCTAATATAGTTCCAGGGAGATGATGGATTATGTGAATGCAGTGATCAATTGTTTGAGACTTTGTTTTGGTGGAGTAAGATGTTCCGTCTTTAAATATTGAAAGCGTCGTTGATGATGCCGCCTCTTCTGTATAGCGTGCTGATTGGCAGATTATTCTTTACTTATTATAGAAGGAACTAGTGAAAGGCTTATAACCACTAAGTGTGGTTTGGTGATGAGAAGCTGGGGTTTTGGTGGCTTGGGCTTGCATTCACACTCACGCTACACATTTGGGATTTACATCTTGATGCCTCTATGCTTGCAATGTTTGACCTAGTGTAGATTTAGAGGAGATTCATAGTTCTATTTAGCGAATATTTAAAGGAGATTCCTAGTTCATGAGTTATAAGAAAGTTCACAGTTTCTTAAATATGTCAAAAAAACTTTAAAAGGGCAGAAAATAAGGTAGAGAAAATTGTGAAATTGAAATTGAATTTTATTTTTAATTCTAGACATTCAATCCAGTACATTTTAGTAAAGGAGGTGTATACACACAATAAAAGAGAAATCAATTTATGGATAAATGTAATGCAAATGATTCAGATTCTGGTTAATGTAGGTATTACTACAAACATTACTGCTGTGATTATGTTTACTCTTTTGATCTTTTCTTGTTACCATCCGATTCTCTTTAGTTCAACTTCTAAATATCTACTACTGGTGAATATTTCTTCATAACAGTTGGAGCTGATTAGGTTTATTTCATCTTACAAACCTCTGATGGCTGCTACTAAAGTTTCGGGAAAAATAAATGCAATTATTATGAACCAGTTGCATTCATCGGCACCGGCTCAGGTTAAATGATTGTTATTCAACTTCTCAATTAAATGGTTGTTAATATTTTAATTTCTAGCAGCTTCATTTCATGCATATGTTATAATTGCTGATCATGGGTTCTGCTTTTCTTACATCAGGACTTAGCTGTGATGGAAAGCATGCAGTTGTCTTTGGAGAATGTTGTTAATGCAGTTTTTGATGGTTCCAATGAATTTGCCAAGGCAAATGCTGAAGTTCAGCTTGCAGTTTGTAGAATATTTGAAGGTTTTTCATTGAATTTTCCATAAGCTATTGCTGCTATCAGTTTTGCTTTAGTGTAAATTCCTTAATAATTCTGGTTATTTTCCTCAAAGGCTTACTTCAGCAGCTTCTTTCTATAAAATGGACGGAGCCGGCCCTTGTGGAAGTACTTGGTCACTATCTGGATGCTATGGGTCCATTTTTGAAGTATTTTCCAGATGCAGTTGGGAGTGTTATCAATAAACTATTTGAGCTTCTTACTTCCCTTCCTTTTGTCATCAAGGTTCCTTGAACAATCTCCTTTCCAACTATACTTTTAATTTTATTTCTGATAAACTACTTAGATTTGCTGGTTAAGACTATATTCCTCTTGGTAGGATACTTCAACATTTAGTGCACGTCATGCGAGACTACAGATATGTACGTCATTTATCCGGATAGCAAAAGCTGCTGACAAAAGCATTCTGCCTCACATGAAGGTACATTGTTTTTTTGTTAAGATGTTTTCTAAGCATGGCAATGAAATGCTAAATGAATGGAACTGGCTTTTGTCCACCTGGCACTAAAACTAAATTTAAAAAGAGGAGGAAAAAGGTTGTTATGGAAATTTATTAATCTCGATAAAATTTTGAATAAATCTCTTCGAAGACTAAGTCGTGATGAGAAACCAGCGCCTTCAGCAACATTGCTGAATTAGCTGGAGTATATTTTATTTGTTTAGTTAATTTGAAGCAGGCAAAAGCGTCTTTTTGGTAATGTATATATTAAAATTGAAAATTTAATGTCTCATCTTTCATAATGAGATTGATTCTGAAGTCAATTAGATCTATTATACTTCACTTATCCTTCATTTGTTTCATTTTTTGTTTTCTTCCTTTTCATTTCTAATGTAAAATATATAAAATATACATTTTATTAACTCCAAACTATTTGGATGTCCAGAAGGTTCATCTTTCTAAATGTGTGTTCCAAGAACATCTTTCACAGTATGTCCATTTTATTATCAGCCTGTTGTTATGTTGCCTGTCTGAAAATGTCAATGTGCTAATTAATTTTGGCCCCTCTATGTGGCAGAAGGCATTCCGTCAAGATTAATTTGTTGAACTTAACTGCTTTTACAATTGGCATAGCTTTGTTTCTCACCAGTCACCACATTGGGTTTCACTTTATACACTTAAGATCATTTTTATACCCTCACGGTATTCTCAAGTTAATATGGGGTATAGTTTGTGAAATTCCAATATTTTTTTAACTCTTTCATTTTTCTGTAGGGCATTGCTGATACCATGGGCTGTTTGCAAAAGGAGGGCCGTTTGCTTCAGGGAGAGCATAATCTTCTGGGTGAAGCTTTTCTTGTTATGGCTTCTGCTGCTGGGTAATCATCCAACGATAACTCTGTATAATATATCTGTTGTACCTTCCCTTACTAGTTATTTCTTAATTTGCACAGGATTCAACAACAGCAGGAGGTTTTAGCCTGGTTATTAGAACCTTTGAGTCAACAGTGGACACAATTGGAATGGCAGGAGAAATATTTGTCTGATCCGCATGGGTTAATTCGCTTGTGCTCAGAAGCACCAGTTATGTGGTCAGTTTTTCATACTGTGACATTCTTTGAGAAGGCACTTAAGAGGAGTGGCATGAAGAAAGCTTCTTGGAATTCAGAAAACAGCTCAACACCAAATTCCACTTCTTCAAACCCGATGGCTTCTCATATGTTATGGATGCTGCCTCCTCTCTTAAAAGTATGTGTACAGCCCTTGAGACACTGGTCATATCAAATTTATTTAGTTGGAAAAAAAAAAGGATCACGCTTGGTTTTGATCTTATCTATTTTTTCGTATTAAGTATTAATAATTGTAGCATATTTGATTTTTCCAGCTTCTCCGTGCTATACATTCTCTTTGGTCCCCGTCTGTATACCAAACATTACCTGTGGAAGTCAAAACTGCAATGAACATGAGTGATGTTGAGAGATTCAGTCTTCTTGGAGAAGCAAACCCAAAATTGTCAAAAGGTGCTTTGACTTCCATCGATGGATCTCAGGTCAATATGAGTAAGGAAGGACATGCAGAACCAAATGAATCTAATATACGAAATTGGTTGAAAGGAATCAGAGATAGTGGGTAAGCATGCATGAGAAGAAAATTATTTATCTGTTGTTCATTATGTACATTTATTTTGCAGTACTAAATCCTTGGCTTATTTATTGATAGATATAATGTACTGGGCTTATCGACAACCATTGGGGATTATTTTTTCAAAATTTCTGATGTGCACTCTGTTGCTGTTGCCTTGATGGAGAATATACAGTCAATGGATTTCAGGCATATAAGGCAGCTTGTTCATTCTATTTTGATTCCTTTAGTTAAACATTGTCCTCTGGATATGTGGGAGATTTGGCTTGAAAAGCTGTTGCACCCATTATTTACCTATGCTCAGCAGGCTCTCAGTTGTTCATGGTCTAGTATTCTACAAGATGGTAGAGCAAAGGTTCCAGATGTTCATGGCATTCTCGCTGGATCAGACTTGAAAGTAGAAGTGATGGAGGAAAAACTTCTCAGAGATCTCACACGTGAGATGTGTTCGCTTCTATCTGTTATTGCTTCTCCACCACTTAATGTTGGACTCCCTTCTTTAGAGCAGTCTGGGCATGTTAATCGTTTAGACACCTCTTCTCTGAAAACCTTGGATTCAGTTGCATCAAGCTCTATGGTTGGGTATGTTATCTTGTTATGGAACTTTTTGCATTTGCATTTGCATCTTGCAATGTTAGCATTCTGGCTTACTTTCTTTCTCACGAGTTTTGTATATGACAGCTTCCTTCTGAAGCATAAAGTTTTAGCACTGCCAATGCTGCATATATGCCTCGAAGCTTTTACATGGACTGATGGTGAAGCTGTGACAAAAGTTTCCTCGTATTGTTCTGTGCTGATAGTTCTATCAATATGGACAAATTGTACAGAACTTGTAGAATTTGTTGCTAGAGATCTTTTTACTTCCATTATTAAGGGTTTAACCCTGGAGTCAAATGCTATAATCAGTTCTGAGTTAGTCAGCCTCTGTCGTGAAATTTTTGTGTATCTCTGTGATAGACACCCAGCTCCCAGACAGGTTAGTTTGTTCTATATCTCATGCTGCCTATGTGATTTAGTATATATTTGCAGAGAAGAGACATCTAAAATATTTCCTTATTCTTTTCAGGTTTTGTCGTCTCTCCCCTCTATCACCCACCATGATTTACTTGCTTTTGAAGAAGCTTTAACGAAAACAGCCAGTCCAAAGGAACAGAAGCAGCATATGAAAAGCCTGCTTCTGTTAGCAGGTGGAAACCAATTGAAAGCTCTTGCGGCTCAGAAAAGTGTGAACGTCATCACAAATGTTTCAAGTAAGTCATTACTTTTTTTTAGAGCCAACAAAGCGATTACATGTCTTTGTACTTCTTTTAACCTCTGGAAGGTAGAGTTTGGCATTTGATAAATTACTTCTTTTGGCCTCTGGATAGTAGAGTTTGGCATTTGATTAATTACTGCAGTTTCTGTTAAGCCTATATCTTGGTAGTAATTGTTTGCTGATGTAGTTTAGATTCGAGGCATCGGCCTCTATCTAATGATTTCTCCTTAAATATTCACTCTATTAAGTCTCTCAATTTGCAACAAAGTATTGAGACTAAGCTTCTCTAAAAGATGGATTAAGTTTGTCTGAGTCTAGGATCTGTGGTACGCCCTCCGGTCCATAATATAGGGCACTTTAACTAATTAACGGGAAACAAGAAGTTGCAGTTAACTTATTAAATATGTCCTAAATTGATTTTTCCCCCCACTTTTACCCTTGTTAAAAAATGTGTTTTAAAATTTAATGAGTAGACAAACTGGAAAATGAGCATTAATTACAGAGACAATACTAGAAAATAAGCATTAATTATCTTATAAATAACTTATGTTTTAGACCAAATTATTCTTGTAGAAGCATCCTATATTATAGTTCGGAGGGAGTATCTACTTCTGCTGGCTAGATTAAACTTTTAACCTGTTTTGCCTGTCATTCAGCGAGGCCCCGCAGCTCATCTAATGCTCCTGAATCCAAAGTTGGTGATGAGGATAGTGTGGGACTGGCAGCTATCTTGTAATATTAATCTGAGCTCATGACAGGGTGTGTACAGAGACGGGCTCATGCTGAGTCTGGGGTTTCTTTGCTAAATTTGGAGGCTACAAACCCCTCTAACCTGAAGTATGAAATTTTTGGGTGGAAGTACGATATTTTGTGTCCTTCCCCTCTTGGCTAATAGAAACATAAAAAGCGGGTCAAATTCTTTATTTGTAATATGTATAGTATATTTCTCATACTGGAACTGCAATTGGCAGTGTGGTCTAATTAATAAATTTTATATAATATTTTCGAGTGTACCCTAGTCCTAAATTTTGCTTGAATTCTATGATTCCTCTTTCTTTTCATGGTTTCTTTATAGCATTAGCAGAAGACAATTTATTTGCAGTTGGATAGAATAATTCCGGAAAAATCCCTTGAAGGATCCAAGTGGCCAAAAAAATATCAAAAAAGTCTTATTAACAACTTTTTCAGTAGGTAATTAATAACTTCATCTATAGGTTTTAACAACTTTTTGAGACATTTTTTATAGTAGAATTTTCTATAGAATTTTTTTGATGTTTTCTTGGTCCTTTGGAACCTTAAACGATTTTCCTCACACCAACTGATCCGGTCTTTTGGGGGGGTGGTGGTGGATCGCTTTGAGGATCCAATATGTCTTACTCCCACCGGAATTGGAGCTTCTACAGTCTTCTGGCGCCTTGAAAGCCTTTTTTTTGTTTATAAAAAGGAAAGTTTAGGTGGAGCTAGACGCCGATAACCTATCAGGGTCAGGGCATGCCTTTATACTCAGAGCGTTTATAGAAGTATTTACAGATCGCCCACCAATAAGACCCTCACATCAACCAATGAAAATTGAACCTCTTCCCTTTTAGGGTGAAGACTGATGCCTTAGTCAATCTGTGTCAATCCTCATTACCCGTCATGAAAGCTAATGCTGCGTCTGCTTGTTGAAATATTCATCTAGTTTTTGATGAAGCAAAATAATTATACTTGATAAATTATGAAAATAAATAATTATTCATCTGTGGCTCGAGTTTAGTTTCCGACCCACGAAAAAATTTAAGTGAAAGCAATATGTTGTTTGAAAAAGAAAAAAGAAAAAAAAGATCTAATAATCATCATGGGGTACATGGAATAATTTTACTTTAAAGAAATAAAAAAAAAAACATGAATGAGGGTGGGCGTTAAACTGTCTTGAGAAAAAAAGAAAAAAAAAAAACAGAATAAGGTATAAAATAAAAGTCATTTTAAATTTTCATCATTATTTTTATTTTTGTCTGGGTGGAAAATGAAAAGGAAACGAATGGTCATATTACTCTTGATAACAATGTATAATAGTTTGTGGGGAAAAAAAACTGTTAAAAAATTACTATGTTACCTACGAAGATGAGCTCCAGGCTAAAATATGGAAATGCAATTACATATTTTAACAGGTCAAAATATTATTATATTTTTACTTCGTAAAATAGAGATAGGGGTGCATATTATGTAAACAGAGAAACATCAATTGATTTGGAATATTGTGAGATTAATGATTTTGAGGGTATAAGTGTCCTGATCTAGTATTTGATCATTATAAAGTTTTCTTTGGGGATAGGATAACCTGTGGGAAAGATCTCAGGAGGCCATTGTTAATGTACTATCCCGAGTCATTTTCACCGGGGAAAAAAACAAAAAACAAAAGAAAGAAAGAAAGAAGAACATGATAAGGAACTCATCTGTTCTGATTTGTATGCGTGATAATAATGACATCTGGATATCTACTAAGATAAGAATAAAATCTCCCATCCAAATCTCCCAAATAAAATTTTCAATTGAAGATTTTTTTCCCTAGTTTTCTCTATTATATAAATAAAATATCTAATTAATATTTAATATACTCCAAATAACTTTTTTGTGTGGTCGATACTGCGGGTAATGTTTTTTTTTTTTTTTTAATTTATACATTTTTGTTGGGCTCCGTGCCACCTTATTTTTATTTCCTCACAAAACAATAGAAAAAAATAAAAAATCATAAATCATAAATGTTCATGATGAATGATAAGATATCAATGAGACACTGACCCTCTGCCGCTTTCATTACGGTGTACGTGTAATGATACAGAAGACTACTTATAAAGGTGAGCTTGGTTGAGTTTCCGTATTAAATATGAAAACAAGTAACCTGCCTGCAACATTCATGAATATGACTTGTGATGTGCCCACGCATAAATCCAATACCCACATCTCCATTCATTATCTTCTTTGCCTGATAATAACACAGATAGACACTGACACACGCCCGGACAGAAAGCGGATATTCTCAGAAGGCAGAGCCTCAGTATTCCTCAGAAATAGATTTGAACCGTCCAAAAATGAATCTAATGGCATAGAGAGATTTTTAAAATTTTTATAAAAACCGCGCGCGGTTTTTAGTACAATGATTTTAGATCCTTAGATCAATTTTTAGACGGTCCGGATCACATGATACTGAAAGATACTGAGAGATCCAATTCTGAAAGAATCCGGTCTCACGTGGCTTTTTGCTACCTATTATCATTTACATAAAATATTCATAAATTATAAACAGTAAATACTATTCATAAATTGTACTAATAAACAATAATGCAATTGCTATGCTACCTACGCACCGTCCGATTTCAAAATCTCAGCTTCTATTTATGTAATGAACGGCTGGGAATGCGTTTACAGTTTAGCGGGATCTGTTTCAATTATGGCTCACGAACTTTCCCTCTCCTGCATCCGTCTGTGTCCTCCGCAACACTTGTCATACGGTTCTCTCCATTTCTCTCTCTGCTTCAGCTCACGATTGCCTTCCATTATCTCTCCATTTTCAGAGCTTTCATCGTCCTGGTATTCTCTGTTAGAACTTCCCTGTAAACGAGATTTCTGAAAAGGACCATCAAAATTCTTTCTCAATTATTATCTCCTTTTTCCGATCACCTTTATCGTGCTTGTGGTTATATTTTATTCTCGCAGCTTTTCCTTCCTTGTTTATGTTATCCATTTCCAGAGCTTTCGCCGTCCCGGTGTTTTCTCTCGAATCACCTCAGAGAGTTGAAGATAATCCAACTTTCGCTCAGTTAGGATAGAGATAGATCCCCTAGCTTTCTCTGTTCGAAGTCTGGGACCGCGTCTTTCTATCCAATTTGATGAAGAGATTCGAAGCCTGTAAAGCCTCTCACAATGTATTAGCACGCTCCTAGAAAACGATTTGGTGAGCAATTTTCTTGTATGCTACGCAGCCATACTAACGAATTATTTGTTTAAATCTCGTTCGCCATTCGTTGTATAAGAATTTCACCGGACTTTGATCTTGTGTGTCGAAGCTTACCAGATGCCTGACTCTTACTTTGCTGCACATTGCGATTTCCTCGTTTTCTTTGTTGATTTCTACGCATGTTCTAGTGACTTTGTCATGAACACCATTTTTTGCCAATGTTATAGAAGCTTATTTGCACAAGTACTTGTATATCGTATTTCGAAGTAGGTCTTGGTTGTAAGATCTTCTCTTTTATCACCGGATATTTAGCTTGCATGTTTTTCTAATTGCAGATGCTTCCTTTGATAAAATCCGAAGGTTATTAAGATGGACAGTCCGGAAACATAGATTTGGAGATTCCAAGTACTGAGTGAATACAAAACTTCGTAACTCAACAATAATTTGAAGGTTTCGAGCTGCCTGTTTCTTTGATTGTCCATTGTAGAGGCCTGACGAAATGGCTTTTGATTTAAGTTCCGTTTTTCCGAAATTGCAACTGCTAATGACTTCCGATCATGCTTCCGTGGTCTCCATGAACCTATTTGTGGCACTCCTGTGTGCTTGTATTGTCATTGGCCATCTTCTCGAAGAGAATCGATGGGTGAATGAGTCCATCACCGCCCTTTTGATTGTGAGTGTTGTCTTTCAATCGAAAATAGCTATTTGTATATAACTGTAATGTTGAGGATGAATGAATTTTTCGTTAATCGTTTTTGTTAGTATTATTACTTTTTTACCCACCTACAATATAATGACTGATATTTATATGAATTGCTGGTAGGGTCTTTGCACTGGCGTAGTCATTTTGCTGATAAGGCGTGGTCGAAGCTCGCATCTTCTTGTTTTCAGCGAAGATCTTTTCTTTATATACCTTCTGCCACCTATCATATTTAATGCCGGGTAAATTTTATCCACTATCTGTTTATCTGATGGGTTTTCAGCATTTGAAGCTGTACTTGTCATTATCTACATGGAACTGATAAACCTGTCACTTTCTTGTGAACCATTCGCTAATGAAAAGATGAAAATCCCATTTTTTTTATATCCGAAAGTGGTCTGAAAACCCAGATTTTCCCTAGTTATATAACAAATATAATAAATGCTGCACACCTTCAAGTTTTTCCCCTTCGAAAGCAATATTTTAGTATAAGCTTTTTGATATTTATGTTTAACAGTTGCGCTTATTCACGGAACATTTTTTTAGTTCTTGTTACATAATTAATGGTGTGGAAACTTTAGGAGCTAAATGCTAATGTGACTTGTTGTAGTACTCTGTTCTTGTGTTTTTGGTTATCAGCTTCTATACCAATGGCTTAAGAATTTGGATTACAATTATGGTGTGCACTCTTTTTACCCTCTCAATAACTTTGAAAAATATTGAATTTTAATTTACTTGGTCATCATCGTTTCTGATTTTTTTGGGGTTGAAACATCATCGTTTCTCATTTACTTTAGTTGATAGGGTAATAGAGCTCAATGGCATTGTGTAATCCGTGTAACCTACTCCATTTGGTAAAATAAGGGATCTTGTTGTTGTTGTTGTTGGTGGTGTGTATGGTAATAGTTACAAAACAGATAATTTGTTTGCGTTTTACCTAACTTGTAAATTTGGAGCATATTTGTGTTGTGAAATACTCCAGATTCAAATGGTTTTCCCGCTTGAAAAATCCACTGCAGCACTCTGTCTTCCCATTGAATTTTGCATTTTTGTCTAGTTTACTGTTAACATAATCGTGTGTAAGGCAGATTCCTGTTATTTTTTTTACTAAACCCTTTTCTGTAATGTAATCCAGGTTTCAGGTGAAAAAGAAGCAGTTTTTTGTAAATTTCATCACTATTATGCTGTTTGGTGCTGTTGGTACATTAATATCTTGCGCCATCATAACTTTTGGTATGTATGCCTTGTTTCTTTACATGATGTATGCCTTGTTTCTTTACATGAATCTGACAGAATAAAGAAATTGAGTAAATTACTTTATCCTCCCCCGACAAACATTTCTCTCTTTTCTATTGTGAAAATGTACACAAATCTTTCTAAAATATGATTGCAATACTCTCAGGAATAACATTCTTATCTATTTTCTTTTTGAAGTTATGTTTTAGATTTTATTTTAGAGTTATATATTTGTGTTGAAGAGTATAAATTTGATGCTAAAGTATACTTTTAAACCTTTAAGTTTTATGTGAGATATACTTTTGGTCTTTTAAATTTATAAAGTATGCTTTTGGTTTTATATTTCTAACACCGTTAATATTGCTAACGGAAAATGTTGATACAACAAATTCAAGTAATGACTGTGTTGTTGACAAAGCATATTTAAGTTTTAATTTTTTAATATAATATATGGGTAAAGGATTTCTCTAGTCACTAGAGATAGAGTTATCTCCAGTGACCCCAAAACTACGTCATTTTGGATTAATGAAGGGTTTTTCTGTAATTTTGTTTATTTTTTAATCATATAAATTTTACTGAAATACCCTTCATTAATTCACCTAAAATTACTATCAAACCCTTCATTAATTCAAAACGACGTAGTTTTTGGGGTCACTTGGAGATAACTCCATCTCCAAAGGACTGGAGAAATATTTTTCCCATAATATATTTATATTATTAAAATAAAATAAACCAACAAATCATTGCGAATGAAATTGAAAATTTTGATATTTAGATTATTAAACTAAATTTTTTAAATAAAATTAAGGTTTTGATATTGACTCCTTCATTAAGTTTATAGATATTTTTCAATTTACACATATTTTAAATTTCAGATTAATAGTATTTAATTACACAATCATCACTTAAGTTAATTTACACGATCATCACTTAAGTTTGTTGCGTCAACTTTTCCTTTAGCAACATTAACGGTGTTAGAAATATAGGACCAAAAGTATTCCTCATATCAACTTAGTGCCCGTTTGGATTAGCAGTAGAAGCTACTTTTCCAACGTGATTTACGGTATATGAGATAAGTTTGTAAGAGGAGTTTTATCTCGACTTGAGTGAATGTGCTTTTCCAACACCAACTCAAACAGGTCTTAAAGGACTAAAATTATACTTTAGCCTAAATTTGACTATTTCTATGTTGATCAAATGCATGTTCAACACTCATTATATGACATGAATAATAGGACAGAGGTATTTCGGTCAAAGTAGTCACATCTGTAGCTTATATTTTGTTGCAGGGGAGGCAATATAGGACATCTTTTGATCTCTGGAGAGGAGTGTAGACTGTAGACTTTTAAAATAGAATCGAGGATTTGTATAACCTGAATACCCCAAAGTGGAGGAGAGTCTAATTCACCCCAAAAATAATTTGGCATCACTGTTTTCTAGCTTGTAGCTGGGCTGGTTTTAAAATTAATATAAAATTTATGTGCAAAGTAGAAATAATTTATCGAATTGGCCATAGCACCATGCAACAAATTGTCTAGTTATGACTAATATTAGATGTATTGTTTCAGGTGTTTCACAAAGTTTCAAAAAGTTGGGCATTGGTTCACTTGATATTGGGGATTATCTAGGTAATTATTTAATTTGTCATTTTTATGCATAAGACAAACTGTCATTCTGTTGATTACTAACTTCCAAAACTTTCAGCAATTGGTGCAATATTTGCCGCAACGGATTCTGTGTGCACATTACAGGTATGGATCAATATATGTTTTGAAGTCTTCCTGGCAACTAAGATGGCATTGTTCATCACCTAACTTATGAATGATTGTGTAGGTGTTAAATCAAGACGAGACACCTTTACTCTACAGCCTAGTGTTTGGTGAGGGTGTCGTGAATGATGCTACGTCTGTTGTGCTTTTCAATGCAATCCAAAGCTTTGACCTCAACCAACTAGACTCTGGAATTGCTTTAAAATTGCTTGGAAACTTTCTGTACTTGTTTATTGCAAGCACATTGCTCGGTGTTTTGGTAACAGTCTCGCTCCTTCTAATTCTCTCATGAACACATGCATGCAAACACTGAATGACAAGATCTATATCAACTATTGGCACGCATATACTTGTTTATGTTGCTTTAGGCTCTGACCTAACGTATCTGTATCACCTTGCAGACTGGTCTTCTTAGTGCTTATATTATTAAAAAGCTTTATATTGGCAGGTATTTTCTTGACGGAATTATCTTGACTATTTCTGTTCCACAGTTATTAGTACCTATGATGGTGATCTATTGTCGTATCCTGTGAAAAATTCTTCTTTTCTTCGAGATTAAAGTATTCATTTGTCGTCCACATTAAATAATATTAATATGATATGATACATAGGTGGTTCTCATAACTCAAAGGTAAACCTTTGAGAAAGGGTTTTCCAACCCCTTTGGGTGACGATAATATGTAAAAATGAAAAGACCATGAATTTGTTAGGTATTGGAGTTTAGAACAATAGCAACAACAAAGTCTTATTCCACTAAGCGGGGTTAGCTACATGGAACACATAGCACCATTGTATTCTATCAATAACCAAATCATTGGATAATTTGTTAACCTAAAGGTCTTGCTCAATAACTTCAATGAGTGTTCTTTCTTGTCTTCTTTTACCCCTATACAAAGGACTCCATAGTCGTTGATCAACCCTCCTCTAGGGCACATGTAATGGTTGTCTTTGAACGTGTTCAAACTACCTCAAACTATTTTCTACCACTTTTTCTGCAATAGATGCCACATCAACTCTTCTGCTTATACGTTCTTACAAATTTTATCTTTTTTTGTATGACCACACATCCACCTCACCATCCTCATCTCGAATCCCCCACTTTATGCTCATGTTGTCTCTTTAAAGCCCAACATTCACTACTATATAGCATTGTTGGTCTTATATCAGTGCGATAAAACTTCTTTTTTACCTTATACAAGGTACTTTTCAATCACAAATAACTTCCCTGTTTAAACCACTTTGCTTGAATTCTATGATTAACGTTTCTATAAATAACTAATAATAATAACTTCCTACATAACAATTATATCTATTTAAATGTATAAAATACTCATCAAATTTCTTCAGTCAAGTTTTTTTTTTTTTAATCATTACATTGGTTCCTTGGGATTTTAATTCGTTGGGGTCAAGATATGTCATTGTTTGTCGTCACGTGCATGGATGTCATCTTGGGGATGAATTTTCTGACTCGGTATCAGTGTTATGTGTGAATTTATTTACTGAGACTTGACAAATTTCAGGCACTCCACGGATCGTGAAGTTGCTCTAATGATGCTGATGGCATACCTTTCCTACATGCTGGCTGAAGTAAGATTTGGAAAGCGTCATTTAAGTGTTTTCCTGTAGACTATCCTCCTTGAGCATCATGTTCATTTAACTTAGGCATATGTATGACAATAACACATCTGCATCTTCTGCAGTTATGTTATCTGAGTGGTATCCTCACTGTATTCTTCTGTGGGATTGTAATGTCTCATTATACTTGGCATAACGTGACTGAGAGTTCCAGAGTCACTACGAAGTACGCTTTTAATCAAAATTTCTCTTGTTATGTATTTCTGTTTATGAGGTAGCAAAACCCTAGCACTTATCAATTCTATAAATATCTCACTATATTTGTTCCTCCAATCGCAGGCATGCTTTTGCAACCTTGTCGTTTGTTGCTGAGACATTTATCTTCCTTTATGTTGGTATAGATGCCCTGGACATTGATAAATGGAGGTTTGTAAGTGATAGGTGCGTCCATTTTTCTCTGACTACCTAATATTCATCAAGACTTTGACTTATGTGCTCTCATGAAAAGTTTAATGTCACCATCTACCTCAACAAATGGTATATTATATAATGAGAATTTTTTCTTTTGGATTTTAAGTCTCCTAATTTACTAAATTTAGGTGCCGGCAGACATGAGCGCATGTTTGGAGTGGGCTGACTGGCATATGCATGTCTCTGTCTTAGGATACTAATTCACTGATGGTTATTTAAGGCTGTAGAATAAACAGAGAATATAGTCTGAATGTCTTGTCCATTCATGTACATAGTATAAGGTATTTATACACAAGAGAGGGAATAAGAGAGTTAATGAGAGTTAATGACTCATTATGTAGATTGATTCCCTAATTACTATAATCCCCGATTATCTCTATAATATCTTTCCTAATATAATATATTTCCTAACCTATAATATATTTCCTAACACTCCCCCTCAAGTTGGAGCATAGATGTTAATCAAGCCCAACTTGTACAAAGATATTCAACCCGAGTCCCACTTAAAACTTTCGTTAGAAGGTCACCCAATTGGTCACTAGATCGCACATGCCCGGTGGAAACAAAGTTCTCCTTGATCTTATCGCGTACAAAGTGACAATCAATCTCAATGTGTTTCGTACGTTCATGAAACACGGAGTTGGAGGCTATGTGTAGAGCAGCTTTATTATCACACCACAACTTCGCGGGTAATGACGTGGCAAGACCAACCTCCTTCATTAACTGGTGAATCCACACAATCTCTTGTGTAGATTGAGACATGGCTCTATACTCGCTTCGCACTCGACTTAGAAACCACATCTTGCTTCTTACTCTTCCACGATACTAAATTTCCACCAACAAACACACAATATCCTGTGGTGGATCTTCTAGTAGCCTTTGACCCTGCATGATCTGCATCACAGAAACATTCAATCTTGTTGTGGCCATGATTCGTATAGAGAATACCACGACCTGGTGAACCCTTCAAATAATATAAGACATGTTCCAAAGCTTCCCACTGAGCAACGGTTGGTGCAGTCATGAATTGACTAAGCACACTAACGGAAAGGTCACATCGGGCGGGTTACCGTAAGATAGTTCAATTTCCCAACTAGCCTACGATATCTCTCGGATAGGCAAATGGCTTGATCTTTTCTCGGATCAACTTTCTTTCGAACATCCTCGGGTAGCTCATCAAACGGTATGCGATCATCCATGTCCAAGAAGGGATTAGGAATCATGGGAACGCTACTCGGTGCTGCTCCGAGTTTCCCAGTTTCTTTTAACATATCAAGAACATACTTCCTCTGTGTCAAAAGGATGCCTTTCTTACTTCTCATAACTTCTATCCCAAGAAAGTACTTCAAAGGACCCAAATCCTTTGTTTGGAAATGAGAATTGAGAAAGGCCTTAAGTGATGAGATTCCCAAAACATTGCTACCCGTAACAACAATATCATCAACATATACCACCAACAAAATCATCCCAAAGATCTCGTGTGCCGATAAAACACAAATGGTCGCACTTACTCGACTCGGACCAAATTTCTTAACCACGAGCTAAACCCGTCAAACCAAGCACGAGGACTCGCTTCAAGCCATATAAAGACCGTTGAAGGTGGCATACCTTCCCATGCTCCCCGAGCAACAAAACCAGGTGGTTGCTCCATGTATACTTCCTCAAGAAGATCACCATTTAAGAAGGCATTCTTAACATCCAACATGAAAGGTCCCAACCATAATTGGCAACCATAGAGATGAAGAGACGAACGAGGACAATTTTGCCACGGGAGAGAAGGTTTCCGAGTAATCAACACCATAGGTCTGAGCATAACCCTTGGCAACCAGTCGAGTTTTCAAACGTTCCAAGGTGCCATCAACTTTTGTTTTGACTATGAACACCCACTTACATCCGATAGCCTTCTTTCCAAGAGGTAAATCAACGAGAGTCCAGGTACCGGCCTTATTAAGGGCCATCATTTCTTCTTTCATAGCAAAGACACCAACCAGGATGGGCTAAGGCTTGGTGGAGATTAGTAGGGACAATAATAGATTCTAAGGAGGCTATGAAAGAACAAGATGTAGGGGAAAGATGATTGTAGGAAGCAAAAGAAGAAATAGGGTAGGTGCAAGATCGCTGACCTTTACGAAGGGCAATGGGCAAGTCAAGAGAAGTAGGAGAGTCGTGCACAAGGGGCTTTCTAGTGAGGGAGAGTCAGACACAGGCACTGGGTCTGGTGTAGAGACTGGAGAAGGGGCAACTACCGGGGGATCAGACTCCAAAGCAGGTACTGGTGGGGCTGGAACCTATTCAATGCCATTACTTGCCTTGGGACGCTTCCGATAAACATGATAGATAGGTGGCTTAGCAGGTTCCGGGTCTGACGCTTGCACTGGTGGTAACTGAATCGTATAGATCAATATATCATCAAAATTATTGGTGATGTCAGGGGATGGAGAAGGAGCAGAGACAAGAAAGAACAGGGTTGACTCATGGAAGGTAACATCTCGTGGACACAAGATAACGGCCGAAGAGTGGGGGAATAACACCTATAACCCTTTTGAACCCTAGAATACCCCAAGAAGACACATTTAAGGGACTTGGGATCAAGTTTGGTAGTAGTAGGACGAACATCACGAACAAAGCAAACACACCCAAAGATCTTGGGGGCAATGGGAAACATAGGATGAGAAGGAAACAAGGTGGTGTAGGGAGTGGCTCCACTAAGAACAGGAGAAGGCATACGATTAATGAGAAAACAAGCACTGGACACAAAGATCAGCCCGAAAGGTTTGGGAACTGTCATTTGAAACATGAGAGCTCGGACCACCTCTAATAAGTGCCGGTTCTTTCTTTCGGCAACACCATTTTGAGCCGGTGTATCTCGCACACGAGGACCGATGAATCATGCCATTTTGGAGCATATAGTTTTGAAATTGGGCGAGACAAATATTCTTTAGCGTTATCACTCCGTAAAGTTTTTACGAAACACCAAATTGAGTGTTGATTTCAGCACGAAATGACAAAAATGAGAAAACACCTCGAACGATTTTTCATTAGATAAAGCCAGGTGGTTCGAGAGAAATCATCAACAAAAGTAGCAAAGTACCGAAAACCGGACTTGGACTCAACCGAACACGGACCCCAAATATCGAATGAACTAAATCAAAAGGGGACGCAGCCCGTTTATTGACGCGAGGTGCCGATGAACACGGTGATGTTTAGCAACCGACACGACTCACACTCTAAAGAAGACACATGCTGAAATTGAGGATACAACCTCTTTAAAGATGACAAAGACACATGACCTAACCGACAATGAATGTCAAACAAGGAGGGACCACCAGAGCAAGCAATGGAACGCGGTACCCGATTATCAAGAAAGTAGTGGCCGCCAGATTCATACCCCCTACCAATAATCCGCTTCTTCGTAAGATCCCGAATTAAGCAATGGTCGGGGAAAAAGTGAGATGAAACAGTTTAACCGACGAGTAAGCTTACTAGGAGATAAAAGGTTAAAAGCAAGATCGGGAACATTAAGAACGGATGATAAGGAAACAGACGGAGTTGGTGTAACATTGCCGATCAAGAACACGGGTGTAAGAACCATTGGCAATTGTAATTGAAGAAGGGTTGGCATAAGGTGCATAAGAAGAGAACAAATGATGGTTACCTGTCATATGGTCAGTAGCCCCGGAATCGATGATCCATTTCGAAGAAGAAGTAGCAAGGCATGAATCAAAGTTACCTGTAGCAAGTGTAGTTGGTGGAGATAGGGTAGGATCAGAGACATTAGAGGATTGAGCCATATGAGCAGACCAGCGTTGCTTTTGGTGCAACTGTTGCAACTTACGACAGTAGCGTTTCGTATGACCGGGTTCCTTACAATAATAGCGAGACAATCCCACTAGCACCAAAATTGGGAGGATTATTCTGACCGGGCCTTCGGGGGCCGCTCCTAGACACCGGCATGTAGGGGCCGGGGTTCCTAGGAGCCGGAGTAGCAGAAAACGAGATTCGGTGTACCATGTCCATGGCGTGAGGAAACCCGGTTCTAAGTGTCGCTTGGACCTTGACCAGCCTAGGGCACTAGCATTAGGATTGGAAGCCGGGTGGGCTACACTGTCGGCACGCAACACACGAGAATACACATCCTGGAGCGAAGGAAGCTCGGAACTAGATAATACCTGAGATCGTACGGTCTCATAAATTGGGTCAAGAGCTGTAAGAAAACTGATAATCGCCTGTTTCTCCATATTATCAATTTGTACCTGGAGGTCAGTCGTTGGTGGCATTAACTGCCGCATTTCCTCATACATCTTGTTGAACTCCATGAAGAAATTCTTCGGAAGGGCGACCATGCTTTGCTCGGCCGATAGAACCCTTTACAAACCTCATGAATACGAGTAATGTTCCCTTTCCCGAATACAAGAACTCCGATAATTAATAAGTTCTTTAACGGTGTTGCAATGACTAACCGAAGGAAGAAGATCCCCTCAATGGAATTTTTAATCTGCAAGAAGAGCCCGACATCCGCCCGAGCCCATGTCATCTTAGGATCATCCTTAGGAGGCCCCTCAGTTAAATGGCCCTCCTTCTCAATACTCAGTAAATGCATACGGATGGTTTTGATCCAGTCCGAATAATTTGTCCAATTCAACTTATGATCAGTAATCTTGTTTGAAACAGGGACCATCTCAGTCATCGCACTCGGTTTAGTTTCAGCCATAAGAAATAACCAGCAAACACACAAGGGAAGTACTTGCAAAATAGCAACAAGAAGCAAACCCAACGTCGAAAATCCACTCAAACTACCAAACAGTGACAAGAGGCCACACAAGGACCACTTCACCAAGAACCAGAGACCACAAGAGGAGGCCTCCAACCAAAAAAAAGAAAAGCAAACGAACCTTGTCAATAAGGAAAGCAACGTCCAACACAAAAACCGATGTGGAAGAATCAAAGACAAAACCAAAATAATCCAGCGCCGTGAAAGAGAAGAAAACGGAAAAGGAAAAGAAAAGAACCAGATCTGCAAACTACCTCGGATGAGCACAAAAACCACCAGGAATGAACCGGGTTTACGAGTCGATCACAAAAAGGAAGCGCGCCGCAAAAGTCACCGGAGATAAGCCCCACGCCCGCGCGTGTAATTTCCGGTGAGTGTCGGGTGGCGTGAGCTCACACGCGCCGTCAGAAGGTGATCGGACCACCTGGGAAAGGCCGATCGGAGGGTGGAGACACCGTTGGTGTGGCGTGTGTACCGAGGAGGCACCAAACACAGAACTCGAACACACTCACTCTCTCTCACTGTGACGCACAGATCGGACAGAAAACGAAGATTATTGAAGAATTAGCAACTTAAGATCTAACCTGTACGCTCTGATACCATGTAGAATAAACAGAGAATATAGTTTGAATGTCTTGTCCATTCATGTACATAGTATAAGGTATTTATACACAAGAGAGAGAATAAGAGAGTTAATGAGAGTTAATGACTCATTATGTAGATTGATTCCCTAATTACTATAATTCCTGACTGTCTCTATAATATCTTTCCTAATATAATATATTTCCTAACCTATAATATATTTCCTAACAAAGGCTATTCAATAATTTCATTGATATAGCTGCTCCACGGGAATAGCCCATTGTCGTCTTTGCTTCAAGTTTTCAGCTTTTGTTTTGGCCATCTCAGCCTCAAATTTTTAATTTTTTCTCAAAATAATAACCATTTTTGGTACAAAACAGCTCATTTGCGACACTTGTTTCTGCAGCCCTGGAAAGTCAATAGCAGTGAGTTCAGTGTTGTTGGGTCTATTACTCGTTGGAAGAGCAGCTTTTGTTTTTCCCCTATCCTTCCTCTCCAACTTGGCTAAAAAGTCGCCAAATGAGAAAATCAACTTCAGGCAGCAAGTATGGCCGTATTTCTATAGCTCAATAGATATTTTATTTCCAGATATTCATGGATAACAAATTATGCTTAAACTTTCTTATTCTAGGTGATCATATGGTGGGCTGGTCTGATGAGAGGTTCTGTTTCAATGGCACTCGCATATAATCAGGTAGGAACAAGTCCAGTTCACCATTAGGGGATTATTTTCTGCTAACATTGAATGAATGATCACTGAAGAAAGGCTCTTACATGGAGAAGTTGATGTGTTGACAAATACTACTAAATGCAGTTCACCATGTCAGGCCATACTCAATTGCGATCCCATGCAATGATGATCACTAGCACAATCACAGTTGTGCTCTTCAGCACAGTGGTAAGATATCTTCCATGTTTGTGTTCATTTTGTAGTTCATCCTGCCAGTTCTTTATGTATCGCTGGACCTTAGCTCATTTTTCATTACTGACCACAATTCAGCTCTTCCCTGAGTCACATATGTGGATTAATGAAATAAATTTCCCTAGAGATGGTACTGACGTAGTTGAATACTAATCCCTCAGGTCTTTGGTTTAATGACTAAGCCACTCATAAGGTATTTGCTGCCTAATGTTAAACACACAAGCAGCGCGGTCACCACGGAATCAAATACTCCGAAATCTCATACCGTGCCACTTCTTGGGGCTTCCCAAGATTCCGAAACTGATATTGATGGAAATTCACTTATTCGTCCAAGTAGCATTCGTTTATTACTCACCACTCCTACCCACACAGTTCATCGCTACTGGCGTAAGTTTGATAACGCAGTCATGCGCCCAGTTTTTGGAGGCAGGGGTTTTGTTCCTGTGGAGCCTGGCTCACCTACTGAACCAAACGGTCACCAGTGGCAATGAGAATAAAGCCAAGTAACTTGTATAATATATCGCGTGCTGTGTAAATTTTGTGGATATCATGTATTTTATGTATTTGTTTATTTTTTTGAAGCACCTCTGTAGCGATAAGGCCGTGTATCATAGGCATCATCTCCTTGAAAAGCCAGAAAATTGTAAATCAGATTCTCCGGCGCACTATGGTTATCACATAGCATTAAGTTTTGAGAGTTGAAATGAAATGAGTGTTTTCCTTTCAAAATCAACACGGTACTAGCAGCTGCCGTATTCAGTGGGTCAAGTCTGTGCCGGACATGCTTAAGGAGTGATGAGGGATTAGATATCCCGGCGGGGGGAGGGGAGTGTAATGTGTTTGTTTTATTTTTCAAAGACGATAAAGCTTCACGCATGAAATCACCAAGCCAACTTGGTGCGCACCTAAATCCCAAGCTAAATTAAATTATATCAACTTATCTTTAATATAAAAGCTAGTTGACTAATTTCAATAGATTAAAGAAGTTATTTATTTATAATAACTATAAATTGCTTTTCTTAAAACGTCATCTTGGGGGGGGGGGGGGGGGGGGGGTTATAAAATCAGAAAACAGTGGATTGGGATCTTATGTTGAAAATCAAATCAAATCTCCAACTAGTTGGTCTATGAAAGACAACAGATAATGCATGATTTTGATGTACAAGACTCTGAGATAATTGTATAATGTAGTCATGCTAAAGCAACATACCAACTCCCAAAAGGATGGTCAGAATCTCCCACAACTTGTCCCCTTTGATTCTATATCCTGATATTCAACGAAAAAGAATCTAATTTAAAGTAATTACAAAAACTGGCTTGATTTTTCAAGATCATATTGAACAATGATAAAACAGAAATACGACAACGAATCACACCACCCCTCATACCAAATAGCCCCTTAAATTGACTCAGTCAACCATAAAACTGGATGGAGAATAAGTGGATTCCACGTTAAAAAAAAAAAAAAAAATTAAATTAAAAAAAGACAGTTTGGACAAAGCTAACAAAATTATTAAAATTGGTCCGTCTTTCAAAAATTAATTTGTTTTTTGGGGCAATTTTTTGCTGTTAATAAAATTACACTTTAACCTTACCATACCTTTTTGTTTGTTGGGTTATGATATTTTTACTATCAATTTTATGTCACCATCAAGTTACTACCACTTTTTCACCGTTAGATCAGGATCTCAAGAGGAGAGAGAAATGATAAAGGTATATGATATTCTAATCAAACGGTGAAAAAGTGATAGTGACTTCGTAGTGATATTAAATTGATAGTGATAATATCCTATCATTTGAGTTGAGATTAAAAAAAAATACGATCACATAATCGAAATAAAGCTCTAATACACAGAAAAAGCCGCCATTGTTAACCCAAACAAATTACGCTAAAACTAACCATGACTTCGAAAGCTAATCAAACGATAAAACGCGAATTCCCCCCGAATTCCCCTTTCTGGCTTTCTCGACCACAGTTCAATCGAATTCGGATTAGGGTTTATTGTGTGATTTCAATCAAACTGATTTGCTTGTAATCTTGGGGCGAGTTTACAGAGAAATGTTTTCAGTGACGATGATAACGCAAGCCTCGAATTTTAATTCAGTACAATCCGATGCTTCCGCCCCCAGATTTTCTGATTGGTTTCTGGAGTGTCATGGGTTCTGGCACAATGCGGCTTTGATCGTTGCCTCGTTTCTTTTCGTCCTTTACTTGGCAACCCAATCCAAGAAGAGCTTCTTGAAGTTTTCACATGGTCGCTCCAACATTATAATATCATATTATGGATGCCTTTGGCTTGTTAGCGTCCTCAATCTTGTTTGGTGTTTTCTTCAGGTTCGTTCTTGTAATTTAATGTCCCCATGGTTTGTTCGTTATTTGGTTTCTTGTGAGCTGCGAAGGGTTACTTGAATAATTGATACCCTTTCTAAGCATAGGCCCATGCAAGTTTCGGTGTAATTCGTCTAGAATAAATATGAGGTGATCGAAATTAGGTTCGTTTAAATCTGGACAACGCTTTCATGGAACTGATGTCTATTTCTCGCTGGGCTCTCTTATGCTGCACATAAGCGTTAACACCTAACACCATCCCCTGTTTTTCACTAAAAAATGCACGCACATTTGGCTAGTGTTCTATTTATTTTTGCTCTCTCTGCTTAGTCTTTTTAAAATAGGAGTGGTGAAAGCAAATTGGAAATTCACGTCCTTCATAGCAAATATTATTGTAAAGAGAATGACAATTTAAAACCTTATATAAAGACCTCATCACAACTTAAATTCCCGAATTTAGTGCTTAATTTCTCATATTTTGGTACTCAATTTTGTTAAAGTTCAACTCTTTCTCATGAGGTCCATAGTTGCCATTCTCACAAAGAACTATTCTCTAAATGCTTATACAGATTGCATCAATATTTCTGTATGATATGGTGGCGATGTGTTTGTTATGTTGTTTCAATGATTTGATCAATTTCTTGTTAGCATATAACTTTGTCAAAAGAAGCTTTATTAGTTATTCTCCGTTGCTGTCATGATATGTAGAGTGTTTATGTCACTTTAGTTGATATAGAGAGTTAGAAACGCTTTTCAGTTCATATATTGTGGTGAATCCTACATGTGGCAGACCTAGAGTTGTTATAATGCTGCATTTTTGTGTACTATTATCCACCATATCATGACTCTTCTGTTGACTCAGGTGTGGGAGTGCACTCCTGGGAAAGAGTTGGCTTGGAACCTACTATCATTGTTTACTACATCTGGAATGCTGTTTCTGGAAGTTAGCTTGTTGGCTTTTTTACTTCAGGGAAATATAGCGAGTGACTCAGAAGCATTGACCCGGACTTTTGGTATCTCAGGGCTTATTGTTGGTTTGGATATATCATTGAAGGTATTTCTTTGATACTCACTATAATACGCCTTATGGTTTTTCTGACTATGTTCAAAATGTGATCAGCACTGGAAAGAAAATGAACACTTTTCTTTTTAGCAGGTCTTGTTTAGCCGTAAACCTAGTATCTATTTTTACGTAGTGAATATGAATGTGAAAAGGTTTTGCATTTCTATCTTCTTTCCAGAAAAAAGAAAGGAGATTGTGGGTTCCATTATTTAATAGAGAAATCGTTTTGCCTGTTTTCAGGCTATATATCTGTTTGGATTTGGGGTCCCATTATTCATCGACAGCAGTGAAAATAGCCATCATGTGAAGTGGAATTTGTGGGTTGTCCACAAGCTGTTGCTCACCGCCGTTTATGGCTTCATATTGTTTATGTACCATTCCAGGTGGAGAGAAAGGCTGCCTGGTGAGTTACTTTTGTGGATCAGCATTTCACTTCTTTCTATAATCTTTCATGATTGCTGAATTTTATTACCTTTCTGCAGCTAGGCCTGCGTTTTACAAGTATATTGTGGTCATGTTCATCTTGAATGCAATTGCACTCTTTTCATGCGGCCTCATGGGAAATGGTGCCGCTTTTGGTTTCTGGTTAGTGTTTTTCTTTGGCATATTTTGTAGCCTTGTTTTTTTTAACCCCATCGTCTTTTTCTAATGCTCTGTATTTATTTGTTTTCACAGGCTCTATGTTGCCACCGTTGTCTGTTACCATGCCTTTTATCTTCCTCTTCTGTATATAACATTTCTGGCAGACTTTTTCCAGGTTAGAGTGCCTCCTCATTTGATCCTGTGACTTGTGTCTTATATATGGTTATGGATAGTCTTGTGTTGTGCTGACTGATTGTTATAACTTGTCTTAATTATAGGAGGAAGATATGCATTTTGAGAACATGTATTACTCTGAGATGAAAGATGCTGGTTTCTTCGATGCTGGTTGGGAGTGATGTAATATAGAGTAGGATATGACAATACCTAATTGATGGACATCCGGTTCACCGAAATATGTAGATAACTGTATGTATCTGGTATTTTGTATCGCATAATCATTTAGAAAAGGACGAACGTTACTTGACAGCACAACCCTCGAATGAAAGGCTCGTTGGCAAATTGCTCTGAAGAAGACGCCACTATAAATTCACTTTGGTCTGTTAACCATATTTGAGGGGAAAAGAAAAGAAAGAGTATATCACCCCCAAAAAAAAAACATTATCTTAATTTCGTCACAAAATGCTAAAGGCAAATGAAAGAAGTTTACCTTCCCGTCCATGTTCAATAGAACCTGTATTTTTGTTGATAAAATGACAATATATAAGGAAAACATAAAATGTTACATAAAAAGCTTGTCAAGTGGGTCTAGATCCTGGAGCAAAAAAAATTGGGTCTAGATCATAGCCCAATTGAGAAGCCAGGTTCCAACTAGAAGAAAGGGAAACAAGTAGCTTAACAAAGAACAAAAAACAGTCATATAAAAAAAAAAAAAAAAAAAAAAAAGTGTCATATCAAAAAAATAACAAAAAACACCAACAAAACCAGGAAAAGGTTTATAAGAAGCCCAAGCAAGGATCAGCATGGCCACCAGCCATAGCTGAGGTGTCTTCTCATACCAACTGCAGCTCCACTGAGGCAAGCACCAATAAGCGTCCCAAAAGGTAGAGAGAGCGTAAACTCGACTATGTTGAAGGAACAGGGGACTTTTGCACTACGGACCACCGCCAAACGGCAGCGAAAGCCACATAAAGGGGGTGCATCAGGGCAAAATGAAGCTGAGCTAAAATTAGAGCTGGGAAATCGGGCCACGCCCATCGGGCCGGCCCGTTTAAGCCCTGATCCTGTAGCGAGGCTTGAAAAATAAAGATGAAATTTGAAATTGGCCAGAGGCCGAGAACTATCGGTCCACGTTAGGCGCTTCTTATCAGATTTTCATTTTTTTAAAAAAAAAAAATAGTCAAAGAGTGAATGATAGCCTTTTTCCCTGAAGTGAAGCAATCAAATATCATGAAATTGATGATAGTGTAGAAGGTGACAATTGACAATGATAATAGTATGCTTTTATATTTTATATGAGTTATTTAATGTTGCTTAGTTTAATCGCTTCTACGTTTTATGTGAGGCGATTATGGACAATGGTTTGTTTTTTTGTTACGAATTAATGAATACCTTTATTTGTTGGATGATTTGTATTGTTTAGATATTAATGTTGATAATATTTATTTGATAGATTAGAACTTTAATAGTTGCAATTTACTAATTATATTTCTTTAGAAAAAACCCAAGAAAAAATAGTTAAAATTTTGAATAGTAATTTTTAGAACACGTAGAGTGACCAAATTTTTTATCAAAAGAACTTTGAAAAAGCAGGATGTTTTCTTTATTAGAGCGCTTGTAGGGCGGCCTGTCGAACCCGGAGCCTGTAGGGCCGGGCCGGCCCTGATTCCCAGCTCTAGCTAAAATAAGTAGCTGACCTGATATCACAAAGACAAAAAACCAAAGAGCAGACGTGCCATAAAAAAACACAAAGCGTCGAAGCTACTGTAGAACTACCCATTCTACAGTAGCTGAAGAACCAGTCCATCATTCCTCCGGCCGAGCCTTTTTGACCAAAGGCTCGCAAAACCACAGAGAAAGAGAATCTTCAACATCCAAGGTAACCTATCCATGTTCTTTGACAAGTTGAGTCTGAGCACGACGACGTTTCTTACTTGCCAGTTGCCATGGTGCATAGAAGTAATCTTCCAGGGACTCTCCGGCGATGAAGGATGAACACAGGACCACAATGAACGGAGGTCCATCTCATTATAGCACACAAAGCGACAATGCTTCATGATGTTATACCCGAGATTTAGAGATTTCGTAAAAAGAAATAGCAGCCAACTCAAGCTCTTTAAGTCAAGGGGACATGATTTTTAAGGCGAGATTTAGCTTTTGGAGAATAAGTTTTCGAACTTACAAGGTAAAATAGTTTTTTTAAAATAGCTGTTTGCATAATAGATTATTGAAAAACGTAACTTTTATAAAATAATAGTGTTTAGATATTGTTATCAGAATAGCTTTTTCAGGGTCAATTTTACCAAAAAGCACATTAACTTTTAGTAGAATTCCATATAAAATTTTAAATATTTTTAACATTAAATTTCATAATAATTACAAAGAATTATATAAATTTGTGTACAAAATTAAAATACTTTAGCGTATAATAGAATATTATTGCAAAAATACTTCATGATCTTGAAAATTTATTTTAGGATTTTGAAAAAATATTTCAGACTGACTAATTTTGAAAAAATATTTCTGGGTATAGACAGAAACTAAAAAGATACTTAAGGTTACAATATTAGTATTGAAAAAATACTTAATGATCTTGAAAATTTATTTTAGGATTTTGAAAAAATATTTCAATGTACTGATGTGAACTAAAAAGATGCTTAAGATCTTGAAAATTTATTTTAGAATCTTGAAAAATATTTCGAGAATACTTGATGTGAACTAAAAAGATGCTTAAGGGTACAGATTGGCACCAAAAAAATACCTCATAATCTTCAAAATTTATTTTAGGATCTTGAAAAAAAATTGGGTATTGATTGATCTTGAAAAAAATATTTCAAGGTACTGACGGAAACTAAAAAGATATTTAAGGGTACTGACTGGTAGTAAAAAATACTTCATGATCTTGAAAATTTATTTTAAGATATTGAAAGTAATGACTGATCTTGAAAAAATATTTCAGGGTACATACATATACTAAAAAGATAATACTGACCGGTACTAAAAAATACATCTCATTATCTTAAAAAATTATTTTAGGATCTTGAAAAATTATTTCAGGATACTGAATAATCTTAAAAAAAACTTCAGGGTACTAAAAAAATACCTAAGGATTCTTACTAATATTGAAAAAAGATTGATGATGGTAGAAGAGAGAGGGGGGAAAAAACAAACAAACAAGTTTTTCCCAAACCTAGGTTGTGGCCCCAAAACTTAGATTTGATGGCAAAATATCTTCTGGACATTTTTAAGGGTATTTGCAAAAAATTTGCCAAAACCAATGATTTATTTTCAAAACTTAGGTTTTGAAATTTGCCAAACAGTTCCTAATTTGATTGTGATTGGGGCCGCAGAAAGGAGATGGCCTATTACCAATGTGACACTCAAGTTTAAATCTCTTTGCATCACAAGTAGGCTTCTCAGCAACAACCCTCCCTTGCTTCTTTGTGGCAACATTCCTAACGACACCTTAGGACTCGTTTGTTATATGGATTTCAAGCGATGGAAAGGGAACTTAACAGGGTTCCCTCTGAAAATACATGTGTGGCACGCACGTCTTCCATCGAGATGAGTTCCCGCACAGCTGAAACTTCCCTTAAACGTGGGAACCTTTAATCCCTTCGAAAGTGGAGGGAAAGTTAAAATGTTCTTGGGAGAGTAAAATATTGAGACCTAAAAGCCCCTTGAAAAAACAAGACCTATTTAAAATGATGAGGGAACAACGAGCTTGACGAAGGACTCAGTGAAGAAGGTTGCAGTGATAGTGGACGTTAGAGGTGAAGGAGAAGTTGAACCCAGTGGGAACTGAGCTGGAATCGAGGTAAGTATTCATTTGCTATGAAATTAAGTATGATTTACCTGTTTGTGTGTATTGTCGATGCCCTGGTTTACACACATCATCACGTAGGTGGGCTGTTCATAAGAGGTCTCCGGCAAAGAGGAAGAAGAAGAATAGGGAGAAATTATTTTATCTTTTATGTTTTACGTTATATGTAATGAGTCAGTATAACATTTTTTTTTATTTCTATTGTTGTTATGAGTCTTGCTTAACTGTTGCTGATCTGGTTTACATTCTGTCATGGGAGTTTGAATGGTGATTTTTGGTTCAAACTTCAACTTCTGTGTCATTTTGCAGTTCGAACTATGTTGTTTAGTTCGAACTTCAACTTCTGTGTCATTTTCTTTCCTATTCCTTTGTTAAGTATTCATTTCCTTACCAAATATCCTCCTTTACAGTGTTCTATTTCTTCTTCTCAACTTCCATTTCATTCACTTTGTGTAGGGTTTCTGGTCCATCTCTTCACGTTTTGCTCTTCCTCTTTTCGACTGCCATTTCACTTTGCTTTTTTTTTTTTTTTTAAATTAAGGGACATTCGGGAATTTCACCAAACCTTCCTACTTAACCAATACCAATTCTTCAGGCAAAACATTTCATTTTCCCTCAACTAACTTCCATTCCCTAGTATACCAAACAGGTCACATTTTTAAAGTTCCCTCCTGATCTTCCTTTCCTTTCACTTCCATTCCTTTCCTTTTCTTCCTCAAATCTTCCGTGTAACAAGTAAGGCTTAGGGGAGGCACTCACAAGGACCTTCAAGCTTGAGTCTTCAAGTTTAGCCTCAGTTAAGGAGGAGTTAGCAGAATCCACATGATTAAAGCCGCGATCGACCTATGAAGTCCCATCAAACCCTAAGTCAGTAGTTTCCCCCCCTAAGTTAGTAGTTGGCCCTTGTGCTTGAAATTCAGATGATGAAGTAAGGCTCGCAGGTTCAGGAGATGAACCCAACTCATGATGCTCAGTCCAAATAATAAGTCCAATTTTGTGAGAGAAATGATATCCAACCCAGTTAGAGCTATTCATGTCGACTTAAGCCCAAGAACTTTACTCCGAAGTCCACCTTCAAGTGCCAACGTGGAGCAACGACCATGTGAGTGTCCAAATTGACCACAACGTCGACAAAATCGACCGACATGCTCCATGACATGAAGAAGGTGTTAGTATTTAGGTGTCCTATAGACAATCTGTAAGGATAGATCAACATCATTTCTACGTTGTAGTATTTCGTCATTAATAAATGAGCATATTTTATCTTTATCATATTTATGTCTCGCGTTTATTTTAAGGTAAATATGTGTTTGAAGATAAAAGTCCTAGAAATAGAACATGTGTAATACCCCCAATTTCTAACAGTTATAATAACCTAAAATTTAAATGATTTTCATAAATGATTCATTGTAATTCGAAATAAACAACCTTGGGGAGTGTTACCGCCACACTTGTACTGGGACAAGTGCAATGCTACCTTATTACATTAACAGAAATCTAAACTTAAATAAATGTGTTTTATTCCAAAGAAAGAAAATAAAAATAAAACTAGCTAGGTTCATTGAAGGTTCTTCCTCACTTCCTACTGCTAGCCCAACTCTTACACCTGTTTCACTGAAATTCTGCTCCCCCGAAGGATCATCGCAGCCCATGAATACAAAAATCAGCAATTGCTAGTAATTCTAATAAAACACAATTTAAATGGCACAGATATGTTAATCAAGCGAATATATATATAAATCATAAGGTAATTGCATCAAACATTATTCGTCATCTTTTTAATTTATTTAGACCTAGGAAACCCCGCTTACTATTTAGTGGGAAGAGAACCATGGTAGACCCGGAAACCCGCGGTCTATCCCGTGACCCGAAAACCCCGCTCCACAATTAATCAAATTTGGCATCAAGTATTTCTTCCTAGTGTGCACACATCTTCCCAAAGTTGCTACTAGTGTCCCGAGAAACCCTGCCAGACACCACTTTGGGAAGAACGGATATCATCGGTTCACATCAAATAATATATCGAGGGCATAAAGCCCGATTGTGTTCATCACTTTGGGAGGTACCATCCCAAAGCTATCCTCCCACTGTTAAGTTATTTAAAATACACACATAATAAACTCCTAAATTATTTCTATTATTTACTTATCTTTTATGTATTTTATATTATTTTAATTAAATATAGATATAAGGATATTTTGACCTAAAATCTGTTGGTATCTTATCTTATTGCGCAGGAGATATTATATAAAGAAAAAGAAAAATCAAATAGTAAAAGAAAAATAACGTGGACAGACATGTGCAGGAGTTATTAATTATAGTATTGCACAAGAGTATAATATATTGCAATTTATTGCACAAGGGTATAATATATTGCAATCACAAAAAAAAGTGACGCACAGTTTTAATGGCTTCCTAATTCATCCAAAAAAATGATGCACAGGGGAAAATTGATTCAATCATATAAATGAAATTGAAACACGCTGACCGAGGCAAATCAATTGTATTCAATTTGTAAGGAAAAATGCACAGGCATATGTATATCAAGCACGCAAGTCGAGAAGAAGAAATCTGTATATATTCAATTCAATCACCTAAATGGAAACCCACGGCTATGCAACGCAAGGCATCTTATATTCAATATTAACCACTTTGCAGAAGGATACTCGCGTAAATCAAAAAGAAGGAAAAAGTATTTGTACATGTATTCTAGGAATTAGGATTACCTATCAAAATTTACATAAAACTAACCTAAGACTCATGGGATTAGAATTACCTGGTCTCCGTGTTGCTAACCTCCTAGGAGAACAATTGACGAGAGTACGGAACGAGGGTGTAGTAGCGGAGAAAAGTTTAGCGGCGAATAAAATATCAAGTGTTTTATAGGTTTAAGCGGTCAGACCTAAGTTTATAATTAAAATCTAGGGTTTTAATTATGGGCTGAGCCCTTTAATTATTCCTAATTAATAAATCAACTATACAAACATTATAAATTTCTAGATTTTAATATATTATTATTATTATTTTTCTATTATTTTAATCAGGGGTATTACAACATGTGTTATTCTTGAGGATCAATGATAGAGATCATGATCATGAGGACTTGAGAACACTAGATATCTATTGCCTAAAAATTGTTCCTAATCTTGAATCACCAAAAAAGGCATTGATGATCTCAATAAGACTAATACGACATCGTTTACTTGTATAGAGATACAAGGTAGGGACCTCATGGAATACATGCATGGAGATGTCTTAGCCGATGTCATGGGTGGATTTTTTGGAGAATAGATAGCACTGAATTGACACACCGAAAGACTCCACAAAGTTTCATTGTAGAGAGTATCATTGGATATGTAAAGTCTCTCATCATTTGGTAGTGCGGATAGTTTTGGACTTAAGGATGTCATCGAATACTATGTCCTAAGGTTATACTTTGACCATATAACTTTATCCACCTGAAAATGGGGAGAACAGTGTACTCTTGGGTGTAATTCGAATACATGAGTATAGATGGACATACTGAGAGGACTCATAGTCCCCTACAAGGGATTAGTCATTCATAAGACCGGTAGAGCTTGGATAGCTTTTAATTAACTCAGGAGACTGTGCGCACAACAAGTGATCATAAAAAGTCATGATCCATTATAGAGTTAATATAAGAATATTTATAGTTCTATGAAATAGCTACATTTAGTCAATTAAGAGAGATGATTCTCTATATTTGCTCTCAACTAAATGTGAATGACGATGTGAGGGATGATGCCTGCACGGTATCCAAATATGAAAGGTAGATCACTTGATCAACTCAATTAGTTCTAGGGTCACAGAGCATTGCTAGTGTCTTATGAGGTCATTAAATAAATTGAGCCCGTTAAAGGGGTTTTAATTGGTCCAAGTTTATTTATGTCAGTGACTAATTAGGCCTAATGGTTCACACACAAAGGTTATTTCCGATTGTTTAAAATTAGCAAACTTGGGCCAATAATTGTTATTGGGCCTTATCAAGAGTAAATGTGCATTTGAGTTGAAGTGGGACTCCAAGCCCAATGAGGAGAAAATGGCGTCATATATTGTGTCTCCAGTGGGAAATCAGTTTCTCCATAAAAGAGCCCAAATGTGTTGGAAGACCCAATGGGTCTTGGGCCAAGTTGAATTTGGAATTCGAATTTTGAATTTAAGTTTAAAATTTAAATTTGAATTATAATTCAAAAGGTTAGGTTATAAAATATAATTCTGAATTATCTAATATATATATATATATATATATATAAAGATCCAATAATGATTGGATGAAGATAAGAAAAATAATAAATGGGGTTTGATTTAAAAAATGATTTTGAATTTTATTTTAAGAGATGAATATGATCCATCATCTTAAATTATCATTCAATCAATTAAGATATGAATTTAATTCATTATGATTTGGATTTTTCAATTCAAGTTTGGATTGAGCCTTTCTTGTGAGCACTTAAATTATGGTTAGACTCTTATAAAGTGCTGATTTCTTGTGTGCCCTTTTCATGGACCTTTTTTAGGAAAAAAAAAGAGACATAAATATGATCCATTATCTTAAATCAATCCAACAGTCAAGTCAAGATATGAATATTATTCATCATATTAAATTCAATCAATCGATCAATCAAGATGTGAATTTAATGTGACTTGGTTGACAAGTAGTGGACTTATTACCTAAAACTCATTTCTTAGTTAATAAGCTGAAAATTCCTAAGGCAATTAGGATTAGGAATTTTTGGTCCACCAAGGTTATAAAAAAGGGAGGGTTGGACATTTTTTCTTGACATCCTTATGCTCTCTAAATTTTGGTCTTTACCAAAGGTTTAGAGAGAAAAAGACGTCATTCATAAAAGGGTAAGGTTTTAACCTTGTAATCCTATCTATAACCAAATTCCAAGAAACCATCACCTTCTTGAAAAGAGAAAAACCCAAGGAAACCAAACCTCAACTTTGTTTTCACCTAGCAAGCATCCAAGAAGCGGGAGGTTTCAAGAGAAGAGTTCTGGTTGCAATCGGAGGATAGCCGTGTGGATCAATGTTAGAGGATATCAACAACATTGAGGTTTTCAAGTGATCTAAGGTAATCCTAATCTCCAATAGTCATGTTATTAAGTTATCTTAATCCCCATTAGTTGTTTTAACGAGTAATCATGAAACTCGTGAATATTATAAATTATTATAAATTCTTATGAGCGCTGTAAAAAGTTACGGATTAATAATTAATAACTAATTAGTGTAATAAGTTTAGGTTTACTGATTAATAATTAATAACTAATTAGTGTAATAAGTTTAGGTTTACGGATTAATAATTAATAACTAATTAGTATAAGAGGTAGGATATTGTACTACCATCTTATGTCACTACCATTTTTACCATTTTTCCTTCCACATTTCTCTCTCTTTCTCTTCCGTTCTCTCGATCCAGCGCATCACCGCCCGCTAGGAATCGCCACCGTCCCTCCCCCTCCTCCGCGCCCCTCTTCCTCACTGATTTGTTTTTTGTGTGTTTGTATTTTGTTTTTAGATACGTGTAATTGCACCCGTCATTAGATATAGGGTTTCTAATTTGGGTTCATATTTCCCAATTTTCCATGAATTTTGGATGTGGATCAATTTTGCTTTCTTATTTCATATGTGGAATTTTAAATTTGAATTTGAATTTCGCTGGATGCATCCCTGATGTTGAATATCTGGAACTCCAGGTGCTTGAGTTGGCAGGAAACTTTGCAAGAGATAACAAGAAGACCCGTATTGTGCCTCGCCACATTCAATTGGCGGTTAGGAACGATGAAGAACTTAGCAAGCTTCTGTGAGATGTGACAACTGCTAATGGAGGTGTGATGCCCAATATTCACAACCTACTACTCCCCAAGAAGGCAGGAGGCTCATCGAAGGCTTAAATTTGGGGCTTGGGAGGCCCCTGCGCTTTGTCTCATATGATTCACTATCTAATGTAGTTTCATTTTTATTTTTCTTGCATCAATATGGGGATTGATCCTTGTGAATAGAAATTATCACCTTATGATTCCTTCAATGAAATAAGATATTGCTTAAAATTTAATTTTTTCCACCTCCATTCCAATGTGGCTTTCATTGCTATTTCGGATTGCACTTGTTAGAATGTTTGAATCTTTGTCCTTGCCTTCAAACTCCTACTGAAACGTTGTGAGTCCCTTAAGAAAAAACACACACAAAACAAATCAGGGGTGTAGAGAAGGGGGAGGGACAATGGCGATTGCTGGCGGGTGATGCGCTGGATCGAGAGAACGGAAGAGAAAAAGAGAGAAATGTGGAGAAAGAAAAAGGTTTTAAGTAAGGTAAAGCAGGACCGTTAGATCAAATAATTGATCTAACGATGAAAAAATAGTAGTGACATAAGATGGTAGTGACAATATCCTACCTCTTAGTATAATAAGTTTAGGTTAATAATTCATGAGAACTGTAAGGAGTTATAACTTTCCATAATGTTTAAACAAAATTTTTGTTTTCAATTTCATCAAACTTTACATAAAAGTCATATAAGGCAAATCTTAACCTTCAGAGGATAACTGTAGAACCCCACCAGAGCTGATTTGAATCGGAGGAAATGTAGAAACATTGAGACAACCTGGCAAAGCAATCAAAATACGAAGACCGCGTTGCGTGGATGAACAGGAACGATCAAAATCCAAAGAAGTTCCTAAAAGCTAGGTTGCCCAATAGCTTAGCTAACGACTCCGTATAATAATCTAATGGAAGGCCAAATATCTGAATCCAAACATGGATACAGGAGAAAGAGACTGAAGTAATAGGCGTATCAGGTTCCCATTCAAAAACAGCTAGCGTAACACCTTGAAGAAGCCAAATGTTTTGGCTAAGCACAAGTTCTCTGTCTTGAACATCCTCAAAGAAAATGACAAAGCAGTTTTTATGTTGCTGAATTACGCGAACCTACCCTTTAAGCACCCAAAAAATATTAATCAAAGACTGTAGTTACGCATGAAGATTTAGATCATCCATAATCTAAACAAACAAATAATGAACTCGGCAATAGTTTAGAGTCGGTGGCGAGCGTTCATTCTCTCTGTAAGGCGGTGAAGTCTCTACAACCGCTTGCCTTTGGACTTCAAGATCTGGGCGTTTGTCCTTGCTTGCTTCTTCCTTTTCTTGCCAGCGTGATTTATAATAGAAACGATGTCCTATTTTTTTTTTTAATAAATTATTTAATTATTTCATATGTTGTACATCTTATATTATATATCAGTTTATTGATCAAACTAATTAGTTTTAAGAAAAAATAAAAATATTTAAAATAATTTAATTAATTTTCCTAATCTCTAAAAAAATCAATTAAAACTTATAATTATAATCGGAGGAAGTATACTTTTTTAAAGAAAATGGGAGGTTCTGCTTTGAGATTTGTTATACCAACTAATTACAATATATATTTACATTTTTATATTATATATATAACAAATCAATTCCTCGAGTCCCATCACGATATCAAGCGACCCAGCTTCTAAAAAAGCTACAATTCAAATAAAAGTGCTATTTTATTTTGAGTGTTTTCCAGTTTGTTTGTTTTTTTTTTTTTTAAAAAAAAAAAAAAAAAAAAAGGTGAACTCGTATTTGGATTTGGCCACGAGGACGAAGTGAAGCAGCAGAAAAAGCTACTTTGAAGCAAATTTTAAATTGAGAAGGGTGGAGAGGGGTAATGCAATAGAGGGGCGGGCCCAGCACTTTGGCCTCCGTGTCGTGTCGGTACAATCAATGCGTTCGTCACGTCCTTTTCACTTTTCCTTCTCGCGCTGACCTCTGTCCTACTCTCTCACTCCTACTACATACTAGCGTCAGTCTTCAATACCCAGATAACAATTGCATCTTATATATATTAATTAAAGATAAAGATGCCGTGCTATAAATTTAGTAAGTTTTTTCTTTTTTGGCCAATGTATAAATTTAGTAAGTTAATTAAATTAGTTACGCTTAAAAAAATATGTTGATTTTCTTAAAATATATAGAAATTACTCAAAGTAGTCAGGATAGTAATTTTTATTAATATATAAATCAATAGAGAGAATCAACATATTTAAGAGTAAAGTTAATCTGTTACTATCTTAGACCGCACTGGTAATTAAAAGCCAAAGCCGTTCACTGTTTCCAAATGTCCACATTACCCTCTATTCTGATCCCGAAACGAAAAAAGAATCCTCTGTTTCCACTTTTACTGCGATCTTCATTAGTGATTCCCCTCCTTTCTGCTATCCCTTGTTCGTTTCCCTTGCTGATGCTTATAATCGTAAACAAAGCCTCTTAGTTTCTTCCCATTTCCAGCTTCTCTGATCGTGCATGAACAACATACTGCTTAATTCCGCTGCTTATTTTGTATTTACCAACCCGCAACTTCCATTTCATATCTGGCTTGTTGGTCTTTTCTTCACCTTCTGGGTTCATTGTTAACATTTGGTAAGTTTTACGGGTTTTTACTTTCTTTTTCCGCTGCACAAGTCACACGAGGTGGCTCGTTTCTTTCTTTTTCTTCTCTGCCTAAGTCTGTTTGTTCCTTTCTGGTTAGAAATTGTCGCTTCTCTCGGAACGAGTGGGATCTCTGTCGTTTTTAGATGTTGATCTTCACCTTCTGAGATGGCTCTGCTCTATCCCCCTCTCACTTCTTCTTCTTTTTTGATAATTTTGCTTCCCTCGTGTATGTGTTTGTTAAAGGAAACTGAAGTAGAAGGAATGGATATGAGTTTTTGATGCCTTATGTGATTATACTCTCTCTTATTTTAAGTAGGCGGCAGCGTCTGAGAATTTGCAAATTCAGTTTTCACTATGTTCACTTGTAATGAAATGCAGGCTGTAAGGCGTGGAATAAAGCCTGTTGGTTTTGGCTGCTGGCTTGATTAGCTTGAATTTGGATTACAATACTCTGAGTATTAGTCATGAGCATAGGACTTCTACAAATTGAGCCCAAGGAACTTAAGTTTACATGTGCGTAAACATTTGAATATTTGCCTATAGTCGTTCTTTTTAGAAGCTTCTCGCCTGTTAATTTAAAATGTTCACTGATTCTTTCTTCTTGGGCTGTGACCGTTATGACTATGCAAGTGTTATATATTTTCCTTTTTATATTTGAATTCAAAAATTAATAATTAGCTAGAAATAATATTTATTTTTTTTACTGGGAAATTAAAATATTTTTGCCTGAGAACTTTTATAACTTTACGTAACATGTTTCCAGTTCATCTGTGTAACTGGATCCATCAGCAAACTTAAAATTGATGGATGGATTGACAGAGCAAATTGCTTAGAGATTTATGCATACTGTTATCAAATGTTGTTTGTTCCTAGCGAATCCTTGACCTCAGTGGTCAGTCACGTTCCCTGTTTTAATTTTCATAATGTTTCAGTTCAGTAGTTTTAGTCATTCATTCGTTATCTCTGAATATACAAGAAATCGCTAACATGTTCAATTTTTGGCATTTATAGTTGAACAAAAGAAGCAAAGTTCATGCTCAGTTCAGTTGACTAATATCACCCACCACTATGTTGCTTTCAAGGTCCGAACATCTTTCTTACTTTCATCAGCAACTGATATTTATTTATTGACATGGAAATCGGTATTATTAATGCATAATACTGGGCAGCTAAATATTTAGTTCTGATATTGCCAGATCAAGACAACTTCGCCTAAGAAATACTCAGTTCGGCCATATGTAGGAGTTCTCATGCCAAAATCTTCTGTTTCATTCGTAGGTATGACTTTCTTGTGACCCATGTTATTTCTATCTTTTGTCAGTTATTATTTACTGGTGTCAGATGAGTGCAAATATGACTGAGTCGGAAGACAGTAAGTGGAATAGGCTTGTGATTTATTGGTTCACTTACATGATATGCATTTTTTTGTTTGGCATCAACCTAGTCACAATGCAAGCTCAAAGAACAGCACTGGTAGATCTGATGTCCAAGGACAAATTCTTAATTCAAAGCACCATTGTTCCTGATGGAACGACTAATGATGACATCACTTCTAGCTTGGTATGGATGTGGCCATGATTTACAGATTATTGTGTTGGTTGTTTTTATTATTATTTTTTGAATATTTATTACTTTGTTTGTAAATCATAGTTTGTCAAAGATTCCAGCAGATACATTGAAGAAGAGAAACTGAAAGTGGCCCTGATTGGCCCATTTCATTCAGCCGAAGCATCTCCTGTTAATGGAGACATTAAAAAGGGGCTTGCTCATGGAACTGATAAGATATTCAGTAAAGATGAAATTGTATCCCCAGAACACATGGTTAGAGAAAATCCTTTGATGCTTGGTTTAAAGTTCCTTTCCTTCGTTGATCTCTGTCTTCATCATCTCAATATTTCAAATCCTTGGATCGTTTACTTTGTTTGTTACACAGTTGGAATGTTCGCATTTTGATTTGTTGATAGTGTTTTTCATAATTTGAAGATTACTCTTTGTAATTTCTTAAACAGAGTGATGTTGAGTAAATTCAGACTTCCTTAAGGCTGTTTCGTAAACTTTTGATCAGAGTCATGTTTTAGGAACCTGTTACAGTTCCTTTAGGTTTTGTTTGTTGTCACAAGTGGCAGTGTTGTTACTCTCCTGTGTATATGTCTGTTTGATGGGTGGGTTAGTAATTCCGCTAGTTCGATTCATACTTACTAAAACTAATGCATCACAAGCTGTTCGTGGAATATGTCATTGGCAGGTTGTTAAGAATGCAGAAAATAAGATAGATAATGACAAGTTAAAGCATGAAAAGGATATGAAATTGAAGCCAGCAAAAGATAGGGTGTTTGAGGCTGTGAAGGATGTGGAGGAACAGAAACCAGATAAAGCAGTGCCGGAAGTGTCAAAAGATTTGGAGCTGAACATTGCAAAGGATGCAGAGGAACTGAAGTCCGAGAAAGCAGCAGAGTTAAAGATTTCAAAGGGTGAAGAAGAGCTGAAATTAATGGAATCTATTAAGAACTTAGAACTGTCAAAAGATGCGGACTTTAACACTGCTATGAATGTTGAAGAACTGAAGTCGGAAAGAGAAGCGAAATCAGAGGGCGTAGAGGAGTTGAAATTAATGGCATCTATAGAAGAAATGAAGTTAAAACTAGACGAATTTGAGTCCAAGTTAAATGAGGTCAGTCATTTAATCCTGAATTAGTTTTTATGTTGAATTGGATGGATGATTTTGATGGTGGTTCTTGAGTTCAGTCTTAATCCATACGATCCAAACACAGATATTTAAGTTTCTGGCTTCCCGTGCAGGCTGGCGCAACAATATCGAAGCTGAGAGAGGAAAGGAAGGCAAGCAGTCTAGAGACTAGGATCTTGCAGGAAAAACTAGTAAGCGCATGACTATTTCTTTTTGGCAAAAAAAAAAAATACTTTCTCGTCTTTTACTAATACCGGTATGGGAGCGCACTTTGTCTCATCACTGTTGGTGGCATGCAGGCCGACCTGAGTAGGAGAGATGCAAGAAAAGTTCACGTTGGGTTCCCTCTTCTCTATGTCTGCATGGTGGCGCTAATCTGTGTATTCCTTGGACGCCGCTTGCACTCCTGAGCCTTAAAACTTGGGTGCATCATCTGTATCTATGAAGTGGCTAACGTTTAGAGTAGTTTATGGTTTTATTAATAGCTGAGTTTCTGCGTAATTTTTTTTTTTTTTTTGATATAAAAGGAGGCTTGAAGCCTACATTACAAGATAAAAATTACACAAAAGAGGAATTTAACCCTACACTTTCCTGCTCAACCCAAGTCCTAAGGTGAGTAGGACACACATCTAAAATAATAGAATTAGAAATGCCGGATTTGGCCAAGGCATCTGCAATACGGTTAAATTCGTGAGGAATAACACGAATATCCACCTGCCAATCCTAGGATAGCATATCCTTAACCTTAACAATCAGGTTACTACCAGTGATACAAAAATCATCAAGAATCAAATTAATGACCTCATCCGAATTAGATTCCAAAATGATCTTCTTCATCCCTAAATCCCAAGCCAACTGCAACCCTTCAGCCACTCCCCATTCCTCCGCAGAAGCCGACTGACATATGCCAATTCTCCTGCTAAAACCCACAATCCAATTGCCTAAAAAGTCACGGATAATACCTCCACACCCTGCCATAGAAGACTGCGACTCCATAGCCCCATCCACATTCAGCTTGAACCATCCGTGTGGGAGGTTTTTCCCAATTACAAACTTGTGCAGAATTTAAATGGGTAGCAGACCCCTCCAAACCATCCAAGGAAACAAATCGCAACCAAATCATAGACAAAACAGATGCAGGATTACAAGGCTTTGAAAAGGAACTATTAAAAATACATTGATTTCTCCAATCCCACAATTTCCAAATAGCCACCCCAAAAAATAACTTCCAATAATCACCCCAATTTCTCCCAACCTGATGAGTAAAGTTAAAAAGCACCCAATTCTAAAAATTGCAAGAGAAAAAGGAAGAAACGTACCACATACTTCTAGCATACCTACAATCTTTGAGAATATGAAGGATATCCTCTAAACCAGTAGAATAGTGAGCACACATCGCTGAAGTAGGAGACCAAGAACTCCGCCATAGATTTGTGGGGAGCTTGTCAAGCAAAGCTTTCCATAAAATAATCGCACTCTCTCAACCCCTTTCCATTTCCATATTTCTTTGAACAACCTATCCTTAAACTGAGGAGGATGAGGTTCAATAAGAAAGTAGGCTCTTTTAAGTGAGAATCTTCCATCACTAGATGCCCCCAAACTATACAATCATTACCACCCCCTAATCTGGGCGGGAGAATAGCAGCAATACGCCGAATGCCTTCACCACTAATAATAAAACAGAGCTTCTCAAAATCCCAACACCCTCCGAATACCCAATCCACTACCAATGAAGCGTTTTCCTCCTCCGACAAGGCTTTAATAGAGAAATTTCTTATCAACACACCATCCCCAATCTAGCAATCATTAAAAAAATTTACCACGCATCCATTTCTAACAAGCCATTTCAAACCTTTGTCGACCACTTCTTTTTGGGAACAAATAAAGCGCCATAAGCTAGAATCACCCATTTTATAGGAAAGCAGCGACTCACTATCTCTAAGCATATATTGATGAGTGAGGATATCCGCCCATAAACCCACCGTGCCATTAACAAGCCTCCACCCCAATTTGGCACCACATGCCTGGTTCACAGAAGATAAATTTCTAAAGCCCAAACCTCCATACTCAATAGGTCTAGTAATCTGGTCTCATCCAATTGGATGAAACCCCTTAGACACTTCATTATGACCCTAAATAAAATTCCTTTGAAGTCTTTCCACTTCTTCACAAATCTTCTTCGGAATTTTAACAACAAGCATAGGATACAAAGGAATGGTGCTTACCACCGACTTCGCTAAAGTAATCCTCCCAGCCATTAACAAACTACTAGCCTTCCAACCACTCAATTTTACCTTTACTCGATCAATAATATACTGGAATTTCACCGTCGAACTCCTGTTACGCGTGAGAGGGAAACCCAAATATTTTCCAATTTCACTCAAAATATGCATATGGGTCATGTCCCTAATTCTCAACTTAGTATGCAATGGCACCCTAGGAGATAAAAACAAAGAGGACTTAGCCGTATTAACCCTCCCACCAGATGCTCTCATAAAATCATCCACACACTTCATCATACAAGTAGTTTGAGCTTCGGAAGCCTCCCCAAAGAGTAGGAGATCATCCGCAAACATCAAATGAGACACACTAGGCCCCCTAGAGAATAGATCGATTTCCAACTACCTTCTTCTACCGCATTGCAGATCAAATGGGAAAATTTATCCATACACAACACAAATAACAAGGGAGATAAAGGGTCACCTTGTCTAAGCCCCCTCTTCGGTTTGAAAAACTCAGTAGGAGATCCATTCCAGAGAACATTTATGAGACCGAAGAAACACAATCGATAATGAAATCCACAAAATGATCCTCCAACCCCACCTCAAGCAATATCCTTTTCAGGAACTCCTAGTTAATTCGGTCATAAGCTTTTTCAAGATTAATTTTAATTGCCATGAGACCATTCTTACTTCTATTTTTCCCCATAATATGCAGAATTTCTTGCCCACAATGATATTATCTTGAATATATCTACCTTTGATAAAGCTAGATTGAAAGGGGGATACAAGCTCATTCAAAACCCTTCTTAACCTCAAAGCTATGACTTTAGTTATACACTTATAATGGACGATGCATAGAGAGATCGGTCTAAAGTGAGAAACAAGTTCAACTTGTTCCTTCTTTCGAATAAAGAGATAAGAGTCCTATTGGCCTCTTCAAGAGAAATCTCACCAACAAAAGCTTTCTTCACAAAATTACAAAGAGTAGGGCCCACTTTAGTCCAGTTAGATTTATAAAAGATTGGGGGAATCCATCAAAACCCGGAGCTTTATGACATCCCATAGAAAACAAAGCTCTCCTTATCTCTTATCTCCTCATTATCAGGCACCGTAGACAGAGAGGACAACCTCAAAGGGTCAATCACCGGAAATGAAGCACTCGTATTAAGAATCCGAGGGTCTTGAGAATCTTCCCTAAAAATAGTTTTAAAGTGGTTAAGGACCAAAACCTTAAGGTCATCTTCCCTTTCGACCCAATCCCCATTATTATCCTTTAACATTACTATTCTATTCCTCCTCTTTCTCATTTGAGATTTCGAGGTGATAATAGCGAGTATTTCTATCCCCCTTAGTAATCCACTCCCCACGAGATTTTTGAAACCACTTAATCTCTTCAAGTTTTAAAGTCTCTCCAACTCCTCTTGCAACTCCAATTCCAGATTACATAAGTACACATAATGAGGATAATCAATAGCCCTTTGAATACCACCGAGCCTATTTAAAATGATTTGTTTTTGTTTTTCAACCAAACCAAAAACCTCCCTATTCCAAGAACCCAGTAAATTCTGAATCTAATCTAGAGAGTCATTAATATCCCCTCACTAGCCCAGTTATGATTCAAAAATCATTATAGTTACCATGCTTGAGCCACATTGTTTCAAATCGAAAAACTCGGCCTCCTGAATGGGGACTAGAATTAACTCCAAAACCCAAACAAAGAGAATTGTGATCAGAGAATTTAGTTCTAGACAAAACCTGGATAGAGCACTCCGGGAAGGTAGAAATAAACGCCTCATTAGCCAGGCCACGGTCCAGACGTTCAAAGAGATGATGACCTCCCCTTGAACTCAGACCCCTCCATGTGAATCTCGGGCCCACAGCACCAAGATCCACCAGCTTGTATTGTTGGATTGGTCAGAGAATAACGCCATTCGTCGAAAATTAGCTTCAGCACCCCCAGTCCTTTCGGATGCGGAAGCCACATCGTTGAAATCCCAAATGAGAACCCAAGGATCCAAAATTGAAGATGCCAATGCTCGATTTCACTCCATAAAATTTGCTTCTGGAGATCATTCGGAATTGTGTAGATCACGGTGATAAAGCACATATGGCCCCCACGCCACTACATTTAAGATGGATAAATTGCCTCTCCAACCTAGCAGCAGTAATATCCACCTTGTCCTTCTTCCAAACGGCAACGATGCCACCAAAGCGGCCCACGTTAGGAACCCACGCCATCCCGTCAAAACCCAAACCAGTCAGACAGCGAAAACTATCAACCGAAGAGGACTTCATCTCAACCAGGAACAGGACCTCTAGATTCATCTTTCTACAGAGCATTCTAATATTTTGGGGAAAGTTCCTACCACAAGCCCCTCTCACATTCCAAAAAACCATTCGCACCATAACTGGAATTTATGTTTATTTAATTTATTTATTATTATTTTTTTTTTAAAACCACAAATAACAAAACCACAGCCCACAGAACATAAGCAAGAAGAGACTCACTTATGCAAGATAGGGATTCAGCCCACACTCCTTACCCACCACATAGGCCCAAACTCTTCGACCATCTCACTATCTAGATCCAGCTCAGACGAACCAGCCCAAAACCTCCCTGCCAACCCAATTGCCATCCAAAAATCATCAGGGTCTGGGTCCAAACGTGGCTCAAGGACAACCTCCACATCGGGCCTTTCCATCTGTAACGGCGTCTCAAGGACCACCTCCACATCTGGGCTTTCCATCTGTAACGGCCCAAAATTGCCTTTCAAGCCTTCCACTTGGCTCCCAACGAGAGCCCCAACTTTAGACTCAGTGCCCCACGTCAGCCTAAGTATTTCTTTCCCTTCTCCTTTTCCTTCTCCCTGATCCCTAGGTCTCTTCTCTTTCCTTTGTTCCCATTGGTCAACCCTTGCCTTGTCATTACCTCCACCGATTTCTTCCCTTGCTTTTTATTCCCTTTGTTTTTTTACCTCTGACAGTTTGTACACCCAGGTCTCCCCTCAACTCATCCCCTTCCGTGCTCTTATCAGAAGATGCCCCCAACGTCAACCGCCATTTTTAGCTTCCGCCAACCTTAACCTCGTTTCTCCCATCCACCTCAACCTCCAACACCTCAAATCTCGAGCCCTTCCCCGCAGAGGATTTTACTATTCAAATTTTTTCCCCTTGTCTTCTTTCAAATTCTCTTCCGAACAACTTTCCAGGAACCCTGATCACACCTAACAACCCAATCCGTCTCGAACTTTCCCTTGGACCTCTCCTCCTAGTTAGCATCAACCTCTGCATTAGCTTCATCAAACTTCCCGCCATTTTTACATAGCTCCGTTTGTGCCCATATACTCCACACGTAGTGCAAAGTCCATGAAGCCCTTCATACTCCACATAATATTCCTCTCCCTCCAAAGAAAACCCAGGCATTAATTGTTTACTTAAATCTTCAAGAACACAAATCCTAGCATAATGTCCTCTAAGTTGACAAGAAGTATTGAAATCAACCTTAATGATTTCACCAATCCTATCCCCAATCCATGTTAAAGCTTCCTTATCATAAAATTCCAGGGAAAGCTTGGGCATTCTTACCCACACTGCCACCTTATTAATGGTAGCCCTCCCAGGACGAAAACAAAGGTTCCCAAGGTCTCACAGTAAGATAATGATCAAAAAGCATCCATGGTCCCCCTGTAAGAGCATTTAGATAGTTTTCTTTGTTGGTGAGCTTGACCACAAAAAAACCATGTCCAACATTAATCAAACTAATAACCCCACGTTTAGCCCAAAGCTTCTACAAAGTGTATAATAGAACTTTATATTCGATATCCCTTCCAAGTAGCTTAACAATCATTGTATTCTTCCAAGGTTTGTTGAGACGCTTTTTCAATTTTTCCGAAAAAGAGAACATGGGGAAGTTCCGGTTAGCATCTTCAGTTATTAAACACAGTGGCTCGCTATCATCTGTTTCCGAGACATTATCATCACTCTCAAGTGAAATAACATCTGAAATCTTTTTCCCTCCATCGGCAGACTTCCCTCCCTCATGATTTGGGTTTATACCCTGAAGCTTTTCTGCAAACGTTGAACCTGCTTCCCACACTCTCACCCCTTGCTTACCAAGCCTAGGCCACTCCTCATCCATTTCCATGTCACTCCCATTCTTTATCTTTTTTGAACTGCGACGGAGAAGATCGTCTTCCTCCGGTGACTTTGGCACCAAAGCAAAGCTTTTTTTCGCCACAACTAACGCTCATTTTCAGTTACAGAGTTTTAGTTTCTGCGTAAATACTTGAATGATAATATCTATGGATGCCATGGTTTGGGTCAGGGTTGCTCATTTTGACCTATCTAGATCACAACTAGCATGCTGTTACTTGCTACTGGGAGGAACAAAGAAAATTGTAAAGGAATAAACAAGTATTATAAGATCAAGATATGTGTTTAGAAAACAAAATATGATCAAGGTATGCATGAGACCGTTAGGTAGGGAAGTAATTGATATCTTCATTTGAATTTTTCTGCATGACTAATGTGGATTTATGCACAATGAAATTTGGAAAGTAAATTGTATGATTCACATTATTTATTTATATATAAGAATTAAGAAGTGTGATATAGATTCTACCCAAAAAAAAAAGAACATGCATGAACTTATAGGGTATAAACACATGCCAACATACAAAAGAGGGAACCCAACATTTCAAGTTGGGGTCCCTCATTTGAAGGAAAGAGGAGTGATCTTCGTTGCTTTTGATATTCATGGCTAGCCGCTGATTTTTAGCAATCACAACTGTATACTACATTCTGATAAAAAATACATTAAGGGTTGTTTGGTATACAGAACAGGTGAAAAGGAAAAGGAAGATGAGCAAGTTCTTTTGTTTGATACACTTTTTGTATCAAATCTTTTTAGAGGATTCAAGTTCTCGGGCTCACTAATCTTTCTTTAAAGGTGGGAAGATGAAATCCTATCAAAATTGGTGGGAACTCAAGTTCCCAGGTAAACAACCTTAAACCCTAAACCTTTTCAGTTATATTTATCCCTCATAAAATCTTTTTTCTATAATGCCAGAAAATAGGATTAAATTCGAACTTATGTGATGAGTTCAACTTTGTGGGAAAATATTTGAGACAAGTTCAAACTTAATGGGACAAAATTTTAGACAAATTTGAACTTGATAAGAGGATATTTTTTTTTTAAAAAAATACATTTTAGAAAAAATATATATATTTTTCCTTTTCATTTAAAATTAATTATTTTTTAGGGTAAAATATATATTTCCTAATTCTTTACTAACTATCACGCTTTCATTTTCTCCTATCAAACAACTCATCTTTCCTCAAGCCATCTTCCATCATCCCTCAAAATCTTTCGTTCCCTTTCTTTCCCTCATCTAAGTTTCTTTCTCTTCTCAAATCTTCTCTGCACCAAACAGGCCCTAATACTTTCAATCTATTTGCCCATCAATTTGTCTTCGAGTGAGTTACGTCCAAGAATTTATGATTTATTTAATGGTATATGCTAGTGCTCTATTTGTCTTTTGTGAACTTAGAAGGAAATGACACATTTCCCCCACCCTGCCAACAACCGCCAAATGCTGTGGGCCATTGGCTGGGGACATCCCTGCCAGAGCTTCGACGAGAATAATTGATCATTTTTTGGTAAGAATTCGAGGCATCACCGTATTATTCCCTGTAATAAAGATACATCCGGGTAAGCAATACCCATGAAATCCCTACCTAAAGCATTGATTACAACAGATGGAGGACTCTCAAAAGTGACTCTACCCTCTACGTGTCGAGACTTAAATTGGCAAGTACATCGACAAGAGTTTCCTTCCCTAAACACATGGACAAAAGCAATGCTAGAGAATTTTTGACATTTACAAGCAATCGAAGCAACAAATTTGACTTAACTCGTCATCAACCCGCAAATTATTCAAGTATACTAACCACAGTACAGCGAATCGATTCTACCACTATCTTATCAAATCTATATTTCACACTAATTCAAGGCCAGAGAGAACACCCCATAGCTCACTTTGCAGTGCGTTACAGCTTCCCAGGTAATGAGTAAATCCATAACGCCACATACCTCTGCAATCTCTTATCAGACCGCCACATCCTGCAGATTTGCTGCTTTCCTTTGCCACCCCATCGACATTGAGCTTAACCCGACCCCACTGGAGGAGTTTGCCACCCGACCACTTCCCTCTTTTTGCCCCTAGCCACACCCGAATCCCTCCGCTTCCTTAACTAGACTACATATCCGTACACAATCCCCGCCCTGGTCATTGGGCATACTCGAAATCCTTTTCAAAAATTCCTTTGTTTCTCCAACTCCATAACCACCAGCAAGTAATCCCAAAGGTGAGATTCCAATCCCCATCTGAGAAGGCTAAATTCCAAGCCAACCATTCACTACCCAGCAGATGTACAAACTCAGTTCCTACACAGGGTGGTATTATTTCCTGCCACAACGACCAGGCCATTTTACAGTCCCTCAGAACGTGCATCAGTCCTCACATCGGTGCAACAACAACGTGTCTTTGCCCCCATAATATGGCCCCTCCTTTCCCCTGTTAGCAGCCTGTTGTGCAAAGCCAACCAAAGAAAGATTTGAACCCTCCTAGGGCCCTTCCACTTCCACAATACCTTCTATAACCTCCCATCAGTTTCAACCTCCATCTTCATCGCATGATACATCTCAGCTACTACATAGGAGTTTTGTACATTGCTGCCCCATTTAATCGAATCAGCCCCATTGCTAGGACTAGGAGGTAGGACGCAATATGAGCTTTATACCCTCATCATTTACCCATTTTGCAATTTTCTCCATGTCCCACTCTCCTTGCCCATTTATCATTTCCCCTACCCGAGCTTCCTTCTCCTCCTCCGAAGGTAGCACAATACACTTCTCAATCAATTTCCTTCCATCCCCCAACCACTTATCCTCCCAGAACTTAATCAGTTCCCATTCCCAACCTCCCAATTTATATTTTCAACTATTTTTGGCCATAATCTGACCAAATTCCTCCATAGATCAGAATCTGTTCTGATTCCCTTACACTCCTTTAACAGATTACTTTTTCTACGGTATTTTCCACTAAGCACCCTAGAGCATAGGTTATTTGGATTGGCAATCATATTCCAAGCCACTCTTCCTATTAGTGCATCATTCATAATCTCCAAATTCCTCAAACCTAGGCCTCCATTTTCCTTTTCCGTACACAATAAGTCCCAACTTACTGCATATATTTTCCTTTTCCCCGCTTCTCGGCCCCAAACAAAATCCCTTTTCATTTTTTCCATTTGTTTCCTCACCCCCATTGGGATGATCACATGTTGCATAGAGTAGACCGCCATTTGGTTTGTCACAGATTGGACAAGAGTGAGTCTCCCGCTAGCGACAGTCTGTTTTTTCCAAAGAATCGAGCTTGCTCGCATCTTATCAAGTAAACATTGGAAATTCTTCCCTTATGTCTACCTTGAGCCATGTATGCTCCCAAGTATCTCCCCAAATCATCCGTTCGTTTAAAGCCCGCGTACATACAAATTTCATTTTGCACGACTCGCTAACATTCTTAGAGAAATAAACACTAGTCTTTTGGAAATTTACCTTTTGCCCCGACATATTACCAAATTTCTCCAGAACCTCCATAACCATACTCATCTGTTCCATCTCCGCTTCACAGAACAGAAGTAGATCATCTGCGAAAAGCAAATGCGACACCTCGGCCCCTCTTCCCATCTTAATTGGTTTCCACTTTTGCTTCTTGCCACACAATCGGCAACCATATGGGTTAGCTTTTCCATCCCTAGAACAAACAAATAGGGGGACAAGGGATCACCTTGCCGCCCCCTAGATGGGATTATCTCATCTCTCCTACTCCCATTCCACATAATAGACAAACTTGACGTGTTCATACAAACTCTCTATGACTTTCCTTGTGTGCTCATCAAGATCAATCTCTTTCAGCACTTTTCCAATAAACTTCCAACTCATTCGATCATAGGCCTTCTCTAGGTCTATCTTTATTACCATAAATCCCTTCCTTCCTTGTAATTTGCTCATGTAGTGGACCACCTCCTTAGCTATAATGATGTTGTCATGAATGCTTCTCCTAGGGACAAAGCTTGTTTGATGTGGGGAAACCAATTTGTCTAAGAATGGCTTCACCTATTGACAATCACCTTTGATAAACCCTTATAAATGACATTACATAGAGCAATGGGCCTAAACTGACAAACCTGTTCTGGTTTATCAACTTTTGGGATTAGCACGAGTAAGGTGTCATTTATCTCCCCAATCCTCTCTGGATGCCTCCACAATGCTTGAATGTAATTGATTACGATTTCCCAACAAATTGCCGTTTGTTGATAAAAAACAATGAAACCATCGGCCGCCGGGGCGCTTTAAAGCCTCCCATTTGAAAGAATGCATGTCGATTTCTTCTCCACTCACAACCTTCCCAATGTTCTTCCACTTTACTTTATCCACTTCACCCCATGACTGGCTTGTTTCAACCCAGCTCCTATCTTGTGAGGATTCGCAGAACAGATTACAATAGAAGTCGTGAAACATACCCACAATTACATCTTCGTCCTCAGCCCATTCCCCTACATTATTCTTCAACATAGCAATTCTGTTCCGTCGCCGTCTAACTACAGTCTTTGAATGGTAATATTTTGTGTTCCGGTCCCCCTCCTCTAGCCATTTTCCCCTGGACTTTTGGAACCATAGGACCTCTTCTTGTCGAAGCGTCTGTATTAGTTCCACCTCAAGCTCCTTTTCTAGGTTAATCAAGAACGGATTGCTTTTCCTGTCCAGACTTTGTTGAATTCCATATAATCTGTTAAAAATTCTCCTTTTACGGCTTGCGAGTAAACCAAATACTTCCTGATTCCATTTTAGTAGATCTTCCTTTAGAGCAGCAAGCTTAAAAGGTGCATCCCCATCGCCTTGCCGTATGCACCATCACACCACAAACCGGCCATGTATTTTCCACATTGCTTCATACCTAAACAACCTTTTCCGCCAACTCCTAGATTCCACGGATGAGCTCACCAAAAGGGGATGGTGATCTCGAGCACACCCGTGGCAAAACTCTCACTTCAAAGACCATCAAATTTGTCCTCGCTAATAGAATAATTGATCATTTTAAAATGAATAGTTGTCATTTCCACATACGAAGTTATGATTTTTAAATCTAAACTTAGTAAATTCATATCAAGTCTAGGAATTAATCCATGCATGCCTTTCATTTTCACAAGTGGTCGTTTTTAAATGAATAGCTATTATTTCCATATAACAAGTTGTTATTTTCAAATTCAAACCTCGTAAACTTATATCAATTCTTGGAATTAATTTATGCCGGCCTTCTCATTTTCACAAGTGTTAATTTTTAAATGTATAGTTGTCATTTTCATATGTTAAGTTATTATTTTTAAATCAACATAACAAAAACTTAATAAGGGAACTGGGAACAATGAACTAGACATCATTATCGCCTTCTCCATCTTTGACCACCACCACTATCTTCAATTACCTTCTTCACGGTCCGCGTCTTCTCTGCCACCAAAGAGGAAGCATACTTTCGAACCCAACTTGGACCTAGAGATTGGAGAAGGAGGACAACAAGGAAGGGGAAATTAGACAAAGAGATAGGGAAGAGAGGATACTCAAAGGGAAAAGTAGTATTTATTCAATTAGTCAATCTAAAATGTTTAAAACGTTAAACTATATTTATAGAGCCTTAGAAATAATAAAATAACAATTCTAAATTTCAATCTAAATTCTAAATTTAAAATTCAAATTAAAATATAGATCAATATACTTATTTAATAATTATAATGGATGACCCTAGAACTTCTAACTAAACACTAAATTTCTTTATCCTATATCACAACATTTACCTTCGCTTGAAAGACCACGTGATTTTGGAATGAAACGGAGAAAGGAAGAGGAAATCGAACCACAGACAACAACGTCAAGATTCTCAACCTCTATTTTCTTCTTCGTTCTCACATACTACTGTCACTAGAGATTGCTCCCTCTCACTTCACCACTTCCAAACAAACTTGGAATGATGAAAGTTGCAGAGGAGGACAATCTGATTGAAGAGGACGATAATAAGGATCCATAAGTGAGGGTTTTGAGGAGAGAAAAGGACATTCGAAAGTGAATTGAAGGAGCTCTTGCTGTCGAATAGTTCAGGAACCAGGGTTTTCAGTGAGGTTGGGGTTTTGATGAGGAAAGAACTGATAAACGACAATTTTATCATTTCGTTTTAATTTAAAAAAGAACAAATTGAGAACTCACATTTATTGGGAATATTCAAATTGGAACGGAAAATCCTTCTCTTTTTTTTGATAAAAAAAAAAAAAAAAAAAATCTGACCTAAGAATCGAAAATCCTAGAAAGGCTCCTTGGTTTTTTTTTTTTCTCGGATAAATTCATTAAAAATTTATAACTAAATCGATGTCATTTACAACAATTTTTTTACTCGTTTATAACTAAATCGATCTCATTTATAATAATTTTTTTACAACTAAATCAATCTCATTTACAACAATATCACCCGATTAACAATTATATCATCTCATTTACAACTCACCAAAATTCGATAAACCCAAAAAGACCAAGGGACCTTTCGAGATGGTCGATTCTTGGTCCTTTTTTTAGGTTTTTTTATTTCAAAAAAACCACAGAAGGATTTTCCCTTGAAATTGGAAGCATTATCAGTCATTTACTATTTGTATTGGTTTTTATGGGTAGCGTTTCTTCATGGGTTATGACTTATGCGTGTGTTTTCAGGTAAGAAAAGAAAAGGAGTTATTTGAGATTTTTAATTGTTATCTTATTTGATTTTTTTTTTTTTAATTTAAACGGTATACTTTATGATATCAGAATTACTTAAAATATAATAAAATCTCTACCGTCAATCCATCATCGTTATATCAAAATAAAATCGTCCCTGAATACTGTTACTCAATGACAATATCATATCTGAAGTCCGGCCCAAAAAAAAAAAAAAAAAAAAAAAAGATAATTATATATCTGAAGAAGAAAATCACTATCACGATTTCCTTTGTAAGTCCGGTGTTGGCGAGAACCGTCAAGCAATGTCGGCGCTTTTGCTGTAACCTTCTGACGGCTATCCATTCCTATGCAACTTTGCAAACACTGTAGACTCCAAGCTTTGGCGCATACCCCCTCTTTCTGCTTTTCAACTTCAAGATTTTAGGGTTTTAGGTTTGAACTCCCTTTGTCCCCCTCGTTTGAAATACATATTGCGAGGGACGACGCTGTTTCTACTTTTGCAATGGAAGAAATTGCTAATTTGCGAGTGGCTGGGATGAAACTAGATAACTTGGGAAGAGCATACGAGCAGTTGCAATCTCAAGCTTCCTCTTTCCTTTTGTTCTCTCTCCAGTGGAAAGATTTACAGGAACATTTTGATTCCCTCAGCAAAATGATTGGTGATCGCTTGGAAAGTCTTAATGTCCGTGAAAAGGAGGTTGAGTTGAAGGAGAATCAATTGAGTGTGATCCCGAAGCGCTTGGACGAGTGCTCCAAACTGGTTCACGAGAAAGAGGAAAGATTGCGTCTTCTCCAGAAGTCCTTAGATGAATGTGACGAGAAAGTGGACTCGCAAGGCAAGAAACTGGAAGAAATCATAGGCTTGAGTCAACAAGCTTCCATCGATTTCGAACGGAAGGAGAAACATCATGCTTCTTTCGACCTTTTGATTCAAGAATATGCTGAAGAGCTTGAAAAGAAGGAGAATGACTGGAAAGAGATACAGAAATCAATCGCCGAATCCTCTGCTCTACTTGACTCAGTTCAAACATCACTTGGTGAGTACACGATAAAACAGAAGAAATTGCACTTGATGGAGAAAGATATTGAAGAGAAATCCAAAAAGCTTGAAAAGACGGAAGAAGACCTTAGTAATGTTCAACGACAACTGAAATTATGTTGCCAAGACATTGAATTGAAAGAGAGAGAATATGGTGCCATTGAAAGAAATATTCAAGAACGTAGCAGGGAGTTGCATGTAGAGGGAGAAGAACTGAAATCTATCCAGAACTTGATAAGCGACAGTGAGAATCAGCTGCGGTCAAAAGAGGAAGAGTGTAAAAGGAGTCTCAAAATGATCACAGATTTGATTATTGAACGTGAAGAAGTGCTGAAGTCAATACAGAGGAACATTGAAGAATGCAGCTGGAATCTTGGAAAAAAAGGAAGAACGACTTATTTCTTTGGAGAAACATATAAGTCTAAAAGATGCTGAATTTCAGGCACTTTTGAAGAAATATGAAAACGATTATGAAAAGAGCGAGGGGGAACTCAAGTCTATGCAAAAGGAAATTGCTCGGTGTGATGAGGAGCTCAAGACAAAAGAGAAGGCACTTGATTCAAAACAGAAGTCAATTTTTGAACTTGCTGGGGAACTAGAATCAAAAGAGGAAGAACTCAAGTCTTTGCAGAAGAGAATTGATTATCAGGTTGGAGAGCTTGAACGAAACAAGAAAGATTTAGATTTCATCAAACTTAAGACAACAGAAACGTTCACAGAACTTGAAACGAAACAGAAACAATGCGAAGAACGAGTGAGGATCCTTGAGTCAAAGGAGAACCAATTTAATGGACAAGTGAAGAAGCTTGAGTTAAAAGAGAAGCAGTTTGAAGAACGGGTGAAGGAGTTTGAGTCCAAACAAAAGCAAGTTGAATTATTAAGAAAATCATTTGAAGACGAAAAAGCATTGATAGAGAAGGACAATATCTTCCTGCCACATGTAAAGACTGAGGGACTGGATTCTGTAGATACCGAAAGTGTAAAGAACAGCAGGAATTTGCAAGCGCTCTTTAACAAGCTCCTGAAAAATTATGAGTTGGTGTGCCTTGAGGTATCAAATGCTCTCCAAGCATCAGTGGACCCTGCTAAATTGGTGCTAGATTCAATGCAGGGTTTTTATCCTTCAAATTCAAGACCAGAGGACATTGAATATGATGCAAATATTATAAGGAGGAGCTGTATTCTTTTGCTAGATGATTTGAAGAAATCTTCACCGGTACTTAGTTCTCATGTGAAAGAAAAATCAATGGAGTTGGCAAGTGAGTGGAAGGAGAATTTGTCTGTAGGTAATAAGGATTGTTTGGAGGTCCTGGGGTTTTTGAAGCTTGTGGCTACATATGATCTAGGCTCATCATTTGATACGAGTGAACTTCATATGCTTCTAGATATTGTTTCCCAGCATTGTCAGACTTCTGAATTACAACAAGCCCTGGGTATTTTCAAGACTGTACCTGGTAAACATGTGCCTCCTTCTCTAGCTTAGCCAAACCAGGTTTTAATAAATTGTTTTTTTCTAAATTCATGAGGTCACCCTGATGCTCCTCTTACGTACGATCCATATGTAGTTATCTCCATAAGCAGTTTTGTGCTGTATATCTTTATCAATTTTATTGGGTTCCATCAATTTACTTAATTACCCTTTTTTTAATTTACAAGTGTTTTTTTCCCCCATTTGGTGGTGGCAGGAAATGATGGGGGGAAATGGATTTGCTATTTTTTCGTCAAAGGATTATGGCTGCACTTCTACCTTTTTAGCATTCTTTAGCAAATGAGAATTTATTATGTTACCACAAGCAATATAATATGTAGTTTCATATTTTAAAAGTGCATTGCCAGTGGCTTAAGGCTTATGAGCTGCTACATTGTTTGAATTTCCTAATCCGGCCAAGAGAAGATTAATAGTTCAGCAAGATCAAAGAGAAGAAATTAAAGGAATAACAATGTGCAAAGGAAAATGAAATAATATTTGGAGTCTCTGACTAGTGACTAATCAGCAAAGTTTCTTCTCGGAAGCTAATGTATATTCTACATTCTACATCATGAAGATAAAACAAAAAATTTATTACTTCAATGTGGCTCCCTTCAATCTTTATAATTCCTTATGGGTATGGTGATCATACATACTATGTCCTTCTGTTTATGAAATAAAATGAATCACCTCTCGAAGCTTTTGATGAAATAAAATAATTCGTTACCTTCCATAGATAATCAGCATATGACCTTTTTTTTTCCCATTGTTTTTTTGTTTTAATTTTATGTGCCCTGTTCTGAAGGTATTCTTATACCTACTAATGCATCCTTTTTTTCCTCCTTGCATCCTCTCAGTGATCTCATATGATTTCGGTTATGGCACTATAATGATCTTTTTTGTAAGTATTAATGCAAAAGGGCCATTTGAGCTAAGAGCTTGAAGGCCTTGCAGCTAATTTTGCGGATAAATTTGTGTGCAGATAATCAGTTTGGTGCTACCCCAGATGGAAGAAATTTGCATTTGATTGTAAATCAACAAGCAAATGCAAACGGTTTGATGGGCAGTGACATTTTAGTTGATCCCCAAACATTGGATCCAGCGAAACTTGTTTTAAATATGATACAGAACCCTATTTTTCCCCAAAGCACGAAGGAAGAGAAGAGTGCAACCATTGCTGGATGTCACATTTTTTGGCTAAAGTGGCTTATGAGAATCTCACCAGATATTAAACCGCAAGTAAGAGAAGAAGCAATGAAGCTAGCACATGAGTTGAAGGCTGAGATGAGAGAAGATTCTCAGGAGGTTCTGGCATTTCTACTGCTTTTGTTGATTTATGGTTTAGTATCTTCATTTGAGGATGATGAAATTTTAAAGCTCTTTAAGATTGCTGCTCACGACAAAGAAGCTGTAGAGCTGTTCCAGACACTTGGTCTTGCCAGTAAAGTTTCTGGTATGTTTTCTGAAACTTTTGTTGTCGCCATCTCTCTACATTTTTTCCTCCCATGTAGAGCCATTCTTTATTGTTTTCATATGTTTTGGGATGAAAAATTCTTTTTATCGTGAAGATCAGTTTTCCACATATTTATTTAAATGTGCTCATTTCAATTCTTGTTTTGATGTCATTCTTAATTCCGGTCAGGAAATATGAGATGTGTTACTCTCCTGACAAAAGGTATAATTTTTAAATTTTTGGTTAAGGTGTTAATCTATTCATGAAGTATAGGCTAATGCACACTTGACACCATAGAGTTTTCTTGGGTGCAAAAATACACATGAAGGTTTGAAAACAGTGCAAAAATGCCACAACTGTTAATGTCTATTGCTTTTTGTCTGGGCCCATGCTGTTGTCCAAGTTTCAAAAAGTAATGGACGGTAAGTCATATTAACGGTGGTGACATTTTTGCACTATTTTGGAAACTTCATGTGCACTTTTGTACCCAAGAAAACTTTCTGGTGTCAAATGTGTGTTTGCGAATATTTCATGGGTAGATTTGCATTATAACCCTTACATTTTTTACATTCACTCCTTGCTATTGACCTGAGAATTAGCTTTTAATTAAATTTAATTTCTCCATAGTTGTGTTGCTTTTTATATCTAAAAAGTTTATTGGAGGGGAGAGAAGGAAGAGTTCTTCAAAACACATGACGAGATATTTTTGTTGAGAACTTTCTGATTCTCGGTATTGCTAAATAATGTGGACATGAGCCATGTTAGGCCTCAAATAAAGGAATGATAGGAGATCTTCTACAAACAAAAGAAATGAGGCAAAAAAGAAAATTGTAAGGCTCACACAAAAGATGTCACACCCCCAGAAAGGAAGAGTGGAATTCTAGGTAATTCAGAATTCCAGATCACAAAATCCTACAAAATGAAACATAGCAAGGGTGGGCGTAGGCAAAAGGCAGTTAGACCTTTAAAACGCCTTAGGCATTAGACATCCAAGTTAATCAAGGCCAAACCTAGAAAATATATGATATGTAATTTGAAATAGAAAATCGATAAATGTAAGGAAATACAAAGTTTGTGGTCTTCAAACTTTCATCCAATATACAATTTAGTCCTTGTGTTTTAGTTTGTATCAAACCTGTCCTTAAAGCTTCTGATGCTTATTGATTTAGTCCTTGTGATTAATATAGGGCGTTAACACATCATTTAGTCTATGCATCCAAGATAACATTTGCATAGTCAGCACATGCATAATAATGTGATGTGTTTTGCCCAAAACTAAGTTGATTATATTGCTGTACTGGCTTGACACCAGTTTTATCCTGCTTGCACCCGGTCATCTTCAGTGAAGAAAGTACATGTTCATTGTTAATTTGCTTGTATGTTTAGACTTCAGGTTCCCTTTGTGTTTCCCTTTCATGCATTTTCTAACTGTCTTCAAATGCTTGTTTCTCTCTTTTGCCCTTCCCTACTAGGAATATTGAAATTTTAGTCCCTTTCGATTTTGTTGATAACTTGAACTGATTTTCTGGCAGTGATCTCTTGCTGTAATTTTCTTGTTTTAGTTTTAAAACTGTTTCTGTTAAATTAATGTCCCAGTGTACTTGTCCAATTTGATAGATGAAATTTTGTCATGTCTGGCAGATTTTGTTAATCTTATCAAGATGCAGAAGCCTGCTGAAGCTGTTACATTTATATGTGCATATGAGTTGGCTGGCAACATCCCACCAGTTGATCTCTTGAGAGAATATGTGCAGAATGTAAAAATGGTTTCCCAGAGGCGTTGCAGGAAAAGCCCAAAGAAAAAAACTAAGGTTGTTTAGTTTTATTTAAATTCGTTTTCATCAAATTATCATTTCATATAAATGCTCATTCACGAGATGTTTAATGTGAACTCTCAGGACAAGGTTAGAGATGAGGAATTAGCATGTCTGCGAGCTGTCCTAAATTGCATTTCAGACAACAATCTTGAGTGTCAGAATCTGGTTCAGGAGATTCATAACCGCATTCAAGAGCTAAGAAGGCTGAAAGAAAACAGGTTTGGTACTACGCCACGGCCTTCTTTCAAAGTTGAAGTGCAACAGCCGGAACAAAAGAAACATATCAATGACGTACTCACCAAGAAATATCAAGCACAACCTTGTAACAACAGCAACAAACGTCCTCGAACTGACACAAGATGGAACGCCAGCGCTGGTTGGTCCGCCCCTAATAACTTTGGTGTTGGTACTCCTATGGGTGCAGGGCAGTATGGAAATCACGGAAGAAACTACTTCTATCACTCCTAGCTATGCCCCTTCTAGGTGACCCAGATATGGACGTTGTAAGAGGCCATGCTATATACATGGTCAGGACCAGTTTCGTGCCTGGAACTCAGCCTCTGGTAAGTCTTGAATTTGCGTCGCTGCCTCGTGTATTATCTTTATGTAAATATTTGGGTTAACTTATTTTAAGATTTTGCACTGAACAAATGTAAAAACACTTATTTTAAGCTAATCCAAGCCCATTAACTCTTATAATCCTTTGGTGTAAAAAAAGTCTTAGTTTTTGTCAGCTATGTTGCAAAATTAACTGGTAGTTGATATTGACAACGTGTTTACTAATAGTGACAAGTAAAGATGTGTTGCATTTCCTTAAGATAAGCTTGCCATTGCCAATCGAAGATGTTGTGATGCTTAATTTATACAAATTTCAGTATGATGTTGTTGTAAATACTGATAATTCATTCCATTTTTCCTTTTCAAACACTGTATATACACGAAAGGCATTCTATTTACCATTTAAAAGCAGTATATTTTAAAAAATTGTATAGATATATTAATGGCAGTTTAGGGAATGTCTACGTCAATTTTATGACAATTTATGGCAGAAGGGCAGCAAAAAGGGCTATTAATATATTCACGGAAAACAGATGATGTAACTGGATTGTTTCAACCAAAGGTTTACTCAAGATTCGTCTTCTGTGAACACGCAAAACAGGCTAGGAGATTGAATTCATTCAGCTAAAAATATTTGCTCAATATTCCTTGTCTGTGAAAAAACAAGCACAAAATTAAACAAAACCCTTGGACAATGACGACATATAGTCTAGTCGGTGGTTTTGAGAGCTGAAAAAAAAAATGGAAAATACGTTTAAGATGTGTGAGAAAAATCTTGCTCAAGGTACTTATCATTTTATGCGAAGCTAAGCGACCACTCATGTACGTAAAAAATAAAAAAATAAAAAAATATTCTGACCGAAGTTAATTACAACACCAAAAATTGATTATTTAATTGAAAACTACGGAAACCTTAACCTAATTAAGTTGCATACAACTCTAGGGAATCCAGAACTGTCATTTTCCTTAGAAAATATACTAAAGTTAGATTTATCTGACATAAATAAGATTAGGAGACAAATTGTTGAGGTGCTTAGACTCCGGGAACTACTTTTTTTTTTTTTTTTTTTTTTTTTTTTTTTTTTTTTTTTTTTTTTTTTTTTTTAAGAATTAAATTTGTTGATATTTTGTCCCTAACAGCAACTTGAAGTATAAGTTTTCGCATCTGTATCATCAAGATTTTTTAATAAAATGCAATAGATGTATTTTATTTTATTTTTATAATCAAGCTTATATTAGGAGAGGAAAACTTTTCCTCTCCCTCGCGCCGCGGCTAACCCTAAGACGCTCTCCCTCGTTTTCACCTTCAGCTGGTTCTCTGTCTCGCCGGCGGTGCCTGTGCCGCCGGCGAGCCGCCTCCTCTCGAGCCACAACAACGATAGAAGTGCAGATCTGATTTCGAGCCAGGAGAAGATGAGTTTTAGTTCGGAAGAGAGACATAAAGCGGCGGCGGTCCTTCTTCTCCGGTGCAGGCTCTTCTCTGGTGTTCGTCCTCATCGGCTCTCCAGCTGTGGTATCCGTCTGATTTTTGAGTTCGGCTATGGCCCTCTCTCACTCCTGGCAGTGGGAGCTATTGTCACGATGTTTCCCGATCCAGTGGTCTCCGGCGAAAGGGACGTCGGTGGTAATGGGAGCTATGTTTCTTTTCCTTTGTTTTTATTATTATTGTTTTATGTCTTTGGTTTCCTTGTGTTGATGAGGTCTCCGGCGAAGGGGACGACCATGGCGGTGGTTCCTCTTTTCTGGAGTTATTTTCCTCTGTTTATGTAGTTTTAGATTTGCAATTTTGGGGGTAGGGTTTTATGGATGGTTGATTGTGCTATGGGCTTTATTTATGAGAGTACCATTCTTAGGGTTGTTCGATGGTGGCAGATCCAATTCACTAGTATTAGCCTTAGTTTGTTTGGTCGGTGTTCGCCAGATTTACTTAAGTGGAGGAAAAGAAGTATTCTTATGGACTTCATTGGTTTTCTTTCTGATGTTGGGTTTTCTCTTGTTCTTGCCCCTTATCGGGGTGTTTGTGTAGCTGATCTAATTGCAACTTATCCTTATAAGAAGGTGTGCTTGTTGGGTGGGTTTCACAACCAACACCTTCTTCCTTGTTACTTCTAACCTTGGATGTTCAGAAAGCCGGTGCAGTCTTTGAGGCTTTTATTCCTACCTCTTCAGTGATTTTGGTTTCTAGTTTTTCTCTCATTTGGTTTGTACTATTTTATGTACTTGCGTTCCTGTTGGTGTTCTTTTACGGCTTATCTATTTCGGTTGTAATTGTTACGGTTCATTTTATTTCGGTTGTAATTGTTATGATTTGATGTATCTTTTATTTGAGTAGTAATATAAGTACCCTTTGAGCAAAATTTTTTTTATTTTTATAATGAAGTGTTATAATATCGGATATTTTTATATTTCATTCTGTTTTAAGTTTTATTCACTCTAATCCAGAATACAAAACATGATTAATTTGTTTTGGAAAGATTAAAGAAGTTAAATGAATTACTTAATTATATCATGTGTTGTGTATCATTATATTATATATCTGTTTATAAGTTAGATAAAATAATTCAAAGAAAAAATGATAAATAAAAGTATTTTAAAATAATTTAATTAGATTTCTTAATATCTTTTAAAAAAATTAACTCTATTTTATATTTAGGAACTAATAGTTTTGTTGCTCACTTGTTGAAGTGTTGAGATCATAGGAGAGTTCCGTTTTTTCCGTTCACAAATTTGATGAATATTAAGGGCCTGTTTGATACGGGGAAGATTTAAAGAGGGAAAGGAACTTAAAGGAGGGAAAGGAATGGAATGGAAGATTGAGAGGGAATTTAAAAAGTTGAGATGTTTGGTAAACATGGGAAAGGACTTTAAGTTGAGGGAAAATGAATTGTTTGGTATGAAAAATTGGGTGTTGGTTAAATGGGAAGGTGAGGTGAAATTCCTAAAATGCCCCTCTGTTCATTCGGACGTTCGAACGAAAAAGTTATGTTCGAACGTAATAGGCAACTAATCGCCCCCGTTCGAACGTAAAATCTAACAGTAGCTTAAGGTTTACATAAGCAATTTCACAACCTACAAACATAAAACCAAACCACAAGAACACAGAAACTAAACAGAGACGCATGTAGAGGAATGATGAAGGAACAGTTTAAATGGAACGAACATAGGGTTGAGAAGAATTCAAAAACAGAGGAAGCCAAAGGTGGTGGTCTAGTCTTTCCTCTCCGGCGACGATGCTTGGTAGAGAGGAAGAAGACGATGAAGATGATGGAAGAGAGTCGAAGCTCTCTGTTCTCCTCGGCACTTTGGTTCTGCTTCTGACGTCGGTCTGTCACGGCTGTGGTGGAGGGTGAGGGAAGAAAGGAATGTCGCCGATGACGATGATGAAGAAGGTGAGAGTCGCCGGCGACGGAAATGCAGAAGGAAGGCGGAGAAAGGAAGGATCAGATTCAGATCTGAGTCTGTGACGCTCTGGGTTTTTTTTTTTTTTTTTTTTTTTTTTTTTTGTAGATTATTTCAGAAACAGATGAAAGGACTTTTTTGTCAACCAAATTCACTCTCCTGGGAAGATTGCGCTATCCCGCCAGTTTTTGAGGGATTCAATTTTCCCACCTTTGTGGGAAGATGGCGTAGGCGGGAAATGAGTCTTCCAGGAGAACAACATACCAAATCGTTTTTTTTAGTGGGAAAATAGTCATCTTCCTATTCCCTTAGATGAATTCAGTGTACCAAACGGGCCCTAAGAGATGGACCCCAGCAAACTTTACCCCTACGGGCCCTACCCATCCTCCCTTCATTCAGTTTTTGACGGTATTGACTGTCTTATTCAGGTAAAATTTATTTAAACTACTTTATTAACTAGAGACAATATTTAGTGAAAGTTACTACATTAATGCTTTTTCCAGTTTGACTGTAGCTCACGAGGTATGATCAACAATAAAGAATACATACGGGTGCGTGCGTGGCTTCGCCCTACTTAACATTCTACGTACACTTTCACCTTCTCTCTGCCACTTGCATGGTCAACCTACCAAACCCATTTTCTCTTTATTCTGTGTTTTCTTAAGTTTATTCTTTTGTCAAATGGAAACCTCTATCATATGTCTAATGTCTCTCTGATCTGCCATATTAATCAATTCTCCCTTCTTTTTCTTTGTAGATTTCATCTGACGCGCCTCTCATTGCCGGTTCTTCTTTGCTTTTTCCCCGACTAGATTTATCTGGCTAATTATTTGTTTGGCTGTTCATAGATATATTATTTGTTCTCAACTACTGATATATTCAATGTAATGTACGTAATTGAAATAATTAACTCTTTTAGATAAGTGTAAATATCATACTAAACACACACACACACAGGTCACCTAACCTTCTTGTATGACAGGGACATGCAGGTCCACTTCTGATTTCTAAATATATATATATATATATATATGTCAGTACTGAGCTTGGCTGCTGCATGCTTTGTTGCGTACAGTACGTAATATTATTTATTTTATAATTGATTTGCTAATAACTGAAGGAATAATGATCGAGTTAGCATGAATGATATATATGGAGAGAGGGTTAAGTGTTCATGCAGGCCACCAGCTATTCTTGGCGGAGAAGAGGCTGTTAGATGGAATACTACTCATCAATGAAAACGTACTACTAAGACGATGCAGGCAGTAAGCTAGACTGAGTATGTATAATAAAACAAATATAGATATAGATATAGATATATACACATCAATATGTGTTTCTGTACTTAGGTGTGTCCTCCATCCATCATCACTTGAACCCTTCTCAACCTTCCGTTGCCATTCCACTTCCGCCATGGGAAGCCTTTCGGTACCAATATTTCTCTCTCTGTATGTTTATTATATATCATGTGGAAGCTTTAAGTTACGGCTTTTATGTTTAATTTCTTGCGTTGCGTTTTGTGGAACTCCAGCTGCACCCTAGCTATCAATTAAATTTTATCTCCATTATATTACCTCTGGCACGAATCAGATCAGGGTTCAATTTTTTTTTCCTGGGAACTGGTGATCTTTTAAATAAAAAAATAGAAAACGTTAACGTGTGCGTGTGCGTGTATGCATAAGAAATAATTTTTGTGATTTAAAAAATTAGATCTGACAATATTCTTTTGTTCCTCTTGATTTCATAAAAATAATAAACAATATACATATACATATACCAGTTTGTGACGTGTGTGTGAATATACATATAGCAGTTGGCAGTAAGGGAAGTTCAAATCGGGCGTGAAGTGAGGAGAAATTCGACGCTGATATGTGTTCCCATATTGAGCCACTCAGTTGATGAAATGCTGATTCAGATGAGAAAGGCCAAAGACATCGGTGCTGATCTCGTCGAGCTCCGTTTGGATTTTCTCAACTACTTCAATCCTCCCCAACATCTCCAATCTCTAATCAAACACCGTCCCTTGCCCACTCTCATCACTTACAGGTCTTGCTAATCATTATTAAATTCTGCTACTATATCTGCATGCATGTTGTAAACTTGTATGTGCGTATATATAATTAATGCGAATCATCATCATTTTTTTTTCAGACCCACTTGGGAAGGAGGAAAGTATAATGGTGATGAAAGCAAGCGACAGGCTGCTCTGCGCTTAGCTGTTGAATTGGGGTCTGAGTTCGTTGACGTTGAGCTTAAGGTTGTTAAAACTTGCCCACTAGCTACTAATAACTTTTGGTTTTGACTTGAAGAATTAGCCAGCATTTAAACGTGGAACTGATTAAATTGGTGTGTTTGAAGGTAGCTAATGAGTTTATCAATTCCGTCCGAGAAAAGAAGCCAGAGAACGTTAAGATTATTGTTTCCTCACATAACTACGAGAACACACCCTCCGTCGAGGAATTGGGCAATCTTGTCGCAAGAATACAGGCTTCTGGGTGTGACGTTGTGAAAATTGCAACAACCGCCTTGGACATCGTAGACAATGCTCGAATTTTCCAAGTGCTTGCCCGTTCTCATGTATGTAACGTCATTCACATCTTTCAACTTTAATTTTTCCAAATCATTAATTATTGCCTGAATATAATGCCAATTATATATATAGGTGCCAGTGATAGGGCTTGCGATGGGGGAGAAGGGTCTGATGTCAAGGATTCTGTCGGCCAAGTTTGGAGGATTTCTGACATTTGGTTCGGTAGAGAGTGGAGCTGAATCAGCCCCTGGACAGCCAACTGTGAAAGACTTGTTGGCGCTGTACAATTTCAGGCACATTGGGGCTGACACTAAAGTGCATGGTGTTATTGGAAACCCCATTGGTCACAGCAAAAGTCCTCATCTTTACAATCCGGCTTTCAAGTCTGTGGGATTTAACGGCATTTACCTGCCTCTCTTGGTTGATAGCGTCTCCAATTTCCTCAGCACTTTCTCTTCCCCTGATTTTGTTGGATACAGGTTCAGATAGATATATATAGTCTTCCCTTTGTTGTTATGAATGATAATGTCTATCTTGTCTTATTCATTATTTATCTTCACATATGCAACAGTTACACGATTCCCCACAAGGTGGATGGACTTAGATGCTGTGATGAGGTGGATCCCGTTGCCAAGGTGAATTTGATCCCAAAAACCCCTTTCTTAATTATTATTATCTTTCCTGCAAGGTTGGAATTGTAACTAATCTCTCTCACCAACTCTGTTGCAGGCAATAGGGGCTATTAGTTGTATGATCAAGAAGCCAGATGGGAAACTCAAGGGTTATAACGTTGACTATCTCGGAGCCATTACAGCAATTGAAGAAGGACTACGAGGTTGATATATACAGCTCTCTTTCACGAGTTTGACACATCAGAGCGTTATTGTATTTACAAGTGGGTTTAATTAATTGGCAGAATTAAAGGGTTGGTCGGGAAGTGGGTCGCCTTTAGCTGGGAAACTATTCGTGGTTATGGGAGCTGGCGGCGCAGGAAAAGCACTTGCTTATGGCGCAAAAGAAAAGGGAGCCAGAGTCGTTATTGCCAATCGTACTTATGGTCAGAAACTAACTTTTGCTGCTTCACATATAATTCAAACTCTGTTATGTGTATATTACTAATGAATGAACACAGAGCAGAGAAAGGCAGAGAACTTGCTCGTAACGTGGGAGGAGAAGCTGTTGCTCTTTCGGATCTAAAGGATTTCCACCCTGAACAGGGCGTGGTTCTCGCCAATGCTACTTCTGTGGGAATGAAACCCAACATCCATCTCACTCCCATACCAAAGGTTATAATTAATTCAGATTTCAGAATTTAATTGGTATGTTTATGTTGAGTGATGTATTGGAGTTGAGTGCAGGAAGCCCTGAAGCACTACTCGCTCGTGTTTGATGCCATTTACACTCCCAAACTCACCAGACTCCTCCGAGAGTCTCAAGAAGCAGGAGCCGCCATCGTCTACGGTACAGAGATGTTCATCAACCAAGCATTCGTCCAGTTCGAGAACTTCACCGGTTTGCCTGGTAATATTTATAATTATCACTCTGTTTAATTTCTGCAATCCTCTGGGGACTCGCGTCTATACTATGTTCTTGATTCTTGGTCTCACTGTTACAGCGCCAAAGCAATTCATAAGGGAGTTGCTCGCAAGAAATACATGAGAAGGAGCATCTTTGTAGTGCGTTACGTTGCTGCAGCTTTGGTCATTTCATTGCATTCGGCCCCAAGTTGCTGGCCTTTTCTTGTAATGTAGCAATAATTTTTCAAAAATCTACCCATTATCCCAATTAAGAAAATTCAATACACAGAGGTCCCCAGAAATTTATATTTTTACAAGTATAACTTATATTCCATTTGTAAATATGGATTTTTGGGATTTATTTGTATCTAATCAATTTCCTTTTTCTAAAACATGTATGTGGCTAATTTTTCCATAATCCCCCCCCCAATTATGTTATTGTGAAACATATTCCTAGTCAATGGACTTGTTTGGGATATCGGTAAACAAAATGACTTATAAAAAATTTAATTAGGTAAAAGTCCGATTAGGTAAAAGTTAGATTGTGAAATATGATTTATGTTTGGATTGGTAGTTGCATATATTCCATAAGCTATGTTCAAATAAGGAGTTTTTACTCCATAAGTCAGGAAAACTAGCTTTTTCAAACAAGCTGCTTTTACCCCATAAATCCAACTCAGAAATTTTTTTTAACCAAAAAAAAAAAAAAAAACTCATAAGCTTGATTAAAATAGTAAATAGGCCCGATTGCCTCTTCTAAAAGCTATACCAAACATACATTATGTATAATGTGTTAGTATTTATGTGTCTTAGAGACAATCTGTAAGAACAGATCAGCACCATTTCTATGTTATAGTATTTCGTTATTAATAAATGAGTAGATTTTATATTTATCATGTTTATGTCTTACCTTTATTTTTAAGATAAATATGTGTTTGAAGATAAAAGCCCTAGGAATAGAATATGTGTTAATCTCAATGATCAATAATAGAGATCATGATCATGAGGACTCGAGAACACTGTATATCTATTATTTAAAACTTGTTCCTAATCTTGAATCACCAAGAAATAACATTGGTAATCTCAATAAGACTAGTACGATATCGTTTATTTGTATAGGGATACAAGGTAGGGACCTCATGGAATGCAGGCATAGAGATGCCTTAGCTGTGTCGTGGGTAGATCTGTTAGAGAACAGATGGTACCGAACTGACCCACCGAGAGACTCCACAAAGATTCATTGTAGAGAGTATCATTATATATGTAAAGTCCCTCATCATTTGGTAGTACGGATCATTTTGGACTTAAGGATGTCATCGAACACTAGGTCCTAGGATTACACTTTGACTGTACAACTCTATCCACCTGAAAATGGGGAGAACTGTGTACTCTTAAGTGTAACTCGAATACATGAGTATAGATGGACATGCGGAAAGGACTCACAGTCTCCTACAAGGGATTAGTCATTCACAAGACCGGTAGAGCTTGGATAGCTTCTAATTAACTCAGGGGTCTGTGCGCACAACAAGTGATCATGAAGAGTCATGATATGTTATAGAGTTAATATAAAAAGATTCCTAGTTCTATAAAATAGCTACATTTAGTCAATTAAGATAGATGATACTCTATCTTTACTCTCGACTAAATGTGAATGACGGTGTGAGGGATGATGCCTACACGGTATCCAAATATGAAAGGTAGATCACTTGATCAACTCAATTAGTTCTGGGGTCGCAGAGCATTGCTAGTGTCTTATGAGGTCATTAAATAAATTGAGCCCATTAAAGGGGTTTTTAATTGGTCCAAGTTTATCTATGTCAGTGACTAATTGGGCCTAATGGGTCACACACAAAATGTTATTCCTGATTTTTTAAAATTAGCAAACTTGGGACAATAATTGTTATTGAACTTTATTAAGAGTAAAGGTGTATTTGGGTTGGAGTGAGACTCCAAACCCAATGAGGATAAAATAGCGTCATATATAGTGTCTCCAGTGGGAAATCAGTTTCTCCACAAAAGGGCCCAAATGTGTTGGAAGAGCTAACGGGGTCTTAAGCCAAGTTGAATTTGGAATTCGAATTTTGAATTTAAGTTTGAATTTTAAATTTGAATTTAAATTCAAGAGGTTAGGTTATAAAGATAATTTTTATCTAATATATATATATATATATATTTATATAAAAGATCCAATAATGATTGAATGAAGATAGGAGAAATAATAAATGAGGATTGATTGAAATGATTTTGAATTTTATTTTAAGAGATGAATGTGATTCATCATCTTAAATTATTATTCAATCAAGATATGAATTTAATTCATTATAATTAGGATTTTCCAAATCAAGTTTGGATTGACCTTTCTTGTAAGCACTTAAATTAGAGTTAGACTCTTATAAAGTCTTGATTTTTTATGTGCTCTTTTTATGGACCTTTTTGAAGAGAAAAGGAAATAAATATAATCTATCATCTTAAATGATTAATTCAATCAGTCAATCAAGATATGAATGTGATTCATCATCTTAAATTCAATCAATCAATCAAGATATGAATTCAATTCATTGTGATTTGGATTTTCCAATTCAAGCTTGGATTTGGCCTTTCTTGTGAGTACTTAAATTAAAGTTAGACTCCTATAAAGTGCTGATTTTTTGTGTGCTTTTTTCCTACACGTTTTTCTAAGAGAAAAACAAGATCCTTATGCTTTCTAAATTTCGGTCTTTACCAAAGGTTTAGAGAGAAAAAGACACCATCCATAGAAAGACAAGGTTCCAATGATCTTGCTCCTCCTATCTTTAACCTAATCCTAAGAAACCATAATCTTCTTGAAAAGATAAAAACCCAAAGAAACCACAATTCAACCTTGTCTTAGCAAAGCATCCAAGGAGTGAGAGGTTTCAAGAGAAAGAGTTCTCATTGCAATCGGGGATAGTTGTGTGGATCAACGTTAGAAGACATCAACAACCTTAAAGTCTTCGAGTGATCTAAGGTATTCTAATCTCCAATAATCGTTTTATCAAATTATCTTAAACCCCAATAGTTGTTTTAACAAGTCATCCTAAAACTCATAAATATTATAAATTGTTATGAATTCTCATGAGTATCGTAAAGAGTTACGGATTAATAATTATTAACTAATTAGTGTGATGAGTTAAGGTTAATGATTCATGAGGACCATAAGGAGTTATGCGTTTCCGCAACGATTAAACAAAATTTTTGTTTTCAACCTCATAAAACTTTACATAAAAGTTATATAATAGGCAAAATTAACCATCATAATACATGTGAATTGAAAATTTGTCGATCTTGGTTGTAGAGTGAAGTAACGTAGCTGAACATGAACGGGCATGCCGCCAACGATATTTCAGGATTTACCTAATGCTGTGTTGAAAATATGCACCAGGCACTCTTATTTTGAAGCCGTACCACGCTGACCTTCATTTCATAGGTTAGAGGAATTCTTAGGAGCTTAATTTCATTGAAAATACAAGTATTTGTTTGATTCTGGCATGTCAACTCGTGCCAATGTGATTCTCAGCTCACGTTGCTCACGTATACTGCATACGTCATGTAAAACCAAGACCTCTGACACAATTTTTTATATGGGAAAATCATAATTAAAAAATTAATGCGACGAAGAACATTTAATTTAAAAATTTTATATTTTCATTTTGTTTTTATCAAAATTTGAAATATTTCAACATATTTTCATTTTAAGAAATTTGTCAAAGCAACGAATTTTGGATTTTCCTTTTCGGTTTTTGAATATAAACGGATTTGTTACTGTTATTGTAATAGGATGCGATATTTGATGGTTTTTCAGTACTGTAATCGGGGAAAAAAATATAAACGGATTTTAGATTTAAATGAAGCCAACGTGCGAGTTTCATTGTAAGTTTGCGAGCCAAGAACATGTTTGGCATAGTTGTGGAAGAGACAAAAAGCCCATCAAACAATAAAAAAAGCCTAACGAATAGGAAAAAAAAAAAAAAAAGGTTAATATGGATGATAATTTCAAAGGTTGATAGACTAATTGTAAAAAAGTTGCTTATGATCGTAGTGACCTTTTTTTCAGCTTTTAGATAAAAATGTTAGGAATAAGTGATTTAATAAACAATATACTATTATTATCTTTAGTCCTAAATATAGGATATAGTTTATAGTGTAATTTACACTACAAACTATTTTCCATATTTAGCGTCGAAGGAGTATTAATTATATATTTGTATGCATTCTAATTTATCGATTAGAATATATTTAATTAATTACTTTAGAGTTTTTTTTTTAATTTTTTTAATAATAATTTATTTTTTAATCAAATTTAAGTTTAAATTTTTATCTTTAATTATCATCATATATACAACTAATAATATATATATATATATATATATATATATATATGTAGTATTCAATAAGATTTAAGTTATTTTCCATTTTAAATGACTTTTCAAATGCTATTTCAAATAATAGATCATTTATAAAAAAAACTTTCTACACTGCTATCTCAAACACAAATCATATATATAATATAGAATTTTTATCTTATATTTTATTTGCAAAAGCTTGTATAGAAAATAGTCATATCTGATACCATTATCCAAAGGTGCCCTTAGTTTTTTGTGTGTAAAAGTTTGCGATTGCATCGCTTTTCGTTTGACCCGCAATCTTCTTGACCTGTGATACCATTCCGGGTACGCAATGGCCATTGCCCACATTTTTTTTTTTTTAAAAAAAGTTTTATTTTCACAAATAAAAGATTACGTGAGTTAGGCGCTTAGAGTATAACCAGTATGGCTGCCCTAGTAGCTAAAAGAGCGTTTAGTTTAGCGAAGGACTTAAAATAGCTGGTCAGTCCTCGATGAAATTTGAATTCATGTTGTTTTGAGTTATGAGCCAACTTCTTATTAATTGAATTAATTTATATTAACCTACCATAATTTTTTTAAAATAATAAATCATAAAATTAAAAATAAAATGTTTTAACTTGCAGGTAAAAAAGTTTGAATGAATGGGTCCAATGTTCAGAAATTTCGAGGCAAGTTAGGATCATTTTGTTTGAAACTGAAAAGAAAATATATAATTGTGACATGAGTTATTAAAAAGAGAGTAAGCTTATAATAAAAATATGTTAAAAAATTATTTATATATTTCTCAACAAACAACTATTTTAGTGCATCTCTAGTTGGCTTGAATGTTTGCAACATTTTTTATGTTTTGACCTCATTAAAATTGACTAGTCTAAATCTTCGTTCTGTCAAAAAACAAAACGAGTAGCACAACTTCATCCACATTCTTTTTTCCAACGAAGTGCTTAATAAAAGAATGATGACCAATTCTTCGTAGAAAATGAGGCTGAGTCAGAGAGAGTCGGAATTTTAGTATAGTTTAATAATAATAAGTGATTTTTAAAATAACTAATTAAGATGAGCGCATGCCTCGCACCAGCCCATCATATAAAATCAATTGTGCGTATTTTAAACTCAATTTCATTCACCAAGTTCGGAAGTTCCGTCCACTTCCATTAGCATTCTTCGTGAGCAATTGTTTAAAAATACTCTTTCATTTTCTTGAAGAAAGCTGAAAAGTCGATCAGCTACAAATTAGTAGCTGCGACTAACGCGGATATGGATGAGTATTTGAACTTTTCGCATAAAAAGCGCGCGTTGAATTCAAAATTCAAACAATTTTGGGGCGAACGGAAAATGTAAAGGCTTTTCCTGATGTCATGATACAGAGCCCAAAGCCGGAAACTTTAAATTATGATTCATTACTATGGAATGGAATGGTAACCGGTGTGCTGCCAACCCATGAGAAAATTACCAAACTCGTTTCTCCCTGGATATTTGGTTTGAAGTTGCTGATCTCTGTTTACCTACTAATTTCATGATTAATCATTAATGGCATTTAAAAAGAGAGAGAAGTTACCCCCAGCCAGCCCAATGACAGAAACATATTTCATTTGAAAAATAATCACGAGAAGGATTGCCTGGAAAGGGAAGACGTCTCTACATTGTTATCGCCGCCAACTCCCACTGTATATGGAAATAATGCCTTGTGTTGTATTCCTGGATAACTAGCTGGCAGAAAGCAACTAAAAACATCGGTAAACAAACAAAAAACCGCGTCTTGCTGGTTCGTGGTCGATTCTCATTTTTTTCATCGTCCGAGCCTGTTCAACACGCTTTTGCAATTTCCAGTGAATTTTCAAGTTTGAGCGTGTTATAATAGGGAAGATTTTTGTTAGGGTTTAAGGAAGAAGCGAAATTGAATGGGAAGCTGCGTCTCGGATTTGAAAGGAGGGAAGCAAGCAGTCGGAGGGGTCCGCCCTTCCCCAGCCCTAGGCCCCACGCCTCCCCCGGCTCACAACGATGCCGTCGATTTCTTTTACAGGTCTCAAGGATTTCAACCCATGTTCACTCAACTCGAGGTATCTTTAATTTCGCTTTCATGATTCGAGGCCTTTGCATATATTATTTTCTTTTGCATTATGTACTTTCCTTTGACCCTCTTATCATTATATTCTTCTTGTCAAATCCAACTTATTGTCGTGTCATTATCCAAAGGCTGATGTTATAGTCTAATTGTACGGCGGAAATCACAATATGCCGAAACACGCCAACATCTTACCCTTGGAATCATAAGTTCCTGTGCGAGCCTACCCTTTCTACTCCAACACAAGACAAGTGATTCACTAGTCGGAACTCAGAATTTTCTGTCAAATTTGAATGATAATGTATTTCAGAACAAGAGAGAACTATCGTTCATACTATATGCAATCAGTTCATACTATATCTTGGCAATTTTATTTTTTGCAAAACTCATCTGATACCTAAAACCAAAGCCACGCCCAAAATTTATGTAATTACCTATCATGATTTCCGTTTGATATTTATATGATGGGAATTTTGCTTCACAAAGATCAAAAAGTTATATAACATTCGTCATATTTTAATACTTAATCGAATAATAGTGAACAGTTGAAGCAAATAATTATAGAGTATGAACTTTGAACTTATACACCATCTCGTAAGGGAAGTGTTTGATTTTTCTCACGCTGGCTTTCTTAGATATCATTTGCCAAATGTTATGTTTCGACATTTAACCCCCATCTCGGAGTTATTTTTTTAAGCCAAATATATATGTGCACTTGTTTGCCTTGTAACTTCGTAGAGTTGCAAGAGTATTTGATGGTTTTGCAACCTTGTGCTACAGCTATCTCTATCTGCAAACGACTTACGTGATCTGGACATTGCATCAAAGGTATTGCTTTAATTTTGAGGCTGTATGTGCTGTCTACATGAAAGGATATTTGCATGCATGTCACTTGCTCTCGTTATCTGTGATTGGCTTATGTTAACATATATAGTATATATATCTGTAATAAAAATTAAGTTACTCGAATTTTCATAAAACTTTATCGCAAATTATATAGATTTTTCAATTTTAAGATGTGCACTTTAGTATTATTCTTATCAAAAGTTAATACATTTAAATACAGTCTAATTTTTTTTTTTTTCAATTTAAAAGAGGTGCATGTACTTTTAGTAAACACCACGAAACATTTGCTTACTCACTCTAATTTATTAATTTATTTCTTTTCAGAGTGATCCAATGGTTGTTGCATTTTTAAAGAAACAAGATGGAAGACTTGAAGAATTGGGTCGCACGGAAGTCATAATGAACTCTTTGAATCCTGGGTGGATTGAGAAAATCAGTGTTGCGTTTCAGTTCGAGATTGTGCAAACACTAGTGTAAGTTATCCTCGGTCTCTCCTTGCCAGTATGTAGATATATAGAATGTGTTCTCTATATGCATACTGTGAGCCTCTTTTTTAATACGTTTTTCTCTATTTGGCCTGTCTTTCATATAGGTTTCATGTATATGACATTGATACCAACTACCATAACGTCCCCACTAAGGTATGCAGTAGAACTTTTTCTCACAATCTTCATATAACTGAAGCAGGAGTTCTGCCTCCATATATATATTGTCTCTCAATCAGGATTTTATAGTGATTTCAATTAAGTAAAGCTAAGCAGTAAACCTTATAACTCGGTCCCGTCAAGAAGGAAAATCTTAAGCTGTTGGGGTATATATTCGCATAAGAAGTTCTTTATTACTTTCATATTGAAATTACGTAATCTGTAAATCATGCAGTACTTTCTGTTTAACGGGTATGTAGCTAATAATGTGTCCATTTTCAAAGAGTAAAAATTGACGGGAAACAACGTTTTTATTTCTTTAGTACCATGTTGCCAAGGGGCCGCCCATAGTTTAGAATTTAGGCTTCAATGCATTGATGGACTTCCAAGCCTTCAATTATGAACTGAATATATTCTTTTATTGAATCAACAAAAATATAATACACAACTGGGTTTTGTATTTATAAAATTATAGACAGGACACTAACAACCACACCAATACTGGCCTAATATACATAGCCCAATTTACACCGTCGACAGAAATACAAACCAAACAATCCTGAACCTAATAATAGACATTACAAATTATTCTTACATTAATCTCAACACCCTCTTTAAGTTGGGGACTAAACAAATCGATAGCTCATAATTTGTTTAACATTCTATCTTGTATCTCTTTACCTACTGCCTTAGTCAAGATATCTTCTACCTCTTGACTATAAGGTCGAACATGTGGTAAGACAATCACCTTCTCTAAAAAAATTTCCCAAACAAAAAGAATTAAGATCTATCTTAATGCGCTTTGTTCTCTCATGGAAGAGCAGATTAGAAACTATGTTTAAGGCAACTTCATTATCACAATACACATTAACAAGGTTAAGTGTTCATAACCAATTTCTTTGAGTAGTCCAACTGCCCACACAAATTCGAAACAGTATGCTGCTTCTTTGTCTTCCATATACTACAAGAGATCCACCAAGCTTTATAAGATATCTTGTAACTGATCTTCTTGTCGTTTCACATGCTTTTTGGTCAACATCACATAAACAGTCTAACATAGTGGTGCCTTCTTGACTAATAAGCACTACTACCTCAGGACTCTGCTTTAGGTACTGTAACACGTGCAAAGTTGCCGTCATATGACACTTCATGGGCTAGTGTAAAAACTAACTTAAGACCCACATAGAAAAGTAAATATCAGGTCAGGTAGCAGTCAAATAAATTAACTTACCCACTAGTCTTTGATATGTTTCTGATCACTAAATAGGTCCTCTTATTCTTGTTTGCGTCCCTTGTTTATATGATGACAATTTGAGTGTAGTGGCTATTGATAGTGGTTTGCAACCACTCATACTCTTCTCTAAAAGCAAATTCAAAATATATTTTTCATTGTGAAAGCATTGTACCCTTTGCTGACCTAGCTACTTCAATACTAAGGAAATATTTCATTATTCCCAAATCCTTAATCTTGAAATTGCTATGCAACAAGTCTTTTACTTCTTGAACTCGCTATTATGAACTACTAGCAATTATCATATCATCTACATACACTAGGACTAACACAATGTCAACACCAAATTTCTTAAAGGATAAAGAATAATCATGCTTGTTACGTTTAAAACCACCACAAACCTGGGCACAATTTATCATTCCAGTGTCTAGAGGCTTGTAAAAGACCATAAAGTGGCTTATCAAGTTTACATACCATTCTCCCACCTTGGCTTTCAAAACCTTGGGGAATGGACATATGTACACTTCCTCGTTTAGATTGCCCTGCAAAAACGCGTTATCCCCATCCATTTGAAATAACTTCTAACCCTACATAACAGCTAATTTTAGAATAATTCTAACTATTAACATTTTGGGAGCCTGGAGATTGATTTCTCTATGAAGATTGAAAATTCGGGAGCCTGTTACCGTGAGAGTCCCTTGCTGCATGGAGTTGTTTTTTCTATGAGGACTGAAAATTCTGAAAATTCAGGAGCCTGTTACCTTGTCAAAACGCTCTTGCAGATCGAACCAAACTAGGTGAGCTTCCTGTTGAAAAATTACACTGTTACCTTAGAAAGCGAACACGATAACCAAGAGAGAACAACAACGTTGCACCGTTCCCACTGATCATGGAATCAATTATCCCAGGCGTCCATGGTGTAGGTCCTATCGATAAAGCCCAATTTCTGTATTCCTTGAAGGACGATTCTCATTGATCGGCTCCATACAGTGTAGTTCTCACACCCATTAAAGCTTGTGTAACAAAGGGTGGATGTAAAGTGGATGAGAAAATGGAAGGGAATCTCCGTTGAGCTCATCCCTTTTGTTTGCCATGGGTGGTTGGAGAAGGTAGAGGCTCAAGTAAGAATAAAAAATTAAAAGGCGAAGGGGAACTTACTCACGATCTTCAAGTAAGACTCTGGTTCCCGAAGCTTCAAGCTTTCAATTTCTTGGGTATCCCTTTGGTCACAGGATCTTGTTCCCGAAGCTTCAAGCGTGTTTGGTTTTCTTGAGGATTCGATTATATTTGGGTATTGGATCTTGAGTTGGCCGGCAGCCAAGTTGTTGGGTTGGTTCTTGCTTTTGAGCCTCTAAAGTTTAAGCTTGAGGCATTTACTTGGACTCATAGCCTAACGCTATGATGCCTTTGAGCTGAACTATATTCTCTTATTGAATCAATTAAAAAAATATATACAACTAGGTTCTGTATATATAGACTAGACACTAACAATCACACCAATACTGGCCCAATATATACATAGTCCACAGGAATACAAACCAGAACCTAATAATAGACATTACACATTATTCTTTCATTAATCTCAACACCTTCCTTGTGTACTTTTGAATTGCTTAATCTCAAATTACCATGTCCAATGTTTTTTTTTTCTTGCAGACACTAAATTTGAAGGATCAAGATTTTCTTGGCATGGCAAGTTGCGCTTTATCTGAGGTAAGTTCTCGGGCACAGAATCGAGACGTTTCTTCCTCGGAAGTATAGCCATCTTAACGTGGCGTAATATATCCATTCTCTTTTAAACTTTTTTCGACCAAGCAATCCACAAAAGCTTGAAAATGTCATTCTTTGTTTGATACTTAAATCTTCTTTAATTTCTTCCTCTTTGGCAGATAGTGACTAAACAAAGCCGCAGCTTAACCCTGAGGCTCCAAAACAAAAGCGGGCGTGATGGGAGAAGAAACCTTGGGACACTTACTATTCATGCTGAGGAGACCTTTAATTCAAGGACTTCTGTTGAGATCTCGTTCCGTTGTTCCCGCTTGGATAACAAAGACGTCTTTTCTAAAAGTGTATGTAACTTAATGTCCCTTATTTATTATTATTATAACCTTCTGCTTTTGCCAATAAAAATTCTTCATCTCATTTTTCTTACAGGATCCTTTCTTAAGAATATCAAAATTCGTTGAGGGCGGGGGTTCTATTCCAATTTGCAAAACTGAAGTAATCAACAACGATTTAAATCCAATCTGGAAACCAATTTGCCTTGGGTTTCAGCAGTTTGGAAGTAAAGTAAGTTTGTCATCCTAATTAATTAGGGCTTGAAATTTGATGATAAATTGGAGTTCCAGATATTCATTTTGCTTCTGGGGTACGTTCTTTGTGCAGGATAATCCATTACTTATAGAGTGTTTTGATTTCAATAGCAGTGGCGATCATGTACTTATTGGGTAATTAACTGAACCTATTGAATGATTGTTTCTCAGTTCTCACACCATAATATTTTGTTTCTCCAAATTCCCTTCTTTCAGTTATCATGTTTCTAGAATCCTGACGAAATAGGTATTGATATTAAAAAAAAAATTCATGACCAGTAAAATGCAGAAGTCAGTTGCAGACCTTGAAAAGCTCTACAAAGAGAGATCCGGAGAAAATTTTGTTGCACCATCTAAGCACAGGACACATGAGAAGGTGTTTGTTAACGCTAGCAACAAAAATAATTCTTACTGCGGCTCATCGGCTTAGTCTAACATTGCTTATTAATGCTTATTAACTTTTGTGTATATAGGTTCTGAAGGGGCAACTGTATGTGGATCGATATCTCGAAAAGGAGCAGTTCAGCTTTATTGATTACATATCTTCTGGATTTGAACTAAACTTTATGGTTGCGGTGGATTTCACGGGTAGGTAAAATTTGCTGCATTGAAGGGTGATCACCTTTTAATTTAATCTTAAAATCGAACTTGGCTATCTAAGTGCCACAAAATTTGTCCAGCTTCAAATGGAGATCCTCGACGTCCAGATTCATTGCACTACATAAGTTCACCTGGCCAGTTTAATGCATACCAGAAAGTAAGCAACAAATCTTATCGTTCATTTGTTTCAGTCTTTCAAATTATTCACTGGCAAAATACTATAAAAAAATACTTTCTACTTTGGTATAATTTGCATATTATTATGGGTAATTCATGTGAAGATTAGCATAGTAAACTTGTTTAATTTCTTGGCGATGAGACTCAGCATTAAGAAGAATAGTGTGACATAAGCTGATGTTCAGTAAACTTCTCTAATTAATGGAGTAATTTTTGTAGGCCATAATGGAGGTTGGGGAGGTTATTCAGTTCTACGATTCCAATAGACGCTTCCCTGCTTGGGGCTTTGGAGGAAGGACACATGATGGTACTGTTTCCCACTGTTTTAACTTGGATGGCAATCCAGGTGCCTCTGAGGTAAGAGGTTTCTTCACTATTCTCCACAAGAATTCTAGACAATCGTATGTAATATATGATGCTTGTCTATTCTGGAGATGATTGAAAATGCAGCAACATATATTATATATGGTTTAAAATTCTGCACAGACAATTTCCAACACTGGATCGTTCAACCTTTTTTTAGCATGTCTGCAGTTGCTATGATGCAGCAATATTCCACTTCCATAATATCTGTTTTGAAACTTGCATTCCTTCTATTGGACACCCATTTCTTAATATAATTCTTATCAACAGTTGGTTTCCATTTCTTTAGGTTGAAGGAGTTGAAGGCATAATGGCTGCTTATGCAAGAGCTTTACACAGTGTCACTCTAGCAGGACCCACTCTGTTTGGACCCGTTATAAACATGGCTGCGCAAATAGCTGCTCATTCCCTTTCGCATGATGTCTCCAAGTACTATATATTGCTTATTATCACGGTGAGAACTCAAGATATTTGACACGTTGTTTTGTATGCATGTCTCTATCAGACATTATGAATAACCCAATGAAATGATATCCTTTCCTTAGGATGGAGTTGTTACAGACCTCCAAGAGACAATTAATGCTCTGGTCAAAGCTTCTGACCTGCCCTTGTCGATTCTTATAGTTGGAGTTGGCGCAGCTGATTTCACGAGCATGGAGGCAAGATTAGTTTCTGTCCTATTTTTTTTTTAATAATCCTTTAGACTCATTAATGTCGTTATTAGCAAGGAATTGCCTCTACTATTGCTATCATTAATTTTCTTAATAAAAAATTGTATCGACTAAGAATGCATTCCTGGGCAGGTTTTGGATGCTGATAATGGACGTAGGTTAGAAGGTTCTTCTGGTCGTATTTCTACAAGGGATATAGTGCAGTTTGTTCCAATGCGAGAAGTGCAGAGTGAGTACTGAGTCGCAATTTTTGTTAATTCCCTCCCCACCAAAATATTATTTGTTCACTTCGGAGACATAAATAGAGATTGGGCCAATCATAGTAAATTGAACTTCACTCATTCAAATGGAATTTTTAATATTTAAGTGGTTTCTTTTCTTTCTTTCTTTCTTTTGGATGTTTTGTGTTTATCTATCTTTAAAATTAATAAAAAAAGAAAATAAAGAAGTCCTAACTCGTAATTTCGTGTATGCTGGTAACTGAAACATGGAATTCTGTTCATATTTGTTCTTTTCTTGTGTGTGATTTTCATTTTTGCTAAATTTCATTTCTAATAGAGAGCAACATTTCATTGTCTAATGTTTTGAACAGGAGGAGAGATTTCGGTTGTACAAGCTCTCCTGGAAGAACTGCCACAGCAATTTTTGACTTTCATGAGAAGTAGGGACATCCCGCCAATGAGGACCCATGTTTCTGCATTCTCTCATGCATCTACTAGTCAATAGTTCACCTTCGATTTATTTCTTTTTCTAATGCTTGTAAATGACTTTTATGGTTTTTTTTTTTTATTAAAATAAAAAGTTTGAATTGTGAATAAAAGTATGAATAAGCTGGCTTGTTATACGGATCCGACGCATCCAGCAGAGCGAAGCAGCGTTCCATTCTTTTCGGCGGCATCCTTCCGCATTGCCGGCGTTTTTCTTAGACAAATTGTTTAGATCCTGTTATTAAATTGACGTTTTTAGATCCAAGTATTGTTCTATAAACAAAAAAGAATATCCTATTGAAAACTATCATGCCTTTAAAATTAATAAAAAAATAAAATGGGTTAAGATACACAAGATTTTATTGAAAATGCATCCAACCCTAAATATTTTTTAAGGTTAAAAGTAATTATAAACTCTCCGAAAAAAAGGTGGAAAAGTGGAGAGAGGGGGAATGATGATATGGAAAAAAATTAATATAAAAGAAATGCACATATGGAGACGTGGCAGCTGGAACTGAGAAGTAATATACTTTCTCCTACTGTCATAGAACACTTTTGTAGTGTAAATTACATTACAAAAATATTCGTATAATTAGGAATAGAGGTAGGTTTTTTTTTTGAAAAAAAGAACAATCAGGTCTCAGCCAGGCTTAGATTTGGTTCCAATAAATGATCGTCTTGTAGAATGGGGGAAAATAACCTGCTGCACATTGTGAATGAATCGTTTATGATAAATATTATTCTTCAGAGCATCCACTTTATCAGGAGATGATCTTCCGAAAAAGGCTTTCCATTTATACAGTGCTCTTGGGACTGCATCACAGGACTCTACTAAATTTAGTTTCCTCTGACTGCTAATGTACTCATGCCATTTACAGGTCTGGAATCCAACAGACAAAACCAACAAATTAATTTCATTCAAGCTTTATTGTAAGTCGTCGGAACGCTCAAAATTGCAAATGCAGCTTATTTAAGTTCAAAAAACAAACAGTAAATGTGGCCTAATCTGAGCTATAGTTTTAAATTCGCATTAAGGCTGTGTATATTCGTTAGTGTAAGGACTTTGCAAGTATAATTATTGAACCCTATCACGTATCAACAGGACAGAACAGCCTGATATCAAATCGATTGAACTGGCCATTGGGGAATATATAGGATATTACATGGATAATGGGGAGGATTTAAAGAACAAGAAAAACACACGATGAGAAGATACTAGGAAAGAATCAAATCAGACTGTCCTGACAACCAATTCCCACATATCTTGATAGGTGGTGGGTTCTACACTAATAAAATTTCATATTCTCGAGTGAACAAGCCAGTAAGCTGACCAAAAGCTTCTATCTATAGTTTTCAGAAGATACACGCCCGATTTTAAAAGTGTAACCTAGTGTTAGATCATGTCTGAGTACGCAACCCAATATGCTAAAGTAGCATAAAAATCGTGAATGTTCAATGAAATGGTAGGGTCTCCGTGTTTATCAAAACTGCATCAGGCATCCATTGCCCAGAAAAAAAATGATTCCTGCATCATGACGGATTGACGGCTATCATCATTCCAACTCAATTCCAAAACAAGACATTCAATGTTTCGTTATCTTTGGTATAGTGGATGGCTCAAATATATATATCTATATATATGATGATGTGGAATAAATATATATAACAATTATTGCAAGATCAGAGAAAATACCTCATCAGTGGTGGTAGTGTCGCTGAGGCAGAGCTTTGCATGCATGGTAACCAAAAAAACCGCCAATAGCATTCCAACAATAGAGAGGAACATCATATAATAAGTATTTGAGTGTTGTATGATCCCAACAAGTCAACAACCACTTCATCATGGTTAAAACAAGAAGAGAGCATTAAATTACAAGATCAAGATAAGGCGAAGATCTCCACTCAAACAAGAAGCAACAATATATAGGAAGCATAAAAGAAAGATAGAAGAACAAATCCCTCACCTGTGCAATATGAGGAGCTACATCCATAAAAGAATTCTCTACTCCATAATAAACTAGACGAATGTGGTAAGGAGATACATCTATCTCAGAGCATTAGTATAACAAAACAACTTAGAATTAAGATAAATCTTACAACTGTTAGAATATGTACGGTGCTCAGTTCTTGTAGTTTTCCAACAATGATCAGACCAACGGCAACTGTTGCATACAGGCATAGTAGGAAATGCCTACACGATAATTGAAGAATCACGTAATAAAACTGAATACGAGAAACGGATGAATATTTTGAATAATTTAAATGGCAGTTATTTCCAAAACAGGGGCATAAAAGGAATTCAGTAATAGTATACTCCCTCCTGTCATACTTATAAGACAACATTTAAAAGTTGATCTTGTTCAATTAATTATATCACAAAGTTCTAAATTTTTTCCCAAAATACCCCTAAACACAATAATAATTTAATAATCCACCTATATATTCTATAAGGTGAGTAATAATTGTAATTCATTAATGCAACTTACACCTCAATTCTACTGATTTTTTTTTTTGTAATAAAATAATTTTAAGCAACTTTTTTTCATATTTAATAACGGCGTCACTATTAAATTACACTTATAACCTCCAAGATTAAACCAGAAGTTGTTGAGAGAGATGATGGCGCTGGACTGTATGAGAGTTTAGAAAAATTAGGTGTGATGTAAGAATAACTGGTTGCCATTTAAAATTTTAAATAAAGGTATTTTAAGAAAACAAATATAGTTAACTAATTTAAGTACTATTCTTAATTTTGTTCAAAATTAAAATAAATATGTCTCGTAATCATTGTCGTGATATTTAGTGTTATATTTACTATCCTTTATACAAGTAATGAAATGAATGGTTGAGATTAGGTACACGATTAGGAAGTGGGGAGGGAGGGGCGGGGAGAGAGAAAAAGGGCTTTCAACGAAATTAGGATACAATGGCCGGAGAGAAAAGAAAGAAGAGAAAATAGATAAAAGAGGAATGAGAGTGGATGATGAGGATGTGGTGAATTACTATCCACACAACAAACAACGAACAAGAATGTAAGTGAGTGTGTGTGTGTGTGAGAGTGAGTATGCGAGACAAGAATAGCAAAACAATACTAGTAACTAGTAACTAGTAACTAGTAACTAGTAACTGACAACAATTTATAATATGGCCTTTCATTTATTAAAACGGGGTTACACTCACACACCCATCCACATCACACACCATTCAAAGAGGCCACTACAATTAAACATGAATTGAATGGGGAGTCAGAAGTAAAGGCAAGAGAGAAGGGAAGGTGGAAATCAGAAAAATACAAAAGGAGGGGCAACATGTTAACCTCACACCAATACTTCCAAATGGGAATGTGGGTTCCATAATTATAGGGAGGCCCCCCATTTGTCAACTTCACCCCATGGCCCACCCACTCTTCCCCTCCTTCCTTCTTTTTTTAATATATACGACCAAATAGTAAATTATTATTATTATTATTATTCTCCATCGTCTTCTCCTGTGTCACTGCTTAAATGGAGACGCAAACATCACAAATTTAATATCACCAGCGAGGATGTGGAATTGATTAATTCCCAAAAATGATGGCTTTATTTGGAGTTCTGGTCACGTGCCACAGCCCCCCCGCACGCACGGAAGGGATGCCTTATGTCGCCTCCGTTCCGTTGGATCCGAACCGAAGGCTACCGTTTTCATTGTAGAAATATTTTTTTGTCCTACTTACATTAAGTGGATTCTATTAATTTTTTTTTTTATGTGGGATCCATTTAATTTTATATGAATGTGACAAGAAAAAATTTCAACAATAAAAGTAAAAGCAGAAGCATTTAACTATACATAGAGCCTGTTTGGCATGGCTTTAAAAACTAAAAAAATTCCACTAAAGAGAAGCAAAAATAATGAGTTTTTTGTGAAACCTAACCATGTTTCAAGTTTTCAAGTTACTTTTTCTGAAGCTATTTCAAATACAAATCATATCACAAAAAGCCCATTAAAAAAAAAAAAAATCAAGAAAAGCTCAAAAAAAAAACAAAAATAACTTCTACCACCGCTATCCAAACATACCCACAATTTCATGTTGACCACGAAAACAAAAAACGAAAATTAGTAAAAATCAACTTGTCTGGGTGGGGCGTGGTGGGACCCGCGCAACAGTTCTTTTTCTTTGGCGTCTCCCTCGCTGGCCCTCCTTCACTCATGTTGCACTTTAGCATTTGTCTGGACGCATTTTCTACAGTGCGCACTTCTTCTTATCCTTCGCTTGTCCGCTCTCTCGGCCACTCTCTCCCCTGTTTCCCCCATGCCTCTGATCCCTGACATTTATCAAGCCCGTTGAGTGATCTCCATCCTATTTGGGTCTCTTCTCTCCACGCCATTGGTTGATGAAGCCTTGGGATCTTACTGCTGCCGAATTGCGATTTTGGATGGGATTCCTTCCTTTACCAGTAACTGAAGCTCTGTGACTCCTGTTATCCCTTCCACGATCTGTTGCCGCCGATCCGCCGCCGTATCCTCTCATGGCTCGGAGTGATGAAGTTGACATCAAAGAGTCCAAGGTATGCTCCATTATCTTTCTCTCCTTTCTATTTCCGTCCCTATTCCTTTCACCACCTTTTTCTCTTCAACTCTATCTCTTGTTCGTTAAGCGATACGGATTCTTGTGACTTTTCATCGGTTTGAGGCCTTTTGTTTGTTGATAAAAAGTGTATCAGAGAGTCTGGCTGCCCGGGCGAAGGGAAGGGGTGCCTTCTCATGGATTATTATTTTGATTGCTAATGGTATATCGGTAGCTTGTACGCCGCCTTCGGGGGAATTTTGTATTTTTACCTTTGTTACTTAGGCTTTTTCCTCTTTTGGGTCCGATTCTTATTATTTCATAAGGGATTTTTTTGTATTACATACAAATATCACTCTCGCATCTCTGCCTTGTTTTCCTGATTCTGATGTTTGAATTGATGAGAGGATCCATCGGGCTGCGCACGCCCTGTATATTTATCTATATTTTCAAGGGGTTCAGGAGGAGGAGGTACGTGGGTGGTCTTGTTATGTTATAGTTCTAAACCTTATGGAGGGTCTTGATCGAATTAATTTGAAGACCTATCTAGTGTTTAGCGTTCTTCTCCTTGGTCCATCATAGACACTACGGTTTTTCCCTTGATCTATTCAATTCAGGGTCCGTGTTCGTCATTATTATCTGATTTTGGGTTAAACACCCCGTGGAGCGTCTTTTGCTGATTTCTGGTTTCTAGGGTTTGTAAGTTACCATGTTGAAAGCAACCTTTTTAGTTTTCTTTTTTTGCCCCCAAAATTGCGATTATACCTAGTTTTCTTTTTTAGGTAATCTTCTGTTTTGATTTCCTGTAGATGGTGGTGCCGCTAAATATGTGGGTTCTCATCTCCAATTTTAAGTTGGCCTACAATCTTCTCCGTCGTCCTGATGGCACTTTCAACCGGCACTTGGCAGAGTTTCTAGATCGTAAAGTTCCAGCCAATGCCAACCCTGTTGATGGGGTTTTCTCCTTTGATGTTATTGTTGACCGTGAAACCAATCTCCTAAGTCGAATTTATCGACCTGCTGAAGGAGAAGAGACACGTGTGAATATTGTTGACCTTGAGAAGCCAGTAACAGCTGAGGTTCTGCCCGTCATTATATTCTTTCACGGTGGAAGCTTTGCACATTCCTCTGCCAATAGTGCTATATATGATACTCTATGTCGCCGACTGGTGGGCATTTGCAAAGCTGTAGTCGTATCAGTGAACTATAGGCGTGCACCTGAAAACAGGTACCCTTGTGCATACGATGATGGATGGGCAGCTCTCAAATGGGTTAGTTCTAGATCATGGCTTCAGAGTAGGAAGGACCAGAAAGTTCACATTTACTTGGTGGGGGATAGCTCAGGCGGGAACATCGTCCACCATGTTGCCATGAGAGCGGTGGAATCTGGAATTGAAGTATTGGGAAATATACTACTCAACCCATTGTTTGGTGGGGAAGGAAGATCTGATTCTGAAAAGCGTCTGGATGGGAAATATTTTGTTACAATCAAAGATCGGGACTGGTATTGGAGAGCTTTTCTGCCAGAAGGGGAAGATAGAAACCATCCGGCATGTAACCCATTTGGTCCTAAGGGCAAAAATCTTGAAGGGATTGCCTTCCCAAAGAGCCTTGTTGTGGTAGCTGGTTTGGATCTGCTTCAGGACTGGCAGTTGGCTTACGCCAGAGGACTTGAGAAAGCGGGGCAAGATGTGAAGTTGCTATTCCTGGAGCAGGCCACAGTTGGGTTTTACTTGTTGCCAAATAATGAGCATTTCTCTCCGGTCATGGATGAGATAAGAAATTTTGTGAGCTCTGACCGTTTCGTAGGCTAGACTGTTGCCAATACATAACAGACGGAGTTTAGAAGAATGTGTAGGTACACTACTTACTTTTTTTGTGTATCGTGGTTTCTATAGTACCCTGCACCCGTACTTGCTATTCTGGTATTTCATGTTCTGGGATTGGCGTAAGTGGCAGTGTAACCAGCATATAGCTGTATGTTTTCCGGTGCACATCGTCTGGAATTGGGCGATGATGTGCATAGGTGAAAGCTATTTCCTAGTTCGTTGGAAGGAACCATTAGGGTGTTATGATTTAACAGGTCTGACTTCCAGCCAAAAAGGAGAGGAGACAGTTATCTTGGGCGTGACCTCGATGCCCAACCTGTGGGGCTTGTCGCCTGCTTAGTGTTATATATATAGTGTCTGCTAATTTTGGAACACGAATAGGTCAAGTTTTAATGATATCAAGGTCCTCTATGTTTAGCCGTTTATGGTATCTTCATGTAAGCGCTTGGTTAATGCCTCTTCCGTATATAGCTAATTCTACTTTCTGGGGTAATAGACTGCTCTGTTCAACGTTCAGCAGCCTTTGCAAATATAATTGGAATATACTACTTCAGTGAATGTTCAAGTCCAGTGTGTGTGTGTGCCTGTGTGCGATGTATACCTTTGAAGGAATAGTGAGGTTTATCGGTTCCGATGGCTTGCTTCTGCAAACTCGACAGTTTTGGGATAAGTCACTCAACATATTAATCTTATGGATATAATTTGATCTAATGTGACGAACTTTTTCCACTTTCCCCAAATGTTTATGGTAATACATAGATTCTCTTTTATGTTGAAACCGTGAGATTTTTACTAAAACTATATAGTACTCTATTACAATAGACATTTACTTTTTTTATAAAAGAAGTTTTCTGTTAAAAGGAAATATTCCAAAAAGTCTTTTATTTTAATGAAAACATATACTCAATATTTGTTACGCTAAAGAAATAGTAGCTCTTCTTGATCTTGAGGTCATGGGCTAACTCGACCGAACTGTATGAAAATGCTTCAATAAAATAAATATAATTATCACGCACATGGTCCCATGATTTGAATACATTTCAAAGAGAATATACTAGTTTTCTTGCTACATAAAGAAAATGGAACATATAATTTATCCCAATGACTCAAGAAGTTATCCCAGCAGAAGCAGGGAAAATTGTATTTTACGCACATTTTAAAGAATATAAAATATATAATATTATTCAATAATTGTTACCATGTACAAAGGCCTATCCTTGGAAGGAGATACTCTCATTGTTATCATTGTTACCTCTCTCATTATCCCTTATCATCCCCCATCTGAACCGTCCAATTTTTGATCCAACCATCCAGAGGGGCCTTACACTGCATGCGGTTTTTTGGAAGAGATGATGTGTCTCCCTCTAGATACTTAGATCAAAAATTGGATAGTCCAGATGAGGGAGGTGCCAATGAGGTGAACCAAACTCCCTATTCTTTGGTTCTTTTTATTGGCTCATTTTTTCCCTGGGTAATACCAAGAATTTGTTAAGGGGTGAGCGCAGTGTAATAATTTGCGGAGTTCGAAAGCGAGCAAAGGCATATTAGAGGGCACTAGCTAGTAAGTGAACACAGAATAGCAAGTTGTCCATTTGATGATATGATTATTTTTCTAGGGTAGGAAGATCAGAGATAAGCTAAGCTCAACTACATCATAAGAAAACAGGTAACCCCTTAAACCTATTACCAGAGCAACTTGTGTGAGAAACCAAAAGAGAAGAAAATTCAGCGTGCTCTTGCAGCATAAGCGGCTAATGCCGCAGCGAAAATTGTAGTCACAGAAGAGATCAAGGCCCACAAGCCCTTTCTTTTCTGTGCCTCAGCTGCACAGTTCTCAAGTGATACCAGTTGTTGCTTCATGTCTTCCACCATCTTATTCTTGTTCTTGAAAGCATTTTTTATCGCATCCAGTTCTTCAGCATATGGCACAAATTCTTCATCAAGCTTCTCAATCAAAACCACTTCTTCGACACTCTCATCATTTTTGGGGTGGCACACGAGCGCAGCAGTTTTCTTCAACAGTGTCAGCGCCTGGCTTGAACATTCAATCCTAGCTCCCAGAGCTTCAGAGTTTCGTTGAGCATTCGAAAGGCTCTCCTGCAGTACATCCTTCTCTTTCGTTAAAGTGTTCACACGGCCTTCCACCATCTCATTCCTCTGAATCAGCTTTTCCTTCTCGCTTCTCACCTCTCCTAACTCTGCTGCAGTTTGTTCTATTTTGTCCTTCATTTCAGCAACCTCCAAAATTAAGTTCTTCACTTTATCTTTCTCCTCCTCAAATCCCTTCTTGATCATATCCCTCTCAATAATGGCTTCGTCAGCAGCATTTCTATAGCGTTCAACTTCAGAAAGCAATTGTTTGTTCTTCTTTTCTAAGCCTCTGCGTAACTCTTCCAACTTGTGCATATCAGCTTTCAGTCGATCCATATCTCCGTTGAGCTCAACAATTTCATTCTCCAGGCCAACTTTGGCCTGCTCAGTCTCGTTTTTCCCTCTAAGTGCATCGTCAATAATGTGCTGCTTCTCCTCCAATTCTTTTTTAGCAATATCCAGAACCTTTTGTAAGCCATCTTTTTGCTCTGTTAACATCTTAACGGTCTGCTCCTTCCCCTCGATCCCCTTCCGCAAGGCATCGATCTCCACTCCCATATTCTTCTCATTTTCCAACGCCTGCTCAAGACTCTTCCCATAGTTGTTAATGCTATTACGCATAAACGTCTCTTCCTCCCGACTATTCTTCAGAGACTCGTTGAGTTTCATCAACTCTAACTCCAGGGCATTAATTTTCAGTTCTAGTGCATGTTTTTGCTCCTCCGTCTCGGACTTATACCTCTTAATTGCGGTAATCTCTCCCTTCAACTCATCAATCAACTTGGCAGACTCTGCCGACTTCTTCAGAGCTAAATCTCTTTCTGTCCTCAATTCTCTAATTGCTCCTTCTTTCTCATCTATTTCCTCCCTCAACTTATCGTCTTCCATCCTTAACTTCTCAAGATCGTTCCTGAGCTTGCTCTCTGCTTTCTCCGCTTCAATAACTCTCTCCTTCAAATGATTCACCTCATCAACCAGACCGTCGTAATCAACTCTCAAATCGTCCCTCTCGCGGCTCAGCCTACTTAACTGGCCCCTCTCGCTTTCAAGACGAACCGTGAGCTTACTCAGTTCTCCTTTCAACATAGCAATCTCGGCATCCCTCTCAGATTTAGCAGACTCAACCTCATTTCTCTGAGCAACAAGTTGATGGAAGTGAAGACCCATTTCCCTCACCTGGGTCTGCACATAAACAAGAACCACAGCTGTGTCCAAATGCAGGCTTACATTACCGTCTGCCGCCTCAGAGAGCTGAAGCTCGATGTCTCTCTTCTCCATGGCGGAACGGTTGAAGGCGGATTCCAAGGCCTCTTTGTCCTGAGTGAGAGAGTCGACCTGTTTGCGGCGTTCAGCGGTCTCCTTGACAAGAAGAGAGTTGAGGTTCTTGAGGTTCTCAAGCTGATCAGAAGGATCATCCATATTAGTAGAGTGGTGGGTGTGAAGGTGAGGATGAGGGGCATGGCGTTCATGCACATCGTGATCATGGGATGGAGGGTGGGACACCTTCTTTTTGGCCATACTTTGGAGAAAGTGACGAATGGAATAGGGAGATGATTAGGGTTTTTTTAGGGTTTTATGGTGGAGACGGGAGGGGCGATGATAAGAAAGATAAAGAGGCAGAGGCTTGGGTTGAGCGTGAGCGAGCGTTGTAGTGGATAGGCTTCTAGGTTTTTGGCTTTCCACTTTCTCAAATTTCAAATTTTGGGAATTTGAGTGGTTGGCCGCCTAGAAATGAATGAGTATGACCGTCACGTGTTTTCTGGGAGCAATTTTTCTTTTTTTTTTTTTTGGGAGCCACACCCAATTTGGGAGTTAGACTGTCAAGTTTTATTTGTTGTGTTAATTTAGAAACTATTTTTAAAATATGATTTACAGTTTATAAATGTATAAAAACGGCATGAGAGACAATGCAAAATTTTCAGTCAGGACAAAATCCCACAACACAAGTAACAGATTGATAAATAATTATTTAGTTTTATTTTACATATTTTATACGATTTTATTAGTTTTAATATCCATTACAAAATGTAAGGAAAAAAAAACGTTGAACTGAAATATTTTAGCTAAAAAATGTTGTGTAATTAAAATGCTTTTGTTTTAACTTTCCTGACGCCGTCATAGGAAAAATTCTAACACATTTGTTCTTATTTTTATTTTCACCGTTCAATTGCCTTCGGTTTACCACGACCGCTCTAATTTTATTACCCATTTACTCTAATGTCTACTTATAAAATTGCAAGCCTTTCTTACACTGCTCTCATAAGTGCTAGTGTTTTTAAGGTATAATTAATTAATTCTCCTTGTTTATTTAACAGCCAGGACCAAACTTTCATGTATTTAATTAGAAATCAATTGGGACAATATGGATGGATTTTTTTCATGTATGGATTTATTTCACATGGCGCAGGCGTAATATCCTTCCATACATTGACCCTATGTTTAGATAGAGAAAAAAATAAGGACCTGAAAAAAAAAAAAAAAACTAGGAGCCTAAAAATAGTTTTTTTTTTTTTCATTTAAGGAAGTTTTCAAACCTAGTATTCTCTCTTCTTATTTTTCTTCCACTTTTTCTTTACATTCAAACATAGCATGAATTTTTTGCAAGTGACATTACATAACAGGGAAATGTTTATTTTTAATTTTTTTTCTTTGAGTATATTATATCTTAACAATATAAAATTAAAATAGTAAATGTCTCTCTGGCTAACATATCAGTAAAATGACAGACTCAAAATACTAAAATAAATTGAAAAAAAATAAAAAGCGAGGTGGTTATAAAAGATGAATAATGGGGAAGGTAATTACACAATAGTTTGGAAATTAATAATGAGGGACACTAAAAAAAGGTGAGGTGAAAAGTTATGAAATATGGATAATGGGGAAGGGGAAGATAGTTACACAATATTTTATAAATTAATAATGGAGGAGGTAGATATAAAATATTTTTAAAAATATATGAGGTAGTTATGAAAAATAAATAATGGGGAAGGTAGTTACACAATATTTTATAAATTAATAATGGGGAAGTAGGTACAAAATATTTAGTAAGTATTTAATTTAATATTTTGATAATTCACATAAAAATCAAAGTAATTTTTTACATAACAACATATTAATAAATATTTGAGACCCCTCACCCACTCTTTATCTAAGCACGAGCTAATTTTTTAAATTGTAGAAAACTCGAATTATGGGACTCCAATAACCATTTTTTGGATGGGCTTGGATCAATTTGCTTTTCGTAAGGGAAGACTCTTCTTAACTCTAAGCCCAGCCCAGTAAACGCCGGGCATGGATTCCAGCTGGTGAGACTTGAGAGGGACCAAGTTGTAATTTAGCTCACTCTCATGATTAGATCGAAAAGTGCCTCGGGCGCTGTAGCCTCCGGGCTCTTGTACGTAACGGAAACAATGCATGCACCTAATTGTAGTATTTGTTTTTCAGATGAGTACTGAGACATTCATTATATTATAGTATGCTTGTTTGATTTAATTACTTGAAAATGGAGAGTCAGGGCAGGCAAAACTCCCCACGATTCATTGATGTGATCATCTTTTAGATAATATGTGGAATCTGCTGTGCTGGAACCTCTTTCTTTAAGACACGTACATCTGCCCTGACCCTATTTAATTAGACCATATCATGACTTGCCCCAATAAATATATTGTGGTTATTTTCATTCACTCCATCGTTTAATGCCTTTTTAAGTCCTCTCAGATTCCTCATCGGCTGTGTCGGCTGTCATTGTCATGACGTTGAGGCCGAACCATTTAGAATCTACTTTTTGTTTAATTGATATTTATGCCACACACTACATTCAATAAGTAAATTATAGAACAAGCCAAACGAGGCTGTGGATCAGATTTGTAATGATTCAAAAGCTATGATGACTTTAAATTAGGTAAAGATCAGAAGCTGGCTTTGAAGGAATCTTTTTTGGGGAATAAAACCTGCAAGAATTTTTTTTAATAAGAGAAGTTTAAGTAGTCAGGATATGTTTCGAGGTTTCAGAAAGCGCCTACCAATGTAATACTACAGACTAACAGGGTAAACTCACGACTTTTTTATTAATTAGACAAACTTTATGCATTTTGTTAGGACATGATATATGTTTATATGTAAAAACAATGTAGGGTAGTTTGGTTTTATCTGTCTGTCTGTCATAATGTGATTACAGCTTGTATATTTGATGCTGTCAGCAAAATTAGCTGCAAGAGAACACTGAAGACAGTTCACCCCACTAGAAGTTGACCTTAACCCTGTTCATCGAATGGTGTCCACAATCCACAAACAAATAAAGAGAATACTAAAACCAGGATGCTGGATCCTCTCAGCGAATGGTCGGTAGAGTATTTTGCAAATATATCTGTTATCTAAGCCTTAACCTCACGTTTTGCATGTGTTCTCACTTGTCAGAAATCCATTGCCCAATACCACACTGTGCAGCAATTGTAATTAGCTACCAGGAGAGGATATCGAAGCAAATGGCAGTACTGTACTATGATGTCGCAGGTTTATGGGTAACTATAATGAGTGCCGCACTGAGGCAATACAATGGTACTAGGAACTTCAAGGAAGTATGGTGACTCTTGTGAATTTAATCATCAACGAAAGGAACATTATTGCAATTATTATAGTCATCTCTCTTCGATTCTTTGGGGAAGGGAAACACTTATTAATGTTGCCCAGCTGAGAGGTCCAGCTTGTAAGTTGTAACTTACCAGTAGACAGTATTAGTTCCTTGGTTTTGTTCTCTTTCTCAAAACCATAAGGTGAAGGGGTTATTCCCGATGCTTCTGTTATTAAAAGTGGACTAATAATGAAGAATCCATTTATAATGGGACAAAATCATAAACAAAGGAAAACTCAGAACAAAATGATACAGAAGAAGTGGCTGCTTTTGTATGCTCTCTGATTCTGATGAGTAGGAATTTTCAGCAACAATCTCTGTCTCATGAACCCCCGGCGGCCAAAAGCTGTTGCTCCATCTGTGCCCATCCCCATTTAAGTAAAACTATAAGATATCGATTATTTTTAAACAACTTCTCATGATATAATTAGCCCGTACCTTGAACAGAGTTTCTAGCTTGTTTTTCACCAACCAATACTCTTCTTTTAATTGTTGCAAGCTTTTAAGACACCTGAATAGTGGGAACACCAAGCCCCTACTCTTTATCATATTTCTTTCACACAAGACAGGATTTCAATTTCAATGTGGGATTGTGAAGAAGCTTACCCTTCAACATTCTGCTCCTCACAATAGCTGCGGAAGGCAATGCAGACTTTCTGAACTCTCTGTGCTCCAATGCTGTAGAAATTGTAGTTGTCGAAAAAAAGAATCACTCTCAATCTCTTGGCTAGAATAAGTTAAAAGTGCAAAATAAACAGATTTTATATCTATTCCATTTTGTCTGAGAAAAAGGTCCCTCAAGCATACCCCACATTTGCAATCTTTCTACATGAACAAAAGCCTTCAACTGGTGAACATGCTAAGTGGAGTTTTCAGGGATGGAATTACCTGGAGCTACTACCCTTCAACTGGTGAACATGGGCATCCACTCTTTTAAAGTCAATACTTCCCTGGCCTCTGTTTCAGGTTAATCACCACCATGAAATTAACATCAAGAGTTTATAAAGAGAACCATAAAGACAGACTCTGACTCAGACACAAAACAAGGTCCTGGTGCTCATACAGTGCTTTTGCAAGCTCATTAAGAAGCCTCTCTGCGTCTTCAAAAAAGAGAGTCACCACTTCAACCACAAAGTCTGGATTGCTTTCATCTTGAAGTTGCTGAAGCTGGGTAAATTGATCATCTAGAAAACCCTTTTCAAACACAACAAAGAAACGTCACCAAAAACTAGCCCCCTGATTCAGGCTCATACTCGACCAGAAAGAGGAGATGCAGACAAAAGTATAACAGATGCAGTATCACAAGTAAACATGAACCACAAGATGTTCATTTTTGCTTCACTACACTGCATAATAACAAGTTTTTAGCATACATACCTCCTGAAACAGAGAGGCACTATAATCAACCAATTGCTTCCTCAAATGAACCACACCATCCATTGTTGGCCTCTGATGTTTTAACCACCAACTCACTATTCACTATCTTAGAAATTCATTTCGGCTTTCTTCTGTGGCCGAAGAGATTATATAATGTAAGTTTTGCTCCTAACTGGCAGTGACTAATTACTGGATAGAAAAATTTGTCGAGGGTCAAAGTCTGCGGGAAGCTCTCATTTTAGTGGTGACTCGCGTCGTATGTTTTATAAGGGATACAGTATTTAAAGAACCTTACTTCTTGGTTTGTGCTCTTGGCTTCCCCCGCAAATAAGTGGAATTTAATCTCTTTAGTTTAATAGAGGAGCCAGCACAAGATCCAAAACTTGATGCCACGTACCATTAATATGTTCCCGTTCCGTTTCTTTTTTTTCTTTCTTTCTTTTTTTTTTAAAATTTTAACCCACATCCCAAGGCATTGTGACTTGTCTGAGAGAGCCATGGCATCTTCAAAAGTCGCTGCATCTCTCTTCTCACGTACTCATATGTCGATCCTTGTTGAAATGGATTTTTTTTCTTTTTTTTGGCGAAAAGGGGTGAAATTTATTCGGCCAAATAAAACTGTACATCAAACATTTGAATCCTGCACAAGAACAGGGAATAAGACAAAAGCCAGAGCCTCAAGAGGCAAGGAGACTAATTGTTGAAATTGATACTAGTATTTAATTAAGACAAACATAAGCCTGAGCCTTTGGCTAACAAATTGGAGACGTCAGTTAGCTATTATGCCACCTGATGTGATAAACTTGCCTTACACAGAGAAGGCCAACCAACAGTTTGAAGATAAACTTCAAAGAGAGACATACTCAAAACGACATGAACTATTGTTACATCGGGCATCTTGGGATATTTTTGGTTGATTTTGTCCCTTCTAAAAGACAAATGACAGGTTTAAAGGAAAGATAGAGAAAAACTTAACATATCTGTAGATTAGATTTGTAGGTATTCAAAAAAGCCATATCATTTTCTTCCTCTCGCTTTTTAATCCCTATCGCTATCCCTTTCTTTCTTTTTTCCATCACCATAGAGTCACTTCAACATTGCATTTGTTGGAGATCCTAATCTTCATGCCCAGTTAATTTCTGTTTTAGGAAGAATTTATTGAGAGGGTAAAATCAAGGAGGCTTGTGAAATCTGAGTGAGAGAGACGTGCCAATTGGAGCAGGGGAGGGGCCTGGGTCGAATTGTCAAAACAGAGGACAGGTGTTGGGCATCAAGCACGAGCTGTCGCCTCCAGCATCAGAGGCGGGAGGCTGGACCCGGTTTTGGTGCCTATCAAGCTTGGAGCATCTGGCAGTTCAGATGCGATCCTGACAAATCTTGATTTTATTTTTTTTAACGATGTTTTTTGAATAAAAAATTATATTTTAAAAAAAAATTTTAGTTGAGAAATTATCTTTATTTTAGATCCTAAATCTTATTAAAATAATTTTTTTTTAAAAAAATAGAAAGTAAAAAAAAAAAAAAAAATCTAGAACCCAAAAAAAGATGAGCTATCCCTGCCTATCCAGGCAGGGAATCCCATTCCGGGGAGGCTCAGCATCACTAAATGCCTCCCAATAGATGCATTCGCATGTCAAATGTTTAATATTCTATTATTCCCACAAGTTGTAATACAGCTATCGTTAAAATGACATTTATAACTGCGCACCCCTGCTCAAAACAAAAAAAGACACTTGTTTCTGGGTTAGAATGAAACTTCAACTTTTAAAACAGGAAGAAGAGATCACATTATACAGAAAAGTAAAAGGAAAGGAAAGAGGTTGGGTAAGTACTGAGGAGAGGGATATGTATTTAATGTAAGAGTGAATGATTGGAAGATTGAAGAGTTTGCCAATGGTCTATTTAGAGGCATGAGAACTCCGGAGGTCGCATGTTTGATCTCTTTTACAACTTCATGTTAATAGTGTCAGCCTTTTTAATTGAATAAAAGAAAAAGATTTAAGAGTTTTGATTGTTGGAGTTGAAAAAGAAGAGCCATCAATAAGTAAAGAGGATTTCATAATTTGTGGGGTCAGGATGCTTACTTCTCTTCTTCTTTGTTTGGTTGCTAATCTGGTATCCAGAGCTTCGCCCTGACTAATCCAAATCCGACCTAGGTCACACACCTGGCTATGGTGGGTGAGTCTTCCTAACGGGCTTTTCTGCATTCATAAAGCTCGAACTCGAGACCTTACTTAAGTAACACAAACTGCTTACTACTTACGTCAACCCCCGTTGGTAGCTGCTTACTTCTCTTTATTAACAACTAGTTCAGGACCCGTGCGATATGTAAGCTCGAGCTCAATAAAATTGGCTAAGCATGTCACATACACAAACAACTTGTATGAAAAGTGTTCATTAACTTTGCCAACTTTGGGGTTATAATGCACAATATACAATGCAGCTAATAAATTTAAAATTTTGATGATTTTTCATTGATCATGAATCATCAGAAAATATATTGTGGGATTAATCCCAATTATGTGTCAATTTAAGTAAAGTGGCATATTGCTGGAAGAAGATTTTTTCCCCCCGTAAGTGCCCCTTAAATGACGCGCTAGATCAGGATTTCTGGAGGTAGAAGATTTTTCTGAATGTGGTAATGTGAGGAAAGATTATTTTAATTTACTTGACCATGAATTAAGGGAAGAAATGAGTGATGGAGAATTAAAGAAGTGAAATTTTAATAATAAAATAGTAAAGTGTTTCACTTTAACCTCTTAAATGTCGTCATCCAGGGTAATCCATCTCTAAACACTTACAGCAGCTGAGAGAGAGAAGGAGCAAATGTGAGGGGAAATGAGCAAGAGAGAAAAAGGAAAGAGAAAGAGATGGAGGAAGTGTTTGAAGCTGAAGTTTCTCCTCGAAATCAATCTTTTCTCACCAAACTCTCTTCATTAAAGTAAACTTGTTCTTCGCTACATTTACTTCAATTCTTTGGCTTTAGATTATCAAGAGGATGAGTTTGAAGTGGCAAGAGTAGTGGAGGAGGTGGAGAAAGCCAGAACAAATCAGTGCTTAGAGAAAAGGGTAAGAAAGAGCTCTAGCTAAGCTAAGTCTCATGAACTTTCATTAATTCTTCCCATATATGGTGATGATGTTCTGATCTGGAAAATAATTTGAAAGAATTAGTTTGATGGTTTGAGTAAATTTTTGACCTTAAAAGCTTGATACATGATTGCTATTGATGAAAGTTTTTTTTCAAGAAATTATGTAAATTTGGGAAGTCATTTTCCGAAGGGGAAATGCTCCCAAAATTTATATAGAATAAGCTCTTGCTTAAATAAGGATTTAACCAGAGATATATTGTTCTCAATTAAGCTTCGGGTTATTGAAAAATTATTGAAAACCAAGTTAAAGTCAAAATAGCAGTGTTGGAAATTTAATGGTACTTCGGCCGAACATAGTTTTTGAAGAAGCTTTGGGATTTTGTTAAAATAAAGTTTACTTAATTGACCAAAATAAGTAAACTAATTATCAAACTAAGAACCCACGCCACCGGTTCCGACGCCACCTATCGTGGCGTGAGTTGGAATGGTGGCGTCCTTCCAAGGACGCCCCAAGGACGAAAAGATTGACGCGGGGAATGGCCCAGCGAATATTTTGTTGAAGAAGCTATTAGTAAAAGGAGAAATTTTAGGTCTAAAGGTATGGAAAAGTAGTTATTGAGATTTTGTACTTTCAATGGTCCTGATTGATTAAATTAAAATTCAAATACATTTTCAGGACAAATAGTAAGGAATTCGGGTAAAACAGTAAATAGATCAAACCAACAAGTGGATTGTGGTTACTGACGTCACTGCATTGTTTCTCTTTGTTCTCTGATCAGTTGCTGGCCACAATGCCCTAAATCATTTACATATAAGAGTTTTAATAAGGAAAGATGCAGCAGGTCATTAATTTGTGCATAATGATCATTAAAGTAGGATGATAGTTAATACTAATAATAAAATATTGACAGCCTTAATTGAGTGGTGTTGTCATAGGATGTGAAATGCTCGATAAAATCTGCTTTTTTGTTTTCATCTGCTGCCTTACATGCTAAAGCTGTTTTGCCCTTGCTGCTAAATGATCAGAAAGACAAACAAATGAAACAAAAACCAATAACATGTGTAGGTTGAGATCCCGATTCTTTCAGAATCGGTTCTCTCAGTATCTTTGCATCTCAGCCATCCAAAAGTTGATCTAAGGGTTCAGAATCATTAATGTCAAAAAACCGCATGCGGTAAAAACTATCGCGCCCGGTTTTTATAAAAATTTTAAAAATTCTTTTCTAGACATTAGATTCATTTTTGGACAGCTCAGATCTTGCTTCTGAGGGATACTGAGGCGTCTACTTCTGAGGAAATCCACGTCTGTGTAGGTTGAATGTTGAACTGACAACTTATATGAAAAGTGTTCATTAACTTTGTCAACTAAAGTGATGTTGTTTGGGGTTGTAATGCAGCATATGTCTTGGCCGATGCAATTCCTCAATCTTCACGTATCTCTTGCATTATTTTTAATTGGCACCATCATTTTTATCTATAAAAAAGTAAGCCGTAACGTAGCATGCAAGGTAAAATATTTCTAATCATTGCATCCATTTCATTCTCATTAATGAGTACGCAATTGAGTAACAATTAAGAATTCTTATATTAATTTATTTATAAAATTTATAGAATTTCATAACTCTTAATATGAAACAATTTTCCATAATAATCCTTTAATATCAATACAAAAAAGAAAAAAAAAAAAAAGGAAAACTTCATACGCTGAGCCTTTAGGGAAATGAATATAGATGGATACTTCAAAGGGAGGAATATCATCGGCGAGGATCCTAAAGGGTATTCAGTATTAAGACAGTGTAACATGCTCGTTTTATCCTTCCCCCTCTTCTCTATCCAACATCTTCTTTCCTCTACCCATCATTTCCCTAATAAAAAATTACACTATTTAAACCCTTCCGTACTTATTATAAAACATATTTACTTAATTTAATTATATTAAAAAATTTAATTAATTTAGTTAACATAACATTTATTTTTTAAAACATTCTAGTTATCTTCATTATTTTCTTCATTCTTCTCCTCCTTCTTATTATTCTTGAATGAGTATCAATTAAGAGAATATTGATAAATAATAAAAGTTTATCTTATATTTAGTATCAAGATTCGATCTCTAAATATGTCTTATATTAAAGACAGAGGGAATATATATATATATATTATATATATTATATTACAAAGATATAAAGAACCGGCTCACACAAATCATTTATAATTATAAATTCCAATATACAGCATTTACATGAAAATTAGAAGACGTGAAAGAATAATTTGCCCAGCAAGGAATATTGTTAGCGAAGAACATTAAATTCCTTGAATCAATGGTCAGTACTCAGTAGCGCTTAGCTTGCTGAAAATCAATCACCTGCACTTGTCAAATAAATTCTTTACACCAAACAATTTACAATAATTTTAATTGGGAGGCAATAGTAAAGCAAGCAGTCATCAACCTGCAACACCAAGCACATATTTCATGAGTCCAACAGGAGCAACAAAAAAAGAAAAAGAAAAAGCAACAATCACAACGCTAAAACTCGATGAAATCGCCTAGCAAACCCTTCAAATTCATACCTTCTTCGGAGAAGTCAAATACACAACCAAGCATGTCATCGTCATTGTCGTCCCCAGGCTTAGGGCTGCTACAATCAGCATCATTAACAACCGTTGTTTCGTCTTTGTGACACTCATTTTCTGCTTTACAATATCCCTCTTGAAAAAATTGCGGAAAGTCAGGTGAGTCATTTACCGGCTCCCCATCAACAACGTTCGCGTTAAAATTATAACCATCTAAACTCAAATTCAAAGCATCACTGGTTCTGGTGCTTTCTGAGAGTTTGGCTCCTGTTTTTACACTATCAGCAAAATGCGGAGCACCAATTGAAACATCTTCCCCGAGAACTATTTCCAGCGTAGCATCCTCTCTGCTCTTGCAATCAGTCTCATTTATAGACAAGTCATTTGATGAAGCGAAACATGCTGACAAGCCTAAGATAATTGGTGAGAAGAAAGAGTTATACATGTCACCGATATATGTAACAATATTATAGTAAGTTACCCATCTTACCACCATCAGTCATTTCAGACGAGCTCGGAATCATTGACTTTGAATGGTTTATTACAGCATCTTCTGACAACTTCTCTTCAACCCCATGTGAATCGGATGAAGAACTTGAGAATCTACCCATAATAACACCTCTGCCAAGAATTTAAAAACATCAGAAAAGAAGAAAAAGAAAAAAAAGAATAACAGATAATAGAAGGAACCATAACAGCCACACTGAAAATACTTGTTTCTCAAAAGGGAATATAAATTCAAGCAGAAGGAACCACATCCATCCAGATTGAACATCTCAAACACAGGACGATTTTAGTAGTAAAACTGTGCTCATCTACGAATTAAACCAGAAACAGGAAAGTAAACCGGTCAGAAAGGTAAATTAAAAAAAAAAGATTCCTCAACAAAAATCCATGAACAAAATCATACAAAAACATTTAAAAATAATATATGCATACATAAAAGGTTCCTCAACTCTTGCAAGGTCCAAGTGTGAACTGGGCCTATATGAATTAAGAATCTAATGCTTTAATTGTAACCAGGCTCCATATCCGGAACCAGATGACCTGCATGGAGTATTGTCTACGACAGAATAATTTATAATAAGGGCCTCTCCAGTGCAACCCTACAAAAAACAATGATAAAAAAAAAAAACAAAAAAACAAAACAGACAAGTTATCTACCTGCCATCCGAAGTGGAATGAATTCCATGAAAATGATTAAAGACAGGCAACAAATGCTTCTGTCTTATTTCAACCTCTATAACAGGAATCTTCTCAATTTCAATCTCTCCGTTTGTATGGTGACCATCACGGAAATTCTGCTCCTTCACCTCCAAATTACTAATTACAAAGAAGGACACCTGAAAATTGAAGAGGAGAAAAAGAGAGGGAGGGGCGGTTGATTGAATAAATATGTGCATGAAAGGGAATGGCAGATATGTCTACGAATGAAACCACAATGGATACCTCAGACTTCTGCCAGATTGGTATCCTCCCAGAGTTTATCTGCACCTCCGCATTTGAGAAGTGACATTGCTCATAGCATTTTAGTGAATTATGATTGGCAACATCATCATATTCATAACCTGAATTCTCCAAGCTTATTTCTGCAGCTTCTTGTCCACCGAGATTTTCTGATATATATTCTTCTCTTTCTGGCCAATTATTTCTCCTACAGGCATCCCACCATCGAATGGGTTCAACTTTCACTCGCAAACCCTCTTCTTGTATCTGTGTTGAAGGAGCTGGGCCAGTTCCTGGGGGAGTTTCACTTGTCTCTGCTGCCATTGAAGGAAGTAGTTTATACTGAACCAAATGACCAGAAGGAGTATAGACTAACAAGTACTCCAGAGCCTGAACCTTCAAGTGTGCATTCTGTGTATCATAAGGCATGGAACTATGAAAGACGGCTGAAACAGCACCAGATGGAACTGAGACTTTCCCTGCTGCAGAAGATGCAGCATTACTAACAGTATTAAGCCATCCAGCATTACTATTTTTTATTCTGCTAACCACGGAGAGAGTGACAGGAGGCGGGGGTGCGAGGGAAAACTGTTGCTGGTTTACTGTGAAATGAGGACTGAACCACCATGGCAGAGAAAAAACTGGCACAAGGGTTGGTCCCTCCGTGTCTGGATTCTGTATCTGAAGAACTGTTTCACCACCAAATGGGGCAAGAGCAAAGATATGACAAGTACCCTTGGAAGAAATAATTGCAACCCACTGACTGTAATGACTAAAACATATATCTTGTATGACCTGTATGCACAAGCAGAAATCATCAGTTAACAGACCAAAGAAAAAAAGCCTTGGAGAAATATAGAGAATAGGAGCATACTGCTGATGTCATGCCACGGTGTAGCTTGTACAGATGTGCATGAGAATAACCCCAATCACTGCTTTGGGAACCTGATCCATTCTTTGAGTAGGATGGCATAATTCGAAATATATTAATGTTGTTACCGTGAATTGATGCAGTAACTAGAAGTGTCCCACTAGGGTCAAAAGACAAAGCAGAGATGGGACTAGTATGGGCTCTAAATTGCGCCACAACAGCTCTAGAAACAAAGTCCTTGATAATAACCTGTAATAAAATCATTGATGGTAATAAAAGTCAGTCAGTGTATATATTGATGACTTTCAGCTGACATAAGACAATAACAGAAAAAGGATGGGGGCAAGAAAAGGAAAGAGATATCAACAAGCTGAACCAATAGATGATCTCATCCAAATTGTGATGCTGATTCCAACATACTTCTAAATAAATCTAGTCAGCAGTCATCACACTGCAGAAGAAAATGATATTATAAATCTTAAACCACCAAGAAGTCAAAATGCCAAAAGGCTCACCACCCCAGCTGTATCTGCTTCTGTAGAATGTGGTGTATACCGACCGACTTTCCAGCTTGAACTTGATGATACAGGAGAACTAGACCCATCTGGTACAAGGTCTTGATAGTATTTAGACAATGTCTTGTATCCCATGTCACCAAGGTTTATCAGACCAGCAGCCAGATGCTTGCTAGATTCCATTGCATATCGAGCTACCAGGTTTCCATTGCCAGGTGATGTTGATGGGCTGACAGTTGGAGGCGTAAGACTCTGAGGACTTAGACGACCTGTATTTGATGGTAATGGGTTGTTAGAAGCATAAGCTAACCAACGGGGCCCCACAGCCATAGGACCATAGCCAATATTGACCCCAACCATTCCTTGGACTCCCAATTGAGGTACAGGATAAGTGAGGACACTGAATTTATTCTCAAGAGTAAGAGCATCAAAACAGTATACCTGCCAACATGATGAAAATGAAAAAAAGAAAAAAAAATTAGCTACATATCATTGGCCACCAGAACCAAGTCATGTTATATTTCATTCAAGTTCATATATCCAAGATTTAGGCATTTCATTTAAGTAACCTGAAAAACTATCAGTGCCACAGTGCAATCTAAAATTTGAAAATGCTGGAGGAAATTGGTGAAATCTGATCAGTGCATAAGAAAAAAACTATTATATTTTCTGACCAGGTAATGTATCTGTTTCCAAGCAGAACAGCAAGAGTAATTAAAAAAGGTACTTAAATCAGAACCTTACTTGTGCAGCAAGACCCACAGCCACTATTTGGGGACTGCATCTAACCATATACACAGTTGATCGAAATCTCAGGGCATGAACATAACTACGGAACCTAAGTGAGTAAAATCGAACAGCAGTGGCTGAGCCGGCAATGTTTTCAGCTTGAGGTTCAATATATCCATCTCTTCCATTTTGCATTGTGCCTGGGATCTTTGATTTATCACATGCAACAACCAAGAGTAATGGATGTGATGCACTAAATCCTTTACACCCCTCAGACTTTGTAGGGATAGGCTGCATCTGTAAAAATGAAACTGGATCATCCCGTTTGGAGACAAGTTCACAGACATTAGAGGAATCATCCACATTGAGAACTTGAAAGCCATTGGAGTATCCGAGCAAGAGGACATTTTTGAAAGAAGATGAGCCAAGTTCTAGCCTGTCAAAGCAAGCCCAAAGCACCTGCTTCACAATCCACATCGAGTCATTTGCAAGAAGATATAATCCTTAGTGACATACATGCCAATCTCATACTCATACTGTATTTATTTTCTATTTGAAAACCATAGATACTTATACATACATCCCATGCTTATGTAGTTTCTACAATAAAGGACTTTGTTTTTAAATAATAGATAAGAGACTACTGTTGACCAGTACGTTCTGGAACACTTTAAATGTCATTCTGACTAATTTTAACGTCCATGCGACATATTTCCCACACAAAATCCAAACATGCCATCCCACTTTCTAAGAATTGCAGCCAGCACCAATAAAGCCTCTTAAAAGCGGCATGCATGTATTAGCCTGCTCTACATGACGGTTTCTGTAATCATACAATTCCGTCATCAAGTAAAACAACACATTTATTCTGGTTTCAAATGATTTTAATACTCAAACAAATAATTTCAATCAGAACATTCCAATACCTCTCTGGCCGTAACGAAAATAAGTAAAACACAAATGGAATCAAAATGCACGTGGAGAAATAAAAACATTTTAAAGTAGAAAAAGCCCTAGAATTTACACCGTGGATCCAAAGATTTTCAGTAGAAAAGGTAAAGTCAATAGATAAGCGTTTGGGGCAAAACAAAAGAAATAATAGTTGTGAAAGCATTTCCTTGGAAGAGGTTCAGTATCTAAGCAATCAGACCAACATCTCCAGTAAAGGCATTTATGATCCTCCCTAATTTTGTTTTTCACCCTCCAGCTAACAAGGCAACCAGGCATTACATAAAATGCCAGGAACTCAATTTCTCCGCCAATACAGGGCATACAGAGGCTAAAATCAAAAGGTCAAAGCGTTTCCGTCAAAAGAACCTGATCTTTACGGTCATGCCCATCGGCAGAGATGGAGGCAGCGACGGAGGTGCTGGCAGAAAGGACCCCAGAGGAGGCAGTTTTAATGCAGGAAGATATAAACTTAAACGAAGAGGGGAAGAAGCCATTGCTCTTGCTATTATTTTCTTTGGCGTGGTTCTTCATAGTCAGGGAAAGTCTCTATGACCGGCCACCGGTGATTCACCGGGAATCCTGCCACCGCCGACGAGAGTCGCGGACCGTTATCGATCGGATATAGCATAAGAGTTAAAGAAGTCGGAAATCGCTAGGAACAGCTTCGTAGAATCACGGAGTTCGGTTTCAACTGCGGGTGGTTGAGCAATTTTGACCTTGACAACACGGTTCCTTTCTCTTCCGTCCCTGCTTCCCTTTGAACTTTGGACTCGCCAGACTCTGCTTGTTGTTGCCAATTGCAAAGTCGTCAAATCTCTAAAATGCCCTTGACAAAACTTCAAATTTTCAATACTACCCGTCCTTCCTATTATTGAATAATTGGGGTGAAATTGACATTTAACACCGCGAGCATAAGGATATATGTGGCGGGTTCAGATGGGATTATTGAACAAATTAGGGTACCAAATGAAGTTGTGACAAAGTTTGGGTAAGAATAGAAGTCAAGGAATTTAAAAACCCGAATGGGATATATATTGATCACGCCACGACAAGCGATGAGAATATCTCAATCTAGATGCGGACCCGGAAGAAAATTCAGTATTTTAAGGTTTTTTTTTTTTTTTTTTTTTTTTTTTTTTTTTTTTTTTTTTTTTTTTTTTTTTTTTTGTAATAAGATCCGTCTATATATCATATTTTTCCCCTTAATGACATGTATAGTGCCTATTTTATTGGTAAGCTTTTGCTAATTAATTTGTTTGGTATAAATGTAATATTATCATCATCCTCACTACTATTCATGTTAAAAGGATTTAAACTTTAATATTGAAGATATGAATTGAATTTAAATTATTATTTGGATTATTTGAATTTTTAAATTATTATTAGTATTTGAATTTGAATTATTGTTACTATATGAGAATAAGTTATCTAGAAAACTAGAATATTTGAAAGGTTGTTATCTACTATTGTACTTAGGTTATTAACCCCTACTTGTATAAATTTACCTCATCTAAGAGGAAAAATATGAATGAAAAAGAAGAAATGCTCCTATGGATTGAATTTTAACATTTAACCATTAATCATAGGGTCTAATGATTCTGTTTTTGCTACAAAAAATTGTTTTCTGTCATACTCACATAACAAGTAAGTAGGTCTCATTATAAATAGAAAAGAGATAAAATATTAGTGGATCCTATTCACTTTTATGTAAATGTAGCCGAACAAATATTTTTATAATAAAAGTAAAAACATTAAACCATTATCCAAATCCAAAACTATTTCTTTTTGGATAAGCAAATCCCACTCCATTTTGATGTGTGAGTTATTTTCGTATGGTTAATCAGAATATGTTTTTCTTTTGTTCTCGTCTTAATTTTCTTCATCTACCTAACATACTCACTTATATATATATCGCATAAAAGTTTATGTCAAATAATTATGAAAATGTACACAATGAAATGAAAAGTTTTGTTGTGAATAATGGGACATAGGTTGAGATGGAAATGATAATTGATAAACACACCCTTTTCCCTTGATATATAATTTTTTATATTATATATATATATATATATATATCAATTTAATTATATCGAGCAACATTTTCGCCATGATCATGAACTCATATAGTACTTTACTCAAAGTCTCCAACACATCTCTCCATATATAAATATGGGCATGCCCCAAAGAGGCAAATACGTAGTTATCAAATCTGCTCCGACCAAGTCGTTAAGCAATAATTATTTACTAATCAAATTAGGGTAATTGTAGTTTTCAATGTGTCACTGCTTTTGCTGGGTTTACATAAACTGTGTTGCTGCTTTAAATATAAAATTTATCCTTTTCCTCTCACGTACGCGCATTATTCTACTATTTTTGTTTGTTCCATTATTTGATTAATAATAATAATATCTCTGAAATTTAGACAATGTACTAGTCCTTTTTTTTTTTTTTTTGGAATTAGTCATTACAGATGTTATGAATTGTTTTTTTTTAAAAGTCAAGTTACTCCCTCCGGTTTTAATTATAGTATTTAATTTTTTTGAAAGATTTTCCTAAAATTAAATTAGTTAATTTTACTCATTTTTCTAAAATTTATATAAATTTAAAATGACATAAGTAAAAGTGAATTAATAACCCCTACCACATATTTTTTTGACTTAAAATTTGTTCTTTCCACACGCTTTTTAATTGAAATCACTTTCTTGCTATATACACATATATGTATGTACACACATAGTATATATGTATACATATAGATACACACATATACATACATATATCTACACACATATATATGAACACACAGACAAATATATATATATATATATATAGACACACACACATATATGTATGTGTATGTGTGTTTATATATGTACACATATATATTGATAGACGTGCACACATACATATATACACAGATACACACACACACTCACATATTTATATATGTGTGTGTCTATATATATGTATTTTTGTATATATGTATATGTATTTGTATATAGACACACACATGTATGTATTTGTATATAGACACACACATGTATGTATTTGTATATAGACACACACATGTAATCACAAAAAACCAAACACACTTGAAAGAATAAAATGGGGGCATTTTAGGAAAAAATTGATAAAAATCAAAATGTTGTCTTATAATTAAGACCAAAACTAACTCTCAAATATTGTCTTATAATTAGGACCATAAGGAGTATTAATGAGAAAAATATTTTAAATTGTTGAGGAGGCGTGAGATCTTAAAATGGGGGAATAATAAGGACAGAAAAAGTATTCAAGACTCTGCGATTGGATAATAGGAGACGCAAGCTCCAGCTAAATAACACAACACAGTCTTTCAAACAACGAAAGGTGATTAATGCAGCGTGATGATCACGTGCATAAAAAATGGATACAAGCGACAGAAGTGACAAAAAAGACAGCCGGTTAGTGTGAAAATTTTTAATATATTTAACTAATTTAATTTGATTGTCAAAATTAGTTAACATGATATTTAAAAAAAATTATAATTTTCCTTCATAATTCATTTATCTTTCTTACTTAATGAATAGGGTAGATTAAAAAAAATTTGATAACTATAAAAAATAAATCTCATATTAATTACAACCAAAATCAATCCACGTTTATGTCACATGTGAAGAACCAAAGGGGGCTAATATTTTTTTGGCTAGAAGTAAATTGTTGCAATATGTATGATAATGCCATAAAAATAGAATATTAAATGTGTTTGGAGAAATAAAATAAATCTTAAATTACTCTCTATGTTTTCTAAAACCCACTATTACATGGTAAATTATTAAAGATGTTATTTTATCATTGTTCAATGAAATCAATTTTTAAAATTTAATCAGGATATCTTTATTCCACAATAGCAAAGGAAATAATTGTTTTACTGATAATATCATAATATATTCCTTTCGCGAATAACATCACATGCAGCATATGTGTCTACAGAATCACTAGATTCAAAGGACCTAATTATGGCTTATTATAAATTATCCTATCTCATTTTCATTTCCCATGCGTGAATCCATACTAAGTGCAGAAGACTATGTATTTATCATCCTTTTCTCTTTTATATCTTCGGATTAAGATCTCAATGATCCAGATTTACTATAATTTTCCCTCCTTTTATCTTATAATAAGAATTTTATCAAATAATAAATCTAAACTATTGAGATCTTAATTCAACAAGAAAAAAAAAGAAAAAAGAGGAAAAAGAATGGCAATATTATAGGAGGAAAGCCAAATCAAATATTTCCATATGCAACAATAAACCTAAACATTATAATTTGATATCACAGAATATTCACAATAATGTTAGTTTATACGCCGTACTATATATCCATTAACTAGTATTTAATAATTAGAGGCATATAAATGGACATTACATTAAATCCAGTAAATGTAAATGCCTTTTTTAAAAAAATAAAAAAATGGTCGGAGAGTATTCCCTCACATTAATTTCTCCATTGTAAAACTCTCTTGTTGCTTTTGTTAAGTTGCTTATATTCTCATCAGTTTTATGGGGGTGAAAAAAAAATTAGCCTTTGACTCGATGAATATTTAGGTTGTCCTCCCCTGCATGCACCCATGAATGTCAAGTTGTTCAATGAACTTAATGCTGTAAATTATACATCAGACTCAGCGCCACGTCAAACTTCATCAATTTTACTATCTTACCATTACCGACTCCCTAATTTTGCATTTATCTGTCGTCTAGGAACTTAATTCTGCACCTTAACCCCATATACTATTTAGCTCACTGCTAGCTTGCCGTGGACTTTGTCTGAAAACACAGTCATGGACAAGAACAGTATAGAGGCAGCCGAATTTTCAAGTCCTCTTCTCTTCCAACGAAACTCAGGTGGGGGAAACATCTGCAATAATGATTTCACTGACCACCATGAAAATAAGCCCAGTAAAGCTTATCCGGCAACACCTATTCTCATACTTAGCACCATTGTCGCTGTATCTGGTTCTTACGTTTTTGGCTCTGCTGTAAATTTCTGCCACCTATGTTCTAATTACCAAGTCTGGCTCACGAGGTTTCAAAGCTGACTTGAGTATATGCTTGATTTTCACAGATTGGTTACTCATCACCTGCTCAATCTGGAATCGTGGATGACATCAGTCTTAGTGTGGCAGAGGTTTGAGCCTTTGAATCAAATTCTCGTTTTCCTTTGGCTCTAAGCCATTTGTATTAGATAGTACTCTCTAATTCAATTCTCATTGTGCAGTATTCAGCATTTGGCTCGATATTGACAATTGGAGCAATGATTGGTGCCATACTGAGTGGTAGAATAGCAGATTATGGAGGTCGTCGAGGTGTAAGTTTCTCCCACTTATCCTTAATCCCTTACTCAAGTTGTGAGGTCAGGGCTCGACCCTTCTTTTAATTGTGGTCGTCTGGTTATTTCTGCAAATCAGGCCATGTGCTTCTCACAGATATTTTGCATCTTGGGATGGCTTGCCATAGCGATCACAAAGGTCCACTATAATCTTTCCCCATTTTATTCCCATATTTTTCTATGCTGCTTTGTTACTTGTTAGTTACTTAATCTCAACACAGAGGAGTCAGAGAGGAATAAAAAACTCAGTGGTTTATGCTGAATTCTCGGTGCGTATTTAAAGGTTTCTTGGTGGCTTTACATCGGAAGACTGTTGGTGGGATGTGGGATGGGTCTTCTGTCTTATGTGGTAATTGTTGTGATTTCTCTAATTGCATTTTGTATGATGCTTATTGACTTGTTTTCTCACAAGTTAGGCACTAAGAGCTAGTTTATTTTCCATCAAAGGTGCCAGTTTATATAGCAGAAATAACACCCAAGAATCTTCGAGGGGGATTTACAGCAGTTCATCAGGTAAATTAATAACGTATCCCCTCCAAAGGTTATCGTATAACTCTCATTGTATGTCAACAACTTCTTACATATTCCATGTATAGAATCATTATTGTTAAATCTCCATTTGACGTGACAGTTTTTGATCTGCTGTGGAGTATCTTTGACTTATCTCATCGGAGAATTTGTGAATTGGCGGGTTTTGTCATTACTTGGTAATGGTCTTTTGCTGCTGTTCATCTCATTAAACTTTAAAAAAAAAAAAAAAAAAAAAAAAAAAAAAAAAAAAAATCTTTGTTAGGCTCAGCTTCTTGGTGTCCATTTCAGGAATTATTCCATGTTTGGTACAGCTGGTAGGCCTACCCTTCATTCCCGAGTCTCCTAGGTGGCTTGTGAGTTCCTCGTTTCTACTACGCTGGTTTATTTTTAGCTTGTGATAGAAGATACAGTTGACTGAAATTCTTTATCACTTTTCCAAATGGATTGAGCTAAGTCATTAGGCAAACATCTCCCATAAGTAGTGTGGCTGAAAACTTGTGCAGGCAAAGGTTGGTCGCATGGAAGAGAGTCAATCTACCTTACAACGCCTTAGGGGACAGAGTGCTGATGTTTCTGATGAAGCCAATGAAATCAGAGTATGTATTTCGATATATTAGGAAGCAAAAGGTCATAGTTTATACTGGAATATTAAATACTTACTTCCTACTTATTTTTCTGTAGGACTATACGGAAAACGTTCAGAAGGAATCAGAAACCAGCATGGCTGACTTGTTTCAGCGGCAGTATTTTAAATCACTTACTGTAAGCTTCCTTAGTCAGCCTCATTCGTGTAACTTAACGATGGCTTAGTTTTGTGGCTAATTAATTCCTTGATTAGGTTGGACTTGGATTGATGATACTACAACAATTTGGAGGGGTTAATGGCATTGCGTTTTATGCAAGTTCTATATTTATCTCTGCAGGTAAGTGGGAAGTATGTGTTGATGCTTCTTTTACATATGTTCATATATGCATACATAAAATGCGAAACCTTTGAGATTTGGCAGGTTTCTCAGACAGTGTGGGAACAATAGCTATGGTTGCAGTTCAGGTTCTTGAACCTCTTAACCTAGTTTTGCCTTCCTGTTTTCTGCTTAATATTGAACAATTTGACTTTTATAGATGTCTCCATCTAGGTCCCAATGACTGCTTTGGGCGTACTTTTGATGGATAAATCTGGACGGCGACCACTTCTATTGGTGAGGAGATTGAGCTTGGTCTTAATTTTCTGGGTTTGATCAAATAAAGTTGTGAAGCTATACAATGTTAATTTCCTCTACCGTGCAGGTTTCTGCTGGGGGTACATGTTTGGGATGCTTTCTTGCGGGCTTATCATTCTTATTGCAGGTTCATTTATCAACCAACTCTGCTCTTCTTTGTTTTCTTCACCTCTATTTTCATCTCTAATTTATATGGATAAGTTTGTTGAATACAGGACCTTCAGAAATGGAAGGAAGTTTCTCCCATTTTGGCTCTTGTTGGTGTACTGGTATTGACAATTAGCCTAATAATGATAGTTCTTTTTGTGCATATGAGAGTAAAACGTAGCTCATTCACCATAAACTAGTCGTAGATATATAGTTAATGAAGTAGTTTCATTCTAGCTTTGCCTTCGTGAGAAAAGGTTCGATATTAACACGATGACTCTTCAGTTAAAAGCTTTATGATAAGGACTCATATTATACATGTTGGAAATTTATCATGGGGTTTTCAATCCAAGTTATACAGTAAGATACAGGTGATCCACACAATTTATGATTGTGAGAAATAATGGACAGGTATATACAGGATCTTTCTCGTTAGGCATGGGAGGAATTCCTTGGGTAATCATGTCTGAGGTATAGCTTCGTCTGTGTTACTGATCATGCTTAAATTCATATTGCTATATAGTATATTGTGATAAATCCCAAGTCGGGTGAATATTTGAATTAAGTTGTGGGTATTTTCAGATATTTCCGATTAATGTGAAGGGGTCAGCAGGAAGCCTTGTGACGTTAGTTAGCTGGTTAGGTTCATGGATAGTATCATATGCCTTTAACTTCCTCATGGGTTGGAACTCAACAGGTAGACCCTTGGCCTTAATATTGTTGCATGATAGTGAAAGGAGACTCACGTTAATTATGTTATATATATGTATATGGGCAGGAACTTTCTTCATATTTTCTACCATATGTGGCCTCACTATTGTGTTCGTGGCAAAGCTTGTACCAGAAACCAAGGGCCGTACACTTGAAGAAATTCAGTCATCCATGAATGCGCATGTAACACAGACATGAGCTTAATTAGCTTGTCATTCCAAAGAAGAATTAAAACAAGATTTTCAATTAACTTGAAAGGCCAGCCAGATGATACAAATATTATGGTGGTTAATGCCAAACTGAACGACTGGCTTTGAGCACTGAATAAATTTTACGCATAATAATACAAACTGAACGTGGAAGCCTTGTTTAGAGCCTATGCAATTGTTGATGCTAATTATATTATACAATAACCACTCGTGCAACAAATAGATCCATAAAATGAGTTGAAGGGCGAAAGCACCGTGACCCTAAATTTTTCAATTAATTGTTCTTAATTTCTGTGAAGCGAGCCACACAGAGAGAAACTTGGTTCTTAATTAGAAGCATCAGCTAATACAATTTCAAAAAGTCAAACACTAAGTGATAAGGATTTTATGAAATCTTCTAAAATGTTAATCAGTAAAAAGATTGGGGTTGGTTGGATGTATTTTCCAAAATGACCTGATCCTTAAAAAAAGACCCGCATAAAAATATATATGCCACTCTTTACAGTTGCCTATGTTAAGAATAGATTCCTAAAAGCCAAAGGACGGTATCAACAATTGGGGATCATCGATCACAAAGGGGGGAAAAAGGGCTCATCAGTTTCTTCAATCCTAAGCCAAAAACCTCACAGAAAATTAAAACGAAAAACAGAATACCTATTATAAATGACATGAAAAAATCTAAAACCGTTGACATATTACTCAAAAGCTGCATTAAATGAGTAACACAAATGCAGCAGCCCATGTTTTGCTGCCAACTGTTAGTATAACAGCAGATCTAATGACACATGCGACGATATAGAATTTGGTCCTAAAATCTAGAATGACAGGTCCGTTGGAAGGAAATAGGAATGGGTGAAGTGCAAGTCAACGCAACTTATTTGCAACACACATTCTTCTACGTACGTGTGCTTTGCATATTGCAGGTTTTTCATTCTCCAAAACCTACAAGAAATTATATGACATTTTTAAATCATAATCAAACACCAATTAGTTAAAATGTCTCGATCGTATCTGATCCAAGACAGTGGCTCAAACCATCCTGTTCATAAGACTATGGCGAGTGTATTCTCACCTACCAGCTGCACCGTAGTTGCTTTCAACGCTTTCATTCCTTCATTCTCCAACAATGGCAGCTGCCATCTCACCCACCAGATTCTTACCTTGTTCGCCATACTTGTCTGTGCCGTGCTCTGCTTCTTCTCCTGCCTCCTTCACCGATAGCTTCATGGCCAGAGATGGCAAGCTCCGCCACGGAATTGCCATGTTCAGAGGTCTCTACATCTTCGTCAACCACACAGAATTTGAAGAGGTCTCAGAATCGGACAAGCACAAGATTTCGAATATAGACGAATTCGTACATGCGTTCTTGTCGCTGGTGGTGTTTCTGATATTCGCCATCACCAACACTAATGTTCAGAGCTGTTTGATGCCTCATGTGGGACCCGATGAAAGTGCCTTCATCACATATATACATGCCTTAGTAGCTGGGCTTTTAGCCACCTTTCTCTTCACCATCTTTCCGACCACCAGAAGAGGCATTGGATGGTCTGACATGTACGTCGTTGATTAGCTCCATCCACAACTTTATGTGATGTGCATGCACATTATTATTTATTTAGTTACTTACACTCAGCACTATCCACGTCTACATATACCACAATATATAACACAATACAAAATACTATGGCAGCCTTGAACTCAATGTAAAAACATGGGGGCTGCTGCCTAATTTACTGAAATATCTATTGCTGGTTTGTTTGTGTTATGAAGTGTGTGCTTCTTTTAAATTTCATATCATAGTGTTGGAGTCTCAGGACCCCTTTGGTAGAAAGAAGATTAGAGAAGGAAAGAGAATATCCCAAAGTTCCCATGGATTTAGGTGTTTGGTAGACGGAAAGTTCAGTCAACATCTTCCGGTGAGTGCTCATCTTCCCTTATTTGAAGCAAGATGCTTTCCATTTGAAAATGGAGGGAGAGCTGCAATCTTCCCAGGAAAGTATTTTTTTGGACAGATTTACCCCTGAAATTCAAACTTGACGGGAAAGTTCAAATTTGGCGGAAAAGTTTGAATTTGGCGAATTTTTTTTTTTCATGAATTCGAACTTAACAAGAATATATTTTTTTTTTGAAAATATATTTTAGCAAAAAAAAAAAAATTCTTTTTTCTTTTGAATTAATTTCTTTTGCGGGTAAAATAGCATTTCCTAATTATTTACCAACCACCATCTCTTCATTTTCTTCCTACCACACAATTCAAGCCATTTTTCCTCATCTTTCAAATCTTACTTTCCTTTCCTTTCCCGCCCTGTTTGTTACAGGGAATTGAGCTGATGGAAAGGGAACTTGACAAGGTTCCCTCAAAAAAACATGTTTGGTGCGTCTATCTTCCGTCAACTTGGGTTCCCGCCTGCCTCCAAGTTCCATTAAACATGGGAACCTTGAATCCCATCGAAAATGGAGGGAAAGTGAAAATCTTCCGGGAGAGTGAAATTATGGGTCAAAAAAGCCCCTTGAAAAAAACTGGACCTATTTAAAAACACAAGTGAGCGACGAGGTGGATGAAGGACGAGGTGAAGAAGCTTGCGACAACAGTGGAAGTTGGAGGCAAAGAACAAGTTGAATGCAGAGTCGATTAAAGCTAGAATCGAGGTAAGTGGCCATGGGTATGCATTTTTTTGTGTTTTAGCGGTTTGTGTGTAGTTTTTCTCGATGCCCTATTGCTTCTAGCTGGGGACACAAACACAAATAATTCATTCGCAAGCAACTTGGGTGACTTTTTTTAATTCATGGCGTGTTAATGGGTATGTTTGTGGGTTGAGTAATGGTGAGTTAGGAAATATAAATGACACAGGCAGCTGAAATAGTCGATGAAAAAACTTGTTTTTTCTTGCACATTGTGCTATGGTTTTGTGAAGAATATATTTGCCCATAAGTGTGGGTCATTGTTATTTTGGAAGAACTTTATATGAAATGGCATTTGGTTGTTCTCCTTTGTCATACATTTTACTGTCATGCGTTTGTATGTCTTGAATTGATTTCCAATGTTGATCAACAGCCTGTTAACCTTTGGCAAATTTTTATTTCCCCCACAATGTGCAGCCATTGTGAACTTCAATGTGACTAGGTTAATTCCAAAAATTAAGTGTGTTATTCACAGTTATTGTCATTTATTTTGAGATTATGGTCCTCATATCATGTTTTCATTAGGACGATGTGAGTCACATGTTCTGTTATTAATTGATGCAGGAGTTTAGGTACTGTCAAATTTTGTGTTTGAACTTGTCATGTTAGTTCAAACTTGTCATGTTGTGAGGGAGGTCTTCATTGTTTGTATAAGGAATTACTGGCCATTGACAGTTTTGTTACTACATTCCTTGTTAATTCCCACAATTCTTTATGAGCAGGAGCTATGGATGTTATGCACCATATGTAGGGTGCCTTATACTGCTTGCATCCAACTTGGCTTAATTGTTATGCAGCATTTGAGAAGGCCAAACAAATATAATAACTTTGTCTTAATTGTTATGCAACATTTGAGAAGGCCAAACAAACATAATTTTAATTGCTTTCATCCATGTTAGTAATGAAATTTATTAGGCGTGTTTGCTTCTACTAGAACCAATTTGGCATTTGTGTGCATAGGATTGCTTCAGTTTTAGTGACCCTTGTTAAAAGCAACATACTACTATTTACCAACAAAATCTTCCACACGGAAGTGTGAGTGCTTCAATCTTTTGTACAATTTTCTGTACCAGCACCACTAGAAGTATTTACCTTTGCCCACTCTGCCAGGCAATTGGTATGATACTCTATGTACTTGGTTTCTGTTTCTTGTTTCTATCTTTATAGGATTCTATGAGTAATAGATTTTTTATGCAGGAGTATCTTGATGCAATTCATGGCCATAAGCTTCAATCCAGACATGCAAATCATGCATTGTCTAGATTTTTTAAGGCAGGGGAAACGAAGCTCGAATCAAGATACTAGGATGTGACAAATTGCTGAATGTTTTTTCCAAGATTCCTCAGCCCTTATGGATCCCAAGCCTTCTGCAGCAATAGATAATATATTAAAGTTAACGTTGGTCATGGGATAAAGTTTGTGTTCCCCACCGTGTACATGTATATTTTGCTACATTTTGTATTTCATGCCTATATGTATATAAGGTTGTGCAGTGGGTCAAGTGTGTGTCATTGTAACTTTGGATGAACTTATATGATATGACATTTGGTTGTAAACCTTTGTCAACTTTGTTATGTATCCAACAATGCCCAAAGATTGTGTATTTCAATGTGACAAAGTAATTTCCTTCTTTTTCCCAGTCATACACTCTACTGTCATGCCTGTCTAATTCTGGTACTTATTTCCAGTGCTGATAACTGGGCTGTTAACCTTTCTCAAATTTGTTATGTGTGCAACAATGTCCAGGCATTGTGTACTTCAATGTGACAAAGTTATTTCCTTAACTTTTTATGTCATAAACTTTACTGTAATGTCTACCAAATTATGAGGAGGGTGTTCCTGTGAGATGCTGTAATTAACTAAGCAGACTTTAATGTATTGTCAATTTATGCGTTCGAACTCATAGACGTAGGTGCCTGTTAAATTCAAACGGGGAAGTTAAGTTCGAACTGCCCCAGTGATAGTTATAATACCCAACATATATACAATGTTTTTCTTTTTGATTCTGTGATACCAAATCGATTTTAAAGAGAGTCAGTGATGCTAATAGATCCAGATGATTATCTTAATTAAGAAACTTATGAAGTTTATAAATTTAGGCTTACTACTCCACATATTAATATACCATTTCCTTGAACATACTTCAAGGTTGGTTCATGAAGCCGCCACTATAGTTATCAGTGTCTTTGAAGTGTCAGCTATTGAACTTAAATTGTTTGATGAAATAGTTTTGTTACAATTGTTCTCAGACATTCATACTTGTTAAATCTGAAAGAATTATAATTTAATACTTGATTATCATTCCTAACCAAGGCCGCCCAAATGCATTTGTTGATATATATTGTGCTTCATGTTTAACCACTTCTATAGTTGCATGTCCTCCTTAAATTAGTTCTGAAGAGAATGCTTATGGTGTTATCGTATTCAAATTCTTTTTCTGGAAAAATAGTTGAACAACAAAATGCAACAACACACAGTATACATTCACTTTTAATTTTGTAAATGCTACAACTTCACATTCTTTTTATTTTTTGATAACACAACTTCACATTCTACCATGGTAGCACATCTGAGATATTTCCCTCTTTCTCAACTGTGATAGTATTTATCATTCATTGCTTATAAGTTCTTACAATACATATTCTGCACACGAAAACAACTATATATGCACTGAACATTTTTTTTCTTCCTTCACAAACTTAAACCAAAAACTTCCTCCTACATCCCCAATTCCTTTGCCAACTTCAACTTCAACACCCATGCAATATGTTTTATGTATGTTTTTATCGTGATTTTCGCAATTCATAAAAAATTCCCCAAGCCCACTCTATTCTTCAGTTGTGTGCACTCCTTCAGTCTTGCATTCCTGTAAAACAACTAGCACGCACATTGTCAAGCTCCATACTTTTCTGGCCCCTCGATGGTCCTATCGAAACTTAACATTGACCAACATTCTCTGCTGCACCTGTGTAATTTCTGCCATGTCTGTCATCCCTTTGGCCTTCGGCCGCCGTTCTTGTCGTCGCCGTCATATATGCCCTCCAAAACTCCTTCGATTTTCCTTCTCCAGCAACAGATTTGGGATCTAGGGTTGTGTATGTTTCTATCCGAGAAAGGGGGAAAAATTCTGTTAACTCTTTTTCCCTTTTTTTATGTCAGGGGCATAATGGGTTTTTTGGCTCTCCTTCCCACTTAACTAAATTCCTTTTCTTCTTACCAAACACTTTATTTTCCCTCAACTTAAGTTCCATTCCTATATCTACCAAACAACTCAATTTTTTAAGTTTCTTCTCAATCTTCCCTTCCATTCCTTTTCCTCTTCTAAGTTCCTTTCCCTTCTTAAATCTTCTTTGTACCAAACGGGTCCTCAAAGAGAGAAAAAACGTGAGTACAAAAGTAAAATACACTATACATACACGTGTGTTATTTATGGACTAGGGAACTCCTATATGTACAGGTTTACTTTTCCTATTTTCTATGAAAACGTAATAGAATAATTTACAGTAAAGTTGAGTGTGATTCAGTAGAATATGCTGATCTGGATTTAAATCATTTATGAATGTTTGAAATGGGTCATCTTTAAATTTTCTGCCGATGAAAATATTTTAAAATAAATAAATAAATAAATAAATATGGACTGTATAAATCTTATATGGAGGATCTAAGACAGCTAAACTCTCCCTACCTATCAACTGATTCCGTTTGGATACTCCAAATAAGGGTGGTTCTATAGTTTAGTACAATATATGCATTTTACAAAATATTAGCTGTGCGGTCAGCATGGCTATTGACAATTAGCAATAAAAAAGGAGCTTAACCGATAATATCTTAACTAAATGATACCAACGGCAAAAGGAAAACAAATTTAAAAGGCTAAAAGTCTTTTAAACTCAGGCAAACTACCCTGCATTTCAAACCGGAGGAATGCGGTAGCTACGTAAGATCTACAGGCTTCCCAAGAGAGATGCTATACTGAAAGCATCAAATGATTTATTTATTTATTATTATTATTTTTAATAGTGAAAACATTTATATTCAGTGGCAAATCTTGAAATAAATGGTTGGGGGCCAAATGTATACTCATTAACTAATTAAAAAAAAAATATTCAGAGGCCAAATGTATAAATTTTGTATTAAAAAAATCTATTTTACATTAAATATTTAGGACAATTTTTTTTACCCCTCCTGACTTTGAGAACCTCCTCTGTTTATATCACTATAATGTGTAATATTCCTTAGTCATTCATTATTAATATTAGCCATGTCAAACTCCGCAAATCCGCAACACTCATATTATAATCTAAACGAAGAGCTGTTAGCATGATCTAAGTGTGTGTAGAGAATAATGGAATATTATCAGAGATATTTTACACTATTTTATTTTTATCAAAGGCGGTGAATTCTGACTAACTACTGCTGCGACCACCGTTATTGCCGTCGCCGCCACCACTACCACCACCATATTATAATATACCTTTTATGATAATTTTTATTAGAAAAAGTGTTTATGACAAAAATTTTATCAAACAGTTTATTTTTAATTTCAGCTTTTAAGTAACTTTTAACTAAAAAATTTATATAATCACTAAACAGCTTTTAACTTTAACTTAAAAGTAACTTTTAGTTTAAAAATAAGAGGATCCAAATGGGAATTAATTGTTAAAAAAAAAAACGGGAATTAAAGTAAAAGCTTAAAATAAAATTCTGTAAATAGAAAAAATAGTTATAGAAGGTTGACCGACTTATTTGAATTAGTCGAAATATTAACCAACAGTATATATTTATTGCAAAAAATAAAATCATAATCCTTATCTCAATGTCGGGAATTAGTTATTTATATCCTCACCTTATCCCATCCTATTAATAAACCTCTTCTTTGCGACCTCACCTGTGTGTTGAAGCTATTTCGTCAGCAAAAATGATTGTTTTCCCTCCATACCCCTCATCCATTCTCTTCTTTGCTCTGTCTTTCTCGTTCTTTTTCTCTTTCATTCTTCCCTCTCTCCACCATCACCACCTCCTCCTTCGTTTTTTTCTTGGTTTCTCCGGCGGCCTCGGTCTCGTCACTGCCATCGTCCTTGTCATTACCAAGAAGCCACCCCATTCCGTTATCACAGAGGCCCCGCGCGGCCTCGTGGTTGACGGGTCGGCGTCTTGCACCGAGAGGCTAGGTTTTGAGTCCTTCGACGAGAACTGGTTGATGGACCAACTTGAGAATCGTCCCGCCGAAGATTTTTCTTGTCTGACGGGCACGGCGGCGGAAATTTGTAGAAGGACGACGAGTCATCGCGTGAGAAAGGAGGCGAGGTCGTTTCCGCCCCCGCTCTCTTCGCTGAACTTAAATGGTCAGCCGAGTTTCTTTCTCCGACCGGTGAGGAAGGACGGCACGTTAACGCTGACCGAAGTCAGAATACATCGGCCCGAGATTCTTCGCGCCTGGCGACACGATGGACGTCTCATATTACATCTCATACCGGAGGATGATTTCGAAGAAGACGACGGGGAAGAAGAGGAAGAAGAACAAGAAGAAGAAGAGGAAGAAATAGTGAAAGCAATAAGAGATGAGGAGGAAGAGTTCAGATTAGGGGATTGGAAATTTGGTAACGAAGGGTTGAGGAGGTGTCACCAACACAAGCACCCTCTGAAACTGCAAATGCCTGGAGTGGGAATTGCGTAAGGTAGAGGACCAAATACGGAACTTGGGATTCCAGAATTCAAATTAAGGACGACAGTACAGGCGAGATGCAGATCAGGCCTTTCGTGTTTCGCTTGGCGTTCGGTGTAGACACCTCACTGCCATTTTTGCCTCAGCTGCATAGGCCATCAAGCGCATCTCTCTCGATCGCCGAGCATAGCGACCTCGTTTTGGGGTTGGTTGATATCAGACACGGCAACCCGGAGATCTTAAGATGACCCACATTCCTTCTTCCCCCAACGGAAAGGGAGGAAGAAGACAGTTAATGATGTGAGGGATCGAGATTCCGAGTTTTTGCTGTACTCTGTTCTGTATCCACCAAAAACCCGAGTTTTTTTTTTGGATGAAGAATCGCAAGAAATAACAGCGTAACCTCTACCTTAAATTTAAAGGACATGAACATTCACGTGATCCATTCTGGATACTACATTATGAATTACAACTTAGTTTGAATACATGAGGAACTGCAACTAACCAACAAACTCCTGCAATAGTTTGGCTAAGCAACCTTTAGCTTAACCCAAAAAACAAAAATTACGAATCGTCGACAGCAGGGTTCGAACCTGCGCGGGCGAAGCCCAACAGATTTCAAGTCTGTCTCCTTAACCACTCGGACATATCGACGTTGTTATTGAATTATTTGTTAATGATCATAATATGATAGCTATAGCTATACCCAATATGAAAGTTATTGTGGAGCTTCATCTCCCCTCAAGTAATTCTCACTATTCTATTGCTGTTCGGCTGTTCCACTTCCACCCATTATTTATCATTCGGATATTCTATAGTGGGGCAAAAGTAACGACATTCCATGGTTTCTAGAACAAAATTAGCAAGGGAAAAGTGATTTATCATTTAAGTGAGTTTAGATGTGCCAATCCAACATTTGTCCACGAATTTAACTAATGCTTGTGGGATATATATTGTTGTTCAGCACAAAATCGCAGACTCAACATCGTAACACTTGGGCAAAAAAAACATCGTAACACAGATATAGATTAGTTATATTTTCTATCCAATCAAAATAATTCAGTTTATTATAACGATAACTCTAACAATGTGGCTAATTCAAATATTAACATCATGTGCGGGTGCGGCGGGTTATCCAGATAGAAGGATGCGAGTGCCTATCACGCCAATATATATATATATGCGTGTGTGTAACAATTTATTTCATTCTGACATAAATTATTTTAGAACGTAAACAATAGTTTAATGTTAATGTGTTATCCTGTATATATTAAAATTTAAAATAAAAAAAAAATACGATAAAACAATTTATTAAGAATATAAACAATAGTTTCATTTATTCTCATTCAATTTATTTTATAATTTTAGTTTCATTTATTCTCATTCAATTTATTTTATAATTTTTTATCCTGTATATATTAAAAAAATTGAGACATGGGATCCCACACAAACTGTTCAAGTTTAATTATAAATAATATTGATGTTATTAATGATTACAAGTTAAGAAAAATGAAATACAAATCGTCAGCTTATACAAATAAGTGTCCGAATAAAATATTTCATTTTTGAATACGCTATACCAAAAGTTCGATACAAAAAATAAAACAAAAATCGAATTCCTTTCCTACGGCCTATAAATTATAATTAGATTAAATAATAAATCAATCAAAAATTTAGGAAAGGGTTGGGTTCACACATAATCCAAAAAGTAGGGTGAAATCTCCCTTCCTCCTAGGTGATACCGATGTTGGGCAGGACGAGCCATCTATTACCCTTAGACGTTAACTTAGGCACCTAGAAGCTAAGATGTCTCTCCCAAAGACCTTAACCATTCTAAGATCGAACCCTCTCCTTTGATAAGAGTGTCCGAGCCCTTTATAAAAACCAAGGAGCAGCTTTGATAGTTGATGGGATTTTCCCTTTGTAAAAAGGGAAAATCCTTTTCAAGGCCCTTTTTATAGAAAAATCTCAAAAAAGGTCCTAAGATTCTGAAAATCCCAAAAAAGGCTCAACATGAGTTGTTAATCTTAATATATAGTTGTTAATGCGAGGTCATTAACAACTAAATCACCTCATTAACAATAATTTTTTAACAATTAAATCAGCCAAATTAACAACTATATCAGCCCCGTTAACAACTCACGTAGATTCTAATAGATATTTTCTAAGATTTTCAGAATTTTAGGACATTTTTTATGATTTTTTTGGATAATATAGGCCTTAAAAAACATTTTCCCTTGTAAAAACCAGCCTAACCCTCAGACTGCAATATCTTCTCCATATCTTGGATGCCTTTGAACCCCTTCGATCTGCAGCCATGTCCGGAGATCAATAAAAAACTCTTCCACGTCCGCAGAAGTATAACTTACGTCTAGTTATATTAAAATTAAAAACAAAAACAATTTTGCCCCGCGAGGTATTATGAGAGGTACTTAAAAAAAAGATAGCGAATAAAACAAAACAAAAATATAGAATATATATAAAAGAAGTTACCTCCGAGGTATTTAAAAAATATATATATATTATCTCACGACTTAGCGCGAGAGGTACTTTTTTTAAACAATTAAAAAAAAAAAAAAATCCACTGTTTAAAGTACCCCACGAGGTTTTTTTTTTTTTTTTAATAAATCAAAAAAATAAAAAAATGTACAAGGTAGTTTAAAAAGAATTTCAAAACATAATAATTCAAACAAAAAAATAAAAAAAAAATGCCTAGTTATCATGTGAGGTACTTAAATAAAAATAAAATTAAAAAAATTAAAAAATGCACTGTTATCTCAAAAGGCAGTTTAAAAAAAATTCATATAAACAAAAAAAATAAAAATTGCTTAGTTACCTCGCGGGGTAGTCAGGCTACCTCACAAGGTACTTAGATAAAAATTCAAAAAAATATTTAAACAAAAAAAAAAATACAAAATGCTCAATTACCTCGCGAGGTAGTTGGGCTACCTCACGAGGTACTTAAACAAAAAATTCAAAAAACAATAAAATAATTCAAAGAAAAAAATAGAAAATGCTTAGTTACCTCGCGAGGCATTTAAAAAAAACTAAAAAAATTTAAAAAAAATTAAAAAATTCAAAGTTGCCTCACCAGGTAGCTTTAAAAAAAAATATTTAAACAAATAATAATAATAAAAAAATTGCTCAATTACCTTGCGATATAGTGGAGCTACAGGCTACCTCACGTCTCACGAGATACTTAAATAAAAATTCACAAAAAAATAAAAAATGTTCAATTACCTCACAAAGTAGTTAAAAAAAAAAAAATAAAAAATGGCCTGTTATTCAAGTCTGGCCAAAAATTTAATTTGTGTAGACCAAATTTTTTATTTTATAATAATTATTATTGTTAATTTATTTTTTTAATTACATTTACAGAAGTCACGAGGTACTACGTTTTACCTCGTGAGGTACTGTATCTTTTTTTTTTAATTTTTTTGCGTTTTTTTATAATTATTATTAATTGTTTTTAATTATAGTGAGATTAATACCTCGCGAGGTATTAATGTTGACCTCGCGAGGTACAATAACTTTTTTAGGTTGTTTTCCTTTTTTTTTTTTAAATAATTTTATAATAATTATTGTTATTAATTTATTTTTAAAAAATTAAATAGAGCAGTATGTCGCGAGGCACTGACCCCGACCTCGCTAGGTACTGCAACTTTTTAAATTTTTGTTTTTACTTTTATAATTATTATTCTTTTTAATCTATTTATTTTTTAATTATACGGACTAGTACCTCGCGAGGTACTGACTGCAACCCCACGAAGTACTGTAGCTTTTTTTAATTTTTATTTTATTTTATTTTTTAATAATAATAATAATTAATTTCTTTTTATTATTTATACGGACAGAAGTACCTAGCTGACATCGCTAGGTACAGTGCCTTTTTTAAATTATAATAATTATTATGTATGATTAATTAATTAATTAATTAATTTTAATATTATAATTATTAACAATTTATTATTTTTAATTATACTGAGAATTACCTCGCTAGGTACTTTAGCTTTTTCAAATTTTTTTTCCAAACTTTATAATAATAATTATTTTTAATTTGTTTATTTTTTACTTATACGGTAAACATCCCATTTTCAAAAGCGGATATATATTTTTTTCATCGAGTAGAAAGCATCGGAGCGATTGAGTAACCGATATTTATATTCAAAATGCCGTGAGTCCGGCGATTACGATGTGATACGTTATACCGAGTGTTTTTAAAAGTAAATAGCAAAAGAAGAAAGTCTTCACAGTCCCTATGCGTCTTTAACTTGCCTTTCCCCGATCCTCGGTCCTCCGACCACGACGCTATGCGCAAGAGCGAGGTTCAATGGTCGGGTAACGGTTAACCTCATGCTTATATATACAACATAGACGCGTATATGAGCATACAAACAAGCTTATCCCAACACGACACACGCCCCTCAGCGGATATGTCGCACTTAGCATACGTTTCGCACCTAGCAATCGTTTCGCACCTAGCATTTCGCACCAAGCATTTCGTACCTAGCAAACGTATCCCAACACCCAAGAAGCATAATAACAAGACATTGAACATACCACGAGCTATCAACTACCTCACATAAACATACCATACACATAGCACATGTACGCATACAATAAACATCGAGTTAGTGTTACGATGCGAACGTACCTTCGTTGACGGAAAACGGTACTTTTTGACATTACGGTACAACAATGGTACGTGATTACGGATATCCCAAGACTTCGCTACTCCTTTTCCGTAGCTCCTCCTTGCTCTCACTTCTCTCTAACCTCTCTCTAGGATTCCTTTGTGAATTGGTGAGTTTGAAGAGAAATGTGAAAGGCTATATATAGCAAAAGCCAAAGGATCTCATCCTTGGATCAACCTTTGCATCAAGGGCTAGGATGATGAAGATGTGGCCTTATGAGCATCACTCATTTTCCTCTTCTCTCCACCACAAAAATGTCCCCTTACTTTATGCATTTACCCGATAAAATCCCCATCGGTGTTCTAATCGCGTAATCTTAGAAAATCTCAAAAATCGGGAACACAAATTTCCTTGAAGTTCTATTCTTCCTCTTTGGAAATATCTGAGTTAACTAAATTTTTGATCCCATTAAGGTATTCCGTTGTACGTTGAACATTTTCGACCAGACGCTATCGATTCTGAAAATTACTTCGGGTAACATCAACTTGACAAAAATTCACTTGATTCATAATATGTCCAGTTGTTTTCTACTTAGTTCAAGGATTTCAAGTTATGATTTATTTTCCATTGGTTATCACTTTTCTTATCTCGCCTTTGTTTACAAAATATCTTTTCATCTGATCCCTTATTCGCCCGGCTACGAAATGACTTCATAACATCAACTTCTCGGACAAAAATTCACTTGTTTGTAATATGTCCTCGACCTAAGAAACTTAGTTAACGGTTTTCTAGGTAGGATTTAATTTCTATCGGTTCTCATTTATCCAACCTGGTTCTTCCACAAATATCTTAATTATATTATTATTTAATTAACAAAATATCATGATATTATTTTTGAAAAACCCACAACCCTTTTCACACTCAAATTTTGGTTTTTCTCTTCCCTTTATTATTATTATTTTTTCTTTAATTTATCTAAATTAGCTAGAAGCTTAATTAGAGCCTTAATCCCATGATTAGCAATCTTTTAGGATTTAGGGTTTTCATGTTCTTAATCTCACCAATTTTTCTTAATCTTTTCTAATTGATTAGCAAGCACACTTTATGCTAATATTAGCCATAAACACTTAATTAAAGGATTTTCCATAATCTACCTTAAATATTCTCTTGTTCGAGCTTAAACAATTAGCCATTAATTACTTAACTAATCACTTTCTAATTGTTGATAATTTTATTAATTAGGATTAATCATTATCTCACAACTATTTTACTGATATTGGTATTTTATGCTCCATGTAAAATATTAAAAATCATAGGGCAATTTATGCTCCCCAAAATTATATTTAATTTTGTCTCATTATTTTTCAAGGGAAATAATCCCAAAAATTCCTAAAATTAGAGACAACATACTTTCTAATTTTCAATAAATATTTTATTGCCTCTTGGGATTTATCATAATATTTTCGGGCATTTCATGGCCCATAATTACATTTAGGGATTTTGACACTTTAATCCCTCTAATTTCATTAGAAATTTCCTGATAATAGAATAAGTATCCTACAAGGTTTTAAAACCACATATTCACCTATTTTCAAATAGGTATTATTTGCTAAAATATAGTATTCCGATATATAATTATCCTGTATTACATATACTTGACCGGTACCTCTATTTTTTTAATTATTTTTATTTTATAATAATAATTATGTATTATTAATTTTTTTAAAAAAATTATACTTTCGAGAAAGTGCCTCACGAGCATGGTAGTGAAAACGTAGTTTTTACCTAAAAACGAAAGGAGAATGAAAAATCGTAAACGTAAAATCGTAAAATAAAACGGAGTTTTTACCGCATATGTATATATAAAAAATTTGAGAAAAGTAAGGTACCGCCATCATATACACATATATTGATCAATGCAATATCAATCAAAATGTCCAACATTGTCATTGATCAAACCATATTTTTTATATGATTTTACATGATTAAATTGGGATTTTTAATGCATTTTCTGGGACATTATTGTATGATTAAGTACTAAGTTGAGTTAGGAACATTTGTATTGAATTAAGTGTAATTAGGGGTAAAATGATCTTTATTTATTAATTACAGAAAAGGACCCAGATGTTTTTGAAATTTCAGTTCTACCCCAAAATAGTTTGGAAATTCTCACTTTAGTCCCTCTCCAGAACTTTTAAAACTTTCACTTAAGTCCCTTAGTAAAATCGGCTTTTTGCAAAAAACGCAGCGTTTTTTTACATTTTTACGTTTTATCGCGGCGTTTTTTACGTTTTTACTCTGAAACCGTTTTTCCACAACGAAACGCGTTTAACCCAAAATAAAAACGTAAAACGGCGTTTTTTACGTTTTAAAACGCGTTTTCACTACCATGCTCACGAGGTACTAACGCTGACCTCGCTAGGTACTAACGCTGACTTGCGAGGTACTGTTGTTGGTTTTTTTGTTTTTTGAAAATTTTTATTAATTTATTATAATTATTAACAATTTATTTTTTCCAATTATACTGAGTATTACCCCGCGAGGTTCTAACCGGACGTCGTGAGGTAGGTCGCTTTTTTGTTTTTTTGATTTTAGTGTTATTATTATTATTTTTTATTTTTTATTTTAATTATACTGAGCAGTACCTCACGAGGTACTGAACCTGACCTCGCGAGGTACTCTAGCTTTTTTTTAAAAAAAATTGTTTTCTTTTTTTCTTTATTTTATAATTATTATTTTTATTAATTTAATTTTTTTTAATTAAACTGACATCGGTACCTAGCGAGGTACTGCCCTTGACCTCGTGGAGTACTGTAGATTTTTTTTTTTTTTTTTTTATTTTTTTTTTTTGTTGATATTTTTTTAAAAAAATTAAATAGAGCAGTGTCGCCAGGTACTGACCCTGATGTCGCTAGGTACTGTAGCTTTTTATTTTTATTTTTTCAAATTTTATAATAATAATTATTATTAATTTGTTGATTTTTTGATTATAATGTCCATACCTCACGAGGTATTGTGGCTATTTTTTTAATTATTTTATAATAATTATTATGTATGGTTAATTTATTTTTTAAAAATTATATTCTGGAGTACCTCGCGAGGTACTGTGGCTTTTTTATTTTTTATTTTCCTTTTTTTATAATTATTATTATTATTAATTTGTTTTTTTAATTATATTGACTAGTACCTCGAGAGGTACTGATGCTCACCTCGCGCTTTTTTCAATTTTTTTGTTTTTGTTTTTGATTTTAGAATAATTGTTTTAATTATTTTTTTGTTAAAAAAATCAGCCGGACTTGGAAGTTTAAGCTACAGACAATGGCTAATAAATAGTTTTGTTATAATATCTTAACATGACTAATGTAGTATTAAAAGAAAACCCCGTTAATTCTTATACTTCACAATTATATTTTGGGAAAATTCACATCAGGACCCTTTTTACAGAAAAGACTCAAAAAAGTCCCCAAGATTCTGAAAATTTTAGGGCACTTTTTGGGATTTTCGTTTGAATCTACGTGAGTTGTTAATAGGGCTGATATAGTTGTTAACGGGTAGGTTATTAAACACTAAATCAGTACCATTAACAACAATTTACTAACAACTAAATAAACCCCGTTAACAACTATATCAGCCCTGTTCACAACTATATTAGCCCCGTTCACAACTCACGTAGATTTTGATAATCCCATAAAAGGCCCCAGGGTGATTGTCAGAATCTTGGGGCCTTTTTTTTTTTTTTTTTTTTTCTTTGTTGTAAAAAAGGCCATGATATGAAATTTCCCTTATATTTTTTCTTGCTTTGGTGATATTTAGCTTGTGTTTTTCCCCCTTATGAAGATATGTTGATTTGGAAGGGAGGTTATGCTGAGGTTTACAAAGGAAAATTGGAAGATGGGACATATGTTGCCAAGAAGAAATGACATCTGATTTCTTGTCTGAACTTGGTATTATAGTACATGTTGATCATCCCAATATCACCGAATTGATTGGTTACTGTGTGGAAGGGGGCTGTTTCTTGTTCTTCAGTTTTTTTTTAAGGATTGGGCAAGTGCCTAAACGCTCCCTAGTAGGGAGGGATCGATCCCTGATATAAAGCCATCAAAGGATGGCGCCTATGCTACTTAGACTATGAGGTGCTCAGCTGTTCTTCAATTATCTCCACACGGTAGCCTCGTAGGCATACTTTATGGTCTGTTATGCACCTTGAAAACTTTGAATATATATATATATATATATACGGGGCGGACCCAAAAAATAACAGATGGGGGCATAATTAGTGGGGGATTTGGGGGTGCTGCCCTTGAATTTTTTTTTTTTAAAGGAAATTTTTAAATGCATTAGAAAACAAAAGAATATAAACAATAAAAAAAATATTTATGAAATCAAGTTAATACTAATGATGTAATAAGAGAGAAAATTATTTTATAAACTTGTCCTTTAGAAAAGTAAGGCTAAATACTGTTAGAAATGCGATTACATAAATTACAATAAAAGATGGACACTCAATAAGTTCAAGTACATATATTTTTATAAAAAAAGTATATTACAATAAAAATAATTACAATGTCGTCCTTTTAGACCTTATTTTTGGAATTCCATCATAATTGTCTTATTATCAATATAAGACACTAAACAATCATTCAACTATTCATCCTCCATCCAATTACGAAGTGCAATCTTGATGTATTAAGGGCGGACACTTAATTTAAGGATGGAAAATTATTCAAACATGTATTAATTCAAGAAAAGTAGACAAATAATGCTAATGCTAATGAAAATTTGAAACCTTTATATTTAAGTTATTAATTCAAACTCCTTTAACTTAAATTAAAAAATAATAATTCTTGGCTTTATTTGTTTTATGAATTAAGATTCTTGCTCATGTCATCAAGTAAAGGCTCCTTCCCTTCTTTCCCCTATCTGTCTAAGATTCTATCACAGATAAGGACCATTGAAGATGATTGGTTCCATCAAGCTTATGCCAAGTTATGATAAGGAAGCCTTCGTGGCTGTATCAATGTGGGGGAGGCCCATAGGCAAACTGGACTCCTGGGCTGGGAGATGATAGGAATGAAGGGACCTGTCTAGGCCTAAGGTAGTGTGCAAAAAAAAAAAAAAAAAAAAAAAAAATCCCAAACCCCCCAATGATGAACGTGGGTCCGCCATTGTATATATAAAAGGAACCTAACAATTACAGGAAGACAGGCTTTAGATAGCTCTCAGAAAAGTTTGGTGATGTGGGTATGTCTCAGTCTTTCCCCCACATTTTAACTTAGGGAACTTAGGGATCAGCCAATAGCCTACTGTTAAAATTATCAAATTAAAACTATTTTGCAGGCAAAACCTTTGTTGTCTGTAGATAAAATCAAAGGGCTGGTAGACCCGTATCTGAGTGATGCATACGATGAAGAACAGATGAAAATTGCTGTGATGACTGCTTCCTTCTGTATAGAACAGTCTTCATGTGAGAGACCATATAAGAGCGAGGCAAGTTCTATAAGGTGTAAAATTATTTGGATGAATCGTAAAGATTACAAAAACGGCTTTCTGATGTAAATATGCATGCAGGTTGTGAAGACTCTTAAAGGAGAAGAAGGTGGATTGGAGTTCGTAATGGTGCGCCAGAAGTCAAAACTGAGAAGGACATATTCTGCTAGCCGCTAGATATATATATTTATCAGGAACCACTTCTCTGTTTTGTTGGTAGATACATATAGTTCGTTGCACATAGATATAAAGAGGGGAATATGTATATATATGTATAGTTCGCTGCACGAGGGTGAGAGAGAGCGAGGAGAAGGAAGGAGGAGAGTGATAGAGGAAGACAGAGAAGCGGTGTGGAGGTGGTGGTGAAGTTTACCGGGAATAATATGGGGAGAGTTTTACTGTGTATGTTTTATAAAAAAAAATGAGTCATAAACTGCGTCATTTTACTCTCACTGTTGAGAAATTTTTTGCCGCTGAAGCAGAAATGTTAATCCCATTAAATAAAGGCAAAATGAGAAAGTAAAAAGTAAAAAAAAAATATATTCTCTAAATTTTTTTTCATAAAAATGGTCGGTTGCTTCTTATAATAAGGAATTTAAGTGATATTGTGTTATATATTAATTTATAAAAATAAAAACTTATTAGTATATAGAACATCCATTTAACAACCTGGGGACGTAGCTCATATGGTAGAGCGCTCGCTTCGCATGCGAGAGGCACGGGGTTCGATTCCCCGCGTCTCCAACACTTTACACTTTTTGATGTTCTTCTTGGATGTTTTAAAAGGCTTTTTTTTTTTTTGGCTATACACTAGCTCAAGATCTGAATTGTGATTTATCATGATAATCTGAGGCTAAAAGGGACTTCGTATTATGTACGTTAATGATTAATTTGATTAAAATAATTAATATTTTTTATTAATAATAAATCGATTTTTTTTTTTCAAATTAAATGAATTAAGTTCCTGCAATTCTTGGTTGCTCAGGCTTTGATTATTACTTCCTGTCACAATAGAGGCATATATGGTTGGCCCTGTGCTGCGAGAAAGGTAGCCTCGTGTATGAAATTATTGACATGAATAAAATTCCACGTTCCTCCTGTACTGAAGGTCTAAAGATTATATAAAATACTTTCTTCATTCAAACAGCTTGTGACAAATGCAGTTGATGTCAAACAAAAAAAAAATGTCCCTGACCAGAAGTGCAAAAAAGGGAGAGACGTTGTACGTCAAACTTGTGTGTTAATTTGAAATTTGATCGAATATTATAATTTTGGGTATTAATTTTGTAAAATATCCTCTTGTGAATTAATAACATTTTCTGTCTCAAATTCTCCCTTAAAGCATCAAATACAAGGAGTGCCTTTTGATATTTGAACAATTCATCCGACTTGTTGGCTCCCAAGTTCATATTTTTTTAGGTGGTCGACCGCCAAGAAAAAAAAAAATCCCTGACCCATCAAACGTGATATAAGTAATTCATCAATTACAAGATGTTTTGGATTACCTTGATAACTCACAGGATTACTACATCATGTCAGATATACGCTATCTAAAGCAGCAAAACCAGCTGCAACTCCACCTTCATCAGATGAAGATATTTTTGTACGCATCAAATAACCACTTTGTTCATTCACGATGACTTTATCCCTATTCCTGCAAATTCCAGTTCGTTCCACGTCAAGCATTACACAAAATTAAGAAGGTATGAAGATGTGATTCATTCAGAGCCGAGCTATATACCTCAAATAAGTGCCAAATATTCCAAGTTCTGAAATGGCATGATTCTTATGACAACAGCCACTACGCATAAAAATTGTTGCAAAGCTAGTAGGAAATATCCTCTGCATAAGGATGTAAGCTGCGTCTTCTTCAGACCCTGCTTTCTGCAATTTTTGGAGGGTTTCCCTCACTGCATCGCCATAGATATTGTTTCCTGAAACATAATTACAGCCCATTAGATGATTTCTCTGTCTCACTTTTTTATTTCTTGCAACAAAGTCAAAGAGGTGACAAAACAGAAGGATGAAGCAAACTTTAAAAAGAAATAAGACCTCCTCCTTCTCGTTGGGGCTTCATAACAAATAACTCTGGCCTTTCCATTGCTCTTTCAATGATATCCGATTCATCCAAACTCCACAATCCTGCAAAGCATTTACGCAGTTTGACAATGTCATCTTTGTTTTCAAGGTACCTGCTCGCAGTTTTGACTCAAAAGTTAGGGACCAGATATCAACTGGTTAAGCAAACTCTGTACGGCAAAAATGTCCAAATTAATCAATGAGCTACTGCTCACTCACTAAGACAGAAATGGAAGGAGGGAAATAATTCCTTTGCTTCTTAACATGCATTATATATGATTTACTTGACATTCATTGAAAACAAATACACCCGTCTTATACTTTTTGCTATGAAGTAATCCCAGCTTTACAAGGGAAGTCTCCCATCATTATAATAAAATCTTCCTTTTGGTTATAATATCTGTGTACTGGTCATATATGCATTCAATTATGAATAGTAAAATCTTGATTGGAGAATGGGAATGGGAGTATAATTGGCTACCTCTCAAGAACATTGGGTTTTGCAAGTTCCTGTTGAATCTTCTTCGTGCCAGCCAAATGGTAAGATATCGATGGGCATTTGACAGCAGAAGATTTTTCCATTAGTAGCCTAGCTCTCCATTCCTACAAATTGAGCAAGATATACAAACATAAAAACTCAGCTTCTTCATAAAGTTGGCCCATTATGAGTATTTTTATTTTGTTAGTTACATAATTTCACATATTTTACCCCAAAAAAAGTATTAAACGATAATTGCAACTCCTAAGTCAAGCTGGTAAATTTAGCATATTTTGGTCACTATTGTCATGGTGTCAGGTGGACTAACATTGCCTAAAGTTAAAGAACAGATGTTTGGAAGTTAGAATAGAACATTTATCATGAGCAGCGGAAAACTGCAGTGTAGTTGCTCACTGATTCTGAAGGATAGTCAAGTGGTGTATACCCAGCCCTGAAGTAAATGACTGCAATAGCTTGCCCATCCCTGTACATGTCAGGACATTAGATTTTTCAACAGTCAGAATGCAATCATGTCTCAAATCCAGAGCAGGGAAGTCACTTTTCCAATGTCAAAGGCTACTACATACACGTAAAGTTTTCCATCAGCAAGAAGTTCTGCCTCTTGATCAATTTGGGCCAATGTTTTCCGCACAGATGTAATATGATGTGTATTAAAAAGCTGAGGAAAATAACTCCCAGAAAAGTTAAATAAAATAGGCTGTAAAAATAAAATTGTTTGGATGAATTTTTGAAATTTGTAATGAATGTGCATTGTTTTTTTTTTTTTTTGCCAAAAAATGCATGTGCATTGTAGAACGAGGTTGATGCTGGAAGTTAGAGAAAACCACTAAGAAAAGGATATCTTTCTCTCAGGGCTAAAGAAAGCATATGCTGGTCATACATGTTCCGTTCTTCAGCCTGAACCACAAACATTATTACAGCCCTGCACAAATCCAATGGAAATTTCTCTTGCATAAATTATAAAACAGCATAAAAAGAAAGGTATCAGAAGGAGCAAACAAGGAAACTACCTGGAGTCATTATATTCACACCATGCTTTAGCCAGTGCTTCTGCAAACTGATTGCAAGCAGTATTGGTAGGAATTCTTTCAGAATTTAGACCAAGCAATTCTCCATAGTGAGAAAGTATGTTTCTGAGGAAAAACCAACCAATATGATGATGCCTTCTCATAATAAATTCCCTTTACTTAAATAACAATACTTTAGAACTTGTATGAACAGGCATTGAACATTATTAATTCATATCTGTGTATCATTTATGAAACCTTGAAATAATTTTAGTTTGAAATCACCTTACAAATTACTAATGTATCTCTAAATAAGAATTGAATCGTATTTACTATTTACCATGAGAATATCATATGTTTAACTTATAAGGACCTACAGCTGCATTAAAACAGAAAAAAGAGAAAATCTCAAAAACATTATTAAAAGATTCTAAATTAGAAACCATACACGTACACTACTTACTTATGAAGCTCGGTCACAAGTCCACCAAGACCAGCAAATGAAGATGAAATGGTGTTCAGTTCAATTTGCAGAAGCAATTTGGACTGTTCATCGAGCATATAATCTGAACGATGTAACCCCAAGCATATTTCCTAAGAAATTATTGCGCCGGGGGGATATTAGTTATAACTCTGACTTACTGATGGAGAGCAATCTGACTGCACCTTTATCCCATCTTTTTCTATATTAAAAGTAATGTTATCATAAACTAGATATTGAGAAATGAGTTTTTCTCTCTTGAAATTGACATAAATATTTAAAGCGACTGTAATGGCTAACTAAAGAAAGAATAATGGCTAACTAATCATTTCATATGAAAGAATAATAATCTCTAAGACAATGTCAAAGTATAACTAGCTTAAATTTACAGACTAGTAATAAAAGAGATAAAATCATCATAATTTTTGTTCCAATGTAAAATCTCATTGTTAATCTACACTCAACTCTTTTTATTTTAAATACAAAAATGCACTCACCTCTTTTTTGTTAAGCTCTAGCATCTTGGAATGAATATCTAAAAGTCTGGAGGTAAATTCATCCACTTTCTTGGTTCTGTGTGGTGGTAAACAGACAATTAATATCAGATGAAAAGGCGTAAACAAAGACAAGGTAGAGTGAAAAGACCATATTTTTTGGTAAGCTAGAATGAAAAATATATGACGACGGATCAAATTGACAAGAACTAAACATGGTAGAATTGACCAAGGTAAGCAGACAACAAGTGAATGTATATGCTCACAGACATCTAATGCAAATTGTTCTTCAAAATTTGAAAGGCAAAAAAAAAAAAAAAAAAAAAAATGCAAGAATCAGTAAATATAGTAAAACGCCCGTTGAAAGCAATCTCTCGGGCAGCAAAATCTTAAGTTGATCCCAAGACTAGCTGAACATGCAAATTGTAAAAGAATAATAACATAGCACATCACATGTCTCTAAATAGGTAAGGAGGGGTAAGAAGCATACCTGGACAGAGATTCCTGTAGAAATTCTCCATCTTGACTCACTCTATCAACTAGTTCATTAAATATTGGGGCTAACTCACACGCTTGCTTCCAATGACTTTGGGGGAATGATGCAGGCAACAAGGTGAACGGCGCATGTACCAAACCCACGCCAGGAACGCTTCCTGATCCCTATAATTCTAAACAAGTTGACATCAAATTCAAGTTCTAACAAACAAGATGAGACTAATACACGGGGCAGCCAAATAAAGCACTATTTAATGATCCAACAAACGTGAAAAACTCTTCATCTTTCATATGACAGTCAAGTGTCAACAAGACTCGCCAGTGAGCTATGATTTCGAGAGTATAGAATTCAAATTTTCACAATAACATTATATATTCATTGAACGTTCTGAAACATCTTGGTGTATCACCGGACAAAGTAGCAGAAAAATATGATAGCTTATGGTGACTGACTCAAGTCCAAAATATAAGTCTGATGTGATCTTTTTAAAAAAAAAAAATTAGCAAAGGTCATTAAATTAGTTCAGAATATTTATATTTTGATTTTTTTCCTCCCAACTAATTAGTTTAATAAATTAAACTGATATATAATATACAATATGATATAAATACATACATACATATATATTTTAATTAAAAAAACAAGAGTCAACTTTACGACCGGACGAGTATTAACTATTAAGAAGAGAGAAGCAAAGGCAAGAATGGAAACGGACCTCAACAGATTTGTCACCAGTAACAAGGCCATGAAGCGAGCTCCACACAAGAGCGTCATATGCAATCTTGTGAAGTAACTGCTGATTAATAGCATGATACTCCGAAAGGGGAAGGGCGGCAGTTCCTTCAAGATCGCCACGCCCCAGAGGCAGAGTTGGTGGGAGAGAAGAAGAAGCCGATTGCTGAGACATGATCTTGATGGGTCTGCGAAAGCGAATAGGGAAGGGTATGGACGTACTGAGAAAAGAGGTTAGTTTTGAGTGTGATCTGTCGCAGAAAATAGTAAGAATATGGAAATGGAGTGGGTGGAGTCACTGGAACCGGATTATCTCATTTTCATTTTTTCTCCCATCTCTCATAGTTAGATCTGGGCCGTCCAAATCTTGATCCAACGGTCTAATTTTAAAAAAAAAAAAATTTTTTTTTTGTCCACGAAAAAAAACAAAACAAAATTTTTTTTTTTTTTTTTTTAATCTGAACCGTTGGATTAAGATTTGGACGGCCCAAACGCGTCTGGGAGGAATGGGGAGGGGGCTGCATGTGAGAGAAATCGGACCCGGTGGAGTCCCTGGGGCCAAAGGGTGCGCATCAACAACTAAGCTGACAAGGACCGCATCAATAGCAGCCGCCGCCAAAATAAACTCCTCCCTACACCTACCTTATCGGACCACTTTTATAGTAGAGTATTATAATTAGGATTGGAGGAAATATAAAATAATGATAATTTTTTTTTATAAAAGAAGTTAATTAAATTATTTTAAGATATTTATATTTATAATTTTTTTAAAATTATTTTGCCTAATTTATAAATTGATATGTAATATAAAGATATACGATATGATTAAGTAATTTGTTTAACTTTTTTAATCTCTCTAAAAAAATCACATGTGTCTTATATTTTAAAAAATAAAGAGTACTTTTTTATTTTTCTTTTTTCTCTAGTTTATCCCCTCACTAGTCAAATGAGAGAGATTCAAATAAATTGAAAAATATCATTAATTGCTAGGAGAGAAGATCCTAAGGAGAGAGCCAAATCTAGTGGACAAGCAGTTCCTCAAACCTTATCTCATATTCATACTCAAGGACACTTTAAGATCTAGATTTTATCCCAAGACTTTTCAATACTAACATTATGTATACTATTACCTCCAATCTTAATTATGATCCAGGACCAGGATTTTTGAAAAAAGCTTTTTTTTCAAAAATTATTTTGAGATTAAAATTTCAACTACGGGGATTTTATAGATGATGGAAGTTAAATTAGTTAATCACTAACATTATCCTACTATATTATATTAATTTTAGTTTATTAATCAAATTAATTATTTTGAAGTAAAAAAATATAAATATAAATATTTTTAAAATAATTTAATTATCTCCTATAAATTTTTTGCTTAATTATCTTCCTCTATAATTAAAATCGTAGAGATAAATTTTTAGTACTCTCTAAACTTCTCTAAACTTGATCGAAATCTTTTTTCTATTCTGGTGCACAAATTCCTCTAGAAACAAATGCAGAGCATACTGAAAAATCCAGGGAGACATGCAATAAAAACATACTGAGAATTGAGATTTTGAGAAGCAGGGAATTAGAAGGACTCAGATTTTTTATTTCTTCGTAACTATCAATTCTTTCCGCGGAAAGGCATCGATTTTCTTGGGTGGAAAAAAAATAAATAAATAAACCAAGACTTTGCCAAGACGCGTTCTATTCGCTTTTTCTTTGTATCAGCCTCTCGGTGAAATCCGAACAATAGAACAGAGTTTACACTAACAAGAGAAACAACAGAGAGATGGAGATCAGAAGGAGGGAGATTCTTGCAAATTGCTGCTGTACATTTTTTCAATGGAGAAACAGATTTGCATGAAATAAAAGTAACTACTATTTGATCGTAATACCATGACTGACGACACTGACCTACGGCCTATTTCATAACATCACAAACATCATCAACATTAAGAAATTGATTTCTCGTCCAGATTAGATTTGACTTTCAGAATTGGTCGCAGAGGCTTAATGTTTTCCTTTTCTTCTTGTTGCCGCTCAAGCGAATTCGACTTTTGGAAAGATTTGCTCCTCTTCTTCCTATTCTTTCTGTCATTAATCTCCTCCACGTTGTCACTAATGCTAACCGTTTTCTTCAGAGCTTTCCCTGGAGGTACCATATTTTCTTCTCCGTTCATTTTCATGCCTGGGCAGCTGTTCTCTTGGGCTTTCTGATCCTTTGTCTCTGGCTTGATCACTACCTCTTCTTCTCTACTAGTCTGAACCTTGGTTGAGCCGAACTGCATCGAACGCCCTAAGGTCACTGTCTTCAATGCTTGGGACGTCAAGGTTTTCATGATGAAACGATAGATCCTGTAACAGATGCCCAAAGATTGGACCTGCGGTTCTCTTTGGTCCATCTGATGGGTTCAAATGAATCCGACGATAAAGATGAGAGAAATGGGATAATATGGTATCTAAGGGGAAGGGAAAGATTTCAATAAATCTCGCCCTGGTGCTGAGATAGAGAATATAAAGCGTGCAAGTCAGTGGATAGTTGAATCTCTTTGCAAGAGAGATTCATTGCTTTTCTTGGAAGGGACGTTATATTGTTTGCCCGTAAATTATCTTTATAAGTAGGGCATGCTAATCGTAAAGGTGGAGCGCAAGAATCCTCTTCTGCTCTGACCCAAGTTAATATAAATAGAGAGCAAGAACCAACTCCGCTACAACTGACACTTTTTTTTTAAGGTCTATTCGGCTAAACAGATCCAAATCCAACTACTCAAAACTTATCCCTTACGATTTTATATACAAAATGATGGATAAAGAAGAAGAAAAAAAAATCTTTCGTATCTTTATTTAAATATGAAATGTGAATATAATTTTATTATTAAAAAAAGGAAACTATGATAATATATCAGAAATCAAATGAATAAAATGGATAAGCACACCCTCTCATGCTCGGATTATGCTTATTGCAAACAGATATCCAAGATCAATGGGAATTGTATATCCGTTGCCCCTCAAATTTTTCTAATCTCCAAATTTTTTTCCCTTATTCTTTCCTTTTTCATAGCTAGATTCTATATAAAATGAATAACATTCTAAAGTTTTATCGGCAAAAAATGTGCAATTTTCAAATTTTTCGCAATTTCTTAACCAAAAAATTCTCTTAAAATTGTATAATTTTTGTATTTAGAGTATTTAAAATAATATACAACATGGAAAACTACACCATTTCTTCCATAATATATCATATAATATCACTTATTTTATATAGAATATGATAATGAGAATAAACAAGAAAAACTATTTAGGAAGTTGGGAAAGTTTGGCGGGCAGCAAAGAGGATTAGAAAAGGGGCAGTAGGCCCCGCTAGATCCGATAAACAACCAAGGAAACAAAACAGTGTCTTGGGTAAATCCGACAGGATTGATACTTTTGTGGTTTAATGTGAAATTATCTTTTCATCAAAAAGTCTATGTTATCATTGGGAATGGCTTAGGTCCTCTGCACCTTGAGGTCCTCTGTCATCCTCTTCCTGAAACTGCGTCGTTTTGACGCCAAATAATAGGGGAACGGCCTAGATCCTCTGCTGTCCTCTTCTTGGAATTGCGTCGTTTTGACGTTAAATAATAGCTGATGCTTTTTTAAAAAAAATATATATATATATATTCAAGGTAGTAAAAAGATATTTTAGGATACCGATCGGTATTAAAAAAATACTTTGTGATCTAGAAAAATTATTTTAAGGTGTTGAAAAAATATTTCGAGTCAGACGACGAGTGACTGATCTTATGATATTGACAAAAGATACTTCATGATATTGATCGAGGATATTGGGTTTGATGCTAAAAAAAATACTTCATGATCTTGAAAAATTATTTTAGGATATATAAATTCATATATATATCCTAAAATTATTTTTTTTAGTATTTTTTTAAGACCAATATCCTAAAGCATCTTTTTAGTACTAATCAATATCCTGAAATATTTTTCAATATCTTGAAATAATTTTTTAAGATCAAGTACCTGTCAGTATAGTTTTTAGTACCAATCAATATACTAAAGTATCTTTTTACTACCTAGAATATTAAAAAAAAAGGGCATCAGCTATTATTTGGCATCAAAACGATGAAGTTCCAGGGAGAGGATGGCAAAGGACCTCAAGGCGCAGTCCCCGTTATGATTTTATAGGACTTTCCTTCGGCCTTCCACTTGTTCCAAGGCTACGAGCAAATTCATTTCCCACAAGCTTTTATTGTCCGATGTTAAATTCCAGTTTGCCCCGGGAGAATATTGGACGTGAAATGAATCATAACATTTTAAACCCAAAGTAACACTAATCTTACTCAACGAACAAAACTGGGGGAGGTTTACAACTATATTCGATTTTATTACTCGATTTCTGCGACAAAATGAGGTAATAAATCAGCATACAAGTTATTTTATGAGCTGGCTAGAACTCCCGTCTATTAGTACAAACTCAGCATCTTCCAAACAGAGAGCTAAGCCGATATACGTCCACACAAGCGCCAGTATGCTCCAGGGTGAAATAGAGACTTCTCAAATACCCAGATATCACGGACAAGAACCTGGAAAACATAGAAAGCAAGCAATTAATTGGAAGACGAGAAGCATGTTGTGCGCAACTTTGATATGGCATGAAGTCCCTATCTTGCAGATTCCTTTTATACTTCCTACTATCCTTAATATAAGACATATTTGGAGAGTTGGGAAATAGTTTTCATATTTGTCGATCTTTTCCTAATCTACCCTTTATTGATGCTCCTTCAATATTAATCAAGGGGGAGAGGGAATGAAGAAAGATGACTAGGGTGTTTTAGAGAACACAAGCCATATTAACAAACTTTCTTAATTTAATCAAATTAAATTAGGTAAATATATCTTATATTAAGGACTGAAAAGAGTATTAAAAGTGGAATTCTGCTTCAAATATAATGATTCACGGCAATGACAAGGGGAAGGGGAAGGGGGCGGGGGGAGATTCGAAGAATTCCCTTCCATCTAACAAATATGCAACTAAACAGAAGAATGAATAAACCATCTTTCCCCTTTTTGATTTAAGGCATTATCCTCATTGACAGAAATTAACAGGGGATGAATATCTGGTAACATCACAAGCAAGAAATTTTTAAAATGCAGAAATGTTACCTCCTTGTCTTTATTGCCAGCTAAAACAGTGCCTTTTGAGTCATATGCTTCAAATTTCTACAAAGAATGTAACATAAATTTCATTGCCTTAAGTACCAGAAGTCTTACAAGTCATGAAACCAAGTGGCTTCTGGATTCTAAAATATGATCAAGGTTTGAGTGTGAGCGTAAAGCATACATGCTTAGCCAAAAATTCAAGAGTAAGCTGGATGAACAATTTACTGAGGTCATTTCGATCAACCCCAATCTGCAAGTGATAGAGTGTGAAAGTCATTAAATAAGGAAAAAAGTTTTTTTTTTCCCCACTTTATTGAGATAAGAAAGCAATTTAGCATCTTATATAATCTACTCTTCCGCAGTGAAGCATCCTATTCTCTAGCTGGCACTATAAACACATGAAAGAAAAAACAGTCATACAGGTTAAACCAATGAGAAGAGAAGAAAAGGAGCTCTAACCAGACGAGCACGTAAAGTTCGGACTTTAACAATTGGTTCGACCAATTCCCAGTGCACCTTGGTCCATACAGTTTCTCTTTGTTTAATTTCATTCTTAAGCGCCTATTGATGAGAGAATCAAATATAAAATCTCATAAGTCAAGGTACATTCTCTTTAGAAATTACGTAACATAAAAGAGTCCCGTCATCAAAAGTAAATAATTTCACAAAAGGATTGTAGCTAAATGGCAGCTGATGGGAACTGTGGCATACAGAAAACATGTTCTCAGTAACCGCTTTCCTTAGTGAATTTTTGTCTCCATGAGCCATTAGTGTGTTTATCTGTGGAGAAAAATGGAAAATAAAAATAAAAATCACCATTGAGCCAGAGAAAATGAAAACATAGAAATCACTAAGAGAGCAGTCAGAATATATATATATATATATATATATATAAAGATGCGTGCTACAAGGCAAAAGAAGGAAATAATTATCAACTCATGATAATCAATGCACCTTGTTCTGCTTCATGATCTTTCTCTTCAATAATATTTCCTCCATATACCCAAAAATATATTATAAAATCTTTACACGGTTTCCATTACGTAAGCTACTTACAGGAAATGAATAGAAGATTACAATGAAATGGCACCATGCCTTCAAAATTTGTAATAATTGGTAAGACTTGAGAACATAATGGCTACTAACCTCCTTGTACATAGTGACGGCCTCATTGTAAAATTGCTTTTTTGAGTATCCAAATTTTCTCAACTTGGCTATAGCATAGGCACTTTTGAGCTGCCGAAGAAAAGGAAGAAATTTTATATAAGCTTTAAAAGTAAACTTAGGCTGCATTAAGAAAGACAAAAGCGCCTAGGCCTCAATGTCTTCAAAGGTAACTTTAGTACTTGATCGGAAAAGAAGAAAGCAATGATCTGACATTGTTCTTTGAAGTCAAAGCAAAACTGAAGGAGGAATTTGAATAAAATTTTGGATTCACAGACATATTTACAGCGTTAAGCTAACATTTGTAAAAGTGAAAAACAAAAAAGCTTGGAAATTGAAGATAGTTGGCATGCAACAGCACCTCCAAAATTATATCATCTTTGGTTCTTCTCCAACCACTTCTTGTGAACCATCTGATTCATGAAATGTCAAAAGTGTAAATGCTACGTAATAATACAAGAAATAAACAATGCAAACTATACTAGAGTAGGGAGTCATCATCATGAGGTCAAAGAAAAACTAGTTTCTCATTAAACTGATGAGATTGTATGTTAGATGTTGACTAAAAGTAGGAAAAACAATTGATATCCTGAAATTTAATTGCAACGTACAAAACTTCTTCAGTTATAAAGGCTTCGCGTAAGTTTTGACAACAGCTCATTCAAGGGAAAACCGATAAAAAATTGAGCAATGGGGCCTAACCTCTGCAAAAATGAGATTGGTTCACGAGGTGCATATGGTTCATAAACAAATCCAGGACTAGACATGGAAACTTTAAGTGCTCCCTGCATCAAAGATATATTACCCAACCATCAAAATTATTAGTAATTTGAAAAAGAGACTAAACACAGCTACAACAGATCTTTTGTTATTCACTAAAAATACCGGGAAAGCAAAACTATTAGACACATAGATAATTTCCAAGAGTTAAATAAAGGAACCGCAAAAACTCCAGATAATCCCTTGGTCATATATTTTAGAGAAGGCATAAGTGCTTACATAAGGCGCATCAAGGTCAAAATTGTTAAAAAGCTTCCTGTGCAACTTACCAAAGCAAATGATCATTTGCTACACATACTATTAAAATTGTCAAGAATGAGTGAATGCTCAAACAACCTTCTTGGTATGTCTCAGTAATGAATCGTATGCTGCATTTCTTACATTCATGTTTCAAATGATCATTTGGAATGGGAATATAGTGCACAAAGTTCAATCTGCAGTTGAGTTTGTAAAAAAATGGGGATAATTGCACACACTGCATTCTGCAATCATATGCAGGATGCCATTGCGCAGAGGACAAATTTGGCCGGCCTCACTCATTCTGGGCTAATAAGTCCTTCATTGACTGCAGAACAAGATGGGATGAAGGCACAAACCACCCTTTATATACATATAAATAATTATACATGTATGCATATAAAATTAAAAATGATAAGGATGCATATCTGTTCATTCCCCAGTAGTGGACGTAGGAGTATAATCCTCATTCCAGTGAACTAAATATACTAAGAGATAAAATAAGTAGAGTCTCAATTCCAACAGAAGGATCAGCGAAACTCCCAAGTGAAAAGTTCCCAATTCCTTCCCAACAGAGCTTCCACAAATTCAATCAAAAAGCACAGAATGTTTCTTCGTTAGAAAAGAAGATGAACAGTGATAAAAGATCGCACCATTTTTCGTGTTTGTGAAGGGGCATTAGCTTGTGTAGTTGACAAACTCCTCTCATTCCTAAAGATGGTCAGCTCAGCAGCCTAAGAAAGTAACTAGAAAATTAGGAAGCCAGTGGAGTTTTTCTTTTCTTTTTGATGTGATCAGGAACTGGAGTAGACAGTGATTTGGTGTATTACCATGGCAGAACGGACTGTCATAGTCTTACCACTAGTCCAGTGGAAGGCATTGTGGCCATTATACAAGTTGGGAGAGAAGCTCTTGGTGTTGAAACTACATTTAAGACCTGATCAAGCAGAAATCACTTGAAATTTGAAAAATCTGAAGGCACTAGAGATACAGAGAAGTATAAAATTGAAATCAGACCGCAAGTTTCCGATGAATTGAGAAGGAAAGAAACCACCGAAGAATTATTTCAAAATAGATTACCATTTGATGCAGCACTGGCATAATTGCTGTAGCTTCGAATCCTGGAGTTCAAAGATACACTATCGTCTTAGTGAGTAAAATTTTCAGAACGTCGTTCAGTCTATAAGTATCAGGTGAGGCTTCGGTTTGGTAGTTGACTAAGCATAAAATTAAGTCCAGCACATGACTAGTTGCAAACAAAGTTGGAAAAAATATAGATTCAAAGACATGAAGAACTTCCTTGTTCGACATTTTAACAGGAATCAATCACCAACACAATAACTGTTACTCACGGGTGAGATGATTCTCGAAGCCCAGATACAAGATGCAGCGCGCGAATTAACTGTAAGCGTCTAGAGGCCATCTTCTATTCAGAAACAATGAGGTCTTTGTCGTTCAAAAACCTCTTCTCAGATCATGAACGCGTCCTAGTTTCTCGTTTCCGGAAGGCTTTTGGAGGGTTTAAGGTGGGGAGCGGATCCGGGTGGAAATCTGGGCCGTCTATTAAAATTCGATGGCGCGGATTTAATCTCTTTTTGAAATAAATACAGAATAAAATAATTTCATTCATCGATGTTCTTTAAAAAAAAAAAAAAAAAATCAGTGGTCAGTTAAGAAAATAAAGAATTAAATATAACATTAATTTATGCACTTATATTTTAGACAAAGTAAGTCTTATTTTTAAAATGGACATCTAATACTTGTCATTTGAATTAATGCTAGATATAAATCCGATATTTTAATACTTTTTGTGCTCTCTTTTTTCTTTTACTACTATCACATTATCGTTGATGACTCATAAACTTGTTTCCTCAAAGAGTCAAACACAGACGTGAGTCACGTGACTCGTCCCTTTATAACCATTTAAATTGCGTAAACATATGTCATTCGAATTTAGAAGTTGCCCTTGAATGCTTAACAGCATTCAATTTTGAGGGAACTAAAATAAGACTGATGAGTTTTCAATTTTGGAAATTTCCTCCCACCATTTTCCATAATTTGTTTGCATTGTTTGTCCATGATGATAGCTGGATCTGGAAGTAATTCAATGAGTGTGTTTGAAGAGAGTGAAAATCTTTATTCTTTGTGGTCAATCTCCATCTCATCATTAACAAGAAGTTTTGGAAGAGAAAAATTAGAGACAAGGGTCCTCTGAGTTTTCAACAAATGGTTATAACTTATAACTTACAAGGACGGTATAACACTTGGCCATACTCTATGCAATGCATAATAAATCCTTAATTGACAAGAAAATGAAAAAGGGAACCAAATCCTCCTAGTTTCATTTTTTTTCCAGCGATCCTCGTGATTCTAAAATACTGTCCACTCATATAATCTAAAAACTTAGAAGAGCCACACCACCGAGCTCTTAAAAATGAATCTTCCCTTCACGGAAATCACACGCTGAATCTTCAACCTTTTGTCTTCTCTCCTCTCCTGACTCCCACGTAAGTTAGAGAGTTGAATTTTACCATAATTCACATTCTCAACCTCAAGAAATCCAAAGATTATAGTCCAACGTTAATCATATAACATGAAAAGCATCATGTTCGTTGGTGACAATGAAAGAAAAATCTTCATCACCCCTCATCCTTCAATACTGTCATAAGCTCTTTCGTGTCCCATCTTCTCTCCACATTTTCCTCATAATAGATTAGCCCAACTCTCAAAAGCTTCAGCAATTTGCTCCTACTATTATCCATCCTTCCATTTCAACATCAAGCATTTCACTTGTATGTTTCTCTGAGATCATTTTGTTCACCCAACTTGTTATGTCTAAAACAGTATTGTGCTTGTGAGTCAGATAGTCTATCAGGAATTTTTCCATTAAAATCTCTCCAATCAAGACGCCAAAACTCCGTACAACAGTCATTTTCGTGATCCTGCCGAGTCTTGTGTATGGTATCATGATCTAATTGGCATGATCTAGATTTGATGATATCAATGAGAGCGCAACTTATGAGTAAAGGCTCGCTTGATAAAATTTAAGGACGTACTACATACAATAAAATAATCTTATTACCCTGATTTAGTGAGTGTTTGGCAAACACTAAAACCATGGTTTTAGAAAACATTTTCCACAAGTTAGGATAAAACTCCTATTATATGCTTAACTTGTAAATCATAAAAACTATTCTCCAAAAGCTAATCCAAACAGTGACTTTTTTGGTTTTCCCCCTTCCAAAAGAAAACATCCATCGCGTCGGGACACTTTTTTGTTGTTGTATCCCACCTGGTTCACCGGAATCTTCGGTTTCTACTAATCTGGATTTTATGTCTGGTCATGCTCATGGTCATAGAAGAAGAGCTCACGACATCATTTTCTCCTTGCTTCTACTCTTCTCAAATGGGAAAATATTGTTTTTTTTTATCAGAGGCCCATATCGTCTATAGATGGGCTCATCCCTGGTCCAATTCACAATTCCCTTCCGCTTGCACCCCAATCTCCGGCCCACGGAAAGAAGACAAAGCGCTTTTCGAATTATATGTTTATTCAGTTCCCGCCACCACAGCCCTCGCCATTCGCAATTCCTAAGCTTCCGTTATTATCTTCTCCAACTTGCATTAGCTTCCTGAGAACTCCGACATTCGAAGCCAGTGGAAAGTCGACGAAGATCGCTATTAATAGACATATGCTCCGTATTTTATTCGAGATATCATATTATCATTCACCGGGAGCTTAACCGTGAATCAAGAATTTCAGTAAGAACACTATTTACAGCTAAGCAGAATGTCAAATATTACTGTTTGTGCGCGCTTCAGACCTTTGTCCTCGAAGGAGGAACGGATTGACGATAATTCTGTCTGCATTCGACGTATAGACACCGAAACTTTTGTTTTCAAGGTTTTAATACGCCTGACTAAGCACACATTTCGTCGCTTTTTTTCCATTATGACTACGAAATTGAACATTCAAATATTGACTGCATTGCGTTGTGGATTTGAAATGATTTTGATTAGGACGAGAAGGAAGAGGATTCCACGTTTAGCTTTGATAGAGTGTTCTATGACAAATCAGAGCAGGCTGATGTCTACGAATTCCTAGCTCTTCCCATAGTTCGAGGTACACATGTTTTCAATCTAAATACTTAAACTCTTCCTTGATCTCAGTTTCTTTCCATTAAATTATATATAAGAAACTCATATCGGCCAAATACGGCATCAACTTTTTTCCATGGCTGGAATCAGAGGAGGGAATTACTCCTTTACACCACTGAGGAAGAACTAGCTTCCTGGGACCTCACACGATCCCCTATTAGAAGATCATATATCGATGAGGTGTGCACATGGCCTGCACACCTTATAGCCTCTCTTTGTGCCTTCGACGCAGAAACCTTTGAATCTCTTGTTACCAATTCCTTAATCTTCATAGCTAAATCAACATAAGGATGATTTGGGCTCCACCTGTGCAGAATTATATTTAAGGCTTCTACAGAATCACTATACAACGCTATTTCCTTTAGTCCTTCATTCCAGCAGATCTCTCTCTCTCTCTCTCTCTTGAAACTTTCATATCACTGGGCCACAAGGCCATTAGCCATTTCTTCAGATCTTCAATCCCCAAAAAATAGCCCAAATATAAACTTCAGTTAGAATTTTATCTCGTTCAATTTTCTTTTTTAAATATATCTTCAAAATATAGGGCAGAATGGTTCTTAAAGATAGAGAATGAGTGAATGGCAATGGCACGGACCTTAGCTATAGTCTCAGAGATTGAGTTTCCTACACTGACAGAGATTTGAATGCAAATAAAAGTGAATGAAGAAGGTATATCATGAGAGTGATAAAGAAAAAAGTGTGGATAAATACAATTATGAGATGTGAATCCTGTGTAGGCTACCTCCTTATAAGTTTGACCTATTTGTGTTGCTATTTTTTCCTGAGGATATAATATGATGCCGTTTGATTTTATGTGTTCTCGATCAACGAAGCAGATGCCGTTAATGCTATTAATGGGACAATTATCACTTATGGTCAGGTAAGATGTCATTACACAGCTAATATTTTTCAGTACGTACCAGTCTCCTAGTATCACAGACAATTACAAATTATGCTTCTGTGACGTGCATTTACATATCTAATTAGTTCTTCCGCACTATAATGAAATTCTAGTCCATGCCAAAACTTATGAGAAAAGATATGTTGTACTACAAGACAAGAAAACACGCAAAGTATTAATTGCGTTTGTGAACTTTTGTTGCATTCCTAATAACGATACGAAGAGTCCAAGGATATCCCTCAAATCTCTATAGGGATTAATTTTTTATACTTAACCATTGGTCTAAAAGGTCATCTCTGGTTTTCCATCAGGAAAGACTGCTATTTTTAGCTGAGTGTTTTTCTTTGAAAAAATTCTATCAGCTCAATTATGAATGCAGTTTTTAATTAACTTTAATCGGGAATTTGTTTTCTGGAATGAATGACAGACCGGGGCTGGGAAGACATATAGCATGGAGGTGAGGTATTTTCACTTAGTTGTCCTCATAATGATTTTATAGAACATAAGAGTCAGCAATACCAAGTTAGTACGACTTTTCTGAAGCAGGGACCTGGCATATTAGAATGCGATGAACCGAAGAAGGGGCTGCTTCCCAGAGTTGTGGTTGGACTTTTTGATACCCTAAATCGTTCAGATGGAGAAGACATAAAGTATTCAATTAAGCTGTCAATGGTACTAAGACTCTGCAGTAAATGAAATAACATTTGTTTAAACTTCGTAATTTTTCTGATTTTTTTGGGGCTTGTCCAGGCTGAAATCTACATGGAGAAAGTAAGGTAAGCATTGTAAAAGCAATTATTTTTCTCATGGCCATCGTGTATTGCGGTGGTGTCTGACTGGAAATTTTATTTGCATTGGTGTTTTAATAGCCGATCTTTTTAGTTTCAGAATAACTCTTTCTGCTCTTATACGTAGGGACCTATTCAATTTATCAAATGACAATATACAGATTAAGGAGAGCAAAACACAAGGGATAATATTACCTGGTGTAGCAGAGGTGAGCAATTTTAGCGGGAATTATGTATTCGCTAAGTCGTTCTTTTTCTTTTCTCTCTGGTTCAAAAGCTACTTTACTTTCTACAATTAGATATATGTGCTAGCTGGCTTGCTCCTAATAAATAAGACGTAGATATAACAACTTCTGTTCGCACAATGTTATGTAGGTAAATTAAATTCCGACAATATGAGATGAATCAGGGAAAATAAATTGAAGCCATTAGTTCTTTTTAATAAGAAATATTGTTATTTTTCTCCCACGTGCACAAAGTTAGAGGAAAATCCTATTGTTAATTATCATCCACTAACAGTCTTAGTCGTGGTTACGTCTTAGACTACATTTTGTTCTCCCTCTATTTTTTTTTTTTTTTTTTTTTTTTTTTCAAGAACAAGATCCCGCTTCATTTTATATAAACTTAGACACATTTTGAAACAAATAAGTTTTGATAATTGATTAAAACATTCCGCACATATTTTATGAATATGTCTAACTATGAGTTTTAAATGATATATTTAATTAAAACAAGACAAATATTTATTTTATTGCAGTTGAGAAAACCTTGATAGTGTATAGTGCTAACAATAGTTTCATTTCCGCCCCACTTCAGAAAACTGTACAGAATCCTGCCGAAGCATTACAAAGCCTATCTGTAAGTAAATAACAGCTTTAGAAGCCATTTACAGTTTGAGACAAAGTGCATTGACTTCTAATTCTGATATTAAATATGCAGAGGGGGATAGCTAACCGAGCAGTTGGAGAGACCCGTATCCTACTTTTAATATTTCGTCAATCGCTTTCGTTTTACGATCAAACAATGCATATATGGGGGAATATTACCTGCTTTCTTCAACCATCCTAAACTTGAAAAACATAGAAATGAACATGGCTAGCAGCAGAAGCCATTGTGTTTATATATTCACAATCCTGCAAGAATATACCAAACATAAAAGGTCGAAGTCTGGAAAAGTAATTCTTGTAGACTTGGCGGGGTCTGAAAAGGTGGAGAAAACAGGAGCTGAGGGGAGAGTTCTAGAAGAAGCGAAGTCCATAAATAAATCCCTTTCTGCTCTTGGGAATGTAATAAATGCTCTCACTTGTGGTTTGCCAGGAAAAGCAAACCACATCCCTTATCGTGATTCCAAGCTCACTCGAATTCTTCAGGATGCCCTTGTTAGTTTCTCTCCCTCGGATTAATCAGATCGTACCCCTTTTTTATATATAATTAAAGATATGTTGTCACTTGTTCACAGGGAGGGAATTCTAGGACTGCATTACTCTGTTGCTGCTCCCCCAGTTCTCTAAATGCATCCGAGACCCTATCTACTCTTCGATTTGGTGCAAGGTATGCTATCTATGAATATATATATATCTAAGCACGGTCTCACGTGATTGAAAATATAGATATTCACAGGGTTAAATGGAATGACACAACTGGCTTGTTTAGCAATGAACAAAGTCTAACTGATTTTACTGACATAACATGGGTAGCAACTCTAAATGTAAAAATTGAGATCGACTTTTAAGTAGTTTTTTCAGATCAAGGGAAGATATTTAGCCAGTTAGGGAGGGGAGATTCTACTAATGATCCTTATCTCATTGTGGGGCATGGTGTTGGGAGCAGGGCGAAACATGTAAAAACCTTCCCGCGTTTCGATTGCAATGAAGAAAAGTGCACCAAAGATTCCTGTGCCTCCCTTCCACTTGTTGATGAGTCGTGCGCTAGGATTCTGAGCAAGGTGAGAATACTGTAACTGATTTCCTCGTACCTCATTGTGATCTGAATTCGTAAATCTCTCTTGATACAGTTGAGGGAAAGAATGAATGTTGATGACGTGAAGTTACTGGAGGAATTATTCATACTGGAGGGCATTGTATTTGATCCTCAATCAGTTGAAGAATTGGAGTCAGATTATGAAGATCTTACTTTACAGACTATATCCTCACTGCAGGCAGCCTTGGAACAATGTATGTCTACTGTTGACGAGGTACAAGGAAAAAAGTGCCGAAAGCTTTCTCTTTTTCGAAAAGTTTCTCTGATCATTGCAGTCAATTTAAGCTTTAGCGTCCTTTCAGAGTCTTGTACATAGAAACCACAGTGTAAGCTAAAATGAGATTTTCAGCGTATGTAGGTATGACTTGCATTTTGTTGCTCACTCAAGTGTTGATTTTGAAATTTTACAGCTTAAGAAGGAGAATAGCATTCTCAAGGCGAAACTTGATGTTACCACCAAGTCTGATGCCTGCAAGGAAGTAAAAAATTCTGTCTTTACAAATATGATTTCAGGCATCCTGAACTTTTTCAGTAGCTGGTTGGTTCACACTGCCCCTTCAAGTTGCTGACATTAATCATGTGTTGTTAGTTGGCCAGACCAGGAAAAACAAAATCCTTAGTATTGTTGACTTGTCAAGCTGTAAAGGTAGCAAAGAACCACCCGGGAATTTAGTAGCTCCTTGAAATGCATTCGTTCGACCTTTCACAACCCTTTAGGATTCATTCCCATGGTGCACCCGGGAGAAGAAGTGGTTTTTCAATCAATTCAATAATCCAACCCGGGTGAACAGTATCAAAATTTGACTGACGCGCTATAGAGTTGCAATGCATATCGATATTACTTTGTCAATATCACTGTTTGACTTCTGCTGTTACTCAACAATGGTTGTCTAAATAACGCCTGATGGTCATTGGCAGTCCAATTCCTGAAGCGGGCGCAATCATGCGCTTGGTTTCATGTGAAAAAAAAAATCGATTCAGGGTGACCCATTTAGTACCGTTTGGTAACCCTTTTGAAAAGCTATTTTATAGCCGAGACATAATTTTTCTCACAATTTACCTTATAAATCCTAAAAGCTATTCTCCAAAAGAGGTTTCTAAACGGGCACAAATCACATTAGGAACTTGACTTTTCTCATTTTCTTTTTTAGTCTACTTCCATCCTTTATCCCCTACATGATTATTGAATCAAGATCTAATGGTTCATATTTAATATTTTCTTCCTTCTTTCCATTGTAATAATATTTTTATAAAATATTAAATGTAGACCATTAGATCGTGATCCAATAGTCATGAAAGGGGTCAAGGATGAGAGCAGATAATAAAAGAAAAGGAAAAAAGCTGGGTCCTTAAATTATGGCATAGTGTCCATATGACTGTTATTTTATTTTAATACGAATGATTTAGTTGTCCTATATATCTTTACCCATAGCCATAAGATTATGATGATTTCTTGATCGTTAATTAACCTACTTCATATTAAGGAAGATGACAGAGATGTTATAAAAAATACATTTCTTATTAACTAACTTAACCAATTTTATTAATTTAATCAAATTAGGTAAATATTTTTTACATTAATAATTATAGGAGTGAGTAGCTCAATAGGTCTACCATGAAGTTGAAAGCATAAAAGCTCAGTCGTTTCACTGCGTAAGGCAGGAAATTTGGACTTCTTTTGTCTAACTGTCTTTTCATCATTAGTAAAAAAAAGGGTTTAATTCCTCATTGAACATTCCATATCGACTTAGTATTCTAAACTATAAAGTCTTCATCACAATCTGTTGTGGTTTATGTGTAAACCTTGAGCATTTTGGAAATGACCCGAGCCCTTGACCACTGGACACATCTTGTGATTTATTCGATCATACATATTCTGGCAGTTGAAATATAATGCATACTACTTTGCCGTTACCAGTCAAAAGTATGGTATTATTCTCAAGCCTTACTCACGCTCAATTGTAAGTACGCTTGATTTTGAGAGTGAGAATTTGAAAGACATCTAATGTACATGACTATTTTCTTATTTTTTGGATACATACGCATAGTATTGTGCCATGGGAACAACGAAGGCAATGACTAACAAGCCTCCAACAACAAGAGAGAATTGTCCCCGTTTCTCTTCTGTCTCTTCCCTGGATTTGTAGTTAGACTCTCGTTTGTTGTCTTTGAATGTTGGCCCACCAGGATCTGGAAGCCCATCAATGGCTGCAACTAGCCGTTTGGCCGTACTATAAATAGCTTCATTGTACTTCTCATCTGTGGCCAACACTGCAATAAACCAGATTACCTTGATCAGGTTGTTGCTTATTACTAACCCTTGAAACCAAAAAAAAAAAAAAAAAAAAGCCGCTCACTGATAATGCAGCTTTCAAACAATCAAGACTGACGATTTTTTATACCAACAATGAGGAATCATTATGGAATTTTCACGGAAAAGAATAATCTGTGTCAATTCCAATAACAGGAGTCAACTACTCATTATGTCCATTCAAATAGAGCGCTTTTTAAATCTTTGGGGAAACTTGGGAAAATGAATGAGGATGCATAATTTAAACAGAAACATAGAGGTGAAAACTCTTAAGTCTTAAGCTGATTTAAAAACCTTGTAGGTATAAACATCCAACAGTTCACCCTTTCCACTAAACTGAAAGTCAAGATAACGCAAGTCTACATCAGCTCTGAAAGGGTCTTCCAATCAAAATCTGCGACCACCTTTTATCGAGCACAAAGTATGTCAGATATTATTTAGTCTGGATTCATTATTTTATCTTGTGAACCACAAACTGGATCCCAAAATATACCGCAAGTCAGGTGGACATGTTTATGAATAATAATCACATATCAAAGCTCATGGCTCAAACTTCATCTATCTGGGCATATCAGCACTCAATGGTGACAGTGTTCTCATAGTGAAGCAATACAAAATGAGAGGTAAGAAGTACCAGGAAGGTTCTCGGATACGGTTGCATCAAGAACCTTTTCTCCTACAGCTTGGACAAAAGCTGGGCCGCCTGTGACCGCCCCTTCTTTCTGACTAGTCACAAGAACCACAATACCCTTATTGTTTCCCTCTTCCACAGTGGGATACCAACGCTCCAAAACTTGGTCAGCATATTCAAAAGCATCAGCTTTGCTCTGTAGCCACCCACAATTCCAAAAACATTTATCATCAGTTACAGTTGACATATAAAGGCAGGGTAAACCCAATTATAGAAAAACCTTACAAATTTAGTTCCCAAATTATTATGTCAATTCATCTTTACTTTCCAAACCAGTAAATGCACGAGCTTGTTCTGAAAGTTAATAAAATCGTTACAAAATTAGTCCTTTTCACGACCCGTATATCAGTTAACCAAAAAATTATAGAACTAGAAACAGCACATTTTGACAGGAATTACTTGTCTTACACATTCTCATGACTATGGAAGCTCGGGAAAGAAAGAGTATGGGCATAACAAATAGGTTAGTTTTAAAATTCGAACAACTAACCGTAAGCTTTCGAACTGTGATAAAATTGACGCGAAAATTCTTCCTGGATTCCAAATCTGACATCATCTGCTTCAAATCCGACCTTGTCACTCGACTAAGCACTCCTGCATCGTCAAAGATGTACGAATCTTTCGGTGGCCCCTCGTTGAGCACATCGAATTCAGATGCCAGCGCAATGTCACTGTGCAATAGAGGGCTAAAGTTGAGTGCCAAGGAAATAGCCAAAGCTGCAAGTCCCTGCTGAGCTTGGGTCAACCAGCTGTCGCATTTAGGCAAAGATAGTTTGAGAGATGATGGTTGATGCTTTCTGTGACTGGAAGTAAAAGGTTTAAAGCAAAGGAGGGAACTCGACCTGGGTGGAATAGAGGGAGAAGACGAAAGGATTTTGGAGGACGAAGCTTTGAATTTCGAAGCAGAGAGCGAGTGAGGAGAAAAAATGGTTGCCATGAGGAAAATTAGCGGATCAGAGAATCAGATTGGCGGAGAAGAAAGGATTCATCAAAAGAAAGTTTGTGATCTCTTGCCTACCACATCTTTCTCAGTCTTCTGTATGCTTCAGATTTTTGGTGGCATCTATTGGCTGGCGGTGTTTGGATAACGTCTATGACCCACGAGGGTCTTTTGGTCCATGCGCCCCACAAGTCTTCTTCATCCATTTTCCCATATTTTTTTAAACTAGTATTAACTTGCTTATGTGTGTGTATCACTTACACTGCTCCTTAAATTTTGTGACATGTTTAACCTATAAATTTGATAATTAGTTCTCCTTAAATATTCCAAGTTATGTATAACTACTGATCATTTTAATTCAAAGTGAATGAAAATGTTACTTATGTTTTTAATGAGTATGTATATTTATAAAACTTATGATGGCAAAAAGCATTACTAAAACTTATGATACCACTCTCTAAAAAAAAAAATGAATACTTACATGTTTTTTTTTTTTTGCCAGTGGTGAGACTTACATGTATTTGGCCAAAAAAGAAATAGAAACTTGCATGGAAATTATGCACCTAATTTTATAAATGAATTTTCTCCGCATTTTCCTGTATATATCTAATTTAACTACTAGTTGAAATGACTTTTAACTACCCCTTATGCAGCCGAATGCCCAAGGGCTACTTTGCCCACCAAAAGGCGCCTAGTAGAGTCTACCTCCATTAGTAACGGCCATGATAACTGTCCTTATTCTCTTTCATGGCCATTCTTCTCCCCCCCTTCCCGAATCCTGTAAATCCTATCCACAACCCTAATCCCAGCATCAAGTCCTTCTCCTTCATTCCCAAACCCTTAAATTCTAGCCCCAACTCTAACACAACCTCCAAGAGGCACTTGCTACTCAAAACTTCTTTGCTTTGCCTCACCCTAATTCCTCAACTCCCACTTGCGCAATCTTCAGCTGAAGCTCTGCCTTCCAAATCGCTCCTTTCTAGCATTGAGAATACGAAATCCTGGTTTCAATTCTACGGCGATGGGTTCGCCATTCGCGTCCCACCTGAGTTTCAGGACATGAATGAACCCGAGGTAAATTCACTGACCAACTGATGACGAAAGTTTGCTGTTATGTTTTCTTTTTCTCATTATGATAGCGATGTTGCAACATTTTCTTACTGTTGAAAATTTCTTTTCTTGCCATTTGATATCGAGAACTTTAGTAATTTAGTTGTGGCATTTTCCTGGTGTGGCAACGGTTATGCCTTATGAGTTTCTTTCGGATGGGCGAATGGCTGAATTTCCCATCCATGGTTTGTAGGATTATAATGCGGGACTTTCTCTTTATGGGGACAAGGCAAAGCCAAAGACTTTTGCAGCTCGGTTTGCATCACCCGATGGGTATTTTTATTATTGAATTCCCTACTTATTTTCTTGTTACGCTTTTGTTTAGTGTCTTGAGGAGATTTGGAGAACATGTGCTTTTTTATCATATCATTGATTTCGCTGTGAACTACTCGTACTAGGTAAATAAATTGAAAGCATTATAACGCTTTACATTTTGACATTAAATTTTGCAAGAGAAGCTGAACAGTGACTCCTGACAACCGTAAGCCACAGACATTACTTGCATATATATTAGACTACTTTGTATCCGAGAGGGAGAAAATTTGAAGTCACTCTGTCCAAGGTTCAAATAAATTTCCAAAGCAGTCCTTAACTACATCTTGTACTTCTGGTTCTTTCTTTTGTTGAAACAGATCTGAGGTTCTGAGTGTTGTTACTCGCTCAACCAATCAACTAAAAATCACCTTCTTAGAGGTAACTAGACAGTCCATGCAGCTTTATTAACATTCTTACTAGTTACTGTAATTGATGTTATATCCAGTTCTGGTCTTGGTTTTTCATGTAAACTTTTTAGGAGCTCACATATTCTTCATTGATTAGAGCAGGCACAGGACATATCTGATTTAGGCTCCTTGAAGAATGCAGCAAGAATATTTGTTCCAGGTTTAAATTTTTATTTAAATTCTGTTTGCTTGGTTCTGCAAGAAGATCGTTTTGTCTTTACTTTGTCTTTATGCTCTAGGTTGACCCTTTCCAGCATTGCATCAACCAAACAATCCGCCACCATCCTGATTAAAGTAGCAGCAACCTGAGAGTCAGCTCAACCCAAAGCCTCTTATAGCCATTAACTCTGGCAATTCAGCCTCCAAAATATACTCCCCACCAACATTTTCATCAAGCCCAAAACTTCATGCAATTCCTAACATGAAATTGCCACCCCACCAATACTTCCTCTTGATTAACTGAGTCAAGTCCAGAATTACATGCTGATTATATTCCCTCACCACCCCTTGTAAAGTTCTGAAGAAGAAATCCTCAGCACCAATATTCTCCTCATAAAAAACAATTTTATCCCTTGGTTTTGGCATCTAAGTTTGCCCATTGTCTTGCAGGAGGGGCAACACTCTACTCTGCTCGAACAATAAAAATCAAGGAAGAGGATGGTTTCAGGTAAATCTGATTTCAAGAGGATCAGAATAGAACTATCTAACAGTTGAGGGAATTCTGCAATGTCAAGGGTTAGTGCCTACAGAAAAGCACTTGTGGGGTGGGACAGTCGCGAGTCTTGAACGAAATTAATTTAGTGTGAGGATCCTCTTTTGACCTGCTTGGAGAAAAGAGGATCCAATGCTGTAAACATCAACGGCAATGAATAGAATTAAGGCATGACGCCAAATATTAATTCCTTCTCGGTGTTCTCAGCCGTTGAAAGAAATACTCTCTCTGAATGGTTTGCTCAACACATGGAACTGATTAGTAAAAACTCTGAATGGCTGAAATAATCTTTCAATCGGTTCCGGTGTTATCTGCATGTTTTGCATACATTTTCAGTGAAATGATGTTCCAATGCAATATTGGCTTTTTTTATATTTCAGGACGTACTATTTCTATGAATTTGGTAGATACGAAGAGCACGTAGCATTGATGGCAGGTGTTAGCAGCGGAAAGGTTTGTACCACGTTCATTTTACCAGCATCACTCTCTAACCCCCTAGCTCAATACACAGCAAAACCGACACATTTATATTCTTCTCTGAAATTTAATTAACATTATATTTTGTAGGCAATTATTGCTGGAGCTACTGCGCCGCAGTCCAAGTGGGACAGTGATGGTGTAAAACTTCGTTCCGCTGCTATATCTTTGACAATTCTTTAGCCATTTGCTCAAATTTGTTAACTAGTTAGGTCAGATATGACGCCTTCAGTGCTTCAATCCGTAATGTTTTCACATGATATTGAGTCATTTTGTTCACATGTTTGAGGCTAGACTTCTATGAAAACTTCATAGGAAATCGTTGGTATTGTTTTTTGGTGAATATGAACAAATCGTAGAGTTGGTATGGCATCTCTAAATTTGATTTTAAGACTGGAATAAGTGATATAATTCAAAGATAATTGTTGAAATTCGTGTTAAGTAGGTTTGAAGCAGTTCTCTACACAACACAAGGCCATCACGCATGATTTTGACAATCATAACAATAAGTCATAGTTTATCCTTATCCTGCAATTTGTGAAGGCTCACGCCTGACGGGCATTCCATTGATGCTCTGTTTAACGCCGTGAACATGCTCCTGCTGCATCCAATATTGATGTTTAACATTGATCATTTTGAAATCCTTTGACAAACAAATAACAATTAAAATCTTGCCTGAAATAAGGTTCACATGCTGCTCGCGCAGCAAATCTAACGGGCTTATCGAAAATTACAAGTTGTGAATAGCATGAGGATTCTAACCTTGGTGCACATTTTGTAGCTTGTGTAATATTTTGTTACACATTTTAACACGATTTAAATGTTGAAAAACTATGTGCAATCTTTCATACTGTCTATCTCATGCATCGGTTATGAAGATACGTAGTTTTTTCCCTCCAAATCTAGCCATATGTATAATTAAAAAATTATAAGGACTACATTATCTACAAACTATGAATAATGCAACTCATTTTGAGAACTCAGAAGTTTTTTTTTTGGTCAATTCCCTCAACTTCATTGACATATTTTATTAAAATTTTTGCAATTTTATTTTAATTATTTCTATATTTCTATACACATATTAATAGGATTTAAATATAAACCTAACATTACTATTTATCTGGTAAGAAAATATACCCATCCATATAATGTAAAAAAATTATTTAGTTATAAAAAAAGCTGTTCATTCATTAAATTTTGTATTTGTCAGGACATTCTTCAACGCCAGGTTAGGCCCCCCCCTTTTTTTTTTTTAAATAAAATTTTAGAAAAGGGGTTGAAAATTTCACCCACGATCCAAGAGCAAGACGAAATCTCTCTTCATTCTAGATGATACCAATATTAAGCAGGACGAGCCATCTATATGAATTCGGATAAGAGGGTAGGGACGTGGCGCCAGGTAGGCATGTCCATGGACCAGACTAGACCGGGATGGGGGGTCGGCCCGGGGTCTGGTCCAGGAGGGACCTCGGTGAATATCCAGGCCGAGTGCAGTCCGTCCACCTCGGTTGGAGCTCGGGCTAGACTAGACCGGTCAGGGGACTGCTGACTAGTCCAGCGATCCCGGTTTAGTTTTTTTTTTTTAAAAAAAAATCTTTTGCCACTTCTAGAACAATAATTAAATCAATGAATCACATGTGGAACAATAAATAAACATATAAACATCTTAAATCCAATCCTAAACCCATAATAATCTTCAACAACATGTCATTGAACAAGAATACAATATAAAATAGAAGTAATGGTTTTTTTAAAAAATAAAAATAAAAAGCACTTTCGGGCCGACGACGGTCCATAAGATTTGAATCCTCGGACCGAAGTCCCGACTGCACAGACCGGATCGATGCAGGTGAACGGTCTCAGGACAGCTTTTTTTCATCCGGATCGGATCAGGTCGGGGTACCTGGACTGCCGGGTTTTTTGGACATCCCTTCACCAGGGACTGGATATGTTAATTGCCACATTAATGTGTAGGCCCAAAAATGATATGGTCTCTCTTTTTTCCCCTTACAGGGGCAAAAAAATAACTTATTTGTAAATTGTAATAGTAATTCCGTTTTTTTTTTTTTGGTGGCACCTTTTTTTAAGGGAAAATCTATATGGGGGCCCTTGTTGGAGAAAAATCTCAATAAGGGCCCCAAGATTCTGAAAATCCCAAAAAGGACCTAAAGGCCTTTTCTGGTATAAATTCATTAAACTTTAACAACTAAATCAGTCAAATTAACAACAAAATCAATACACATTAACAACTAAATCGCTAAATTAACAACAATATTTTAACAACTAAATCACCACATTAATAACAATAGCGAAATTTCGGTTAACAACTATATCACCTATCGACAACTCACTAGATTCTGAAAATCCCAGAAAAGGCCCGTAGGCTCTTTCTGGGATTTTCAGAATCTAGGGGCTTTTTTGGGATTTTTTTCTCCAAAAAGGGCTCTTAAATGCATTTTCCCTTTTTTTAACGTATAAATCACAGGGTACATGTTTGGGAAACAACTACAAAATCATGGTTTCAAAGGCCATTTTCCATGAGCCGAGATAAAAACTTCTTTAACATACTTATCCCGCAAACCATAAAAGTTATTCTCGAAAAGCTAATCCAAACATACAATTAATCTTCCATTTTCTACGAGACAAGTGATGCTTTTATAAACCACCACAAGAATGGGGAGCGGGGAAAACTCCCAGGAAAGCTGGGGAATAAACTCACGCTCGCTCTCCAAGTTGCAGATAGCAGAATGGCACTTTATGCTTCGATTTGTCTGTAAACCCACTCTGATCAAATTGAAAGCGATTTTTGTATGAATGAATTACGTCCACGTAATATGATCTATTGTTCGAAAGATTCTAATGATGCCACCTGATTGCCTTAGTGCCAACTCTAATTAGTTACCTAAACTATTTTTAGTTTGAATTTTGAAATTTTATTATCCCATATTTATTTATTTTGGTTTAATTTCCGCTTGATATTTTCTCCTCACTTTTAAGAAGGTTATGCAGTTCCATGGATTAATATTAATCGCGTCCTATTTATTTTAGTAGTGGATTATTATTTAATTTGTAATGTATTTGCCTATTTATAGACTCCTTCTTAGTGAATAAAATCGTCCGACTTCATTCTCATATTTTTTGTCTATTATATTATTTTCTATTTATTAGTGGTGTCAGAGTCTAGTTGGTTTCTAAGAGAGCTAATTTTCTAAAAAAAAATATAGCACAATATTATTTCCTCTTATTAATTATAACATGTGTGTTGTTTTTGTTTGCTAAAGCAATATGTTTTATTCAAATCCTAACTTTGTGTAACCATCTATTCCATGCTTTGATGGTTAATATGATCATTGGAGCATGCTAATAGAGAACTTCTTGAGATCCATGGGGTACTGGCAAGTTGTAAAGAAGGGTGTAGTAGCACTTTCGAATGCACAATCATCAAAAGCAGAAGCATTGAAGCTGGAAAATCTGAAGATGAAGAACAAGTTGTTTCAGGCAATTGATCGTTTCATCTTGGAAACTATTCTTTGCAGAGATACTTCCAAGCTCCAAGGACGTATGAGATTATATGAAGAGGAAATATCAAGGCAACACAAAAGTAAAGCGTGCACAGTTTTAAGCTCTGAGAAGAGATTTCAAGACTTTGCAAATGAAAGATGGCGAATCTGTTACCAAATATTGCGGTAGAGCTTTAGAAATAAGTAATAAAATGCGTTTTATGGTGAAAAAACGCAAGATGTTACTATTGTTGAGAAAATATTGCGTTCTTTAACTCCAAAATTCAATTTTGTTGTTTGTTTAACTGGGGAGTCAAAAGATAGGAATGCACTATCACTTGATGAATTATAAAGCTTTTTGTTAGTTCATGAGTAGAAAATGAATGCAGTTTAATGGAAAAGATGTAGGCTTTAAAAGCTTCCACTGTTACCTATTCCTCAAATTTTAGAGGAAGAGGTAGAGGGAGAGGTAGAGGCAAAGGCCGCGGTTGAGGAAGAGGAGACTGTGGCCATAGAGATGTCAAGGAGGAAGAGGATGAATTTCATAGCAAACACAAAGAACACACTTTGCAATTTGAAAAATCCAAGGTAGAATGCTTTACATGTCACAAATTTTGTCATTATTGTTCTGAGTGTTATGCTAGGCTGTCTAACAAAAAGGAAAAAGGAGAGAAGTCAAATTTGCAGGGAAAAAAAAAAGGTGGAAGATACTTTATTGATGGCTTGCCAAGTTACCAAAGCATCACAAACAAATATTTGGAATGTGGATCTTGGCATTTGCAACAACCACATGTGTGGAAGAAAAATCTTTATTTTCTTTCTTAGATGAAGGTTTAAATTCCACTCGTAAGTTTTGGTGATTGATCTATTGCTAAAGTGTTGGGAAAAGACAACATCAAAAAAAAAAAAAAAACTAAAAATGGTTTTATTGAAACAATTTCTAATGTTTATTATGTCCCTAATTTGAAAAGCAATTTGTTGATTGGTGGTCAATTGCAAGAAAAATGTTATATAATTACTATTCAAAATGGGACTTGTGAGATATATGATTCTTCACGGGGTGCTATTGTTGTTATTTCAATGACTTCAAATAGGTTATTCCTATTAGAGATTATAAGTGTTTAATCTTGCTTGATTGCTATTAACAAGGATGTCTCATGGCTTTGGCATTATCGCTATGGCTATTTGAACTTTGGTGGGTTAAAAACTCTTCATCAGAAAAATATGGGAACAAGTCTTCCTCAAATTTCTTCTCCTTCCCGAGTTTGTGAAGAGTGTTTTGTTAGCAAACAACCACGTTTTTCAGTTTCCTCAAGGAAAATCATGGAGAGCAAAAGAAGTCTTGGAGCTCATTCACTATGACATATGCGGGCTAGTCACTCTAACTTCCAATGATGGTAAAAAAATATTTTATCACATTTATTGATCATTTTACTAGAAAAACTTGGGTTTACTTTTTATAGAAGAAAAATGAAGCTTTTAATTGATTTAAAAGCTTTCAAGCTCATGTTGAAAATGAAGCAGGAAAGATGGTTAAAACTTTCCTTACAGATTATGGTGGAAAATATTGCTCAAAAGAATTTGTAAATTTTTGCGAGCAATATGGTATTCGAAGAGAACTTACAGCTGCTTATACACTACAACAAAACGGTGTATCAAAGAGGAATAACAAAACCATTTGAGAAGCTTGCTAGCAAAAGGAAAAGTTCCAAAGAATTTTTTGTCATAAGTAGTGAATTGGAGCATTCATGCCTTGAATAGAACTCCTACTTTTACTCTTCAAAATATAACTTCGAAAGAGGCTTGGAGTGGATGAAATTCAACTGTTGATAATTTCAAAATTTTTGGTTGCATTGCATATGATCATGTTCCATAGGGGAAAAGAAAGAAGCTTGATGATAAGAGTGAATAGGTTTTTCTGGGTGTAAGTGAGCAATCTGAAGCTTATGAATTATTTAATCCTTTAACCAATAAAATTGTAATTAACAGGGATGTTATTTTCTATGAAGAAAGCATTTGGAATTTGAATTGGCAGGAACCTTCTCCAATTTATCCTGATCATGAAGTTGAAGAAGAAAAGGAGCAATTGCCACGCCCAAAAAACACTGCCGCTGCTACTCTTGAAAATTCTCCAAATGATGTAGAAGTACTAGCCACTGCAATAGTGGAGGAACCTCATGTTTGTTGATTTCAAAAGACAACATTGGATGATGGATTATGTAAGTGGAGAATTGGAGATGACTTATCTGATGATGATTTTGTAGCTCACCTTGCTTTGTTTGCAGATTGTGATCCCCTGATATTTGAAGAAGCGCATAAAGAAAGAAAATGGAAAATAGCCATGGATGACGAGATCAAATCTAAAGAGAAAAATAATACATGAGAATTGGTGGAGCTCCCAAAGGGGCAAAAATCCATTGGAGTCAAATGGGTTTACAAAATAATGTTGAACAAAGATGGTGGAGTTGATAAAGACATAGCACACCTTGTTTTAAAAGGCTATATGCAAGAATTTGGGGTTGATTATAAAAGAAGTTTTTGCTCAAATTGCTAGGCTTGACATTGTTTGATTAATGTTAGTTATGGCCCCCCAAAATTCTTGGCAAGTTTATCAATTATACGTCAAATCTGCTTTTTTACATGGTGAGCTGCAAGAAGAAGTTTATATTGATAAGCCACTTGAGTATGTGAAGAAAGGGAGTGAAGAAAATGTATATAAACTGGAAAAAGCTTTATATGAACTTAAACAAGCACCGCGAGCTTATATATTGTAGTCGTAAAGATGCCTTATTTATAAAGTAGGTTCTCAAAAATGCCCTCATAAACATACTAGCTTTACAAAATTTAGAAAAGATGAAAAAAATTCTTGTCATGACTCTCTATGTTGATGATTTGATTTATGTTGGAAATGATATGGCATGCTTGATGCCTGTAAGGAAAGCATGATGAAAGAATTTGATATATCTGATATGGGATTAATGCAATATTTTCTTGGTATTGAAGTTATGCAATCACTATCCAGAATTTTTTTTTCACAAAAGAATTATGTTCTTGAGATTTTGGATAGGTTTAGAATGAGGGATTGCAATCTTGTTTGTACTCCAACAAAATGTGACTACAAATTGGTGAAGGATGATGAATAAAAGAAAGTGAATCCTACTTTCTTCAAGCAAACGGTTAGAAGTTTAATATATCTCACTTCTATAAGGCCTGACATCATATATGGTATTAGTCTTATAAGCCAATACATAGAAAATCGAATTGAGACTCATCTCATATCTATAAAGAGAATTTTTCATTATTTGAAAGGTATCATTGAATTTTGAATTTTTCATAAGGCTAGTCCGAAAGGAAAATTCTATGGCTTTTCTGCAAACAAGGATGATAGAAAAAGCATATCCGACTTTGTTTTTATGGTGAGTAATTGAGCTATTTCTTGGTCTTCAAAGAAACAACCAGTTGTTGCTTTGTCAACTATAGAAGTTGAATTTGTAGCTGTTCCAACCTATTCTTGTCAAGCTATATGGTTTAGAAGATTGCTTGAAGGATTCAAAATCAAGAAAAAGGCGCAACAACAATTTGTCATGATGATGTTTCAGCAATTAAAAATTTCAAAAATCCAACTTTAAATAAACGAAGCAAATATATTTATGTGAGATATCATTTTCTGCGTGACTTTTGCAATGATGGTGTTATTGATTTGGTATTTTTGCAAAAGTGACGATTAAGTGGCTGACATTATGATGAAACTGCTCAAAAAAGCTTCGTTCATGAAACTTAGACAAATGCTTGGAGTACGTTTTATGGAAGATTTTATTTATGAGAGGGCCTAACTCAAATCCTTATACTCTTAATTTAATGTTGGCTAAAGTATACTTTTAGTCCTTTAAGTTTTATATAAGACATACTTTTGGTCTCTTAACTTTATAAAGTTTACTTTTGGTCCTAAAATCCTAACACCGTTAATTTTACTAACGGAAAACATTGACGCGACGAACTTAAACGATGACTAATAGCATCTAATTACACAAATTTTATATATTCTTCAATTTACCCATATTTTAAATTTAAACTTAATAACATTTAATTACACAATTATCACTTGAGTTTGCATTTTCCATTAGTAAAATTAACGGTGTTAGAATTTTAGGACTAAAAGTATACTTTATAAAGTTAAGGGACCAAAAGTATATCTCATATAAACTTAAAGGAGTAAAAGTATACTTTAGCCTTTAATGTTTGTTGTAGAACCAGAGAAATATAATCTGAAAAGTATATTTATTCATGTACATAGTGTGAGGTATTTATACACAAGAGAGGGAACAAGAGAGTTAATAAGAGTTAATGCCTCATTATGTAGATTGATCCCCTAATCTCTATAATCCCTGATTGCTGATTCTATGCTATTAATATATTTCCTAACACTCCCCCTCAAGTTGGAGCATAGATATTAATCAAGCCCAACTTGTTATAAAGATAGTCAACCCGAGTCTCATTTAAAGCTTTAGTCAAAAGGTCACCCAATTGGTCACTAGACCGCACATGCCATGTAGAAATGAAGTTCTCTTTGATCTTATCGCGTACAAAGTGACAGTCAATCTCAATGTGTTTCGTTCATTCATGAAACACAGAGTTGGCGGCTATGTGTAGAGCAGCTTTATTATCACACCACAACTTGGCAGGTAATGACGTGGCAAGACCAACCTCCTTCATTAACTGATGAATCCACACAATTTCCTGTACTGATTGAGCCATGGCTCTATACTCAGCTTCTGCACTTGACTTTGAAACCACATCTTGCTTCTTACTCCTCCATGATACTAAATTCCCACCCACAAACACACAATATCCTGTGGTAGATCTTCTGGTAGCCTTTGACCCTGCATGATCTGCATCACAAAAACATTCAATCTTGTTGTGGCCATGATTCGTATAGAGTAAACCACGACCAGGTGAACCATTCAAGTAATGTAACACATGCTCCAAAGCTTCCCACTGAGCAACGGTTGGTGCAGTCATGAATTGACTAAGCAAACTAACTGGAAAGGTCACATCGGGACGAGTTACCGTGAGATAGTTCAGTTTCCCAATTAATCTACGGTATCTCTCAGGATAGGCAAATGACTTGATCTTCTCCGGGTCAACTTTCTTTCTTACATCCTCAGGCAGGGGCGGAGGCACGCATGGGCACGTGACCGCACGTGCGGTCACTGAATTTTTTTTTTTTTTTTAATAGTTAATAAAGTAAAGAAATGACAAAACCTTTCACTGTAACCCTAGACCCACCTCGCGATTTCGTCCGTCACTCCTCCCCCACGGCTCGCGATTTCATCCTCCCCCACGGATCGCGATTTCATCCTCCCCCACGGCTCGCGATTTCGTCCGTCACTCCTCCCCACGCTCGCGATTTCGTCCGTCACTCCTCCCCCACGGCTCGCGATTTCATCCTCCCCCATGGCTCGCGATTTCATCCTCCCTCACGCTCGCGATTTACCCTCCCCACGCCCTCTCTTCTCCTTCCGTGTTCCGCCGCCAGATCCTCCTCCGCCCAGCGCCACCCGGTCGCCGCCAAGTTCACCTGGTCCGCTGGTCATGATTTAGTGATTTATTTTCCCCTTGAAGCAATTTCTCTTCTTTTTCCTCTTTTCCCTCTTTTTCCTTTTATATATATTCTGAAATCTTAATCGTTTTCCATATATTCTGCGAGTCTTGGATCTAATAGCTTTTCTAGTTAATAGCATCCGATCTCGATTATCTCGAAACGAGACTTGCGCCGGAAGTTGGATATTTGTCGACTACGAGTTCTTCTTGGGGGCATCTCGTATTGATTTTGATTAATTGGTTCAGTTGATTGTCTCGATTTTGATTAATGATGTGGTTTTGATTAGATGATTATATAAAATGAAAACACGTGATTTTGATTAATTGAATACATTTTGATTAATGTGATTTTGATTAATTGGTTACACTTGTGATTGATTGTCGATTTTGATTAATGATGTGGTTTTGATTAGATGATTATATAAAATGAAAACAGAGAATACACTGTGATTTTGATTAATTGGTTCAATTGATTGTCTGATTTTGATTAATGATGTGGTTTTGATTAGATGATTATATAAAATGAAAACAGAGAATACACTGTGATTTTGATTAATTGGTTCAGGTGATTGTCTGATTTTGATTAATGATGTGGTTTTGATTAATGATCTGGTATTGGTTTTGAGGCATTGATTTTGATGAGTTGGTTCAGTTGATTGTCTGATTTTGATTAATGATGTGGTTTTGATTAGATGATTATATAAAATGAAAATAGAGAATACACTCGCAAAAAAATAGAACACTAGGAACTCTAATCCGAATACACAAATGTCACAAAACAATATAATGACGCCAAATTGCTCGCCTGTGGAAGGATAAACACCATCAAAATGAGTTTTTGCCATACCAATAATTTCCTGAGAGTTACTGGTCTATGAATCATCCTGACGTTTCAAACTTTTAATATGATTTTTTTGACTTCCTTCTTGAGACTGTTGCATGAAAGAATTTATTTTTCCTTTCCCCTTCAGATAACCATTTGAGTGGAGAAACTATTTTCACATTCATAGAGGAATTCTAATTCATGCTTGGCATTTGATAAGCAGTTTCATTGATGGTCAGTAAGAGAACCGACATTCCAATGGAAGCTGAAATTTGGTTGATTGATTAGCTTGCTTGTTACGTCCCCTCTTTGTTTATTCTTGTTGTTTACTAGTAAGCCTTTGCTAGTTTGTTTTGTCTCTGCTTTTTCTGTCTTGCATATTTGTTTTGTCTTCAAATTATTTCAACTTCAAATTGTTAGGATTAGAACTCCTTCATGTTAAGTACGAAGGATGATTTTTACTATTTTGTTTGTAGAAAATGTCAGGGATACAATCTTATTTCAAACGTCTAAAACCCACAAATGTAGAACCCGAATCTCAAAATGAGCAAGCTTCAAATAGTATTTCAGTTTCAACTGTCCAAGAATCCTATCAACCACCACAAGCATCTCAATTTCATAATATAGAAAATCTTGAAGCGGATCTGGAAAGAGACCTTCAATTTATTCAATGACATCGAATCCTAGAGAAAGAGAAGCTATTCGGAGAGCTTATTTGCTCAAGGGGCTAACTCAACCAATTCTTAAACCATTCCCTCAAACAAAAACGTTTGGAAAAAATCGTAGATTCAATCCTAAGTGGTATGAAGAATTTGGTTCTTGGTTGGAGTATAGTGTATCAAAAGATGCATGTTTTTGCTTGTATTGTTATCTCGTTTGATATGGAGGTTAGAGGTAGTGGTTGGACGCATGAAGCATTTGTTGGTGTGGGGTTCAAAACTTGGCGAAGAAGGATAGAATCAAAGTTCATGTTGGAGATCATAATAGTGTTCACAATAGATGTTATCAAGCCGGTCAAGATTTGATGAAGCAAAATCAACATATTGATGTTGCCTTGTCTAATATTTCTGACCAACAAAAAAGTGATTATCGTATTCGGTTGAAAACTTCTTTAGATTGTGTTAGATTCCTACTACGCAATGGTGAGCCTTTTCGGGGACATGATGAATCTGCAAGTTCAAATCATCAAGGTTTATTCCTTGAAATTCTAAAGTTTTATTCTAAGCCAAATAAAGAGATGAGTGATGTGGTCTTACAAAATGCCCCCGATAATTGCAAATTGACTTCACCAATGATTCAGAAAGATCTTTCTCAAGCTTGTGCTGATTTGACTGTTAAAGCAATAGTTAGTGATCTCGGCGATGATTACTTTTCCTTGCTAGTTGATGAAGCTCGTGATGTTGCAATTAAAGAACAAATGGCAGTTGTACTTCGGTATGTCAACAAAAAAGGGTCCATTGTTGAACGTTTTGTTGGCGTAATTCATGTTTCGATACTACTCGCACGCCACGATCACTAAAAACATCGATTGATGGGCTATTTTCTAAACTTGGTTTGAGTTTGTCTAAATGCCGGGGTCAAGGCTATGATGGTGCTAGTAATATGCGGGTGAATTCAAAGGGCTTAAGAGTTTGATTTTGGCAAACAACCCATCCGCATTCTACATTCATTGTTTTGCTCATCGATTACAATTAGCACTTGTGAAGGTTGCAAAACATCACAAGAAGGTTCAAGAATTTTTTGACATGCTTCAAAAGATGGCTACCGTTGTGGGGGTTCATGCAAGCGGAAGGAAATTCTTCAAACGAATCGGTATGAGCTAATAGTTGAAAGAATTGCTAGTGGTGAAATACCAACTGGAAAGGTTTAAATCAAGAGACAACCGTCAAGCGACACTGGAGACACTCGTTGGGGTTCCCATCTTGGTACGGTTACAAGTGTCATCTCATTATTTTCTCCAATAATTTCTTTGATGAAAATTATTGAAGACGAGCCTTCAAATGATGTTTGCAAGAACCGATGCGTTGCATTTTGTATGTCATTGAAGATTTTGAATTTGCATTCTTGTTGCATCTTATGAAACTGATCTTGGGGATTTCTCATGAGTTGTCACAAGCACTACAAAGAAAAGATCAAGATCTCTTAAATGCAATTAGTTTAGTGAAGGTAGTCAAGTCTCGTTTACAAGAGTTGAGAGATAATGGTTTTGATGAATTGCTTCAAGAAACGAACATTTTTGCTGATAAATATGATATTGAGATTCCAAATATGAATGATGTTTATTGTCCTAAAGGGAGATTGAGACGGAGATTGGAATCATTCACATTCTTCCACTACTTTAAGGTGGAGTTATTTAATACAGTGATAGATACTCAGATTCAAGAGTTGAATGATCGATTTGATAATGTCAATACCAAGTTGCTTGAGTGTTTGAGTTGTCTTGATCCTCGTGATTCATTTGCTAATTTTAACAAAGAAAAGTTGATTGAGTTTGCTAGATTCTATCCTTTAGAGTTTGATGAGTTTGCGAGATATTCCTTTTACGTCTTTAAGTCTCGGTAATTTTATTGTTGATGTGAGGGCTGATTGATTTTCTCAATTTGCAAACAATTTCGACCTTGCTTTGAAGATGGTTGAGAAGAGAAAGGATATTGTTTATCCATTGGTCTATTTGTTGATAAAGTCACTAGTGCAAAAAGGGTTTTAAGACCGCCTCATTAAGGCCGGATTATAGAGAATCGGGTCTTAAAAGTGTGACCGTGGCGATTTCGTAAATATAAAGAACTTTTTGGTATGACCGGTGGCACTTTCGTAAATATATAGAACACTTTTAAGACCGGATTATAAAAGATCCGGTCTTAAAAGTATGACCGATGGCAATTTAGTAAATATATAGAACACTTTTAAGACCGGATTATAAAATATCCGGTCTTAAAAGTGTGGCCAATTTCGTAAATATTATGAGAAGACGCCGATCATAGATGAGTCCAAGAATGCGATGATTTATTCCTTCGCTTAATTGAAATTATATCTGAGATGCTAATAAGTAAATAATCTTTTGACCTGGGCAGTTCCTATAATCTAGGGATTACGATCAGGAATATAATTACGAAATTCAATAAATTATGATCTGCTAACTTAATTCCTAAAATCTCTCTAACAACTTAATTAAGATGATTACAATCAGGAATATAATTACGAAATTCAAAAAACCATGATTTGCTAATTTAATTCCTAAAATCTCTCTAACAACTTAATTAAGATGATTACAATCAGGAATATAATTACGAAATTCAAAAAATCATGATTTGCTAACTTAATTCCTAAAATCTCTCTAATAACTTAATTAAGATAATTGCACGATATATAAAACACTTTTAAGACCGGATTATAAAAAAGTCGGTCCTAAAAATATACTTTTAAGACTTGTTTTTATAAACAACCTAGGTCTTAAAAGTGTTAAAAAAATAAATTCGCTAAACTCGTTAAGCCCGTGATCGTGTTTGTCTTCTTGGTGGCAATTTCGTAAATATATAGAACACTTTTAAGACCGGATTATAAAGAGTCGGTCTTAAAAATATACTTTTAAGACCTCTTTTTATAAACAACCGGTCTTAAAAGTGTTAAGAAAAAAAAAACTAAATTCACTAAACTCGTTAAGCTCGTGAGCGTGTTTGTCTTCTTGGTGGCAATTTCGTAAATATATAGAACACTTTTAAGACCGGATTATAAAGAGTCGGTCTTAAAAATATACTTTTAAGACCTCTTTTTACAAACAACCGGTCTTAAAAGTGTTAAGAAAAAAACTAAATTCACTAAACTCGTTAAGTCCGTGAGCGTACTTGTCTTCTTGGTGAATAACATTTGCTTAGTTCTCAAATCCTCAGCAAGAATGACATCCTCTTCCTCTAATCTACTCGCAATCTTCGGAAGTTTTCCTAAGAGCCACACAATCAAATCCTTGGCAACGTTGGAAGTGAGATGCTTCGAGGGTTTTGCGATGGCATCAACTCCAATCCTCAGCAACGGTGCGGGCGTCGCTCGAGGATTCTAGACGACGACGGCTCCTTCCTCTTCGATCTATGGCTCCTCCTACACCGCGCATCGCACAGATTCGGCGTAAAATCAAACCCGATCTGTTCTTGTTTAAGCTTTGTTTGCTCCTACCTTGACCGCTCCCGCGTCGGATCTGGACTTTGATTTTGGTTGCTTGAAGCTTTGCAGAGATCGACAAGAGGATCCTGCTCGAGATTTGGTTGCTTTAAGCTTGTGATTTTTGTAGATCTGGACTTCAATTTCATCTCGATTTTATATTGATTCAAATTCGATTTCCATGGTGAATGATTTCTATTTCTTGCTATGTTTTCTTATTTCGGACTTTGTATTCATCTTTTTTGTTTTTCTTGTTGGTGTTGCTTCCAATCTTCTCTTCTTTTTTGTTTTTCTTGTTGGTACTTTTCTTGCTTCCAATCTTCTTTTGGTTCTCCATCGGCGATGACGGAGGGACATTCAAAATGTTGCTAGATCTGGTGATTTGGGATCGGTTGTTTCATTTGGGTTTTTCTTTTTTCTTTTTTTTTTATTATTTTGAAACACTTTTAAGGCCAGGATATTTTAAAAGTTCGGTCTAAATTTTTAAGACCGGTCGTTCATCCGGTCTTAAAAGTTACAGACTTTTAAGACCGCCTGGAACAAGACCGGTCGCAAATCCGGTCTTACAATACCTCTTTTGTCCGGTCTTAAAGCCCTTTTTTGCACTAGTGAGTTGGCACTCGTTCTACCTGTAGCAACTGCTAGTGTTGAGCGGGTTTTTTCTGCAATGACTTTTGTTAAGGATAAGTTGCGCAATCGGATAAATGATGATTGGTTTAACTCATGCATGCTAACTTATGTCGAACGTGACATCTTTGATACGATTGATGATGAAGATATAATGCAATATTTTCAAGGAATGAAGAATCGAAGAATGACTTTATAATCGTTCTTATGTAAAGGTTAGTTGACTCTTGATTATTATTTTTCCATGTTAAGTTGAAATTTTCTTTTCTTTTATTGTTTATATTCTTTTGTTTCTTTCTTTTTTTTCAGAAACTTTTTTGGTTTATACCGTTTCTTTGATCTATTGAAAGTGCCGTGCTCTCGGTGGATAGCCTGGTGAGTTATAGCATTTGTTATGCTCCTTTGCTCTTTTGTTGATGTTTGACTTATCTTATCGCATATGACAAACCATAATAATTTTTCCTTACATGTTGCTTTGGAATTTGATTGTGCAACATCTAAGTATCTGTATGTCATGGGATTAGAGTATATTGTTCTGTTTAAATTGATTTCCTTGGAAATACTTTTCAATTGAACCTCATTTTTTGTTCTAAACTTTACGAATAAGTGGATTGCCTTTTATCCTCCTGAAAAAAAATTTTCGGGGGCATAATTGTGCACCCATAAACTTTTGATCCTGGCTCCGCCACTGTCCTCAGGTAGCTCATCAAACGATATGCTATCATCAATGTCCAAGAAGGGATTAGGAATCATTGGAAAGCTACTTGGTGCTGCTCCGAGTTTCCCGGTTTCTTTTAACAAATCAAGAACATATTTCCTATGTGTCAAAAGGATGCCTTTCTTACTTCTCATAACCTCTATCCCAAGAAAGTATTTTAACGAACCCAAATCCTTTGTTTGAAAATGAGAATTAAGAAAGGCCTTAAGTGATGAGATTCCCGAGGCGTTGCTACCTGTAATAACAAATTAACAATATCATCAACATATACCACTAACAGAATCATGCCGCATCCTTCCTGGCGATAAAACACGGAATGATCACATTTACTCGACACGGTCAAACTTCTTAACCACGAGCTAAACCTGTCAAACCAAGCACGAGGGCTCGCTTCAAGCCATATAAAGACTTCTGAAGATGGCATACCTTCCCACGCTCCCCCTGAGCAACAAAACCAGGTGGTTGCTCCATGTATACTTCCTCAAGAAGATTACCATTCAAGAACGCATTTTTAACATCCAATTGATGAAGATCCCAACCATAATTGGCTGCCATAGAAATGAAGAGGCGTACAGAGGACAATTTTGCCACAGGAGAGAAGGTTTCCGAATAGTCAACACCATAGGTCTGAGCATAACCCTTGGCAACCAATCGAGCTTTCAAACGTTCCAAGGTGCCATCAGCTTTTGTTTTAATCGTGAACACCCACTTACATCCAATAGCCTTCTTGCCAAGAGACAAATCAACGAGATTCCAGGTACCTGCCTTATCAAGGGCCACCATTTCGTCTTCCATCGCAGCACACCAACCGGGATGGGTTAAGGCTTGTTGGAGAGAAGTGGGAACAGTAAGAGAGTCTAAAGATGCTATGAAGGAACGGGATGGAGGAGACAAATGGTTATAGGAAAGAAAGGAAGAAATAGGATAAGTGCATGTACGTTTACCTTTGCGTAAGGCAATAGGCAAGTCATCGAAGTATCGGACAGGGTCGAGTTCGAAAAACGAGAACCGAAAGAATCAAATGTATCGGGAACATCGAGCGGTGCTAGGTCGAAGCGAGGAGTGGAAGGAACTAATGCTTAGGATCGGCAATGGCGATCATTGGTGGGTCTTGGACCTGATCAACTACATTACTTGCCCTAGGGCGTTTCCGATAAACATGATAGATAGGTGGTTTAGCAGGTGCCGGATCAGATGCTTGCACTGGTGGTAACTGAACAGTATAGACCAAGAGATCATCAAGACTAGAGCTGGGAATCAGGGCCGGCCCGGCCCTCCAGGGCCTGGAAGAACGAAAATGTCTGTTTTTCAAAGCCCGGCCCGATAGTACCGGGGCGGCGGCCCATAGGGCTGAAAATTACTATTCCAAATTTTAATTATTTTTCTTCCTGTTTTTTCCAGAGAAATATAATTAGTAAATTGTAACCATTAAAATTCTAATCTATCAAATAAATATTATCAACATTAATATCTAAACAATTCAAATCATCCAACAAATAAACACATTCATTAATTAATAACAAAAAACAAACCATTGTCTACAATTGACTCACATAAAACATAAGAAACATTAAATTAAACAAGATTAGATGACTCACATAAAATATAAGAAGCGTACAACTATCTTTGTCAATTGTCACATTCGGAGTATAGTTATTATGTATTTATGTAGTTGTGCTTAGATGGATAAATAACTCTATAACATATAAAATACATAGATAAAGGCCAAGTAATTAATTTTTTTTTTAAAAAAAAGATGCTACGATGAAACGGGCCCTAACTTGCCGAAGCCTGCGGGGCGGCCCTACGGGGCCAAATTCAAAATTCTAACTGATTTTTTAAGCCCGAGCCCTACAGGGCCAGGGCTTAAACGGGCCGGCCCGACGGGCTCGGCCCGATTTCCCGGCTCTAATCAAGACTACTGGAGGTGTCATCGGTAGAGACAGAAGATGGAGGTGGAGTAGACACAGGAAAAAACGAAGTCGACTCATGAAATATGACATCTGTAAACACAAGATAACGCCGAAGAGTGGGAGAGTAGCACCGATAACCCTTCTGAACCCTAGAATACCTAAGGAAGACACACTTAAGAGACTTGGGATCAAGTTTGGTAACAGTAGGACGAACATCGCGAACAAAACAGACACAACCAAAGATTTTAGGGTCAACAGGAAACAAGGGTTTGGAAGGAAATGGGGTGGTGTATGGAGTGGCACCATTAAGGACAAGAGGGGATATAAGATTAATAAGGAAGCACGCAGTAGACATGGCGTCAGCCCAAAAAGGCTTAGGAACATTCATTTGAAACATGAGAGCCCGAGCGACTTCTAATAAGTGTCGGTTCTTACGTTCTGCAACACCATTTTGAGCGGTGTATGCGGACGGGAGGACCGATGAAGCATGCCATCTTTGGAGCATATAGGTTTGAAATTGGGCGAGAAAAATATTCCTTAGCATTGTCACTCCGTAAGGTTTTTACAGAGACACCAAACTGAGTTTTGATTTAAGCACAGAAATTGCAAAAGTGAGACAACAACTCGGAACGAGTTTTCATTAAATAGAGCCAAGTGGTACGAGAGAAATCATCAACAAAAGTAACAAAGTACCGAAAATCAGGTTTGGACTCGACATGACATGGACCCCAAATATCAGAATGGACCAAATCGAAGGGAGACACAACTCGTTTATTAACGCGAGGTGCCAAATGAACACGATGATGTTTAGCAAACTGACATGACTCACATTCTAGAGACGACAAATGATGGAATTGAGGATACATCCTCTTCAAAGAAGACAAAGACACATGACCTAAACGACAATGAATGTCAAAAAGGGACGAACCACCCGAGCAAAGCAACCGAATGTGGTACCGGTTCCTCGAAGGAAGTAATGACACGGATTCATAGCCCTACCAATAACTCACTTCATCGTGAGATCCTGAATCAAACAATGATCAGGAAAGAGAGTGATGAAATAGTTTGATTGTCTAGTGAGTTCGCTAGGGGACAAAAGATTAAATGCAAGGTCAGGGACATTCAGGACATGGGATAAGGAAACATATGGGGTAGGTTGGGCAATGCCAGAGCCAAGAACACGAGAATAAGAGCCGTTGGCAATTGTTATACTAGAAGGAGTGGCATAAAGGCGCATACGAGGAAAACAAGTGGTGGTTACTGTCATATGATCGAGTACCGGAATCGATGATCCACTTCGAGGAAGAAGTAGCAAAACTAGAGGCAATATTACATACCAAGAGCAATTGAAGAACTAGACGTAGATGCAGCCATCGAGCCTCACAAAGAAGATAGTACCGAGAAACTAAAGAGAGCAGCAACCAAAAAATTCCCCGAACGTCTCACAGAAGAGTAACACCAAATTGCACAATTCTTCAAACGTCTCACAAGAGACCAAACGCCGTCAAAACCCTCACACCGGAGGTACAAAACAAACAATCAACCACCAAACAAAGAAGTAACTACCACACACCTCACACCAGAGGCAAAAAGAAGAGGACCCAACCAGAAGAAGTTGAAAATGCACAAACCCAGACCTGAAACAACAGACCAGCGACGAGAAAAATGAACCCAAATCTGCAAACCTCGTCGAATGAACACAAAACCACCTGAAATGAACCGGGTTCAGGGATTCGACGCAAATGGTGGCGGAAACCGTCATAAAGGACCTTCCATGCGCTCGCACGCGCCGGCGCATGGAACTCCGGCAATTCTGATGGTGGCGCGTGTGTCTCACGCGCTGATCGGATGGCGGCGATTCTCTGGGGAAGGGCCGAACGGACGACGGCGACTCCAAAGGTGCGGCACGTGAGTGCAAAAACGACCAACCACCGACGCCCTAATACCCTGAGATCTGACTGACGAACCAGAAAAAAATGACAGGGACGAACCAGCAGAGGCTGGACAGAAAAAATATTTTCAGAGAGCCCCTAGCTCCGATACCATGTAGAACCAGAGAAATATAATCTGAAAAGTATATTTATTCATGTACATAGTGTGAGGTATTTATACACAAGCGAGGGAACAAGAGAGTTAAAAAGAGTTAATGCCTCATTATGTAGATTGATCCCGTAATCTCTATAATCCCTGATTGCTGATTCTATGCTATTAATATATTTCCTAACATTGTAAACATTAATTTAAGAGAGAGATTGTTGGAAAAATTATGATGATACCATGTGGTTGCCTCAATACCCATTCTAGTAAGCTCAGTTGCTTAAAATATCTTCAATTTGAATTTTGAAATTTTATTATCTCATATTTATTTATTTTGGCTTCATTTCTCTCCCCGCACTTTTGAAAAAAATGTAGTTATGTTGATTAATGTCAATCGTGTCCCATTTATTATAGTAATGAATTATTATTTAATTTGGGGAGAAGGAGCAAAAATACACACGACCTTTTTTTCCCAAAGCACCCCGTCATGGTACGTGGGGGCTGCCTGCAACGGCGACCACGACCTTTTTCTATATATAAAGAGCAAAAAAATGGATACACACGACGTTACGTTTTGGGAGCAAAAATGCCATGGGCCGTTATTTGACCGTTATTGTGAATCATTGTATTCGGACCCTAACTTTGATGGAATGCTGTTTGTACATGGCGCAGATGTGGAAAAAAAAAAAAAAAAAAAAAAAGAAAAAGCCGACGTGGACGACGGGCCGAAAAACATAGTTTTTTAAAAAAAATAAAAAAAGCCCCCGAGAATGCTTAAACGGGTTCCCTGGAGGAATAAAAATCCAAATAATTAGGAAAAATTAAAAAAATTAGAAAAGAAAATTCAAAAAAATAGGAATTTTTTTTTTTAAAAAATTAGTTGGAAAATTTTTAAAAAAAATTGTCGGTTAAATCGTATATCAAAACCGATGAAGATTTAATTAATTACATTTATTGAACGGCCTCGGAATCGAGGAGACGATAGATGGAAAGTTAACTTGGAAGCGGAAGAGACTATCGAATAGTGGCGGAAGGTAGTGATGGCCGGTTGGGGCCTTGGCCCAAATTTGCCGGCGATCTTATAAAATTTGTTAGAATATATATATATATATATATTTATTATATGATAATTTATTTGGCCACAAATTTGGCCCCAACTAATTTTTTATCTTCTTTGAAAGGATAATGTTTGTTTCATTATTTATTGAGCTGTGAGAGGAAAGTAAAATTCTGGTTTGAGATACCGAAAATGTTAGTATCATCTTATATATTATTTTGATTTATAATTATCGGTTATTATTTATTTGTATTTTCAAGGTTATTTGATACTATTTAGTAAATACTCCCTTTGATCCTTATTTAAGGAACCAACTAGCAATTCTCACAAGTAAATAAAAACACTTAAAGTCATTAAATTTGTCGTAAAAATTAAGTAATTTTCAATATTATCCCTATTAATTACACTAAAATCTAATATTACATTAATTATTACTCTCTCTCTTTTTTTTTGCTCGAAAAAAAAAAGAATAATAATTATTACTTTCACTCACTACCTTTTTAATTATTGGTGTACATGGAAAAAAAATATTTAATGCTATTTGGAAACAAGCAAATGTCTTATAAAAAGGACCAAATATACTTAGGGCGAAGGTGCAATTTTACACATAAAGGTTGCTTCGGGGAGCACTCAGCACCACCAAGTTTGCCCCGGAAGTTCTTTTTAAGAGCAATTTTACCCTAGAAGTTTGTTTTTGGAGCAATTTTGCCCTGAAAATTTACAAATCGGAGCAACAATTTAACAATCAAGATTAATGGAAGCCTTATTGATTTCACATAATCCCTCATTTATATGAATAGGCTTCTTGTAGGAAGAAATTTACAAAAATTAGAACGTTGTATTATAATTAGGACCAAAACAAACTCTCAAATGTTGTCTTATAATTAGGAGCGGAGGGAGTATATAATAAAGGGCAACCAATTGCCGCCGACGGCCGGCGGTAGGGTGGTCGGTGGTGGGGCCCACTGGCGGGGTTATTTTAATTTTTTTCTCATTTTTTTTAAATTTTTTTAATTTTTTTAACTTTTTGAAAGTTATTTTAATTTTTTTTTCTAATTATTTTATAATTATTTTATTTTTTTTTCCTCATTTTTTGAATTTTTTTCTAATTTTTTGAATTTTTTTCTGATTTTTTAAAAAATTTCTAATTATTTTAATTTTTTGAAAAAAAAATTCTAATTTTTTTGAATTTTTTTGAATTTTTTATTCCACGTCAACGTCCACGTCAGCCCCATGTCATCGTGTCAGTGTCGGTAGCCACACGTTAAGATTCCATCCAAGTTGACGATCCAACTAATCCAGCGTGGTCTTTGAATTTTCCAGAAATATAACGTCGTGTGTACTTTTCCTCTTTTTCAAATTTAGTGGTGCTGAGCGCTCCCCAAAGCAAACTTTATATGTAAAATTGCACCTTCGCCCTTTAATTTGTAACTATCTGCCTATTTATAAACTGTCTCTCGTAGCGAATAAAATCATCGGATTTCATTCAACTATTTTCTATATTTATACCAACACTCTTCTTCCATGTCTCCCCCATACGAACCACCATCCTATCCTTTTCCAACTAACATTCTTCCGACTCTTCCTCATCAGTCATCATATCCATTGCTTGAAATGTCAAGCAAAATAATGTGCCTCGTCGAGCTTCAAATGCCATTTTTTGGCACCGCGAATTCTCCCCTGCGAATGCCAGCTCTTGCCATAACACACTCCTCCGAATGGCTTTCCTTGAAGCCACTCTTACTTCCTTACCACCTCTACGTTCTACATATCTCAACACCGGCACCATTATCACTCTCTGCGTCTTCTTCAGCCTTCTCTGCGCTTGCATCGTTATCGGTCACCTTCTTGAAGAGAGCCGGTGGGCCAATGAATCCATCACTGCCCTCTTTCTGGTGCTGCTTACTCGGCTTATTCCATTGTTCTCGATTTACTCAGAATGTTCCGTTATTTCATTGCTTTTAATTGTTTTGGAGCTTGGATTTGGTTTTGGTGCAGGGGCTGTGTTCTGGGGTGGTGGTCTTGCTGGTGACCAAGTTCTGTAATACTGAACTTTTGAAATTCAGCGAAAACTTGTTCTTTCTTTACTTGCTTCCTCCTATCATTTTTAATGCCGGGTATGGTTTCTCTCCTATAACTACTTTGTTAGGTGCCACAGGATTCCAAGAAGTATAATAATTTAATAATAATCCAACCTAAAGAAGTTATGAGCCTAATTTTGGTAAAAATATTTGTCGGTCTTGGTAGCTAAATTTTCACATAATTCCAGCGTTTTATCAATTCTAATTATTCTGGGAAGTGGACCGGGGATGATTATAGATCTCTGGAGTGACCCGCGAGGACTCTGCATTCAGAGGTTCTAGATCACAATTATATAGGATTGAAATTTAAAATCCTTACCTATAAGCATGTATACCAACATGTGAATGGGCCACTTGGCCATGTTTTAAATCCAATTTTAAGTGTTTGTCGCCTGATAAGTGTCGTATTCGAGCTTGTAAAGCTAGAAGCTAGTCAGACTAGGGAATTACAAAGTATTAAAGTCTTCAGTGCTTTCTTCCTAATAAGGTTTTGTTGGTGTCTTTCTTCTTGGTTTAATTCTCCTCTAACTATATGCTAGTTTCCAAGTGAAGAAGAAACAATTCTTCAAGAATTTTACAACTATTCTGCTGTTTGGAGTAATTGGAACTGTTGTTTCATTCTGCTTCATATCGTTTGGTAAGATCAGCGTTCTCCTAAATTTTAGTTACCTTTTTTTGTGATAAATTTTAGTTACTTTGGGTTTCGTAGTGAAGAATTTTATTCAGAGACTTACATGTTGCTATCAATTTCTCAATCAATATAGTATATGTTTCAATATAATGTAAGAAACAAAAATTCTCAGTTTTTATTTCTGCAATTTCTCCAGGTGCCTTTTTTCTGCTCAGGAAGATAGGTCTAATCTTGAAGATGCAAGATTACCTAGGTAAGCAAGATTATTGCTTAACACAAGTTTGTATTTTCTGGAGAATTATAAATAAATACCCTCTGATGAATTTTTTATATTTAGGAACCAAATACAAATGACTATTCAGTTTAGAAGTTTAACTGGATAACTACATTTTGTAGTTGGTTGTTAAGTGCAAGAAAGTTGATTGCCATGCTTGTTTATAATTCTCCCTCTTTTTTTAAATTGGTCATCATTTATCCTTCTATTCTGATTGTTCTTGAACCCATACATGTGAAGCTATTGGTGCCATATTCTCAGCAACTGATTCAGTTTGTACATTGCAGGTATATCTTTTCAGCTTAAACCCAAATGTTGGTTTTGAAATAAATTTATACATGAATCTCATGCTTTCTTTTCTTTCTTTGGTTAAGGTTCTTAGTCAAGATGAAACACCGCTCCTGTACAGCATTGTATTTGGGGAGGGAGTTGTGAATGATGCGACCTCTATTGTACTTTATAATTCAGTCCAGTCCCTTGACTTCAGCAGCATCAGTGCTACTACAGCCCTGAACTTGTTGGGGACATTCCTTTACCTCTTCCTCACTAGCACTGTCCTTGGTATATCAGTAAGTATAACTTAATGTGCTGTTTGTAAGCGAGGATTCTTAGCTTTGGAAAACCATATTTAGAAAACTCAAGCATGCTGATTATGGCATACCATGTGCGATAATTTTTTTCCCATGGAATTTTTTACATAAATTTCTAACGACCAGGCTTCCAAGTACTAGTTCGGAAATTAAGTGGGATGTCTGCTGATTATGTGCCATACTGCCACCTAAGTGGATGTGGATATGCTGTGTAACAAATTTCTTCCAAATCACAGTGAGAAACTGTGTATACTGGATGCAAAGCAGCATTCTATTTTCTCCTTCAGAAGTCATTTTCCTTCCACATGAGGTTATTTATCTCATTAGGTGTTATTTAATAGACAATCTGAACTCATTGTTTAACTAGCACATTGAGTATGCTCTCCGAAAGCCTTGTAGGGTGTGTATTGATTCAGAATTGTAATCTAGTTCATTCATGCCTGCTTGGGTCTTTAGGTTGACTGTTCCCCAATGATCCACAAAGTCCCTGCAAACTAAACATTAGGTTCGGTCTTTTAAAACAGAGTTCCATTTATTTTCTTACTTGCTATATCATGCCCTTTTCAGGTTGGCCTTTTGAGTGCTTTTACTATTAAAACACTTTACTTTGGAAGGTATGAATATTCATATTGCTCTTATATAAATCTTCATGTATAACCTTACACAAGTACATTTAACTGTTCAGAAATTACGGATATGTTTGTTTAAGCTTAAAACATTTCGTTAACTGTAATGTAAACAGCACTAGCATGTGGCAATGGAATCTGATCTCTGCACTCATTCTGCTGCTTTGAAAGAATATAAAATCATGTTAAGCTATTTTTTTGGTGAAATGTTAAGCTACTTACTTTCAATATCAAAAGACAACAGAAAACATTCAAAGATTGTCCCTTAGCTTCAACAGTCTGGAAGAAAATTCTCCCAAATGATAAGTGCATAGATTTTTTTGGGAACGATGTTAACTCTTTGTTAACTAGCCAACTAAGAAATCCTAGCGTAGATGACTCTTGGAAAATTGGCTTGTGCACTACTTGTTGGAAACTGGGAATTCAGAAATCACCAGCTCTTCAGAAATGACACTTACACTACAGAGAGTATTTTAGCACAGATTCTTCCTATAGTTAGGCATCCTGTTAAGAGTTTTTCTGTTTTATGATTAGTCATGTAAATCGCCCTTCATAGCAGATCATGTTCGTAAAGTTTTTTCATTAATGAAAGTATATACCTTCCCATTCAAAAAAGAAGAAGAAAAAAAGAACAGAAAACACTGGCAAGTAAGAGCAACCTGATTTTATGAAATGCCAGTTTAGATTTATTATTAGCTCAGGCAAGAACTTGAATTAGCTTATTAATATGATTTGTAAGCCTGCTGGACTTTATGTTCCTTTTATTAACAGGCATTCGACTGATCGTGAAGTTGCACTCATGATGCTTATGGCTTATTTATCATATATGATTGCCGAGGTACCTCAACCATCTCCTCTATAAAAATGCGGTTATAAAATCTTGTCTTCTTTGAAAAGAAAATGAAGTATTTTTATGTGTTTAGGTTACATAAAAATTCTTCATACTTACTCTAAGATCTTCAATAGGGAGTGGCAGAACTGTGTTGAATTTATGCATGTAAGACAACAATAACAGCGGAAATTCAAAATCAGAGAACTTACTGGCATAATTGCAATAGGATATAGAGATAGCTTCTCCCTACTGAATGGAAGCAGTTGAGAGCATGACAGTGAAATTATTTTCTTTAAAATTCTGATAGAATAGAACCCTTAAGAAATGCTTCCAACTGATCACCCTTGGATAAGCATTGTACTTTGTACAGATTTGCACCGGAAAATAAAAATAAAAAATCTAATACATTACTTCCAGACACGGTACACACTGATTATATAATAATTACACACAAGCCACTTAGATATTCGTGCTACAGAAGCAAATGACATTAATAAAGGAAGGATAACAAATACAGTATCATATTACTGACGCAGCAGATAACGCACAACAAAAGGTACAGACCACACGCGCAGACACTAAAGAATCTCTAAACATGTTTGCCAATCTTTCACGGGGACTGGCTCTCTCCACTCAAAGCCTAAGTCTGACTCAAAGTTTTTCTCTCTTCCCCAACCTTCCCTGCTCTTCTTTACTGTATACCCCACTGACATCCATCCATGCATCATGACTCCCTTAGTCTGCTCCTCTATTCTCTGCTTTATCTGGGTTCTAACCCCTATGTTTTCGTTTGGACCAATAGTTCCCCATTTTCTGTCGTTTTGCCACTCCCCCATGCCCCTCTCTATATCTTCTTGTGGTGGTAGGGGTTGGGTTTTATCAAATTCTTCTTTTTTGGGTTAAAATTTAGCTTATAATTCTAAGCTATTCAAATATCTGGCTTTTGCAGCTTTTGAGTCTCAGTGGGATTTTGACAATTTTCTTTTGTGGCATTGTCATGTCACATTACACATGGCACAACGTTACAGAAAGCTCAAGGATAACTACCAAGTAAGGAAATGATCTTTAACTCCCCTTTAGTTATGGCTTACTGCTACTAACGTTAATTGTTAACCAGCTATGAAGGAAAGGATCACATTAAAAGTTTGGTCGCTTAGTGAAATCACACCATTCTATTGCAGCTTGTTCTTCCCTTGTTTCCTTTTTTGTCATGTTCTGGTGACTATTTCAAACTTCATTTTGACATATAAATTTGTCTAGAATTAGAATAGAAAAAAGAAAAGGATGGCTTTCGTTAGAGAATGCAGCTTATTGAGCGACTTTCATGATTGCAGGCATGCTTTTGCAACTATCTCGTTCATTGCAGAAACTTTTATATTTGTATATGTTGGCATGGATGCTTTGGATATCACAAAATGGAAAACCGGCAACGCAGGGTAACCAAGAACTTCCTATTTCATAGATATTGAATTATGCAAAAAACAGCAAAGCACGGGAAATAGCAGCTTTTCTACTTCACTCTATTAGAGGATAAGTTAATTAGGAGTTGGTTAGAGGGATCAACATGGCTTTTGATTAAACTGGTTGGTTAATCTGCATTTCCTTTGATGTAACCATTGATTGATTTCACAAATCTTCTGTTCCTGTAACTTTAATGGGGGGTACCAGTGCACTATAAGTTTTCTTATTGTCAAATTACCATTTTTTTGGGAGCAGCGTAGGGACTTCAATTGCTATCAGTTCAACTTTCTTGGCGTTAGTACTGGTTGGCAGGGCGGCTTTTGTGTTTCCTATTTCAAACATTAAAAACTGCATCAAGACACGAGAGAGTTCCAAAATCGAGTTCAAGTCACAGGTGATAATTTAGGACTTCAAGCTCACTAGTTTTCCGAGTTGTTAGATCAGTTGACCTCTTCTGATTTCTGATTAAATGTTCAAAAATGTCAGTTTGTAATATGGTGGGCAGGCCTATTGAGAGGTGCAGTAACTATTGCCTTGTGTTATTACCAGGTTAGTAGATGTTATGTCAAGTTCATTCGTCTTAAAGACTATATATGTTTTTAAGCCCCACCTGTATGAAGGACATTTACTTGGGCTGCTTTGAATTGTAGTTTGGAGGAGAGAGCGAGTCAACTCAAGAATGTGCAGCGGTGATCACCTCCACCATAATCGTCGTATTATTCAGTAATGTGGTGGGTTTCATTTTCTGTAAATGACATGAACTGCACCACGGAATGATCAAATATAGATTGTATTAACATGAAACCTCCCATTGCAAATGAAGGTGTTTGGTCCCATAACAAAGCCCTTGATTCAGGCGGTGCAGCTGAGGCTTTCAAAACCACCGATTTCTGAATCTACTGAAAATGCGGAGGATTTTAGATTCTTGCTCCTTGAAAGTGGTGGTCCCAGTGATCAGGGCAACAATCAGCCGGCCAGCAGGAGAGGCAGCCTAAGTTTACTGATGAGTCATCCGACGTCAACAGTTCACTACTATTGGAGGAAGTTTGACGATAATTATATGAGACCAATATTTGGCGGGAGGAGTTTTGTTCCCTTTGTTCCTGGTTCACCTTCTGAATCTAATCGAGCGCGGGACGCAGCTCCAGCTCCAGACAATTAGAGCAGCTCCTTAGTCTGTTTCAAGAGCGCTACGTATGAATCAATTCAGCCTCCATATGATTGTGGATTTAATACTACAAAACGTGTTTGTCTTTGATATAAGATCTCATTTGTAATACTATTTTTCATTATAAATTATGTCCTATATTTAAAACTGGAGGAGTACAATTTATACTACAAATGTGTATGAAGTCCCACTACTTTCATGTCAATAACAATCTGAATTGCAAAAAAATAGTGCACTGTAGTCTGTAGGATTTAGTTTTTCTAGAATAATTTCGTATTGTTATGTATTATATCGGTCAATTGCAAGACGAATAGATACGAAAGTTGTCTTGTGAGTGGTGACAATGGGAATTATGCATTTCCATAGAGAATTAAGGCGCTTGCAGTATTCATAGTATGTAAACTATGACAATTCAGATACCTTTTCTCTTAATATCTGATCTTGATAAAAAGTTATATTTACGACTTCCTAAAAATTAAAGTTAAATAAATAATTTCAGATTGAAAGATTGTGTCGCAAATGATAAGGCAGGAAAGCAAGAAGAGTCAACTGGGAGTCACTTCTACAAATGAAAATCGCATCACCTGGGTTGGCTGTGGCCAACTAAGAATTTTTTATTGGCTACTTCCATATTACTTAAGAATCGATCCCATGAAGGGAGGAGACATGGCAAGTGGCTCGCATACCCGGGCCATGCTTAACAGATGAACTGATTTTTGTTGGAGCTAGATATTTTTTGGGCATCCTAATAGGATAACACTACGATTCTTGTGAAAAAATATAATTATTTTTACACATGCGTAAGAACAAATACTACCTCCGATCCTAGTTATAGGAATACTTTTATATTGTAATCTGCACTACAAAAGTGTTTCTATAATTAGGATAGAGGTAAATTATTTAAGAAAATATAACTTGTTTTGAAAAGTTAAAAACTGAAAATAATTCAAAGAGATGACAATAATAATAATAAAACAAGAATTAGTAATACAACTGTTTTTTTTATAAAAAGAGAACCTGATAAAAACTGTCAAAAAAGCCAGCGTCTTAAGTAATAAGATGGCGTAGGAGAGCATTTCTCCCTCCCCATATCCAGGCTCAACCCTACCCCCTCCCTATTATGTATATAAAAAAAAAAAAAAAAAAAAAAAAAAAATAGCTTCGGCAATATTCATGTCTGGACTGAAGCCCTCAATATGATAAATTTGAGTGAGGCCTACTTTTCCCCCTGTAAGACTAGATTCCCAAAGCCCAAAATTTCGGGGACCACCGTCGGTAGAAAATTGTAGTCGGCGGCAAGGAGCCGTAAACTTGCAGTGTGGCGTTGTAGTCGGGCCATGGAGGAGCACGGGTTCGATGATTCCTCTATCCATTTGGTTTCTGCTTTCATGGCTATGGAACCTTCTGACTCCTTGATCACCCATGCCAGGTAGATACTGATTACTTTCACATCCTTTCGCTGTTAGCAAATTGGAATGAGTAACATATTGTCAGTGCTTGCAGGGTATGTGGTGGAGGCTTAATCACAGAGAAAGTGCAAGAATTCATCTGGGATCACTGCCTGAGCAAAGCTGTAAGTTCTCAACTCCTTACATATTGTGACTCCCAACTTCATTTTACTGTATTCGTTCTCTACTTCAGTTATGCAAAATTGCAAATATAAGTTCCTTCTCTGCTCAGACTCAATATATGGACCTGAAATCTTTTCTACACCTTCGTTTACCCTGGAAAACTTATCGCTATACGTTTCCGTTGTCACGCTGTATGCTACACCCATTTTATTATTTTTTGTGTGTTCTTTGTTGAATGTAAAGCTTGAATGGAGTGAGTGATCAATGCAGGCTGGATTTTATGCTCCATACTTAAAGAATTTTTTGAAGAAACTTATCACTGAAGTTGAGTTGGAGCATGGCTGTGTATTGGACAACTTATACGAATTGTATGCCCACTACATGACATCAATAAAGGTGCAATATTCTAGCAAGGTCTTTAGGCCTTGTGGTTTTCTATTGTTAGGAATTTTAGATTTGTTTTCGTTTTTTTCTTGGGGGCCTGATTAGATTTGTGTATTATCCGGGTGTATTTAGACGTTTTTGGTGATATATTTATTTATTTGGTTAGGACAATAATTTGGTCCAAAGGGATGCAAAAATCCAGAAAAGAATCTCATTTCTTTTTCCCGATGGTAAATAAAAAATAATCCACGTTACTTATGCATTATTATGATATTATGTCATTCAATCATCTTTGGTTGTTAATTGGCACCACTATTCACTAGGTTATTCTCAACTACAAAGTTGCCTGCATTCAAGGGTCCTGGTATTCCCATTGCAGTGCTCTTTAAATATGCTTGAAGGTGATACCGGGTAAGCTTCATCCTTGATATCTTAATATTGTGTGGCATTTGGTTTATCAAACTTGTGATTTTGATTTTCACAGCTTGAAAGTCATTTGGTTTAGAATAGGTGTATATCCTCCTTGGCCTGTGTGAGCGCATTTTTGCTTATGACGTCCTTGTTGATATTTTTCTATTTTTAAACCCCACTGACTAATATGACTTTTTGAGTTAAGCTTTCAGAAGTCACTTGTTTAAAATGGTTGTCTGCACCCCACCCCCGGGAAAGAATGTTTTGCAGAATTAAACTAAAACGTAAATTTTTGGCATCGATAGTATCTATCTATCTGCACTTACTAACTTTTCTTTCCCCAAATTCTTCATGCCTTCTGAATTTTTTGTCTGTATCCCCCCCCCCCCCCCCTTTTTTGCCAGCAATTTTTTATGTTTCAGACACAGGTTTTACTGAAGTCTTTTATTATATTGCAGGTGCTCAATATGGCCATCAAGTCTATTTTTGTCTGAGTTAATACTTTCTTATCCTGAATTATTTTCTAATAAATCTTGTTTTGAGGTCAGTTTTATATTCGTGAGTTTATTGACTATTGAAGCAATGACCTAATAGCTAATATTAACTAATCATATATAGTTCATGAATATGAAAATATCATGAATATCTCCATTTGAGTTTGCTTGAGGAGATAAATTTTTGCTTTGTTTGAATTTCCACCTTCTGTATATAACTCAATGTCATTTCATATGCTGCATCAGGATATTTTGGCTAATCTTATTATATTCTCCTTTGTTATGCATGTCTAACATTCGAGACAGATTGGTTCAGGAGTTGGCTTAGTTGGATTATGTCTTGCTCATGTGAAAGCTTCTAAGGTATACTTAAGCAAAAGTAAAATTCCGTCTGTGTATAGCATCTATCAATGAAATTTCTATTCTTAAATTTTAGTAATTTCTGTTAGACAAGCAAAAAGTTTCAAGGATTTTATAAGGGTAGCATTGGCTATTGGGTGATACTACTATTCCAATCAGCTTAAAGTCCTAATGTCGTGTGTATCAATAGGTGATATTGAGTGATGGTGACTTGTCAACTTTAGCCAACATGAAGACCAACTTGGAGTTAAACCACTTGAATGTTGAGCTTGAAATGCCAGAAAGAAACAAAAACCTTAACATGGTGAGTGTTACTGCTACTTGGAATTTTCTTTCATCCTAACATGTTTTTTTATATATTAGATTGATTACCTGAGTTTATCCGGTTTTCTCTGGTCATAATATTTGAACCATCTAGATATGAATGTTATCTGAACAAAAGAGGCAAAGGGAAATGTAAAACAAAGCTCTAAAATCAAAGAAGGCATTAAAGAATTTCATATGAAAATTTAAATTTAAAGATAATAATTCAGTCTGGGAAGAAATGGAGTTAGAGTTACTCAAAGAGCAACATGTTCAACAGTTCAACAGATCTGAAGCAAAATTGAAGCTGAAATGGGATGGAAGATGGTAATTAGATTATGAAATTTCAATAGAAATGTCCAATGGTAATAAACGTTTGGTGCTCCCAGCCTTTTACCCTTAGTTTGAGAGGGAACAAAAATTAATGTTTTTTCCTTCTTTCACTGTTTCCTTCTTATGATGTTGAAACTCGAGGAGGCGAATGGTTTCATTTTCTTTGTTTTTGGTCGTATTCCCTTTCGCTCAAAGACGCTGTTAAAAGGAATAAATTTATTCTTTGAAAACTGAATCATGTGTATCAAGGCTTTGCAGTTGCATGATCTGAATCTTTTCACCTATCTCAGGTAAAGTGCATGCATCTTCCATGGGAATCTGCATCAGAAAGTCAGCTCCAAGATGTCATGCCGGACATTGTGTGAGTGTTGCACCTCACTTCTTATCAATATATAAGCAACTGACCCAACCTTGCACTACAAATTAGGTTCTACATTCAAGACTGGAGCAATAAAATTGTTAAAATGCCATTCTTATCGTATTGTTATTGTTGTTATTGTTTCAGTTTGGGTGCAGATGTGATTTATGATCCGCTTTGTCTTCCACATCTTGTTCGAGTTATTGGCATTTTGTTAAGCCACAAGAAATCATATTCTTGCAGACAGGTTGCAACTTGTGAGGGTGTTGGACCAAGCAATAAATATGAAAATGGTGAACTTCATTATACGAATCAACGTAATTGTGAAGATCTTGGTGACGTATCTGCAGTTGCAGGAACGGTAATTAATAATCATGGTAGTGGTGGTGATGGTCCAAAGGAAGCTCCGTTGGCTTATATAGCTGGTGTTGTACGGAATGTTGAAACGTTTAACCATTTTTTTCTCTGGCGTATCAGGCCAAACTAGATATCGTGGACCTTACTGATTCGCTAAAGCCCGTGAATCTTCTTCCTTACATGCATTCATACAATCAAGCTAGTATTAGACTGTTGCGGATTACTTTCAATCCTTAGAATCAGGCTTGTATAAGATCATCACTAATGTTCTTGCATGTATCTTAGCTGCCCAAAATTTATTGGATGTCTGATTTTGATGTATCTTTTATTATCTGGTTTCGTGTTATGTATTGTTTCATGTAAAGGCGCCAAACCTATCTTCATGGCGCCATACCTTTTCATTTGCGCAGCTAGGGACTTAATACTATAACAATTTTTTATTTCGGTTTTTATTTTATGGTAATTTGCTTAATTAAGAATTTATGAAAAAATATCGTAAGTTAATGAAACAGCCATATCGCCAATGGACAGCATCTTAAAAAATTCAAAGCCATGTTTAAAAAAGAAAAGAAAAAAGAAAAAGATCCTTTTTATGGATTCCCTGCGCTTCATGCTAACAAGCACCGTTGGTTCTTAGTTTCACCATAGAATTGACGTATCAAACGTAACGTGAAGCAGTGTGCTGAGTTCACTGCGAAACTGTGTGAGGGTTTAGGGTGTGTTTGGTGGAGACTAATGTTTTGGGTTAATATTGGTCTAAAACATTAGTCTCCATTGCCTCCGATCAAACCAAACATAATATTAATTCAAAACATTAGATTCTACTCCGACTCCCTCTTGTACCAAACACAACCTTAACGCTAACGCAGATCAAATTTGTTGTCTGGGGACGGGTCAAGACAAAAACTTTCCCGATATCACCAAACTATAGGGTGTTGCTGTCCTTCTCACGTCTTTGAATATCGTTATCCCCTGGAACATCTTGATTTCCACTCAAGATAAGTGAGTAATTGTAGTCTACTCTTGACGGGATTTCCTGGAAAGGGATGTGGAGTGGATCCACGTGGACACCTGCTAATTCCTAATCTTTTATTAAATTTTGCGGCTGAGGTATGCGTGATTGCTTTGGATGCATGTGTCATTGTCAGCAGACTGGCGTGCTTCTATCTACTACCCATTCTCTTACCTTTCTGATTCAGCTGTCGGTCGTCACCATAATCCATTTCTGATCAGGGTGAGTGAAGACCATCGGCAGCAAGATGGCGAAAAATGAGCATCCAGTGGAGGTGATTCACTCGTGGTGCACTCCAAGGTCGCTCAGTACTAGTCTCATGTACTCTTTTGCTCAGGTAATTTTTCTTTTTCTACCTTTTAATTTATAGATGTGTTCTTTGCTTATTTGAGATTGGTCTATTTTGGGTATCTGCAACTCTTCACAGCATCTCTTAGTCCGTGCTTGGCTTGCCAAGGCTTGGTCATGGGTTATTTTGTTGTTTCCCCTTTCTGTTAAATCAGTGGGATTATATATATGATTTTTTTAATGCCAAGTTGCGTTTATAATCTGTCGGCATCCGTCCCTGTTTGACTGCGCAAGTATCACTTCAGCAGTAAATAAATACCGATGCAATAGGAATTCATCCGTAAGTAGTTACTCAAGTTGATTCATCTTCTTTGCAGAAACAAGATATACAGCTCTGTTCTTTTGGGTTCAAAGTCCAAACATAAAAATTTCAATACCTTTTTCTTTGCTTCTAAGCTGATAAAACTTTGCAGTCCTAGCCTTTTGATATAGTGCTTATCTGGTTGTCATACTATGATTGACTTAGAGGGATGATATGGAAGTGCTTGATGAGCCCCTTTATGCAAATTTCCTAAGAGTAACAGGTCTCGACAGACCTTACAGAGAAGAGCTAATGTCCAAAACGGTACGTCTGCAATTTTTTCATCAATTTTTTTCCTCCTCAACTCCTAACTCTTGATGAAAAAAAAAATTAAGATGATTCTCTCGTGGTTTATTCTTTGAAGAGCATGGAGCCAATATGGTTTTGTCAGACTCACTCATTTTACACTGAAGAAATGTCTACACATTTAATCCTAAAATTCTTGTGTTATTGCTTTCCCTGCGCTTTTCACTGAAATGTTGATGTTCCAATTGTAACAGGAATCTGATGGAAATAAAGTTATAAAGAACATCATTTATGGTCCTGGAAGTAGGAAGTATAAATTCTGTAAGGTAAAGAAGTTCTCTTTCAAGACATGCAATTAGCAAATGACACTTAATTTATTATAGATACAGCAGTTTCTTGGACAACTATTTTGGCTGGTTTGGAGTTGTTACTTGTTATGGAAGTAATTTATTATGCTAGTTATATAAATCTTCAATCTTCTTTATTAATTAGCCAAAACTAAAATTCTTGGTTCAGTATATAGTATGAGGACCATTTTATACCCATTTTAATCATGTCTAAAATCTTCTCTAGCTTTGTGATAAAATAAAAATAAAAAGATCTTCTCTAGCTTTACTTTATATGGTAGGGTTAGTTAATGATTCAGTCCCTGAAAGAGTAACCTATCAAGCTGGCTCTTCAAATATGAATCCTCTAAATAGTTCAAGGACTAAATCATCAAATTACTCTATATTGTAAAAGTTCTTATCCCTTTATCTGTTGCTCTGCATGTGAATACTCTTCAGAAAGACTATAATGGTTGACAAATAATTCAATATCTAACTTATCTCCAAGTTTTACCCTTTCCTGTTGCCTCCAGCATATTGCAAAGCAACGGGTACCAGGCTTGACAAATGATCTGCTGAAGAAAGGAAAGCACTTTATTCTGATAAGAAATCCTCTTGACATTTTGGTAAGATATATCTTTTGAAGAATATTTTTCCATTTATTTCTTGTTTATCTATAAGTCCAAAAGCTATTGCAGCATATTGCTGGCTAGTACCAACCTTTGAGCTTCGCGTTTAAGTGATGCTTAAGAGATATTAAAAGTATGTGTCGATTATTATTGGCCTTATTGTGTATCCAGCCATCCTTTGACAAAGTTGTGCCTCCATCATTTTATGAGTTGGGTTTGGCAGAGCTTGTTTGTATATACAATGATCTTTGTGAAAGGGGAAAACCACCACCTGTCGTTGATGCTGCAGAACTTCAAGAAGATCCTGAGGTATTCAAGCTCTATGAACATGCTCAAGTGTTGTCATTAAATAATGCATGACTGCATGAATATAATTTCATGCTACCCATTGATCTATACACTATAATTGCTTAGTTTCAATACTTAGTTCTCTAATTTGATTGTCGAATCAATTTAGATTAGGGACAATTCTTGTGTATAACTGCAATCATAAGCAAATTTCTTTTGTGAATAATGTTAAAATACATCGTACTCTATCTAATTAATGGTTTTTCTAGTTTAATTTTTGGCTAGAATGCACTACATTCCAGGCCATGCGCAGATAACCTCAGAGCCTTTAAAATTAGATGATGGAGCCCTCAGACATCCTAGTTTGTGTGGAAGAGTTTGATTAAATGGACCACCAAAACCCCATTTATGCGTAGATAACTTTTTAAATTGAGTTATGTGCAAATAACCTTCTAATGTTCTCACTTCCATAACAAATTCACTAACAACAAGGAGTTAGATGGACACAATCTCAGGTTTTGGAGGGTTGATTGTCATGTTCCGAAGGTTAGGAGGATTATCTTCACAAAGATTAAAAGTTCAAGGGTGTTTGATGAATTTTAGTCTGAATATTGTGGTGCTAGATTGCCAGCAATGTTTAGCTCGTTACTAATGGAAAAAATTGTTGTTCTTCTGTGCTGGCGCATTACCGTTCTTTTATGAATGAGTCTTCTTTTACTATTTTGATTTCACATGTTTTCCATTATAAATTGGGCTAGATATATGTTGAGATCTTAACTTTTACCTATATTGCGCATGCATATCACAATTTTGTTGCTTTGCAGGCTACACTACGTGGTCTTTGTGATGATTTGGACATTCCTTTCCAACCTGAAATGCTCAAGTATGTAGAACTTCTTTTTTATCTCTTAGGAAAGTTAGCATTACTTTTGTTACCTCCATCCTCCCCCAATGAAGAATTTTATTGATAAAAATACATCCACCTAGAAAACGAAAGGTTGCTAGTGGGGGCTGGATGATCTATGTGAATAATTAAAACTTAAAATCTCCTCTACTTCTTAAAGGTGCTATTAAAATTAGTGACTCAAAACTCAACATGGAATATGGTGACTATCTCTGATTGCACCATCTTATCGTGTCGATGTTTTCCAGTCCAGACCTTTTCCTACTCCTTTGTTGCCTGCCTTTGTCCATTTTTCTTTGTTGTCATCTCTTGATTAATCATTGTAAATTTGTGTGATGCCATTCTTTCAATGAGAATTTATTGTTTCTGCATAATGTTTATAACTAGTCTCCTGCTACTGTTACTTTACATTCATGCATCACAAGTTGACATTTTAAGCATGCCAGGTGGGAAGCAGGTCCAAAACCAGTAGATGGCTTGTGGGCCCCTTGGTGGTATAAGAATTTACACAAGTCTACTGGTTTTGAGCAAGCAAGGAAGTATCCTCAGGTATGTGATTTGTTGTTGTAGTTTAGCTTCTGTTGTAAGTTGTCCTGGCCTCTACATTTGAAGAAGACAAGACAATTTTCTTACATAGAATAAGGTATTTTGACAGAAATTCTGTATACTTGATCTTCTTTGTAGCCATTTCCCTTTTCTTTTTATCATTTGCTGGAGCAAAGTCTACCGCTCTACAATATGCTTCAGCGCCATGTGAAGAAGAAGTCATCCCTCCTGAGTCCTCCTTTACCTCCACCTGAACTTCCAGTTCCTGCAAATGAGAAGCTTCTTGCTTGGGTTGGTGATGAGATTTTGCCACGTGAGAGTGCAAAGGTTTGATTGACACCTTAATGTTTCGTGTCAACAAATAAAATAAAGGATCTAATTTGTATGATTTGTACACACATTCTAATGATATCAATATTTGCCTGGTTATCTATCAGGTCTCTGTTTTTGATTCAGTTGTTCAAGGTGGTGATTCAGTTTGGGAGGGCCTTCGGGTGTACAATGGAAAGATTTTTAAGCTTGAGGAACACCTAGACAGGTAGTGTTACTGATAGACTAGTAAGTTGATTCCTGTTGTTGACATTTAATTCATTCATGTTTCAAACTCTGGTTAAGTGATTATTTAAACTTGCATAAACTGAAATAATTAGTATAACATTATTTGTGGAATGAATATGTAAATCAATGACTGCAAGAAAGTTATTAGTACTAGTGCTATTTGCTAGCACTGGCATTTTAAGATGGTTTACACTGAGAATCTATTTGGTCAGACGGGTAGGTTAAAGAATTTATTTTCATGCTTATGGAGCTTCAAGATTTTATATAGACAAACTTGCTCTTGTTTTTTCTTTTTTAATCTTTCTACTTTGCTCATCATTCAGTGGATACACTATGGGATCTGCTGAACAGAAACAACTGTTTTTATCTTACACCATCAAGATTATATTTATATCTCGTTCTGAAGTGATGAAACAATGACTTTTTTTTTTTGGGTGACGATGAAACAATGAATTTTTATACTCATTAACCGGCCCTCAATTAGCTTGTAGCACAGGATAGAGAAGTTTCTGCTTGCTGCCATTTTAGAAGAATTATGGCATAAGAATAATTTCAAAGAATGTGCTCATGATATGTTAAAATACTACTTCGGCTGTTTCCATTCTTAATTAAATAGGTTTGCTAGTAGAATATATAATTATCACATAAAATACTGAATTTTTGTGGGGAAATCTTCTTTTTTACGATTTCTCATCAATTCTCAATTTTGACTGTAGATGTTTCTTAGTTGAAGATCCTATATTCCGTGCCCACTAAGTTATATTTTAATGGTGAAACTGCATTTATTTGAAAACATTTGGTCTCTGTTACTGTTGCTGATCTGACATGCCATGATAAACATCAGGATGTTTGATTCCGCTAAAGCTTTGGCTTTTGAAAATGTCCCAACTCAAGATGAGGTGAGTTTGTTCAGCAATCTTTTAAATATATCTTGGATTGTGGCCTCGCATTTATCTCACCATGCTGTGTTGTGGTATAGATCTTGTTTAGGTCACTGTAATGTGTGTAGTTGCAAAAATAAATTGCAGATTAAGGAAGCAATCTTCAAAACACTAATTAGGAACGGGATGTTTGACAACTCACACATTCGGCTTTCCTTGACACGAGGAAAAAAGGTTCTACTTACTCTCTCCCGAAATTTAGTTTCCAAAGGCTGGTTAGGATCTGGATGAAATATGGACAAGACTGAGTACACATTTAACCCTGTGCTTCAAGTGTCCTTTTATTTTATTTTTAATGATTCGATGGTTATGAATGAAGCTGGTGCCATAAGCTGAACGATAGTCTTTGTTTATTTAATATAAAGCCATTAATCTTATGTAAGTATTAGGTCTAACCTTCCTTTCAACTGATGCTAAATTATATTATTTTTTTCTCTAGGTTACATCTGGGATGAGCCCAGAATTCAATCACTATGGATGCACATTAATTGGTAAATTCCTTTCCTTACACTGTATAGCTATGATATTCTATCATTACCTTTACAATATGGAAAGAGGTTTTCTGGATCAACTTGAAGTTCTTCAGTGGACATGATAAGATTATTTTCATTCCATTTGCCAAATCTTCATGGATATGTCATATGTTATTGAAGTACTGGCTGCAAATACGACTTGGAATTTGGTATTCACGGAGATCATAGAAAGAAACAACCTAACTGGAGCATTGTGTTGATGAAGGCTTTGATATAAGGAGCAACTCTACGTATGTACTTGTGCAGTTGTGCCCAATTTTTGGCTCCATAACAGCCATCTCTGGGCCCTATTTTGTTGAATAGCATGGCATTGTGAATTTTCATGGAAGTTTTGGGAGTGAATTCTTTCATGGAATAATGTGATTTAGTTAGAAGTGATTTGCTTTGCTAGGGTCTAATCTTCATGTATATGGTCATTGATTTAGCTATTCGTTAGACTTGACATGTTTATGAGAGTGCACCACTTTGAGCTTTAAGACCTATTAAATTTGGAACTATTGCCTCAATTGCTTACAAAGTTACACTTCGGCAATGATTTCATTGTTTAGTTTTTATGTTGATAAATTTTTTTCCTTAATCTATTTTACGACTTGAAAAGTTTATATTGCTTCCATTTTATGCTATATATGTGGATATTTTATTGGAGTGTCTGTTTGTTCTATTATGCAATGAAATTGTCAACTTTATTGCATTTGAGTTGGTCATGCCTTTGCTCTTTCTTTCTTTGCTAATTCTCATTTGAGAATTTCCTCTTCTCCAAACAAATTGTATTTTTATTCTCTCCACTAAAACCTCTTCTTCTTTGTTGTTAAATGACAATTTACACTTCAAATGGATGGGCTATTTTATTTTGCCACTTATATTTTTCATTTGTGCAGTGCTTGCTGAATGGAAGCCCCCTGTTTATGATAATACCCATGGTATAGTACTTGTGACTGCTACAACTCGCCGAAATTCACCAAATGTGAGCTTCTGATTTTTATCATCTTTAATTTTCTGTCTGAGTTTGTGAACAGTAGAGAGTACCTTCTGTATCTTGGCAAATGAAGTAAAATTGTATTTCATCCAGATCTTCTTAATAAAAATTGTGTCTGGCCATTATGTATCTGTAAACATGATGGGCTTGTGATAGCCCTGCAGACCCAAACCTATTTAGAAAAAAGACGAGTGAGAAGGATGTGCTGGCAGAGGGTGGGGCAAATTGCAACGAACTCTGACAAATTCAGTGTGGGAGGGAGTGTGTAGGAGCAGGAAGGAACTATTAATGCAGAGTGCTGACCTTTCAAATGCTACTGTCAGTACTGTGTGTCTTTCTTCTGTGTTTCTTTTCCATTTCCCTTTCAGTGTGACTTGTGTGTGCTGTGCTGTGATTTGCCACAACTAAGGCAACATTCTTACTCCGGTTGATACCTTGCCAGACACATTTTATAATACCTATTCCAGCCGTTCCCTTCATTTTTGCCTTGGTTTCCTAGAGCTTTTCCTCATTTTTGCCTTGTCTCCCACAAAACATAAATCTAGTTTGAGTGTGTTACCATCAGACAAATCATATCATCCTATCCCCATTTTAATGGAGAAAGGAACAACGGAAGAAGAGTGTCACTGTTGTAGAAATCCTTTCGATTGTTGTAGGTTATTTAGGTTAAAACTTATTTTCAGCTTTCCTTTAATAGACCAAGACAATAATTGGTATTATTTCAATTGAAATAGATGGGATTAGTCACTGTTGTTTTAAACCCCATGTGTGATTGAACAGAATTCTTTTGAAGTTATTTCTTGTTACTACATAGTGATATTGTTATAGAATGTGAACCATTCAATGGCAACAATTTCTGTGTGACTGGCATACTGCTTTAGCACATCCAATTGACTTTGTCTTCTCTCCCTTCTTTATTTTCTGAACAGAATCTGGATTCAAAGATTCATCACAATAACCTCCTTAACAACATACTAGCAAAGGTATTTTCTTTTTCTCCTTGGAAACATTTCATATTTTGTTATTATCCCAAAATATCCTATCATTATTGTTTCTGGATCATCTACTACTGGAACAAGGATGTTTGCTGAGCTAATATTTTGTTGGTTATCCTTGTTTGCTTCTAATGAGGGAAGCGTGTGATTTAGCATATGCAAAAGACACGTTGATGATTTGCTGCCTTGTTGGATAATTTAATTCACGAATGCTAGCATGATAGAACGTGCTGTTTCAGAACCTCTTGTCAGGCTTTAGTATCATTCTTATGGGTATTTCTGAATGATGCCACAATTCTCAAAAATATTGGTGCAGGTTGAAGGAAATAATGCAAATGCAAATGATGCAATCATGCTCGACAAAGATGGTTATGTATCTGAAACCAATGCAACTAACATTGTATGTCCTCAACCTTGTCTTAACTGGCAGATTTTTTAGAACAGAGAATCTTCCTACATGATGACAGTATAGTAAATATAGGTTAATCTTGAACTTGCTGTCACAAAGGTGACAAATCCTGTTATTTTAATTTAAGAAGGACATGTGCTGTTTTCTTCTATTTTTCCTTCTGTGGCAGGGATTTCTAGGACAGAGTAAAACAGATTGCAAGATTGATTGGCAACAGATGGGCTAATATTGGTCTTTGTGCAGTTCATAGTTAAAAAGGGCCGTGTTTTGACACCACATGCGGATTACTGTCTGCCTGGCATTACACGAGCAACTGTACGTTATGGAAATACTCATTTATTATCATAACAATTTCGAGTTGGAGGTTTAAAAAGGCCTAAACTATTTGGTCTTGGGAGGGGAACACAATAAAGGAGATAAATAAATATTATATGCAATTATATGATTGGCATTGGGGATTGGATAAAAAATTAGATATTTTTCTTTCAAATGCCATGATAATTAGATATTTAGCATAAAAGCAGGGGAGCTATGAGAACAAAGACCAATTGTGACAATACTACCCTCATACAATACTGGCAAGGGTATCTTTTGTGGGCATAAATTGAACTTGATGAATGAAAAGGGTAGCTTTTGTCAAAAGATTCTGAATTCTTGTTTTTTTTCTTCCTCCCACTCTCTGGCCTATAAGTTATTTAAAATGTTTAGTATTGGTAAAGCTTATTTTGAGAATGATGAGATTGTGCTGTTTACTAATTTCAGATGATGGATCTTGTGGTGATGGAGAACTTAGTATTGGAAGAGCGGAGAATTAGTCTTTCTGAGGTTCATACTGCTGATGAGGTTCATGTTTAACATATTCTACTTCAGAATATCTGCTAAATCTTCTTTTCTCTTTGATATGCCCACTGCTAAAGATTTCTTTTTTGTGGTGATGGATATACGGACATTGTTTGGGGATCAAGTATGAAAATGAACTTTGTAGTTATCTTAATTGCTCACTGTAAGTTTGGTGGCCTAGCTAGTACTCATAACTGGAAAAATAAAAAATAAAAGTAAAAAATCGAATGCAGTACTTAGCTGCAGTTGGTTTAGTTCCATTGCTTGATTATATGAGGATAGGTTAAACAAGATAGTCCTGGTACTCTCTAAAGACCTGCGAACTTGATAGGAATTAAGATCCTTTTTCCTCTTCTTGGCTTCAATTAAATTTGAGTTGAGTTATAACTGGGAGGCTTCCTTGCAGATGTGGACAACAGGAACAATGGGAGAACTTAGCCCAGTAAGTGCCTTGTACTTGGTTCGACTAAACTTTGCCTGAATGAAGTTTGCTACAAGACATGATAAAAGTGCCTATCAGTAACCACTTTGGCTACCTGGGGTTCATGCCATTTGCTGTTTTCATTGATCACACCATGAACACAGAAATCTGATAATTGGCCCCAATTTGTTTGGATACATGGTCCAGGTTGTGAAGGTTGATGGTCGCATAATTGGAGATGGAGAAGTGGGGCCAGTGACTAGGAGACTGCAAGCTGCTTTTAAAAAGTTGACTGAGCAGTCCGGTGTGCCTATACCCACCCACCACACTTGAGAGGTGCTTCTTCAAGTTTCTACTGCAAGTGTTCTCTTCGAGCCTGCTTCTGTTACGAGTGAGTGCAAAGTTGCTGCCATGCCATTTAGTCCAAGTAAAGAAGCAGGCCTTTAAATTTATGTCATCAAAGAATAAACACGTGTTCTTTCTCGTGAACAATCACTGTTGTGTTCAATCATAATGTACTGGACCTGTAAAGTGAACTGTGGGCAATCTTTTTCTTTTCCTCTCAGCAGTTTGAAGTTCATTCTGTTCAAGTAAATTAGCGAAAAAGACGTGTATCGATTTTTTCAAAAAAATGCTATAAAATACGTTGGTGTTGTAAATTATCTTTCTTTTTTTCCCATGTCGTAAGTTATCTTTCTAAATTTTACATTTTCTGAAAAGTGAGAAAAACTTATATTCGGGAACCAAAACCCTTGCCTTGCCTTCCGGCAGACTGTAATGGTAGCGAAGATCTTTCACTGATGGAGGAATAACCTAGCCAAAAAAGAAAAAAAAAACATTTTTAAATGTATGATTATCTCATATTTAATACTACGAATTGTCGAACTATATAAAAGTACAGTAATTATCTCAATTCAATTCAATTACTCCCACTTATCCCTTATACTATAAAGTATCTTCCGAAAACGGCAAGATAGCCTATAAATGATTGCAGTATGATTAGAGGCATTGTGTGGGGAAGTTGTTAACGTTACCCTATAAATGAGGATAATGTAAGCTTCTTTATTACCAAAAAAAAAAATGTCGAGCTGAAATGATATGGTGATGTGGCATGGAGATTCCTGAAAGAGTCTGAAGCTGTTGCGTGAAGGGGTCGCTACTTGCTAGGATAGGACCAATGACTCATTGACCCAACAAAGTAAGTAGGACACAGAGTCTCGTATGATATGATTACCACTTTTTACATTAAAAAGCTAATACCTTTACTGTGTCCAACACTGAATTTTTGTCAACTAGTGTGACATGGATGTGGTCAGAGATGCATGTAACTTTTTTATTGGGATGAGGATGGTACAGATTGCATTGTTTATAAATCTTTTTTAACTAAATCACATATATTAAGAAGAGGTAGTTAACTTAATTATTTTAATTTTTCCCTTATTTATGAATGGATATCTTTCAACTCTTTATTTTCATTGGTACAATTAATATGAGTAAAATTATCACAATCTCATTTATTACATAAAAAAAGACTTATAAATATGATCAAATTTTTAGTTAAAAGGGATTTATAAACAGGATGAAAATGATACATATAATTTTGACCGCTGAATGTATGTTCCTCAACAAAATTCTCATCAAGTAGCTGCATTTTACTTTCAGAAATAATTAATTGAGTGATAATTCAATATCAAAAAAATAAATAATTGAGTGATGAAAGAAGGGGGGTTGGGCCCAACCATCTATGGGTGGGCTGTGTTATGAAGAGAAAATGGTAAAGTTGCAGAGAGAGGGGGATCGGAGATAAGGAATATATCAAATTTCTGGGCCAGCGTGAGTGCTTTGGTCGTCTTTTTCCAATATTATCTATCGTCCTTTTTTGCTCAATTATACGCTGCAATCCTTTCGATTTTACAGACAAAAAGGGAATAAAATTATTTAAGTCGTTGATGATCGATCATGGTGAGAAAAAGAAAAGCGCATACATCATGAAGTGTTTCATTCATGGATATCTCAACTTGTGGACCAACACAGATGGACAAGTGCATATAAAGAGAGAGTATATTCAACATTAACATTCACTTTGTTTGGTGCAATTATTAGCTTCTTTTTCTTTCTTTTTCACAGGCATTTTGCTGTTTCGAGGAGCTATTACCTTTGTTTTTGCAGCGTCAGACACTTATTGCTTTACTCTGATTGATTCGTATCGATCTTTCTACACTACTTATTATGTAGCTTTTCTTCTTTGTTTCTTTGGAATTTGGCACAAGTATAACATATAGATACACACACACACTCACATAACAAACTCTTTGCTTTAATCTAAACCTCTTGTTCTTACAGGCTTGGAATAATGAGAGAGAGAGAGAGATTGGAATATATGGAAAGTGAAGAGAACAAGAAGATAGAAACAAAAAGAGGAGGGTGGGTGAAATGTACGAGTCGGAATCTTCTAAAACAAAACAGCCCAGCTTGTCTGTAAATATATGTGATGCACAATGTCCGTAACGTTAAGAACTCGAATCCGACCCTTCTCTTGTTTCTCTGTGCTTCATGTGAATCCTGACATTGTATTATATATATTGTAGCCCCATTTACTATAAATGAATACTAAATTTTTAAAAGAAGAAGAAGAAAGAATGGATGGCGGTCCCAGGCCCTAAAAGGGCCGTCCAAAGCTTCAGATACCAACAAAGAAGGCGCATCATCACGCAATCATCAATCCTCTTTTTTTTTTTTTTTTTGCTCGAAGAATCATCAATCCTCTTCAATCTCAGTCAGCTCTATGTTCGGCCCCCATCCTTGTACTCGTAATTTCATACACTTTTTACATCGATGAACAATATTGTTGGATTACTCTATTTGTTAAAATGTCTCCCTATTTTAACTGTCTCCTTATTAATTGCAAAAATATAAATATCATTTATCTCTACAACTTGTACGATTACCTCATCATTATAGGGGTAAAAGTATAAATTTTTAAGAAAAAATCCATCTCAAGGCTCAAACTAGCAAAAAAAAAAGTCAAAAAATGATCAAGAAAAATTCACATGTCAAAATAGGCCTCAGGGCCTTTTCTGGATTTTTTTTTTTTTTTTTTCATAAAACGTTAGTTGTTAATCTTTTCTTGATATAGTTGTTAACGGGTATTGATTTAGTTGTTAACGTTTATGAAATAATACCAGAAAAGACGTGGGGCCTTTTTTGACGTACATGTGACTTTTTCTTAAGTCTTTTTTACATTTTTTTGCTACTTTAATTTAAACCCTAAGGTAGATTTTCCCTTCTTTTTTTTTTTTTGTTAACGTGATATGTAATAAGATATCTAGCAGAAAAACATGAATTCACACCATATATAATAATAGAATTACAGCATAGATAATTCAACATTTATGTATATGAATTCACACCATAAATTAAAAACTAGCTAATTCTTATTCCCTTTTTTGTTGAAAAATTTATACACGAAACGCTATATATATTGTCCCGCTGACCGTGAGATGGCTTTTTGACCAAAATAAGAAAGAAAAAAAAAAATCAGATTAAAGCTGATTGGAAACATTTTACCAAAGTAATGCAGTTGGTGGCGCAAGGACAGGCCACACCACTAGTGGCGTCAAAAAGGGTCACGCCACTGACACTTTCTGACAAAAAATGTCAGGTTCACGCCACTGACATTTATTTATGTATTTAATATATGATCAGACCCATAATTAGGGGTGGAAACAGGTCAGGCCTCACCCTTAACAGGTCAAGCCTGAGCTTGGCCTATGGCCTATTACAGGCTAAAATTTTGGTCTGAGCCTGGCCTGTTAAAGGCCTGGGCCTGGCCTGTGGCCTGTTAAGAAGCCTGTATTTTTTACAGGCCGGATGTAACACAGGCCATAAACAGGCCTAACGTAAACAATGAAAAACAGGCCTAACGTAAACAGGCCAAAAACAGGCTTGAGTGAGGGAAATTGATTTAGAAACTTAGGGTTCTTGGTTTGAAAGGGCAAACATGAGGCTTTGAGTGAGGGAGGGTGGGGGATATTAATTAATATATATTTTTTTTAAAAAAACAAATTATTCTTAACAGGCTGGCCTGCCAGGCCTAACAGGCCTATTTGGCGGCCTAGGCTTGCCCTTTTAAGACAAACAGGCCTTAAAACAGGCCTTGGTCTGGCCTTTTAGCCTTTTAGCGCAGCGGGCCCGAGTCGATCGAGCTTAACGGGCGCCACGGGCCCTGGCCTATTTCCACCCCTACCCACAATCATAGGCGGATGCAAGTATTAGACAAGGGGGCACGTGCCCCCCCTTGATTTTTGATTTTTTTTAAAAAAAAAAAAAAAAAAAAAATCAAAGCTTTTATTTAAAGGTGATCCTGGACGTATTTTATTCAAAGAAGGGGGCACGGCTCACCTTGACATATTTTATTCAATCGGTTCACCTTGTGGACATATTTTAGCATTGTGACCTCAACTTGAAAGATCTGCTTCCTTTTTGAGATACTTTCATAACATTTTGTTGACTTTTTCTTTGTATTTTATGTGGATATTCGTAGGACAAAAAATTGATTGGAGCATGTAGGTTGCTAATTTTTTCCGTCATGAGCATTTTATGGCTAACACTTGCTCTTTTCTTATTGATGATGATCAAACTTGCAACCATGATGAGTGAAAACCTTTTAAATCCTATATTATTTTTTGTCTTTTGATGACAAGTGGAAAAAAAAATTTCGGCAATGAACCCCGCACCATTCCCACTAATAGTGCCCCCCCTTCCATAAATTTCTGGATCCGCCCCTGCCCACAATTGTGGGTCTGATTTCAAAGTGTCAGTGGCGCAAACCTCTCTCACGCTATTAGTGACGTGAGCATTACTCCGGTAAAAAAAAAATTAATGTACTTTATTTTGGTATTTTTTTTTAAAAAAAAAACAAACATTATTTTGGTGCTTTTCCCGCCGCAAGAGTATACAGCTACACGTATTGTGTATAGCTCCTGCGAGTAAATTTCATGAATCCTGCATGCCACTTATATAATAAACACACTACGATTACGATTATAATGAGTATCTTGTTTTCCTCGTTAATGGCTTCATTGTAATGCAAACTGAGAGTGACTGACGAACAGTCACAGTCTGTGATAGGGGACACAAACGTGAGCTCCTTGTCCTTGGTTTTGACGCTACGTACGTTGAGTGATGTGACTTCCATATCATCGTAGATTCCATATCTTTTTTAGATTTCCTTTCTCATTTACGTTTCACCTTTGCTGCAAGAGAAAACAAATATCATGAAGGGATTGAAAAGGCCTGACACAAACAAAAGGCTTTGTATTTTACTCATAATAATTATTATCCAACTCAATTCGTGACGATATATAAATTTAATATTGTTAAACTCACGATTTTATACTAACTCAAAGTAAATTTGTGAGAGTTTTTTTTATTATTATTAAATAATTAAAATAAAAATAATTTTATTTAAATATATTTAAATCTAAATAATTAAAATTAAATTTATTAACATTCATAATTTATCGTATTTGGCAAAGAAATTTATATACAATTCATATATAAAGCCGTTAAGCATAATCAAATCGAAAAAGTAAATACGAGTTTAAGATCATGAGTCAACACGATTTTGTAAGTTAAAAACGTAATAACGATAAACTTGTAAGTTTATAACTGACACAAGTTTTTTAGTGAATCAACTTGATTTTGAAAGGTAAAAACGTAAAAATGATAACTTCAGAAAATCAACTCGTGAGTTTAACAACAATTACCACACTTTTTAACATAACTAACAAGGTTTGTTCATTAATTTAACTTGGACACCATGTGTGTGTACCAGAAATAATCAACCTTCATTTTTAACCCCAGTCATTCGTGCATTACGTTAACACTGTCCCACAACTTCATGGCCCCATTCACTTTTGCTCTTTAATATACCTTCCTTTCAATCTCACTAGCCCCTTGTCCCTTGGGACGTTTTCAAGGAATTAATGTATCATTTTGGTCCTATTTATAAGTCTCCTTTTTAACCAACACACACACGCAAGGAGGAGGTAGTTAACTCAATGATTATGATGTGAATTTTCAACTTTACCCTCATTTATGATTGGGTACCTTCAACTTTTTCTTCTCTCTCTATTTTTATTGGTACATTAATATAAAAGTAAAATTATCACAATCATTTATTTGGTCAAAGGGGACTTATAAATAGGACCAAATTTTTTTGGTCAAAAGGGACTTATAAATAGGACCAGAGTAGTACCTAAATACTACTCTGATCCTAATTATAAGTCCACTCTGATCAAAAAATTTGGTCCTTTTTATAAGTCTATTTTAACCAAATAAATGAGATTGTGACAATTTTGCCCATAGTAATGATGATGATGAGAGATTGGCTAACCATGTTGGAAAGAGAAAAAGATGAGAGAGATTTGACAATAAATATTAAAATGAATTCATTCATAAATGAGGGTAAAGTTGGAAATTTGTTTCATAATCATTGAAATGCTTTCCTCTCCTTGGTATGTGAGATTTGGTCAAATTAGACTTATAAATAGGACTAAAGGAGTATTATTAGTTAGTTAGGTAAGTTATTAATTAAATTTTCAAGTATTACCCAGCTTACAATTTATTAGGTAAAAGTTTGAAGTCGAATAAAAATATAGTAATCCTCTATACCTCGATCTTAAATAGGGCAAACTTAAGAATGCTCTAATGTATTTCTTCTAGTCCTAATCATAAGACTTAATTAATTTTTTTGGAAAAATTAAGGAAGTTAATTAAATTACTTTGAAGTATATTTTTATTTTTATTTTTTCTTCAAACTAACTAATTTGACTAATAAGTTAATATATATAATATAAGGATATACAACAAATGAAATGATTAAATAACTTATTTAGTTTCTTCAATATCTCCAAAAAAAAAAAAAAAACTATCTTTTACTATTTGATAAGTTTAATGAGTTAATTAGCGGGCGTCTTTTATTCTTGTGGGGGTGATTTGATAGGAGCACATGCATTGATTAATGACGAAAGTGGCCGTCTGTAGGGTTTTATGTATAAATTCAGTGAGATGGGGGATGATTATATAACGAAATTATTGGGTGGTGAAAATGGTGGGACTAATTAGCTATCACGCAATCAATGTTACGGGAGGCCTCCTCACTGCTGACTCACTCCCTTCTCTAACCATCTTCTTTACTTTAATTATTATCCCCCTCGATCGTGTATAATTTTGATTCTCTTGCTTTTTCAAATTCAGTATATATATCAATTCATCGTATATTTCTTACCTTCAGTGACTAGTAGTCTAGTACTAGTACGCTCATTACACTAATAGCTCAGCAATCACGTACACCATTCAATTGATCTCAGCTCTCTCACTTCCAAAGTTCTGGCCTCAAGAATTTATAATGCCATGCTTTTAAGAAAAATAGTTATAAATAATGGCATACCATACGCGCGTGCCTGCTGCCATATATGAAGATGAGTACGTTATTCGGGTTTTATTATAAAAATGGTGAAGTTTACGCAAGATTAAAAGAATGAAGGTACGTAAATCATACACACGTAACAAAAACACACACAATTCTATGGTTCTACGATTATGAAAATAGTTTTATATCAGGGACATTCAATATTTTGCTGAGCTTTTCTTCTGTGTGAATGCGAAAAAGGAGTGAAGTTTATTGTGAGGATATGCAGAGAAAAGGGTTAGGTGCTGTAAAGCAGTTGTTGGTAGCTAGTCTCATACCTACCTTAGCTTGTAATTAATTACACGTATTCAACTAGTCTTCTTTGACTCCTTTCTTCGCACTTTCACCACCTAATTTATATTGCATTTAACTGGTCCATATCTACATCCTATTAAACCTTAGCTTTAATTAATTCTCCCTATAACTTTTAATATTCTGAAATGGTTATATATGGCTACTTCTAGGATTTATTCCACTTAGCTTGGACATGTGAATGATGATTGATGGCCCTCTAAATACCCCGAAACAATGTACACAAATGACAAGTAAGTAATTGATGATGTCTGTGTGTAGGTAACAGGCCGATATTCGGGGGTGAAAAGTCAAAGAAACCAACCATAATCCTAATTTTCAATGAAAATTTCCGCAAGTATGAGCATGAGCAACAATTTTGGTAGCGTTTCAAAGTAGTAGTCTCAAAGGAGTCCAATTTGCCTCGTACTCATGAGAAATTAAGAAATAGCCACCAGCTTCGCAGAAGTTTCCTGGCTCCTTCATTTCAATATCATCATCATTAGTTATTTGCTTTTATGAATGAATGAGCAAGAGTTTTTCACGTGGACCCCACAGGGTCTCTTCTCTACCTTGCCTTACCGTCATATGTTGAATCTATCACTCTGCTTCTATTTCTAAATCCATTTTCATTTTTAAGAGAGCGATAAATAATATCAGAGTAGTGTGTGTATATATATATATATATATGGTTCATGATGCGCTACAGTTTCATAGATTATTTATTTTATTAGTTGTTTGATTTAGATAGACTTTCCTTTTAGATAAATAATATATTAGTTGTTTTATTTTATCAGGTTTATATCCTCATATCAGGTTTATCAGGTATAAAGGCTCAAATATACACTTATCTGTTCAAGAATCAATAATAGAATTTCTTATTTTCCCCATATCCATCACGATCCCCATATATAGTTCACTCTTTCAACATGCCAAGTGTAAATTTAAGACTGGACAGTACAGGGGCCATGAGGTCGGGACGAATTGAAGGAATGCGAAATCATAAAGTTGAAGGCCTGATTGGCCAAATTATAGCCAATGAGGTAAACTCCATTATGAAAAAGGTAGTATCAACATTACGGTGAAAACTACATGATCAAAAGATGAAATTCCTCACAAATAAGTTATTAGAGGCGGTAAGAGATAGCATATTTAAAAAATGATATCACAAATTTAAACCTGACTTCAAGGAAATCTTAAAGAAAAACCTCTTAATCAATTTTTCTAATGAGTTATTAATTGAGGAGATAAGAGATAGCATATTTAAAAAATGATATCACAAATTTAAACCTGACTTCAAGGAAATCTTAAAGAAAAACCTCTTAATCAATTTTTCTAATGAGTTATTAATTGAGGAGATAAGAGATAGCATATTTAAAAAATGATATCACAAATTTAAACCTGACTTCGAGGAAATCTTAAGAAAAAACCTCTTAATCAATTTTTTTAATAAGTTATTAATTGAGGCGATTAGAGATAACATATTTAAAAAATGATATCACAAATTTAAACCTGACTTCCAGGAAATCTTAAGGAAAAACCTCTTAATCAATTTTTTTAATTTTTTTCTAAAAAAATCCTGCCGCGGGATTTAATCCAACTCTGTCAACTTTTTCGATTTGTGTATTTGATGGAGTCAAATCATGATAGATGACAAAGGGTTCATCTAATCATCTTCCAGATTCACACCTATCTGTAATTTTGAATTCACATTACATCCTTCTTCTTTACATATTTCTTATTTCTCCTTTTAATTAAAAGGTTGAAAGTCTTTTTTTTTTCTAAATTTTTTTATATATTTTATTTATTTAGGTTAAATTATATGATCCATCTTAATTAATTTTTATAATCTTAGTATTACAGAGAAAATATTTCTGAATACAGGACTAAAAGTTAATTAATTTGGGATACTGAATGCAAATAAAAAAAATTTAGGATATAACATATAATTAATGTAAATAAATAAATAAATTTAAAGATTACAAAAATAAAAATATTCCTTTCATTCCTCTAATTAGAAGAATAAACAACTAAGAAGCATGTAATGAAGAAGTATAGAATATGAACCCTGTAATTATAGTACTTAAAATTTAATTATTCACACATGTATATATTTTATATTTATGAGAGGACATATCAGTCCTAACAAAGAAAAACAATATATTAATAAGTTTCATAAATTATTAATGATAATCAATTCACTTATTAATTCTCCATATCCACTTATTAATATAATTGAGATTTTGTTAATATTATGCTAAAAGTGATTCTCCCAGTATATTTCCCTCTAATCCATTATTCAACCTCGGCATTCGTGTTCATCGGGCTACACTACACATGCATGCTACCCCCCTCACCATCAAATGTCGATCACTCACTTCTGATTATATCCCTGTTTTTTACTTTTTACCCTCGCCTAGTCATACAGTGAGTCCATCCACTTTTTTAAAAAAGGGTAAAGATGTACTCAAGACGACTATGAAGTTTGCCTCCGGGAACGTCCAACACCACGAAGTTTTTTTTGGAGCGTCCTAGCACCACGGTTACGATTTTGGAGCGTCATCTGGCGATTAGTTGGCCAGTTAATGCTTGGTAAACCGACAAAATCGACATACATGACGCGTGGAATAAAAAAAATTTTAAAAATTAGGGAAAAATAAAATAATTAGGAAATTTTTTTAAAATAATTAGAAAAAATTTAAGATTACAAAAAAATCAAAAAAATGACGAAAAAATTAAAATAATTAGGAAAAAGTTAAAATAATTAGGAAAAAAATTCAAAAACTTAGGAAAAAATTCAAAAAATTAGAAAAAAATTCAAAAACTTAAAAAAATTAAAATAATTAGAAAAAAATTCAAAAAAAGGGAAAAAAATTTATAAATTAGAAAAAAAAAAAAAAAAATTAGGAAAATGCCCTTATATAAATTTTGTACCTCAACTATCTTATTGATTTCACATAATCCCTCATTTATATCAATAGGCATCTTTTAGGAAAAAACTGGCAAAAAATTATGTTCTTACGGCAAAGATAGACTCTCTCTCTCTCATTTGGGGAAATGACAATGACAATTTATTATATACTCCTCCGATCCTAATTATAAGACAACATTTGAGAGTTTATTTTGATCCTAATTATAATACAACATTCTAACATTTGAGAGTTTGTTTTGATCCTAATTATAATACAACATTCTAATTTTTGTCGGTTTTTGCTAAAAGATGCCTATTGATATAAATGAGGAATTATGTGAAATCAATAAGCTAGTTGAGGTACAAAATTTATATAAGGGTATTTTCCTAACTTTTGAATTTTTTCCTAATTTTTTGAATTTTTTTCTAATTATTTTAATTTTTTTCCTAATTATTTTAATTTTTTTCGTCATTTTTTCATTTTATTTTTTTATTTTTTTTGTAATTTTTTTTCTAATTTTTTTTTAAAATTTCCTAATTATTTTATTTTTCCTAATTTTTAAATTTTTTTTATTCCACGTCAACATGTCGGTCCACGTGTCAGCACCATGTCGATTAGTGTGTCAGTTCACGTCAGCGTTAACGGTCCTACTAACGACCATGGCACTGACGCTCCAAAAACGTAACTTCGTGGTGCTTTGGACGCTCCAAAAAAACTTCGTGGTCTTTGAAGGCTCCTGGAGGCAAACTTCGTGGTCTTTGAGCGCACCTTTACCCTTTAAAAAAATGGGTTAAGTTGTAATTTTAGGGATAAATTTTTTTCCAAAGAGTGTCTAATATAAATAAGATCTAGAAGGCGTAAAAATATTAATAAATAATTTAAAATGATGTAAATTTATCAAAATTGTTAAATTTAACCAAATGATTTTTAAATTATAAGAGTAGAAAACCCTATTACCTAACAATGTTTAGTGAAATTTAACGGTTTTGATGAATTTACACGTTTTTAAATTGTTTATTGGTATCTTTAATTTGTCCCTTTCAAAACTTTATTATTTGTATCAGAAGCCCCTGGAAAAAATTTATTAATAAAATTACACCTTAAACTTGAAATAAAATTTATTCTTGTGCCAAGAAAAAAAAAACACATGCTTTAAGCATGCTTTTATTTCTAAATTGGGTTAGGAAGTAATTTTACCAATAAACTATTGACCCAGGAGCACCCAACACAATAAACTCTTATTTGGACCTTAAATACAAACCAACTTTTGAAAATGTTAAATTAGCACAATGACGTTAGCTAAGGGTAACGTCCATATGTTGCTGTTGCTGCTGGATTGGATTGAGGGAAATAAATTCACATGTAATACAACACGTGGCTTGGTGAGGTGTGAGTCAGCCAATGGAAGGAGATAAACGGATGAAACAAGCAAGAAGCAATTATGGTTCATTCAATTTGAGGGAAAAAAGGAGAATCGTTCATATAATCAAGATTTACCATCACACAACAACTGAGAAATGATCCAATAAAAACCAAAATAAACAAGAGCGCACAATCACACAAATCTCCGATGGCAGAAAAAAATGGCGGTGTGACGATGAATACCCACCTGAACGTCAAACTCGATGAAATCGACCGCGAACTTGGCGGCGGCGTTGAAAGACACGATGGAGTTCTCCTTTTTTAACAGGCGGAGCTGGCTTCTTGAGCCGATGCGTCCTCGGGTCAACCTCCGGTGCTTCCTTGGGCTTCACCGCTGCAATGGACTGAAGACTACACCGGCGGTTGAAGTCATCTTGGACAGAACGAGGGACCAGGAGGCGCTCAATCCCATGGGTCACTCCGTCCGGTCGGGAGACAACATCAGGGTGAATAATCTTGGAGCGATCCACTGTCCATTCCCCGGTCCCATTTTGGCAAGGTGAATTCTATGCAATGCGAGTCCAGAAGAGCCGAGGAAGAAGAAGCCACCGGCCAAGGAGAAGAGATAATGTTTTTTATTTGGTTGGATTTTTTCAGTCCCCTCTGACCCTCCACGTGGACTTTTTTTTTTTTATATTTATTTTAAGTCATTTTATTTCCACAAATGCAGACCACTAACGGTGTTAATTTATAAAGTAACGGTTTTGTGCTGACTTTAGCTTTTTAAAAGTATGTTGACATTTAAGATCCAAATAATAGTTTATTGTATTGAGTGTTCCTAAACCAATAGTTTATTGGTAAAATTGCTCCTTAACCCTTTCCAAATTTAAAACTAAATGATTGAACGCCTCAAAATCCTCTAGTTATTATCACTAATCGATATTATATTATCAATATAATAAAGGGAAAAGTATTTCTCCAAATATTTGGAGATAGAGTTATCTCCAAACCCCAAAATTACGTCGTTTTGGATTAATGAAGGGTTTGTTATTAATTTTAGGTGAATTAATGAATGGTGTTGCGGTAAAATATATATAATTAAAAAATAAACAAAATTACAAAACACCCTTCATTAATCCAAAACGACGTAGTTTTTGGGTTATTGGAGATAACTCTATCTCTAGTGACTAGAGAAATCTTTTACCCAGTAATAAAATAAAGATATTGAAAAATTAAATTATTCACTCGTTGCACATTGGACAGATCATTTTGAATATTCAGTACTCCTATGATTTAAAAAAACAAAAGAAAAGAGAGGAGTAATTAATTGAGAAAGGCAGTAGGAGAGAGAAATATTTGGCAGGGATTTATTGACGAAGGGGAATGGGGGGTGGGGCCGCCACCACCACCATCACCTTGAAGAGAACAAGGCAGGCACCACAGAACTGACCAACCCTCGCTTTCCGTGTCTGCTTCAAACCCATTCCTACAGCCCCCCTGGCTCCCCAAAACAAAAATACTCTTATAATTCACTTCATTATTGAGACTTGAGAGCAAACAGAAGGAATCACCAAAAAAAAAAAAAAAAAAAAAGAAAAGAAAAGAACTTCCTCCCTATTCAAGGCTCCTCCACTACTCTCAATAATTACCATTCATGATTCATTCACCCCCTAATACTGTTGTCCCATTCACAACTAGTTTCTCACTTAGATCATATCATGGTCCCCCATTAGGCTCAAATTCTTCAACCAACCAAGATTCGGAGGCTGTACGTTAGCTAGCTGGTGTTGGGATCTTCATTCTGCGCACTCTCTTGTTCGATCATCTCCAACGTATTGTGCACTGCCCCGGCTATCTCCTCCACTGATCCCAGCCTGCACTCTTCTTCTAACTGCTTCCACACAATTCATTATTAATTCCCCCGCCTCCAATAATATGTAATCAATCAAATCAAGCCTACAGATTTGATTCTATATATAAATAATATACCTTGACACTGATGCAGTAGAGCACAATATCGGCGGTGGTCGTCACATTGAGATGCAATATCGTGAGACGCATGCTGTACAACGCAGACACCATCTTCAACAGCTGCTTCGGCCTCTTCCTCGTCCTTATTTTCAGATTCGCGTGGCTCTCCACCACCGTCACTTCTATATCTGCGATACTCGCCTCCGACGAGACCTCCCCCACTTTGGCCGCCGAACTCTCGCCGCTGGAGCTCGTCGAATACTGAGGAAACGTGAAGAACTCAGAGAAGGGCATGCTCTGAGATTCGGCCCCTGTTACTTTCTGGCTGCCCAGAAACTGAATCCTCTGCTCCAGCTCCTTCACAAAGTTAATAGCCCCTCCAATTATGGAAGCCTGATCTCCCTGCATAATCAAGTAATAACGAATGAAATCAATACTCGGTTATCAGGAAATATGTAAGGAATAAGGAAATGAAGAATTACCCTTTGGACGTAGGAGTCGGGCATGAGAGAGCGAAGAACAGAGAGATAGTCGTTCATCTGCTTTCTTCGATTGCGCTCCACGGCAATGTGAGTCATTCTCTGGTTCTCGATCTCCTGCGTGTTCTTGCGGGTCCTGGCCCTGCGCCTCTTGGGACGAGAATGGGAGGCTTCAGACGAGGGTGTTGGGTTGTTACTGGTGTCAGAGGCGGCGTGATGATTCTGTACATGCACAAGTTCGCTGGATTGGGGCAACACAGAGGAGCACCAGTCTCCGAAGCCATAAGGTTCTGTTTGGCTGTGGAGGAAATTGAGGTGCTCTTGGTGTCTGGGAAGGTTGAAATCGTCGTGAAAGGGCCAGAGAGGATAGAGGTCTTTGGAAGCGCCATAGCCAAAGGAGTGCTCCTGAGGGAAAACAACGGCTTCCAGCGCCATCGACGTCTGGTTGTCTCCCTCTCCCTCTGGGAGACACATATAATTATATATACAACACTTGAGATTTTTGAGGACGTCGTCAAGGTGTGATTTCAGAAATACAAGTTATGCAAAGCAGAGCGAGATCGATGCGATTTTCCTCCATCGACACCACTTCTCTGGCCTGCTATATAAAGCCAAACCCCTCACTTCACCCACATTGGACACTGCCCCTCTCCTGCACGTGAATTTTTATTATTGAGGGAAAAAAAAAACACAGAAAATTAAGGACTGTGCCTGGAGTGTGGCATGTAAAATAATAATAATAAACTTGTAGAATTTAGTACTCCAAGTTTCAACTCTTAACCAGTACAAGTATTCCGTCACTTATTTTTCTTAAGTGAGGATTTAACGAAAAATATGGGAAATAATTGAACAATAGAAAAAGGGTATAGGAGTGGCTAATGATTGTGGTCACAAAGGGTTGCATCCTGTTCCCCTGTCGTGTCCCATGCTGCCCATTCTTAAGTTGCTCTCGTGAGTCATCTCATTCTCTCTCTCTTTCAGAAATGACCACCACTGTTTTTCTCTACTCTCACACACAATACTTATATTTATATATGGATATGCCTCCAAACTTTCTTTTGCATTATCAAATGTCTTTTCCACATATATAGAAACTGAAGACGAAATTGCATAGCATGTGAATCAGCAACTAGGGAACACTTTTTCTGCCATATCAGTATTCATCTGTCACAGTACAAGACCAAGTAAAAACTAACTGCAAATTAACTTGACATGAAAGGCAGACGTATGTTATATTTAATCCCAAACTAGATTATAGGCACGGTTAAAAAAGTAAAGTTTGCGTTGTGAGGTTGCGCGTGCACGTGAAAGCCTAGTTTGAAGGAGTAGTATGAAGGAGCGTGGGGAGGAAAAGAGAGTGAAGATTCATTAATGTTGGAAGATCGATGGTGATTAGGGCAATAATATTAATAGAAGAAAACATGTGCGGATGGAAAACTTAAAAATATAATTAAAAAGGCCGACACAGACACACAATATAATACACACACAGCGAGAGATTCATGTATTCAGAGATCAGAGATCCCTCAGAGAAAAAGCTGATGACCTTGTCCATTGAGATAAAAGAGAGTGAGCAGCACCAGAAGCAGAAGCAGTCAGAATTTTGCAGAGAATCCATGTGCTTCAAAACAAACACTAGCTGCCAATCCTTCCATTAATACAGCTACAGGCAAACCCTATGTCCCTAACTCCCACAAATTACCAGCCACCCTCTTTAATATTACTTGTTTTCCATCATCGTGGCTTCCCTGATTTATCTGTATTTTAATTATTAATATAATTAATTAGCCTCCATGCATGCTATCCCACTGTCACGGATTTGGGAATTTTCTGAAATTTCTTGTAAAAGGATATATTCAGGAACAATAGACACCAAGTATGATATTATCAGGCATTATAGAAAGAGAGTGAACATATATGAGCGTCACCATGCCATGCACTCTATATATCATATTACACGCAGAGTTCGTTGATCAGTGCTCCTAATTCTTCTTGAAGCTGGATAAAATAATGCCATCATATGTGGTATCCAACTGATTAAGTTACATGCATATAGCTAATAGTTTTATTGTTGTTACCATAAGTTTTGGCAGCCTAATTAAAGACTAATCAAATAAACATTAGACTTAACTGGCGCTTGATCATTGAATGAAGAAAAAAATATTATTACTACGTTATAGTAGATACCTTGAAAACGAAGTGTATTGCAGACAATTCGTCCCCCCGTTAGATGAGCTCTTTTAATTAATATCTCTAAGAAAAAACAAAGAATAATATATTCATGCACAGAAGACAGCATCTTCTAAGTGGTCGTCACAATTACTAATTTGTTAGGTTAAGATGCTTCAAACAAAAAGGTGCTGTAGCGAATGAGAAATTGCGCAACTCTTGTCACCTTTGTCCTTTTATAAGTGGGCCGCCCCTCTCACCCTTAATTATAGTGTAACGTAGGCTTATATATATATATATATATATATGAAAACACTGCTATTAGTGAATATAATAGGCAGTAGACTGTGCTGTTGTGTTGTGGCCTTTTGGGAATGATATGTAATATATGCATCACCTGAACTGAGAAGAGTTGTCTCCAGTTATTATTAATACACACACAACGTACTAAGGTGCACATGTTGTTATAATAAAGAAATCCTGTTAATATTAACTTATTACCCAAGAATCTCTCATATTTTATGTATTGATTTGATGATATTTTATTAAACTTCGTTCTTGGATGGATGTGATTGCAGTTAATATATTTCTGAAGACAGCCTGCCCGAGGAAGCTGTGTTATTAGAAATAATGTTCCTCTTGTATTTCCGTATTTAAAATAACAAGTGATTGATTGGCAAATTTTATCAAAGACGATAAACGTTATATTAAATAATATAACAATTATATATATTTTGGTATAAATATAAATAGGAGTATCTAACATCGTTACCGACAAGCTTATTGAATACATTAAATTAGTATTCTAGATATGAAACTAGTGATGATGTTAATACTAAAGTCCGAAGCTCGTGATTAAGACATGCTCTCCAGAGAGGTACGTTACGTATATATGTACATGGAATACGAGGACGCGAAAACCAAGACACTCATCATAAGCCATAAATGTGGAGTATGGATTAATCATCAGCTAGCTAGGGATGATTTTTTTGACCAGGTCGGTCAAATTAATTAATTATCAATTAAATTCTAAAAGTGTGATTTGCAGCGCCGAGATCAAGAGTGAGCACCGTCCCTTAGAAATTCAACCCGATAGAGTATCAAAGATAGAAGACAGAGTTGGTAAATCCCCGCTAAACTACAATATAATCAGTAATTAGTGGATGTAGTTAGGGCTATGGGCATCATTTAGGTATTAGCTAGGCCGGCCAGTTCAATATCTCAAAGCCATACCCTTCATTACACTACAAGTCAAGATATTAGCTAAAACAAATATATATATATATATAAACACACACACACACAGCCATGAGTGGATCGGAATTGGATATATATATAAACGAAAGACTTAGGACTACATACATTTAATCTCTCATGTTGCCGTCAATCCACAATTTTAATAGCAAATTAAGGTTACTAAATTTGATTAATTTTTTAATCTGCCAATGTGAATTAATCCAATCGAACTATTATATGTGAAATGGCTTAACTGATTTGCGGCGTTGCCATGCAAGTTGGGGTTGAAGAGGTTAGGTTCATTTGTATGTCGACAAAAATACAGGAACTAACGTTGTCTGCATTCTTACGTGGTTAAACAGCGTACATGTGCATAGATGGAAACAGATGAGGTTTAATTTCAAGATTCAGATTTTGTTGTTGCCCTAGAACAACGAAACAAAATCCAGTGGTCTACTCTTTGCTTTGTCCCTTATGCAAAATTAATAACTACATGATGCTCTTCGTTATATTATTATCACTCCTATTCTGGTGTACAGAACACAGCTCATCACCCTATAAATGCTGAGATGATATATACTAATTATTTAACCTTTTAAGCACTGTATCAATATAAAATTCTACCATACCCAAAATATATATTCATGTAGGGTTAAACCCAATCCCAAATTATATTGCCTGTGAGGGACCATACTGATAAAGTTTAGGGCAGTGTTCCAAGAGTTCAGGATAGTATACCTATATATAGATATATGGACACGCACGCACATAATTAATAATATTGTATGTGAGGGACCATCATATATATGATTTACTTTCAAATTCCAAAACTAGATCTAAAAGCTGCATTACCCATCTAGCTATACATAAGCATATAATAACTCTAGTTTGGTTTCTGCTCGATATAAATAAACACCATTAGCTGGCCCACTCGAATGAATTGTTAAGCGTACCATGTGCTGTTTCCTTTCAGTGTCATCTTATTATAGAATGGTGCAGAGATGAGAAGTGGTGTACGCGTGAGTATAATCTCACAGACATGTTAATCCTCATAGGAATTATAATCATAAAAAAATGTGTGCACGCGGAACTGTGGATCCATTATATGAAGACCGTACCAGGAAATTGATGTATGAAGAGCGGAGAAGGCAAACTCGCTTTGTCCTATGACTGATATATAGCTTAGCTAGCCAGTTCAGCTGCCCACGAGAAAAGAAGGAAGAAAAGTCCTTGCTTTATTCTCACTTCACTGTGAACTGTGGAAGCATAAAAAGCACTTAATGAGTTTGACAGGGATGGCGCTGGGTGACAAAAAACCTTATCACTTTAAAATCTTTGATCATGTGAAACCATGCCTTTCGTGGGTCCTCATAATCAATATTGTGCTTTATTCTTTAAACTTGGAAAAAGAGCAAGATCTAGTACAGATGATTTATATATGTCTGCGCCACAGAGAAAATAATGCGAATTGAAAAATCAAGTGTTGCCAATGAACCAGACCCACACGGGTCAGTTTTCGAAGCCAATTCAGCAAAGAGAAATTAATCGCAAAAGGTAGAGAGAAAGTTTGTTAATTCCACGGATGTATATCCAAAGGTACAGGCGAAATCATTTTGATTGAAAAAGCTAAGCTTGTATGGTGAAATGGTTGGACCGCCCACAACATATATCCTTACCTACCATCTTTACGTCGCTGTCCCAAATACCTTTTGCTTGGTTATTATTATTAATTAATTAATTAATTAGTGTGATAATTATTTGTTAAGGTGAAAAGTTGAGTCGCCTCCAATCAGATTCTTCTCAAGGCTTTTGGGGTCTCCAGGTGCGAGCAAGGCCTCCCCCCAATTTTCCAAGGCATCATTATGTTAGACGCAACTGGCAATTTATTATAAGAGACTCTCTAAAGCTGTGTCATTATGCATATGGTCGATCACACACTGTGAGCACACGTTGTTACTGTTAGAAACCAAAAGCTCAGTTGGCATATGCTTGAGTTATGCTGGTTTGGTTCTGTCACGTCCTAACAACCGTCGATTTGATGAGTAAAGTAACATAACTGTGCGAGTGAGTTAGAACTTAGAAGGTTGAAAAATGAGAGAGGAAAGAGAAGAAGAGCTAGGAAGGGGAAGGGGGTTAAATATGTATAAATAAAAAGAGTTAGTTGGTATATATCTATACGTAATGAAGGTTTGAAAATTGAAACAGAGAAGAGGTGTGATGTGGAAATGGAGTGTATAATCTTGTACGTTGTGTGAGTGGGATGAAAGAAAGGAGAGCATGGAGAATGTGAGGGCGAAATAGAGAAAACGAGGTTTGAAAAAAGCAAAGGCATGTTTGATTTTTTAGGATAGGGGTGACAACTGACAACCCCCTTGCTCACTAGTCACTATGTATCAGGAGCAATACAGAACATAAATGTAAAAGGCCTAATTAATTATATATATACACCAGTTAAGCAGATGGGGGCTAAGTATAAGGAATTGAGATGCATGATAAGTAGAAATTAAAATACATGCATACATGTGTGTAGAGATCAGAGGGAGACGCCAGCATACATATACTTTATAATTTGCGAAGGGGGGACTGTGGGATTGGACATAAAGGAGGGGGGATTTGTCGTAACGTGTTTGGAATGGCACCTCTCCTGATTCATCAAACATGTTGATAACTAAGTATTCTATACACCACACAGTACACACACACACATATCCTTTTCCCAAATATAAAGTTTGCTCTTAATTATTTAATGTGGTACGTAGACACACAGTTTCAAAAAATGGTGGATATTCTAAACAGACAAATTAATTAAACATAAGTGAGGGAAGGAGGAGTAGGCACCAACCAGAGTCATGAGCGCAACAGTTTGCATCATCTGCCTGGCCAGCAGGCAGCAAACTTGCTTCCTTTTCACTCTTTACTCTTTCCCCTCACTCCTCAATCTATCACGTACCTCATTTTTACTCCAAAACAGATGGAGTTTGACCACAAAACACATCATATCATCTCATTAATTCATATAACAACCAAAATATAAAACTGCATTTTTCTTTCCTTATTATTCCTGTACTTACTTTCTTTTACATTTCTCTAAATCTGTATCCTATGTACTCGATCGTATCCCTTACTTACAACTTTCGTTTACCTTCTGAATGACGAAGATGGCAAGCATTCCCCATTTATTTATTTACATACCAAAGCTAGCTTATAACAATATTGCACACAAGATCATGTTCCAATGAGCTATGTCGGTTTATGTATCTTGCTTTCTTTATTTAACGGCTAACTAACCATTAATAGAATGCAACTCCCTGTCTAACACACATTATCACTTATATATATATATAGCTCATGAGTCATGAGCACTCCACCACATACAAACCCGAAGCACTTACATGTCAATGTTGAATAATTAAGAGTTTTAATATTATTTTCATTCACACAAACACGTGGGTTTCCATTGCAAGGGGCCTGTTTTGAGTGAATAAACCTAGTTTTTGTTATAAGTTTGCCAAACATCCTTATTTTTGTCCGAAACTATTCTGTATTAAAACCTAGGTTTTGATATAAGTTGACCAAACACCCCGTTTATCTAAAAGTTATTCTACATCACAACTTAGGTTTTGAATTTTTTTTTTTCAGATTTTTCTCTTTCATTTGTCATCATCAATATTTTTTCAGTATCAGTCAGTATCTTTAAATATTTTCTTAATACCTTGTCGATCTTAAAATATTTTTTCAAAATCAATCATTAATTAGCGTGAAATATTTTTTCAATATCCTAACATAAATTTTTAAGATCATGAAGTACTTTTTCAATATCCTTAAGTATCTTTTTAGTACCATTCAGACTCAATACCTTGAAATATTTTTTCAAGATCATTCATCACCACGAAATATTTTTTTAATATCCTAAAATAAAATTTTAAGATCCTAAAGTATTTTTCAATACCAAATGATACCCTTAAATGTTTTATTGTACACAAATTTATGTAATTTTTTATATTTATTATGAAATATAGTGTTTATAATATTTAAAATACAACCTTATCCTTTATATGCAATAGCTAATGTCCTTTTTAGTAAATCTGACCGTGAAAAAGCTATTTTGATAAAAATATCCAAACACTATCATTTTTATCCAAAAGCTATTCTCTAAAAATCATTTTTACATTGTAAATCCCAAAAGCTATTCTCCAAAAACTATTTTTACTTAATAAATCTAAAAAACTATTCTACAAAAGCTATATCTACACGGGCTCCAAGACACAACGAATTAATAATCTATTAAAAAATTCTCAACCTCATTTCATTTGCACGTCTTCATCAGGAGTATTTCAATTAAATTCCCACATATATAGCTTCCTATATGTAGACACGTTACCTATTCTACAGACACGTATGCATGCATGCGCAAGGACAAACAACCATACAATTATGACGCATGAATTAGCATATTAGATGCTTCCATTAATTAATTAACATTTTACTTTCAACTATTTAAATGGACATTAAATCCCTACATACACATATAATTCATCATCAGATCTAAGAATGCAGTTTTCTTAAAAAAAATCTTCACGATGCATGTGTGATGGAATTCATTTGGCTTAATTTGGAATCCACTTCCAATGTGATTTGTGAGTGAGATTAATTAATAGGGATATCAAGCGGAGGACCATCCCAGTTTGGAGGAGGTTGGATGATCCGAGGTGGTGATGACTGATATGGATCATGACACATTGGTTATAAAACTCACACAACTTCCATCAAGTGATTATTATAATTATTACAATTAATTAAGAAGCTGGCTTAACTGTCAAGTCCCTGTCGCTCTAATTGTCCTGCAATCTGTGGCAGTTAATAAGTCAGTAGCTTGTTATAGTCTTGGAGGTTTTAATTAATCACAGTATCAGCTGGGGGATGCAAGTGTGCAGAAAAGGAATAAAATATAGAGGGAGGGTTGAATTAGTAATTGGTACATTGGTCATCATGATAGTGATGGTGATAATGGTTGCTTTGAACCTAAACAAAATTCCAAAAGACATAGGCCTAATTAAAGGCAGACCTAGACGAAGCATTTTCGGATTTTCATGTCCGCTCTCCATTTCATTTTGCTATTTCTTTGGGGTCCCTTCTGAAGTTGACATTCCCAACTTGTTCTTATTCTCTTTTTCCCCTAAAGCCCTTTTTCTCTCCCTCTCTCCTCCCCCTCTCTCTATATCCGTATTCCTAATAGTAAAAAGGTATGCGTGTGTGATTGCCTTGGGCGTATGATTATATAAAACAACGTAACATCAATTATGGTTTGAATTAGTGCTAAATATTTTCTGTGTGCTTTATATAAAACCAGACTGTACGCCTGAACAAACCCCTCAATTACTGCATTAATTGCTTGTGACCTGTTGAACTCCACCATTCTAAATGTGGCCAATTTGATTTATCAAACATGTGCAATCAAGCATATTTTACAGCTTCAGATTGTTGGCTTATACTATGCTAACAAAAAAGAGTTTGATGAAGTAATTAAATTGGGGTCATCATAAGCTAATTAGATTCAAGATTTAAAAAAGTCCTCTTTCCGATCTTAATTATAATATTGGGTTAGCTTTTTTTTGGAAGAGATTAAAGAAACTAAATAAATTACTTAATCATATCATATGTCGTATATCATTATATTATATATTAGTTTATTAGTCAAATTAATTAATTTGAAAAAAAAATACTCTAAAATAATTTAATTAGTTTCCTTAATCTCTCCAAGAAAATCAATTTGATCTTATAATGAAGGTAGTACTAAGAAATACCTAACAAAGTTTAATTTGAATAGCATGAAAAGAGATGTGGGGTGGTGGGAGAAGGAAGCTAATAAAAACCGAACATCGTAAAACTTTGATTGAAAGTTGTTCCTTTTTTTTTTTTTTTTTTCTTTTTCTTTTTTTTTTTATAAGAACGATGGCTAAAAGCCTTTAATACAAAAGCAGAATGACAAAACAAGGGGATTAACTCCCAAAACAAGGAGATTGCAACTTGTTCCTTGTTAGGGCACAAGGCTTCTATAAAGACCGCTGAAGAAAGAAAGGGAAGCATACCCCATGGCTGTGGTTCAGGCCCAGACAAAACACGACTCTTACTCAAAGATGTGGCCCAAAACTCTTATGGAAGTGAAGCCCGCTGTTGATTGGGCCCATTATCCCACATGGGCTTCAAATGGGTCAACCTTTTGACCCAAAAACAAGGGGCCTTGACTAACACGGCATGCAGGGCTTCTGGAAGGCACGGAAAGAAAGAAGCAAGGTCAACGAAGACCATTTCATCGGTCTTTAATTTTGAAAATGAGAAGGGCCTTAAATATTCAGTTATTCATAAGTCAATGTCGGACCTTCCAAGAAAGAGCTGATAATGTTTCAGGGACCCGTTCAAGATCCAATCTCAAAATTTCACAGTATCCCAACCCACATGACGTCACTTTACCCTTCAGTATATCGTGATGATCGATATTAAAGAAATAGAGGGGAGAACAATAAGGCTATGTATTTTACTCACATGGTGAATGTGCATCAAAGTTCAGTGATCATTAGTTCTTAATATAGTATGACGTAAACCACAAGGAGATTAAAATAAAGAAGGCTCAATTTAATCGTGCTTGGCTAATGCGTTGCATTGGCTGGTGTTGCAGTGGCGGTCATAATGAGATAGGCGAATTTTGCAAAGTGATCATTTTCCTTTTAATTTGACATGCCTTCCCTTATTTAATTAATTAAACCTCCCCTCAATCTTCTCCTCCCACTTTTGACTTCTCCAACCTTCCACAACCATCTCCTCTCCATTTCACAATAATATTCCTTTTATGTTTTTGTGCGATTCCAAAATTATTGGTACTACCATTCAGTATTTTTAGGCAATACTTCATTCTTGTCCACTCAATGAGCCCCTACTGTGGATGATGAGTTTCATAACCAAGGATATCTATAAAGAGTGATAAATATTTTAGACATTTCATACTTCATAGAAAGTCTTATAAATAACAGTAGAATGATGGTAAAAATCTTATAGGAAATTAAAGGCCTTGTGACAACCAGCATAGCATAATAGTATGTGAAAGAGTAGGGATTACACTCTTATTCTAAGTTTGGATTGACAAAAACCGATCTGACAACCTATCAACCGTCATGCCAATTTTGAGAAAGTATTCTTTTTGGAGACAGCGCCAGAGTGAACATCGCTCGCAATTTGGCGATTCAAGTGGGCACCCAAAGATTACCATGTATGAATCTAGAATGGATCATTCTGGTTCATCTGTGGCCAGCAATTGGCTCATCTATGGCCAACAATATTGTAATATCTGCTGGATCATCAAATCGGGGTTCTCACCCGAGTTGGACGAAATATCCATGCTATCGACGAGCTTGGGTTGGTGTGTCGTATTCTTTTTTTAAAAAAAAAAAAAAAAAAAAAAGGGGCAACATGAACATGATGGAATCTTCGAAACCCATCATGTTTATCCGACCTTGTCCACCTTCAATACCTTTTAACTTCTCAAGATGTTAAAATGCAGGATCTTTGCCTCATTGTGTGTGGATTCCACTACTTCATTTTCTCTTCGTGGTTGGATACACTCTTACGTAAACTTGTGAAATTCTTCTGAGAACTTGTGAAAATCTTATATGAACTTATTTTGAAAACCTTATTCGAGCTCTTAAAACCCTTTTCATAATTGAGTTTTAATTTGCAAGTTGTGAAATTTTTATAAAACTTGTGAAAACCTTATTCAAACTATGAACCCTTTACCATAGCTTGTCAAACCCTCATCATAATTGAATTTTGATTTGTAAGTTGTAAAAACCTTATATGAACTTATGAAATTCTTTCCAAATTTTATGTAAACTTATCCGAACTTATGAAAACTCTTATTAAATCTTGTTAATTTTTTTTCAACATTGAAATTTTTTAAGAAAAACCTCTATCAAAACATGTGAAAGCCCTTATCAAATATTGTGAATTTTGATTTACAACTTGTGAAATTCTTATAAGAACTTGTAAAAGCTATCAAAAAATTTCTATAAGAACTTATGAAACCCTTTTCAAATCTTGTGAAAATTTGTAACTTATGAGATCATAAGTCGAAAAAATCATCTTCTCGAAAATCTAGATCTTCCTCAGGGATTGTGTCAAGCTTGAGAGTATTAGAAGACATCCGAGGGAATTCAAGAAGTGAACGTATCACCTCCAACAAAATCTTCAAGCCCCTTCTTCTTCTTCTTCTTTGTTGGTAGAGGAGGCCGCTATTGTCTTTCATCATTACTAGAGGAGGCCAAGGCTACCATTGTCATTGTTAAAGGAGGTTGTCTTAGCCACCATTGCTAACCTCTCTGCATGGAAGCCAAAGAAGGGGAGAGAGAGATAGGAGGACAAAAGAAAATAAAAATGAGATTTAATGAGGGCATTTGTGCCATTTCTTTTAAATTTTTAAAAAGACAAATCAAGTATTGATACTTCTCTAGATTTAATGAGGGCATTTGTGGCATTTGTTATTAATCAAATCCTGATCACGTACGTACGTACAGTAAGGGCAGTCCCGTTGTGATATACTATAGCAAGAACAAGATAGAAAAATTAGAGTAAAAAAACATATACATAATGTTGGGTTAGAAAAATAAGAATTGTTGGTGAATATGTACTGCTCTAAAACAGGCAACATAAATGTTATGCTCTGTTTTCTTTTTCGTGTATTGACATATGATGATATGGATGGAGAATGAAGATGGGGATGACAGAGTACTAGTGAGAGAAGTTAACGAATGGATAATTAATGTGGTTATTAACTGAGTAATTAAGATTCACAGAAATTGGTGGAATTGGGAGGACAAGGAAGAGGGTGAGAATAGAGAAGCAGGCAAGCAGGCATTGTAATGAAATGAAGGAGTATGTATACGTGAAGTGGACACGCACAGCGTAAGAGATTAATGTTTCATTTCATATATATAGATGATGTGTGTGTGAAATTAAATGAGAATCCAATTCAATCGGTGGCTTCTTCAACACCCCAACATCCAATGGAATCTTCATTCATTCATTCACACACCGCGTTTCTCTGTCTTCCACTGTTATATTCTTCAACTTGAGGCTCAAGTCATGACGTCACCCACCCCAAATTCTAAATACATTCTGCTCATAGTATATATATAATTATTTCGGGATTTCACTATTTAAGGCCGTCACTAGTTTGAATGAGTCCAACGTTTGTGGACATAATAATCTTATTTTTAATTTTTAATTATACAATGCCTGCTAATTAATATCCGTGTCAGCCATGACTTCATTATATTCGCTGCCATCAGTGAATTACGACATGATCGATGAGGGAGGAAGCGGTCAAGACTTGATATATGTACGAGTTTATTATACAAAGAGCGGAAGCAGCAGCAGTGTATATATATGTAAATGAATTTATTTTTACCAACAAGGTTGGGTATCATAACGGAAAGGATTAATCCATTATATGGTGACAAATTCAAATTCAAATTGAAAGACCTGCATTTATTAGTGTCTGAAATATCTACAACATGATTGCTTCCAGTATAATATAATGATACTTTTATTTAGCAAAAAATAAATAATTTACTTTTATTTTTCAATTTTTTTCTGACCGTCACTTTCATTTCAAGTCGTTGGGTCATGCTTTGAAGGGATCAAAGTTCGAAAAATCTGATAAAAACGAGTGGATATTATATAGTCGACGATTCTAGGTAATTTATTTTTTTGTTGATGCAATTCTCAACTTGTGAACTTGCCATACTAATCCCAAAATAGAAGCAGCTGTACAATGGAATCGGAGATTGGAAGAAGGAGAAATCAATGGAGAGGGGGGCCCACCCACTCTCTAGTCTCCTCCGTCCCTCCATACATTCTGATTCTGTGACTACTGAGAGAGCCCATATATTCACCCCAACACCACTTCTCTCTGTCTCTCCACTTTCTTCTCTTCAACCACCGTCGTCATCATGCCTCCCCTCCTCCTCCTCCTCCTCCTCCTCCTCCTCCTTCCTCCTCCATTCCCTCTGGCCTGCGCCCAGGTCGGCAACACCGGTCCCAACGGCTCTTACTACAACTCCTACAGCCCCTCCCTCGCCATCATCATCGTCATTTTAGTCGTCGCCCTCTTCCTCGCCGGCCTCTTCTCCATCTATATCCGCCAATGCGGCCGATCCTCCACCACCTCCCTCCCCAACATCACCGCTCGCTCCAGACGTCAGCCTCGGGGTCTTGATGCCGCCGTCATCAACTCTTTCCCCACTCTTGACTACTCCGCCGTTAAGATTCACAAGATTGGAAAAGGTTCCCTGGAATGCGCCGTCTGCTTGAACGAGTTCGACGAGTCCGAAACACTCCGCCTCATCCCCAAGTGCGACCACGTCTTCCATCCCGATTGCATTGACGAGTGGTTGGCCTCCCACACCACCTGCCCCGTTTGCAGAGCCGACCTCACCTCTCAGCCGGCAGACTCCGTTCATCCGCTTCCTGTGCCTGACTCTCACGCTGATATCGAATCCCAAAATGACGCTCCGGGACGTGAAGCCGCCCAGCTCAACGTCACGGGTTTCAATCAGAAGCTGAACCGAAGCCGTAGTCAGAAGGTATGGTGGGCGAGGTCTCACTCCACTGGGCACTCGCTGCCCCAGCCGGGGGAAAACACCGACAGGTACACGCTGAGGCTGCCGGCTGACGTCAGGAATCAGCTGCTAAATCAGAAATTTCATAGGGCCACAAGCTTGGTAGTATTGCCCAGGGAGAGTAGTTCGAGGAGGGGGTATCGAACCGGAGGTGAGGGTAGTGGCGGTGGAAGGTTTTCGAAGCGACTGAGCCGCGGCTTTAAATCAGACCGATGGGTCTTCACGATGGCGCCGCCCTTCTTGGTGAGGGCATCGTCACTCAGGTCTCCGAAGGTTGCAAGTAACAGTACAGCGGTTGAAGAGACCTACTCCGACCCCATCATGCCACCACCGGCGGGGGGCTCGTCCCGGCCTCCGGTTTAGTAATTCCTATTGCAATGAGTTTAGATTTATTACACGGGTGCAGTCGTAGTAGTGCAAAAGATGGAGACCTGCCTCCTGCAAGAACATGTTGTAAATTCACCTAGTTTTGTTCTTAGCCACGACCACGATTCCCATTCACTTCTGGATCGCTGGGCTTATTTGATCAGAATAATGTAATTAATCTGAAGAGGTAATGTTTAATATGGGCATTGACCTTTGAACCCAGCCACGAACAGGGCACCATGATAATTTAGAAATTGACACCATAATATTAATTTTTAATTTGGCGTACGTGTTGGCCCGATTATAGTAATAGCATAGAAGTAGTTTTTCCAAAACTTTTTTTAATGCATGTTTGGCTCCATTGGACTCTTGAAAGCTACCCAAAACATCTGTGACATTATCTCTATATTATGTATGAATTCATAAATTAGACAAATTAATTTAAGAAGACCGGATAAGTATTACAATTTAAATTAGCTGAAGAAGTGGACTGAAGAAACCATTCATTCAAATCCAGAGAAAAAATTTGTATCTCGAAAGGTTGAACAACAAGGCAAGAATGCATGGGACAGATAAACTAAAAATCTTGGTAGACTTTTCTTTTTATTTTAATATTCTTAAACCAGTTTTATCCCTTGGACCTTTGAAGTGTTTATATCAAATTTTAATTAGTTTAAATTTATTTTTGTGTTTCTTTGTTATTTGATAGTATAATATATATTGTTATAAAATGGTAAATCTATTGATCCAATTGTGGCAATAGTAATAATATATTTGGTCAAAAAAATTGTGGGAATAGTAGGTGGAGAGAAAAATTAAAAGGGGATATTTTTCAGAAAGTTAAGAAAACAAAATTAACGTTTGTATTATTGGGAATAAAAGGATGGAATCACCCGATTCAGCGTACAGACAAGAAACGGAATAGCGTAAGAAGTAAGGAGCTTGACGGTGTCCGTTGCCACCAATCAACTTGTGATGAAGCCTTTGCCTTTCATGCAGTGTCCTTTCCCGCACGAAGCTTCCCTCAACAAGTTAACCCCACGTACACCACCATTGAAATAAAGCACCAAGTTTAACGGTTCCTGTTATGATATGATGAATGCCCCTTGACGCTGGGATAATGATTTCTAATGATTTGTTGGACGATAATGTCAAAGCACACTTTATTCCTACGCGTTTCTCTAGTTATTTGACGCCATTCCTTCAGTTTTGTTTTCTTTGCTTGATATTTGAACACACTCGCACTCACAGACCTCTGAGATTCTGCTCCTCCCAACTTTTTATCACAATCGAAAACGTACAACCATATTGATATGACTTGTTGGAATTGATCCTCTTGTGCTTTTCTGCTTTTTGGTTCATCACTCGCCGTCAGCCCCATACAAGGGATCCAAAACCATCAACTATATTCCTTTGTCCCCTTCACTTGTCTTTAATTCAAAAGTGATTCCACTACATACCACCTTTCACCACCATACGCAAATATGTTGGTTGGACTCAGCTATCACTTCTTTCATCTCCGTCAAAATTGATTCGCATCAACTCACCTCCTACACTTCATTATTCTGTTACCTCGCAGCCGAGTTAATTCCTTATAACAAATTAAGCAATTTTACCATGGACTCCCTCTCTCTTTCTCTCTCTATACATAAATATATATTTATATGCATGGACAATGGAACAGTTCATTAAAAAATAATAATAAGGGTTCTGGAATCGAGAAAACCTGCCAGAAGAATGCAAATGATTGTGATTTACACACATATATTTGAATTATCTATCCATATATTATTGCAGACAGGAACAAGAAGAAGCACATGTATCTGCTTCTGGCGCTGGTGCTTCACTAATGAACTGGACTTGATGGTTGTCCCTGAAGTTTTAATTTGGGGAAGTAAATGAAGATGCATTTCTGTTCCTCACAAGTGGTATTAGCGACTGCACCACATCCGTCATAAGCGGCCTGTAATCTGCTTCCGGCTGTATGCACATGGCTGCAATTGCACCTATCTATTCACCAAAACCAGCATCACACAAAGCTACTAGCTAGTTAGTTGATGATCAAATATATATTAGTCTAAGTTGTTCTATGATAATGGTGATCATAAGTGCTAACCAAATTAAGCTGACCTGAATTAGATCCTTCTTCGAGCATTGTCCTCGCAGAACTGGGTCAACCATTTCCGCCAACTTTTCTCTGTTGGTTAACCTCGGAAGTGCCTAGTAATATTAACACATTATTAAACTTCAAAGTTATATACAAATAGCTGAAGATTTTATCGACATATATGTCCATACGTGCACATATATTGCATAACACCATTTTAATTTTTGATTATTCTGATTTGACTAACCCAAGAGACAAGAACATGTTCTCCAGGAGGTCTTTTGATATCAACCGGTACACGTCCAGTGAGCAACTCCAAGAGAACCACCCCGTAGCTATATACATCTGACTTGGTGGTAAGCTTCCCTGAACACGCATACCTAAGTCCATTCATCAACGAACCAACTTTTTAGAGAACATTACGGTCAAGAAATTCAATTAATTACAGGTTGTTTGATAGGGACTTGTTGGTGTGCATTGGCAGTGATTCTTTTCTTTTGACACAGAGTTAAGTGGAGAAGATAAGGAAAGGTGCATGTATAACATGAGAGTCACAATCACAGACTCACTCTGGAGCTATATATCCGGTGGTCCCCAGGGCCCGGATGGAAATCTGAGCGTTGATCTTGGCTCGAAGGTTGTGATCCAGTAGAACGTTGTGGGAATTGAAGTCACGATGGATCACCGGTGGGACAGCATGTTCATGGAGGAATTCAAGAGCTCTGGCACAATCAAGGGCTATCCTCAAGAGGGTCCACCAATTCAAGGGCTTAGCTGAGTGGAGATGCTGATGCAGAGTTCCATTTGGAATGAACTCGAATACGAGTAACCTGTGTTGCTGGTCTGCACTATACCCAAGCAACTCCACCAAATATGGACAGTGCAGGCGGCTCAGCATATCCACCTCCAATCACAAGTAACAAGAAACAAGAAATTTGTCAGCTGACAACTTTAACCCATTAGGGACTCCCATATCCAAATTATCTCTTGGTCCTCAAAACTCCATAATTCATTTGTCTACTCTTACACTATATTTTTTAATATCTAAGAAAAGAACGAGAATCTCATGATGAATATATGAGAAGGTTATACAATGTACAAGTCCTTTCTCACTTTGGTTTTCACTTTTGACACCTCATCTTCTCAGATACCTTAATCAATCAGCAGCCTTCGCTCAAGAGAGACGAATATAAAGGGTATTTTTGAAGAACAGACAGAATCAATATGATTCGCTTAAGAAAGACAAAAATGATACTCCTCTCCGGTCCTAATTATAATAATACTTTTGTAATGTAAATTGTATTATAAAAGTGTTTTTATAATTAAGACCGGAGGTATTTGTTTTGAAGAACCAAATGCCGGAAAAGAGGACAACATATTTATAGACAGAAAGAAAGCAAGAGAGAACAAGAACATGAACATTAAATAGAAGAACGAAGAAGAGGTTGAAATGATTAAATACCTGAATTCGGAAGGCACGCTCCCCCTGCCTACCTTGCTTTCGCAGCAGCTTGACTGCAGCAAGAGTGCCGTCACTCAAGACTCCTCTGTAAAACGAACCAGAGCCTCCTTTTCCAATCACATTTGCTTCATTGAATCCTCGTGTAGCCTCTTGTAGCTCCCTGTACGTAAACACTTGCACTCCTCTTACTTTATAGGACCCTCCTGCCCTGCTCATGCTCATACTACCCCCACTAAGACACCCTCCCTTCACACCTGCAATTCAACCCTTCATTTTAATGTTCTAATTAAAATCAAATGATAACATATATTTACACACAAGTTAATAACCTGGACTAGAGCCCAAGTTCATTGTGGCCGCAGCCATGAACCTGCAACTCGTGTCATCAAGTGCCGTGCTGTTTCTGTTATCATTCTTGGGTGAGCATTTCTGCCGACGAAGCATGAACATGATCAAAAAAATGATAAAGATGAGCACCAATCCGGAGGCCAGAGCCACGATGATGATGAGAATGGTTTCGGATGAAAAATTAGCATGATGGTTCTGATTTTGTGGACTTATGTGGCGGTTATGAGGCTGCATGGTATCCACTGTAGTATTGGCTTCCATCATCACACACGCACACAGAGGAAACCAGGAGGGAAGATGTGAGGTTGTTTTGGTTGAAGTAGTGGAGATATACGTGAGAGAGAGTGATGTGGGTTCGGTATAAGTAAAACAACGGGGAAGCATTTAATTTAATTACTAGTTGATTTATGATCTTCTCCTTTGCCTTCCTATGATTAATGAGGTCATTTCTTTATCTCTGCCCCGTGAATAATTTGGTCCAGTGGTTTTGTAATTTGTGCGCTACACATGCGTCCCTGGTTTCCGAAACGTCTCTTTCTGTTTCTGTATATTGTTAGCTTCTGGGGCCATTGGATTTCAATCATCATGCCCTCCCATCTAATCATTTCCTGATTATAGATGATCTACTAAACCCGCCCTGCCGGGCCTATCCATATAAATATCATTCGTGTCGTTTTTCCCATTCTTGGTTCAAGATTAAGATCGTTGTAATGTTAAAGATCTGGCACATGTGACATCTCACAACAAGACATGTATCGGCCTTAACCCAAAGAAGGGCTGAAATTAGAGCCTAAGTAAACGGGCAAAGGCTTTGCCCAAGTTGGTTAATTTACTTCTCTCCCACTTCTATTTTCATACCACACATTTATTTGCTTCGGTAATCTGAACTGGGGACAATTTGACTAGCTTCCACGTACTAATCAAAGAAATTCATGTTGAGTAAGCGTTAACTAACTCCGGCCACATTTGTTGTCGCATGCATTCAACAAATTAATTTGGAGTGGAATAACGTGCAAAAGACAATACAGATAATGGCATCGTGATAATGATATATTATTCTGAAGACAAATTAGAACGAGAAGAAGAGACTATGATTCATCACGCGCGCAAGAGTTGGACTAGAATTGAAAACAGCTAGAACTGTGAAGTCAGTATCAAAGTAAGCTGTTGGTCACACGAGTCACATGAGTGAGAGTAGGTAGATACAATGGGAACAAGCATTTAATTGGGGAAGGACCAGGTCAACAGAATAGTGGATTCTTTATGATGTGTAATAATCAATGTCAGAGGTAAACTTGACTTTCAATGAAGACACTCCCAGCCACTGTGATGCATCGTAGTTTCGGACTCACTCTGTTCCAATGAAATTTGATATTTTTACTGTGGGTGCAACTCCGATAACTAAACCGGCCCAACCTCATGTGACAAACGCTCTCTTTCAAAGCCTACAAACAATGAGCCCACCTGGCTAAATGTTTTGGTGATTGAAAATTGAAGTGGGATCGATCTTTTAAATCTTGAAAATGGAGTGCGCCACGGGTATCCTTTAAATCACAATTTATTTTCTTTTCTGGAAGCACGAATTTTCTTCGGAGGGGCCAGTGCTCATTTCTTCTTTATGCTCTTTTTCCCTTTTATCGGGAGATTCTTTCGTCATTGGGCTTCCTTGATAAGACGTTGTGGGCACTACACTTGTTCATAAACAACGATTTCTCAGCTTGCGTACGTAGTATGATATAAATCATGTGATGTTGAGTTCTATTTGGCCCTGATACTTCTACCCCTGGCTGCTGGTCACTTCTATTCTCAGCCAACAAAAGAACTTTAGTCTAGCCAAGCATCATATACAATTTACTCGTATATCCTTAGCTTGTATATTTTGAAGCTGATTCCTGAAATTAATTGCATGCAGGCATCTTCTTGCCATGGCGAAACTTGTTTGATGTGTTTCTTCCACGTTCTAACTATATATAGCTGAATGGCCTTCCTTAATCAGCCTTAGGCTTCTGCTGCCTTCTACTCGTTTCCATGTGTCCTAATTATTCGTTCTGTATTGTGGATGGCCCTATTCTGGATCTGTTGATTTGCGCTATAATCGAGGCTTTTGACGCGACTAGAGGCCATCCTGAACGAGAGAGAGGTATGTTTCTGGTGTTGAATCCATCAAGTCTCTAGTGTTGTTCATTTCTATACAATGACAATTGCACAAGCACGGGAATATTTCTGATATCTTTTGTATTGCCGCCTGTCAATTCCACGGGGTGTATATAAGAGCATGCAGATGTTAATAATGTAAAACCAAAGATGAAGATCAATGGATGTTATGTGTATAGGCAGCTCGTTAGCATGATTTTTCGTGTCCATTTTGAGTCCCTGTTTTATCATGGCTAGCTCTGGGGGTAGTGAGTATGGGATAATAGTGGTGCACATCCAACCACTTGACCTAACCAAAATGCATTGTTGGTGTTTCATGCCAAAACAACATAATCTTAATATTCACTGGATATGATTCTGTACGTTTTGGAGCGCCTGAATCCACTGTCACTCTGGGTGTATGGGTACAGGGTCACTGACAATTGACAAATGATCCAGAAATATTTGATTACTCTGGAAGCGGCCTCCAATCTTAATTCCCCTGCCTCTCTCTTTTTTTCCTTCCCCCCTTAATTGTGTTTTTTTTTAAGGAAAAAAAAAATTACTTACACTTGTTTTCCCAACTCTATCCAGGGCATGTTATTTGCAGATGATGAAGGAAAATCGAGTTATATTTGGAAATTTTAATCCCAAACAAGGCATTTATATTAAAAAATATAATTCTTATAACTGTTTGATTCAATATTCACCACCAACCCAAGAGCTCGGGGCTACTCTGAAAATTAGGCACACACTCTAATCGGGAATGCTGTGACTGAAATAAACCATAAAAAATGATGCCTTGAAATAATGGAAGCCCAGGGCTGAGGGCCCGAGTCATGTACATATGAAAATTATCGATTAATTAAGTGCTGAACGGGGACATGATGGCACTGGATAAACTAATCTTGTCGGGGTGCACATTTTTTACCGAGTCAACGGAATGGGAAACCGAAACTTACTAGATTTGCCACTCCTAATTTGTCGGTGGACATTATATACGCCGGGTCATGTATGTAGCGGCAAGCTTTAACTTTATAGTGCCCCATTAAGAAAATGGGACAGAAACGTGGATTCATCCATCTGTCTGGGGATTTTCAAAAAGAGATGCAGGATAGGTTATGTTAAGAAACCGGGACGGTCTTAGGGCGAAAAAGAAAGACAGGAACAGTAAAAGGTAAAGTTGAGATGCCCGGGGTGGCATCGTGGTTAGAGAAAGCAGTGTGGAGAGAAGAAAAGCGAGAGTCAAACAGAGAAAGAGCAGGAGCATCAATTAATTTGGATGTCGTTGTTGTGTTGGTAGTACTTTTAAACATGAGAGTTGAAAGGATAAGTGAGCCATGGTGTCGCCCCCAGAGTCACAGAGTCCGAGAAAGGGAAAGGAGCGAGACAGACAGGGGATATGGGGATGTGAAGTTAGAGTATGAGGAACGAATCCCGTCAGCATTTGGGAATATTTTAGTCAGAAAAGCCAAGGTTCTAGTCCAAAAGCAGCCACTTTCGAATCCAGTGCAGATTGTTGCGTTGCACTATCATTCAATGCCTCCAGCTCTGATCTGACTGTAACCAACAGCAATGTTACTAGAAAGAAACAAGGCCTTCTACATATGGGTTGGGCCAACAATCCGATCAAACTTGCACCCGACCCACAAGGAGGGCATGCGCAGGGAATTGACGAGATGGGGCCACCGAAAGCTGAGGTGGGTGTGGGTGAAGTGAGTGATTATTTATTAATTTCAGAGAGACAGCGAGTGACGAGTGGTCAAATCAGGGAGCGCACAAGGCAGTTAAAGACTGAAGCTTGTGTCGCCCCCATCACATCCACATACCCACAGCTAAATTTCCACTCTGACACTCATGTCCACCAACTTTTAACTTGACATGCGTTTCTCCAATGACTCTGCTTTGGATCCGAAGGAATAGCTGTGTCTCGGATCAGATCGTCTCTCCGTCAAGTGACATTAGTCTAATTCTATCTCGATTTTCTTTTGATTATATGCAAGAAATGGTTCCACTTTATGCAAGAGTACGAGTTCATTTGATTCAAGAGAGTCTTGCATTAAAAGTTAGTACACAACTCCCTCGTGAGAGACCTGACCAACGAAACAGTATTGCATTAAAATACGAAAAAGTAAATGGTCTCATGTGAATGAGAATGAGGAGTGTGAGCTTTGGGGGATAACGGAGAGCGGACATTGTACTTCTCAATTTGACTGACTTCGTTAAAACATTCATGCTGTGTTGGGTTTCTTTCAACATTTATCATAATTTTTAAATCATATTTGCCTAATAAATTTAAAAGATTACAATGAAATGAAATAAATAATTGTCTTGATTTATGTAAATAAACATTTTTCTAATATCAAAAAATGATTACAAACACGCATTTCGTATCGTATATTAGTATATTACCCGTCCATTCTTAATTCCGACAAGATGAAAAAAAGAAACAAAAAGAAAAGAGGGGGATGTGTTTGAACTTTGAAATGCATTTATGTGTGGTGAATTGATGAGCGTTGTAGGGACGTGAGAGAGTGGGTGACATTGATGCTCGGACTTGATGTGTGCCATTTCAGTGTAATTAACTGAACCTGACATGAAAAAGCAACTCTCATGTTATCTTACTTGCCATTTATTTTTGTGAATGTTGATTGAATTCTTGGCCTCAACATCACATTTCATTCCAAGTTGTAACTTGTACATTTATACTGCTCCCCTTGCCCCATCTTCTCTCTTTCTTCACGCAATGCTTCGTTCAACTATCGCCTATTACTAGCAGTTGCATTTCAGTTCCACAAACCTTTTCTGAACAATCTCACCGGTTTCGATGCTGTGGCTGGAAACCAAAAAAAAAAAAAAAAAAAAAAAAACGCTCTATTTACCTTTTAATAATACCTGGGTCTGTTCCGTAATGCATCAGATTGGCGTGTCATTGCTTGTTATTTCACATTACTTCAGCATTACCTGTCCTCTATTATGACTTATGAGTGCTCGCTAATATATATTGTGCTTTTGATTATTTGCAACGCCGCGTCATCAATTGCGAAATCATAAATACTTTGTTTAATCATTAGATACAAAATACAAGCACTTTTTTTCGATGAAACATTAATAAATGGGTTTAATGTTTTTCTTTTTATGGCTGACATTTTTTTTTTCTTCACTCACATATAAAAGTAAATAGGTTTTATTAATATTTTTTTTTCTTCTCTTTATAATGAGATTCACTCACTTATATGTGAGTGTGGCGGAAAAAAAAAAATGTCTACACTAAAAGTAAAAACACTAAACCCTTAATAAATACTCCCTCCAATCCTAATTATAAGAGCTAGTTAACTTTTTTGAGCGATTAAGGAAGTTAATTAAATTACTTTATAGTATTTGTATTTTCATTTTTTTCTTCAAACTAATTGATTTGACTAATAAACAACATATAATTTAAAGATTCACAATATATAAAATGATTAAGTAACTTATTTAGCTTTCTTAATTTCTTTAAAAAAAAGTCAACTAGCTCTTATAATTAGGATCAGAGGTAGTACTATCATCGGTCCTAATTATAACACCTATTTGACTTTTTTTTAGAGATTAAGGAAGCTAAATAAGATATTTAATCATTTTATATGTTGTGTATCCTTAAATTATATATTACTTTATTAGTAAAACTGAATAGTTTGAAAAAATATATAAAAATACTCTAAAGTAATTTAACTAACTTCTTTAATCTTTTTTTTTAAAAGTTAACTAGATTTTATAATTAGGCAAAATACTACACCCACTATGACTGCAATCTGCATCCATTAAAAATGAGTTTTTAAAAGTCAGCAATCATGTCAATCCTCCCAGTGGAAAATTTTATGGTTCGTTCGCAATAATGAGTCCTCAACCTCACATATTGGTCTGATGGATAAGGCCCTGTTTGATTCTTCAAATTGTTTTTACCGAAATAATCATAAAAGAAATATGAAAGGGGATGAGAATGAAACTGTGATGAAACCATACGGTATCCTGGCATAAATGCGTCATAAAATAAATAGTGAATATTTATTATTATTTATTTCAATTTGGTTGCATGAAATGGATCTGACACCTTAATATAAAATATTTGTTCTAATTAAATTTCTAACGCTCTGTTTTGCTTGAAAAGGAAAAGGCACTTCAGAATTGTTCATGCTTTTTTTTTCCGAGCAGTGTTTAATCTTACATATATAATTCAACTAAAAATACAAGATTATGGTCTTATTTATAAGACACTTTTAACATGCTTCACATAATTTTTTTTTTTTAATTTCATTAACTTTACTTTAAAAATTAACAACTTCTCATCTTTACCCTTATTTAACTACACATTTACTAAAAAATAACAATATACATGATAATAAGTAAATGTTATAATTTTATATTCACATAAAAAATTAAATGTGCTGCTTTAAAAATAGAATAAGAAAATTTCTCACTCTATCTTATAGGACTAGAGGAGTATATAAAAGTATAAAACATTCAGTAAGACATCTATGTTAAGCGCATAGCATTTTGTAATGGTAAATCCCACATCAAAGAGTCAAAGCCGAGGGCGCGCCTTTGACCAACACTCTCGCCACTGACCCACGGATCCGGTTTCTCTCTTATCACTCCTTCTACCTATCCCTCACGACTCTCAATCACGACAGTCGAAATCTTGATCCAAGTGCAGAACATTTTTAAAAAACCACGCGCGATAATCTTTACGCGGTTTTTTTTCTTTTTAAAAATATTCTCGGGCCCTTGATCAAGATTTCAACGATCGTGATCTCGACCATGAGAGATGATGAGGGAGGTGATAAGGAGAGAATCCTCTCCGCTGACCCACTCACCCACCGTATGTGTGGCAACTCAATGGATATTTATTTGGAAAAATGCATATCAGGGCCCTTTTAATAGAAACAATCATAAAAAAGGCCTAAAGATTATGAAAATCCTAAAAAAGGTCACAAGGGTCTTTTCTGGTATAAATTCATTAAAAGTTAGTTGTTAACGGGGCTGATATAGTTGTTAACTGGGGCTGATATAGTTGTTAATGTGACTAATTTAGTTGTTAAAATATTGTTGTTAATATATGGTGATTTAGTTGTTAACGATATTGATTTAGTTGTTAATGAGACTGATTTAGTTATTAACGTTTTAATGAATTCACACCAGAAAAACTTTGTGACCTTTTTTGGGATTTTCAAAATCTTTGGACTTTTTTTGGGATTTTTTTTGTTAAAAAGGCCCTCATATAGATTTTCCTTATTTATTTTTTTGCTTCATATCTGTATAAATCATACTCTTTAAATTTAAATGTACACTACTTATTACATGTCGTTAAATTGAGTTAGTTTATACATATTTTTTCAGGAAGAAGCACGAAGAAAAACAAAAGGCAAAGCTGATGGCAATTTTTTCATACTCATTTATCTAGACACGTGGATTTATACGCAACAAGGATGATACAAATAGTATTACATATATCGTTATATGATGGTTATTAACTATCACATATCACAATTCTGAACCGTCATATATGCAAGCGTTTTAAAAGCTTGGCACATATATATTACCGTTCCAAATCGTTATTTATATTAAACATATTATAACGGTTATTTATTAACAACCACGAACATTCATTGTAAAATGCCTACATTTGTGACGATTGTTTACTCATAACCATAAAGAGTCAAATTATTATTATTTTCAAACTTTTTTGGTTTACATTGTCCTAACGATTAATTATTTTTATTTTTTTTAAAAAAACATTAATGATTTTCAATCATTACCATTACTACCATCTTCCTCTTCTTACCCCTTCCCTCACTCAGCACATCATCGATGTCTGAGGAAGGAGATGAAGGGTTTGAATAAAAGTGATTATATACAACTTGATTGTAATGAAGGATGAGGTCTAACTTCCCGCTTAGACTGTGAACGTGTCTAGCGAGATGCCTTATGAAGCAGTTAAGGCTGACTAACATCTGCTACAAAGCCTCCATTTGAGGAGGAGGAGGAGGAGGTAATAATGGTGGAGGAGGTGGTGCTAGTGGAGGATGGGGTGATGATGAGGAGGAGGAGGAGAGCAAATGGAAAGAGCTTTTCGGCATCCGATCATAATGAGAGTGAGAAAAACGAGGTTATGAAAATATGCTATTTAGAAAAGTATTGAGAATAAAAGAAATGGGTACTTTGTCATTAAGTATTTAATTGAGGAGAATTGATACTTGATGTTGGATTGAACGAGGCTTTGAAAAAGTGTTTTTTAGACTTGTTCTTTACGTGACGGTTGTTTATCGTAAAATTTCGTTTTTGTCGTTCAAACTTTATGGTATAAAAATGTAATCATTATGTTTTTGTTTTCACTGATGTAAAGTTGGAAGACGAATCGTTTGTTAATGTTATAGGACGGTTATTTCAAAAGAACCACCACTTTTGTCACTAAATAAACAATGGTTATTAACTACAACCATTATTTTTTTGTTTCGTGAATTCTGTCTCACAATACATGAAAGTGTACACAATTAACTATTTTTTTAAGCGTTACATATCCTTGCATGTAACTTCCGGTCTTGGCATACATAACGTTTATTAGCTATAACCTATATGTATTACGCGCATGGTTATCAAAACCGGACCAGACCGGCCGGTTCTGACCGGGAACCGTCCAACCGGACCTGGAACTGATCCGGTCCAGCTCAGAAACCAGGGTTAAGCCCATAACCGGGGCTAACCCGGTGGAACCGGTAGGAACCAAGGAAACCCGGCCTAACCCGCCGGGCTGACTAGTCTGATTATTATTTTTTTATTTGTTCCCTAAAAGCCAAAACGATGAAAGGTCAAAGCCCCAAAGGTGCATATATTTTTTTAAAAAAAAAATTAGCTGCAGCCCAAACCAAAGACGACAAACAAACTTTTTGGCTTTTTTGAGTTTTCTTCTCTCCAAATCAAAAATCAAACTTAAAGGTTGAACCTTGGCGATTGCTCTGTTCTTTTATACTCTACTCCCGCCTTGCCGATAAGCTTCAAGGTGCTCAGTTCAGGCGAAATTGTCGTCATCGTGGATGAAAGGTCAGACCTTTTATGCCTTCTGTTAGTATTTAGGTGTCCTAGAGACAATCTATAAGGACATATCAGCACCTATTTCTACGTCGTAGTATTTCATTATTAATAAGTGAGCATATTTTATCTTTATCATATTTATGTCTCAACTTATTTAAAAGTAAATATGTGTTTGAGGATAAAAGCCCTAAGAATAAAATATGTGTTAATCTCGAGGATCAATGATATAGATCATGATCATGAGGACTCGAGAACACTGTATATCTATTACCTAAAACTTGTTCCTAGTCTTGAATCATCGAGAAAGGGCATTGATGATCTTAATAAGACTAGTACGACATCATCTACTTGTATAGAGATATAAGGTAGGGACCTCATGGAATACAGGCATGGAGATGCCTTAGCTGATGTCGTGGGTAGATCTATTAGAGAATAGATAGTACCGAACAGACCCGCCAAGAGACTCCACAAAGATTCATTGTAGAGAGTATCATTGAATATGTAAAGTCTCTCATCGTTTGGTAGTACGGATCGTCCAGGACTTAAGGATGTCATCGAACACTATGTCCCAGGATTATACTTTGACTGTACAACTCTATCCACCTGAAAATGGGGAGAGCAGTGTACTCTTGGGTATAACTCGAATACATGAGTATAGATGGATATGATGAGAGGACTCACAATCTCCTACAAGGGATTAGTCATTCACAAGACCGGTAGAGCTTGGATAGCTTCTAATTAACTTGAGAGACTGTGCGCACAGCAAGTGATCATGAAGAGTCATGATCCGTTATAGAGTTAATATAAGAAGATTCCTAGTTTTGTAAAATAGCTACATTTAGTCAATTAAGAGAGATGATACTCTATCTTTGCTCTCGACTAAATGTGAATGACGATGTGAGGGATGATGCATGCACGGTATCCAAATATGAAAGGTAGATCACTTGATCAACTCAATTAGTTCTGGGGTCGCAGAGCATTACTAGTGTCTTATGAGGTCATTAAATAAATTGGATCCGTTAAAGAGGTTTTTAATTGGTCCAGGTTTATTTGTGTCAGTGACTGATTGGGCCTAATGGGTTACACACAAAAGGTTATTCCCGATTGTTTAAATTTAGCAAACTTGTAAAAGACATGGCTATCACCCAAGAGGGAGGTGAATTGGGTGAAGTATAAAACTTTAGAAACTTTGAAGAACTTTTCGCAACTTATTGAAATCAGTTTGAATGACAATAATAATTGATAAAGCAATAGTCAGTCATTCAAACATGTATGGACATTCAGATATATATGCTGGAAATATAAGAGATAAGCGAAGAGAATATGCAAACTGATTTATACTGGTTCGGCCCAATCCTTGACCTACGTCCAGTCCCCAAACTCCGCTTGAGTTTTTCAATCCACTAACTTCTTTCAACTTGATTACACGTTCTGTACTTGGAGTAATCCTCTCACTATGATTCACTCCCCCTTACAAACTATAATCAATACACTGCTTGATTACACACTCTGTACTCGAAGTAATCCTCTCACTAGGATTCACTCCCCCTTACAAGCTGTAATCAACACAATGTATGTCTCACTCAAGATCACCCAATCTTGAGTAACTCTCAGATAGAAAGATAATCTGTTTACAATAAATCTCCTCTCTCAGAAGTGAATAGATAAACACGGAAGATCAAATACAAATCACTTCACTCTCTAAGTTATCTAAACATGAAAAACAGAGTAAATTATGTAAAAAAGTGAGTATCGGCATGTTGGAAGTGTAGGCTTGTATCTCCCCTTTTTCTCTCCGAATCCGTCCTCTTTTATAGGTAGAGAACAATATATGATCGTTTATAACCGTTGCCCATAATGCACAAGGTTCAGGTTGAGCTTTGGTCTTCTTCTCTCTCTAGTTTTTGCTTGATCCAAATTGTGCAAATTGTTTAGACTTGACTTCGAAAATTAATCCGTTGGATTAGCAAATATTGTTGGATGTGGAAAGTCATCTTTAACTCTTTGTTGACGTGTGCGAAGGATTACCCAAAAGTACACAACTTTTCTGGGTTTTGCTTTTAAAGTGCTGACGTCACTTTTTGCTTTTGTTTTAAACCTTCACTAAACATCTTCTAAATCATCTGAAACTCACCAACAAAGTGATTGAACATATCTAGGAACATAGAAGAATGATAATGGAAAGTATTAAGATCAAACAAGAAAGTTTTACAAAATCGTCGAATTTGAATTTCAGATTCAATGATGTAAACTCGAGTTTGCATTTGATAGACTCGAGTTTCCTTTTGTGTCGAAGGTTGGATTTCTCTCTGCCTGAGCCAAACTCGTGTTTGTAACTTATAGACTCGAGTTTGCTATCCTTTCAGCTTAGAAGATGGTTTTGATCGAAGACAAATTTGAATTGAGAACTTGGAAAACTCGCGAACTCGAGTTTGCAACTTATAGACTCGAGTTTGATTTTGTCTTGAATAGCTCGATGCTCTTCGTATTATCTAAACTCGAGTTTCCAACTAATAGACTCGAGTTTGGTTATCTTTAAAACCAATCTTTGCTCTCTGTAACCTGCAAACTCGAGTTTGCTACTTATAGGCTCGAGTTTAGATGTTCTTCAGGACCCGGTTGCTCTCTGTCGAGCTAAACTCGAGTTTGTTCACTTCTAGGCTCGAGTTTGGATTTTTCTAAATGTTCATTTCTTCTCTCGGAACTCTCAAGCTCGAGTTTGTGATAAACTCGAGTTTGCAAGTTGTCTTGTGACTTGGTTGCTTCGACTTGGTATGGTCTCGAGTTTGCAACTTTGTCAACTTTCAAAGACCATATCTCCCTGGTCTGTACTCTGTGTTGGTCCGTTCAAAGCTTGTTTGAAAGCTATTTGAGTCTACTTTTATATGCCACTGATTTTAGATCAATTGGATTTGTAGATTGTGAGTTACACCCAAAACATTGAAGCTTGGTTTTCTATGTGGCGTGGATTTCTCTGTCAACTTCCACAATTCATAGCTCCTTGATATGAACTCCTTTGGGTTAGAATTATATATCAAAATGATGCATTGGGAGTCTAGTTTCATATGCCATTGGTTTCATCTCAATCCAATCTCTGATTTGTGAGATATCATCGAAATACCATACCTCGCCTGAGCTGAACGTGAAACAGAATGGAGCTGAAGTGCTGATGACCGCTGTAAACTCGAGTTTGCCTAGTCCAGAGACACCAAAAATGCTGAAGACACTTATTGGCTCCAGTTTGTAGTGGCTTTCTCGAGTTTGAAGTCCTAAACTCGAGTTTGCACTCAAACTCGAGTTTGCTCATATCGATAGGCAAATTATCGTTGAAGGTAGTAAACTTGAGTTTGATACTTGGAGACTCGAGTTTGCTCATCTCAATCCGATCTCTCGGTTTGTGAGATACCATCGAAATACCGGACCTTGCCCGAGCTGAACGTGAAACGAATGGAGTCAAGTGCGATGACCGTAAACTCGAGTTTGTACTTACGGGCTCGAGTTTGCCTAGTCTAGAGACACCAAAAATGCTGAAGACACTTATTGGCTCGAGTTTGTAGTGGCTTTCTCGAGTTTGAAGTCCTAAACTCGAGTTTGTACTCCTAAACTCAAGTTTGCTCATATCAGATAGGCAAATTATCGCAAGGTAGTAAACTCGAGTTTGATACTTGGAGACTCGAGTTTGCTCATCCAAAACCTCATTTTTGCTTGTTTTAACTACGAATTGAGTCATTCCAACTTCCATATGATCTTGGAGGCTTCTAGCTTCAATATAAGAACTTGAATAATTATATCTTCATTCCATTCAGCAAAGTTCTTCCTTCTTCTACCTCCCAACTTGATCATTCTTCACCATTTAGCTTGGACTCATCATTCTATGCAACGTCTACCTTCTTCAATATCTCTTCTTTTTCTTGAACTTGACATTTTCTCTAGTTTCTCCCTCCTGTAATCTCTTATCTCCTTCTTGATCTATAATTCAATTTGGACTAATCGACATTAAATATAGTAGTTAGTCAATGTAGGAGATAACTATATTACTCAATCTTTTTGCTTTTAATAATGACATCTATATAAGACCAAAAACTAATCATATCCAACAACTTATAATTGTTATTGGGCTTTATCAAGAGTAAAGGTGTAATTGGGTTGGAGTGAGACTCTAAACCCAATGAGGAGAAAATGGTATCATATATGGTATCCCCAGTGGGAAATCAGTTTCTCCACAAAAGGGCCCAAATGTGTTGGAAGACCCAATGAGGTCTTAGGCCAAGTTGAATTTGGAATTCGAATTTTGAATTGATGTTTGAAATTTAAATTCAAGAGGATAGGTTATAAAAGATAATTCTGAATTATCTAATATATATATATATATATTAAGATCCAATAATGATTGGATAAAGATAGGAGAAATAATAAGTTTGGATTGATTTAAAATGATTTTGAATTTTAGTTTAAGAGATGAATGTGATTCATCATCTCAAATTATTATTCATTTAAGATATGAATTCAATTCATTATGATTTGGATTTTCCAATTTAGGTTTGGATTGGGTCATTCTTGTGAACTTAAATTAGTTATGGATAAAATTGGAGTGCATTTTTTTGAAGGAAAAAAGAAAATAAATGTGATCCATCATCTTAAATTCAATCTATTAATCAAGATATGAATATGATTCATCATATTAAATTTAATCAATCAATTAGATGTAAATTTAATGTGACTTAGTTGATAAGTAGTGAACTTATTACCTAAAACCCTTTCTTAGTGTATAAGCTGAAAATTCCTAAGGCAATTAGGGCTAGGATTTTTTGGCCCACTAAGGCTATAAAAGGAGGAGGGTTGGACCTTTTTTTGATTATCCTTATGCTCTCTAAATTTAGGTCTTTACCAAAGGTTTAGAGAGAAAAAGGCATCATTCATTAAAGGGTAAGGTTTCAACCTTGTTCATCCTATCTTTAACCTAATCCTAAGAAATCATCATCTTCTTGAAAAAATCAAAACCCAAGGAAACTAAAACTCAACCTTGTCTTCGCCTAGCAAGCATTCAAGGAGTGGGAGGTTTCAAGAGAAGGAGTTCTCATTGCAATTGAGGGATAGCCGTGTGGATCAATGTTAGAGGACATCAATAACCTTGAAGTCTTTGAGTGATCTTAGGTAAATCTAATCTTCAATAATCATTTTATCAAATTATCCTAAACCCCAATAGTTGTTTTAACGTGTAATCCTAAAAATCATGAATATTATAAATTGTTATGAATTCTTATGGATACCGTAAAGAGTTACGGATTAATAGTTATTAACTAATTAATGTAATGAGTTAAAGTTAATAATTCATGAGGACCGTAAGGAGTTATGGGTTTCCGCAAGAATTAAACAAAATTTTTTTTTCAACCTCTTGAAACTTTGCATGAAAGTCGTGTAATAGGCAAAATTAACCATCATCTTCTTCACCTCTCGTCGGGTCCCGAGGCATTTTCGCGCCGTTCATCGTGGGTGGTCGGGATTTGTGGTTCTTCATCCCCCTCGTCGGCATTTGTTAAAGGTCGGACCTTTCGGTTCTTCTTCACCTCAACTACCAATGTGTGTTTAAGTGCCGTTCGCCATTCGTCATGGATGGGTAAACTCGCCATTAAAGCTTTTGGTGGTTGAGGCTTTGGGTCTTCAAACTCGTTCATCGCTATTCGCCATTCGTGACATTATAAATTTTGAGAATTTGTTTGTTGTGGTTGCCACTTGTAAAAGTTTCTATTTCATTACTATATTATCTATATTTTCTCTTTACATATTTTAATTGATGGTAGCGAGATGGTGGCCAAAATTGGGATGCAGTACACCATAAGCATCATTCTCATCAGGACATTGACCTTTTCTTGTCATTCAGTTAACTTTATATTAGATGATCCCACTTGTTCACATTTTATGTTATATATATATATTAGAATTTCATTGATATCATCATAAGGAACTGTTCCCCTGGATTCATATTGCATTTCTTATGTTTTTTTCTTCCCTCTAACTTGTATATTTTTTTATTTATGTATAATAGTTTTGTGTGCTTTGGATTACAGGAGGCCTCTGGTTCACAGGTTGCTTCAGCCACGACTACAAGTGAGTTTATGACAAGCGACAAATTTTAGTTTTTAACTGTCCACATCAGCAGCAACCCTTTTTGTATTGTAGATTATGATTTGTTTTGAACTGAGATGTCGATTTTTTTAAATTGCTGACATTGTATACTTCATAGTCCGATTGATCTACCTGTCCTTGATTTAAATTATATTGTGCCAATTTCTCTTGCTCACACACACACACACATATTTAAGGGTTAAAGTGCATTTTTACCAACAAACTATTATGAAAAGAGCATCTGACACAAATATTTATTAAGGGTATCTTAAATACTAGGGTGAAGGAGCAAAAATACACATAACCTTTTCCCCCAGGAGCGCCCAGCACCACGACCTTTCAATTGGAGCAAAAATACACACGACGTTACGTTTTGGGAGTGCCATTGGCACCACGGCGGTTAGTCAGTCAACCGTTAGTTGACCTCTGATTGGATGGAACGCGACGTGGCGCGGCCGCGATTGACACGCCGCGTGGGCGACATGGAATAAAAAAAAAAAAAAATAATTAAAAATAATTTCAAAAAATTAAAATAATTCGAAAAAAAAAAAATTTAAAAAATTATAATAAAATAAAATAAATTAGAAAAAAAATCAAAAAATGAGGAAAAAATTAAAATAATTAGAACAAAATTAAAATAATTAGAAATAAAATAAAATAAATTAGAAATAAAATCAAAAAATGAGGAAAAAATTAAAATAATAAGGAAAAAAAATAAAAAAATTAGAAAAAAATTCAAACAATTAGCAAAAAAATTAAAATAAATAGGAAAAAAATTCAAAAAATTAGGAAAAAATTCAAAAAATTAAAATAATTAGAAAGAAATTAAAATACCCCGCTAGTGGGCCCCACCACCGCCACCCTACCTCCCATCCTAATTATAAGACAACATTTGAGAGTTTGTTTTGATCCTAATTAATATACAACATTATAATTTTTGTCAATTTCTTTCTAAAAGATGCCTATTGATATAAATGAGGGATTATGTGAAATCATTAAGGTAGTTGAGGTACAAAATTTATATAAGGGCATTTTAGAAAAATAAGTAAAATCAACTAATTCGATCAAACACTTATGCATGCTGAGAGGATAAGAGAACCGTCCTTGCCGTCGACCCGGTGGTAAATTGGCCGGTGGGGCCCACTAGCGGGGTATTTTAATTTATTTTTAATTATTTGAATTTTTTCCTAATTTTTTGAATTTTTTTCTAATTATTTTAACTTTTTTCCTAATTGTTTGAATTTTTTTTCTAATTATTTTATTTTTTTCCTAATTATTTCAATTTTTTCCTCATTTTTTGATTTTTTTTCTAATTTCTTTTATTTTTTCCCTCATTTTTTGATTTTTTTTCTAATTTCTTTTATTTATTTTTTAATTTTTTTCGAATTATTTTAATTTTTTGAAATTATTTTTAATTTTTTCCTAATTTTTTATTCCACGTCGTCCATGTCGCATCCATCGTCGGCGCCATCGAATCCAATCGCGATCAACTAACGGTTGACTAATAGCGGTCTTGGATGGCTCCCCAAAACATAACGTCGTGTGTATTTTTGCTTTGCAATTGAAAGGTCGTGGTGCTGGGCGCTCCTGGGAGAAAAGGTTATGTGTATTTTTGCTCCTTCACCCTAAATACTAATAAACAATTAAAACAGACTAAATAACACAATGCCAACACAATGCTGTTTGTTTTTTTTTAACAGACGTTTAGCTAACTTTCAACTTGTCAGCTACTGTCCACGTGGAGTTTGAGCGCAATGAGGATAAGAGAGTTTGAATGTACAGGCAATTTCTGGAAGAGGAACGCACAAGCATCCCAATCGAAAATGCGATCTCGAAGGTAATAGTGGGGATGAGTATAGTGGAATTACTCGGAATTCTGGAATCATTTGCAGACTTCTGGAATTCTAGAATCATATAGTTGGATGAATGTAGGTGCTCGGGTACTGGTAGAAGATGGCTCAAGCCAATAAATAGGTTACCTTCCCAACTACACGACACGTGATCCTTCTCCATTGGCCGCTCATTTCAACTCACCGCTTCCTCCTTTAATGTGCCATTAATAGTTGAACCCATCCATGAGGATAAGAGAGTTTGAATGTACAGGCAATTTCTGGAAGAGGAACGCACAAGCATCCCATCGAAAATGTGATCTCGAAGGTAATAGTGGGGATGAGTATAGTGGAATTACTCGCACATTTGCGTTGCCAATCATATAGTTGGATGAATGTAGGTGCTCGGGTATTGGTAGAAGATGGCTCAAGCCAATAAATAGGTTACCTTCCCAACTACACGACGCGTGATCCTTCTCCATTGGCCGCTCATTTCAACTCACCGTTTCCTCCTTTAATGTGCCATTAATAGTTGAACCCATCCATGAGCGTTAAATATTGAAAGCACGTTGCCCTACTAGTTTCCCCACTCTGCCCCTCTTTATTACCCCTCTGGCCGCCTTTTCATTACGTATTTTGACTATTTTCATCTAGTTTTTGAGATCTCGGAGGGCAATTTCATTGCTTCAAAACTTTATGTAAACCCCTTTCCCTTCCTCCCCTCCTCATTCACCATCTCATTCACTCAATTCAGTTACTCAGTCAGTTAGACATATCGAAGATGTCTCAGATCACACAGGAGATCCGAGAGAAAGCAGAGATATACTTTGGAGACGAAATGTGCCAGGAGAAGTCGAAGCAATTGTTGAAGGAAATAGGGCTGCCACTGGTTTTCCCCCAATTCCACTTGAGCATTTGCTTTCCACTCGAGCATTTGCTTTCTTGGACGCTAATGAGTCTGCTTTCTCTCATTGAGGATTTATTCAAGGATGAAGTCCCTATTATTGAAGAGACAGTTTGCTTGCAAATGAAAATAAAAAGTCAGAATGAGAAAGAAAAACTTGCAGAAGCCAGGAAGCAAACATACTTGGAAAGGATCTACTGAAGGAACAATGATTGTTGGAGAATTTTCAGGAAAGAGAGTTCAGGAGGCCAAACCATTGATCAGGAGTAAACTTTTAGAGACATGTGAGGCTATTGTTTGCAGTGAACCAGAGAAGCAGGTGATATCACGAAAGCAGAGAAGTAATTCCATTACTTCGATTTCGCCTCCATAGGTTTTGCCGGTGACACCTTCCTTTTTTTTCCCCCTCACCTCTCTTTGCTTTCGTTTTGTGCTTCTTTTCTTTTCTGTCTTTCACAATTTCTCTCACTGCTTCGCGATCGATCTTAACACACAGATAAGGCAAAGTCTAATTTCTTTTGACACAAGATTTCCACATCAAGCATTTCTCTTCACCACATCATCAGATAAAGTCAAATAAACGACCATTAAAAAAAAAAACAAATGGCTGTTGTGTTTTTTACCTGTTTTAATTGTTTGTTGGTATTTAAGATACCCTTAATAAATATTTGTGCCAGATGCTCCTTTTATAATAATTTGTTAGTAAAAATGCATCTTAACCCTATATTTTAATCTTGGATACATTGGCACATTGGGTTACTTAAATCTTGTATATATTGTGCCTTTTTTTTAAAAAAAAATTGCTCACTGGTATTTAATCAGGTTTAATTACAATCATTATAGGTATTTCTCATTTTTTTTATTCCTCACCGGTTTGGTCCCAGTCTGGTCCGGTTAACTCCGGTTTAACCCACTGACCCTTAACCCAGTATCCCAACCGGTTCACTGACCAGTCCGGGTTTAATTACCTTGATTAAGCATCATAAATACGTAAATCTATAGCAGTAAAACCTTAATAAGCACGAAATATGAAAAATTTGCAGTAGACAATTATAATAACCGCTGGCCATAAAGAAAAATATAATAACCCATTAATGCTATCATATCAGTAGCAAATAAAATAGGAAAGTATACCCATGCACCATAAAAATAGGGAAGTCCCAGTAAAAGAATGATATTAATCACAATCAAATCACAGGGCATTAACACATGTGGTCATATTCAGATTATATGTATATTTTTATCTCATATTTCAGGAGTGAAAATTTAATTAAAAAATGAGCAAAATGAGTGCAGACGGGATTATTGCACAAAAAATCCAGTTTCAAGAGACGTTCAAACAATTTTTACCCCATGGAATCTTAAAGGCGAGTTAGTGACCGTTTGTTTTAGATTTTTTAAAAGTATTTTTACGGTTTTTTTAAAAATAAGTATATGAGAAAAAATTTATTTTTAATTTTTTAAAAGGTGCTTAAAAAAGGTTTTTTTTTTTAGTTTGACAATTTTTTTTTTTTAAAAAAACACTAGTTAGTGCTTCCCAAACAAGCACCGATTTAGAAGCAAGAAAGCGCAGTCAAACACTCCAATTCCAAGCCCCCATAATGTTTTGGTGGCAATGAATTTAGTTTCCTTTTTTTTTTTTTGATAACCAAAAGAATTTAGTTTCCTATTACTCCCTCCGGTCCTAATTATAAGACAATATTTAGGGGTTGGTTTTGATCCTAATTATAAGACAACATTCTAATTTTTATCAATTTCTTCCTAAAATACCTCTATTTTATTCTCTAAAGTATGTTTGGTTTTTAGTGAGTATATATATGTGTGGATGCATAGACTCTTCCAATCAATGAAACGTTTAAAGATATATCTGCGTGCGCGCGTGCGTGTGTCTACACAGAAATAAACACACACACACATTGTGTGTGTACATATATGTATGTGTGTGTCTATATGTATGTATGTATGTTTTTGTGTATATATCTATGTATATGTGTGTATCTATATATGTATATATATGTGTGTGTCTACATACAAATATATATAGATGTGTGTACATACGTGTGTGTACATATATGTATGTGTGTGTGTTTCTGTGTATATATGTATATGTATGTGTGTGTCTATATATTTATATATGTGTGTGTGTGTCTACACATAAACATACATGTATAAATATGTGTGTGTCTATCACTAAATATGTGCGTATATATGTACATACATAACACACACACATATACATACATAAATACATACATACATATATATATATATATATATCTTTGTGTGTGTGTGCGCGTGCATATATATGTGTACACACACGAGAGATATATATATTTATTCATACACACACATAAGACCATTATTTTAATTAGGTAGTGTGTGTGAAGGAAAATTTTATGTTGAGAAGATATGTGGCAGAAGCTATTAATTCACTTTTACTTATGTCATTTTAAATTTATATAAGGACATTTTAGAAAAATGAGTAAAATTAACTAATTCAACTTCTTTTTTTGATCTCTACAAAATCGGTTAAATATGTCTCCAATTAGGATCGGGGAGAAATATTATAAGGTAAATTTATTTTTAGTATCCAAATATACTACTCATAAGTTATTTATTAGTCAGGACTGTAATGGTGTTTTTCGAAATAAAATAATTATGATCAGGAGCGCTCGAGTGATTCAGTGAGGTGTGAACACAGTACGGATATTTGAGGAACAATAAAGTTAAAATTAATAAAGGAGATGAGTGCCCAATGCTGCTGCTGGCTTAGGAACCGCCCTTGAGCTCCTTTATAAATTAAAATCTTAAGAACCCTTTACACAGTTCCCTCATTCGTTACTCCCTCACTTTCAAACACACACACACTCTCTCTCCCCCTCTCAACCTTCAACAATGGGTAAGCAAGACTTGCCTAAGTATCAGGTACAACTTACTTCTTTACTCCTCACCTTCAACCCTCACACTAGACTGGAGTTTAGATCCATGTCACTCACTGATTTCCTTGAGTTTTGTTCTTAGTTTTGTCTCAATCCATATCAGCTGACCGTTACTGATTTGTTTTCCCATGTAGAGTTGTATTCTCAAGGTGAATATCCACTGTGAGGGCTGTGAGCACAAAGTCAGGAAACTCCTCCAGAAAACTGATGGTATGCCCATAACTAACCGCCCCTTCTCTTTTCTTGTCCCCTGAATTCGCCTTCAATGTATTTAATTTTTGTGCGGTACTTTTGTTTCAGGGGTTTATTCCGTGAACATAGATGCAGATTCAGGAAAGGTGCTAGTTGCAGGCAACATGGATCCAGCTAAGCTCATAAAGAAGCTCAAGAGGTCTGGGAAACACGCTGAGCTATGGGGTGGCCAGAGAGGCAACATGTACAATCAAAACTACCCTCCCGTTAACCAGTTCAATAACCTGAAAATTGATCCCGCCAAAATGGGAAAGCACAATGAGTTTCACAAGCTGACTGGGATGAACCAGCATGAAGGGGGTAACGGTCATCAACCAAACTTTCAAAACAGAGGAGCCAAGAATCTCATGGTGCCCGTTAGAGACCAGAAATCCGTCAGGTTCAACTTACCAGAGGACGATGATTTCGATGTAAGTGACGACGGCGACGAAGACCTCGACGAATTTGACGACGACGAGGGCGAGTTTGACGACTACGAGGACGATGAGGAAGACGTCGGGCACGCGCATCCTCTGATGCCAAACAAGGCCAACATGATGATGGGACGCGGACCACATGCTGGGCCAGCCATGAATTTTCATAAAGCAAACGGTGGTGTGAATGGCAAGAAAGGTAACGTGATCGATTTGGCCGTACAGATGAAGGGCAAAGGTGGAAATAAAAATGGGAACGGAGGAGGGAAGAAGAAGAACGAGGAACGGGGTGGAATCAAAAAAGACAAAGGAGGAAAACGGAAAGCAGGTGGCGACAAGAAAAATGGCAAAAGCAGTGGCGGTTTCTTGGGTCGCTTGCTGGGGTTGGGGAAGAAAGCAAGAAAGCAGACACCCTCAAGTTTAAGAAGAACGGTGCCCCCACCAACAAAGCTAATAATAAGGAAGCAAAAAAAAGTGGAGCCAGATTCGAGGGTCACAATTTTAAAAAACTTGATTACGACAACGATGATGATGGTTTCCAGGATTTTGATATTCCCATTAAGTCTAAGCCTGGCAAGGGAGTCAAAGGTAACGGGCATGGGATGCCAGCAAAGATGGGCCATATGGCTCCTCCACCGGGTCAGATGGGTCCAATGGATCAGATGAGGAATATTCCGATGCCGGCGGTTCAGGGTCTGCCGGCAGCGGCAGCCATGAACGGTGGCTTTTACCAGGGGATGCAAATGCAGCCTCCTCGTCCTCTTCCCTACAACCCCCAACAGCAGCAGTACATGGCTATGATGATGATGAATCAGCAGCAACAGCAGCAGCAGCCGCAGCAGCCGAATATGAACCATATGTACCCGGCGATGATGTATGGGAGGCCGCAGGGGCCGATGGGTTACATGCCGCCGCCGCCCATGCCGTCGCACCCCATGGCGGATTCAATGACGCACGTTTTCAGCGACGAGAACACCGAGAGCTGCGCCATCATGTGAATGATCCAGTCTGTGTTGGATTTTTTAATTAACTGTTTTAATTTGCCCAAGTCTTGAAAATTTTGTTGGTAGAATTAGAAATGTGCAAATATTTAGGATTATTTAGTAAGAAGTAATTGGAGCACAAGGCATGGTGTATTGTTTTGGGTTGAAAACCAGTTGTAATGGGATTGCCAGGCAGAGTCCCAACTCGACTCTCACAGGGCTTTCCTGAAATTCTGAAACTGGAGTGAGGCGACCCAAATAATGAATTGAATGCTCTTCAGTTACGCTGGTACTGATATACTTTTTTTTTTTTTTTTTTTTTTTTTAATAACAAGTACTGATATATTCATTATCCTCTTATTATAAATAACAAACTAACAAACTAACTTCACAAATAAAAAAAAAAAATTAAAATTAATAAAATTATCTTAAAATTTAAATAATTTTTATTTAATATTACTTCTATTAATTATATTAAATCATAATATTATATTAATTATTATTTTCACCTATTAACTTTATTAATTAAAGACATACATAAAAAAGATAATTAATATCTTTTAAAAAAAAATACAAAACTGATCAAATAATATCCACAGGTTATAATATCCACGGATGGAATAATTCTAGGGACCCATGGGCCAAAGGATCATATTTTGTATTAAGAATATTAAATATAATTTTAAAATAGTTCATATTTACAAGTCAATTGAAAACATTAAAATGATTTTCTGATGCCCGCAGAGGGTGTAGGTCCCCGTATTAAATAGAGATGTTTGTGCACTTTTGACCCACCATCATCAATTATGAATCATGAGATGAGGAGGTTTTGTCCTTAATTGCAAGGGTAAATGAGTAAATAGCGCTCTTTCTGATGATTGTCAGGGTTAATGAATACGCATGCCTGCAATTTGACTTTCATGGCATCTTCTGCGATTATATTATTTTCTTCCACTAATATATAAAATAGAACAAGAGGGTACAGTAACAGTTGGGATCTTCTGCGTTTTATTGGTTCAGGTTAAAAAATTCTGACTGATTAGAGACTCCTATAAAAATACTGAGTCAACATCTTAGCTGGCTTTCAAATCAGTGAGCTTCTCAATTTTAATTCTGGAATAGCGAGCACGCATCATTTTATTATGAACACAATTTTATGCACCCATTTTTTTTAACTGCATACGTCACTTCTACTACTATTTTCTTTTCCACCTATATATTTTTTATATTTTTTGCTTTAAGCAGTAATTTTATTTTGGAAGTACAGGTTTAGGAACAATTTTATCTTGGAATTAGGAGTAATGTTACTACAAAAATATAAAAACGTAGCAATGTTACCCCTTCATTAATAGCCTTAACGGTCAAACATTAGTTGACCGCATTATACTGATGTGGATTGTCTACATGACATTTTTGTCACTTTTTTAAGTAGCAATTTTGCCCTGAAAATATACGCTTAGGGGCAATTTTGCTATGAAAATATACGCATAATGGGGTCAACTAATATTTGATCGTTAAGACAGTTAACGGGCAACATTGCTATATTTTTAGACTTTCAGGGCAACAGTGTTCCAAAAAAACTTACATGACAAAATTGTTTCTGGGTGTATACTTTTTGGACAAAATTGCTACTTAACCCTGTATTTTTAACCCATGCCAAGCATGCACATGACTTGTTTCCTTTTAAAACCTCAGTTCTTGTTCTGTGTTTTCTCATTCTCTTAAAAACCTTTCCACAGCACTTAAAATTCATCGGGCTGTGTGCTCCACAATCCTCCATAATACTCCCATAACGTAACGGGCCGCGGCCGCCATCAGTCATTTTTCGGCATCGGAAAAACGAAAATGTTGGAAACATCATATGATTTAGAGCGCCATCATTCAAGATATGATTAAGTGAAAAAGCACAGAGCAATGATCCATGGATCACGTAAAGTATTGGCTTTCTCGTTAAACCCAAAAAAAAACAGTGAGCAAAAGAGAAAAGAAAAGAGAGAAAGAAGAAAAGAAAGACCGAAAGAGAAAGACAAGCCATTATACAATGGGGCTTGCTTGCCTGACTGTTCAGAATTTTGATGATGTCTCATGACAAAGAGAATCTTAAAACAGTAATTCAAACATCATTAAAATAATTACGAGTATATTGAACAGGCCACACTTTGACCCGGGATCTAGGGGTGGAAAGCGCCGGGCCAGGCCAGGCTGCGCTTTTTGTGCCCGGCATTATTATCAGCCTGGAAGCGGCTGAGCTTGGCATGGCTGTTGCGCTTATTTTTAGGCCTGAGCCTGGCACATATGAATAAAGCGAGCCTGGCCTCGTACTGCTAAGAAGCCCGTATTTTTAAAAATTCTATACGTAGGCTAACAGCCACAGCCCCAAGCAAAAACAGTAGAAAACAGCCTCTGCGTTAACAAGAAAAACAGCCTCCTTAAATTACAAGAAAAAACAGCCGAATTGCTTAAACAGCCAGGCCACAGGCTTTTCAGATCCTACAGTCCTAACAGCCGGCTGACAGGCTTTTTCAGCCTACACACAGGCCTGGGCCTGGCCTGCTAAGGCAAACAGGCTGAATTAGGCCTTGGCCTGGCCTGTTAGCGACGAGCCAGGCCTGGACGCTTTTTTAGCGCCAGGCCATTGCCCTGACAGCCCTGGCTATTTCCACCCCTACCGGGACCTTTGGTGCGATGCTTCCCAAGTCTGACATCACGTTTCAAGGAGTATGTTGTCTCGGGTTAAGTAATGGGCCCAATGGTTAAGTGGGCTTATATTAACCCAATAGATATGGGCCCAAAGCTGTTTCGGTTTCCCTAGAATCACAGGCTTATAAGGTCGAAGCCAGCTGCCGCATGACCATTCACTTCCTTTTTTGTCATTCAACCTCTGTCAAAGTTCATATGTTCATTTTAGGATGATGAGTGGCCCTTGGTGGAATAGCTACGTGCGATCCATGTATCGTAAGACTTTGTTTTCGTTGTTGAATAACTTTGTTGTGAAATAGCCAAAGAAGGTATTGACCAAAAACAAAAAGAAATAGCCAAAGAAGGTCTCTCACCAAGGAAACAAATAGAAATAGCGGAACAAACCCAGTGCCTGTATGAGAAATAATGAAATTATGGTTTTAGAAATCTATTCTCACAAGTTAAAATAAACTTTTTTTTACATATTTATCTCATAAATAGTATTACTTTTAGTTCTAATTATAAGACATATTTAATCAATTTTGTGGAGATTAAGGAGAGGAGTTAAATCAGTTAATTTTACTCATTTTCCAAAAATACCCTTATATAGAATTAAAATGATATAAGTAAAAGTGAATTAATAATCCCTACTACATACCTCTCCGACTCAGAATTTTCTTTTCCACAAGCTTTCTAATTGAAATAATGGTTTTGCTATATATAAATAAGGGATAGGATATTGTTACTACTATTTTTTTTACTACCAATGTTACTACCACTTTTCCACCGTTAGATCAAATTTTAATAGGAGAGAGAAATTATAAAAACGAGATGAGATTCTAATCGACGGTGGAAAAGTGATAGAATATTGGTAGTAACAAAAAATGGTAGTAATATCATATCCCTATAAATATATCTGTATATATATGTATGCATATAAATCTATATATAGTGGTGGAGCCACGTATAGGAGAGGGGGGGGGAGTGCCCCCATGAATTGGGGATTTTTTTAAAAATAAAAAAATCAATACATGTTTGAATAAATGTCCACCTTTAAATTAAGTGTCCACCTTTAATATATCAAGATCGCACTTCTTAATCGGGTGGAGGATGAATGGTTGAATGATTGTTTAATGCCTTACATTGATAAAGATGTATTTGATAGTATTGAAAATAAGCAATTATGATGGAATTTCAAAAAATAAGGCCTAGAAGGATGACATTGTAATTATTTTTATTGTAATATACTTTTGTTATTAAAATATATGTCCTTGAACTTATTGAGTGCCTACCCTTTATTGTAATTCATGTAGCTGTATTTCTAACAACACTTAACTTTGCTTTTCTAAATGACGAGTTTAAAAATAATTGTCTCTCTCGTTACATTATCGGTATTCACTTAATTTCATGAATATTTTTTTAATATTCTTTTCTCTTCTTATTTATATTCTTTTGTTTTTTTAATGCATTCAAAACTTTACTTAAAAAAAAAAATCGGGGGCCCCCGCCACTGATGCCCCCTTTTCGGAATCCGCCACTATTTATATACATATATATATGCACACGCACACAGATATACATATATGTACACACATACACATATATATGTTTGTGTAGACAAACACATATATAAAAACACACATATACACAAACACACACACACACAAATAGACACATATATATATATATATATAGCACTGGTAAATTAATGTAAGATAATCGATAAAATAAATTAAAATCCAACAATTTAAAGTTTTCACTGACCGGAAGAATCTACGCACCTCCATACATATACTTACAAAAAATAAACACATCTGAGAGAATAAAATATGAAATTTTAGGAAAAAAATTGATAAAAATTAGAATATTATCTTATAATTAGGATCAAAACAAAATTTTAAAAATATTATCTTATAATTAGGACCAAATAAAGTAAACACATTTCATAAAAAATAAACAAAACATGCACAACAAAGTGGCGGCCAAAAAACAAAAATTTAGCGGAAGAGAGGAGGGCAGGGCAAACAAGGGGGAAGCGGAAGCAGGGTTGGCGCGAGTGACCCCACCTACAACGTGTCCGATCCAATGAGAATGCAGGAAAGCACGAAGCAAATGTTAAAACTTTTCCTCCTCCGCTGAGTATTTGTTAACTCTGGTTCTCCTAATTTCTCCATTTTTCTGCGCTTCATCCATCCCCACATCCTAAAATGCATTCTTTCGGCTACAGAGCCAACGCCCTGCTCACCTTTGCTGTCACCATTCTCGCCTTTATGTGCACCCTCGCCTCTTTCTCTGATAATTTCAACTCCCCTACTCCAACCGCCCAAGTGAAGGTCTCTTCCTTTCTCTTCCATTTTGTTTTGCTAATTTGTCTTCTGTAGATCTTTATCTTACCGCGTTTCATCTGCTACCGATTCCGTAATCCCAGTGTGATTTTTGATTGGTGTATGTTTGTATTTGGGGTCTTAGGTTCTGAACATTAACTGGTTTCAGAAGCAGCCAAACGGCAATGACGAGGTAATTTTTGTCTTTTTTGTGTTTTTCCTGCCTGATGATTTTCCCTGTGATTGCTACTCTGCTGGATAGGGTCTTCAGGACTATATTTATTTCTGCTTCCTGGACTTCTTTTTCCAGATTTAGGGTTGGGTTTTGTATGAGATAGAACATAGCATCCGAGCATATTGTCTAGTTTTCCATTGCATCTGGATGAATGTCATCTGATCATAGTCAATTCTGTTTTAACTTTCTGCAATATGATCCATATTTGCAAAGTTGATATAGAGATAAGAGCTTTGGTAGTTCACCCTTGTACTAGCTGTGAGGTAATTTTCTTTGAAATCAAGCAACAATTAGTTGCCTGTTCAAGTTTATGAGGAAGGAAAAATCTACCTAATTCAGCCCCATGTAACTTAAAAATGTGCAAGTTAGATTTTTGGGCATTGGATGGAAGAGGTTCGGATGCAAATAATATAGAAGAGCTCGAGTATATTGATACCACTTATTTTCTAATCTTTTGGGGCTCTCTAATTGCGAGGATACAAGGTTAAAACATCACTTAGATGACTCAACAAATTGGATTGAAAATATGAGGGGCTACATGGTTCACATATCGAAGATGTTGTTTGCCTGTTTCAATTTCCTAGACTTTCAACTACTCAACAGTAATTGCAAGCAGTAATCTTACTGATCTGTTTGAACGAGTTAGGGAATTTAATGCATTATGAGTTGGGTAATGGGTATGATAGAGATAGAATGGAATAATTGGGAAAAAAATTATAGCGATGTGGAAGTGAAGAAGATATGTGTTAAACTAAATGGATCAGTATATTGAATCATCTAAACCAATGTATATAGACAGCCTTATATAGGCCCAGACCACACACACACTCTTGTACACTTCCTATATGGGCCCAATACACAGATACAATAATACTCCTAATTACATCACTAACTATTAACTCATACTAACACTCCCCCTCAAGTTAGGGCTATATGTCATATGACACCTAACTTGCTAGGCAAACACTTGTGAGCTTTTATTTCCAAGCCCTTTGTCAATATGTCAGCCAATTATTCTTGAAGCAAGTCTTGAACTTTCTGGTTCCCTTCACAACTCAGAATTGCTGCTTGCACGGTAGCACCATAAACCACAGCTTCATCTGGGTTTATACTCTTACATAGCTTAGTTGCTTTGCCAGCATGAAAATCATCAATCTCACGAGTGCCATCATTACCCAAGGTTCTACTATATTGAGTATTATCCAACCTCCTCTCCAAAGGTGCTTTCCTTGTGCTCACAACAAATCTATTTACTCCTTTATCCTTAATGGCATTATTTCAGCAAAAAAACTTCATCTTTTTTGTCCATCTTGTACTTGAATGTAGATACGCTTTGCTGCTTTCTTCATGATGTCAACCAAGAACTTAAGCTTGATTTTGGCTTTGTCAATGCAGAAAGTCCTGGAGCTTTAGAATAGTGTGAAATGGCATCTTGTGAGGGCTTACCCATTCGACAATGTCCGCATCGAAAAATGTCCTTCTCCATGTCTTCTACCTTTCTCTCATTGATCCATAGCTTCTTCTATTGTAATCCTAGTATCTCTCGGCGTCCCAAAATATTCTTCGTCACTGTTTGCATGTACTCTCTATAGCATCAATTTTGCTATCATTACACGTAACTTACAATCCACTTCTGACAATGCTCTCCAAAATTCACCCCTAAACATTTGATACACTTTCAGGATTAATCAAAACAAGCTGCGACCTCTTTTACTTGAGGAAGTATATTAGCACATCGCTTGAAATAAATGACAGATTTAAAGCCAATAGCAAGCCAAGCCACCCAGCATACATCTAAGCACAATAGACAGAATATGTAGTGGTGATAAGTAGTGCAACACGTTCATGGCTCAACTTATGTGCCAGTCCTCCAAGGAAGATGACAGTTGCAATTGTCCAAAAGCTGCCATAAATCCACAAGAAAACAATTCCAAGGACTGCAACTACCAATATTGCAAGGGTAAGCCCAAGGAAGAATCCAATTAAGGCTGCCAGGCCCAAGATAACAACAAACTTGAGCACCCCAATCATGCCAATCACCGAGAATATGCTACACCATATAACAGAGAAGAAGGATCCAGTCCCCATTCGTACAAAGGAATCAATACCGCTAAGCGCACAGTCCAACCAAAACATTAAAAGAAGCATTATATTCCCAAATTGTAAAAGCCATTTCAGAACAACAGGATATGCCTGCTGAATTTTCATTTTAAGATGGTTACAAGCTTTAAAAATGCTGGACATTAGAGATACAAACAAGGGCTTCGCCTGGTTACCCATGTCAGAATCGCTGTGAAGATGGTTGATAACCACAACCTTAACCTCCAAAAATATGAATTATTGGCAGAATCTACATTTTCTACCAGATCCTTCTTCAAGGAAAACTTTAGTAACAGATCCACTTTGAAGGTTTGTTATTAAATCTGAATATGGAACAATTGTTGGAGAGGGCAATGTCGTCAATTTTAGAAACAGGTAACATAGGCCCAATACAATGGAAACTGAGGTAGAAAAAGTCACTGCTCTAATGTTCTTCCATATGAAGATTCCCACCTCATTCAAAAAGGATTTAATCGGAAACCGTTTCATCCTCGAAGCTAGTAACCGTAATCTCAATGAAAATCTCTTTCTAAAGTAATTTCCTTCCTCTTTACCAAAGTGGTTCCTTCTATCTCCCGTACTTCCTTTCATCGAGGTTCAATTCCATGTCAAGCACGGGGACCAAGAAGAGCCGATCACGGACCAACGTAATCGTGAATGCAAGCGAGGCAACGACACAGAACCTCTGATGCACCTCCAATGAAATGAATGTCTGAATCAGCAATACCACTGGACACCTTGGACCACCGCGAGCACCACGTGGATTCTTGAACAACCAGGAACACCAGAACATCTGATTGACCAAGAACAGGGGTGAAACCGCGAATACCAAAAGGAGAGACAAAAACCGAGATCAGACAGAAAAATCACGAATCATCGTTGCCTCCAATTGCATCGTCGGAACACCAGAAGACTACCTAGGTCGTCGATCTAAGGGTGAATCACAAACAACTTGTGATTCTTGAACCAACGCGAGAACCGCCTAAATCCACCGTGTGAACCACCATGAGCAAGAATCAGAAATCACCTGAGCCCCCGTGAACCACCGTGATGGATTTCAACCAAGGAACCTTGAACCACCGTGAACTAGCCGTGATTGATATCAACCAAGGAACCTTGAACCACCGTGAATTTCAACCAAGACTGGCTGGAATCAACGCGAATCCAAGAAAGTCTTGAACCACCGTCGCCACCATCGGAAATCAATGCAAGACCAAGAACCGTGAGCCACCGTCGATGCGTGAACCACCGGCAAACTCGCAAGCCACTGGATCACCGAGAACCACCGTAGATCTCGTGGGGCGCGACCAAAAAAAAACCATGAGAAGGGCGGAGCATTATCGTGCGAAGTGAACCTGTCGCTCGTGGGATCTCTCCAGCCCTAATCGTGAATTCAAGAAAGCAACCGGGTCGGAATACTTGACCCGAATTCTTGAACCATAAACCATGGCTCGATACCATGTTAAACTAAATGGATCGATATTGAATCATCTAAACCAATGTACATAGACAGCCTTATATAGGCCCAGACCACACACACACTCTTGTACACTTCCTGTATGGGCCCAATACACAGATACAATATTACTCCTAATTACATCACTAACTATTAACTCATACTAACAATATGTACTCATGGCCTTTTAGGTTTCAGCATCATACATTAGGTGGATTCATTATTGCTGCGATGCCAATAATTAGGCTGCACAAAAGTTGAGTGAGCTTTCTATGTTACAAGAATTGCTTATTCTTATATGTGGTTCTCTTAGTCCCTATTTTATCAGGCTACTGTTAACATGAAGACCAAGGGGCATTATTGGTTGAATTTTTTATACATTACATCTTCATAGGTTTTGATCAAACCCAATTGGCTATACGTTATGGACTGCAAAACTTTGTAAAAGAACTTGTTGCTGGACAGGAATCTTGATATTCTCTTGTGGGACAGTGAAATGACTAGCTTCTAGATTTGATGAGGTCTTGTACTATTTCTAATTCTAATGATACCTATACGAAAGAGTAAGAATTAGATACTTGTGCTCCGTATCGTGTTCAATATAAATATGGGATGCTGGCTGGTGTGTTTCACTTACCATTTATGTGTTCTCATGTATAGGTATACTTCATGAAGCCTTGAAGGCACCAAGTATTCTTTCTTATTTATTAATTTTCCCAAGAGTTTGCTTCTGATATTTGCTGAATGCCTATATTTTTTACATGAAAATAAAAGTGACAGTGATACTTTTGCATGCTTGAAACTAAAAAATCTTGGTCCTTACTCGTAAGACAACCCTGAATGTTTTCAGAGACTCCAACCTTATGTTTGTATGAGTATGTAGTGATGATTTTTCCAGATCCAGAATCTCGAAAAATAAAAGTTAGCAATGAACCAGGAACACTTGAGAGGATTCTAGCCGTTGGAAGGAAATTTAAAAGTGATAGTTAATTGCATTACCTCTGATTGTGCTTATAAAGTTATAATCCACATCATGTTGTGTTAAAAACCACCTCATTGAGATAGATGCCTTCTCTCTGGTATTCAAAGTAAAAAGGCTTTCTATTATTGCAGGTCAGCATGACACTGAATATATCAGCAGATTTACAAACTCTCTTCACATGGAACACGAAACAGGTTTATAATTTGATTTTGCAAAACTCCTTGTGTTCAATGCTTGATTCTTTAAGACTTTTGTCCCTATTTCTTAAAAGCACGGATGCATTTTGTAGGAATTTAATAATGTTGTATTGGGTTGCAATGTAGTTTTACTGCACTTTCAATACTTTCCGCTTCATTTCTTCCTGTCTTTAAAGCTTAAGGTTCCTTACGCCCACATTTAGACTGTTTCAGTTTATAGAGACAATGATCTATTGACACCATGCTTTGCATTCTCATGTTGTGTGCAAAATTACGTTAGTTTTGAAAATTGTCTTTAGAATACTTTGCATATGACTATGACACACAAGATCCCAGTTTCTGATAAATTATTCCAAAACAATTTGGCAGCTTAAGGAGTCCTGAGATGTTTTGGAACTTACTTTTGCCTCTTTTGATATGCTTGTAGGTTTTTGTATTTGTAGCTGCCGAGTATGAAACCCCCAAGAATTCCTTGAATCAGGTAAGAGATAATCAGTATGGCTGTGTAGTATTTGTCACTCATATAGCCATGTGAAACCATCTGGCGCTGCATAATTGACTTCTCTTAATCATCATACTTTGTCACATGATCTATATATACGTGGCTTAAGCTTCTGGGGTGTCATATTGCAGATATCCCTGTGGGATGGAATTATTCCTTCTAAAGAGCATGCAAAGTTTTGGATCCATACTTCAAATAAGTACCGCTTCATTGACCAGGTACGCAATCATGTGTTGTATAGGCAGGTGTGAGTATGGCTAGCATGGATGACTTGAGAATTCAATTTAACTATTGGAATTTTCATGGAGCAGGGAAGCAATTTACGGGGAAAAGAATTCAACTTGACGATGCACTGGCATGTCATGCCAAAAACAGGAAAAATGTTTGCGGACAAAATAGTAATGCCAGGTTATCGATTGCCTGAGGAATACAGATGAGTATTGTTAATGTGGTTGCTGTAACTTTAGACTATAAAGGGTATAGAAGGTCAGCTTTAAAGGAACTAGTATCAGGGAAATGAATTCTTGTTCGGGAAGTGAAATCCCATGGCGCTTGAATACTTGAGACATCATAAAGTCTTGCTGTCTTCTTCATTTGTCTCTTGCGTTGGCCTCAACATTTTAAAAGCTGTTCAGGCCAAATGACGCTGCGTCTTCTAAAATAGTTTTAAAAGTTTTGATTTTGACATTTTTCGATGGCCCGAGTTTAAGGGGCGGTCTTCTATCTAACCCTCTTCCATCATCCCAGAAGGGCATTAATTCATTCCAAGATTCCAACAGAGTTATAGTCCATTGCAGTTCCTAGCATCTCAGCTATGGTTAAAGGATATTCGCTTAGCTTCTTGGAGAATCCCTTAGCCCAATTGCCATGTTCTTCTTATTTGAATCAAGGAGAATCATGCTGTTTTCTAAGAGGATTTTTTTTTTTTTATTTTTTTTGAAGATTTCTTGCGACCAATATTTCTGAGGTATCTTGGACCATCGAACTTTGGAAAAAAAAAAAATCATGGTTATATTTATTAATTTTTTTCCCTTTTCTCCTTAATCATTATTGAGGGAACATCAATAGGGATAAGTTATGAAAACTATGTCTTATATTTAGGATTAAGATTAATTTCTTAAATATATTTTATATTAAGTATGAGAGTAGAATAAAACGACTAGGGAAAGAAAAGGAAAGAACGAGTCAACTAGTCCCTGCTCGCAATTGTCCGATGATGAGGAGATCAAATCAAGAAATTTATGTCAGGAAACAGTACGAAAAAGACCTATAAACAGAAATTTTGGTTGAAACATTTATAATTATCACTCCTTGCGTCCTTAAAAAAAAGGGATAATTCTAAAAAAAAGACAGTTGAAAACTCTAACTTGGGTCATTAAATTTAATAAATTATAAATTAGGTTATGTAACACAATTAGAGATTTAGAAATTGAACTAAATTATATACTTGCCCCTTAATTGATGATATATCAAGTCGACTTAAAAAATTGACTGAGAAACAAAAAAAGTCATCAACCGTGGTTATTATAAACCTACAATGCTAAGCATTCCCAGACTATAATTATGTATTATATTATTATTAAGAACTGAGAACAAAAGAGAGGGTTTGGGATGAAGGGGAAGTAGATGTATTAACATAAGCTCTTGCTTTTGAATAGAAACTCAACACTCCCACCCAAATGGATTTTGAAAAGAATCTGTGACTCTTGTACTGTCACGTGAGGAAGGCAATGCGAGTCCTCTTTCTTCATCGGCCATTTATCCCCAATGAGCAAAGACCAAAATAGCAGTCGCAGCAAACCAACAACAGCAATATCGCGAACCTTAATCAGGATCCAAGGCTGGTTTACCTAAATTTGGGTGCAACGTCGTCTTCAACACAAATGGGTTCGAAATAGGAGGGCGATGAGTCGCCTGGATATCAATATAAATTTTTTTTTTTTTTTTTTTTTTTTTTTTTTTTTTTCCTTTTATGATTCTAGGAGTGTGAGAAAGTTTTTCTGTAATTTTTCTGCTTCTAGGTCAATTTTTTGAGTTGCCTAGAAAGATCAACCAAGGGAATGGATGTAATTTTGTCCGATTTCTAAATTTCTAATTGTGTAGTATAACCTAATTTATAATTTATTAAGTTCAATAATCCAAATTAGAATTTCATTAATTCAAGCGTCTTTTTATAAGATTTTCCCTAAAAAAAAAAAAGTATATATTGTAATTTTTTTTTAAATTTACTTTTATTGGTGCACTCACAACAAAAGGAGAAGGGGCAGAAGGAATTAAAGAAGGCTAATAAGATGTTTTAGAAAATACACATCATATTAACTAATTTCCTTAATCTACTTAAATTAAGTAAATATGTCTTGTATCAAAGACCAAAGTATTATAATTTTTTTAATACTCCCCGGTAAATATCAATTATAATTGTTTATTGTAATCTCCCTTTTGTTTTATATAGTTAATTAATTAACTAATAAATACTTTTTTTTGGCCTGAATTCACTAATAACTACGGAAATAAAGGACATTATTTAATCTTGAATTTCAATTTCTTTAAATAAATGCAACTAATGACAGAAAATCAAATAATTATTTTTTTATTGTTATTCTTAAAATAAAATAAGTTAATAAAATTTCTTAAGAGAATAAATGGAATGAAAATATTTTTCAGATTTAGATCAAATATTTAAACATCTAATAGAAGTTTGATAAAATAACTATTTTATTTTGGGTCAAGGTCTAAATTTGCAACGGAAGGACCTAGGAAAAATAATGTTCCGAAAGCGTTAAAATAAAGTAATATTATCATTTTTTTATGGGAAAATTAGTATGAAGGACCTAGAAAAAATAAAATTTATTAGATAGGACCATAAAAATTGTAATTATTTTGAAGTATTAAATAGCTTAATATAAATTTAAAAATACAAAATTGCCCCTAATAATTAAAAAAATCAATATAGATAAACTTTTGTTTTAAATTTAATATATATATTTGATTATGGCGGTAAATTCGAAGGTGTTGCGCAATTCGGATGGATTTCTTCCACACCCAGCATAAATAACTTCAATATCATCATCACCTAATCAATCTTTCTAGTTTCAATTGAAGTAGAGAATTGCCATGGCGCATAGGAACAACCAATTCCTATATCCATCTGGCTTCCTCTGAACTTTTTTTAGTTTATGTAGGGGTAGACACCTAGGGACGAAGCTTGAAATAAATATTTGGGGGTTAAATATATACTTATTAACTAATTTTACAAAAAAAAAAAATAAATTGGGGGCTAAATGTATAATTTTTTAAGCCAAATGCATAGGAAAAATCCAATTTGCATTAAATGTTTAGGATACTTTTTTTTTGGGGGGGCCATGGCCCTCCATTGTATCCAACATGCTCTGTCTCCGCAGACATTGATACTCTATCAGGGTCAGAACATGCCTTTAGGTTTAAAGAGTGTTTGCGAGAGCTGCTTTGGATCGCCCATCAATAAGGCGCCCACGTCGACCCAAATCAAACTTTCTCCCTTTTGGGATGAAAGGCACATCAGAAATAATACCAGCCACTGTTATAATCTGGGAATCGCAGAGTTTATGAACCCAAATGATGGCAAGAGGCTAGGTCCAATGGATTTGAGTAAGATCTAGAAACCATTTTCTTAGAAAAACACAAAAGCCACAGCACTAAACTAACAAATAAAATCACTCCTTCTAGGTAACTCCTGAAAAAGGAGATTTTGAGATGTCGATCAGAAAACACTACTTGTCTTGAATTGAAAGAAGAGCGAGAGAAATTACATAACGTGAAATGAGAGGAGGAGGTGATTAATTTGTGAATAAGAAGAAAGGCAACCAAACAATCCTCTATAAATTGTTTTTGTCATGTAGAAGCAGAGAACTTCTCAGAGTCTATCAAAGAAACAAAACAAGAAGAACCCGAGTTGATCAAAGAAACGACTGAGGAAATTAGCAGTTTAACTGAGATTTGAATCCTATTTTTATGGTGGAGGTGTAGAAAATTTGGAATCCAGATAAAATTTAGTGGATGGAATATGGTAAGTTTGATTAGGGACACTATTCTGGAAAAAAAAAAAAAAAAAAACAGATTTGGGAGAATTTAGTACTTTTAAATGTATAGCTTAGTATACAATTCTTCTAAATTTTTTAGGTTATTTTTATTAAAAAGTTAACCTTCAATACTCATTTTTAGTAGTATATGATAACATTATTATGGTTCAAAATTAAACCAAAAAAAACTTAAAAGGTGAAAAACTCATGGGCTTAACCATTTTATTTCTTGTGCTGTTTGCCTCCTGCATCAAGATGGTTGGTTGATTATATCAAAAAAAAAAAAAAAAAAAAAAAAGATGGTTGGTTGATACCAACATGTGGTTGGTCCAGCAAAATGTGGCGCTGGATTCTCTTAAGAGGTTTAGGTTTGAGCTACGGTAAAACCAATTGTAATCCGCATTGTATGGAGGTACCATTGTTAGGAGAGTCGTCCTTGCCACTACAGAATCCGGAGTGGTTGCAGACTTACTACCATTTTTTCAATAATAATAAAAAAATGGTTGGTTGATTGATTCTTTCTTGAGAAAATTCCAAATAAATACCATTTGAATATGTAAAACCCTCAAAAGTTGTTGAATTTGTAAAAAGACTGAGAGGTACAAAGGACCTATGATAGATATGTAAATTCGGGTCAAATTACCTTTTTACCCTTAGTGTTAAATAAATAAAAAATAAACTAAAATACCCCCACCCCTCCTCCACTGCCACCGGCCACCGCCGCCGCCGGCCGGCTGCCGTCGTCCGGAAGGAGGTGGTGGTGGCCGGTAGTTGGGGGTGGAGGTATTTTATTTTATTTTATTATTTATTTAACACTAAGCAAAAAGGCGAATTTGACCGAATTTACATATCTCTTATAATCTTTTCAGTATCTTTCAGTTTTTTTACAAATTCAACAAACTTTTAGGGATTTTACAAATTCAAATGGTATTTATTTAGAATGTTCCTTCCTTCTTTTTCTTTTTAATAGAAATCTGTGATGCACAAATGAAATCTCAGGTCTGTTTATCTGGCCCGCTTTCTGGAGAGGATCCTCACGCGGAAAAACACGAGGGAGTGCGGTTTGAGAAAGCGTTGAATGTTGAAGAGAGAGTAGGGAGGAGGTAATGGCATGGCCTTCGCTCTTCCCTCCTGGAAAGCCTCTTCTCTTTCACTCTCACTTGTTCTCATCTTTTTCTTTTTCCTCCTCAACCCTCCCTCTTTCTCTCCCTCTTCCTCTACCCGCAGGTCTCTTCTCGCAACCCCTAATTCTACCACTCCCACTTCCTCCTGCTTCCCCTCTGGATCCCACTCCGATGGCCTCATCGACTACTTCTCCATCCACCATTGTCTTTTCCAACACAACTCCTTCCATTCCATCCCTTTTCTTTCTCTACTCCTCCTTTTACATTTCTATATCCTCATCAAGACTGCCCAAGATCATTTCTCTATCGTCACCACCAAGCTCGCACTTCACCTCAACTTGTCTCCCAGCATGGGCGCTGTAACCCTCTTAGCTTTGGGTAATGGTGCGCCCGATGTTTTCGCTTCCGCCGCCGCTCTTCGCGGTGGTCAGTACCGAACTGGCCTGGCTGCGATCCTCTCTGCCGGAACCTTCGTCTCAGCCTTTGTAGTTGGGTTTGTGGCAATCTACGCCGCACCCTTTTCTGTTGATCCCGCTCCTTTTGTGAGGGATGTCTTATTTTACTTGATCTCCGTCTTGTTCTTCTTCTATGTCTATCTTAGTGCCGAGATTTCTTTATGGCAAGCAGTTGGCTTTGTGGGTTTTTATTTGTTTTTTGTTGGTTTTGTGTTTTACATGGATTTGGGATTGGGAGGTCGTAGGGATAAGGGTGCGAGTGGGGGGAGTTTTGCTGGAGATCTAGAGGGACAAAAGGAACCAATTACAGCCAGAAGCGACGTCAAAACTTCAGGAAGTCTACAGGAAAAGAAACGCAGTTCTGGATTTCGTCGCAGTTTTGAAATGGTATGGTTAAAGTAGCCCGTGAGAATTTAGGTTTTAATACACATGTTTTGCTAGCAAAGAAATGTTTTTTCGTTCTTTTATTGTTATCTCTGTATATGTGAATCGTAATCTGTTGATAACTTGCCTGTCAATATATCAACGACCGGATGCCATAATTTAACCTTTTCTGCGTCTCTGATGGACGAAAGGAACTTTTTGATTCTAATTTTCATGTTGAATATGAGCAATGGATACTGGGTATGCAGTTAACCTTGAAGCTAACATGTCTTTCATCTCTATAAGATGATGACAGCTTTTCACCATCTACTTCAGCTTCATCAGAGTAAATATCCCCAGTTTCTATGACTTCATCAGGGAGGAGGAGGGTTGACGTCGTTTTATAATCAAAGAGAAAATCACTATTTAAAAAATCCCAAAGAGAGGAGAGTCTAAATTACTCAACGTTTTCTGTTTTGGGGTAACCTTGAACTTTTGTATGGATGCCTTTATTTAGCTAAAATAAATGCTCTTAACATAAGTATAGATTGCATTTTTCTTGACATTTCAGATTATTTATAGATATTCCGATTTTTGGTTCTTTTGAAGTTTATTTTATCTCACGCCTTCTTCTCGCGGGACCATAGATAGCTAGTTAGCAAAATAGGGAGTTGCTATGCAGAAGGGTTTTTCATAAACTTTTTTTTTTTTTTTTGGCAATAAATGATATCTGCATACATATTAAATATTCATCCTTCTTTCCTTCAACCTTCTCTATTTTTCTAAGTTCCCTGCAAGACAAGAAATTTATTTGGTAAAATATATTAGTGACTAGGATCTGCATTTTGACTTATCCTGCCATCAGACGATCAGATGTTGTGAAGCTCTGGTATTTTAGTTTTAGTTGATTGTGTCCTTACTGAGATTAATCTTAATCCTTTAATAACTGTATAGACTTGACATTGTCTGAACTAATTTCTTTGTCTTTATAGATTTCAGTAATATGGGAGCGTCCAGTCTCAATTATCCTAAAATTGACAATACCTCACTCCGGACCAACTGAATGGAACGGATTTTATGCATCTGCTAATATTGCTCTTTGCCCCCTAGCCATTTTGTATGCCTGCAACTCATTGATTCCTTTTGATGACCCAATAGTTTTCCTCCTTGCCGACACTCATTTCCCCCTCTGGTTGATAGTGTTCATGGCAAGCTGCTCTCTTGCGCTTCTTCACTATATAATTGTAAAAGAACCCCCAAAAGCTGAGGAAACACCTGTGGTGCTTGTAGCATTTGTTATGAGTGTGTTTTGGATATCTACTGTGGCTGGAGAACTGCTAAACTGCCTTGCAGCATTAGGTACGCTTCTCAAACTGCCACCGGCACTGCTGGGTCTTACAGTGTTGGCATGGGGAAATTCGGTGGGGGATCTTGTTGCTGATGTTGCAGTTGCCAAAGCTGGCCATCCAGCCATGGCAATGGCTGGATGCTTTGCTGGGCCAATGTTCAATATGCTTGTGGGGCTGGGGAGTGCGCTGGTGATGCAGACTGCCAAGCTCTATCCCAGTGCTTATGTGCTTAAATTTCACGTGGGTATTGTTATAGCCTTTGCATTTCTGCTCTTGAGCCTTATGGGGTCTCTTCTGGTGATTACTTGGTGCAGATTTCGAGTTCCTAGGTTTTGGGGATTCTGTCTGGTTGGTCTGTATGTTGCTTTTACGGCAGTGAGCGTGGTGGTAGCCATGTTTTGAGGGTGATCGGTCTTTTCTGAGATGCATTTAATTTTAGTTGTTAATTTGTTATGCTGATGCTTAACCAATAAGCCAGCCAGCAGCCGCCTCTACTTTTGCCGGTACTGTTGCTCGGCTATCCGCAGTGGGACATTGTAATTGTTAGAGAAAGAACAATTTAGCGGAAGGGGATAGTAAAATTGATGATAGCCATGTAGATGAGATTATTATTCCTTCCTTTTCAATGTCTGCAAGATTATGTGGTTTAATGGATAGCTGTAATGAGTAGAAGTCCGTCTAGCATTGCTGTTCGTGTGAAACGCCCCAATGCACACCCAATTACGCATCAGGGCTTTACTAGCTCATATAAGGCTAACACGGCTTCGATGGTCATGACTCCCTTGTAAAAATGTACATTTTCCTTTATATGCTTCCTGGAAAACGAATTGATGATCTGGTAACTGATATTACCATGTCAGAAAACCCCACATTGGTTAAGGCTCATTTGTGAAATCGGGGTTGGTCAATTAAACTCTAATGGGCCTGTTTGGGTTGGCGGTAGGAAACGATAGCTTAAAAGCCATCTGACTTAAAAAAAGCTTGGTAGGAAAAAAGTCAGGTTATAGATAATGATTTGTGTTTGGATTGCCCATTTGGCTTTTGTAGAAGTGTTTTTTTTTTCAAACTGAAGAGTGTTTGGATTATTATTTGAAAAGTGAATTGAGATGAAAAATGACTAAAAGGGCATGAGTTTTATTGGATATTACATATATTAAAATTGAAAGAATAAATATAGAAATTGTTAAAAAGGAAAAAAAAAAAAAAAAAAAAAAAAGAAAGAATTTTTTTAAAAAACACCACGCTCTAAACTGAGAGGAAGAGAGGAAGAATATGATTATTGGTGGATGGCAAATGACCCCTTTTTGATTATGCTACAGGAGAGTGAGAGTGGGCTTTTTGGGCAAATGACCCCTCATTCGTCATTCGTCTGGCGCGTCTGGCAAATAAGCTCCAAATTGGAGCGTTGGATAAGCCCAGTGGCGTTTTGGTAAATGAGAAAAGTCATTGTCCAATCCAAACAAGCAGCTCAAAGCTTTTTTTCTCACTGATCATTTACTTAAAAGCTACTGATTTTTTTGCACTATAACGCTGATTAAAAAGCTAGCCCAAACAGGGCCAATAATTATTAACTTGTTCCTTTGGTACTGTACGAAGTGCGTTGAATCACCTTGCTCGTTCAGTCAATTCTGATTCGAACCTAGCTCATCAGTCTTGTCATTGGCCGGAGCATTTTTAAACTGAGACAGTTCATGTTGGGTGGTGTGTCCTTTTCAGTTTTCACATCTCATTGGTATTAGCCACTTGGTGCATATGCTGATCAACGTTACAGAGGACTTTCCTGATCCTCCATACGCGTCGCAAGTTTCACACTCTGGTGTCTCGCGGAAGCCACTAAAACCATGGATAAATCGAAGCAAGTAATTATCGGCGCTATTTGATTTTTGTATTATATTTCTCAACTGAAACATCAATTTCTTTTGGGATTACTGGTATTTCTGTTACGGCACACCCACGGAGACAAGATATAAAAGTCGCAAGCTTTCGGCCTAAATGGCTATTAGATGCACTGTTAGCCACTGGGAACGAGGGTCAAATGATTATTTACTCATTAGCACTATAAATCCCTCAGTCACTTTATGCCTTTGGCCTCTAGTAGCTTCATTTAGCTTGCTCGTTTACCATCTCCCAAGGGCTTCCTCTGTTTCGGTCATTTTGCCCTTTCGGTTTTGAAAACATTACTCGTCCAATCATTCATTCATACGTGGGTAGGTTTTTCTTTCTGCTCAAGGGCCACCACTTGACTTTATGCTAACTTTAACCCACTCACCAATGGTTAAACCCTTGAATGCTTTTTATTTTGATGAATTATACTTTTTTTTTTTTAAAATTTCTTTCCTGAATCAGTCAATTCAGAAGTATGAAAGTATTTTCGTTTGCCCATTTTTTTCTTATGAAAAGGGAAACATATGCCTTTACAATTCACGGTGAAGTCTTTCAAGGACTATGTGCATTTTGAGCATTTTCCCCCGAATTAAATCATGTGTTGGTAACCAACAAAGATTAGTTTAATTGGCAAGGGTTTGACTCGTAATCTATAAAGTCATTAGTTCAAATCTCTCTACTAAGATGTAATAACCTTGTTGGTTGTTGATGAATAAATATCTCTATAAATGCTATATAGTGTTTCTTTAATGGCACTATAAAATCTTCCAAGTATCTTGCTTTATCAATGGTAGTTTGTTGTCTAGGTTCCGGCTCTGGCTGGCTGTATTTCATTTTAAAAATGTTATTTGTACATTTAAATTTAACTTATCTAAAGTTTTCTTTTTAAAAAATGTAAAATGTGAAAATATCTAATATTATGGAATTAATGCCGGTTTGAGTTAGCCATAGAAGTTACTAAAAACTAGAATATGTTTAAAACCCATCTCATATGCTTACATCTTAAACCACATTTTACATAATATGTTTAAAAGCCGACAGCTGACGTTGCACGCAGAGGTAGATTTGAAAGGTTAAACTCGTCCGCACAAAAAAATCTTCAACATTTTAGGAAATTTAAGGTCTTCTAATTCTAATTAAAATAAAAGGCCAAATAAAAACCAGTAGAGTTAGGTTCTGACAATTATTAGTCAAGAATCAATAACACTTACTTGCCTATCGTAGGTTCGTTCCAAGAAAACATCATTAGTCCTCACGAAATTTCTGTTTTCACATGCTTCCTCTGAAACCCTAAATTTTTGTCCCCTTTAAGATTTGGGATCTTTTACACTACGGAATACTTCTCTATATATAGAGAGAACTTCTTGCCTTCGACTTACCCCGATTCTCATGGCGTAGATCTTTCAACACGAAATAACATAACGAACTTCTTATCTTTTGTCACTTTCCCTTCTCCTTTTCCGTTTCAGGTCCTCGATACTGCAGAGCTGAGCATCACCTGTTCAGAAAGGTACCAACATTTGTCTATTTATATGCAGTCATGTCTAGCGCAACGTTGTCTTGAGAACTTTTCTTATGACTCTGTCTAACTCATTAATCTTTTCTGTAACTTTTAATTGGGCATCTACAATTCTATTAGCTATGTTCTGTGTTTAGAACTTTCTCTACTGTGAGAGCTTTATGTATGCTTGTTAATATCAAGCATACTGTGAAAAGTTCCAATCCATCATCGCTCTTATTGTTTGAGCTCCAGAGAACGCATCCTGGTTTGAATTTTCATGGGCATGAAATATTGCTGTTGTCCCTACTCCCTAGACACACATACTTTTTGATGTATGCTCTAAAGAGTCCTGTAGGTTTTTTCAGCAACAAAAAGATGAGGTGATCATGAAATATTTTTCTCTCTTTCTTTTTTCCCCTTAAAGAAATTTAGCTCAATTAACATATGCAGTTCATTTGGTTGATTGTCCCTGGATTTCTTGAAATGATCTGAAGCTTCTTAAGATGAGGCTTTATTTTGCAAAGGCATCTTGTTCTTTAGGAAAGGAGGTGTATATTATTTCGGTTTGCTTAGTCTTGTCAAAACAATTTCTTAGGTTTTGCGTTTCAGATGTAATTTTGAAATGGGAAAGCTGTCTATATTTTCCACGAGAATCATGATTAGGATCACAAGAGTCCCATTTTTCTTGCTCTTGTTCTGCTTCTGTTCATTTGGTGATTCCACTTTTGAATCAAGAAATGTGATCCGCATATATTTATAACTAACATGGATTCAAATTTAGTTTAAGATGAGACGACATTGATTTCAGTTGTAACTTGTAACAGGATGGACCATCAAGGGCATAACCAGAACCAATCCATGGATCATCATCAACTGCCTTATGCTTCAAATCCATACCAGGCAACCCAAATAACTGCAACGCCGGGATCGGCTGTGACATCAGTTGGGAACATTCAGTACAGTGGTCAGCCTGCTGGAGCTCAGCTTGGACAACACCAACTTGCTTATCAGCACATTCACCAGCAACAGCAGCAGCAACTTCAGCAACAGCTCCAAGCCTTTTGGGCTAATCAGTACCAAGAAATCGAGAAGGTGACTGATTTCAAAAATCACAGCCTTCCCTTGGCGAGGATCAAGAAGATTATGAAAGCTGATGAAGATGTTCGAATGATATCAGCCGAGGCGCCAGTCATATTTGCAAGGGCATGTGAGATGTTTATACTAGAGCTAACTCTGCGTTCTTGGAATCACACTGAAGAGAACAAAAGGAGAACACTTCAGAAGAATGATATTGCAGCAGCAATAACGAGGACTGATATATTTGATTTCTTGGTTGATATTGTGCCGCGTGAGGATTTGAAAGATGAAGTGCTTGCATCTATCCCAAGAGGGACAATGCCTGTGGCAGGGCCTGCTGATGCTCTTCCTTACTGTTACATGCCACCTCAGCATGCACCACAAGCAGGCACGTCTGGCGTCATAATGGGTAAGCCTGTGATGGACCCGACCATGTATGCCCAACAGTCTCATCCCTACTTACCACAGCAGATGTGGCCACAGCCTCCAGATCAGCAACGACAACCAACTCCTGATCGTTAGATGCTTTGTCATGCAAATTGAGGTTGGTGTTGCAGTTCATGAATATTAATTCCCTTCTATTTCTGTTATTGCACAAGATGCATGGTTTGTTTATGTTGCTGGTGTTGGTTCTATCACAAATCTATTATAGTAATTGCGCCCTGACTTTTGAAAGCAATATATAGTATATATCGTCTTTTCCCCCTAGTGTCTGTGGCTATGTCTGACATTATAATAATGCCGTCATTATTTGTCCTGTAAGATTCACAATATTTGAATCTCCTCCTTCTCGTGCGCTCTTTTTACAGTTTCTTCCAGAAGTTTGTTTCATTTGACCCGTTACAATTATCTGTACTCCTTTTATTTCCTAATTTAACAATTACAACTCTTTTTGTGCTGATTTTGCGCCTGATTTTGGGCTTGCAGATTACCAGTGTAGTGCGATGAGCTGAGAACATCAAATTGAGAGGGAGGTTGAGAAAGCCCTCGGCACTCAGTAACTATAGCTTATTACTAGCTTACAAACCAAATAAGCCTTACTTATATGTAGATAATGTGCTAGGGGAATTTTACCTTACTTTGATAAGGTTGGTGTTTTTTGATTGTTTTGGTTTAACTCGCGCTCCCTAAGATGGTAATAGGTTTCCCACAGCTGTATAGTAGACTGTCTGCTTGAAATTTAGCTTCTTTGTCGATGGAACGTTGTATGCAATTTCACGATTCCGCTTTCAATTTTGCTATCATCATATTGTGTTTGCCTGTAGCACCAAAATGTTGCATGTTACACGCAAGTCATTTACTGTCGAAGGAGGAAGGGTGCGTGAAATTCTTCATTTTCGCAATAACAAAGCTCTGCCCAAAGCCTGAGTTTAACCGTGACTTCATGCCCTCTTACGCGGGGCTGTGTGAAGGTGAAAATAAAGGCAGAATTCATGTAGAGGCTTAAAATTATTCAGTGCTTCCAAGGAAGCTTGACCCCATCAAAAATGGCGGAAGCCACTACTTCTTCCATCGATGGGAGGGAGGAACAGGGTAGATTCTGTCAAAGAATGGTGTATTGATCGTCTAGACGAGGATTTAACTGGCCTAATTTTCTTGTTCTTTTTTAAAATATTACTTTAATGATCTTTTATTTTTAACCTTGCAAAATACAGGTTAATTTTAACTTTACAACTGTTAATTTACAAAATAAATCATATTTTGATTTGAAACTACAAAAATAGAACAATAAATTCTGAACCGTCCAATTCTCTGGATGGTAGATATGAAATGTGCACGATGCACATGCCTCTCCTAAAATGCGTAGGCGCAGAATGGGCAAGTAATGAAATCAACAATGACGACGACTTATGAAGATGGGTCAGTAACTGAACCAGGAATGGATTAAATCATACTACGGCCACTACTTCAACATCAAGGTCAGAGACCACGTAAGCCAGAGAACTAAAAATATGAAAAAGATAGAGGCTTTATTAAATTTTGTTATTCTAAACCTCATGATCTTTACATCAACCGGGGCAAATTTGCAGTAACATGCATAGCTAGTAGATTCTAACAAGGCAAAAACTTGTCAGTTTGTACTCGCCCCCTTCATAACGACTCCTTCAAGGATCCCATCAGTGCCAAAGTTACCAGAAAACTGATAGGGATCAACAGGGCCAGGCAGCTGAAATGAGATGGAAAAATGGCCAGGTGGACAAAGGTTCTGACTTTGCATCTCAAACACCTGAGAGTACCTGCACACCGTCTTCTCCCCTGTTGTGGATACTCCCCGTATCAATACTTTACCATCTGTGTCAACTTCACAACTGAAGTCACCTGCAGTCATAACAGAATCCATTCTCATCAATGATCTATAGTGGGATCTGAGGCTGTAACTTTTAACAAGGTAAGAACTAAGACACATTTCCAAATACATCTGCATAAGCTGAACACATCAAGCAACATTTGAACCTTATTAACTACTGCTTCAGTGGATGTCTCTAATCTAGAATTGTTTTCACCAGGAGTTCCTAAATATAATTGCTATTTCCCCCCATGCATTTGCTACTACCCAGTTGGCACGCACAAGTACATGGTCGCCCACAAATTGATGAAGCCACGGCTATCACGCCAAATTAATGAACAAAATTACAACCGGTTACACAATCTTTTTCTTTCAGTATCCTTCTTCCCTATTATGGGGGTAGGGCTGGATCGCCACAGGTGGAAGTGATAAATACTGATGACAGATTCAAAAGAGCTCTCATTTTAAGCGCCACTGCCAAAACAATTTTTTTAAATGCCTTTATAGCAGGCATCGAAATTTTAATAATTTAAATTGATTCGACAAAATCATGCTCCTTATCCATCCTTAAGGAGCAAAAGTTGAAACATAAAACACGACAAAGAAATTCCTGGAATGCAGATAATCTTATAACCAAAATGCCAATTAGGTCAGAAATAAATCATTGATGTCTCACAAGGAACTTACTTTCATCCCTCTTCACTCCAGGGAGAGATACACGGAACAGATATGAATCTTCACATTCTCCAATGTCCATAAGTCCTATGATCGGTCCCACCTGCCTCATAGCTGCACTTCCAGTCAACGCAAACCCACTCTTTGTAGCAGCCACAATTTCAGACAATTCCTTTTTGGTTGGGTGAGAAGGAAGAAATATCATTGCTGGACCAACTCTCTCAGGGTCAGAGTCTTCTTCGGGTGGCAATGGAGCATGGACATGAGGCAAAGGATCCAAGTTAAAGTAATTTCTTTCACTGCTTCTTGCTTTTCGAGAATTGCTACAAGGCTGGATAGGTGGCGTTTTTCCATTAGGCTCCGCCTCTTGTACATTATATACAGCACTGCCATCAAGAGAAGCATGCGATCTTACAGGACAACCGCTCAGATGGAAATCCTCTAGTCCACTTAGCCTCCTGAACCTTTCAATATCATCAGGGTTGATGTAAGAGGTTTCTGGGTTGTTAATAAATACAATGTTCTCAATGATTTTGCATCGATTTTTCAACAGAGATTGAGGATGCAGTTCAGGAGGAAACAAATCGGCAAACTGTGGGTACCTGGCAGCCCTATTGTGAACTAGACAAGAAATATTACCTTGAAAGAATTGACGCAATAAGGTTAACTTGACAATAACTGATTTATCAGCCTCCTTAAGTACATAGTGGTAGATATGCTCTAATTCCATTATTCTCATGAAAGAATTAGTTAATTGAACAGATGTGTATGGGGGGAGTCCTTCAGCTATTCTTTGCAATACAGATTTTTGGTTCCTCTCCCCTTTAATACCAGGACCAAAGTAGGTGCCCATAATAAAGTACAAGAGAAAACACTGATCATCATTAATTGTCCCACTTTTTAACTTTGTCGATCTCGATCCTACAGTAGCAGGAGATTCGTCCGTAGCTTGAGATGAGCCATCCATTGGAGCCATACTATATCACACAGAAAGCCAGATTCTGCAGTGAAATATAACAGCTAATTAAAAAAATGACTCACAGCTTTTGAAAGCTACTATTCAAAGGCAAACATCAACACTTATCAATATATGCTATAAATAGATTATTTACCTCAAAGTTTTCTCCGAACTCCTCCTTATTCCCCCAACTTTTTAAAAAATTTTTTTTTTTTTTTTTTTGAAAAAACTGGCCCTTATACTCTGATTGTGAGAGAAAATATGCAAATCTGCCAGCTCTATCCCCTTCTCATCACCAACTCATATACATCATCTCTGTCAAAACTATCAATACTTGCCATTATCACCCCAAAATCACCATCACACTTTTACCATTACCACCAAAAGAAACAAAAGTTTTCATTGCTTGTCGAGGATGACACCTTCAAGGCTTAAAATCTAAGATTTTCCAACAAATTTTATTCCTTAAGGGCAGTGGTGAAGCCAACATTTTAAGTTTGTGGGTGCACAATCAGTGGTGGGATTTGGCTGCCCCGAATTTTTTTTTTTAAAGAAAGTTTTAAATGCATTAAAAAACAATAAAGCTAATCAATGAAATTGGACTACTCAATGATTTTTGAATTAAAGAAATTATCCTTGCCAGTTTAACCAAATCACAAAAATCAGGTCTTTATCATCTGCCATTTCTACTCTATATAAGTCATGGTATTCTATCAATGACAAAGTCCATCAAAGAGGTATGAAGAATGCTATATAGTACGTTAAGAAACTATCCTTGACCAATGAAAAATAGATCTGCATATAATGACATTTAGAGCAAGCAGCTTTGATGAGTATGCTAAATATGAAAGATTTTATACAGAAAAAGACGCTCCAAATTGTAATAAAAGCTTACATACATAGACTACAGGAAATGGTATCACAATTTCCTTCCTTACATTTCTATGATCCTTCTTTTTTGTAAATTAGCAATGAAAGAACAGGAATTGTGAAAGAAAAACGCTCAAATGTTCCTTCCACATGTACTTAAAGGAGTGTGAAGAAACAGACATTCGTACAGATCATCAGACCGTTCAAGTAAGCAAAGTAAGAACCTATCTAAACTATGTATATCTCATGAGTAGGCAGAATATGTTCATACGGCCAGCACTTTGTACAGGAGCTGTGTGAAAGAATTTGACACAACTTTACACGTAATAAGAATTAAAGGTGGTATATGAGCCTGAAATTTCAATTAGTCTACCAAGGCAGTAAGTGTTGTGACACGACATTATAAAGAGAATAGAAAGATTAAATCCCGAAACAGGCAAGACAAAAAGGATATTGTAGAAGTGACATTTTTCCACAATGAATCATAGAAACAACATGTAGGATTTCATTGGTCAACTCAATCGGGTTTCTCAGAAAGAGACTCAGTTGTAGCATTGAATGAGTGATGGAGAAGAATTCAAACCGAATTCATCTCCCAAATGCCCCGTAGAGTGTGGAGCGTAAATTGTATATGACAATGGTACCGAGAGGAAAAAAGTATAGAGCAAAATTTCACAGAGCAAGAATAGAAACAAACAATTTGAAAAAAAAAAAAAAAAAAAAAAACTTACGGATTTGATGTTAGTTGGCGCCAAATTGGACAGCAAGGTGCAAAGAAAAGTTGATCAGATGAAGAATGGGGGAGAATGCGAAAGGAGTTACGGGAGGAGGTGTAATTGGTTGAGCCGCTCAACCAATTCAGAATTCTTCCTAAAATCAGCAAAATCCAGAATTCAGCATAGGAAAAGCAAATTCAGAATTCAGCCATAGTTGGATTTGAATGCACTAGCCACCAGCAATCCCAAAATCATTGTGGAAGACAGAGCTACACGAACCCTAATATGCCTAAATCAAAGACAGAATCAAAAATTACCTCAGAAAGAATCGAGAAGCAACGACGGAGGAGCTGGAAGCACTCAACGGTGGATCTGGAAGGAACAGCGACGCCGACGACGGAGGGAGAGCGGAGGGAGAGTTTGGGAGCCGAGAGCGCCGTGGACAGTGGATCGACGTGGAGTGGAGAACAATGAAATTGAGTGAAAAAAAAAAAAAAAGAGAGAGGATAAGTGAGGATCGAACCCTGAACCTTGTAATTGATATGGATAGTTATAACCAACTACTCTAATCAGATCAGTTGAAATAAAAGTCCTTTATAATATATATATTGTTTAAATTTTGTTATGGGTGCACCCCTGCTTAAGGGGTTGTTTGTCTTATAGCCAGAAACCATTTGCAAATCACAACCTTTTTCATCGTTTAAAACATCATTCCTAATAAAAGTAAAACAGAAAGAAAAAAGACATATGTACGGAAATATAAAAAGAAAATCAGAGAGCAAGAAGCTGAATACAGGCACAATACCCCTGCCATGAAGAGGAAAAAGTAAGCATTATTATGAAGGAACAACAGTAAATGAGATCAAGCAGCTGAAAAAGAGGGACTGCAAAAGCACCACATTTAATTTTAGCCACCGCTCATTGAAACGGCCCATCAAAATCTTTAGCCGATAAGAATTGGTTTATCCAGGTAAGAATTAGTTGGTAAAAGATCTGTTGCCACTACTGCTATCTGCATCAGATGTTTGAAGACTAAGCATCAAGAAAACACTAGATCAGTTGATCCTTATTCCTTCATGTAGTGTTTACCTTTCAGTTCCACGGCACACACGCTTGAAGTTTTAGAGCTGAAAGAAGATTTCATAACATTTAATAGGCTATATTGCAAGGTTAAATTTTACTTTCTTAGAAATTAGACAATGAAGCAAAGTCCCATCTTCAACCAAGTTTACTGGAAAACCAATTTATCAATTTATTTATACTCAAGTGACAATCATATAGCCAAAATACGATGGCTAACAACCCCATCACTACAATCGGAATGTCTGCTGTCTCAAATTGATCCAAGTTTACTCTTTTTTCATCCAAAAAAATACAGGGATAATGGATAATGCACAAACTAACAAAATTGGTCAGCTCAAAACAGAGTGAACAGTACCAAACATCAATGCAATATGCCAATATCAACCCAAATCCATGAAAAGCCAATTGTTTCGATGACCCAAAGTAGTACATATAAACACTTGTTCAGATAGAAATGGTGAAAACTAGTGGCGTAAAACAGAACCAATGCATGTCAATTTTGAAAACAAAAACAAAAATTCAGTAAATGGAAAAAAGACCACTAGTACTATTGTAAGTTAATAATGTCAACAGATTCTAACAATAGTATAAAACAGCATTTAGAAAAGGTTGGAAAGAACAGTGACGATTTTTTTGTTAATTGATCAAATTATTGGGCCGTAAAGCCAACCCAGTTGATTAAACAACTGTTGCCACGATGATATATATATATATATTTGAAATACAACTATTAACAGAGAGCTAAGAGTTGTAGGTGCCCTTGTTTGGAATAAAATATAATTACGTGCCCGCACAGACCACGCTTTATTTCGAAGCTTCTAACCTTATAGTAATAGAATAGAAAGCAAAACAAGCATCGAAAACTCAAATGTGGAGATGGCAAAGCCACCTTTGGTTGGGAGGAATTGGAGCAACGATTTCTGGGAACCGCGTTGTCCGCAGGCATTAAACCCCAAATCCCATCCAAGGCTCACAGTCACAGAGGGGGTCTCCCGGTGCGAAACAAATATCACCGAAAAATTGCTAACTAGAAAGTGTTCAAATAATAAGCCTAATATTAATTTGCTTCATTGACTTTACAAGTCTTAATTACCATAGGAAGTAATTCAATATTCTATATATATCTACATATAAAAAACCGCATATAAGTTTACCCTTAAATAAATATAAAAGTAGGTTGAATGGCCAAAAAGTAGGTTTTTCTAATAGTTGGCAAAAAAAAAAAGGATTTTTATATTATTTCAAAAACCTAAGGAAAAAAAACCAAATATATGTTCACAAAAAAAACTTCAAAGCATATGTTCACAAAAAAACTTCGAAGCATAAAATAGATTTTGGAAAAGATTCCAGAAATAATTGGGGGTTGGCCGGTTGGCAATAAAGGATGAAATATGGAAATACTATTTGGAAAAAACAAAACAAAACAAATGAAATATGGAAATAGAGGGGTAGGTCTTGATCAGGGGTGAGACTGGGAGGGGAGCAGATTACAATAGAATGGAAGAGAACGAAGGAAGGGCGATGCCTTATGTTATGTATCTTCCGATTGCTGCCCTATCTGCTTGGGACCCGTGCTTCAGGAATCTTACCTCGACAAATGTTTTCGTACGCTTCTCCCTCTCCTTCTCTCTTGATTTCTTGGAAGATTGAAATATGAAATTATTGTTAGACTTTAATTGATCATATAGAAAGCGTTGCAAATAGGAATTGTTTTACTGACCATTTACCAATTGGAGAGATTGAGGTAGAAAGAGTATTTATTGATTAAGAGTCTATCTTTTCATGGAGGTTCCTGGTTAAGTCGGGGGGAAAAAAGAATTTCAACTTCTGGCTTTCAGAATCCCACAACTTCTGTGCGTTATGAGATGCCGCTGTTATAATCCTATGCTTGCGTACTAATCTCAGGATTTCTGTGTAAGGCACGCGGCAGTGTTGAGTACTTGCGGGCAGTATACAAGCTTATTTAAATTATTGCATAGAGCTTTGTTTATGAGATGCGGTGCCTGTTTAAAAAGCATGGCCCTGCTTCTGACGTGCTGTGCAAGATTTATATTATGTTTATTACATCGAAAAAAGAGAGTATTTTTCGATCCAAGAAAGTGGACGGAATTGTTCTAATTCACAATAGATTTGTGCTGCAGACAAGTTTTGCTTCAATTGCATTTCACGCTGGTCCAAGGTTGTTGCTGGCAAGCACCATTCTCCACCTTCTTCTGTAAAATGTCCCCTTTGCAAGGTTTGGTTTATTCCATTACATTTCAACTTCAGTGGACCATATCTTAATTTTCTTTGGCAATGGACATAGCAAAGCAGATATCTCATATGTTCTAATTCCATGACGAGCCCCTTCCGAGGGAATTTTCAATTGAAAGAACATCTTATGTTATAGTTGATGTTTGAAATGCAGACAGAAAATTTTTCAATAATTTATGGATTTGACGGAAGTTATTTTCAAAGGCAATATGTGAATGAGGATTCTGGGGATAGGTCTGTCAGTCTGTCTCTGATAGTTGTTGTCTTCAAGTTAAAATTTTTAGCTGAGATACTTTATATAATTTTATCCTTTGAATTATCTGTGCAGTTTTACCTTGTCAAGAGCACAGAGATATAGATTACAATGCTATTACACTGAACCAGGTCCACTACTGCTTGTCATTAGTCACATTGTTTCCTACTTAGTAGTTAATTGCCGCCTGTCAGTCCCTTGTTTTTTCCTGCCAAATTCTCTTATGCTTAGTTATCTTTTTAATCAGGTATCTTAGAGGACATATTCGATATAACACGGTATTGGAAGTCTCAGAAGTACCATCAGCCAAACTGTTGGATTCAAACTTGGCTCAAAAGGGAAATTCAAGCCCTTATCCAGGTCAGAAAGTTTATCAGTTGGTTGCCTTTATTGTCTGTGTTTTTTTGGATGACTCTACCATTCTCATTTTGCTGATTTTTTTTTTTTAATTCCTGCGTGTGGAATTTCCTTTATCTATAGGAGGAAGGCGTTGACATCATTGTACACCATATCCTGGGAGTAACAAGTGCATCACTGTCATGGTAAGAATTTGTGTCGTCTGAAAATTGGAATGACATGAGCTTAGTGTGGAGAGTTGACGACAATTACAATCCAGGAGAGAGCAAAAGTGTGACGTTCTGGCACCTGAAAAGAAGCAGGAGGAGTTCAAGATGGTAGTTTCAGAAGCAGCAAGGCCCTTCTTAGCTTCAAGGACCAGCAGATTTGTATACGAGATGCAACTGTTTCTTGCTTCAGGATTGAATATTGAAGCTTATGATGCAGTTTACATGCAACGATTGGGTTGGAGTGCGCCCGGGATTAACACCCAGGCGTCTCAGACTGAACTAGTTGATCGCAATACGGTGACTTCATACTTGTGTATATTTGATGCGGACTGTGATGGAAATGAATAGAGAAGATACTTTTGTTTTTTTGTTTTTAATTTTTTTAATAGTTGTAGCAGCCTGTGTGGTACTTCAAGTAGTTTAAATTTTTTCACATATGGTCAGGGTCCTGTTAAACACATCCAATAGCAAGAGCATGGCTCTTCAACATTTTTACGGGCTAACAATATTTATCTTCTTTATTACTTCGGTGTATCAGAAACCAACGGCAACTATTACCATTTTCAAATAGTGATAAAAGTTTAAAATAAAAAAGAAATGGGGAAATCTCACTCATGTCTCAGAGACCAAAAAAAATTGTAAATTTTTTTGGTGTTAATTCCTCTATCAAAAAAATTCTTAAGGACCTCAATAATATAGATTCTAAATTTGAATTTACCTTATTAATAAGTGTATGTGAATATATTAATAAATTATCTAGTAGCTATTGACAAACTCATATGTGTAAATCAAAGCAACTCTTGTTGATAAATGTATGTGATTATATTAATAATTCTTAGAGTGATTATTAACAAGCTCATTTATGTTAATCGAATCAGCTCTTATTGACAAGTGTATGTCGCTCTATTGACAAGTCATGGAATAGCTATAGATAAACTCATCTATGTTATCTAAAACAACTTTTCGTTAATAAATATAATGTGACTATATTGATAAGTCATAAAGTGATCATTGACAAATTTATCTATGTCAGTAAAATAAATTCACATTTGAAATCTATATTATTGAGGTCCCTAAGAACTTTCCTCACAAAGGAATCTACATGAGACTTTTTGATATATATATATATTCTTTATCTTTGGGAGGTGAGTGAGATTTTCTCAAAGAAATATGTGCAATAAAAGTAGATACAATTTTTTTGGATAGTCATCTCAAGTCTCGATCCAATAGAAGTAATATGTTTGTTTGAAATAGTGAGCCTTTAAAAATAATCTTTTAATTGTAATTCACGGTATATAAGATAAGTATGTGAAAAAAGTGTTGTCCGAATTTACATAAAAAAACCCTAAAAGGAAATATTCCAAACAAGCTTAAATGCCCATTTATCTTTAATATAAATAATCTTAATAAAGTTCATCAATATGTTACAGCTTTACCGTGCATGTACAGTTATTTAAGGTTATTTTGTAAGACATTCCTGGCTCGGCCTGACGCCCCTTAGGATTGGTCAGCGAAACTCTGGAGTTGCAGTTGTTCACGTCCTTATCAAGAACCAGGGGCAAGAAAAAGAAGAAGAACGCATATAATGGATCTAGAGTAGTTTCAGTTTCAGAGTTGAGAGTTGAGATGCGGAGAAGGACCTCTGCCTTTTTATACACTGGTTACCATCATCACCCTTGCTGAACAAGAGCGTAAATTTCGAGCCACTGGCTTGGCGTAACTGAGCAATTTTCCGTCGCTGCAACAGACATGGCAACTGACTCAGACTACGGAGCTTTCATGGAGAAATTTATTCTCCCATCAAGTTCTTCATCCCCCCGTCTTCCGTTAAGTTCTCTTACTTTTGCAGTCAAAGAACTGTAAGTTCTGTCACTCTCTTTTGATTAACAGAATATTCAAATTATTAAACCTCATCTTTACTGATTTCCATGCCATCTCAAGTTCTAAGTGCGTGAGTCATTTGTTTCATTAACTTTTTCTTGAAATTTTACTTCCGAAACAGATTTGATGTGGAGGGGCATGTGACTGGATTTGGGAATCCTGACTGGGCGAGAACTCATCCGGTGGCTTCATCAACTGCTCCAGCTATATCAGCTCTCCTAAATGCAGGTGCCACTTGTGTCGGTACAACTGTCATGGACGAAATGGCTTACAGGTTCCAATTCCCTCATTATCTATGCTTTCTAGTCAGTAAGAACTGTGTTCTAGTTTCTAGTGAGCATTTCTATTCCGGTTTATCTTTCATCATGGCCATTAGTTTCTAAAAGTCTGTGATTCTAACATATTTGAATGTCGAAATTTATGTAACTAAACTAAGATTTCTGAGTCAAAATTCAGTGAAGGAACTGGTCATGTGAGTAATTGTATCTTTGCTGATCGGGCATGTGACAACATCTGTTGAAACATATGGCTGAGTATTTTTATTTGGCAGTATAAATGGAGAGAATGTGCACTATGGGACACCCAGGAATCCTTGTGCAGCCGATAGGGTGCCTGGGGGCTCATCCAGCGGCTCTGCTGTTGCAGTTGGTGCAAAGCTTGTAGATTTCTCCATAGGTAAGCTATTCTTCTTTGCATAATTTCTGGCATCTATTGGCTCATTTATTTGAACCCAAAAATTCTTGGTACGATAGGAACTGACACCGGAGGAAGTGTGAGAGTGCCTTCTTCATATTGTGGGATTTTCGGGTTTCGTCCTTCTCATGGAACTGTTTCAACATCAGGAGTTGTTCCCATGGCACAGAGTTTTGACACTGTGGGTAAGGAACCGAAAATTTGGAAGCTTTCTTAAATATTCAGTTTATAGTGACTGCAACATGAAATGGGGTGACCAAAATTTTTTGAAGGCCGATGGTAATAGAACTGATGAGTGACTGGGGTGATTGATTTGGGGAACATATAAAAGAGTTAGTATTTGGTTTCTTTAACATGTATGGTTCTGAATGGTTTTAATGTCCTCATTTCATGTGTTTGTTCATAATCAGATACACCAAATACACAGCTTATGAAAATAGGAGTACATATTTGCCCCAGAAATCTTGGAAAAAATCATGGTCTTGAACAAGAAGAAGTAAGAAGGATGGGGTTTATCTTTCTCTTTAAAATCATTGGTCTGAATTTTCAGTCTGCTCGTTTCTTACCCCTAACTGTTCGGTGAGCATTCATTGCTTCATAATAGCAGCTTCACTAATTGTTGAGCTCTTTTCTTGGAATGTCATCCTTTTCATTCCAACTTTGTATCTAGGATGGTTTGCTGGGGATCCTGTGATTTTGAGCAGAGTTGGACGTGTGCTTCTGCAATTGCCTGAAGTAACACCTATCAGACCCACCCGCATTATTATTGCAGACGATTGTTTTCAGCTGTCAAGCATTCCACACAATCTGGTTGCGGAAATTTTCATTAAAGCGGTTGAGAAGTTATACGGAGGTGAGTGTATAAATTACGTGTAGATGATTTGCTATATGGATAATAGTAGAAAAACTCATATATGTGTGTGTGTATGTGTATATATATATATATATATATATCTGTGTTTTCTTTCGCTAAGTGAAATGGTATTCATTGTCTCCCTACGTAGATGATGTATTGAAGCATGAAATATTGGGCGACTATGTAAAGGTCAGGGTTCCAAGTCTAAGGCATTTCATGACGAGCAATAGTCAATCAGACCAAGTATATAACATTCCATCTCTGGCGGCCCTTTCAAGTGCCCTGCGGTTACTTCAGAGGTGTAGTTCTTCTGTTAATCCTTGGTCTCATCTATGCCTGTGCCTTTCTTGTGCATTGTGGACTGCCTTAAATTGAAATCTGTTTTCTTGCTTTTGTACTGCACCACACATAGGTACGAATTCAATAATAACCATGGTGAATGGATTAGTACAGTGAAACCTGACATAGGCCCAGGAATATCAGAACGTGTATCGGATGCCCTGAGGACAACAGGGGAAAACATTGATCTGTGTCGGTCAGTAAAAGAGGAAATGCGTGATGCTCTTTCTTCTCTTCTTGGGGTACTCTTTCTCTTGACATTATATCTGGAGATCCTATAGCTCACTGATAGTTTCTTTTGGATTTCTGATGGATGGGTCCTTTGTGGCGAATCACAAGCATGCACATTATTTTAATTGAAAATGGCCTTTTCTCTTTGAAAATTTCAGGATTTTGGTGTGCTTGTTATCCCCACTGTTCCAGGGCCTCCACCAAAACTTGGAACAAATGCGCCTGAACTGGAAATTTTTCGTGCAAAGGCTTTTTCCTTGTTATCCGTAGCTGGCGTTTCGGGGTTGTGCCAGGTTCGGTTTATTTTTGAATCACACAAACTGTGATTTTGTTAAACTTGCAATCCTTTACCGTGTTGATGCTGTATCTTTGTATTTTGTTACGCTTACAGGTTAACGTACCGATGGGGATGCACGAAGACCTTCCCGTATCGATTTCTTTGGTGGCCGCACACGGTGCAGATGGGTTCTTGCTTAATCTTGTTGAGCGTCTTTATGACCTCCTTAAACAAGACATCGTACCATCTTCCCTCTAAAATGTTTATTTGTTATGTCGCTTATAACATCTGATAGTACAAGATTTGGCGTAATATATTGTATCTGGATTTTACATTTGAATTAAACTATTATCTTTCACAAAGGAATCAGCAGCTCCCTCTACTGCTGCATTCTTTTCTGAGAATAGTTTTCCCAGGAGTACAGAAAATCATAATATATACTACCCCGACGGAAATGGTGCAATTTTTCCTCCAACACAATCAAAATTGGTGTCATTCCGTCCTACCCCAACGGTATTTTTGGACGTCTAGACCATATTGAGATTATCATATAGGCTCCAAGTGTTCATGCCACTTAAGCCTGAATAATTTTATTCATTACCGCGTATAGCCTCTCGCACGGTCTCACCCACGCCAAAACATCGATCGCCATAATACAATAATTGAAACTGAGAAAACAAAAAATATTAGAGAAAATAATATTCTCATTGATGATTTGATTATGTACAGTAGGTCTCTCATATGGAGTAGTCCAATTAATGGAACTAAACAAATTGTTACTTAGTACTCCCTCCGCTCCTAATTATATGAACACATTTAGGAGTTGGTTTGAATCCTAATTATAAGAGCAAATTTTAACTTTTATTAATTTTTTTTTTTTATATAATACCCTTATTTATACTTTCTCAATAATAATTAAAAACAATAGTAATTGAATAATACACCTATATGTTCTATAAAGTAAATAATGTTTATAACTTATTAATGTTATATACATCTCAATTATACTTTTTTAGATAAAATAATTTTGAGCAATTTTATCATATTTTTCTAAAGAGTAATAAATATAGTACGTAATTACCAGGGCTGGGGGTGAGTGTGAGAGAACCAATTACCAGGGCTTGGTCTATTTCACATCCTGTTCTCTTCCATTCCCCTCAACTCATGTACACATGAAAATTGGACGAGGAGCTGAGGAAGCGGCTCATACAAGTAGAAGGAAGCTGCCCAACATTAAAGGTAAAGCCGTGGTATTATGAAGTGGTTAAGTAAGGGTATTTTTGGAAAATAATTATAATTAACTAATTTAACTTCTCTTTTGATCTTTCCAAATTCTAGGTAAATAGTTCCTATAATTAGGGCCGGAGGGAGTATAACTGAATAGTTTGCTATATTGGTTACAACTGAAATATAGTAGTTATAACAAACAAAACAATATCTAACAATTTTTAACAAAACTAACTATTTTGAGTAACTTGCTTCGTTACCCCCAACAAGCTCAAGCGTATATGTTGATCATGCCAAGTCGAGATAAAGACTATGAAAGGGTTGAGGATCAAGGGGCTTAGTAAAGATATCAACTAAGTTGATTTGTACTTTGAATTGAAAGGAGACGAATAAGCCCAGCTTAAACCTTTTCACGAACAAAATGACAATCAATTTCAAGATGCTTGGTATGTTTATGAAAAGTAGAATTAGTGGCAATATGAATGGTAGATTGATTGTCAAAATAAAGCACAATAGGAGACGAATGAGGAATACGTAAATCATTAATCAAATAAAGCAACCATTGAATTTCACAAGCCACACAACCCATGGTTCTATATTCAACTTCAGAGGAAGAAAGAGAGAGTAGTCTACTTTTTAGAACGCTAAGAAGCAAGAGAATCACCAAAGAAAATACAATATCTAGATAAAGAGCGACGTTATCAGGGCATCCTGCCCAATCTGAATGACTAAAAGCTTTCAGCCGTAAAGAAGAAGAAGCTGGCAAGAAAATACCTTTACCCGACCATTTCTTAATGTACTGTAACACCCTGATAGTGCTTGAAAGTGTATAGTAGTGGGGGCACGAGTAAATTGACAAAGCTGCTAAACAACATATGATATATCAGGTCTTGTAGAAGTTAAATACAAAAGACGACCAAATAATCGCCTATAAGGAGCAACATATGTGAGTAAAGTGCCAAGATCTTGAGATAATCAAGTGTGACAAGCCATAGGAGTAGAAAGAGGCTCCAAATAATTTGCATCATCAAGGATATCAAGTGCAAACAAATTTCCATTGATTTAAAGATATACAAGTAGAAGAATGAGCAACCTCAAGACCAAGGAAGAATTTGAGTTTGCTAAGATCCTTAATCTTGAATGTGGTGTTAAGAAAAGTTTTCATGCGATTGATCTCAACTATATATCAGCCAAAATGATATCATCAACATAAACCAAAATAGTAGTTAAAGAATCACCAATTTTCCTAATGAATAAAGAATAGTCAGATTTAGATTGGACATAACCACAAGAGAGCAAAGCAAAAGAGAGTTTAGCAAACCATTGACGAGAGGCTTGTTTTAAACTATAGAGAGATTTCTGCTATTTACAAACTTGATTGGGATGAGAAGGGGAAAACCTAGGAGGAAGAGACATGCAAGCATCCTCATGTAGATAACCATGCAAAGAGCATTATTGACATCAAGTTGTTCAAGATGCCAACTGGAGGAAGCAAAACACGGGGAATTCTATGTGCAATTTTGCTACTTCATGAGCATCCTCAAGTAATTTTTATGATTATTCTTTTGGTCTTCCCTCCCCTCCCCTCTTGAACAAAATAAGGTAACATTAAAATTTCTCTTATAACATAAGAGTAAAGTTGTCAATGTGAAAATGATTTCCCTCCCCTCCCCTTCTCCGAACCAAATAAAGTAACATTAAAATCTCCCCATTTCCTTTTGATCAATCTAAACAAAATAATATAAAATCCCTCCGATCCCCCTCCACTCCATTAAAATCCCTCCCATCCTCTCCCTTGTCGAATCAAACATATCCTTAGCGTTGTCGCTAATTGAGCCCGTTATTGTTAATGGGGACAAAATGGTCATTTCAAACTTTGAATCAATATCACAAATGTACCTTGGGACTTTTTTGAAAAGAGAATTATCTATGAGATTTATTATTATTATTATTTCTTAAAACTTTAAAGAGATTTTTCCTCTTTTTTTTATAGATGAATCCATATTAAATTTTTTTTGATATTTTTTCTGATTCTTAACCTGACTAAGATTTGCCTTACAAAATATGTGCAAAAAAAGTAGATACCACCTTATTTTATGAATATCCGATAGCAAGGTCACTTGCAAACATTTTAATGTCCTTGTGGTTTTTATTTTTTGGCCATAGTCGTCTCAAGTCTCCACGGATCCAATAGAACCATATTAAATGGAAGAGGATTTCCTCATCAGCTGGTCCCTTATTATCTCTCACAGACAAATCCGGGCCGTTGAAATCCTGATTCAAGGGTCCAGAATAATTTTCTTAAAAACTGCGCGCGGTTTTTAGGAAAATTATTCCGAGTCCTTGGATCAGAATTTCGACGGTCAAGATTTGCTGATGATGATGGATGGGTAGAGAAATGATGATGAGAAGATCCGGACCCATATTAAATGGAATACCAGGTCATCATTAATATAAATAATCTTATTAAAGTTCATCAATATGGTATAGCTTTACTCTGCATGGACAGTTATTTAAGGTTATTTTGTAAGACATTCCCTGCTCGCCCTGACGCCCCTTAGGATTGGTCAGCGAAACCCTGTGGTTGCAGACTTGCTGGTGTTCACGCCTAATCAAGAACTAGAGGGGAGAAGTTGTTGGCAACATGAGCGATCTGAAAGAATAAAGAAGAGGATGATCTGAGTCGTGTCCGAAAACACTGTCCTATAGAGTTATTCCGCAACCACCTAGGTAAAGAAGAAGCGGTACTCCCAGATTAAACAGATCCTTCTTGATTAAATCAAGGCGAACCGGCGGAAGATAAGATAACTCAAAAAGAGATTACCGATGTTTTCTGATTCTCTCTTAAAATGGTGTCACAATTGGGGTATTATAAATAATGAATCAATGCCTTAAAGAGGTGACTCTTGAACATTACACCTCTTCAGAAAGTCATAACTATTTGTTTAATTCATGAACCATGTTGATTCATGAACCAACACAAATCCCTTAATTTGTAACAACATGACTTCTCAAAACACATCTTTTCATTTGAACACATTCTATAATATTGGAAAGACTCTTTCTTTGACACACACATATGCAATATTTACAACAATCCCCCACATGTGTCAAAGAAAACACCATTAGCTAAGTTACACCCATGGACATAATCATTGTATCTGGTGGTCCGTAGAACTATGAACCAGACCTAGACCAATAATACTTAATACACAGAGATGTCAGTGAAGCATGCTTCTATGAACTGATAAATCTTGGTGTGTATTAGAGGCACTAAGGGTCAGATTATATCCCGACATTTCCGCGTTAATCAATGGTTTTGCGCGTTATGACCCGCTACATGCGCGTGCACGGTGCATAACGAATGCTCTAGAGATTTCGCCAAGATCTCATAGGAGCGGCCACACTCCACATTCGTAGAGGTGATTTCATGTAAGTGTACTTGCACTGAGCACACCGTCCTGTAAGACTATGAAATCATTAAGAGCTTTACTCAACCTCAAAATGTGCATTCTAGCACTCTCCCATTGTCATAGGAAGGGACAAATGTTATTTTTTGTGCTAGTCAGAATTGACGAACAACTTGTTCTTACCCATTGAACCTTCTTCAAGGGATCACCAATCACAAAGGTTGGGTTGCCATCATTGTCAATTACGATTTATTGGCTTTAGTCCCATTCCCCTGGACCAATTTATTTCATCCTGCAGGGTTTTATTAACGGCCGATAGGTCTATTATTGACCTCACCAAATCGATTGAGATAATTCCATCACAATTCTTAAGCTAGCTTATCATATTATATCTCAAACGATTTTTATTTCATCATTGTACTTTTATAATGGCTATTGCCATCCGGCAATCACAAATCGTCAACTTTAAGCGTCGGTTTCTTATCAAAATATTTTCTAAGAGATTTTCGACATTCTCGACTCCATCTATTTCCAGAGTAATCAACTCTGACTCACATAATACTTTAATTTTGTCACCACTAAAGGTCAATGATAACCAGTAGATTTTCACACATAGACTAGATCTTAGTTAACATCCGTGTGCATCAATACAACGGAATCCACTACTTGATGCCAATATTATTTAGGGCATTATCCCTTAACTATTTCTTTCTCTTCATGAGAGTTTACATATGCTCAATCTCCACATATCATTTGCTATGTCATGGGATTAACATTTATCAGTGCTACAAATTCTCAACAATTTGTGCATACTTTGATTGAGCTTTAGAATCATCTCAAGTAGTATCATAAAGAATATTCACATAATGGTTCTCAAAACCAATATTTAGAAACATTTCTTATTTGTCATCAATATTCTTTTATGATCTTTAACACCCAAAATCACATTCAATTCTCCCATGCTTTCAAGCACATAACATGATACTTTTGACCATAAAAGTCATCCATATTAAATTAAATATTTCACGATATCATGCATGCTTATACCAAGAGAAATTAATAATACTATGAAAATTAAGCACATTTATCTCTACAATAGATAAATGATTAAAATTTCATACCATTGTCATATGCTTTGTTTCAAATCACAAAATATTTGATAATGCACAAAATTTGCTTTCGTAGCAAATAACACAAATTTCCTTTGTTAAATAATCATAACACATGGCAATTTTATAATTTTCAACATATTTTCTTGCACCAAAATAATAATTTTTAAGGTACCCCATATCTTAGATACCCCCACACTTTCAAATATTTTATAATCAATAAAATTCTAATTAAATTAGAATCCCACTAGTACATTTATAAAGCTCCACACCTTATAAAACTACATAATCATATGACTGTATACTTCAACAAAAGGTCGTGCCAATTTAATCTTCTATTTTAATTAAATGAGAATGTCTCAAACATTATCATTTATTTCACATAACAAAATTTGCTTTTCACGAAAAAAAAAAAAAAAAAACCTCAACTTAATTAATTTCCTTATGTCAAAATAATATATATTTTTTATATATTAATATTCTGTCCTCACACAAAATTTCCCACATAAATTTATAAATCTTTAATTATTTTAAATACCAATATTTAATAATATTCACACTATTTAAATATGTGTGAAACTAATGCCACAAATTCTCTTTGAAAAATTCAAAGCACCAAATTATATAAATCACCGAAATATAAACATAGATTGCAGCATTAAAAATCTAAGATTTTCAATATTCAAACTAATTTATATGGTACATCAAAATAAATCACCAGATTTATTAAAACAGAAATTTGTTTCAACTTTTGACTATTATCATGTTGAACACAACAAATCCCCACTTTTATTCAACCATATTAATTTAAAAGATTCACAAAATTTTAGGAGATTAGAAAATATCAAATAAATTAATATCTCCAATAATAAAGCCTTCAACTAGAATAAATTCCTTTTCATTCTAATTAATTAAATTAGAGTTTTTCAAATATATAACATCCTAAAATTTAGGACTTCTAATAAATCTCATCATCATCAAAATTTAATTTCCATACGATGACTAATGTAATTCAAGATATTTACTAATAAAACAATAAAATCTCCCAAAGAAACCAACAACATAAGATATACATTATCTTCCCTTTATTAATTTAATAATCATCAAATCTTCATTAAAATTAGGAGAGATAGTAGGAGATTTATTAACTACCATATCAATTAAATTTGATATATTTATTAACAAAGATATTCAAACTTTCAACGGAATTAAATTCACCGCAAGTATAATCAATAATTAAATAAAATATTGATTTCTATGGGCATATTCATATTGAAAATTCAGCACATCAAATATTAAAAATAATAACTGCATTATTAAATTTTTAATATATGCCCATGAATATTATATAATATTCTAATCAATCACGCGTACCTTATTCATCAAAACATTGTAAAGACTATCCCTTTCTCTCTGACCAAACTTGCAGACTTCTTTTTGGCCTCTTGCCAATATCCGTTGCAACATCCGGCTTCTCTCAAAAACGTCCTTGCATCTCGTGTGCGTAAATCGCCGATAACGGCCTTGCACTCGTCCCTCTCTTTTTCTACTATTTCTCCCCTTCTAATATCTTAATTAGTGTAAGCCGTGCAAGAACAATTCTAGCATTATTGTCTGCATTGCTCTAGATTCATTGTCTCATCAACAAGAGAATTGCGTTTTCAACATCAGTAGCGGAGGATGAAGCCATCAATTGGACAATGGTAGGCATCGTCACATATACATTTAGAGAACCTTAGTCCAGACTCAAGCGATGCAACCAATTAGTGCCCTAGTCTCCGCTCCAAATTCCCAAATTCATTGTCCATGAATCGAAATTCAGAAACGCTCAGCCTCCAATTGCACTAACTCTATAGATTGTTGGCAACATGAGCGATCTGAAAGAATAAAGAAGAGGATGATCTGAGTCGTGTCCAAAACACCGTCCCATAGAGTTATTCCGAACCACCTAGAAAGAAGAAGCTAAGTACTCCTAAGATTAAACAGATCCTTCTTGATTAAATCAAGGCGGCAGAATCAAGAAGATAAGATAACTCGCAGAGATTACCGAGATGTTTTCGATTCTCTTTAAAATGGTGTCACAATTGGGGTATTATAAATAATGAATCAACGCCTTTAAAGAGGTGACTTCTTGAACATTACACCTCTTCGAAAGTCATAACTATTTGTTTAATTCACGAACCATGTTGATTCATGAACCAACACAAATCCCTTAATTTGTAACAACACGACTTCTCAAAACACATCTTTTCATTTGAACACATTCTATAATATTGGAAAGACTCTTTCTTTGACACACACATATGCAATATTTACAACAGAAGTTTCAGTTTTCGAGTTGAGAGTTGAGAGGCGGAGAAGGACCTCTGCCTTTTTATCCACTGTTTACCATCATCACCCTCGCTGAACAAGAGCGTAAATTTCGAGCCACTGGCTTGGCGTAACTGAGCAATTTTCCGACGCTGCAACAGACATGGCAACAGACTCAGACTACGGAGCTTTCATGAAGAAATTCATTCTCCCACCAAGTTCGTCAACCCCCGGTCTTCCGTTAAGTTCTCTTACTTTTGCAGTCAAAGAACTGTAAGTTTTGTCACTCTCTTTTGATTAACAGAATATTCAAATTATTAAACTTCATCTTTACTGAATTCCATGCCATCTCAAGTTCTAAGTGCGTGAGTCATTTGTTTCATGAACTCTTTCTTGAAATTTTACTTCCGAAACAGATTTGATGTGAAGGGGCATGTGACTGGATTGGGGAATCCTGACTGGGCGAGAACTCATCCGGTGGCTTCATCCACTGCTCCAGTTATATCAGCTCTCCTAAATGCAGGTGCCACTTGTGTTGGTACAACTGTCACGGACGAAATGGCTTACAGGTTCCAATTCCAGAGAGCATTTATATTCCGGTTTATCTTTCATCATGGCCATTAGTTTCTAAAAGTCTGTGGTTTACATATTTGAATGTCGAAATTTATTTAACTAAACTAAGATTTCAGAGTCAGAAAATTCGGCGAAGAAACTGGTCATGTGAGTAATTGTATCTTTGCTGATCATGTGACAACATCTGTTGAAACATATAGCTGAGTATTTTTATCTGGCAGTATAAATGGAGAGAATGTGCACTATGGCACACCCAGGAATCCTTGTGCAGCCGATAGGGTACCTGGGGGTTCGTCTAGCGGCTCTGCTGTTGCAGTTGGTGCAAAGCTTGTAGATTTCTCCATAGGTAAGCTATTCTTCTTTGCATAATTTCTGGCATCTATTGGCTCATTTATTTGAACCCAAAAATTCTTGGTACGATAGGAACTGACACCGGAGGAAGTGTGAGAGTGCCTTCTTCATATTGTGGGATTTTCGGGTTTCGTCCTTCTCATGGTACTGTTTCAAGATCAGGAGTTGTTCCCTTGGCACAGAGTTTTGACACTGTTGGTAAGGAACCGAAAATTTGGAAGCTTCCTTAAATATTCAGTTTATAGTGACTGCAAAATGGAATTTGGTGACCAAAAAATTTTGAAGACCGATGGTAATAGAACTGATGAGTGACTAGGATGATTGATTTAGGGAGCATATAAAAGAGTTATTATTTGGTTTCTTCAACATGCATGTTTCTGCATGGTTTTAATGTCCTCATGTCATGTCATGTGTTTGTTCATAATCAGATACACCAAATACACAGCTTATGAAAATAGGAGTACTTATTTGCCCTAGCAATGTGGAAAAAAAAATCATGGTCTTGAACAAGAAGAAGTAAGAAAGATGGGGTTTATCTTTCTCTTTAAAATCATTGGTCTGAATTTTCAGTCTGCTCGTTTCTTACCCTTAACTGTACGGTGAGCATACATTGCTTTATAATCGTAGCCTCACTAATTGTTGAGCTATTTTCTTGGAATGTCGTCCTTTTCGTTCCAACTTTGTATCCAGGATGGTTCGCTAGGGATCCTGTGATTTTGAGCAGAGTTGGACGTGTGCTTCTGCAATTGCCTGAAGACGAAGTAACACCTATCAGACCCACTCGCATTATTATTGCAGACGATTGTTTTCAGCGGTCAAGCATTCCACACAATCTGGTTGCGGAAATTTTCATTAAAGCGGTTGAGAAGTTATACGGAGGTGAGTGTATAAATTATATGTAGATGATTTGCTATATGGATAATAGTTATAATTGTTTATAAAAACTCATATATAAATATATATCTTTCTGTTTTCTTTCGCTAAGGGAAATGTTATTCTTTTTTCCCCTGCGTAGATGATGTATTGAAGCATGAAATATTGGGCGACTATGTAAAGGTCAGGGTTCCAAGTCTAAGGCATTTCATGACGGGTAATAGTCAATCAGACCAAGTATATAACACTCCATCTCTGGCGGCCCTTTCAAGTGCCATGCGGTTACTTGAGAGGTGTGGTTCTGTTAATCCTTGGTCTCATCTATGCCTGTGCCTTTCTTGTGCATTGTGGACCGCCTTAAATTGAAATCTGTTTTCTTGCTTTTATACCGCACCACATATAGGTACGAATTCAAGAATAACCATGGTGAATGGGTTAGTACAGTGAAACCTGACATAGGCCCAGGAATATCAGAACGTGTATCAGATGCCCTGAGGACAACAGGGGAAAACATTGACCTGTGTCGGTCAGTAAAAGAGGAAATGCGTGATGCTCTTTCTTCTCTTGTTGGGGTACTCTTTCTATTGACATAGCTCACTGATAGTTTCTATCCTTATTCTTTTAGGTTTCTGATGGATGGGTCCGCAATCATGCACATTATTTTAATTGAAAATGGCCTTTTCTCTTTGAAAATTTCAGGATTTTGGTGTGCTTGTTATCCCCACTGTTCCAGGGCCACCACCAAAACTTGGAACAAATGCGCCTGAACTGGAAATTTTTCGTGCAAAGGCTTTTGCCTTGTTATCCATAGCTGGCGTTCCGGGGTTGTGCCAGGTTCTGTTTATTTTGAATCGCACAAACTGTGATTTTGTTAAACTTGCAATCCTTTAATGTGTTGATGCTGTATCTTTGTCTTTTGTTACGCTTACAGGTTAACGTACCGATGGGGATGCACGAAGACCTTCCCGTATCGATTTCTCTGGTGGCCGCACACGGTGCAGATGGGTTCTTGCTTAATCTTACTGAGCGTCTTTATGACCTCCTTAAACAAGACATCGTACCATCTTCCCTCTAAAATGCTTCTTTATATGTCGCTTATAACATCTGATAGTACAAGATTTGGCGTAATATATTGTATCTGGATTTTACATTTGAATTAAACAACTATGAACTTCCACAAAGGAATCAGCATCTCCCTCTACTGTTGTATTCTTTTCTGGGAATAGTTTTTCCAGGAGAATTACAGAAAATCATAATATATACTACCCCGACGGAAATGGTGCAATTTCCCCATCAACACATTTAAAATTGGTGTCATTCCGTCCCACCCCGACGGAATTGGAGGACGTCTAGACCATATTGAGATTACCATATAGGCTCCAAGTGTTAACGCCACTTGAGCCTGAGTAATTTTATTCATTACCACGTATAACCTCTCTCACGGTCTCACACACGCCAAAACATCGATCACCATTACCATAGATATCGTCTTCCACGCCCACGTCACCGATGGACCCCTAATTGGCTACCTTCGTCAGAGCTTCTTCTCAGATCACAATTGCCATCTTCTCCAATGCCGGCAGAGCCTCCTCCTCTATCTGGAGGGAGGCCAAATATCACTGCCATCTAAAAATGACTGCTATTTTGATTTGGCCTGACAAGCTATTTGCTGATTGCTAATTAATCACGATGTCAATGATTCTGTTACTGGATTTTATTCGTATAACTCTAAATTTTAGTGTCAAGTTTTCAGGTTTGAGGTTCCCATATGATCTGACGTTTCCCCTACACACTTTTGAATTTTGGTGGAAGGAGTAAGAGAATTTACGTCTCAGGCAATACAATATTACTCGTAATTATTTTAAAGCCGACTGAAGAAGAAGCTATATTACAATACCAATACAAACTTCTACAGCTGGATTTTGATATTTATCCACATTGATCTTTGTTACACACACATTATACTCTCTCTTTCCACATATATATATATATATAGATATAACAACTATAGATAGTGATTCTCTTGCGTTTCTACGTAGACAAAAAAGATGTTTATTTTCTCAAGCTTAACATTTACGGACGAGCTAAATTACAAACGCATTTTCCTTGCTGAGCAAAAGAGGTTTTTACGTAGAGCAGAAACCGACGAAACTGATTATTCAGATTCAGAGGTGTCACTTATCCTTCAGCCATTTACAACAGTTCCACCTGCAAAAAAACGCCGTCTGTGTTACGAAACCCAGATAAAAGCGTAAATGAGTACACATAGAAGGGTATTACCATTGGGGTGAAGGACTTGGCCAGTAATATAAGAGGAGCACTGATTGCAGGCAAGAAACACATAGGAGGGAGCAACCTCAATAGGTTGGCCAGCTCTCTTCATGGGCACCTCTGCTCCAAATTGAGCCACTTCCTCCTCCTTGAAAGAAGCTGGTATTAGGGGAGTCCAGATGGGTCCCGGGGCAACCCCGTTCACTCTTATTCCCTTGCTCGCCAATTGAAGAGACAGAGCCCTCGTAAATGCCACAATCGCACCCTTCGTCGCCGTGTAGTCCAGTAGCTTCGGGTGTCCTTTGTACGCATTCACTGATGTCGTGTTGATGATGCTGCTTCCTTCCTTCATGTGCTTCAGCGCATGCCTGTGTGCGAATGAAAATGATTGACCTCCTGAGAAATTCTTAATTATATCTCATCAGTTGTTTATTTAATTTACCTGGTGACCAAGAAATAGGAATAGATATTGGTTCTGAACACCCTGTCGAGCCTTTTCTCATCGATCTCTTCCACAGATTCAGCCTCGTACTGCTCGGCCGCATTGTTGATGAGAATGTCAATGCGGCCAAACGCTTTGACCACCTCGTCCACTACTTTATTGCAGTTGTCATCAAATCCCAAGTCAGCCGGTATGGCTATGGGGTCCTTGGCATACCCAGTTTTGGCCTTGTTGATCATCTCAAGAGTGTCCTTGGCGTCCTTGTCTTCGTGTCCCTTCACATATGTGAAGGCTACGGTGGCTCCCTCCAGCGCAAACAAATTGCATACGGCTCGTCCAATCCCAGAGTCACCGCCCGTAATTAGTGCTATCTTCCCCTGAAATATCCAAACCAGTTAATTAGTATTATCAATTATGGCCTTGCCATCAGGGAAAGGAAGGTTATGAATACACTAGGACTCTTCATGTATATATGTACTTGAAGCTTATTGGAGGGCTTGTAGTCGGGGCTGGTGAATTGGGGTATGGGATTCATAGCATGCTCTTTCCCAGGAAGTTGGTCTTGTTTCTGTGGGGGAAATTGTTGGTCACCGGAAGCCATTCTGTAGGTACGACAAGTTTTTGTGAACAGGTATTTCCGGCCGGAGTCGATTGAGAGGGTGGGTTTATGCTAGTTGTGGATGTGGAACAAGTAATGAGGCAGGCTATCTCAGATGGCTGCACGTGTGATTGCAATGGAGAGTTTGAATATGCCACGTGCCGACGAATGGCCGAAGGATTCTGTTTACGTGTCGTGTTACTCGCATGCATCGGACACGTCTAGAGACCAGAACTTGGTTTGAACTGTGTCCCTCGGATCGGATATGCATATTGCATTTGTTCAAAAATAAAAGAAACAGATTTATTTTGAATTGGTTTCAACCAACCGCTCCAAATTCGACACAATACACTACTATAGAAAATGGTTTTTGCGTCTCAGAAAGACGTCCTTTTTTAAAAAAAGGAAGTAAAAAATAAGAGCGGTGGCATTTTTGTAATTATATGGGATAAAAGTTGACTTTCGGAGTCTAAGTTTCAAACTTAGACTCCAAAAGTCCCACTTTCTCGGAGTCTAAGATTCAAACTTAGATTCCAAAAGCATGACTTTTAGAGTCTAATTTTGAAACTTAGACTCCAAAAATCACTTTTGGAGTCTAATTTTGAGACTTAGACTCCAAAAACATTTCAAATTTGTACATCTTTGGAGTCTAAGTTTTAAACTTAGACTCCTAAAATGATGTCGTACAGCGTAAAAAAAGGTCACGTCGTGGAGCGGGGGTCACGTGGTGCGGCAGGGGGTTATGTGTGGGGCCCGTGAGAGACACTTTTGGAGTCTAAGTTTTAAACTTAGACTCCAAAAATCATGCTTTTGGAGTCTAAGTTTTAAACTTAGACTTCAAAAGTCTCCCAGACAAGCAAGACGACTTTTTCTTCTTCTTCCCCCACTTCATTTCATTTCATTTCAACTTGTCTTCCTTCTCTACTCAGCACCTTCATTTCAGATGCAGCCTGAGACCTTCATCGTCGCCCTCCTCCGTCATCGCCCCTCCTTCGCCGTCCTCCCTTCACGTGGTTCGTGCTCGTCTTCCTCCTCGTCTTTTTCCGTCAACCATCGTGCGTCTTCCTTGTCATCTTTTTCCAAAGAATGCAAGCCTCTCTCGTCTTCTTTTATCGAAATCAAACTCGATCCGAGCTAATAAAGGAGGATGATGGCGAAGGTGAGCAAAAACACGGATCTATAGATTTTTTTTTTTAAAATTTTGAGTTGCTCTTGTTATTTTTCAAAAACACGAACTCGATCTGTGTTCCTAAAGCTTTCAATGTGCTATAGATGATAGATCCTAGTGATGTTTTGTTTATTGTGTTCTGGATTTTTTCCAGATCTGAAATTTCTTAGAGCTGTTTATTGTGTTGTGGATTTTTTTGAGATCTGAAATTTCTCAGATCTATTTATTGCGTTCTGGATTTTTTTTTTTCAGATCTTAAACTTTCTAGATATGTTTATTGTGTTCGGATTTTTTTCGTTCTCGGATGTGTTTTCGCATCTCAAACCTCTCGATTTGTGTTTAACACCGTCACCATCCCCATCTATTTTGTTTTTTTTTTTATATATAAAAAAATACTTAAAATATTTATGGACTTTTTAGTCTAAGAAATATTTAGACTCCGTAAGTCTCCACGTTTTGCGCCTCCCAGATAGACGTCCCCACGTTTTTAGACGTTAAAAGGCGAAATAAATGGACGTTATAGACCTTTTTTGTAGTAGTGATAGATGTAACGATCTCCATTGTTGAACATTTGTGCCTGAATTGAATCAAACCAATCGAATAGAATTATATAGTATTGAATTTAAATTTAAATGACATGGTTTTTAGTGTGTATATTAATTATGAAAGGATAATAGCCTAACAAGCACCAAAAATCTGAGAGAGTTATTAAAAATAATGTAATGAGATCTAAAGGAATGAATGACCTGGAAGACATGGTTTTGAATGCCTTGCATGGTAGCCACGTGGAAGACCGATGAGTCGATACCTGTCACTACATATCAACCAATTTGCCCATGTTTATTCCCAGTCTGGGAAGTCTCAAACCCACCACCATGGCCTCCTTCCTTCTTGCCCCTGTTCTTGCCTTCCTCTTGCTTTCCACTCCGGCGCACTGTAAAGGTACATGATATACATGAAACATCCTCTTTTTTTTATCATTGAAACGATGAATAATACATATGTGGGGGCATGCAGATGAGAAGGATAGTGTACTGAAGGGTTTAAACAGCTACAGGCAGAGTCAGAATCTGCCGGTGCTGGCGAAAGTGGACAGGGCATCGTGCCTGGCGAACGAGATAGCAGATGAACTGGAGGACGTGCCGTGTGAAAATGTGAGGCAGTACTATCCAACTGCTTCTGGGATCCAAAAATTCCCAAACTTTGAGAAGCACGTCGACAAATGTGGAATCAACATCAACTCCACCAGCAACGGCGTTATTCTGCCTGCCTGCGTCTCCAAGTTGGAACCCACCGTCCTCCTCTCTAACTTCACTCACAACAATCCCTACGCTTCGTATCTCAACAACTCATTGTACACCGGCGTCGGACTTGGTTCCGAAGACGACTGGATGGTCCTCGTTCTCACCACCAACACTCCCACTGGCTCTTTCTCTTCTGCTTCTCTCCTTTCTCCTTCTCCTGCTTTCTTGTTCGCCTTCATCCCCACTCTTCTGCCTCTGATGATGATGCACGCGCGCTAGTAAATTACATTTTGTTATATATATATGCTTGGATCATTTGGAACAATAGACTTTAGTTTAAACTTTAATCCCACTTTCTGTGTTTTCCTTGTGAATGTGGTTGTGATCCAATTCTAGAATGGATCGATATTTTATCTGCTGCCGTGCCTTGGTTGGATTTGCAAATTGCAAGCCACTTGTCCATTAATTACTTGTTACATAGATATAAATGCTCCTGCATGAAAGGATTTGGATTTGGTGATACGCACACGAAGAAAGAATGACATGTATCTTATCTAGTGAGGGGTACTCAAAACTAGAGACAATGTCTGTCGGAACCTTGTTATCGGAGAACATCACTGCGGCACGGCGGCAGGACTGGGTAGCGATCTCATCTTCCTTCTCCGAGTCTAGACAAGAATCAAAGGAGCGTCATGCCTGTGCCCAATTAATCTACATGTCACCTTAATTAATTAATTAAAACAAAATCTATACATTTTATGCACCATATTACTAATCTAATAAGTGAGGATATGATTCTCTTCTATTTACATCCTATAACCAATGGGTCTCCATACGCTCATGGCTGAGTTAGTTTGATCGAATTGTATACCGATAATAAACATATGTATATATACTTAAATTAACAGTCCAAGTGCCGTTTATATATATATATATATCCTACAAGACTTTAAACCTTAGTATATCTACTTTCAACTGGCTATTTCATCTTAGTTCCGGGGGTTATACCATTTTTTTTTAAATAAAAGGTTCCACAAAAACATCATTGAAATTCTTTGTAGTTAATATTCAGTAGTTTAAAATGAAAACGGCGCAAGGCTTAGCGTGACTATGTTACATATAGGTCAACATATGAGATCTATTTAAACTAACAGTCCACATCTGTATATAATATACCATATAAATTAAATTGAGTTTGATCCTTAGTATTCAACTTCAAACGGCTAATAATTCGTACAGCCATAAAACATGATAATTATCAATCATTTTCTTATTTACGCCTATTCAACAGAAATGATTTAAAGTCTTTTAGAATAAAAGAATTAAAAAAAATAATTGGTATTTTAGAAAATATATATTATGTTAAGTTAACTAAACTAATTTTTTTAATTTAATTATATTAGGTAAATATTTGTATATTAAGAATTGCAGGGGTATATATATATATATATATATAGAAAGAAGGGGGCTTCAATAGTTTAAAATTAAAACGGCTCCTTTAGTTATTGTGAGAAAATATTTCAATCTGGTCTTTAAAAAATCAGTGCCATATTAATGACGTGTTAACTCATTTAATTGAAATTAAAATGAATAATTTAATATCATTAAAACTAAGGCGGCAACAATAATCGTTTCTTTTTAAGAAAATGCGAGTAAAAAATAAAAATCAATTTTTTTGAGGGAGATCGCCAGTAGTCTAGAGTAGTAAGCGTTGGATAGCTGTCTGGGCAAACCCAGGGGATGAGCCTACCACCATAAACGGCATTAGCAAGAGAGCCAAGGGAAAGCCATAACATACACGCAGGGAGATAGACACCGACAGAAAGCTAAAGGCGCGTGTCAAGTCTCTCTGCCATGGCTGATAATCTGGCAGACGACGACGACGACGAGAGTTTCGGTGACTTCAAGTTTGTTTCTTTTCCAAATCCGCCTGTTCAGAACAATGGGAAAGACCTCCCCACCGACGATGACGACTGGAGCGATTTCATGAACTATTCCAATCAGATCAATGGCGGATCAGCCCACACGCCTAATGGACTCTTCTCTCCCAACTTTCCCTCTAACCCCTCCGACGCTTATAATTTTTTTGACCCGCCTCAGGTCTCCCAAGATCTTTCACATAATAACAGCTCCCCTGTAAACGAGATCAATCGGGTTGAGCTGCCATCGACCCCGGCAGAGCCAGAAAAGCCCCGGTGGAATAAGCCCCAGGGAGCTCTGCCGCTGTCAATGTTTGGCGAGGAGGAGGTGGAGGAGGAGGAACCCACCGCAGACAATCTTCCTTTTGGAGACGGTGCCAATGTATTCTCTAAAAAGAACGGCGATTCCGTAAAGAAGGAATCCGATTCGAACGGTGCCATTAGAATCAATGATTTAATTGCGAATTTGTATAATCAACGCCTGCAGATTAATCATGACAACGGATCGATTTCAGTATTTAGTGTGTCTGATTCGAATTCACCCGGAGCAAGCTCTAACGACGTCAGCTTGATTACGACTGTGGCTGCTTCCAATGCAGACGCGAATGGACTAAACTCCATTCTTAACAATTTCAATTCTGATTCTGTTGATGAATTAGAGGACACCGGTGATGACGATGGTGGATGGGAATTCAAGTGTGCAGAATCTGAAATCCAAACTGAGAGCAGTGATGTGAAGGTAATGAAGGAAAATTGATATGATTGCATATTTGCATTGATAACCAAGGTTTTAAATTGATGAGACGTTGCTTATGCTTAAGTGATGGACTTCAGATGAGATCTATCACAAGCATGCCTATTTTTTGTTTCCTTATCAGTTTCCAAAGTTGTATTGTTATTGTCAAGTTCGGTTAATCGAGCATGGATTTATGCAATTCTTATCCTTTGCATCCTAGACCAGGAGCAAGGGTTTTTCGATTATTCTGATTTCAGAATAAAAAATTAAAAGAACGTTACTAAGGAAATGCGAGTTGGTATTTTCTTCAATTTCTTGTATTTTACATGCTTCATTTTGTGCTGCTGTAATTTGAGTCTGGATGTGATTTGTTTATATGCTTTAATTAACTGATTCCAATGCTCTTAATTAGGAGATTGATTTCATCACGTGAATATATTTTCTCTTTAACCTGTCTGTTAATGTACACATCCTTATGCTGATTTGAAAGGATTTAATTTAGTTAACATGTTTGCATTCTGCTGTCAAGGTAGAACAGACAAAGCATGAAACAACTGGTGCAGATGAATATGCATTCACTTTCGATAATGCTGCGTTTGGAGTTGGTGACCTGTTGGACTCATCCAGTAGGATTTCCCACAAAGCTGATGAATGGAACCTGGGATTTGAGTTCAATCCTAGTTCTGCAGTGCAAAATCACATTCAAGTGTTGGAATCAGGATCAAATCGTAATTTGGTAGGTCACTTCAACATAATTGTATCATTTTGTATGACTGTGGCCAGATTTCAAAGGAACATTCATTTACATGCTCTAGATTTGGTATTTAGGAAGCTCCAAAGTTGGCTGTCGTAGATACGATTGGTGAGAATATACTCAAAATTGATGATGAAGGTCCAGGTAATCCTGATGATCAATATGTTGCAGCAGAATCTCATCGGTCTGATGACTTGAATTTTGGCTCTAATTTCTATCCTAGTTCTCTGGGTGAAGTCCATCTTACACCAGAGTCAGATTCTAAAAAAGAGCAGGATGATGACAACAAAAATTTCAATGGGTTCCCTTCAAATTCCAATGTTGACTATGATGTAAAGTTGTTTGAATCTAAGGATGCAGTTTCAGAAGTTGGAACGGACCAGAAGGTATTGAATAATTTTGATATCATGTTTTATATATCATGTATTATCAAGGTTCAAAAAGGATATTAAATGCTAAATTCTTAATTTTGACATTAGGTTTCACGGAAGAACTGTTGTTTTATTTAGCCATCAATTTAGTCTTTATTATTCTTGTAGCAATAATCTCATTGTTACTATTCTTTTAAATTTCCAGAAGAGCCAAGTAAACTCAGAGAATCATAGGGAAGCATTGTCCCTATCAATATTTGGTGATGAGATACCAGATACTGATGAGCATTCTGTCTCTCAAGGTTTTTCTTCCTATGCACCAGCATCCTCCATAAGGAATAGCTTTAATAGCCCTGGTTCCAGCTCATCTATCAATGATTTGATATGGAATTTATATGGTCAAGCTGAGCAAAAAATTTCTCACAGTACACCAAAAGCGAGTGAAAATGGACAGGCAGTGTTGAACTCCAATTTGGTCACTGGTGATGATGATTTTAATGGTGACTCCTGGGAATTTAAGGATGCTTCTCATGGAGCTAGAAGCCTTGAATCTGTGGAAAAGAGTCATTCTAGTCATGAACCGCAAGTCAGTGAAAACAGGCTACAAACGATTTTGAAACCTGATTTGATTAATGGTGGTGAGAATGAATCATGGGAATTTAAGGATGCCTTCTGTAAAGAAAAGAGCAAATATCAGGGGTCTGTTATAGATCACAAGGATTTACCTCTTCAGTCATCAGCGAAATTAGAACCATCTGATTGTGTAGATTTCTATTGCAAATTGACAGATGAATTGTGCAATGCTGTTCTGTTCCATCTGCAGAATCTCAAGGTTGGTAACTATTTGCTGGCTTGCATTCTTTTATAGAAAATGTTAGTGCTTAGTGATTCTAAATTTTTTTTCTTACGTGAAATACTTAGAATGGTCAAAGCGTTGCTACACTTAATGGTGAAGAAGCAAAAGCAAAGACTCTTCAGGAAGAAATTCAGGTTAGTTTATGTGCTCAGACAATATTATCACTGTGTAGTCATGCATGTTGTTATGATGTATGACAGAATGTTATTTTCAAATTCTTCTAATAAGCTCAGCACCTTTTTCCCGGGAGGTGCTGGGGGACAGCCTGATCACCAGTAATCTGATTGATTTTGTGTGATTAGATGTGTGACAATAAACAATGAATTGATAGGGGATGTCCAAGGAGGTTTTTTGAACTCTGGTGCTAGACTAGAAGGAATTGCACCTTTTCTAGGCAGTGGTCATAACTCAAAGATGTTCAGGGGTGTACTTCGCTTTTTTGTAGAATATTATTTTGAAATCCTCTACATAATCATGTAAATGCATCCACGATTTCTAAATAGAATCCCAATTTTGATAAACTCGCAGGTGGCCATTAGAATATCTATGAGAAGTGTAACTTTTTCGTTTACATTTCTATTTTTTGCTGTTCGCTCATGTCTCCCTGCTTTTTATGGCTATTACCTCTGTTGTTTTATTTAAATAAAAACTCACTCCTGTTTCCTCTCGTTTCCTGTTTTAGGAATTCTCTGACATGCTACATCAGTGTAATGTCCTACCAAACGAACATATTTCAGAGAATCAATCAACAAGAAATGTGTGTCTTGACAAGCTTATTGAAGTTTTGAAGGAACCTAGGTTTCAACCTCTTGAGTCAGATTACAGGCTAACATCAAGGTTGTCAATGGTATGTGAAGTTCCTAAAATATTGAGTATTTTATTTTTAACATCCATGCCTTTGCATGTGCAAATAGTATTTTGAACTGTCAGTGGAGTTTGATAAACTTTTAGCAGTTTATTTGATTTTATAACTGCTTTAGGTTCCGCCAGGGGTAGTAATTTTATCAGTTCCCTTTGAGATTAATTTGATGAATATGGACTGCAATTACTTATTGATATTTTTAATTTATTGATAATCTTTTGCATAGGTTGATTTACCTTTATTAATACCTGTCACTGCATACTTTATTTTGAATAGGCGGAGACAAATATAAGATCTGCTATTGAACTCCTAAAAGATGCGCTATCAACGTTAAAAGTTCTCAAGTTGGGGTCAAGAGAGGAACAATCTAATTATCTTACTGCGTGGTCCAAAATGGCCTTAGTTTGTTCTGAGGAGATGAAACATGGTGCCTTCATTTGGAAGCAGTCAGTACAGAGGAATGTCCATGACCAAATATTATCTAACCCAAAAGGTAAGCTACTGACTATTGTGAATAATGTTTAAAGAATTTATATTTAGTCCTAAAGACACGCTACCTGTTTGTGGGATGGTTGGTTGACACAGGCTATCAGTATATTCATGCACTTGGAGAAATTTGTAGAGTGGCAGAAATTGTTGGACTCTCAGCAAAACTTCACAAGCCATGGATGTTATCTGGTTCTGTAGATCCTGCAAGATTGTTTGCACTTTTGAATGAGTGTTATACCATATGGTCTGATTCAGGACTTGAAGAAGCCCTTCTCTGTGTGTCAAATCAAAATAATGTAGAGCAAGCTGGCATTTCAAGGGAATTACTTGAATCCATTAAGTATATTCACGAGCTTGATGAGCAAGAACTTCAGAGCTGTATCTTCACTGGAGATGAAACCACTTGCCAATTGTCAGCCTTGCCTGTTGGTTTTATACCAGGTATGTGTTCGATAGTTTTAACTGTCTTCAAAATGCAAACAACGAAATTGGCTTAAAATATTTTCATTATCAGGGTTTTAAATGGGAGGGACCACGTGATAGTTTTGTTTAAGTGAGAGAGATATATAGTGTGCGTCAATTGTGTCTCACCTGAATGGTAGATCTCACAGTATGCGATCCCGTACACTGTGTGTTTAATTGGTGGTGAGTGGTGACGTCTCAACATTTCCAATTTCCCATTTTTAGAGATTAGGAAACCAATCACTAGCTTGTGAAAGTGCATCACCATAAACATTTTATCTTGTTTTTTAAAACTCTGGTTTTCCCTTTGGTCCCTTGTCCCTTGCCCTTCGGCCAATTTTTTCTTTGCACATCATCTCCAGCCAAATCTTTTCATGCTAGTCAAAAAGATACCGTTGCAGTGAACCTTCACTGATCTTCTCTGGTGATTAGAGTAAGCATGTCAGGTCAATCTTTCATACCCGCTGACGGGCAAACGAACTGAAATGAAATGTGTCACAGGATCTTAGTTGTTTAGGGTCTTTCTGCATTATATGCTCCTACTGAGTGTCTTTTGTTGATTTAAAAAAGGAAAAAGAAAGAATCTGGATCATTAATCAATATAGGCAATCTTAGGATGGTTTTCATTTTCCTCATGATTTTTTGTCAGGTTTGAAAATGGTAACCTGGAATGGGAAGCAGTATTTTGTGACACTCGCAAACTTGTGGATGAATCTAGTGAATTCGGATTTTCCTTAATTTTGAGTGGGCGATACCTTGCAACTCTTGTAGCTTTCCATCAGACTTTGCTTGTGCTGTTGAAGCTTTCTTGCGGAAAGAATAGTGTGTGCAAAATTGTGGCAGGAACCAGCTTTTCACCCTGGATGAAGCCTTATGTAGCTCTCACAGCTTGTTGCTGGAGTGAAATGATGATTGTATGGGGTGAAATTCTTGCAGAGTCAATTTTTGAAGTCCTCGTGATCTTTACTTGCATGACTGCTTGTGGGATCAGGGCAAATCCTCGGGTTAAGATATTCTTTGTTGAATAGGCAAGCATTCTTTATGTGGAATCTGGATGGGTGATGATCATTGGATATTAGAAGTGCCATACTACTTTGTAGTTTGTAATTTAAGAAGGACATAAACGATGTCTATCTTGTAATCGCAAAGGGGAATTCCCGTGACAGTGTCCCTGTATAGTTTTCTGGATTGTGTGTAGACTCAAGTTCTGACTTGTAATCCCTCTTATCGGCATAAAAAATAAAATAAAAAGGACTTGTAATCCCTCTTTCCTTCTTTGTCTCCTCCTTTTGATGCTGCAAGGAGCACATGCTCTGTGTATGTGCTCCAACGCAGAGGATGACTGTGAGGATACATGGCAGGAGTCCAAATTTTCCATTTAAATCTAACAATAGTGAGTTTTAGGTATTAATTAATCACACTCTCTGCTTGCCCTCGATTTCAAATTGAATTAAATTTAATAATGAAATTTCCGCTGGTGGTCAAGGCAATATAATGTTGGGAAAATTGGGGATTGGATACTACAAGATATATCCTTTTATCCTTTTATGACGAGAAGTTTTTCTCTTCCCCTCCCTCTTCTTTTCTTTTGTTTCTTTTGTTTGTTTGTTTGTTTTTTTTTTTTCGGTAGAAAATGGGGCCTTAGCCCTTCCTCATTCCTGAATTAATATATCACATGGGTACGCAATCCCCACATAGTCATTATACAGACATCTCAATATAGCCTGAGGAGGATTATGAAACACAGTATAAGACTCCCATGCACGAAACTAAAATTAGCCAGAGAGTCAGCACAAGTGTTCCCCTCTCTATACACATGAACAAAATTATAATTCGAAAAATGGCACAGGGCCAAACGAATCAGTGACAGGCTGACAGCAATCTAGACTCACTTTCATCTTTTACCTGCAAATTGATCAGCATGCTAACAACAGATACAGAGTCACATTCACTGATGATATTATCCAGATTAAAGCTTCTAGCAACTTCAAGACCTGTCAAAATAGCCCACAGTTCAGACTTCACAGCTGAGCATCTTCCAAGCTTCCTCACAAATCCACAGATCCACTCCCCATTGCATCCTTTGAGCAATCCGCCACATCCAGCAGCCACCTGTGCTCTCTTGCAAGCACCATCCACATTCATTTTAATCCAACCCACCCTAGGAGCCATCCATCTAACATGTGCTCGTCGCTTAGTCCCTTTAACCTTCCCAAACTCTACACTTGCTATTTTAATTTCCTTCCTATACCATTGAATTATCGCACAACGGTTTGCAGGCATTAAAAACCCCTCCTCAAATCTACTCTTGTTTCTCCAGCTCCATAAGAGCCAACAAGCCAGCCCAAAGACCAAGCTCCAATCCCCATCCTTTCTACTCAGGTTCCAGTTAAACCAAGCTTTACCTTGCAAACTACTAAACTCTATTTCCAATCTCCCCACTTTCAACTCCCTCCACAGCTCCCACGCCCTTTCACAATCTCTCAGCACATGCATCAAATCCTCACTTGGACTACTACACTTATGACAGTTAGCTAAACCTCCCATCAAACGACTTCTCCTTTCAGCAGTTAGTAACCTGTCATGCATAGCTCTCCACATGAAAATTTGTATCCTTTTTGGCCCTTTCCACTTCCACAAATTGTTCCATACTCCCCTTCCAACGTTCTGTTCATCTTTCAAACAGTGGTACATTTCAGCTACACTATATTTGTTCACCAAATTACACGCCCACCTAATGCGATCTTCACCACCCATTGTTTTAGGCGGCGGCACAGCCATGATCAGTTGTTGACCACGCTTACTCACCTCCTCCCTAATCTTTTCTATGTCCCAACAGCCCCTTGCATTGACCATATCTCTCACCACAACATTTTGGTCTTCAGCTGAACTAGGGCCTGCACGTTTATCTATCAGTTTGCAGCCAACATCCACCCATACATCATCCCAAAACCTGATCTTTTCCCTATTTCCAACCTCCCACACAATATTGATGGTAACACTTGGCCAAATTCTGCCTAGACTCCTCCATGTTTCAGAGTCAAATTTTAGCACTTTACATTCCTTGCTTAAATCACACTCCCTTCTATATTTACCACTTAATACCTTTGAACAAAGGGTCATAGGCTTTGACACTACATTCTAAACCACCGTTCCCATCAAAGCATCTTCCAACTCACCGCATGTAACTTCCTTTTCTCCCCTTCGCTTCCCTAAATAAAATCCCTTTGTATTTTCTCCATTTGCATTCTCACCCCAATGGAATGCGCGCATAATGGAATGCCATAAAAAAAGCCATCGATTTGTAATTTGTTTTGTCGTTTTGCATTTTTACACCAAGGTAAGTCGATCAGCTAGAGATAACGTTTGTCTCTTCCAGCTACTCAACTTCCCTTGCATTTTATCAGTTACATGCTGAAATCTCCTCTTCCTATCCCCCCATTTCGTCATGTAGGCACCCAAGTACCTCCCCAAATCATCCATTTTTTCAAATCCATACATCAAGCATAACTCATTCTGAACTCTTCTATCCAGATTTTTAGAAAAACAAATACTTGTTTTCTGTATGTTCACCCTTTGGCCCGAAACCTCCCCAAATTTCTCCAAAACAGCCAGCACCGCACTCATATTATCCAGGTTTGCTTCACATATTAAGAAAAAATCATCGGCGAACAACAAATGAGACACTTCAGCCCCATTCCTTCCCATTTTCATTGGCCTCCACTTACCCTCATTCACACAATCTACAATTAGATGTGTTAACTTTTCCATCCGTAAAACAAATAGGTAGGGTGATAAAGGATCGCCTTGCCTCAATCCTTTGGTAGGGACAAACCCCTCCCTCCAATGCCCATTCCACATCAACGACATTTTAGTTGATCTAATACAAGCCATGATCACTCTCCTTATATTTTCATTCAAACCAATTTCATCCAATACATGACCAATAAAATTCCAATTCATTATATCATAGGCTTTCTCAAGATCTATTTTAAAAATCATGTATCCTTTTGGCCCTTGTAGTCTACTCATAGAATGCACTATTTCTTTGGCAATAATAATGTTATCATGAATACTTCTCCTAGGCACAAAACTTGTTTGGTAAGGTGAGATCAATTTATTCATAACTGGTTTTAGTCTATTTACAATTACCTTAGACAAACCCTTATAGATGACATTACATAAAGCAATTGGCCTGAAATGACTTACCACTTTTGGCTGTTCCATTTTCAGAATGAGCACCAACAAAGTGTCGTTCACCTCCCCAATTCTTTCGGGACTCCTCCATAGCTCCATGATGTATTTGGTAACCGAATGTCTCACCGTCCTCCAATTGTGTTGATAGAAAACAACTGGAAAGTCGTCGCTTCCCGGGCCTTAACCCCCCCCCCCCCCCCAATTTGGAAAAATGCCCTTCGTATCTCTTCTCCACTAAGGTCCCTCCCTAAATTTCTCAAATGTTCTTCATTTACCCCACCCCCGTCTCTGATTTGTAACCACCCAATCCCTAGCAGCCAACTCCTCATTGAACAGATTCTTGTAATGCTCCTGCATCATATCTACAATCACATCTTCCTCCTCTACCCACACCCCCTCAGCGGACTTGAGCATTTTAATCTTGTTTCTTCGTCTCCTAATCAAGGTTTTTGTGTGGTAAAATTTGGTATTTTGGTCCCCTCTTCCAACCATCTCCCTCTAGATTTTTCAAACCAAAACACTTCCTCTTGCCGTAGTGTCTGCAATAATTCCTCTTCAAGTTCTTTTTCCAACCGAGAAAGATATGGATTGTAGCGCCTTCTTAGGCAATTTTGGATGCCATTAAGCCTATTTAGTAATTTTTTCTTCCCATACGCAATATTTCTAAAGATCTCCTTATTCCAACGTGATAAATCTTGTTGTAGCTTAGGTAATTTCACTTGAACTCCTTCATCCCCCTCCCAGCTACTCTTTATAACCTCACCAAAAGATTCATGAATCTGCCATACTGCTTCATATCTAAAATTCCTTACACCAAACTTCTTATTCTCCACATCCAGATTTACTAGAATAGGGTGATGGTCAGACCCCACTCTTGGTAAAATTTTGAATTCAACATTTTCAAATTTCTCCAACCAATTCAAATTACATAAACATCTATCCAATCTTTTGTAAACCCTATCTAATCCCTCCCACTTAGGTCCCTTCCACGTAAAAAAGGGTCCACCTGCCTCTATATATATTCTTATCTAATTGTATTTGTGCTTTTCCATTTTCTATATTTTAACTGTCTTGTGATCTTTTATTTCATAATAGTATGTTGACTTCTTATAAAAAACAAAAATGATTTTTTAAAAATTTTATTTAGTTCTTAAAATTTAATTTTTATGTATTAAGTCTCTAAAATTTCATAACTAGAACACAATATCTATTTATTCCATTGTCAACCTAGTAAATTTTATTTGCAAGGAAGAGAATGGAAGTGATATTTATAAGCCTCAACCTAACTAAAAAATTAATAAAGGAATAAAATGCATTCATAGTAGATGAGAATTGATGACAGAACTTTGATTGAAAAAGAAAAAATTGATGACAGAACTAGAATATAATTACCATAAATAGTGAAGAATCAAAACAGTTCCCTAAACAATGGTGGCCTGGAACTTAATAGTTAACCCTCTTCGCTTACTCTTTTATGTTTTTCACAATTATTTTCTTTCATCGAATTCCTTAATTCTGTGAGGAACCCATTAATTAAAATTCATCCCATAACAATAATAAAAAAAATACTCAAAGAAAAAAGTTTCCTTATTGTCCGCGTTTCTTTATTAAATCCGTTTTCCACTTTATCGATCCTTGCCCCTCGATCTTCTGAATTGCTTAACCCTCTCCTCTGCTTCCTCTCTCTCCGTAAAGAGCAGCAGCGCCGCCTCCAACTAGATCCCAGTGCTTTGGCAGAAATGTTGGACATTAATCTCTTTAGAGAAGAAAAAGGTCACAACCCTGAACTCATCCGTGAATCTCAGCGCCGTCGTTTCGCCAGTGTCGAACAAGTCGACGAAGTGATCGATCTCGACAAAGAATGGCGAAAGCGTAATCTTCTTTCTTCAACCCTTAACCTCTATTTCCAGCCATCAAGCACTATGCTTTGCTTTAGAAAATAGGAAAAAAAATCAATCCCTCGTTATGGTTTTCAGGACAATTTGAGCTGGAGGGTCTCCGGAAAGAGGTCAACAGGATCAGTAAGGAAGTCTCTAAACTCAAGCGTGTGAGTTTATTCAATTTCTTTTCTCCTTTCTGATTTCAGTAGTTCTGCACCGCGACTCTGAACTTTATATTTTAGTAGGCTTTGTGTAACGACCCCCCACCGGGTAAGGACCTGGTTCGTCCTCCTCACGGCGGACCGCAGGTTGATCGGCCCAACTCTTCAATGAGCAGGAATTGTCCTCCTCCAGTAGGAGAGATTTGTCCCTTGGTAAATACCAAGGGCGCCTCCCCAAGGGCTCGAACCTTGGACTTGAGGAATAAGTCCAAAGCCTAAGAGCACCTTGGTATCCATTACACTAATGGATAATCTCTTGAAATGTATTAATCAGGAGGAACCAGGTCCTTACCCGATGGGGGGTCGTTGAAACCAGGAATAATAAAAAGTTCTCATGATATATAATGTGGCATGTGCACCTTTTTTGGGGACTTTGTTTGCTTACATAGCTATCCACATTCACAAAGATGCATAATCTCTTGAAATGTATTAATCAGGAGGTCATTCTTAATAGTCTTTACTGGGAAGGTAGAAGCCCGTAACTAGTATCTAGTGAAAACTTATCATCAATCGACATTTCTAACTGCTGAAATCTGGCTGACTAAATATGTTTTATGTTCCTCTCTGCCCTTTTCTGTTTGATAGGCAGGTGAAGATGCGACTAAGCTCATCAGTGAATCGGAGGGGGTAAAGAAACAGATAGCAGATAAAGAGGTTGAAGTTCAGGAAAGCTTTAAACAGCTGAACTCAAAGCTGGAAACAATTGGAAACCTTGTGCATGATTCAGTTCCAGTCAGCAATAATGAGGTTTCTTGTTTCGTTTAGTTGAATATGTCTCTTTTTAATTCTTTCTCATACCCATCCAAACATCATTTGTGTATAATATTTCTTAGGCCAACAATGCGGTGATTAGATCATGGGGGGAGAAAAGGATGGAGCCTAAACTGAAGAATCACGTGGATCTAGTTGAGCTCCTTGAAATAGCAGATACAAAGAAAGGTATAAATTTACTCATCCGGGGTGCTCAAGCAGTGATCTTTTTGTTGGCTTGAGATATGTTTTTTACAAATGACTCTTTTGATGTACTTTACCGTTCCATATAACATATTGGCATGCAATTCTGGTTCAGGTTTTGTTATTCCAATGTTTAAATTGCTATTATTTGATGCTGTATTTGTATCGTGAATAACATATTTGCATTTGAACCCTTCCGGCCATGAATTCACAGTTGCATGCATATCTGGCTGTTGCTTAATATATCTTATTGTTTCATGTGATGTTGCTTGATACATAATAGGAGCTGAAATAGCTGGAGGTAGAGGTTTCTATCTCAAAGGAGATGGTGTTCGTCTCAATCAAGCTTTAATTAACTTTGGACTTGATTTTTTGGAGAAAAGAGGATATACTTCATTGCAAACCCCTTTCTTCATGATAAAAGATACAATGTCAAAGTGTGCTCAGTTAGCCCAATTCGATGAAGAACTATACAAGGTAAAATTGATAAGTTGATCCAATAGTTTTCTCGTCTAGTCCATCAACAATTTGGTGATGTAGACACTGGTCCATTAGCATGACTAGTTAGTATGGTTGATAATATAGTGCCGATATGGTACACTTTTGGTTTTTCAATGTAAAATGTAGTCTTTTCCTCGGATCATATCTGATTTGTTATGCAGGTTACAGGTGAAGGAGAAGACAAATATCTTATTGCAACTGCTGAGCAGCCATTATGTGCATATCATTTGAATGATTGGATCCACCCTTCTCAACTTCCTATAAGGTAATATTTTAGGGGGAAACAGATTAAACTTGAAGGACTGCTGATTAAAAAATATGCTCTTGCCAGATATGCTGGATTTTCATCATGCTTCCGTAAGGAAGCTGGATCTCATGGTCGCGATACTCTCGGAATATTTAGAGTTCACCAGTTTGAGAAAGTGGAGCAGTTTTGCCTCACTAGCCCAAATGGCAATGATTCTTGGGATATGCACGAGGAAATGATAAAAAACTCTGAGGATTTTTACAAAGCTGTAAGTGTTTGCCCTCATCAAGCAACCGGCATATGATATATATTATTAGTTTACTTCATTGAGTGCACACTTGGCTTAATAAATATATATTGTACATGACTTGTGAATATTATAATTTGTTATAAATTTTATTATATATATTGATATTCATTTGGAAATGATTACTTGATCCTAGTCAACTGTATATGATGGGAATGCTCATTTTTTCAGTTGACATGCTAAAGATGCCCGTCAAGGGTATTGTTTAATTTGTCCTACCATGATATTAATGAAAAACATAAAGTGCATATAAATATATGATTGCCTGTGTATAGATGTTATTCCTTGGATAATTGCTGCAATGGTTGTGTCCTGCGCAAATTAACTTTATTATGTTCCCCCTTGGTTTAAATATTATTGTTTGCAGTTAAACCTTCCTTATCAAGTAGTTGCCATTGTATCTGGTGCTTTGAATGATGCTGCAGCAAAGAAGTATGATCTAGAAGCGTGGTTTCCAGCATCTCAAACATATAAAGAGCTAGTGTCCTGTTCAAACTGTACTGATTATCAGGCCAGAAAATTAGAAATTCGATATGGTCAGAAGAAGGTCAGTTATGCCATGTCATCATAAATTGTAATGGCATTCACTTTCTTCAATAACTTTTGAACGAACACCATAAAATGCTTCATTGCTATACTGAATCAATACCAAAAGTTCTTGCATTGCTAGTCATAAAATTTGTTGCAAATCTCAACATTGAATATCCATTCAGATTAAAATTACAAGTAAATGTGATCCAATTCAACTTGTTTTTGGAAATAATGGAAGCCGTTATGGTTTTTAATTGTGAAAATGAGACCTAGGAGATGCAGCAATGAAATTTGGTTGGTCAAAATGTGTGGTTGGGATTTAACAGTCGTTCTGTTGCTTCTTTTTTTGCTGTTACAGAGCAATGAGCAGCGTAAGCAATATGTTCACTTGTTGAACTCTACTCTCACCGCTACTGAGAGGACTATTTGCTGCATACTCGAGAACTACCAGAAGGAGGATGGTGTGGAGATACCAGAAGTCCTCAGACCATTCATGGGTGGAAAGACTTCTCTTCCTTTCAAAGGGAATAAACCGAGGGCCTAATTGCATAATTTTTTAGTCTGATGTTCATGAAAAAGAGTTCATTTAAAATTAATTTTACTTTATCCCTGTGTTATTTCCTATCATAACCTCCGCCTTCATTATCATTTTCCCCTTCTTTTTGGGCCTGGTATTTATGAAAAGATTTTGTTTAAATAGAATCCTAGTTAATCCCTTTATATTGGCAGCAGATTCTGTAACTTACATTAATTCACTTATCCACCAACTTTGTTACTTCTTTCCTCTTTAGATTTGTATGTTGGGATTATACGTTAAATTAGTTTTGGTTTGCAATGTGCTAGTTTCCCTCTAAATGTTAAGTTTAGCAGACTTGATATGGAAGGGGAAAGGGGCATTACGTTTTATTGTTTACAGCACAAAATTAGCGGTCTGAACGTGTCAATTTGCAATTTAGCGATTTCTTTCAAATATGTGGATATGTAGCTCGTATAAGGATGGTGAGTCAGCGGAGTGCATTTTTGAGAGTGTGAATGAATGGCCAGAGAATCTCAAACTTGAGCGTAGCCCAAAGCTTATGAAATTCTGCCATTTGATGGAGTCGAGTTCTGAAGTCAATGTTGCTTTGTGTATTGCAGGGCGTCGAAGCGTGATCATTATAAAGGAGCTAAGCCTATACTGACATCTATAACGAAATTTATTGAAAAGAGGAATCCAGTCTGGAAAATGGGTACTACGATTTTCAGCAAAGTTTTGTAGTGAACACAATCCTTCAAAAGAGTTCAACGAATTGAGGACCAAAATAATTAAGGTTGGCATGCAACCCCTGGCATGAAATAGTGAGGAAGTGATAAAGGACCAGTAACAGGAAGATGCTTTTCATACATTTGATGCGTACATGCAGGAATGTTTTTGCGAATTGCAATCTCTAATTCGTTAGTAATTCACATTGCGTTCAGAAGATGGCCATTGTTAATTTCAGGTCACCTTCACAGATTTTGAAAAGGAAAACAAATGAGGTTTCCGGTCCTTGGTTTTGTCCACGAATCCATAATTTTATGACCCAGTTTCTATGCTCATTAGGTGCTCATCACTTCATCCAAATATAGTTTCAATTGTCTTTATTTAAAATTTTCAACTAATGATTTTAAATTTTAAAAATCAATGTTTTTATTTGAAAAAATGATAAGAGATTATTTTCATTTATAGCCTGTTTGGTTCAATTCTATGGGAGAGGATTACATGTAATCCTAATGCAACGGACATGTCTTATGTAATGTAAAGATGAGATATTTTGTAATCCTGATTTATATCATTTGATGAATGAGGATGCAGACATCCTATAATCAATGTAAAAAGGCACTATTGCCAATACAATTCTTCAATTTGACCAAAATGTTCATCCATAAATGTTGTTAAATATTAAATAATTAGCACCATTAAATGTTTTTAAAAATAATTAATTATATTAAAAAAAATCCCCACAAAAAAAAAAAATTATATTGAACCATTAAAAATATGAAAATAGACCATTAAATATTAAAAAATTACCATCAACCCTCTTATAATTTTCACCATTAAATATTAAAAAATTATTATGAACCCAACATACACTGTACAAATTGAAAAAAAAAAAAATTTACTTTGAACCCAACATGTACATTATTCATATATGAGTATTTAGGGTTAATTTTGTTTTTTACTGTATTATTCTCATATATTCTTGTTTTTTTTATGTAATCCAATCAAATGTTTTATGTTTATACATCATCTTTTTTTAATGATGAACCAAACAAATTTATGTAATCATTACATTACCTCCGACTTTGTGAACCAAACAGGCATTTAGATTATTTACCCTTTAAAATAATTTTTAACAACTTGAATCATTATTAATGTCTCCATATTAACAAACGTTAACATATTCTTATAAGCTATGTTCAGATGCAGGCATGTTTGTGCCTTCTGTATTCGCTAATCGCCAGTGAGGTCTTAGGATGGCGGTAATAAAAAATTGCTGCGCCAGCGATGATGCTCATGAAGACGACTAGACGAGGCTGAATTCTTCTTTCGCGATCCTTGCGCGCGCCGCATAACATGGCATTATAACATGTTAAAAGGAGCATATATGACAATCGATGATATCGAAACTTGGAGAGATACAGTAGCTATATTACACCGCACTCTATTCTAGCAAGGGCAATATATATAAAAATGAAGGGGGAAATCCAAGGAAGCAAATATTTTATTAACCGCATCGTACGTATATCCACAAAAATACACCTTGCAATCACACATGTATCATTGCAAAATGAAATTTATTTGACATCACTTCATCCGTTACGCATACTAAGTTAAAACGTGAAATTGCTTTCACACATCATAACAGGCGTCTGACACGGAGAAATTAACTAAACTACGCTATCCATACAAGATTTAAGTATTTTCATTCACTTATTCCCATTTTTTATTGGTTTTTTACTCTACCCCTTGGGAGCAACAGTAACCTTCTAATTGCAAGTATAAGTACCCAAGTAGTGGCAGAGATCTTCTCCTTTATCATCAAAAGCAATGCTGAGCTCAAAACAGTCTTTAAGATTTGAGCATGCAATCCTTTGAAGTAACCCAGTAAGCCCTCCCTTTGCCATATAGCACAGACAACTCCACAAATTGTTTTCCCTGACTTTTTCTCTGATTTTGAGGCTGGTTTTTCCTCATTGTCTGCAGCTTGAATCATCACCTTGCACCTAAACAAGGAAAGACCCAAAATTGGTCCTGGATATCAAGTTCACAAGTAAAATCAAGTTGGAAGGAGCAATTACACACCTGATAGCTGGATATGTTAAGACGGTAGCAACACTCTTTGAAATAGCTCCCAAGAAAAAGGCCATAAATGCAGAAAGGGATGCTGAAGATGATCCTCTGTCTACACTGTTTTGTTGATTCTTCAGGGCTCGTTGTTTCAGCTGATCAAAAACTGTATACTGCACACACAGTAGCTCCAGATTAAGCTTCTACTCACAAATTAAGCGTTCCAAATGGAAAATAATGTAACAGGTAATGATCAAATCCACTACAGAATACATCTCGTCCTAAATTTACAGCCTGACATTGAATACCTGAATTGCAGGGTTTGAGGTCAGCAGTAAGGAAATGCCAAGACCATCAAATGCATCACTCCAAGTGCCTTCTGTAAGGGTCTTCAAAAGACCTTTAGATTTTCCAAAATCACTCGTCTGCATCCTTGAAGAGGCTGTATCCAGGGGCTACACGGTCATCAATGAGATACTCTTGTATTAAATTATTTTAATTTGATAAGACATCTTATTTCCGATGGAAGAAATTATAAAAGAAGAAACATGAAACATTGACTAAAGTGTGAAACTACATACAACTGACATCATGTGTTACACAGAAATTGAAGTACAATGACAACACGTGTTTATAACCCAAAATGCAACAAATTCATTCCCTAGCTTTTCATATTCCAACAAGTAATAATAAAAAAATACATCACACCAACAAATATGCGAGACAATGAACTACAGTCGTTGTTTTTTCTTATTCCTCTACTATCATGATTTTAACCTAAAAAAACTGACGATGCCAAATTAAAGATTTTTGCCACAAATGGTGCCACTGTTCAAATTCGATCATCACAAATAAAATTTTAAGACAGAATTTGGTCGCTTGGGTTAGTTAAATACCAACAGCAAAATATTTTACAATGATTTTGCCTCACCTGAGTCACAAAGGCAGTGCAGGCCCCAGCAGCAGCAGCAATGACCAAGTTTGCTTTGGTTCCAATACGTTTATAACCGCTCTTCCGCAGATACATTCTTTTGAAGTAGCTGTAGCCATAGAAGTAGACAAACTGTGAAATGAAGGATTGAAGGTTTTTTGTTCCCAGACCCTGATAAAGGGAAAGCACCTGACGGGAAGATATTGCTTCCCATAACACATCAGAGAGGTTCCTGTAAATCCAGAGCAAGTAGAATGAACTTAACTATGCCCAAAAGATAAATACTGTCAACTGATTGCAAGCTTACACAACAATCTAGGATTAAGATTCACATATCTAAGAGCTTAGCTCCCCGATGTGGGACTCATAACATTTCGACAGGATGTATCTTTCAAGCACCAAAAGAGAAAGATCAGGTTAGCCTGAAGCAATCACGGACTGCTTAAATTGGTGGGGAGGGAATACGAGGTCTTCAATACTAAAAAAACCAAGTGCTTGAAAGGCAATTATGCAAATGAAATGGATCACCCTCTGGTCAGCAGAGAATTAATAAACAAGAGTTGACAAACAAAGAAGCTACTTTTACTCCATGATTCCATCATGTTCAGAGTCCAGCTATGTGCAGTGATATTTAACATGTCAAGACCAGACGTCTATATTTTACCATGCGAATGATTCCCATGAAAAAAAAAACAAAAAAAAACAAGTGTGTTAATTTTATCAACTCATGGGGGACGAACTATAATCAAGGGCACTGTGTAGATTTGAAAAGACGATCACGAATAGTGCCCAGCAAAAGAGAGAGAACCGAACAAAGAAACGATGGAGTGATGACTGGCGAGTTAGATCAAAAACCTGTATTTTTGGTGGCCATGAGCCCGAGCCTCGGCTTGGTACTTGGTCTTACAGGTGTCAAGCGGGTACAAGATGGTCGTGCTCAAGAGTGATCCTATGGCGCCAGAGGTCGCCTCCGCCAACGATTCCAGATCAACACTCATAATCGGGACTCAGGTGCTAGGGTTGGCCGGAGGCGTTGAACTGGAAAAGGAGAGAGAAGATCAGAAAGGTGTCAAAGGAAGGAGCCTGGTGGGAAAGGCCTGGTTGGTTAGGAGAGAGGAACAATGAATGAAATTAGGTGCGAGTTCCAAAAATTGATTCATAGTACTTTATATGGGATGGAGACTGGGGACTATTTCGAACGTGAGTCCCATGCTCCGTCCATTATTGTTAACAACGTTACTTAACGGACCCTCATGCGGTGTGCCGCTCATCTACGGAACGGAATCACTATCGTACTTGGTTGTTGCCACTGGGAAACCTCGGGCGCAGCCGCGTTTTAGTCCAAATGTCTTGTTTTTTTTTGATACAACAAATGTCTTGTTGTTCCTGTCATTGGATCTCAATCTGTTGACTGAAAATATCCAATAGGTGTCCTATCTGGCCCAATAATGTGGGCCCAGCTTTTTGTTGTGCGTGTTGATAAAGTGGTCTTTTTTTGTGTGCCAAAAACGTGATCGTTTTAAAATTTTTCCTTAATAATAATCAGAGGCAAACAAGGAGGGGGCGAGCTTTTTTATTTTTTTATTTCTAAAAATAAATAGGATTTAAAAACCGGACATTCCATATGACTGACCAAACTCATTTTTATCGCTCCAGATGTGATGTTCTTAATGTACTCCTCTTATAAGGTCACTTCTAGAATAATAATAGTTTGATTTAAAATATTAGTCACTTATAAAGTATTAATATTTATTATTTAGTGTTGTCCTTGTAATTATTGTTTATTTCCGCTTTGCCCAGTCATTAGCCCTGTTTGGTACAAAGCATTAGGGATAGGATTGGGATTGAGTCAAAGATGGTGTCAATAGGTATCGCTTGTTATGAGAGATTGAGGATAACTTGGGATTGAGAGTACCATAGAAGTGGGATTGCTACAAACCCATGCGGTATTACATTTTCAATCATGGCATTGCAAATTCTAGTGACAAAAATATCCTTGTTTATACTATTTTTCAAACAAAAATAATTGTCTCAATCTTTGTTCATGACTCATCCCGTTTTCACACAATTGCTAGCCATCAATCATCTTTGCTCATAAAATTATGTAATTCTAATGATTTTTTTGGGTTTCAACCAAGGACATTGCATGCTTAGAGCCCATTTGAATTAGCGGTGCAAAAGTATGTTCATGTAAATCAAGACAAAATTCATCTCATATATTGTAAATTACATTAGAAAAACAACTTCTACCGCTAAAATAACAAGGAAGGGACTATATTACTTTTGTGGGAAGAACATAGGAAAACCATTCTCATAATACTAATTAATTCCTCTGTGATATAGACCAGTTTCGCAAACCTTACCAATTTTGCAACGACTTTTTTATGAGCAATATACACATCCAATGCCTTTTATCCGATATGATCATGTATCCCTATGTAAGATATTTTCTTCTGGTCGTAATTTGTTTTTTCTAATGAGACAATGAATATGTCCCTCGTTCCTTTATAATTCATAAAAATTAGAATTAAAGGGCCATTTTGCTATTCAAATGTCAAATCAGATCAATTTTGCTTGACCATTATCCTAATTAAGTTGTCCGTTAGTCACCAAATATTATGCTGAGCTGACCATCTATTTATTGTCCCCTTATTTTTTGTTAAAGTGCAAATTTGTTCTGAAAGTTTCCAATTCAAGAACAATATTGTCTCGTAAGTTTTCAAATTGTAACAATGTCGCTCAAATAGTTAACTATGTTAAATTTAACTATAGTTGATTGAATGTGTTGAGCTCACAGCGGGAACGACATTGAAAAAGAAGAAGTCACGTATGGAGGAAGAGCCAACATTTATTAGAGAGTAATGAAGAAAAAGATTTAATCACTAAATGCATAGCAAACTAAATAATATTACTGAGAACAAATCCATCAAAAACTCTACGTCGTCATACCTCAACGACGTCAAGATATGCAAGTACCCTTTTAATTATTTCTTTACCACGCAAGGTGTTTTGATCTCTTTGATTGTCTATAATCCTTTGGATATGATGCCTTTTTTTTAAACAAAAATTTACTTATTTTTAAATATAACTTCAAAAAAAAAAAAAAAAAAAAAAAAAAAAAAAAAAAAGTGAATGAACATGAATTTACTAAGTAAATATATTTGGTTAACTAACGAGTAAATTTAACTAGAATAACACTCGGGTAAAATTGTCTTTGAGTTAAAACTTCTACAATAAGTTTGCATCTACACCCAAAATAAAAATGATATGAATGACACGTGGATTATCAACTTAATAGATATGTCAAATTAACCGCTAAACTTAACTGAGATCATGATTAGGGTAAAATTGCTCCAAATTTAACAACTCCAAGATAAAATTGTCCCCAAAAAACTTTCAAAACAAAATTGATTTTTGTGTGACAAAATTCAGGGCAAAATAGCCTTCTAACCCTAGAACGGAATTCCTCAAAAGCAATATTCTCGCGTCCCTCGGTAGCCTTAATTTTCAACCATCAAATCAATCTAACATCTCATAGTGTGCCACACAAATCATACTTTTTAAATTTTTTAAAAGTCAAAAATCTTTTTAGACCCCGAAGAATACCCTAAAGTATGTTTTTAGTACATCAAAGACTCGAAATATTTTTTAAAAATCATAAAAAAATATTTTAGGGTACCGACTAAACTAAAAAAGATATTAAATTGGTCGCTTTTTTTTCAAGACCAATCAAGATCCTCAAAGTAATTTTTTTAGTACCAGTCACTACCTTGGAATATTCTTTAAAGATCCTCAAATAATTTTTTAAGATCATGAATGAATTATTAGTTTCAATATTTTTTTAGAATTATATACTCAAATATAATAACTCGTATTAAAAATAATTCATATTGATTGATTACTTAAAAAATACTTTATGATATTGAAAAATTATTTGAAGATCTTGAATATAATTCCATGGTACTGATTGGTATTAAAAAATATTTCAGATTACAGACTGCTACTGAAAAATACTTCGTGATCCTGAAAAATCATTTTAGGATCTTGAAAAAATATTCTAGGGTATTGATTAGTACTAAAAAGATACTTAAGGATACTGACCGGTACTTAAAAAAATCTGAACCTTTTTTAGATAATTTTGAAATAAATATTACTACCTCAATCCTAAATATATGACCTAATTAATTTTTTGGGAGATTAAGGAAGCTAATGGGAAGTAATAATATTTATTTTAAAATTATCTAAAAATGGTTCAGATTTTTTAAATTTAAAAAGTAAGATTGTATCCCACATTAATGAGATATTAGATTGATCAGATGGCTAGAAATTAAGGTTATTAAGAGACGCTGAAAGCTTTACTTATAAGGAAATCCGGTTTCTTCTAATCTTAAAGGTTTGTTTGGATTGAGGGGAGGCTGTGGGAGGAGGTAGAGTAATGTTTTGGGTTGGAAATTATGTACATCGTAGAGTTGTAATTTTTATTTTCCGAAGGAAAAAAGCGAGGGAAAGAAAAAGCCCAGATCTCCTATGATGGCACCTGACTCCATTTGTTTTTTTGTTTGTCCATCGCACCTGCTATCTATTATTAGATTTTAGACTTTACTTTAGATATAGATTATGAGATTTTATTTTAATATTGTTATCACTTCACATTTTCATTTTAATCATCTAATCAACGATGAAAAAGTGATAGTGACCAAAATAAGTAGTGACAATATCTTATATCTCGTAGATTATTTGACATTTCTTTTATTTGACAAGTTCAGGGTGAATTTTCTGGAAGCGGCTTTGGTCCGATGCAAAGGACCATCCGATTTAGACCATACCTTAAAAAGTTTAACGCCGTTTTAGGTTGAAAACAAAAAAGCAAGTTCCTTTTTTTTGGAAAATTTTTTAGGTAATGATATATTAAAATGATACTTATGTGGTAGACTTATTTGACATTTCTTTTATATGACAAGTTCAGGGTATACTTCAGGATATCTTAAAAAAATACTTCATGATACTTGAATAAAATACCTCATGATCTTAAAAAATTAATTTAGGATCTTGAAAAAATATTCTAGGACCGACGATACTAAAAATATACTTCAATTTTTTTTAAGATCTCAAAATAATTTTTCAAGATCATGAAGTATTTTTTTCAGTCTCATGAAGTATCTTTTTAGTACCCGTCAGTATTCTGAAATATTTTTTCAATATCCTAAAACAATTTTTCAAGATTATAAATTTTTTTTCAGATTCTAAAGATATCTGCTTAATACCAAAAAAAAAAAAAAAAAAAAAAAAAAAAGGAACTTGCTCTTGGTTTTGAACACAAAACGGCACCGTTTAAGCTATGGGACTGCAGCGGATGGTCCTTTGCATCGGACCAAAGCCGCATCCGAATTTTCTCAGGGAAAGAAAAGTTCTGGGGGAATTTCCGGAGACAACGCACCTTCTGGGCTTTCTCTTTCCTGATAAGAACCCGCCATCAACAATAGTGGCTTCAGCTAGGGTTCTTGCTCCTCTCTTATTGCTCACAAGAAGCTGTTCTTACTCTTTTAGCTCATCACCATCAGTCAGGCTCGCTTAACTTTCACGCCAACGTAATTTCTGTTCGGTCCAAGCTTTCTGGCTGTACTCACTTCAATTGTAAATTTCACTTTCTGCTCCCTAGCTTGCAAGGCTTTACTTGTTCGCCATTTTCTTCTTTTCATCTGGCCATTGCGTAAAACAAACGCCATATATATTTTATCTGCATACTATATATATATTTTTTAATGTTTATGCCCTTGTCGGAAAAAATTGTCCATGCGCTCAGTCTGTCTTTGAAAATATGGTTTTAGGGTTTCGCTAATAGCACGGATGGCAAGATCTTTTGCGGAAACAGTGAATCCATGTGGCCGGACTGGAGTTCGAATTGTTGTTGCTGGAGACCGGGGCACCGGAAAATCAAGCCTGATTATTACTGCTGCGGCTGAAACCTTTCCACCAAATGTGCCCCCGTTGTTGCCTCCAACGAGGTTGCCCGAGGACCTGTATCCTGATCGCGTACCCATCACAATCATTGATACACCTTCCCGGTATGAATTATGAAATTTTGATTATCCGTATTTCTGTTAGAATTCTTTTCGGTTTTAGGGACAATTTATAATACAATGAGGAAGATCTTCCAATGCAGTCTTCATTAACCTGGGCCAAACAGTTTTTCAATTATGATATAGAATCTAATCACTATAAGACAGCTCTTTGTTTTGTGGATATTTCGAAGAGAAGCCCTTCTGTTTTATCCTGAATTCTGAATTGAACAAGAAAACTAATGAACAAACCATAGAATGGTTTGGAAAGATAAAATTTTCAGATTCTCAAACCACAAAATGTAGACTTTTCAGCTCTCTAATACAATTTGATTAAGGATAAATGGAATTTTGAAGTGGCAGCATGAGTTTTGGTGATTTTGACTAATTCAGATATGGTTGATCTTCGATTCCCCTGTCAAGGGATATAATCTGCATCAAATTTATTCCTTTAATTCGTGTTTGTTGTTGCCTGTTTAACGTCCAAGTTGATAAGGAGATTGTTTTGACTTTTTTTTTGTCTTGCTATTTGCTCTGTGAAAAAGTGGCAGTGTTTGCTTTTATGTTGCTTAGGGTAATGCGATCATTTGTTTTGTCATTTGTATAGCTTGGTCAATTCAAAGATTTCATCTCTTTGAACTTAGAAGAGATAATGCTATTGTTTTATTTTTGTCTGCACCCTTATTAAGTTTCTGTCGTCATTATTCCAGTGCTGAGGATAGTAATAGAGTTGCTGAAGAGTTGAAACAGGCCGATGCAGTTGTACTTACCTATGCATGTGACAGGCCTGAGACACTTGACAGACTGAGTACATTTTGGCTCCCACATCTCCGTAAATTGGAGGTTTTGACTTTTCCTGTTTTTCTAAAATATGACATTTGGAACTGTATAGATGACTGAAAATAAGGCGATACTAATGAGCAGGTAAAAGTCCCAGTTATAGTGGTTGGTTGTAAGCTTGATTTGAGAGATGATAATCAGCAAGTCAGCTTGGAACAAGTGATGTCACCAATAATGCAACAGTTTCGGGAAATTGAAACTTGCATTGAGTGCTCAGCACTCAGGCATATTCAGGTATCTATTAATTATGCCGTTGTAAATTTTTATCTCATATTAAAATCATATCATTAAGGTGCTAATTAATTATCTGTTCAATGCATCAATATCATTATTAATTTGGTGAGTTGGAACACTGTTGTTGACATAATTATCTTTTCTGACAGGTACCTGAAGTTTTCTACTATGCCCAAAAGGCTGTTCTTCATCCAACGGCTCCATTATTTGATCAGGAATCACAAACTCTAAAGCCTCGATGTGTACGGGCCTTGAAGCGAATCTTCATCCTATGTGACCATGACAGAGATGGTGCCCTTAGTGATGCTGAGCTAAATGATTTTCAGGTTTCAGAATTTAATAATTCTTCTTAAAATATTGAATCGGAAGCTTGGCTATGATTGAATGTTGTGTTATATTGTGGCACTGCGATGAAGGATAATAACTTTTTTCTATTATGTCTTGGTGAGATAGTTTGCCTGTGAGATTTGTGAAACATCTAACAAATTATAAACAGGTTAAATGTTTCAATGCTCCCTTGCAACCATCTGAAATTGTGGGTGTTAAGAAGGTAGTAGAAGAAAAAATAGCTGAAGGTGTGAATGAACGAGGTCTTACGTTGACAGGTTTCCTATTTCTTCATGCCCTTTTTATAGAAAAAGGGCGGCTTGAGACAACGTGGACTGTCCTCAGGAAATTTGGATATAATGATGATATCAAGCTTGCTGATGAGCTGATTCCACCCTTGAAACAGGCTCCTGATCAGGTATATCTTCTTGCAGTAGATTGTGACTGTGCTGTTAGGCATTGGTCATGATAATGAAACTTTATATTGTCTTGCTTATTTATTTTGACTTGAATAATCTTTTCTTGAGTTTGTGCTTGGATGTTTCTTGCTTACGAATAACAAGAAATAGACTATATAGGATTGTGGAAATGGAATTGTACAATTATTTCAAATAGTCCTGTTTAATTGAGTCTAGATTATTTCTATTTAAAGTACACAGATAATATCTGATTTGGTTGGAGATGGAAAATCTCTCATCCTGTAACTATTTCAGATTGTGCAAGCTTATATCAACAGCCATCATTTACTGAATTCATATTTATATATATAATGCCTGATCTAGACTGGCTGAAATGATGTCTGCAGAGCGTGGAGCTGACAACTGAGGCAATCGATTTTTTGAAGGGAATCTTTGATGCATTTGATGGGGATGGTGTATGTCATTTGTGCACTCAATCTTGAATAATTATTTTCCTATCCTTTTATTTTGTTACTCTCAACTTGTCAAGTGGTCATCAATCTTCTCTAAAGTTTCACTTTGATGTGGCATTTACGAGGGGTAGTGTACCTAACTATGCTTAAAATTTGACTGCCACCTTTTATCCTACAGGATGGGGTACTTAAGCCTCGAGAGATTGAAGAATTATTTTCAACCGCCCCAGAAAGGTGAATTGGTTTACTTTTACATGCACAATCCAATGTTCTCTATTGTGATAATAAGCAACACCAATTCCTTTAGTTGAATTTCATTCTATTGTCTTGACTGTTTCTCTATAATGATTTGTTTGCCTCTGGTGGTGAACTGCTCAACAGTGCTCATTATGTGGAATTCTTTTAGTGTTCATTGATGGTAAACCGCTCACCAGTTCTTATTATGTGGTATTCGTTTAGTGCCTAATTGACTAATGTTCTGCAGATTTAGGGAGCCTTACATATATATCATATCTCGTGACTCTATGATGCTTTTGCTAATTTAAGCTTTGGTAGAATTATAGGAAGAAGCACTTCCTCTGGTCCTAAATATAAGGTCCAATCCTGATAGATCCTTAGATTAGGATCTATTGGAACAATTCAAGAACTAGAATCTGAGTTCTTGACCAATTACTCAAACTAATTCAGAATATATTTATCTGCATAATAATAGGAAGATATATAAGAAAACCTAACTGACATAACCAACCACAACTAACTTCCTAAGGATAAGATACACCTAAGCATAACTTCCTAATAAGTCTTATCAAACATATAAGCATAACTTCCTAATAAACAGACTTATCCTATTCCAACTGCCTTTTCCTCCTTGAATAAACCAGCAAAGGTGGACGGTCTGGTTGTGCTGGTGCTGATATCCTATCAAATCCCCTCTTGTCTCCTATATTAATTGTTTCTTTCCTGTAATATCCCTATTTATTGAAGTTTTATCTATGCATTTAATTCTAATAATTAAATGGTAAGATTATTTCTAGAAAATGACACACAATTTGTACATATTTATTACAAATAACCATCCTAACTATCTTTTTTGGATTCCATGAATTATTTAAAAGAATCTTATATTTAGGACCGGAGAGAGTGTGTTTCCTAATGCTTGAAATTGCAATTAGGCTGGGGCGATGTTGTGTTATAAGTTTCTCTGTACTTGTGCTCCCCTTGAACTTATGATTGTCAACTGCTATTAGTATTTGGCTGTTTATTCTTTGTTAACACTTTGATATGTGTATTCCATTTGAGAATCCAAATCCTAATATCAAATAATGACTCATGCAATGTTGCTTGCTTAATTTATTTTGCCTTTTTTTTTCCTTTGGGGTATATTGTAGTCCTTGGACTGGAACACCATATGAGGATGCAGCAGAGAAAAATGCATTTGGAGGGCTTTCACTTGATGCATTTTTTTCAGAGGTGTGCAGATTTCCCATTTTATCTGGACTCCCCTTGTCTTCTTTGCAATTGTAATATAACTCTCGGCTGGTCTGAGAAACTAGGTTTATCTTTTCTTACAATTGAAACTGATATAAGGGAATCAAAATCTATATATCTGTATATCATATAAAAACTCTGTCACAGTATTAATGAGTATTGAATAATGTAATTCATTTCTCAGATTTCGGGCGATGTACAGGACCCACATTAGTTGCTATAAATCTTTCTCCATGTATATATGCATGTTTTTATTTTATTCATTTCTCTCATTAGTTGCAACGTACTTGATCATTTTATTTCCACCAATTTTGACGGGGGTATTATTTTTTTTTTTTTTTATTTTTTTTTTTATTTTGGGACAGTGGGCGCTTATGACACGTTTGAATCCGAGATTTAGTGTTGAGAATCTGATATATATTGGCTACACTGGGGATCCATCATCTGCTATTCGTTTGACAAGGAAGCGGCGCCTTGATCGCAAGAAGCAAAAGTCAGACAGAAACGTTTTGCAGTGCTTTGTTTTTGGGCCTAGGAAGGCTGGCAAATCTGCTCTGTTGAATTCCTTTATTGGAAGGTATTTTTAATTCAAAGGCAACTCGCGTGAACTTTAATAATCGAGCATATTAGAATCTTACTGTTGCTGAATTGACAATGCAGGCCATGTTCTGATATTTACAATCCAACTACTGAGGATCGTTATGCAGTGAATGTTGTTGATACTTACATGGTAAATGGCTTCTCTTCTCTCGTGCATGTTGTCATATAGATTTTAACTCTTGCCATGCTCGTGGTTGTGGCACCATAAATTATTTATATTTCTAATTTGTTTCTGGATGAGTTGTCGATGATTTGCTTTTGGTTAACATGTTTAACTGGTGATGCTTTTAAATATTGTTGTCTTGAAGAGTTCAGTTCATTCAGTAGGCTTAGTAAATCATTATATTTCCAATTTCTTTTTTCAGGGGAACAAAAAATATCTTATACTAAGAGAGATTCCTGAAGATGGGGTTCAGAAGCTGTTGGTCAACAAGGAGTCTTTGGCTGCTTGTGACATAGCCGTTTTTGTTCATGACAGGTGACCATTGACATGATAGATAATTATGTTACTAATATGAATTATAGTTGGCCATTATTTTGATCTATTTGGAGAAAGGATCTTGATTTTTTCCGCAAATGACCCATTACTAAATATATTATGATACTTGACATCACCGTTGGATAAGTATATGGTATTGAACAATATACTTTCAGTACAATGAATTGTGTATTTAAATGATCTTTGTTTGAACAGTTTCAAGATAAGCTAATTATCTTGGCTTTTTTTTTAAATATGCTGAAATTATGCGATGATGATCATCTGGTCCAAGATCATTCTTTTATAGACAGTAATGCTGGCCTAAGTTTCATTCCAGGTCTGATGAGTCCTCATGGAAGACAGCATCTGAACTCCTTGTAAATATTGCTGGTCATGGCGAGGATACTGGGTTTGAGGTGCCTTGCCTTATTGTTGCTGCCAAGGACGATCTGGATTCATTTTCAATGGCCATCCAAGAGTCAACTAGGGTATGTTCAAATGACTTAACCATTTTCATGGTCGTGTGCATAATTGAGCAAGCTCATATATAGTAAGCTTTAGTCTGTATCTATGCTTCTGAGGAAATCTACCCAGATGTTTAATGTATGTCATCTTTTGATGGGGAGATCAAGAGATTGGAGTTTGGAATCTGATATTCCTAGACCTGTAAACCACGTGCTGGTTTTTGTATATTTTTCATTCTTGATGTTTGATAATATTTTGTGAGGATGATGACTGACGGATGAAATATATAGCTGGAGTCAGCAATCTTTGTGGTTTAGAATTATTTCTGCCCCATATATACTAGCGATGTGGTGGCTGCTGTGATCGTTTCAAACTTTCAATCCACATCTCTCTTGGACCAGTTGAAATTACATTATTGACTTGCTCTTGTTTGTTTGTGCTTTGTAGGTTAGTCAGGATATGGGAGTCGAGGCTCCTATACCAATCAGTGTAAAGTTAGGTGATTTCAATAATGTGTTTCGCCGAATTGTAACTGCTGCAGAGCAGCCACATTTGAGCATTCCAGAAACTGATGCAGGGAGAAGTCGCAAGCAGTACCACCGCCTTATAAATCGTTCCCTTATGTGTGTTTCCGGTATGTTTGAATCATTTACTCATTACATCTGGTTTCTTGGGTTGCTTGATCTGGAATACAAGTTAAATCAACAAGCCTTATCTGAAATACAATCGAAGGGAATCTAAGTTTGTTTGGGATTCTAGGTTTTTCAGCTTCGTAGTAGTTCATTTCTATTTGAGGGCTCTGCCTTGAATTAATTGGGCATTCTGTTTAGAATGTATGCTTCAATTATTGTTTGGGAAGAGCTATAGTTTATGCTTATGATGTTCTGTTTTTGATATACATTATACATTTATATATTTATCATTTCAAAATTGCAGTTGGAGCTGCCGTTATTGTCGTTGGGCTGGCAGCATATCGCGTCTATTCTGCTAGAAAGAATGCATCTGGTTGAAGACATTTTGTAGCGAGCCAATCTTCATCCTGAGGTTCCTGGCATGCTTAGCCAGCTTCCTATTTGGCTGTGTTTATGCCGTCTCTATTAGTTATTTTTTTGCTTGTTCTGATTATATAATTTTTTTCCCTTTAATTTTGATTCTTCAGGTTAAGGTTGCAGTTAGAAAAATTATACGTTTTAAGCTTTTTTGCCATGTTTATTGGTTTTTGCTGGTTCGAGGCTTTCACGTCATGCAAATAATGATATGCAGCTGAGGCGTGTTAAAATGTTTTGCTTTTTTATTTTTATTTTTTGAAAATTAGCAAAATTATTGAATTATTTATGAGGCGTTGGCAAAAAAATAAATATTTGCACGTTGCAGTATTTATCCGATTTTCTGGAAGACTTGATGATAAAATACTTGGAAGTGAGTTTTTTTTTTTTTTTTTTTTTTTTTTTTTTTTTTTGGGGGGGGGACTGTAAGGAGAACGGAACATTGATGTGATTTAGGGTAAATTAACTTGATTTCGAGAATTCACTTTGTTCCGTATAGAACGTAATCGTCTGGGGGGGACTGGTACTTTGATGTTGGGATCAAGGTCTCTCTCCGATATCTAATGTGGAGATATCCGGAGGAGGTTGGGATCACTGTACACAATATTGGGGGTGAGGTGTGTGCAAAAGTAACGAAGGTAATAGGTCGAGTTAGAACGTGTACACCTTAATGGTAAACCTCTCGTATTTATAGAGGCGGTGATGGCGGATATCCCACCAAGCTCGATATCCGGGCGAGCATCTCGGGATTATATCACGTGGGCGGGTCCGGATCTTCCTATAATCTTGGTAGATATGGATATATCGGATTAGTTACGATATCGACCCCTTCCGGATCGCTCGGCACGTGTCATTCCCGGCTATGCCCGTACTTGGGCCATCACTCGGACTTGGGCTTTGGGCCGGCCTTTATTAGCGGTCCCGTAATAGTTGCCCCCCTCGGTAGGTCGGTAATTCCGGCCGCCGAGATGTCTCATATCCGTGCTTGGCTTCATCAGCCGAGCTACGCTGCTTTCGTCCTTCCGAGGTGAAACTTTAGGGGCCGAGGTTGACTATTTGGGTGGTTTATCCGAGGCTTTGCTCGATGAATACTTCCGAACCGGGACGTATGAGTCTTCCCGAGTTGCTCTCGTGCCGGTGGTAACTACGAATTCATGCTATTCGATGGGGACTTTCCATATTCGCCATCATTGCCCCCTCGACACTGGGGCGATTCGGCGTTGGCGGGCGTCCGCAACCGCCACCGCACTCCGAGCGTTGATCTTCGTGCGCATTTAATGTTTTCTCGCACACACGACACGCCATCTTCTTTCTCGGGGTGAAAAGACGCTTCTGCCCCCGTCACTTCAACTTCCCCCGAGCCTATACGAATCATCTTTCCCTCCATTTTCTCCACTTCACTATTTTCGTCGTCTTTGCCAGTTTCCTCTGCTCTCTACCATTTTCTGCGATTGCCTGCTCCCACGATCTTTCACTTTTACTCGCGACTCGCTTCTTCTCCATTACTTCAGGTATATTGCTTCTCCTACTTTTTGACTGGTATTACTTGTTAATCCCTGTTTATTTTGTTCAGTTATTTATCCGTCGTGGTGGGGATTTTCTGGGTAAACCTCCTCTATAGCTTCTTTCTCTGTTTCATGAGTCGAAATCCCTCTTCAACCTACCTTGTAGCCATAACATTTCTTTTATCGATCCTTCGCCTTGTTTCACCATCTTCACATACCCTTTTCTGCCTTTATAGGTTCCTGTTCTTTTGCAAAATGGTTGGGAGTGATCGCTTTCCCCCTTCTAACCCATCATTAACTCCTGAGGAAGAAGAAGCCTTACGTCTTCGTTATCCTCGAACCTCCTTTTGGCTTCTGGTTCGAACTTTCCGAAGCGGAGAAACCGGCGTCCATGCTAAGAGGAGGATCCGGTCCAACGGAGTGCATCGGGTCCCGATCCGTCCGTGCTTCGGCTTCGGAACGACGACGTCTCGTGCCCATGACGAGGCCGCTCCAAGTATCCCGCCGAAATTGCTGGGCCGAGTAGTATGGCTCGTGCCGAGGATGATGCGTCCGCTCGGCCCTTAACTTCTATCGTTCGTCCCGGCTCCCGGTGCGAATTCCCATCCGACAGGGTATTTCGCCCCGCTGGGATTGTCTTGCCGAGAGCTCCTTCCTCATCGCCCGGGGCCAAGATTGCCAAGCTTCATCTATTTTAGGTTCTTGCCGCCATCCGGCTTTTTCGAATCCTTCTTCCGGGCAATCTCCGTCCCCGAGTCCGCTTGTTTTACCGCCCGACAATATAACTCATTCGGTATTTTTCTCTTCACGATCCTAGCATTTTTATTTTGCTTATAGGTGAATGGCTTCACGCCTCTTCTCCACACAAGACTCAATCCGACGTCGGGAGTCGAACTCTTCGAGTCCTCCCGAGGCGCTATGTAGTCGTATCCCCAGGGTATCCCACGATATCCTCGGACTCGGCGTTGATGTCCAAGGCCGACATTGCACGGCTTAAGCTTCCCAGTAATGGAAGGTCAGAAGGTCGATCCTCGGATGAGGGTGAACCAAGTATGCGCTACTCGGTCAATGGGCGTACCAACTTCTTCTTCTTCTACCGAGATTACTCCGACCCGAGTGAAAGTTCAATTTCCATTTAGCCGGTTTCAAATGTCGGCGCCGATGGCTCTAAGGCCGGCACCCTCTCAACTTCATCCCAACGGATGGGCCTATTTGGTGGCCTTTGAGCGCCTTTGCTCCTCCTTCCCGTCCCTATTCCTTGCACGACCTCGTTATTTTTTCATTACTTCGGCCCTTTCACATCCCGGACGTCTAAGGAGGACGAGAAATTGAAGGACCGGTTTCCTTACGTGTGGATCCGGACGGAAGATAATGAGCGCCTTCTCCGACTCCTTTAAGCACTTTAAGACAAATAGCGTTCTTTAAAGTCGAGGCCGAACCCGGACAGCGGCCCCGGTTTTTGAAAGGTCCCGAGGGGAGGACGTGGAGTGGGAGTTTCCTCTTTCTTTACGGAACGACACCCATTACGACCTCAATCCTTCTTCGTATCGATACAACCGATGACCTTTCCCCTCGAAGAGGCCGCCCGTATACCTCGGTTTACCGCCTATGTTGAGAGATACGGGATTCGGAGTGCCGCTTTCTTTATTAACGGGTGGGCCGAACCCCGCTTTTGATTGTATGGTTCCACGGCTGCGTAATTACTGTGCTTTTGATTTTCTTTCAACGCACGTATACTTATCGCCTTTTCCTTTGTTTTGCAGCTCAAGACATGTCGGAACTTCCCCGATACCTGTCGCTTGTGAACCCGACAGTGGCCGCACCCACTCGTAAGCGTCCTTCCTCAGGTTCCGAAAAGGAAAAGTCTAGGGCGGCCTCTGGATCGTCAAAGGCCAAGAAGACCAAGGCCTCGGACACTCCTTGCTCTAGGCGTTCCGCACTGCCTCCGGATATGCCCCGCCCTTCAACAACCGTACCTGAAGCCTCTGCCCCCAAAGCAATCATTACTGCCCCGGTTGCTACAGCTATTGAAGGTTCTGATCCGGCCTCGACCGCCCCTCAAGAATCATGTTCGGCTCGGTTTGACAACGAAGAGGTAAAGGAACCGTTTTGTCGAGACTCCCTCGGCAGCTGCCTTGCCCTCCTCTCCGACAAACCGCGGTACACGCACGTCCGTGCCTGTTATTCCCCGGGGACTTTCATGGGAAAGAGGGGTGACCGAGGAACTGAGTGTCGCCTTTCTTCCGCCGACAAAATTTATGAATGGAGTTCCTTTGTCGGCCATGGATACGTCGATCATAAACGAGGCTCAAAGGTTCCTCTCGCAAATCCATCGGTCTTCATCAAGCCCTACTTATCTGAAGGAGAAGCACGTTGCCTCCGAGGTAGAAAATCGGCGTCTGAGACGTGCCGAGGAAGAGGCCTTGTCCAGAGCCAAGGCTGCGGAGGAGGAGGCGGCTCAGGCCAAGGTTCTGGCCGGACAAGTAAAGGCTTTGGAAGAGGAGGTAGCAGTCGCCAAAGCCAGGGCTGATAAAGTAACTGCGTTGGAGGACGAGCTTGTTGTTGCCAAAGCGTCTTGCGGTAAAGCGACCGAGGAGCTTCTGATGACGAAAGAGTCATTGGATAAGAAGACATCGGACTATGATCGTCTTCAGAAGGCCCTGGAGGACACTGACGCCGTGAAGACGGTCCAGCTGACAACGAGGCGATCCGGCCGTCGAGCTTGGGTCGGTAAAGAAGCACTCGCCGAGCGCCAAGCCATGTGGAATCTCTGGAGACTCTCCATGAGGCGGCAAGAGAATGCTTTAAAATGGCCTTGGATCAAATCCGATCTTGAATCCGAAGCTGACCTTGAACGTCGATGGTTATCATTATCGAGCCTATGTTAGGGACGGCGTGTTTTACCAGGCTCCTCCTTCTCCGAATCCCTTACTGGAAGATGAATCAATATCTCTCGGAGATGAGGACGATGCAGAGCGGGTAGCTGAGGAACGAGTAGAAGGCGCGTCATTGGATCCCGAGGCCGACTCAGGACATGCCGAGGCGACTACATCCGTGCTGTAGGGCCCTCGAACAATGCCGCCTCCTAGCTTCTTTCACTCCGCCGCTGTAAAAGCTTATTTCGTTTCCCAATTGTAAATATGAATTTCTCCGGCGTCTGTGCCGGTTTATAAATACTTTTATGATAAAGTAAGTTTTATACATTTGGTATTGAATGAATTCTCCACATAGTTAAAGGTTCGTCGGCGCAAGGGGTGCCGAGCTATGCATTCTACCAGACGTGAAGTCTGGGAATGAATGGTAGGGTTGTCGATTTTAACCGTATGTGGTATTAACCTAACCGCTACAGGTGTTCGGAGCCGTTGGCGATAATAACCGAGGTAAGGGACGAATTGTCACTTGTTTAAACGCGTGTCCGTAACGCACAACTTAAACATTTTGACCTGATCAGGGTCGGAATGACAACTCGAATGCTTAAATCGGGGCGAGCGTTGACATGTCAATTTCGCGAAGGCCAATAAAAGGCAATTTCGCCGAGCTCTTGACCTGGGCTAGTGTGCCCCGGTGTTAAATCATCTAGATGTGTCGTATTTGTGGACCGGGTTTATATACCTCGGTGTAATGCTTAAGCGATCAATTGTGCACGTTGGCGAAAATCCACTGGGGAATCCTTCATTAAAATGCAAATGCTCCAAAGAGCTAACACATAAGTCATTGAACTTTTAAAACAGAAAGATAAAATACTGCAAACAAATAATAACTGATCTGAAAGCTAGATGTGCTCGGTGTCTCCATCATCCGAGGCCGTGGTTCAACTGTGGTAGATCTTCAACTTGTCTCCGTTCCAAGTTCTTTTGATGGGTTTCCTGGCCAAGGTTTCAAGTATATAGGCTCCATTGCCCAATTTCTCCTTAACCCGGTAGGGACCTTCCCAATTTGCCGCCAACTTGCCATCTCTGGCGTTCTTGTTCCCTATGTCGGCTCGTCGAAGTACAAGGTTGCCTCGGTTGAAGGACCGTGGTCGAACCTTCCGATTATACTTGGCGGCTAGAAGTTGCTTAGCACGAGCTCCGGCAGTGCGCCACCACTCGACCTCGTCGATCGGCTCCAAGTCCGTCATCGGCGTCGTCATTTGACGCCTCTCCTTCCTTACGGGCTATCATCCTCCTCCACGATGGTTGCCCTATCTCGACAGGTATCATGGCTTCACATCCGTAGGTCAACCGAAAAGGGGTCTCCTGGGTAGAGGACTGTACACTTGTCCTGTATCCCCATAAGACGCCGTATAGGCGCTCCACCCAATTAGATTCCGCATCTTGCATCCGTTTTCGAGTCCCTCAAGGATTATTTTGTTGGCGGACTCGGCCGTCCGTTAGGACCGGATGCTCCACCGAGGCAAAGTGCAATCCGACGTCGAGATCGACATCGCGTCTTGAATCTCCGGGCGATGGAACCGGGTGCCGCTTGTCTCGTGATCACTTCGGCCGGACACCAAAGCGTGAGACGATGTTGTGTCGAAGAATTTCGTATGCGTGCGAGGTGATTGTCGTCAATGGCTCGGCCTCGACCCACTTGGTAAAATAATCAACCGCCACGATGAGCCACCCGAACCGTCCCGGGCCGCTTTGAACGGTCCGAGGATGTCCATGCCCCATTTAAAGAAAGGCCAAGGGGCGTAGATACTTTTAAGTTCTGGCAGGGGTGGCCGGATGAGTTTGGCGTGCTTCGACAACTATCGCATCTTCTAACGGCCTCTTTTGCATCTTCGTCATGGTCGGCCACGAATATCCTGCGCGAAGTGCCTTCCCGGCAAGTGCCTTGCCTCCCATGTGGTGGCCGTTGATGCCTTCATGTATTTCTCGCTAACACATATTTCGATTCCGCTCGGTCCTAGGCATCTCAACATCGGAGAATGTAAGCCTTTGCGATATAGTTGGTCGTCGACCATTGTATATATGGCGGCCTCCCGCATTAGCTTCTTCGCGTCGAGTGAGTCGGTTGGAATAATACCTCTCTCTAGGTAATCTTCTAGGGGTTTCCTCCAATCGGTGGCTGCCGATATGGTCATAATACAGCTCGGCTCGGCCAAGTTTTGCTGTATCACGGTTCTATGATTACCGGCTTCTTTCGTGCTTGCCAGTTTCGACAGGATATCCGCCCGGTTTTCTTCCGTGGGATATGGGTGACGATCACTTCTTGAAATTCTGAGATCATCTCTTTGGCTTTATTGAGGTACTTGGCCAAGAGTGGACCTTTCGTCTGGTAGGTTCCTTCGATTTGCGCGGCTACGAGCTGTGAGTCGGTGAAAACCTTGACCTCTGCGCGCTCCATTTTCTTTGGCCCGAAGCAATCCGGCAAGGAGAGCCTCATACTCGGCTTGGTTGTTTGAGGTCGGGAATTTTAATTGAAGGGATCGCTCCACAAACGCCCTCGGGCTCTCGACTATGATACCTCGCTCCGCTCCCCTTTGCGTTGGATGATCCGTCAACGTACACCTTCCATATCCTGCGTGATCTCCCTCGGTCGTCTCCGCCGGGGTGAGTTCCATGATGAAGTCCGCCAGCGCTTGCGACTTAATCGCGCGCCGAGCTTCGTACGAGATGTCAAACTCGGACAACTCGATCGCCCACCCCGTCATTCTTCCAAATGAGGTCCGGCTTGTGTAATACTTGGCGGATCGGTTGACTAGTTCGGACCACTATCTGGTGTCCTTGAAAATACGGCCTCAACCTTCTTGCCGTTGTTAATAAGGCGAAAGCCATTTTCTCCAGCTTCTGATATCGGAGTTCCGAGCTCTGCGAGGGCTTTACTCACAAAGTAGATCGGTGCTGTCCGGACTCGGCTTCCTTTACTAAAGCGGCGCTTACCGCCTCTTCTCCCACGGACAGTAGAGGAATAAGGTCTCCCACTCGGGTTTTGTCGGGACCGGAGGCGTTGCCGAGCATTGCTTGATTTTCTCGAACGCTATTTCGCACTCCGTGCTCCAACCCCCCGGGTTTTCTTTTTTAAGAGCCTCCGAAGAAAGGAAGGGCTTTCTCTGTGACCTCGGTAGGAATGCGGTCGTCCATGGCAAGCGACGGCTCAGCTTGAACTTCCTTCTTCGTCTTCGGGCTTGCATGTCCAACACAGCCTTGCATTTGTCGATTCGCCTCTATTCCACGGTTGGTTAGCATAAATCCTAAAAATTTCCCTGCGGGACCCCGAACGCACACTTGGCTGATTCAACCTAATCCGATGTCTTCTTAACTTCTCGAATGTTTGTTCCGGGTCTCGGATGTGATCGTCTGGCGCTTCGACTTTACGATCATGTCGTCAATGTATACCTCTATGTTTTGCCCGATCTGATCTTCGAAGACTCGTTCATCATTCTCTCGGTAAGTAGCTCCAGGCGTTCTTCAATCCGAAGGGCATGACCTTATAGCAAGAATTGGCCCTATCGGTCATGAAGGCCGTCCTCTCCCCGATCGTCGGGATGCATGGCTATCGATTATACCCGCAGTAGGCGTCCATGAATGATAGTAGCTGAAAACCCGCCGAGCCGCCAACCAATTTATCAATGTTTGGCATGGGGTAGGAGTCCTTCGGGCAAGCCTTATTCAAGTTGGTGTAGTCCGTACACACCCTCCACTTGCCATTTGGCTTTAACACCATCACTACATTGGAAAGCCAAGTGGTGTCTTGTATCTCTCGATGAATCCAGCCTCCGTAGTTCGGTCACGTGCATGTCCGGGGCCTTTTGTCTTTCCGCCCGATGTTTCTCTTCTTTTGGGATACGGGGTAGACCCGGCCGCACGGCTAGTCGTGGCAACAGAACCTTGGGTCGATCCGGGTACCTCGGACGAGGTCCAGGCGAAGACGTCCCGGTTTTCTCTTAGGAACCGAATCGGCGCTCTCTTAGGTCGTTGTCCGCGCCCTCCATCTTGGTAGTTTTGACGGATCCGCCCAAGCACCAGCTCCTCCAACTCTCCTTCCGGTTCGGGCGTGGTATCTCGGCTTGTCCCGAGGTCAAGCTCGACCATGTTCACGAGCGTCGGGCCCGCTTGCCGTCTTTTCGGGTTCGGTGAGTTTTCCCTTTTCCCGAGCCGGGGTGGAGACGAGGGCCCTCCTTCCCCGATTCGGAGTGTTTGAAGTAGCATTGCGGATTCCTTCGATCTCCCGTGACGACGACCACTGTTCTTTCTTGTTAAGCATCTTAAGTTTTTGATGCTTAGTGGATATCATCATATCCCGATCGTGAATGGTCGGCCGCCTAATATGATATTGTACGATGACGGGAAGTCGGCCACTATAAACCCGACACGCTCCGACTTGAATGCCTCCCTTGTTCCAAGCGTCGCCCGAGGTCTATGTAACCCTTGGGAAGCGAGCGCTCTCCGTTGAACCCTATAAGGGTCGTTTTGCACGGCTTTAAGTCTTCAGCGTCCATCCGCATCCTTTTATATGCATCCCAGCTGATAATATCGGCTGAGCTACCTGCATCCACGAATATCCTTTTGACCCGGCAGTTAGCCAGGGTTCCGGTGATTACTAGTCCGTCTTGATGCCCTGGTACAACATCCTTCAATTCGTCAATGGTAAAGGTTAAAGGCGGCGGTGCGGCCTTCTTCGTTCGTCATTGACCTTTGGGAGGTCTCGACCGTCTGGACTTCTCTCAAGTATTTCCCGCGCGGCTCATTGTGTCTCCGCCACCTCCGAATCCTCCGCTTATCCCATTACAACGGAAATCGGCTTCGGGTAGGCGTCACGGAGTTCGACCTTCTTCTTTTTCCTCCTTCTTCGGTTCCGCCGCCGGCTCCTACTCCGGCCTCCCGATTGCGTGTGCCGCTTCTCTTGCCCTGAGTTTTAATCACGTATTGGCGCAATTTGCCTTCCCTGATAAACTTCTCAATTGCATCTCGGAGCTCATAGCATTGCTCCGTCGTGTGTCCCATCCCGTCGTGAAACGAACAATACCTTGACTGGTCCGTAGTGGGCCGGTTTCTTAGTGGCTTCGGCTTCCCGACTCTTCTCATCTCGTTCTGAGCCACCTCCTTCCAGAGCTGCGCCCGAGGGACGTTCAGCGGGGTGTAATTGTCGTATTTTGATTTTCCTTCCGGCCTTTCCCCCCTTGTCCGACTGTCTCGGTTGCGTTTTCTGGACTCCTCTCCTCGTTTACTTCCGGGGTCAGGAGATGTCTTTCTTATCCTTTCTGGCTCCACGGTGTTGGCCGCTCCATTTGCTCGACGTCCGGATATTGCCGCGCCGGGGTATAAAACTCGGTGAGAGTGTACATCCGGTTCTTGCATATGTTCTTGGCGAGTCGCGATGTTGGATCCGGCCATCCACGAGGCAATGGACGTGTACTTCGTGCGGAAGCGAGCGCACTTGCATAGCCACCTCCTTGAAACGGTTAAGGTATTTTTGCAATGTCTCTCCCTTCTTTTGCTTTATTCGGCTTAGTGTGTACGTGACGTCTGGCCGCTTTTTACGGTTGCGAAATTCACTCGAATTTCCGCGCGATCTTCGAAGTCGCGTACAGAATTGTTTGGCAAAGAATGGAGCCACTTCGTGTTGGACCGGTTAAAGTCGCCGCGAACAAGCGTAGGATGACTTCCCCTTTGATCAAACGGACCCACATGAGTAACTCGAATGTTTCGAGGTGACTTCGCGGATCCCGTGTTCCGTCATATTTCGGGCAGATGGGTAAGATCGAAGTGCTTTGGATAGGGTGCCGTAGCGGCCTCTCGAGAGAATGGGCTCGCACGGCTTCGTTAGGTACTTCATCCTATATACCCGGGAGATCGTCGAGACCGTGCTATCCCGGCTAGTTCTTTGTCTCCTTCTTAGACGTCCGAGACCGGATCTTCTCTCCCGCCTCGGCTTTCGTCTTTCTTTTTTTTTGTTCTGGGCGCACCCTCGTCTTCCGCTCCGCGCCGGCTTCTTGTTGCCGACACCGAGTCCGAGCTGCTGGATGAGCCGCTACCTTCTCGCGCGGTCTCCTTTTTCCCCGGATCGTCCTCGGTCTCCTTGGTGCATCCAGTCTGGAATCTTTCGAGCCGATTGTCCATCATCTCGTTGGATTACTTTAAAATCCTCTTCGCGTTGGAGCTCGTCCCGCCTTTCCTTAGTCTCAAACTTTCTAAGGATGGATTCCTGAGCTTTTGTAGAATTCGGACATCCGGGTTTGGAACCGAGGAGTCCGTGGCCGTCTCGTCTTGCGCTTTGTTGGCCTCGTGGGGAGAGGAGGCCGTATCTGACATGTGATCCTCAGGAGCTCCCCCGGGTGGGAGATACTTCGGTCATTTGGGTTGCTTGCCTCAGCCTGTTGTTGATTAGGCTGAATGTTCCGACTGTTGCTTCTGGTGTGAACCATCGGTAGTCACGGGAATCGTAATTTATGGCTCCCCACGGTCGGCGCCAATGTTCTCGGTATAGAACGTAATCGTCCCGTCGGGGACCGGTACTTTGATGTTGGGATCAAAGGTCTCTCCCAGATATCTAATGTGGAGATATCCGGAGGAGCTTGATCACCGTACACAATATTGGGGGTGAGGTGTGTGCACGTGTAACAAGGTAATAGGTCCGAGTTAGAACGTGTACACCTTAATGGTAAACCTCTCAGTATTTATAGAGGCGGTGATGGCGGATATCCCAAATGCTCCCGATATCTCGGGGCGAGCATCTCGGGATTATATCACGTGGGCCGGGTCCGGATCTTCCTATAATCTTGGTAGATATGGATATATCGGATTAGTTACAATATCGACCCCTTCCGGATCGCTCGGCACGTGTCATTCCCGGCTATGCCCGTACTTGGGCCATCACTCGGACTTGGGCTTTGGGCCGGCCTTATTAGCGGTCCGTAACACACTTCAATTTTAAATATAGTTTATCGTTCTGTCAATTTGTCCTGTTAAAAATCCTTGCGCTCCTGAATATTTGCCGTCAAAGTGTATGGGACATAAATATGAACGTATGATATATTAGAATTGAAATGGGGATCCGTCAACAAGATTTGGACTTACCTCTCCTCTCCCATCCCTTGAACCTGAACTTCGACATGAGTTTGATATACTTCCTATGTTGGTGTAAAAACGTTTATATATTTTTTAAGAGAGCATTTAGCATCTTTTTTTTTTTTTTTTTTAGGTGTATAAGAGCCTGTGAACTTTTTTTAAAAAAAAGAGTAAAAATACACCTCCGATAATGGTAAATGTCCGTTACTTTGGGTCCCACATGATTGTTTTTTAATTTTTTTTTTTTTTTTTTTTAATTTTTTTTAAAAAAACAAACCATCTCACTTCCTCACCCTTCTCCCTCCCTTAATTCCTCATCTCTCTCTTTTATACATATGGTCGCATCAGTGTGCAGATGGGGTAATCGATTTGAACGAAAAGGCAGTCATCTCTATCTGTGGGTCAACTTTTATCTGACCAGAAGGGGATGGTGAAGAGCAGTCCCTCTATTCCTTGTCCGGATGAGAGTGGGAAGGAGGAAAGGAAGAAGGTGAGGAAAGCATATAGGCCTCCATTGTTAGCTCCCTGAAATTCAAGTTGATGCAAGCGGATTGGGTTTCTTTCATCATCATTTTTTCATTATCCTTTATAATCTCTAAATTACATCCATTCAATCAACACAATACTACTTTTACTTTTCTCTCATTTTCTCAATCAACGGTCTAGATTGAGCCAATGAGAAAAGAGATGTGGAGAGAACCTCCTTCCGATGCGAGCATCACCATCTGAAATGAATTGTCACTTTTCTCAAGGAATTAGGGGGTTGGTGCTGTATACTTAAGTATATAAACATTTTTGCAACTTGACCCTTTTAATTAAAGTTAACTAATTTAAGGGATGTTAAGAAGTGAACTTTGATGTTGTTAAAACTTTAAAAAATGATTAACTATACTTTGTTCTTTACTCAAAAATTAATCCCAATGAAGTGGTTTTTTTAAGAATTAAAGTCATGTGGATCACTTACCGCAATTACTTTTGATAGCAATTTCCAAAAACCAGGATATCCAGCGAATGTTGTTGTTCACGGATGGCCTTCCTTTTCCGATGACTATCATCGTTTGTTGCAATTTAGGAAGGAAATGGGAGGTGCTTAGTTTGGTCTCCACCACCCTATGAATGGGTTAAAATTAATGTGGATGGGGCGGTCACTTCTTCCGGAAGAGTGGCTAGCTGTGGTGGTGTTCTGAGAAACTCGAGGGATTATGGATGTCAGGATTTTCTTATCAGCTGGGTATATGCAATTCTTTGGAGGCTGAGGAGTGGGACTTCTTGAAAGGTCTTCAATTTGCTAGGAACAAAGGACTTAATAATGTCATTATGGAATCTGATTCGCTTGATCTGATATCTGCTGTGTCTCAACCGGCAGATTTAAATTCCCAGAGTCTGATTATGTTTCAGATTAGGAATCTTTTAGCTCTCGACTGGACTGTGCAATGGAGGCACATCTTCAGGGAACAGAACCAGGTCGCCGATAGGCTAGCTAAGGAAGGGTTAATTAGTTCTTCCCTTTTTGACTCTTGCCCCTCCTTTGTGAGGCCTTTGATTTTACGTGATTGTATGGGAATTCTTTCCCCCCATCTCTGTTAATTTAATTTCAAGGCTCTGCCTTCGTTTATATCAAAAAAGAGGAGGCAAGATTAATAAATAGATTTAACTAGATCAAGGATGACTTCAAAATGTAGTCCTGCAACGACTTAATTTTATACATGTTTGTAAGTTTGATATATCAAGGTAAAACACTGCGCTGCGGAATTGAATCTGCAATGCAAGACCTCACTTGCCTTAGAGTGGTCCTTTCTTGGCGATAGGGCGAGTGTGATAATGTTGAAGCACCGGTTGATGAAGGCGCTCACAGTAGCTGCAGAAGAGTTCAGTGGTAACAAAGAGCCTAAAATCCAGACTGAACAACAACTCCAACTCCATTCTGTTCATCTCTGCCGTGCTCACTCCTCCCACTCTCGCATAGTGCCCATTGCTGTAACACCTGCTTTCATTCATTCAATCAATCAATAAATTACCAACCACCCATCTTCTTCTCCAGTTTCTGCATTATTTGTACAACTTACCCGTCATCTACAAATTTGGCTGCCACCATAACGGTGGTGATGAGGAGGCGATGGACATTGAAGGATGAGAGATAGCCACCCTGTCGTTCAAAATACCTGTCCATGTATATCTGTGCTATTACAAAACAACAAGGGCTGCACCTTGCGTACTTGTGAATCCTCTCCATGTACTGTCTCACGCTCATGTTTGGTGCTTTCGTCCCGTGAAACATGGTGATGCTCTCCCTCTTCGTTGATCTCCGATGTTTCTCGTTCCTCTGAATCCATCTCTCCAAAACAGAGGACAAGTTCTGCACAACTCGCGGAGTGTTTGAGTTGGAACTGCTCTCATATGCATCCAGTTCTAGTGATTTATAAGCCTCGGTTCTCATACCCATACCTTTGAAGACGAATGTTATCTGTATGTGATTCTGAGAGCTGTTTCCAGAGAACGGTCTCAAAATACTTTGGGGTGTTTCTCTGTTATGCTGTGGACAGATGGTGATAATAGCAAGAAATTAGAAAAATCTTGATTTCTTCCCAAAAGTATCATTCTTTTCTTTCGCTTTCAGATACTCACACAACTTACCAAAGAATATGCATGTTTCATTTAAATTAAAACCAAAGGTTTACCATCTGGGCATAATCAGCAAAGCTTTCCTTCAAGGACAAGAGAATTGTGTGGGTGGGTTACAAATTGACCCACCGAATATTTAGTGGCCAGGTGTTGATAAAAAAAAATCAGGTAGACAAGAATATTAAGGATAAGCTCAGATCCCAAGCCAGCCTCTCATGTTTCACGACATTCGAATTCTTCAGTGGTACTGGGAAAGACACCAAAAGCCATCCTCAGGAACAAAGTATATTAGGAAAGACTGAATTGTAAAATTTGTGAAAACAGATAAATAAACAAAGCAACAGAAAAGCTAATTTTAAGAAATGGTCTAAAATCTGTGATTCAGGGAGATTTTTCAAATTCGCAATGGTAGCCATTTGAAGCAATAGTGCAAATGGGTTGCCATGGATTTCATTGAGTGAAAATGAAAATCACCCTTGACCATCATCAATATTAAAAGTAAAAATATTCGCTATCTATTAGTTATTTGGCTGTGTTTATGCCGTCTCTATTAGTTATTTTTTGCTTGTTCTGATTATATAATTTTTTTCCTTTAATTTTGATTCTTCAGGTTAAGGTTGCAATTAGAAAAATTATACGTTTTAAGCTTTTTTGCCATGTTTATTGGTTTTTGCTGGTTCGAGGCTTTCACGTCATGCAAATAATAATATGCAGCTGAGGCGTGTTAAAATGTTTTGCTTTTTTATTTTTATTTTTTAAAAATTAGCAAAATTGAATGATTTATGAGGCGTTGGCAAAAAAATAAATATATGCACGTTGCAGTATTTATCCGATTTTCTGGAAGACTTGATGATGAAATACTTGGAAGTAGGTTTTTTTTTTTTTTTTGTTGTTGGGGGGGGGGGGGGGACTGTAAAGAGAACGGAACATTGATGTGGGGTAAATTAACTTGATTTCTAGAGTTCACTTCAATTTTAAATCTAGTTTATTGTTCTGTCAATTTGTCCCCTGTTGAAAATCCTTACGCTTCTGAATATTTGCCGTCAAGAGTATGGGGCATCAATATATTAGAATTGAAATAGGGATCGGTCAACAAGATTTGCTAAAACTCGCTAGCCGTTTTGTTTTTGGACTTGCCTCTCTCCTCCCATCCCTTGAACCTGAACTTTGACATCTGAGTTTGATATGCTTCCCATGTTGGTGTAAAAACGTCTTTATATTTTTTAAAAGAGCACTTAGCATCGTAAGTTTTTTTAGGTGTATGAGAGCCTGTGAACTTTTTTTAAAAAAAAAACCAAACCATCTTACTTCCTCACCCTTCTCCCTCCCTTTCTCAATTCCTCATCTCTCTCTTTTATACACAAGCAACGACTCCCCCCGTGCGATGCGCTAGTGTTGATAAGGTGGCGGTCTGGGTACGTATGCCTAATTTAGCTTTGGAATTTTTTGATAAGGAAGCTCTTACTTGGATTGGCAATAGGATAGGAGATACAATTAAAGTGGACTTTAATACCTCTTGTCAGCTCCGTGGTAGATATGCTAGAGTTTGTGTTCTTGTGGATTTGGGGAAACAATTAATGTCGGGGTTTTCTCTGGAGGGGAAAGAATTTTATGTGGAGTATGAAGGCCTTCATGACTTGTGTACCTGCTGTGGCGTTTACGGGCATAAGTCGAGTGATTGTAAAACAGGGACTAGTGCTGGGGAGAAAGGTCTGATTGAGAATAGTAAAGTATCTGGGGAGGAGAATTGTGATTCGGTGATGAAGGAGAATGTGAGCTCTAAGTTAGGGGTTTGGAAAGTTGTCCAACGCCCTCGCCGGACTAAGCAGGGGGTAAAAGGGAAATCCTCAGGCGGTCCTGTTCAGGCTGAAAAGGGGTCCAGGTTTGGAATTTTGGCGGTAGAAGAGAAGGACGAAATCCAGTCAGCAGAGGCGGGTCTTCCTATGCTGTCTGGTCAGGCTGGAGTTGGTGACGGTATGGAAAATGTGGCGGTTGGTCTTGGAGTCTGTGTGGAGCCCGTGGAGTCGGGGTTGGTGTGATTTCTAACGCAGAGGAGGCGTCGGGTATTAATAAGGGAGGTACGTCTGTCAGGAGCAAAAAAGGAGGATCTTCCAAAAAGTTTTTGGAAAAGAAAAAATCTATGAGGGATAATCTTTTGAAAGGGACAGCTACGAGGGAAATCAGGAAGGAGAGAAGGTCTAGGGTGTTGTCTTTGTCGAATGAGGAAGGCGCTGAGCTTCTGAGCGAGAAGTACCTCAGCGTAGGTGTTGAGGAGAGGAATAGAAAGGGCTCAGCTGGGAAGGAAATGGTGGAAGTCCAAATGGAGAGTGTGGTTTTGGGCCTCCGACGCCGCCCAGTTTTAAAATTGATCCCGGGATGCGATTTTGGATCCCGGGACGCTTTAAAGCCTGGGCCTTCTGGCCGGTTTTGGGCTGAACGTGAGGATGGGGATGGAACTGTTGTGTCTGAGACGCCTGCTGAGCGTTTGAGTGAGTTGGATGGGCTTCAGGCCCAGTTGCACTAGTTTGATTCGACGTCCTAGTGTCTTGGTCCAATGTCGAAAATTGGATTCTGGAATTGCAGAGGGGCTTGCAGTCGTAACCTAATGCAAAATCTCCGTGGATTAGTTAGGAGTCTCCAACCTGACTTACTGATTCTTGCAGAAACTAAGTGTGAAGACGATTCTCGTCTCAGGTGCATCCAATCCTTGGGTTTTGATGGTTTTTCCTTCATCCCTAGTGTGGGTAGGTCTGGTGGACTGGTGGCGGTGTGGAAAAGCTCCGAAATCGAAGTCTCTGTCTCTCTGAAAAATCGCCAATTTCTTCATCTCTTTTGCTCGGTTAGCCGCGGTCCTCGGTTTTGGCTAACGGCAGTTTATGCTTTGCCGGATCCTATTGCTAAACAAAGCTTATGGGCTGATCTGGAGGTTTTGGCTTCATCGATGGAGGAACCGTGGGTTTCTTTAGGCGACTTTAACGACATTGTTTTGGCGTCTGAACGAGCGGGCGGTGCTGGTGGAGATGAGAGGAGATGGAGTGTTTTTTCGGATAGGATTGCAAGATGTCGCCTTTCTGATCTCGGTTTCGCTGGTCCCAAGTTCACGTGGAAAGGGCCCAAGCTTCCGGGTAGCCGGAGATTATTTCAGAGACTTGATCGGGGTCTGGCGAATAATGCATTCTTTGCGGAAATTGCATCTGCCTCAATTAAGGTACTTCCTCGTTCCAAATTCTCTGATCACTGTCCTATCTGTCTTAAGGTTGGGGATGTGGGGGCGGCCTCTTACGGCTCTCGTCCGTTTCGTTTTGAGGCGATGTGGTTATACCATGAGAAGTATGAGGACTTTCTATCTTCTTCTTGGTCTGTTGGTGTGGATCTGGACAGGGCTTTACTTAATTTTCAGTCTGAATTGAGAAGCTGGAATAGGAATGTTTTTGGTTGGTTAGAGAAGGAGAAGCATGTCATTTTATCTAGATTGGAGGGTATCCAGAGATCTCCGGACTATCCCTACTCTGATTTTCTGTGTAACTTAGAGATGGAGCTCCAGAATCGCTTTGATAGACTCTTGCATCTGGAAGAGATTAAGTGGTTCCAGAAATCGCGCTCTGAATGGATCGAAAAGGGTGATCGTAATACTAGGTATTACCATCTTAAGACTAAGATGCGTAGGCAGAGGAATAAAGTTCATATATTGAGAAATGACCAAGGAGGGTGGATTGAGGATGAATTGGAATTGAAAAATATGGTTATTAAGTACTTTAAGGACCTGTATTGCCCGGATCCTTTGGAGGCTGGTGTGCTTGTTACGAGGTCTAACTTCCCGGCTCTTGACCCCTCACTGTTTTCAGGGCTCTCTAGAACTCCGAGTGATGAAGAAATCAGATCTGTTTTGTTTTCTATGGGCAGCTTCAAGGCACCTGGGATGGACGGTTTTCCCCCTGGTTTTTATAAATCCAATTGGAGTATTGTGGGTCCTCCTCTTTGTAAATTTGTGAAGGATTTTTTTCTTGGTTCTGGTGACATCAGGGAGGCCAATAAGACTCTCATCTCCCTTATCCCAAAGAGGGAGTCTGTTGAGTTGGTTTCTCATTTCCGTCCCATTGCATTGTGTACGGTACATTACAAGTGCATTTCTAAGTTGATAGCTTGGCGGTTGAGAGGGATAATGGATGAAATCATTTCTCCTTTCCAAACCAGCTTTATTAGAGGAAGACATATTCAAGATAATATCGTGGTAGGTCAAGAGCTTTTACATACCATGAATAAAAACAAGAGTCGGAAGGGGCTTATGGCGTGGAAGATTGATCTTGAAAAAGCATATGATAGGATCAGTTGGAGCTTTCTGAGACAGGTTCTTTTGGATGTGGGGTTTGAAGTTTCTTTTGTTAACTTGATTATTAATTGTGTTTCTTCTGTTTCTTATAATGTATTGTGGAACGTATCAAAATCTGATTTTTTCTATCCTAAAAGAGGATTGAGGCAGGGTGACCCTATCTCCCCCTTTTTGTTTGTTTTATGCATGGATAGGTTATCCCATTTGATATGCGACAGTGTGGAAGATGGTGGTTGGAAGCCAATTCATATCCCTAGAGGTGGCCCTAAGGTGTCCCATCTCATGTTTGCTGACGATCTGCTCCTGCTTGGGGTGGCTTCAGAGTCTCAGACTGTGTGTATGATGAACTGTTTGGAGAAATTTATGCTTGCATCGGGTGGGAAGATTAATTTAGCTAAGTCGTCTATTTTTTTCTCTCCAAATGTGCCTTTACACTCTAGGTTGAGGATTAAGGATATGACGCAGATGCAGCTATCTACTGAAATTGGTAGGTATTTGGGGTTCCCGCTTTCTCGAGGTAGGAGAAGGAAGGATGACTTCCAGTTTATCATTGATCGGGTGAGGACAAAATTAAGCAACTGGAAAGCCAATTGTCTTTCGATGGCAGGGAGGATCACTTTAGCGAAAGCGGTTGTGAGTGCTATTCCGATGTATCCTATGCAAGTGGCTAAAGTACCTTCAAGTGTTTGCTTGGAGGTGGAGAGGCTACAAAGGAATTTTGTGTGGGGTCATGATGAGAACTCCAAGAAGTTTCACGCCATAGGGTGGAGTCAACTGACGAGACCTAAGGAGTTTGGGGGTCTGGGTTTCAGGAAGCTTGATTCTCTCAATAGAGCTTGTGGAGCTAAGTTGGCGTGGAAAATTACTTCGGGGGTGAAGGGGCTGTGGTCTGATATTTTGATGCATAAGTATGTTTTGAGAGAGGAGGAGTCCTTGTTGAGGTACAGATCTGGCGACTCTAGGCTATGGAGATTTATTTGTGCTCAAAAGGACTTAATCGACCAAGGGTCTAAATGGCAGATTCGGAATGGACAATCGGTTTCTTTCTTTCATGATATTTGGGTAGGAGACGATATATGTCTGCTGGATTTTAGGGCGAGGCAATTGACCGAGGAGGAGGAATACTCTTATGTTGGGGATTGGTTGAAAGATGATAGCTGGGACCTTGATCGACTTTCTAGTGTCTTGACCGAGGAGGGTTTAAATTGTATGGCTCCGGTTTTAGCCCCTAGACGTGAGGCCGGGGTGGATTTTTTGGTGTGGGGACGCTCCTATGATGGGTGCTTTTCAGTTAAAAGTGTTTATTCCATGATCGAGCTTAACCTTCCTCAATGGCGTAATGAGCTTTTTAAGGAGGTTTGGAGGTGGAAGGGTGTGGAGAGGGTCAAAGTGTTCATGTGGAAGGTACTTTTGCTCAAGCTGCCCACTAATCTTTGGAGGAGCTCTTGGGCTTCTTCTTCTCCACATTGTGGGTTCTGTAATTCAGGGGTGGAAGACATCCTCCATATCCTTAGAGATTGCCCTTTTGCTAGAAGGTTATGGGACAAGTTGCTCCTAAGAAGGTATGTCTTATCCTTCTATTCTACTGATCTTAACTCTTGGATGAGTATGAACTTAGGGGGTAAATTAGGGTACTCTATTGTGGGTAATTGGAACTTGTTTTTTGGTGTGGCAATTTGGAAACTTTGGGAGTGGAGAAATCGTTACATTTTTTAGGATAATTTTGCTAAACCTGCTGATCCGATTGCTTCTATCTTGGCTGTTTTGGGTCAGTTCTGTGGTATGGATGTTCAGGGGTTTTCGAGGTTCGGGCTAACACTCAACATTGTAGTAGGTGGGTTAGGCCTCCGAGGTTGGGTCAAGGCTAATGTTGATGGGGCAACACGCTTCAATCTTCACGGGCGGGTTGTGGAGGTTTATTTAGGACTGCTATGGGTACTTGGCTTTTTTGTTTCTCTAAATCCTTAGGGACTTGCAGCGCTCAGACAGCGGAAGAGTGGGCAGTTTTTGAGGCTCTCCAAATTGCTTGGGACTTGGGTATAAGGAAGTTAATTATTGAATCAGATGCGCAGGTGGTCTTGGATCTTATTGCTGATCCTGGTTTTAATAATGGAAGTCTTTTATGTTTGGAGATTAGGGAACTTTTGCAGCGCAATTGGCAGGTGAAGCTGATTGCCATCAATCGTGGTATTAACAGAATCGCTGACGCACTGGCAAAGTTAGGGATTGAGGTTTCCTCTTCCCTTGTTGTTTGTCCTTCTAGGTTGCAATCTTGGGTTTCTCAAGAGAGTTTGGGATTCATTCCCCTTTTATTGTAATGTTGCTGGTTTGTAAGCTTGGCGTTTAGCCCCTTCTTAATACCAAAAAAAAAAAAAATATATTTTTACCTTCTACTCAGACAAATTATTAAGAAATTAAATAAAATACAAAGGAACATAAAATAAAATAAAAAAGAATTGGATTTCAAACCAACAAACAAAAAATAGAAGTTATCTTACTATTTAAAACCACACAAGTAGTTGTACTTTTATCTCGTTTAGCAACTTCGCGCATCGCTTAAAAGCAACAGAAAATGGAAGCCAAATGCTAGCCATCATAGTACATAAACATTCCTATATGTAACATGAATATACATATATCTCACATATGTTGCCAAACATTTGTAAATATCTTTCTGTAAGCCACATTGATAGTTGTACGCTTTCCATGATTAGTGCCATAGTGTATAAGAAACTTCACACTCTTGTATAAGAATCTTCACACCTGTACAATGGTTAATTTTGATAAAGCAACATATAATTGTCATATGTGAACACTAGCTTCAATAAATATAACTCACCATTTTGTAATGATAATGATTGACCCTGACTTTATTAATTCTCATTGCAAAAGAGAAAGTAAGAGGAAATTGCCTTCTCTTCATCCGGAAAGTAAGACTATTATTTGAAGAATTTATGTCCATTATATGAATTAAAACCTTCTAATTTGGGTTTGACCCAACTTTTCCAATCGCTAACCATCATAATAAATAATGAGTTTGAAAAATGAGTTTAAAATCTTAAATTGGAGACATAATTTGAATTTGAAATATTTCAGATTTCAAAACTCCACATTGTAAACTAAATAATCATTTAATGAGCAAAATTTATTAGTGAGAAGTAAAAAATGAACCAAAGCAATTAATGATAATGACATGGCCTTATTGAATATATATATATATATATATATTAATGATAAGAGAAAAAGAATGTTTTAACCCACAAAATAAAAAATGCTAAAAAATGATAACCAAAAGCAAAAAAAAGTACACCAAAAAATATACATTTGCGAACATTTGATGACTAATTTAACTTAATCAATACATCTCCAACATTATTAAAACCTCTGAAACTCAACCGTCCCATCCAATCTCTTGATATAGACATATTTAAAAAAGTTTGTGAATAATGGTGAGCTACTAGCACCAAATCACAATACATATTAGAAAATTGTTCTGGTCACAAATGCCATACAGGACATGAAGAAGATAACAATAACCTTATTGTGTGATAAGTTAAAAAGAAAGGGATCATATCGTACAACCAAATTTATTTTGAAAAAAGAATGCAAGACAATTTTTCATACACCAAACCAAACAACTTTGTAGTCCATGCCTTTTTTTATTTGAATTGTATATACCAAAATATATATATATATATATATATATGAAACCATGTTTCCCAAATAATACGGAGACCTGTGAACATACCACAAATCATTTGCAAGAATTTGCCTATAAGACTACAATTTTGTGATAAATTTAAGCACATCAGAGATGAAAGGTCTTTGATTTTTGACATCATCATCAGTTAACCGTTAGGCACCTATTTCCACTAACCTCAAGTTTTTAAAGTTCTGCTTCACCAGGAAAAAATGTTGAAAAAAGTAGTGAGCAAAAATCATAAATGATTAGAAAGTTTAGGTGCTGCAACATCATCTATAAATTACCAAAATACAACAATATTTTAAAAGAAAGAATACCAAGTCCTTATCAATAGCAACAAAGAGTCGCAAAATTGCAGTAATAGGCAAATATAAGGGATAGAGCAAGTAGACAAATCAACACTTTCAACTTTTTCTTTCCCAAGTCCAAAAGATGAATCAAGACGACTATGAGGACTATATAGTCCACCAGAAAATGAAAAAAAAATGACAACATAAAAAAATCCTAATTAAACTAAGTGATAATCTAACACATCTTTCATCAAATTTTAGAAAGTTACACAATGATTTTTGCATAAGTAACAACCAACATCAAATGAATTACTCCTTTACAAAGATAATAGTTATCTCAGTATAATCATTCCTCAATTAATAAATAGAATCACAATCATATTGATTCCATTTTTCACATGAAGCCCCGTTAGAATAGAAGAACAGGCAACAATACTTTTAGAACTGCCATCCAAGAACTCAATCTAAAACTCAAAATGAAAATAAAGCACAAGTGACAAATGGGGAAGGGAAGACAATATGGTCAAGCAATATGAAAAAAATCCACAAGACAACCATTAAAATTTCAGCAACCATCCTTAGATAGAAAATATATGGCACAAATTTGGGGCATCAACTGAGTTGAAGAATGAATAATTTTATTAATTTGGTCTTTGTTACATGCAAAGAAGTTGCACAGCACAACTCCAATTCATATTTAACTGTTGTCTTCCAGTTAACTTGTTTTGAGTTTTGTTATTTTTTTTTGTTGAAAGGATAAAATACATATGCCTCCGCAAATTTGGTCTTTATTATTTTTATTTTTATTTTTAAAAAAACCAAACCATCTTACTTCCTCACCCTTCTCCCTCCCTTTCTCAATTCCTCATCTCTCTCTTTTATACATATGGTCGCATCAGTGTGCGGATGGGGTAATCGTGGGCTCGTGGCAGTCATCTCTATCTGTGGGTCAACTTTTATCTGACCAGAAGGGGATGGTGAAGAGCAGTCCCTCTATTCCTTGTCCGGATGAGAGTGGGAAGGAGGAAAGGAAGAAGAAGGTGAGGAAAGCATATAGGCCTCCATTGTTAGCTCCCTGAAATTCAAGTTGATGCAATCATCACCATCTGAAATGAATTGACACTTTTCTCAAGGAATTAGGGGGCTGGTGCTGTATACTTAAGTATATAAACATTTTTGCACCTTAACCCTTTTAATTAAAGTTAACTAATTTAAGGGATGTTAAGAAGTGAAATTTGATGTTGTTAAAACTTTAAAAAAGTGATTAAGTATATTTTGTTCTTTACTCAAAATTCAGTCCCAACGAAGTGTTTTTTTTTTTTAAAAAAAATAAAAAATAAAATAAAGTCATGTTGATCACTTACCGCAATTAAAGGAGGCAAGATTAATAAATAGATTTAACTAGATCAAGGATGACTTCAAAATGTAGTCCTGCAACGACTTAATTTTATACATGTTTGTAAGTTTGATATATCAAGGTAAAACACTGCCCCTGCGGAATTGAATGGCCAATGCAAGACCTCGCTTGCCTTAGAGTGGTCCTTTCTTGGCGATAGAGCGAGTGTGATAATGTTGAAGCACCGGTTGATGAAGGCGCTCACAGTAGCTGCAGAAGAGTTCAGTGGTAACGAAGAGCCTAAAATCCAGACTGAACAACAACTCCAACTCCATTCTGTTCATCTCTGCCGTGCTCACTCCTCCCACTCTCGCATAGTGCCCATTGCTGTAACACCTGCTTTCATTCATTCAATCAATCAATAAATTAATAACCACCCATCTTCTTCTCCAGTTTCTGCAATATTTGTACAACTTACCCGTCATCTACAAATTTGGCTGCCACCATAACGGTGGTGATGAGGAGGCGATGGACATTGAAGGATGTGAGATAGCCACCCTGTCGTTCAAAATACCTGTCCAAGTATATCTGTGCTATTACAAAACAACAAGGGCTGCACCTTGCGTACTTGTAAATCCTCTCCATGTACTGTCTCACGCTCCTGTTTGGTGCTTTCGTCCCGTGAAACATGGTGATGCTCTCCCTCTTCGTTGATCTCCGATGTTTCTCGTTCCTCAGAATCCATCTCTCCAAAACAGAGGACAAGTTCTGCACAACTCGCGGAGTGTTTGAGTTGGAACTGCTCTCATATGCATCCAGTTCTAGTGATTTATAAGCCTCGGTTCTCATACCCATACCTTTGAAGACGAATGTTATCTGTATGTGATTCTGAGAGCTGTTTCCAGAGAACGGTCTCAAAATACTTTGGGGTGTTTCTCTGTTATGCTGTGGACAGATGGTGATAATAGCAAGAAATTAGAAAAATCTTGATTTCTTCCCAAAAGTATCATTCTTTTCTTTCGCTTTCAGATACTCACACAACTTACCAAAGAATATGCATGTTTCATATAAATTAAAACCAAAGCTTTACCATCTGGGCATAATCAGCAGAGCTTTCCTTCAAGGACAAGAGAATTGTGTGGGTGGGTTACAAATTGACCCACCGAATGTTTAGTGGCCAGGTGTTGATAAAAAAATCGGGTATACAAGAATATTAAGGATAAGCTCAGACCCCAAGCCACCCTCTCATGTTTCACGACATTCGAATTCTTCAGTGGTGTACTGGGAAAGACACCAAAAGCCATACTCAGGAACAAAGTATGTTAGGAAAGACTGAATTGTAAAATTTGCGAAAACAGAGAAATAAACAAAGCAACAGAAAAGCTAATTTTAAGAAATGGTCTAAAATCTGTGATTCAGGGAGATTTTTCAAATTCGCAATGGTAGCCATTTGAAGCAATAGTGCAAATGGGTTGCCATGGATTTCATTGAGTGAAAATGAAAATCACCCTTGACCATCATCAATATTAAAAGTAAAAATATTCGCTATCCGGATTATTATCTTGCGATTGGATTATAATTTTGGGATTGAGCATACTTTTCCAGAAGGTGATTGTGTAGCAGATTAGCTAGTAAGTTACGCACCGGAATATGATGTCATAGCTCGTCTTCTTTAGTTCGAATTCCTCAATTGATGCAAGATCATGAGCCTCTTATCAAATACCAGAAACTAAATATAAATATAAGACAAAATTTATAGTGTAAAATTGCATTATAATTATGGAAATATTATGGAATATTATTATATTATATTATTCTTCCTAGGTTGTTGTAACTTCTCCTCTATTCTCTCCTCGATTATCTCCATCAGTTACGAGTTCACATTTGATGCCCATTCTTATGTGCCTAATTATGTGCTCATACCTCTATTAGAGGTATGAGCATATTTTTTTTTTTTATATTGTATTTATTTATATTTAAATTATATGCTACTTTCTGAAAATTTTTTTGCACTTAGTATCAAATTAATTAGTTTCCAATCTTGCATTTATCTCAGTAACACCAGTGTCATGGAAACTAATTAATTTGAGATATCTGGTGCAAAAAAAAAATTCAGAAAGCAACATCTAATTTAAATCTAAATAAATACAATATATAAAAAAAATAAAAAAAAAATATGCTCATACCTCTAATAGAGGTATGAGCACATAATTGGGCAAATAAGAATGGGCACCAAATGTGTACCCATCAATTACTCCTTTATTTTCTCCTTAATTTATTTAATTTTATCTCTCTACTTATTATATAAATATGTATTGTATCACAACAGAGAATACTTTTTCTCTCAATTGTCCAAAAATAATCCTTATCTTATATTTAGACAGGAATAGTAATTAATTAATCCGGCACTGAACAGCAGTATTTTCAATATCTATAAATTAATAAACGTTGCCCTCGATTCACCAAAAAAGAAATGCTACCCCCCTTCCTTTTAATTTTATCGGATGACAAATCATTTGAAGAATTAAAGACCCAGTTTAAATATCTATTAAATTTTGTCCTTTTGTATATTATGGTCATGACCAATGATTTATAGTAATGCAATAACTATTAGCAGTTAGTACCATTATACAGCTCCCATGGGATTCCTAACCAAATAGGCCCTTAATTACGACAATAATAAACTAAAAATGGCAAACAAAATCAAAATCAAAATCAAAATCAAATTCATGCATCTAATCGGGTGACAGTAAAATGATACCTAGGTACACCCCACACGCAAATCAGCCGTTTTTCATTTCATCGAATATAAATCAAATTAATGTCATTCATTAACTTTCACAAAAATAGTGAGAGGCCGCCAAGCCAAATGGCTTCTAAGCCTCCCCTTTGTCGTTTGTCTTTCCACCAAAAAGCTTTTGTCTTCTGTCTCTTGCTTGTCTCTCCCCCGCTGCTACTCTACACACCTCCGTTGAAATCCCAAAGAGCATTACTTCAGGAACAGAGCACCGAACTCGCCTGGTTTGATGTCATAGCAAGAGACGTTAATACCAAAAAGATGAAGGTGGGTCTGGTTAATATAGCTGAAACAGAGCATGCTACTCTGAACGAGAAATTGCATAAATTGTATCCACAAGTCTCACAAACGGTATCTGTCAAATTTGATCGTGTTGATGAGAACATGAAATGGCAAGATTTTTTTCCCGAGTGGATCGATGAAGATCATAATTGGGGTGTCCCAAAGTGCCCAGATATGCCTATGCCAACGTTGGAAAATTACCAGGACGTGAATGTGGTGGTAGCCAGAGTTCCATGTGGGAATAATGACAGAACAGAGAAGAGTGGGCTTAGGGACTTGTTTAGGTTACAAGTGAATTTGGTGGTGGCTAATTTGGTAGTGGAAGGTGGGTGGATGCAGTTGGAAGGCGATAATCTCAGAAAAGTGTATGTCGTGTTCATAGGAAATTGTGGTCCCATGATTGAGATTTTCAGATGTGATGATCTTTTGATGCATCAAGGCGAGTATTGGGTTTACAGGCCTGAATTAACAAGGCTTAAGCAGAAAACTCTCATGCCTCCTGGATCATGCCAGATTGCTCCTGCTTATGCACAATCGGGTATGTTTTAGATTCATTGTATATTGCTTTTGCAAACTCATTCATTAGCATTAAAAACAGTATATTGCATTAAAAACAGTATATTGACTAATAAGGAAGGTCATTGATTTCTTACTATCTTCATATTATAAGGCAATAATGACTAACGATCCAGTAATCTATTACCATTTTTTACTCTGAATTTATTTATTTCCGGGAATAATTGACAGGGAAAGAGGTGTGGAGAGCTTATCTGTCAGAATTGAAGGTGTTGAAGCAAGACCCAAGGCCAAAACTGGCCTACGTCACAGTGCTTCACTCCTCAGAAGCTTACGTGTGTGGAGCAATTGCTTTAGCGCAAAGCATTCTTCAAACTCCAGAGAGCGTCATTCAGTTCTATAAGTACACCAGAGACCTCATCCTCCTCGCAGACAATTCAATCAGTCCCAACTCCGTGAAAGGCCTTGAAGCCGCAGGATGGAAGGTCAAGCGCATTCAACGCATCAAAAATCCGTTTGCCCAGAAAGGTTCCTATAATGAGTGGAACTACAGTAAGCTTCGGATATGGCAGCTCACAGAGTACGATAAAATCATCTTCATAGACTCTGACTTCCTAGTCCTTAAGAACATGGATGATTTCTTCGCCTACCCTCAGTTATCAGCCGCGCCTAATGACGTCGTGTTCTTCAATTCTGGGTTGATGATAATAGAGCCATCCAAGTGCATGTTTAAGGAGTTAATGAGGAGAGTTTCACGATCAGAGTCTTATAATAAAGGTGACCAAGGCTTTGTGAACGAGGTGTTCACATGGTGGCACAGGCTGCCAAGCAGGCTAAATCGTCTGAAGGATACAAGGGAGATAAAAGAAGATGAAGTGTACGGGATGCATTATCTGGGGGTGAAGCCATGGATGTGTTATAAGGATTATGATTGTAATTGGGACATAGAGGATCGTCGTGTGTTTGCGAGTGACTCAGCTCACCGGTTGTGGTGGGACGTATATGAGGAAATTCCACAAGAGCTGCAATCATATTGTGGGCTTAGCCAGAGAATGGAAAAAAACATACTCAAGTGGAGAAGAAGAGCCAGAGAGGCTAATTTCTCTGATATGCATTGGAACATAGAGATTGAGGATCCTAGAATGAAATTAGGGAAGCCCCATGTTGGATTTTAATTACATTTTAACCATTAATATCAAGAATAATGAAACCTGTGATTTATAAATGGAAATACCTAAACAGGTATAAATCTCGAGCGAAGAAAAATAAAATAAAATCAAAAGAATAGGATATTTATTCATCATTCATGAATATGGATATCTCTATTTCATTGATAATCTATTATGACTGTGTGTGTGCGAGAGAGAGAGAGGGAGAGAGCTACTTTATGTTTGTTCTGGCGAGAGCGTGCAGATGATGACGATACTCCTCTCTTGAAAAAAAAAAAACACTGCGCTCAGAGTACGACCCAATTGCTCTGCTCTCCGATTCGAAGCTGCTTTAATTTGCAAATTCTTTGCTTATGTTATGATGAGATGAAATGTGGAAATAGTTGGTTGCTCAGATTTTGGGGGAGACACTTTGGACGACCAAGGCTGAGCAAACCAGTGAGTTCAAAACGAGTACTCCTTAATTACGAGAGCAGTGGGTAAAAAGCTGCGACGCCTCCTCTGCGGCTTGTCGCTCTGCTTATTGCTGGGCCTCCGTTCCTCCACCACCACACCTCTCAGGTGGGGGACCTCACATTTGGGATTTGGGTTCCAACTTCCAACGTTTCAACTTTTTCTTTTTTCTTTTTTAGTTTATTTCTTTTTTCTTTTTAAGATTTTGGTCCTTTTTTTTCATGTCACAATATTGATGGGTAAATTTCAGATGCATAATAGGTGATACTCGTATTCCCTTTAATAAAAGGGCTAATTTTCATCTAAAGAAGAATATATGGGCATCTCAAATAATTTCCAATCCACAACTAGCATCATGAATTTTTTTTAGGGAAAAACCTCCTTAGGGTCCAAACAATCAAAAAATTATTAAAAAAATATCTTAAAAAAAGTCACGTGTCAAAAAAGACCTTAGAAAGCGTTTTCCTGGTATTTTTTTCATAAACCTTAATAACTATATCGACAACATTAACAACTAAATTAAGTATACGTTAACAATTATATTAATACATATTAATAGTTATATCGATACAACGTTTTCTTATTTTTCTTTAGATCTTTTTTTATAATATTTTTGTAACTTGGGCCCTGGGGGATTTATTTATTTATTTATTTATTTGTGTGTCCTACCTAGCATTTTAAAATATTTTTTTATCCACACTTTAAAATATTTTCTTTTACATGTGTATAGAACCCTAAAATATTTTTTTTTATGTATTTAGCAATAAGACACTGAAAATACTTTATAATATTGAACATACTGGGAAAAATATTTTAATGTGTCATGCTATAAAATACTTTAAAGTGCTGAATACATATGATAAAATATTTCAGGAAGTTTAACCCTTAAAGAATTACAAAGATATAAGAGTTGTTGTAAAAGTGAATTTATAAAAATCAATATAAAAAGTGAGGAATTCTTCAAAATGTGATCGATTAAAACGCCTACCTATAGTAAGAGCACATTTTAATGTATCCTTATTATTGGCAAAAAGACTATGAATCCTAACTTTTCAGAATTTCAATAAAAAATTGCAGATCCTAATATTTCCTCAAGTGTTCGATTTAAATATTCACAAAGTGTTACATAACTAAGCATCTCAATGCCTTCCACAATAAAAGTCGATACAATTATATTGGTAGCTGGAAGGATTTTTATCCATGCTGATGAAGCTAGGAGGCATTTCTTGAAGGCATGAGTATATCTTAATGGCCCGTGATAAAGAGCACATATCACTTTTTTTACTTGTCTGGCTTAAAAAGTATCACTTTTAAGGGTAAGAGCCCAGCTAGACAGAGCCATCTTTTACTCTTCTCTGCTCCCCCATTATTATGGGAATATTTACCAGATTTATTATAATTACTTATTTTATAAGGGTAATACTGTTTGATTTGTGAAAATCTAGTATTACTATGTTAATTAGTGTATGCGTTTATAAGTTAAATTACACATTAATTATATAACACCAAACCCAGCGGCGCGTAAACGATTTCATTTTCTTGAAAACCTTAACGTAAATTTTAAAATTTATATTAATAAATAATAACCACATTATTGTTCGACTAGTAATTTATTAAATGATAATTCAATAATTACATTTTTAAGCTTCATTTTACTTATAATTTTTTTTTAACTTTATGTGAATCATAAATATGAAAAAGATTATAAAATTTTGAATAACTGTATAAATAAATTCTATCACGTTTTTATTAATGAAATAGTATGCTGTATACAAATTAACAATATTTGTCAGTTTGTGTTACATTTTTTCGACCAAAAAATTATTTGTATAACTTTAAAATTATACAAAAGTTCATTATTTAAGAATAAAATATTATTTTGCAAGTTTAAATGTTTCACATATCACTGTATAATTTAACTTTATTTATAATTTATAAATATATATAATTTGCAACGAAGGACCTCAACCCAACGCGTGAGGGGTGGTGAGAGATGACATCCTTTTCGTTTTGGAGATTCGTTACACGAGCAGAAAAATGTAACAAACAGAAAAGATCCCACAAGTTATATCATCCTCCTCCTCTAGGGTGTGTGTAGTTCTTGCACCAATCAGAACTTGACAACTCAAATGGTCACCAAGAATTTATCCACGGGTCGTTAATATACTGGTTAGAACATTGTTAATACCGAATTCCTCAACGCTCTACTGCAGAGAATCATGGAACCGCCAACGATATGGCACGTGAGCGGCAACACGTTGGGCGTCGGCTCTGATTATTTGATCCCTCCTCTCTCCCTTCAGTCTTCACTACGTGAGTGCAGAGCAAAGCTTTCGCTGCTCCATTTGCTCTGCCATAATAGATTTGCTCCCCATTTTCTTTCCTGGAATTTTCTCGCCTTTTCTTCTCGGTAAACAAACACCTGCAGGGCTCGAAAAAGATCCTGTTTTGAGGGCTGATTCAACTATCAGGTCTTTCTCTTGCACCATAATGACATGAAGAGCCCATCGATATGAAATCATCTTCCTTGCATTATTTAATCATGAGTTGCTCTACCCTGTAAACTGATTCTTGTGCTATCATTTACAGGTTTATCTCCATACTCGATCATTTTTTCCTACCGTTTTCAGGTTTATATATCAAGTTCTCTGTTTTCCGACATTAAAATGCTTTCACTGCTCCACTTGTTCCGCGCATAACGGATTTACTCCACACTTTCTTTCCGATAAGTTTCTTGCTTTCATTCTCAGGAAACATACGCCATAGGATGAAAAAGAATATGTTTTGAGCTCAGACTCAGCTATCACGTATGTACATTCAGCTATCCCTGCAGAGAATAAATTGGTAGTAGCTCTATCTGGCATATTTCCAAGCTCAGTAGACTTATGGGGAGAAATGAGCAATTCAATGTTAGTTAATCTTAATTTTCTTTAATCAGAAATCTGTTGTTTCGGACATATTTAATGTTAAGCATTTGCATTCGGTATGAGAATCAGAGATGGAAGTCGTTATACCTGAAACTTAAAAGTACTACATTTACAGATTTATGCAGTAGTTTTCTTGCTAGTTTTAGGAACCGATTACGCCCTGTGTAGAGGCAAACAGATTGTTGATGGCTAGTCAAACACTGCGAACCTTCAACTTTACATTAATTTCTTAGCACCGTTTGTCTCTCGCATTCTAACCCAAGATCTGCCATGTTTTGTCTTCTCCGAGTTCAGGTCTGCTGCCATTACTATGTATGATCATATTGCTTTTTCTTGCAGAGCCGCAATATTTAATACAATACCATATCAAGAACTAATACTTTTTATTCATGCTTTCACTGTTTCCCAAACCTGGAGTTGCAGTTTTGCTATTTCTTTTTTCTTTCGGCGTTTTATTTTGTTTTTATCCAGTTGTGAGCTTTAACTTCTGAAATGGCTCAGGTTCTTGTACGTACACTCTGTAATTGTGATTATATAAACTATGTTCATGTATATTCAGCCATGCTGGCATGTAGATACATGTAGCTAAGCTTATATTACTCATTTTGAAATTAAAATTGTAGTATATCAAAATAATTTTTGGCGTTTTCTGTTTTCTCATTCAAATTGAATACAAATGCTGTGCATTTCTGCAGTTGGTGGAGCGATTGGACGACGGTGCCGCTAAAGATATGGTTTTCCTCTCTCTTTTCCTCCCTACATGTGTCATTATCTTGCGCTTCTCTATGCTAGAATTATGAATTTGTTTGTTATTTCTCACTCCCCATCTTCCTTTACTAGTAGAATAATGCCTGTCTTCTTGCCACGTGCAATGAACTTTTAGTTGGAGGATATACTTGGGGTAATTTGAATTTCACACACTCTTCATTGCTTGTACATTTCACAGTTTTAACTTTTCATGAACCTCCAACAAAGAAATCAGTTTCATTGGGTTTCTTCCTGAGTAACCATGCATTTCGTATATACACTAGAGATTTTTTTTTTTTTTTTTTTTTTGGTGAAAAGAGAAAATTGTCATATTGATAATGATATATTGTAGTATTTTTTTTTTTGTTATAATTAAAATTAAAAATGAATTATTATACTGAGAGAACAGTGCATTTAAGACAATTGATCACATTATAGCCAAATAGAAACAGTTCACTGAATAAGATTATGGGATACTTTTGCAGAAAAGAGTGTACTTGAAAAAAAAGGATCAGGGCGACGTCGATGGCAGACAAACCCAATGTTTGGACAAACATATTCTGCTATCTCCACTCACCTCTGGACCTGCCAGTACCCAAGGTAGGAGCGAAATCGTGCACCCTCCTCTTTTTCTTATCACCTTCTGCTATTCTTTGATCCTCTCTTATGTTTTTACACCCATTTGCTTGCTCTTTCATCCATTCCCTGATGACGCATATATGTTGATTCTATCACTCTGTCCTTTATTTTAGGGGCTCGTGAGTGTTTAACAGTGGGCCGATTTTATGAAATCGATCATTCCAAGCTTCCACTTAAATGCCCAGATCATTTGAAGTTTGTCCGTGTTGTCATGGTATGACTTCTTACCTCGTTACCTTTCTCTGTAAATGTTCTACTACATATATATAAATCAAATCTTTTACGTCGTTTACTTTTCTGGACGAGTGGAATCAGCTCAGTGACATGGGAGAGCTTCAAGTGTCGGTTCGGTACCCTAGCATGCAGTCTCTTCGCACGCAGTTCAAAGACGCAGACTCTGGGAAATCAGAAAAAAATACGATTCCTCCTCTAGACGAAAAGTATGCGATGAAATCAGGATTTGCTAGTGGTGCGCTATACAGGAGAGTCTCGACAGAGGAGTTAGCAGAAAGAGGAAACTCACGGAGTTTTTGGATTAAAACAACTGAAGAAGATCAAACGGGTAAAAGCACATTGTTCATTGATGAGGAAACGGATCTTGTTTCCAACAAGGGTTCGTGCTGGTCTCAGCTCAAGTATTCCGGGATGATTCAGTGGGGTAAGCGTCGATCAGTGCGATTCTTAGGCCAGCATGAGAAGAACAGTTTAGAATCTTTATCAGGATCTGTGAAAGGCACTGGGTTAGATGTAGAGGAACAAAACGAGAGAAGGGAAATGACTTACAGAAAGAGAAAGAAATGTGAAGACAATGAGCTTACAAAGGAAGTGTCGAATGAAATCAGGGTGACTCGTAAAAGTAAGAGAAATCAAAACGAATGTAGCGAGGTTCAAAGATTGAAGAAAGCACAGCATGGCGGACAGAATCAACTCGTAGTATACAGCAAAAAGAAGCATAAAGTTTCGATTGACAGATGGTCTGCGGAGAGGTAAGAAATATTTTATTATTATTATTTAGCTGATGGTAATATTCCAAAAATGTTAATAAATAATAATTCTGTAACTTAAATGGTGGTTGGATCATTCTGAAGTTCTTTGTAATTATACACAGTGGCTGCAATTTATAATAGTACCTTGTGTTTTTGAAGGTATAAGTCAGCAGAGGAGAACGTGTTAAAGGTGATGAAAGCTAAAGGAGCAGTTTTTGAAAAACCACTATTGAGGCCAGCGTTGAGATCAGAGGCTCGAAAGCTTATAGGCGATACAGGGTTACTCGATCATTTGCTAAAGCACATGGCCGGAAAAGTGGCTCCCGGCGGAACTGAGAGATTTCGACGACGACACAATGCTGAGGGAGCGATGGAATATTGGTTGGAGCGTGCCGACCTAGTTAAAGTGAGACAGGAAGCAGGGGTGCAAGATCCCTATTGGACCCCACCCCCTGGATGGGAACCTGGGGATAACCCTTCCCAGGATCCCATTTGTGCTAGGCAACTTCGAGCGATAAAGGAAGAAATGTCTAAAATTAAACAGTAAGCCCTATTTCTTAATTATTTGATCATTTCATGTTGGTTGTGATGTGAGTATGTAGTCATGTTCCCTGGCTATGTTATAAAGATATACTTCGGATTCAACTTTGTTCGCGGATATTACTCTCATATTTATTAATATGCCATCTCCTTTGAGTTTATTTCAAATAGTGAAATGCAGCAATTGGTTTCCCAGAAGAGAGAGGAGCAATTGGCTATTGTGACTACGACTGATTCTTGTTTGTCAGATAATTCCAACTTGGAAAGAGGTGGTCCCTTGGCTACAATGCAGGTGATATTCATAAAAAAGTTGAATCTAAAGCGTGCTTGTGTGTTTGGTTTTGGAATGGAAGATTTCCATGACTTGTTGGACCATGTTATAATGACAATTTATATAATCGTTATATTGCAGGAGATGTATACAGGGTTGATTAATAAGAAGTCTAAAATTGAGGAACAGCTTAAAGAAATTTCCGTAGCTTTAATGGATATGGAGGTAATTGATGTTTGTAGCATAACACCCCCCCAAAAAAAAAAAAAAAAAAAAAAAAACTAAGCTTGTTTTAATTTTCTCAAAACCTCATATTGATGGATATTGTTAGCTAGATCGAGCAAGTTTTGAGACTTGATATTTAAGTTAATTTTTTTTTTTTTTTTGGCCACTGTATATTTTTAATTCTTTAATATGCAGTCCATATATATATGTGTGTGTGGATTGTGTATTTGACAAGTGGACATGGGATGAAGCTTTGTAGAATTTGAACGTGATGATGCAGGAACAGATGATGATGTTAAAATCAAGAGAGGAGCCAACATCAGAATCAGTGATGCCTCCAGCGTTATTGGGAGCGGCAACAACAGTGCCAGTTGCAGTGCAGGGAGATGGGGGAGAAACAAAAGAGGGAGAAGATGAGGATGTAAAGAGGAGGGAAGGTGGCGAGGAAAGGGCAGCAAAAATTGAAAGGTTGAAAAGTGGATTCAGAATATGGCAGCCTCAGGGGAGCTTCATATGGCCAAATGATCATATAGTGGTCCCAACCCCATCCTCCCTGGTTAAGCCATTAGCAGAGAGGCGCCCTATCAGCCCTGACACCTTAACCCATGTCACCATGTCCTTCCCTTCTTTTCTCCCTCCTCTCATCAACCTCAATGAGGCCCCTCCAAGTTATGACCCACCTCCACCTGTAAGCATCTTATACTTTATTTCTAATCACCAAATGATGCATTTGATTGAATGAATAGTTAAGACTCAAATAGTTATATAATACGCGAGATTGAGATGATTTTTATATTAAACTTGTGGCAACTTGCAGAGCCCAGCTGCTGCAGAAAAGGAGGCTAGTGTGTGTAAAGAAGGAAAAAGAAATGGAAAACATGGCATCCTCCATCCTAGAAAGAATTACCACGCACGGTCGCCTCCCCTGAATTGCTTCTCAGCTTAAACTTATCCAGGCTTTCATAAAATATAGACTAGTAGTATATCTTTTTGTATAGTATGTATGCCTAATGCCACATAATCAAAGGTGTATCTCTCCTATCTCAATTCAAAGAAATTACCTCTGCTACTATATATAGTGGGTCAATATATACTTTTCCTCTTTTTTATGTTCGCCTCACCATGTTTATACGGGAAGGAATACGTTTCTTCACAAGCCATCTCATGTTTTTATTACTATCTTTTTTACTTTTAAAATATTCTTAATCAAGCTGTTATTAAAATATAATAAATTTGTTTTATTTTTATTGGATAAGAAATTTTTAGGTTAATCATACTTATTCTACCATCAAAATTTAAATTATTAACTTGATTTTTATTTTAATATTTTCTCCCAATAGTATGTTACGTGTTAGTTCTTATTTATAGTTATAACATACCTGTTTTTTACCAATACGTATTTTAATGCATCTACTAATTTAAATTTATCCACCTGATATTTTTCATTAATTTTAAAAATGATAAAAAAAATTAATCAGAACAAAATTAAGATCTTAAAAATATTTATTTTGATATTTTATTGTCTTTTTCCCAATCAATCACTCAAGTCCCAGTATTAACCAACCAAGTCTTCTCCAGATAGGAGAAAAAGCAAACACCGAATTTAGGCGAAGCTAGTTTACGCTAATAGCAGGCGCCATTGTAGCCACAAGCTTAGGCATGCCAGAATGGAGTGGTGCTGCTCGAGCGGCTTAAGCCCCACGATGACGACTCTTCCATTTCAAAAAACCCCTACTAATCTCAGTTGTCGGAGTTTTCGTCCATTCACTGTAAAGCACCCAAGTCTAGGTTGTTCTAGATTTAGAGTGAATTGCAGAGAGCCGGCACGTGACGATACTCCTCTCTCCGTTGATTCGGCCTACTCTGTCCTCGGAGTACACCCGGATTGCTCTGCTCTCGAATTAAAAGCTGCTTTTCGAGCCAAGGTACCGCCGCCAAATGCATCTTCTTTACTTATTGTGCACTAACTCATAACATGAATTATCCAAATTAGATGGAAACCCTTCAGCCCCTTCCTTATTTCTTTCTCAGCTTTCGTATAGGCACTTTGGACGACTAACGCTCAGCTTACAGTTATTTTTGTGAATAACGACTGTGTAAACGAGCACTGAAACCTGATCCATTAAAAATATTTCTTATTCAGGTGAAGCAGTTCCATCCCGATGTAATTAAAGATGGAACAAATTCAGATACTATGATTCGCCTTGTGATACAGGCATACGAGGTGCTGCCATTTCTCTCTCTTCAGTATGGGACTTCTGATCAATATTTCAAGTCTGCTTCTCCTTTCAGTGCCCTGTAAATTGGCACTCTAATTAAATTAACAAGTTTTCTAACTTGGTGCTTTGTGCAGATGCTATCCAGTTACAGCCGGTCAGAGATAATTGAAAGGTAAAACTGTCAAATTTCAACACTAAGTGCTGGCAGTGTGTCTATGTCATTGTTCTTTTGCCCGTGTATTCTTTTTTAGTTGATTGTGCTGACCTTGTGACTACACTCTGGAATTGTTCAAAGTTCTTGGAGTTTCCCTGATTTTAACCCCTTGGTCCTTCACCATTGCTACTGTTATTATTCTTAATGCAATGCTGACAAGCTGCATTTGTAGGGAATGCTTAGATCCATTTGACAAACCAGAATGTGAAGCTGTTGATATTTTTGTTAACGAGGTGCTTTGTCTCGGGAAAGGTACCAATATTTATAGCATATGCTACTTTTCTTGATTGCAAATTAGGAAAGTTTATCAGTAATGTAATTAAGGTGACGACTCTAATTTGTGCAAATGATTCTTCTTAATTGACAAGCTTAACCCGCTTTTCAGCTATCTCTGCCTTAAGCTCGTGGAATGTGGACTATGACATTTGTAGAAACTAAAGTATCTTGCATGCCTTTATTTTCTCGTCACAATGACAACCATATATTCTGCAGCATGTTCAAGTTCATGTGTGAACAGAGCGCCTCATGCTTTCACACATGTCTCTTCAACTGGAACTGCACGCGCAGCTTCTCAAGGTTTGTTCTTGTGTAACTCCACAATTTAAATCAAATACATGTGATGAATGGATAAGAATAAATGTGATGAATGGATAAGAATGTCTTCCATTTCGATGTCTGTCAAAACAATGCTATGCAGATATTGTTCCGTCATACATTTGTGATCATGTTTCAATGTTTATATATTTAAAACATGTTATGTAGATTCCCCCCACCCATAAATTCATGATCTTGTTTAATGCCTTCATCCTGGGAAACTGTTTTAGGTCATGGTGAAGATTACCAGGTTCAACTTGCTGTTGGTCAATGCCCAAGAAGCTGCATTCATTATGTTACCCCATCCCAGAGAATTATCTTGGAGGAGCTACTTGACAGGTACAATTGACCTAATATTAGGTGTCCCTCAAAAGTTTTCTAGGTAGGCTGCGAAACAATTTATGAAATCAACTCTCCTGTTTTGCGCACTATGTTCTTGAAGGATTGGAGCTGTCTAATTCTTCCATTTATCTTACGTAACATACAACACGGTAACTACTTTGATTGATGTTGCAGCATACTGAATACACCCTTTTGCGATACCTCAACTGAAGCAGAATTGCTCTACTCACTTATAACGAAAGCCAAGTATGAGAATAACAGATACCAGAGGCCGAAGAAGCAACCGAAAACTTCAAGTCAGCATGTTGATTGGTTTTAACATTGGGACCGTGGCGCATCAATAAGCCATCCTGTAAATCGAGATAAGGGCATGGCAGTAATCAGCCGCATATAAGAGCTTTATTTCTCTTCTGTTCATTGAAACATGCACGAAGATATGCATTTTATCACATCCCTTCTGTATTTGTCTGGGAAGGGGTAGGAGCGAATTCATGATACGGTCATCACGCGTGTAATATCATTACGAATGGATTTGAGGCTTTTGTTTTTTTAGTTTTGCGTTGGCAAGTTTTTTTAGCGTATCAAAAATTTAGAAGCCGGCTAAGATTGCTGCAAAAGCGTCAGGGTAATTAATTTTGTCTACGCAAAATCTAAACATTCTTTTTTAAAATTTTAATAAAAGAAAAGAAAAATCTAAACATGCTAAACCAAAAAGCACATCCTCTGAAAATCTGTGCACTGTTTTATTTTGAGTTACATGGGCGTTGATTTTGTTAACCAAACTCGCTTCATCTTAACTATGGTCGGATCAACAATCTTGAGCCTCTCTACGACAATGCCGGTTCTGTGTATGAATCTTGATGGTTCTGTGTATGAATCTTGATTTCCCTTTTGGCCATAGAATTGTGATATTTTAAATTTCTTATAATTTAAGATTTAAAATATTGTAAAATTCATGGCAAGAAAATATAGTGAGATTTATATTTATATTCTTAATATAGTAATTAAAATATTTTTGAGTTTGATTAAAATATTTTGATGCGTTTGAAAAAAAAAAAATGAAGGGCTACGAACCCCTCGCGACAAAGCAAATCCTCCCGTTGTGCTGGGCCCACTAAATCGGCCGATACTGAGTTCAAATTTGAAATTTCCTAGGCTCCCCTCTCGCTCTCTCTCTCTTCCTGGCGATAGCTCGTCTTAATTTTCCTTTTCTGTGTAGCAGTTCTCATCTTTCTTCTCGATTATATCCGTTACCGATCCGATGGACGGTACCTATACTTTCTTCCCTGCTTTTCTTGTACAATATTAGAGATTACTGAAGTGAGCGATCTCCCGTGACACTGTTTCTTGGCAAATATCTGAGGAAATTTAACGGGTCTTGTACTTCTTGCAGAATTAACTATGGAAATACTTACTGAGAAGTTTAATCAATTTGTGATTGACTGCAATTTGAAGTCATCTAATCGCGTTTCAGGTTTTCATCCTTCCAGATCTTGCATCCACTCCGTATTCTCTAGATTTTATTTTGTTTGATTTGTTAAAGTTTTGAAACAAAAAATGATTTGAAAGATAATATTGATTGTCGGATCATTCGTTTTGTTTTGGCCCAGAATATAGTGGATAGAGCTAGTAATGTAGGTTTGTCTTCATGATCCCATTTCGTGCCTTTATTTTTTTCTCCCATTCCTTATTTCATCTCAATAGAGTCCATTTTCGCTCTCATTGATGGAAAAAACGAGATTTTTATATGCGTTGTTCATTGATTTCTGGAATTGTTGTTAGGCAATATTTCACCACAAGTGAAAGAGCATTCTGTCTGCATGGATGAAAATAGTCTGTCCAATGGGACGAATGAAATTTCTCCAGATAAGGGTCATACACTTCCAATATTGAAGAAAATACTTGATTTGAGTACCAAAATTCAGGTAATTTGAAAGTTTAATTCATTTTTCACTGTTTCTTTTGATTTTTTTTTTTTTAACTTATGAATTATGAATCTGTGGCTTCTCAGTTCTTCTTATGCTCCCTCTTTTTTCCTCCCTTTCTTTGTGGGTATTAAATGATACGTTTTTTCTTGTATTTTTCTTATTTGCTACCATAAAAGAAAGATAGGATATTCTTTAAACTCATTTTCCTATTGATTTACCTGGTTTTTATTCTTGACGCATCAGGAGTTGAAGAACCAACATGTAGCCCTATTTGATCATGTGAAACTCACAACCGATTCCTTTCCAGGCCTTGTAGTAAATTCTGTTCAGAGTCTAGGTAAAGTTCTTGAGTAAACCCAAAATTGAAACGACCTATCCACCTATCTCTTTTCGGTTAGTTAAAATTTATTTTCTTCCTTCTGTCTGGTACTAGGCACTGAGTACGAACTACTGAAAAGAAAGTACCTTGAGGAGTTCGCAGAGCGGAGACGGCTGTACAATGAAGTGATTGAAATGAAGGGAAACATCCGAGTTTTCTGCAGATGCAGACCTCTAAATGAAAGTGAAACTGCTAATGGACATGCATCTGTCATCAACTTTGAATCATCTACCGACAATGAGCTTCAAGTCATTTGCTCTGATTCTTCTAAAAAGCAATTTAGATTTGACTGTCTCTTTCGACCTGATGATAATCAAGGTACCTGAACATATAGTTTTGTTTTTGTTTGTTATGTTGCAGTGAAGATATTTCTTTCATTTCGGTAAACGCTTTATTGTGGATTTATTATTCATCATGCAGAGGCTGTTTTTGCACAAACAAAACCTATTGTTACATCAGTGTTGGATGGGTTTAACGTTTGCATTTTTGCCTACGGCCAAACTGGAACTGGTAAGACCTTTACCATGGAAGGAACACCGGAACATAGGGGAGTTAACTACAGAACACTGGACGAATTATTTCGTATATCTGAAGAGAGACGTAGCGTAATGAAATATAAATTGGTTGTTAGTATGCTGGAAGTTTACAATGAGAAGATAAGGGACCTCTTGGCGGAAAATTCTGATCAACCTACCAAGAAGTGAGCATTCATTTTCTAGTATTTTACGTCTACTTAGCTCTATCATTTTTAGTTTTTTTTAGCATATAGACGTTTAATCAAATTTTAAGCGATTTCCACTGACTTGAATAGCAAGTGTATCGGTGCAACCATTATTTATAAAGATTTTCAGTCCTAGATAGATTTAGCAAAGGAGAACATGTTCTCATCTTTACTTGATTACTTGAAGGTTGGAGATTAAGCAAGCAGCAGATGGAACCCAAGAAGTTCCAGGACTAGTTGAAGCTAGTGTTTATGGAATAGAGGACGTGTGGGAAATGCTCAAGTCTGGAAACAGCACCAGATCCGTTGGCTCAACCCATGCTAATGAGCTTAGCAGTCGTTCTCATTGGTATACCTTTTCAAAATTTTCCCAGCATTTTTGTAGTAAAATAAGTAGTAGAGCCTTCCATTACTGTTACAGATTCATTTTGGCACCGGAAACGTTATTTCTACCAATGATTGATGTGCAATTTTCCCAGCACCCAAAATATTATACTGTAGTAAAATAAATAGTAGAGCTCTTCCATTACTGTTACAGATTCATAGTTGGCACCGGAAACGTTATTTCTACCAATGATTGATGTGCAATTGCATACTTGTTCTTAATTTTTGATCCAGAAGTGTTTTCAATGCAGCTTGTTACGAGTTACTGTTATGGGGAGAATCTTATCAATGGCCAGAGAACAAGAAGTCACCTCTGGCTGGTAGACTTAGCAGGGAGCGAACGTGTGGCTAAAACTGAAGCTGAAGGAGATAGATTGAAGGAATCTCAATTTATAAATAAGTCTCTATCAGCACTCGGCGATGTTGTTTCTGCACTTGCATCCAAATCAGCTCACATACCTTACAGGCAATTGCCATTCCTCTCTTAGACACATTCTCGTTGAATGCTTTGTTATTTTATTGATATTTATATTCTTTTGCTTGAGACAGGAACTCAAAACTCACACATATACTGCAGAGCTCACTAGGTGAGGTTTCAATTCAGCGTTATGCTATGGTTGGGGTTTACATCTGAATCCCATGCTTTATATTGCTGATAAATTTCTTGGATCAAAAGGCAAAGTATTCATTTGATGTTGGATTCTTATTTGTGATTCTTTCTTATTGAACTGGGATTGAAATGCAGGAGGGGATTGTAAAACTCTGATGTTTGTCCAGATAAGTCCAAGTGCGGCAGACCTAGGAGAGACACTTTGCTCACTGAATTTTGCCACCCGTGTTCGAGGAATTGAAAGTGGCCCGGCTCGCAAGCAAGTGGACCTTACTGAGCTGTTTAAGTACAAGCAGATGGTATGCTGGAGTGCAATTATTTTTCACACAAGGAATAAAACATGATTTTTGGAATCTAAAATTTGAAATTTCATTAACAGGCGGAAAAGCTTAAGCACGATGAGAAGGAAACAAAGAAGTTACAGGATAGCTTGCATGCCTTGCAACTAAGGCTTGCTGCCAGAGAACATATGTGCAGGAATCTTCAGGAAAAGGTAAGTCATGACCTGAGTGCGGAGGCGGCATTATATAATTTTCCTTTTTTCATTCCTATCACCGCTATCTATTTAGGACATTGAAATTTACCATCAACTCTGTGGTCGTAATTTGACAGGTTCGGGACCTTGAGAACCAGATAGCAGAGGAGAGAAAAACCAGATTGAAGCAAGAAAGCAGAGCGATTGCAATTTCAGCTCAACCCTCAAGACTCGCACCGCTGAAAGAAGCACCAACTCGGAAACCTCTGGCAGAGAAAAAGCCGCCACTGAATCCTTCGAAGTTGAGGATACCACTGCGGAGGATTACGACAAACATCTTGCCCCAACCATCTCCTATGCCCCCAAAGAAAAATGGAAAGGAAAACACTGCCAGAAAGAGCATAATGATGAGAAACGCAGAAGACCTTGTGAAGCCGAGAAGGGCGTCCATTGCTGTGAGACCACAGGCGGCGGCACCATCAACATGTCAAGTTTTTCAGCCCAGGAGGCGGGTCTCAATCGCTACATTCCGCCCAGATGCTAGTTCTGACTTGACAACTCCACTTCGTGGCTCTGCCTGTGGATTCACCAGTGGTCAGCACTCATCGATAAGAAGCCAGAGGAAAGCTCGGTATTCAAGGCTGTTTGGTCCATTGCCAGAAATGAGAGCATCAGTTGAGACAACACCAAGTATCATGAGGAGCAGTAGCAAGTTCATGGGCAGTCCCATAGGGGCGGTTAGAAATCCCGCTGTGGTTGCTCTGCAACGAAAATCTTTTGTGTGGAGTCCTCTGAAGCTGAGAAGCTTGAGAAATAGCAGAAAGACATCACTGTTGCCATCTCGGCCTTCCTCTGAAATGTAATGAGATTGATTGACGTTGTTTTGTTTGTCAAATACAGCAGAAACTTGCCCCTTTTGCTGCCATCTCGTCCTGTTATCTGGAATGAGCCTTGTCTCCCTTTCTCTTCATAAAACAAGGGGCGAAGAGTATGTTCTTGAAACACACACACACATTTCTTTTGTAACAGTGTGATTACTAGTTTAGCCGCTTCATATTTGAGGGAACATGTAACTCGGCTGTTTGAATGGGGTATGACAAATTTTCGCAAAGTCAAGTGACCAAATGGCAGTTTCTGGACGAATTTTGTCTAATTAACCTTTTTTCTTTTTGAAGAATTCATCCGTGTTAGAAGTTTCAGGCTAAGAAAATTCATGTTATATCAATTGACTGTTACAGACCACATAGAGGACCAATCATATAATGATACCATCCGCGAGGCAAATAATATGCTGATGAGAAGCTGGAACGTTCATTTAGTCTTTGTCAACACCGTAGATAATGCTCTTTAAGTGCAGCTACATTAGTGAATGTACTTTGTCGGATCTGGATCCTCTCTCGCCTTCTCGACTTTTTGATCCCCGTCACTTCTCACCATCAATCCAAACACAAATCATTATCTATAACTTGACTTTTTTCCTACCAAGCTTTTTTTAAAGTTAGATAGCTTTTAAGCCACCGCATCCAAAAATGTTGATCTAAAAATTGATGTAAAAAATTATTAAGGTCAAAAACCGCATATGGTAAATATAAAAAAATTTAAAAATCCATTTTTGGACGTTGAATCAACTTTTGGACGGCTCAGATCAAAAGATACTGAAGGATGAGGAGGGGAGGATACTAAGGATATCTGCTTCCGTACTTTGTCTGCGTGTTAACTTTACTTTTCTATGAATCTCGGTATAGATAAATAAATAAAAAAAAAAAAAAAAAAAAGCTAAGCAGTAAATTTGCTTTGAAAGTTTTCTTTTAGAAGCAAGGTTGCCCTCAAAGTTTTTCTTGTTTGAATGTTATCTTAAAAATTTCAAAACGTAGCAATATTGCCCATTTCTGTTAAAAAGTTAATGATCACGTCACTTTTTTTACGGTCAATATTAGTCTTTTAATGGAATAGGGTAACACTTTGGACAAAAATAACTTTTAGGACATCATTGCTTCTGACTTATATTTTTGGGGCGGATTTCTAAGTAACCCTATATAAAAAGCACAATTGGTTTGAATCCAAATCCAAACATCCTTATAGGTTCGGGATGCTACTCTTCTATAAGCACAATTTATTTATTCAGAACCAAATCTAAACATCCTTTGGGATGTTACTTTTCTATAAGCACAATTGGTTTGAAGTGCATTTATATATAAAAAAGGCCGCATTGTCTTGCATGATATTTTATTATTTTATGAACGCTAATCTTACATTTTTATGTCTTTTTATTAAAATTTAATAAGTATGTAATTTTTTCATATAAATTTATAATTTTAATCAAAATATAGTAAAAATTTAAAATCTTTTAAAAAAATTAGCTAAAAATCATAAACAGAACTATGTAATTTTTTCAAATGATAATAATAATAACAACAGTAGCTTGAATTCTTTTTACCTCCGTAGTAATTTGAAGTTAAACCTTTGTGCAGTGGGTGATCCAAACATAAATTAGTCGTTTAAGGGTCTAAAGACAGTGCAAGATAATTGGCAAAAAACTGAAAAAGACGTAAAATTGAAACGGCGATTTAATTATTTTATTCTCATTAATATCTCCCTTTTGAGAAAAGGGGGTCCAATATAGCCGTTACGCTTGTTTCGCGATGATGGACTCGACCGTTGGAACCCACTGAAACATGTTTTTGACTTTCCACTTCGGTGCCGAACTGAAGGGAAAAAGGTTTTGGGTCCGTGTCAGTTATAGAGAGAGAGAGAAAGAGAGAAGAGAACAAAAATACACTCCCAATCTTTGGTTGGGTACTTTGCTGGAGAGAAAAAGGTTTGGGGTCCGAGTTTGAGATTGAAAATTCGAGATCGACCCTCGTGTTTCCTTCGGATAGCGCAGAGATGGTTGCGAGAACCCCACCAAAGTCCAAGAAAATGTTGGCCGCACTCAATCCTCTCCTCATCAGAGAAACATTAAACAAGGTAACCTACACATTGCCTCATGAAATTCAATATTCCGATTGCAGATCTCAATCACAGAAAACTTAAAATTAATTTCATATTTGTGGATGTTTGAAGATGGACCAGTGCATGGCTCGGCTTCAGGAACTTCAGTGTACTGTGGCCGGTGGGACGAAGGTGGTGTCAGGGGTGAATCTCAGCCCTCGCAGTACCAGAGGCTATCTAAGAACCAGTCTGAGGTGCAAGCAAGAATCACTCAGGTTTGTCTTCAGATTGTTATGATGATGACCAAAGTTAAATTTTTTTAATCCCAGTCATTAGTTAAAATTGTGATCCGTGTTCTCGCCATTTTGAAGGATCATGAATGGCGCCCGTTCCAGATCTCCAAAAGGAAAGTTTCCAGCAAATACAGGAGGTCTCTGCCTAACCCAATTCTTAGCCCAAAACCAAATTCTCTTATTTTTATCCTCATTCTTTGGGGTTTGAAGCCAATAATTGAAGGACCATTCATAAATGCAGGTGAATGGAAGCGAATGTCATTGCCAGCAATGCTTGTGGGTGAAACTCTTGGAGAAATTCTACAGGCAAGTCAATTTGCCAGAGACATTGTTTCAGCAGTTGCCAGGAAAACTGATGCAGAAGACCCCAAGACTCCAGTACCATCACAGCGGACAAACCAGAAAGTACAACACCCAGAAAACACCCAACTCAAAGCTAGAAGGAAGAGAGAGAAGCAAGCCATGCTAGAATCGGCTCGATCAGAACCAACGTCTCCTTCACTTGGAAGGGCTCGTTCAAGAATCAATTTTAAGATTTCTCCCCAGAAAGTTAGAGAACTTGATAAAGAAAATAACAGGTATATGGCAAACAGGGTGTCACCGAGGAACAAGCCTTGGGCTAAGAAGACTGTACTATTCCCCAACCCTTTGTTCCTGTCCACGCATTCTTCACAGCAGCATAAGTTTTGTAAGACAAGATCTCCGGTTATATCAAGAAATAGAGGAGCCCCACACAAGTTCTTGATTAAGTCACCACCTTCTGCTTCTAAATTCCAATCCAAGAACAAAAGCCCTCCATCTAAATTCCAAGTCAAGGTTAGAAGTCCACCGTCCAGGTTCCATGCCCAGAACAAAAGCCCTCCATCCAAATTCCAAGTGAAGATTAAAAGCCAACCAGTTTTGTCGATTTCTTCACCCACCAGACCCCTGAGTGTCATGAAAAAGACTTCTCCCAAGAGATCGGCTGTGTCCAAATTGCGTCGATCTTTCTCTCCATCTAGGCTGGCGACCAGGTTAGCTTCACTTTCTCCACTGAAAAGCAAGAGACGTGCAAGCATACAGCAAAGTGACGGGTTAGTAAGTGGACTGAAACTGCGTCCACCATCAACAGTGCAATTCCCAGCTCGAAGAATTTGATCATGTTCACCTGCCCTGGTTTTATTTCGTACCTAAGTGAAGGAATTCTTCATGTCCATAGCTCTACATATTCTTTCCTTTTATGTTTGGTAATTGGCGGTGTGTATCCTTTTCTCGTTATGTTAATAAATTTTCTTCTCTTCGACATTCTTTTTTTACCAAGACTAATTGCGAATTTAATGTCAATTGCCCTTGTTATTATGATGATTTGTAAATTTGCTTTTCTTGCGAATACCATAATTAACCTGAAATACTCCTGTTAATGATCCTTGAAAATTTGAAAAATGATTAAATAAGGAAAGCAAAGAAGCGCAGTGGCAACTCATTCCATAAGTGATCTGAAGCCACACAATACTGATTATTTTTTAATTCATAATACAATCGGGGCACACATACTTAAGACGTGCAACCATTTCTCACAACCCAAAAGGAAAAAAAGAATGATTTTCAAGCAACACTGGATATGCTTACAGCACAACACTTGGGAAGAACATGGCATTGAAGCTTTATGAAGCTGGATGGCACCACATTGAACAATACAATGTGTCAGACTGGCAAAACGACCGACTCGGGTATAAAGAAAAAATATTGGGAGAATCACTGTTAGGGCCCTTTTAACCACAATTAGCCCAAAAAGGGCCCCAAGAATCTAATTCTCTCAGAACAGGCCCTTGGGCCCTTTCTGGAAAAAATAGAATCTTGGTGAGTTGTAAATGAGACTGATATAGTTGTTAACCGGGACTGATATTGTTGTAAATCAGACTGATTTAGTTGTAAAAAAATTGTTGTAAATGTGACTGATTTAGTTGTAAACGAGTAAAAAAATTGTTGTAAATCAGACTGATTTAGTTGTTAAATTTTAATGCGTTTTTTTCGAAAGGGCCCAAGGGCCTGTTCTGGGAGAATTAGATTCTTGGGGCCCTTTTTGGGCTAATTGTGTTAAAAGGGCCCTAACAGTGATTCTCCCAAAAATATTAACACCCTGCAGTGAAACTCGTGTTTGCAATCCCCAGCGGCTAATAAGGGGGCCAAGCGGAAGGGTGACCAATCTTGGCAGTCTTCATTTGCTGGGTGATGCAAATCTTGTCCGTTCTCTCTGCCGGTTTAAGGCTCGATCCTTTGGTGATGATGTTTTCCCCCCTATGCCAGCATGACGCATCATTTCTGCAAAGTTACCCACGGATCCCATGTAAAAATATGTGTGTCGTATAGTTCATATGTAGTCGAAACTCAAAATTGGAGAGTCCCGTACGAGGTAGGGACAAAACAAAAGGAAGGAAAACTCCCTATGTTCCCTCCTGATAGACAAAATTTGTGCAAAATTATAAAAATAAAGAGAACAAGTTCTAACCGCGCTTTCTCTCGAGTTCCTGATCAAGTTCTTCTTTCCACTTCCTCTCTCTCTCAGAAAAGCTTAAACTGCGAGCAAAACATTAAACTTTCAGATTACTCCAAAAATTTGAAGACAGGCAAAACAAATCATTAGATGATTAACAACCTTGGGCTACAAGGCTCCTGCTGCGAATCAACTAGCAATCCTTTCCATTCATCGATGGGTGGTGATGGTATGTTCTGTGAATTATGATCAGGTGCATTCCCAACATTTGGGGAGGACCTGCCAGTACTCCCAGGACTTTCGGTATGGTCAACTGCTTTTGACGGGGTGCCAATTGGTGCCCGACTCGGGGACCTGCTTTTCGGAGGTAATTTCAAGAACTTTGAAGTAGTTTCATCATTTGTTTTTTCAACCGCATTGGGAGAACGAGATGTATTTAAACTGTTGTAAAACTCTTCATATAAAGGTGTCTGCAGTTTTTTCAGTCCTAGAGCCTGCCACAAGGCATCGATTTATGACAATTTAGTGTGAAATAAAGATTAATGAAAAATATGATCGCAGATGGACTAATACCTTCTCATCCAAAAAAGCTTGTATTTTTGACTCCGTGAGCTCATCATCATCCTCAGACACTGATGGTTCACCTGAAAAGGAAAAATCTCGGTGTACCTCATGGGAAGCCTCCAGGTGGTCAGGAGGCTTGAACATTTCGTCAGTGGTAATACTAACTCCACTACGATCCCGTTCTGGACTCACAACAAATTGCAACTCCAATCATCAGAGGGATCAGACATTGGGTTGAAACTCTGCAAATTAGAAAAGATAATTCCTGAAAAGTCTTTCTTTTCTTATGGATACAACAATGCATAAGGACTAAAGTGCAATCACCATAATATCTTCTGACATCGAGGATCTAAATTTAACAGCCCCCTCAGATAACTCATCTTTGTCATCAATCTCACACATGTCGTCATCATTGCCCATTCCCCAATAGTCTTTATTTTCTTCCTCAGGATGTACAGTTGAGCTGCAAAGATTGCACAAATTATGAAAATGTAGTCAAAACTCAGAACAGCAGATTAAGATTTTGTTAGCATCACAAAAAAGCAACTGCCAAATATAAGATCTCAATACTTACGTAGTTTCAATGTTTGAGGACCAAGATGTTGAAGAAGCGTCAAATTTTCCCTGCCGAAAACAAATGTTATAGGCGCTCAAAATTGATTTATAATAAACACACAATCGCATCTTAAATATCAATTCGAATATACAAACCATTGCGGTATATGACCCAGGACATGAACCCAATTGTTCACCAGTAACAAAAGGATGCTGCATCAATTAGAAAACTTGATATTAGGGGAAACACAATCATCAGTGGCAGAGTACTGTCACAAGAATTCAATACACTAGGATGACCACTCAAGCTGCTGTAGCCCTTGTCTGCGCATCCAATAAAAGAAATGATAATAGGAATTTAGGATCACCTGCAGCAGTGCTGATGCTGATGGCCTTAACCCTGGTTCCCTGCATAAAGATAATAGGTAACACTTGTAATTTAAACACATATATAGTTCCATTTACTCTATCAAAATTTGAATTTAAAATCTTTCCTTGACAAATGAGAATAAATTATGAAGCCCAAAAATAAGAACTCCATAATGTGTAGCTTCACATACCCTATTTCCTGAATATAATTTAATAGATAAGAATTTTAAGATTCGGGTTTAAGAAATCTAAAACACTTGTAATTCTGAACCAAAACTAACAAGACAAAAGTAAAAGATAAAGTTTTAAACAGCATACTTCTGCAAACATTTTAATAGAAAATCTTTTGCTCCAACAGAGAGATGGTCCGGAATTGGTGGATGAGACTTTGTTGTTCCTATGTGGAAGAGAGCGGCAACCTGAAGGTTCAATCTTTTATTAGAAGGTCATAGATCACCTCAAAACAAAATAGAAGGAATATTTAAAGATACCTCTTGGTACTGCTGGCTCCAGGGAGGTTTTCCAGTGGCCATTTCAATCACAGTACAGCCAACGCTCCATATATCAGCCGAGCTGAAAAAACATAATCATATTAATCCATTTCTTGAGAATTTCAAAGCATGCAGAATTATACAAGGAATTTATACAAATATGAATATTTTAAAAGTTAAGATAATGGAAAAGAGGCAAGGCCCAAAGGTTACCCCGATATAGCTTCCAAAGGTTGAAACTTTTACCAAAAATTTGTTGATAACTAATAAGTGCAACCACTTTTAGGCAACTTACTGTGCTTAACATGACAGCTCTGCTTCATATTGCATACTACCAGAAAACTACAATTACAGTCATCCTTTTCTGTACCTAAAACAAAGAATCCTATCTCCTTATGAGAAAAAGAAATTTTAAAATTAACAAGTTAATCCCTGTTTTAAGAGAGTGGTAGAGATATTTAATTCTATAGTTCAATCCAATGCCAATGGTTGTTTATTTGTAGACCCTAAAAGCAGCAAGGTTTAGTTGAGAAGGGGAGGAGCAAGGGAGATTAAGAAAAGAGCGATAAATTCATTTACAAGGGCAGAGAAAACAGAGCAGCCTGTCATAAAAATGTTAGGAAGGCTAATTTCCTTACAAGCTATGCCCAGTCTGGAGAATAACTTCAGGAGCCATCCAATATGGAGTGCCCTTCATAGACTTGGCACCGGAAATGGTAGCCTGGAGCAATGCACGTCTTAGACCAATGTTCAAGGGGAAGAGCCTTCACAGCATACAGACAGAATACATAATAGTAGAGTAACATAAGATTGACCATACCAGCTCAACGACCTGTTTGGATGCCCCAAAATCTGCAAGTTTTATGCACCCTTTATTATCAACAAGGATATTTGCCCCCTGAAAATAATTTATAGTTCAATATTAATCACTTAAAAAGATTAAGTCCCAAATGCATGTAAATGAAATTGAAGAATAACCACCTTAATGTCCCTGTGCATGATTCCATTTTTGTGCAAGTACTCAAGTCCCAGCAGTAACTGCTGCGTGAAAGTTCTAATAACCTGCTCTATGAAATAATGATTATATATTGTTTGATAAAATTACCTAGTACATGCACTAAATAGCTAAACTTACAGCCTCAGGGAAAGCTCCAAACTTCCCCAAAAGTGATGATATGGATCCACCTGGTACAAACTCCAGAAGAATATTTAAGGTGTCCTCCTCCCTAACTGTGCCCAAATATCTCTACAAGCGAAAAATAACATGTATTAGTAAGATAGTTTCTTTAAACTAATTTGCTTTGTCCATGTCATTCACTACTAGAACATCATACTCACAACAATATTGGGATGAGAAAGATCTTTAAGAAGCTTAACTTCTTCCTCAAGCTCCTTTATGTGAGCCTGTTAATTGTATTAAATGGAACCCACAATACCAAATGTCAGTAAAATAACATCATAATGTCATTCAAATAACATCATAATGTCATTCAATCAAGACGGATCATGCAAAGGGTGAGAATGAAGAAAAAAACAATGTCTTTTGCGTCCAGCATTTTGATAAAAAAAGGCATCTTCAAAAGGAAGATATGTGACAAGTTTTGTCGTTTTGAAAATTTTCCCATGCCTTTGATATTTCAGCAATTTTTTTGGTTAAAATTAAAGCCTTATAGTAGGAACACTTTAGATATGCAAGACATTCAATCAAAATCCAAAAACTATAATTTTTCAATTTTTCCCTCTAAGTATCGAAGCCATTTATCAAAGACTAACGATCAATTCACTGGCATTTAATCTCCTAAATTAATGCAATAATAAGTCCCTGCGCAGAGACATATGTACATGTTATAAGAAAAAGAGAGACATAAATATGTAAATTGATCAGACAGAGAAGCACGCAAGATACATAGTCACTGGGATGAGTTCAATGTAGCAAATAGCTAAAATACTAACAAATAAACTGGAAAAATAAATTTGAACCTGTGCCTTCTCCTTCGAAGCACTGCTAGCCGCGATCAGAACCTATTAAATCAGACAAAACAAAAAACCAAAATAAATGCCAACTTTTGTGATGTAATAGGCAAAAGTAAACACAGCGTCATTTGGGAGCAACATCATTTGGAAGGATATTTCTCATCTTCCTAGTTTCATTTCTAATTGTAATGTTCTTTTAGTCGATCCCCCTCAATTTGATAAGACTATTAAGAAGATCATGGCTCCCGTTATGGTCTTAGGCCTGTAACTTAATTTGTTTTATTGAATATCATTTTGTTTTGCATTAAAACTAAAGGTAAACACAGAGGGAAAAAAGTTGACCTAAATACTAGAGAAAAGGATGCAAAAATCCCAAGAGTCGCTCCTCAAATTCCAAGCGAATTAGAGAACAAGATAGAAAGAGCTAAACTCCAACTACAACATTAAAACTTAACCAAAATCTCAAGAAATAAAGACAAAAGAAAATTGATTGCATTCCAAGATCAACACGAAAATAACTGGATGACAAAATTCGCGCAGCCGAAATTAACACCCAATCGAAATGGGGGTGAAGAGAAGAACTTACCTGTTTAACTGCTAGAAGCTCTCCAGAATCAAGATTCATGCCCATGTAAACTCGGCCAAAGGCACCGCATCCGATCAACTCGCCCTTGCGCCATCGAATCATCGGTGAAGATTCCTTTGTGACGGGTGGCATTGGCGGAGACGCGGGAGAAGGTTTAGAGAAGACTCTGGACTTGCGAATGCAAGAATTGATCTTATCAACTAGGGTTCCTCCTACTGAGGCTTCTTCGTTCTCCGGCGTAGCACGAAACACCAGTGATCGGCGAACTGATCCAAAAATGTCTTGCATTTGCATTGGTGTCTGTGTTGTCTTGAGTGAGAGTGGCGAGGAACCAGACACTGCGTCGGCCAAAAACAGAGGGAGTGTCCGCGGAGGGAAAAGGGGTCGGGATCTCACTTTTCAAAAATCGGGGCATGCTAACACAATTACCTGAACTTCGGGGGGCCTTTGGTTAATAGGAAGAAATATTATTTATCAAGTTATAGTACATAAAATAGGATAAGATATTGTTAATACCATTTTTTGTTACTACCAATATTACTACCACTTTTTAACTTTGTTAGATCAGAATCTCATTTTTAAATTTCTCTCTACTATTAAGATTGATCTAACGGTAAAAAAATGATAATAACATTGGTAGTAACAAAAAATAATATGAAATATGATTCATTTCATGGCCAATACTCTAATCACTGATCAATATCAATATCTCATTTTATTAAATATAAAATTTATGAAATGAAATTTTTTACAAGTCAAATGAGTTGTAAGAATGAAAAGTGTATATTACTATTTTTTTTTCTGAGAGACATAATTATTTAAGACCTCACTTCATATAATGCATACGAAATATGTTTAATTACCTTATAAAATAACTAACTATTTTTTTTAAAAAAAAATTTGCAGATGAGAGAAATAACCATTTAAAAGTTTTCAGGGAAATTATACTCAAAATTCTGATCATTTAAACGTTATTAAAAATATATAGCGGTAAAACTAAAAGGACAATGTGAATTTATGTATAGCATAAAATCTAATAAATGAGGGTACAAGACTTGTAAAAGGCATGCCTTTCTATAAATTTATACATAATTTTTGAACAAAAAAATTTGCCTCAGACTCTGTAAAATAGAGCTTCATGATTCAATTCAATTTTCTGTATATTGATATGTTGTAATAAACAAAGATTACACAAGTCCCGATAAATCGGGTAGAGAAAATAGGAAGGTAAGAAAGAAAATTACAGAACTTCCAAGAAGCAAATCATATAAATTAATATCTTAATTAAATGAAATTAGAATCATATATTAAAGATGGGTGAGAGTATTAGTGATGAGTGGTATTTTTCTTATATTTTGTTGCTGTAAAGGCCATGGAATCAACATCATTAATTTATCACCGGACTTCCTGAAAGGGGGAATATCATTCGACAAAGAAAGAAAGAAAAAAAGACGCGGAAAGACCCGTTTGACGAATTGGTCCCAACCTTTTATTATATTTGAATCTTAACAAGTCATTCGTGTTGGAGGGATGGAATCTGCTGAAACACTAATCAAATTTCATGACCAATTTTTCAGCTATGTAGAACCTATCATTATTTTGAAATTTTGTTCATTCCCCACTTACTCTTAGTATTTAGATACCCAGGACAGTTTGCGCGTTGTTTAGCTTGATAAACACTTGCATTTGATCAGTTTCGTGTTTTTTTTTTCCCAATAAAGGGAATTTCAAACTCTTATTATTTATTACACAGTGCATGTTGATTGAGGTTTCATCCAGTTTTTGTTTGACCTAATTTGGGTTAGTTAGGATCTTATGTATAAGGTCACCAGAAATAAAAGGAGTTAGAGCGATAAATGGTGAAGAGCAAAGGAGATAATTTTATTAATGGCTTCTTGGATAAACAAACAGAGAAAATGTTAAAAAAAGAGTGAGAATCTAGTGACACAATAGAGAGAATGTCAATGAAGAAATCATCACTTCCTAAGATGGTCCCCCTCCATTTTATCCCCTTCTTTTTGTTTGTTCGTTCCTATCTTTCCGGATCAGGGGATGCGGCCATTACCATATTCGTGGGTGCCTGGATCTTCTCTCTCGTAGGCAATATGGTCAGGTATCTCATGCGGGGTTATGGGCTTAGTCAAGACTCATGGATTCATTGGGCTGTTTCTTCTTTATTGGGCTTGCTTCGTATGTTGGCCGAAAGGTTGGTTTTTTAGGGCATACAGTTTCTATTTTAGCAACTCAACTATACTTAAAATAACGATGAAAAGCCTTATTTTGCAATGAATTTAAGCAATTTAATTGCATAGATACTACAATAATAAACTATGATTTAATACGATACCACTTTTATAAGAGAGATACAGCACATTAGAATGTGAAAGACAAAATCAGATTTTGTCGAGGACCAAAGGCCGAGTGTTGTTCCAAAGCCATTGGCGAGCAGAACCATCCAGCAATGGTGATACCTGCAGCGTAGGACATAATTTCAGTTACAACATGATCCAATGGTTAATATTGCTACCGAATGATGTACTACCCAAGAAGGTCAAAAACAAGAAAGAAGGCTAGTTAAATGTGATACATCTAAAAGAGCTAATTAAATTACCTTTTCCCAGACCTGCGAGTGGTAGCTGTTAAGCCAATCAACCTCTGCAGCTGATAGCAGAGATAAGTCAACCAACTTGATCTGCAAGATGTCACGGGGTTAATCACAAGTGTATGGAAAGAAACTGAAATTAATTTGAAAGCAACGCTTCAGGAAGGAGACTACAAATGTACACCAAAAAAGAGCAGAACGAAAATAGACAAACAGCTTACCTGAATAGGCACGAATGTGAGTTTCTCAAATCCCAGATATTGAACCCCTCCATAACGGTTTGGTGTCTCCATGACTCTCACGTAAAGTAGATTCTGCAAGCTAAAAGAGCCTCATCAACACCCAAAGAACAGTGAGCAGAATACAAGAGCCTCAGAGTTCAGACACGTCATTTTAACATTTCAACAGAGAAAAACCGCAACAAAATGTGCACTTTCGGTGCGAGTAAGAGGGCATCATAGTTTGCTGCTTTTTAATGGCGCTAAAAATACTGAACAGGATGAAAATCTTGCATCAAGTAACGATTAAGTTCATTCACTGCAAGCCTCCTATGACAGTCGTGCAAGGTTTAAAACCCAAGCTCTCACAGATTTCAATGACTTTCACTCTTGCGTCTGATACCCACTTAATATTCTCATACTCCAACTTTTTGAGAATTGAATACTGTTTAAATAAAGAGTCAAACAAGATGCATAAACAATGTCTAACATAAGTAACAATATAACTAATCCAAAAAAAAATCTTGGAGCTAGAAAGAGGCCAAGAGGATATAACCTCAATCCGAATTCCAAAAGAATAGTCCTCATAATAGCCAGGCTCATTGCTAACAATCATGCCTTCCTGTAAAGAGGTCAAATTTCCATAACGATAACTGATACTTTGTGGGCCCTCATGAACATTCAACGCAGCACCCACGCCATGCCCAGTACCTAAATAAACAATAATTAAGCCCGGAAGTCAATGAATTATCACATCAATTTGGGCCTGGGGGGGTGTCTAGAAGTCAGAATATACCATGCCTGTAGTCAAGCCCAGCTTTCCAAAGAAATGATCGGGCGAATGCATCCAGCACAAAACCAGGGGTATTTTCAGGGAATACTGACAAATCAAGAGCTATATGACCCTGCAATTAGACATTATCAGGACAAAACAGATCCTCAGGATGCCCCCATTCTTTATAGTAGGATTTTCAAAGAAATTTTAATGTCTGCCATTATTTATGTACTTAATCGATTAAAAGCACGCCCTCTCACAACTAACACATTAACCAAGATAATGTGAATGATGATGTGCAGTGTCAAAGTGCTCAAACAAACTCAAGCAAAACATACAAGCTATTAACAATGGTACCTGTAATACTCGGGTGAAGCATTCCCTTTCTCTTGCTGTAGGCTTGCCAAAATGAACTGTTCGTGTTATGTCAGTTGTGCCATCAACATATTGAGCTCCGCTGTCCAGTAAGAATAGTTTATTGGCATCCACAATGCTACAACTTTCTGGTTCTGGTTTGTAATGTATGACAGCACCATTTGCACCAGAAGCTGGGGAATAATAAAATTGCAACAATTAAGGTCTAGAAGGCATGTCACAAGTGTGCAAGAACTAAACAGATTACAGCTCACTGCTATGAGGAGCCAAAATAATAGTTTGTTTATATGTACAAGGTCACCAGGAGCACATGTGAAAATAATAGGAGGACACTGCACAAACCTATCTGATTCAGTCAAAGGAAACAAAAATACAATCATAATATTGGATTCCGCATACATGGAGACATAGCTGGTGTATGACTTTATACTTTTCTACAAGCATCCAAATGAATAAAAATATAAGGAATGAGGAAGCTGTTGACATACCACTTATGGTCTCAAAGCTTGTATCCAAGAAACCAGCTTGTTTTGAGCGAAACTCAAGAAGTTTGTCAGAAACTGCTACTTCGGTTAAAGCCCTATCTTTACTAATTTCTTTCTCTAACCAGTCCCAGAACTCAGCAAGGGCAGCAGCATCCCTGGACACAAGAATAGCCCAATTAGTTACATGCCGAATATCATTTATATTTGCAACTTTTTACATTAAAACTTCACAAACAATTGGGAGTATCCAACAGAGGATAGCTCAAATGAATATAATAGCAAATTACTCTTTGGGTCCTCAAAGATACATAATTTTTCCGTGATTTCAATCTTTGAAATTGACTGTTTCAATTTGATTTATACTGGACATTCTGTACATCCTAAATTCTTTAAATCAACGAATGGATGTATGTGAGAAGATGAAAGAGAGGAAAATTGAAACAATTAAAGATTCAACTGTGAAAACATAGAAAACAAAACGGTTAGTATCATTTAAGTGATGTATATAACAATACTAATTATCAGAAGATCATCCAAGCATGGAAACCAAACATCAACATGCAAAAATACTGAAATTTATTATCAGCATGGTATTATATGGTAACCTTAAATGACAGTTCCTCATCCCTTCTAACTCTGATTCATTTTTTATGGCCTTTGCCAGAGATACAGGGGAGAATTTGCGCACTGCAGTGGGTCCATTCAAGTTCTCACTGGATCCATCAGTCCTCGGCTTCTGTTTAGTCCCTTGGATATGATAATACTTATTACAAGCAGCTTTGTAGGTATTTACAATAGCAGCATTCACAGATGAAGTATCCAACCAAAGGGAAGCACCTTTTGCTGCCAAACTGAAAAGGAAAAATATGCTACGTTTGAATGTGATGTTCAATTTAGAAGCCACTTCAGCCTTTTTGCAAAAAATTCTGCCAGATATTTCCATTAAAAGATGCAAAAATCACAGCCTCCCTAAATAGCTGGACTCCCAAAAATTACCTTTCAATTTCAGATAGAACTGAATCATATTGCCTCAACTCTATGCCAGCCTTCTTCAAGTGATCACTCACCTCTTCTGTGACTTTTGAATGATCTATAAATAGTTTTGCTCTATCGATCTCCACAATCAAATATGCATACATGACAGGTGAATGTGGAACATCACTTCCTCGCTGTAAAATATGACAAAATGTTACTCTCATTGGTTAAAACAAAGAGAATGATTGGAATAAAGAAAACAATTTGGTACATAAAATGAAATGCAATGGACAAAGAAATTGTTGAAGTTTTTTTAAAAAGGGAAATTTTGTAGTTTAAAAATGTGTGCTGTGCTCTAAACAAAAAAATTAAAACTGAAAAGAGCAGTTACTGTAAAGAAATAACAACAGGGATATCACATACGTTACAGTATACATCTCATCTTTTGTACACTGGAAATAGAACCAAATGCTCCTTAAAATAACCATGTAAATCTAGAATGAGCCCGAGCAGCTGGAAAAGGATTTTGGAAGAATCTTTATGATGATATCTGATTTTACGCCAAATAAATATCAGTGCATCAAGTTAGAGAGGATCACATTGAAATATAATTTACCAGGTTCAACAACCATGCAATTTCATCAAGCATGGATATGATAATTGCTGATGAACCAGCACTGGCAAGTTCTGACCTCAAAGATGACAATTTTGCTGCTACATCTAAACCAGCATACTCCAGGTCATGTACTCTAACCGGTTTATTTGGAGGCTTTGGCCTAGATTCTTTCCATATTTCATCCACGAGATTTATATTGCTCAAGTAGACCAGCTCATGATTTTTCTTAGAAATCACGTCCTTAATTTCTTCAGCAGCATCCGAAGTAAAAAGAAACTGCATCCTTCATGATGTGGAAGTGAATGTTGAATCAGGCACAGGATAAATGAAAAGAAGGATCTGCTATATGACTAAATTAAAAAGAAAAATAAAGAGTTTTGATTAAATTATATATAAAGAAAGCCAAGCAAAGGAGAAAAAATATGAGCAAAAGAATTTAAAAGGAAAGTATTTAGCTTACCAATTGAAAAAGGTAACTGCAATTTAATGAGCTATGCTTTCAACGTTGTTCATAAGACTTAACATCTTAATATTGGATTGGAAAGGTTTTAAATCATATAATTTGAAGTAAAACTACACAAAGAATAGTGACAGTAAAGCTTCATTAGAACAACAAATGTAGAACACCCTTCAAAAGGTGCGAATTACTCACAGGATCAATGCCAACTCTACCCCCAGGAGCCAAAACATCATTTAGCCATTCACCGGTGCATGGAACCCCAGGATTGCCTGCTCGCATGAGAATCCAATTGGAGCCCAGTTGCTTCTCAGCCTAGAATGAGGAAAGAGGGTATCAATCACATAGATACACTGCAAGTACATAATAATAATACAATCTAGCAAAATCCACAATATAGATAACCTAGTACAGTCTGGCGAAGCAGATAATGATTAGGATCAGCAAAATAAAAGTTATTTCTACTTCAAACCTGGAGAAAATATCGCCCATCCGTCCAAAGAGCAGCCTTGTCCTTCGTAACAACAGCAGTACCAGCACTACCGGTAAATCCTGATATGTAGGCCCTCCTCATGTAACATTCAGCAATGAATTCACTCTGAAGCGAAATTAAAAATTAACATCAGTTTACTAAGCCTATTTTTTGGGCATATGCAATCAATGTGTGTGTGCGCGCACGTGAAGATGAAATTCTTAAACTCAAACTAAAACGGTGAGAATCAAGGTTATATTAGATCATCTAGGCAGATTTCAAGGAGAACTTTTGAAGAATACAAACTAACAACCAAAGTGAATTGAGGATTCTGAATAACAATGTCACAGATTGAGAATACTAATTCATTTCCAAATATCAAGTTTACTGAAATTCAATCAAGAATAATCAACTGATGTCAGAGAAGTTAAAAAATGCAGATTGGCTACATGAAGTAAACAAACCGTACAGAAAGCGAAGCTTTAATTAGCATGGAAGAAAGAAAGGAGGTGTCAAATTCTCTATATATAGCACTGGAACTCTCTCGTATATGCTCTCAAAAGTCAAAATGAATAGAGAAACCTGGTGAGCATCCTGGGAAGGGATGATATAGGCGTCAATACCAACTCCAGGCTTGGAGAAAAGTTCTCGGAGGGCCCGAAGCTTGTCGTCGGGCTGGGAAACAGCACGGGCCTTTCTAATTTCAGAAGAAGACTTAACCCTGATGGAGCTGCAATTCCTCACGGTAAAGAAATAGGACTTGCGGGATTCTCTGAGAAACTTGGGGGTGGCATTAAATTTACAGAGAAGTGGATCCGAGAGAGGAAGAAGGCAGAGGTGCCTGAAGGTTGATGGTAGCAGGAGTTGCTGCATCGCAGGTGAAGGCAGCGAACGCATCGCGTGGTTGGAGGCAGAAAGAATAACGTGTGCTAGAACAAGAGATTAAATAGGTGGGCCAAAAACTGTCAACTGAGTACTTTTTAATTTTGGTCACATATGTTTTCCAATAGCTAGGGTCTACAGTTCTCTCCGCCAAGCGTGTGGGAGCCTCGGTCTCTCCGCCAAGTGTGAGAGTGTTGTGTTCGGTGTATGGAGGTTAGTCGGAGCTGGTGGCTGGCGGCGGGTTGGCGTCATCGGCGGATTACTGTAGTCTGGTGGTGATTCTTTTCAGATCGGGAGGTCCGTCTACACTCGATCTCGCCATGGCGGAATTCCAGATCTCTTCGCCTCTGATCTGGAAGGAGGAGGAAACCAAGGGAGTGCTTGTCGGCAAAATTCTTGCCAATAAGGTGTATTCGAAGTCTGCGATTGAGTTGATTCTGCGTAAGGCGTGGAACTTACAAGACGGATTTGATATTGTTGAGATCAGTGGTAACGCGTTCATGTTCAGTTTCGCGAATGAGGAGTTTGATAGGATATTACGAGGACGTCCATGGACCATCAACTACTGCCTTCGAATTTAATGGAACGGTCTAGGTATAAATCATTTGAAGAATTTGATTTCAGTCGTTGCCCTTTCTGGATCCAACTACACAATGTCCCGATGGAAGCGATGTGTTTGGCAAATGCGATTACAATTGGAGGCTATGTTGGAGAGGTGGTCTTGGCCAAGGATCCATCTTACAACGGAAGATTACTTTGTAGCTTCCTGCGTGTGAGAGTCCTATTGGATCTGAGGAAGCCGATCGCGAGTGGCTTCTGGCTACCTCGTCCGGATGGGCGCAAGGTATGGATTTCAATTCGTTTTGAGAAGCTGCAACAGTTCTGTTATAGTTGCGGTAGGTTTGGCCATGATAGTAAATGTTGTAGCTCTGATAAACTTATGTCCTTATTCCAACCTAATGAACCGCGATTTGGGGCTTGGCTCTCAACGATCGCTTGCCGGAGCTGGGATGAGGTTATAGCGGTGGTCAAACAGGATTGGGCAGAGGTAGGAACTGTGTTAAGGAGGAAGAATGAGGCTCTAAACTGGAAAAAAGATAAAGCTAATAGCCAGGGCACGAATATGAATCCACTGAGCGATGATGATCTGTTTACCATCAAGGTTCCTAGATCTGGTTCTAATGGGATGTTTGAAGGTTTAATGAAGGGCAAAGTGGAGTCTGAGCCGGTGGTACCTGATGCTGCTTCTTCATATCAGGATTGGGTCGCAACAATTTCTGAAATGAAGGGTAGGAAGGTGAGCTTGGGAGGGGGAAGCAGGAAGAAGGAGACTCTGAATAGCGCTGCTGGTGGTAAAATATTTAGTGATAAAGGAACCTCATCGCTCCCTGATTCCCCAAACACCTCTGATTTGGCGAAGATGGGACGTCCTTTGGATTCATTAGATGCAGAGCAAAGGGAACATTCCTTGGCAATGGTGGTACACAGTGGCCGTGCATTGTCTGATGTAATTACTGGCTTGGATTGTCTTGGCATTAAGCGTAAGGCTGAGGAGGAGGGTGGACCTAAAGTGATGAAGAGGAGGAAAGGGGAGATCATCATTCCTCAGATGGAAGCTGATATTTTCGACTACGCTGCTGGCCTTCGAAGAACCAAGGCAAGAATTAAGAGGAATGGTAAGCGAAGTGTGAAGAGGGGAAAAGAGAATGTGTCTCCAGAGAAGGATATCCAAGTTGAGGAAATGGAGATTTCAACTGCTATGGTGCTCGGTGAATCTGGATACATCTTTAAAGCTAAAAGGGGTAAACGCAATGTTGCTTATGCTGATGGGGCTGGTGGCTGTCCATTAACAGCCACCAAGGGGCCATGATATTCTTATCTTGGAACTGTCAAAGCCTAGGAAGAGCCTTGACAGTCAAAAATCTGAGGGATTTGGTGAAGAAATTTCATCCCTCTCTAATCTTCCTCATGGAAATGAAGATGTGTTCCGGTAAGGCTGCGAAGTTGCGAAGAAGGTTTGGGTTTCAACATGAGTTGTATGTAGAACCATTGGGTTTATCTGGAGGTTTGGCTATTTGGTGGAAGGACAGTATTATCTTGTCAGTTTTGTTTAAATCTAAAAACATTATTCATGTTGCAAGTGAGTCGGCTAGCTTGAAGATACCTAGTTTTGTTTCATTTGTGTATGGACCTCCTAAGGAACGGGAAAGGCGTGTGACGTGGGACACAATGAGATCATTGATAGCTGGCGCACATGAGTCTTGGCTAGCAATAGGGGACTTTAACGATCTCCTATCACAATCTGAAAAAGAGGGTGGATCTCCAAGGTCAATGAGGAAAATAATTAATTTTCAGAGGATGGTTTCAGATTGCAACCTCATGGACTTAGAGTTTAAAGGCTCCAAATTTACATGGTGTAATAACAGGCCTGGGGCCTTGGTAAGAGAGCGCCTGGACAGAGCATTGGGAAATGTGGCATTTTGAGATGACTTTGACCATGCTATGGTTTTTAACGTGGAACCAATTGGCTCGGATCACCACGCCTTAGTCGTTGATTGCTGGTTCAGTGAAGAAAAGGCCCCTAAACTATTCAGGTTTGAGGCGGCTTGGGCACAACACGAAGATTTTCTGCAAGTGGTGGCTGAAAGCTGGAAGGGTGTGGTCAGTGTTGAGGATAACAGAGTTAAAGACCTAATTATAAGGCTGGATGCCTGTAGAAGTAGGCTGCTGGTGTGGTGCAGAGCTACTTTCCCTAACTTCAAACATGTTATTGAGCACCTACGTTGCAAAATCAGTAAATGCGTTGTTGGTTATATGTCTGATGCGAAGTTCCAGGAAATGGAAGACCTTGTGCGTCAATTTGAGGATGCTTGGGATAGAGAGGAATCCTATTGGTGGCAACGTTCGAGAATCAGTTGGCTGAAGTGTGGGGACAGAAACACCAAGTTCTTCCATAGTAGTGTCATTCAGCGAAGGCAGCGGAACAAAATCTTGAGATTAAAAGATGAGAATCGAGTTTGGCTTGAAGAACGCGATGCTATTAATAGCCCCTTTAGCACCTTCTCCAAAAATCTCTTCAGTTCTGGGGGTGATCGCCCCATGCACGAAGCGTTATCTTATGTGAAAGAGGTAGTTACAGCTGAAGATAATGAGAGACTTACACTTCCTGTGACAGATCAGGAAAATTGAAGTTCTTTGTATTTTAGCTAGGTCTTAAAGGCGCCGAGCCCGAATGGTTTTTCTGCAATTTTCTACCAATCAGCGTGGAAGGAGGTGTGAAAAGAAAAGTATGTGGCATGATAAATGACTTTTTTGAGGGGAAAGTTGACTTAGATCAGATCAATGCTACAAATATAGTGCCGATCCCTAAGGTGGACAAACCAGAAGGAGTTCATCACTTTAGGCCTATCGGATTGTGTAACGTTTCCTACAAGATCATTGCTAAGATCTTAACTTCCAGATTGAAGGAGCTAATGAGCAACATTATATCCCCCAATCAAAGAGCTTTCCTTAAGGGGCGGATGATCCAAGATAATATCCTTCTTGCTCACGAAGCGTTCCACCATTTAAATCATAAGAAGGCTGGGTCTAGATGGGAAATCGCCTTGAAGATTGATATAAACAAAGCGTACGATCGAGTTGAGTGGGATTTCCTTGAAGCGATGATGTTGAGGATGGGATTTTGTAGGAAATGGGTTCAATGGATTATGGGTTGCATTGCCACTGCTGCCTTTAATCTTCAAATTGATGGCCGTACAACTGAGTCATTTAAACCTCATCGTGGGGTGAGGCAAGGGGACCCTTTGTCCCCATACATGTTCATTATTGTCTCCGAAGTGCTATCTCTCATGATCCAGCGACATATTGAGACTAAGGACCTAAAGGGGATGAAACTAGCAAGATCAGCTCCCATTTTGTCTCACTGCTTCTTTGCGGATGATGCTATTCTTTTCCTAAGTGCAGAGGAAATTAATTGTCGGGTGCTGAAGAGAATCTTGGATGTTTACTGTACAGCCTCTGGACAGCTTGTGAACTTGGCTAAGTCTAGTATTTACTTTTCAAAAACACTCCGAGAAATGTTAAGGAGGGTGTCTCGGCATGTCTGGGTATCCAGTATTCAGCTAATTCAGGGAATTACTTGGGATTACCATTAATTTGGGGCCGTTCTAAAGTTGCAGCACTGGCGTTTGTGCGGGATCGTATTGGGTTGAAGCTCCAAGGGTGGCGTCAAAGGCCGTTATCCTTTGCTGGCAAAGAAGTACTAATCAAAGCTGTCGCGAACTCAATTCCTACCTACCCCATGACTTGCTTTTTGTTTCCTAAGAAAGCTTGCTTGGAAATTGATAGTCTGATTTCTAGCTTTTGGTGGGGCCAAGATGGAGAATCAGGGGCAATTCACTGGAAAAGCTGGAGGAATATGACAGCGAAGAAATGTGAAGGAGGAATGGGATTTAGGGATCTGTTGTGCTTCAACAAAGCTTTACTTGCAAAAACAGAGTGGAGATTGATTACGCAGCCGAATGATTTGTGGTGCAAGGTTCTTAAGGGTATCTACTTCCCTAAAACAAATTTTCTACATGCCAAGAAGGGTAGGAGGGCTTCGTGGGCCTAGAGTAGTTTGCTGGAAGGAAGGAATTTATTGCTGGAAGAGTTTCACTGGAAGCTCGGGAATGGTAGAAGTGTCTATGTATGGAAGGATAGTTGGGTGCAGAATTTATCCACAAAAACATTGCAGTCAAGTGAGGAACTTGCAACTGATGAACAACTAAGGGTGGTTGATCTAATCAGGGAGGGGAGTTGGGACCTCAGTATTATTGATGCTCGCATATCTGATGGTGATAAGGCATTAATCCTAAAAATGCCAGTCCCTAACATAAGGAACCCTAATCGTGCAGTCTGGCTTGCAAACCGAGATGGCTCCTATTCAGTTAAGTCTGGTTATTGGGTGGCAAAAAACAGCAAGGAGGTGGTCAAACTTAAAGATCCAGGTACGTCCTTTCAGTCCCCTAAGCGCTTGTGGAAGTGTATTTGGAAGGTTGTAGTACCTCCCAAAATACAACATTTTTTATGGAGGCTTGGGGCTGGGGCAATGGCGACGTAAGAAAGTCTTTTTAAACGCAAATGCTCCAAAAGTCCCCTATGTCCTATCTGCTTATCCGAATCTGAAACCATTGAGCATGTCTTATTCTTGTGCCTATGGACGAAACACTGCTGGTTTGGCTGTCCCCTAGGTTTGAGTTTTAATAAGTGGAACATGAAAAGATATGAACTGTGGCTTTGTGATTTGTTAGCTGATGAGAGCAAATTTGACTGTTATGGTAAAGCCTTGTTTGCAACCATGTGTTGGTTTATTTGGAAAAAACGGTGCAACTGGGTTTTTGGTGGAATTAGACCAAATGCTAGAGAGGTAGTTAGAATTGTGAACTTGCAGGTTGAGGAGTTCTGGAATTCCAAGGCTAAAGGTCAGCAGGGGTTACAGAATAATTCCCTGAAGGGCGTGACTAGGCATCAACTGTGGCTGCCTCCTAAAGCTGATGCTCTTAAGCTAAATGTGGATGGGGCGTATAATATAAACTCAGGGGAGGCAGGTATTGGGCTGATTTGCAAGGATTTACATGAGAGGTTTGTGGGGAGTTGGGCCAAATCAGTGGAGGCAAGCTCCCCGTTCATGGCGGAATGCGCTGCTGTGAAGGAAGCTTTATTACTCAGAGGTAAATTGGATGCACAGCTGGTTGTTATTGAGAGTGACTGTGAGATTTTGTATAGATTATTGTTGGAAAGATCCTTATCTGGTTGTGAGTGGAAGTGTTGGGATCTCGCTCACGGAGATTTACTGCTTCGGATTCGGTTGGGGGTGTATCACTGTCACTTGTGGCTCGGCAAGGTAATAACGCTGCGCAGATTGGCTTGCGGCAAAGAAGGCATCAAGGAAAATGTACCGATGATTGGTTGGAAGTTGCTCCATTTTCCTTAAGCAAGATTATTTCCCAGACGCCATGCTAGCCGTGAAGAATTGTACGATCCGAGTGGTGTAAACGCTAAGGATGGCATTGGCTAATTTTTTTGGCTTGTTCTCGTCACGGTATAGATACTAATTCATAGGTTTTCATTTGGTTCCTTTATACTTTTCTTTGTTCAGGTGTGTTTTATAGGATTTCATTTAGTTCCCTTATACTTTTTGTTTGGTAAGGTGTGTGATAGGTTGTTTTGAGGTTTTCTTGGCTTCGGCTATTAGTGAATGTAATTCTTGATTTGGTTATTAATAAAATTGATCTTTTTGGGCAAAAAAAAATAGGTGGGCCAAAATGACAAGAGCTCTCCCAAGTTCACGATAACATCCTTCACGCCGCGTCGGTTTCTCTCCTCATTTCTCTCCTCATCCGTCCTCAATCCCTCCCTCTTCATCCTCCATCCTGGTTGTCAAAATTTTGATCCAAGACTCATAATTATTTTTCAAAAACCGGACGTGGTTTCAAATTTTTTTTTCAAAATCCGCACGCAGTTTTTGAAAAAAAATTCTAACCTCTTGGATCAAGATTTCGACAATCATGATTAAGGATGACGAGGGATAAGGGGGGATCTGCTTCCCCTTCACGCCACACTCTATTGGATCGCAGATTTGGATGAGTTTTTAAGTATAGTTTTTACTATTTATGAGTTAAGTATATTTGAGAAATTTTATTTCAGTTTGAAGAAAAGAGCTTCTGGAAATGGTAAGCCTAACATACTCACCTCTTAAATTGTAAATACTTAGAGTTAATCTAAACATATTCTAAATAGCATTAGAAAATGAAAATGAGTAGGGTGGGTGTAGCAAAAATTTAGCTTCTCAATTATTAGAAAAAAATTAGTTTTTTTTTTTGGGTATAGAATGTGAAAAGTTTACATGACATTTATATGACTAGTGTTTGTTTGGATTATTTTTTGCACCCTTAAAAATGTTTATTTACGTAAATTAAAATAAAACTACTCTTATATATTTATCATATATACCGTAAATTATGATTAAAAAACTGTTTTTAAACATGCTAGCAGAAGAAAAAAACAAAAAACAAAAATAAAAACAAGCCTTTGAATCATATACAACTAATCTTTTGATTATGCATGAAGGTAATGAAAAACCTGTTTTTTTTTTTTTTTTTTTTTTTTGACCCCAGCGGAGAAACCTGTTAATTATGCATGCCATTTGCAGCAACATTAATGGTATTTTAATTTTAAAACATTAACAGTATTACTTTTTTGTTGAGTTGATTTTTGACAATATGTATATATTTCAAATGAATGTATATTGTAACAAGAATAAGTTGACAATTCAGTTTTCAATTTTACGCTCGTTTAATTTCAATATACAATGTTTTTATTTGATGAAGTTTTTTTTTTTTTTTGGGCATAGAATACAAAGAGTTTTTATTTCTTCTAAGTAACACATGTAATATTTGAACTTGTGTAGTTCTCTTATGAACTAAATTTTTACTTTTTTAAATCACATATTTCAAAAATAATCCGTGAATGAGTAACTTTTGGCCAAATGGGAATGAGTAACTAAACTTGCTTTGCCATTTGCATTTACAATTTGCTGTCGGAATGTGTCCTTTTTTAGTTTGTTCGAATCCAATAAGCCAAACAAGCCCTTTCGAGTCATGATGAGGGGACGACCCTACACATTTACATCTCCGAGTCGCCGGGCATTGCCGTGCCGTGGGGTCTGGATTCTGGTACCTGCGTGGATCTAGCCTTGGAAGCTCAGAGAGAAAGACTTTCGCTTAGGTTTAGTTTAGGCTTCGCTTCGGGATCGAGCAATGGCGATCATAACGGAAGAACACGATCAACAAGAATCTAAACCCCAACAATCACAGAAGCGACCTGCCAACCCCAACAAATCCAAACAACCCGCTAGCTCAAGAACAAATGAACAACAATCTTCTGGAATAAGTCCATTCTCTTTCTGGTTCTACTTTACTCTTTCTGTCTCTCTCATCACTCTCCTTGTACTCTCCATCTCTTCTCTCTCCCCGCAAGATACCAAGAGTTGGTTTCTCAGCCTACCCGTCACTCTCCGCCAACATTATTCAAAAGGCCGCAGCATTAAGGTGCAGACACGTCTTAATCAAGCACCTACTGAAGTTTTCACCGTCGAAGAGGGCCCAATAGCGTCGGAGAACGTAATCATTGTACACGGGTTTGGGCTTAGTTCGTACTCTTATCGCCAACTTAGTAAATCTCTAGGTGGTAGGGGAGTTCGTGTGGTCGCATTAGATCTTCCCGGGAATGGGTTCTCCGACAGATATACGGAAGAGGTTGTGGAGGGGCCTGTGGGGATTTTGGGGAGGTTTAGGTACGTGTACAATGAGATTCAGGAAAAGGGGTTTTTCTGGGCGTTTGATCAAATAGTTGAAACTGGTCAGATTCCATATGAAGAAATACTAGCTCGGATGGCCAAGAGGAAGATCGTCAAGCCTATTGAATTAGGGCCTGAAGAGATAGGCAGAGTGTTAGGGCAAATGATTGATACTATGAGACTGGCTCCTGTTCACTTGGTTCTGCACGATTCTGCCTTGGGATTGAGCGCGAATTGGATTTCAGAGAACTCAGAATTGGTCAGAAGCGTGACATTAATAGATACATCAACGAAAACCTCAGGGGCCTTGCCCTTTTGGGTCCTGGATATTCCAGTGATTAGAGAGATAGTGTTGGGGTCTTCGTTTGTGTATGCGAAGATGGTAAACTTGTGTTGCTCAAAGCAACTTGGAATGGTGGATGCAGATGCTCAAAGGGTACTGTTGAAAGGCAGAGGTGGAAGAAGAGCGGTCGTGGCGATGGGAAAGAATGTGAATGGTAGCTTTGATATTGCAGAATGGGGTGGTTCCGATGGATTGAAGTATATGCCAATGCAAGTGCTTTGGTCTGCTGGATGGTCTCAAGAATGGACAGAAGAAGGAAATCGGATTGCTCAAGCTCTTCCGCGTGCGAGTTTTGTTACACATTCTGGAGGCCGTTGGGCTCAGGTAAGCTCAAACTTTATTGCTCGTCTCATTTTACCTCTGTAGCATCTGCTACCATATCACTTGAACGTTTATTTGAGCTGGTGTGTTTTGCTTTTGCACTGCCAATTTCCGTCGACCCCAGAAATTTGTTTACCATCTTAAATAAGTTCTTTGGTAGAAGTCATCGATCTGGGTTCCACAAAGGAACCGTGAGTGATGGTCTTAAGGTTAATGTTTTAGGGCACCTTAACCTCTGAGATTTGCTGGGTCATTGCAAGCTGCCCCGGTAAAATATTCTCTTGGATCGAATTTAGTTAATATTGAATAAGGCATCGAAAAATTGGAATTGCTTTTGTGGTGGGACGCAATTTGCCTCTATGCTATTTTTTTAGGTTCGGTCCTTACATTTTCCTCCATTTGAACTAGTTCCCTCAAAGCATAACTAATTAAAAAAAACTTAGCTTTAAATATGCCAACCTCTTGCACAGCTGCATCTCTGTGGGGCTTTCAATTAGAGGTTCTGAAAAGCTGTATTTCACTTATCAGATATGAGCTTGTCATGATTAGTCTTCTATTGTCCCTTGTGGGGTTTTTAATGGAATTGCAAATGCATTGAAACTACATGGGTACAAATGAAGTCCTACCAAGAGTTACATCAGATTCAGACTCTGGAAACTTCAATCTTCGCTCGCAATTTTCACTTTTATCTGATTAATTACTAAAGTTTTGTATCTTATGGAATTAGTTATCAAAAAGAGTGAATTGCAGAATTCTATCTGCTTTGAAGACCTACCTGTATTCTTTTTGAGGAAGGATGATCTTGATTCTTCTTAAAATGGGAAGAACAAGTGAAGTTTTTGCACAAGGATTTCAAAATTTCAAGCAATGAAACGGGAACAATCTAGTCTTGCCCTCACATTCTGATTACTCATTTGTGTTTACATACTTATGATCCTGAAACATTTGTTCTTTTCCATTGACTACTGAGTCAAAGCTACTGTTTAATTTGGTGACCTCAGGAGGATGTAGCAGATGAGTTAGCTGATAAAATCTCTCAATTTGTGTCATCCTTACCCAAGACTGTAAGAAAAGTTGAGGAAGAGCCCATCCCAGCACACATTCAGAAGATGTTTGATGAAGCAAAAAGCAGTGACCATGGTCATGATCATGATCACCATCACCATCATCATGGTCATGAACATGGTGGCCATGGAGGTGGCTATATGGACGCATATGGGCTTGGCGGTGGTTGGTGAAAATTGATTAATAGATAGTGTTTTTTCTGGTATTATACGTTATAGATGCTGGGGTCTGGCCCGTACCATATTGATCTTATTTGCAGCTTCATGTCGTGTGCTTTGTTTTTTGAGTGTTTGACCCTGTTACGAACTCTGAAATAGTGACCATGACCGTGATGAGGCCATTTCTTTTTGTTATGTTCTTGGACTGAAATATTTTGGCACAATTTTTGTAACTTGTTTGGTTAGTTGATATTTCCTACACGGGTTGACTGTGAGACCTAGCCTGTCTTTAGTTGGATTTAGAGGATACGTGTGCGGAGTGGAGAAATTTGGCACGGTGAACTTAAATGATGTTAATGAGAATATTTCTTCTCTGCATTTCTTTCTTCATATTTGGTAGCACTTGTATACTTTAGAGTCCATGTTATATGCACATATTTTATATGTTTGTTATGTGCTCATACCTCTAATTTTTATTTATTTAGATTTAAATTATATCTTTAACTTTTTGACATGTTTTTTGTCTTCGATGATCTTAAATTAATTAGTTTATGATATTAGTGTTACGATAAATATTTCGAATGCAAAATTGGAAACTAATTAATTTGAGATCTTGGGTCTGAAAAAAACATGTCGAAAAAGTAATATATAATTTAAATTTAAATAAATACAATTGATAAAAAAATTTAAAAACATATGCTCATACATAATAAGCACATAAGATATGTTCATATAATGTAGATTCTATATTAGTATTGTTTTCTCTTTCCCCAACTTTTTCTATCAGCTATAGACATCTCCTTCCGGCTTGGGCCCTTGGTAACTAAAATTGGACATGGAAATGTTCTAAAATTTTAACTCCTTGTCTAAGGATGTTTTTTATTTGAAGGGAGGAAGAAAAGTCAGATTTGTTTATAAATTATGTAACTTTTTGCATTATTTTCTATACAAGCATTTTATATTATGATTATATCTGACTTTTCACATTAAAGATACTAAAAAGGGGGAAACTTCCCTCAAATCAAACATACCTTTAATTATTCCAATTGTCTTAGTACATACATATATATATATATATTTTTTTTTTTTGATATTACATACATATATAAATATGTCTCTATACATAAACAGACAGTATGTGTATGGATATATTCCGTGGCCCGCGACACCGGTTTGTATACTATATTTTAATATCATGCTTTTGAAAATTATGTTTTGATTATATTTCATATAAAAATACAAATTCTAAAAATTGTAGGAAATAGTATGGAGTTAGAGGTTAATGAATGATTAATTGGGATTTGTTTTGTTGATGTAACTTGGGAGATACACAGTGGCTTTGTATGAGTATAATATATTCTTTATATAACCTAACAAAATCTGATTTTGTATGCCATATATTATTGTAAAAGACTCTGCTGTTTTTTTCAAATTTTAAAAAAAAACAGAAGGAAAAAAATAAACTTGAACATTCTTCTACTCTCTATGCATGAGGCGTGAAAATAAGAACGATGCACAAATGAGTTTGAATATATATATGTTGAAGTTATGAAGAATCAAACTATTTAATATTCTTTTGTATGGTATTTTTGGATCTTTTTATAATTTTAATCTTAATTTTAATCTTATAATTATCATAATATGTATGTATTATTTAATTGAAAAAGATTCACATCATTTTTAACCATTTTCCATTTAAACTTGTTTTTCAAAATAATCATATAAACAAGTTTTTAAAAAGTCACTTGTGTTATTGACAATCCAAATATAAATCATATTATACACACCTTTACCCAATATTAAGTTTACATAATTAAATTATAAAATGGTTAGGATCATTTGTAGACATTCTAAAATTATTTATTCACGTAAATTGAGCTGATATGACATACTTAGCTGTAAATCACTCTCGAAAAAGGCACTTGCGTCAATCCGCAGTCCAAACCAACCGAACACGATAATGAAGATGTCATAAATAAGCTGAGAGCTGAGAGTGAAATGGTGATATCCACTAGTCCAACCAACCGAGCTGTGAGTGAAATAGTGATATCCACCAGTCCAACCAACCGGTGAACAGGGTTGGTGGAAAAAGGACTTCATTTTGAGGCAATGGGTTGCTGTTGCGACGAAGACGACGGCGACATCCTCAAACATCTCATGAATTCCAATTTCCCCTCATCCTCCGTTGAATCCCCACGCCCTTCTCTCCCCTCCTTTTCCTCTTCCGCTGTCATTTCCCCTCTCAATTCTCATTTCTCTGCCCTAGCCTGCAGGGACACTCTCCGGCTCATCTTTCTCAAACTTCCCATCCCTGACCTGGCTCGCGCCAGCTGCGTTTCCCGACTCTGGAACTCCGTTGCCTCGGAAAGGGATATTGTGACTCGGGCCTTTCTTGCTCCTTGGAATTTGAAGGATATAGTTGGCACTCCACTCTCTGGAAGCTTCTGGAGGGACAATGGTTTTGGAAAGTTTGCCCTCTCCCATCGGATTGGCCGTGGGGATAGTGTTGCCAGCCTTGCCGTCAAATACTCGGTTCAGGTACGTCTGATTTGTGATTGCGCCGTGATGGATTTTTTCAGTGGAGAAACTCTATTGATTTGGGTAGATGTTGCAAATCATAATAGGATATTTCAATATTCGGTCTAGAAGGAATGAGAAGCAAATAATTTACAAATTCTTTGAAAGTGTGCGTTTTCATCAAAAGAATTCAGGATAGATTTGCTTGGCAAAGCTTCTACTATGAGTCCATGACTACTAGATTTGTCTTTGTTGGTGTCGCTCTGACACATAATCTTGTTACAGTCTCGATAGCATGCATATATGATCCTGTTTTAGGAGAATGAGGAATAGAGTTTTGTCGTATCATTTATTCTCAGACCAGTGAGAAATTGATAATCAAAGTCCCACGTCATTAACATATGTAATATCACATGAGTAGAATGCATTCAATGGTATGGTTTTATGCTTCCTGTTCACTTATCAATCAAAATGGGACGTGGCCCGTACTAGAGTGTACAGATATTTCAAGATTCTGTTCTAACTAGTGTCTTGTGAACTACAGTCTCTTTTGCTCCATTATATTCTGTTTCTTCCTGGTTAAAGACTTGCCAAAGTATTGAAATCGCTTTGCATTGACCTTATGAGAATTTCATGTTTTGACAGGTTATGGACATAAAACGTCTGAACAACATGATGAGTGATCATGGTATATACTCAAGGGAAAGGTTGTTGATTCCCGTAAACAATCCTGATATTCTTATAAACAGGACATGCTATATTGAGCTGGATGTGTGCGCAAAAAGAGAAGTAGCAGTGTTGTATCCAGATGACGTGCCAGACAGAAGACCAAGCTATTTATCTAATAGAATGTCCTCAGAGGGCAATAAAAGAATAATTAATTCCTTAAGGAGAAGCATGCAAGTTGATGATGAAACTGCAAAATACTACTGGTATCTTTCAAATGGTAATCCTCGAGCCGCTCTTTCTGATTTTACAGAGGACCTTCAATGGGAGAGGCAGGTAGGTCTTTCCTAGTTGTTGGAAAGCATAATGAAAGGCTGGATATCTAGCAAGGGCTGGCTTTGATTGTTCTCCCAGTAAATTAATGAGCTTGCTCTCATCATACCATTCTCTTCTTAATTCAACTTTTCAAAGACGGGTATAATTCAGTTGGTCCAAACATTCTTACCAATCGAAATGTTTCCATTACTATGCTAGCTGCCCCGTGAATAAATAGGAGCTCAAGTCTGTGTTTACTCATGACCTGATCTGATCTTGTGTAAGTGATATTTTCTCCAAAGATGGCCTGATTATCACATTCCTGGAATTTGCCGGGCGTCGTCTTTGAGAAGTACTCTTGGGCAAGGTGCAAGTCATGAGGTCCAAGTCATGTGGCTCTCCTATGTTTGATATGAGGAAATTTGCTTAATAGAAGAATAGTCTTTTACTGGGTGAAAATTTTTAGATAGGTAAATTGGGAGGCCAGTATTGATGGAAAGAAAATACAGCCTAACAAAGTAGGCCTGCATTGTAAATCAACTGCGATGTGCCATGCTCTATTTGTGCTATTCGTGCTTGTTTGAAATAGTAATTGGAGTGTTCAAAAATAATTTTTCAATTATGATTTACAAAATAAAATGGAAGTATGTGATATGAGTGTTGTCTTGATTTATATGCATAAGCACTTTTAAGACTCTCAATTGCTCAACCAAAAAATATGGGATGCACGAAGTGGCTCCATTGTAACCGTTCCCTTGATACTCTTTCCAATCCTTAGTGTGTGGGAACACTTGTAAAACCATGGTTTTGGTTTTGGCCTAAAACGTAGTTTTAAAAGTAATAGTCAAACACCCCTTCAAAACTGGATCATTTTTAACCCTCAAAACGGTTTGAGTTAAACTACTCAAATACCCATCAAATTCCTAAAACCTCGGTTTATTTAAAACCATTTTTTTTTTCTTCTTTTTCTTCTTCTTCTTCGGAACTATTCTTCAAAAGCTAATACAACCACAGATAGAAGTGTTTGTTTTGATTTTAACCTTTTTTTTTTCTAAATTTTTAATTGTTTTTTTCTATACTCTTCTTATTAACTGTATGTATTAATGAGTTTTTTTTTATTAATGAAGTAGTTTTAATAAAATGATTAAAATGGTAGGAAAAAATACATATTTGTTTATAAGTAACTAGATGAATTAACTTTTTTTTTTTTTTCAAATTCTTACAAATTAATTATTTAGTTTGTATATTTAGAACCGAATGAGTATTAATATATTATCCTCTGGGAGTTGATCGCTAATGGGGACGAATCCATTCGTGCATGTAGATTTGCTTCACACACAAAGTGCTTTCAAAAAGTAAAAAAAATTTATATTCTATTCTCAGTTCTCACCTTCCGGGAGATATCTTCATACTTCCTCTAGTCTTTATTATAAGGTACCAACTAACAAGTTTATTTAGTTCTTTTTATAAGGTACGTACTGATTCTGAATAAGCATTAATTATTATTTTTTTCCATATCTACCCACAATTAATTAATAAGGGTAGTTGATGAGAGTAATAATTAATATGATATTAGAGTTTAAGACAATTAGTAGGGATAATATTGGAAATTACTTAAATCCTAAGACAACTTTATTGATTTTAGGTACTTTTATTAATTTGTGAGAAAATTTAGTTGGTGCCTTATAATAAAGACCAGATGGAGTATCATATAGGGCTAGCTAGAGCCATATCTTCAGTTTATAACTTTTAGTTGTCCAACAAAGCAATGTCGGAAGCATTGTAAATCAAATGCAATGTGCCATGCTCCATTCGTGCTCGTTTGAAATAGTAATTGAAGTGTTAAAAATAATTATTCAATCATGATTTACGGAATATACGGGAAGCATGTGATAAGAGTTTTATCTTGACTTATATGCATAATCACTTATAAGTCTTTCAATGGCTCAACCAAAATATATGGGATGCATGAGGTGGCTCCATCGTAACAGGAAGGATGCAGTGAGTCAATTCTCTGAGTACTCTTTCCAATCGTTAGTGTGTGTGAGAACACTTATAAAACTATGGTTTTGGCCCAAACTAAAGTCGCCAAATCAAAACTCAAATTAGTCTTTGACCCTTAAAATTATGGTTTGAATTAAACTACTCAAACTCTTAAAACCACAGTTTATTGAAAATCTTTTTTTCCACTTTTTCTTTTAAAGCTATTCTCCAAAAGCTAATATAAACATAACCTATATTAAAGTTAACAAAAGTGTTTGTTTTGATTTCGACCTGTTTTGTTTCTAAATTTATAATTTTTTTTCTAAACTCTTCTTGTTAATTGTATGTATTAATGGGTTTTTATTATTATTATTAATGGGGTATAGATTTAAAAACAAATGATTAAAATGGTAGAAAAAATACATATTTGTTTATAAATAAGTAGCTAAATTATTATTATTTTTCAAATTCTTACAAATTAATTATTTAGTTTGTACATTTAGAACCGATTGAGTATTAATATATTATCCTTTGGGATTTGATCGCTGATGGGGACGAATCCATTCGTGCATGTAGATTTGCTTCACACACAAAGTGCTTTCCAAAAGTAACAATTTGTTTATATTCTATTCTTGGCTCTCACCTTCCAGGAGATATCTTCATATATCTTTATCTTATAGGCATTCTTGTTAAACTCACGAGTTGACTCTCCGAGTTTACCGTTTTTACGTTTCAACCTTATAAAAACGAGTCAAGTTAGTAGTAAACTCGTGGTAGTCATAAACTCGGTTAAACTTACGAGTTTATACACTGAGTTTACCGTTTTTACATTTTTAACTCACAAAACCGTATTAACTTACTCTTCAATTCATGTTAACTTTTTTGATTTGATCATGCTCAACAACTCTATATAGAAATTTTGTAAAAATTTCTTTATTAAATATGATAAATGATAAATGTTGATGGATTTAATTTCAATTATTTAGATTTAAAATATATTTAAATCAAATTATTGTCATTTTTATATTCTAATTATTTAATTATACACTAGTAATATCTATTTAATAATAAAAGTAAACTCTTACGAGTTTACGGTACAGTTACGATATGAGTTTACGCCACTATCATAATTATGTTTAAACTGCGAGTTTAAACTCTTTCGCTTTATAAATAGCAGGAGCCACATCTTCAGTTTATAACTTTTACTTGTCCAACAATAATTATAATAATAATTAATATAATAATTGTGAGTAGTTGAACACAATAATTATAATAATGGTGTTATCAAAATATATATATATTTATAATAATGGCGGGTGTAGCTGGTTACAAAGGGGCCTGGAGATGCGTGTAGTGTGGACACATTATTTTTCGATTGTCCTTTTAACATTACTATTATTTTCAATTGGCAAAGCTGTGAATAATGATGAATAGAATACAATCGTTTTCACACGCACAGCAACTCAGACTCGCATCGCAGACGACGTACGTTGCTCTGACTTGACTTGGTCTCGTTTACTTGATTCATTCTTAGTCATCACTCACTAATCAATTCCTTCCACTTTAAGCCACCTATTTGAACTTATTCTTTAATCCCTAATTCTGATTCTAATTCTCTGCTTTATCTTTTCTTTTGTTTTATTCTATGGATGCTTTTCTATATTCTTCTTGTTTTATTAAGTGCTTCTTTAATTTTTCACCCGCTAATTGAGTTCCCATTCATAACAGGTGTAATAATGTGAACATTTTAGAATGTCAATTCACTCGACAATTCCTTATTCTTTCGAGGAAAAAATGATTCTATTCTACAAGCAATATTCCAACGCCTTTTTACCGAGCATTCTTGTAATTTACTTTCCACTTCACAGTGTAGATGCTTGATATTGAACTGTTGAAAAGGCTCGCGTTGATGATGACATTACATGTATACATACCATACATCTGCGCAAATGGTTTTGTTTTGTTCTATTTGATACCATCTCAATCAGGTCCCCCACAATCATTAATTTTGTGTTCATAGATATTTCCAAGTTTTGCAAGTTGATATTATATTAACTCATTCTTTTTTAAATGTTATCAAACCATTAGCAGCATTTGAATTACAAATTTTATTTGAAAGGGTACCCAACCCATTTCACACGATGCAACTGCTGTTGGTGATCATCTCTCAATTTTAAATAATGTCATACAACCTGACCCAAAAAAATCGTCGATGTGAAAGAATAATAGGTATACTAGAATAAATTTAATATGCAACGGTGGTAAGAAATTTAACTATTCATGAATAAAAAACTAGATCGGACCTTCAAAACACCAATCAAAACGAACACACGTCTGATTTTTATCAAAATTCATATTTATATGGCAGACCAAACTCAACTTAGAAGAAAGTAACTTTAAGTGAGGGAGACGGCAAATAAAAACGAAATCAGTCAAAGTGGTTTTCCCGCGGATAAATCCTTGTAGTGAAAGAAATCAACCTAATTGGAAATTTCATTTGATTCAGTGGAATGCTATCAAATGAAAGGAAAGAGTCAATGAATTCTGAAGAAAATTTGCTTGCCACGCACAAATGGGAATCTTGAGCCCAGTCTTTAAAAAGACACCATATACTCAAATAAATAACCAATCTGGGATCCGAGCATAGTAGTACTCCCTCTAGTTTCTAGTATGTTCTATTGTGACTAGGCAAAATGAAAGGATGAATGCTGTGTCTCCTATTCGTATACAAATGTTATATATATATATAAGATAAGAGATAGCCTCAATAGTAATGATTTCATAATGACTATTAATGGAGATTATCTCTAATTCCTACAAATCGGGGATTCCCTATAAATCTAATAATGGCTATTAATGAAGATTATCCCTAATCCCTATAAATCAGGGATTCCTATAAATCTAATAATGACTATTAATGAAGATTATCTCTAATCCCTACAAATTAGGGATTCCTATAAATCAAGATACAATTTGCTATGTAATCCTTGTTAATGTTCATAATCATCATCCAATTACATTATACTCCTCCAGTTTTAAATTTCGGATAAATTTTATAATATAAAAAATTATATTATAAACTTTATTCATCGTGGGAGTATTTTACACCAATGCAATTCTCTCACCAGGTGTTCAACTGGACCGGTTATTTATTTGGATATTACTCAGTCGTGCTTCAGGCTTCTAGAATATAGACTTTTGAGGTGCCACTGTGAAAGCCGATAGAACAAATAATTCACGGACTAGAGACAAGATGTACGATGAAGTCATAGACATATTGAAAAATGTTTAAGAATTAAATCAGTGCCAATTGGGGTTAAAATATACATATATCAGCTGACAAAATTGCAAATTGAGGAGAGAAACACGTGGATAAAGAAATTGTCTCAAGGAGTTGCCGTCACGTGCATTGAATGTGAGGCAGAGTCTATAAGAACACAAATAAATATATATATGACAGAAATTAAATAACATTTATTAGTGGGAAAACCCTTAATTTAAGTATAAAAAACCCGGGTCATCTCAACAAAAGAAATCGTATTTACAATAACATACAAGAGAGTCTCAATTAAATGCACAAATGTGCAATCGCTTAACCAAACAATTGAAACACAAAATTACAATGGAGAATACAAAAGCCAAAAATGCCCACAAAAAAAAAAAAAAAAAAAAAAAAAACTCAAAGTGAACTCAATATCTCTTACACGAGGTCACGTATCAACAATCCAACCGTACGGAATGATGCATTATGAGCTGTGAGCCTCCTATCTAAATTTCATTCCGACCAACAGTTAATGAACACGCAAACTTTAGTTTACCAAAACTGCCTTATTTTTTTTTGGTCAAAAGGACCAAAACTGCCTTATGAATCTGCGTGTTTTCTCTCTCTCACACATGGCTGCACTTTTTTCTAAATTAGACCTCTCTCGCCAGACCATATTTTGCCCCTTTCCACATAAGTCAGTGAGACGTAATGAGCCTCAAATCTAAAAACTTTAAGGGCTTATTTGATATAAGAGATTTGGAAGGGAAGGAGAATTTTTATAAATTAGATTTTAAGAAATTAGAGACATGAGGTTGAAATTTTTTAATTAATTTTGTTTACTATTTTATTTTTATTAAATTGTATAACCTTAATTTTCTAATTTTTTAAAATTAACTCATAAAATATTCCTTCCTTTTCTTCTTCTTTCCTTTTTTAATTTTTTTTTTTTTTTAATTTTTTTTTCACGGGAAATACCACGCAGGACCTCATTCACTTCCAGGAAAAAGAGACGAAAGACCCAATATTGAGATCCACAGTGGCTGGACAAGTGGAGTCTTCCTATTGGCAGTTGTCAATTTATCCCTTTCACCTCGCTATAAATACACTCATAGCTAAGTCCCTTCATCACAGAGTCCCTGCTAATTCCCGCTGCTAATTAAGTGCTTCTCCTTTTCTTTAGAAACTTTTCGTTGTCCGATACGTAGCTGTTCTCCGAAGAAAGAGATGCTTCATAGCATTCTCAACGCTCTCAACGGCAACTCCGACGCCGACGGCAACGGCCACCGTCCTACCATCAAAGGGACGGTGGTGTTGATGAAGAAGAATGTGTTGGACTTGAACGACTTGGGTGCCTCCGTCGTGGATCGTCTTCATGAGTTAGTGGGTGACAAGGTTTCTCTGCAGTTGATTAGTTCCGACAACGTTGACCCTGGTCAGTTCACCTACCTCTCTCTCTCTCTCTCTCTCTGTTTCAGTGTCTCTGATGGTTTGTTGAAGGAGCTTAATTCGCCTTTGGTGGAAGAAACCAAAATCAAGAGATAAACACACAAGCGGATAGAATTAGACGCTAATATAATGAATCTTGACTTTTAATTTAATATTGTTTTGTTGCTCAGCTTTCTTCCTTGCTAACTCGATCTCGGCGCTCTCGAAGCACAGCGTCCTGTTTTATTTCTTCCATCCATGTATTCTGAACCACTCGTCTGGACTCGGGGATTTTTCATGCTATAATTAAATTGATAGACAAATAAATTATTTTAAAGAATTGTGGAGCGTGGGTGTTTTATCTGTATTATGGTATGGGAGAACAATTATTCCTCGTACTAGTGTTTAATAGCTCGTCTTATCTGTATTTTAAAGGCGGCTAGCAACTTTGATCAGAGTGGTTTATGTTGACTGTTTAATTTTGTTGTTGAAGTCAATTTCTGTGGCATTGATATAAAAACATCCCCTCTCGAGTTTTCATTAGTTTATCTGCCATAATTTTCTTGCTTATCCTTCACTCTACAAAATTATATGCAAGTTTCTTTTTATGTTCGAGGGGAGGGAAGCCTCAAAGTCAGATATGTAAGATGTTTACGGGGGGAAATGATGTAAAAAATTATATAATTTATAGGCATATTTGACTTTTTATTGAAGGAAAACTCTCCTCTCATTCCCTTACCTCAATCCACCTCAAATTTGTTTGGTTCAAGGGGAGGGAGAAGATATAAATTTTTTTCCTTATTTTTATTAAATAGTCTATGAAAATTTTTAATATTCTAAAAGTACATTTTTAATAAAAAAAATATTCTTTTGGTAAATGACAATTTGGTTAATATTTCTGAGGGATTCATTCCATTTCATTCTCCACCCTCAAACCAAACACACCCTTAAACTTTTGTCAGCAAAGGGCCAAATCATCCTGCGGTGAGCTGATGTTATTATTTTCAATAAAGTTTTTGCGGCCTGTGTATAATAAAAAATGAAAAGCTCACAACCTACTGAAACACAAGGCACGTGCATCGGTTCCAAGCCATGATGCGAATCTGGGCCATGCACGAAAGAAAGTAAAACCATTAATTTCCTGATAGGAAATGAGAAAGGAAAGGAAAAAATGTGATTTTGTTTTGTTTTGTTTTTTATTTTTATTTTTACCAAGTTCGATAAAACATAGCTAGGTCGGAAATAATAAGAGGGGCATGGGGATTTCTTCGGTCTGTCGGTTATCGCGAAATCGCACCTACCTGGTTTCACACCCAGTAATTTTCTCCACTTTCAACAGTCCACTTTCCAACTCTAGTTCTTATCTTTCATTCTAATTCACGTGTTTTTTTTTGTCAAACCATCACGCCACCTGTATCGGTAATGATTTTACTTGTAACCATAATGTACGACAATTTGATCTGATTTGATGCCCCTGTCTGATTGCGTATGATAGTGTTGCGCCGTCTCATTATCCTGTTGCGAAATCCAGGTCAGGATCCACTATCTAGCGCGTGACTTCTACTCTCTCAACTCCGAGTCCATGTCCATGGGGCTGTCCATTTTAATTCTTGGAATCACGAATAAAAAATTATCCATATATTTACATTAATTACTTACCTTCCGAACTTAATAAACTGCAGGAAATGGGTTGAAAGGGAAGCTTGGGACGCCGGCATATCTGGAAGATTGGGTTACAACAATCACACCCTTGACGGCGGACGAGGTTGCATTTAAGGTTACATTTGAGTGGGATAAAGAGATAGGAACTCCAGGAGCATTTTTAATAAGGAATAATCATCCTAGTGAGTTCTTTCTCAGAAATCTGACTCTTGAAAATGTTCCTGGTCATGGTGTTACCCACTTTGTTTGCAACTCTTGGGTCTACAATGCTGATAAATACAAAACGGACCGCATTTTCTTTGCCAACAAGGTACATTAAATTAACTATTAGTAAAGTTCATCTCAAGAAGGAGCTTTTGAACAGTATGCTTATTGCTAATGTGTTGCAGACATTCCTTCCAAGTGACACACCACAGGCTCTACTCAAATACAGAGAAGAAGAATTGAATAATCTGAGAGGAGATGGACAAGGGGAGCTTAAAGAATGGGATAGAGTTTATGATTATGCACTTTATAATGATTTGTGCAACCCAGATAAGCCTCAGCTTGTTCGTCCTATTCTGGGAGGGTCTAGCCAATATCCCTACCCTCGAAGGGGTAGAACTGGCAGACCGCCTAAAAAGTCAGGTTAGCCTCTTAAACTGCCAATTAAAACCAAAGTTATCTTCTTTGACTAATTCATGTGGTAATTTTGATTTAATTTTTGTTATATCTTGGCAGATCGTAATGTTGAGACTAGGCTGAGCCTTCCATTGAGTTTCAATATCTATGTTCCAAGGGATGAAAGATTCAGTCATGTGAAAATGTCGGATGCTCTTGGCTATGCACTAAAGCTCATTGTTCAAGTTCTGAAACCTGAACTGGAATCTCTTTTTGACAAAACTCCCAATGAGTTTGATAGCTTTCAAGATGTACTTAAACTTTATGAAGGTGGGATTGAGCTGCCTGAAGGTATATTTAAGGATATTAGGGATAGCATTCCGGCAGAATTAATCAAGGAAATTTTCCGAACTGATGGTGAAAAGTTCCTCAAATTTCCAACACCTCAAGTGATTAAAGGTGTTGTACATAACCCCCTGGTTTACTTTACATGTTACATATTTTTGTGAACCATTCTTGTTTGATATTTTAACGTTCTTAATAATTTGGAGCAGAGGATAAGTCTGCATGGAGGACTGACGAAGAATTTGCAAGAGAGATGCTAGCTGGTGTAAATCCTGTCATAATTCGCTGTCTCCAGGTACGCTTAAATGCTATTACTAATTTGAATTTAGATTAGAGAAGAATACATGATCTTTGTCCAAATGTAAGATTTGTCTAATAGGCTCAAATGGAGAGTTCTATATGTTTTCCCCCGCACAATAATCCTAAATTATTTGCAGGAATTTCCACCAGCTAGCAAACTAGATCCTAAAGTTTATGGTGATCAAACAAGCAAGATAGCCAAAGGGCAAATAGAGTCAAACTTGGATGGGCTCACTGTAGATGAGGTAACGTTTCAAGGATGTCATGATCTTGTGTTTCAAAATCAGTTGACAAGAAATATCTTGTCAAAACTTCGTTTTATAGTCAGAATGAATTTTTTAGTATATGATGTTCTGAGTCATGTTATTAATTTGTTTTTGGTTGTCTAGGCCATCAGCAAAAGGAAGTTATTCATATTAGATCACCATGATACGTTAATGCCATACTTGAGGAGGATAAACTCCACTTCGACAAAGGCTTATGCGAGCAGGACAGTTCTATTCTTGCAAAATGATGGAACTTTAAAGCCATTAGCCATTGAATTGAGTTTGCCACATCCTGAGGGAGATCAATTTGGTGCCATAAGTGAAGTCTACTTTCCTGCCAAACAAGGCGTTGAAAGTTCCATCTGGGAATTAGCTAAAGCTTATGTATTAGTAGTTGACTCAGGCTTTCATCAGCTTATCAGCCACTGGTATATAACTCTATTGAATAAACCAAACTCGTATACTCTGTTTCACTTGTTTTTAAAAACCAACTTTTTGACACTTTTACGTGTGTCACAGGTTGCATACTCATGCGGCAATTGAGCCATTTATTATCGCAACAAACAGGCAGCTCAGTGTGCTTCATCCTATTCACAAACTATTGCACCCTCACTTTCGTGATACCATGAATATAAATGCACTTGCGCGGCAGATCCTCATCAACGCAGGAGGAGCTTTGGAGTTAACAGTTTTTCCTGCCAAGTACTGTATGGAGTTGTCATCTTTCATGTATAAAGATTGGGTTTTCCCTGAGCAAGCACTTCCTGCTGACCTTGTCAAGAGGTAAATTTCACTAGCACATGACTATAGTAAAAAATCTGTTTATTTAAGCTATTAAGGCACGAAGTGTTCTTTGCCTTCTACTTTTTTATTATGAGAAAGCATAAATGAACTGACTTAGATGATATCATATTGGAATAAGAGTGATAGAACTTCTGGTTTTAATGAGTTGCTGTCTGCTTCTTTCAGAGGAATGGCAGTTGAGGATCCATCTTCCCCAAATGGCCTTCGGCTATTGATTGAGGATTACCCTTATGCTGTTGATGGACTAGAGATTTGGTTTGCTATCAAGGCATGGGTCCGAGACTATTGTTCCTATTACTACAAGACAGATGAAGTGGTCAGGCAAGACTCTGAACTACAAGCTTGGTGGAAGGAATTGAGAGAGGAAGGCCACGGTGACAAGAAAAATGAGCCTTGGTGGCCTAAGATGCAGACTTGCGAAGAGCTGATAGAATCATGCACTATTATTATATGGATTGCCTCAGCTCTTCATGCTGCAATAAACTTTGGACAGTACCCTTTTGGAGGATACCCTCTTAATCGCCCTTCTATAAGCCGACGATTTATGCCTAAGAAGGGAAGTCCAGAATATGATGAGCTCGTGGCAAATCCTGAAAAGGGTTTCTTGAAAACAATTACATCACAGTTGCAGACTGTTCTTGGAATTTCTCTTATAGAAGTATTGTCTAGGCATACTTCGGATGAGGTCTACCTTGGACAGAGAGACACTCCTGATTGGACATCTGATGCTGATCCGTTGGAAGACTTTGAGAAGTTTGGAAAGAGACTGAGAGAAATTGAAGGAGGAATCATGAAGAGGAATAGCGATGAGACTCTTAAAAACAGAGCTGGGCCAGTAAAGATGCCATATACTTTACTTTATCCTTCCAGTGAGGGTGGACTTACTGGCATGGGAATTCCCAACAGTGTCTCTATTTGATTTGAATGGGCCGTCGAGCCTCATCTATAGTCATACTTGAATTCTCTGATTTAGTCTCCGGGTAATTGTTCTTTTATGTTTAGTCTCAGTTCTCTTTCTTTCTGAAAAGCTGTCTCATTCTAAAAGATGGACATGGAGTTTGTTGGCTCTGCATGTGTTCCTATCCTATAATGTTGATAGAAATAAATTGCCATTTTCTGCTATGAAATCAATATCGCCGAGAAAAAGAAGAATTCAGCTGGGTGTAATGTCAAGGTTGTGACTAGAACATCCTCTATGAGGTGCCCAATGATCATGAACTAGAATCAAAATGATACACTTATTCAACCTCACTCTAGTTAATTGATGAAATATTTGAGGTTATATTGCTTCTGCTAATAATTAAACAGAAAGGACACAGCCAAAGCTCACCTGAGTTCGTGAAGCTAATTCGAAACTGAAAGGCGGGCGCATTTTGATTCTGAAAATACAAAATAGTCGCCAAACAGAATTGACAACAGGACAAAATCAACGCACCTTTTCTTGGTTCGATTATCTCAGTATCTGACCATCTCAAAATCTTATACAACTATTTGCAATTTTTTTTCCTGATTCGGTTGTCCAGAGAGCTGAACAGTTGAGACGGGATTTTTTCCCTTATAAACACGAGCATGGACTCTCCCACGCAATGCGCGCGGGATGAACTAGTTTAAATATAATCAATATTTCTAATATAGGGTTAAATGCCTAATTTGTTCCGGAAGTTTTGATAAGGGGCACTCGGACCCGAAAGTTTTTTGATCAAATTTGCCCGAAAGTATGAAAAAGGTAGCAAATTTGCCTCTCCGTTAATTTTAATCTTGTTATGTTTAATCTGAGTGTACACGTGGCATGCCACCTCATCAATCCAATAAGAGTTAAGTATCATTTTTGCTCCAGAAGTTTTCACTGAGAACAAGTTTGCTCCGGAAATTTTCACTAAGGAGCAATTTTACCCCGAAAGTTTACAAAACGTATCAATTTTGCCATTCTTTCCCACATATTAAATTTGACTATTAAATCAGTCAAAAACCACACATGTCATAGTCATACCTTGAAAAGTTCGAACTTGGAGTTAGAGAAAGAGATCCTTGAGATGTTGAGCTCAAGGTAGCCAGAATTTGTGAAGTCGAACTGGTCACAAGAAGCATCACTTATGATCTAAGCAGATGATTAGTCTATACAAACGTAAATATTATTACTATTGATTTGTTTTACTAAACCAATTTTTGGAACAATTCATTTCTCGTTTTGCGTTTCATTTGCTTAGATCATAAGTGATGCTTCCTCTGGGTTTTACGACAGACCTTTTAGTCCCTGTGACCAGTTCGGCTTCACAAATTCTGACCGTCTTGAGCTCAACATCTCAAGGATCTCCTACTCGACTCCAAGTTCGACCTTTTCAAGGCATGACATGTGTGGTCTTTGACTGATTTAATAGTCAAATTTAATATTATGAGAAAGAAGGGCAAAAAATTGCTACTTTTGTAAATTTCAATGGCAAAATTGCTGCTTAGTGAAACCTTCCAGGGCAAAATAGCTCCTCGGTGAAAACTTCGAGGGCAAAAATGATACTTAACTCTTATTCGGGTTGATGAGGTGGCATGCCACGTGTACACTCAGTCAAACTTAACGGTCAAAATTAACGAATGGGCAAATTTGCTACATTTTTCATACTTCCAAAGTAAATTTGATACCAAAAAAATTTCGGGTGCTAGGTGCTCCCTTATCAAAACTTCCACGACAAATTAGGTATTTAACCCTCTAATATATCGTTCCATCCACATAAATTGTTTGCAATACATGTAAGATTAATATTAAATGTCATGAAAGTGACACCTACATCGCAAAAAACATCTTCAATAAAATGAGACAATATGAACCAACACATACTTACCGCTTATCTCTAATAAAAAATATTCACTCTAGTTCTAAATATAAGATAAAATTTATTCTATATTTAGGATCGAATGTGGTACTGTAATTACAAGGGAAAATGATAAATAAATACCATATGAATTTGCAAAACTCCCAGAAGTCTTCCGGATTTGTAAAATGACTAAGAAATACCAAGGACATATGAGGGATATGTAAATTCAGACAAAAAGACCATACGCCCCTTAAGTAATAAACATTAATCTCTCCCTCTCTTCTTCTTCTTCGACTGAAAAAAAAAAAAAAAAAATAGAGCGTAAGAACTTCAACTCAAAAATCATCCGATAAGAATAAATTAATAGCGGCGGTCGATGGTAACATTCTCTGAGTTGGGGATAAATCGAAAAATGTGGTTGAATTAAGAACTTCTAGAACTTTCCGAGCTATGGATTTCTGAAAATTTCATCTCAGTTCAATCCCTTCGACTAATAGAAGTATGGGTATATCCAAGTGGTTCCAAGACAAAGTAATTGATCCTCTGCTTCTCATTCTTTGCAAGTAGTTTTCTTTCCCTTCTTGTAATTCATAGTTCTCACGTTTCAACATTCAAGAGTATGCCCAATTTGAGTGACACAAATGTCTGTGAGAGAATCTCAAAACTATGAAAACACATTTGGGTTTTTGTAATCGTGTTGGGTTACTATGCTACTATGATCTTTTTCAGATTTTCAGTATCTCTTCAATGGTTTGGCTTTGGGGCGAACGAGGCTGGCCATTGGCTTGCCTCTGTTACCTTGTAGGGTATGGGCAACGCCTTCATTCTTGTAGGCAGGGATTTTGATCCAAAAACCTCTCCTTTGGTAGTTGGTTTGGGGTGATGGAGTTCCAAGATCTCTCTGATTTGTTGTTATGTAGTTCTTTTCCTAATCTCTTGGCTCTCTGGTTGATGAAGACTTCAAGTTTAGTTGGTTAGTAACTTAGTATAGGCACCAATTCTTCTGCTCTGTTTTTTTTCCCCAACATTGTTATTATCAATGTCAAAAGCAACAAAAAATTATAAAATGAACAGTGACATTAGAAGTAAGCTCACGCAACCCAAAAAAATTCACATCAAGACACAGCCTTATATTAGGGGTTCACATTAGGTGCACATACTTATGTGCTTGTCCCTCTAAGGATGAGCACATTTTATTTTCATTTTATTTTAATTTTTTTATATAATATATTTATTTAGATTTAAATTATATATGGCTTTCTCGAATTTTTTTACACCCACTATCTTAAATTAATTAATTTTCAATCCCGCCTTCTTCGAATTGTCTCCCGTAATACACCAAATGTCATAAAAATTAATTAATTTGAGATACGATCCAAAAAAATTCCAGAAAATATCATATAATTTAAATCTAAATAAATATAATATATAAAAAAATATAAAAAAAATGTGCTCATCTCTTTAATAGAAAGATGAAGCGTGTAAGAAGCATGTAAGGACAAAGACCTTATTTGCTCCCCTTATATTAGCCGTGTTAAGGTGAACGGTGACATTAGAGAGGAGCCACAATTAAAAATGACCTGACTTGACTCAACTCTATAATGAAAAAGTATACTGTTTCTTATTTCTTCGGTTAACTTTCAAAAAAAAAAGGTTAACTAAAAAAGGTCATAGCAGTAAGAAAGGAAAGGCCAACCTCAATTTATTAAAAAATAAATAAATAATATCCAAGGGTGGTGCTTCGAGCCTCTCTTGTGCGAAGACGCCGTAGGGTTTAAGCCTCAAGGTTTATGACGAATTATTTCTCCCAGGTGATGCCTGGTGGCCGGCATTTCAATCTTAATGGCTTACCGTCCTTTCTCTGTTCTGCTCATCAGACGTATCTCCCTCCTTCCGTCAAACCCTAAGCCTGGTGCAACTACAAGTTCCTTCTGCCTTTCTCAGCTTCTGACGTCTAAACCCTACTCAACTTCTCAAGACCCTGTCCCTGACCCCAAGCCTTCTAGCCTTTCTGCCCGTCTTAGCTTCGTCTTTGATCAAATCGATGCCATTGAGAAAGAGCGAGACCAAAAGCACCAAACTCTTCAACGAATTCGAGCCTGGCGAGAGTCTAAGAAGACGCAGTTACCGCCCAATGACACTAATGGAACGCAATCAGAAATAGTATCTGCAGTTAATGTCAACCCCAACCCAACCGATGCCGGTTTACCGGAGTCGAAGTTGGAGGCGACGAGAGAGGAAGAGAAGCGTGAAGAATTGGCGAAGAAGGATGTGGAGGTGGTGCACCCGTGGCCGGAGTGGATCGAATTGATGGAGAGGTTGGTTCAGCAGAATTATTTTGATCACAGGAGGAGGGACGAGGATAAATTGGTTCAGGATTTGGGGTTCGATCCTGCCGAAGTGACAGATGATGCGGGTTTTGATTTCACTAAGGATTTCAAGAGCGTGCAAACGGCCTGCCTCAATTTTGGGAAAGACCGCTTTGATATATTAAGGTTTGTTTATCCATTTATGCGCTTTCTAGATAGCAAGGAGAAGGGGATTTTGTTTCGGTGATTCGTAGTGAGTGTTGGGGTAACTCTCAAACCATGGTTCAGAACGCATTTTCCGGAAGCCACAAAACTCCTCTTACATATGTTTAATCGTAAAAGCTATTCTCCAAAAGTTAACACTTGAAAATATCTTAGTAACTTCTTCAAAGGAGCCACGTGATTCGGTCTGGCTTCGGATCTTCTGGGGACGACACTGTTCTTGCATTTCTATGCCCCTTATATTTTTATTTAGGAAGTCGTAATATAGGTAGGGTAATATGGGTTAACTGACGTGTTTTATGTGAAGTGATCTTTGAGTTGCCGAGACGGTATTGGTAACCTTCGATTTCAGATGTTTTAATCCTGCATAACTGTGATTGTTCTTCAGTCAGGTTCAAAACCCAGCCAAACCCCGCACCTTCTCTCTTAAATAAAAGAATATGTAAACATTATACAAAGAAAAATAAAATGTATTGAGGGCTAAAAATGTGTATTTGAACCGTGAGAGAATAATGTTAAAACCGAAAATGCAGTATTTTGTTATCTATGGGGATGTTGTTGATGTGATTTCTGTATCATAATTTCTGAATTAGAAGAGATTGATTCCAGGTCATTGTCGAGGCACGACATTCAAATTCTGGTTGGTTTCGGATGCCCAACTGCAGACAAAAAAGTAGTTTTCTCTGCTAAACTTCTAAGGAAGCATGTTCACCTCGATGAAGGAGATGTAAGGATAGAACCTTTAGTTTTGTGTTTAACACAATATGTTACATTATGCTTGACTTCTGCAACCCCGCAACTTTTAACTTTTTAGCTGCTTCTTGATTCATTTTTTGTTCATTTGTCCACGGTGAATTTTGATAATATCATTGTCTGATTTGTACACTGCCATGCTGCATGTATTCAAGTAAGAGAAAGGGGCTATTGTTTGATCTTGAAAGCTATTACGTTCACAAAAATGAGTGCATATAGAATATTAAAAGTGAGAGAGAGAGATGATAATGCTGATTATAAAGATGGAATGTGGACCCACACACTGTCATATTTTTATGAATTACTCTCTTTCTGGATGCATGAATGTAGATCCAATTCGCATTCTCCAATAACTAGGTTATGTTATTCATAGTTTTAACGAACTGCATTTTGTATGTTTATGATGAATAATTCATTCTTATCAGGTCTGCAGTTCCTGCAGTTTGAGGATCTCTTGTGAAAGGGCGTATCTGCTTACAAACAAAGAGGATGAGGCACGGACTATTGATGTCATGCGGGTCCTGTCAACTTTTGGCTTTGATCCTGTGAATGGATCATCCATCACTAAGTCACTTCTAAAGCAAAAGTCTGTGAAAACCGTAGTTCGTAAGTTGCTGCATGAGGTTGTTAAGTTGAGTTCAGTTCCTATAGATCCAAATCTACCCCCTCCTGTCATTAAAAAGCCTCCTCCTAAAGTGAAGCAGCCTCCTCCTCCTCCAAGGAAACGTGTTGGACGAGATGATGTTGAAATGAAAAAAGGAGACTGGCTTTGTCCAAAGTATGTTTTTTAAATCTCCTCGTGACTTGCAGAAATAAATACTTGATAATATTACCACATAGCTGCGTGTCATTTCCATTGAAGAATTTGTCATATTGTCATTTTAAAATGTTTGGTTCTTCCTTGAACATTGTAACTTGTTTTGGGCATGCTGCTTATGTGTATCATTATGGTATTTGTGGACAAAGTCATGTGAGGATGGTCTTTGTTGTTGAAAAGGAAAGATTTTTATGAATAAGATCTCTGAACTTAGTGTACACAATCATTGGGATGTGATTAGCATTATCATTAGTATAGGATTTCCCTAATTTCAGACTTGTCCTGGATATAAATAGGGGCACCGTCTTGTGTGATATGTTGTATATTCAATTGTTGATATGCCCTTTTGTTGAGTTAACATAATCATTGGCTTTTACAGGTGTGATTTCATGAATTTTGCAAAGAATACTGTTTGCCTACAGTGTGATGCCAAACGTCCGAAAAGACAGTTGCTGCCAGGAGAATGGGAATGTCCCGAGTAAGTGACAAGTCCATTATTTCTACCATAAAGGCTTCATCCCCTCTTTCGAACTCCTCTCCCCTCCTTTTTCTCCATTTGTCACATCCACAATCCCACATGCACAAGGCAAATGACAAGGCAAATAGACTAAGTAATTATGAATGCATTTATTTTCTATGAAGCTTACACCTCATTGTGAAGCTATTTCTTACATGATTAAGGGTCATTATCCGGTGATATTACTGCAGTGATGCTGGTCCTCAATTTGATAAAATGTGATTACCATTAATGCTACCCATGTACTGGTACTTCTCAGTGCGCCCATTGTTTACCTCCAAGGAAATTGCTTATTTACTATTTTCTATGGGATGGAATTCCTAGTTCCTTATTGTTACTTTTTGTCCATTATTAAGTCATTCACGTCTAACTTTAGAACAGTAAACTCTTAGCAAGTTTGTAATTTAAGTGGAATCCCTTGAAATAGTTGTTTATATCCTCTTTAAGCATCTTTTACTGAAATATTGAGCATTACTTGCGTTTTTATTTTTCTCTGGCAGGTGCAACTTCTTGAATTACCGGAGGAACATGGTATGCTTTCATTGTGAGTGTAAACGCCCACCTGATGAATTTCTCGAGAGTAAAATTCAAGACAAACAGCACACTTCCAAACCAAGGGTGGATAAGATGTCCAGCTTGCAAGGGGTTTCCAATGCTTGGAATTTTGATTTTGATGATGCTGAATCAGATGGTGCAGATGTTGCGGCTTTTGAGTATGCAGATGCTCATGCAATAGATGAAGATTTTCCTTCAGACAAGCTGGCTCAGCATGGGAATTTTGGACGGCGGGAAGGTGAATTTGAGAAAACTGATAGAGTGCAAGGATCCCATGATGGGGAATATTCTAATCCCAGTCTTAATAGGCCTGGACTAGGGTTTGATGATTTTGAGGATGAAGATGATATAGATAGTTATGAGCTAGAGACACACAATAATAGTGCTAGAGTAAAAGCTTCTGAAGGTGATTTTTCTGAATTTGAGGACTCTTCAGATGAACCGCGGCCCGTTCACTCTAATTTCAAGTCTGATCGCTTTAATGGTCCTGAACAGAAAGGAAAAGGCAGAGTTCCAACCAAGAAATTAAGCTTTGATTCTGACGATGATGATCTCAATTTTGATATGGAAGAACAACGGTCCATTCATTCTAAATTTAAATCTAGCCGTGTTTCTGGTGCTGCACGAAAAGGCAAAGGTCCAGCCAAGAAATTAAGCTTTGGTTCAGATTCTGATGAAGACTTTGCAGTTGGCCTCTACTCTGATGAGGATGAGGCATATACTTCGAGACGAAATAATGGGAACAAGCATGCTTCAGGAAGGAGGAACTTCGATAGAGACAGGCATCCTAAATCTAATGGTTCACACCGAGCAAGCTCGTTCAGTGATGACTTCGACGAATCGCCCCGACGGTCTTCGAACAAGCATGCTTCAGGAAGGAGGAACTTCGATAGAGACAGGCATCCTAAATCTAATGGTTCACACGGAGCAAACTTGTTCAGCGATGACTTCGACGAATCGCCCCGACGGTCTTCGAACAAGCATGCTTCAGGAAGGAGAAACTTCGATAGAGACAGGCATCCTAAATCTAATGGTTCACACCGAGCAAACTCGTTCAGTGATGACTTTGACGGATCGCCCCGACGTTCTTATGGTAAAGGAAGAGAGTCTGAAGGAAATGGCGGTAACTGGCAGAAGTATGAAGGCAGGGAGCGAGGCGCACGACATTCGAACAGATCTCGCAGAGAACAATCTGAAAAACAAGGAGGACGGTTTAGCAAATATCGTATGGATGATGAGAAGGATTTTGGTGAATTTAAAAATAGCAGACGTGTGATTGAACGATAGATGCATTAAACACATTTTCTTACGCGGTTTGTTGCTCTTGGGCGCAACTCACCGTTGATCACCAAAGGCAAGTTTCAATTAGAGTAGCATTCTAATTCTAATATGTTCCACAGATAGGATAGGATATTGTCATTATCACTTTTGGTCACCATCAAGTAACTACCACTTTTTTTTTCCTGTAGATCATAATCTTATACCTTTCTACTTTTATTTTTTATTTTTATCATTTCTCTCTCCTAGAGATTCTGATCTAGTGGTGAAAAAAGTGATAGTGACTTGGTGGTGACTACAATTGGTAATGACAATATCAATATTACTACTTCCTATCAATCTAGTGTGAGAGGAGTAGTATTATTTTCTCCCACGGTAACTTAAAAATCTGTTACAATGAAACATCAATAAAATTATTTTAAAAATTGGGATTTCAAGAAAATGACAAAATATTTGCTTTCTAGCGCCCCTGGAGTAGAGTTGGGAATCAAGGTCACCAAGGCCCAAGGCCTACAAGGCCCCAACAGGGCCCAACACGGTCTGGGGTAAGGAAAACATCTGTTTTTCAAAGTCCGGCCTGATAGTACCAGGGTCATGGTCGGTCCTATAGCGTCTGAAAATTACTATTCCAAATTTTAACTATTTTTCATTTGATTTTTTTCAAAGAAATATAATTAGTAAATTGCAATCATTAAACTTCTAATCTATCAAATAAATGTTATCGATATTAATATCTAAGCAATATAAATCATTCAACAAATAAACACATTCATTAATTCATAATAAAAAAAAAATAAACACAAAGAATGTTTTTTTTCCTTTTTTTTTTCAAAAAATATTAAACAAAGGAATTGCTTTATGTATGGCCACGAATTTTGTGTGTGTCTATAGATTCTTTCGGTTAAATGCATGATTTTACCGATGACGAAAATTGATTATATTTATTTTACCCAAAATATATTTATAATTTATTACTTATATAATATTGTAATACCAAAGTATCTGTTTATTTAATATGAAAACATCATTTCTTTAAAATTTATAATAACTAATTATGTGTTTTAATACGTAATAATAATAAACATAACAAAAGGGTTATAGTTTAAACTAAAATAATCTAAGTAATTACAAATAAACACATTCATTAAGTGGAAGTCTAAGTAATTTTTTTTTTTTTAAAAGCTACAATTAAACGGGCCGGCTCGATTAAGCCCGAGGCCCTACAGGGCCGATCCTGCCGGGCTAATTTCAAATTTCTGGCCTATTTTTTAAGCTTGAGCCTGCAGGCTCCCGGCCTTTAAATAGCCGAATTCCATGGGCTTGACTCGATTTTCCGACTCTAACCTACAGTTGTGGATGACGATAAATCGATAATAGCATTCAGTATTGTTTTGTTTATTTGTTTGACTCGCTCTTGGAACGTCAAAATCTTTGATTATAGTTTTATGATTTAAATATCTTGGCGTCATTATTTTTATTTTTATTATTTTGTTAACATCGTTTTTTATGTGATAATTTTATTTTAGTATTTATATCATTTTTTTATCAATAATTAATTATTTGGAAGCAACGAAATGAAAATCGGATGGGGTTGGTCAGGTCCAAAAGCATTAAAGATGTGAACTGGTTTAAGTTTTTTCTTCAAAAATACTTTGTCTTGTAACCTTCTTAAGAGCATGACTGGTCTAACGATTAGCTTTTTTATTCAGAAAAATGGCTTTAAATTAACTAATACTGTAATTGGATATCCTCCATGTAGCTTAAAATTAAGTTAAAAAATCAATTAAAGTAATTTTGTTTAAAAAAAGAAAATTAACAAGAATGATGAAACCGTATTTTGATATGATATTTTATAATTAATTTGAGGATTTTTAATGCATATTTTAGAGCATTATTAAATGATTTAACAAGTAAACCCAGTTAAGGATACAATAGTCATAAATTATTAATTTAATGCGACACAAGTCTATGCCTACTTGAACTTTGTTATTAGTTAGTTAAAATTACTTGAAGTTGCCCATTTGAAATATAATGGCTTTGACATAAAAAACACGACTCAATGGAGATGCCAATATTTTGTTCATAGATTTCTTTAGATAATATATTTTGCAAGCACCTTGTTATAGATATGTCCTCCCCATTAAATTGTTATTTCTAATAACCTAGTCATCGGTATAAATTTGGTAGGATAAAATGTCTGGGTTATATTAATTAAGTGCACATTAGGTGATGTAAGTGCAATTTTTAAATTTCTTGGGGTTCAATTTCGTAATTCTTGAAAACTTTGGGACGCTATTAAGAGATATTTTTCTAAAATTTCAAACATAATCTCATGTAGTCGCGCGTTCAATTTCCATATAGCGTCTATGATCTACGCCGTTTACATAACTCACAAAAAGACGTGGAGGGTGGATCATAACCTTAATACAAATCGTATTCTCCCTCCTCGACGATCTTCATTCTTCTCACACAGCGTTTAAACAAACAAAAATATTTCATTGGCCTGTAGGCCTTTTTATTCAAGTTTCGCGGCAACAATTCTTTTATTTTCTTTGTTTGTTTTTCATTTTTTCTCATTCACCCCTGCCGCGGCATCTCTTACAATTCTTTCCCCACCCTTCTTTCTTTCTTGCTTCTCCCTTGCTTCAGCGGGATTCGGTTAAACCCGATAAACGATAACATCCCCATAACTCATTTCAGTACCCGATCTGCAATTTAGGGTTTGAATGTGAAGAAGAGGATTTTATGTGACCTATTAAAGATTATTGAATTAGTACAAAATCAGTTCTTTTATTGTCTATGGGTACGTTTGTTATCTTGTTATTGTCTTTTTATAAATTCAAAACCTGTTCGGTACCCAATGTTGTCACCTGACTGATGCTGTAATTTGTTCTACTGTAGTCGAATCTGCGTTTTCTTCCATTTTACCAATATTGGGGAGGGGGCCGGGTTGAAGGGCTTAGGTTCTATGTATTATTTGATGATGTGAAGCTCGAAGTGAGTTGCTTCTGCCTGGACGGCGAAGAGCTTGAGTACTGATTGGCTGTATTTATCTCTCGCTATTTGGAATTTTCTGCTTATCTGTTAATTCAAACTAACAGTGCTGTATCACCAGTACCGGTTTTGTTTATATTTTTCATTTGGTGTGGGGTGGCGTCGCCACCTCTGGGGCTGCTGGGTATCCGTCCTGTTCGGCCTTGTTTTCTAGATTTGATTTATTCTGACCTGGTGTCGTAACTTGAAATCAAAGAAATTTCATGCATGAACCCCATCGGTTGTTCAACTATTATTTATTGTTTTATTTTTTCTTGGATAAATTCACATTTTTATTTGTAGGGAATAGATATCACAGTAAGATAATCTATTACCGTAATTTATATTTCTGTTGTTAAGAAATCCCACTTCCAGATGTGAGCTCATCTCATGAAATAGAATTCCTGCTATTATGCACGCGAACCTCTTTCCCTTGATGATTTGCAGTCATCTGAGTCTACAGCATGCTTTATTTTTCACCGTTCATATGTATATTCAAGTTATGTATCATGTTAGAATACTATGTGGCCAGCAATGTCATATTGATGATGATACTTCTTATATTGTGGAGAAAATGGGAAGGCTAAGTGTCTTGTACTCCCAATGTTCATGAAACATTTTCAGGAGAGAAATTGTGTGCTAATCCTCTAACATACACTATTGATGAGTTTGCTATGAGTTATGAATGGTCAAAATCGTCCCTGACTATTTTTTTTTCCTGGTTCAGGTAAATAAAGGATTGATGGCACCAACAAGGAAATCGAGAAGTGTGAATAAACGGTTTTCAGGTTTAAATGAGGCCTCTCCTGATAAGGATGGAGTTAACTCAAATAAAAATAAGAATCGGGTATGTGATGGTTAGATAGCATTCCTGTTTTGCAGCTAGAGAAAGGGAAGGGCAGCAGCAGATACAGCTCTCTGACCTTTTTGATAAGTTACTATGTCAGATCAGCTATAATTGATAGAATGGCAATTCTTGGTTTTTTACTTAAAAGAATAAAAGAACTATCATGTTATAAAATGTTTAAAGTCATACACATATAACTTGATTCCTGGCCATAATTTTGTATGCGCTGAATGTATACTTTGTGCAGAAGAAAAAGTTGTCTGACAAATTGGGATCTCAATGGAGCAAGGAGGAACTAGAGCGTTTTTATGAAGCATACAGGAAGCATGGGAAAGATTGGAAGAAGGTATGCCTTTATTTTTATTATTTTTTGTCTTATTTTCATTACAATTATTTTTACTCTGTTCTTATTGGTTCATTTGTTGTCAGGTATCTGCTGCTGTACGGAACAGATCCACTGAAATGGTGGAGGCTCTTTATAATATGAATAGGGTACATAGATGCCAGCCTTGTCTACTGTATCTAGTATCTACATTCTTAGATGAGTTTTTTAGAAACTGGTAAACTGATTAGGGACTAGTTTGATATTTGCTTCTGTCTCTGGAAGCTCAGACTATTTAACAAACCCCGGGGGTTTCAGAAGTTGATGAGTTATTGGATCCCTAACCATGGTTGTCCATTTATCAACTTGTAATGATTAGGCCCTCCTCAAGCAACATGTTTCTCTTTAAGTCTCAATAATTTTGAATATTTCAGTCTGTCATTAATTACAAGTTTCTTTTTTTAGTTCTAGCTATCATGAAATGGCTCACTAATGTTGTGTGGTTCATCTGTTTCACGTGTAATTAACTCCACTTTTTCTACTTGAATGGCTTTAATTTGCAGGCGTATTTATCTCTTCCTGAGGGGACAGCTTCTGTTGTTGGTCTCATAGCAATGATGACAGATCATTATAATGTGCTGGTATTGTCCAAGTTCAGATTCTGATGCACCTGTATTGTTTTTGCTGTCAGCTACATTTACAATTGTAGTATGAAGCTATTTTCCTTCATAATTTACTCTGAATTAGTTGTTTACTACTGTTTGAAGGTGGGGTTTTCTTTGTGGTGGGGTTGGGGGCTGAAAACAGTTACTGTTGTGGAGGATTGGTGAAACCCAAGTTGGGTGGGGAACCATTCCTTAAAAAGTAAGCTCTTGAGGTGGGACAACCAACATGCTTAAGTGCCCCATAGAGCAACCTATGCTACTTAGTTTGGGATTTAGGCCTTCCATACCACCTCACGGATCTTTTTATGAAAATTAATATTCTTGGCTTCCAAAAAAGAAGCTATCGGATAAATATTCAGTGCCCCCCCCCCAACAACAAAAAAAAAAAAAAGCATGAACATTTCAGAGTTTTTTTCTTCTAACTTCTGAATTCAGTTTGGATTTGCCATTTTTACCCATAATTTGCTTTAACTTTGAGCATGTGTTCTGATGGCATATTTGCTCACTGGAAATTGACAGGAAGGTAGTGATAGTGATAAGGAGAGCAGTGATGCACCCGAATCTCAAAAACATTTGAAACGGAAGCGTGGGAAAGTTCAGCTTATTTTTTCTAAAGATTCTGTTCAAAGTCATTCAGTTGCTTCTAACGATGGTTGTCTCTCTTTATTGAAGAAAAGACACATTGATGGTAATTACTTTTGCAGTTTCTCAAAAGATCCTGTTCGTGATAGAATGTAGTTATCAGATAGGAACAGGAAGTCAGATCAGTAAAGCTTTCGTATGTGACAGGAAGGCTTGCTGGATCAGTGAATCTTGCCCCCTCAATCCCTCCTTTCCCCTCATAAGAGAACAAATGCAAACTTTAAAAAGGATAATTTTTCACTCTGGATTTTATTCCAGAATAGCCGAGCACATAGCACTAGCCATATTTAAAATTGAACCACCAAAACCTGAGGAGTACTACTAATTTTATCAAGGCATTGTTGCTCATTTACTTTGAATGATTTTTCTTTTGTTTTTTTTGTTTTTTTTCATATTATGACTCTTTGCTGTAGATTACTTTCCTGATGGTTGTTAATTAATCAGGTAGCCAGCCTCGTGCGGTTGGAAAACGAACACCTCGCGTCCCAGTTTCCCACTCTCATAAAAAATTTGATCGGGATTTTGTTTCACCAATTAAAAGAAGCCTGAAGTCACAGAATAATGCTAATGATGATGAAGTTGCTCATGTTGCAGCTCTGGCTTTAACTGAGGCCGCACAAAGAGGAGGCTCTCCTCATATTTCTCAAACTCATTATAGAAGAGCTGAGCAGAAATCCTCTCCTGTTCAAAGCTGGGAAAAAATGGTATTAGAATGTTCACATGCATTTTCTGCCATCAACTTGTTCATATTAACAAGATCACTGCTTAAAGAGTTGGTTGTTTTTCGAATTTGGAACTAGCATGGCATATAAATTAAACCTCATGCCAACCTTTGTGATTGACTTGCTTGTGTCTGATAAGCTATCATTTTAAAGGTTTGAATTAGCTGTTTTCTAACTTGTCAACTTGCACAACAGTCAAAGGCAGCTCGTTCCAAGTTTCATGATGCATCTGCGGGTGAAGAGTGCTTGGAAGGTAGTGTAGAAAGTGGCGAGGCCGAAAATGGAGAATATGCTAGAGATACTAGTCCATTGATGGACATGGAAGGTTTTGGCACGGTTGAAGTACATCAGAAGGGGAAGAAAATTTACAGAAAGAAAGAGAGAGCAGAAAATGTTCGAAGTTATCAGCTTGATGATGGTGGCGAGGCATGTAGTGGCACTGAAGAAGGACTTTATTTTAATTCGTTGAAGGAAAAGGTTGATAGTGAGGTTACTAATGCCAAACCTGAGCAATTCTCTCCTCAAGGTCAGAGGAAACGAAGCAAAAAACTTTTCTTTGGAGGTAACTCTATTGCTGCATATCTCTCTGCAAAACAGGCTGGATGTTTGAACCATTGTAAAATTTATTTTATCTATTTCTTCCTTTCTCTTTTCTGTGACAATTTTAATTGTTCTATCCTGTAGATGAAAGCTCTGCCTTGGATGCTTTACAAACTTTGGCTGATCTGTCTTTAATGATGCCTGTGTCTACAATGAATTCTGGTAAGAGTTTGGTCAAAAGAGGAACATTTGTTTTCATCTGTGGCACCAAAAGGCAGCATAGAATGATCATTGCCCTAATTTTTCCTGAAGCTTCAAATAGTCAAAAGTCTGTCATAAAGTCATCTTACAAATTCTTAGGATATATGCAATATTCAGTTAAAGTTCCAATTAATGTACTTCAAATGGATGTCATTTCTGGTAATGCTAAAATTAATGGCTTGCTATTTCTGAATCAGAACAACGCATTACGTCCATTGAGATCATATTCTACTTAAATCCGTTAAAACTAAACTCATCTTGTAGTTGGCCTAAAAAAACTAGTATCGTTGTTGCTGTAGTTGCTATGATTGGGATTTTACTTGAAATTTTTTTCCCGTTTGATTTAAATTCATTTATATTCCCTCATCCTGCCTTGCCCCAACAGAGTCATTGGTCCAGTTGAAGGACGAAAGAATGACTGTTGATAAAGATGACAAGTCTGCTTTGCGTGAATCTACGTTTACAAGTCAAAACAGAGATAAACTTAAACTCCAAGGTTCAAAACAAAAGGGACTTCATGCAGTTCCTGGAATTGAGGCTTCAAACTCGAGAAAATCTAAACTTGGACGCGAGTTAGAAAATGAAACGAATGCTTCAGCTGAATCAAAAGAACATATAACTCCTGATAGAACATGGAAAAGAAAGCGCAAGTCTGTGGCCTCAAAGGTAAGCATGTTGCGTATTAGTTAAAAACACAATTAAGTGTTTAGTTTATCGCTACACAACAGTGAAAGGGGACTTCAGATCATACTTAATGATAGGCAATATGGATGACCTAAGAGCTTATTTCTGTCATAACAGGTCACCATCCTTGTCTGATGCCCTCCCTATGTCTATATCTGTCCATAGGCTCAAAGATATCATATTAAATTTATCAGTAAATAATGGAATATGTGTGTGTGTGTGAAGGAAATTAAGATAAGCTTGATATCTATCCTTTTTTTGGGACATATCATAGTGTGTGTGTGATATGTAAAGATAATAATGCATTTAGGGACCTAATTGTAATGTGAACCTAGGGACCTAAGTGTAAACTAGATAAGTAGTAGGGTAATTAGTCATTAACCCATTAGTTAGGACTTGAGGGAGGCTATAATTGATATGTAAAGATAATAATGCATTATTATCTTTACATATCAGTGTGTGTGTGTGAAGGAAATTAAGATAAGCTTATCATCTTTAAATGGGGCTTCCCATTTTGTTTATGATGTACTCATTAGAGATGCCGGGATTGCCTTGTAGGCTGTATCTGATGAAGAGAATAAACCAATGATTAAAGGAAAACAGAGTGGTCAGGTTTTTGCTCTCCCCAAACAAGTGAAACCGGTCAAATCATCTGAGAGCTCCTTGTGCAGTGATCCAAAAGATTTAACAGCATCAACTGCAGAAATTCCGCTAGCAAGTGAAGTTAGTTTACCAAATAAAAAAAGTAGACGTAAGATGAGTCTACAGAAGACATTCAATATGAAAGAGAAATCTTCTGAGAACATATTGAAAAAACAACCTAGTAAGTATTCTTCTGGCCTTCAAGACAGGGCTTCATATTTAAAGGTAAAAGCTTTTATGTTGATTTAAATATTGACTATGCTCTCTGAAGCTCAAGGGTATGCTTTGTTCTTTTTATGACTAGTAGTGTAATTTTCAGGGAAAGCTTTCTGGTTGCTTGTCATCATACATGGTTCGCAGGTGGTGTACTTTTGAGTGGTTTTATAGTGCTATTGATTATCCATGGTTTGCCAAACGGGAATTCATGGAGTACTTAAACCATGTTGGTCTAGGGAATATCCCGAGGCTAACTCGTGTTGAGTGGAGCGTTATAAAAAGGTGCGAAATTTAGTTTTGGCTAGCCTGATTTATCATGATTTCTTGTAGACTTTTACATAGATACATACATACATATATGTGTACCACTGGACATATTTGACATCAATTTTGCTTTTTTTGCAGTTCCCTGGGGAAACCTCGCAGGTTTTCTGAGCATTTTCTTCGTGAAGAAAGACAAAAGCTTGAACAGTATAGGGAATCTGTGAGGAAACATTACACTGAACTACGCACTGGTATCAGGGATGGACTCCCAACAGATTTAGCAAGACCTTTATTTGTTGGACAACGAGTAATTGCTATTCACCCCAAATCAAGGGAGGTTCATGATGGGAGTGTTCTTACTGTTGACCATGACAAATGCAGGGTTCAGTTTGACCGTCCTGAATTAGGGGTTGAATTTGTCATGGTAATATGATCTCTTATCATCATGCCATTTTCATCAAAATAAAAAATAAAAAAATTATGGGCATTTATGAGTATGTAGTTTTAAATTTAAGATAAAAAATCTGTGAAGTCAGAAAATAAGTTGTACATGTTCTCTCTTTCCTGATGAATGCCATTTATGTTGCAGGATATTGATTGCATGCCTATGAATCCCGTGGATAATATGCCAGAAGCTCTGAGAAGACAGATTGGTGCTGGCAGAGTTTCTTACGTGGGCAAACAGCTTCAGATAAATGAAATTTCTAATTTTGAGGGTGCGGTGACATGTGGTTCAGGTGTACCCCTGGAGAAGCTACCCGCTCCTTCAAGTACTTTGGTAAAGGTGGGAACGGTTAGATATATCAAATCTCAGAATTGTGTATTTGACTATATACTGAGTTTCATATCCTTTCCCATTCCATCCTTCCCTCAAAAAAGCTTTTGGTACTTACTGTGCCAGTGCGGTGTTCTGCTTGTATTTATTTCTCATCAGTTTCCTTTCATCACGAGATATTGAGACTACTCTTACAATGTTTGACTCATGAATTTGCCTCCATCTAATTAAAATGTTTCACACTGCTTTAATTCAATGGTGAATTATTTTTCCCATCTTTCTCTTCTCCTTAAGCTCAGCTATAGTTATACACTAAACAATTAGTAGTAGTTTTGTTTTATTTGCTGTGCTTTACTCATAAGGTCAGCTGTAATGTGATGTTGATTTTTTAATTTTAGAATTTGATAATTAGTTTGCCTAAAACCTTACAGGAGGATGTTAATCATGTTGTTGCCCAAACAAAGGTTGGAACCATTGATAATGTTGATGCACTACAAGAAGCATATGCTCAGCCGCATCATCAAGCTAGAGAAGCTGATATACGTGCCCTTTCTGAACTGACTCGTGCTCTGGATAAAAAGGTTTGTGTGAACATGAACAAATGTTTTTTGCAGTTCCTTTGGAACCTGTTGTATGTTACTGATCTTGCAATCAATTCCTTTAGGGGCTTCATCAGTGTTTAGGCGATTCATTTTGCTTAGTTATTTGAATTTTGCTGATTTTTGTTCGGTCGGGTTGGTGGGGTGTAACAGGAAAAATTGTTAATGGAGCTTAGAAATGCAAATAATGACATATTGGAAAACCAAAATGACGTAGACTACTTTAAAGATTCAGAGTCTTTCAAGAAGCATTACGCCACGGTACTTGTACAGCTAAAGGAAGCCAGTGGGCAGGCATGTGGCTTCCGTGAATTATTATTTCTTTCAGTATAAACATTCTGACTTGGACCTCGAAATATATCAATTGACTAGTCATTTTGTTTTCAGGTTTCTTCTGCCCTGCTTAATTTGAGGCAACGAAATACTTACATGGGAAACTCTCCATCACCATGGGTGAAGGCCCCAGCAAGTTTCAGTGTTCAAGACGATCTTCCATGTGTGCTAGATAGTTCCCTAACGCAAGAGTTAGCATCAAGTGTTATTGAAATTATCAAAGGATCCAGGCTAAGAGCACATGCCATGGTAGATGCTGCAATTCAGGTTGGTGGGCTTGCCTCTACTTTCATGGTCATTATGAATTTTATGTAGAATGATTTTGAACACTCAGATTCTCGCTGCATACCTTGGCAATGTAAGACCCTGCTTAGTATTTCTGTCTTTACAGTTTATTCTTACTGTTTTAATCTTTTCATCCATAATTGATTTGTTTTAAGCACTTTGTCTTGACCATAATCCAAAGAGATCCAATATTGCAAGGCTGAGTGACCAGGCGATTGAATTAAAATTTGAAACATTGTCCTAGGACTCTTAAGTTCAAAGCTCTTGAAAAGTTCTCTCTAACATAAATCTCCTGATGCTTCAGACATTATCTTCAACAAAAGAAGGTGAAGATGCTTTCATTAAGATAGGGCAAGCATTGGATTCCATTGACTATCAGCAGTTGGCCTCCAACTCTAAAGTGAATGGCAGTTTTGGTCACCATGATCAGTCAATTTGCTGCGCATCAGAAACTCTACAGAGTGATACATCAGGTCCGAAATTGCCGAATGATTCCCACAAAGTTGATATTCAAATTCCTTCTGAGCTCATTACATCCTGTGTTTCTACTTTGATCATGATTCAGGTAATTAAATACTAACATAGAAGTAACTCTAAATAAATGCAGCATTGCGGTTCTTTCTAACCCTATATATTTCCATTCAACAGACTTGTACTGAACGGCAATACCCACCAGCTGATGTTGCTCAGATATTAGATTCGGCCGTTAACAGCCTGCATCCTTGCTGTCCCCAAAATCTTCCTATATACAGGGAAATTAAGATGTGCATGGGACGAATTAAGACCCAGATTTTAGCTCTCATCCCAACTTGACTTATATCCTCTCTTTTGTTGCTAAGTTGTACATATGATGCTGGAAAATTCAATTGAGTTCCTCGCCCCCATGTAATCTTATGTTCATTTCGATGCCAGGTGAAAATATATTTCACCACCCTGGTCTACTTTCCTTTTCTATCTTCTAATAAATGTGCGCTTGGGTGGAACAGCTTCGATGCATTTTTTAGGGGTTGAAGTTAACGGTCTTGATGATGTTTGTTCGCATCTGCAGTTTAGATTAGTGAATATGATCCCCATTGTAACTTTCTGCATTATTGTATTATTAAGAAATCATGTAGTTGATGTTATTCAATGTTTAAACTGCATGTGCATTTGTCTGTTATTTTAACCGAGGCGTACAATTTCAACGTGATTACATATTTAACTAAATTGTATGTAAGCAAAAGTCAAATATAATATGTAATGAATCATTGCTTTTGTTTGTAACATTGGATTCCCAACTCATGCTTACTACTGTTCCTCTGCCATTTCTATAATAATAAGAGAACAGTGATCAATTTTTTTAAGTCTATTTTCTGAGAGAGGAAATTTTGCTTCGTATCCAAATATTTTACTTGAAGACTCGTTAAAGAAACTGACTCGCTAATATGAACTTCAAGCATGTTTACCATGGACTCAACGACAATATGACAAAGTCATTATAAAATGCATTTACATTGAGCAACTATCGACCATAAAAATCAAACCTGCCGGCACTTCGCCATTTGATCAAACATTAAGCGTTAAGGTTTCATTAAATCGGATTCTTAATGACAGAAGCTAACACTTGATCGAAACAAATCCTAGTCATCACCCTTTTTCCTCTTGACCATACACAATCGTGGATAAATTTACAAGAAAAGGGAAAAATATCATCTCGCTTTGTGGCCAACTTGCGCGTTTGCAAGTCACGCGTTAAGAGAAATGCAGTATCTGTGCGAGTAAAAGCAATACAAACTTAAGTAGTTATCATGAACATTCTACAAAGAACGAACAAGGTAGCGCAGACAACTTCAATTTTCATCCATTACTTTAATTTTATTTCCCTTTTCTCCTCGAAATTGTTAGCACAGGACACAAGCATTGCAGATGTGCCGGCACAAAGGAGAAAATGTTTTGGTTCTGTTGTGTTTAAATAAGAAAAATAAAAACTCATTTTACGGAACTCTCTCTCTCTCCAAACTCTGTACTGAAAACTAGAGTGGGCCTCGGCCGAGATGCCCATCCATCCAACCGAACACTGAAAAATAAGCAGATCAGGCGGCCAGGGCAAAGCTCAGAGATAACTTGAACTAAAATCATTGCCATCCAGCGGACTTTCCTTCTCTGTGTATGGCAGTCCATATATCCACCAAACTATCCTAACAAGAATCTGAAGACATCCCTCAACGAAATAATACCCTCCACACGCTTGCTGCCGGGCTCCACAATCACAAGTCTTCTAACCCCTGTGTAACACAAGTGATCAGCAATGGTGACTTGGGAAAATACATTCCTTTTCTAGAACAATATAAGGAGCAAGGGCGTGTTTGTAAAGAACATACCAGGATTAGCTAACCGGTCCATCACTTTATGCAGTGAATCAGATCTCAAACACATATGGCATCTCTGGCCATTGTAAAAACCACGAGGTGAATTTGCATCTTGTCCCAAAAGCAATGCCTTCGTCCATGAGGTACAAATCAAAATTAGCAAAATGAAACCAAGTAAGAGCTCTATTAATCTCAGCCATTAACTAAATTCAAATATTCTTGCCATTGTTTACATTTTTCAGAAGAAAAATATCAGCGACAATCTAGGGCTAGGCACTTTCCACTAGTAGTTTGACTGGATTAGGTTTTTACAGAAAATATCATGTCACAAAGAAGGTCCATAATTAATTCATACTAACATAAAGAGGCACGTTAAGCATCATTAAATTATTACCTGATGGATGCTAATTTCAAGAAGGGATATCCGTGCATAAGCTTTATCTTTAGCCAACGCAGTAATATCACTGAGAAGAAAAACAACAGGAGCGTATCACATTGCTTGAAGAACATGATCTCCCTTTTCCAAGGTAAAAACAAGAAAATTGGATCCCCATGGGCACAATGAGCGAGTGAGAGATATTACCTTCTTGAATATATGTCAACCAACGAGCCATTATCATCCACAACTGGTACTGAACTAACTTCAGCTGCAAAGGGTAGGTAATTTCACATACAAGGCCAAACACTAGAAATAATTCAAATGCAACTGTCATGATCCGAACCACACTACCAACATAACATAATAAATAAATCAATAAAATCCCAGTTCTCAAATAATAACTAGATATTTGTTGGAGAAAAGGACGCTTCAATTTTTCAATCCATTTTGAAATTGAAATGTTTTAACATGCAGGATGGGAAATTTATAAAACAAAAGCAGCAATATGATGGACCGGTGACCACAGACCCAAGAGTGCTGAAGATCTGTGAGAAAATAGAGAAGAGAAAAGACAGTGCGAGGGAGCCCAGGGCAGCACGATCTGCTTACGAGGTGGCCAGCAAGAGAGATATAGGAACTAATTGCTGTTACCTGACCATCACATGGGACAAGAGGAAGAGGGAAAATAGTTTAGGCTCTTGGTGGGAAATATATGAAGTAGTGGCTCAGAAAGGGGACAAGCAAGAATTCAGTATGGTTTGGTAGAAATTCTAGCCTCTCAAATCAAGATAAGTCTATTTGCTTTTCTTTTCTTTCCAACACTTCAGCAGTTATTTCCACAGCACGTTACTGTATTAATCCCTGTTTTCAGCTGGGAGTTGGAATTCTAGCATGTTTTACAGAAAATAATATCAAAGCTATCTTAGTTCCATCACAATGTTACATGTAAAACACATTGATCTCCAAGGAACAGAAGAATAATCACCTTGAATTAACAGAGACAGGGCAGCACCAAGAGATGCATTTGGCCTAAGCATTGCAAGTGGCTGTCTATTTGGTTCACCAACTTTTGGCACCCATGTACCCAAAGGTATTGAACCAATTGGTAGATGAAGAATGGGCAAGGAACTAGAGGAATGCTTAAAGTGCCTGCAGATACCTGAAATTAAGTTCATGCATTAGTTTTAAACCATTTTCCCAAGACAAAAAGATCTAGAAGCTCACATTTTAGTATTTCTGATAAGGAGGCAAGGTTTAGCAGCTGAGGAAATGAACCATCCTGTGAAGCAGAGTGAATGATAGGAACCGATGCCACATTGTTTTGCAGAATTTTCAAAGCCACATCTTTTAGGCACTCATGAGGCCCAGCCTGCAGATTAAACATAAACCCAGCATGAAGAACAAGCGCACGAGATATAATACCTCAGATACAGTAGTATTATTATTGAGATGGAAACTAACACGCAATGTCTTCTATTCCTGAGGTCAAATCACTGAGAACCTTGTATATGCCAAAGAAGTCATAGGCACTTTCATCATAATGACTTCAGTAATTTGAGGATAAAAAACAAATAGGAAAAAACATGGAAAGTCTATTAACTGTTTCTTCCAGCAAGAAAGATTAAGCGTACAGGGTCCAAGGCTAGAGCAAGCCTGATAGGAACCAGCCTTAAGTTTTATTATGTGTCTTGTGTAAAATGTTATAAGTGTCTATGTCTAGTGTTAGTTACTGTCAATTTTATATAGACAGGACACGGTAGTTATTTTCAGTTTATGTGTTAGCCTATAAAGATCATATATGTATTCTACCAAAATAATGGATGAATGAATGAAGTTATTGTTGAGATAATTTCTCCTCCTTTCCCCAAGAACTAGATTTTGGTTCTAGCCTCTCCCCTCTTCTCTCTTCCCTCCTCTCCTCTTTTCTCTTCTAACTTTCTGTTCATCTAGAATGACAGATTCTGGTTCTAGATTTCTTCTTCTTCTCTATTCTTCCTATTCTCTCTCTTCCCTTCCCCTATTTCTACTTCTATTTTCGTTCTAATAAAGCCTCACTGTTAAAAAAAAAGGGCTTATAGAGCTGCTTTCAAATTACCCACCAACAAACATCTCCAATCAGTAATGGGATTTAAATGAGTTGCATCTTGACTAACTTGACCAACCATCATTCGCCTGGTAACTATTTTTGTGTTCAGCATTCAATTACCAATAAATGCACCCAAAACCCTCCAAAAAATAAACAAAAGAAAGAAAATTACAATTAGTAATTAACATTACCTTCAGTCAATTTATCATAGAACTCATGCTCCTTTTTTCTTACGGAGAATTATACACAGAAGCACAAAAACCACAAGAACTAATTCTTGCTTTTATTGAAAAGAATGGATAAAGAACAACTCAAAATACACCAAAGCCTGAATACACAAGCACATACATGAACAAACTGCTGAGGATATGATATCCCATTTTCCATTGTTCTGCGTTGTTGTAACTTCACCTCTTTCCATGCTGCTATAGTATGAGTCTCAAGTTGCTCTTCAGTCAAATTTGACCCATGATCACCCAGCTGAAATTATGCAGGTTAAATTACTGACAGAATTTAATGCAAATGCCTTAGCTATAAACTTCTTCACATCACTCATAATATACTTCCCTGCTATTCAATGTCTACCATTGCAAGAAAATGGTTGGGAAAACACAAGAATGCACCATGCATTCTCTGTAAGAGTAAGCTTAAAAACTAAAAGGCAGAAATGATTCATCATAAAAAGTATGAGCGTGCATATTCACAATGTAACAATGGAAAAACTAGAAGGGTTTTTCCAACAGATTAGGAAATTCAAGAATGTAAACATTTTCAAGATTCTTCATTTTTAGAACAATCTGAATAATAGCATAAAATCTTACTTTGACCGGTTCTACAGATATTTAGACAGAAATGCGGGCTAAATTTTCCTTAAGACATCTCTCAGAATTTAGCACAGCAGTGTCACATAAAAATTTTGATGCCCACAAACCTCTTTCAATATTAGCATGAAGTCCATAGCACTAAGCACTCCCACAAATTGGCTCTTGCGAAAATCCCATAAAGGAGCCATTGGTACGCCCTGTAAGCAGATTAAGTTATAATCTACACATATAAGGTAAATATCAACCAAGTAGAAGCTCATACATTGCATGGGCCACCTCAGATACGTGCTATATGATTATGGAGGTGCAAACATATGTTTTCTTATTGGTGTAATGAGAAAACAATTATACCTGTTCATAAAGAACATGGAATGCTTGCTTAACTGGTAAGTTGATATCAAAGGCAATGACCTGTCGTTGAAACAATCAAACCAGAAGCAAATAAGCAACATTAGATCAGGGTCAAATCCCTATTCAATGGCAACATCTAAACAATGAAAAGGAGTAATATTCAAACCTTGCCTGACTCAGGAAGCAACTCATATGCAGTATATGTAGACAAGAACACAGCTATACGTTGACGAGACACCTCCAGATCAGACTCTGACATCCTTAGATTAGCTTCCTGGAAATATGCAGTCAAGGGAGCTAAAATGAAGCAGAAACTTTAAGCCTACAGAGATTACAGTTTGATATCTGAAACTAAAGGAGAAAATATAGAAGAAAAAGGAATAAAGGAAATCATAAAAAACATGAGATTACAAAATTTTCATTGCCACGCAAGATTGCTCCATAAAAAAAACACATGGATAAAATTCAATCTGATCAGAAGCACTGAGGGAATGAGGGAAGGAAAACAGCCTACCACAAGCCCGAACACATCATTATCAACCTCCATGTGGGATCTGCCAGGTATTTCAGGAATAAAGATGGAAGGCAAAGCATCTGCAGGTTCTCTTGTCAAGAAAATAGTATTCACTACTCCATAGTTCCCACTTACAAATGGCTGTTGCTCATCATGCTGCCACTCACCATCCACATTAAATTTGTACTGCAAATTATTGGACAGGATAAATTTTCATCAGCTTGAATTGATTACCCCTACCAGACTATATTTCCAGATTTCAACACTCCATTTATCATAAATTACTTCAAGCAGAAACAATTTATAATAAACCGCACCACTACATTTTGTAAGGAGAAAGGCCAGAATGAAAAATAATTATAGCAAAATTCCCTTCCAAATTATCAGCGACAAAGTTTTATCTATTTGTTGACCTACTGTCTCTTTATATCATCATAATGAGTATATCAACGAAAGCTGACATATCCATACTCAACAGGTTGTGACATGATAGAACAGAACAAATACCCAGCCTACCAAATAGTAGTTATTAATTTGACAACACACCAAAGAGAAAAATACCAAGAAAGGAGGTGGATATGACTAGCAGGAAGAAAAAAATAAGTTAAAAAACACAATGAGACTTAGTGGAACCTATCAAAATTCCCATATTCCACCTGTAGTCATGTGTTTAGTTAACAACAAAATATCTCTTTACATCAAATAATATTGTCTACTCAATTATATATAAAACCAAAAAGTAGGCGACTGAAAAAGGTTCTGTGGAAAATCTAAATAACTGAAAATTACTCCTCAAAATCTAACAATGCATAAATATGACTGGATGTGCAGAAAAATGATGTTTTAAAGTAACTAGTTTACAAGCACATTCCTCCATTTCTTTCCTGGCAACTTGTGCAAGCAGTTAAGAATGGAGTTTTGGAACCATCAACTCATCCCCTATTTTTATCTTCAGGGGAAGCGCATTCAGACCAAATGGTCCATTGGTCCTATATGAGCACATGACGTAAAAGTTTCAATCACTAATATTTATTTCCTGAGGTCTTCCAGAGCAAAGGGGCCAAATAACCTGATGATATCCCGGCATTAAGCTGCAAATAACTTGGAATGCAGTAGGACATCCCTCCATAGGAGACATAGGGATATGTTCAGACCACCTGGACATATGAAGGTTATATAAATTATATTAATGCGACCAACATCAAAACAAAAAGAAGAAACAAATAAGGATGATCTACAAAGTAACTACGGTTGTAATGAATAATTCGATAACTTGACTTCCTACCTTGTGAAAGAGCCGCTAAGAAACACCCTTCTTCCCCCGTAAGGCCAGACGAACCGATTTGGAATCAAAATGGATCCTGAAGCTCCACTACTTTCATGTCCTGTATCCGCTACTGAAGTAAACATTTCCCCGGAATTTGATACGCAAAAAAGACCCACAATTTGGAGCAACTTTACAACTTGTATACCCGATAATAGCCAGAAATCTCAACAATTAGAATAATTCATAGACAGCCTTTCCCACGGGATCCTCCACGGCAGAGCAGAGGACCCCTTAAGACTCACACATGCAGTGGACCTTTACAATTATCGCAATAAAATCCCACCCTCTAAATGCAATCCCCGAAATGTAACCAATATTCAACGCCCACTAAATACAAAAGCCTAATAATCAACCGCGCCGATCAATAATTGGGCACCTGAAATCAATGAATTATACTGCCGTCAAAAAGGATTCGGAGTTCTGCCGATACAGTCTCTAAAGCTACGTAGAATTCCGATCCAAGCCACCACACAGTACGAAAATATTACCAGGAGTTTCGAAGTCGAAAGCACTCGAATTGCAGGGAAAGAAAACTAGCAAATAGCGTGGCTGTGCTTAATTCGTTCAGGTGATTTTAGGTCAGAAGCCGTACCTCGAGAGAGTAAAAAGAAAGTGTCTCTAAAACTCACGAAGTATATTGCAATGTGATTTATAGCTAAATAATCGAAGGAGGAACAAGCGAGCAGGGGAAGAGAGGAAAACAAGACGACGCATTAAATAAATTACAAATGGCAGATACCGCTGACACGAAACAAGAGAATAAAGGAGATTAAAAGGAAACAAGCAAGGGGTGAAAAAAACAGCGAGCTGTGAATATGTGATGATGAGGCGAGAGAAGAGATCTAATTCGGGGAAATGAAAATACCATTGTATAAAAAGGCCATCCATAGCGTTGTGTCTATAGTTTATTCCTCTCGATTATATACAAATACAGAAATCAGTTCTGGTCAAATTTGTTATTTGGATCATTTAAACGTTATGATACGTGAGGGTTTTGTGATTGAAATCAAGGGTTCTGTGATTTAATTTAATACGGCAATCAAATTACAAAATCAAGGGTTTTGTGATTGAAATATTTGGAGCAAGGTCAGGATTACGTTCTCGTTTTTATTAATGAGCAGAGATTTGGTTATTATTAATCTAAAGAAGAGAGAAAGGAAGTGTAATTGGGATCCAATTTGGGAGATGGAGTGGAATAGGGGGTAGGATTCATGATTCCTGTCCGTAATGCGATTTTACTGCCAACCAAACGAACACGAGAATCTCTTATTTTGTTTGTCTGTAGTCTTGCCAGCGAAAAGGAAATATAAACTAAAAGCAACATGGGATCTTGTCGTGGGACCCACACCTTAGTAGCCCAATATGCGACTTTTTGGATGTTTTGGTAGGTGTCGCTGCGTAACACGTCCCCATCGACTCACTTTGTCTAATCAATATTTTTTTTTTTTTTTTTTTTACAATTCATGTTGATCTCCTATGTTGAGTGCATAAATAAATAATAATTAGGGAAACAATCAAACCATAGTCTTAAAAACCTTTTTCGTCAAGTTGAGATAAAACTCATTTTATACATCTATCTCTTAAATTGTAAAAACACTTTTTAAAAACTAAAACAAACAATACTAATACCACTAGGTTTGCCATCACCCTAATGTTCCCTTTGCAACCACGTACTATCAAATGAGTTCCCATTATGCAGTTCAAAGAAAAGGAGAGGAAAAAAAAAAGAGTTCCCATCATCACATGATTTATTTACTATTTTCACTACTTGCCCGTGATTAATTTCGAGCCCAACACATTTCCACATCACTCTGTGACTTGACCAAGGGTTTCCTTCGAAAGAGCTGAAATTAAAACAGGCAAGACTTTTTTCCATGGGGGCGGATATCGCCAGTAAGAAAATGGAGAGCTGTTAAAAAAAAAAAAAAAAAAAAAAAAAACATCTTATTTATATTTTGGAAAATGGCCCCTGGAAAACCCAAAATCAACCGCTATTAGACCCAGAAGTGACACACAGTAGCCTGGAACTGGACTTGCCCAGCTTTCTCTGGGCCCATTTGTCTACAAATAAATAAAATGTTTGTGGGCTACGTCAAGCTCAATCCCCCTTATGGCAGCATCAACGCCCGTGTTCCCCTTGCCTTCGGCTGCATAAAAACTGATGCTATACCATGTCTTTCACGTTTTTGTTTTCCACTCTTATGCTATAAATTACGTCTTATATTAAAAGTCCGAGGTAATATCGTTTAGCACTAATTATTTTCAGTATTTATTTTAATTTTAATTAATAATATTGGGTCATAAAGAGGGTGTGCGTAATTCTTTATGGTATTTTGAATTGAACGCAAATTAATGTATATCAATTTAATCTTAGAAACAAGAACAAGAGTCTGGAAAACATCTGGAATATGGTAAGGGTTGATGTAAACTTAGAGAAAGCATCTGTAAAATAAAATTGAATAAATTCGAACAATATCATACTTCGAAATGACGTCGTAGACTTTTATTGAATGATACGGAGCAATAATAGTTGTGGACCAGACAAGGGAGGAAGAAGAGTAATGCCGGGGAAAAAATGAGTGTTCCCGCCATATTGAGGTAGGGTCCATGAGGCAATTTCGTGAGGGGCCCATCTAGGGTCCTACAAAGAGTCACAGACCATCACGGGTGTGAGGGCGAAACATCGCGCTCCTTGGGTACGGATTGAATTATGCACTTCCATCTTGCTCCTTCAAAATCCCCCCATTTCATCTTTTTCACCTTCAATCATAAAATGAAATCTGAATTTTTTAATTATTAACCAACTAGAATTATTATATTCTCATTAAAATATAATTAACTAAAAGGACATAGCACTTTTGAAATAGGTAAGTGTTTCTCTTTGAAAGTGTAGTACTGCCTCCAATTTTAATTATAGGATTACACTATAAATTTGATCTTATAATTAAGTCCAGAATAAGTAACATGTATAATGATTTTAAAGCGAGTCCGTACGTAACCTAGATCATTCCACTGAGAGGAGACAGTGGAATCTTTGGTTGTGTGTCCAAATGCATATATCATCATTTGCTCATTCCTTCTCCTTTTCCCTTTATAATTGGAGCATCGATGACGAAGGCAGGAAAGAAAGACAACACTTTTCAAATTTTAAAATATAAAAAAGAAAGAGCTTGGAAGTTTATAGAAAGCTCTCAAAATCATCATTAATTATTAGTACTCATCTATCCAACGTAACGCACTCATCATCATCATCATCATCTGGGGTTTCTTTTTATCACCATTAACCAGACCCCAGCAAAAAGAACTCACGAGCTGCATCTCAATAATATAAGAACGCCGGAGAGAGAATTACATTGCAATTTTCATTGTAAATATCGTTTAATTTAAAAAAGTATTAAATCTGAAATCTTATTTATGCGGTTTACATGTTTGTTACTGATATGTATAGTTCAGAAAACATTCAGGCAAGTAGTTGAAATTTTGACTGCGACGTGGAGGGACTTTGATGTATATTCTGGAAGATCTATATATATATATATAAATGTGAGTAGAAAGATCATATCGATATTGAAAATTCTTTGATATCATGACCGACTTTTGCTTTTCTGGTGTTGATGGGGAGCAAGATTTTTTCAAAAAGAAAGGGGGGAAAAGAAAAAAGAGGGACAGGGTAATAATTATATAAAGGCTGTAACCCACATGCATGATTGATATATAATCACTTTAATTTTCTCTTTCTTATTAAGATGCATGCAAAAGTCCATTTTAATTACCTATTTTCTTAATCTTTATATCATTTCAATCATTCCATGCTTGTCCCTTGGACTTTCATATATGCAAATTAAATATGACACTACTGATGAAAATTGTAGGCATCATTTTCCTTTTTACAATTGGAGGGCTCGATTTAGAAATCTAGCTACATCACACCAATCTTTCACTCATGAGTGTATATATATAGTGTTATTATATTAAAGTCAAATTACGGGCAGAGCTGAACAGGAAGGAATAAAGAGAGAAATATAATATAATTAATGCATGTGTACGTGTCTTTTGAATTATAAATGAATAGGAATGTTTAATTCAGTAATTACTAAAATGAGACATGGCCAGTTTGCACTCAGCACAGACGCTCTGAGATATACATAGGTAATTAATCAAGTATCGCCCAAAGATATGATGCCCCACACATGTGCAAACTTTATTACTTAGGATTAAATTTAAATAGTTCGTGGCCAAAACTTTTACTATAAATAAATGATTAATTCATTGAGAGGCATGTTGTTCTTGGAGGAATTACCATAAGGTCTTAATTAGTGAAGGAACGACTCAAAAGCGTGCAACAATACGTTTGAATGTAAGGAATGACAATAATCTCACTTCTTAGTAATTGATGAATCATATCCTTAATTGAGAGCCATGACTGTAATTCCCCTTTTATTATTCTTTTAACCGTGCCATGCAGAATATGCTATAAGCACAAAATCAAAACAAAAGTCCATTCTGAAAAATTAGCTTAGACTCTCTTGAATTTCTTAGAGCAATGTCTCCCTGGCATTCCATTTACTCGGCTTCTTGTTGATCAAAGATGTCATGACAATCAATGAAATCACTACTACTGTTATGATCACTAGTATGAATTGCATCAAGAAAACAATTCAGAGGATAAATAGCAGACGAGATGTGTATATGAAATGGAATAAATACAAACGGAAGACGCAAGTTCCTGGGAGGACAGAGAAAGGGGATGACATTATTTTATTTAATTTGTATCGTCGTATGAATTGCATCATCATATCAGAAGTTTCTGTTTGGCGGTTAATGTTCAGATTTTGTAGTATGTATGTACTGATATATATATTATAGTTGTGCAGTTATTTTAGCAGGTGTGAAGACAAGGGATCGATGATCACAAAGTCAAGATACGTAAACGATGACGACAAAGTATGCGATCGAGCAACCAGACTACAATGGCGTTTAGCGTTCTCTTGGAAGGGCACGTACGGCTTCTTCATCTCATATCCTTTTTAGTTTGCCTTGTCCCCTCACTCTCCTCCTCTTATACGGTAACGGCCGTTAGTTTCTTTGAAAAATTCAATAACGGAACCTGGAATATACTAACGACAATAACTAAATATGTTCGTTTCTCCACATATTATTAACATATAATTGGTAATAATTGTGCATACCAGAAAGCTAGATTAAGGCCTCACCCAGGTTCACAGGGGAGTGTCTGACCTGTGTGCGTGTTCTCCAATTTCCAAGCTCATGGAAAGAAGTGGTGGGGGCCTATTTGTGAATGGAGGGGACCATAATGCCCTGCCTCCAAACTCAATCTGACCACCTTTATGGAGCCATTGTTCCTGATGGATTTTTTAAAAGAAAAACTGAAAAGGAGGAGGGAACGGAAATTAAATCATATAGCCTTTTAATTCGAAAAACATTAAACTCACTATTCTATCATACAAGAGTCTAAATTTAACCCTAACCCTATTCACACTTAGTAAATTCATTGAATCCTCTGGTTCCGTCGCTTACGAGAGATGTAGAAGAAATAAAGGAAAATTCTTTTAACCTCCCAATAAACCAAAAAAATATCAAAAAATTTCACCAAAATTTTGAAGTCAAAAACTTTTTATTAAAACTCATTTAGTAGATAATTAACAATTTCATTTGTCAGTTTTAATAACTTTTTGAGACTTTTTTAGCATCAAAATTTCTATATGATTTTTTTAATATTTTTTTAGTATTTTGGGACAAGGATTTTCCCAAGAAACAAACTTTCGAATTCCCCTCACACACACACATATAGATATATAATGATGAGATGATGATTTTGACCAATTACGTGACGCGATCGACTACACAGACAGAGTTTTATGGCATGTAGATAGCAGCAATTAATTAAGAAGAAAGGGAGTGGCCGCTATAAGGAGGTGTGGGGGTTTCGATTCTTTCAAACACATGGGAGGGACTACGTGGGAAAACAAACCCTTACCTTTTTTGTTGATTGATAGACATGTTTGATGTGATCCCATACTACTATAGATTTGACAAACTCGCATCCATAAATTTACTAATAATAGTATTATTTGCAATTTTAACAATTTTTTTTGTTGATAAGGCCATATCTATTAAGTTTTTTTAAATGTTAAAAAGGTAGATAAACCTTATACTATAATGGAGCAATTTAAACAAATGCGTGAGGTACGTGCAGACGGCTTTTGTTCAATCAATGTGGGGCCAACACAGTGTCCCTTGTATTTTTTTTCCCGCTCTCTTTTTCCTTCCCGTCGACTTCTCTTCTCAGTTTCTTACTTCTCTCTTTCTCGCCATCATCGCCCTCTTCCTGAGATTTTCCGGTCACACGAGGTCTATCTCGGACGATACTGATTGCGAGCAACCTTTTGGATTCAATCCTTAGAACTCGCTCACTCTCAAGGTGTGACCAAAGGAATCCTTTTTCGTTGCAAGAAAATCAAAATGGGCAGTAGATCATCATCGCATCCTGTGATCGTTCCTTAACAAGAACACTATGTCTCTTCATCCTTTACTTATTCTTGTTCTTATCTCCGTCGCCGTCGCCGTCGTCATCCTCTCCTTCTCCTTCAAAATCTCATGTGGGCGGAGTTCTCGCTGCTAATCTCCACTGTTTTCTTTCATCTCCCTCCTGCACCTCCCTGCCGGAAAATCCCAGGGAGAGGGCGATGATGGCAAGAAAGAGAGACGTAAAAACTGAGAAGAGAAGTCGACTGGAACGAAGGAGGAAGAGAGGGAGAAAAAATGACACTGTACACTGTGTGGGCCCCACATTGACTGAGCTAAGCCGTCTGCACCCACCTAACGGATTTGTTAAAATTGCCGACTCCATTGGTTTCAACTGGTGTTCTGGTAACCAGAGAAATTTACCCAAGGAGAGCAAAAAAGGTATAATGATGGGTGGTTGAAACCATGTTTATAAGTTAAGAAAGCAATGCTTAGAGATGCAATTATGAGATTTTATGGATGGCCATTCTGCCTAACATCAATAAATATGCACGTACGGTGTGATCTCCTTTAGATTGCTTGGGAAAGTAATAAAATAGTACTGCCACTTTCACCACTTCATTTGTTATCCTGATTAATTAACCTTTTATAGTTGAGCTGAATATATAAGGAGCTTTAATTAGCTCGCCGGTGCACGTGTCAACTTCAACGTCAATTTCACGTTTACCTATTTAAATATGTGCATGCATCCACTTGCCACGGTTACTTGTTAATTGGTGTTTGTCGACAGATTTTAATTAAATGTTAATTCCAATATTTTTTTAAAAATTGAATGAAATAAAACAACATCGCTTATCTTACCCATATATGCACACCGTGGAGTCCATTATTGAAGGCCAGAATATAGTTACAAAAGTAGAAGCTTAAAAAACAAATTATGTGGGTCTGTTGATAATGTTGGGAGGGAAGGAAGGACGGTTTGGGTAGTGTCGTAGTGATGCGTGGTTTTTAAAGATGTGTTTGATTTAAGTGAAGAGAAACTTTAATTTTTACCTCATTAATTAAATTGCCTATGAATTTTTTTTAATATTCTAAAAATATACTCTTAATAAATAAATAAATATTATTTTTATTAATGACAATTTAGTTAATATCCTTCCCTTTCTCCCTCCCCTCCCCTAAATCAAACATATGTTGTAAGTCTCACCTGAAATAACCAAATATACGTCCCTCATTGCAATAATTAATTAATTACTCTCTAATATGCCGTTTTCTGAATATTGATTATATTGATGGACCCGGGGTTTAAATATTCATTAATTACATTTTTCTCCTTCTATTTTTAGTAGAGCTGCCCGTTACCCATACACACGCTTCGTTTTCCTGTAATTTAATTCCCCCTCCACCTACATATTTCATTCACACACATTATGCCCATGAATGAAAAATAATGCATTTAAGTGATGACGATGCACTTTAAATTCCATGTCCTGCATCTTACACAAAATTAAATATAAATTTGTTTTGAAGTACAAGTGGAATCAAACCCATTAGTGTTATTTATAAGTCCATTTTCAATCTTTTCACAAAGAGTGAAAGTAAACTTATAAATAGGATCAGAGTGGTAAACACATTTATGTTACTGGACTATGCATGATGATGCCAAAACTGCATCTTGATAGCTTCATATTATCGATCATTACCGATTGAAGTATTCATATTAAAAAGGACATTATATTCTAGTACTCTTGTTAGACTGTAGCGACATAGCACCACATGGAGATGGGACAAAATTAAAATTTCAAACGATAATGTAATTAATAATAAACTAATAGTTCACCAACAACCTTGGCAACCCTCAACTGGCTTTGCATTGTGTCCATAGACATAGTATGAAAGGGATCCTTAGTGATCCGTTAAGCATTTACAAATACTCTATTAATAATAATATATATATATATATATATATTGACATAATAATCAGATTCAAGCTCACGCGAGCTGCATTTAATTTGCACCAGCTGATGAATAAACTTATTATTAGTGAATATTAATATGTGCGAGAAATTAAACAACCAATCAAGTATTCATCATGTGCACGAGTGTCCATTTATTTTTGAAAGAGTTTTATTTGATCACATGTATATATAATAATTGAGCAGCTGGCACATGCAGAAAGAAAGTGAAAAGTGAAAAATAGAGGGGAAAAGAGAAAAGAAAGAGGAGTCACGAGATAGGATGATGGAGAAGTGAGGGGAAATGACAAAAATGCCGTACGGGCTGGGTATGAAAAGGGTAAAAAAGAGGGAGGTGGTTGATGGTTGTTTTGTAACTTGCAAGAACGGTGGGGGCGGTGAAATTACCCGGAAGCAACACGTGAACAGGAGAATTTTTGAATCATTGTGTGGTCACTTCGAGAATGATACGATCTGAGGTTGTCAGCGACGGGTGAGGCTAATTTCGTAACTTCACTCTCTAGGCGGCTTCCCTCCCATTTCAGTGGCACTCTTGTGGTTGTCGTTACTGGATGAGGGCAAAATTGGAACAACTCCTCTCATTAAAATATCGCCTCAAATGCTGACAAAGTCTCGAACTAGTTGCCTTACTCCCTCTCGCCATCCCTCAGATAAACAAGTCCTCACGAACATCTACTGTGTGGATTGCCCATATCACCCTCCCCCGTATATATATTTTCATTCCTATTTCCTAGACTTTGCTCGCGTCGTCCTCAGCCTCTTTTTCTACAAAAATCATCTTTTTCCAAGCATTCAAATTGATCCCCTAAATAAAAAATTCAATTACTCTGATCCTTCATCTCAATAATATCAATATATGACGTTGTTGTCTGAAAAATAAGTCATGTCGTTTATATAAACTTCATTATTAAAAAACCTGCATGTTTAATTTGTCTCTATTTGTTGAGCCACCTAGCTACGAGCTTGACGATAGAACGACATTTTTTCAAAAAATACGTATATTTAGAAAATGATTAACTCAGCTTATCAATATATAAAAAAAGAGAGCTGACATTTGTTACTACCTTCGCCATAAATACAAAGAGATATTTTATAGTGTAATTTTATTATAAACCACATCTTATAGGAGGAGTACAAACATTAGTAGGTACGGTATGGGAACACACTTTCTTTCTCCCTCGAGTTGATTCAAATAAAATTGCGATTTCTCATGAAAAGATAGAGATTAATTACTACGCCCGAATAATGTTTTATACAACCGAGTTCACAACCGAGTTCATTGGGTGGAACTCTTGCAATTGATTTGCTATTGAATTAATTAATGCTGTCCAAATTCAGTATGCCAAAAATGTCATGAGGGGCGAGGGGGTAATATCGAAGAAAAGCAGGGGCATTTGTGTATAAGGGCAGAAAAAGGTGTGCCCCAGAGGAATATATATTATTATTGTTATTTATAACATCGTGCAATTCTAAAGCCTGGTTCTTGTATTCTTGTGGCAGCAAGAGCTATCGCGTGCACGCCATAAATGGAGGAGAGTTTCCTGGCATTTGTCTTCCTCTATTCCCACAAATCCCATCTTTTCAGTTTCATTTTTCATCGCCTTTTCAAGTAAATATTTTGTTTAGAGGGCAGGGAGAGATTAAGGGAGGAAGGGATCGAAATTAGATTTTGGTTGGATTTAATAGGAATACTATTAGCAGCTTCAATGTCAAACATAACGAGCTGTGACAGTGGTGGGAGTTTCTGCACGAAGAATAGAAAAGAAGATGGAACTATTATTAAACAGCATCATCCTCAACATTCTTCTGCTCATCATCATCATCACCAGTTTCACAGTCCAACTTCTCTTACTTCAACAACGACTAACAGTAACGGTTCTAACGCCAATTCCCAACTGCCTCCTCCTCCTGTTAAGAGGAAAAGAAGCCTCCCAGGAAACCCAGGTAATTCTGCTACCACCAACCATCTCTCTCTTCCTTTTTTTTTTTTTTTTTTTTTTTTGAATAATAAGGCCAACTGGTATTAACGGTGTTACAAGCAAGATCCAACCTACAACTTTCCACTTACGTACATCAGAGCTTTAATTTCCTTCATGGCTATGGGCTCTCTTGCTTCCTTTTCAATATCCTTCCTTTTGTTTGTTTTGTTTTAAATATATATAGTGTTTTCTGATGTTGGTTTTGACTTTTAATTTCCCCCTTGAATGAATTTTAATAAATCATGAACTGCCGCTGATGAATGATGACCTGAATAAATAAATGACATTCTCTAAGTTATAACAATCCATGATTCTGAATGCAGTCATGTATAATTTCACTGTATATAATATACACAGTGTTTGCTGGATTCCTACTCTTGGTACCGGAATATATTAATAAGGATGTGGTCGGATGTTTTTAGCCAAAAATGCATAGAGAAACTATTTCGTGTTGAATTATTGGTGCCTTATTAGTTAGTAGTCGAAGAAGCTCAATTATTGTCTGTAATTCACAATCATTGCTCCTCACTGTTCATCTCTTCCCTTTTTTGCTTCCCTTTTTGTTTCACCACAGTTTCAGAAAGCACCACACGCACGTTCACACACACACACACACATCTATATCTATCTATATATGTGTATGTATTTGTAGACGCCTTTAATTTGAAAATCAATTTTCTCACCTCTCCCTACGCTCGTGTGAATGTTCTTGCCTGTGTGTATTATATTTCCTTGTCCCGTAGGTGGGTGGGTCAAATTAAAGGGCGGTAGGGGAGACCGATCGAGAGAGAGACACACACACACACTTTCGACTTTATTTCTTCTACTCTCATCCTTATGTGTCTGGTTTGTACGTACGGATAGACTGATGAGATTCAGATATACATATCGCATTTAACTTAATTTCTTCGTCTTCATAGCTATCTTCACAGAAGATGGGTCTGGTCTCACCACATGACCACCTTTTTTGTCACTTTATTCATAACGTATCGGACATCATCAAACATAAAAATGATTCTGTATGCTACTTTGTTTAATGGTGGGTTTGCGTATGCGCGCTGTGGCGTACAGATCCTAGTGCTGAAGTGATTGCTTTATCACCAAACACTTTGATGGCGAGAAACCGATTCGTATGTGAAATCTGCAACAAAGGATTCCAAAGGGATCAGAATCTGCAATTGCACCGGCGAGGCCATAACCTGCCATGGAAGCTCAAGCAAAGGCCCACCACAGAAGTTCGAAAACGTGTTTTTGTTTGTCCAGAGCCTTCGTGCGTCCACCATAACCCAAGTCGAGCACTGGGTGACCTCACTGGCATCAAAAAGCACTTCTCAAGAAAACACGGCGAGAAGAAATGGAAGTGCGAAAAATGCTCCAAGAGATACGCAGTCCAGTCCGACTGGAAAGCCCATTCCAAGATCTGCGGTACTAGGGAATACAAATGTGACTGTGGCACCGTATTCTCCAGGTTCATCAAAAAACTTTCAAATTTATTTTTACTCCATCCAACGTTAAAATTCCAATTTCTAGTTATATATATACGTAGGTTAAGGTGTAAATTTATCCAAAAATTTACGTTTAGGTGCAATATTAACTGAAAGTATTTTTAGATTCAATGCTGACACAAAACTATTAAAAACGAGCACCTTACCATTAAAATTGAACGGCCGAGTGAAGTTAAATTTTCAACGGTCAATATTAGGCTTTTTTTTAAATAAAAAAAACTTCCTAGTAACATTGAACTGAAAAAATTTCCCCAGGCATTTGCATCTTAACTCTTGTAAAAATTACTCTTTCACGTACTCACTGGTTCATTGTGCATTCATTGTTGCAGACGCGATAGCTTTATCACCCATCGAGCTTTCTGCGACGCGTTGGCCGAGGAGAATAATAAAGCCAACAATGAAGGACTACTAGGGCCAAAATTATCGAGTCCAAATTCAAACTCACTAGGTCAACTTCAAATCTCAAATAATCCTGTTTCTTCAATGCCACTCAACTCCAACTTCATCAGCCCACAAAACGGGACGCCCCACTATAACCATTGTGATGAAATTAAGCATCCACTATCACACCTTCATCAGGAGCTCTTGGAATTTCCAGCAAAACCATTCAACTACATGAATGGAAGCGTATTCGCAAGAAGCCTTTCGTCAAACAGTTCCTGTTCATCACTTCAACTGGGTTCAACTAGTTCCCTGAGCATGTTGGAAGAAAACGAGCACCAGCCAGGTGGATCGGCCCACATGTCAGCCACGGCATTGCTGCAGAAAGCAGCTCAAATGGGAGCAACCATGAGTGATACTAACACCTCGTGCATGGCACCCTCATCATTTGGACACAATAACAACAACAACTACTTCATGAACAGTGGCCAATCTGATATGTCATCATCTCAGTATTTCAGCGGAAATAATAATAATAGCTTCGGGATGAACAGTGTGGATATGTTCAATGCTATAATGGACCAAAGCAAGGCGTTGTCGAAGATGATAGAGCAGAACAGCAGAAGCAATAATAATATGAATAACAGTGGAGTTTTGCATGGTAAAGGAAGTGGGGATGTAACGACACTGGACTTGTTGGGGATTGGAGGAGGAGGAGGAGGAGGGCGGTGGTGGTGCTCATGATGCTTTTCTATGGCGCCAAGCAGGCTGAAAAGGCTGAAGGCCACGGCAACCAAAAATAACGCAGCCTTTGGATCATTTTGCCCTTTTATTTAGATTCACTTCTTAATTCACTTTGTCTTTTGTTTTTTGTTTTTTTTTTTTTTTTTAAAAAAAACCCTTCCCCTTTAGAATATTAATCGTGGAAGGCAGTGATGAGTAGAGAACAGATTTGAAATTACAAGTTCAAAATGGTCGCCTGGCTCACCAGTTTTATATATGATCAACATTATTCTGGCACTTCCAAAAAAAAAAAAAAAAAAAAAAAAAAAAGGCTTTCCAATATATTAGTACAGCCCATTATCATTAACTTGCAGACGGCAAACAATGATGACCACAGAAACCAGATAAGCGCTATCCCAGAGTCACAACCACACACACAATCAGAATCTGCCACTTCATTGTTTAATATTATTTCTCTTTGTCGTGAGATGCCCTCGAATTGGAAGCTTCGAGGCCTCATTATATGAGGCCAGAAGTTATTTCAAAAAGTTTTATTTTGGCTCCCTAGTGAAATGAGCTGCGGAGTAAACGTTGCGTCCGAGAATATTGACGATACTTGCTAGTTGCGAGTGCCCTCTAAGTAATCAAATACATAATCGTTCAAATCATGGCATTGCATGCCAGCTTCCACGCATGCACTCGACTTTACGTGGCAAAATGTTCGAGTGAGCGCGAAGAGAGTTTGAAAGAGCGGTCTCCGGCGGAGGAATTTGCACCATTAGCGACGACCTTTCAGCGGCGGCTTCTCGTGGGCGTTGGGTCGGCTTCACTCGTGGCTGTGGGCGCCAACTTCGGTGGAATTACCAGTTTTCTTCTGGGGTTGTCACCGCAGATTGGCCGGAATCTTAAGCTCGACGTGGTTTATCCTATCGGAGGCTACAACCGTTGCATTGACGCCAACGAAGGATTTGGTCAGTAATTAGTTTCTTCCACTAACATTGCATTTCTCTTAGATAATAAGTATATCATAAGAAGAGGAGGATATCGTGATTGAACTGGTGATTTCGAATTTTTGATGCGAATGACAGAATTCATATATCCAGCAAATTGGGTGGGAGATCAGACGCTACTATATCGGGCAGCCAAGAAAAAAGAATTGGAACGATCATTGGATCCGCCTCCTCTCAATGGCCTGCGCCGTCCTAATAATATCAATGAACCGGTTGTTGCATTTGGTCCGCCAGGCTCAACCGGCGAACTCAATGTCAGTGTCATTGTGTCGCCAGTTCCTCAAGACTTCTCGTGAGTAATCATCGTCTACTATCAATGAGTGACTAAATAAGCGAACTTGTGCAAATTGCCAGTAATAAGCTAATAATCATTTCATTGTTTGCTCATTATAAACAAGGATTGAAGCATTTGGAGGGCCGGAGGAGGTAGGTGAAGCCGTGATCCGGAGCATAATGGGATCGTCGCAGCGCCCAGATGTAAAAGGAAGATTAATAAAAGCAAGCGTGAGAGAGGATTTTGCAAAAAATCAAAATACTACGAACTGGAGTTTGGAGTGGAGAGTCCTTTGTTTCGGCGGCACAACATAGCTGTGTGCTGCGCTGCTGCTGGTAGGCTCTTCACTCTAAATGCTCAGGCACCTGAATCGGCCTGGCCAGCTTTTCAATCGCACTTCTATAGAATTGCTCATTCATTCACCCTCACGGCTTAGGGCTTCAAAACCAGAAGCTTTTACTTCATTCACAAATAAGTACTGTAACATTTACATTACCGTCTCATGAAATTGGAAAACTGAGAAACAACAGGAAGGCAAAGCTTCTCAATACAACCATTTACTATTTTAGCTGTCCCCATCTTTGTTAATAATTTATACAAGAAATAAAAATCCATCCACGTAAGCTGACATTCTAGTAAAACTATAATTCCTAAGATTATATGGTAGTATGCTTATATTGGAGATGATTTTTCTGAGTACAACCGACAACTATTGTCAAACCACTGTGAAACAGTTTGTGATTGTTCCTATGCACCTTTCACTTTTCTGTAGCGTGTACCATTAAGCAAATGAGATATTTTTTTGCCTGACATTAGAAGACCGGATACATATTAAAGTACACTCAGAAATATCATCATGCTCTGTAATATGCCTTAAACATAATTATTCACAATACACGATCCTTTACTGATTCAATTGCCCAACGGCGTGTATGCTCAAGCACAAGAAATCTGTCTTCGCTTAACCATCTTCTCGTAGTTCTCAGCAACCATTGCAGTCAACTTAGGGTCCCCAAATCCAATCTCTGCACCAAGTCTGAGGCAGAACAACAGTTAAGCTCTTGTACTATTCCATTTAAAAGCACAAGGCAAGGGAGGTGGAGATGTTGGGTCAGGATAATTTTAATGATGAATCAATAAATGACAAGGGCAAACCAATATAACATTTCTGTCTAGAAATCAGTAACGAGTCCATTTCCTATCTCAAGGGATCATTTTTTTATGAGAAAGAAAGAACTGAAAGAGGGGAAAGGTGTAGGTGTGTTGAGAGAGAAATTGAGCAAAGGCAAAAAAAACATGTCAAATTCGCATACTTTGGGTCAAGAACGAGTTTCTGAACTTCTTTGATGGCCGAACTTGCGGCATAAAGCGATATCTTCCCAACCTGCATTAATGCCCACGAGAAGGGCAACAAACTACACTCAGGGGAGCCAAAGCCGCAAAAATTTAAATTGATTCTCAAGCAATTCAGTGGAGACAGCAAAGGTCGGTAATGAAAAAGCGAGGGGACTAAATTTTAACCCCCCCCCCCCCCCCCCCCCCAAAAAAAAAAAAAAAAAAAAAAAAAAAAAAGCTAAGAAATGGGACCATATTAAAAAATATCATAGCATTTTCTCTTTTCTGACCTCCAATACTCGATGCTTGGCTTCATGCTCATTTGGCAGACGGCGGACATCCTCAGCCAATCTCACAGCCTCCCCCAGGCTTTCCGGCGATAAGAAATCAAGGCCCAGCTGAACAGTGGACTGAAATTTACATAATGTGGAAAATGGCCACATGTATTATGATTTATGACAAATATAGTAAGGAAGAAGCTTTTAAACAAACAAGTTTCCATTTTGGTTCCTCAAAGAGGTACCTGGTGATAAAATCATAAAATAATTGTTCAATTCAAGTGAATTTAGGTCAATTTATTCAAAAAGGTAATACAAACCAAAGTAGAATCTCTGTTGACAAGAGGAAGTGAACTCGATTTTTCTAGAAGATGAAGTCTGGAAAAACAAATAATTCGTTAAAAGAATTATTTGCCATTATTGATTATCAAAAACTTTATGATATACTAGATACGTTAATCATAGAAGTCTATTGGACAAGGCCAACCAACAATTACTCATATATTTTTATTGTTTCCCTTTTTACTATTAGACAGTATACTTGATTCTAGTAGATGGGGAAAAATAGCAGGGCAGCAATTAAAAAAATAACATAATGAAAAACGACTCCACCTGAACATTCCTTGCTTGAAAAGGGCACCCTGCAGGAACAAATACAGCTTCCCCCCACACTGTTCAAATGACCATGGCTCCACTCCTATGTAGGAAGATACCCAGCACATTAAAAAGAGGAAAAAATGAAAATTACATTTCTTCAGAAATTTATATGCAGGCTTGGGATTGGCAGTACAGGCAACATCACTATTAAGTTTTTTTTTTGCCAAAACATCACTATTAAGATTTTAACTATAGACAGCTAACATTCACATATCACATAGATGACCTCTATCTAGTCTAGCACATACACTAGTGATTCCCTGTCATTCTCTGAATGCAAGATTTGTCAGCATAGCACATCCCTATCTACCTCTTAAGTCTCAATAATAGTTTATAGAGAGGAAGCATACTATCTACCTCTTAATAATAGTATTAAGAGAAAGCGTACTATCTTACCAAATTCTTCCTTCAACTTCCTTTTATGGCGTCTGTTAAGAAAAATAACTCCATCATAAAGAGGCCTTGCATCCTTCAATCCAAAGAATACAGTGAGCAATATTATAACAAAAAACTATATCCAGCGATAAGGGTAGCTGACAAATGAAACCTCAATGGAAGAAAGAAATACAAGGTTTTAATGCAGCTTACAAATTTATTTACTATATCATCTGGCTGCGCAAATTCTTTCCAATGTGTTTTTAGAAATTCAGTTAGCTTTGGAACATCCTGCCGACGAAAGACATCCCAAAGAACTCCAGGATCCGTTTCCTCCCCGATATCTCCATCCTTGACTGGAAGCTCGGAATTGATCATATCCCCTTCTGCACTGGAATAATTTTCAAACCCTTTATTGATAATTGACGTTTTCTCATTTGAATCCAAATCCAGTCCGTTTTTCTCTGTGCCCAGTGATGAATCAGCTGGACTCCCCACTGAAGATATTTGTGGATCCACAGGCAATTCATTTTCATCCAATGATTTCTGTATCTTTTCACTTTTTATTCCCTGCAAGTTCTTCGGCTTCACTTCACTTGTATGGACCAAAAGATAGACCTGATCAAACTCAGAAAATGTCATATTATTATCAGTTACTTTGCCTGTAGCCCATTTATCTCTCTCTCTCTCTCTCTCATATAAATCAAAACTCCATTATTTCACTCTGGAAAAGACATTTAAGAAAACAAAGATATAAATTGTTACATCATTTATTGGAGTTTACGTTACTTTGCCCAAGTCTGGGGGTTTAAATTAAAATAGCACAGCATAAATTGTTAGGCCACAAATGATATATGCATTAACTGTGACAGAAACATATCAAACGTAAATCAATAATTTAGCACCAAATTTAAATTTCTAAAGCATTCAAGATTAGAAACACAAAATGATGGTCTGCAGGCCTCAGACCCTAGATTATCATAATTTATAATTTAATCTGTTTTCGACTCCAACTCAATAAGGGAAAAGAAACAAAATAGTGATTAATGACAAGTTCTTATCTTTCCGATATACAACAAAGAACATACCATGTCACGCATATTGAAGTGGAGATTGGTCACTGAGTCACCATTACCAAGTTCCTCATTGACCCCATATGATATATAAATCTTGGGTCCTACATCATTTTCTAAGGAGTAATGAGGCAATTTAGCTGCAACATTAAGAAGGCCCCACTTTGAGTGAATATATTCAAGTAAAGGCAGCTTGCGGATAAATTCAGGTCTTTGCTGCAATAAAAATTCTTCAGATGCACTAGGTGAAGGCCAATCCTTCAACTTCAATAGTTGTGGCAAACCATTCTCATGGGTACGCCCCTCAAAGTACCCTTTCATGAATTCATTGAGTTCAATATCTATCTGAAAAAAGGCAAGAAAAGCAGAAATCAGCATTTATTAACAAAACTGATTAACCAATAAATAAAAAAAAAATACAAGAAACAACCCATACAATCTCTACCATCAAATAAATGTGTACCTCTGACCAGGTTAAACAATCCATAGCCTTAACCACCCTGTTCTCAGTTTCTTTCATTTTCTCATCTGCTGTCTCTCGAACTCCTCTCCATATGGCCATTGGATCCCAGCTTGATGACCTATCAAATACTTGCTTGACGATTATAGGTTCACCATTTTTCCAGTGCTTTCTGAAATTTCCTATCCCATCAGTTTTGAGATCTTCAGATGCTGGACAGTACAGAAAATTATCATCACTGACCTCCCTGTGAGAATATTGGTAAAGTTTGAGATCATTTAAATTGGTTTCTGATCCTCCAATTTCATTAATCTGGCAGCCACTAACCATCTCCTCTGCATTTTTCACCAATTTTGCAACCCAATTCATCTTGAAGATGCGGCTTAAATTCAATGGTGAATAACCACAGCCACCATATTTCTTTGGGGGACATGGAATGCTACCATCACTGTTGGATCTCCAATCAGGCAACTTATATAGCAAATTTTGATTTGAAAGTTTTGCTTCATCTGTTGGGGTTATTTTTTCTGGATTTACATTTGCCTCTCGAAGATCTTGACAGCAATTAAGGCATAAATCATATGTACAATTTGGGCAGTGTCGGTGATAATCAGTAATGGGTATCCGACAGAAATTACTGCATGACAACAAATCAAATCAAATAAAAAATATGATATGTACTAACTCTATATAAGGAAATGTACATGATGCTCAGTAAAATTAAATCCACCAATTATAAGAAACAAAATTTCATAAAACATATATGTACAGAAAAACTTGATAGGTTCTCGATTTACCAGCACATTTGCTCATCTGCATTCAGTTTTGTCCTGGGAAGATCTATTTCAATCCCTGGAGAAGATAAAATTATTGCAAAATTGGCAAAACCCACTAAAGTTTCAAGCAAACGTGAAGACATATAATGCATCTTACCACGCAACTTCTTTTCAAGTTCAACTTCATAACACTGCTCGTGATGGATCTGCTTTACCACAGGAAGTACTGATGACAGCAGCACGTGGAGATATTGTAACTTGTCTAGAACAGGTATCTCCCGAATCCGAACCTAAATCTCCAAAGGAAAAAAGATAAGAACCAAATGGCAAAGGAACTGCGGACTATGAATTTCAGAGGCATACTTCACAGGATGGTATAATAGAGCAGTTAAAAGACCTTGATTGAATTATCACCACGTAAGCAAATTTTGCAATTACAGGTGCCACGGCAGGCAGGACAAGTCATCTGAATTTCGTCCAATGACATGTCTGAATACCTAAAATTAAGGAAGTCATAACGGTAAACACTCACCATCCATATAAAACAACATTTACAACTAACAAATGGGGTGTCTTCACCAATATTATATGCCCACCATGTTAATATACAGCTCTCACAGTATCCTCTCCTATCACATCTTAAACACCAAATAACTCTGTCTCTATCATTCCTGCGACATTGATGGCAAGTTTGCCCACCATTGTCATCAGATGAATCTGTACTTCCATCCGAGTATTCCTGGAAAATAACCTTTCAGATCAATAACCAGAAGGAAAAAAAAGAAACAGCGAGTTATAGGTGGTACAGAGAACTGGAACTACAAGTCAGGTTACAGATCCCTTCAACATACCCGATGAATGAAACCATAATATGTTGATAATTATATTCATTGCAATTAAACCTCATCTTTTCAAGGCAATCAGATTTTTAGGACAAGGTTTGCTGTTAATGCTTCTCAGAGATTTAAGGTCCCAAATTTAACTGAAGTTTCTTACATGTTGTGATGCCTAGCTATAAAGCCCACTGGCAAACACAGGGATAAAATTGATTGGATAAGACAAGTAAGCAAGATTTCAAAATACTGAAGACTCTTGACAATATAGACAAGTCAGCTGCATAAAGACACTGACTTCATATTTTACCTTGATCGAATAGTTAGTTAAGAATTTTCAGAAGAAGTATAGTATCAACTATCAAGTTCTAGAAAATATGGTGGTGCAGCTCTTGTGTAACTGAGAAAAATATTGTCCTGATCACCTTTAGCAACTTACTCTTCTGCAAGCAGTTAAACGGACTATAAGATGGCCCTAATAGCAATATCTGGGGAGTCTTTCATTATATTAAGGATACTATCATAGTATTATACTGCTTCATTCTAATGGGGATCTTTTTAACATAAAAGGAGAAGAACAAGAATTGGCTTAAAAAACTAAAAGAAAAATAAGCTGCAAATTTTTAATATCAACTCACTGTAGCAGCATTGACATCTAAATTTCTTTGAGATCTTTTCCTGGATAAGTCCATTCGAGAAGCAGGGGGTGACTCATAAGACATCCAATTTTCTTCATACTGGGGAATATCATCTTGTGAATCGTCATTTAGCTTTGGGGCATTGCGTCCGGAGGGGGTCCTTGTGGTTGGTGTCTCTGCTGTATATCGGAACTGATTTTTTGATGCCTTGTTCTTTCCAGAGGCCGAATGCTGTTCGACTTTCATGCTTGAGAGTGGCATGTCAACATCATCACTCTTGCTCTCTAGATAAATGTCACTCTCACCTAATGACTTTCTCTTAGCCTTCTTAAGACTAGCTCTCATGGCAGAATTAGCTGCCCTCTTCTTTGCCTGGATATAGTGCTTCTCACAGACAGTTTTATCTGGCATGGACATTGCAGTGCATCTCCACTGTTTCCCATCCGACCTCTTACATCGCAAGTCATCTGGAATCCCTACGCTATCCTCGGCATTCCCCGAGGTCGATCGAGCATGATCCATTTTAAGCAGTAGTGTTCATATACAGCAAGGTGCCAGCACTGTGGACGCACGAATGTAAATCTGGTGTCATTGCCAACTAAAAAATGAGCCAGTTGGGAAAGAATAATCATCGGAAAGCATAATCAGCAAATGTTAATTAGGAGCACACCCTAAAAGGGTTATTTTTTCGGCCAAATCTAAAAGGGTCAAATTAGAAAACATACAAATGAAACAACACTATTCTACGTGCATACAACATGCATCACCCAGCATTCAGCCTTGTTGAATTCCCTGCCTTCCATGTGTATTTGGTGGTAAGTCAGTATGTCCCTGTGCTTCTTTTTTTTTTTTTTTTTTTTTTTTTTGGGAGAAAGTATGTTACTTTGCTTATTAGGAAACCTCCCGCAAGAAAATGAAAACCCCAACAAAATAAGACAGGGCGGATAACTAAAGGCGATCGCAGCTCTTCGGCTGCTGGGTGGGGCAGCTCCAACTTTTATCAGCGGAAATTAAGAATATTAAAACGAATTCCTACTAGCATAAGGACTATAAAAATAACCGCGCAGTGGAAGGAGAATTCGGAGCTGTAGTATTGAGTGGAATCGACCTGTGAAGCCGCCAAAATTTGGAGCGCCGTCGTTCGGGGTGCTGGGAATTCGAATCAGAAAGTCTTGGTGTGACTGAAAATATTTGCAGCAAAGCATCAATGGAGGTACCCGCGCACCGGGGGCGACAGCCTGTTTTTCCCGTTTGCTTTTTTTTTTTTTTTTTTTTTTTTTTTTTCAGTAGTGACACGGATCACACTGTCAAGGACGGCCCATCGCCACCGGGCTCCAGATTTTAATTTCATTTTTTGTCTCTGGCATTTTTATTCTTTTTTTGATTAGAGCAAGTAAGAAAATATTTACTAATATAATGTAGTTAGTGGCGTCGCCGGACACGACGCCACTAGTGACGTAAAAGAGGTTCATGCCACTGACACAAAAGTGTCAGTGGCATAAGAGATTGAGACGCCGCTCAAAAGTTCTCAATTACATAAATTGAGTGGCGTATCGTTCCAATTAAAAAAATTAATATTAAATATAATAATAATAAATGATAAAAAAGTTGAATAATTTAAAACTCTACTTCATTTAATTTTGAGTTAAAAAAAAAAGAAAACATGGAGCTAAAACAACTCACTAAGAACGCCATTTAAAAGATTACGCGACACAATTTGGTTATAACAATAGATCCCAAGTACGCCACTCAATTTTGAGCGGCGTCTCAATCTCTTACGCCACTGACACAAAAGTGGCACGATGCCACTCACTGCATTACATTGGTAAATATTTTCCTACTTGCTTTAATTGAGTGCAATTTTTGTAAAAAATTCTTATATTGATGTTTTTCCCTAGTATAAAGATGTAAAATTTATGTTTGGCCAAAAATTAAAATTTTATATATGCCCCGAGTCCGGATGCATACCCTAGCCCTGGTGGGTACCGGTATCTACCCCACCTAAAATTTTATGTATAAAAAAAATTATCATATGGTAAAAAATATAGACCGAAGGAACAAGTTATGTCGTGAATAAAAATTATAACTTATAGTATTTCTCATTTCTCTCTCTTCTTTGTCGACACCTCTCCTCTCCCATCTTCAGCTCCCTCTTGTTGGCGGTTTGTGTCACCATCACAAGCCGCCGATGAGTATCATTTTATGCCACAACATTGTCAAAGAGGTAGATTGGGAGCTCAGATCTGTTAGTTGCGACCTCCTTCCTCCGGTTTTTGTTGGTTGTGGTCTTCTCTGTCTCTGGGGCGAGTTTTTCCTCTCCTTCTCCAGATCTGTTCCGCGATGGTGAGAGCTCTCTTCCTTACCTTTATGCGAGCTGTCCATCTTTTGTTCTTTTTCTTTTCTTTTTTTGTGGTACTTGGTTGGTGGTGTTCTCGGTTTTTCAAGTAATGAACAGATCTGTGAGATCTGATTATAAACCATCTTGGTTAGATGATTGTTTGAACGTTATTAGATTCAATTATCACCTATTGGCTTAGATTTACGTTATTGGAAGAAGATTTCAAGAAGTGTTGTTCGGTATGTGGTCGATGTCACTATATTTGCTTGGACGGAGGAGTAGAAGTGTTCTTCAAAATATTATAGGTTTTCTTTCTTCTAAGGTTGAGTTTTATTTGATCTTTACTCCAATACGAGATATTTGTGTGACTGCTTTAATTACATCTAATGCTTATAAAGAGGTGTGTCATTCTTTCATGTCACCTCTAATCTTAGATATTAAGGAGGTCGGTGTTGTCCATGATTCTACTTCTACTTATAATTCTTTAATGGATGGTGATTGGTTGTTATTGTATTTTGATTATTTTGTTGTATTTGATTTGTCTTTATTTATATTCTATCTTCAGTTTCTTCTTATATATTATATCGGTTTTGTAGTATTGATATAAATATCTTTTTACCAACAAAAATAATCAATTTTACCATGAACTTCTGATTAACGAATGATGTCCCCAAAAAAAAAAAGGAATGGGTGACCTCTGTTTTTTTATTTATACAAAAATAATTGTTGATACTTGCTATCTCAGTTTTGATCAATATAATGTAGTCATTTTGAATGAAATGCGTGTTAATGTCATCTTCCTGCGATCAATTGGAATATATACTTTTTTTATATATGAACTATATTTTACAGTGTGAATCACTATGAGGTTGAAGGATAATGGAGGGACCGGGGGACTTAAAAGGGTTTGGGTTTAAAATTTTGTCAATTTCAATTATACTTGCATTGTTTAGGTACAAAGAACAAATTCAAACAACATGTTTTGTTATTACATAAATTATTTTAGAATTTGCAACATGCATAGTAAAATGTTATAAAATAATTTATTATTTTGACACGTCTACTTAAAAAAAAAAAAAAAAAAATTTAAAGCACATGTTCTTGTTCTTCACCCCAACAGCACTACCTCCACCCTTCATCCCCATGCCCTCCTTCACTGCCCAGGCTTGAATTTGGATCATATCCATTATTTTTGTAAAATTTATTTTCACTTTGATTTTTGGTGGATTATTGCTCTCCTTCATGCTCCACACTCCACATTCCACACTCAGTTGCTGGGTCCGTAACATTGATTATTTGCTGCTGTTGATTGACGGCACGGTGAGGATGGGATGGCTTCAATGGGGAGTTCAGGCGTTGTCTTGCGGAGGTCTTCTATTTTTTCTTTTTTATTAAAGGGTATTCTAGTCATTTAATCATATAAATACTCGATAAAGTTTCAGTTAAAGACTTCTGCAGTGAATTAATTTCAATTAACCCCAAAAAAAAATTTGAAACCTGGCCTACAGGCGTGGGGCTAAAGTGAAATTGAGGTAGGTATTAAAAGACGAATTTGCCACTTGTTGTTTATTGGACAATTGCACTTATTCATATGACTATTTAATTTACTCATGATATATAAAACACTTACAATTGTGTTCTTGTAATTTCTCTTGTTTGTAAGACTATTTAACGTCATGTTTAGGCACTTGTAAATAAGTAATTATTGAGAAATTAATTTATTTTATTCATAATACTATTCCATTTCGTTCATTAAATATAAGATACTTGTAAATAAGATTATTAATTACATTTTTAATTAGGATAATCAATTTGTCATTTAACCTTTATACTAGGAACAAGTACTCAAACAACAATTCATTACAACAAAAGCTAGAGTTATATAATTACGTAATTCCTCTATTCCTCTGGTGCTTATTATAATGATTTAATTAATAAATGTATTTTTTTTTAATAAAGCATTTGCTTATTTTTAAAGAGTATTAAATATTATTTTTTTATATATGCCTATAATTAATAAACGTTAGTGGGTGAAAGTAATAATTAATACTCCATCTATCCGAATATAGTGCATAAGACTACAAACTATGTCCATATTTAGGGCCAGATATAGTATGATATTAGAGTTTTCATCAATTAGTATGGGTGATATTAGAAATTACTTAAATTTTAGAACAAATTATTTAATGTTTTTAGAAAATAATTTTAGAACAAATTATGTAATGTTTTTATAAAATATACAAATTCATATATATCAAAGTTTGACTTCAAACCTATAAAATGAGATATTATCATTTTATTTTTATCTCCTTTGCTCCTTTCAAATTGCACCCCAGGTGCTCTAGCTGTATTTACTTCACTATCAAATTTCGATAATTTCATCCAAACGTGCAATTACAATTCAAAAGGGACATATCCACAGGATATTCCTCACCATAAAATCAGTGTCCACTTCCTCCTACTTTATCCCTGCAGCTTTAGAAATCACTTGCATCAAAATCTGTCAACGGAAATAAATCCATACCAGAAATAATTTTATTTTGCATGGAAATGGGATCTAGTTATACGCCTCACACGAATAAGTGAATTAGAAATCTGAATTAGTGTATGAATTTTATAAATAAGATAAATTAATTTTTTAATAATTATTCATTTACAAGTATCTTATACATCATAAACAAGTAAAATATTTTTTTAGCAACATGAATTAATTTTTTAATAAGATCAAATTTACAAGTGTTTTATACATCATGAATAAGTCGAATAATCATACAAATAAGTGAAATTTATAAACAAGATAAATTGATTTATTAATAATTATTCATTTGCAAGCATCATCAACAAAAGTGGATTAAAGAGTGAGATGGTTTTTTAGCTTTGATGAACTGTTTTTTGTTCAAGGCAAATAATATCATTACTGTATTTCAAGCATGAATTGGGTGACCATGAAACATTCCTGATAAGACTCAGATTCTATCTTATTCAAAAAAGCCAAAACCAAAAAGTAAAAACATAAGCATTCAATTACAATCGACAATACAGAAGGAGCTAACCTGGTTATGGCCTCAGAGCAAATATGAATGTCCATTCTCAGTTCCAACAAAATTGTTCAACAGGTGAAGATGGATTGGGGATTTGAAAGGTCTGATGGCCGAGCTCAAGAAAACGCGGGTGACGATGATTGAACACGCCCCAGAGCTGAAGGAGGGAGTGATTTGAAAGGTCCAAAGGTGACAAGCTCAGTAAAACAACGACGACTAAATACGCACCAGAGCTTGTGGAGGGATTGAAGATCTCAGGTTTCCAGATAATAAGACATGGTGATAATAGCTTTTGTTTTAAAAAAGCAAGGGGCAAATTCAACTTTTCAATACATGACTTAATTTCACTTTCGCCCCTGACCACTGCAGTGAGGTTTCATATTCTTTCGGAGGCTAACTAAAATTAATTTGTTATGGCGGTCCTTAACTGAAATTTCCCTAAATACTTTATGTTTTATGTTGTAAATGATCATGTTTAAAATTTTGTTGTAATATAACTTCCGTTGTAAATATAGCGTTTTTATTTGTAAATGATCTCTGACGCTTAGGTTTTTTGAGTTTGAAATAAAATCTAGGTAAAATTTTGTTATAAATATGACACTTTTTATTATAAATATAGTTTTTTTTAATTTGAATGAGTAGGTTTTTAAATTTATTATAAATATAATTTTTAATCGATAATATAATTGTTAATAGAAATAATATTAAAAAAGTTGGTCTTTAAGACTTCAATATAATTTAGTATTTATCTATCTTTGTTTTAACTACACGTGATCTTCCCTAATTTTTTTTGCTTACTTTTCCAACATTATATAAATAATATTATCCCGTTCTCCTGTCATATTATATTTTTTTTTAAAATCAACCTTGAAGAAAATATTTTAAAACTCAAATTCTACTTCAATTGTAATTTCGTTTCCATTAAAATCCCTTTATCACACCCTGGGAGGTCTGGGGAAAAATGAGGATGAAAATTAATAACTGGACTGGAGGAACCCGGCATTTCTTTCATTTTCCAAGTCCAAAAGCGTCGTTTTATCCTCTTCTTTTCTCATCTTCAGGTGATTTTAGTGAATTAGGGTTTGAAATCAATTGAGATAACCCCGCGCCTGCTGTCTATCCGGGGGGATTTTTGGATTTGGAGTATGGCGTGAAAGCCATAGAAAGGCATGCTTTTCTGGGGTCTGACTCATATTTTAAGTTGGTAGGGTTTCGGGTTTTTTGCATCTGGTATCAGTGATGAACGATAATGATAAACTAGAGAAAACATCAGGTGCGTTAGAAGAATCTGTAAAGAATGACGGGGTTCCTGAAATCGGTGCTGGTAATCCCAACGAGAAGTCTTCGAACCTTCAAGTGACCGACCAAGTTCGGAATTCTTCGTCCGAGCCTGGCTCGGGAGCTTCGGCTAGCGATGGCGATAACAGGCTTTCCCGAAATGTGAAATCTGAGAAGTCGGCAGTGAGTTCGATGGAAGAGTTTAGGGTTAGGGTTCGTTCAGATGGTGATGACGCGGGATCTATGGTCTCTGCGGTTAAGCACGAGGCACCAACCGTTGATCGGTTTGACGATTCTCTTACTCGACGCGAGGCTCAGAATGAGCAATTTAAGGATCACACGGATTGGTCTCATGCTCGACGTGATCGAGAAGAGCATATGAATGGCAGAGAAGCAGATGTAGAGAGGTTTATTGGTTCTGAGAGCAAATCTCTGTTGTCTGAGTTTGATGATTACGTTGCTGCTGAAAGGAATGGTGGAGTGAGAGCTGGAGTATCAAGGGGTCTAGGATATGGTTTTGAAGTGGGTGATATGGTGTGGGGGAAGGTGAAATCCCACCCTTGGTGGCCGGGACATATATATAATGAAGCTTTTGCGTCTCCTCTAGTACGTCGATCGAAGAGAGAAGGCCATGTCTTGGTGGCTTTCTTTGGTGATAGCAGTTACGGTTGGTTTGAGCCAGCTGAGCTTATTCCATTTGATTCAAATTTTGCTGAGAAATCACAGCAGATACATTCTAGAACATTTTTAAAGGCAGTGGAAGAGTCAGTTGATGAAGCAAGCAGGAGATGTGGCCTGGGCTTGGCTTGTAAATGCAGGGACGCTAACAAATTCCGTCTCACGAATGTTCAAGGTTACTTTTCTGTAGATTTGCAGGACTATGAACCGGGGGGAGTCTATTCTGATAGTCAGATCAGGAAGGCAAGAAATGCTTTTAATCCTGTTGAAACCCTTGCTTTTATAAAGCAGCTGGCCTTGGCTCCCCTTGGTGGCGACCAGAGAAGCATTAGCTTTATTAAGAACAGGGCTACAGCTTTTGCCTATCGAAGGGCTGTGTTTGAGCAATATGACGTGACATATGCGCAGGCTTTTGGAGTGCAGCCACAGCGTAACTCTCATTCTCAGGTTAATCCACTCAATCATCCTGGGAGGGAGCGTCCTAAAGGTATATGCTCTTTCTTGTCTTCCATTTTTGTTTGATACCACATGTTATGCCTAGTCTTTGTTTCACATTGAGTGATTTTGGATAGCTGAGTTACAAGATGACGCCACATCCTTTCTTACTTTGAGTGTTGACGATGGCATTTACAGCAATTATTTTAGTATGGAAGAGACCCTGTTTGGTTTGAAAGAATTAGGCATTATAGAAGAACCAGGGCAAGGGGACTTTCCGTGACCAACCCTCAAGTGGGTTGGCCCTGCTTGCTGCATTTTGACTTTTTCATTGCATAGCAGAAGAGTTTTTGTTCCTCTAAAGGAGTTTTACCTTACCGTACATTATAATCAGTGAACTGGGAAGAGGAATGCAATCAGGATAAGGCCGAAACCACCTAGGTTTAGAATAGGGATCTTGTACTGTAGCTAAGGAAGAATCGAGGTGCAAAATATTGCTGATATTTAGATACTTCCCTCAGGCTTTTGCTTCACGAATGCGGTAACTAATGTCATGGGAGAGGCTGAGGTGAGTATCACCTCATTGGCTACAACGTTTTCTGGACCACAGAACCAGCTTCTGTGACTACTTCTGTCGCATCAAATGAAGGATATACATTAGTGAAAAGAATATTTTACTGACGAGAGAAGTCAAGTGGAATCTGTCTCTCTCCCAGTCTCATGCTTTGCTCTAGCTGGGTCTCTAAATAATATTGTATTTCAATAGCTTTTACTATCAGACATGTGTCTCACTGCAAAGTTACTTAACTTGTGTAGGTATGCAGTAGAGTAATTAACAATATTCAAGTTTTCATATTCGTGACTTATGTTTAACAACTGATGGTTGTATTTGAAATTTTTTCTTACATGGTGTTAGCATGCATTGGTCAATTTAGTTTAGTCTGGTTATTTTAACTCATTAAAATTCTTCTTTTCTTCATATATGTACCCTTTTCTTTCCTTTAATTGTTTTCTGTTGTATTATCCAGCCCCTTTGAGTGGCCCATTGGTGATGGCTGAAACTTTGGGTGGGGGAAAGAATTCTGCAAAACACGGGAAAGTTAAGGACAGTTCAAAGAAGGATAGGTACCTTTTTAAGCGGAGGGATGAGCCCACGAATTCTGTTCAGTTATCTCACAAAGATGAGGCACCTGAAGCTGCTGGCCGTTATTTATTCCAGAAAAGGGATCCATCTGTGTCTGTGGCACCTCAAATTTCAGATAAACATGAAAACACAGGGTTCATTTGCCAGGGTGGTGCAAATCCAACTTTAGATCTTCAAGAAGCTGTGACAGGTCAGGCTCAACTTGGCAATGATCTGACATCCCAATCTTTACATTCAGATGTGAAGCCAAGCCTTGAGAAAGGAAAGGAGGAACTTTTTCAAGACGTGGCCAGAAGTTTTGAGAAGGATGTTGCAAGTAAAGGCATGGGTGTGTTGGATTTGTCTAGAGAGACTGTAGTGCCAAGCCTCATTAGGGAGTTATCTCAGCCTTCTCATTTGGAAGGTGAAACTTCTCTTTATGTCAAACATGAAGGAAATGCAAAGCTCCAAAGACCACCTGACGGATTTCAGCCATCAGATCAGGGGATTAAGACTGCAGCTGAAGCAGGGGATGGCCCAAGTCAAGTTAAGGGGACTCCCCCAATTGAAGCAAAGCATGCATCAGTCAATGATGATGGTGTGTTGAAGAAGGTAAAAGTCCATAAACGACCTGCAGGTGACTTGAACTCTGAGCATTCTGCTATTGGGGAGAAAAAGAAGAAGAAAAAGAAAAAAGACCCAAGTTCAGGAACAACCTCTGATCATCTGGGGAAACACGCAATGTCTGAAAAACTGATCGGAAAGCCAGTTTCTGTTGAGCTGGCTCCTAGAGAGGAAGTTCAGGCAGAACAAGCGCGAGTTGATGTCAATGCCAATAATTTGCTTTGTTCGGATGGCACAGGTGAAGTTATTTGTGAATTACCACAACTTTTGAGTGATCTGCAAGCTCTTGCATTAGATCCTTTTCATGGCGTTGAAAGAAAGACCCCTGTAGTTGTTAGACAGTTTTTTCTGCGGTTCAGATCTCTTGTTTACCAGAAAAGCTTGGTTTCGGCACTCCCAGCAGATAATGAACCTCTTGACATTCGCCATGCTTCACCACTTGTAAAATCTGATGGTCATCTTGATGATCGTGTGAGAGCTTCACCACTTGTAAAACCTGCAAAACACATTGTTCGGCCAGATGATCCGACAAAAGTTGGCCGGAAAAGGACCCCATCTGATCGTCAAGAAGAAATTGCTGCGAAGAGGTTAAAGAAAATCAAGGATATTAAGGCTCTGGCAGCAGAGAAAAAGGTGGCGAGTCAGAAAACTTCTGAAGCACGGCGTGGAGAAGGAAAAGAGTCCTTGGTGTCTACTGCACCCAAGTTAGTGAAACCCGATGCAATAAAGAAAAAAGTGGAATCTCCGCCTAAGGCAATTGAACCCACCATGCTGGTGATCAAATTTCCTCCCCAAACTTCACTTCCGTCTGTTGCAGAGCTGAAGGCAAGGTTTGCTCGTTTTGGGCCCATGGATCAATCAGGTCTCCGTGTTTTTGGACAACTTCGACATGTCGTGTTGTGTTCTTGCGGAAGAATGATGCTCAAGCTGCATACAAATATGCTGTAGGCAACAATTCCTTATTTGGCAATGTTGTTGTGAGGTGCCACCTCCGTAAATTAGGGGATTCTGCAGCTGAAGACTCTGAAGCTGCCAAAGTAAGGGGAGATGATAGCGCTACTTTGACTCCTCGTACCAAGGATCCTGCAGTGGTTCAGAGGCAAACGGCAGTATCATCTCAGCAACCTCTTCCACAGCCAACGGTCCAGCTTAAATCTTGTCTGAAGAAAGCCTCTGGTGATGAATCAGGCCAGGTAACTGGTAATGGAGGTAGCAATAAAGGGACTCCACGTGTAAAATTTATGTTAGGCGGGGAAGAAAGTAGTAGGGGAGAGCAATTAACGTTGAGTGATAGAACCAACTTCAACAGTGCTAGTTCGGCTGATGGTGGTGCACCTTCGTCTGTTGCAATGGATTTTAATAGTAAGAACGTTCAAAAGGTCGTTACTCAACCACCGTTGCCTATTCCTCCCTTTCCTACTCAGTATACGAAAGTCCCCCAACATAATTTGCTTAATTCTGAAATGGCACCCAGAAATTCTTCCAATATTATAAACACAAGTGCATCAGTTACTGCAAATACAGTTGATATATCACAGCAGATGATAAGCCTCTTGACTAGGTGCAACGATGTTGTGACCAACTTGACGGGTTTATTGGGCTATGTGCCTTATCATCCACTTTGATAAAATGGCGCTATATTCAACGGAAACACCTAATTGAAGATAAATTTTGGTTGTGGATGAATTGCCCTGCCGATGGGAAAGCAACAAATACGACGATGGCTAAGGATGCGAGGGTCCAATATATGGGGCCAAGGGTGAGCTGTTTAAGAGTGTGGCTAATTTAAGCCTTTTGGGCTCAACAATGTAAATGTACTCAGAATGACAGTGAAGTCTTGCTTGCTTTCTGCTGCTTTTCTTTTTTACCTGCTTAGTTTTCTTTTATGACCCGATGCTACTTGGGGCCCTCCCTTCGCCATGGCTTTGTGTCTTGATGCTTTACCCCGGTGTACGACATGTTGCAATAGTCTACGATAGTTTTCCCAATGTTAATGGTCATATTTCCCGTTTCGTAATAATTCATTAAAATGGAAAGAAACAAACCATAGAATCCGTTGTGGTGTTTGGTGCGAGTCTGCGAGAGGTTTTATCATACATTCTTCTGAAAACCAACTTCCAAAAATTATCTTATTAATCTCTTTGAAGGGATGTTATTGTGCTTTTATCAAAACCAACTTCCAAAAATTATCTCACGAAGTTTGGTACCAATATATTTGGATTTGGGCTTTATATTTAAATAATGTCAGTGTGGGCTAAATATTACAAAATATTACAAATACAAGGAGGGGAAAGGTCGGGTTGGTTCAAATTTTTGACTATTAAGACCGTCCCTAAATTCTAGCAATTTCGAGTTATCAAAATTTATGGCTCTTATGCGAGGTTGGGAAAAATTTGAGGGGAGAGGAGCGAGAATTCGACGAGATCAAAGGGATTTTTTCCCCCAAAACTCCTCTTATCATTAAATAGGAGTTAACTAATGGTGTCTGGTAAGGACATTGAGGGAGGAAGATGAAGATGACAGGGAAATGAACCATGGTGGCCGTTGAGGGAGATGAGTTCCCTTGCTTTCACTGAAGGTGGAAGAAATACTCTACATGTACGACTGGGCATCAACAATTTTGTTTCAATATTTTCTAATCCTAGTATTGCTTCACTAATACTCTATCCGGTCCTAATCATAGGATAACATTTGAGAGTTCATCTTGGTCCTAATTATAAGATAACTTTCTAATTATGTCATTTTTTTTTCTTAAAATACCCTATTGATATTTTCTTAATAATAATTAAATACAATGATAATTTAATAACATACTTATATATTCTATAAATTAAGTAGTCTTGAAATTCATCAATGTTACAGACACCTTAATTCTACTATCTTTTGTGACAACTGAGAGAAATCTACGATATATGTGTGTGTATAGATAGACACATGTGTGTGTTTATGTATATGTATGAGTGTATGTATACAGACATACAAATATATATATGGCATGATAAACACACTGGCACATTACACATTTTTATTAGGAAAAAAAGCGTACACCTCGTGTATTTACAGGTATTCTCTGAACTATATGAGAGTTCAGAGAAGTCAACGATGCCGAACTCAGAAAAGTTGTGTGAGGTCGAAGAGATACAAGTGTATGGGGTTATTAATTCAACAATCATTTCTTGAAGCCATTTTAAATTTTAAATAAGGGCATTTTAGAAAAATAAATATAAGTAACTAGTTTAATTACTATCCTTAATTTTTCCAAAGTTTGATAAATATGTCATATAATTAGGACAAAAAAATACCAAAAATTAGGTGGGTTTCCACTAATCCCACATACCTAGTATTCCAAATTCCTTCTCTTGTACAAGACTTCACATAAAGAGCAATATGAATGCCAAGCCTCCCAATACCAAGTTTGGTTGGTTGCTTTAGGAGCCACGAGGGACACCCTTCCAAGTCACAAAGTACATTTCTTTTCGGTTCATATTCGAAGGGAGTATATTACGATGGCATTCCTTCTACGCAATGAAACAAAGGTTATCTCTATACTAAAAAAAACACACAGGTTATCTGTCCCCACATTACTGCATTTTTGGCGTTAGTTTTCCTCCTTCCTTCGTTTATTCTGATTATTCTCCATCTGGTGGATGTCGTTGGAGAAAACGACAAACCGTTTTGAAGGGCAAATAGGACAGGTCAGGGGTAAATATTTTTGGGCTAGTTGCTTGGTCATACTGGGTCATCCATCTGGCGGGAACCGACCTTCCATCATCATCTTCCTCCCAGTTCAAGCTACTTTATCTTGTGCAGCTCCGTCTTTCTTATCTTCATACTTAGGAATACTTCTCAACCTGATGGCACACGCTCCTCAAACCCTCGTAGCCACCGAATCAGAGCTTGATGAACCTCCTCCTCCAGGCCCTCTTTCTCCTCACTCCCCAAACCCTACTTCTCCTGAACGCTTGATGAATCCAGATTCCACCCGAATCCCGACCCTCCTCGATATTTCCTTCAATCAGGATTCTGGCTGCTTCGCTGTGGGCACGGACCATGGTTTCCGGATCTACAATTGCGATCCATTCCGCGAGATCTTTCGACGGGACTTTGGTGCTGGTGGTGGAATTGGTCTAGTTCAGATGTTGTTTCGTTGCAACATACTTGCTTTTGTCGGTGGCGGAACTGACCCTATTTACCCAAGTAACAAAGTAATGATTTGGGATGATCATCAGTCCCGGTGTATCGGCGAGCTCTCGTTTCGATCCGAGGTCAAAGGGGTTCGTCTTAGAAGGGACCGAATTGTGGTGGTTCTGGTGCATAAGATATTCGTATATAATTTCGCAGATCTTAAGTTGTTACACCAAATTGAGACAACGGCCAACCCAAAGGGACTTTGTGAGGTTTCGCACGTTTCAGGGACAATGGTATTGGTCTGTCCAGGGTTGCAGAAGGGTCAGGTGAGGGTCGAACATTACGCCTCAAAGCGGACCAAGTTTATAATGGCGCACGATTCTAGAATAGCTTGCTTCGCGCTTACGCAGGATGGGCGGTTGCTAGCCACCGCCAGCAGCAAGGGAACTCTGGTCAGGATTTTCAATACATTGGATGGTTCATTGCTCCAAGAGGTAGTTTTATTGGATTATCTGAAGCTTGTTTTCCGACTTGCGTGCCTGTTATCCTACTTTTATTGATGTAAATGTGTAATTTTGCTATGAAGTTGTGAAATAAAAAATTACAGTGCGTTTTGTTTAGAGCTAATGAGTCATACATGCGCGAGTGAGTTGAGTATAAACCCAAGAAGTTCTCGGGTTCCCAGATGTTAATGTATGATAGGAAATGCGCTAGACACCTAATTTGCTGAAAGTAGATACTGTGTGGCTGCGAAAACATATGCAGACCACTGGGATTTCATCTATAACAGAAAACAGTACACTGGATTTGAAATTATATCTCTTTGGATGATTCCAATAGCCTGTAACCTTATTTGCATGCTTTTTGCTTGGTCTATTAATATCGTTAATTTGTACCTAGCAAGCAGAAATACTGATATAGGGATGATGCTGTGACGATACTTTAGATTAGATATCATGTGTAACTTAAAAGTGTATTCAGGGTTGCACCATGCCTAACATGTGCATACAACATGTGTTGGAACTCACCATTTTGAAGTTTCAATTCATCATATTGAACAGAGCATTAACTCTTACTGTTGTCTCGTGTTCCATGCAATCTCCACCATGTGCCTGAACTTCTGGAACAGCATGTCTTTGAAAGGGAAATGGTTTTAGGCATGTTGCTGATATGTATATTGATGGGTATATGTTGAGCGTTCAAATGAGTAAATTAGTTGGATGATATTTTCAGGTAAGGAGGGGTGCTGACCGAGCAGAGATATACAGCCTGGCCTTTTCTGCTACTGCGCAGTGCCTAGCTGTCTCGAGTGATAAAGGAACTGTTCATGTCTTCAACCTGAAGGTTGATTCAGGACTATTGGGGCTTGAGAGAGTACAGAGTGCATCTGAATCTAACCCTGCTAACCCATCAGCCGCTTCATCTCTTTCATTTATAAAAGGTTTGTTTACTTATACACAATGAATAATTATGCTTTTGTCATGGATGAAATTTGGTCCATTTTTTATAATTACAATTGACAAATGTCGTAAAAGTGATTATGCGTAGATAATCTCAGTTATGAGTTTACAGGTGTTCTGCCCAAGTATTTTAGCTCAGAATGGTCTGTGGCTCAGTTTCGCTTGCATGAAGGTTTGCAACATGTTGTTGCCTTTGGCCATCTGAAGAACACAATTGTAATACTTGGGATGGATGGAAGGTATTTGAGAAATAAATTTTGTTTCTTGGTTATATTAGACTCTTTGACTGGAATATCATACTGGAAATATGGGTTGACGTAAAACTTTTAAATTTGCTTCTCTTCTACCCCTGCACATTCCCGTTCAGATTGATCAATGCTTATGCTTTAAAGTATTTTGCCAAAGGATATCCCTGACGATAGAAAAAAGCTGAATTAAGCTGTGACTTGTTATACGATGTTGGCTAGGGTGAAGGGGAATCTGTGACCGATTTTATCCTGTCATTTTGGGCATATTGTTCATGGTCAGCATCCTTAACTAGAAAGCATAATGAAGTATATCCTCAATTTCCTAGCAAGACGACTAAAATGTAGTGTCTGATTCCAATCTCGAAGACTTGTAGACTCAAATGGGTTATCTTATGTTATATGGATTACGTAATGTTAAACTTTTTATATGTGGAATAAAGTTTGATGCAATTCATTGGATTTTCAATGCAGCTTCTATCGATGCCAGTTTGATCCGGTCAATGGTGGAGAGATGAGCCAAGTTGAATATCATAACTTCTTGAAGCCAGGAGAAATATTCTAGAATTGGGTGAATCATGTATAAATATTTGGTGGCCATTGTGAATATAATTATTTTCCCGTCACCCCTTTGTGCGAAACGCAGTAGAGGTTGCATATATACGTAATATGTACAAGGCTTAACCTTTTCCAACCCACTCATGTCTAATAACATAAGATAACCTGAGGATATCGTTATCATCAATACAATTATGCAAATGAATGGTGACTTGTCTAATGGACGCATTGTCAGTCATAGCAACTACTTGGAAATGCAAAATGGAACATTACATTCCTAACTGCCTCTCACAAGTCGGGATTGGACTCCTCTGGAATAACAGTCAACTTTGCCACTTTATCCCTTGCTCTCTTCACCAATACTTCAATGGGCTCGCCAACTCTATCCTCCATTATTTCAACCACCTGAAATAATCGTATAATTCTTTCAGAGCATATCAAACATGGACACTATATCATGATCGACTAAATTAGCAATAACACAAAAAAATGCCAATACCTCCTTGATCCTTTCTACGGGCTTCCCATCAAATTGAATGACAACATCACCAGGACGAAAACCAGCTCGATCACCGGGGGACCCCGGAGTTACCTAGTGGAAAAACGTGGAAGATTAGAGCTGACGGGCAAGTGACTTAACGTATTCAAATCCTAAACTCACCAAACTAAGGGCTAACATCCATTCCAACGATTAATCTCGTAAACTACTGAAAGTACAAGGATTCTGACCTCTAAATATACCCTTCCATTAATTACAAAAATAAGAATTGCCAAGAGTCAATTGCTAATCATCTTAGGACGTTTACAGCAATAACATTTACCATTAACGTAAATGATCAATTAGGGACTTACCATAGGTACAAGAATGCCCTTGCTGACATTAGGGAATGAAGGATCTCGCTCTTTTAGCTGGGCTATAATCATCTCATTAAGATCAATCATTTTGAGCCCAAGCCATGGCCGTACAACTCTCCTGTACAACACAGTGATCTTGTTTGTCCTTCAACATGGTAGTATGCAAGAATAAATCTACAACTAGGAACTTGACATGAAAACCTTTTATCCAGAATTCTAGCTGAACAATTTTTAGAGCACTTACTAAATTTTTTTTACAGTACTTCTAAAAATGGAAAAATGAAAATAAATTATCAGAAATGAGAGCACCAAGTCTAAATGTCGTAATTCGTAAATAACACAAACGGAAAACTAACATCAATCTACAAAACAAAGCATCAGCCAGCCTTTCAAAGCCAAGTCAGTGAGATAGTTTAGATATAACCACATACCCACTTTTCTTGAAGTGCTCTATAATTTTACACACTGAGTCAATTGGTACCGCGAAACTCAATCCATCAGCGGCTATCAATTTCATGATATTGACACCAACAACTTCTCCGTCAATGTTAACAAGAGGCCCACCAGAATTTCCCTATACCAAAGCAGAATAAACGTACAGGTAGAATGAACATTTGTGCAAGTTCTCAGTTACTCTGCATGCCACATGCATGGTAGGCTGGTAGCTTATAAGGAAGAAGAGACGTAGACATACCATATTAACTGCACAATCTGTCTGTAAATACTCTCTTCGCATGCCACCAAGACCCAGATCGCTACTTTTACGGTCTACACAACTATTTTCAGAAAGGAAAGAATGATCAAGACCATTAGAATTGCATCAGTTTAAATCACAGAACTAAGCTTCTTATTACTTTAACCACACTAACTTCAGGTCTCATAATAGGTTACTGTTCTTAAATCTTAACGACAGGCTTTAGATGAGAATGATCAATTGAAAAATAAAAGAATAACTTAAACCATGGTTACATACTTACATCTGTCATTGTCAGAATTTATTCTACACACCTTACAATACCAGCTGTAACAGTATTCTGAAGGGAAAGGGGACAGCCCATTGCCAATACCCACTCCCCAGGACGAAGCTTGCTAGAAGAACCAAGTTTTGCTGCTGGTAGTGGGGTTTTGGAGTTGATTTTAACTAAAGCGATGTCAGAATGAAGGTCAGCATTCACCACTCTACCCTCAAAAGTCCTTCCATCTTGTAAAGTCACATCAACCTGTGACGTTGTTTATAGTTTCAGATCAGCCATCAACTTTATGTGCCAGAAGACAAATTTCATAGGTATAAGTTCTTAATCTGTGACATGATGTCTTAACCTGGTCAAACTAACAAAATAACAAAGCATAATATCATATTCAATCTCACACACTACATGAATAATTTGAATGATTTGCAGCTAGGAGTTACTTAAATAAGAGATGACAGTTTCAAGTGAAGATTGAAGAAATAATAATATAATCACAAGATTAAGCATGTTTAACATATGTCGTAACAAGAGGTCAAGTCAGTTCCATTATAGATGTCAATGCATGCAACAAAAACGTAAGGCCACTCTTTATCCTTGCAATTACACCCAGTCCCCCGAACATATTCTCATACTTTTTGCCTCCGTGTGCAATCCCAAGGTATGCTAGCCAACCACCCATTTCCATTCAATTTCGTAGGGACTTATTATTTAAAACAAATAAAAGAGAGAACATAGCATCATGATATATCTTAGTTGGGTGAGCAAGATATAAGACATAACGCTTATATTCAAGCAACGTCATAATCTAAAACCAAGAATAAACCGATCACAGACTAGCAATAATTTGACAATTATCCAGAATAAGAATTTATAAAAATGCCTATAATCTAATTGGCAGTTGGATTGAGTTAAGCTCCATAATGTTGAGCTCATTCAAGCTCTCAAAAGTGCATCATATAAATATACAACAGTTAAAGTTTAGCATCGTTGCAAACATATGTGAGTGGCATGCTCTATCATGAACACAAACCTTCCCTTTGGATGAACTTCTCAGACCTTGAAAATCAACCACGACATGTGCACAGGTCAATATTGTACCATCCTTGTCAATTAAAGTTCCAGAGCCAATACTCTTCCCAGTAGTCATACCATAAACCCCTACAAGGTTGATGCATAATCTCAAGGTAAATGCCGTAGCATGCCAAATTACAAATAATGCCCGTGAAGAGATCCCAATTTCAGAAACACATACCTTGTGAAATTGAAAGATTAACAACAGCTGGACCAACCTTAGCAGCTGCATTTGCAATAGTATCTCTGCCCAAACAATCACAAGGCTTTGCGCCATCATCTACAGCCCCAGAAGCTTCCTTTGGTACATCAGATGATGGAGCAGGACTGACTTTATAAGAATATAGCGGAATGATTCCTAAAAATTTTAGACACTAATGTCATAGAAACCTCTATGCATTGACGAGGAACAAATTTAAATTCCAAGTTCTAGAGAAATGAGGACATACCAGAAAGACCATGATCCAAGGAGAAAGGCAAATTTCGAGGATACAATTCATGCAGCAACCGCCAATCTCGCAACCGTTCGGGGATGTGCACCGTCGCCGACGCTCCTAAATTTGAAACCAAGGAAGAAGACATGGACAGAACAGTTAATTGATATCTGCTAGTTTTGGAAGCCAAGAAATGCAGAACCGCTGGTTAATTGTCAAAGTAGGCATATACTGAATTGTTAAGTGTGAACGAACTCAAAGAGAAACATCCAAATTTGAACCACGGAATCAATACAGAACGTTTCTCGGGAATGCTCAACACGTAGTCCACAAAAGAGGTTAACGTGCTCACTCAAATTAGCATCGGCATTGGAGTACAAGAGACCCGAACCAGTAGCGGCGATCGCTATGGCCCGAATGAGAGAGCTTCTGCCACAGCCAGAATGAGCAAGCCTCCTCTGAAACACAAGTCCGGTCCGAATCATCAAGAAAAGAAAAGGAACAATAACAGGTTAAGACTAAGAACCAAAGGTTATTCGAGCTCATGCATTGCTAAAAAATGAACTGAAGAACGACAAGAGTACCAAGAAATAGCTCATGACGGGCGACGACCTGAAACTTCCCGAGTCTTCAGCGGCTCAGCGCATCGAGCAAGCGAACGAACGTCGTCTAGTGGAATAAAACCTCGGGCCAAACCCGCGTTCGGATCCTCTCGCAGGCACGAAGAAGGGAGGCCAAAACGCACCGTTTCTAACTTAATGCAACGCGCCGTTTTTCCTTTTGCGCTCTCCCGCTAGAACCTAGAACTAGAACTTGCCCGCTTTGGACGAGAAGTTTCTATTTTCCAGACCTCGAAAATTTTGTGATGAAGCTCTCCTTTGGTTTGCTGGTGGATGCGGGAATGGGTTGCAAATCAGAGGCTGTTTGATCTTGGATCCTACCATTCGTTTTACAATCTTGCCTTTTATTCTTTTGATCTCCGCTCGAAGGTCGGGTGACACTTCCTGTGCCTAATTATTGTTGATAAATGAAAGTTCTCTATGAAATTCTCGCAAGTGGTTGTTAAATATGCCTTCGTGATTTGTGTGGTAACCCTTCATTGAGGGTCGATATGAAGTTTGGAGAATAGCTATTTTGTTCGTTTCAATTTGAACCTTTTTGTCTCAATCCCGGTTAGAAACTCCTGAAGATGCTTTCATATTCACAGGAGACGCTTTTTTTTTTTTTTTCCAATCTTAGTATAGTATTTGACACCATGCCCTTTTAAAAAGTTTTACTTAGCTTTGTTTCCATTAACATTTTACTAGTCTCACGAGCTTGTCGCCAGGGGATGTCATGGATGGTAAGGACGCATCTTCCGATCAAGTCATTGCAGAAATGCTAGAAATGGGGTTTGAATATGCCAATGTCGTGCAAGCTTTGAAAGCAGTAGGTCCATCTACTCATAGTGCAGTGGAGTTTATCCTGAATAGTGCTGGTAGAAATAGCGGTAGAACATCTCCTGCCAGTGTTAATAATTCCAAATTTCACAAGGGCAGCGAGAAGGGTCTCAGAAAAAGGAACTTGGCCTCATCCCATTCCGTAAGTTACGTTCGACAGTCTAGCATCCTGGACCATCTCCAAGCCACTAATGAATCCACAAAAAGAAAGACAGATACTGTACTCGGTGTACCATTCAGTAGGTTGGAAGTTCCTTCAGGCAATGTGGAAGAGGCCAAGGAGCCTTTGTCTGACATGGATGTTGATTCCAATATCTTGTTAGGAAATTGTAAGGTTGATTCTCTGGATGAATTGGATGGTTCATCACATTGGGAGCAGAAAGCTAGCAATCTCCTGCAGGAGCATTTTGGCTTTTCATGCTTGAAGAGTTTTCAAAAGGAAGCCCTGATTGCTTGGGTAACTCATAAAGACTGTCTTGTCCTGGCTGCAACGGGATCTGGTATCACTCTTTGACCTCACCTGTCGCAACTCCATTGCTACTGTGCTTCTATTCATAATTACATTTTGGCAGGAAAATCTTTGTGCTTTCAGATTCCTGCATTGCTGTCTGGGAAAGTGGTGGTTGTGATTTCACCCTTAATAAGCCTGATGCATGATCAATGCTTAAAGCTAGCAAGACATGGGATCAGTGCTTGCTTTCTTGGGTCTGGGCAACCTGACAATACTGTTGAACAGAAAGCAATGAGAGGCTTGTATAGCATAGTATATGTATGCCCAGAGACGGTTCTAAGGTAAGGTTAGAGATTTATACTTTATTGACTATATTTTAAACTCACATGAATTGTCATTTTTCTTCTTGGATATAAAAATCATTCTTCTCTAAATGTCTGATAACTGCAATTTAATCACATGTAGATTGATTGAACCACTACAGAAGCTTGCAAAAAGTCATGGTATTGCTTTATTCGCAATTGATGAAGTGCATTGTGTTTCTAAATGGGGCCACGATTTCCGGCCAGACTACAGGTCTGTATTTTCCCTTCTATTCCTCATTGTTCAATAATTGTTACTTTTATTGGTTTATGTAATTAATGCATTAAGAGCTTTTGTGATTTCATCACCCATATGATTGATCATTCTGTTATTGTATTTGGTAATAAGATATGGTTTATTTTCCTCATCTGAAGTATATTTTGTGATAACTTTATTGTCTCTACTATAACATGCACTTCAATTCTTTTAATCAAGTGTTCTCCTGTTTCAGGCGACTGTCTGCATTAAGGGAAAATTTCAGTGCTAGCAAGCTAGAATTCCTGAAATTTGATATACCTCTGATGGCTTTGACTGCTACAGCTACCAACCTAGTTCGAGAGGATGTTTTAAAGTCACTGCATATGTCAAAAGAAACAAAGATTGTTCTCATTTCCTTTTTCCGGCCTAATTTACGGTTCATTGTGAGTTTACTGTCTCTGACACTTATATGTATCCCTACTTATCATGGTCCAGAAAAGAAATAGAGAAAGATAAAAAGTTTGCTTATAGCTTCTTGCTACTCCATGATATTTCTCAATCTTTGTGGCTACCTACAGGTAAGGCATAGCAAGACATCTTCATCTTCTTATGGGAAAGATTTTCATGAGCTAGTTGAACTATATGGTAAAACGCAAAAGTCAGTTGACAAGAAAAAAGAATTTGTATCAGAGGAATCACATGATGTTTTCAATAGCTCTGATGCCAGTAGAATCTGTGAGGTTGACAGTCTTTCTCCTTATGACTTGGATGGTGACCAAGATGATTACAGTGAAGGAGATAACAGTGTATTGCATTCAAGAAGCACTAGTGGTTCTATAAATGGAAAAGAATTGTCAGTTGAGTACCTGGAAAACGACGTTGATGTCTTTCAAAGTGTGGATGACTGGGATGGTACTAATCTATCTGCTATTCGTTACTTAAAAAGCATTATGGTCTATACTAGTAGGGTAGAAACTTACAGCAATTTCTGTGCGAAAGTGTATAAAATACCAATCTTATTGATAGTAATAGTGATCATTGATTCTCTCTTGCATTGATCACTTGTGCGCTTGCAGTTGCCTGTGGTGAATTCTGTGGACAACCTTCTCAAAAGGAATGGAAGTTATCTGAGATTGTTGATCCACCCAATAAATCAGAAGAAAGACTTAGACTTCTTAAAGAGCCTTTAGAGCAAGGACCAACAATCATATATGTACCCACCAGAAAAGAAACGCTGAACATTGCAAAGTATCTATGTGAATGTGGTGTGAAAGCTGCTGCTTATAATGCATCGGTAATATGTTACATACAACTTGTTTGATTAAATGAACTTTTCAGGTTAGACATGCAGGTATTGTTTTGCCTATTTTTGAAAAGAAAATGAGTGTGTGTGTGTGTTGGGGGGGGGGGGGGGGTTGATTTTGGAAAGCCTTGATAAGAGTTAGTAGTAGAGAAAAGGTTGTATAACTTGAATACATCCAATGTGAGACTTATGTTGTCTGATTTAACAAAGAGAGAAGACAAACTCCCCCCTAGGTTGAGGCATTTAAAACTAATGCACCAAGCTTGTTACAAAATATGCTACCCTTGAAATTGAAAGAACTTTTATAGAAACTGTAGAGTGAAAGTCAACCAAGAGAGTCCAATTACTCCTCCGGTTCTTAATATAGGACGTATTTACCTAATTTAATGAGATTAAAGAAATTGGTTAGTTAGTATGAAATGTATTTTCTAAAACATCATATTCATCATCTTTCTAATTCCCTCATTCCTTTTCCTCCTTGATTATGGTTGATGGAGCATCAATAGGGGTAAATTAAGAAAACACTAACAAATATGAAAACTATGTGTTACATTTAGGATGAAGATCAACTTCTCAAATATGTCTTATATTAAGGATGGAGGAGTAATATTTATAGTAAAAGCTCTTGATGACAAACTTCTACGAGCTTCATGTTCACTCTTGATACAAAAAGCAGCCAATAGATGACCTTGTGTTACATATATTTCTAGTAGAGAAAAGGTTTTGTAGCTTGAGATACAACCAATAAGTTGCTGTAGTCTAACTAATCAATGGAGAAAGACAAACTAGTTATAGTCTAACACTTGTAAAATCCAAGAGTAAGAATTGACCAAGTCCCCTCTTGGTGCCCACTGGCTGTTGCATAGAAAGTCAAAGCGGAAGGTTTAGTAAAATCTTTGGGCCTCCTTTATGATTTTGTTTTCTTGTTGGATCAAGCTTAAAATTTTGTAACTCCATCATGTCAACTTAGTGGAAACATTTCTATTGGCCGCAAACCTATGTGCTCAACACCATGAATTATATATATTTTTTACAATGGATTTTCTAAAGCAGACAATTTTAAATTGTACTTTTAGCCAGCTTTTGATTATTAAAATCTTATTATACATTATCATGGATTCTAAATGAGCACATGTCACTTGTGAAATTATACCTCTTGTTCAGTATTATATTGATTTGTGAGCTCAATTTCTTTCTTCAGCTGCCCAAATCACATCTAAGAAGGGTACACCAGGATTTTCATGAAAACACATTAGAGGTATGGATATACGACATCTCTTGTTTCTTTGTAATTGTTTTGTTATTATTGCTTGAGTTGTCCAATTATAAAATGTGAACCCCATTTTCACATATTCATTGTGTGTGTCCTTCATTTTGCTATCCATTGTTTCTTAAATTTTTAAGGAAAAATCTGCTCTTTTACTGAAGGGCTTTGATGGTATTTATTGAGACATGGCTCTAACTTGTTTTTACTTGTGTCCCTGTGTTTTATATGAACTTATCAAGTTTGAATAATTTTCTTCATTCCCCAGAACTGTATTGTTTATAAAGTGACAAAATACATATGCTTTATCATTTTCAGGTTGTTGTTGCAACAGTGGCTTTTGGAATGGGGATTGACAAATTGAATGTCAGAAGAATCATCCATTACGGTTGGCCACAGGTCCGTCTCTGTCTTATCTAATATTTCCTTGGGCATTAGTACACCTTAACCTGGCCTATGTGGTATCTAACATGTTCTTAGTTTGTTTCATTTGAACTTGTATTTAGAGTGTGCTTGTCAAATTAAGTATGTTAATGTTTTCACTCCCTGAATCTTCATTTTATTTTTATTCACTCCTATATCATTGGTTTAATTTGACATGATCAGAGTTTAGAAGCCTATTACCAAGAAGCTGGTCGGGCTGGACGAGATGGTAAATTAGCAGATTGCAGTAAGTTCAAGTACAGCTCCTATATTAATATTCTTCATCACCTTGGATGCAGATTTACTTTGCTATTCTTTGTTCTCTGGAGTTTTGGCAATTTACTTTGTCTCTATTGTTTCCCAACCAGTTCTTTATGCAAACCTATCAAGGGAACCGTCACTTTTGCCCAGTCATAGAAGTGAAGATCAGTTAAAACATGCCTATGTCATGTTGTCTGATTGTTTCAGGTTTGAATCGGTGAACAAATCTTTTTACAGATGTCTTGTATTGGCATTTACGGAAGAATATTTCATTGCATATGCAGATATGGAATGAATACTTCATCCTGTAGGGCAGAGACTCTCGTGAAATACTTTGGAGAGGACTTCCAAAATGAAAAGTGTCTCATGTAAGCCCACTTCATTTCCACCGTTAAGGAATATTTCTGAATTTAGTTAAAATATTGCTATGCTATGGAATATATTAGCGGAAATCCTGTATGTACATTAAAGTTGCCAATTCAATGTGGCTTTGTAGATAAGGGCTATATGCCTAATCTACTTTTTTCTTAACGCTGTGGCTTTGGTGGTCTTATGGTTATATTACTTTACCAATCCATTTAAACCTTTATATTTTGGCATTTTCTAACCAACATGCTGCCATACAGATGTGATGTGTGTGTTGATGGACCACCTCAAATGCAAAATCTGAGAGAGGAGGCATGTATCTTGCTACAAACGATAGCTGAAAATTATGTATGTACATTAATTTAATTTTTATACCTATTACACTTATGACTAATCATTTGTCTTGCACAGGAAATTGCATTATGGTAGTACTGGTAACTCAACATTTTTATCAGCCTCGCATGCCTCAGCCTTCTTTATCTGTGTTTTTACCTTAGGTTAAATTCCAATTGGACTAATTGACGAATCGCCTTGTATTGTGTAGTTTTTCAAGACGCTGCTAAGAATTGAATTTTGTGAAAACTTTTTCTTTGCTTCCAAAACCCGAGTGTACTACTCTCTCTGAGGAGCGGAACTAATAATGTTGCTTTTTCAGGGACAAAACTCTGATGTGGATGGCTTATATGATGACGATATACATTTTGATCCTGAAGCAAGAAGAATTAAAGGGAGGCTTAGTCTTAAGATGGTTGTTAGGAAGATAAGGGAGCAGGTCTCTCTCCCCCCTACGTGTTATAAATCTTGTTTCATTTGGTTGTTAAAGCATGTAACAGAGCTTTAATTGTTTCATTTGTAGTCTCAAAATTTTTTGACGACTGAGATGTTATGTTGGAGAGGTCTTGCTCGAGTTATGGAACAGAAAGGATACATCAGGGAGGGAGATTACAAGGTAACTTATTCGGGATGTTAAAATGCCTTCCCCATTCATAGTACTGAATCGTGTTCGTGAACTTCTTAGCGGATGGCTACAAATCAAATGAAAAGGAATGAAAAGGATTTTAAAATAATAGAAACAAAGTGTTATTTTCTTAAATGTGCTTTGAGTACTATTGATTGACACAGAGTGGAAGCAATTCTCCGCACTTATACCATGACACAGAAACTGAGAAAATTGGAGAATGATCTGTATCATTACTCTGAAGCTGTCAGTATATATAATATAAAATCTAGTTATTTACTTGTGATGATAGATTAAATGTATTTCACTATACGATGGCAGAGCCATGTGCAGATTAAGTACCCGGAACCGACAAAAGTGGGATTGGAATTTGTCAAGTCAAATAGTGAGCAAGCTTTGTATGTTTACCCTGAGGCAGATATGGTGCTTGCCGGAAAGAGCAACCATAGCAAACCATACTCCTCATTCTCACATTGGGGAAAAGGTTGGGCTGATCCTGAGATTCGTCGCCAGAGGCTCCAAAGAATGCAACTCATAGGAAGCCACATATGCTGTCAGGTCCTAGAAAATCCCACAAGAGAAAAGCTGTTAGGGTGAAGCCTGATCTGAGGACTTGTCGTGGGAGACTAGCTGCAAAACTCTCCAAACCTACGTGATTTCAAGATTTGTTCTTGTTTATTTTTAAGTCGAGTTATCCATCCTGATCTCCATTTTGTTAAGAATGAGAAATTTGTTTAGATTCATATCTATGATCAACGATTCTACTGATAATGTGGTAAAGTAATCCTTGAGTTGTCAGATCGATGCCAGGAAATTGTCTCGATTTTAATTTGTTCTTTTAATTCCTTTTTTTAAAAAAAAAACAAAAGATCTTCGCACTATTTACGTGACTCATATATTGACATATAAAACTTACTGTTAAGGGGCGCGGTTAATGACAAAATGCAATCCCTCAAGGGCATTTATGCCGTATATGTGGGAAATAGGAACTTTTTCATCTTTCATGGGCAAGGTTTCATTATTTTGGTTGATGAGTAAATTTGTCATTAATAAAATTTAAAACAAATTTAAATTTAAATTATACCATAATGGAGAATAGTATTACTATTAGTCACAGTCCCACAAGATTGTGAAACACTTAGAATGGAGGTTCAAATACTCCAAAACTCCAACAAAATCAAAATAAAGTTACACTCAAATCGGGGATAATTTTATCCTATGAAATATGAACACACCGTACACTCTAATGAATCTACCTGAATGGAGCAAGGGGATTTGGGGTGCGGGGAGCTTTGGACCTTCTGAGTTCTTTACATACATTATCCAACATGCCCATAAAGTCTCTCACAATCACAAATATCCGAAGTGGATTAGCGTCTTCTTTGCTCACATCCCCATGAAAATACTCTGTGATTTCTTTCACACGAGCTAGCACTCTGTCTTCATCTCCTTGCAGCTCCCTTACATTTCTCTCTGCATAATTTAGGAAAGCCTTCATCGAATTCACAAAATTCTCACTTCTTTCATCCGCTTGTAACTCCTGTACCACATATTGCAGCTTAGCCATTCCGTCTTTGAGGTTCGAGACAGAGCTGGCAAGAACGTCCAAGTCGATTGTCGCCGTCTTCTTTACGTTGTATAACTCAGTACTCAAACCAGAAACAAGTTCTAATCCCATTCTTCTGTAATCATCTTCCTTCTCTTCCTCTGTTCTGTTCTTACTTTTCTGGCTGATTTTCCCCATAATGCTATCCGAAACTCTGATTCCTTCTGACCTAATAATCTCCTGAACAACAAAATGGAGTAACGAAGTTTTTCCATCAGTTCCCTTAACATCAGCTAGCTTGAGAAGGGCATCGAGCTTGAATGCTCGGGCACCTCCTCTTATTGTCCCAACGTTCATACGGTTTCCTGTTTTCAGCACAGCTTCAAGTAACTTCAAGAAGAGCCTGCTTGATCTTAGTTCCTTGCACGCCTCCTGTTTGGACAAATGACCAAGAGAGGAATCAGAGGTCAGCAACCTTTTAATGAGGCAAGTTATAAAGACTAGTCTTGTTAATTTTAATAATTACCTCGAGCATTGAAAAAGAGTTCCTGAGGTGGACAATCTCATCCTCAAAGGTTTCTCTGTAAAGCATGGCTTCAACACGTTGAAAGGCAAAAGGTATGCTCAGCATTGCTCTTACAAACTTTTCTGCTGATCCCAAATCATTGATGTCTCCTTTGTAATTCGAGATCTTATCCACTTCTTCCTTGGTGGGTACCATCTTCACCAGGGCCTCTAGTTGTTGTAAAGCGAGGCCCTTACCTATTATTTTAATCAGTTGACAAGATCTTCAATTTCAGAAGCATTAATTTGATATATAGTTGATAGTCATCAGTTAATGTTGTGCATCCACATGCGTGTTATTATAATCTAAATCAAAAGTGGGTGGGGAATTTAGTTATTAGTTAGAAGATTCAGACCATTAATGATTATTGAATAATATGGAGCGTCATATCCTTCAACTCCCAGTATGGAGAAAATTATCACTATATTATTTGTGTTCCCCATTGCCGGCAGCGACTTAAGGATTTTGAAATTTGGAACATATAAAGAAAAGAACCTCTTTTATTATGGCAGATGATTACAAGTTAGTAACAGCGCACTAGCATTATTACCTTGTATTAGGGTTTCACATAATTGTTCGGCTGTCACATTCAGAGCTTTTGAGAGAATTGTAATGTTCTGCAGCCTCTTTGGATCGAGTAGGTGTTTGCTTGGAGAAGGACTTTTGCTCTTTGTCTCGTCGTTCTTCATTGAATTTTGCAAATTGTAGCCAAAAAGTGACTCAATCATTTCCTCATCAAACCTGGTTAAAATTCATTATTTGATGAAAATATGGATTAAAAAAGAACAAAATAATAAAATAACAATAACAATAACCATTATCGACGCATGAACAACTTACTCAAATGAGCTTGTTCGCAGCTTGTCCCAAACCATTGTGCGATCCGGGGCAGCTCTTACTTTGTCCCAGTGAAGTGGTTTAAGTTTTGGTAGTGGAGCTCCATCTTTTCCCAGCGGCGTAAACTGGGGAAGCTGAGATGGCGGAGGAGGTGGAGTTTTCACATTGTTGTTATTACCTTTGAAGGGCGGTGGGGGACATGGTGGTGGGGCAACGGTAGGTAGCGATCTTGCAGGGGAAGGTTGAAGAGGACAAGGCGACTCATTTTCTCCACTGCGATTCAATGCTGAGTTAGAATCCGAGTTTCTTGGAGATGATAAAGAAAATGGACAGTCGGAGGGAATTCTTGATGAAGAAGTAAGAGAATGCAAGGAAAACAAAGGCGTTTGTAGAGTCGGAGGTGGTGGGGGTGGGGGCGGCGGACGTGTGGTGGCTTGAGGACATCGTGGACAAGATTCAATCTTTTGCTCTTCCTGCTTTGTAATGCATGGTGATTGAGGAGATTCTATCTTTGAAGTTTGGGGCGACTGAGTAATTTCCTCTGCGAATGGAATCGGCGAACTGATAGAATTAGACTGAGATGCTCGAGGCGATGGAGACACTGTCTCAGTCACACTGGCCGCCGATGCATCGGAAAGTCTGACATTTGACGAGTGGGAATCGGCGAATGAATGAAAACTTTCAGTCTCTGATGATTGGCGTTCCATGGTAGTAATTTTATCTCCACCATCGTCAGATTCGGATTCATGTTTCACTGATTCAGCATCCTCGTGAATAGATAGAATTTCCTTTGTGGAAGAAGTGCTAGCATTATCATATCCTGAACTGATCACTTCTTGATTTAATTCCACCTTCTCATAAATTACACATTTTGGGATGGAGCTATGATTTGAGCCCGTGATTACTGTTTCAGAAGTTTGTTTCAAGCTGCAGGCGTGTTGCTCTATATCGTCGCCTATAGCATTCAGATAAAATAGATCTGGGGCAGAGTTCAAACCCACCTGACTTGACGAATAAGTACCTCCACTTCCTCCGTTCGTGCTACAGAGTGGCATTGTCCTTTTGGGTTTCCTGGCATGCTTTCTGCATTTTCTGAAATACCAGAAAAGCCCAAGAGCACAAATCACTGAAGGCAACCCCCACAGACACAAGAACACCTACTAGTATTGCTTGAGCTCTACCTCTATCTTTATGTTGAGACTTGCGAGCTGATGGATTAAAATGGGCACGATGTCGTGGAGGAAAAGGGTGAGCATACACATGTGGTAACGGACGAAGAGATGGAGATGGCGATGGAGAAGGACCCTCAAGTTCAATGTTAGGTGAAGGAGAAGGTGATGGAGAGAGAAACTCAGAATCGCCATTGGGGGGCCTTCTGGTTTGGAAACTGTAGAGTCCGAGCAAAGCTCTGAACTTTTCCACTATCAGAAGCCCCTTTCCATCATTCCCATCTTGTCCAGAGATTTTCATAACCTGGTTTTCATTTTCTTGTCCGTTGTCTGATAGGACATGGATATGCAAGTTTCCTGCTGGGTGAAACAGAGCATCCACAGATAAAATGTGGGTTCTCTGAAAAGATAGGAGCATCAAGAGAAAGAGGATGATGAAGAAGATGGAACCCATTTTGGATGTGCACGCAAAAGTCATCAAGACATGAATGCAACTTTTGTGTTCATGAAATCTGATTTCCCTTTTGTTGCATCGGATTTTCAAGGGTGGTGCTGGCAGCCGGTAGTGTGCGAAGGAGATCCAGAACACTGTCTTCAATGCTACTCCAAGGAACCCCTGAATTTGGCAGTTGTAGTTGTGCAGGGTCTTCTTTACTTCACCTGCTCATAAATTCTTCTCTTTCTTTTTTCCCCTGCAAAACACTGTTAGTACGTAACACAGTTTTGGAAAACATTTCCCTCCTTCTGTTTCACTTGATTCATTTGTCTTGTATGCGGTTTTGGGCCACTTGTCAGATCCAAAGTTAGGCTCCTTCTCCCGCTCATCATGATCAAATTCACAATTCCCCCACCACATACTCGAATTTTTTAGTGTTGAGTTGAGGATTCAAAAGTTTCTATTACATCAGATTTGAGTCATGATCTTTGCCATTGAATCTTACTTTTATGGAAGCTAAAAGTAATATATATTGATCTGGGCCAGAAGGGGGTGGAGAGAGAAAGAGAGTGGGCCCCGTTTTGTTGGGGCTATCCCAATTCCCAACCATCGACGGGTGATTGCACAAAGTTATATCCAACCCCACAACAAAGGGAAGATGGCGATGGGGGAGGGGACAAAACAGTCCACCGCCTTCTCATGTGACCTTGTTTTGCAGTGCAACTAAAAAAGTTTTGACATTAACATGTCCCAGAGGCAGCTGCAGTATCTTGATTGTGTTATTATATGAAGGCCTGAAAAGGTTTAGTCTCTTTCCAACATTTGGTTAAAAAGGTTTTTTACTTTCGATTGCTTGTTCTTTTGTTGTTTTTTGTGGTCCGAAGTATGGTATCCACGGTTTGGTAGGAGCGATGTTGATTTTTTGGCCCTCAGGGGAAAGATTGTCTTCTTCCTGTGTCCACACACCTAATCCACCCAAAGACGCTCACACGCACCTAAAATAAAGACAGAGAAAAATGGCATGGCCACATTGCTAATTTCATGACCTTAATCGAGTTCATTGATTTGAGAAAATCAAGAGTGACGTGTTCTTTCTTCTTTTGGCCGGAGATTCCATTCGCCAATTTTGTAATATTTAATATTTTACCATGGATATAATTCCATAAATTAGACGGAAGGAGTGTGAGGCAATATAAAATTTATGAATATTGAGGCCTCTCTTAAGATTCATTTGTTGTATGGCAAGACCTTATTTTACGAGCGATGTATATGTACTTCTGCAAGCTTTTTTATTGAACCTTGAAGCATATCATAACCCTTGTAAACTCCTTAGATCCACCTACTCCTTTTTTCAGAAGCTTTTTTTCTCAAAAAGTGAAAAAATGAGCTTATAAAAAACTATGGTTTTGAAAAAGCTCATTTTTTTCACTCAGATACAATCTTATCACGTGCTGAAAAGAGAAAAAAGGGAAAATGGGGGGAAGAAAAAAATTTAAGAAAAAAAGAGAGAGAGAGAGAGAGGAACAGCTCAACCCGAACATGGCGAAGGAAAAAGAGAAAAAATTAAAAATGGAATAATGTCATATACATAAAAATGTTGTAATATTGGAAATCAAGTATCTATCTTAATTCTTAAGGATGAAATATATATATATATTTTTTTATAACTAAAATATCAATTTTCATAATGAAAATGTTATCTTTTTCATAATTAAAAAATTTTGAAATAGAATTCTATACTTTCATCTGTAATTATTACATTAGCTATTCTGCTTATAATCCATTCTCTCTAAACAATCTTTTAAGCGGAAATCAAGAAGTATGGTGGGAATTGTGTTTTGGTTAGCCATATTTGGAAGAAACGGGAACAAATCTGAAGGCAGTATCCAGTTTGTACGTTGGACCATTTTATATTATCAATGGCATTATATTCTGATAGATCACTTCATTTATTGTGTAGTGGATAGAATCAAAGGGAGACTGAGGTGAAGATTTTTCAAATAACATGTAAGTGAGGCACCAATAAAGAATATGGTATGTGTACGTAGGAGGGCATGTGGGACAAGAAACAGGGAGACGAAGCTAGAGAAAAAGGTAAGAGAATCCAATGCAGCTTTATTTCTGCAAAAGATGGATCAATGTGTTTAAACTTTAAACTATTACATACTGTGTACTCTGCCGCCAACACGAGAGGGACTCGCGCACGTTTGGATATTGCTCAACGCGTCTAAAGAGGCTCAGGCTATAGATTCATAATTCATAAATCAAATCATATCAGCATTTGAGTGTGAATATGAACAGTATGACTTGTCTCAAGATTGGGGTGAGTAGATGTTCGTATTCTCATTTGAACATGTGCGTTTGTGTAATTGAAACATTATCAATAAATATTATTTTATCTTGTAAATGTACAAACAAACAGAGGAGCCAATTTCATCCTTCAGCTTTATACAAAATTTCAGTTTGATCTCTTAACTATAAAAGTATACTCCTATTCTATCTAATATAAGACATATTAAGATAATTTGATTAGATTAAAGAAATTAGTTAATATAATATACTAGTATATTTTTTAAACTGCGATAGTCACATTTCTTGATCATCATGTTCATTATTCTTCTTGATTTTCATTGATGGAGCATCAGTACAGGTCAATTAGGACGATATATAAAAACTATGTTTTATATTTAGGGTGAATAACTTTTCAAACATGTCTTATATTAAGAATCAAGTAGTTTTAGTCATATGAACCTAACACTATTGGGGACACATGATTATATTTTGTAACAATCATTATCATTTTAGAAATTAAAATTAATATGTTACTTTTCCGATCCTAATTATAGGACAACATTATAATTTTTGTCCATTTCTTTCTAAAATACCCCTTCAATAATACACCACAGTTAATACAGCACCACGTAAAAAAGCATACGTTTGACTTTTCTATCCAGGTCAATGTTAAAACTTGAAAGTTTGAAGGATTAACATGTGTTGGATTTGTACTAGAATAAAACGTGTTAGATCCGACATACAGCCTCAGAAAAATCGACAAGCCAATTAATTAAATTTATATAAGGGCATTTTAGGAAAATGAGTAAAATTAGCGAATTTAATTTTTACCTTTAATATCTCTAAAATCTGTTAAATATATCTTATAATTAAACTAACAGTGTCTTGTCGGCATGGAAATTTTTACACACCTTTAGGGCACAACCTTATCTCCACGAGGTCGCCATCATATCTGGGGGCGCCTGAAGATCCCTACTCACCGCTCATAGTTGGGCTTTCACTGCACATCTGGTGCAGACTCAAGATTTGACGTAGGATATGGGCCTAGAGTCTTAGAGGTATGAGTACTAGATGGGCTAGCTCAAATGAATATCTGCTTCAAACCCATTAAGAAGATAATTGGAATGAATATGATAGGGAAATCCCAGTTTTTATCTTCAGGCCATTAAAAATATATCGTTCTGTTTATCCAAAAAAAATATATCTTTTCTCCAAAAAAATAAAAACTCATAGCAGCCAAGCCAGCCAATCAGCCATACAGCTTGGTAGTAATCTCAAACACCCCCCCCCCCCAAAAAAAAAAAATAAATAAAATCTTGGTTGCTGGTTTATTATTCCTGTGCACTTGAGTTATAGGTGCAGGGTACTGATAATAATTAAATTTAACTATAAATCCTTAAACATTTGACATGAATACTATTGACCAATAAATATTCTACTTATTTAGAGTGGACTACCCGCAGTTGCGCCGAAATTGAGATGAGTGGCCATATCTGTCATCTTTTAATTTGAACAACAGAAACATTTATGTGCCAGTCCATTTATATATGTTGCATGAAATGAACCTCCGCACTGTTAATAAATTGTGAACCACGTAACAGAATTGGAAGAAGAAAAATGATCATGGTAGTCTTAATTCCACAAAAGCCGATCAAAAACTGAACTGTGAAAAGTAACACGAGAGAGAGTTGACAAATGAATATATATGTATGGTTTTACTGCTTTCCATGATTCCATCATGAAAGCGTCTAGTGGAGTTGAAGACCCACACGAGATTTTAGAAGAGGATTAAGGACAGCTGTTATCCTCTTCCATATTTATAATTTTATATAATGATTTCAACCAAACATGTATGAGACACACTGACGTTTAGCTTTTGGCCTCTTTTGAGAGTCTTCACACGCTTTTGATCCATATCATCTCCCACCCGTCGTTTTCACCCTTGGAAATTTCTCTCTGATCTTCTTTTTGATTTCCTCAATAGGATCATCACCAAAAAATTCTAATCATTCCATTTGTGTGAGGGAGTCAGTGAAAACAGGAAAACCACTTGAGGTTGATGATGATGATTTATGAACTCAAGCAGACACGATACGAATAATATGCGTAGGACCAAACATGTTCCATCGAATTTGGACAATCCATATCCAAATCTGACACATAATCATTCACCCACTTTTGACCACTTCCAATAATATTCTCATGCCCTTTAATTTAATTTGTGTGTTAGGAGAATTCTTAGACTAATAGATGGTGGTTTCACTTAAAACCAATAGCCTGCATGCAATTACCTAGCTACTTCTTCAAATGTAGTGGAATTTTCCATCTTCATCGTTTTGTTTTTCTTGTCCTCCATTAATAAACCAGCCGTCCACTATTAATTAATTCCAAATCTCACTGAACAGACGCGAAAATGTCAACACGAATCTTGACTTTTCTCCCTTGTTAAGGATTGCCCACAATGAGTTCTGGCGCAATTCGATCTCACGGGAACTAACTATTTCAATAGAAATACAATTTGTCTAATTTACTTTGAATGAAAAGCCCATCTTAGTATTGGACATTCAGCATTATATGTCTAATTTTCACATACGGTTGAAAATTTAGAACATGTCACTAGCCACCGTTTGAACATTGACTTCAATCAATTGTGTGTGGACCATGTACTAATTAAGAGTAAGTCTTTGATTAATTATATGGAATTTATGATTTCTTCATTTAATCACATGCACGTTCACATGCATATGGTTTGTCTACCGTCCTGAAGTATCTCGTTGTGTATTGAGTCACGTCACAACTTGATCTCATGAGTTATCAATCCTTATTATAATAAATAAATATCACTCCATTAGAGAATGATTTCATGGGAAAAAAAAAATCCCAAATTTTTGGTTTACACCGTGCCTTCATAATTTCGGACAAAAATATTTTTGCCTTTATTTCCCCATGGCACAAAAGAACCAATATTTTACCTAGTTATAGTGTTTTCATATATATATCTTTCCCTCCGATCCTAAATATAAGACATAATTTATAATATAATTTATAATATAAATTATATCTTATATTTAAGACCGGAGGTAATAGATCATCTCTATATAGGTGTGTTTTTCTTGACACTAGCCGATTGTAAATTACTGTTACTGTGATCACGAGCATTTGATTTTCTCATCACGATGTTTCCATAATTAAAGTTCATGCCAATTATAAAAAACTGAAATGTGCATGAGAGTAAGAGTACATTATTATCAATAATATTTCCTCCGGTCCTAAATATAAGATATTAATTAGTTTTCTTAATCTTTTTAAAAAAGTTAATTTTATTTTATATTTAACATCAAAAGAGTAGTATATAGTAATATTCCCACAACTTGCAGCAGACGTACAACCAAAGGTAACTACGTTTAATTATTTTGCAGTTCCAAAAGACGCCTGAAAATAAAAATATTAAAATATCATAAGAAGTTTCTTTTGTCCTTTACACTTGTTAGTTACGTAAATCTTAATCAATAAATGAGATAAGATTACGAAGCCATCGACTCAATTGCCTAGCTCGCACCTAAACATTCTAGAATCTAGAGGAGACAACCAAGATCATATGCTACGTCACACACCGTTTCTGTATTCGAGGTGGTATAAAAAAAAATTAAAAAATACGCCCATGTTTATTTTCAAGTTCTCATACAACTATAAAAAAAGTAGACTATACAACATCATAACTTATAAACTGTATATATTTGATTTTACGTTATTATAGTGGCCGGGATTTATCTATATATGCGTGTCTGTTCGTTGCTCGTGCTTCGTTCCCTACCAGAACATGTAGTCTTGTTCGTGCTCCTCTCCTTTTAATTATCGCTCGTAGTGGATAATGAGCTCTGAATTGAAGAGAGAATACAAATAAAATTAGGCTAGATATTTATTGCAACTGGGCCACAAATCACGGATTTGATTCTTACATCACGAGGGCGTAATCATTTGTCGTTAATTACACAGAGGCGTTCAACTTGCATAATATATATATAAAGTATAAACTGTTTCGGTGTCTTCAAATTAAAATACAGTATTATATTTCTACCAGCTAAAACTTAGTATGCGCTCCAATCAAATTTCTCTGAGACTTGTATGAATGTTGGAGTTATATTACATAAAATTCAGTTCGTAATATTGAGCCTCTAATTTAAAAAAGCTTGATGGAGTAATTGCAATTTATGGTGTTACCTTTCTGTAGAAAGGTACAAAAGATTGTTTTTCAACTGTACTATTATATTATAACATACAGTAGTATCATAGAATTGATCTAGTGATATATTGATTCGTTAAATCTCTCTGTGTTTGAATTTGAGTATCAAATGAGACACTTTTATTATGATTGATAATATTTAAAAAAAAAATAAAAAAAAAAGAAGAGGGAAGGTGAATGAAAATTCTGAGCAATTTCTATCACTATAAAAATGTGATTAATTGGAAGGAAATTAAAGAAAGAAGCAGCACCCCCCAACAACTCCCCTCGTCAACAACAAACCAACATTAAACAATTAAATCACATCCATACACCCAATTCGAATCACCAAAACCACATACCCGCCCCTGGATTGCTCTCCCCCTTTTTCTGACTTGTTTTCTTTAATTTCTCCTTATTTTTTTTTAACTTGCCTTTCCTACTCCCCTCTCTATAAATATACATAAACTCTGAACTCTCTCTCCAATTTATCAGCTCCACTGCACACCCCACAATCATTCCCTTCAAAGCCTCAACACAATCGATTTGAACAGTGGATTATATATATACTACAGACATAACAGTCAAAGAATCAGGATCACCACCACCAACGTAACAGTACCAGTAATGGCGGAGATTCAAGAAAACCAGCAGGAGTGTTGGTCGGAGACGGAGTCGAGCACGGGAGGCAGAAGCACTCCGGGAGGCTTCAGCGGGCCCTTAGTATCCACCAAGAGGAAGAGTAAGAAGAGGTCAAAGAATAAGGAGGAGCAAGAGTATGTGGAAATAACGCTGGACGTGCGCGATGACTCTGTTTCAGTTCAAAACATTCGAGGCGGAGATCCCGAGACGGCCATGCTGGCCAGCCGTCTCGAGAAGAGGCCTACTTCCTCTCTGGGCTCTCAGCTGTCCTTCAAGTTGAGACAGGTCTCGCAGGAGCTCAAACGCATGGCCTCCTCCAATAGGTTCGACAAGATGGACAGGACCAAATCTGGAGCTGCTCGTGCCTTACGAGGTCTCAAGTTCATTTCTAAGAACATCGGATCCGACGCCTGGTCACCGGTGGAGCAGCGCTTTGACGAGTTAGCCGTTGACGGAAAACTTCCCAAAACTCGTTTTAGCCAGTGCATAGGTATGGAATATGGATAAATATAGATATATACTCCTATTTCTCACTTACCCTCAGTCACTTAAGCACCTATATATATAGTATAATGCTTACTTTTCTTAATTATTGGCTAAATTAAATGTGAAACTTATGATTGATCAGGAATGGAGTCGAGTGAGTTTGCTGGTGAACTATTCGATTCATTGGCTCGTCGGAGAGGCATCACCTCAGCTTCCATAACCAAGGATGAGTTACGTGAATTTTGGGAACAAATTACGGACCAGAACTTTGACTCAAGACTACAGACCTTTTTCGACATGTAAGCTTTTTATTTTTACCCCATTCTTATTCCTTCGACCGTACTTACTGCATATAATATATCGAGGCAGGATATTATTATTATTGGGGCTTAAATCGGATAAGGGAGAGAGATTTTTTGTCTGGACTGTGGATCGTCCAGCAAAAAGAACAGTCAAAATATGTCTACCATATAGACCCAAAAATCAACAAAATTAGCGCGCTCTTAAAAATTTTGTCTACAGATGCAATGTTCAAGAATATTATTAGCCCTTGAATTTTTTAGGTTTTATTTTGCCCTCTCAAAGGCAGAAAAGCTAGACCCGCGTGTCCGACAATGACACGGCATGTGAGGCCATACGTCTTCAGAGACTGCAGCTGTTGACTCTTTTTTTTTTTTTTTTTTTTTTTTTTTTTTTTTTTTTTTTTTTTCCCGGGTGAACTGGTAAACTTTATATTCTATTGCCTATAAATTAAGGTCCATATGAGGGGTGGGTATTATATAATACGGTGGCATGGGAAAGCTATACTAATCCGTGTTTATAATTTATGGAGCTGGATAGCTACAACTTTTAAAAAAGAAACTGCAACAGAATCTCTTGAGTCAAAATAATTAGGTAAAAAAGATAAGCGAGATCGAAGTGTGTCAAATTCGGAACACGTGCAAAATCATTCGTTACTTGACTAACTCAATACAGTTATTCGACGACATGCCAGGGTGGACAAGAATGCCGACGGACGAATAACGGAGGAAGAAGTGAAAGAGGTGAGATTCATCATGAAAAAAGAGAAAACAGAAAAATTACAAATCATAAGTTCAACAGCTGATTTTCGATCCAGGAAGTAATATTATTGATTGACTGAATGTACGTACGGTGCAGATTATCGACTTAAGCGCTTCCGCGAATAAGCTGTCAAAAATACAAGATCGTGCGGAAGAATACGCTGCACTAATCATGGAGGAACTGGACCCCAACAACCTGGGATACATCGAGGTATATATGTATGTATATATGTATATGTATATATGTTTGTTTGAATGCAATATATGTAATTGCTGAGCATTACTATTGAGATGGATGAAGTAGAAGCCCAACAGAATTAAATGGTGGAGGTCATGGGGGCATGCAGGTGTACAACTTGGAAACGCTGCTACTGCAAGGGCCGGCAAAGTCAGCGCACTTAACGTCTGGAAGCAGAGTGATGAGCCAAATGCTAAGCCAGAAGCTGGTGCCGACGAAAGAGAACAACCCCGTAAAGAGGTGGCTTCGGGGGCTGAGGTACTTGGTGGAGGACAATTGGAAACGTATATGGGTGATAGCGTTGTGGGTATCCATATGCGCAGCCCTTTTTGCGTGGAAATTCGTGCAGTACAAGAACCGCGCTGTGTTCCACATCATGGGCTACTGCGTTTCCACCGCCAAAGGTGGCGCCGAGACTCTCAAATTCAACATGGCCCTCATCCTCTTGCCTGTTTGCCGTAACACCATTACTTGGCTTCGAAGCAGGCCCAACCTAGGCGCCCTCATTCCCTTTGACGACAACATCAATTTTCACAAGGTACTACCTAACCATAATCTATCTATCACACTACATAATAATTCAATTATCATTAATAACGTGGGCGTCTCTGTGTTTATGTAGGTGATAGCCTTCGGTGTTGCCATTGGGGTGGGGCTGCACGTGATACCACATCTCACGTGCGACTTTCCGAGGTTATTGCATGCCACGGACGCTGAGTATGTGCCCATGAAGCCATTTTTTGGGGATAAGAGGCCCGACAATTATTGGTGGTTCGTTAAAGGGACGGAGGGTTGGACCGGTTTGGTCATGCTTGTGCTTATGGCCATAGCCTACATTTTGGCCCAGCCCTGGTTTCGCCGGAATAGGCTTAACCTCCCCACAACTATCAAAAGGCTCACTGGTTTCAATGCTTTTTGGTACTCCCACCACCTCTTCGTCATTGTTTACGTGCTTTTCATCATTCATGGATACTTCCTCTACCTCTCCAAGAAGTGGTACAAGAGAACGGTAAGCGTCACAAACCTTCCCTTCGTGTTTTGCTTTAAATAATCTTCTTCCCAATCCGTTGTTGGTTTTGCTGATGACGCAAACTTTATCGGCTCAGACGTGGATGTATCTCGCCGTTCCAATGTTACTGTACGCATGCGAACGACTGATTCGTGCTTTTAGGTCGGGCTACGAAACTGTGAGGATTTTGAAGGTACATCTCTAGTCTTCTTTTTTTTTAAAAAAAAAAAAAAAAAAAAAAAAAAAAAAAAAAAAAAATCCCTATGTTTTGATTAATTGGTTTCGGTTTTCTAGTGGCGTTTTTAATGATTTCATCCTTTCTTTGAAAACTCAGGTTGCAGTTTACCCAGGAAATGTATTGGCGTTGCACATGTCTAAACCACAGGGATTTAAGTACACCAGTGGCCAGTACATCAACGTCAACTGTTCAGATATCTCCCCATTTCAATGGTATGTTAATTATACACGACATATTAATCTAAGTTTAAAATCGTCTCATTATGAGGATAATAATGGCTAAGTTTAACTAACGTGGCATTTGCAGGCACCCCTTTTCTATAACATCAGCTCCAGGAGATGACTACATTAGCATTCACATTCGCACTTTGGGTGACTGGACATCACAGCTCAGAGCTATTTTCGCCAAGGTATAAACCTTAACTTGAACTAAAGATTCTCGAAACAGAATTTGGTGTTATAAGAGATGGGCATATATTTCCTCAAAATATCTTTAATGACGTAAATTCACGCTCTCCAAATGATTGATGCAGGCATGCCAACCTGCAAATGATGGCCAAAGTGGTCTCCTACGTGCCGACATGTTACAGGGCAACAACAAACCCAGGTCAGTAATCTTTCAATGTCGTCAAAGATATAAACATAAACTATGAAGTGCGCTTATAGAAATTGGCTTCTCTTCACTTCTCAATTGCAGGATGCCAAGGCTCTTGATTGATGGCCCTTACGGAGCCCCGGCACAAGACTACAAAAACTATGAAGTGCTCCTTCTTGTGGGCCTTGGGATTGGAGCCACCCCTTTGATCAGCATACTCAAAGACGTGCTAAACAACATTAAGCAGGAACATGTCACTGAAGAAGGAACTGTAGAGAATGGGTCTAAGAGTCACAAGAGGAAGCCTTTCGTGACCAAGAGAGCCTATTTCTATTGGGTAACTCGTGAGCAAGGTTCCTTCGAGTGGTTTAAGGGCGTGATGAATGAGATTACAGAGAACGACAGTGATGGTGTGATCGAGCTTCATAACTATTGCACCAGCGTCTATGAAGAAGGCGATGCTCGATCAGCGCTAATCACAATGCTTCAATCCCTCCACCATGCTAAAAATGGAGTTGACATAGTTTCAGGAACAAGAGTCAAAACCCACTTTGCTAGACCAAATTGGCGTAATGTCTTTAAACATGTGGCGCTCAAGCACCCTGACCAACGAGTCGGTGAGTATTATTGATTCTACCCTTCGATTTCTGAAACACATATTCTGTAATTAATCAATATTCTTCTTCCTCTCGCTAATTTCCAATATATATTTTCATGCATACATTTTCAGGTGTTTTTTACTGTGGGGCGCATGGATTGGTTGGGGATCTGAGAAGGCTTTCTCAGGACTTTTCCAGGAAAACCTCCACCAAGTTTGATTTTCATAAAGAGAACTTTTGATTCTCTTCTAGTTGTTCCATTTTTTTTATCAACTGTATTATAAATAGTTAGTGTAATTTTTCCTTTTTCTTTTTTCGCGGGAGGATTGTTGATGCATGCTTGTTATAGGTAGACCAAATTAAAAGCTGTATTTCAAACATATATAGATTTTTCAACAAGTAATTGCATTCACTTCCATGGAATATATGATGTGAAGTGATGCTGTTGTCAGCTTTCATACGATCAAAGAATCAAGTACCCGTTGCGGTATAGAAAACTTCTTCCTTACTCAAGAGTCAAGATTACTACTGGTATTTAAATACTGACTAACAACACATTACGAAATTGTAAGCAACTCAAAAAGCTTGAGATTCTTGCGTTGCATGAAGCTAATACGAAATTTCTATACTCCTTATTTAACACTGTTTTCCGTGACAAATGGTACTGTGGTAGAATGTAATCCAAAAAATCCAATAAAAGAGAATCAAATTAACACTGATCAGTAAAAGAAGAAAAAAGTGTGGCGAGGCATAAATGCTAAATTGATAATGACAGGGGTCCACTATACAAAAACTTGCAATAAAATTTAATGTCGTCATTCATGTACATATCCCTCTAGTTTGAGACAGAACCCTCTGGTCCACATGGTTTTCCTCCCCCTTGTCACCTTCTCAAAGCCATTCTTTTCATAAACCGCCTTCCTTTTGGTTTTTTTTTTTTCGGTTAGAGGCCAATATCTAAGGCCTTTTTTAAGCATTCTCATCCCATAAATTTCAGACAACCCTTCCCCAAGCAGAATTTTAGTCCATATATCGGAAATTGGAATGGCTGCGACAGAGACAAAAGTGGCAGTGAAAGAAGGGGAAGAACAGATAGAGCCCCTCATATGCAAGGCAAGGCACTGTTCTGTTAAGATTAGGATTCATTCATCTGTTTAATCAATTAGTTCTCGAGTGTATCAGGCTCTGAACTTTTTCCTTATGTGTGTTCACAGAACTACGCGCTGAAAGTCTCCATTCACTGCGAAGGGTGCAAGAGGAAAGTCAAGAAAATACTGCAGAGTATAGATGGTATTACTAATAATCTCTAAAGTCTTTTTTTAATTGATTTCACTTGTCTCTATCCTTTTTTTTTTGGTGTGTGCGGACAATTCTGGTTTTACATGATATCTCAAGTTTCACATTAACACTGCCCTGAAATTCAGGTGTTTACAGCATAAACATCGATTTGAAGAAGCAGAAGGTCATGGTAATGGGGAACGTAGACAGCAAGACACTGATAAAGAAGCTGACGAAAGCAGGGAAGCATGCAGAGTTGTGGCCGGAAAAGTCTGATTCAAAAAAGAAAAAGCAGGGGAAATCAAAGAACAAAGAGAAACAGAGCGACCCCGAGAGCAGAGAAGATAGCAGCCAAGTCTCCGACGAAGACGAAAAAGGTGGTGTTAAAGTTGTAGTTCAAGACACGGCCAAAAATGGCGAAGGTGGCATTCCCATTAAAAACAGCGAAGGATATGGTTGTGCCGCTGGAAAAAGCGGTGTACAGTTTCAAGCACCAAGGCCAGAGGTGAAGCAAGTCGTGACCATATCGGCCGGTAACGAACCGCCAACGCCAGGGTACAACGAAAACGAAGCACGCAACGAGAGTAGTGGCGGTGGAAGTAAGAAGAAGAAGAAGAAGAAGAAAAAGAAGGGACAAAAAGGTAATAACAGTGGAGCCGAGGGCGGTGAACGTTCCGGTAATGCACCGGCGAACCAGGGACGTGTTCAAGTACTGGAAGCAGTTTCAAATATTCCAAGCCAAGCCAATCAAAATCTTCCAGGTCATCACATCAGCCATCAATACCCGCCACATTACCAATATGCTCCACTAGCGTACGGGGCGAACCATCACACAGCATATCCCAACAGCTACAGCACAGCGTATTATAACTCCAAAGAATCGTATTCGTACGCCCATTTTGATCCAAGCGACGAGAAGGGAATGGAGCCTCCGCTGTACGTTTCCGAACCATATAAATTGCAGCCGTCAGATTCTTTTGCGTTCCTGAGCGACGAGAATCCAAATGGATGCACAGTAATATGAGAGTGAGGGGTGATTTTGTAGTGACGAGTCAGTAGATGTATAATTTAACGTAGCCGAAGTATAAAATAGTTAAACTGGTGGTTTAATTTTTCTTTAATTGAATATGGGGTGGTGTGTATTTGTGTGTTGCATCAGTAAATATAATCTCAGGGATCGCAATCAGATGATGCTTCACACATATTCCCTATATGCCATTTTTGATTTATGCAGCTTTTTAGATGCTGATGGGGCAGGGCACGATAAAAAGTAAAGAGGTAAAAGAAGAGTGTGAATAAAATAGCTCAAGTTTTTTGATAATAAAAGGGCAAGTTGAGAGGCGTAAATGCGTTTGAAGCTTGGGTTGCATATAGCATGCAAGGCTGACTAGTGGCTTTTGAAAGTGTGGAAAACGGTGGATGTGTGAAGAAACTAGCGTAGTAAAAAAGTGAGGAGCTACACAAGAAAAGAATCGTAGAAAGCTTTTCAAGTGGTTGTGTGGTTCAATCTTGAGCGAGCATGTGTGTCCCAATATAATAAGCATATTCTCACTTCACTCAAGGGAACTTGATTCCTCCTATTCCTATCCAAGCCTCCCACCCCAACATATCTGGAACCTTTTCCCTGTTCGTTCAATAGCTCATCTTTTGGGCGAGCATATGGGTTGTCTCATATTTCTCTCTCTCTCTCTCTCTCTCTTTCTTTTTATAACAAATTACTTTAATATATAGATAATCTAAAATAAAAATAATCTCTGAATTAATAATTTTTTTAAAAAAATTTCATTTAAAAATTATCAATTTTTAAAAAATAAAATGTGGGTCGTCAGATCTCATCTAGATGGCCTAGATGCACACCCAAAGATGAGCTCTTCGTACTCGTCCAAACAGATTCAATCATATCTTTACTTTTAATTGCCAAAGCCTCAACAATTTTTCCTTCCCAGAAAAACATAATATACCCTCTCAGATTCTAAGAGTTAGATAATTAATTCACGTAATTTTTTAATTTAGACATTGAAAAATATTCCATAATAGAGACATCCTTAACAAATATAGTTAAAAGAGATCATTTTAGAGAAGATATTATAAACACAAGAAATATAGTAGATTGATTTTATAATTTATGACCCAGATAAGCCTCCCAATTAGTCCACATATATTTAAGACTGGAGCAAGTATCATTGGGTTACTATCTTTACTTTTTGAATTAACACATCAAAAACTATCATTTTATGAAGCTAATCGTATAAGTATTTAAAATGTATAAACATTCTCCTTTGACTTTTAATATAAGACCAAATTAACTTTTTTTAAAAATATTAAGGAAGTTAAATAAATTACTCTACAATATTTATATTAATCGTTTTTCTCTAAATAATTTATCGTTTGTACTCTAATGATGCATATATGTGATGATTAAATAATTTATTTAGAAATTAATAGGAACTTATATTAAGAATAAAAGGGAGTGCATCATTATTTGAGCTTGCTCAATTTTGAAAAATTTGCATCTGGGTTTACTAGTTTGCAGTTAAAATACTAAAAGCACAAAAAAAATTGAACTCAATTCTATTGGAGTTAAGATACGGAAAGGAAATAAAAGAGCAACTAACACATACACATGAATTTTACCAAAAAAAAAAAGGGTTTGAGTCAAGTCTCTCACCGTGGAATGCACATTAAATGCCCAATTATTTGTAACTGAAACTAATTAATTTGAGATATTGGGTATAAAAAATATTTCAAAAAGTATCATATAATTTAAATCTAAATAAATATAATATATAAAAAAATTAAAAAAATATACTCATGTATATAAGAAGCATATAATTATTGGGCATATAATATGCACTTGACCGTGCTGGATCCGTGCCCCGGAGCAGGAGGTTACCGTATTTTAACCTTTCCCGCCAAGGAGCCAACCCTAATTTCGATCGTCCTTCCCGCGTGTCCCAGAGGTCGGTTAATGGAGTTCGCTTTGAGTGACAACGCTCTGAAAACCTTTGCTCGCTGCATCACTTGTCTCGCCCGCATCGGAAATGAGCTTTCTATTCAAGCCTCCTCCTCTCAGGTACTTTAATTTCTCTCGCTTTGCCTATATCTTCCTCCTTCTCCCCGTAACTCATATCTACTTCTCATCACTCGCTCTCGCATAAACTCACACCAATACTCACCATCCCATTTATTCTCGAGTTTCACTCGATTACAAGGCATCCTGAGCTTCTGGGTTACTCTCATCACCCTTCGTTTGACCCATTAGTCTTAATAGCAGAAAGTGTGATTGCTGACCATAATTACTTATTTTGACTGCTTCTTTTTCTTCTTTCTTTTTCCCCTTCTATTGCCTGCTTACAGCTTGTTTTCCACGCTCTCAATTCATCGCGATCAGCATATCAATCCATTACCTTCAAACCAGGCTTCTTTGATGTCTATACAGTATCCGGAAACCTGGCGCAATTTAGTGTACTTTTGAAGGTGCGAGAGAGATGGTATCTCGTCACTTAACTTCAACTTATTTGGGAATTTATATCGTTGAAATGCTTTGGCCAGGCTATTTGTTCAGTTTTCAGGACCCCTATATCAAATATTGATCGCTTGACTGTGAGACTGTCTGATCCTGACTCTTCTAAAGTGCAGTGGACCTTGGAATGCTGCAGTGGTAAAATCCCTATTCACTTGGTGTATGCATGCTTTCTTATGTCATTTTAACTGACTACGATGAAAAAATTTATGGCATCAAACAGCAACTCTCCCTATAACAAGTTTTGGAATGTTGCTTGTTAGCTTTTAGATTTGAAGTAATCTTGCTGAACTCCAACATCGTGGAAAGTAAACTGGTTGCATGATTTCGTTTAAGCTGACTAACTGTGACATTGAAGTAGGCTCAACCTTATCTTGCTCATCAACTGTGCCATTTATGTTTTAAACACTTCCACTTTACCACAAGCTTAGGGTTCTTTTAGGAGTCATGACAATATGTACTTCCTATTAGGATTTTGTTTTTAAAAAAAAGAGGGGCAGGCACTGGTGGCCTAAGATTATAAGTGAGATTGAACATGCGACCTCTCAGTTATAAGAGAGCATCCATACCATTAGGCTACAAGGCCATTGGTTCTATTAGGAAATTTTGAAGAACGTTAGGAATATGATAGTTTTCAATCTGTGTAATAACCAATTCTGCTCAAAATGAACTGAGGGCTTGGGTGATAAAGTGGACGTTTTGACTTGAGTGCCTATTGATGTTTCCACGTAAATGGCGTTGAGCAGGGCTTAAAAGTTCCCCTTTATATTGACTTCAGGTATGAGGAAAACCTATTGGATTACCTGCAATACCGAATCTGACATACAGCACTTATCCCTTGATCGACAAAAATTTCCGAGTAACTTTGTTGTGAGGCCTCAAATTCTTAACAAGTTACTAGCCAATTTCCAGTCATCTCTGCAAGAGATTACCATTATTGCAACAGAACCTTCCTCGTTACCTTCTGATGCTACAAGTGAAATTGGTGGAAAGGCTGTTGAACTTCGAAGTTATTTGGACCCAACCAAAGGTAAATACATTCTGTAGATGACTTTATGAAATATATTATTGTGTATTCATAAGTTTCTTTTATTTGACAGATAATGACTCATTGCTACACACCCAGTTGTGGATTGATCCTAAAGAGGAATTTTTACAGTATATTCATAATGGAGACCCTGTTGATGTGACTTTCAGTGTAAAAGAACTGAAGGTAAAGCATGTGAAGCTGTCTTATTGGGCTGATAGGTCATGTACAAATAAGTCTACTTACTGTTGGATTGAGATTGCTGTCGCTTGACATGTTGATTTTTATTATTAGTGTCTTTTTATTGTTTCTGGTAATCTTTCTCTCTTCCCTTACTGTATATGTAAAGTGTAAATTGTTTTTATGGGCATGATTTTCTTTTGTCATACTGCAGGCATTTCTTTCATTCTGTGAAGGCTGTGAAGTTGACATTCAATTACATTTTGAGAAAGCTGGAGAGTAAGATGCGTTATTAAATTGAACCAACCATTATCCTCTCTGTGCAGTTCACTTCTAGGATTATCTTCCCAATTCATGAATTATTAAGAGGAGTAAAAGTTGTGCAGACATTTCTTATATGTTTTTTGATGCTAGGTAGTGGTGGAGATGAAAGAGGAAGGGATGTAAATGGAATAGTTTCCCTTGATTGAAACTTGAAAATTTTTAAGCTTATGGAGAATAACTGTCTTACTTCTTTTCCCCTCAAATGCTTTCATTTTTTTTACTCCAGAGTGAGGCATAAAAAGGGAAGGATTTTATCTTTTTCCTTAAAAACGTGTAGATTACTTGACTTAATCATAAGCTGAATTGATTAGAAAAGTTTTATAAGGATTGTTCTAGAACTTCAAACTTCCATTCACTTCTTTATCTCGTTAATACTTCAAGCAGTAGGATGTAATCTCCTCTCCTTGCAATCACTTTCATTTCCATTTCATTCTCTCTTCTAAACTTTCAAACATAGCTTAAATGTTCCACTGAATAGGCACTATTGATATAATATATAAACCTATTTATCTTGCTTCTCATGTTTTAAACAAATATTTGCTAAGATACTAGAATTTGATAACCTATTTAGAGTCGGGTCTCATGCATTGCATAGAGTCTGAGAAATGAGTTACACTTATACAGGCTATGAATATTGTGGCTTACCAAAGCTTTTATATTTTATATTGATAATAATGCATATGGGTTGCAGGCCTGTCCTAATGGCACCTAAATTTGGTTGGGAAGATGGGCCTGATTCAAATTTTGATGTCACACTTGTATTGGCAACCATGTTGATATCTCAGCTACATGAAGGTGCCTCAGAAGTTCCACAGGCATCTGCCAGAATTCATGCCCAAACTGAAAAGGGTGGATCTCACGTGCGGCAAGAGAATGGCAAAACAAATGTATCTGAGCTTCCATCTGATCACACCCGTATATGGTCTGACCTATCAGGTAAGTTATATGTCATAATTTGAATAACATGGAATTTAATTCCAACTCTCATTTGACTTGGATTCTCTTTGGGGCAGGGAGTGCTACTAAAAATACTAGTGGTATAGAAGAAAGGCAGGTGCACAAGGAAAGAAATTTGAATGATGATGAACAGAGGGAAATTCAGAGGATTGTTACAATGCAAATTTCAGGAGCAGCATCGGTTGCTGGAAATAATTTTGTTGAGAACAATTTGTATCCTCAATGCTAGTGTTGCCTCTGTTTATATACATTAACATCTTAATGATCATTGTTTAATGTCTCTCTCAATATATATTAGGGGCAGTTTAAAGGGACCTCAAAGAAGACCCTAAGATGACTTTATTGGGTTTTATGCATTGAATGCAACTTTTCGCTGCATTATTCTATTGGATTTATGCATTGAAATGCTTGCATTAATGCCATTCCTTATTGCATTATTCTCACTTAGGTGTTTTAGACTGTTACTAGGATTGTGGGCGGCTTCAGCATGTATTGTCATTTGACTAATTGTCAAATTTAATGTACCTTGACTGATGAATTAGCTGCCATCCAACCGAGAAAGATCGTAATCAAGAACCTCAAGGTGAGCTAACTCCACTTGTCAATGGGCTTACCTTCATTACTGTACTTGTCGTATCTAAATAACGAGACTCTTCCAGATGGGATACAAGGTAATAGTCAAGGCTTCTCTCAGCGTCACCCTAGCAACTGGGTAGAATCTGAAGAGGATGACGATGATGATGGGGATGGGAACGAGCTGTATGTTCAGTCAACACCACCATACTATGAGGAATCATAACATCGAAAGAACTCTTTTAATTCTTCCCTTTCCTCTGTAAGTATTCTTGTAACATGCTGAGTTGCTTGAAGCATTTTAACCAAAGTATAGTCTTTGATGATCGTCATTCCATGTAGAACAAATTGAATAAACATTATCGAAGTTTAAACCAAACAAGGTTAGCACGTATCAAACCTATTGACTACTTATTTCATTTTACTGTAAACCGTCAATCATAATGCAGTCAGGAGAGTCAGATATCCATTAAATCTCGCCATAGATTACTTGGCCATCGAACATTTTGTCTGTTGAAGCTTATGTATTATGGCGATCAATTATCTGCCTTGACTTCCTTACTCGTAGCTTATTATTGTTTTGATATATTTGGTATTTTATCGCTAACGTTTTTCTGTTGCTATACATGCATGTTTAGGATTTTTCCTACTCCTCAGGCGAGGTAGAGAATTAACGTTTCTTTTCTCAACCAGCTTTAGTAGATGGGATTGTGGAATCTGGTGCTTGCTGCATGAGGGTTGTGGTCACCGTGATTGTCATGGATTGGACATGGGCAGAAGGCACCCTTCTTGCAGCTTGTTAAGTCATGGGCTTCTGGGTGGCTTGAGACATGTGGTAAAACTGAAAATGTATTGACATTATCGGACATGCGCCCGTTTTTCTAGTGCATGATTTTTTTTTATTCATCTCGAGGCATTTTTCAAAATATGTATGGAAGTCATCGTAGGTTCGTCCCTCTCTATATTGCATTTACACCTTCGAGATAAATAATGTTCGTAGATTTGAAGGCATAGATTGTGGCATAGATTCTCATTGATAAATTTTGACTGATTCCTCGCCTTCAAAATACATGCTTGCTTTGAAGATCAATAGGTCTCCAAGGAAGTGATTGATGAGAGATACCGGCTGTGATTCCTCGGCCTCGCTTTCTCTTACAACCGATGTTTCTATATAAATTTGCTCAGCTATACTCCCTTTCGCTTCTGGTCATATATTTCGATAACAAAAGAAACAAAAAGTCAAACTTAGCAGGAACTATGAACGCATCCACCAAATGTGGGTTGGCCTGACGGTAGTTGGCTAGACCCTAGAACGTTCCCCCACCAATGAAGTAGGAAAGATTCGATCCCTGGAGTCGCTCGTTTGGGAATGAGAGCTTTACCGTTAACAACTCCCGGCCAGAGTGGGGCCACACTTTGCCACCATTTTTGTTACCAAAAGAAAACTATGAACGCATCCTCCCTCTTGATCTAGGGTGTTTGTTTGGAGGGAGAAGCTTCCCTCCCCTCTTGTTTGGATGAAAATTTTGGATCCCCCTCCCCTCATCTCGGCTTTTTTGAGGGAGCCAATTTTCAGACTATAATGCCCTTATGATTTTTACGATATCCTATTAATGTGTTAGTGCACATGAGAAAAAATAAATAATAAACTGCTCACTTGTTCCGGAGGGGAAGTTAATTTAAAATCGATATATATATATATATATATATATAATAACTTTTTGCTCTCATAGTTTTTTATTATTTTATTAATGTGTAAAAGAAAAGAAAAAATCCCCTCTCGTTTTAGACATAGGGGGAAGATTAATTTAAAATAAAATTTTCCTAACTATATTACCTCATGTTTTTTTTTTTTTTTTTGTGATATTCTATTTTTAAAATATATTTTATATTAATTAGAAATAAAAAAAATATCATTATACCATTTTTTTTATAGTCATATTAACACCACGTTGGGATGAGAACTAATTTCAATTGATTATACCATTTGAATTAGGGTGCAGATTAATTCATATGTAAGGTAAAATGATAAATAAATTATTATCTCCCTACACAAGGAATCATTGAAAATCTCTTTTTCAGTTAACTCCTCCCCTTCTATCAAACCAAACATAGTCACATATGTCTTTATTAGGGAAGGGATCTCCCCTTATAATCTTTTTTTCTCATTATCTCTTACGAGTCATCCTGGACCATTGATTTAAAAAAGAGAAAAAGTCAAAATAATACTGTAACATTTTAGATTGATTGAACAGACATGATTTAAAAATTAGGAAAGATGATAAAAAAAGGTATGATGAGAGAGTTGTGACCGAAAGTGATTTGCTAATGTGGACCGAAATGCTATGAATAGCAAAGCGCCAAAGCAAGCGATTTGCAATGGAAGCACATAAGATGTTTCTCCCTTATGTACTTCTTACATATTTGTTCCTTTAATTAGAGGAATAATGTTTTTTTTTTGGTTTTTTTTTTTTAATTTTATTTTATAGATTAAATTATAGGTTGCTTTCTAAAATGTTTTTTTTTCACTCAATATCTTAAATTAATTAGTTTCCAATTCTCGCATTCAAATTATTTGTCCAATATTACCAGTATCTTAAAATCTAATTAATTTGAGATATTGAGTGAAAAAAAAAATTAAAAATCAACACATAATTTAATGTAAATAAATAAAACATATAAAAAAAATGTCCCACTCCCTAATTAAAGAGATAAACATATAACATAGATAGACAACTAACCCCTTGGAAGGTCACCGCGAGCGGGGGCCTTGTGCTATAAACCAATGGATAAAACAGCTCCAGCAACACAAGATTCAAAATAATAATAGAGGATTGATGTCATTTGCTAAGGGCGTCGGTTTTCATCTTAAAAGGGAGAAAGTTTGATGTCTGCTGATCAATGTGAAAGCTTTATTGATAGATGTTTGTAAGCGTTTTTTGAGTCTGGAGATATATCTTGGGTAAGCGCTCTTTGAGCTTTGAGGCATGTCCTGACCTTGATGGTTACCGATGGTTACCCACCTAAACTTTTGTTTGGGAAAAAAATAAAAAATCAAAATAATCTCAGAAAAACGGAGAAAAGCGAAAAGCGACACTCAAGCAAGAGACAACCGAATAAATTAGTCCACTCCTCATGTGTCCTCAGCAGTTGAACCACCATCTGAAATCGGTGTATCCTTTGCTGGTTTGAGATGTCGCATCCTTATAGGAGGGCAACTGGTGTGCATACTGAACCAGCATTTAGGTTTTCACGTTTCAATTCCAATTTTCTGTTTGAGGGGAGAGATGATGTACAATTCATCCCTCCCCTTCAGATTTGCTCTTTTCCTATCATTTTCCCTTGCAGCTTCGTCGTCTTCGCCTCTATTCTTTTCCAAACGTTCTTCTCCTTCTTCAACGCCCACCCCCCCTAGAGCCACCCCCTCTGACTTGCTTTCTTTGTTGGGTTCCAAGTCTCAATCCTTAGCCGTTAACCCTGTCGTAGCGCAAGAGCTCAGGTCCTGCTTCAAATTCCTCGTTCCTTTTTCACCAAATGCTGTCAAATTGGAGCATAGTCAGCGTTCTCCTCGACGGTTATTGGCTTTGACACAATCCACTGTCCGGAGTCAGAGAGAGGAAAACGAGCTAATTTGGTGGCCTCCGGAGCCGGTCTTAGAGCTCGCCCGTATCGCCGTCGATTCTGGTGGTGACCCGGCTGCTATTCAACGCCTTCTCGATCCAACCATAATTACTGTGAGTGTGCTTGTTCTTTTACCTCTGGTGATGGTGGTTTAATTTCTCAATTAGAAGCCCATTGGAGTTTTGGTACAAAACATTGGAGTGATTTGTCTTGGACAACTGAGAGTATGCGTTACAACTCACGTGGGCATTTATAGACCTGAGCAAAATGTTTCAATTAAAAAAATGCAAGATTTCCATTCTAACTGGCAAGGGCTTTCTTCCCCTTTTGGGGTGGGGATGAGACGCTTACAATCTGGAGAATGCTATGCCGGTGGAGGAGGATTTTGGATGACGGGTTTGCTGTGTTATAAACGTATACCAAGCACAGGCATACAATACATATAACTTAGTCTTATATTTAAGCATGCCAAGAGCTTTTATCATCTGTTAGATGACAGATGACTCCTGGTTCTGTTTAAATTTATTATTTTATTCCGTATCGTTTTGGACGTTGCTTGAATGTGCTAGGTTCCTGATATTGAAGGATCAAAAGAATGTCGATGTGAGCTCACTAGAACACCATATGGCAGACGCTTTATTAGTGAGGTTGGTGCAACAATACCCTCACTTCTTTTTGGAAAAGAGAAAGAACAAACTAATATTCATAATAACAATCTTGAATTTTACTAACGAATTGCAGGAATTAAACCGGTATCTAAAATTTCTTTTTGATGTCATTGTTGATCGGGGCCCATCTATTGGATTGAATGTAACATTGAACCGTTACGATCTATTCCATGGTCACCTATTTCTAGCTGTAGATTCTGGAAGAATTGGTATTTTGTAAGTTGATATACTTATCACAGTATGCCTGCTCTTTTATTCTGTTTATATGTGATTTCTCTTCTATGCTGATCCACTGTATCTAAAAACATTATTCAATTTTTGAGCTTAATTTTGCAACATCACATTTGGCAGATTCCATGCTAAGGAATACCCAGAATATGATAATGAAGTTTTCCCATACAATATGGGATTTTGTCAGCAAGGTACATTAGCAAAAACAAAAATTTAAGTGTCTTTGCATGTCTTCAAGTCCTATAAATGCTTAAACTGATTAAAATGAAAATGTACAAAAAAAATTAAAGTGCTAACAAGTGATTGATTGACAATCTGCTAATGCTCAAACCTTTAAAGTTTAAAGCATTTGGTTTTCTAAATGCTCTGCTAATGCTCAAACCTTTGAAGTTTAAAGCATTTGGTTTTCTGAATGCTCTGCTAATGCTCAAACCTTTGAAGTTTAAAGCATTTGGTTTTCTGAATGCTCTGCTAATGCTCAAACTTTGAAGTTTAAAGCATTTGGTTTTCTGAATGCTCTGCTAATGTTAGAATGTATTTTCAGGGTCCAAAGTGAAATATGATGATTCAATGAACCTGCGAAATATTCTCTGGCTGGCTCCATTGCCTCACAATTCCACCAAATCTTGGGCAGCACCAGGTATTATCTATAGCCAAGCTGCCTTAACTCTACAGGTTTTGAATTTGTTTTAAACATATGCCTAAGCCTGAACTATGGTGGCTAACCTTCAGAGTTTCTTTATGCTTTCTGTGTTTTTATTCTCAAGTCACTAATGTCAGAGCTCATGATAACCTAGAATAAATACACTTTCCTGTGTCAAACTCATTTTATTCACCTTTTTTGTGGTGGTAAAGAGAAATGGAACACTGGAGCCTTTTTGCTGGGTCCTGTTTTTTTAACTGCAACTTGCATAGTCTTAACACCTACAGTCACTTAAAAATATTGAGGTTTATTTTATGTTCGGAGTCTTAAGACAAAGAAATCCTTGTCTTAACTATTTGGATAGAAATGATTAAATGAAGAAACTTCAAGGGAATAGTGTGGCAAAAATTTTTGAAGTCCAAGCACGAACTTTGTATATATATTTTTAGCTGTACCTTCATATATTAAATGAGCATCGATATCCCTACTTCTGTTGAGCTTGGATGTTTAATGTGGCTCTGGATTTGATATTAATGAGTGCACATTACGAGTAGTACTAGATGCCAATCTAGTGAACGTCACAAATAACATTGGCTCAAAAGTGAATATCTTTTTCTTACCGATTTTCCCCATTATTGTGTTTACTTATTTAATTCTACTCAAAAGCGAAGCCAAAGTGATCAGGTAGTGCTGTTGGATGTTAGGTGTCTGGCTAAGATTTCTCCCCCTTTTGGTCTTATTGTATTTTTTCTCCTTTTTCAGGTTATTTTAGATTTGACCTTGTGCTTTGAGACGGATAATAATAATAATAATACTAATAACATATTTTGATTAAAAAAATATTGCACAGGTGTTCTCGTGGTGCTGGATGCGCGGCCTGATGGAATCATATACAGAGATCTAATACCTGATTATGTGAATTTTGCTCGGACCATATATGAAGGTTTTGTTTTCATTTATTTGCTTCATTCTTGTTTATTAAGAGGGATAGCTTGAAATTTGATTTTGGAAGGACGGGTTAATTGATTGTGTGATGCTACCTTGGTGCAGATGATCTTGGGGATGTTGCTGTCGATGTGAACTGCTTGAACGTTGGACCTGAACCTCCAAATTATCAAATTTTCTTATGCTGATACTGTATCAGAAAAGAACCAAATTGCTTCTTCTTTCCGTGACATGCGGATTACCTATGAAATAATAAATCAATGCTCCTATTTGAGGCTAATCAACAGCCCCTATTGAGAATTTTGTGCTGTATTGAGAATGTTACATTTTCGGTTATAGGAAATCCATAGGGTGATTGAATCATATAATCCATGAGGAAGTTCCTGTGATAACGCCATGCCCCCCTGTCCCTTTTTTTTTTTGGTTATAAAAAATAGAAAATATTTATTGTGCTCAGCATTCAACAAGGTTCAATCAGATATCTACGACTGTGACCACTTTATTTGATGGCCATGTAACTTCATATCCCAAGGTCCTCGAACTCACTTGGATAACAAAGCTGTGTTCGGAATTTACCTGGTATTACTTGAGCAAAATCTCCCCCGTTTTCTCTAATTTCTAAGTCAACCTATTTTTAATAAGATTATAATCTATAACAGGTTAAGGATTTGTTTTATAGAGTCTGATAACTCTGATATGTTATTAACTTACTTTTAGCAGAAATAGGTTCTTCTTAAAAAAAAAAAAAAAAAAAAAAAAAGTCAAAATGTAAACGTAAAAAGGTGTTAGATTGAGGATTTGAAAGTCAATAAACCGCAGAACCAGAGGATAAGGTCGCTGACTCGCTTCCGCCTTCCGCGCATGCTATGGGCTCCTTTTAAAGTTTAAACACGAAAAAGATGAATTCCGTTGCCGGGAATCGAACCCGGGTCTCCTGGGTGAAAGCCAGATATCCTAACCGCTGGACGACAACGGAACCTGTTGACGTACATGGAGAAAATAAAGTTTATAATAGTGGGTCGTGCTCCAAGATTAAGAAGTTTGAGTATTGGACTTCATAATTCACAGTACTTCAGTTTCTACGATAATCAACCATCACTGGGGACCAAGAAAACAAACAAGCAAGAGTCCAAAATGAGTTTTTGCCCACTGACTAAAAGTTCTTTTGCATTAAAAAAGACATCGAAATTTCAGGAAAAAAAATACGTTGCGGTGAGGTCTGGGAAAAGATATCATTCAAATTGTGCTCTATTTTCTTTAAATAATAATGTAATATTTGGTTCAGCTGACTATTTTGAATTTCAATATTATTGGGTCCAGATAAGTAGCCATGTGATTTTAGAAGTGTTTTCTCTTTCCCATAGCATCCATGTCCTTAATATGGCTGCAAAGTTATTTTAGTTGTATGGTTTCCCCATACTTCTCCCAGCCAAGCATCATATCGGATTCTGGGTTAAAATCTCGGCTTATGCTCATTATAACTTCATTTGAGAAGTCAGAAAAGTAGAATTAGTTGTTTACTTCTCTGAGATTTCAATTGTTTACACATTATTCAGAAAGATCAGCCAATTATGGGGTTTACTCTCCTCATGTTACATAAGAAGAAGAATATTCTTAAACATACATGAAATGGTGGGACCCACATCTTTTTACATCTATGAGATGATGATACACTACTCCTACAACATGACAAGTGTAATTCCCCAATTATTACTCTTTTTAAGTGATTATGGCCCACAACGATTAACCAGTGAGTAGGATTTAGGAAAGCAGTAATTTTAAGGGTTTTGGAGCAAAAATACACATGGAATTTGGCCGAAGGAGCGCTCAGCACCACGTAATATTTTCTGGACCAATTTTACACATGTGGTTAGCTTTTGGGAGCAAAAGTCACATTTGGTTAGTTGACCAAACGGTCAACGTCCATGGATGGAGATGAACAAGAAAGCTGACGTGGCAATCAATTAGGTGAGAGAACATGCCAAATGGACCCAAAAATGCTGACTGGATTGACAATTAATTAAAAAAGGGAAAAAAAAAAATAAACACAAAAAAAAAAACAGGCCACCACGGGATAATTGCAAATCAATCGAATCCTCTCCTCTCATACGCGAATAGAAGATTGAATCTGGAAATCGAAAAACCCTAACTCACAGCCTCCACCGTGGTTCATCATCTCCGACCACCGGCGTTCGTCATCGTCGACCCCGTTCTTCCTCACCGACCTTGCCTTAACATCGTCGGCCTTCATTTCACACGAGTTGGGTGGAGATTAGATTGGGGAAAAGAAACCCTAAATTTCGAAATAGCACCGGCGTTCATCATCCAAGAGCTTCCACCGTGCTTCCTTCACCGGACGTTTCCTTCTTCGTCCGTCACCGAGAATCACCCCACCACCGTTATTTCTGTCGAACTGAGAAGGGGAGGCAGGGAGACGGAAATCCGACTTTCAGTGCCGCGAATCAGCAACCAACTCCTATTCGAGAGACTTCCAGCGAACAGAGAAGGCGAGGTGAACATGCAGAAACGTAATTTAAATTTCTGAGTTTTTATTAACCATTGTTTTGTTTAGACCTTAAAACCCAGAGGACCCCATCTTCTGCTACCTGTGCTTCCCTAGCAATATAATTAAGACAATATATTATGTTTTATCTATCCTTAGGGTCCCTCTAACTTCTCAAATTCTAGCTGAAGCCTGTCTTTTTTCCTTGCAAAAAAGCTAACACACACACACACACAGAGTCTCTTTTTTTCTTAATCCTTATGATTTGATATCCCACTAATTTACTATGCTTGTCGGGTCTAGCCTTTCTTGTGGTTGACACAAAAAACGCAACAAAACTGTACCCTTCAACATTTTCCTCGCCTAAAGGGAAGATAGAGACAAAACAATTTTCGCACTTACTTATTAAAGATGAATAGTCAGCTTCATAGTCCCTCGCCCAGTTATAATTGCTCAAATTTGAACTTTTTCTGATGGATAGGTGTCAATTACATGTCCTACTATTGTGTATAGAGCAGTTAATGAAGATGAATAGTTGACTGATATTGTTATTATTATTATTATGTTATGTTTCCCTCACAGATATTGTTACTGAGCATGTTCATAATGGTTATGTTTATTAAAAGATTAAAAAAAAATTTTGGTCGAGCAGAGATCCAAGTGATAATGATCTCACTTGTGAAGTAGTTCCAGAAGCCATAAATGTGCACCAGAATGACTTTTTATTTCTTCTCATAGTTATAATGTCTTGGCTTTTATTTTCTAATAATTTCTTCTCTCGACATTGTTGGGGTATTTAATGTAGACATATCTTCTTGTTTTTTGCTTTCTTTCCTGAAAACGTAGATTGTATTCAAGAGGTTACTCTCTTGAATGCCAAGTTTGCTCACTCGTATTCATTTATTTGCAAGGTTTATTATTTTGACAAATAATATTGCATTGTGCGAGACTATTGGATGTCTTCGCGTCTCAATCAACGACAAGGAGAAACAGAAAGCAAGAAGAAAGGTGGTTCTTGTGAGAAGACCCACGCGAGGAACAATACGAAGGTCCCGTGCGATATTGCTATCACAAATTGGTGGCGCCAAGGTGGACCTCATGGTCGAAGGAAACCCCGGTAGGAGGTTTTATGGGTGCCCGAATTACTACGAGGTAAGATTTGTGACATGTGGGATGAGATTTTTTGTTGTGTGGATTTTTCATTTCTAACCTTTGGTTAAACAATTTCATAGGATGGTGGGTGTGGATTTTTCGAATGGCACGATCGTGTGTTTGGAGAAAGGGAAAATGAAGTTATCAAGGATCTACTCAATGACATAGACAAGCTATATGAGGAGAATCGAAAAGGAAATGCATGTCGGAAGTGGTACGAAGAAGTTGTTGCACTTGAACGTGAGGTGATGAAGATGAAATCTGAACATTGTGAAGTGAAGAAGGTTCAATGCAAGTTCAAAGTTGTATTACTAACATTGTTATTTACATGGATGTTGTTACTATTAATGTATTTGTAGGGTTTAGGTGTCCTTTTGTTGTGGTTGTGGAAGTTAAGACAAAGATTCAGTAATATGTAAAGTATTTGTGGATGCTAACATGTCAAATGATTTAGTGTTATGTATCTTGGTTACTATTAATTAACTTTTTGTTTCACATGGACAAAGTGAATTTTAAGAATTATAAGAGTGTTCTATTGCATTTATGTTTAGCAATTATGTTTAGTACATGCCAAATGCCAAGTACCTATTTCAAAGGTCAAGTCCTATCTTTATAGGATTAAGACAATGGCCAGCCGTGGTTGTGTAAACTCACATTAACAAAAAATCCATGAATATGCACTTCCTCTTTCCATATTTAAAGCGCTAATTTCTGTGTATGACCATTATCAATCGAATTGGAAGAGAATAAGAAGCAGATAATACAAGCTGAAGAATAAGGAAAATCACTCAATATTCAGAATTAAGCGACATATACACAATTCTGGAGAATTCTGCACAATGAAGGCTGGCCTACTATTTTACCTAAGCATAATAGGAAAGTATCCACTATAATTCATATTTCTAAGTGCCCAATGGCACACATGTTTTCAAACCAAAATATTACAAGAACTATGCCCTTCACAGCTTTTCAAACCAAAAAATTACAAAACAATTGGCACACATGTTCACATATCCCTAATCAACAGCCTTCTTTCCTTTCTCTTTGTTGGCTCGAACACGTGATAAGAGCTGAGAGGTTGTGAGACATGGTTCTCCTCTCCATTGTAGACCTCGAGGCCGAAAAGGAAGGTCGGACGGTGGACCAACAATGGCTGATTGGGGTTGAAATGCAATTGATCTTAAACCACTTGGTTGACTGGCGTTACTCCCTCGAGACAACCTCAATTCCCTCTCATTTGGAATGGGAAATTGGGTTTGGGGGTCAGAATTCCTGCGCATATAATCCTCGCGATGTTCCCTCTTCAATAACAATTTCGAATTCATACCAGTCGCAATACAAAGGAGCGTAAGTAATTATATTATGCGTATAAAGAATGTATTAAGATTAGCTTCATGAGTAATAAAGCATAAGAATAAGAGCAAAGATGCTCCATTCGTTACATTTACCAAGTTCAGAACATTAGCTTTTATTATAACCGAAACTGAACATATTTAACCCAAGTACATATCCGATACTTACATTATAAACACATTATAAACAAACTGGTCTCGTCAAAACAGATCCCAAACCCATATTCGCCTCTTCTATGCCTCGTGTAGGTTCTTGTACTAGAGGGTTGTGAATGGGATGGTGGTGGTTGGGATCTTTGACTTCTATTAGGTTCTTCTTGTGTTGGTTGAGGGGGTCACGAGAGTTTGGGGAATGGGATGGTGATTGTTGGGTGGCTTGTGTGGGGTGAGGGGGCGTTGCCTCGGCCTTCAATTGACTTGGTGTTGCCTCCACATGTGGCCGCGAAAAAATGATAATTTTGACCGAAAATACTTTAAAAATGTAATTACAAATCATGAATCGATAAAAACAAAGAACCAAGTTCAAGAATAAAAATCTATGCTCAACCAAGTTCGAATTAAAAAAACAAAGAACCAACATGAATCGATAAAAAAAACAAAGAACCAAGTTCAAGATGAAAAAACAAAGAACCAAGTTCAAGAATAAAAAACAAAGAACCAAGTTCAATTAAAAAAAAAAAAAAATGAACCAACATGAATCGATAAAAAAAAAGCAACCAAGTTCAAGATGAAAAAACAAGAACCAAGTTCAAGAATAAAAAAACAAAGAACCAAGTTCAATTAAAAAAAACAAAGAACCAACATGAATCGATAAAAAACAAGAACCAAGTTCAAGAATAAAAATCTATGCTCAACCAAGTTCAAATTAAAAAAACAAGAACCAACATGAATCGATAAAAAACAAAGAACCAAGTTCGGATGAAAAACAAAGAACCAAGTTCAAGAATAAAAAAACAAAGAACCAAGTTCAAATTAAAAAAAACATCAACCAACATGAATCGATAAAAAACAAGAACCAAGTTCAAGATGAAAAAACAAAGAACCAAGTTCAAAGAATAAAAAACAAAGAACCAAGTTCGAATTAAAAAAAACAAAGAACCAACATGAATCGATAAAAAACAAGAACCAAGTTCATGATAAAAACAAAGAACCAAGTTCGAAGTTTAAACAAAGAACCAACAAGAATCGATAAAAACATGACAACCAACACTTACCTCCTTACACCCTTCTTTTGTTGTGTCCCGCTTTGTTGCAAATGGTGCATTTGTAGGTATTTCCACGCCGACTTAGTCTCTCAATTCCCCCTTGTTGAGGCCTATGAGATGCGATGCCTCGCTTATTATGCGGAAGCTCTTGATTTTTTCCTCCGCCTCACCGGTTCGTCGCTTCTGGTCCTTTTATTTGGAGGCCGCCTGTGCAAGTTAGTGACAAGTGGAGGCCGCAATGGTCCAAAATTTGTTGTGTCCTGAATTTTTTACCCCTTACAGTCAGTATTTTTGTTCTATATGCAGCAACATAAGTGTCCTTGTGATAGTAGTGTGAAATGTGATTCTTCGGGTCTACCTTAGCATGAAACATAGCACATATGGCATGCTGACAAGGTATTCCCGTTAAGTCCCAAGCCCTACAAGTACACATGCATCTTGAAAGATTAACTATATGCCTATCTTGCCCCTCTACAACCTCATAACCATCATCCCCATTAAAACAGACACGACAATCAAGAAGAAGGCTCCTATTGCACTCAAACAAATCTAAACATTTGGGACCGAATTCAGATTTCCACCATGAACGTTTTTCTCACCGTCACCCCACTTACGCATAATCTTCAATCTAATCCCATCAACCATCCTAATCACAAATACCTACACTCGTCTATCCATGCATCAAGGACTCACTCATATTATTATCGACCACCCAAGACTTACACCGTGAAGTAAAATACGCTCTTACCCAACATTGGGGGTTGTACGTTACGGCATCTTCAGCTGCCTCTTTCCTCAAGGACCCTAGACGGTTGAGGTTGTCCTTGAAATCCTCCACATATGTACTCCATGCACAACTGAAGAATCTCTTCTTGAACTCGTTGCCTCTCCATTTTTTGCTCCAGTTTGCATATATGTGGCGCGCACAAAATCTATGCTCAACCGCTGGAAGGACCTCACTAACGGCATTGATCAATCCCTTTCATATAAAACAAGTCGTTAAAACCAGAGTTTTAGTGTCATTAATTAAAAAAAAGATTAGCTAACATTGGAATTTACATTATTACCTTTTGCATGTCTGAAATTAATGTGACATTCTCACCACATCCTAATTGTAGAGATTTCTGCAGCCATTGAAGGAACCACAACCAAGATGTGCGTTTTCCTTCTCAACCAAATCCAAGCGCCAAAGGGTACAATAATCATTCCCATCAACCCCCACAAATGGCGTCAACAATATTCCTCTAGATTTTCCCTTCAAGAAGGTGCCATCCACACCAATCGCTGGTCCGCAACCTTCCTTCCAACCAACCTCGTAAAATTAAAACATGCTAGAATGAGTAAAAATAATACAAATACAATGTAACAGCTTAAAGCATTACGTAAATTGGAGGAAACACCTCAAAGAAACTTTTATACCACCGGAAATGCAAAGAAAAACAATTGCAAATCCAACAAATAAGAGTCATCCAACACTGAATTTTTTCTCACTTGTGATTGTGAAGTGAAAATGGAACATAAAATTGATAAATGGTAACGATACCTTCGAGGCATTGAAGCATATATACATCCTTTTAAATATTCTTCGGCCATGTTCCAAACCCTCGTTGCTCACTTCCACACAAATGTCTGAACCAGGGTTTGACAACTTCAACTCATTACAATATGCCTCTAAGTTTGCAAACTCATCCTTAAAACTCCCTTCCATTTCGTCCATGATGATTTTCTTTGCCCTCTTGCATTTAAAAACACTAACATTGACCCTTAGATCCCTTTGGATCTGGGTCTTCATCTCTTTGGACTTGAATTTAGGGTTTTCTTGCACCTTGGTCTTGAAATACTCACCAACCACTTGGTGGAAGCTCTGATTTTCGAACACACGTGTACACATGTGTTCATTATTCAAAGACTTGACTTGCCACCCCATACTCTGCCCATGTGTAGACACATATAGTGAAAAAGGGCAGCCATCTTGACACAACACCCTAAACGTCTTCCTATCACTACGCACAATTCTAATCTTAACCCCCCGGCTGATACCATACTCATCTACAGCCCTTTTAAGATGTTTTTTGTCTTCAAACGTCATCCCAACAACAAAATATGGCATTGTCCCCGAGCACTCAGCCTCAGGGAGAACACAAAGCTGATGAAGAGACACATCATCATTTTCGCTCCCCGAGGCATCCTCATTATCATGACTATCATCCTCCACCTCAGAGTCCCCAATCTCTGAGTCCTCATACATGGTTTCATCTATGTCCGAACTACTACTTTGGCCCATATAAGAGCCATCATCACTACCACCATCATCAACCCCATTGCTCGGTTTATCAACCTCATTCACATCACTCTCTTCCTCATCCTCTGGAACTGAGTACTCATAACCAAGGTATTCAATCTCATCATAATCATCACTCTGGTCCCCTCTCTTCAATGAACCCTTCCACATTTCCTCTTACTATGTCCTCTTCACTCGCCCTTGACGTCATTGCCACTACACATATGCAAATAACCAAAATCACTAAATGGTCGTTAATAATTTGCACAATAGAACTCAAAACAGATTTGTCATGCCACACACACCATGTGTTCATAAAACAATAGATATAAACAACGACTTTAAGAATAATTAGTTAAATTGTAGGATGAAAGCTAATAATAAATAAAGCACAATTGAAGGGGATAGAGATGGCGGATTTGCATATTTTCTCTCACAATGAAAAGTGTAACGGTCAGATTTTTCGGAATTACAAATAAATAAATAAATCAAAATCTGAATAAAAATCAATTTGATAGAATTCAGTTTGATTTTTGCCTTTGAACAGTTGCTTTCAGAATAAAAATCAATTTGATAGAATTCAGTTTCATGTGTAAACAAAGATATAAGAAATTACCTAAAGTTATTTGATCTTGCTCTTCTGAATAAAAATCAAAATCTGTAGTTATGTCCTCTTTTAGGTTGCAATCTCTCTGCTTCACGCACTCGCAATCTCGCAAAATGCAAAATTGGAGATTAATGTAAAAGGATCTCAGTAGTCTTCCTTGATAGGCATTATTCAATGGTAAAGTTTCTCTACAGAGCATTCATTAAGCAAATGGAAACAACCTCACTTTAAATCACATACTGATGGAACCAACTCAAGAAAATAGGTATTATTCAATGGTGAAGTTGCTATACAGATCATTCCCTAAGTAAATGCAAACAACCTCACTTTGCAGGTCACACGCACAAACACTTTCCAAGGTGAAAATACAGAGTTTGAAGGTAGGAAATCATGAAAGAAAGAAAACAAGTGGAAACTCAGAACAGAGAAAGCAAAGAAAACCACCAACAATACTAGCCAATGAAGAAAATCAACCTAGCAATTTAAATGGTCTTGCATCAACGTTATTTAAATGGACTCTTATCATTGCAAGAGTAATAATTGGTAAAGTGCCAATATATATGTATGCATAACAACATATATGATTGGTAAAAAGATGGTCTACACATTGTCTTCATTGATCACCAACAAAGTAATATACCTGTTTAAGGTAGACCTCATGGCATCGCTAGAAATGTGTCACAGGCAAAGCTGCTTATAATACCCCGTTGATGCTAATTACAATCATAACTAGTCACAAAATAATGGCCTCAAGTGCTAATTCAATATTATTTCAATGCCCAACCACTAGATTAACCCTATACAGCAGCTCGAACAACAAATAGGTTTGATTCAAGACACAAAATGAAATGTAGGTCAACCACTAGATTAACCCTATACAGCAGCCCAACCACTAGATTATTTCAATGCTAATTACTGCATCAAGCTATTCAGGTCAAAGCTCTCTCTAGACGGTTGGCTCTTGATTGCTCAATTAGTCCGATCCAATGGAATGTAGGTCAAGAATCTAAAGAATTCGATAACAACAAATAGGTTTGATTCAAGACACAAAAATGAAATTGAACTCCAACTACTTCTTCCTAAAGACGCCCCTTCGAACAAATAAGTCATTGAACATTTGAAATATGAGAAACGAGCAATAAAAGAAAGGCAAAGAACTCTCGGTAACTACTCGATGCAATAAGAATCAAACAACATAAAAAAAAAAATCAGGATATTAGGATTTCATATGTCGAACAAACAGGAGAGGAAGGAGAAATAAAAGAAAGGCAAAGAACTCTCGGTAACTACTGCTACATTGTTTTACCTTCCCGACGGTGGTGAAAAAAACCCTAAAAGTCACGAACAAAGGAGCCACGAGGTGCGTCACGACGGTGGTGGTGAGTGGCGCCGAAGACGATGAAGATGATCCCAATGATCCCAAGTTGGAGCTCCTCTCGTCTCTCCTTGATCTCTTCGCGCCACTTAATCTCGGATTTCACTGTCCTTGTTCTCTTCGCGGCACTGAAAGTCGGATTTCCGTCTCCCCGCTCTCCCCTTCTCGCCGACGTAAATAACGGTGGTGGGGTGATTCTCGGACGGCGAAGAAGGAAACGTCCGGTGAAGGAAGCACGGTGGAAGCTCTTGGATGATGAACGCCTGCTATTTCGAAATTTAGGGTTTCTTTTCCCCAATCTAATCTCCACCCAACTCGTGTGAAATGAAGGCCGACGATGTTAAGGCAAGGTCGGCTGAGGGAAGAACGGGGGTCGACGATGACGAACGCCGGTGGTCGGAGATGATGAACCACGGTGGAGGCTGAGTTAGGGTTTTTCGATTTCCAGATTCAATCTTCTATTCGCGTATGAGAGGAGAGGATTCGATTGTGTTAGTTCTCAATGTGTTTTGATGATTAACAACAATTGTAAACATGTGTTGAAGTTTTTGCAAAATCTCGTAAAACCGGTTATCGAGTTGTTTACTCGAGTAAAGGAAAGCTTACTCGAGTATAGAACCGTTAAAGGATTGCCCAATTGAATTTTACACGCACTTACTCGAGTAAAGAGATGATATACTCGAGTAAAGGTCATCCGAAAAGCAAATGCGTTTTACAAAAGGTACTTACTCGAGTAACGAGTTGACTTACTCGAGTAAAGGTCATCCGCAGAGCAAATGCATTTTTCAAATTGTGACTTACTCGAGTAAAGGTTTACATACTCGAGTAAATGTCATCCAGAAAGAGCAACCAATCTTTTCAAGTTAAATCAATACGGAGTATAGATTCCTATACTCGAGTATTGGACTTACCGAGAGCAAATGAACTTTTGAACTTGAGTGTATACTCGAGTAAGCATAGACTTACTCGAGTAAACGGTCTTACAGAAAGCTCCCAAGTTTTTCTAAACTCGTGCATACTCGAGTAAGATATTTCATACTCGAGTAAAGAACTTTTAAAATGATTTCCAACTTAACTCATGTTCGTGCTTACTCCAGTATGAATTTATTTACTCCAAAAAGAGGCATCTTACACTTTGAGCTTTCAAGCAAATAGTTGCTTACTCGAGTAAACCACTAACTTACTCGAGTAAAGACTTTGGTTTCAAAAGTTCAAGTCTCGATGGTTTGCTTCTGGAAGTCGCTTACTCGAGTATCCTTTTGGATACCGCAAAGAAGACTCTCTCACACACACTTACTCGAGTAACGATGAACTTACTCGAGTAACCAACGCCGAAACCAATTTTTGAGATATACGAATTTGCATATCACCCTTGTTTGTTCTAATTGCTTTCATGAATCATTCACTTATGTTCCCGCATATGTTTAACAAGTTTATTTAGTGGATTTCGCTTAGCACGTATGAAATTTAATGAAGAACAAGGGAAAAAGCAAAAAGTGGTCGTGAGCATTTATTGCACTTCAAAATCAACCTCCTTTTGGTTAATCCATCTCGAGCACGAATTCTCAACGCTCAAAAACACTTTCTTCATCAAGCAAACTCTTCTCCAACGGGCAAATCCTCGAGTTCCACATCGACCATATTAGCACTGGATTAGTTGGAGTTTAGAGAGAAGATGACCGACTTAATGCTAATCACCTACAACGGTTGGATTCATCATTCAACGGTCATTTAATGTTCTCTACCTATAAATAGAGTTCATTAACTTCTTCTCAAGCCGACACACTTACTAAGAGCGAAAATTCATTGATTGTTATTTATTGTGTTCAAATTTACATCTATATTGTATCAATCCGATACTTGCACTTCATGATCATTTTATCTCGCTCTAAGAGAGAGTTCTATCTCGTAAATCATTTATTGATTGAGATAACCATAAGTCGGGGACTTAGTGGTTGGGTGTATTGATTGTAACTTGTAAGGGGGAGTGAGTTCTAGAGAGAGAACTACTCTTGAGTACGGAGGTTGTAATCGTTTGTGAGCATAGTGGATTGAAAATCCCAAGTGTGACTTGGGGGACTGGATGTAGGTCAAGGATAAGACTCGAACCAGGATAATATCTCTTGTGCAAGCTTTTCTTCTCTTCCTCCTCTATCATAATCTCGCTTTACTTGCTCAAAACAAGAGTGTGTTTTGAAAAGTTTCTAAAATACCCAATTCACCCCCTCTTGGTATATTGCTCCATTTACATTTGGTATCGAGCAAGGTCTTCTCAAAAGAGCTTAACATCTCGAGAAGGATCAATATGGAAGGTATCTTACCCGATGGAGCTTCTATCAACAAAGCCACCCTAAGTTTCAATGGAGAGCATTACTCCTTCGGAAAGCAAAATTCAAAGTCTTTGTGAATGCTACGAGTATGGGTCATGGAGAGTATTTGAAAGAGGAAATTATGAGCCATCAACCGTTGAAGATGGAGTTAGAGTTCCTAAGCTTGAAGAAGAATATGATGAGAATGACAGAAGAAGTGTCACACTCAACAAAGAAGGATGTCCTACTTCTTCAAAGTGCTCTTAGCCAACAAGAGTACTTTCGTATTTGCAATCTATCTTCTCGCAAAACAAATGTGGGATGCTCGAGATAGCTCATGAAGGAACAAATTGGAGTAAAGCAAAACAGAGTCAATACTCTTATGACCGAATATGACCTTCTACGAATGAAGCATGGTGAATCCATTGGTGAGTTCCGGCTAAGGTTCACCCATCTCATCAATCAACTTGCCGCCTTGGGAAAAGAATATGACCAACCAACCCAAGTAAGGAAGATCTTGAATATCCTTAACAAGGAATGGGAAGCAAAGGTCACAACTATTCAAGAGGCTCGAGGAGAGTCAATGACGTCGTAGGGCGCTCTATTCGGAAGTCTCTCCGAATATGAGGCTAAACTCAAGTTCAAGAAGGGACTTGATGAAGTTCATGGCAAGAACAAAGGAATTGCCCTCAAGGCTGCAAGAGAAGTTAAAGACTCGGATGGGAAAATGAGAATGAAGACGAAGATGAAGAAATTGGCATCTTTGGTCCGAAGATTCAAGAAGTTCTACAAGAAGGACCAAGGCTTTAAGAAGTTTCACAAGGGTAGCTCCAGTTATGAGGCAAAGAAGCCAATCATTTGCTACGAATGTCGAAGCCCGGCCACATCAAGTCCGAATGCCCTCACCGAACACCAAAGATAAAGAAAAGAAGAAGTTCAAGAAATACAAGAAGAAAGCTTATGTCTCCAAAGATCTGGGGTGATAGCTCATCGATGAAGATGATGAGGATGAGGAAGAGAAAGCCAATATATGCCTAGTTGCTTGAAGAAGAAGAGCAACGTGCTAAACTTGAAGAGGTATATGATTGCAAACCTCCTTATGATGATCTGTTTGATGAATATATGACTCGTGCAATTTGAATTTGAAAAACTTGCTGAAAAATATTTCAAACCGAAAAACAAATCTTACTCTTGAATCTCAAATTGAAAAGTTGTCTTCCTCGAAAAATACTATTTGTGAAGATTGTCCCGATCTAAAGAAAAAGAATTCATACCTTACCAAGGCACTTGAGAAATTCACTAGAGGAAGTGAAATGCTCAATGTCATTTTGAAACAACAACGTTTTATAAATGATAGATCGGCATTGGTTACGCACTGATTTTGATAGAAAGAAAGGCAAGAAGAAGAGTGGTCGGAAAACATACATGAACTATTTTACAAAATCAAATTCACTCTTCAAATCCCTTTGCACATTGCAATTACCGTAATAAGAAGGGTCATTCTACTTCATCTTACTTTCATAAAAAGGAAAGAAAAATTAAGCCAAATGGAAATTATCAATGGGTACCGAAAGGAACTTATGTTCCTAAGGTCAAAACTAACTCCAAAGGACCCAAGAAAAGATGGGTACCTAAGGCTTGATCCCTTGAATTGCAGGTTTGTCTTAGAGCATCAAGACCCAAGCAAGTGGTACATTGATAGTGGGTGCTCAAGACACATGACCGGAGATGAATCCAAATTTCTTTCAATCAAGCCAAAGGATGGTGGTAGAGTCACATTTGGAGGAGACCAATCGGAAAAATTGTTGGGATTGGTGAGATAGGAAACAATGAAGGTCCTCTCATCAAAGATGTCTACCTAGTAGAAGGATTGTGTCACAACCTCCTAAGTGTGAGCCAAAGCACCGACAAGGGTAACCTAGTTATCTTTGATTCAAATGAATGCTTGATTGTTAGAAAAGATTTAGTCCCTATTGATGATTTGAAAACTAAAGCTTTATTTAGAGCACCTAGAGATGGAAATTGTTATACTCTTAATCTCTCTAGCAATGCTTCGGTTTTCGAAAATTGTTTTGTTAGTAACTTGAATGAGAGTTGGCTATGGCATAAACGATTAGCTCATGTTAATATGTTTCAACTTGACAAGTTGCTTTGAAAAAGGATTTGGTCATTGGTATTCCTAAATTGAATTTCAAAAATGATATAGTCTGTGATGCTTGTCAAAAAGGAAAACAAACCAAATCTTCTTTTAAAGCAAAAAATGAGATCTCAACTAGTAGACCTCTTCAATTACTTCATATGGATCTAGTTGGACCAACTAGAGTAAAAAGCCTTGGTGGAAATCTCTACACTTTGGTCATAGTTGATGATTACTCTAGATTTACTTGGACAATATTTTTATCATCTAAAGATGAAACGTTTGATCAGTTTGTTACCTTTGGCAAAAAGGTCCAGAACGAGAAAGGCTTTGCAATTTCGTGTATAAGGACTGATCATGGTGGCGAATTTGAAAACAACGCCTTTCACGAGTTCGTGACAATGTGGGAATTGATCACAACTTCTCGGCTCCAAGGACTCCTCAACAAAACGGTGTGGTTGAGAGGAAGAATAGAGTCCTCACCGAGATGGCAAGGGCAATGTTAAATGAGAACAACACTTCTCAAGTGTTTTGGGGTGATGCGATGAGTACGGCTTGCTACATCTCCAACCGAGCCTATTTGAGGAAGAAGCTGAACAAGACCCCATATGAACTCTACAAGGAAAGGAAGCCAAATCTCGCCACCTACATGTCTTTGGATGCAAGTGCTTGTGCACAACAATGGTAAAGAGAATCTTGGTAAATTCGATTCCAAAGCCGATATAGGTATCTTCATTGGTTATTCAAATAGGAGTAGAGCCTATAGAGTCTTTAATACTCGCACACGTATTGTTGAAGAGTCAATACATGTTGTTTTCTCGTGAATCCAAATCGATAAAGCCTTGGACAATGAAGAAGAAAATGTTTTCAAAAATCAATTCTTTTCGAAAACTACTCCTACTTCTACCGAAAATGCTTGAAAATGTTTTTGAGGCCGATCCCCAAAATAATATTGAAAATCCTGATCGACTCAACCTAGAGCTTGGAAATTTATTAGAAATCATCCTTTAGACCAAGTTATAGGTGATATTAATCGGGGAGTAAGAACCGAAATAGTACTTTGAATGAAGTAACATTTTCTCGCATTTATATCTCATATAGAACCCTCTAAGATTGATGAAGCCCTTTCGGATAATGATTGGGTGTTAGCAATGCAAGAGGAGTTACATCAATTTGATAGAAATCAAGTTTGGGATCTGGTACCTAGGCCCAAAGACCATCCGGTCATTGGCACCAAATGGGTATTCAAGAACAAACGTGATGAGTCTCGCAATCATTGTCCGCAACAAGGCAAGATTGGTTGCCAAAGGCTATAATCAAGAAGAAGGAATTGATTATGAAGAAACTTATGCTCCAAAGGGGCAAGATTGGAAGCCATAAGAGTACTTCTAGCCTTTGCATGTGTGAAAGGTTTTAAACTATATCAAATGGATGTGAAAAGTGCTTTTCCGAATGGTTTTATACAAGAGGAAGTTTATGTAGAACAACCTCCCTGGTTTTGAAAATGAACATTGTCCAAATCATGTGTATCGTCTCAAGAAGGCTCTATATGGCACGAAACAAGCTCCTAGAGCTTGGTATGAGCGATTAAGCAAATTCCTTCTTGATCAAGGTTTTGTTAGAGGAAAAGCGGATACAACTCTCTTCATAAAGAGTAATAAGCTTAATGAAATTCTAATGGTTCAAATATATGTGGATGATATTATATTTGGTGCTTCTAATGATGCTTTGTGTGAAGAGTTTTCAAAGACTATGCGAGGAGAATTTGAGATGTCCATGATGGGAGAGCTCAACTACTTTCTTGGACTGCAAATCAAGCAAAGAAAAGATGGGATATTTATTTCCCAAACCAAATATCCGAATGATTTGTCAAGAAATTTGGGATGGACCAATGCAATGGAGCCGACACTCCTATGAGCTCAACCGCTTCATTGGATGCTTGATGAGAAGGGCAAAGATTTCAACATCACAAAGTATAGAGGAATGATCGGATCACTACTCTATCTCACAAAGAAGTCGCCCGGACATCCAATTCGGTGTTGGGATGTGTGCAAGGTTCCAATCCGCTCCAAAAGAGTCCCATGTTGAACATGTGAAGAGGATATTCGATATCTCTCGACACAAAGACTTTGGACTATGGTTTCCCAAAGGTCAACCGAACACTTGGTGGCATACTCGATTCGGATCATGCCGGCTACAAGACGGATAGAAAGAGCACAAGTGGCCAATGCGAATTCTTTGGCAACTCACTTGTCTCTTGGTTCAGCAAGAAGCAAACATCTCGTGGCCGTGTCCTCTACCGAAGCCGAATATGTGGCTGCTTCAAGTTGTTGTGCTCAAGTGCTATGGTTGAAGCAACAACTGGCTGACTTGGGAGTTCACTTGAAGGAAATCCCAATTTTGTGTGACAACACAAGCACAATAAGCTTGGCCAAGAATCCGGTGCAACATACAAGGACCAAGCATATTGATGTGAGGCATCACTTCATTCGGGATCATGTCCGAAAAGAGATGTCAAAGTGATGTTCATCCCAACTCATCTTCAACTTGCGACATCTTCACAAAGCCTCTAGCCAAAGAATCTTTTAATTTCATAAGGAGAGAATTGGGAATGGTAAATCCCAATGAATTGTAAGCATTTCTCATCCAATTTAATGTTAGTTGTGTGTTTGATGATTAATCCTTGCTAACTTAAGCATCGGAGTGCATAGAAATTGTTTTTGCAGGGTTTTCTGATGTATCAGAGATTTCTTACTCGAGTAGAGTACATGGTACTCGAGTAAACACGATGCAGTAAGCAAATTCAGAAGTTCAGAAATGACTTACTCGAGTATGGAAGTGGATACTCGAGTATTCAAGAGGCAGAGAGCGCATTGCTGAGAACAAAGAAATGGTTACTCGAGTATGTAAAACCTTACTCGAGTATAGACCCGAACAGAGACCAAACCCGAAGGTATGACAAACTTACTCGAGTATGTTAGTAACTTACTCGAGTATGTCCATCAGACATTTCAAAAATTCACGCGACATTTTTGAAGTCCAGGTCAGTTTACTTCCATCTTTACTCGAGTATGTAAATGAAAGTATTGTTTACTCGAGTATAGGCGTCTGTCTATATATACTAAAACGACGTGTTCTTACATACTCGCATCCTTACTCCAGTAAAGCCCTAGGAGACGCGACTTTCTCTCTTCCTCTTCTTCTGTAATCGTCACAATCATTCACCATTCCTCTCCAATCTTCACCAAACCTTGCCTAATTCTTCCTAACCTCATTTTCGTCGAACCCTAAACGATCAAATGTCTAAAGAAGCTTCTCAATCCTCTCAACCAATGCCTCCACGAGCTCCAAGGTCCAAAACGATTCCAAAAAAGTTGCAGAGAGGCATTGATACAAGAATCCCCGGAGTGGGTATTGTGATTGAAGATAATCCATCCTCGAACCCCAAGAGAGGAGATTCGACGTCAAAGGACCCGGTTCCTTCCTCGCCACAAAAGAAAGCAGACGGCCGAGTCAAGCCAAGCCAAGAGACCAAGAACCGTTGTTCACGTAAAGGCGCGGACCAAGAGGGCCATCCCCGCTTCGGGTCTATTTCTACGGTAGAAGTTACGGTGCTCCTCATCGACTCGCGACGGCGAAGAAGATGAGCACGAAGATGTTTCATCTTTCATCGAAAATGCAGTTGAAGAGATTAAACTCCACAAGGATCCGCCTCCTGGTTTCAAAGTCACCTCGGTTCCACTTCCTCCTGGCCACAATGCCATGTTCGTAGAGCAATACTCAACTCGAGGATTTTGTCCCGTTGTCTCGCCAATCTAGAACAAGTTCACCAGGAATGCAATGTTGATCTATCGCCGTGGCTCGAACTCTATGATTCCTTTATTTCCATCGAGGCAGACCTACTTTCCGAATTGGTGAGAATGTTCTATTTCAACATGAAGGCCGATCATATTTTAGACTCGGAGGACGAGCAATTGAAGAAAGGCTCACCATATCTCGCGGGGAGTCACTTTCACCATCTCTCCGCAATCCTCAACCGGATACTGAAGGTTGCTGATCCCCCAGAGGCTTCTACACCCCGATATGGCAATGAAGAAGTGTATAGGACACTTTTGCTCACTCACGACGTACCGGATGATCAGAAAGCTCATCTATCCTTCAAACCATCTGACATGCCTAAGTTGCACCGTGTACTTTGGTTTGTGTATACAAGGAATTTTGTCTAGAAGGGAGGTAGTTATTCACACTTCACAAAGAAGGATTACCGCTTTTCACGCTTTGTCAAGCAACATCCTTTCAATATTGGGCGGTGGGTCTTCAAGGAAATGAGCAACTTCAAGTTCACCTCCCGAAAAGGATCTTATATGCCCTTCGCTTCTCGGTGTCCTTGATCTTATTTTACCATAAGATATGGTATGTGGGCCCTCCCGAGTCAATGAAGTATATCCCATCATTTGGCAAGACTCAATTCAAGTTTATGCAGATAACCCTTGAACCAAGGATCCGGCGACCAAGGGCTCCTCGAGAGATCTCGGGCCCGTGCATCTCAATCGCTTGCGCACGAGGCTCGACCGCTCCTCCTCCTCCACCGGATTTTGAGGCTAGAGTTAAAGCCATTGTGGACACTTCCATCGCTTCTCACTTTGTCGAATGCAATTTGAATTTGGCAAGCTAGGAGCTGATCTCAAGCTTGGTCTAAATGAGGTGATTGCTGGTCAGAATGAGGTTATTACAAAGTTGGACAAACTCAAGCATGACACTGAAAAGAAGCAGGATGAGATTTTTGATCGGTGCATCGACTTGGACTCTCGGATTGGTTCTATCATGAATATTGCTTCGAAGCCCGACAAGGTCAACAAATTGATCCAAGACTTTGACCTTGGTTCTTCATCCTCGACCACATTTGGGTTCACGACCGGTCCATCCTCATCCTCTCCCGTACCGAGACCCGGCCACCGAGATTCACATGTCCCCACCTTCATCACCTCCCTTCTCATTTCCCAAATCCACCTCACACCACTTCCCCACCTCCACTTCCACTCCTACCCCCGTAATTCCATCTTCTCCTATCACTCCCACCACGAGATCCTACCCGACACCTTTCCATCTCCATCTACTCCATCTACTCGAGAAATTCCCCACACCTTCTCCTTATGCAGCTCACTAGGACCCTACCTTTGATCCATCCACTGCCATGGTCCTCTGGACCCCTCCTTTTGTTATCCTTGATCCCGAATATGTTGATGATGACAAAAGGGGAGAAGAAGAGAAAGATTTATAGTGTATTGGGTCTAGGTTGTAGTGTCTAGTAGCATGCATTTTCATTATATTCTGCTTATTCTCTGATATCAGTGTTATCAGAGTATTTGTCATTTCTGATATCAGTAAAACATTGTATGACGTCTGTTTAATGATTATATTATCGCTTGTTTATGTGTTCAAATGCATATTTGCTGCCATTCTCTCGAGTATTACAGATTAACATGCATATTCAAATGGTTTTTGACCACTTTGCACTAATATTTGAAAAACTTCAATTCAAAGGAACTTCATCTTTCAAATTATTTAAAAAGATCATTTACAAGTGTTGTCATCATCAAAAAGGGGGAGAATGTTAGTTCTCAATGTGTTTTGATGATTAACAACAATTGTAAACATGTGTTGAAGTTTTTGCAAAATCTCGTGTAAAACCGGTTATCGAGTTGTTTACTCGAGTAAAGGAAAGCTTACTCGAGTATAGAACCTGTTAAAGGATTGCCCAATTGAATTTTACACGCACTTACTCGAGTAAAGAGATGATATACTCGAGTAAAGGTCATCCAGAAAGCAAATGCGTTTTACAAAAGGTACTTACTCGAGTAACGAGTTGACTTACTCGAGTAAAGGTCATCCAGAGAGCAAATGCATTTTTCAAATTGTGACTTACTCGAGTAAAGGTTTACATACTCGAGTAAATGTCATCCAGAGAGCAACCAATCTTTTCAAGTTAAATCAATCTTGGAGTATAGATTCCTATACTCGAGTATTGGACTTACCGAGAGCAAATGAACTTTTGAACTTGAGTGTATACTCGAGTAAGCATAGACTTACTCGAGTAAACGGTCTTACAGAAAGCTCCCAAGTTTTTCTAAACTCGTGCATACTCGAGTAAGATATTTCATACTCGAGTAAAGAACTTTTAAAATGATTTCCAACTTAACTCATGTTCGTGCTTACTCCAGTATGAATTTATTTACTCCAGTAAAGAGGCATCTTACACTTTGAGCTTTCAAGCAAATAGTTGCTTACTCGAGTAAACCACTAACTTACTCGAGTAAAGACTTTGGTTTCAAAAGTTCAAGTCTCGATGGTTTGCTTCGAAGTCGCTTACTCGAGTATCCTTTTGATATCGCAAAGAAAGACTCTCTCACACATGGACTTACTCGAGTAACGATGAACTTACTCGAGTAACCAACGCCGAAACCAATTTTTGAGATATACGAATTTGCATATCACCCTTGTTTGTTCTAATTGCTTTCATGAATCATTCACTTATGTTCCCGAGATATGTTTAACAAGTTTATTTAGTGGATTTCGGTTAAGCACGAGATGAAATTTAATGAAGAACAAGGGAAAAAGCAAAAAGTGGTCGAGCATTTATTGCACTTGAAAATCAACCTCCTTTTGGTTAATCCATCTCGAGCACGAATTCTCAACGTTCAAAAACACTTTCTTCATCAAGCAAACTCTTCTCCAACGGCAAATCCTCGAGTTCCACATCGACCATATTAGCACTGGATTAGTTGGAGTTTAGAGAGAGAAGATGACCGGACTTAATGCTAATCACCTACAACTATTGGATTCATCATTCAACGGTCATTTAATGTTCTCTACCTATAAATAGAGTTCATTAACTTCTTCTCAAGTGACACACTTACTAAGAGCGAAAATTCATTGATTGTTATTTATTGTGTTCACTTACATCTATATTGTATCAATCGATACTTGCACTTCGATGATCATTTTATCTCGCTTTCAAGAGAGTTATATCTCAAATCATTTATTGATTGAGATAACCATAAGTCGGGGACTTAGTGGTTGGGTGTATTGATTACAACTTGTAAGGGGAGTGAGTTCTAGAGAGAAAACTACTCTTGAGTACGAGGTTGTAATCAGTTTGTGAGCATAGTGGATTGAAAATCCCAAGTGTGACTTGGGAATTTGGATGTAGGTCAAGGATAAGATCGAACCAGGATAATATCTCTTGTGCAAAGCTTTTCTTCTCTTCCTCCTCTATCATAACTGCTTTTACTTGCTCAAAACAGAGTGTGTTTTGAAAAGTTTCTAAAATACCCAATTCACCCCCTCTTGGGTATATTCTTTCCATTTACAGATTGATTTGCAATTATCCCGTGGTGGCTGTTTTTTTTTTTTGTGTTTATTTTTTTCCCTTTTTTAATTAATTGTCAATCCAAATCAGATTTTTTGGGTCCATTTGGCATGTTCTCTCACCTAATTGATTGCCACGTCCGCTTTCTTGTTCATCTCCATCCACATGGACGTTGGCCGCTTTGGTCAACTAACCCCCCATGTGACTTTTGCTTTCAAAAAGCGTAACCACGCCAAAATTGGTCCCGTAAAATATTACGTGGTCTTGAAAGCTTCTCCTACCAAATTCCACGTGTGTATTTTTGCTTTCCAAAACCCTAATTTTAATATTCATTGGATAATACTAATTTCAATTCAAACTAGGACGGAGTTTGTGGCCCATCTGGTAAAGGAAGTGAGCTTCCATTATTGCTTATCCGAAGGAAAGTAACGTGGTGACAGCTACCCTGCTAATCATAACAAAGACGTCTTGTTCCAAATTTTCGTCCCTCTCCCTCCCCTTTTTCCTACATTGTAGATTTGTAACCCGCGTCATTTGTTATATTTTTCCCTTTCTGTAACTTTCAAGCTAGATGGCGTCTCGAAGTTGTGTTCCTTCGCTTGACATACTTATCAGTATTATTAATCCTGAGGGTTGGGTTGGCAACATTGGCATGTTCAAGTCTTATCAATTATCATAATAAAATATAAGATAGGAATCGATACGGGAATCATCCTATGGCCCAGTAGGAGCACAAAAATCCAAATTATTTGGACACGCAGGGATTTTCTGTACTCATTTTTTCTTCGGACGCTAATCCTCTGAGCTCAGCCTCCGAGAGAATCCAGCAATGGCGGAAATCAAAGCCGATACAACTCTCCAGCACACTCTGCCTGTTTCAGAGCCGTGCGTTTCCGACGAGAAGCCGCGTAAGCCAAAGCGTGTCGCCTCGCTCGATATCTTCCGAGGTCTTACTGTCGCGGTGCTTCTTCTTTCTCTCATCCTTTTCATAATTATTTACACTAAAATTGCAGAAACGAGAACAGTGGGTGAGTGGCTGTGCTAAAAACCCACTATCTTTCTTGTCAAAGTATAATGCGAATATCTTCCAAAATGCAAAAAAGCATCGTGTTTAATTATAGAAAGTTGAATTAATTTTCTTTTCAAGTCTCAAAGAATCATGATTTGCTGGAAAAACTGCTATCACAGTACCACCTGAATATTAGTCGACATGTCAACTAACAAATCTGGTGACATTTTTAAGGTTACTTTATAAAATATATTTCACGTAAGTTTCCTCTTTATAAATCTCACACGTCATTTGTGCTCTAACGTGGGTGTAGCTAATGATCTTGGTTGATGACGCGGGCGGCCAATGGCCTGTGATTGGTCATGCGCCATGGAATGGGTGCAACCTTGCTGATTTCGTAATGCCCTTCTTTCTGTTCATTGTGGGGATGGCCATCCCACTGGCTCTCAAGGTTAGTCACTTGTTTTGGTCTTAATCAAATTCCCTTTAATTCGTCACACTTCTACTTTTTATTTTTCCAGAGAATTCCAAAGAGACTTCTTGCTGTGAAAAAAGTGCTAATAAGAACAGCCAAACTCCTCTTCTGGGGTCTGCTCCTACAAGGTTCGGTTAATTATCACTATCTTTCAATAATTCGAGGATCAATTGGAAGTCAACCTGAATTTAAAGCTGATTTTGATAATGAATTTCACGATAACACGTTTTATGCTATATTGTGATGATAAACTTGAGCTTCACATGCAATGAAGGTGGTTTCTCACATGCTCCGGACCTTCTATCATATGGAGTTGACATAGCACACATAAGGTGGTGTGGTATTCTTCAGGTGATTTTAGTCCCTTTTCGCTTCTTGTTCAATGCAGAAAATCTCGGCCAAAAGCAATGAACATAACTGGAGTAAACTCGGGGATTTGCCGTGTGTAGAGAATTGCCCTGGCATATTTGATTGTAGCGCTGGTGGAAATATATTCAAAGAGTGAACAAGCTGAAGATCAGCCAACCACCCAGCTTTCAATATTCAAATTATGCTACTGGCATTGGTTAGTGTGATACTATGGTTTCGAGTTGATTGGGAACGCCATTTTCCTTTTGACATTTTATCAACCTTTTAAATTTCAGGTTGGTCGCAGCATGCATTCTAATTGCGTACATGGCTTTACTTTATGGAATTTATGTACCAGACTGGAAATTCGTTGTCCAAAACCCCGACAGCATTTATTACGGCAAAACTTTAACTGTAAGCCTTCAGCTGTCTGCTGCTTATTCTTCTAACTATACTCTTTTGAGATTAAACTAATTTGCTATCATGTTTCTCAGTTAAAATATAACAAGGAATGGTTTTTCCATCAAAACATAACAAGTTTATAATTTAATGTTTCCATCTTATTACTAAGTATCATATACTTCTTATATTTCGATTAGGGAATCAAATATCAAATAATAAAGATATAAGTAACTGCATTGAGATCTCTTCTAATCTTTAATGCCTGAGGGACAATGTCCTTTGGCTGCATTTGGTTTTCACTCATTGCTTGCTAGTTCAATTCTTATTTTACTTATTGTGGTTGACTTCCGTCTTCGTTATGGTGTGAAGGACATAATACGAATAGTTTATTTTGTATTCTTGGGTATTTCGGGAAAACTTCAAGCAGCTTTAATGTATTTTATAGTTGAAACCATGCAGGAAGCAGCAGGTATGATTGAAATACTTCTAATTTTGCCCCCCTTTCCAACCCTCCTTCCCCCTCCAATATTTTTTCTCTGTAATTTTAGGTAGCCTGTGGCGTTAGAGGAAAACTAGATCCTCCCTGCAACGCTGTGGGATATATTGACAGAGAAGTTCTTGGAATCAATCACATGTACAAGCGTCCAGCTTGGAGGAGGTCTGAAGTGTGTAGCCGTTTTCACCCAGAAATTTTTTTTGCCATTCCTTTGCAACACTTTTTTTTATTTATTTATTTATCAATTTGAAAGATTTACTATCTTTTATTAACATGCTACAGCCTTGTAATGAGATTTCCCCATATGAAGGGCCTTTCAAGAGAAGTGCTCCTTCTTGGTGTTATGCTTCTTTTGAGCCAGAAGGAATTCTAAGGTCTGCATATGGTCCTTATACTTTTAATGACTATATTATGTCTAGATTTGGTCCAGGTTATAACCATGTTTATGCAAATGCTATAGCCTATCATAAATGTAATCAAATGAAAGAAAATGGTTTATCTTCTGTGGCTAAGATACTTTGAGGGCTTCCACTCTTTTCTATTTTGCTTATTGTCTGAAATGCTTGGCCCCTGTCAACTATCATCGAGAATGCTGTGTAATATTGGGTTACTTGTTCTGTTGATCCTTAACGAAATATGGTATGCAACTGCAGCTCAGTATCTGCTGTTCTCTCCACAGTTATCGGGTTGCATTTTGGGCATGTACTAGTACACTTTCAGGTCAAACCTCTGAACCAAATAATCAATGCTTCATAACAAATTGATCACTTCTTGATACATATTTTTCCTCCTTCATTTTAGGACCATTCTTCTAGGCTGAAGCACTGGCTTCTTATGGGCTTAGCTCTCCTTATTTCTGGAGTCATTCTTCACTTCACTCATGGTTTGAACTGTCAACTCTCTAGTGCTGCAGCTGACTATGCCTGTGATCCAACTGGTTTATTCTGATTCCATCCCTTTCCCTCTTTTCTTTCTTCTGTAGCCATTCCTCTAAATAAACAGCTATACACGCTCAGTTATGTTTGTGTAACATCTGGAGCTGCAGCATTAGTTTTCTCTGCCTTTTATATTATGGTATGTTTTTATTCATTAACACTGGTACTTATTCCGGCCTATCTATTGTTATGGATTTTATCTTTTTGCTTGACAGAAATTTGCAATCTGTCTCGCCAGGTCGATATTTGGGGTTTGAAATACCTATTCTTGCCTTTCAAATGGATTGGCATGAACGCCATGCTTGTCTATGTTATGGCGGCCGAAGGAATCTTTGCGGCATTTATTAATGGGTGGTATTATGATGATCCTCATAATACACTGGTATATTTATCTCATCTAATTCTCTGTTCACTTTAGTCTCATTGTAAAATGCTTCCCGTAGACAATTCTGGGTGTTCTTGAGCAATTAAATATTGAACTCCACATCCTGAATTATTCTTTTGTATTTAGGGTCCTTGTGCCCTTGATGAGCAGATGCTGCATAGGTTATTTAGTGAACACCCAAATTAAAGATCTTGTTTCATCTAGGACTAGGAGGTCTTCCCCTGCAACACTCCTGGGAAGACTTGTCCAAATTATGGATCTGCCATATAGTTACAGATAATACACAGATAAATTTATTGGCTTAACTATGAATACTTCCCTGGCTCACTTTTTTTAAGTATCCCTCTTACGTTTGACTCAGTCTTCTTTAGAACGTGTGTTAGATCAAAATATGACTGGCTACTTACAAACTTGTGGGTGTTGTGATGTGTTGATGAGCAGATATATTGGATCCAAAAGCACGTCTTCATCAAAGTATGGCATTCTACGAGAGTAGGCATTTTGCTCTACGTTATCTTTGCAGAGATTCTATTCTGGGCTGTTGTTGCTGGCATTTTGCACCGACTGGGCGTTTATTGGAAGCTTTGAATTTTATGCTGGCGTGATTTCATTTTCACTCAGAATTCTTCTGTTGTATATTCAATAGATTCGTGAGTCCCTCATGTATCGTACAGCATAATTACACACTCGTTCCTTGTGAACTTTGCTTTAGAGAATATATATGTTGTGACACTTCAGTGTGATTATTTATTATTCCTTACTAAAGTGAAAACTAAAATGTTGAGTTGGGAAATGAATGCAAACTTTTTTCTCCTTCATCACCCACCACCTTCATATGAGGTGATGGTAGTGGGTGAATGATAGTAGGTTTCAGTTTTCATATTGTTGATATTCTTTTGAGTTATTAATGGATTTCAGTTTTTATTAAAAAAAATAACTTAAAAAGAATTTTGTTTTGGCATCAAATTATATGCCTTTCCCTATGATTGATTATTTAATTAAATTAAAATCTGAAGATTGATCAAACAGTACCGCTAAATTTGTTAGTCAGATTAGTTCTAACATTTTGCATGATACATGCCCCACTGGAGAATTCTCAAAGTTAGAAGACATCGCCATCATATTTCAAGAGTCCGATATTCTTTTTTTTTTTTTTTTTTTTTTTTTTTTTTTTTTTTTTTTTTTTGATAAAGAAGAGTCCATGATATTCCATTATGACATTGTTTTTATTCAATTAAGAAAAATATTTAAACTTACTTTCATTAATCCTGCATCCTTGTTTAAATGTGAACTTATCTTATTAATATGGATGAATTTGTCAGTAGTCATTTTATAACTTGTCAGTATAGTCATATGCACTAATTAACCGAAACTATTTTAATTAATTTATTGACTTATCAATAATCACTCTATGACTTGTTAATATAGTAATATATACTTATCAACAGAAACTAGTTTAGTTAACATAGATGAATTTGTTGATGATCATTTTATGACTTGTCAATATAGTGAGATACACTTATCAATAAGAGCTAATTTAGTTAACATAAATGGGTTTGCCAGTAACCACTTTGTAACTTGTCAATATAGTTACATACATTTGTCAATGAAAGCTGCTTTAGTTAACAAATAAGATATTGTTAATTGTAACCCTATGACTTGTCAATATAGTCATATCACTATGATTCTATTTATAAGTTATTTTTTACCAAGAAATTCAGCCCTATTTATAAGTCAAGTTTCATGATAATAAATGAGATTGTGACAATTTTACTCATATTAATTGTATCGATGAACACGTGAAAAGAGAGGTTTGGCAATAAATTTTAAAGATAGAGAGAAAAGAAAGAGTTGAAAAATACTTATTCATAAATGAGGGCAAAATTGAAAATTTATCACATGACCACTGTGTTAACTACCTCCGTTGGTATGTGAGATTTAGTTAAAAAAAACACTTATAAATTGGACCATGGTAGTATACAATTGTCAATAAAATAAATTCAACCTAAAACTGAGACTTTTTTTTTTTTTTTTGGGTTCTTGAGACATGAGTGAGATTTTCCACGTATATATCGATATACAGTACTCCCTCAGATTATATGAGATATATTTATTTAATTTGATTAGATTAAGAAAGTTTGTTAAGTTAATTAATATGAGCGTATTTTTAAAACACCTTAATCACATTTCTTAATTCTCTCATTTCCTCTCCTCCTCAATCATTATTGAAAGTATTAATAGGGATAAATTAAGTAAAATATTGAAAAATATAATTTTTTATATATTTATAATTAAGATAAAATTCTCTAAATATGTCTTATATTAAAGACTAGAAAATAGCTTTTTATCACAAAAATCTATCGATATGAAAATTGCAGGTAGATCCACAAATGAAGGCCTAACCTTGCAAAAAGGCCTTAGAGGTCGGCCCATAACCCTAAGGGGAAGAGAAGAAGGGAATTTCTGATTTCTTCCCTAACAAGCCCCCTCTCCGTCCGTAGTCGTTAAATAACTTCACGAAAAATCTACTGGACAAATACCCTCGAGTAGCTTCTCAGTTCTCTCCATCGTTCTTGCTCCTCTTAGCATTTATCTGTTGAATCCCTTAGCATAATTGTCCCCGCAGGTGTTTCTGTAAAAGTGAAATTTGTTAATCAATGGCGACCGCTACCGCCATGGTTGAGGATACCAACTTTGAAGATGATCAGTTGGCTTCCATGACAACTGACGATATCGTCCGAGCTTCTCGTCTTCTTGACAACGAGATTCGCATCCTCAAGGCTCGACCTCTCTTTCTCAATCTATTAGTTTTTACTTTTAGTTTTCGCTTGTGCCTTGAACTTTATCCATCCAGTTATGCTACTTCGATCTTGTCATTTAGGGTTTACTTAGGGTTGATTGTGTTCATCTCGTCTCCCCGCTTTCAGGGAAATAAAATTTGTTCCTTTCTGAGATGTTTATATTTTGAGGATTTGTCTATTTTTCTAAGAGTCTGTATTTTCTGAGAGGAGACTGGAGAGGATTTCTTTGTTTTCACTTTTGTTTTTTACCATCTCTATCAGTTTCTAAACTTGGCTTGTTTTATGGTGTTGAAGGAAGAGTTGCAAAGAACCAATCTAGAATTGGAATCTTTCAAGGAGAAGATAAAAGAGAACCAGGAGAAGATTAAGCTCAATAAGCAATTGCCATACCTAGTAGGCAACATTGTGGAGGTAATTTACTGCTTTTGTTCATTTTTTGTTTTTTATTTTAATCTTTTAAACCGTGTTTGTGTCCTAGTTTTTGTTGAATATAAATACTGATCATCCAGGGTCATATATTTTCTACCGCTGTTTCTAAGAAATTAAAATTGATAGAGCTGTGAATTGTAGACTGGAGAATTATGATAGATCAATATTATAATCTCCTACGTTTGAGTGATGAAAAATGCATCTTCATTCGAGAATTGAGAGATTTTGAATGCGAAATAAATATTAAAAAAATAAAAATCCTTCTCTGACAGGGAAGGAACTAAAAAACACGTTGCCTTACAATATGATTCATTTCTTCCTTTAAGTTTTCTTGAAGCAGTTTTTCTACCATTTGTTATGTAAATCATTATTTCAGCTATCCAGTACTTTTTCTCACATGATTTCAGCTATTCAAGAGGGTGGTTGGTAATGATTTGTAATTTCGTATTATAATGTTTATCTTTATTAGTCCAAGCTTGAGTTGCTTGGCTGCTCTATCTACTAATGTATAGAAGGATAGTGAATGCCTTTCCAAACTCAACATAATTTGCTGGTGACAGAAGCAGTTTCTTGGTGGAGATTCAATTAGGTTTCTTGTAATATTGCACTGTCTTTTTAGATTCTAATATGACATTTTTCTGCTTTAGATATTGGAAATGAACCCAGAAGATGAAGCTGAGGAAGATGGGGCCAATATTGATCTTGATTCACAAAGGAAGGGTAAATGTGTTGTGCTAAAGACGTCTACTCGACAGGTGACTGTGCTGATTATTTCCTCTCTCTCTCTCTCTCTCTCTTTTGCAGTGGAAAGATCTCACACATTCCAACATCAGAATATAATATATTGTCTTTATTGCTTCATTTTCATAGTGTTTTCTTCCTCGATGCATTTAGGATCAACCATGATAGAAAATTCCTTTATGCATGTCACAGCAACCTTGAACTAAATGATGTTTCTTCTGACTGCAGACAATTTTTCTTCCTGTTGTTGGGCTTGTTGACCCCGATAAGCTAAAACCTGGTGATCTGGTTGGTGTTAACAAGGACAGTTATTTAATCTTGGACACGTTGCCTTCTGAGTACGATTCTCGAGTAAAGGCTATGGAAGTTGACGAGAAGCCTACTGAGGACTACAATGATATTGGTGGTTTAGAGAAGCAGGTGAGATTAATTATTGGAATGGTCTATGAAAAATACATTTTTTAAGTTATGTTCAGGTAATAGAAGTTCTTTGTTGTTTTTAACAGATCCAAGAGTTAGTGGAAGCCATTGTTTTGCCAATGACCCACAAAGAGCGTTTCCAGAAGTTAGGAATTCGTCCTCCAAAGGGAGTGCTCTTGTATGGTCCTCCAGGGACAGGGAAAACATTAATGGCCCGTGCATGTGCAGCACAAACAAATGCCACTTTTCTGAAGCTGGCAGGCCCACAGCTGGTCCAGGTATGACAATTCCTGATTTTTTTTTCCTACATCAAATTTCTTGGTAGGGCTGATATTTTGAATTTCCATTATTACTTGTTTGTTACTGCTGTAAGTTTGGATAGTTAGTTGTTCGAATCTTGATGATTTCAGTACACTTGAGCAAGGCTTTTTTGGTATTATACCAATCTCCATTCCTGTTTTGATTATTGTAATTTGAGTTGACATTTGACTCTTAGAGACAGTATCAGGATGGTTTCTTATATAGCCTTTACATATCTCTGGTGATAATGTTTGGATTTATTTCCTATTCTTCTGACCCATATTTGATAGAAATCTGTATTCCTCTATCGAAAAGTACTGTACTTGAAGCTTTTATGTGCGCAAGTTTTTGATGTTAGTGATGATGTGTCTATAACTTCAAAATAGGATTACTAATCTGGATTTTTTTCAGATGTTCATAGGAGATGGGGCAAAACTTGTCCGTGATGCCTTTCAACTGGCAAAAGAGAAGTCTCCATGCATTATATTTATAGATGAAATCGACGCCATTGGTACAAAGCGTTTTGATAGGTATAAGCGGGCAGGAAATTAGATCTTTACTTTTTTGGGCTTACAGCAGGATTTTAGCCCTACATCTTTGTAGATTTGCCCCTTATTTTGGTGGGTTGAGGATTTGCTGTTGAATTGTTTACAGCAGTTTGACAATCTTATGGCATAATATTTGTGTCTGACTGCAGTGAAGTAAGTGGAGATAGGGAGGTACAGCGAACAATGTTAGAATTACTCAATCAGCTTGACGGTTTTAGTAGTGATGACCGTATTAAGGTTTGTCTTTGTTACTTGCTGCCCTTCCTTCCTTTGTATCTGATTGAAGCAATTAAAAAAGCTCTAAAGATATTTGCTGCTGTTGGATTAAGCAGCTTGATAGTTTATTATTTTGTTTGTTTGGGAGCACATAGACGCGTTTTGATATAGTTCTGAATTGTAAAATCTACTAGCAGTTGGACCCTTGAGTCTGTTTTTTTTTTTTTTTTTTAACCCAGTTTTGATCTCCAAGCTAGAATAGCCATTTTAATTTACCTTGCAAAATTGTAGGTGATAGCAGCAACAAATCGTGCGGACATCCTGGACCCTGCTCTCATGCGTTCTGGTCGATTGGATCGTAAAATTGAGTTCCCTCATCCAACTGAAGAAGCAAGGGCCCGAATTTTACAGGTTTATCTGGCAACTTCATACGCACACACTCTTATCTTGTGAAGTCTGTACTGATTGACTTCTAATTGATATTTTTTAGATCCATTCTCGTAAGATGAATGTTCATCCTGATGTCAACTTCGAAGAACTTGCCCGATCCACAGATGATTTTAATGGAGCACAACTAAAAGCTGTCTGTGTTGAGGCAGGCATGCTGGCTCTTCGTCGAGATGCTACAGAGGTTTGTTCTTTGTCTTTAATATAAGCAAACAATAAAGACGATAGTCGTGATGAATCATGCTACTAGGTACACATTGCTGTTTGGAGTTTTTGTTACTTCTGGATTAATACCTGGTTTTACCATAACTCATTAGTTTTGAGCGAATTATAATTTTTACTGAACAATGTAGCGAGTTGCTCAGTATTTTGTTGAATCTACCCAATTCGTGAGCTTGTGACCAAATGAATATGTTGTTAAACCTGTTGGTTGTGGTCTGTATGTAGTCTTCTAACTGTTTTTCCCCCTAATTTCAGGTGAACCACGAGGACTTTAATGAAGGTATAATTCAGGTCCAAGCAAAGAAGAAAGCAAGCTTGAATTATTACGCATAAGATGGAATGTCTCTTGCCCTGATGTAAGCCTTAGAAAAGATAACGTTGACTATCGATATTTCTTTGTGATATGTGATTTATGTATTAACATCGTGGCTTCATTAAAGAGAGACGTAATTTGACGTCAGCTTCTAAGTTATGGAAGTACGATTACGCTGTACGCATGCTATTGCGTAACTTGCGCGCTGATTCAGTTTGATTTGTACGAGGTTACCGCTTTCGGACAAAATTACTAAACAAACACGGTAGCTGCGTATTAGTGAGATAATTGAGGAGTCGCCCTGAAGGCAGATTTGCATGCGTTGAGGAAACAAATTGTTCAAGATTTATAACTAGAAATTTAACCGGGGAAAGATAATAGAAGAAACTGTGCTCAGTGCGAAATTATCGTCCGAAAGTACAGACGTTCGACATACCTAATTAATTTAATTAGTGCGTTGGTATTCGTTGTATAAAGTATAAACACGTGAGATCATTCTCTACAATCTTCGCAGTAGAGAGAATGCTCTCAGCGATTGAACATCAATTCATGTTAATGAACCATCGAAATAAGGCTCTAGCTAGGCGATGCTTATTAACCTTGAACAAAAGGCATGCTTCTGTTAAATTATTAGTGGCCTCTCCAGAATAATGATAGGAATACTCTGATTTATTCAAGAAGAAAGGGATAGACTTCGGAAAGAGTAGTTATTCTCTGTTTTAGGAAGTTATGATCTATTATCTGTTTTACAGTTATTTATTCTTATATGATTTTATGGAAGTTATTTTAGGAAGTTAGTTATCTACAAAACTAGGAAAGACTCTAAATATTTGTATTATGTTTGGAAGAAGGTTACGAAAGATATATGTCATTCTAGAATTGTCTTGTTGGCTGGAGTTAGATACTGAGTCTAGAATCTCTCTTTTCTTCTATTCCTATCATCTTGATATCAGAGCGGTTAATCTTCGGACTTGTAGATGCCATGGTTAATACCAGAAATTCTTCTTTTGAGAATAACTCTCAATTACAACCAAACCAGAACCCAGAAAATTCCTCACATATTCATCCTCGAAATGATCCAATGCGGTCATTTTAGTGCAACAACCTACACAAACGCAACTGAACCCGATCAAGATCACTTAGCAAAGAATTCTTACACAATTGAATTTGATGAATTCAGAGATTCAAACTCTGAAGAAACAGGAGGGACCGGCGATGTTTCAAGGAGAAGCAAGTTACAACAATTGAGAAACTTACATGGAACAGAAGACGTTGAGATGGAGAATCCTTGATGGAGTAAAAATCCCACTAAACGTCCTTACTCGAAGGTTTGGATTTCTGAAATTTGAAGGCGGCGATCTAAGAGGGTGGGTTTTGAAGGCAGAAAAGTATGTTTATCAATGGGTTGAAGGAAGAATACAAAGCCGATGTGAAAATTCAGAAACCACGCACCGTCTATAAAGCTGTCAGCCCAGCGTTAGAATTTGAAGCCAAAACGCAATCTCAACAACCTTATCGGTCGAACCTGTGGCAACGTGGCATGGAACATAATTATTCTTATCAGAAAATAGAGGAAATTTGCCACGTCAGCAATGGGATTCCAATTATAATTCAAATTCAGTGATCCCATCGAATAAGGCGTTATATCCGGCAGTTACGCAACATCCTCCTACCAACTCATCAAATCCTCAACGTCCTAACCCAAATCCTCTGACTCTCACATACCTGTCACCATTAAGCAAGCAACAACATCAATATCGGTGCGAAAAAGGACTCTGTTATAGATGTGGTGAGGGTTTCGCACCGGGTCATCGTTGTCGGACATCGACTTTGCAGATAATGGAGATTAATGATGATGACATGGCCGAAACTGGGAACAACTAGACACAGCCATCGAGCACTTAGCAACAATCTCACTCCATGCCATCCTTGGCAAGTCAACAACCCCAACAATGAAAGTAAGGGGGAAGTTAAACTCCAAATCTGTGTTGATTCTAATAGATAGCGGCTCTACTCATAATTTTGTCTCCAACATAATCGTTGACGCCTTGCAATTAAAGACAACTTCTCTTCCTTCTCTCGGCGTTCAAGTGGGAGATGACATAATAATCTCTTGCAAGTTAATCTGTCAACAACTAGAGGTTATAATTCAAGATCCATTAGGGATGATTTTTTTCCATTCAACCTAGGCAGCGTTGACATGGTTTTAGGCATAAAATAGCTGGCATCACTAAACACCGTAGAAGCAAACGGCAGCAGCTTTTTATGGTCTTTCGGGTGAATGGCAAAAGGTACAAATTACAAGGAATCCCACAACACATCATTTCCGCAACATTATGCAGTTATGTTTGTCAACAATTTGATGTTTTAGAGGAATTGTGGCAACACTATTCCTCTATATTTCAAGAGCCACAAGCAGTACCACCAATGAGATAATACAGTCATGCCATTCCCCTTTATCTTAATGCAGTACCGCCTCGGTACCCACATGCTCAAAAAGATGAAATTGAAAGACAAGTGGCTTCGCTGTTAGAAAAAGGGTTTATACAACTTAGTGCAAGTCCTTTTGCAAGTCCAGTTCTTTTAGTTCCAAAAAAGGATTCCACTTGAAGATTTTGTGTCGATTACCGCGAACTCAATCGTCTTACTATTCTAGATAAGTATCATATTCCGACGATTGACGAATTAATTGATGAATTATATGGCACCAAGTTCTTTTCAAAGATTGACCTTCAATCTGGCTACCATCAAATTCGAGTGCTTCCTTTTGATATACATAAGACCGCTTTTCGTACTCATTCAGGTTACTATAAATTTATTGTTATCCCTTTCGGTCTCACAAATGCTCCTGCAACCTTTCAAGCTACCATGAATGATTTATTCCGACCTTACTTAAGAGTTCATTCTGTTATTTTTTGATGATATCCTGGTGTACAGTAAGATCTTTGATGATCATATGGAGCATTTACATATCATATTCAGTCTCTTACAACACAATGATTTCTATACTAATCCCAAGAAGTGTGACTTTCTCCAATTGGAAATAGCATTCTTAGGCCATATTATTTCTGCTCAAGGGGTGGTTGTTGAGGGGTGGTTGTTGACCTTACAAAACTTCGAAAAGAGTTTGTTTATCAATATGGGCATATTGCAAAACCACTTGTGGACAATTAATGATTTGTTGGAAATTATGCGCCATTACCAAAATCACTACATACCTTACAAAACTTCGGTCATCTACGTGGGTTTCTTGGCCTCACCGGTTACTATAAGAGGTTTGTTTATCAATATGGGCATATTGCAAAACCACTTGTGGACATGACTAAGATGGGAGGTTTTCATTGGGATACAAGTTCTTTCCATGCCTCATCCTTGACCAAATTATCGCGTGACTTTTGAAAAACTTAAATTGACACTCACTCGAGTTCTAGTCCTATAGATATCATTTCGACTCCGCATCGATTTCACAAAATTCGACTTTTGTTGTTTGAGTGTGATGCATCATCCATTGGTATTGGGGCGATTTTATCGAGGAGGTAAAAGAAGACATCCAATTGCTTATTACAAGCATCCTCGGCAAAGAAATTTTTAATCCGGCTTATCGGCTTTTTATAAGCAAAAAGTCCTACGACTCCCATTTCACAAAGACTTTTGTTGTTGAGTGTGATGAATTATTTGCTTTGGTGATGGCTCTAGAGAAATGGAAGCATTACTTAATAGGACACAATTTTATAGTGCTCATTGATCACTTCAGTTTGAAGTATCTTCTGCAGCAAAGAATCACTACTCCAGGACAGCAATGACTACTACTCAAACTCCTTCCATTTGACTTCATTATCACTTATAAACCCGATTTCAATTATCAAGGTGTTGATGCCTTGTCTCGTTACCCTCATTTTGGAGAATTTTTTAGCCTTGCCATCCCTCAAGTTACTGATTTCTCTGATCTTCCAGTGCTGTTACAGCAAAACACATTCACCAATCAAATTATTCACTCTCTCCAAAACGACCCCCATTCAGTAACTCACTATTCCTTGGTAACAGGAAAACTCTATTATAAGCACAGATTAGTCATTCCAACAAAATCTATTCTTACAAATCTACTCATTTCAGACGCTCATACTTCTCTAATTGGGGGACATGGAGGTGTTTTGAAAAATTTAGAGAGGTTACAACAATACTACTTTTGGCAAGACATGAAAAAAGAGGTATAAGCTTTCATTCAGCAATGCCTAGTTTGTCAAAGGAGTAAGTACTTGCCTCAATCTCCTGTTGGATTATTACAACCCTTGCCTATCCCCGACATATTTGGGAAGATCTCTCGCTGGACTTTATTACTGGGTTACCAAAATCTAATGCCATTGATGTCATTTTGGTTGTAGTAGATCGTTTTAGCAAATATGCTCATTTCATCAGACTTTCGCACCCATTTACTGCCAAGTCACTAGTTGCTGCCTTTTGTGAGGAGGTGATTCGCCATTATGGTATGCCTAAATCATTACTGTTTGACAGAGATGCTATCTTTCTCAGTTCTTTTTAGTGGGAACTATTCAACATTTTAGGCACAAAACTTAAAATGAGCACTTCTTATCATCCACAAACTAATGCCCGAACAGAAGTGGTGAATCGTTGTTTGGAGACTTATCTTTGCTGTTTTTGTCAAGACCATCAGAAAGGGTGGTCTCGTTATTTACATTGGGCTGAGTTTTCTTATAATATAGGCTACCATACATCTACTGGCTATAGCCCTTTCAAGATTGTCTATGGGAAGGATCCTCCTATCCTAGCACCTTATGTACAGGGTTCTACCCCTATTGCAGAGCTTAATGAATTTTTCCTGGAACGGGATGCTATTTTGGAGTTGACTAAATCCAACATGCAAACAGCACAGGTCAACATGAAACAGCAAGCTGATGCTCATCGACAACGGATTGAATTTCAACCTAGTGACAAAGTTTTTCTAAAAATTCAACCATATCGCCAAGCTTCTCTGTCTGAACAGCGATATACAAAGCTTTCGGCCCGTTATTTTGGACCTTATTCAGTGAGCCACCACATTGGAACTGTGGCCTATGAATTGCAATTACCACCTGGGTCGAAAGTACACCCAATCTTCGATGTTTCATTGCTTAAACCAGCATATGGCTGTGCTGATCAAGTTTCAGTCCACCCTCCTCTAGTGAATGAGAATTGGGAATTCAACCTTCAACTGGCTAAGGTACTAAATTCCCGTGTACAACAAACAACTGCAAGTCCTACCGTTGAATTATTAATTCAGTGGCACGATCGACCTCAAGAGGAGGCTAGTTGGAAGTTCTATGACCATATTGGGGAACAATTTCCTCATTTTAGCCTTGAGGACAAGGCTTCTTTCCTAGGGGAGGGTATTGTAGGAATATTGTACGCCCTCTTCTGGTTTATTCACGAAGAAAGGGATAGACTTGGAAAAGAGTAGTTATTCTCTGTTTTAGGAAGTTATGATCTATTATGATTTGTGTTATTTATTCTTGATTAAGGTGCATTTTTGCCCTTAAAGTATGCGCCAAAAGCAATTTTAAAGTTTCAAAGCGTAGCAATGTTGCCCTTTTTCTTTAAACGGACAATTTGCCCTTTTTGAAAAATTAAGCCAAACGGTCATGGGCAATCCAAACGAGTTTTTTTTTAAATGAAGGGCAACATTGCTCCGTTTTTTCAAATTAAACTTTAGGGGCAACATTGCTCCAAAAAAATAGCAATTTTGCCCATTGCGAAGTTTCAAATTTTAGCCTTGAGGACAAGTTGCCCCTCTTTCCCCAGGGTATTGTAACGGATCAATGTTAGTTGACCGTCTTCTGGTTTATTCACGAAGAAAGGGATAGACTTGGAAAAGAGTAGTTATTCTCTGTTTTAGGAAGTTATGATCTATTATCTGTTTTACAGTTATTTATTTTTATATGGTTTTATGAAAGTTATCTTAGGAAGTTAGTTATCTAGGAAACTAGGAAAGACTCTATAAGTATTTGTATTATATTTGGAAGAAGGTTATGAAAGATATATATCATTCCAGAATTGTCTTATTAGCTGGAGTTAGATACTAACTCTAAAATCTCTCTTTTTTACTCTTTTCTTCTATTCCTATCAAATAATGACGTTATTTAACCGTGAGACCACGTAAAGGTCAGAGCCAAATCCCAAATATCTCAACAAGTGTCATAGAGAGAACACTCAAACACCCGAATTCTTCCAAAAGCTACAGCGTTCAATTAGACAATAGACTATGATTCAGTCCAGATAAAAAGAAGAGAAAAGACTAATAAACGATAGTATAGGTTCTCATCTCAAATACAATAACTGCTTAAGTTGCTATGTCAGCCCAAGAACTCTTTAACACTTGATTTCCTTCAATCCGTAGGCAAGGTAGATAAAAGTTGGATCAGTAGCACCTTCCTTGTAGTATGCAAACACCACGGTGCCGTCATCGTGCATACTTTCTCCTACGAAACTGCCACATTCGTTTTTCAATCAGTCAGTATAGTACATGAGAAAAGAATATGGCCCCTAATAATTAAGTACTACCTATCAGCCAAGTACACGATAAACGAAATCAGGTGAAACTTACAATTGGAGATCACTGAGCTTCGACAGGAGATACTTGGTTGCTCCCTCAATGTGCTTCTTAAACAATTCTTGCTTCTCCGGCTCTAATTTGGGCGTCAGCAACTTAATATATTTCTTCATAAAACTAACAAATTGCTTCTTATCAAACGGAGGTTGCTCCTGAAAAAGCAATTTTCCGTTTGCACACACAGCACTGACAAAAGTTGGCTGAAATTAGAATAAGATATGTTGCTTACCTGAAGCCTGAAAGTGTCAACAATATCAACCACTTTGACAGCTTGATCATCTACGCCTTCATCTTCACCTCCTTCTGCTGAAGGATTAGCGCCTATATCTAAATTGACTGCCCCCTTAACAACCCACTGCCAGAAGTAACATTGACTTGGTAAGCCATATAGAAGGGAGAAGAACAGAGGACACAAATTAATATTATGCAAATAAATGCTAAATAATTCCCTACCTTCCCCTCCACCTCCCACAGCATTCCATTCTCAATCTCCTTGTATGGGAATGAGTCCGAGAGAAGCTCATCACCTGAAAATTCATCACATGAGCGCAACTATCTACATACTGTTATAGAATGAATAGTATTCACCTAATCCGTCCGGCGATAATATCGTCAAGTTTTTTAATTTCATTCAGGTCGCATAAGATTGTATTATCTCAAGAGAAGGGGTTCTATCAACTTTTATGAAATCGAAATGCAAAACGCAAAAACGAACATCCGATGAAGCCGGCGCCGGGCAACAACTTGTTATTTACGCGGACATCAAATTCAGAGTAACAAGATATTCCAAAGAAGACAAACGAGTTGCTTAATCAACCAAAGAAGACGATCAAAGATTAACGATTTACGTACCACTAAGCATATCCTGATAAACAAGCATGGTTGCAGATCTCCTTGTTGTGCTTCTTCTTCTTCTTCTGCTTGTTGTCGTCGTCTCGCGAAGAGCTTCGGGACGGTAGAGGCGGTGAGCTTTTTATAGAGAGGTTGTCAAGTTGACGGTGGAATTGCAGATATTTACATTACTTGGATTCTTTATATCAAATAAATTAGTTTAAAGAAAAATAGTAAATATAACTATATAAGCACCTTAAAATAAATTTAATTAGCTTATGAAAAAATTAATTGAGTCTTATATTTAGCGGGATAGTATATTATCATCTTTAGTAATGAAACAACCCGAACTTTGTGCTTATCACCTTTATTAATCAATCATTAAATCTTTCCCGGACAAGATATTTTCATGCCATTTTTCCCGGCGGAGAAAAAGGTATTGGGTTAATTACGTCGGTGAAAGATAGACAGTTAGATTGAAGGATGATATTCAGATCCGAGGATCATATCTGAGGACGTAATTTATAAATAAACAAGTTATCATATTACAGGCACGATATTAGTTTAAAATAACGAGAGAAAAAAACATGGTTTATTTATAACCAAGGAATTGATGGGGCTTGGCTACTACCATAAATTCACATGACTAAATTACCGGACCTTTTTTTTTTTTTTTTTTTTTTTTTTAAAGTTAAACTGTATTCATTTAATGTCTTGTAATAGAAAATCTCAGAGTGGCTCCAGAATATGCTTTAGACATATTTTTTTTGCTAATATTTTCCCCTGGAGCCATGATGGAGACAGAGACGTCCAACAGGGTTAGTGGTTACTCATTGTAAGTGGAAGCGCGATTTCGGGTTTGGAGTCACAGTGGCTCCAGAATATGCTTTAGACATATTCTTTTCACTTACAGAGATGGCGTGATGTGCGATAAGAACAAGAATAAAGCGAATGATTCTGGACATATGGTTGACCATCTGTAGCACCCATCTTTTTCTGAATTATATTTTTTATTTATTGCATAATTTTATTCTTCTTCCAGAGCAACGACAGTCAGCTTATTGCAGCCACCGAAATCCAGCACCCACCTGCATCTCCTTTAGCATCATCACTTTGAGGACGAGTGTTAAGAGAAGACGAACACGGAGGAAAAAGTTGAATACTTGTGCACTGATTTATATGATACAGAATTTATGAGGAGATTCCTTGTTTATGACATCATAAATGGAACGATTTGCCGGTAAAAAAAGAATAGTACTATGATTTATCTCAAATTAAAACAAAGGCTTATTATTTTATAATAAGTATGCATATGGAGGCTATTATTGCTCACACCAACCTTTAATTCAATAATTCATTCTCTATGTACAATGAATGATGATGGTTCTACCAAATGATACCTTCTTCCATGATTAATTCAATAATTATCACAAAACGGTGCTGTTATTGTGTTTTTAATGTATTTTTGCTTACCTTCTACTTTAAAGCATGCTTGGTTATATAAGTACTCTACAAGACATCTTATTCCCAATTTTCATTCCTGCATAGTTAGTCCGCACATCAAAACTAAAAGGTGACGCACAAATTTAAAATAGTTAGGACATATCTGGTTTCCAATTTAATAAAAATTCATGTAACAAAAATTTTTGTTCATAAAAACTAGTTGTTATAACGAAATATTATGTTTCGCATTTTTTTGAAAGTTATTTTAACAATATATGATAACAGAATTTTTAAAATATATAATTATTATATGAAATTAATTTATTAAAAATTGTATAAATAATATAAACTCTTATATGTTGAAGGATATATAATAGTCAAATTTTAAATAATAATGTAAAGTTTGATAGGTCAAAAAATTATATAAATCAGGTCACAAAGATGGACCTAATTATTCAGTAATCCTCAGTTGGTGTTAAACTCTAAAGTAATTAAATCTTTTTTTTGGGACCTCCTTATAATTGGCTCAGGGTCAGGGGTATAAAAGAAAAATAACATTATTATGAACGCGTGAAACGCTGGAAAAAGCCTCAGCCGTAGATGAGTTTCCGTTGGACAGCGTTTATTATCCTACCGCGAGACTGAATGATCCAACGGTAACAGATGAAATCGCAGAGATAAAGAGACCAACTGAGAGAGACAGACCCAGAAAGCAGATTTTTCCTTTTGCCAATCGGATTGCATTTGCCCACCAAAAACGATCCTCCTCCTCCTCCTCCGCCCCTGCAACGATTTAGATCTCAGCCACACATATCCACTTTCTTGTTTTCCCGGCATAATTGCTTGTTGCCGGTGTGCATCGCTAGCGAGACGGAGAGAAGGCAAATATTAAACCGTGTTATCTCTGTCTGCAAAATTAGGGCTTTGAAGCTTCCGTTTTGTGATGGGTCTTGGAGTCGATGACGATGTGATGGTTGATGACGGCGACGGGGATGCCGGGGCTGGAGGCAAATCATTTGGTTCAGTGTCTTGTTCAATCTGCCTCGAGGTTGTTGCTGATAATGAAGATAGATCGTGGGCCAAGCTTCAATGCGGGCATCAATTTCATCTGGGTAAGTAAATTTGTGGTGGAGCTGGGAATTATTCTATTGCACGTTGTTTGGATTCATGGAATTTGAGTATGCAATATGATTAGAAATTGTCTTTTGTACTTGTTTTATATGAATGGCATCAGAGTAAAATTGAGGAATGCCAATAGGAATTATTTGTACTGGAGTTGTTGAAATCTAATTTCAGTTTTCACTACTGATCGGGACATAAGAAATAAAAATGTCGGCCAAGCGTGACACTTGTTGTTGGCTTGTTGCTGATATGCTCATTGGACTTCTTCCTTGTTGGGTCTAGGATTTATCACTAAGTAAAAAATAAGGTCTGCATGACATCTGGTTGCATTATTGGTTGTACATGTCAGCCAAGTACGATACTTGTATGGCATTGTTGTTCTATTTGTTGTACATGTCATTTGATGTCATGATTGATTATCTCTTCATGTTGAAGTTAACTTTAGAATGGATTATAAACATCCATGTTGGGTTTCACGGTTCGAATTTCAATCCTGGCAGCATAGATTTATCTATGTGCATGTTATTCAGAAATAATCTGGGCCTTGTTAGACTGAGTTGCTCGGGTTTTGACACTAGAATATTGAACTAAGTTGCTAAAACATATGCAATGTGTGCCTAATAGCATGATTCATCATATGCAAGTTACTTCTGTTCAAATTTTAGAAGTGTATGCAGACTTGTGCTTATCCAACTTGACAACATCAAGGAACACGTTTTCATGAGTAAACAGTGAGTAGGAAGCATAAGAAGAGGATTTCTCGGATAAAAAAGATTAGAAATGGTATCCAATTAATGACATGAGATATATTCTATAATAGAGCAGAAGAAAACAAAGTACAGGATGAATGCTTTTCCCTCTAGACCTAAGAATTATTGGTATTTTGTTGTATGGACATGAAATAAATAACTTTGAAAATCAATGTATGCATGATTATGGTTTCAAAGAATGGGCCTTTTTCATTCTCTATCAGTGATGGGTTTCAAGTACCATGCCCAATAGTCCCTTCAAGAATTATACTTGATGTCAAACTTATGTTGATGTTGGAGAAAAGGGAAGAGAGGGGGAGGGAGAAGGAGAAGGAGAGAGAAGTAGAGAAATTGGGGAAGGTTGTGACAACAAAATCATCTCACTCAAATTCAATAAACAATAAATATATGTCGAATGAGAATTCCCAGGGCTATCTGTAGATCCTTAGATAGAAATAATAAAATGACTCAAACTAATTTGAATCCAAAGGAGATGAGATAAAGCCTAATTCTAAATAAACATAAGAAAACCCAACAATAAAATAATTACTAATGCATGAAATGAATTCAAGAAAATGGTGCTGCTTTTTGAATGGCTGGAGTGGGAAGGTGTGAGAAAAGTCTAAATAAAACGAAAGTCTGAGTGTTGGAGCATGTAGGCATATGTTGTGTGTGAAAGTACCTATAGGGAGCTCTTTTGGTGTGTGGTATGTGCAGGCGGTGCTAACAGCAGAACTTTTGGGTCTGGCCAAGTTTGAGGCAGTTATCTTGAAGGCGTGGTCTGTTGATTGATTTGATGCCTGGAACCCTGGGGTTTAGTATGACAGGCCTGAATTCTAAGCTTCCGGGGGGCTTTTGGTGAATTTCCAAGGATGGCATTGTGCAAGTAGCGTGAGGGACTAAGCTCTAATACCCAATTAATGGAAGCCAAATGGGAATAAGGGGGTGGTAGGATTCAGTCAAAATCAATATCTGAATTGCTGGTTTAATTCAACACACCAGCTGTGGCATCACCGAAATACATTAATCTGACAGAAGTCAAGAACTTCCTCAGCCAAGACAAAACAGATGACTCTCGTTGAGACCTGTTTTCCCTCCCAAAAGACTCACTCAAAACATGCATACCTCCCCACAAGCTCCCAACAGTTCTTATGGGTTAAAAGTACTTTCACGAGACCCCCAAAAGGAGCCACCCTAATAAGACGCTACTATCCTAGTTTTACTTAAAATTAGAAAGTCAACACCGCAACCTTAAAAGCTTCATGCTCCTATGTTTGTGCTATCTTTGTCTTCCTAAGCCGCCTAGTGTATGTCTTGCCTTTGAATAGGGTCCTTTCATCACCCGCCCCTAAAAGCTTCACCTTGTCCTCAAGGTGAAGTGCTGGAAATTGTGTCGCCAAGGTATCAGCATCCTCCCACAAATTTTCATGAGAAGGTAGGTCCTTCCACTGGATGATGAGAACCTCTATCTTCCATTAGTCATCCTCCTCACCTTGCAAACGGTTTCCGGCTGCACTTGTAGCTCTAGTTGCTCGATAAGGGCCGGGGTGTGGTGGGGGTGACAACTGCTAATTGCATAGATTTTTTTTAGGACTGAAATAATGAAAACTGGGTGAACACAGGCTATGGGAAGAAGACCTAATCGGTATGCAACAGCGCCCACTCGTTCCACAATCTTGAATGGCCCATAAAACCGTGGACTAAGCTTCTCATTGATCCTCTTAGCTAGTGATCTTAGCCGGTATGGTTGAAGTTTGACATAAACTTGTTCCCCTACTGAAAATTGTATCTCCCTCCGGTGCTTATTGGCTTGTCTCTTCATCTCTTCCTGGGCTTTGAGTAAGTTTTCCTTGAGCGTGTCAATAATTGCATTTCTGGATCTGATTTGTTCATTTACTGCTTCAACCGCGGATGGTTCATTGGCAAGTTTGAGGAAAGTGGGTGGATCTCTCCCATAAACAGCCCGGAAAGGTGTCATATTCACTGATCCTTGATGAGTAGTATTGTACCAATATTTGGCCCACGGTAATCATTAAGCCCATTGTTTCGGTTGCTCACTCGTGAAGCATCTCAAGTACGTCTCCACTCCTTGAGGACCTCCGTTTGGCCATCGGTCTCGGATGATATGCCGAGCTCAAACATAATTGAGTGTCCGCTTGCTTAAATAGTTCTCGCCAAAACTGACTTATGAATACCCGGTCCTGATCTGAAACGATGGTCTTTGGGAATCCATGTAGCTTAACAATCTCCCTTATGAATAGTTTTGCCACATCCTTTGCACTATAGGGATGATGAAGGGTTAGGAAATGTGCATACTTAGTGAGGCGGTCAACGATGACTAATATGGTGTCATATCGTTGGGATCTAGGTAAGTCGGTGATGAAATCCATGCTGATGTCTTCCCAAACGGCATTGGGAATAGGGAGAGGCTGCAACAAACCAACGGGAGAAAGAGCTTGGTGTTTATTCTGCCGACAAGTTTCACACTCAGCGACGTATTGCTGGATTTCCCGCTTCATTCCTTCCCAATATACAATATTAGCAAGTCTTTTATATGTCCTCAAGTACCTTGAATGTCCTCCGATAGGAGAATTATGGAAATCCTTCAGTAATAATGGGATTCTTATTGATTTCTTGGGTAAAACCAATCGGCCTCGGTAATGTAGACTCCCCCGATCGATTGATTCTTATTCCCCAATTGGTGATTCTTATTATAGCCCTAAGCTTCGGATCGCTTTGAACTTCCTCATCCCATTTCTCCATGTCATCATTTTGCCACATGGATAATGCCATTAATTTCAGAGGTTCTTCTTGTTGCAAGAGGGCATCGGCTGCCCTATTTTCCTTCCTGGGTTTATACAAAATTTCAAACTTGTAACCCATTAATTTGGAAACCCATTTCTGCTGGTTTTCCTCTAAAATCCTCTGTTCCAGCAAGTATTTCAGTGCCTTTTGATCAGTTTTGATGACAAAATGCTATCCCCATAAGTAATGTCTCCATCTCTTGACCGCGAACACAATTGCCATCAATTCCCTTTCGTAAACCGAGCATTGCTGAGCTCTTTTGGACAATTTTTGGCTATAGTAAGCAATAGGGCGCCCTCTTGCATCAATACAAGACCCCCACCCCGATTCGGAAGCATCGGTTTCTCTAGTTCGAAAGGAATGGCAAAAATCCGGCATTGCTAAGGACCGGTAGCGTAGTCATGGCTATCTTGAGTGCTTCAAAGCGTTGGTGGTTTCCGTAGTCCATTTGAAAGCCTCTTTCTTGAGGGAGGTCACCAAGGGGCTGCAATTCTCCCATAATTCTTGACAAAACGTCGGTAGTACCTGGTTAAGCCGAGGAACTCCTATAGAGACTTCACGTTCTTCGGTTGGGGCCAAGCTAACGTGCTGTCTACCTTCATTAGATCAGCGTGAATACCATGTTATGAAATGATATGTCCAAGGTACTCAATTCTCGGTTGTACAAAGTTGCATTTTTTTAAATTGATGACTAATTGATTCTCCTTCAAAATAGCTAACACCTTCTCTAGGTGTTCCAAATAAACACTATTATGCAACTATAAATCAGGATGTCATCAAAAAATGCAAGCACAAATTTCCTTAAATATCCCCTAAAAATTTCATTCATCAATGCTTGGAATGTAGGGGAGCATTGGTAAGGCTGAAAGGCATCACCTGAAACTCATAGTGTCCTTCATGAGTCTGGAAAGCGGTCTTGTATTCAACCCCAACTTTAACTTTGATTTGGTGATATCCCGATTTTAAATCCAGTATGGAAAAAACCGTAGCTCCCTTGAGTTTGTCTAGCAACTTGTCAATGGTGGGAATGCGAAATTTATCAGCAATAGTGATTTTGTTAAGTGCCCGGTAGTCGACACAAAATCGCCAACTACCATCTTTCTTCTTCACTAGCAAAACAAGGCTAGAATAAGGGCTAGTGCTTGGCTGTATGATCCCTGCTTGTAACATATCTCTGATCAACTCTTCAATTTATTTCTTTTGCGAGTGAGGGTATTTGTAAGGTCGATATTAGGGTGGCTGTTCCCCGGTTTTAATCTCATGGCATGGTCGCGTGTGCCCTGGGGGAAGGTCCACAGTGGGTTGACATACCGAGATGTATTTGTCCAGCCAGGGCTGGATTTACGGAGTTATACTTTGACTGTGCCAACCTCGTCCTTCTCAATAGTATGGCATTCCATGAGATACCCTTGTCCCTTCTTTCTTATTGTCCTGATGAGCGATTGTAATGAAGCTTGGGTTCGTGACAATTGAGGGTCCCCTGTTAAACAAACCCTGTTGCTTCTCTTATCAATTTTCATGGTCATTTGTCTCCAATTTAGTTTAACATCACCCAAGGTACTCATCCATTCAATCCCCAACACAAAGATCGATCCTCTCAAAGGGAAAGGATAAAAGTTTGAGTGATGTCTAGCCCCGTATGCGTAAGGCCACATCTCGGCACCTCTTGTTTCCTTTGACCGTGAACCCATCACCCACCAATGATAGTATATTCTTTGGTCTCTTCTATGCGTACTCCGGATGACTCGAAGGTGGTCCACAATAAAATTGTGTGTCGCCCCACTATCGATTAAAATGATGATTGCCGTTCCGGCCAAGTCTCCTCGAACCTTCATAGTATGATTGTTCTCAAATCCAGCCAATGAATTCAGTGATAATTCCATACGTGTTTCATCCTTCATCAAAATCGAGCACTCTTCATTTGCATCCCCATTTCACCGAATTCTTCTCGGATTGTCGGCGTCGACATCTAGCAAGTAAACTTGGAGATGCTTTCATGGCATGTGTGAGTGGGTCCATATCGTTCACCGCATTTAAAACAAACCCAAGTTCTCCCGCCGTGCCATACATCTCGAGTCCACAACCGGCGGCCCCATCCCGGCTTGCGAGTGGTGGAAATCATCGAAGATGAACTCCCGACTTGGTCTTCGTTGTCTTCATGTCGGGTTTGGAATACTGGGTTGTAGGAGTGGTAGTGGGTGTCGGGCGAGTGCTTTCAGCAAACTAGGTTACCCGAGAATAAATGGGTTGGGTCGGATATTTTTGTACCCGCTTATGTTTGCCTTAGGGTCCGTCCCACCTTGTCAATATCCAAGAACCTATTCTTACCATCAACTCGATCGCCATCTTGATAAGTTCTTCCAAATCGGTTGCGTTGGCCATCTCCAACTCCACCTAAATTTCCATCTTCAAGCCATGCAAGAAAGCCCCCATCAAACATTCCTTTGGCGCCTCATTCAACGGGAAGGAAAGTCTTTCGAAAACTTCTACATACTTAAGCACAGATCCTTCTTATTTATTGGAGAAGAGCTCCTTATATTTGCCCCCTTGCTAAAAAGTGTGAAATCGCTCCAGCAACTTAAGTTTGAACTTCGGCCAGCTCTTCAACATGCCTCATCCTTCCTTCCACTAGTACCAATGGAGAGCTCGGCTTTCGTGGCATATAACGGCGGCTTCCAGTTTCTCCGAATCTGGCATGTGGTTGATGTGGAAGTATCTCTCTACTCGGCAAAACCATCCGATTGGGTCGTCTCCATCGAAGATAGGTAATTCTAGTTTCCGGTAGCTCTCTTATCTATTTCGTCGTTGCTCTCTCGTTTTTGTCCGAAGGGTGTCCTCGGTGCCTTTCTTTCCTTTACTCTTTTGCTTTGATCCTTGGTCCATGCGCAAAAGAACCTCCTTCATCAAGTTCATGCCTTCCTTCAGATCTGTAACTTGCTTCGCTAGACTCGCCACAGACTCCCGTAATTCCCTGATTTCGTCCGCCATGCTCCGAAGCTCTGATACCAATTTGTTAGGATTCAGTCAAAATCAATATCTGAATTGCTGGTTTAATTCAACACACCAGCTGTGGCATCACCGAAATACATTAATCTGACGAAGTCAAGAACTTCCTCAGACAAAACAGATGACTCTCGTTGAGACCTGTTTTCCCTCCCAAAAGACTCACTCAAAACATGCATACCTCCCCACAAGCTCCCAACAGTTCTTATGGGTTAAAAGTACTTTCACAGACCCCCAAAAGGAGCCACCCTAATAAACAGCTACTATCCTAGTTTTACTTAAAATTAGAAAGTCAACACTGCAACCTTAAAAGCTTCATGCTCCTATGTTTGTGCTATCTTTGTCTTCCTAAGCCGACTAGTGTATGTCTTGCCTTTGAATAGGGTCCTTTCAGGGGGGAAGGGAGAAGGAGAGAGAATGAGGGTCTTTTGGTATGCTGGAATGATTTTTTATGGAATGGGAGGTAGGAAAGGTATTGGGAATGAGAAAAAGAAAGAGAATTGAACTAGGTTTCAAAAGTATGTTTGCTGTGGTAGAAAAAATCAATGGAATCCTAGGATGGTTTTTGTTTGAAAAATGGAACGGAAGTTCTGAAATGCCAAAAGACGCTATTGCACCCTTTTAATCTCTCTCTCTTCCCCATTCTTCTTCTTCCTCCTAATGATGCTGTGCAATTTTATTATCAATAATGTACATCCCCTTTCTTCTTTCTCATTTCTTTTAAAAAAAAAAAAAAAAAATCAGAGGAATTAAAAGGAAAAAGAAGATCCAGTTATTGTTCCCAAGGACACCATTGCAACCCTCTTTGCAACAAAATCAACCAACTGGGTTCCAAAGTATCATAGGCCAATGATGCCTTTTGTATGAAAACACATGCCCTATCAAGTTTATTTGCTAACATTATAACTTCAAAATTCCAATTCCTCTTCCCAAGTTCAATCATTGCTTGGCTCAAATGATCCATTAGAAACCTCGATTGACCATTGAAGCCTCCAATTGCACAAAACCCCTAAATTCCTCAACTTAGGGTTCATCCCCTCTTCCTTCTATTTTTTGAACAACCATCCCTTTTATGAAGAAAAAAAATTGTGATTTGAGCGCCCAGGTGCTAATGTTACCTAAAAATATGTGGAAGATTTCCTCGTATTTTCCTACTATTTCTTATTCCATTCTTTCTCATTCCTAGGTGTTTATAACCCAAATGTCATAGTTAAGCTATTCTAAATTCCCATTTACTTAATGAAGTCATATCCTAATGTCACTTAAATTCTTTGCATAAAAATTGAGATGTTACATTCCCAACCTAGGTGGATGGAAGTTGGCTTCCACATTTTATGGAACTTAAAGTTCTTCAGAAAAGCATTTATGGCACGCCAATCAAGGGATTTTGTCTTTTCCCATTCTCTTTGCATAGCATTAATTCCTTCATACCAAACAGATTCTGAGGGAAGATCAAAGAAATTGGAGGAGAGTGTGTGATGGCAAAATAATAAAATAATAATAATACAAATGAAAAGTCATATGGCTATTTATAGAGCCCTTGATAGAAATAATAAAATAATAATTCAAACTAATTTAGACAGTGGAGATAAAGCTCAAATCAGAATAAATTGAAGAGAAACTAATGGTACAATAATTACAAAACATAAAAATAAATTTAATTGAACCCTAATCTCTTCTAGTTCTAACGTTGGTTTTGTATTTTCTATCTATGTATTAGTTTGTATGTTGCTTTAATGGGGACAGTTATTAGAGTTCCTTATAACTATTAGCATCAAAGCACTGTGATATTGCTAGATTGCATGTAATTTCTTAGCATTAAATTCCTGACATGATAATACCAGCATCATATTCTCATGCCAATGATTATAAACTTTGAACTGTTCAGATTGCATTGGTTCAGCATTCAATGTAAAAGGGGCAATGCAATGTCCCAATTGTCGGAAGATTGAGAAAGGGCAATGGCTTTATGCTAATGGCTCTCGGTCATATCCAGAATTAAGCATGGATGATTGGGCACATGATGAGGACCTTTATGATCTTGGCTACTCTGAAATGGTAATGGTCTCTATCATGTTCTTCATTTATTCTTATAGTGTTAATGGTACTATTATTTTCTCTTGCGATGTATTTTATGCTTGCAAAAGAAACTTCAACATCATTATTATTTCTTCTAGTTCCTTTTTTTGGTCTATTATGCTAATGGCATGTGTATGCTATTTGTTGTTATGAAAATAGCATTACATATATGAATTTATTTTTCTTTTTGTATATTGTAAATTTTTCCCCATATGCCTACTCTTGCAGAATTTGATATAAATACTGGCCTTCTAATTGCTAGTAATGTTTTCTCTCAAGCAACCTAAGGCGGTTCTTTCTCATCTGTGCCTATAAATGCCCTCGCCAGTACAGATTACATCTTGACTTCTTCTGACTTGTAAACTAAATTTTAGTTCTTTCAAAAATTGTGTGTAAAGAGAATGTACATGTGTTTTCCGGCACGGTCAATAAGTTGCGTCATGTTTCTTTTCCCTTCTTTTAAACATGAATTGTTGAAATGATTGGGTTTACTTATATGTGCGTGGACTATCTTCTGCTTATAATTTTGACTTCTATTGCTTTCTTGGCAGTCTTTCGGAGTTCATTGGTGTCCGTTTGGTAGCTTGGCTCGACTCCCTCCACCTTTTGAGTAAGATTGTAGACTAAGATCTGTGTTTGTGATTGTTTTTTGGGGTAATTGCTGTGCTGCCATTTTTGCTGGTTTGTGCACGCACGCATTTTCTTAAGTGTGTGTATTCCTCTTTTTGTGGTTGACTATCCTAATATTACTTTAACAATATTCAATCATGATTTTGAAGCCAGTAACATTGATAGAAACAGAAAAGGTGGTTCTTTAGAAGCTTCATAAGGTATTGTTGATTTTAATTGAGAAAAATGTTTAACTTAATCGCTCCTCCTTTCAAAGATGCATAAATTACACGGCCCACTGATATGGAAGAATCAGTTCTGGCAATGTTTTGTAGTAGCTTTGCAATTATGAGAGATGTACATTCTATGATGTATAAAAATTCGAGATGGCCTTTTGCATTGTCCATTTTTTGGGCTTTTTTTTTTTTTTTGGGGGGGGGGGGGGTTTGTTTCACTTTCAGTTATCAGATGCTCTTCCTTGCCTTCCTTTAAATGGAAAGAGATGAAATATTTAAAGCCCTGAAATCCTTGTTTTTGGGAAATGTTTAGCTTCTTGCAACTCTCTTTTAATATTGTGCTCCTTTTTCCAGGGAAGGGGAATTTTCATCAACTGCATGTAAGGTCCTTCTTCCTGGGTATCAGCATTTCCTTTTAGTTGTAGTTGAAGCTTGCATTTGACTGAATATGCTATCTTGACTGGAATGTTGGGATGCAGATCATGATATTGTGGGACAACATGCCGTATTTGCTGAAAATACGGCATCTGCTAGTTATCATTGTCCATATATTGCATACATTGGACCAATTCATCCATCTTCGTCCAACTCTGGAGGAACGGTTTCAGAAGCTTCCAACTTTACCAACCCCTGGAATGGTCCATCTTTGCCTAATGAAATGCCAGCTTCCTACACTTTTCCTGCTGTGGATGTCAATTATCACAGTTGGGAACACCATTCTGCGCCTTTCTCTACTGCCAGCAGTCGTCTTAGTGCCGCTGATCAGCCTTCGATATCACCTCCCAGTCAAAGGCCAGCCAGGGGTGGTTTGGAAATACCCAGATCGGGATCTTTTATGCATCCTTTTCTTGTTGGGCACAGGTACCTCCTTTGTGATTAGAAAGGGGAAAAAAATGTTTTTGCACGTGACTTGATTGCTAAAAATTGCGATTTGATATCGTGTTCAGTTTTGTATTGTAGCCTCTCATAAATAATAGTTACCCACACACAGACACGCACACACAAATCCAAGGGCTGCTGACATTTGATGCATGTAAATTTTTGCAGCTCTGCTCCGAGAGCTGGGAGCTCAGTTGCTTCCTCAATGATCCCTCCTTATCCAGGCAGCAATGCTCGGGCACGAGATAGAGTTCAGGCTCTTCAGGCATACTATCAACAGCATCAACCTAATAATTCAGCCATGCGGACACCTATTGCTTCTGGAAACCGAAGATCTAGCAGTCATAGAGGATCAGCACAGTTAGCACCACTGGCCTCATCGCCAGACCAAGGTGGTGGCTTCTTTCTTGTTCCTCCAGGTTCATCAGGGCGCAATTTTCAAGAAGAAGGCCACCTAGCAAGTCGCTTCCATGCGTGGGAAAGAGATCCCTTGCCTGCCTTGTCGTCAAACCATGTTGATAGAGATTCTATTTGGGTAGCGTATCACCAGGCTCTTGGTGGGTCAGACCCAGGTATGAGATCATTAGGATTTCGATTAAGGCATGGGTCAGAGAGGACGCCTGCACAAAATCGGTGACATGCTTGTTTCCCTGCGAAGAAAACTTCACTACTAGGGAATGTCAAAATTTTATATATGCTTGAGAAATGTTTAAGTAATGCTTTGGCCTCCAAGGTCTGTCATGTCATGGCAGACTACAAACTCCGGCTGGCCCTGGAATTCACCTGGCAGACAGGTGGTTGTGTGATTGATGGACATTATCTTCTTGCTCTAGTTTCTTCTCCGGGGGCATAAAATAAGATGGTGTCTACTTGGAGAAACCAGTTATTTGGAGAGCTATGGTTTACGTTAAGCGGACGAGGGCATCTGTCGCTGGATTGATTGTAATGACTGACGTTGGTGCAAATGCCCCTTGTATTGAAAATTCGAGTACTGAAACTTTACCTGCATATCGTGGTGAGGGTGATTGTTGACAGTTGTGCAAGAGCTGGTCCTTTGTATGGGAATTGCATGAGCTATATCTCTTTGTTTGAATGATGTTCAAGTTCTCAGTTGGGTTAAAAGAATTAAATCCTTGGATTGCAAAATTAATCTTTGGATGTTTTTTAGTAAATAGTATATAACCCATGGCAAGTAAGAGTTATCGTGAATGATCTTTCAATTAGAATGGGCAAGTAGCCCTTGTCACTGAGGATAGCTAGAACGGTCCTTTGCTCGAATGGATCTTGATTTCACTTTCGATAACACGTCTCACTTTAATTCCCTGAAATTTATTCTAGGACTGTTAATTTATTCTTACAACCTTTTGTTTTTTAAGAAAAATTACAGGAGAAATAATAATTATATCAATAATATATTATAATCTCTCAATTTAATTCGTATGTGATGTTTAAAATTCCATAATCTTCTAAAAAAAAATTGTTTCCTTTCTTCACGATCAGAACATTTTTCTAATTTTTTCCCCTTTTACCAGAGTCTATTTTGCAAATTCTTTTTTTGCCATTCCTGGAAAAGTGTTTACACCTACACAAATCTTTCCTTACAATAAGAAAATACACACCACCTGGAGATTCGAACTCGCAACCTCCTTATTTAAGAGATGTCAAATTATAAAGAGCATAAACATTTAGTTATAGCATGTTTAAAGATAAATTATAATCATATAAACATTTAGTTATAGCATGTTTAAAATAATTCCATAATCATATAAAATATTGTAATAGTAAATCATACCAAAATATTTCTCCTTATCTCAGGAGACAGTCATAATACGACGACATCAAGCAAAACTAATTATGAAATGTCAAGGACTGACCATTAAGACTAACTACATCCCAACCAGCATGGAAAGCTGGTTAGCAAGAACTAGGAGAGTTTTTTGTAACCATACAGATAATTTAGTTCTAATTCATATACACTGTTTTTGTTGGCGGATTAAATCAACTACTTTAAATGCACCATCTGGCCCTTTATTTAGAACTCAAAAGTCAACGCCATTGGAAACTAGTTAGCTACATAAGAACCTTATACATCCTAAATCTTCACATAAAATGTCTCAGCAAATCCCGCAAAAAAGCCCTCATCTCTCAATAGCGATAGCCAGAGTCAACAGATCTGCTGCGGTCAGATCTCACCTGCCAACCAATTATCCAGAACGTCAGGGAATTCATGATACTACTTTCGGTATAGGAAATTCATAATCAACTCCAGAAATAACCTTTAAGGATAATATTAGAACATACCGAAGGTGAACGGGATCGCGACAAGCTTTTACGGCGAGGACTGTAACTTCTATAAGGTGAAGCCTGCTTAGCCCACAAAGAACAGTACCATACAATTATGTTATGGAATAAATTCATGTACATATTAAATACCGTTTGTGTCCAAACCCTCTCTTGGCTGGCGTTTCATTATCCTATTTTCTACTTGGTTATTGTGTGGCATGCAAAATGCAGAGGGCAAAGATTAGGCAAATGTCAAGAAAATTAGACAATAATGTATTTTGGTTCCTTTTGTCCCCACTCTAAATAATCTCGAGTCATGCAAGTTAGATAACACTTACAGATGAATATGGAGATCTGGATCTTGAGCGGGATCTGCAAATTTATGAAGAAACAACCCAATCAAATATCCACAATGATCCATCAAAATGCTTGATCCACAAGCCCAATATCAGTTCCACATCAAAGTTGCCACAACCAAAAGGAAGAATCAAATCTACCACAAGTCTAACGCAGCTGCCAAGTGGAAAATCAAAAGGACCCAGTATCTCGTTCTAAGTCTGATTAAGCTAAAGAATCTATTTCCTGGCAGTGTAGGATTCCTTGGATAATCCAGCTTTTAGATTCCAAATCATCCATATACAGTCATCCGGTCTACAACATCAGCAGACCATGACTAACATCAATAAATCATTGTTATCAATTGTCAGAGCATTAAGTTGTTCCATAGGCACTCATCAATAAAACTGCATTACCTCAATCACAAAGTTGCAGGCATTTGAGTACCACATGCCATCAAGATCCAAACACGCAGTCCAGAGGTTATGCTAAAAGCCACACTTAGATAACAAACAAGTCAACCAAGGGAACATTGTATATAATTAGCGGCCAACCTGATGAACCACTTAACAATTCCCTCTCCACCTTCCCAAATATTAAAAATTGTGCTGACAGCCATTAAGTTTTAATGAAAACTAAGTGGATGTCATAATAAAGCTTTTTCATATTGGAAATACGATTTTAAACTCCAACAGGACACACATGAAATGAGAAGCCCATCCAATATGAGACACCACAACTGATCAAAAAAGGTATGTAAGACCCTACTAGGAATATAAATATGAAGGCAAATATTAAAGCACAACCCATCTGGGGAAAAAAGGAAAAAAAGGAATCCGTACATGATATGATATTAGATCGATCAAGCAGAATTCAAGGGATTTCATGTCAAATATGTGAATCATGTAAATGTGTAATCACCATATAAACTAAAATCAGAAAATCAAGAACACAGAAAAGGAGGTAAAGTAGCAACTAACCTTGAAAGAGATATTGAACGTCTTGAGCGTTTTACCTTGGGTGAATAGCTGCAACACATGAATGCCGGTCAATTTTTCAATTCAAAATTGCAACAAAGACAAAATCATACTTGAACAGTGCAGCAACTCAACCTTCTGCCCCTGCCTCTATAACTATGATCTTGACTCCAACTGCGGCTTCGACTTCGTGACCTATAAGGACTGCGGCTATAGCTTCTAGAATAGCTCCTCCTTGAATCACGGCTGGGACTCCTAGAATAACTTCGTCGATCATATTCCCTCACCTTGATCAATCACCAACCAAAGAAGTAAAGATTAAAAAATTAATCACACAAGTAGGAACCAGAATGGAGCCAAAATGTAAATCATCATATACCCGTATGTATGCGCGAGAAAATGCATTCCGGAACTCTGAGTCATCAAGTTTCCTGATCTGCGAAAGAAGGCAATACAAATATTGGCATATTATTGAAGAGGAACCACATTGCCAGTAATAGAGATGGCAGTTCTCATAAAAATCCAGCTCAAAGGGGGTCAGCCAATTAAAAGATGAGACCAGAATACTCACAGCATACTTCATGTCATCATAATTAGTATAATCCACGATCCCAGTCATGCCTACATAAGCATTGAATTTAACAGGGAAAAAATCACATTTGGTGAGTTTCAGGGAGTTAAAAAAAATAAGAATCTGCTAAAAAAATTTACAGTACCACCACAGTAAAGTCATCTACCTACAGTCTTAGATCTTAAACTCATTCAATTTTTTTTTTTTTTTTTTTTTTTTTTTTTAAAGTATAACTCTCAGGAAAACACGTCACTTCGGATATATTTACTCTTTTGCTTGTTTCGCTGCATCAGCATTCAGCAAATTTCATCCAAATATGAAATATCTATCTCAATTCTTAACCATTTCTCATCAAGTTCAGAATGTAATGGATTTGCCAACCATGACTTATTGGCTTAGACTTGCCCTATATATTTGAAAGATGAACAACTAATTCTTACAAATTGTTCTTTGCAAACAGAGTCGGATAAGGAGTAAATTAAATTTTATTCCACTTACCACCACGCTCCCGAAAGACTTCAGAGAAACATACATCACCAGCTTTACGCATGTGATCCTAGTCATTGAACGCTCAGTATTAGTGTAGGTTTTACATTAATTATCATCCAATTCTGAGACTTTGACAATAAATATCATCAAACTTTTCCAAGCACTTAATGTGATAATGTTCAAACAATCTTAAGAAGAAAGAACCATTCATACCTTCAAGTCTTGCCATGAAGCTGAAGGGGGTAATCCAGTGACCATAACTGCAAATTGAGGGGAAAAAATAAAGAGGCTCGTTAAAATCATTTGTTTTTCCATCTTTGGATATAAATGAAAACAAAAATGAAAGCGAAATTAAAATAATAGAGTATATGAAACTGCAAAGTTTATATCAAGTGAAAATTCATACCACGATAGTTTGAACGCCTGGCAGCTCCACGGCTTCCGCTACCACCACTATAACTACTGTAACGGTCAACGGATGATGAATATCCCCGCCCACCGTGAGCAAATTCAACCTATGAGCGTCAGAGAAACAGAGGTTTGAAAGACGTAATAAACTGTCACACAAAAGAAAAATAGAAATTGATAAAAGAAACTGTACTTACTCGCAATCGGAAACCATCAAAATTACAACCATCCCGATAGCGAATAGCATCTTCAGCATCACGACGATCCTCAAACTACAAAATATCACGTTCAAAAGATATAAGATGGAAAGGAAAGCGTGAGAAATATGAGAAAAATACCTCATTATATCATGAAATCTGGACATACCTTCACAAAAGCATAGCCAGGTGGTCTTGGGGGGATTTTCAAATCAATGTCAACAATAGGACCATACTAAGATCAGAAAGTGAAGACAGAAATTAGTTAACGGATACAATGTAAACCTAGATCATATCTACAACCAAAATTGAAAGAACAAAAAAAATAACAGTAGGAAAAAATACTAACGAATAATTTTTTTTGTCTCCAACCCTATGACATGGCTTATATGCTAAGCTAACCGAAAGCAACATCATAAAGAATGACATTGGATGCTTATGAAGAGAGAACTTTTTATATAAAGAATATATTGCAAGGCATCTTTAGGCAAAGTATTTCAGCTTGAAGGATACTGTATAAAACAATAACCAAGTGTACCTTATAGAAAAGATCCTCAACTTCTCTCAAACGAACATCACCAGGAAGATTGCCAACATAAATAGTGCGACTTGACAGGCGACTCATTCTTCCTGCAAAACAATTCAAATAATAAAATTGCATATTTCTACCACGAACGAAGTATAAATATATGTTTATATAATAAAATTCTTCCGACTAATAAGTTCGCGAACGTAGATTGATGTAGATTCTTATGATAATTGGATGACTATTAAAACCTTGACATCCGCGACTGTTTCAAATATATAAATACATATATAACGGAATAAACCTATAAAGAAAATATAACAAGAATTGGAGCAGGATGGGTAGCAAGGGAGCGCATACCTGAGCAAAAAACTCGAGACGCAGAGGAGGACTGGCTGAGTACTGATCAGATAGGTTCAGGTGTTGCTGGTAGGTGCCTGAGACTTGAGAGGCGAAATAGGAGAATCTGGAAGCTTGTTAACGTGGAGAGGTTGATATTCTGTTTGGGCGCTTCTGGAAGATCAGAAAGAGCAACAAAGGAAAGCTCATTTGCTGCCATTTGTAAATTGAGACGTTTTTCAAGGTTCCATTGGCGTGGTTACACGTGCACGATCCTCCAGTGGCATCAAATGTGGGCTGCCAAAACCTTCAACAATATTGTCTGGATTTCTCCATTTACTCAAGACCAATAATATTCTTGGCCCAAAAACAAAATTCTAAATAAAAGCTTTTTATACTTGCTTCTTTTCTTGTGGCTTGCGGGAATGTTTGTCTTTCAATTTGAACAATCAAGTAGGCTATAAGTGGGATGTTTATTGGTGTTTATTTTTTGGTGTGGCTATTTGGAAGTTATGGGATTGGAGGAACCATTGGGTTTTTTATTGTAATTTTGTTAAATCGTGAAATCCGGGTTTAGATATTGCTATAATGTGGACTAAGTTTGCATCTGTTGATGGTTATGTGTGTAATGCTGATATGGGGAAGGTTGATTGTGTGGTTGGATGGGAGAAGCCTCCTAAGGGTTGGTTGAAACTGAATGTTGATGGGGCTAGTACCCTTCAATCAGCTAAGGCACGATGTGGCGGGGTCATTAGAGATTGTGTTGGCAGCTAGAGGGTGGGATTTTCTCAGTCTATTGGTGATTGTGGTGCTTATTCTGCAGATGAGTGGGCTATTGTTGATGGGCTTCAGTTGGCTTGGGATCTTGGTTACAAGAAGTTAATTTTGGAATCGGATGCGGATGATGTTATCAATGTACTACTTGACCAATCTTGTTCCACTTGCAGTAACCTTGTAATTAAAGCTAGAGAATTACTGGGTTTGAATTGGCAAGTTGATGTTAGGGTTATTCCTAGAGTCTGTAATAGGTTAGCAGATGTCTTAGCAAAAACGGGTATTTCAAAGTATAGTCTTCTAGATGAGTGTCCTATACCCTTGAGGGGTTGGTTGGACCAAGATTGTTTATGATTAAATTCCCCTATGTTGTAATGTTGTTGTTTATAATGTAGGCTCTATGCCTTTCTTTTATAGCAAAAAATAAAAAAAATAAATTTATTATTGTTCACGTGAATTTAATAAGGTTGCTAATGCCTAAGTTAAGATGGGGATGTCTGATTCTTCAATTTCGGAGGAGTGTGCTTTTTGTTTGAAGTTTTGGTTAAACTAAGAGTGTTTGAGATTAATTTCCTTTTTGTGTAATGTTTTTTTAATTGTAATTAGGCTTTTAACCTTCTTCCTTATCAAAATAATAATTATTATTATTATTATTACTCCTCCTGCTATTTTTTAGAAGTGTTTTATGATATGTGAGGCAAGAATGTGAGAGGAATTTTGTCTCTACTAAAAAAAGAACTTTTGAAACTATCGCTTAGGGGTTTTTGAAACATGCACTAAATCGTATGACTAGTGGGGGATGAATTTTAAGCTTAAATATATTTTTAAAAAATAATTTGTTTAATTTATGAATTAATATAAAATCTAATTTTAAATAGAAACATTGTAAAGGGCGGACTAAAAAATAAAAAAGTATTTTAGAAATATCTTATAATTAAATAATTTATTTAAAGATACACTTATGTGTTGTATTGTATTAGTTGGTGCTCATTGCCTTCCTTCTCTAATTTATTAAATTTTAGGAAAGGGGTTTGACTCACTCAAGATTCAAGAACAAAGCAAAGTCTCCATTCTCTTAAGTGATACTAATGTTGCGTAGACGAACTGTTTATACTCTTCATTTTCCAGCTTTGACGGAAGTAGTTAGCCTCAAAATTATATTCTTTCCTTGATTACTTTGTGTCTGCAATTTAAATTCCTTGAATTCCGATATTTCTATTGTCTCCTTTTTTCTCATCATCTTCTATACTCTTTCTAGTTCATATTATAAGATACCAAATAACAAGTTTATTTAGTCATTTTTATAAGATACTTGTTGATTCATAATGAGCATTAATTATTTTTTTATGTATGCCCAAATTAATAAAGGTAGTTGATGAGAGTAATATTAATATGATATTAGAGTTGAGAGCAATTAATAGGGGTAATATTAAAAATTACTTAGATCCTATGACAACTTTATTGACTTTAACTACTTTTATTGGTTTGTAAGAAAAGTTAGTTGGTACCTTATAATAAAGATCGGAGGAGTAACTATTTTCACAATCCCAATCATGAATTCAACGGCGGGAATTAGCTAGCCATGGGGGAAAATGAAATCTAGCTAAGTGGTGGCATACTTTTAAGGCAACTTTCTCTTCGTTCTAGTATCGATATGGCAATGGGAAAAGTCAAATATCTCAAGCAGGTAATAGAATAAATATCATAAGCAGATCAGATAGGAGCCATTAGGATATTGTTTGATTTTTTTATGATTATTACTATTCTGTTTGATAGAGTTCATATAAAGATCGATGTCTATCCATAAATACTTGGAGATATGCGAAGTTCTTCCCGATGGGCTATTACTTTTGGGGTCACGGAAGGATTGATACTTTTCACGTATACGTACGTGTTAACCTCGGAATACGTAGAATTTGCTGTTGGAATATTTAATTCAGTAATCAATATTCCGTTATTTCTATTTATGGCCCACATTATTGCTGGTTTTGTAACCGTCCATTAATATCGTATGTGGCCCAATTAATACACAATAAGTGCGTATTGAATGCGCCATTAATACAGTAACGGCCCATTAATACGCAATAAGTGCGTATTGAATGCGCCATTAATACTCGTAACGGCCCAATTAATACGCACTTATTGCGTATTGAATGCGTTTCCTTTTTTAGCTCGTGATGGCGGAGGGGAGACGCACGATGTAATTACATGCAGTCCCCCGAACTCCGCTCCGACCTTGAGGAAAGCACACCATCTCGCAGATTCGGAGAGAAGGATCGGAAGGACACGACTCGGAGTTCGTTCCTACTTGGCTGGCTTGGATTCGTTCTCGTTTGGAGACTCGAGTTCGTCCCCGCTTGCTTCGGAGACAAATCAATGGCGGGAGGTATTTGTGATCTCTACTTCATTTTTCCGCATTGATCTTATGCTATTTAGTTGTTCAAAGATGATAAGATCGCCTATATTTCTAACATTTGGTATCGAGCCATTATATACCTCTGTCTTGATTTTCATTGATTGGATTTTCATTCTTTCATTCTTTGATTTTTCAAGAAAAAGAGATGAGTTCAATCTGGGTTTTTGGAATTTCTCTCGTGTTTGTTCTCTGGAATCAATAAGTGATTTTCCTTTTGATATGAGGTTTCTGATGAATTTTTCTAAGAAATCAATTTATGTTTCATTCATAAAGCTCATTCAAATTCTTTTGATTCTAAAACTTTCGATATGGGATCAGGGGTCTTATTTTCAAATCTTACTTGGAGACCCATGTCAATCTGTTAATGATATATGTATGTATATCAATATACCCGAAAACCCTTAGATCCATGTTTTTCTAATGCTATTCAGTTTGGCGCTTTTGTTCGGGATTTGAGGTCCTATTTTCGAAAATTTAGAGGATCCATATTAATTTGTAAATGAAACCCGTGATCTGGATTTCGTTTGCCATCTCCACGGATTGCCGCCATCGGAAACCGGAAGTTTATTTGTTCATTTGAGTTGATTCCATTTTATGTTTCCATGGTTATCGCCATTGTGAGGATTCTCGAGAACTGATTGCATGATTTTCAATTTTGCGTTGAAATTTTGAATTGTGCATTTCGTTTTGTTCCTCGCAAAATCAATGGTCGGAGCTTGTTTCAATTGTCCATGAACGCTACCGTAGAAAAACACCGAAAAGAATCTTGAAATCACCGAATCGCCAAATAAGCTATATGATGAATCATTATTAGCTTTAAATGATTTATTGATTCATAAGGAAAAATTTTCTAATGTCAAAAATGATATTCGAGCCTTTCAGATCAAGATCTTAATTTGGAACTTTAGGCCAATTGTTAATATGTGTTGAGCAGTTTTTATGGGCATTTAAATCTTTTATTTCCTTCTTGGAAAATTATTAGACCCTATTACATCTTTAATCACCTTGGCCATATTTATTTATTTTCTTGGCAACCTGTTTTATGTGAAATGTATTTTAATTACATCAAATTGAATTGTTTAAATTGAGAAAGTTAATTTTGGCAACTTTCACATTTTGGAAAATTTTGGCAAAAATTATTACTATTATTTTTGAGTTATTTAATTGTCTAAATATTTGGAAAAATTAATTTTAGACAATTATATATCTTTTTCAAATTGTTGAAGCCACACTTTAGTTGAATTATGCCAAAATTAATTCTTTAAACAATATTTGGATACATAAAACAAAGGAGGATTTTTCTTTTAATTTGATTATTTAGTTAATCAATTAATCCCTCCATTAAGATGTGCATGCATATAATAGATTAATTTTTTAATGCACAAAATAGTAGGAGAATTTGTCTAAGATGATTATTTAATCACATTTTGTTGATTAAATTAATCAATTAAATTCTCATTAAAGATTTGTGCATATTTGGAATCTAAGTGCACAAGATTAATTTTGGTGATTGATATTGGTAACATTAATTTAATCAAAGTGGGAGGATTGTATTTAGTCATTTATGTTGATTAAATTAATTGGTTCACCTCTCTATGAAGTTGTGCATATATAGAATTTGAGTGCACATTATTGATATTTGTTTAACTCGCATGCTAGAGTGGTGGTTATAGTGCCCTCTTATAACATGCATAAATAATCACGTATGGATTTTAGAATATCGATCATTGAAGGTGAGTAAATATTTTTATTTACATTTATGATTTAGTTTATTAAATTAATTCAATTCAGATTTCTATTGACATTGTGTGTATGGTATTTAGATTGTACATATTTGATATTAGTGATTAGCATACATATTTTGCTTAAGGAATAGCTACAATATCCTTATGCACATGTTGTATGCATATTTAGTCATATAAGGTTATACCATATCAAAATTAATGTCATATGTACAATTAGTATACACAAGTGGTGTGATGTCTTTGTGATAAGTATGTAGAATCGAGGAGTAGCCAAAACAACCTCACTAGACACATACACTCTATTTTGTTCTAGCGAACAAAATACATCCCACAAAGGGTTTTAAAGACATCAATTGTAATTAAATGTGCGGTTGTAATTAATCTTTGCCCACAAAAGATAATTATAATCATAGTTTTAATTAGGGTGGAATGGAATGGCTTTATATTTTCTAAGTAGCCCACAGTATTAGGGGATATAACTGCATTCTAGTTTCATCAATTCAAGATAAATTCATGCTATGCTAATGTCTTTGCCCACGTAGAGACTTTAGTGATACGAATTTATAATGTATGATTAATTGGAATAGAACATCAAATTATATTCTTAATTTACCCGCAAGAATTAAGAATAAGGAAATAATTTGATAGTTTTATGATAAAGGTATATATGGATCTAATTAAATTATAACTTTAGCCCACAAAAGTTATATGTCGAGATTCATGTTTTTGAAGCATGATTTACATTGGTAAATCATGATATGATTTATTAGTCTCAAATTTTAGTTATAAGCATGTATGTTCAATACTATGCGGTCATACAACCTCGCGATAATCCGGTATAAACCACTGGAGAGCTACAAAGAAAGTATTGAGATACCCTTAAGGGACTAAAGAATACATGCTTAAGTACAAAAGAATCGACAATTTGGAAGTGATTGGTTACTATGATTCAGATTATGCTGGCTGCATGGACTTAAGGAAATCCACTTCAGATATATATTCATGCTAGCCGATCAAGTCAGTATCATGGAGTAGTAAAAAGCAATCTTTAATTGCTACTTCCACTACGTAAGTTGAGTTTGTATCTTGTTTTGAGGCTAGCTCACATGGTGTAGAAATGAAGAGTTTCATTTCTTGGCTTAGAATTATGGATCCAATTTCTCGGGCTATTGAGATTATATTGTGACAATTCAGTTGTTGTTTTTATGGCTAAGAACAATAAAGGTGGTAGTCGAATTAAGTATATCGACATTGAGTGTTTAGCCATAAAAATGCGTGTTAAAAATAAAACAAAGGGTTGTTGAACACATGAGCACCGAATTGATCATTGCTGATCCTTTAACTAAAGGCATGCCTACATTGAAATTTCGTGGATCATGCGAAAGAATGGGACTTGGTTCCCTTATGTGATTTTCGTTGTAAGAACGATGTTATTTATGAAACTCTATTTGTGATATTTTCTCATTCAAGCATTGTGCACATATTCATTTTGAGAAATATCACTAAAGTTTGGACCAAGAATAAACGTAGGGTTTATTCATTAAGTTACTTGGGCTTGGGAAACATGATGCACTGTGATACATGGAAGATATTACTCGCTTTAAGAGGACCTATCGCTATGATCCATGCATTTTGTTTTTCAAAGGTATATACTCAAAGTATGTGGGCCAAGTGGGAGAATGTTGGAATATTTAATTCGTAATCAATATTCCGTTATTTCTATTTATGGCCCACATTATTGCATTGCGGTTTTGTAACCGTCCATTAATATCGTAATGCGGCCCAATTAATACGCAATAAGTGCGTATTGAATGCGCCATTAATACCGTAACGGACCCAATTAATACGCAATAAGTGCGTATTGAATGCGCCATTAATACTGTAACGGCCCAATTAATACGCACTTATTGCGTATTGAATGCGTTTCCTTTTTTAGCTCTGTGATGGCCAGAGGGGAGACGCACGATGTAATTCTGTCTGGTCCCCTGAACCTGCTCTGACCTTGAGGAAAGCACACCATCTGCAGATTCGTAGAGAAGGATCGAAGGACGACTCGGAGTTCGTTCCTACTTGCTGGCTTGGATTCGTTCCTGTTTGGAGACTCAGAGTTCGTCCTTGCTTGCTTCTGGAGACAAATCAATGGCGGGAGGTATTTGTGATCTCTACTTCATTTTTCCGCATTGATCTTATGCTATTTAGTTGTTCAGCATGATAAGATCGCCTATATTTCTAACATTTGCAACACAATTTCCTGGGTTGTGACTGTCATGGGTGATTTTCTTTCAACAACAGGCCGATCTTTTACGTACCTCACGCATATCTCATTGTTACTGATTTTTGTAAAACTTCATTTAGCCATTGCAACCAAACAATATTTGGTGGGTGGAAATTACTTGGAGGTGCATGGATTTGAGAGGGTCAGTACCCAACGTCAATTAAGGTGGATATCGATTCAAGCTGGCATTAAAATAATTGGCGGAAAGGATAAGCATCGACTTGATAAAGAATAACCTAGGAGAGAGGAAGTCATGTGATGGTACTCCAACCAGTAATTCATCTCTTGTAACATTAACTCCTTTGTTTGTATGGTGAGGAAATCAAGGGAAAGAAAATTATGAGGGAAGACTACCAAAACTAATAACCCTCTATCTTTCTCTCACTTTTAGGTACACAGTTGACATGGTTACGCAATAATTACAAGTAAAAGTAGTTTCGAGAGTAGAAATAAGTTGGAATGATTGGATGAACGAATAATTAATGTGAATCGTACGTCAATGAGGGGTGTGACTTTCAGAGTTGTTCAAAATCCAAACAAGATTAGAGAAAAGTCATCCACAATGTGATTTCCTCCATATGAAGATGATAAGGCGTTTTTCTTCGTCATCTACCTCCACTCTCTGTTCTTGTGCTTCATTCAAAAACGGGCTTGCGTGTTTCCAAGTTGGTTGGTTAATAAATGAGCTGTTTCCAATTGTGGATTTTGGTCTTCCTAGGACGACAAGGGAGGAGGACTGTGATTTCCCTCTCTTGAAAGTTATTTCCATGCCAAGGACGGCCCGATTTCATTCATGTATTGTCAATATTTTAAAAAGAAGGATGGGATAAAAAGATACAATATTGAAATAAGGGGGGGAAAAGTTAAGATAGAAAGAAGGATAAGAAAGAGAAAGCGATGATTCATCTCTTGGCGATGTGACCTGTTGGCTGTTGCACACTGAAAAGGACTCGAGAGTGGAGATAATTATGGAGATGGAGGAGATCCACTCCAATTCTACTGATTTGCGATTGGACATCGGGTAGGTGCAATCGTTGAGCACTCAAACCTCTTTGAAATTAAGTGTTAGGTGTACTAGGTTTGGTTTGTAACCTTATAATCCCCGTAAGAGATTTATTATTGAACAGCTCCAGCAGAATTATTAGTACCAACATAGAACCAAGTATTTTTATCCCCGTCTTTCTCCTGATTCCGTTCCCATCAACAACACTTACGTTATCTATCTCCCCTTTCTAAGATACTATGCATTCCGGTTTCATGACATGTAGACACCACTCTCTACTCTTCCATTTATATATCCATCTAAAAGATACACAGTTCATCTGATGGAACATCGTTGGAGATGAAAATAGCTTAAGCTCCTATCAGGCGGCCTGCAGCCTGACCTATTAAAAGCCTGGCTTGACCTCTCTTTTTTGGTTGTCTATCCAGTATCTAGAGCTTCGTCCTGACTAATCCAAATCCGACCTGTGTCACGCACATAGTTATGGTGGGAAAGTCTCCCAACAGAATTTTTCTACACTTACAAGGCTGGCCTCACCTTTTTATTTAAAGGCCTAAATGTTGAATACTAAATAAGTTAGACTTAGACCTATTTTGTTAAGACCTAGCCGGTAAACCTTCAAGCCTCACCTGTTTAAACATTAAATAAATATAATCAATTATATTTATATCATATAGATAATACAATATTTTTTCCGTTCTTATATTTTAATTTCCAGTTATATTTAGTTAATTACAATACTGCCCCTACTATTCTTTGGAGATTGTTTTTTAGAACATCCTCTTACCTATTTATAGCTGCATCGTTACTATTCTCTTCGGTAACAATAATGTTTTATTTTAAATGATTATATCATTAACCTTGAATGTTGGCCAAATCATTTTCAATGATAATAATTTTAATTATTAGCTTTGAACAATAATATTTTAGTTACATCGTGGTGAATTTCGGATGACTTGTCAAGAAACCATTCTATTTTAAAAATGAGAGAAAAATCACATTCAATTTATTTAAGGGATGAGTAATATGTAGGTATTTATAGTTTCAACCAATTTTTAATTAGGTCCCTATAGTTTTTTTTTAAAAAAAAAATGAATTCCGTATACTTTCACTAGTTTTAATCTGATCCTTATATTTTCCCCCTTTTTTTTCAGGTCCTCCTTGTTTCACAGATTTTTATTTAGGTCCCCTGTGGGTTTTCTTCAATTTCAATTTATTAATTTAATTTAAATTTAAATAAATTAAAAATATGAAAACATAATTTAGGAATAATAAATTTAAATTAATAATGATATAATTAAAAAATAATTGATATAATTAGTTGGTAAATCTTAATTAATTATAATTTATTTTGAGAAAATTTTCTTATTCTAATTCAAAATTTAATATTCTTCATAATGTTTGGATTAACCATGTATTTATATTATTCATTTTTAATTATAATTTTTATTTTTTTATAATTATATAATTTGAATTATAATATAATAATTTTTTTTTCTAAAAATAGAATAATTAAGTAATCAATAATTATAATTAATTATATTGATTTTTTTAATTATATAATTATTAATTTAAATTTACTGTTAGTAAATTATGGTATTATTCATTTATTTAGCTTTCAATTAAATTAATAAATTGAAGTCCAAAAAAATCAACAAGGACGTGTTTAAAATCCGGTGAAACAATAAAGATCTGATAAAAAGGGAAAAAATTATACGCATAAGTGAATGTTTAAGGACTTGATTAAAAAAAAAAAAAAAAAAAAAAAAAACACTATAGGAACCTAATTAAAAATTAGTTGAAAATATACCGACCAACATATTAATTATCCCTCTATTTTATGACAGAGTTATATGACAGAGTTATTTAAAATCAGGTCGCCTTAATTATATGACGAGTTAATTTTTTTTTTTTTGGAGAAATTAAGGAATCTAATTTAATTGCTTTAAATTGTTACATTTTTATTTTATTTTTTAAACTAATTTGTTTATTTAAACTAATATATAATCTAATAACACATAATATATGATATGATTAAATAACTTATTTTGCTTTATTATTTACCCTCTCTTAATAGGCCGGCTTGACAGGCCTAACAAACTTAGTGGTAGGCCTAGGCCTAATCTATTAAGATAAATAGGTTTTGACCTGGCTTTTTTACCTGATAGACCAGACCTAACTAGACTTTTAACAAGTCAGGCCGCAAACCTCTTGCCTATTTCCACCTTTAATAAGCATTTAAGAAAAAACTTTTAAAGTGAATTTCAAAAAAAAGCAGGTGCATGCGGCTTGTTACATGTGAGGGAATTAGTCTACAACTGTCAAGAATAAGAATTAGTCGCCACGATTTAGGAGGCAATGGATACTAGGGTTGTCCAGAAAACTCAGTGGTCTTATTAGTCTAGTCTGACCCAACCAGATCCAGGTAAAAAAAATTTGGTTCAAGACAATTTCACTGACCGGATTAGACCAGACTGCTCGGGTTGGACCGAACTTCGGTTTAAGGACTTAGAACCTTCGACTGGTCTGGTCTGACCTGATTTTATTCTTTATTTTTGTTTTTTTTTTATTTTTTTGAATCATCACTGCACTCGGCCACTCGTTGGAGTTTGGACATCCTAATATGCTTTTTAATTTACAGGAATCATTTTTCACTCAGTCACTTTTTATTACTCAGAGCTAAAATATTGCCTCCCAAGAAGACAAAAAAAAAAGAATTGGAAAAAAAAAACAGGAGATCCAGGCAGCCTGCCTGTCCAGTCCAACCTAAGGCTGGTATCGGACCTGACCTCAGATTGACTTTTTTAGCCCGAGCTCCTATCAAAGAAGACTTCAGGTTGAGCTGGACCGGTCTTGGAACGTCCCTAATGAATACCCTCTACCTACAAAAACAAATGATTTGTTATAACTGATTTGCAGGCCCGCACGGCACAGTATTGTCACGTGTCACCATTCATCGTGGTTCATGGAAATTATGGAATCTCTGTGCCCCCTGGGCCCATGCGCAAGAGGGAACCTTATCCCCTCAACTTCAGCCTCCGATCAAATCGCCACGTCATATCCTTCCCCTTTGATTCCCATCGACGGTCTATGTCTCTCCTTATCCCCACGACTTGTTCGATCTTTAACTCGTCGCCCTCCATAAATTTCCTCCTCATGCACGCCACTTTGCTAATCCAGATCCCGCTTCCGGCACTCATCACTGGCGTCGACGTCTCCTCTATTCGCTAGATCTGCTATAAAACCTGTCAACTCTATGGGCCTTCTCGACCAACTGTGGGATGATACCGTCGCCGGCCCTCAGCCGGAGAACGGTCTCGGAAGGCTACGAAAGCACAAGACCTTCAGTGTCCGAGCTGGGTCCGGCAAGGGTATGATCAAGTTCTTGCTATCCTCAGCTGCCTCTGGATTTTAACACATAACTTATCCTAATCAATGAGATCTGAGTTTTGACCATGAATCAGCCACGGAATCATTCTAACCTTACACTTCATATAGTCATATTCGCTCTAATTGCATATCAAGCTGTGTGTCCAGGTCATTTTTACCGTCAACTCGTCAACACCATTTTATTAGCTCACTAATCACTATACATTTTGAAATGACCTATCGACCTAAATATGATACTTACAAGATTGGGAGATTGAAATAATTTACCAGTCAAAGTCTATATAAATATATAAGGAGCTCCTAACACCTGCAAAGTTACGTTCCTCAACATTTCTGTTTTCTAACCTGAGAAAGAATAGTGCTAGCTAACTATGAGATTTGCCGTGTAATCAGAATCATGTGAGGGAAGCGTGAGATCGTACGACGAGGAATCGGTGGCCGAGGAGGCGTTCAAAGTGACACGTCGCATCATGATCGTAAAACCACCAGGGTACCAGAGTGCTTCGCCTCCAGTTTCACCTGCCGGTTCTAGTACTCCACCGGTGTCTCCGTTTTCGGGTAACGTCGATATTTCCTGGCTGATCTAATTCTAATTATGACTAAGATGTGTGTTAGTAGACCTTGAATTAGCTAGCGGATGCCCACCCAAGATTAACTGTTGTCTTGTGAGGATAGAATAGTCATTTTGACGCAGCCTCTGTCTTGAGAGGATGATATAGATGATATAACAAATAGTGTTAGGGAATGCACCAAATTAAAAGCGAGAGGATGGCCTTTTTTGTCTGCATTTTAGCCACTTGACTTGAAATTGACGTGTCCACTGCCCAGTGTCGTTATACACGTACATACGCATGCATTAATTAGTCAGAGTCAACTAGGATAACTTCATTTGTCTGAGGTGTAAATTATCCAAATGCCTTCAATATATAGGGTTAAACTGTATATATATGCCTCATCATTACATGGAGATACGTATGCTTGCTAGTGAATCCATGCCAGACGTAGCTTTTACAATGTCAATCACAACCTCGGTACGTATGGTTGGAACTTGGAAACCACATGCGTTTTCTGTTCCAAACACAAGTAGCACCGAATATATACTGCAGGAAGCTGGATGATCAGATATGTGTTAAACGTGCAAGGAGAATAGAAAAAGTATATGAATGTTGATGAATGTGTTTTTATGTTCATTTATTAGGAACAAAAGAGTCCTTCCGGTTTCGTAGAAGGTCGACCTCAGATGCGTACGAGAAGCCGAACCAGAACAGATCATCAAGCTCTTCTTCTCCTTTCGATGTCTGATAAATTACGTACCGAGAGTTCCTTTGTTTCATTTTCCTTGAGTATATGTATGAGTGCGAAAAATGCGCGTGGGATCAGTACTGGGGGTGTAATTAAGGGTAGAATCGTATGTATGATCTAAATGTGTACATAGAATCTCTTCTACGTTTCTCTCCGTTTTCTTTTTCTCTTTTTCTGTAAGTTTTGTGGCTTGAATAAGAACCCACGGCTACTTCCTGTTCATGTGGACCTTACTCTATTGTCAATGGTCTATATATAATAATGGGGAGCAAGAGAGGGTGGCTAGCTATGAGAGTGGCAGTGACAGTTTAAATAATCTGTCCTCAAGGATGGCCACTGATCCACTTAAAGATATAAATTACACTATAAATCTGGTCCTATAACTAGAATCGGTAGTATAAATGAAGGAAAGCAATGATTCTTAATTCAGCATGTATACTTCAATATCGGAGCTAACGCTCGAGTGGATTGGCCACAAACGATTGCATTGTCTTCATCTGGATCTGTGTACTAATCCTCTGCTTTCTTTGCAACAATCCTCTTTATAACTGTTCTTCTATAAACAACAACTACCAAAATCGTACAATTTATAATGTTAGTTAAAAATAACATATGTGTAACTTTTGTACCTTTCTTTCTAATTATGCTCTTATTTAAAGAGTGTTGAGGAGAGATAAGAGATGAAAATATATTGCCTGAGATAATAAGCGATAAATATTTAATGAATGTAAAAATTGAAAAATTAGTTTAAAATTTCGCAAGTTTGGGGCTGTGAAGTGTGAACCATAAGGCGAGAAACTTAGGACGGACGAACGTGTCCGCCTGAGTTGAATATATTCCACTGTACAGAAGTTAACCAAGTTCTTTTTCTTTTTTTATTAAATAAATATAACTATGGAGCAGTGATGTTGATAAGCGTCCCAACAACCCCGCGGATTCCACCTGCATGAACGGGCTTGCGGGCAACCGTACCAACAGGAAAACTGCTAAGCAGTCATTAACTTACAGACATTGAACTTCTACTTGTCTGGAAACATGACATCTGATCTTTCTTTGCACTCACAAAAGCACACTCTAATTCGCCCAAAAAAGAAACCTAAATCTATAGGTATATAAATCCATAAAGCAAATATCTGTTCCTGCACAAAAGAATGCATGCCTGGGTGGTTCGGTTTATGAAAATCTCAGAGCCATCACATAATCGGCAATCTTCGACTTATGAATGCTGAAGGCTCCTTTAGCAAATATCATCTACTCGAACACGTTTCTACTCCACACAAGTTGAGCTTGCTGCATTCCTGCTTGAACCCGAAAGCTTTTGCCCAGTGACCATACCTTTTTTAAGGCTGCTCAAGAAGACACATTATACACTGATTGACGAAAAAAATATAAATTCGAACATTACAATTGCCAATTGATTACGATATACATGCCTTCTAAAGATTCAATTATGTACCACTTCCAGATGCTCTATCCCTGGGTTTCAGTATCCGAAAGGAACATACTAGAGATTCATCAACGCTCAACAACGCACCAGCGTTATCAAACTCCCCGTAGTTTGGAGCAGAAAATATTGTGACTAAACTTCGTTTAGCGAAAAACTCGTATCCATCCTCCACCACCTACAAGATAAATTTGTCAATAGTAGAATGAGAGCCTAATCAACAGAAGATCCATATGCACGTCAGATAATGAATGTCAGTATAGAATTCAGCCTATAAGAAAGAAAATAGAAGATGATACTGGCGATTCTTAATATCCAGATTTCAACTATTAATCTACGCTATAAGTAACACGAGAGTTGATAAACAAATTCCACAATGGGTATCACTGAGATAAGCATAACTCTACAAAACATATCGGGCAGCTTTTCCAGTTATGAAGCGATTTTGGTAGACTTAAGAAATACTAGTTATTTCAGAACAGGTCAGTCGATGCACATATGGTAAGAACGTTAGCGTCGAGGCGAGGAGAGTGTTGAGCTTCGTTCATTAAAAGAGGAAAAGCAAAAAAGGAAAAACTGTCTTCAAGACAAGAACAAATATAAACTGGAGTTTCACTTGTTGAGTTCGCTCGTAAGAATAAATGAGGTGTACCTGATGACCTCTGCAAATAAGGTCAAGGTCATTCTTATCCAAAAAGTCTCTGAGTGCACCAGGCCCAAAAGTACACGACACCCCTCGGTCGCTTTCTCCCCAGCCCTCAATTTTGGGATTAGGATCAGACCAAAGCAGATCACAGAGGAGACCACTATCAGGAACTTCGATCGGCCTTTCAATATTCTTTATCTGATCCAAAGTTTGCAGTTCTGGAGAGAGACCACCGTGCATACAAAGTATTTTGTCATCAATGAGTGCAGCTACGGGCAAACAGTTAAAGCAGTCAGTAAATATCTTCCACAACCTAATATTGAACCTCCTTTTACATTCATCGTAGAACCCATATACCCGGTTTATCTTAGCTTCTTCATGGTTTCCTCTCAGAAGATGAATTTTGTCGGGATATCTTATTTTGTAGGCCAAAAGCAAACATATAGTCTCCAAGCTTTGCTTCCCTCTGTCAACGTAGTCCCCCAGAAACAGGTAGTTTGCAGCGGGAGGGTGGCCACCATATTCAAATAGCCTCAGCAAGTCTTGGTACTGTCCGTGTATATCACCTGCAAGAGAGTCCCTATTTTAGAATTCAGGAACAAGGGAAGAGGCTGAGATTGAGAAGGAAATTGAGATGCTTCCACTGCAGATTTTCCGCATCATATTGCAATTTCATTACCTAATCAAATCAATGAGCCATAAAATCGTACAAGATTCCTATTATTTAAGTGCTGGTGCTAAGTAAATATTTATGAAGAAATATACCAATTTTCAAAAAATGTTGATGAATCGAAAAGAAGACCCCGGCGACACATCATCCAAAGGGCTAGTGCTATAAATATTTCCCCATTTCTTTCTGGACTCTTCTTGTTATCTACCGGTAACCAAGGGGTTATTGTGTTAAATTGGTAAAATTCTACGAACCAAAAAGAATGATAACAATTCTAAAAGCCAATTTTCAATTTCTCAAATATCTCTTTCCCTCTCTGTTTTTTTCCATCAGGTTCTGAACATGAACCGCCATCCTCACCTGGTTAAAAGCAAAATTGATTTTTGTTCGCAATTAGAGAGCCAAATTTTGGTCTAGCAAAGCAATTGAATGCCCCAACTGGTCCATGGTGAAACAACATTAACACGGACCCGAGTCTTAAGATGGCGATACATCAAATCTGTTTTACGAAATTCTGAAACAGGGCTCAATTTTTTCAAACGTCTACTTGGCAGGCAAGAGGAAGGGAAACGAGTTGTTGGATTGGCCAGAATTAGAACAAGCGCGTGATTGATTACAGCACCAAGAATAGGATCTGCAATTATAGATAGAGGAGGAGGGATGAAGGAAGCTGACCACAGATGCGGATAGGAGCATGGAGCTTGAGGAGATTAGGCTGGGAGAGGAAGATTTGGCGGGCGTTGACGCAGATTTGACGGATCTCCGACTCAGAAAGCTGGACCTGTTTTGCATTTCTACCTGCGAGCAGCCTCCGAATAACGTCGTCGAGGACGCCCTTGTCCATCATTCCCTCCATGGTCATCACCATCATGTTGCCGTAGAAGGAAATCCCAACCCTAAAGTGTGCGGAGCGAAATGAGGCGTTTTGGGCGGACAAATATAGTAGCCAGAAGATAAATAAAGTAAAGCGGATCACAGAACAGAAACGGACAAGCACGTTGAATTGAAAGGGAAGGAAGGGATGCAGAGGGAGGGGGAGAAATCAATGCGTTGATATCAAGTTTTAGGGAAATTGAACAGTGGGGACTGGGGACGCGCCTCCACACCCGAGTAGGGTCTCAATTTTGTGAGACCCGGGACCACCGCCAAGTGTACTAAAATATAGCAGTGATTGAATCCTTCAAAGGCGGGTAGCGAAGAGGAGAGAGGCGCGTGCTAGCTGGAGACGCTCCACGTGGAAAGAGGTGGTTGGTACAAGTTGCCTGGGTCAAAACTGCTTGTGGTGCTGGGATTACGAAAGGGTTGGGTTGAAGGCACATTCTGCCTCTTGTCGTCGCTGCATTTTCACCTTTTAAAAAATAGCTGACAACAAGAATTTGGTGGTTATCTCAGTCCTAATTTTTTTTAAAATAGTGATAGGTATAAAATTATCTTTATTTTTACTTTTATATATGTTAAAATAAATTTTGTTGGAAATATAAAAATTCAAATCAATTAAAATTCAACCTTCTAAAATCAATCTAATGGTTTGAAGAGGAGATGAGTACATTCATATTAATCAAAGTGGTGAACAGGGAATGTATAAGTGGGTATTTAGAATAGCTTTTAAAAAATAATTTTTATAATTTATAAAATAAATATGTGAGAAAGGTTTGAAATCAATTTATGAGAAAAAATTCTAAAACCGCGATTTTGGCATAGAAGAATAAAATACTCGGATGGAGAGAAAATGATGATCCGTTGGGAGGGAATAGGAATAGGAATGGGGCGAGTTTAGGGAGGCGCGTCTTTGAAAAGGTCTCACTGTCGCTGCCGGCATCGCGAATCCCTTCCACCTATCCATTCCATCTCATTGCCCCACTTTTACTTTTATTATTCCGAAAATCTCGTTCACCTTCTCATGGAAAAAATAATTAAAAAGGTACCTTTCTATGTCAAAAAGATCCGTAATTATTTTATTAACATAGATAAATTTATCAATAACTTCCATTACACTATTATTATAATTACATACACTTATCAAGTTAAAACCGTTTTAGTTAATGGGATAGGATATTGTCACTACACACTATCACTTTATTACCGTTAGATCGGAATCTCATCCACCTTTATCATTTCTCTCTCCTATTAAGATTCTGATCTAACGGTGAAAAAGTGGTAGTAATTTGATAGTGCCATAAAATTGGTAGTGACAATATCCTATCCCTTAGTTAATATAGATAAACTTGTCAATAGTTAAACTATAACTTATCAATATAGTAACATGCACTTTTACGAGAGCTGGGTTGGTTAATATATATGATTTTGTCAATCGTCTCTTTATAACTTGTCAATATAATCACATACGCTTATCAACAAGAACTGCTTTAATTAACATATATAAATTTGTCAATAAATATTTTTTTCACTTATCAATACAATCACATACACTTATCAAGAAAGTAAACTCATATTTAAAATATATATCAATAAGGTCTCTGATGACTACTGTTTAGATAGAAAAATCTACAATAAGACTTTTTTTATATTTGTTTCTTATCCTTGGAACCTTGAATCAGATTTTTCCTTTATGATTACGATTATCTTGTTTAGGATATTAACGTATTAGTGTTTCTCGTGTGATGGGTGTATGTGTTGTCAGTGTCTTATCTGAGTCTCGGTTCTTGTCTTTCTTTGTCTGGGGTGGTGGTAAGAAACTGGTCAATGCCCTCACCATGTGCGGGTGCTGGTGGCTGCTTGATTCTGGTTGTTTTGTCTGCTCTCTATAATTTGTTTGCTTTTCTTCCTGTTTGTGTTACTCTCTTTCTTCGGAAAAGTAGTTCTTTCTTTTATTTACTCACTTTGATTGATCATTGGTTCTCATGATTCCGGTTGTTGCCCACGAGGAATGACCAGGGATTGAAGGATCCTTATAATGATGCAAATGACATTATCTTGGGTGGTGTCCATTGGGAAGGTTATTTTGTTTGGATTAATCCAGAGGTCTGCATGCCAACAACTCAAACCATTACTTAAATTGAAATAAGAAATACTCAGTTGATTTAAGTGTTTGTGTTTGGTGGTTAAAAAAATTATTTCAAATTTGAAGTATTTTTGTTTGTGCAAAAACTAATTTGCTTTTGTTTTCAGCCCAAACATAATTTTCCCATCTAACTTATTTTTTTCCTGCACCTTTAAGCATGCTAACATTATTCCAAACATGTTCACGTATAAAAATGAAATCTGTCTTCTTAAAACTAAGTCTAAATGTGCTTTATAATATATTACGTTTTTTACAGAATAAAATAGATCAAATATGATTTTTAATATTAGCACGTTATGTAGGTATGTCCATGAGGACATGACCCTATAAGATTACTAACTCAAATAATGAACAGGCTGCAAAATATCAGGCTCTGCTTATGAAATGCCCAAATAATTTAGGGTTGGGTGAGGGTGAGTTGGGCATATAGGGATTCCTTGCTCAAATGTATCATATATGAAAAAACTCCAATCAAGACTTTGACAAACAATATTTTAAACATCAAATATATTTTAAAATCTCACAACTTGGAATGTTAAAAAAGAATAAATATTAAATTCTAGTAGTCCATATAATTTCATAATTAAACCCATAGGTTTTAACACCATATCCTTACTTGAACAAGAAATAAATGGCATCAAATCATCCATAATGCATAAAAAACAAGAGCAACCAAAAAGGCTATAATGAAATAACTATGTGTGTGTAATGTACGGGCGCACACACATATCATATGTTTTTTTATACACATATATGATATTTTCTAAATAGAAGTACCTATATTCTGATGCATACTCTACTCGATGTCTAGCCCTACTTGATAATAGAATGCCCAATGTTCTTCCGGGCCACTATTTTTAGGGAAGGGTGGGCATTGCGGGCTACATGCACACTCCTAACGTTATATGTATAACTGGACTGCTTGTGAAATGAAGCCCAGATCCAAGGCTTTAAAAATCTCAAAAACCCTTAATTTTCTTCTTAACGTGAAGGGGCAAAGAGATTGATCCGGCCCACATCCGTCTTTAAAAATCGTAAAAAACCCTAAATTTTCTTCTTAGCGCGAAGGGCAGAGAGATTGATCCGGCCCAGATCCGGCTTTAAAACCCTAAGTTTGCTTCTTCTTCTCAGCGTGAAGGGCAGAGAGATATCGTAAGCTCGGCAACAATGGTTCGTTCTCCCGCTCTTTGGTTCTCTGAGTCCTCGCCTCTCTCCTGTACTTGCCCACCTTGACCATGTTTTTCTTTTTCTTATCTATGCACAGGGGATCGATCTCAAAGCTGGTGGGAAGAGCAAGAAGACCAAAAGAACGGCACCCAAGTCCAATGATATCTACCTCAAGCTTCTCGTCAAGGTTCATATATTACTTATACTTGTACTCTGTTATTTTCTCAAGGAAACCAATTAGTAAATCCCTGCCTTGTGTAAGAACTACGCTCACGATTCGATGCTTGTAATTGTTGTATTCTCTCGATGATGATAAATGTGATCCCAGCTCATTATGAGACCTTCAATATTTGAAGGTCTGGGAATAGATTTACCCACATTTATCTGAGCTTGAAGCACCTTTCTCTCCCGATAATTTTTTGTTTTCATTATTTATTTGTTTAAAAAGTAACAATTTTCTACCAACCATACTAGAAGCAGTTAGGTTCATTCATTTGCCTTTTTCACTCTATACTTGTACATCAATTATATATTTATATCGTAGTCAAATACTGGGAAGCCAATTACCCTTCCTGTAAGCTCTGTTTTCAGCATTGTAGTATTGAGTTTTTCTTCTTTCGATACCCATTTTATACTTGGCTACGAGATGAGGTTCCCAATGATGTCGTTTAAAATCCATGCTAATGCTGAAAACATATGATTAACAATTTTAATTTGTATCGCTGAGGGAGCCAGTACTTCATCTCATTATTATTTATTATGCTTCAATTCTCACTTTTCAAGTTTTTAAAAGATTTACTTATTATAGTGTCAGAAAGAATTGGTTCGAGTAAAATATTTTCTAGTACAGTAAAAAATCTTTCGATTCCTTGAAGTAGTCTGATTATTTCTTACATGGTCAGCTTTACCGCTTTCTAGTCCGGAGAACTGAAAGCAGTTTCAATGCTGTGATACTCAAGCGTCTTTTCATGAGCAAAGTCAACAAGGCTCCACTTTCTTTGTCAAGATTGATAAAGTTCATGAAGGGGAAGGTTTGTTCATCTATATCTGAATTTTTTTATTCTTTGAAATAGTAGTTTGACTATTTTGGTGTCCATTAATGTGCTTCTGAAATCTGTTTGTATAGGAAGATAAGATTGCAGTGTTGGTGGGCACTGTGACTGATGACATACGAGTTTATGAAGTTCCTCCTTTGAAAGTTGCTGCACTCCGGTTTACAGAGACAGCGCGTGCAAGGATAGAGAAGTCTGGTGGTGAGTGCTTGACCTTTGATCAGCTGGCTCTCAGGGCTCCTCTGGGACAGAACACGGTACGTATGTGTATATGGTGGATTGCTTATTTGGAATTGCTGAGAAAACCAGCTTTTGAACGGTCAACGTCTTATTTTAAATCCTTTGAAATAGGTCCTTCTTAGAGGCCCCAAGAATTCTCGTGAGGCAGTGAAGCATTTTGGTCCTGCCCCTGGTGTGCCACACAGCCACACCAAGCCTTATGTGCGAGCAAAGGGAAGGAAGTTTGAGCGTGCTAGAGGAAGGAGGAACAGCAAAGGATTCAGGGTTTAAGTTCAAGTTCGTTATACTAGCCCCATTTCATCGAGAATTAAAAAATTTTGCTAGAGCTGAAGACAATTCTTTGTATTTCCTGTTTGGATATACTTTTATGTCGTGGCATTTCGTTTTCTTTTTTCCCATTTCAATAGTTGTTTTTGTTTTGTTTGAGAAGCTTGCCTCTTTACTCACCTTTATTCAATATTAATGAGATCATATTTTTATGAGATGATAATTTCAAATCTGCTAGGAACTGCTCTGGTGTTTTTGGGTGATAATAACGAGTGTTTTTCTTTTTTGGGGAAAGGGAGTATTCATTTATGCCCAGTGTTGTTAAAACGTAGAGTCTATGTAGAAACGGTAAGGGTGAGTAAAAACGTAAAATTGGTTAAAAAAAATAAAATCTAACATATCTAAAACCAAAACACATCAATACATTAAAGTTATCACAAATTTAAATCCAAACACTCAAGGAAATAATTAAGTTCATAATTTAGTATGATTTTTCATAATTAAATTAGTATTATCATTTTCTTGGAAACCGTAGTTATGCCCCAAAAATATTTCAAACTTTTCAATTTAGTCCTTCTCTTAGAACTTTGAATTCTTACATTTTAGTCCCTTGGTCAAAATGCACTTTTTGACCAAGGGATTAAATTAGGTCGTCATCTTCATCTTCATTTAAGAGACCTGAGATAGTTTCGAACATCACAAAGCCGCGAGGTGAGGGGCGAGAGAGGGCAAGCTTCGACCTTTGATTCTTCCTTCCTCCACATTCTTCTACAGATGATGAATATGAACTGCAGCAGTGTTGACGTCGAGCCCCAGCGATCAAAGAAGAAGAGGAAAGGAAAGTCGAGGCAGAGCAATGAAGCACCAGCGACCAGCTACGATGGATGAAGAAGGGTTTCCGATCAGCCAAGATCTTCCAAAGTCAAGGCATAGGGTTTTTAACTTGGGGCAGGAAAAGGAGATTCATATACCCTTTTTTTAAAAAAAATTGGAACGATTAACTCATGCGTTTCTACTGTCTCTATCGAGTTGGAACGACGTCTCTACCGTTTCAGAGCAAAATCCGTCTCAACCTTTGTTCTGACTCGTTTTTAAGCGAAAAACGTAAAAACGTACGTTTCAACATTTTGAAATGACGTTTTAACAACACTGTTCATACTAGAATTAGAACATTGTACAACATGTGTACATCTAGTTATAAAACTAGAGTGAACTACAAACAGACAAAGCAGCAAATAACAGGGAGGTGGCTTCTTTCCGTTGCCAACTTTTTATCCGCTACCCATCGTTTTTCTTGACATGTTTCCATGTAATATTAAAGGGGAAGGTGTAAAAATATACATGTGCTTTGTCTTTAGAAGCGTCTAATACCAAATATTTTTTGTAGATGTAAAACTGCACATGCGACTATAAAATATGTGCGAAAGTCACATGGCTGTTAAATGCAAAATGTTGACCGTTAGTTTGACCTAAAATTGTTGACATAGAAGCTGACGTCAGCACTATAACCTGAGCAAATATGAATAAGAAAGGATGAAAAAGCCCAAGTGCCCTCACAAAAAAGACCTTCCACCTTCAGCCAATGGTTGATAGTCGTCCCCCACCTCATTCGACTCCCAACATCGCCGGAAATGTAAGCCATCAGAACCAGATACGACAACAAGAAAAAAAGAAGAAGAGAGGATAGAAACAAGAATTAGAACCATAACATCCGAGCAATCCAAAAGACAGAGGTTGATGAACAAGGTACTTTCATGAACCTATATATACGCTTAACTTTAATAAATTCATTAACATGTGTGAATTACCCAAACTGGATCACGGTCCATATAAATTTAAATTCCCTCAATTATCATTCAAATAAGGAGTAAGATAAGAGATGGAAGTAACAGAGTAGCACTCATGTAGAAGGACATCAAATTAACTATTGAGGATTCCTCTGTCTCAGACATAAACATAACATATATTTAGTAGTTTCTCTTTTTCTTTCATTGGTTATTTTCTTACCTGAGGAAAAATTCAAGCTTTTTATCTCCAGTACTTAATGGGTGTGATTGTGTGAATAAATTTTCAATAGAAAAATCAATCATATTTATAACTTTGTTGCTTCTACTTGTTCTTGCCCTGTTGGGAACATCAAATCAAGGAGTTTTCTTGACAGAAGCAAAATTGCAAAAGTTTATCTGCAAAACTAGCCACTAACAAGGAAAAAATAGAACAAAGATTCAAAAATCGTAGATTGAAGATCTAAGTTTGCACCATTTTCGGGTAAGAAATAAGAAGTCATCATTGTTGTAGTGAGGAAAAGGGAGGGAGATGAGGACGATGGCACCAGTACTTCTCAGATTTGAAGTTGCCGCTCTTGTTTCTAAGTGTGTAAATTATGCTTTCTCCCTCCTGCTCTCAGATCCAACTCAACGGAGAAGAAGATGAAGGAGATTAGGGAGCGAGGGAGGAAGAGACCTCCTACTTTCATATATGAAGTCGCGCAAAGAAGAAGAAGATGGAGATAAAGAGGGATGGAGCGATAGATGAAGAAGAAGGGATGGGGTCGACAGTCTTTGGGGAGAGGAGGTTGGGTTGATGGAGCTGAGGGAGGTGGAGGTAAGTGGCTTAATGGATCTGGTTTTGGTGTCGGCGAGGTGGTTTGAGTTGGGGAGGTGCTTCAATGGTGGTGGGTCTCCAAGCAAGATGGAACTGTGACTTTTGCTAACCAGCTCAGCTTCCATCTCAACAATCTTGTGTCAGACTAATGGTCAACATTTTACATTTAAAAGCCACGTGACTTTTGCATCTATTTTATAAGCACATGTACATTTCTGCACATAAAAAAATACTTGATGTTGGGCGTTCTAAGGGCAAAACACATGTACATTTTTATACCTTTATCTTAATATAAATATCCCCCCCTTTTTTTTTTTATTGCTACAAACTGAACTTCATGAACACAACAAGGTAAAGCTGAAAATCGAGAGGAATGCTTTCACGTCGCATTTACAATCACATCAAGCAATATCAAATTATTTAAAACTTTATAATATAATATAGGGGTTTAAACTTACCATGTTGCGTGAGAAGAAGATTCTACACATATGAAATGGTGGGATCTACATATATATATAATGCTAATTATATATATATGGGTCTCACCATTTCATGTGTGTGTGACATGAGAATACACTTCTCCTACAACATGAGAAGTGTTTTTTCCTATAATATATATAATTAATTATAGTTATATACTATCTCATGTTCTAAATATAAGAGTCACTTAAATAATTTTGGTAAATTTAGGAAGCAAAATAAATTAATTACAACAAATGGAGAATGATTTCTTTAAAATACTCGTGCGTAGCATTAGGTTATATATCAACTTATAAAATAGGTAAACTAGTTTAAGCAAAAATGATAAATGAGAGATAAAATTATTTATAAAAAATAAATTGATTAAGTTAATTATTTATGAAAAATGTGGGTTGCTTAATAAAACCTAAGTTAACTTAGTCTTCTAAATTTATAGTAGTTTCCTCAAATTATCCTTATTAAATGGACACAGTAAAAAGATTTCCATTAAAAGATGGTTCTAATGCAAATAGTGATGAATACAATATTTTAGAAAAATTAACATATAATTTCTAAAAATAATTAATTTCATTAATCTCTATAAATGAGATATCTAACTCCTATATTGAAAGTCATTGCCCCTGATCTTATAAGAATTAGATTGGGTTGAATTTGATCATAAATTTAAGACCTTGAGTCATTTTATCTCTTATATTTGTTATTTTTTTCTAAACTAATTTACTAACTTATAAGTTGATATATAATTTAGTGCTATATAGGGCTATTTTTTAAAAAATCATGCTACATTTGTTATAATTAATTAATTAATTTGGCTTCCTAAATCTACCAAATTTAGTTAAGTGACTCTTTTAGCTCATTTGGTTCAATTCTATGGGAGATGATTACTTGTAAACCTAATGCAATAGATTGATAATTACATCGTTTGTTTGGCTTATGTAATGTAAAAAGGATTACATTTTGTAATTCCTATTGCATCATTTGATGTAATCATCATGAGTTTGTTAGGACTAATGAATAAGGATGTAAACATCCCGTAATGAAGTGAAAAAGACATTATTACTATTATAATATTTTAAATTGGCCCAAGTGCTCACCCATGAATGCTGTTAGATATTAAATATTTACCACAATTAATATACTAAAAAATTAATTAATAATATAAAAATTTAAAAAATATTCCCTCATTAAAAAAATTATATTCCACTGATAAAAGTATTAAAATGTCATTCTCACGGTTAAATATGAAAAACTACCATGAACTCAATCTATACATTACATAATACTTTCACCATTAAATATTAAAAATTACTATAAATCCAATATGTGCACTACACAAATTGAAAAAATTACCATAAACGTAAAATGCACATTATACATATCTTTGTAACCCTTAGTCAAGGGTAATTTTGTCTTTTACTATGTTATTGTCATATATTCTTATGTTCGATGTACTACAACTATACATTTTTATGCATATGCATCATCTTTCCTTCATAACGAAGTAAACAAATTCATTTAATCATCATTACATTACATTACATTCTATTATATTACCTCTGATAAAATATAACTATAATTAGTTATTTATATTTACATTGTAAATTTTTAATTAATTTGATATTGCTTGATGTGATCGTAAATGCAATGTGAAAGCATACCTATCAATTCCAGCTTTAACTTTTGTTGCTCGTGAAGTTCAGTTTTTGGCAACAAGAAAAATAAGGCGGGGAACATTGATAGTACATGGGAAATGATGTCGTATATGAAAAAAGGATGGGAAGCAGACGAAATTGGCTGGCAAGGAATGTTAATAGTATATGTACAGCTGTCAGTTACAATACAGTTGTTAACATCTCGCATAACGTGACTTAGCTTATATTGCACTTCTCCTATAAAGTGCAAATCAAATCTGATTAATTCAATGAAATTGATTTACAATCTTTCTCAGTTTACAATTCTTCTCTTCCGCTTTAGTCTCTTGTCCGTTCCCTGACATGGTATCAGAGCGGGCAACGCTCTCTCGGTTCAGTTCAACAATTTCATCTCGCTAAGTACCTTTATCATGACTTCCTGCTCAGATGCTTCGTTTCCGGTGGCTACTCCTCCTGCGGTCTCTTCTGGCTTCTCCAACAAAAATATCACCGTACGGTTGGATGAAAATAACTTCCTCTCCTGGAAGCAACAGGTATTCTTTATGGTTAAACAGCACCGTATGCAACAATATCTGGATGGTGTTGTTCCGTCACGACAAATCGCTGATCCTAATGGTACGCTAGTGCCAAATCCTGCTTATGAGGCATTTCTTTGTTAATGATTACGCCCGGCTTCTTGGCTTCTCGCTATGGTTTCTCCCAACATCTTGCTCGAACTCGTCGGCGCGAGACATCTGCTCAAATCGCGAAGCTTTGTCGTCTCTTCTCTGACAAGTCACATTCTAAAATTCTCCATTATCGCAATTTACTAACATCGCAACGCAAAGGTGAACTCTCGATGCGAGATTATCTGGCGAAAATGAAGTCTATATGTGATCACTTGGCTATCTTAGGCGAATCAGTTACAGAGTCTCATCAGATCTCTCACATTCTCAACGGCTTGACTGCTGAATTCGAACCAAGCATTGCGGTGATCAATACTGGCTTAAGCAATGGCGTGCGCTATGATTTAACCACGGTAACCACAATGCTATTAGACTCTGAGGCTCGACAACAGGCGTTCCTTCAACAAACTCCTGCTCATGCTAATGTTGTATCTGCCTCTGATTCTGAGTTTCCAGACGATTCCGAGTATGCCTTTCAGGTACAAGCTCCCTTCAATCCTGCTTTCTCCGGTCGTGGTGGTCGTTCTACCTTTTCCTGTGGTCGTGGACGTGGACGTCCTTACTATTTTCCAAATCATGGTCGTACTCCTTATCAAATCTGCCATAAAATTGGTCATATTGCCGAGCACTGCTTCTATCGGTATGAGCCATCTTCTCCTGCTCCCACTCCGGTGACTCATAGTGGTTACTCTTATGGTGCTCCCACTGCTGCTCCTCAAATGGCTCACAATGCATACACTGCTACGTATGGTGCTTCTAATGGTCCTGTACCTGTTCAAGTCTCTGCTGGTGTGTCTGGTCCTTCATATGCCTTTGTACCACCTCCTGGCTCCTATGCCATGCCAGTTACTTATGGTGGTTATTCCTATGTTATGCCTCCTGCTTACCCTGCTATCAACCCTGGGACCACTACTTACAATCTTATGGTGTGTTATGCCGCCACTGCTACTTCTGGTGCAACTTCCAGTGAGAGTTCATCCCTGAGTACTTCTACCAAGTCAGTTCCACCGGTGCCTAGCTCCTTAGCAATGCCTTCTGACTCAGCTCAGGCATTTATGGTCGCATCCCCAGCTGTTGTCTCTGATTCAGGTTGGTATTTGGACTCTGGTGCCACTCAGCACATTGCCAATACATCTGCAGCTGTTCAACGCTCCACTCCGTACCTTAGTGATGGTTCAGTTCGTGTAGGTAATGGTGCTCCTCTTTCTATTGTCTCCACTGTCACACATGCATTTTTACCTAGTTTGCATCTTCAAAAAGTCCTCTGTGTTCCTAGCATGACCAAGAACCTTGTCTCAATCTCTAAGTTTACTAAGGAAAATTCGGTTTTTTGAATTTTTTCCTACTCATCCGAGGTCAAGGATCTGCGCACACAACGCATCATGATGCGTGGCAATGAAGTCAATGGCATGTACCAGTTACTCACAGTGAAGTCCTTCCCTCAGTCACGGCTCAGTTCTGATCTGGTTCCTGACTCTACTCCTGTAGAAGTTTTTGCTTCCTCAATTTCTCAGACTACGGTTGATATGTGGCACTGTCGACTTGGCCACCCTGCCTTGGATGTTGTTAAATCCATCTTAAAACATAACCAATTGCCTGCTGTGGTTGTTTCCTCTTTTACTACTTGTAATGCTTGTTGTCTTGGGAAGATTCACAAACTTCCTTTTTCCAGTTCCACTACTGAATATACTTCACCATTGCAATTAATAGTCTCAGATCTGTGGGGCCCTGCGCCTGTTCACTCAAATGGTTATGCTTATTATATCTCCTTTGTTGATGCTCATACACGTTTTATGTGGATTTACTTCTTAAAGCACAAGTCAGATGCCTTGTCAGCTTTTACAATGTTTAAAAATACTGTAGAACTGCAGTTTTCTTCTAAAATTCAGCAATTTCAGAGTGATGGAGGTGGAGAATTTCAGGCCTTCAAATCACTATTAACTGCTTCTGGCATTCACCATCGGGTCTCTTGTCCTCACACTTTAGAGCAAAATGGCTTGGTGGAACGCAAGCATAGGCAAATCGTTGAAACTGGCCTTGCTTTGATGGCACATGCTTCTTTACCACAATTTTTTTGGTCTGATGCATTTGCAACGACTGTGTTCCTTATTAACAGATTACCCACCCAGGATCTTGGTGGTGTTGTCCCTTATGAAAAGTTGCACGGGTCCCCTCTAGACTACTCCATTCTTAGGGTGTTTGGTTGTCTGTGCTATCCATATTTACGGGACTACAATCGTCACAAGCTTCAACATAGGTCCACACCGTGCATCTTCCTTGGCTATAGCTCTAATCATCGTGGCTACAAGTGCTTTGAGGTACATGTTAACTCTTAGAAATTGACAATATTCCAGCACATTTTCTCTCTCCTTTTACCGATTTTTGGTTCAAAATGTGCATAGAAATGAAGTCATAGAGGAAAATGTGCATATCAAAGTACAAGGCAAAAATCAAAGAAATTCTTGTTATTGTAGAGTTTATGATTCAATTGAGAATTGATAATTGCTTCCTCTTTTGTAGGAAGATGGAGAAAAGTTTTGAAGCTCTATAAGAACCAAGAAACAAGGAAAGAAATAAAGGAGGTGAAGCAGTGCAAAGTTAGAAGAACTGTCCGTGCAAACCGGTGGAAAGTCACAACCGGCCGCCCCGTACTTTCCGTGGAAAGTCACAACCGGCCGCGACCAGTACTTTCCGTGGAAAGTCGCAGGCCGGCCGTAACCCGTCGTAAAAAATGCTTGAAAGTACAGTACGCGTTTTTACATTTCGAAACGGAAAAACCCTATTTAACCTAAAGGGAAGGGCCGAAAAACACACTCTTGACCTAAGGAAACAAGTGGGCACACAAGGGAAGAGCTTGGGAGAGAGATTTGGACAATCTTGGAGGCTTGGGTGCTCAACCTAAGAGAGATTTTGGGGATTTCACCTTGGTTCTTCCTCTTTTCTTCTCTTTTCTTCCTAGTTTCTTCATGTATTCGCTTTGCTTAGACTCTCTTTGTATTTGAATATGAGTAGCTAAACTTTTCATTCTAGGGTTCTTCTTACCCTTTGTATGGATTAAAACTTGAATATTCCTCTCTTTTGGTAGATAAATATACACATGTGTTGATTTCAACCTTGGCTTAATGCTTCTAAGTGATTGGCCTCCATTTAGATGATTTATTCACATAGGTTTTGACTCGAGAGAGCTAATCTAGGTGTAGAACTTGATTGAAATCATGCTTGTCTTGAAGTTTACTTGATAAATGGATGGTTTGTTGGTAGAATAGAGATATATTTACTAACCTTGCATTGTCACATTAGGGTTGTTGCTTAAAGATTGATTCTCATTAATTGTAGCAAGAGATTGTGCATTTTAATGAGAAGAGAAACTTGATTTTGACTTGAGAGAGCGGGTCAAGTATTTGTGAACCTTAGACTAACACATGTATGTATTGAAATGCCACTTTAGAGAGGTATTTGACCAAGTTTTATGAAATGCAAAAGGGGAAGAAGAATCCTAGGCTCTTTTATCCTTGAAGTCAAAAGTCATTTGCCTTTATCAATTCTAAGTTTTAGAAATAGTCTTTAAAAATTCTCTTTCCAAATCAAAACTTTGTTCTAGCTCAACTTGATGAAATTCACTAAGCCTCTTGCTTGACCAATTTGTTAAACAAATCCTCGTGGGAACGATACTTTACTTTTCACTTTATTACTTGCGAAACTCGTACACTTGCGAGGCGAACAGTACACACTGGTCGGGTGTATGTGTCACGCCATGTCATCTTTGATGAACTTCAGTTTCCCCACAAATCCTCTTCTATTTTACCAACCTCTATTCCACCTGCTTCTCTACCTACCTTTATTTCTCCCATTGCCACGTCTGCTATACCCTCAGCCTCCCTCCCTCCTCCTCCTGCTCCTACTCCTCCATCAGCTCCTACTCCTCCATCCGCTCCTACTCCTCCATCTGCTCCCCCCTCTGCTTCCTCCTTACTTTCCCCTTCTCCACCAGTCACCAACACCCATTCCATGCTCACTCGTGCAAAAAATGGTGTTCATAAGCCAAAGTCCTATGCATTTCTTACCACCACACCTGAGTATACTCCAACCACTATTGCTGAAGCCTTCACTGATCCTCATTGGACTCAAGTCGCCACAGATGAGTTTCATGCTTTGATTAAATTTGGCACTTGGGAGTTGGGTCCTTTACCAGCTGGCCGACGTACCATTGGTTGTAAATGGCTATTTAAAAAAAAAATTAATGCCAATGGCTCTATCATTCGATACAAGGGGTCATGCTGTTGCTAAAGGATACTCTCGAAATTGGTCTTGATTATATTGACACTTTCGATCCGGTAGTTAAGCCTCCCACTGCCGCACACTCCTTACCTTAGGCATCACTCACAACCGGAAACCGCATCGTTGATTTCAACAATGCCTTTCTCAATGGCCATATTGAAGAGGAAGTCTATATGGATCGGCACCTCTCCGGGCTTTGTACAAGCCTCCCTAATGGTCTTTCACCGGGTTTGCCGACTTAAAAAGGCTATCTATGGATTGAAACAAGCCCCTCGTGCTTGGTTTCAAACCTTGTGTCACAGCCTGCATAGCCTTCAGTTTACTCAGTCCAAGGCTGACCCATGTTTGTTTCTTCACCACACTGCCACTACTGTGACTTACTTGATTGTTGATGTTGATGATTTATTGATCTCTGGTAGTGATGAGCAGCAAGTTCAAACTCTTATTCAAGCCATGAGCGCTTTATTCTCCCTAAAAGATTTGGGTGATGTGTCCTACTTCCTTGGTATTGAATTTACTCGGACTCCTACTGGTCTTCTTCTATCTCAGAAGAAATATATTCATGAATTACTCAAAAAAACTGATCAAGCATCGCCAAAACCTTTGCAACTCCTATGGATTCCAAGATAGTCCTCGTCACAGAGACGAAGGGTGGAAAACCAATGAGTGATCCCACACTTTATCGCAGTGTTGTTGGTGCACTTCAATATGTCTGTATCACTCACCCAGACATTCAATTCTTTGTCAACACTTTCATTCATTTTATGCATCAACCGCTACAACTCCACTGGGAGTGTGTTCAACGCCTTCTAGGCTATTTGAATCGCACCAGCCATTATAGTCTGAACATTAGACCTTGTGCTCAATTCAGTCTTCGGGTCTTCTCTGATGCAGACCTTGGCAATGATCCTGATGACAAGTGCTCGGTTAGCGGCTTCTGTGCCTATCTGGGTTGCAATCCTATTGCTTGGTCATCCAGAAAACAACAGGTCGTCTCTCGCCACTCCACTGAAGCAGAATACCGAAGTGTGGCCGATCTTTGTTCGGAAGTTCTCCGTCGCTTGCCCTCTTGAAGGAGATGTCAATTCCTCTCATTGGCACTCCTACCATCTCGGTGTGATAACTCCAAAGATCAAGCTTGTTTCCCTTCTTTGCGAATCCTCTTTTACGTGCCAAAACCAAGCATGTAGAGCTTGATCTGTACTTCATTCGAGAAAAGGTCACTGATGGTGTCGTTCAGGTCAAATATGTCCCAGCTGAAGATCAAGTTGCTGATGTTCTAACTAAACCATTAGCAAACACCCTTTTTATGTATTTTCGTGACAAGTTAAATGTGGTAGATTCTATTGTTCACAGTATGATTGAGTGAGTGGGTCCGAGTGTTTTACTCAGTGCGTGTCTTGGTTAATTCTTTTAAATTCTTCAGCAGGGAGGATGTTAATAGTATATGTACAATCGTTACAATACAATACATTTGTTAACATCTCGCATAACGTGACTCGGCCTATATTGCACTTCTCCTATAAAGTGCAAATCAGATCTGATTAATTCAATGAAATTGATTTACAATCTTTCTTAGTTTACAATTCTTCTCTTCCGCTTTACTCTCTTGTCCGTTCCACGACAAGGAATGCTTGTCTCATCTCAGATTAGATTTTTGATGATCCAGATGTAATTTTTAAATGAAAAAAATATTAATTAAAAGATTCTCTTTATTTTAAATTCTCTACCCATCAAAATAATTTTTTTAAAAAATAAATTTAGACAATTCAAGTAAATAATAGGAGCGCTCTTCCTAACCAAAGATAGGCACGTAAAAGCGTTCCTGGTAGTGGTAGTACTCAAGTTACATTAGGATCCCAAACACGCTGGTGGAGAGAGAATCCTCAGCTTTGGATTGTATGGTATGAGTAACAAGCGATGGATTCCTATTTGTGGCAGCTCTTAAGCTGTGAAATCCTCGTTTTGCTTCATGCGTCCCACAAATTCCTATTTGCTTTTCGTGATTGAAGTCTTTATAAACAATTTTTCAATCGAAATTTATGATATACGAAATAAGTATATGAGATAAGTTTTATCTCAATTTATGTAAGTAAGCATTTTTTGGGACCTCTAAAAGTGATCCAAACAAGCTTAAATTACCCATAATTCATTAATTCCTGAGGCTTTGATGCTTTTGGAATGAAGCGGAAATGATTTGATTGTTGGTTCTTAAATTGAACGCCCTTTTTATTTATTTTGAGGACTCCCAAGAGAAAGGCACATAACAATGACTTGTTGTATGAAGAAGTAAAAAAATTGAGAGGATCTAACTCCACAACTTGAAGGCAAGAAATTAGTGTAATAGTATGTGCATTTTTATTGACATAATGGTTTTAACCCATAGCATGTGGAAAGAAATACGCGTATGCAAATGTTGAATGAAAAAATCACACAAGAGGCTTGTTTTGAAGGTGTGTGTAGAATTGTATAATGTAATGACGAGTAGGTAGGGCAAAGAGTCAGTAACGTACACATCAAAAAAAATGATGAAGAGAATAATTAAAAAGAAAAAAGAGACTAAAGAAGAAGCATCTAGGGATTAATTAGCCAGGCAGCCTCCTAACCAAGAATAAATGAAACAGGAGTTCAGTGAGAGGAGATCTTTTTGGAATTAAGGGCAGGGAGGTACATGGGGCCGGAATTGTAAGGAATCCTAGTGTCCCTAATCCAGGAATCTGTCTTGAAGTACCTGAGGGGCGTGAAATCCAGAGAATGCTGAGCCGTCAGATTCTTGATCCCATTCCACTTGGCGCGATTACTCATGTCGGCACCTGGCCCTGTGTTGTTGAACTCACCGTACCAGCATGTCTTGTAGGATGTGGCGTTAGCGTCCCACTTGAGAAATCCCTCTGGCTGAATCAAGTCGTCTATGAAGGTTTCCATTATGATGGTCCTAGAGAAGTTCTTCCATGGACGCGCCAGGTAAGCCTTGTTCTTGAACCTCACTTTGTAGTACTTTGGGTCCGACACTATAGACCCTCCCTGGATCACTAGCGCCGACGGCTGGTGCCTCTCCTTCCTGCCCTGCGCCGTCACTATGCACTGCTGGTTCTCGTTCGGCTTCCTCACCACGAATGTGCAGTTCTGCATGACGACGGCGGCATCACCGAAGATGAAGTCTATGGTGCCGGTGATGACGCAGTCCCTGTAGAACTGACGCATGGTGTGCACGTAAAGCGTGTCCTGATACCCATCCATTTGGCATTTGTAGAATATGGAGAAGTCGGACTGAACCCTGAGCGCCACGGCCTGATGTCCGTCGGGACCGGCTGAGTTCTCGAACCCCATGTTGATGGCGATGAAGTTGTCCCCTTCTACGGCCACCGTCGCGGTCTTGTAGGTGCCGACACCATCGGCGAAGTTCTTTTTGCCGGTGATGCGGGTCTTGTTGCCGCCATCCCCCACGAACACAACGTACGTCATGTGCTTCTCCACCTCCACCTGCTCTTTGTACTCTCCTTCCTTGATGTAGATCACAAACGGCTTCTTGTTCTTCTTGGGCACGTGCTTCAGCGCGTCTTTGATTTTCTTGTATTTCCCACTCCCGTCCTTGGCCACCACCACATCAGGCTTCAGTTTGCCCTTATGCTCGCTCGTCGTCATCAGTCTCCGAGCGGCAGGATTCTCGTCCACCCACGAAGGCAGATCAAAGTCGCCACCATCGGGTCTGGCCGCGGCTCCACCCTTGTTCCCAGCTGCCTCGCTGCCTTCGTCCTCTTGATCATTAAGGAGACGCCTTCCTTGTTTTGTGATGTGCAAGCTGGATAAAGCCTCGGCCATGTCGTTGACGATGGCGAGGCCGTTGCTGCTCATGTGCATGGCGGATGTGAGGGCCTGCTTCATCTTGAGACCGGCGTCACTTTTGACTTCCTCGAAGCCTTCGATGCAGGTTTCCTGGTAGGTGATGGCGCCGCTGAGCCAGACCTTGAGGTTCATGAGAATCTTGTCGAGGCTATAGAAATCGAAGGTCTGGAAGGTGGCGAGTGATTTCCTGAACTCGCCGATGGAAAGATCCATGAGGTGCTTGCAGGTTTGGAGGGCCTCCTTGGATCGTGGATCCTTCTCGGCCTCGTGCAAGAGATTGGATTCATGAATACCCTTCTCGATCTTTTTGATGGTGATGTTGAAGGCGCTCATGATGAGTTGTTTTGGGTCGGTGCTGTTGCCGCCCTCCGCCACCAGGCTCTCCTCGCATTCTTTCTTGTAGTCCGTGGGCGCGCACAAGTTCTGCACTGCTTTCACCTTGTTAGACACTACCTTGTCGGAGCTCCTGTCATCCTCGTTCAACTCCGATTTACTCCATGTCACGCCAACTGTCACGGCCACCACCAGTGCCACCAGCAACACCGAAGAGACGCCAATGATGGCTAATCTCCTTCTGTTCAGTCCGTCCCCCGACATCTTGGATATATTACGCCGCTCCTCCCAGCAGGTTTGAAGGCCACCACCTCCCTACAATCATATCACATCATAATAAATAATCAATTACTAATCATTAATCTGCAATATAATATAATATAATGGATATTAATTCACATTCTCGTTGATCTGTATGTAATGTAATTGTGCGTACTATCTAGCCGGGGAAAAATGAGAAAAGGAGCCGCCCAAGCTGTGAAGGCGGTGGTACGTAATCGTATGAGAAAACCCTATGAAGCGCAAGTACGATGTTGAGGTTTCCCCAGAGATGCAACAACAAGGACATATTTATATATACCAGACCAGGGTTGAAATTAAATTTGAGTATTGGATATGCGAAAATGTTGGGCAACGGAAGAAAATTGAAGGCACAGAATAGTTGTAATCCTAAATTAGATGAATTCCAATTACACACACGGGAGCCACACATAATATGACACAGACGACAGGAAAGGGAAGGCGAGGCTAGGGGAGACCTTCTTTGACGTCTCCATTTTACTACCTGCATTGCCACCACTTGGCCACTTCAGGTGATAATTAGCTTCTTGCTTTTACTTTTTAATTAATAACCATAGTATTTTATAACGTGGGTGGCATTTATTTATTTATAATTACTCAACGAAAGAAATAAAACTCGTTTTTTTCGTACAAAGGATTCCATTATATTCGTCTTTCTTATTGCACGCATGAGTTTGAGAATGACAGGAAAAGAAAGGTTTTATGTTGCTTATTAAGTAGGAGCGTATAATTTTCAATGGGGTCAGAGGATATGAATATAAAGCATATCGTAAGTATATGGAAGACAGACCCTAATAACATGAGTTTTTCTTCGCTTAAAGAGGCTGATATGATATTTATAGATTGGAGTCGGGGTCAAGGAATGCCATATTGTAATTAGACTATGACTTTCTTCATGGCTAAAATATTGTTTAGAAAATCCATATATATAAATAATTGAAGGAGAGCGAGACAAGGTGTATGTGATAAAGAGAGGAGCTAGCTACAATCAGCATGCAAAAGCATAAAGTGAAATTCGAAACCCGCGCGAAAAGGTTGGCAATACCAGAGATGCTTAATTGCTTCACATCAACGATTGTAGATGTAGGGTACTCCATTCCAGGACGTTGGTGCATATTCCCAGCATTGGCGCAGTGATATTATATCAAGAGACGGGCATAAATATTTAACTATAGGAGTCCTCTTACTCATGTCTATACCCTTCTGAACATCCTCATCGAGAAAAAAAATATAGCCCGTCATTTTAATTATACGTTGCATTTTATTATTAAAATATCGATCTCCGGCTCTACGTTCAACTTTTTCCAATAAAAAAATACATTATATATATTAGAAACAAAACAATAACACCGAATCACAAAATCCCAATAAATATTCATCCTATATCTTATTTTTACCGACACCAAATTTCAGGCCACTCAAAAATAATATCAAATGAGGGCCTTTAGTTATCAAGAATCAAAGCACTACGGAGAATAACATCATCAACCTCCAATATAGTGTTGTAACTGTTGGACATGCTAGCTATATACTAATATTAACGTCCATGCATGCGCTGTCAATAATACTTAATTGGTCAAACCAGCCGTGAACCTTATCCCCGTGGAGGGCAACCACGTACCACCGTCAATGAAGCGGTCAACGGTGAAGTAGTTGGCGGTGGCGGCATCTTTAATAATGTGATAACCGGGCCACCTGACCCTTCGAGCCAGGGACGAACCGGGTCCATAGTTCTTATACTCGCCGTACCACAAGGTGTTCAATGCAAAGTTGCCGGCCCACTCCAGCCAGCCTCGAGGCTGCACAAGGCCACTCATGTACGTGTTCATGTACACCGTTCTGGAGAACTGCTTCCACGGCCTGCCCAAATAGGTGGGTTGAGTGGCCAGAATAAAGCTGTCCTGGATTATAAACCCGGTGCTCTGGTGTGGGCTTTTCCTGCCCTGCGCCGTTATGGTGACCTTCTGCAATGGCAGCGGCACTCTTGTGTATAACTTGCAGTTTTGCAGCACGGCGGCTCCGTTCCCGAATATGAAGTCTATGGTGCCGTAGATTTCGCATTCACGGTAGAATTGTCTGAGTGAGTGGGCATATAGTGTGTCCTGGTGACCTTCTATGCTACACCTGAAGAACGCTGATTGGTCTGAATCCACCCTCAGAGCCACCGCCTGATGATTCTCTGGTCCTGCTGTGTTTCTAAATGACATGTCCCTCGCTATGAATCCCTTCCCCGACACAGCTGCAAATTCCAACATTGCCGCTCAATAAGAAATTAAATTACGTACATCACAAGTCAATATATAGCCAATCCTGTACTTATAAATTATCTTCTTAATAGATAAATTACTTAATCACTGTATATATTGTATATCATTATAACATATATTAGTTTATAAGTCAAATAAATTAATTTGAAAAAAAAAAAATGCAGTACTGCATTAATTACGTACCGACAGTGGCGGTTCGAAAAGTAGTCCATCCTTGCATGAAATTGCGGTTGCCCGTAACGATGGTCTTGCCAATACCTTCTCCTAGGAGCATGATGTTGGTCTTCTTCCTCTTCATATCCACGTTCTCTTTATAAATCCCACTTTTTACGTAAATAACATACCTCCTTTTGCTCAGGATTGGCGCCGCATCCACAGCTTCAGAGATGGAACGGTAATGGCCGCTCCCATCCAACGCCACAACAGCATCCGCATGCACCCCGCCTCGCGGCCGAGATCTCATCAGCTCTTGATCACTCTCCGTCATCCATTCCGGAAACTCGGAGCTCCGGTCATTTGCTAATCTGGTGTTATTCGCTGGAGGTCTGAAGGGTAAGCTATGCAACTGAGTGTACAAAGCCAAAACGTTGCTGATAAGCTGTGTGACTTGTGTGAGGCTGCCGCTGATGTAACCCTGAAGACGGCGGTCGGTGCCCTCGAAGCCCTCGAGACATGTGTCCTGGTTGCTGAGTGCCGCACTTAGCCAAGTTTGGAGGTCTCCGTCAAAATCAACGCTGTCATCACCGGCACGAATTGTTCTCATCTCGCCCAGCGACCAGGCCAGCTCCGACACCGAGAAATCAAGGAGCTCCTTGCAGTCTTGGATGGCTACTTGCTCGCGATAGCTAATGGAGAAGGTGCTGAACTTGGAGAATTTGTCAATGGCTCCCACGGCTTCGTTGAGAGTGGCTCGGAGTGCGGCGGTCACAACGGAAGATGGGGTCGGAGGGCCATGCTTGACGATCTCGTTTTGGATATTGGCGAGACACGTGTTCTGGTCTTCGACGTCCATGCAGACCTGGGCGATCATGGCGTGCAGGTCTAACTGGTTTCTGGTGTCGGAGGGGATTTCGTCTAAGAAAGCTTCAGTGTTGAAGGAAGGTAAAAGGATGAGAATGAAAAGGAAATGAAGGGGATGGGCCATGTTTGGATATGTGGCAGAAAGGCAGTGATGATGGGTCATAAGTTGAAGTGAAGGACTTTCCATGATCTCGACTTTTATATATACACGAGGTGGGAATATGGGATATTGTTTGCCGCCAAAGCAAGTTAAGGGGTTTTCTTAATATTCCGGCTCGCTTTGGCTTTTTCAAAGTGTCAAGTTATTCTAATGCTTTCTTTTGTGGAGAGCCTCCTCTGATTCTGCTCACACTCTCTGTTTGGTCTTTGGTGCTTGCTTTGAGACCCGATCCAGGCCCAGGAATTGAGCAACCCGGCCTAATCTATTCTTGTAGTACTTGATAGATATTTGGGGCATCGGGCGTGTTATTTTGTAAAGCAAGACTAACACTTTAATGGAGGTCATCACATGTGCTTTCCAAGTGTATTCCATGCATGGGTTGGAGCCGAATATTGAGCTTTATGGAATCACAGGTGGTCCATTCCAACGACGGCGTATTCAAAATGAACTTACAAACTTAGCAAATATATTCCTAAAAGCTGTTATGTCAGGGAAAAGGTTCCTCATATTTACATATTTTGTTTTTCTGCATGCCAAAATGTTCAAATAAAATGAGCAAAGGCGTTTCAATTTTCCCACAAGAAGGCGGATACCTAACGTGGCTGATAGGTAGATATTTTATAATTAAATAAGTATAGATTTTGGGATATATTGATTGATTTTACTAATATCTTATGCTTATTTAATTATCTTTATGTACTTATCTATCTTTTAATTAAATATAGGATAAAATGATATTATAACAGAAAATCTATTGATATCCTATTTATTTGTGCAGGAGATATTATGTGATCTACTAGAGCCAACTAATTAAATTGAAAAAGATATAATATAATATAATATAATATTATATTAAATGGAGAAAAGAAGTCATGTGCAAATAAAAGGAGGAAGACGCAAGCATCATAGATATATATTACGGATAGCAAAAGACGTAGATTACGCGTGGCCCGAGAAAGGATAAAAGACCTAAAAGGAAGTATAAAGCAATCAGCACATGATAGATCACGTATTTGCAACAATTGGATATAGATGCGTGGGACCCAACAAGCAAAACTAAAATGTTATATATATTATTGAAGACCCACACCATCAGGACATGAGATTTGGAAGGTGACGCACAGCACGCAGAGGAAAGAACGCACGGCAATTCAAGAGGAGAAAAACGCAAAGGAGAGGACGCACATCAGTGAGGAGCATTGAGGCGAGGATTCTTTAAGAGCTTTATTTTTCTTTTCTTTTCCCTCGCCTTCTCTGAATCTGATTTTCATCTTTTCATGGGTTTTAGTATAGCCACGCTGTTAGTTTTCTTTTGTAGTTAGGGCGAGGATGAACCCTATGTGAATTTAAAATATTTGATTGGATTCTTTATTGATCTTTATTTTTCTTGATTGAATGAATTATCTCATGTCTTAAAGCTTTCTTGAAGATTGATCACCTTTTAGATTGTTCATAGGTTAATGTATGACAATAGAGATGTTGGTGCATTTAACTAGATCCGTTAATTCATCGTAGAGTTGCATGACCTAGACATAGGCTTACGATTTTATGCCATCTCATAATTCGGTTTAAAAATATAATCTTTCCAATCAATACTAAGACATTAGGTTGATTTCAAAGATAACTGACTAAGGTAGCATCAAGACATTGGGACTTAGTCTAACTTTAGAGAATTGATCGTCAATCATGAGAATAATAATCAATTAGGATTCAATTCAAATTACTAGAGAACATGGGATTCTCATCCCTACCGCATAGTTCTTAATTGAAGGTCTTAATTTTGGATTACTCATATTTTCTCTCAGTTGTTCTTGAGATTCATATTTTGGATTCTTTATTTAATTCTTTAAATGCTATTTGGTTACAACTCACCCCATATTACTCATTCATCTAACTAAAGCGAAAATAGCAAATTAGTGATTGGAGTAACTTATTATCGTGGACGATCTTTTTTCCACTACTTTATTACTTATAACGACCATGGCACTGACTTTGCCGAAGTCGCTATCGATCGCTCATCCTTTACTGTCTTCACATCACTTGGGTGTAAGAATGTTCAGAGAACAAATAATTAAAATAAGTAATTAAATATTAGTATTATTTCCGACTTATTGTACAGGAGGCTGGTATGAATTTATCCGTTGGAAATTAAGTAGCGTGAATCTCTCAGAAACTTCACTTACACACACATATATGTATGTATGTATAAACGACCTTCCATTGAGATCCATCCTAGTTTATGTAAATTAGAGCCACAATATAAACATGTGGTCTAATTCACATAATTACAATCCTAAGAGGCCAAAAAGAGCATCCACAAGCAGTGGAGCAAATATGAATTCTGCTAACGAATATATAGAGAATTCATATTTGCTCCCCTGCCTGTGCATGCGCAGTCAACCTTCACTCACCTACCTACCTGCTACTCTCTTGCTACAATTTGTACACAGGCTCCTCACTGTTTTATATGCTTACCATTTTCATTAATTCCTAAACTTTTATTTAATTTTTTTTCAGAAAGGATCATTCTCAGTTTATATGATAAAATCCTTTTATTTTTGTCTCTCATGTTGAAATCTAACATAATTCTTTTTTTTTTTTTTTGTTAGCAAATTAACCAACAATTTACTTACGAAAGAATTATTTAAAGGGTTAAACAGGAAATCCGTTTCGAAAGTATAGATCTATGAGTAATATTGTCCTAATTTTTTTTTTTTTTTTTTATCTCAATGTTATCCAAAATTTTTTAAAACGTAACAAGGTTAAAAAACTTTTTAACGAAAATGGGCAACGTTGCTATGTTTTGTAACGTAGCAACGTTGTCCATTTCCGTTAAGAAAGTAATGTTGACCGTCAAAAAAATGATATTGACGGTTAACTTTTTAATAAAAATGGGCAATGTTGCTATGTTTTGTAACTTTTGGACAATTTTGAGACAATAAAAACTTCTAGGACAACATTACTCCTTATAAAAAATTTTATAGCAAATTTGCTATATTATAAAACATGATAGAACAAAACAAATTAGCAGATTGTCTGTGAAAGCTCAACTGGAATCAACCTGAGGATAAGCTCAGGCCTAAATAAAATATTTAGTCCACTGAATTCTTTTAGGCCCATTTTTATTCTGGCATACTAATTCGAAGAAAGAAAGAAAAAACACCGTACTCTTCTACGGAGGTGCAGTGCCCAGGGCATGCATGTTTTCATTATTTGAAGGCAAACATGAAGGGCACAAGCTTTAGGTGAATCGGTATACATAAACTCTTCCATAAAGAATTTATTATCCCCCACCTATTGGCTATTGTGGCCAATCATGCTATGAGCCTTCAAACTCCAACTAACCATGCAATTTAGTTTACTTTTATTTATAAAATCCATGCACTTTATAACGTTAATTTACAACAGTGATAGTACGAGGAGGAGGAGCAATCGTTCATAGAAAAGTACCTTGTTATGCCCAGAAAATCAGAGCAACGCACCTGGTGACCGTAGTTCAAGCAGTGCTGGACTGCTGGTGACGCTGTGTGAATAGAATCGCTTCATAATTTGTGAGATAACAGTATACTCTATTTGCGCTTGTGAATTCCAGTGCTCTGTTTCATTCTCACGAGATTGGTTCTATATATATACACATACACTGGGGTTAGACACTGTACGATGGTATTGATATTATGACGACATTTGTTCTTTTGAGCGTGTATACAATGTCAACATGAGGCCTCTACATGACCACATCCTTGTTCCCTGGGAATCCCTCCTCTCAATTTGTATTTCTCTGTTTTATTCCAGAATCAATTGCCTTTATTCCACCATGTTGCTCATTTTGTGTTCCTAGATTGATATTTTTAAGCAATAACCTTGAAACTGTTGAGTTTTTATGGCACAGTCAGGGGTCATCAGGGTGTATGCTTTTACGCATAAGGTAGCAAAAATGATGTTCTGGCACAAACATGTATCGGAAATTCATAATTACATCATGTATTGATGAAGAAAATATTCTTATCCTCAACCTCAGTATGAAATAAACACAAATTTAAACGAACGAGAGAGAGCTTCTTCGCCACTTTTATTTTGGGATCTTGGTTTTCCAATCGGTTTTGCTCTGTTCTTCGCCATTTCTGCGTGGAATGGATTAGTGAAATGCAAAGCTTAATTTTGTTTAGGCCTGACTTCGATTCCTTCGAGGATAAGCCCTCCTTTTAATTGATAACCCAATTCTGTTACCCTTATCCTCACCTCCTCATCGCTTTTTCCACTGAAAAATTCCCCCACCTTTATCTCCATCCACCCATCTTCTCTTTTGCATGGAATCGCAACCCTTTCTTCATCATCCTCTTCTTCTTCACTTTCTCTCTCGTCCCTGTAAAACAACTTCTTCATCTTCTGCGTCTTCTCCGGTTCATGCCACAAATATGCCCTTCCGTTCTTCACTTGTTCTCCCACTCCAACACTCACTCTGGACACTGCAGATTCAAGCCCATATGCACGCACCGATACCTTCATTATCATATATACTCCATACCAAGTGCTTGGCGATAAGATTCCTGTTCTGATTTTACCTTCTATTTCCAGCCAGCTCACTGTTCTTAGTACTGCAACCACTGGAAATCTGCAGAATTTAATATTTCATCACAAACTACGTATCCATTCAAATCAATGTCGCCTCAAATTCAAAGTTACCTTGATTCAGGCACTGGCATCCAGCTCCATAACAAAGGGCTGTCGCTCCAGCTAATGGATAACTCCCTCGCAGACAGAACGTAAGATTTCTTGCCAGAGGACTTCTCCAACTTGAAGCTCTGCATTCAGAAGATGATGACACTAGATTGAAAATTTACAAGTGGTGAAAAGTGAAAACGAGGAAAAGAAATACAGCGTCGGACCTTACCTTATTACCGCCATCGATGAGAATGGGGTGAGAGAGAGCGAAGAAGAGGTCCTTGTTGGAAGAGAAGTGGAGGGGAACAAGGGCTCTGGACACAATGTCGTGGTAATCGAAGGGCAAGAAGCTCTGCCAAAGCATGTCGGAATCAGAAGCAGATCGGAAGGTGGAGGAGACGACGGAGCATCTAGAAGCTTCTGCGGGAGAAGTGTGTGACAGGATAGCAGAAACACAGTCTTCCGGCAATGCGTCCATGGCGGAACAAGCTGAAATAACCCGGCGCAGGAATGTACGTTTATAAAGCAGGCATTTGAACATAAATGCCACTAGTTCATCAAGTCCCGTGGTCTGGTTGTGGTGGAGGAGGGAAGTGCCTACCCTGTATTCGGCAGAGTCTAAATGGTTTGGCAATATTAAATTAGTAATAAATCGAAGACGGATTCAGCATATGTAATATGTGCGGCGGGAAATATAACAAAGAAAGGGTTGGTTTTGCGTATAGAAAACATGCAAATCGTTTCCTTATTTATTTGTCACTATCTTCAATTAAAATATGCAAGGACTAGTTTGGCATGTTATATTCAATTATTATCAACTTGGACTCCGTGTAACTGCAGGAAACTTGAAGAAATCGGTCGACTTAACTTATTAGAAGCTTGTTCTAGAATATTTAGCTTCAAGTCTTTTGTCAAGCCATTTAAATAAATACTACATCTGCTTCTAAATATTAAATAAGGTTTGTAGTGTATTTTGCACTACAAATTTTATCTATAAATAGGATTGAAAGAGTAGGTCAAACTTACCTTAGTGAGTCTAGTTTACAAAACTACAAGCTTGACCTATTTATTTATTTTCTTTAATTTACACTATTATATCTAATATAGTATAAATATATTTTAAGTGAATCAACAGGGCAAACTAAAGTTAAGTGAGTCAAGGCCGAAGGATGGTGCTAACCCTTGTTTTGTATTCCCTCCGGTCCTAATTATAAGACAACATTTGGGAGTTGGTTTTGGTCCTAATTATAGGACAACATTCTAATTTTTGTCAATTTCTTCTTAAAATACCCTTATTTTATTTTCTCAAGTATGTTTGGTTTTTGGTGATTACATGTGTGTGTGTCTATATACAAATACACACACATATGAGTGTGTGTGCACATATATAAACACACGTTTTGTGTGTGTCTATATATATATTTGTGTGTGTGTGTATTCCTATATATGTGTAGATATATCTATGTGTGTGTGTATCTATATGACATATATGTGTATATAGTAAGATCATTATTTCAATTAAAAAGCATGTGAAAAGGAAAATTCTAAGTCGGAGAGGTATATGGTAGGGGTTGTTAATTCACTTTTACTTATATCATTTTAAATTTATATATGGGCATTTTAGGAAAATAAGTAAAATTAACTAATTTAACTTATCTTCTTAATCTCCCAAAAATCGGTTAAATATGTCTTATAATTAGGACGGGAAGGAGTATTTATTTTAGGGAAAATGCCTTTAAGATCTTAAAAAATTAAAAAATGTCAAAAAAATCCTGTAAAAAATTGGATGTCAAAAAGGTCATAAAGAGTTATTAAAATCCAAAAATGGAATTGTTAATGACATTTTTTTTATATCAGAATTTTCTTCGAGATTTTTTTAACTTTTTTTTTTTTTTGTCTCTTTAAAGCTCAAAGGGATTTTCCTTTATTTTAAGGCTTGAAAATAATTGGGCCGAGTATTTTATAGTATGGGCACTTTGATCGGTGACTGATATATATCCACGTAAGAATGAAACAGACGAATTCCCAACTTCATACATATTGACAAACGCGCATGTCTTGCAATTCATTTTGGTAATTAACATGAACGGAGTATTGGTTATGAGAATGGGCGCATGATACCCCTAAGGCCCTTTTTTTGAACAACATACCCCTAAGGCCCTAACTGCACACAAATGTAAATTGGAGACGCAAAGCGATTATTCTTCAACGCAGGTGCCATGATTAGTTTCACCCTCCTCTCTAATTAATTGATGAAGTGCCCATATATGACACAAGGCTTAATAATAATTGAATTCCAGCTATCCTTTAGGGGTTAGGGCTGTGTTTGGTATTAGAAATAAATGTTGGCATTGGGGTGATCTGGAAAAATAAAGAAGAGGATGATCTGAGTCGTGTCCAAGAACAACTGTCACATAGAGTTATTACGACCTAAAGAAGAAGCGGTACTCCCTGGATTAAACGTTCTTTTTGATTAAATCAAAGCGGCGAACGACTAAGATAAGATAATTCGACGAAGAGATTACCGATGTTTTCTAATTCTCTCTTTTTTATGGTGTCACAATTGGGGTATTCATAAATAATGAAACAATCTTGGCGAAGTGGTGACTCTTGAGCATTACACCTCTTGAGAAGTCATAATTATTTGTTTAATTTATGAACCATGTTGATTCATGAACTAACACAAATCCCTTAATTTGTAACAACATGACTTCTCAAAACACATCTTTTCATTTGAACATATTCCATAATATTAGAAAGACTCTTTCTTTGACACACCCATATGTAATATTTACAACAATAAATAATAAAGTGGCCTGTTAAAAAACATATTCTCATGTTTATATAATAACGAGATGTTTGCCCGCCCATGTGTTAAATAGAAAACGTAGGGAAATTAAATGTGAATAATTAACTTCACAATGACAAAACCGAAAGAGTAAACATTTTTTTGTTACTCGAATCTCAGGAATATTTTCATTTTCTTCCATGCTTCTATCATAATTATAGTAAAAGATAAAATATTTGTCAGGGGCCAAAAGGGGAAAAAAGTTTTTTTTTTTTCTGCATATAAAATAACCATCCAAATTAAAGAAGTAGGGCATGTGCTTATTCATAAAATGAATATTATATTCAAGCAAATTCACAAATCACGATGTGGACAGAAGGAAGGAACGTGGAGGAAAGGGAATGGAACAGGGAGAGATTAGGTAAAAATAGGAAACGAGTCCAGTTAAGATGTGTGGCGGCACATTAGCGTAATAGTATCGTATTTAAATGTTTCCTTTTAATTTATGCGACGATCATGACTTTAATTAACTTGCTTGTGCGCGGCTTTATATGAATTTAAGTAATGATCAAGATCCTGAAAATAATATAGAATAATGAGAAGGTCACGTCAACTTTTGGAGGCCGGCATGGGGACGTGAATTCTGAGACAGATTTGCAGAGTAAGGTATAGTTGTTGTCCTTCCCTTCATATTTCGGCAGCTTCATGTCTACTTTTTATTTTATGGCTCCTGTTCATTTTGCGTCCATATTAAATAAAGTTATATCATATATTTCATCGTCATTTAAATATAAGATTAGGTTGATTTTTTTTTAAAAAAATTTTAAATTAGTTATTTAATCATATTATATGTTGGGTATCTTTTAATTATATATTAATTTATATATGAGACAAAATAGTTGAAAAAAAAAAAGATAAATATAAATATTTTTTAAAAATTAATTAATTTCGTTAGTTTCTAAATATAGAGGGTGTACATACTTGCGTAAACGATGAATGCTGTTAGTCATACTATAGCTAGGTAAAGGTGTGGTAAATTAATAGGAATAGTGTCGGTGACCAAAAATGTAGGAGATACCCGTTGAAGATTTTCCCATCCCTATCTGGTCCCCCACCTTATGGTTACGTGGCATGCTTTCACTGGATTGACTACCCTGTGCTGGCCCTCCTCGCCCCCACCGACTCCTCCATCATCAGTCGTAATGTTACACGTGCCCCACGCCTTTTTGTTTTGTCCTGTAACAGCATGTTTATTTTTTTTCTTAACAAAGTTAATTGAGGGAGTAAGGAAGAGTTGAGAAAAAAAAAATCTTCAAGAAAAATATAGAGTTAAATGAGTTATTAAGTTGGAATTACTAGTATTATTTTCCCCATTTCTTTCATTAAACTCAACTCCAGCTGAAATTATATATATTACTATGACTTAGATAGCTAACTCACACATGTGTTATAAATCAACTATAGCATCGTTATTTTGAATAGTATTTTTTATCTGTAAATTTCCCAGTAAACATACATAAAGATATTTAACTGCAAAAAATTATTCACCTGTACGAGTAGTAGTAAACTTATATACTACGAAGCACATGGAATAAATCAATTACTCCTAATTGTTTTAAAATGAAATACAAACATTTTGATCAACAAATTAAACGACTAACAGCATTTTTTCTGATCAACCTTAAAATCCTCAAGCATTGAAGAGCATGAGGGACTTGGTTTGAAGTTTGAACCGGAGCTCATGAATGATGAATGGTGCCGCCACCGACTTGAAGTTAGGAGGCCATGACCATACATACAATCCAGGGTTTTTGTTACAACTGTGAGTATTATCGTCTGCACCACTCGTTTCAGATTGTTGTTCAGCATGTAGGTGAGGGTGGGACCTTCCTCTCTCTTCTTCCCATTTTCTTCCTTCCTTCCTTCCTTCACTCCCTCCTCGTCTTCTCTTCCCTAGGGCTAGCTGCCAGCCCTTTGCCCACCACTGAAACATCTATTTTTTTTTTTTTTTTGAATCTCTCTATTCATGAATACAGTTGGTTTACTTAAATCTGAAAACATCATCTCTTCGTCTCTGCATTGTCTGATTAGAAGTTCCATTTCTATGGGAGCCTATCTTGAAGGTTTGAGATATTTTGCATTAGTTTATAATATAATATACCGTTGCATGTGGAAGGGTGAGGTATATAGAACACCACAACCCGACATACCTCAAATCTTGGATTGCCATTCTTCTCCCTCTACTCTTTAATTCACTTTTTCCTCCTCTTTCCAGAACCTCTCCCCCCCCCGGGCGCTTTTCCAGCTCCTTTCTTCCTTGGCCTCCTTATCTGAATAGTTCCTTCGTTGTCTTTCACCATCTTCTCTTCTTCTCAACTAAAATTCTTCTATTTTGGCCCTGCTTCCTCCGGTCATCATATATCTCCAAATCAATTTCAATCTGTAAGTTCCAAGAAATTTGCTCATTTATGGACTCTGACTCAGAAATCTAAAAATCAACGTCGATATATAAATATATTGGTGGTGTACACTTGTTAGTGGATTATAAGAACGCAAAGCTGATTATATATGCTTGACGGGCTCAGTGATGTGATCTACCCACCGAACTGATTAAAGATGGTTTTCCGTTTTCTTTAAATATCCATTCGTTTGTATAAACGGCGCACTGTACTTTCCTCTTAGCAGGAAGTTCTAAATGCTTTGCTGGAATTCCGTGTGAGAATGAATACCCTCAAAACATGCTCTGCATTTAACTTTTAGATTTCTGATTGTGATCATTTAGTCATGTGTTTTCGTCTATCCTTGATCTTGATTTTCTGGAAAGTGTTTTAAAAGGATCGGATAGAAACGAATTTATTAAAAATAAATATACGACGGTCTAGGAATTTCGTTATCAATACTTCTCATCCATTGTGATTTTGGGGTGATGGTCCTATATCTTCACTCCTCAGGTTCAGTGGGATGAAGTGCACGCTCATATAAACGGAAGAATCGCGAGAAGCGTCCCGTTTTGGGACTGGAATAGGAAAACTGATGGGGCATCTATCATGGATGTTCAATGGACTGGCAAGGTCAATTGCAACAAAGAAAGGAACAAGTTCTGGGAGTTGTGATGGCAGAGAAGCAGCGGAAGCCATGGCAAAGCAAGCTAAAAGAAGGGACTTGATGCTGTGTTCCTCTGGTACTGTAAATGCGGATGGTTCAAACAACTTTGCCTCTGTTTTCTCCAGAAGAGGCCAGAAGGGAATCAACCAGGATTGCTGCCTAGTGTGGGAGGTATGCACCTAAAAACATGGTAAGAAATTCCCAGAATTTAATTATCTTTCATAAGCGATCACAACTCTGATGGTAATGGCAGGAATTTGGAGGCCAAGAGGACTTGATGTTTTGTGGGATATTTGATGGGCATGGACCATGGGGTCACTTTGTGGCCAAGAGAGTGAGAGAGGCTATGCCCCCTTCTTTGCTTTGTAATTGGCAGGAGACACTAATTACCCAAACTCCTTTGCCTGATCCTCATGTTGATGATATCGATATAGAAGCTGAGAAAAGGCAACAAACATTTGATATATGGAAACATTCCTATTTGAGGACTTGTGCTGCCATTGATCGTGAACTTGAGCAGCATCGCAAGATCAATTCCTTCTATAGCGGAACCACTGCCCTGTCCATTGTTAGACAGGTACCTAGTTAATGATGCCCCTCTTTGTTGACGCTATTGACTGACATTTAACTTTCAACTTTGGAATTGTCCAGTAGTAAGCTTCCACTGGTCTGTAAACTGTGCTTCTTGTGATAATTTCCTTGCTACAGAATGTTGGATTTTTCAGAGTGCAAACCGGTAGAAATATACCCTATTTAGAATTAATTAATTTGAAGGCAGAGATAAGTGGTGGCTGAAATAGCTTTGGTTTGAAAGCTGGAGGAGATCTTTTCGGATATTACTTCGTTGACGGAGGATATTCGATATTTTATTTTTTCATTCCTGATATTCGATTTTTCTATTGTTTTGTTCAAAGCGGTTCCACTAATGCAATGCAGTATCCATCAATACATACATGTTTTGGTGATACCTGAATCTTTATATATATATATATATATTCCTAAGCCAGAGGTGATATATGGGCAGGGTGAAGTCATAGTGATAGCAAATGTTGGGGACTCTCGTGCTGTGCTGGGCACAACATCAGAAGATGGAAGCTTGGTACCAGTTCAGCTCACAGTTGATTTCAAGCCCAATTTACCTCGTTAGCATCTCGCTCTTTCTCAATTCGCTCTCCGACATTGTTTTAAAATCCTAAAAGCCTCTTGAAAATATTGTGTGCAGAGGAAGCAGAGAGAATAACGCAGTGTCAGGGGCGAGTGTTCTGCTTGGAGGACGAGCCAGGGGTTCACAGGGTGTGGCTGCCACACGAAGAAACACCAGGATTGGCCATGTCCAGAGCATTTGGCGACCACTGCGTGAAGGAGTACGGCCTAATTTCGGTGCCGGAGGTCACACACAGGAATCTAACCACTAGAGATCAATTCGTGGTGCTAGCAACCGATGGGGTATAGATTTCTTAGTCTATCAATTAATTAATGTGCTTTTTGAATTCCAGGCGCCTGACACATGAAGAACGAAATGTTTGGTTTTGTGGAATAGGTGTGGGATGTAATATCCAACGAAGAAGCAGTAGATATTGTGAATTCAACGGCAGACAAAGCCAAATCAGCTAAACGTTTGGTGGAGTGTGCGGTGCATGCATGGAAACGCAAGAGGCGAGGCATTGCCATCGATGACATTTCAGCTATCTGTCTCTTTTTTCACTCATCCCCTTCATCTCTGTAGATAGAGTTGCGTCCAAGGGTAAATTCTAATGCTTAGCTGCAGCTGTTTCATGTAATTTGGTGTTCCAAATAAGGTAAATCAATGAGCAAGTTTTAAACTGCTCACTAGCCTCAGGATTTCTCGCTCATGCAGAGAAGAATTCCATTAATCATTTAATTGATTCCTAAAGTTCAGATTAAGAAAAACGTTGGTCAATTATGGGGAAAGCAAGTGAAGAATATAATGGCCCGACAACATTAATGATGGAGAAGATAAAGTGAGGGAGGTTTAAAATCTTTGATGAGGGGAGAGTCCTAGAATGAGAGGGAAGACTGCCAACAATAATGGAGGCAGTACGAGTAGTCAAATATGGCCATGTGAATGTGTTAATGGTGATTTGAAAATTTGACATATATTTTGACCCAAGAGGCATTAGATTAGATGGCAAGTCTTCATTGAAGGGGGGATTTATTCTCCCAAATTTGGACACGACACGAGGCGAGCTGGATTGAAAAAACGTCTCTCTCTCTCTCTCTCTCTCTCTCTCGCGCGCGCCTTTCAAAACGGGGATCACAGCGGGCAGGATGTGGTAACGAGAGGGAAAAGGGAGGATGTCGACTCAGTTGGACCGTTTCCGAGGGGGCCGGGTAGTGGGGGTCCCTCATCCCTCTCGAAACATCAATGCCCCCATCATTCAAGTGACACGTGCCCTATCATAATTTGTTAATTTGTTCGGTTTGTGTGTTATAAATATCCCGTTTTACACGTGACTCCATACCAAACACACAATTCTTAGCAGTCAATTATGGTGCCCGTCGTACTGGGGAACCAGTTTTCCTACTGGTGTCGGATGATCAGGGGAGCTCTTTTCATCGGAATCGTTCAGTTTAACTGTTGATTTTTAAATAAAAATTATTTTAATAAATAGAAAATCTAGAATAAAGATACTTTTTTAATTAATATATTTTTTAAAAAATGATTTTTATTTAAAAATCAACCGTAAAAAAATTAAATATGGACTGTTTAAATTCTATCTAAATAGTTTAGACGAGAAGAGCTCGCAATACTCATCTTTCATCTTAAAAAATAAGTAGGGAAACTAGTTCCTATTGTGTTGGACTATCTTTCAGTTTATGTGATATCTTTCAGTCATTTTTGTCAAACTTGTGAGTTAACACTTCGAGTTTACCACTTTTACATTTCTAATTTACAAAAATGAGTTCCAATCAATAGTAAATCCGTCTTAGTTGTAAATTTGGTTAAATTCACCTTATACACTGATTTTACCATTTTTACATTTTTAACTTACAAAAATGTGTTAAATTATCCTTAAACTTGTATTAACCTTTTTTATTTAATCATGGTCAACAACTTTATATAGAAAATTTATAGAAATTTCTTTATTAAATATGATGAATGTTGATGGATTTAACTTTAATTATTTGGATTTAAAATATATTTAAATCAAATTGTTGTCGATTTTATATTTTAATTATACATTAGTAATACCTATTTAATAATAAAAGTAAACTCTTACGAGTTCGATTTGTGATTTATCGGTGATTTAACTCGTTTCTATTTTCATCTTATCGATTCACGATACGAGTTTATTAATTGAAAAATCCAAAACCCAATCATGACATTTAGATTACTTAGGATTCAATAAAAGGCTCTCGAGAAGAGAGAACGATCCTGAGTTTGCCTATACATACGCATCCTTGGTTAATTGTTGATTGTGGACCCCAAGGCTAATGACAAAAGGTCTTCATCAAATGGCCCGGATTCTTGGGAGCTAAGTAATTGGCTCTCTAGGTGATTTAATTGTCAAATTCACTCCCGAACAATTAACCAAGGATTACAGATATAAACCATCGTCGTAGAGTTTGCTTAAATTTGTGAGTTTGACAACCTTGCTTTTTCGTCCATCTTCTTTTCAGCCTCTTTAACAAAATCATCTTAATCGGATATTTAGAAAAAAAGTTATAAATCATAATTTAATCATAAAGCGGAACCAAAAATGCCCAAAGAGCCCGTAACAACGGGGTGAAGTGTGATTTTTTTTCTTTTAAATTTTTTTCTAAAATGTTTTAAATAACAAATTAATTTGTCAGAATTTAATCATGGGGTCACTATTTAATTTTGCTGATTTGTCATTTTTTTATTAATAAAACTAACAGTATCACTATCAAGGGCATGAAAATACAATTTTTATAGAAATACTTAAAGGGAAAAGTATTTCTCCACTGGAGATAAGTTATCTTCAGTGACCCATAAAACTACGTCGTTTTGAATTAATGAAGTTTGTGTTTGTAATTTTAGGTGAATTAATGAAATGTACAAAATTATGGAAACAACCCACTGGAGATAACTTATCTCCAGTGACTAGAGAAATCCTTTACCCATACTTAAAATATTAAACTTAAACTTGATATAAATTTAGGGTAAAGGATTTCTTCAGTCACTTCAGATAAGTTATCTCCAGTAACCCCTAAAACTACGTCGTTTTGGATTAATGAAGGGTATTTCTGTAATTTTGCACCCTTCATTAATTCACCTAAAATTACAAATACATCATTCATTAATTTAAAACGACGTAATTTTAAAGGTCATTGGAGATAACTTATCTGAAGTGACTGGAGAAATACTTTTTCCATAAATTTATAGAATAACATTTTTTATCTCAATTATAAATACTAATTATATTAGTATTTGGTGCATGATTTTTTTTTTTTTTTTTTTTTTTTTTTGGGGGGGGGTGTTTGGGGGGTTCCTTCCGGATTTGGATCCTCTCCTCATCACTTTTCTCCTCATCCCTCCCCATTAGCACATCCTGCCATCCAAATCCAGATCCAAGGGCCCAAAAATTTTTTTAAAAAACATACTCTTTCTATCAGCTTTCTCCCATCCCTCCCCATCATCAGATCTGACCGTCGAAATCCTGATCCAAGGGCCCAGAGAGCAGATTAGGAGAGTATGTTTTTTTTAAAAAAAAATTCTAGGCCCTTGGATCTGAATTTAGACGGTAGGATGTGTTGATGGGGAGGGATGAGGAGAAAAACGATAAGGAGAGGATCCGAACCCGTTCCTTCCCTCACTTATCTCTATTTTCAGTAATGACCAAGTTTCCCTGCGACATTTCGACCTGAAAAAACGGAATGCTCTATTCAAAGAAACTTTGAGTGTTTGAGCCCATTAAGCGGACAAGGCCCAATTAAATGTCCAAGATCCGAGGCGGGACATTTCTGGGGTTTACTGGACCTCCTTATGCAGCAGACTAAACCCTCCTCCTTCAGTTCTTTCACTCCCCGCATTTCGCCATTGCGCCTGCGTCTGTATTCCAGTCTTGTGCTAACAATGAATTCAGTGGCACTGAGACTTGCAAAGCATCTGAGAGGCTCTGCTTCGACGTCCTCTTCTTATGGTTTTCTTTCTTTACTCACTGCTCTCTTTTCCTTCTAATTCTTTTATGCTTTTATATTTACTGGTATTTCTTTTTTGAATATTTTCATCGGAACATTTGCATTTGCATCTGGGATTATGGATATCATTGATTTGTCAAGCACTTCTATAAGAATATATTACTTTATTTCCCGAGCTAGGATGATCCTGTGTATGTTTGGATATCTTAAGGATATACTCACCAATGCTACTTATATGAACCTAATTATGTGGTGTGGTTGGAGCAATGTCTGGTATGCAATGGGACTCAGCTACTACTGCGCGCCGCGACCTGCAAGTTTGTGTGCCCTCCCAGCCGGGGGTTCCTTTCTCTCTCTTTCCGGTTATAGGTTTTGCTGATAATGTATGAGTGGGAGAACTTTGACGATCATTTGCTCATACGAACGTGAACACCAAGACATACACTATTATCCAAACATAATGTAGCTCCTACGAAATTAACGTCGCTTGCTTTATGCATTGGAAGGATGGCTACCACGGAAGACAGTTAGTTCTAGCATTGGAGAGGCTAGAATCCCCATCAAGGGCCATACTCCAAATTGATATCCCCTGCCCCTCTCTTCCCCCTCAGTGCTTGGGATTCTCATAAACTTCCTTGGCCTTCACTCAACCACTACTCTCTCACGACTTCCGCTCGTGTCAATGTTAATTGTTAACTGCTTCCTGTCTTTAGTCTTCATCATGCCTCTCTTGGATTAAGATTTTTGGGCAGAATTATCATTTGGCCCAGCAAGCCCATCTGTTACTAAATGTTATCTAATTCTTGGATTTTGCAGTGGCTATGCTGCCTATGCAGAGAAGTGGTAGGTCATGGTACTCGACAACATCTGAAAGTAATAATGATGAACGTTTAGATGATAATGATAATCTAAAGAACAATGCCATTGATGAAGAAGTAGAAGATTTTCTTGGCCACCAGCCTGGTATGCAGCTGCAGGGTGTGGATCCAAAGAGGGGTTGGAACTTCCGAGGTGTGCACAAGGTATTGAGTACTCCAAAAAAATTTAGCAATCCACTGTTACAATTAGACACCTCTAAGGATGCATTTGGTTAAGGTAACCACAAAAGACTGAGTTCATTTATTTTATTGGTGCTGCCAGACCCTTTGCGGGTTTGTCATTGAGCTGGTCTAGTCAAGTACTCAAATAGCAAGTGTTTTTGGTCCTTTTTATAAAGCACTTACTTATTTTCAAAAGCATTAATTTTTTTTTTCCATGTATACCCATAATTAATATAATATTAGAACTTAGTGCAATTAATAAGGATAATATTGGAACTTACTTAAATTTTAGGACAACTGTATTGACTTTAACTATTTTTCTTGGTTTGTGAGAATTATTAGTTGGTGCCTTATAGTAAGGACCAGAGGGAGTACGTTCTTCTGCATGACTTGAATATAAAACAAGTTTTCTAGTCATCATAGAGTGCTTTATGAAGCTTGGATGTTTAAGCAAATAGTCCGAGTCGATTTTGGAAAATGATCATGCAGTAGGCCATTAGACAGAAATTCTCGGTGATCAGAGCTGTATAAATTAAATGTCATTCTTCCTGAGCATAAAATAACGATCCATCATGTTATTGCATATTTCACTCGAGGGATTATTTAACCTACATGTAGTGATATGATGCAGGCCATTATTTGTGGAAAAGTTGGCCAGGCTCCTGTTCAAAAGATACTGAGGAATGGGAAGAATGTCACAATCTTTACAGTTGGGACTGGTGGGATGTTTGACCAGAGAACTGTGGGAGCAAAGGATTTGCCAAAACCTGCGCAGTGGCATCGGATTGCTGTGCATAACGATGTTCTTGGGGCTTATGCAGTACAACAACTTGTAAAGAAGTAAGTGCAGAAATTTAGAGGATCACATTTCGAGATTATCTTGGATGAAAAATAAATTCTGGTGAGTTTTTTCAAGTTTTCCTCATGCTTGAAGATTTAATGCAGCTCTTCAGTTTATGTTGAGGGCGAAATTGAGACAAGAATTTACAATGACAGCATCAATGGTGACATTAAAAGCATTCCAGAGATATGTGTTCGACATGATGGTAAAGCAATCTATATTCTAAATTTTCCTTGTACGTCCAAAAAAAAATTCTTTGACGATGTTATGCTGGCACCCGCTATTTGATTTGTGCCCGTGCTGCTTATCATTTCTCTTCATTCTCAGCCAAATAATTAGGAATATTGATTCCATTAGTATACAGCCCCGCCCCAAACACCCCCCCCCCCCCCAAAAAAAAAAAAAAAAAAAAAAAAAAAAAAACCCTTTTCTTGGGTTAGAATACAAAATTTTAAGCGTTACTATGTCACTGGTTTGCTTCTGCAATAGCAAAGCATAAAAAAATACAATACATGTGTTTAAGTCTTTAGGAAAGAAACAAAAGGAAATATTGATTTTATCAAACTCTGTTTCTGTAATCCAAGTAAGGGGCATCAGATGTAGAACTGGAAAATCTCAGGCTTGTTATCCAAGATTGAGATAGGACTTTATGGGGCTCTGATAGATGCGAACTGGGCAAATAAAGGATCAGAACTGAAGTTCAAGCCGAACTTTTGCTGAAATAAGAATTTACTCTTGTATCAATTGTTGTAAGTTATCCCATTGCAGCAATCAGCGTCTTCATACATAGAAGTAATACATAATTTGTCAGTCATTGAATTAGTGTCGGATAAAATACACTTTCAGTAACTCCCTGAAGTAGGACAGTACAAGGGGTCAGAGGATCCTGAACTCCCTGAAGTAGGCAAAATCAAGCATCAATATTCTAATCTTTGTTTGACTCATAACAAACTGAAAGTTTGTCTTCAGCTGCTCTCAACGTTTTTTCCTTCAGGTAAAATTCGGCTGGTAAGAGGCGGAGAAAGCTTGAGCAAAATTTCCTTGGACGATCTAGCCAAGTCCCTTTAACCTTAGCTGGAAGTGTCGGTATGGTTTAATTGTTTTCACTCTACGGAGAATACCTTTGGGACCGAACTTTTTAGATAATGCTTACAAATGCGTTTGTGTGTCAGAGGAGTTGCGTTAGAAGAGAGAAATCCGGAAGAATGACTCGCAGAAGCGGCCCTTAGTACGAACTCGTGATCGATGTTATATTTATTAATTATTATTCCTGGCATATCCTCTGGCCTTCTGTAGTTTCGAACTATATCGTTCCCCATTTTCGAGTATCGTAGAGTTGTAAAAGTACATAACTGATGGCAAGTTGTGAAATTTGGATACGATACAAATGGTTACTTAGAAGTACATAGATTCTAGATCGTATTACACCCATTTGATTCTCCGATTCTTTTTGCAAAAATCAAATGAGTTTATTAAAAGTACATTTTGCTTTAAGAGCATTGTATTCTGGTCTATTGTTATTAATGTATGGGTTTAATGTATAGTATAAAATATGAAATTTTACTCCAAGTTTTATTAATATCTTATTCAAATTTTATACCCCTTCATCAAGCACATATTTGCTTTACAGTCACTTAAATAAGTTGATTTAAACAAGCACAACAATGTTATTGGTGTGGTAAAATGTTTTCTGGAAAAACTATGAAATGAATCTAGAAACAAAAATGGGATAGATATATTTTTTATTTTCTTTTTTAAATATATTTTTCTGCATATTAAACATTGAATAAATTAAAGGGGCAATTACCTACAAGTTTTGAGGGAGAGAGTTAGTTTAACTTGGGTTATATGGGACTTCAATGTAATATGTTGATTACCAGGGATATGTTTGTGTCCTTCTCTTTTTGGGACTTGTAGGCAATTCTTTCTAAATTAAAATATAATAAGAACAAAATATAGTAACTCCTCCATCATTTTTTGTCGGAACACCCTATTATTTTATTGCATAAACAGACGGGGTGCTGAATTTATATAATTTTCTATGAATATAAGTATTTTTACCCAGTTTCAGTTGATTGCGAATTAAAGTTTAATTAACAGATCGATTTTTTTAGTTTAAAGATTTTATTTTGAATTCGTGTAAATCTTTTAGTAGACCCGCTCAGGTTCTTTTTGCAATGAATATGTGGTCTTTCATTGGGGTGGCCTTTTAATATAAAGAACAATTTTTTTTGGGAAAATCCTTTTCAAGGCCCATATTACCAAAAAAAATACCTAAAAAGGCCCTAAGATTCTGAAAATTCCCAAAAAGGCCCCAAGATTCTGAAAATTTCAGAAAATACCCTTCAGAATTATGGAGTTGTTAATGGGGCCGATATAGTTGTTAGCGGGGGGCTGATATAGTTGTTAAATGGGCTGATTTAGTTGTTAAATTTTTTTTTTTTTAACAACTAAATCAGCCCATTTAACAACTATATCAGCCCCCACTAACAACTATATCAGCCCCATTAACAACTCACGTTGGGCCTTTTTGGGAATTTTCAGAATCTTGGGGCCTTTTTGGGAATTTTCAGAATCTTAGGACCTTTTTGGGTATTTTCAGAATGTTGGGGCCTTTTTCGGTATTTTTTTGGTAATGTGGGCCTTGAAAAGGATTTTCCCAATTTTTTTTGTCCGAAATTTTAAATTGGTTCTTCTATTTTTACTTTCATTAAATATATGTCACTCATTATCTCTCGTTCATCAATTATACAAGAAGACGGTGAAATTGATGGAGATGTTAATCATAGAATTCAAACCGAATGATATAAATAGAGAAAAACTATTAGAGTTATTTGTAATCGAAAAATACCTAATAAAGTAAAAGGAAAGTTTTATTATGCTTTATGCTAGTGACTGTTAAAAGGTACAAGATGAACATAAAATGGGGGTAGCTGGATGATGATATGTGGTCATATAAGAAGAGATAAGATTTGTAAGAATCATCATGAACAGGTTAGAGTGGTATCTATAGAAGAGAAAATGATAGAAAATTGTTTGAGATGGTATGGACATGTTCAAAGGAGGCGATTGAGTGCACTAGTGAGGAAGTTGATCAAGAAGTATATATGGAGTCTTGTAAAAGAAGGTCTAGGAAAACCAAAACAAACACTCAATGAGGTTATAAAGCGAGATCTTTTGATTAATAACATATCCAAATATTTAGTTTTTGATAGAGCTCAATGGTTAAATTATTTGTTGTTGTTATATCTCTTATTAACACTCTTTCTAAATAGAGGTATAATTGAAAAGAAAGATATAAAAGTTATACATTTATTGCTTTTAATTAATATTTTGAACAACATGATTTTGGTAGTAGTTTCTTAAAGTGCTGTCCTGATGGAGCATATGTTATAAATTATGTGGGCATCAAATATTGAATAATTTATTTTGAAACTTTTGAAGTCAAGTTTCTATTTGTGGTTATTGTAATGGAAGTATTCAAGATAAATAAACTATGTGCAGTAGTGTCAAGTGTGAGTATAATTGACAAAAATGTAATGATAGCTGTATGCAATAATTAATAAAGCTTTGAGGGATTTGGGATGGCCACTACTAGTGAATTCATGCGAATGCCAATACTAATAATATTTAATTAAAGCTTTGGGAAGCCCCATCAACCATTTTAGAAACCCTAGCTAGCTGTTTGTCCATTACTTTAGATAATCATTCCTTTCCATGATCAAGATGTTGAAAAGTTTAACAATTGTTAGCAGACGATCACTTGAGGAAACCGGAGCAACAAAGGGGGAAAGTGGCATTCCGTAGTGGGGCTGGTATGCTATATATATATAATTTTTTTTTTTTTTTTTAAAATAATCTCATGTGAATTAAATTATAGTTAGAGCACTTGTCAAATTCTAAATCAAAGGTAGTTTTAATGATCAGCAACAACCTTAAGACTGGCTAGCACTTGTCCACCGAAGATTCATTGGATATACGTCTGCGTCAGCGGTGACTTGGTCAAGTTAACGCAAAGTACTGTTTTCTTAATGAAGCTAACTCAGTAACGTGTTATTTGATGATAGCACACATTTCATCAATAGATGATACAATAAATATAAATCATATACAAACACTTGACTATTCAAGATTCCCATATCTTTAGATATCTTGTTTTAAATTTTCATATTCCAATATATTAATAATCATAGCCAGTACTCTTTCCATGCAGTAGTGTCAAGTGAGTGACCTTTTGGTGTATAAAAAGGGTAGACCCCTCGTGCATTTCTCAATACCCAAGGTGATCATAGCTAGTCCTAGTACTCTTTCCATGACGACGGTTCTCATTTTAGTTATCCTACTTAGTCTGCTAAACAATGCCTCAGCTTTCTTTAGAGTTTGCCCAGACTGTGGTGGCTTTCAAGTACCATACCCACTGAGCACTAATGAGGACTGTGGAGATTCTAGGTACAGAATCCACTGCAACAGTGGGAATCTAGAGTTCTTATCAGCCACTGGGGTTTACTATAAGATTCTGAGGATTGACCCTTGGGTTCGTAAGCTGGTGATTCAGCCACCGGTGATTCTGAAAGACACGTGTTACACTTCAGATCTGCCAGAATGGGGGTTAATGCTTGATGAGAAGTTGCCATTTAATATTTCTACTCAGAATGTTGTAATGTTGTTTAACTGTTCCGATAATATACTTCGGTCTCCTTTGAATTGTTCTATGAACAGCATATGTAGGAAGTTTGAGGAGGTGGTGGAAGAGGGAAGAGGATGCATGAACACACTTTGCTGCCATTACTTGAAGGATTCAGCCATGAATTCTCATAGGATCAGAGTCAGGCTTGGAGGCTGTACGGCTTACACTTGTTTGGTGGATTCTCAGCCTCGTGACTCTGTTGCTTCTTGGAATTATGGCATCGAGCTTCAGTGGTCGCCTTCTTATTAACTCGTCTCTTGTCAAAACTACTGCCGTTTGTTACTCTTTTCCCCATGCATGCATGTTCCTTTTGCCTTTGAGATTTTATGATGTATTGTACTTCATCATGTTTCAATAAAAATTGTCTTTCTAATACTTCTTATTGTTATGAGACGGTTCATGTTAAAGAGAATTAAATACTAAAATGCTCAAAAATAGACGTGCACACCGAACTTTCTCTTCATTTCTTTCCATTTCTTCATTCGCAAGTTTCGTGTACTCATGGATGCTTCACTTACGTACTTCAATTACTTCAATTCTAGACGTATTAGTTATTACCAAGGTTATTAAATCTGGACTGGCTACTGAATTGGTCTAGGTAGTGGGTTAAGGGTCAATAGGTTAGATCGGAGTCAAACTGGAAGTAACGCAGGGCCAGATCGATGAGGAAGTGAATTTGAGAACAATAATAATTTTGGAATGGTTTTGAAATTTGATAATTTTCAAGGGTCTAATGATAATATTTTTTAGCTATTATTTTCGCATTAGAAAGTAGGCATTTCAAACTTTCCATAGAGTTTTAATTTCTAATTTTTGAAAATATGTAGAATTAGATATGAATCTTTGAAGTCACGGAATACTGAATAACCAATGAACCATTTAAATCGGTCGAACCAGACCAGTTTGATGACTTGTTCTTGGGTTTTGTGGTCAAGCAAACCGGTTCGATCCATTTTAATTATCATGGTTATTACACCCCTTTTAATTTGGTCACCATTATAATTGTACTCATTTACACAAGTCAAATGAGTATACTAATGAGTACATTTTATTTCGCTTTCTGAGAACCTAATTATGCTTGTTAAAGATCACATTTGAAACTTTTAAAAGTGTTTACTTACGTAGATCGAGATAAAACTCCTTTCATATACTTATCTTATATCATGTAAATCACGACTGAAAAGTTGCTTTTGAAAGCTCTAATCGTTATTCAAAACAAGTATACTCTATCGTGGGTGACTATTGTTAATATGTGATATCAAACATAACATTTAAAGTAAATCACACTAATATTTTATTGGGAAACTGACACTTAAATACCATCTAAATTTCTTAAACCCAAAGCCCATTGAACTTGTGAAATGACAGAGAAGGAATAGGGGGAAATCTAAGAAATGGAAATTTAAATGTTTTTATTGAAATGCCCCTTTACTCTTTTCCCCAGTCTCTCATCCAGTTGTTCTCTGCCGTCGTCAGGCTCGTCTCTGCGGTCTCAAGTTACTGTCCTCTCTTACCACTGTTGTCGCAAATGTCGTCTTCCTCACACAGCTGCCGTCTCTATCACTTTCACATTCTCACTCATGGTTGCCATCTTCTATTTTTCCTTCCCACTGATCATTGTCTTAGTCTCAGTCCCTCCTTCATCCCTCCTCTTCTCGTTCTACCTTCATCGGAAGCAGACAATAATCGCTAATTGAAGCTTTCTTCCTTCAGACCTGATGATTCAACCCTCTTCTCTTATCATTTTGAATCAAGAGTCATCGTTCTCCGTTTGTGTCTTTGATTTTGTTGAATAAGTTCTTACTAAGAACTTGTTTTTACAGTGGGAGGCGAGGCATAAAATCAAGGTACAATATTTGGGTTTTGAGGAAGAATAAGGTGAACAGTAAATGTGAGATTTAACAAAAAATGTAATATGATTATCAAGTTCATTAATCGTTTTCACAAAACTTAAACCCATTACAAGTTTTGTGAAAAGCTTTGATAAACTTCTTAATTCCATTACGAATTTTGTTCATAGTACTCAGATTTTGGGAACCCACACTGACATGTTTTTACCTGAGTAACGAATTTGTTAACTTCATTACAAGTTTTGTGAAAACCATTGGTGAACTTGTTAATCCCATTATGAATTTTGTTCATAGTGCTCAGATTTTGAGAACCCATACTGGACATGTTTTTACCTGAGTAACAAACTTATTAAACTCATTACAAGTTTTCTGAAAACCATTAATGAATTTGTTAATCTCATATTTATTGTTCACATTCTTCTTCCTGAAAATTCATATATTGTACCTCGCCTCCCACTATAAAAACAAGTTCTTAGTAAGAACTCAATAAAAACTTCTTCAACATCATCAAAGACCCAAACATAGAACCATGACTCTTGGTTCAAAATGATAAGCGAAGAGGGTTGAATCTTTAGGTTTGAAGGAAACAAGCTTCAATTAGTGATTGTTCTCTGCTCCAATGAAGGTAGGAAGAGAACAGGAGGGATGAAGGAGAGACTGAGACTGAGACAATGATCAGTGTGAAGGAAACATAGAAGATGGTGACAACGAGTGAGACTGTGAAAGCGATAGAGACGGCAGCTATGTGAGGAAGACAACGTCTGCAACGACCGTGGCGAGAGATGGTAGTGACTTGAGATCACAAAGATGAGTCTCGACGACGATGGAGAATGACTATACAAGAGACCGAGGAAGATAGTAGAGGGCATTTTAGTAAAAACATTTAAATTTCCATATCTCAGATTGCCCCCTATCTCTTTTCTGTCATTTTACAAGTTTAATGAGTTTCTTTGGGTTTAAGAAATTCATATAGTATTTAGATGTCATTTCCCCTATTTTATTTGGTATGATCATATATCAAAATTTCCCTATAAAATATAACATTTATAATTTATTATTCTTAAAATATCAACGAAATGATCCAAAGCTTTGAAAGTGTATCGAAATAATTGGAAATTTTTTATGAAGCTAATAATTAACATATAAAATCTCGTCCAATGCAGCTAAAAAAATTGAAAAAAACTCTATTGGACCGCCTTTTTGTTGTTAAAAAAGGAAAAAAGAATATTTAACTAAAATGGAATAATTTGTTTTGACACTTTTCGAGTTTCTATTTGGAGCGAGTGTAATGGAATGTACAAAAGATGATAAAACTTAGTCCGGGTGCGTAATCTCATTGAATTTGACAATCCTTGTTGGAATTGATTCTGCACTAATTAACAAAACTTAATTAGGGTCATTTGGGAAGGCCACTACTATATGTGACTTAATGCGAATGCCAAATTAATAATATTCAATAAAGCCTTGGAAAGGCTGGCCATCGGCCATTTTAGAAACTTTAGATTAAGAAATTGAAAAGCAAAAATTAAGAAAGAACTACTTGAGGAAAGCAGAGCAACTAAGGAGGAAAGTGGCACACCATAGTGGGGCTGGTATACCATATCTTTCTAAAGTAACCTAATTCTTAACATTTGTCCACCAAAGATTCAATTAATATTCTTTTGTTACTTAGGGGCCACAGATCTAGTTGGCTCAGTCTCTGGTCCGCTCGTGTTGCTTACCTTTTCTCAGCTCCACCTAACCTCCCTCCCTCTCACACGCATACTTCAAAAATTTGCAGAGACTTGCATGATATTTTTAACCCTTTGACCATATTCTGGAAGGCACCTGTTACGCTTTTGATCTCCCTGAAGAAGGTTATTGTTTGATGAGTACTCGCCATTTAATACTTGTATCTCCTCTGAATTGTTCTTTGAACAGTATATATATATGTAGGGAGTTTGAGGTGACGATGGAGGTGAATCAGCATATATACATGTTCTTTGATGACTTTTTTTTTTTGTTCAGATTGTTCTTGTTTGAATAAAGATAGAATTTCTGAAAATCTTATATTTGCAGTACAACGATTAATGTTCAATGAATCGAATACACACAATGCAACAAAAACATAAGGGCACGCCAACCTTTCTTTTCTTTTCTCATTTCTTCATTCGAAACGCAACAGAGTGCAAAGATGGGGATTAGTGGGATCGTGAATATAACGAATTTGCTGCGGGCAAGTTCTTGAACTTTCGCCTTTTCCATGTACAAAGTAAAAAAAGAAGAAAAAGAAGGAAAAAATTTCTCTTTCTACATCTAAAGTTTTACACAAAGTATTGTTGTATTGATCAGATTCGCCCAGCCCTTGTCTTCGCCTTGGTAGGACATATCTGTTTTTTTGACCGACTTGCAGTTTCTTCTTTCCTTGCTGATGGCAAAGGAATCAATGATGGGGTCATACTTCCCTTTGCATTTCTTGTTTTAACATTTGAGAGGAAAAAGTGTCATTCATTCATGAATGCAACAATAATGACCATGCAAATGATTACAATTCAACTGTGATAGGTTCATGAAAATGGTTACCTGATGTCAAGTCTTTTTATGGGTATTGGTTGAGTTAATTTCTTTGGTTTAGAGGTAGAGCCATTGGAAATGTTGGTTGCTTTTGGTTCTCCAACAAGCCAATTCAAATCTGATTCCGAAGAATCACTAGTTACAGCTTCTAACTCGGGGCAATCATCTGTCACGGCCAGCTCATTCAAGTTGCTTTGTGAATTGTCGAACTTAATGGAACGGTCCGGGCATTTTTTTGAATGTCTAAACATTTGAGAAAATTGTTTGCTTTGTGCTTCCCATTGTCCTACCAGGTTATCATCACTGCTTAAGCTGTCTTCCCTCTTCAACGTGAGGTTATCAACCCAGTCCGCACAAATTGATACCCTATCTTCCTCCCTCCCATTCAACCTTTGACCACCAACAACAAGTGGCCATGCATTTGAATTCATAATCATTTCTTGGAAATCGAGGCTCCGTTTTTTTAGCTTTGGTGCAGCCTTCTTCTGGCCCTATCATCATCCCACATATCAATAAACGTGAGTTTTCAGAACAGTAACATATGTTTTAGTTTCAAGTATCGGTTAAATATCAGTTGACTAAATTGTTGATGGAACTCGGATCAATGCATGGCTCACCTCCAGTAGGCTACAAGAATCATAATCACCTCTTGGTTTCGTACGGCCTCCTAAGATCCCACTTGCCTGTTTAGTACAAGACCCATAAGATCTGGGTCTTGGTATTTGAGAATGTCGAAGCTGTTCTGCTTCGTTTTCCTTTCTCGACAAGGCTGCCTTTAGACGAGCAATCTAACAAACAAGGCAGTAGCCAATTAGAGCACTAATAAAATTGCCCATTAAAGTAGAAGGAACTTCAAAAGAACCTGCTCTTTGAGCTCCCTCGCGTCAATGCTATCCTTGTTAGCCCGTAAAGCTCCAAGTCTAACAGTGGAGACACGTTCGGCAAATTTCAGCGTGCTTATAGTTTCTTCAAGAGCTTCAGGCTCTGGACTAATATGAGCAAACATGAGTATCTTTGCTTGTCCTCCTGATATGCACAGAAACAACATTACATCATTAAAATATCACAAGGGTCAACAGAGGAGTAGGCAAAGAAATATGTAGGAGAAAGTCGATACAGGAATCCTACCAAGAGAATGCTGTAGAAGTTGAGTGAGTTCACTGTTCCTGTAGGGAATATGTGAATTCTTTTGGGACAGCGAAAAAATAACATCTCCAAGGGCAGAAAGTGACTTGTTGATATGCTGAGCCTCCTTGAGCCTGTCTCCTGTGGCCTCTGACTTATCTACTCTCTCACTTCCTGCGAGGTCTACTAAATGCATACACCCCCGAACTGTACTTCCTGATGTTGCTTCTCTTCCTTCAACGTAAACTGTTATGCAGCTGCAAATACAATTCATAATTTTCATGTGCAAATCAGAGTACGTACAAATTGCACATTCTTAATAACATGATACGCCAGCTTCACTAATTTGTAGTACCAGTGAGAACGACTACTCCGATCATTCATGGCAGAAGCACCGACCGCCCGATTCTCTTGGCCCATATTCATCAAATATATGACATCCGAGGTTGACGACACAGGAACAAGGTTTGCATCTGGCACGTTAATGCCGTTTTGTCCACTTTTGCGAATTTCTAATGTATCTCATTGTTAAGGACGCATGGAAGTTGAAAAAGAAATGTTCAAGTGTCTATTTGTCATTATCTAACTATCTTCACTGTTGTCTGACTATGAGTCAACATCATTATTGAAATTCACATTCGGGTTATATATGCTTGGGCCAAAATAAAAAGATTTCGATAGAAACCTCTGTTTAGAAATGAACATGATTTTTCCACAAAACAAGGGGAGTTTAGAGAAGGATATCTTGTGGCAGCAACGTCAGTGGCAAGCAAGTCCCTAACTTGATCATTGTAAATTTCAAGCATCTGAACAGAGATGTCATAGCGAAATGTGTCCTTCTTGTGCCCTGCGAGAAGAAAAAGATCTCTGAGTGCTCTGTAGTTAACACCCACGTTTTCCTCCTTTGGGTTATCAGGTCCAGACTGCATGCATCCAAAACAATGAAGTGAGCTAGAGACCCAAAAAACACAGAGGAAAATTGTTTGAATTTCGTCTCACACTCTCACCATTGTATATGTTTTTCCTGATCCTGTCTGGCCATGTGCGAATATGCAGACATTGTAACCATCAAGCACCGAGCGGATAAGTGGCTGGGTGTCTGAGAAAACCTCCTCTGCAATAAGAAACACCATTAATGAACAAACATGCCCACAGGAAAACAATTTAATGAAGTTACAAACGAAGACGAACCTTGTGTCGCAGAAGGTCCAAAAACTCGGTTGAAACTAAATATTTTCTTCCCCTTTTTTGGAGGCGCCGTAATAACTGAGACGCTTCCTTCTTCTACATTACTAACTGTGCTAATTTGGTTTGATTCCCCACCCAGCCAGGGACGAACTCGGCAATATACCCTGATATTTCCTGATCACATATAAAAATTTTGCCGTTGAGAATCTGAAAGGCTAGGCCCCGATCCAATAACGTGACAGCACTTGGTTTCACCTTTCAGATCCTGCAATTGATTGTATAACTTGCGGTTTTCTCCAACAGCTCTATGATATGCTGAGGCAGCAGAAGCTAGACCTTGAAGGTGGTGACCTATCATTAAGGATAACTATCAATTAGATAGACAAATGATTGATTTCTCTGCTGAGGGTTTTAGCAGCACACGTACTTAAATTGGTGAGATCCTGATGGTAACGTTCCTTCAAAGAGTGCATTCCTGTTTTTGATTGATGCATCAGTTTTTTCAATTCCTAAACATTTGTCAACATCAAATTTGTCATTTCCTGGACAATTTTGTCCTTTTGTCTTCATTGAATTCTAGTCATATCATTGGATCATCTTACCTGGATCTCTCTATTTTGTTGTTCCACCAACCTTTGTTGCTTCAAAAGCTGGTGCTGCCTGCTTGATTCCCTATCATTAAATTTGAACTCTTCAACCTCACGTTCTTCTTCTTCAGGCCTTACATCTTCCATTTCTTCCATCTTAAATTATTTAGCAGCACAAAAAGGTCAAGAAGTTCAAATATGAGATACTAAGATATTTACATGATACTGATCAAAATTTCTATAATTGGAATCCAAACTTTACCTCTTCGTCTTTAGACGCAGCTTCTTGGATTGAATCCTCTGTTTCAAATTCTGCCTCATCTCCTGAATCTATTTTCACCTGCAAGAATTTCAAAGTATTGTCAGAAAAATCACAGATTCAAATGATCTGATCACAGAGAAAGAGGTTCAGATTGCAGAGACCGCTTCCTGTCGGGTTACCATGCGTCGTTCCAACTGCTTCAAGAATTTGCTAAGCAGGGACTCCACCACCTGTTATATAACACAAATAAATAAACAAAATAAAACAATCCTTCTGGCGAAGAAGGCCTTGGAATGGAGAAATGAAGTGCATGCAAAAGCAAACAAGAACCCTCACAATGGGAACTTCTTCTGGCTTCTTGTCATATAAATGCTCACGAAGTAACGAATTCAAGGAACCCTGCAGATAACAACCCAATAATTCTAAACAGATCCTCATGCTTATTTCTATATTACAAAAGAGAAAAGAGCAAATGATCATGGACGATTAATTTGGAATTTCACCAACCCCTTGGTTGTAATCACACCCTAGATCATCGGATACCGAGAGGTCGGTGGCACTTGAAGACGAAATGGTCCGCGATAAAGAGTTGTTGGATTGTTCTGAGTTTTTGCGCAGAAATGATTTCCCAGAGGCAGGTGGCCTCGCATTTCCACCGTATTTCCATGATCCATACTTGCCTCCTTCTATCCATTCACTGTATGACTTCAATGCTAAAACACAAATCACTATCCTTCCACAATTCCCTCCCTGTTAATAACAGTAACAATAAGAATAGCGCACATGCATGGGTTTCAGATCCAATTATTGCATCTCGCTACCGAAGAGAATTTGCATTAATTTAAATGTCAAGTGCGAGTGTGTAAATATTCACTCACTCACCTCTCCCAAATCAGAAGCCTCGAAGGTGGGAAGGCCCATCTCCCGCGCAGCCACCAGAAAATTCCTTACATTCTCAAAGTACTGATACGCCGACAGAGCTGCCCCTTTAGCCATTACATCAGAATCGCCGGCACCTTCAACTACCTAGCAACGTTCATAGATATAATGAGTGAATAATTTTGAATGAATGTGGCTTCTTCTCTGGTAAATAAACCCAGAGAACCAGAGTGTACGGATAACAATTTATATGATGAGCAACGTTAAAGACCTTGGGGATGGCTCCTGGTTGAAGTTTGTTGAGCACATTGCAAAGTATGATCCCACTGCGCAGTCCAATCCTGAATTCATCTTCCGACGGCTCAGCCGCCAAGTCTTTCCCTCCTACCACTTCGATCATATTTCGCAGCCACCCAGCTGCTTCATGCCTTCTTAATGCTGCCATCCACAAATTAAATAAAGAGACACATTATTTTTGAAATTGAATATAAATATATGTGTATGCGCTAGAGAAACCATATATTCATTCTCATTCAATGGGAAATTAATGCATACAAGCTTCTTCAGCCTTCCTCGACGCAAAGTTGACGTCGTTCAGTCGTATCCCATGCCGTTGAATAACATCATCTTCCACCCAACATACAACACTGTGCCTCGCTTTCTCCGCTGCCATTTTAATAAGTCTCAGAATTTAGACTTGTGAAGAACAACAATAAATCAACGCACTTCGCTCGGCTTTCTCCCTCTGATTTCGTCTCCCTAAATAATGTACAAGAGCAAACACCGAAGCTGATCCGGAGCCTCTCCTTGTCTGGCTTAACGGTTTGTACCGAACTTTCCCACTTAATAAATATATTTCTTGGGAACAAATAATATATTTGAAAAAGCAAAACTTAATATGATTAGTGTAATATTTTTATTTCAGTTGAGTTAGTAGTTCCTTTTTTTTTTTTTTTTTTTTTTTTTTTTTGGGTCAAAAGTAGTTTGTTTGTTTCAGAGTCAGTAAGTCGACCTATTGGATGGTATATGACGAGTTAATGTTAATTGGTAACAAAATATCTGCTTGAAAAACTGCTTCTGATTTCATATGGAGTGATATATCTTTAGAGATGTTAAATAGCATTATGTGTTAAACTGCATTCTATATTTAACGGTAATTGTTTTCACGATTTTCCTTTTTCAGACGCAATTTGGTACTGAAAACCAGTCTTCCATTATTATTGTCATCCTCTCTAATGATTTCTAATATTTGTTACATCATACAAATTATATACATACTATCTCTGTTATTTTTATGAGAGCTGAAGAGATTGAATAAACTAAATAAATTACTATAGAAATATCAATACTTTAATGTAATTTATTATTTAACTATTTTAATTTTTTAAAAAAAATTAACAGGCAGATAGTATATAATAGCAGTGAAAATTTAGTGATAGATTGATCCCATTCCTTATCACCTTTAATATTTCCTCCATCCAAAGATTGAACGAGATTGACCGTTAATTGCTATATGATTGCACATAAAACTGAATTTCACATGAAAGAACTATGTGATGCGAAAGATTAGCTGCAGCTTTACACAGATTAAAAAGGAAAACTCAATGAGCTTTATAATCGTTGAGGCGTAATAATAAAATAAATCTGAAACACGACGTACATCAAATTAAAGAATGTTTTTAAAATAAAAATATCAGAATTCAGCGATAATTAAGAATGAGGAGAGCATGGTGTCCAGCGTAGAATAGGCCATCGACTAGTTAGTACATTAGGTAGGAGTTGGTTGCCATAGCGTCGATGGAATGTAGAAGTAAAGCACACAACAACAGTGACAATGACACAACGTGAAATATTGTTTCAGGCCAACCATAAGTATCAGTTTTGAGAAACCTCTAAATCATGATTTCATAAGCTCTTTTTTTGTAAGCTTCTAACCTTAATGCACATGGTTAGAGGGTCTGGGTAGGATTTGCAATAAGCGGCTGGGGGAGGCTTCAAGCGCATTGTCGCCTTCCCCCACTAGAGGTTTGTTCCAACCAATTCACGGGTCGCCATTCTCGCATACATACCTCATAAATTATAAAAACACTTCTAAAAAATTAAAACAAGATTGAATATTTTGATTTAAGGTAACTTATTACTACCTCCGGTTCTAATTATAAAAATACGTTTTGTATTATAAAAGTGTTCCTAGAATTAAGACCGAAGGGAGTACTAATAAAAACCGATGAATGGAATCTGAAGGACCACTTAAACAAAAGGAAGAAGGCATGCATCACGCATATGCATACATACATAAACCAATGCCAAGATATATATATATATATATATATATATATATAAAGCGTCATCCTTTACATAAATAACTTAATTCATGCATGTGTCCATGTCTCTTCAATTGTTTAAATGAGTTTATGACCATCACTAACCTAACTTAACCATAGCATTATAGTTTATCTATTGAATTGGCACGTGTATGATATAGATTCGTCACGCATGTTCTATATATGTCGTGTCATTAGGATCTTGTAATTAAGAAAACCAGTCTTGCAGTAACAAAGTACTAAGCCAGTACAAGAGTAACAACCCACCTAGGGCAATATAAAACGTGACCGATTGCAGCTTTTGTTTGGAGGAGAGGCCCTAAGTTATGTTGGGCAAATTGAAAGTTAGGCTTAAATATCCCCCTTATAAATGTTTAGACGCCATACGACTTTCTCCCCAACAACATGCGTGGTGGAGCCTTATTTCTAAATTGGGCCATTTAACACCTTTTTTAAAAAAATAAGTAGCCTATACTTTCCAATTAATGATATACTCTGTTCCATCCCTATTACAAGAGTTTCTTACACATTTATAGGAATATATCATATTTTATCAAAAAATTTATTTTTGTTAATCTAGTAATTTTATCTAACAATAAAACTTTTTAACTGGTCAACCTAACTCTTCATTGAATGATTTAATATTGACAGTATTTTTAAAATTATAAAAAATAATTAATTTATGAAAAGCTCATTGAAGCTAACGACAAGGATAGGAGGGAGTACGTCCTTCTCCTTCTCCCCCCTCATCCTCATGATCAGCACTTGTCAACTTCTCAAAAAACAGAGCTTTAGAAAAAAGAGCATGAGCGGCACACGTTATAAAGCCCGCGCATTATTATAAAACATCTAATCATTCTGCTCGATGTATATACTCTCAGTAGTCCCAACTAAGAAAATAAATAGATTCGTACCCGAATTTTCAAATGCTCACTCACATATACATGTGTTAATGGTGAAATCTTAGTGATTGAATCCAGTCAAGAAGCGTCAGTGTGGATGGATGGGTCGCTTTATATTGGTAGGGAGGAGGCAGGAGGCTTTTCTTGGGGGTCACTGTTCCTTCCTAACAGTGTGGTTGTGTATATATAAAGCAAATCTTTTCTTAGTTCGGCTAATAAAACCCATCGCCTACTCTCTACTCTGGTCTCTCTGTGTCTGTAATATATGTGGCCCCACAAAAGAGTAACAAATCCGAAATTTGGGGAATTGCTTTTGCACGAGAAGGTTTAATTTGAAGGTGGGAGGTACAAAGCTGGAGGGTCCACTGATCTAACTAGTCAGTTGGGGAAAGTGAAACGGGTCCAGCTCCAAGAACATTGATCGTAGCTAGAGGATGTGTAGCTGACCAATACTTCCCACTTAACGTCTACATAATCTTGTTTACAGTTTCATAGGATTAATATGATGATGATGATAATGATATGATTGGTAGCGTTCTTTGGAGTTGGATGGCAATTTGCAGTTTAGTTATTCACTTCGAAGCTGCCTTTGAAAGTCCAGAGCGGGCGCCATTATTCCATTTCTCACCAATATACAGCCGTTCCTCTTCCATGTGAATATATGCGCTTATGTCCTTTATTGGGGTTCTTATAAAGTCACATTCGTTTATTTATTTCCGTGTGAGACCAGATGGTGAGGAAACGTCGGTAGCAATCGCAATTTCAGAATAAGGGTTCGGTCGAAGGAAACGTGTTCGGATGCTTCAGACGAGGATTGAGAGTTTTCAGATGAAGGTAGAGATTTATCTGATTGTTCAGAGGAGAGTTTTGGTAGTTTAATTGAGGAGGAGATTGAGGAAATTGAAGAGGTGAAAACTTTCGCCAGATCGAAGCCAAAAAATAGAAAGGGAGAAAGAAGAAAATTAATAGCATGAAAACGGGCACAAAGGTTTTTGCAGAATAGGTGACTCCAATAAGAAGTCAGCGAAGGAGGAGGATCTCTAGATCTGCCAGGAAGCCACTAAGAAAGAGAAGAAGGAAAACAGGGAGGTTGAGGAGGAAAGTAAGAGGCGGTGATAGTGATTTTATTTACAGATAACTACTTGTATTATGCCATCTCAGAAGAAGAGAACAGGTGAGAGAAGCCAAGGAATTCAGTAGAGGTTTAAGGACTAGCTTGAGGGGTTCATTACATTTGAATAAAGATGAACAGGTTGGATTCTATAGGCACCCACATCAGCAAAGGAAGCCTCAAGGAAAAGATAAAGGAACTTGAAGGAAGAAAGGGTAAAGAAAAGATAAAGGATTTGAAAAGTCATGCAGGAAAGCAAGTGTGGTGAATTTGCCCGTCTGAGGAAGATATGGGGAGTCCTAAATTGTTGCACTCACTATGTGAGGACGTTACTTGTTCAGAGTACCATCAAGGCAAAGATGACAGCCTGATGTTACTGTGTGACTTGTGTGATTCACCGGCCCACACATGGTTGTAATTGGTATTGTGATGGCTGTACACAAGATGCTTTGGGATCTTTATGTTCCCAAGTTCAAGAACGTGTTGATGACTCAAGGGTGACATGCCAGAGTTTGCCTAATAGGCCGTCACCATTTGCATATGTACGACAAAGAGTAGACCCTAACTTGATGTCTTCACCTTTAGTCAAGGATTTGGCAACCTTTCATCTATATTTTCGGGCAGAAGTGTTTAGGGACTTCTCTGGTATCTAGCGGTGGAGCGCCAACTTTATCAGAGAGAAGCTGGATAACACCATCAAATTCAACAATTACTTCCATACCACGGCAGTAATTTTACTACTAGTCACTTGCATAGCTTTCAAATCGATTTAGTGGTTCAACATTCAACACTAGTTAACAGACCTGTGACAGTGAATGGGGCATTTTGCCTGAACTATTGGCTACAGCCTCAGTATCAGATTGTGGACAAATCATCCGTCCAATAGCAGCATATCAGACACTATTACCAATGGTATAATGTTTCCTGCTACAGAAGGCAAGTTTCTTGCAGTTAATGGTTAAAAGCCACCTGAAGAGCCTGTCCAAAGATATTGATATAGGTCCAGTGTGGCTTTTCCTCTAGAAGCTAGTGTTATGTATTCGTTTTCTTTTAATCAATTCAACCGCGTTATATGGGATGCTTATGGTTCCATTAATTCTTTTTTTGTCATCTTGCCAATTTGAATTACCTTTATTTTGATGATTTAAGCATGGTACTTTCAAGGACAGTGCAAAGAGTTACACACACCATATTAGCTGTTTGCGGTCTTAAGCACAGGAAAAGAGAGGTTTGTACTGTACCCTTATTTTTTATTATTATTATTTTTCTTTGCTATAAAATTTTTAGGAAAGGGATTGAGTTCACACATTATCCAAGGGCAGGGGGAAGTCTTTTTTCTTCCTAGGTGATATCAATGTTGGGTAGAGCAAATCGTCTATAACCAACTCTAAAATCAAACTTCTTCCTTTAGTGAGAGTGTCCAACCCCTTTGTACCCTTATTGAACAAGATGATAATGGACTAACGGATCTGATTAAAAGAAGCTGCTCATCTTGCTTTGATCATTTTATCGGAGACGTGGTGAAAAGGATCATGGGTACAAGAATTCCTAAATGGTGAGTGGTGATGCTTAGGACTTAAGGCGCAGGTAAATCCATTAGATGTAAAATAAAAGACCTAAAGGCACGTCGTTTGATGGATCCGGGATCCATATCAATCAACAATAGCTTCAAGAACAAAGAATCTAAGTTCCTGACCAAAATACTCAAACATACATATATTCATTCATAATCCTTTATCACTGTTTTACACGGACTATATAAGTAGAAAACTAATAACTGATAATAACCTCTCTATCATAACTTCTTATGGATAAGATACAAACACAACTACCTAAAGATAACATAACTTCCTAAGGAATAATTGACTCCTATTTATTATTAAATTGTATCCACGTGTCTCTGCCTCTTTCTTGAGTAAAGAAGGATAGGACGTGGACTTGGTATCTTATCATTACCCTCCCCTTGGAAATGAGCCTTGTCCTCAAGGCGAAAGTGAGGAAATTTTGTAGCAATCGCATCATAGGGTCCCCAACTAGAGTCGTCAGGTGGTCGAGTAATTCCGTGAAGCTTATACCGTTTTGCCATTAACCCGAAGATCATGAATAATTGCGCCAATTAGCTTCAACGGTGTTTAAGGAGGCTAACCATTTAATTCCCAAGACCATATCAACTACTCCACCGAAATTAAAAGGGAAGAACTCTTCCCAGATTGTCACTTGTTGAACCTTTATTTCCACGTTCCTACATATTTGTTGGCAAGAAATCATTGCACCATCACCGACCTGAACTCCAAAAGGTGGTAACTGTTGAGTTGGTATGCACAGGTTAGTCACCAATTTGTTGGAGATGAAATTGTGGGATGACCCACTATCAATTAAGATGAGGATTTCCTTTGAAAATATTGTTCCCCGCACCTTCATTGTAGTAGTCGTTGATCTGCCTAGAATCGCGTGGAGTGATATTTCTGCCATAGGGGTTTCAGCGTCAGCCTGATGGTTTTCTTCGCATGTCTAATATAACGCTGTACTGTAATCTTCATCGGCATTATCTGAAATTTCCATAATTCTCAGAGTCGATGAATTACAGCGATGACCCGGTGAAAATTTGTCTCCACAACGGTAACACAGTCCCTTATTCTGTCGAAGTTGGCGTTCGTGATTCAAGATTCCCACAGATATTGGAACGACCTGATTATGTGGAGATGGCTGATTGTGCGCTGATCCTGAAGTAATTGTCGGATGGTTGTAACTTGGATTAACCGGATTTGAGGGGTTATTATTCCCCAAATAACTTGCTTTATTTGAATAATTTGAGGAATTATTTATTCCCCAATAATTCTGTTCTCCTTGATATTGGGGATTCGGCCCATATGAATTAATTTGGGGGTCCTTAAATTGTGCAACTTTCATATTGGAATGTTGCGGCACGTATTTGGCTTCAAATTCAAGGGCGAGACTTGCGGCTTTGTAGACGGTTCTTGGTTTTTGAATTTTCACGTCCGATTTCAAATCCTCTCGCAACCCGTTGATAAAAAGTGCTAAGAGGTAGTGCTCCGGCCAATTTTGTACTCACGCTGAACGTCGCACAAACTCCTTCCGGTACTCCTCAACAGACCCGGTTTGCTTTATATCGCACAAATAGATATTAGGATTCTGAAATTCTGTTGGTCCAATTTGTTCTTGAAAAATCTGAATTAATTCCTCCCAATAACGTAGAGTGCTACTTGAAGATACCCAAGTGAATACATCCAGCGCCTCCCCTTCCAAATACATCGCAGCGACTTCGATTTTTAAATCTTCAGGAGTTTGATAATACCTGAAATACTTTTCTGCCTTCATCACCCAACCTCTCGGATCTCCACCTTCAAATTTTGGGAATTCGACTTTAGAGTGAGGACGCTTGTTTGGTCTTTTACTCCACCAAGGTATTTCTCCTTCGAATTCTTCATATGGTTCGATGGTTTTCCATGTTCCTTCTCCATGTCTTCTATCATAACAGTAGGAGTTTTCTGCTTCTTTACTTCTTTCATCTCAGCATCTAAACTTAAGAGTTTAGATACAATGAAATCAGTTGTGGCGTCACATTTTCTGGGGCTGAAGGTAGTTCTGCGGTTTCTGGTGATTTAGAAAATTCTGCCTCTTGATTGGGATGAGCAGAATCAGTGGATTGTGGTTTCTTCCTATTATTGCCCATAACTCACAAAAATTGGCCCAAAAAACAACACTGCGCGATACCAAATTGATGGATCCGGGATCCAGATCAATCAACAATATCTTCAAGAACAAAGAATCTAAGTTCCTGACCAAAATACTCAAACATACATATATTCATTCATAATCCTTTATCACTGTTTTACACGGACTATATAAGCAGAAAACTAATAACTGATAATAACCTCTCTATCATAACTTCTTATGGATAAGATACAAACACAACTACCTAAAGATAACATAACTTCCTAAGGAATAACTTACTCCTATTTATTATTAAACTGTATCCACGTGTCTCTGCCTCTTTCTTGAGTAAAGAAGGATAGGACGTGGACTTGGTATCCTATCATCGTTTTTTGTTAGATGTTAAGAACATTAGTCATATAAGCGGTAATACATATACAAATATGATCCTATACTTTAGTTCCCTGTAAACCAAAAGTCCATCCGTCAGTTCTCGTTTCCATAAACGTTTACTTCCTTAGAATGAAAGGAATAATTTCTTTTCCATTGAAGCTTTTATGATCTAATATTAAAGGATCACAAGGACCAGAAAACTTTAGCACACATACAGCATAAATTACACACATAACCTTATTCCATTCTCAACAAATACATTGACAACATCACTAGACAAACCGTAGGTTGCAGGTAAGCCATCTGCATTTTAAAGTGCGTTGATGCAGCGGCCATCATGATGAACCTCATAAATTGTCATCAAATATGGTGGACAGCAGCAGCCCTTGAACAAACTCACATCTTTTTGCCCTCTCTTCCTTATCCTTGACTGACAGGGTAGATGTCTCAACATTCCTGAACAACAATATCAGCTATTTTTAGATACTACGAGAGAAGGCTAAAAACTCAACCTACAAGACGCCAAGTCACATGATTGGTATAAACAGGAGAAAAATAAAATTTTGAAATGCCTTTTGGATATATCACTATTCACTCCTGAGATTTGGATTGGTTAGAGCATGTTACTTATATTTTTATTTTTATTATAAAATATATTTGCTGTCCCAACATATTGGATTTGAGCATTTTACAAATCTAAACACTGCAAGGAATCCAGATCCATCACAATTGCTATATGCATCGGAGGTAATTTAGACCCTTCACTCGCACCAAGTATACTTGACGCTAACTCCTACATGATGTCTTCCTTCCTTCCTTTCTTACTTGGTTTTTTCACTGCACTTACTTTTTTTTTTTTAAATTTTTTTTTTTTAAAAAAAAGAAATTATATATATATATCCAAGAAGAAGAAGAAGAGGTTATGCTAAGCACTCGTACCCTTTGAGTAAGAAATTAGGAGCAATATTACCGTAAATCCTACAAACAAAATGGCTCTTGTAATCTTGATGAGACTATAGCTTTGTTTATTGGGCAAATGACATTAAGGTCTCAATTATAGAAAATAATATCAAAAAAGTCCCAAAACTTGTTAATGGTAGCTCCTCCAATTGTCAATGATTGCTCTTTCATTTGTCATTGACAAACTATGTGACTTTTCAAATATTATTTCCCTTTACTGACACTTTGATGTCATTTTCCCTCATTTTTTGGCTCTAAAACAGTGCAAGATCTCAAAATAATTGTTATGTCTATTTCTCAGGATAAAGAGACAATTAATGCTAAAAACCAAAAGAATATTTTGACAATTCACTATCGGAGAAGCTACTGGAAGTCATTCAAGATTATATATGTTTTTCCAAACATAAGGACATCGTGTGCCTGTTTTTTTTTTTTTAACCTAAAGGACAACGCGTGCCTGTTTACTGCAACTGGAACCTACTCATCTATCACAGAAGTTATAGTTGAAAAAAGTTTATTGAAAAAAAACAGCAAGTATTCTACAATCTCCCATAACCTGAATACTTCAGATTCATCCACAAAAACATACTCATCTATCACAGAAGTTATAGTTGAAAAAAGTTTATTGAAAAAAACAGCAAGTATTCTACAATCTCCCATAACCTGAAAACTCCAGATTCATCCAGAAAAACATGGATATAAAATTACAAGCTTCATAAATATTTATGTTGGGCCTAACAAGTATTGGGATAGAACTTATAAGAGAAGGGCTAAAGAAAGTCCAGGGTCCAATTCTGATCAGAATGTTCTAGAGAGAGGGGCAAAATGGGAATAATGTTGTGTAACGATTTACTGACATCATCAAGTAGAGGGAGTGCGATATAGAGAGGAGAGGGAGGAGTGTGAGGTAGGCAATTGTTGGTAGTGAGGAGAGTGTGTCTGGTCTCTCAAACACCAGGCTGGGGGTGGTTTCTTTTTCGTAGTTCTTGTTGTTCTTGAGTTGTTCTGTGTGTGAGCTTTCTTGTTAGAAGGAAGTATAAGGGTTGTATTGTCTCATTTTCCCTATATTAAAGAGGATAAACAATGGATATGTTCCATAATATTCTGTTTTACGTGCTGGCTCTAACAATTTAGTAAGGGTCTGGCACCATCTTTACCATACCGATGCTTCATATCTTCAAACATTTAAATATAAGCTGGATTACATTAGGTGTAACCACAGAAAGGAGTATTAGAATGGAAACAAAAAAATTGCAAGAAAAAGAGGTGCAATTAAGAACTCTATAGACATACCGTCTTGAAACAGTTTCATCTGAGATTTTCTTGGTTGATTTTGATTCTGTAGGAAAATGGGGCTGAGAACTGGCCAATTCATCAGCTACAGGCAATATAAATGATGACAATAATGGATCGGCAACTGCATTAGAAGAGGACACTGTATATGAGGACCCACCAAAAAGGGATGGTAAATTTCCTTCTCGCAGCTCCTTCCTCAATATAGTGAGTGTTGAATAAGATCCACATTTACGTGATTTCCTCTTGCGCTGCATGTGGTGACTAGTTAAGGTATCCAGTGTGTTATAGATCAACATCCTGGTCTTGATAAAGATGCGTGGGATGCAATAAAGAGATTACTCCTACATAGACGCACACCAAGAACAAAACCAGCTATTGAAAGATTCCGAAATCGGTTCTGAGATGTAACCATATTTTTAATAGCAACAGCAAGTTGAAGTGTGTGCTTATAATTAAGCCTACTGTCACTAAGCACTTAATTACCAATTATTAGCGTGTGACTGGGTCTAGCATAAAGTAAAACATAAATCCATTTAGAAGACCATAAACCTTACTATCAAGTAAAAAGGTTCTTTAGGAGTTCATTCATAATATCTTTCTGTAACCCTAACGAAAGAATGATCTTCAGATAAATATCACAGAAATATAAAGATAAATAACTTAAACCTTCGGCAACATGTCTCACAATGTACTAAAACCTTATGAATGACCAACTAAGAAGAAAAGGATATCTTGAATATGCTTCCATGCTGTAGCGTTATGTGAGCAACCATATCAAACCCCACCCTCGATGCACAAACTGGACATACCTGCATATGAAGATACTCAAATCAGCAAAAGTCACTAATGATTTTCCCACGATGCTGGGAAGGTATGCATAACTTATTTTTTAAGAGAGAAATCATTAGCTCAAGCTTAAACTTTAACTTTCTAAATTGAGCTCTCAAATATAATAACACATGGATAAACTAAAATTCATCAAAGCCTGAATTGTTAAGAGTCCTTCTGGCAAAAAAAGGAAGAAAAAAAAAATTGTAAGGAGTTCATTGGATGCCTGAGACAAATATGGTGAATTTATACATGTACTAACTGAACAATGTGTAGGCAATAAACACTACAAACACCATCAGTTACTTTGTGGTAAAAACCATAGAGTGCTAAGTGAAAGTATTCATACCCCATTTTTTGCCTCCATGGGATGCTCTTCATCAATGTGGCAGCATAATCCAACAATATCAAAATATTCGGAACAAAAAGGGCACAGAAATTCCTCCCTTATATCATCATCTCCGTCATTTTCGTCAAACACCATGAACATATCTACATTAGCAGAATCTCACATCAACAAAGCAGTAAGAGAAAGAGATAGTTACATATCAGCACCAGAAATTGAAAATAATCTGAGGAGAAATGAGGGAGAAAGGAAAAGAGAACTTTCAAGCTTCAACAACAGCTTGCTTTCCGTATTCCCACGCCAATTTAAAGTTGCTTGGATGAATTGTAATAACTAGTTAAACCGGGTAGGATCGTATGATTAACCCACTTCTGTTTATTATTATAACAATATTTGGAAATAAGAAACCGAATAGCAATTTAATTTCTTCTTTTAAGATTTTGAGCTGCAACAGTTATCCTTCTCATAGGAAAGAATTTCAAATGTTTAACTTATATCTCTTTCTTTTTGTAATCTGATGAGAGCATTCTCAATCCCCTTTCCCCTCCCAAGAGAATAGAAAATAACTAGGCCAATGTCTCTCAAGCGAAGCTCTTACTTTCTCGTTTTTGGCTCATATGCACATAACCTAGGGATAACGAAGGTTGTTCTGACGTAATAATAGAAAAGGAAAATTGAATTTCCAGAATATAAATAAGAGACGATTTCGTAAGAAATTAAAGAAGCCATGACAGGAAAGGTGAATCAAATAACCTGATCGGGATTGAAGAGCGGACTGGTAACGCTTAGAGGCAGATGAAAGACGAGCAGCCCAAGAAGAATCGGCGTCCATAGCTCTTGTTTAAATGTTTATGAAGCGATGCTCCTCTGTCGATCAGGGTGTGAAGGAACAAAAAAACTCAGTGAACCAGGAAATAAATGCGGAAACAGAAGAGCTTTGGAGGCTTCGTGAGGTTGAAGAAGTGAGCGAGTGAGGAGCGATGTCGATGAGATGAGGTGCTTCTCCGGAATTTCACCGAAAGAAGAAGGAAAATGAGAAAACAACGAACTAATATGCGATTTTTTTTTTTTTTAATAAATTATATGCACTTACTTTAACTGCGTAAATTATACAAAACTCTTTTAATTTGGGGTCAGTCTAACATTTTGAAATTTAAATTTAACCCCTTAAATTTTCATTTTTTAACTATTAACTCACTATCATAGAGTGGCTGTTATTTTTTTAATAGGAAAATAACATTTTAAATTATGAGATGACACATGACATCTTATGTAAACTATTAATTTCATAAAACCCATAAACATTGATCAATTACAAATAGATCCCACATTACAAAATTTAAATTTAACTCCCCACAAATTTTGATTTATAATATGAATAAATTATACACAAAACTTCATGAACTTTTTACATATAACCCCTAACATTTCGAAAGTTTAAATTTAACGCTCTGGACCTTCATTTTTTAACTCTTAACCCCCTGCCGTTAAGTGACTATTATCTTTTTAACAGAAGTTGTCATGTTAGATGATGAAATGACATGTGGTATCATACATGGCATCCCGTGTAAATTAGTAATTTTATAAAATCGTCGAACTTTGAACAATTGCAAATAGCTCTCCGACCTTTGATCAGTTATAAATAACCCATTGACATTTCAAAATTTAAATTTAACTCCCTTAAATCTTTTATTTATAATATTAAACCTCATATTCTTGCTTTTATTATTTTAAAAATTTTATGAAGTTTTCTCCTATCATTTGTCAATTAAAATAGTTTTCTTGTATGGTAAAAAATAGAAGAATGATACTTAACCAAAAATTTGAAATAAATATCATTTGAATTTGAAAATTTCGATAAAGTTTGTTAGCATATGAAAATTAAAAATATTTCTCAATGGACTAATATGAGATTTTAAAATGTTGTGATTTTAACAAAATGCTAATCAGGTTTTTTTTTTTAATAAAAACACTCACAGGCGTCAAAGTTCCGATGACAACCTGAATAATGAGTTTGACTATTTTCATATAGGAATTGACTACTTGAGCTCCATAAATTCTTTCCATCATCATTAACAAGTTGAATAAAGACAATGACAATTTAAGTATAGTTATTGACAAATTGCATTTCCAAGTTTATCCATGGTTACTGTAATACCACAGATTTTTATTAATAGAAATAACCCTTTTTTTTATAGCCTTGGTGGGCCAAATACTTCTAGCCTAATTGTCTTAGGAATTTCCAGCTTATTCACACCATGACGGATTGATTGATTGAATTTAATATGCCCTATTAATTGGCTTTAAATTCACATAATGATTGATTGATTGAATTTAATATGCCCTATTAATGGATTTAAATTCACATAATGATTGATTGATTGAATTTAATATACCTTATTAATGACATTAAATTCACATCATGACTGATCGATTGATTGAATTTAATATATCCTATTAATGACATTAAATTCACACAATGATTGATTAATTGACTTTAATATACCCTATCAATGAGTTGGCAATAGTAAAGAGCCCAACCCATAGCTAACCCTAATTTTAAGTTATAAATAGAGGTTTAGCCTAACCCTGAACACTCCTATTCTCTTCTACTATTTCCTCTATTCTTCTAAGAGGCTAGCAAAACGGAGACCAGGTAATCCTAATCCCCATGAGTCTTGGGTAAATTTTATTTGAATCTTGATAGCTAATTATGATCCTAAATATATCATATGTGATTGTTATATGTAGAATATCTTTTATATAATCCTAATTAACTTTTTACAAAACCATTCAACCTTTGAATATTATTCTGTAATATAATCATAATTAACTTTTTACAAAACCATTCAACCTTTGAATATTATTTTGTACGTAGGTGTATGAGTGATTGAATTATATGTATACACCCTTTCATTCTTGAATTGCGTGAAGAAGCTTTTTGCAAAATCCATTTATGATTTTCATATACCTACCTGTACGTGGTAGCTTTAAGGGTTTTGGTTCTTTTTTTTTTTTTTTTTTTTTTTTTTTTTTTTTTTTTAATTGAAACATATATATAGATTGATGAATTACCATTGAATATACATACCTCACGTGGTTGCTCGGTTGCTTCGGCTTTTGTGATCGAAACTTATAAATGCTTTCATATATATATATATATATATATTTTTTTTATTGAGAAATCAATTTATTATGTAAATGTATTTAAAATAATTTAAATCGTGGGAAGATAGCTTTGGGATGGTACCCCAAAGTGACGAACACAACCCTTAGGCATTATGCCTCGATATGTTATTTGATGTGAACGATTATATCTGTTCTTCCCAAAGTGGTGTCGATAGGTTTAGGGACACTAGTAGCAACTTTGGAAAGAGGTGTGCACATTATGACGAAATGTTTTTATGGCCAACTTGATGATTTGTGACGGTTTTCCTAGTAGGTTTCCGGTCTACCATGGTTCTCTTCCCACTAAACTAAATAGAATTGCAGGTTTTCGGGTCTATACGAATTTAATAAAGATAATAAATAATATTTGATTCGGTGTGAATATATGTATGTATATGAATATATGATGAATATTGGAACTGATAGTTGGTTTAATCGATATGTGATTATATATTTGATTTGATTAATATATTTGAGCTATATAAATTGTGTTTTAATTAGGATTACCGGCTTTTGCTGTTTGTGTTACGAAAATAGGTTTTCAAAACAAGTTTCAAAGTTGGGGCGGTGAGAAGTGAGGAAGAACAATTAGCAATTCTAGCTAGTTTTTATTTTATGCTTGAATGAAACATTTTTATGTAAGTTGGAGTTACCTTAATGTAATAATGTAGCCTTGCACTTGTCCCGATACAAGTGCGGCGGTAATACTTCCCAAATTTGGTTATTTTGAATTTCAGTATTTATTCATATAAAAATCATTACAATTTTATGTTATTATAATGGTTGGAAAATTTGGGGGTGTTACAGTTACTCTCAAGTTATTATTGTTAATACTGAAGTTGTCATTTGTTTTATTCAAATTGTCAACGACACTTGATAAAGATTAAAAAACTTAAATAGTTAATCTCATTATTCAAATTTCATTAGAGCTCTGTTAGAGTCCCGCATTGTGGTGGTGTAGTCCACAGGAGCTCGGCGTTGAGCATTGATAGTTAAAATATTCCCTTCGTGTTCATTAATTTTTTTTATCAGTAACACATTTTTTTTTTTAATGAGAGCTTCAATGTTTATTTTATATTTTTATAAATATTATTTTTCTAATTTTGGCTATACAAAAGAACTAATAGCATTTTGATTGATGAATTATAGTAAAATTCTTAGGAAATTTATTAAAATGATAAAAAGTAATCATATGGTTTAATATTACACATCAAATTTGAACGGGGTTAAATTTTAAATTTTTAAAATTCATGGGATTATTTGTTATTGATCAAAATGGTTTTATAAAATTAATAATTTATACAAAATACCACATATTATCTCATAATTTAATGTTTTATTTTCTGTTAAAAAGATAACTGTCATTTAAAAACAAAGGTTAATAGTTAAAATAAAAGTTCGGGAGTTAAATTTTAAACTTTGAAATGTCATAACTATATGCAACTAAGTACTCGTGTTCTTTTTTTTTTTTTTATATTAAAATTTTAGGAAGAGTGTTGAGCTCACCCATAGTCCAAGGGTAGGGCGCTGCGCTTGGAGCCCAATCCACAGGACATCCACCGAAGAGACATCTTAGTCAAGAAGAGTACACATGCCTCCGCCTCCACCTAGCGTTTCCACTGCTTCATAAATCCCTAGGATACCTCTCCTAACGCCTTGACCAACTTCAGGATCGAACCCATTCTTGTTGGATGAGGAAGTCCGACCCTTTCATCAGTTGAACCCAAAGACGAGGGTAGAGTACTGACATTCAGTTGGCGGTTTTGTATAATTTAGCATATTTATTAATATTAATTCCACATGCTACTGGTGGGTTTATATGGGTTGATGGGCAGCCCATCAACGGTCCATACTACGTCATGACTTCACGTCTTCATTTTGCCACATCATGGAGCCTGATGGCCCAAATGCATGGCGCCGGGGACTCCTTCGGTCCTTCTTATTCGACTTTCACGTGACTTTCTGTCCGTACAGACTCGATCACGTGACTCCCCCAGCACAATGGGCACTCCAAATGGCCATGCCATAGCCTCTTCCACCTTTCTCGTTTGACCGCGACAAAGCCTTCGTTCTCCACTTCCTACTTTCCGTGCAATTCAGATCTATGCTTTGACATTGAATCTGAATTTTGAGCTTAATGGCGACGAGGAACCGCACTTTGCTTTACAGGAAGTACAGAGATGCATTGAAGAGCGTTCGGGTTCCGTCGAGTTCCGCCGGTGCTGGTGGTCCGGTGATTGAATTGGTCAGCACATCGCTTCTGAATCAGGATCGTTCTTATGCTCCGCTTAGTACTGAGGATCCGGGTAATTCAAGGTACGCCCTTACCTCACAAATATAGATCCTACTAATAATCTAAATGTTATTTTCCTGGACGTGGACCAAATGCGGAGATGCCTATATTCAGAATGTTCTCTTTGTTAATAATTAGTGAGTGCGAAAATTAGATATTTAGGTTTGGCCTGCTAAAAAATCCCTTCCAGTTCCAAAAAGAAGACAGAAGCAATTCATAACTAACAACCGATCAGAGATCGGTTGCTTAGGACACTTTATTACTCAGGATCATGGATAACGAATCCGATCTATGTAGAATGATCAATTTTGGGTCCTTGTCGTAGCACATCGCTTCTACACCGAAGCCGGATCTTCTTCCGGAGGCGTTGCAGGGTTCCTGCCGCGTTTGATTAGTGGCTGAGTTGTGAATGCACTAGTTATGCTGTCTGAAGTTGAAACCATATGCGGTAAGGGTTATTGGCTGAGAAAATTGGTGAAGGAACTGTATATGACGTAAAGCACTGAAGACTTCTCTTTTCTTTAGTTCGTACGTGAAGCTCGTGGAATTGGGACTGATAACTGGATGATTTATCTCACTCCTCTTGTTCTTGGTGATTTTTGATTTTTTTTTGAAAAAAATTGTTGATCAACGCGAAGCCCGTAGAATGTGGATTAACAGATAAATCATTTGTCTCTCCCGTCTCGTTTATCCAAGGAAACTCTTGTTCGTCTGGGGGAGGAATGCCATGAAAACGGATGTAATTCGTTTAAGTTGGACACTTGCTTATAAATTTTTGCGTTTTTCAATTTGGGGGTAATTTGGTTATGCAATTATCTATCCTTTGCTTTTGACTTGCGTGAATGTTTAAATATATATAAACTTACAACTTCTTATGGATTCAGTAAGGGTCCACTTACTGTAGGACTGCCTCCAGCTTGGGTGGATGTATCTGAAGAAATATCAGCAAATGTGCAACGGGCACGCACAAAAATGGCAGAGTTGGCGAAAGCTCATGCAAAGGCTTTAATGCCATCATTTGGAGATGGTAAGGAGGAACAACGTGCCATTGAAACTCTAACTCATGAGATAACTGACTTGATAAAGAGATCAGAAAGGCGACTGCAGAGACTTTCTGCTACCGGGCCTTCTGAGGATTCCGGTGTGAGGAAGAACGTGCAGGTATAACTGCAGAACTGTTACAGGACACCATTGTCAGAAGATGATCTTTTTGGGAACAACAAGAAATCCATATTTTTTATTAAAAAAAAAAAAAAAAAAATCATGTGAAAATCTTCACCGTCTCTTTATCAACAAAGGATACAACTCTTCTGTGGTGTTATTCTTTTAATTGAGTCTTTGGCTATGCCTTCTGCTGTTATGTTCAAACGCATTTCACTAGATTCTCGGATGATCTTTCATTTGGTTTTGTAATTTTTTCTTATGTTGCTGTGTATTTCATGCAGCGTTCTCTAGCTACTGACCTTCAGAACCTCTCTGTAGAGCTCCGCAAGAAACAATCAAATTATTTGAAGCGACTTAGGCAGCAAAAAGAGGTGGTAAGTTTTTTAAAGAAAAAAATCGGAAAATACTTTCTTTCTTCAAATATTTGCTGGCAGAACAACAATTTAACAAATCAATAGCTCATCCATGCAATTCAATTCAATACAAATCAGTACCGTAAATCTATGCTTAGTTTGAACTTTTATAATTCCATATCGTCAGTTAACTCTAAACTGTTGTTGAACAGATGAAGTGTATTCGGTCTTATGTCCTGAAAAAAAAAAATATATATATATATAAATCTACTGCCAAAGATTGCATTGCCCACCTTTGCTCTTTACTCTCTTGTCTGGGGTTTATCTTAGTTACTGACTTGTTATGACATACGAGCACTAACTTGCAGATCAAGTTTTATTGCTCTTGACTAATATTTTGTGATTGTGTAGGGTCAAGATGGGGTGGATCTAGAGATGAACATAAATGGAAGTAAATCCAGATTTGAAGATGATGCTTTGGACAATATGGTATTTGATTTGTATTTCCTTTATTTTTACCGGTTCATTTCATTCCCTTTTGGGAAAGGAAGATATGATCAAGAATTTTATCGCTATCTTGCTCATTAATTTTATTCAATGGGACAATAATTGACAAATTTTATGATCCATTCTACCGGCTGTTTCTTTTTTATTTTTTTTCTTACAATTTTCAACATTTTTGTACATGATTGAATATTAATAACTCAGTTGAGCTGGCACTGTCAAAAAATATACGTAGGTATTTAACGAACATCAGATGGCCAAGCTGAAAAAAAGTGAAGCGTTCACCGTTGAAAGAGAAAAGGAGATCCAACAGGCAAGTAAAAGTTCCGTATTTACTGTGCTGACCTTTGTAGACCTGGTGCTAATTTCTATGATGTTGATGGACTAAAAATGATTCATAATATATATGATCTTATAGGTTGTGGAATCAGTAAACGAGCTTGCACAAATAATGAAAGATTTGTCTGTACTAGTAATAGACCAGGTCAGCAGAGATCTTTTCTCTATGTAGTTTACTACCTTGAAATCGGAGTCATGATGATTAATTGACATACTTTATATACAGGGAACCATTGTTGATCGAATAGACTACAACATTCAGAATGTTGCAACCTCGGTTGAGGATGGCCTGAAACAGCTGCTGAAGGTTTGACTTCCCTTTGTTATTTTTTTGCTGGATTGAACTTCATTTTTTTCAGACCTCCTTCTTTCTCTACCTCTCTCATTGTCTTTTATCCCCTTTTTCCTGATATGATGGTAATCTTATGGTTCATGGGACATGCAGGCTGAGAGAACACAAAAGAAGGGGGGCATGGTGACGTGTGCGACGGTGCTTGTTATCATGTGCTTCGTTATGCTGGTTCTCTTAATCCTTAAGGAAATACTTCTGTGATCCATGGAGACTTGATTATTTAATTATGGTCACTTCTCATTGGTGCGATCCTCTCCACCGACGCTACCCGGGGCCTGATCAGACAATGATTATGCAGAGTTTCCTGGAGACAACGGAAGACTAATTCAATTATTTACCTTTGTTGCGGATGAGAACGGAGGGTGGGAAGAGGCACCGCTTTCGCTTTCTAAGGCTAACCTTGAGGATAGTGGGATTCAGTGGGAGAGGGTACATATGATCCAAAGTTGTATACAGCGGCTGTATTGATTCTTTTTTGTTGAGCGGAACAAGTAATTGCTCTTTCAACCATGTACTGTATTCCATTTTTTCCCTCATTTTTTGTCAATATCTTAATTTTCCTCGGCTGTTCTTTTTGGCTTCCGTGCGCATGCTTGCGCTTCAAGGGAACGAGAAATTGTGTTTGTACCAAAATATTCATGCAATAAAATGACGTGTTTAAGCTGGAACAAAAAGTTTGCGTTCTGGAGGGGACATGTTTGCTGCCCTTATCATTGCGTTGTTGCATATATATTTGGTGCGGCCACATAAAGTGACAGAGCAATGAAAACGGAGCACCTCGGTTTGACGTTTGAAAGGCATCATGTTTGAAGGTTTTTTTTTTTTTTTTTTTTTTTTCCGGGTTTGGTTCTATTTAAAAATAAAATACACGTAAATATTAATTATGATGTCCAATCATTTTATAATCTTTTATTTGAAAAAGTAGCATGAACTCTCCATTTTTTTATCTTTTTTTCTTGTTTATGTTAATTTTAACCTCCTTTCAACTTCGAAGATGAAAACCAAACGAAAGAAAACTCATATTTTCCTTTCCTTTTTACCATACAAAGCAACCAGAATTCATCTAAGCGCGGGAACTCAATTTTATGCGAATCGAAGTTCAAATGTTCAATGCCTACTGATTCTTTTTGTGGATGCTAACCATCGGTTTTGTTACAGGCATAGGGATTTCTCCTCTATTTGATCACATTTTAAAAACTTCTGAACTTTTACAAGAAGCTATCAGAACTATGGTAATTGAAAGTAACCTAAAATAGGAAGTTTTAGCAAATTTTATAGGATGGAATGCGTTTACTCCCATTTCATGATAAAGTTTTCAAGGAAAGTTCACGTCTTCTGACCATTACCCCAGACCCAAACATAAGTTTTTTCAAAAAAAAGAAAAAAAAAAAAAAGGTTTTATTATTTTTCTATTCTTTGTTCTCACCTTCTAACCAACCAGAGACTTCCAACAAACTAATTAGAGCTACAAGAGGAGTTTCTGAAAGTGCGGCAAATGTCATTTACATCAGAGAGTGTCATATTGCGAGAGATGTCTGGTATGTGCTCTCGTTTAACCTAACTTCATACACACTTTCTTTAGTTTACCATCGCAGGATTTGCTCAAGTGGCTACAGAAATGAAAAGAAGCTGGTGTGGCAAGGATGTCAGTATGGCAATGGAAATGAAGCAGTTTGGATATTATTCCTGCACAGAGCGGAGGTTTTGGCGATTCTAACTGGACTGCAAATCTTATAGGATAAGGCTTTATGATTCATTCAGTAAATAAATTGTCTGAACTTACAGAGAATAAATTAATTATCAAATACAGCGTTTCTTTTTCTCCTTCAGTTACAAACATACTGCTACACCATCTGCATTACCACCTCTCAAATTATTAAAAAAAAAAAAATTTAATCAATTGATGGAATCTGGTCACCTATCTGTGGGTAGTTTCAGACCATTGAGGACCTAATTTATTTTTCCTGGACTACAAGGTGCCAGTCCTCTTGATGCAACTACCATCCATTTCCACAAATCAATATTTGAATAAAATGAACATTATCAGCGATAATATTGTCAGGCAGCTAGCCTGAATTCTTCTTTTTCTTAGAGTTGGCCAAATCTGATTCCGTAAATGATCTTTCGACAAGGCCAGATAAGGTCAACTTGAGATCAAAGGTCAATCTAGGAAGTATCCTTGACAAAGTATTCACATCTACCATGGCCCTATGAGCTGATCCATCCAATTGAATGCTATAGAGTTCACGAAGGGCCTCAAGTGTTGTTGAAGAAAGTTTTGTTCCTGTGAAATAACAGTGTCAGTTACTTCATACCTAAGCTACGTATGTGTGATGTGTAGGGTGGGGGGAGGACAGAGAGAGGGAGAGAGCAAGAAAGAGACCTATTGACTTCTTTAATTCACGTGCCAACGGAAGGGTATCTGCAAATAGCCAGTTAGGAGGAATTTCTACAGAGCAACGTGTAAATTCATTAATGATGAAGGGTACATCAAAACAGCGAGCATTATGACCGACCAATAAGACATAGCCACCAGGCTTCTGACGGCTTTGAATATACTGTAATAAGATGGGAATCAGTTCCTCCATCCTACACAAAATCCAAAAAAGCAAATGAACGCTCAATGGTTTCCATTGTAAAATTACATCAATAAACTATAACTACAAAATCAAATGAGAGACACTATAACAATACTTGTAGCTTTGTCAATCAGCAATTCTCACGCTAAAATGGTAGAGAATATTTGAAACCAATAGATTTGCCTGTTTCTATCACTCTTTCACTAAGAGAGTTCCATGGTCAGAAAAACTATCTTCAATCCAATTTTTAGGTGCTATGTCAACCTAAACCTTGGGTTCCTACCCATACAATGTGAGATGATTTGATCTGCCTATCCAGTCTAAACAAGCACAATTTTAAGTTTTTTTTTGTTGTTGTTGTTCTTTTGTAGTCAATTAGTTGATGTAAACATAGTAATTTTGATCTTTCATATGAAATATATCAGTGCAAATTTATGGCCTTTTGTAAAATTTATACTCTAAGTATAGAACACGGGAAGAGGTAATAGACAGTAAGACAGTATATCAGTGCAAATTTATGGACTTCTAAGCATAATCCAGAAAAATTTGAAATCCACAGAAGATTACCTTGGAACATCAGGCCTGTTAACCATCTTAGTGGTAATGCCATGAATATAGGAATTAGTAACATCATGTTCAGGATTTACAAGAGTTTGGAAGGTGCTATTCTCACCACCTTGAAGATCTCGGAGTGCAATTTCAATGATTCGTCCTTTTTCTCTGCTAAGTCCAGTAGTCTCAATATCAAAAACAATAACAGTGACTTTGCTAGATAAATCTTTATTCTGAGCAATCTCCTGCCGTATGTCGCTGTATTGAAAATCTTGGAAATGAACTAGCTGTGTTTTATTTACATTTAATGCATCACTTGCTAATACTGTTGCACTTGAAATTTCAGGCTTGATGATTCTTGATCTGGTGCCCCAGGTGGCTTGTTTATTTCCTTTTCCTTCTGTTTTTGTAGTTACAGGTCTTCGACTACTCCACTTCTTACTGTGCCCTCCATCCTGCCCATGGATTCTAGAACAAAGTAGCCTACTGCTAGAATTATTACCATAAATCTTACTTGAACTGAGGAAGGTTTCATCCCAATAATTAGCTATGCTGTGTATTCTGCATCTGGGTACTTGCAATAATGAAAAAAACATGGTTCCTATCTTCATCTGAATCTGATAAAACTAATTAATATTATATGATCAATAATTGATCACTTTATGAGCCAGCAGCTGCAACCTGCAACAGAGCAAAATTAGAAATTGCTCGGTAAGAAATTACCACAACGGCATAAATTATTGTGCGGTACTTACCTGCTATTATATGCTTAACCAACACAAAAACAAGATATAAAATTTGACTTATAAGATTCGTTAAGAAAAGAAAGTTTTTACGTAAAAAAGAACCATTTATAGTTCAAAGGATTTTAATACATGGATTTATCTGACACTTCTTAATAATTTTGTAATTAGTAGATCTAGTGCAAACCCTTTACATATCAAACCTCAAGTCCTTTAGTTGAAGTAAAATAAAGCAAGACAAATTGTCCAAGCACCCATAATGAAGTAATTTCTGAATTAAAGAGAAAGTGGAATCTTGCCATGCTAGACCAACATAAAAAACTTGAGGAAAAGAATGGGAGAAGTTCAGAACCAAAATTTTTAACAGACCCAGGAAATAGAAGGTGGGCAACAATCAATTTCATATATCATATAAATGATAGTGGCTGCAATAGTAGTTAATTGTGCAACAAAACTTGCTCCATAATCAATTAAAGCATGCAACGAACTTTTAAATAGAGGTCGATGTGTTTTGTCATACTAATTACACCAATTTGCCTTGTGTAAATTACAAACCAGACTTACTTTTATGAAAATATCCCACAAATCCCCCAACAAACAAGAAAGTGAAGAAATCTGTCGGAGTTCATTAGCCAATTGATAATGTGATAGCAGCATGAACAACATATTTAAAGCAAGAAGGCGAATTAATTGATAAGGCAAGGATTTCAATCAAGGCATGAATTTTACAAGCAGATATATTGAAAGCAATTCCATAAATCTATATCAGTAGTATTAAGAGGCATATTAAGATAAACACTAGAAAACGATACATAGATCGAAGAAGAAAAGAAAATAATATCGCAATATTATAAAAGCTTTTGGTAAGTCGCTCAACCAGAACGAGGACCTTAACAACTAGTTGAAATTAAGACAAGAAGATCCATTATACTTTGTACTAAACAACATTTTCTTATTGAACTCAAACCCGTTGAATGTGATTGGGAAAACTATAAGTCTATAACTCAGTCCCGTCTAAGAATGAGCAGACAGAAGCTCGACTTCAACGCCAAGAGTCTCTCTCTCTCTCTTTAAAAAAAAAAGAACTTCAAAAGAAAAATAAAATCATAATAAGCTCAGATTCAACATCGAATCCGCCAGAAGTCACCCATTTTGAAAACTTTCCCGGAAGCAGGCAGAAAAGAACACAATTGAATGGAAAGTAGAGAGTGAACAAGAAAACTTGCCTGATGATGACAACGAGTCCAAAGGACAGAAAGGCTTAAGCTTGAAATCAGAAGGAAGGTCCATTAACTTAAAGACGGGAGAGAGGGAAGGGAGAAGAAGAAGGAACGTGAGATCATGTGGAGCGAGAAGCCGAGAAGAAATATCGGAACGAGGACAACGTAGCTTTCGGATCGCCTTGTTCGATGGGCGTTCCTTTCTACTCCATCCAACCCCCTTTTCCGTTTTGGCAAATAACCCAATCTTGCTCACATGGATTAGACTATCGTTGCCAGTTTTTGCTTCATAAAATATTTAGATATGTTAGGTTCGGAAAATATTAATTATTTTTAACACACACTTTGAATGACTTAAATCTATTTTCCCATGAAGGAAAAGACAAGGAAAATAGAAAAAGAAAGAGTAACAAGTGGGATTTTTTTTTTTGGCCCGGAAGTTGATTTAGATGTTATACAAGTATCCTTGAGGGATTCATAGTTTGATAGATGTTTGACTTTAAGATTTAGGATTAACAGGTTGAATTACTGCAAGCACATGCTCAGTTTTGATGTTGGGGAAGAGTCCAAATCTCATCTAATTCAACATGGGGAAAGCCCGCTATTATTATTATTATTATTATATATACAATGTGGTTGAAAATAGTAAAGTATCATGTGCGATTATGCGTTGCTTGAGATGGTAGGCCACGTTACAGATGTTTCTTGCTTCACAACTTCTTCTGGTCTCAAGTCTTTGGGATATTAGAAAATAATGTTTTCAAGTCGTTTTCTACAATTTTGATACAAGTTCCAATGGTTTGTTTTTCTATGAATCACTCCCCATAGTTTCCTTAGGTTAAGAAGTTAATATTTCCGTTTGTTGATGTGTCAAACAGTGCTTATGTGGTTTTAATAGTGTTAAACTCTTAATTTTATCTAACTTGGCATCACGCCTGGGCCAAATTTGATCCTTTTTTACAGGTTTATAAAAGCTTGAGAGTGGAAAAAAAAGAAAGAAGGAAGGAAGAAAGAATTGCACATGCTCGACAAATTGCGCCTTTTTTAAGAAAAAAAAAAATTACGAATAGAATATTACCCATAGAACTAGGCGGGAGTCAGGATTTTGATTTGCTTTATTTTTTTATGGGAAAAAAATTGAACAGGATTATGCCTGTTAGTCAAAGCGGACAAAGAAACAGATGATCTCATGATCTTTTTTAAAAAAAAAAAAAAAAAAAAAAAAAATTATCTCTTATGAGGTTGATTGAGAAAAAAAGAAAGTTAAAATAGTATTGTAATATGATTTAAAGATTATACAAGATAATGAGAGAAATCTGATCAAATATGAATATCACAAAATTAACATAAAAGAAAATAGGGCATTTTTCTTGCCCGTCAATCAACACATAAATTTAATATTAAGCTTTTTTTTTTTTGGTAAAATAATATTAAGCTTCTTTACCTCCGCACCTGGCAAAGAAGAAAAGATATTCAAAAAAAAAAAAAGGTGGTCACAGTTTTTTTTTTTTTTGTTGATATGAAAAAGTTTTGGAGGGTTCGACGGGTTGAAAGTCAGGTGTTCACAGTCCATCTAGAATGGGTTGGTCACAGTTAGAATGGCTTCAAAGTCTGGAAAAGAAGAATCGGAGGCCCAAAATGGATCTAATTCACAATCTAACATGCACACCAAAAATCTCTCCAATGGATTTTGGACCCATGTTCAAAAATTCGGCATCCAAAGCCCACAATCAATATTGGTATGATTCAGTGCAGCAATGCTGCTCCCTACGGACACATGCTTCTCTTTATCGTTGCCCATAACTCTAATGAGTAAACCTCAAGGTTACCGACTGAGAAACCGAAACACCGTCGTTCCGTTAAATTCAGAGCAACATACGCATCCGCGTTTTAATATGATATATACATTTATGCTTGAAATATTTACATCAATTGACCCAACTTAACCCTAACTAGTCGCTATTCCTAATTCCTATGACCTACTTTTCATTTGCCTTGACTTTTTATCCCCAAACAGACTCATAGTTTTGTTTCAAACCCCTGTAAGATGAACCAAGGGGATTTAACTTCATCAATCTAAAGAACTATACACATATTAGCCACCACATGAAACCAAACGGGGCCACGTTGATTAGGGTCATCTTAAAAATTGATAACCCCACTCCCTCCCGTGAGATTTGCTTCCCTCTAAGCGAAAACAAAGCCGCAGGATAATGCCATCAAACAGAAAGCCGCTTCCTCCACTTCCCCTACCTTCCTTTTCCTCTGGCATCTCTGTTTCTTCAAAACAGCTGGCACGCTCTGCAACAAAACCTCCTCACCCCATCCTAACATGTTCATTTCCAACGATTCCCTCCAATGATTGTCACTAGAGGCTGCGGCAGATCTGGAGATGACCGGGACAGTGACGGCATCAACTGCGCCGCCGCTTGAATTATGAGTTCCCTCTCTTTTCCTATCCAGCCCTTTGTTCAATCTCACCGGAGAAGCCCTTCTCTTCCTGTATCTAATCCCACAAGCGTTGCATAGCGTCTGCATCACAAAATACTGGTTTCTCAGATTCTCGTTCCCAAAACCAAACTCCGACAGCCAAGCCTATTGTCACAATAATTGCGACAAGATACAACATACAGGAAGAAAAATTTAAGCCATGTATGACACAGCCGCTGAGAGAAGACGAGGTTCAGTACAACAAAATGAATTAAATCAGGGACCCGTATATCAATATAAACATATAACAAAAGCACAAATATAGGAACGGACGACCACAGAAGTGGATTGTATTCAAGTATGAAACTAGGTGAAAAGAACAGTTGACGCCTTCACGGCGCGAGAAAAAAATTGCTATCCCAAACAAGGTTCAATTTGCGCAAAAGCCACGCCAAAATAAATGAATAAATAAAAGTTATAAATGTCGACTAGTAAGCATCAAAGCAGGCATAGTACAAATAATTGCCGGAGAAAGGGGAGGACGAGGTGAAATTGGAGGAGGCGTATGTATTTCCAAGAAAGATCAACAGTGAACAAAGGTGGACTGAATAATAACACACCAACAACCTAAAATTGACCCATGACCAACCAGATTAAAATAATGATGATAGCCAAGAAGTCACTCCAAGACAAATGAGCTACTAGTACTAGAAAGTGGGGGGAGTAACGTCAAGCGAGAATTAAATCATAATGAGTTGCAGTGGTGGGCATCACCTTGGGCCCAGCTGGCCCTCCTCTCCAGAGTGGAGTTTTAGTGGTTTTGCAATCACTGCAGCACTTATTGATGCCACTCGATTCATCCGATGAAGATTCCTGCATTATAAACAACACGGATTATAAATATAAAGAGGACAGGACCACGATTAATCCAAAGTGAAAACTCATAATTCACTCAGGAGCACCTTCACATTTAGATCCATCTTATCATCGATCTACTTCAGTAAGAATCCAAATCAAACAGGTCTTACAATCGCCAGAGGGGAAAAAATTGGAAACGCCGAGGAGAAGCCAGAAGCAGAGCGAGGGATTGACGAGGAAGGTTGAAAATGGCAATGGAGGAAGTAAGAATTGAAGTCAGGAAGGGAAGAAGAAGAACGATAATGGGTTTGACGAGAGGTGTTGTTGCAGCACTAGCCGGCTAAATAAAACGCAGCTGCAGACTGTGTGAAGATGGAGTGACGGAGGAGATACAGTGAAAGAACCGACAGTGTGAAAATACGCAAAACCCTAGCGCGGGGGAATGTAATGACGGAAATGCCCCCATTGTTGCAAAAAATTAAACAGGGGCAACCGGCCAAATTTCATGAATTGGCGCGGCCACGTGTGCATCTGCCGTCTGGTGTCTACGCGCGAATGATATGGAAATTTCAAGAGACCTCTGTTGACGTGGCTCTCTTCTACAAACCCCCGAATCCAAGTTCCCTGTGCCCCGTACGCGACAAGCTATTCACCATGCCTTTTATAAAAAAAATAAGATTACGAACATGGAGATGGTGCAGTGATATAAGTGACTTTGAGTTTTGAATTTGATTCTCAGTTCTAACACTTGTATTAGGAGAATTCCGAATTGATTACTTTCTAATAATATTAAAAAAAAAAAAAAAAAAAAAAAAAAAGATTGAGGGATGTTTTAGAAGTTTTTTTAACAAAATCTTTATTTTACTCTAACTTAATTATAAAATTTACTCTAGTATTATTTAACTAAAACACTGAACATAACATATTCTCTCCTGTCCACGTAATTTTTTTTTACATAATTATTATATGTAACTAATTTTAATTATTTCTTTACATAACACAATTAGATTAATTCTTTCTGTCAATGAGGATTGGCACGGTTGGTTAAGACGTTGGCCTTCACCCTAAAAGGAAGAGGTTTGATACCGCTGATCGATGTGAATGTGAGGGCTCATTGGTGGGCGATCAGAAAATACGCTGTAAGCTTTTCTTTGAGCTGAGATATCTTCGACCTTGGTAGAAGATACGGTGTAACCCCACCTAAACTTTTATATATATATATATATATAAAAGATTAATTCTTTCTTATAAAAAGACAGGTAGGAGTGCAAGGAAATGACCCATTTGATTTTGTGAACATAATTCCTTGATTGATGATTTGGACAGCGGCAAAGAGCGGAGGTTGACGAAGTTAGTGAAGAACTACGGTTGACGGCGCCAGAAGCCATTCAATGGCCAGCAGTAATAAAACCCATCTACGGTTGACAGTGATGAAGAACTAATACTACTCTACTCACACTCTCCTCCCCAATCTCCACCATTATGGCCACCAAGATTTTTTACTCCACAATTCCCGACATTCAGAGGAATGACAACTCTAGTCTCTTCAAGATTTGGCTGGAAATTGCGCATTCTATGCTTAAACCACATTACAAATAACCTTCAAGGAGACCGCTTTAGGCTGGAGGTGGATGGTTCTGTTCTTACAATTAGCAGAAGTGGTTGTGGCGGAGTTATTCGCCAGTAGGATAATGGTTGGATATGTAGGCAAAACTGTAAACTCGGGGCTGCCCCGACCTCCTATCTCGGAGCTGCTTAGGATCTTGAATGGCCAAAACTTATGCTGGTTATAAAGTTTCACGAATATTGCACTTTTTTTATGATTACAATTTAATTTTCAGGAGCTGTAACGGAAATCACCTCTTTAGGAATATCGTAGGGATTAGCAGGTAGCTCTCTGACCTCTCTCTGTCATACAGTAAGAGAGGATAATGGCTTGGCTAACCATTTAGCTAAAGCATCAAAAAGTATGAAAAACAACTTTTGTATTTAAATCAACCATCACCTTTTAGGCAAGAGATAATCCAAGTCTTAAAACTATTTGTACATTTATTTGTTAAATTTAAATTAAACTTTAACAATTTTAATTTTGTACTTATTACATAATTTTATAAAATATTAAATCTCAATCATCTAAAAAAACGCTTCATCAAAGTTAAATACAGAATGTTTGAGTGCATGCTAGTAGCCAGAGGCAGATACAGAATGTTTGAGTGCATGCTAGTAGCCAGAGGCAGACCTACGTGTTAGACAAAGGCCCTACCACTGGTGCCCACCTTTCATAAATTTTCTAGCCCCTGCTAGTAGGGTCAAATATCAATAGATTCTTTATTAAAAAAAAAAAAATAGATTAATCCCACAAAATAATAATAATAAACAAATGTTTCCCCTGCAGCAAATCAACAACCACTGAATCCGCAGGACAGAAAATCTGACCATGCAAAAAGCGAATGGAGTTGTGATTGAGTAATGAAGGGATTTTTGGCCTTCAGGGCAACTATATGTGACATTTGAGAATACAACAGAGTTCTTCCACAGAAATTTCACACGCCAAATTAATACGACTCTAGAGAATGGAATGAATAACAAACTTCAGAATAAATTTCATCCACAAAATCGTTTACGAGAATGGGGGAAAGGAAAGCAAAAAATCCAACACTATCCTGGCCAGACAGTAGCTTTTGGAATTTGACAAAAACACCCAAACAAACAAGGGGAATTTACTGACTCAATGTATAATAATGGGAGGAAAAATCATGACTCCACTAAAATTATTAATGCCCGAACACTGGGAACGATGACCTGGCAAAGAACTCAAGTATCATACAATTCTGGAGCGGCCAGAAACCAAGCCACCCATCTACCTCCCCATGACGTGTGTAAAACTAGCTGTTACAAAAACCCAAGCCGGCCCAGCAACCTTCTATTTACCAAGGCTGGATCTTCATAGGTTCCAGCGCGCAATGATGACATGAACTAAATTCCAAACTGTTGTCTCGTCAACTGGAAGAATATTCATCTGTACATCAGCCAAGAATCTTGCAGTCAACAGAGTTCCAAATAATGTCAATACAATAAAGGCAAAACAAAAAACATGCAAGTGGCAAATTTATGAAAGATGACATTGCAGAAACGTATAAATACCTTCAGTTAAAGTTGAATCCCCCAGAAGGCACAGCAGGAACCTCAGAGCCATCAAAGTTGAACCCTGACTGGGAAGTGTCCCCTGGGGGCAGTGTCTCATCTTCTTCCTCCAACCAATATGTCTCCAGAATTTTCACCGCCTTCTCATAAATCTCAGTGTTATCATGACTCTGTAGATTCTCAATTTTCTCCAAACCCTCGGCATCATCAATTAGTTGGGCATAATGATTCACATCACTTACTTGGGCATACAGACTCACATCCCCCGTGTTACCCATATTTTTATCAGCTTCTCCAACCTTCAAGATGTTTTCAAGCCCCTCCAGGCAAACAGTCACAATTCTAGGATCAGGGCAGATGAGAAGATCACACAAGGGCTTAATACACCCCTGACTAACCAGGTACCTGTCCAATCAAGGAAATACAATTGATAACAGAATTGTAAAACCACTAAATCCCAGGAAAAATTACAAGAAGAAGCTTCTTCCCATACTTGATTTGATCATGAGATCCACCAGATGTAGCATTAGAGACAGCCCAAGCGGCCTCTTTCTTAATATCAAACTCAGCATTTTGAAGAAGATCAACGAGGGGACCAATTAAATTGGCCTCGACTACAGCCTATTTAAGAGGGAAAATGTATTTTTCTGTCAACATGAGACCGGAAAATTACAATTTCCAAGCATCCCGAAAATTCTTCACAGCAAAACTAAACACGAGAAACTTAAAAACCAACCTGAATCTGTTGTTTATTCCCTGCTGTGATATTTGATATGGTCCAACAGGCTTCCTTCTTTATGCTTTTCTTATAGTTGTTTGTTAATAGATTCAAAAGACAAGGAAGTGCTTGATGGTTGATTATAACCTATACATGAACAGAAGCACATTCAAACAAAAAGAAACAAAAACCTAAATAGTGGACAAGGTCAAGTGTCTTTCAAGACATAACACATCCATCCAGTGAGGAAATCTCAAAGAGGATTTTAGACAAAGAATCAAGTTAATTTATCTATCTTATACTAGTCAAGAATAAATTTCAACGTTGCTCACCAATCAAAATACACATTAGAGAAACCTTTACATGACTTAGCACTAATAAGTTATAAATATATTTTATAGCACCAATAAATTGTATATATTTTCTCTTTTTGGGAAGGTGTAGAGCAAACTAGTAACAAACTAAGAAAGAATTCGCTATGAGCAGACATACAAGCCATTAACATTCAACGGGAACTGGAATCAGCATAGCTAAGAAGAGCTAAAGAAGGTTCAGACACCAGCTGAAATTATTTCTTCCATATGCTCAACATTAACAAACATCACAAAGAAAATATGATAAAGAATGAAGCAACAATAAAGAGACAATTCTCCAACAAAAAAGCATATGAGTAAGGGATGCTGTCACTTATTAGCTTGAAATTAAAACATAAGTGAGCACTAAGAACAAGAAGACACATTTCTGAACAATACCTGAGTTTGCATATCATCACCAGTGACAATATTTCCAATTGTACGAAGAGCAGGAATAAGCACAGAAGAGGATGAATGCCTGTATAAGAGCATAGGATTATAAATTTCTTGACAAGCCAGAATGTAGTGCATTATTGGACAATCATTAAACAGAAACAGATTACTCACAACAAAAGCTCAACAAGCCGACCACATATGGCAGCTTCAATTACAGCTTGAATTTTGTCATTTGTACCATCAGATAGATATGAAAGTGCCCAGCAAGCATCCGTCAAGACTTCTTCATCATTTGAGTGGATAAGACGGGCGAGAGCAGGGAGTGCAGGTTTTACCTGTGGAAACCCATGAACGAACGAATCAATGGATGCATTTAATGAAAGAAAGACTTGTGAAACTGTCAGTGACTCATCAGTGCTCTAGTGCATGCTCAATAATGTTCAACAAGAAAAACCAACTAATATAACAGTCTCTAACATCTACCCCCACTTGCAGAACAGACAGAAACCAAATTTCAACGTCGATTACCACTCAAAAGCTTGGCGCTGCACACCACACGCCACGGCCAACAAATTGAAAAAAGAGCACACACACATCAAGAAACATGTAAAGTCATCAAAACCCAGTTAGACATTGAAAATATATCAAATAAATGTGATGAGGCCTTCAGTGGAGAAGTAAAAGTTATTACATTAGGCTGTTTATATGCCAACCAGTACTTCTGGGGAAAAAAAAAAAGAGGGAGAAGGGGAGGCTGAAATCCACATTCTTGTACCTGTTCAAAAGGAGGTTGTGGCTTGCCCCTGCAGAAATTTGAAAGCGTCCAGGTAGCATTTCTAAGCATAGAAAGCTTAGCTTGCTCATTCAACTGTGCCAGCAGAGGAACCAGGGCCCCATGACTGAGAACAAGATCACGGCACCTGGGAGAATCCCCAGCGACATTTCCTAATGCCCACACAGCCTGAAGACCACAACAAACAGGGGAATAGAGCAGGGTCAACTTATCTGTTATGCAAAGATGGTGCATGATATTCTCATGCCATCTGTCAACTACTATTTAATAACACTCAGAGCTCCAGGCACTAAGCCCAGATAGAACTAAAGACAGCACATTCTCCTATTCCAAACTCATGATGAATTAAAATACTCACCAGTCAACAGCTACCCTTTTGATTTCAAACCAGCAAATGAAATAAAATCAATTAAACAAGGCCAGCATCGCAATTATCATATTCCTCCCATTTTCTACTAATTTCTCCTTCATATTTGGAGATAAGGGCAAGTTAAGACACCAAATATATATAAAATATACACCTGTTCCCGGACATCGTCACTTGGAGAACCAAGGAGTTTGACAAAAATCGGAACAGCACCATGATCGACCACCACTTTAGTGTTTTCTGATGTTCCAGAAGCTATATTCGTCAAAGCCCAAGCTGCCTCAAACTACAGTATACATTTCATGGTGGTCAAAGTCATGCATATGCCATTGTGCCAATATTGGGGGGAGGATGTGAGTCTATAATGGTAGGTGACAAACCTGCAATTGAGGAAAGTCTTCTCTCATCAAAAACTCAATAAAACGAGGAACTACACCAGCTTGAATAACCTCCTCAATTGGTGGGCAGCGCTCTGGCAAACATAAATTAAATTTATCAAAGTTGATCTAAAATTAAAAGGCAGTCAAAACTATCTTATAAAACAGTAACAGACCAATTGAAAGCAACTTTCGGAACTGAGTTGTCGATTCAAGCTGCAGGTTGGGATCATCTGTCAAAACGCCTGCAACCATGGATGGCAGGAATTCCAACTGCAGCAAGATAGCAAGTATCAATAACATTGGATCGTAGTTCTTATAAATACATAATAACAGTAAAACCAGAAGACAACAGATACTGAGAACACCAACAGACATCAAATTGTGAAGACAGTAAAGGTAACATTGTTCCACACTCGTTAGCCCATTGCAATATTGTATATGTTTCCATTTGTATGAAATTCCACGCCCAGACCTCCAATATCACAGTCCAACAGACCTACGTAAATATTGTCAACGACCAAGACTGAAGTGCATAGTCTACCACGAAACAGAATAAAGATGATTGAATCTCTGAATCTCTTATTATGTGAAAAAAGGTTCCATGTTCAGAGAATATATAGGCACACTTAACTAAGCCTACCGGTAAATTTTTGACTCTTTGACTAAACAGACTCACAACTACTTGGACACCTAAGATAGATTCAGATACATAAAAGATACTCTAATATAGTCCATAAGCAACTTATAATATCAAAAACCAGAATTCTAATTGGAAAATTCACCTAACAACCTATTTCAATTAGGTTGAAGAATGTTCGCGCAATTAAAGCTAAAACCACACTGAAATTGGTTTAAATATGAAGCTGAAAGAGAGAAGCATATGGAACAACATAATCATGTCGTCTCTGCTGGCAGAAGGCGCAAAGAGCCAACTTCGATGATCATCGGCGATGCCCAGCTCACATAGAACAAGTAACTATTGAATTAAACATAGACCATCGGTGACTCCGATGATGATCAGTAACCACAGAATATAAAATCATGAACCAAACAAGTTCCATCAAAATAATTCCAATCAGTTGTCTTCCAAGAACGAAACAGATGAATATGGATCAACGACATGAACCTTCTTCTCTACGGCAGTAGAGTGGAGGGAAGAAGGTATCTGCTGAGCTTGAAGGCCCTCGCGCCTCTTCTTCTGCAAACTCTCTTCTCTACGGTTCTTTCGGATCTCGACCATGGTATCCTCTCGCCGTCTCCGACCTTCCTCGGCATCTACGGCCACCTTGTATCGACTCCGACGGACCTCAGTCCTCGAGTTAGCGGCAGGGCGATACGACATACTGATGGAATTGAGAAGAAGCGATTAACAATTAACAACGCAGGTGAGAGTAATCAACGATTTTGCACGTTTAGGAACCGTAAGGTTGCGGGTATATTGAAAAGGATGGGGATATTGGAGAAGGAGGGGTTTTAATTTTTCGCAAGGTTTGAAACACAGAAATGGCGAGAGAAGGGCTTAATATAGGGAGTGGTGGGAGGAGAGATGGCGAGGAAAGAGGACCTGAATCGGCTCACATTTGCGGAAGTGCCACTAATTTGAATTTGAAGATGAGGGAACAGCTCACTCTGATTGGATGAGACAACTGGAAAAGTGTCCTCCTACTCATGGTAACACCGTCAAGTGTTCGGATTGGGCTAGGGCTTCAGCCCACTTTTTGGGCCCAAATCCCCGGCCTCCCTGAATTTTATTTTTTATCAACACTTTACGGGGAAATGTGATAGTAAGCCGTCGCTAGTATTTCGCTGTGGCGCAGAAATAGTTGTCAAAACAAACATATGACCGTTGCAGATTCGAATTTAAAAAAACGAAGCTCCTATTTTTGGGCGAAAGAAGTCATGGGGCTGTGTCTTTAGTAACGAACTGGAGCAACTTGCCAGTGTTGGAGGATGCAGCTTTGCTAACTTGGGAGGGAGGCCAATGAAAAAGCTAGAACCCTTCTAACCAAAGGTCGCAATGTTTTGGTCAATCTCAGGTGTTGAGCACATAAAACCTGCATCCGAGTCTTTTATTTTATGACTGGGGAGTGACTTGGTAGTAGCATGAGGCATTGCGTTGGATTAGACGGCTCTACAGATTATTGAGAACAAACAGTGAGGATTTTAAAAGGTGATTCTTACTTTTTAGTGTTTGAGCCCCTGGTTTAAAAGATGTTATCTATCCTTCAATATGATAGATACTCTGGCTGTCGAAGCGTTCTAATATAATGTTGAATTTAAGCTGTATAATTTAAATTTTTATAACGTTTTCCCCCTTGTGATATCTGTTTACCCCTCTTTTGAAAGGAATGCCAGCAAAAGTTAAGTCAGATAGGGTAAGAAGTTACTGATGCCAGGATTATATTACTGAGTAATTGTAAATGATCTGCCTCGCAGCCCCCCTGCCTGATTACACTGCTTGCTGCTCCAACCCTCCCTCATCATCCGCATTAAATTTCACTAGTTGGTCTCAGACATACGGCACAATACTATATAGTACGATGAATTTTCTCTATTATGATCAATATAACTGCGACATCCCCCAAATCTTCATTCCCCCAGATTCACATTCACACCTTCCAACTTTATTCTATTGACCATATTCACTTGCACTGGAGCAATGCTTTCACAGACATTAGACTGGCCACACTCCTCCAAACATCAGACATTCATAGAGCCAACTGAGCTCAATGCCTCTCCGCAAGTATCATGGTAGAATTCACAGCACACTAATGAGTAATGACCCAGCATTGATATTTAAAGATAGCTTACGCATTTGAATAAAATACGCAAGTACCATAGTAGAATTCACAGGACACTCTGCTCTCAAATGCCCCAAACTCAAACTCAAACCCACAGAACGCTCAGATGGTTGGTTATTTGTTACTGATAGTTCTAGTTATAAATTGTTCAAAACTCAAATGTTTCATATATTATTCATCTCTTCACATGTTAATTTGGTAAATATATAATCATACACGCACATATGTCATGGCCACATCATAAAATTGCGGAAGTCGCACTCGTCGTCATAGCTTGTACGCTTTTAAATTTAATTTGTTTTTCTCCTTCATAGTTAACGCGCAACTTTCAGATGCCTTGCACATTCGGGCAAGGGCTCCAATGAATGAACCATGAAGTCACGATAAACACAAAGTAAGAAAACCAACACGATATTTTTAATCAACAACCCAAACTCATGACGTCATCAGGTCCAAAAAAATAAATCACGGATGAAGTTGGATTTAAAAAAAAAAAAAAAAAAAAAATCAACAAACAAGTGGAGAAGAGAAAGCGGGGCGTGGGCCACTAAACCCGCTAGGCGGCACCGACAAAAGCAATCCATCCTTATGATGGGGCCCATCAACTGGATTCAACCCCCAACTTCTAATCTATCTCATTTTTAATTACCAATTATAATTATGAATTTGCTTTGGTAATATCCCGTCCCAATATTTTATTCATGCTACACGTCATCAATCCACGCGGCTGTCCCAAAAAAAGGCCAGATCTCCGCTGATTCTCAAAAGAATAAAGATGCCCTCTTATGGGTTAAATAAAAAGCTCTGAACACAACCAACACGCAAAGAAATAGTAAGACGATTTAGGTCTAATTGTTCCATAACTCAACCCAATTTCTCGCAACATCCCCCGTTCCAATTAAATACCACAATTCACATTTGTGCTGGGGAAATATTTAACCATTTTTTTTTATTTAAAAAAAAAGGTAAAAATTACAGAATACCGGGAATTCAAAACTAGAAGCGAGAGTTGCTGCGCTTAGCTGCGTTGCCTCTTGGTGCACTGACACGTCCTCTCTTGCCACTCGTCTGATCACCCTTCGCCTCGAAGCTCATTTCATCTCCACCAACCATTTCTACGAACATCCTTTGTAGATCTTCCAAACTGTTCCCCTATACATAATAATAATCCCACAAAAAAAACACTCACATTTATTAATTCCTTCTATCATGCCATTCTTCCAATAAAAAAATTATTATAATCATTCAGACAGCAGTACCTCGTCCTTCACATTGTTCATCATGGAGATCATTTCGTTCATGAAATCACAGAATTCCTGATCAAGGGGTTAAACACGCAAAATAAGTAGTTAAAAACTTCATTTTAATTCAGATGAAAATACCTCAAAGATACCAACTATGCATTTAAAACGAATGCACCGTTATTTCCCAATTAATTAAGTGCATCGTACCCGAGGTCATGATGGGTAAGGAACGCAACAAAAAAAAAAGGGAAAATAAGAATTTATTACCGAGCACAAGGCGAGACAAACGATGTCGCCGTTTCGGCATTCGCCCAAACGACACAAGTTTTACCTCGCCCTGTTTACGGTACAGCATTTGCCTGAGCTATATATCAAAGGAAACTATTACGAACTTCGTCTTCTTCTTCTAAAGGATCGTAGAATCCGGCGTCGTACATTGACCTTTTAGACTGATCGGAAAGAACTGCAACAGGAACATAGGAGTAAGTTTTATTGTTGATCCAAAGTTAACTCTGGCTTCACAACAACGAAGCTACGTTAGTGTAATGTAACCTGAGTAGGCTTCTTGAATTTGCTGGAATCGCCGTTTGGCTTCTCCAATGATTGCAATGTTTCCGGTCCATCTGTCCGGGTGCCACTTCTTCTCGACCACAACACAAGATGAAATTAAAAAAGATTCAAAATTCAAATTTTCTCTAACGTTCGTCACAAGTATACCCATAGCAAAAGGAGGGCATGAAAAACATGGCAAAACCAATGAAAGCTTAAAGAAATTACAAATCTTTGTCAAAAAACTAATGCACAAAATATTTCCAAGCCTTGAGAAACAAAACAGGGGTCGAATTATATAGTTTGACGAACAAGAAAAACAATTAAGAGAATAAGGAAGAAGAGCGGAGAGCAGCAAGACAGGAGCGTATCATTACCAGAGCGAGAGTTCGATAGGCGGTGCGGACATCAGAGAAGGAAGCGTCCCTAGGAATCCCGAGGATGGAGTAGTAGCTAGATCCGTCGTTGGATACTCCCTCCGGATCCATGGAAGGACGGAGCCAGAGAAATGCAGCACCAACGGGCTCGATCAGAAAACAACCGGAGATCAAGAGGCTCACAGCAGTTCCGATCAGGAAACCAAATTTTTTTGAAAGAGATGATGAAAGAATGCAGAAGAAGAGAAGCGTAAAATGACAGGGGAAGAGGAAGAGGTTGGGGGGAGGGAAGGAGAGAAGAGAAAGAAAGATGGGTGAGCAAGGGAGAGAGAAAAAATATCTTCTCCGCCAGATTAGACCGGAGGAAGATATTCGAGAAGAAAGTTCGAGACATCTCAACTTGCAAGACAGATATTTTCGCCGCAGCGAGCAGAATGCAATTAAACCTTCCTTATTTTCTATTTGATTTTTTGTAAAAGTTTGATTAAAAAAATTAGGTTGGAAATATTATTTGTGTTTGAATTAATTTTATTAGAACTTTTATTTTAAATGGAGACGAGTTTGGATTAATGATTAAAAAGAGAGTTGAGATATAAAATGACTAAACGTATGTTTGGTTTGAGGTGGGAGAGTAGAAGGGGAGGGAATAGAGAATTGACTAAATTGTCATTAATGAAAAAAATATTCCTTTTTGTTAAGAGTATTAAAAAATTTCCATGGGCAATTTAGTAAAGATGAGGCAAAAGATCTCTCCCTCCCCCTCCCCCAAACCAAACATACCCTAAAAGAGACATGAATCTTATTAAATTTTAAGATACTTAATTATTATAAGGGGTTTACACTTCTCATGTTGCACGAGAAGAAGAAAATTCCTACATATACATGAAATGGTGGGACCCACATCTTTTTGTATCTATAACACGAATATATTTTTCTTACAACATGAGTAAGTATATTTCTCTTATAATAAATATGAAGTAATTAATATATTATAAATGTAGGGCATAAAAAATATATATTATAAAGTATAAAAACATTAAATTGCTCAAATGGTAGTAACAATGTCCTATCCCTAAAAAATAATATAGTCAAAAATAAAATTAATTTCCATCACCCAAATTGAGGGATATGAATGCGTGATTAATTGCTCAAATGTAAATTTCTAAAAGTGGAAAAGTTGTAGTAACAAAAATGGTAGTAACAAAATCCTATCAATAAAATTAATTTCCATCACCCAAATTGAGGGATATGAATGCGTGATTAATTGCTCAAATGTTAATTTCTAAAAGTGGTAGTAACAAAAAATGGTAGAATAATATCCTATCCCTATAAAATAATATAGTCAAAAATAAAATTAATTTCCATCACCCAAATTGAGGGATATGAATGCGTGATTAATTGCTCAAATGTTAATTTCTAACGGTGGAAAAGTGGTAGTAATAAAAAATAGTAGTAACAATATCCTATTCCTAAAAATAATATAGTCAAAAATAAAATTAATTTGCATCACCCAAATTGAGGGATATGAATGCGTGATTAATTGCTCAAATGTTAATTTCTAAAGGTGGAAAAGTTGTAGTAACATTGGTAGTAACAAAAAAATAGTAGTAATATTCCTAAAAAATAATATAGTCAAAAATAAAATTAATTTCCATCACCCAAATTAAAGGATATGAATGCGTGATTAATTGCTCAAATGTCTCAACAACATGCAAGTTAAAATAAATTGTTACTGTTATTACCGATTTAATTGCTTTTTTTTTGGGGGTCAAAAATAAAATTAATTTCCATCACCCAAATTAAGGGATATGAATGCGTGATTAATTGCTCAAATATCTCAACAACATGCAAGTTAAAATAAATTGTTACTGTTATTACCGATTTAATTGCTTTTTTTGGGGGGGGTTATAAAATTGCTCAACTGTTTATTAAAACGATCGGTAATTAATTGTTTAAATCTGCAAAATTTAATAATTAAATTTTACTATTATGAATTGAAATATGAGTCACCAAATATGAATGAATATAAGTAACAAAAAATTATGAGGTTGAAGAAATAATCTAACATTTATCCAATATGATCTCTTAATCAATCAAGTATGAACAAATATAAATAAAGAAAATTAGAAATAATCATCTATAATATGAGCCAATCAGTAATAAAGTATATTTATTGATGATTGGATCTAAACCGACCCACTTTCCTATACGGGTATTACAAATTTTTAGAAATAAAGTGTACTTCTATGATCATATAAAAAAAAAAAAAAAAAGTGTACTTCTATGATTGATTGATGATGATCATGGGCCAACGCCAAATTTTAAAATGTTCCAAACGCGCAGAAATGGGCCGGGTCAAAGGCCGGATTTTAAAAATTGAATTGACAAAGGCATGATATGGAGACGAGTCATCTGAAAGATCTATGCTTTAGCCTTTAAAAACTCACTATAATGGAAGCAGCTGCTAAGATAATTGAAGCAAGCCCTTGGCCATATAGGATGAACAATATGTCATCTTCTGGGCCTTCATCTGTCCCCTTGAGAATTCTTAGTTTGAAAGAGAAAACGGAGGCTGCGCAAAGTGCATCCATGCCTGAAAAGCCTGTGGATTCGAGCACTGCGAACCCTGTCAAAGGCAAGCCTAGTGGCAGGAGCAATAATTCATATAAGTACGCTCCAGCATTCAAGGCTCTGAGAGATTCTGAAAAAAATAGTTCTCGCCATTTGGGAAGTAAAGGCAAATCACTATCACCTCCTACTGAATCCAAGGCCAATGTTCAGAAAAGAGATACGTTGATTTCAAATGGCAATGGAGGTTATGTGAAGCATAAAGAACAGAATGAGATGAAATCAAACCAATTCTCCTCGAGCCAAAAACCGAAAATGCAGCAGTCCATGCAGCCGAGAGCTGGTACTAGCCGGAATAGAGCTGTGCTTGGGCAGAATAATCTAAAGAAGAATAGTGTGGCCAACAAAGGTGCTTCAACTTCAAGAATTGATTCCAATAACGAGCCAGCTTCACGAGTTCGGTCATCAGAAAGTACCACTAGAGGAAGGAAGACAGCTAATGAGGGTGCTATAAATGCAAATAATGGGCTCAAAAGGTCAAGTAGAAGGGGAACTAATACTCAAAAAGAGCTTTCACAATCCAAAGCCAAGAATACAGTCCAAAAGAAAAGAAATATCAGCAGGGATGTTCTTGATGAGGCAAGAGATCCTAATAGAGCAGTAAATAAGTATGAAAGCAAGTCTATAAAATGCAATATTACAACTGATGGGAGTATGAATCAGGATACATTTAACATGAAAGAAAGCAAGGATGTTATTTCATTCACATTTACATCTCCCTTGAGGAGAAACATGCCTGATTCTCAGTCCTCTATTCCACTGATGGGAACAAAAGACAATACTGACGGTACTTCTCTTGATCACTGTGATTTGCTTTATCCTGAAAAATTATCATCGGCTCCTTCTGGGTTACATACAATAGATAGTGATGCTTTAAGTGTCCTGTTGGAGAAAAACTGCGAGAATTGGCTTCTAGAATTAATTTACCTCAGCTTACCCAGACTACAGAGGGCTGTTCTAGTTTACCGACTAGCTTTCAAGACAAAATACCCAGTTTGATAAGTACCATATCGAGGGAACATGACAAAAGCTTTCACTCTGACCTGCCTGGTGATACATTTATCAGCACGCATGACACGCATGACTTTGGTTTTTCTTCAACTTATGATCTGGTGCATAACAAGAATCAGCAGTTGCAGGTCTCTTTCATTTCCTTTGTATAGTCAGATTCATCTGCTATCGTTTTTCTTTTACTTATCAATTACTAATTAATTATATTGCATCCTTGGTAACTTTATACCATCAATTATTTTAGAAAATAATGTCAAGAGAGTTGAGGTTGGGAAGAAGGGATGTGGGGCTAAGCCTTAATTTTTAAGCTTGCAGTATACCTTTCTAAAGCTAAAATAATATTTTAATACGCTTAAGGTCTTATATCTCACACTTTCGAATTGAATATATAGTGTTGTAATTTGCACAATGCAGAAGATGAATTTATAAGATTTGCAGTGTAAAAAAGCTTATGAATAATGTAAGAATCCTCCTAGGTATTGTCTTTGAGTAAGAAATTGTTCTTGAACATGCTTAAGGTCTTATATCTGCAGCTTCCTTGTAACGGAATATGACTGGTTAGAATATTTGCAATAAATGTAGAAAAATGTTAGTACAAATATGCCATGTACTCCATTACACTATGATCACCTGCTTATGTGTCCAAGAGTTGATCCTTGCAATCAGTGGTTGAGTATGGGCTCACAATGGTGTCTAAAAGTTTATCTTTTCTTAGTACGAAATCACTTTTCAGAATTCAGGTTACTTAACATGGCATATGCATGAAGTTATTAGTCTTTTATCAAGTGAATTGCAATTGGAGATATGCCTATTCTTTTGAACTAAGCCGAGCTCATGTACCCGCCTCAACTCTGCCACTTTTCACTTGTGCAGATTTCAGAAGCAACGGAAGGGCCCAGCTATAGCAGCAACTGGGAAACTAGAAATTATCCAGGCTGTCAGCATCCGAGACCTGTTGCAATTTTTGAAACTCCTTGTGCCAGTGAAAGTTACTTGGATAGTGAAGAAAGTGCATATGGTAATGTTTTGATAGCTACTTTCTACTATTTAGGAGCATTTTTTTCAATCGAAATTTAAAGGCTTTATCAGGCAAATTCTGTAGCTTTTACTCTATACAAGTACATTTAGCTATAATAAATCTTTCCTTATTCAGGCAGCACAGTATATTCATCGACACAAGATGAAGATGTGTCTAATTTTTCTCCGGCAAATAAATCTGTTCCCCTTGAAAATGGGGCAAATTTGTATGAGCAAAGGCCTTCCTTATCGGCAGAGGGGGACGTGACTGGTAGACAATTAGCTATGATGCCGAATTTCTCTGATTTTAGAATATCAGGGAACCCAGAGCTTGAATATGTAAGAGATATACTAAGCAACGCAGAGTTGATGACAGAAGAATTTGTGCTAGGCCAAATCAACGAGGTCTTAATGCCTAATGTGTTTGATGTGTTGGAAAATCAGATTGGTGCAGCCAATGACTATCAAGAAGAGGACTACAAGCTTGAGAGAAAGGTTTGGTTTGACTGTGTAAGTGAGTGCCTTGAATTGAGATGCAGGCAAGCTTTGGTGGGATGCTGCAAAGGATGGCTTAGAGGGATGGAATTGAATCACAGGAAGGGAATTAAATAATTCGAGATATTTACTAATAAAACCAATAAAATCTCTTGATGAATTTAAGTACATAAGATATACATTATCTTCGCTTTATTAATTTAATATTCATCAAATCCTCAATAAAATAAGGAGATATACTAGGAGATTTATTAACTACCATATAAATCAAATCAAATATATTTATTAACTAAAGATATTCAAAACTTCAATGAAAATAAATTCATCGTGGAAGTAATTAATAATTAAATAAAATATTGATTTCTATGAGCACATCAATACCGAGAAATCGGTACATCTAATATTGAAAGCAATAATCACATAATTAAATTTTTAATAAATGCCCACCAATATGCTTGGTTAGAGAATAATTAATTAATTAATTAATCATCAGATAATTAATGAAGGGTAAAGTAATTATTCTCTAATTGATTAATTAATTAATTATTCTCTAATTAATCATTTATAATTATGTATAATTATTATTTATAATTTTAAATAAAAGTATGTTTTAAAAAATAAAAATTGATGCCAAGCGTAAAAAATTGACGCCAAATTGCAATTGACGCCCATGTCAAGGCAATTTAATTCACGCTTGATGGCGTGAATTGACTCCACGCCACCGGTGGCGTGAATTAATTCACGCCATTATTCAAGAGCGTGAATTAATTCACCCCACCGTCGGACGTCTGTCACCGACGCAGCTTAATAGCGTTGGTCAATGCATGTCATTGACGCATTACATTGGTAATTAGTTTCCTCGAATAGCTCCAATTCGGTAATTTTTTTAAGAAAAAACCTTACTTTGGTAAAAAAAAAAAGCTGAGATTTGTAAATTGCGTTATGAGATTTGTAAAACAAATAAGTTATGAATTTTGTAAATGGTTTTTTCATTCGAGTTGAAAAGTGTGAACCTAAAAAAAAAGTTGTAAATTGCATTATGAGATTCGTAAATCGTGTTATGAATTTTGTAAATGGTTGGTTAATGAGTGCACTTTGGGTGCACTTTCGGCACTAGTGTGCATTTTGCACTTTTGCCCATTTACAAAATTCATAACGCGATTTACAAATCTCATAACGCGATTTACAAATCTCATAACGCAATTTACAAATCTCATAACGCAATTTACAACTTTTTTTTTTTGTAGCACACGTTTCAACCCCCGAATCAAAAAACCATTTACAAAATTCATAACGCGATTTACAAAACTCATAACGCAATTTACAAATCTCATAACGCAATTTACAACTTTTTTTTAGGTTCACACTTTTCAACCCCGAATGGTAACCATTTACAAATCTCATAACATGTAACACCCCTATCGGCCTCTTTTTCTAGAAATTCCAGCAACAAGTGTTTGATCTTCACAAAGTCATACCTAAATCTAGAAAAATCCGATTGAGGTAGTTCAAAAGGCCAACTGATCCTTAGTGTGTCTATTTTCAATGAAAAATATTAATTTGGACCAGTTGCAACCGAAACCCATCCACAAACCCGAACACCACCTCAGGTCAGACAGAAGTTTCAGATTCAGGGGCTGTTTTCAAAAATTTGGTTCTCTTAGCACAAGGCTCAAAAAAATTCGTGTTACCTATCAAATTAATCCTTGGGATGTCTACCTCCTATCTGTAAAATCTCAGAATTTCCAATGTTTATTTGATAGGTCAAAACGCATAAGGAAGCCAACTGACTCACAAATCCTTCAATAAGCAGATTTCAATATTTTTAATCCTTATTCTTGATTCTAAAAAATATGATCCAGGCTTACTCCTATACAAATAATCATTTCAAACACTTTAGAGATATTAAAACTTAAAAAAAAAACGAATCAGATCATGGTGTGGACGAAATTCTTCCTCTGAATCAAGTAATCAGTCTTTCATTTTCTTCAACCAATTCTTCTTAGATCATGATAACCCTCTTTAAAGGCTTTAAATCTTGAGTTTGATTCCTCAGTTACCCACTTTATTAATTAATCAGACTCATATTATGAACAAAAACGTAAGATAGCATCGCTCTTAACCAAAAAACATGAAACCACAAAACGGTTAGACTATAGCTTACTTGTTTTTGGTATGTCTCCCACTTGAAGCTTTTATCCTTCACTCTTCTTCCTTCCTCTTTCAGCTATTACTCCTCTTCGGTTTTAACCTTCACACAACAAAGAAGAAATTTTTTTCCTTAAAGGTATTCAACATCCCAAGAACGTAGGTAGAAGAAGGTGGAATGAGTATCCATACCTTCTTTTTGAACGTTTTCTTGACTCTCCTTGTGTCTCCACGCTAGTTTTCTTTCCTTCTTCGACCACCTTCTTCTCTTCTTCTTCAACCGTCCGGTGCCACAAAAAGGGAAGAGGTGAGTCCCTTAAATAATCTTTAAAGCTGATGTTAGTTGCCTCTAGATCTCTCTCTTCGCCATTCTAGAGAAGTCTAGAGAATGATCTTATATTTCCTTTGATTTCTCTCCCAGCCGGCGTCGAGGGGAATTGGGAGTAAAAAAAATATTATATATATATATATCCTTTAGCTTCGTCCAGCACGTTGGAAATACATTGGAGAAATTGTATCTCCATTACTTTGTCCGACGTGCACAACTCCCGCTCCCTTCATTAATTAATGTTGTCAGGTCTCAGCTATTATATTTAGGCTATTCATCATTCCACTTTTTCCTTCTTTCAGGCGATGAGATGGCAGCTGAAAGGGGAAAATTATATTTTATTTGATTTATCCCATCACAATTCCTTGTTCACGTGCTCCACTACTTCTTCCCTTAATTAACACTCAATTGGCCCATCACATCCCTCTTTCTCTCCCAACGTCAGATGCATTGCAACATTGGAGAGGAAATGTATTTTTTTTTCCTTTAATTATTCATTTACTTTAGCTTCTTCTCACGATGACATTGGGAAGCAAATGAAAAAATTATGTGTGTTCCTTAAACGACGTGCGCCATCTCTCTCTCCTTCATTAATACCTATTGTCCAAATCAACCCCCCCCCTTTTTTTTTACCTACTCCCTCCTTTTCACTTGTCCAGCGGTGCTAAGGAAGAAAATTGGGGGAAATACTCTGTGTTTGTTTTTTTCTTGCCTTGGTTCCCACGCACATCACTTCCTTCCTTCATTAATCAATGTTGTTTTATATATTATTCCTCTCTCTTCTTCTCCCTTTTTTTTTCTCTCACGTTGGGCCACTACTTCTCTTTTAAAGCAAGATGACATTGTCTATTATCCAATACACATCCCACTTGCTCCCTGGTATGACGATATTAAAGGAATTGGGATGATTGTTTATATATTCCATTCTTTTAGCTTCATCCACACGTGTAGGGATTTCTGAGGGAGTATAATAATAATATATTGTAAATTGTTTCCCTTACTCATGCAACATGTCTAACTTCCTCCCTACCTTACTTGATGTGCACAATTTTCCTCTTAACTAATTAAGTCTCATCTAATCTCCACCTTTCAAAGGCAACTTAGACCGACATTGAAACTCGCGAATTTTTCGTCAGAATTTTCCCCTTCCTTTGATTTGACGAAAATTATAGAAATAATGAGGAAAAAAATATTTTTAACTCCTTTAGCATAACTTGTCTTAAATCATATATAACCAAATTTAATTGCCACCCTTTTCAAATAATTCCTCATCATTTCATTTCTTTTTTCCTAATAATTAATTGATCTTGTCAGAAAAATGATTCACCAATGAACACTACTTGGTGAGAAATCTATATATTTCATTAATTAATTTTCATGAAAATTAGGGATGTTACATTTCTTCCCCGTAAAAATAAATTTCGTCCTCGAAATTTGTTTGTACATTTATCATGCTCCTTGTCTTAAACTCTGGCTATTTTTCTTTCATATCCTCAACTGTTTCCCATGTCACTTCCTTCGAAGATAATCCCTTCCAACCAACCTTGACTGAAGGAATACTCTTCCACCGGAACTGTTTATTTTGATGACCAATAATTCGTTCAGGTTCTACCACAAAGGTGTAATTATCTTGGACATTAATATCCTCATATTCCAACACATGCTCCGGGGCCGACTGATATTTCTTCAGTTGGGAAACATGGAAGACGTCATGCAACCTACTAAGGTTTGGTGGTAATGCCAACTGATATGCCACTAGTCCCTATTTCGCTAGTATCTCAAAAGAACCAATGTAACTAGGACTTAGTTTTCTCCACTTTATCGTTCTACCAATTCCAGTAATAGGAGTACCTTTGGAGATACATGACCACCAACTTCAAATTCCAGAGGCCTCCTTCTCTCATCCGCATAACTCTTTTGTTTGTTCTGTGTAGCAAGGAGCCTCTTTCGGATCAAACTAATTTGTTCGGACATTTCATCAACCAACTCAAGTCCGAACAGCTTCCTATTTTGATAACTCAGTCCATCCAAGGGGTGATCTGTATTTCCTCCCGTATAATGCCTTATAGGGAGCCATCGGCATACTGGAATGGTAACTATTATTGTAAGCAAACTCTGCTAAAGGCAAATATCGATCCCAACTGACTTTGAAATCCAAAACGCAGGCTCACAACATATGTTCTAATGTCTCGAATAGTTCTTTCCGACTCATTCTCGTTATCACAACACTGGATTTTCTTGCCTTATTGACCAGGGATTCACCCTCAAGCCTTAGGCATCTCATCTTAGACCTCGTGCAGATCAAATGTCTTGTCAACTTCAAGGTGTACTCTAGACACATTAATCCAAAGTCATCATGCCAGTAAGTATTCCACATAGGGTTAAGCATCGCAGGTCTTATAGCCCAGGGACACTGCCTCGTGCAAGCCTGCATACCGAGCCTTACCGCCCTGAGCCTCTGCTCCCTTATTTCATCTTAGCTTCCCCAATTCCAAGCTTTTGAACTATTGCTTAGCATGGTAACTGGCATCTTTAACCGATTCAAATTTCTAGACCATTCTATTAGTTTCTGTTCCGGTATTAACATAATCACCAATTGCACCGCTTTCCATTTCAATACAACAGCGACGACAATCATGCCACTACTTATTATGTTGTCTCATACTCAAAATCTCAAATTTTCACATATTTGAAAATCCCTGTGGTTGTAGTACATTTTCATAAATAGTATTTTCACATTTTTAAATTCAATCGCTACCACCTAAATTTTCAAGAAATTTTTTTTTTTTTTTTTTTGCTGGTCTATTTTCGGAAAACATTTTCTACCAGCACACCTCAGTGAGAGGGATATTTCACAAATTTTACATTCGAAAGCTCTCGCCCCACTTCAACCTCTCGGTACAGCGGCGCACCCTAATCCTTCAATAGCAACCACTGAAGTGGCAACGCACTTGTCGGCCAATGTGGGAGAGTTTACATCCCTTCTAGGACCCAGTGTTCGCATTGGCACATACAATAACAGGTCACCCACCGGAATCCCATACCCGGGACAAAGGACCTATGTCCAGGAGCCTCGCTCCAACCGCCTGCGTGGGTGCCGGCAAGACAAGGCAAATCACACGCCCCTTCAAGGCGAAACTACTCAGATTAGGTGCACACACTCGGCCGGTGCGAGTATTAGCTTTTGAAAACAAATCCCCTCAAAAGAACTTTCAACAATGGCTAGCGATTTCAAAATAGTCTCAAAACATGGTTCAAACTCAATTTCAAATTCGAGATTCTACTAAACTCTTTTTATGAGACTACATTATTCTAAAAACCATCATTTCAAACCGATTTCAAATCCTGTTGGAAGCATTTCAGTCAAAAATTCAGTTCAGAAAATCCAATTTTCAAAAGATTCGCAAATATAGCAGGTGCATTGGTAAGTTCAAAATCCAATTTTTAATTGTACCAGGAACCAGGCAACTGACATAGAAGGTCATCACTCCAATTATATTCGGTCTCTACCCTCGGCTACTCAAGCCATCCACAGGATACTCAGTCCATTCCTTTTCATTTGTCTGATTACTCCAGATACAATGCCTGTAACCCTCAAGATCACGACCTCTTTGGCACTTCACCCGATATTCATGGTCTGATAGTTGTGGCCTCTTGCCACCCTATGACCATACCAATCACAAGGGACTATCCAATTTTCAACCCAAAATCATATATCCAATTCAATGACCTAAAGTCTTACCAATTTGGTAAGTCTCATCGCCCACTGTGTAAGTTTGTATCACGATTTCCTTCCTAGTGCTGGAGCATGCCATGGAAATAACTTGATATCGCATTAACTAATCCTCATTTGGGGTCATTCTGTATATGATCTTTCGATAACGATCCAGCTCTAGGCACAGCCACAGATTCAACTTCCCCTAATAAGTATTTAATCCACATCTTCCCGAGAACCACTAGCCATTATCAAATCTATAGCTATCGATCCTAATCATAAGACCGAAACCTGTGGCTATCTAGGTTCTAGCTACAATCAGCTCATCGAGACACTAATCCTCAATTGCACTTCCCTAAGGAACATTCGGTATTCAAGATCTTTTCCTATGCTGCTACAGCAACTATCAACCTCAAAGTATCCCATATCATGTAGGTATTGTCCTCAAACATACCTCAAAGTTTCCGGTCCATCTGTCCGGGTGCCACTTCTTCTCGACCACAACACAAGATGAAATTAAAAAAGATTCAAAATTCAAATTTTCTCTAACGTTCGTCACAAGTATACCCATAGCAAAAGGAGGGCATGAAAAACATGGCAAAACCAATGAAAGCTTAAAGAAATTACAAATCTTTGTCAAAAAACTAATGCACAAAATATTTCCAAGCCTTGAGAAACAAAACAGGGGTCGAATTATATAGTTTGACGAACAAGAAAAACAATTAAGAGAATAAGGAAGAAGAGCGGAGAGCAGCAAGACAGGAGCGTATCATTACCAGAGCGAGAGTTCGATAGGCGGTGCGGACATCAGAGAAGGAAGCGTCCCTAGGAATCCCGAGGATGGAGTAGTAGCTAGATCCGTCGTTGGATACTCCCTCCGGATCCATGGAAGGACGGAGCCAGAGAAATGCAGCACCAACGGGCTCGATCAGAAAACAACCGGAGATCAAGAGGCTCACAGCAGTTCCGATCAGGAAACCAAATTTTTTTGAAAGAGATGATGAAAGAATGCAGAAGGAGAGAAGCGTAAAATGACGGGAAGAGGAAGAGGTTGGGGGAAGAGAAGGAGAGAGGAGCAAGAAAGATAGGTAGAGCTGTCAAAATAGGTCATCCGACTGTGTGCGGCTAGGGCCAAAAAGCCCGTATATTAAACAGTCCATACGGGCCAAAAAATAATATAACTCTAAGGGTTAGGGTCGGCCCTCGAGCCAAAAATCATTTTAGACCAACTAAAACTTAAAAAAATTCTGATCGAGCTTCGCCAGATATAGCCTTAGCAACCAAAATGGTATTACTATTTAGAGAATAAAATGAGACAGTACCTAATGTACTGGCCTTATTGTAATACTTATTATACTACATGCCTATCATCCTACGAATATCAACTTTTATGGTGTCGGAATCAAAGAATGCTCATTCAAATGGAGGAATATTACAATTTTGCAGAAATTAATCAACACTTTCGGTAGTATTTTTTTTCCTATAATTGAAGTTCCATATTATTATTATTATTGATATTGTTATTGTTACTATTATACACTCCAATGATTTCTTAAAATTATTTTTTTCCTAATTTTTTTTACTTGGTCGGACTCTCATTTTACCCTTTTTTTTAATTATAATACTTTGTATTATTAGATGGTTGAGAAAGGCAGAGAGAAAAACTAAAACTATCGTCTCCGCCAGATTAGACCGGAGGAAGATATTCGGGAAGAAAGTTCGAGACATCTCAACTTGCAAGAGAGATACTTTCGCCGCAACGAGCAGCACGCCATTGAACCAGTGTTCACTTATTTTCTATTTAACTTTAATAGAAGTTTGATAAAAAAAAAATAGTTAGGTTAAAATATAATTTGTGTCTGAATTAATATTGGTAAAAGTGACATTTTTCAAATGAAAATGTGTTTGGGTTAACGGTTGAAAAGTGAGTTAGGATAAAAAATGACTGAATCATATTAAACACTAAAATACTTAATTATAATGAGGGTAAAAAATTTCTCCAAATCACTTGAGATAAGTTATCTAAAATCACTCCTAAAACTACGTCGTTTTGGATTAATGAAAGGTGTTTCCGTAATCTTGCACCCTTCATTAATTCACCTAAAATTATAAAAACACCCTTCATTGATCCAAAACGACGTAGTTTTAGGGGTAACTGGAAATAACTTATCTCCACGACCGGAGAAATACTTTCCCATTATAGGGTAAAGGATTTCTCCAGTCATTGGAGACCCTTATAGGGTAAAGGATTTCTCCACGCATTGGAGATATAGAGTTATCTCCAAATGACCGCAAAAAATACGTTTTGGATCAATGAAAGGTATTTTTGTAATTTTGTTTATTTTTTAATCATATAAATTTTACGAAACACCCTTCATTAATTCACCTAGAATTACTAACAAACCCTTCATTAATTCAAAATGACATAATTTTGGGGTCACTTGGAGATAACTTCATCTTCAAATGACTGGACATATATTTTTCCCATATCATAAAGTATAAAAATATTAAATTTTTAACTAAATAATATTCTTATATAAATTGAAATTAAAAATGATTTTTTTAATTTTAGAAATCAAATACTTTTTTGTGTTATAGGACAATCACAATTTTAGGATGTTTGTGGAACCATGGAATTTTTCCCCCATTGTTGGACACTTAGACTTGTGGCTTTTGCTAGAAGTCCAATGAAAAAAAAGTTGAATCCAAACACATAACAATGAGTTGGCTTCTAGACTAAATTTTTTTTTTTTTTTTTTTTGATAAAGGAGGATATATTAAGAAAATAACAGACAATTACAAAGGGGAATTAAATTGGCTGCATTTCCAGTAAATACTCTGGGCACATATCTAAGAAACAAGAATAAGATAAACCTTTCTTTGCCAAACAATCAGCCGATCCATTGCCCTCACGGGGGATGTATCTGACCTGCAAATCCCACCTCCTGCACATAAAGTCTCTTATAGTATGGAGAAGGAGATTCTCTCTCGCATTCACAGGGCTATCATTCAACATGTTAACGATTTCCAAAGCATCCGATTCCAGAATTACCTTCCCAAATCCTAAATCCCAGACTAGATTAAGCCCTTTAATAATTCCCCACTCTTCAGCTTCCAAGGAATCAAGACTAAGCCTTTTTTTTTTTAAAAAAAGTTATTGGCTCAAATACTTGCAAACGGGACGCCGAAGAGGCCCAAGTTTAAACTGCCAATCTGCCATCACTCCTCTCCGGCCCAAACGGTGATCAATTGTCTTAAAATAAAAAGAGAAGATCTCAATTGTCATCACACGCAAGCCTAGCTGGGTATTTAAATATGGCGGAGGCCCATTCATTGTCTATAGAGCCCAAATACAATACAGACTCAAACCAAATAAGTTTAATTTAATTAATCAAAATTAAAAGACAACAAGAACAAAAGCAACAAATGAAAGCGTATTTAGCGGCAGAGAGATCTGCGTAAGATGAGCCATTTGAAAGAAGCCCGAATCTTAGCCCACACCGTTTTGCTTTTGCGTCCGGCGGGGGTTGAAGGAGGCGCATCAGGATGAAGGAAACGCTGGAGGTCATCTAGAAATGGAGAGTAATGCGATTCACTATCACCAAGCAGACCACAGTCAAACAATTGCCCTGCACCCATTAAATTACTAAATCAGCGATATGTCGTTGTGATTTTGATTTGTGTGCGTTGAAATTGAAATGTTATTAGTTACCTTGTTGGGTGGCTGGGAGATAAATCTGCTGTGGTGCAATAACAACTTGTGGAGTTACCATTTGTTCAGTGCCTTCTCGTTCAACCTGTATTAATTCACCAAGCGATGTAGACCTGGAAGGCTGGCCTGCATCTGATATATAAAACCAAGGTCTTTGGCTAAATATTTGATGCGAATTAATTAAAGGCACATGCACATCAATAAAACGAATGAAACCCAGATATATAGAATCTACCTGCCAACGTTTTCGTCGACCCATATATTGACGTCTCCAAGTTCCCGTAAGCATTCCGCTTAGCTATCTCCACCAGACGCTGCCAATGAAATTAATTATGAAACAAGGATTTATCATGCGGCATGCTCTCAATGACGAATCAGCATTATTTAATTTATAGTATTATAATAGATACATGAATGAGTACTACGTATACCTTCTCTTCCGAGTTCAGCAATTCCAAAGGACGATAATTATGGCCACCATCAAAACTCACTCCCAAGAGCTCATAGATGGAATTGAAGAGAAGACGTATTGGTTGTTGTGCTGTGGTGAGTTGGTAAACGTAACGCTCACCATCGTCTATCCCACAAGACCTGGCGTGTTCAATGATTGTTTCCCGCCACTTCTTGGCAACTCTGCCCATTTTCTACAATTGTCCGAAGCCAAAAAAAGTCGCGTCACATGGTCTATATGTATGTGTGTGTGTGTGTATTATATATGCGCCGTATATCAATTCAAGTCCCTTGCCTTTGAGGGCTAAACATTTAGAAAATCATACATAATCCGCATGTTTTTACCTCTAGCAATGAAGGAGGGTTCATCACGTAAAGCCGCAACAGGTCTCTAACAGTTTCTACTTTATACGAAGACAGCCGCTTGTGAATTTCACCATTTTTGGCTATCTTTTTCAAACGCCATATTTCGTCATCCAATGATGGGCGGTCATGTTTCTCGTACACTGGAATATATATATATATATATATACTGACATGTCAGATTAATTTGCTGTTCCATGCTTCAAATTAAGTAAATACTGTATGTAAAAGAAAAAAGCGAAAGACAGAACAGTAGTTACGCTTTCCACGTTTATCCATGACGACGAAAGCTTCACTCCTCCCTTCTCTTATGTTTGCTTCGTTCTCCACAGCTTTGGCTCCTAACCTGAACTTGCGGCTACTTGTCCAGCTCGAGTTATCAGTAAAGTGAATGTCCGGAACAAAACCCACTCCATTTTCTAATGTGATTATTAACCTTTTTCCTTTCAGTAACTCGCCTTTGTTCTCTCTTCGACGTAAGATATTGGCATTGAATTCCACTTGGCTCCAATCTTCGCTACCCTTGGAACCAAACTCGCCTTTGAGCGCATACATCATTATCCTGCTGCGCGAAAGAGGACCTACCCTCACTATCTGAGATCTAGCATCACACAGAACAATTCCAATCGGAGCACCATCTTCAGAGGTTATTCTAGTGTCTGTAAATATTTTTTCAGGCAATCTGTTTGTGAAACACAAATGTAAATCTCTGCTTCCAGATGTTTCCGCCTGATGAAGAGTTTCTTCGCAGCTGTTTTGGACGCAATACATATATGTAAGAATTCGAGACAAGTTATTATGTAGTAGCTAGCTAGGAATATTTTTGGACTAGGGAAACTGACCCATGACCTAGATGACGGTGCCCTTGAAGTATAGGTGGACGCTCCTCTCGTACCTATAGTATGAAGAAAAACAAAAAGTGATACACCTAATAGGTACTGTTAAACTTATGGACTTTATTGAAAATAATGATCAAGTCAATCAATAATAAAGGGTCTGTACACAAATATATAGACAGACAGGCCCGAATCAAGAATCAAGACTGAAGAGATTAAAGAAATACAACTAAATACGAACTAAATCAAGAATCAAGACTAAAGAACAACTAAATACAAACTAAAGAATATTCAGATCGGTGGAATCGGATCTTGGAATTCTGAGGGAAATATGGGGCGGGTGCTTGATTATTAGGCCTACTGAACTGGCAACACAGAAAGGCGTGAAAACAAAAACTAACTGGCTCTTGATACCACATTAAACTTATGGACTTTATTGAAAATAACGATGGAGTCAATCAATTACAAAGGGTTTGTACACAAATATATAGATAGCCCCGAATCAAGAATCAAGACTAAAGAGACTAAAGAAATACAAACTAAATCAAGAATCAAGACTAAAGAGACTAAAGAAATACAAACTAAATCAAGAATCTAGACTAAAGAGACTTAAGAAATACAAATAAATACAAACTAAAGCATATTCTAACTTATATTCTAACAGGTATCAAAAGAACATTGTTGATGAAGTAGATCAGGATATAAGAGAATCGATCTATCACTGTCCATTAATAAAGATAAAGAGGAGAGATAGTTGGTTAGAATTATTAGTCATACATATAGAAAGGGCCAAAACACGCCTTTCATGAAACGCATGTTCCTATTCGGTGTATAAGCTCATAGCATAGCTAATATATAACTTAGTGCAGCTGATCGAAATTAAAACTATTTGAAAATGCAACAGAGTAACCGAGACTAGACGTGGTATGCCTTACCACTCGACGTATCATAGCTTCAAGGCGTGAGTAATCTCCATCTTTCCTGCAAGGAAACACCGAAATTATATATATATTTATAAAATAACTCCATAAATCTGAAGACGTTCACCGGATCGTGAAAATTAGATTAATACAAAATAGTATCTTCTATAGTATCTTGGTGTCTCCGCTTTTCAGCTGGATTGTCAGGATCATTGGCTTTTCTTTTTGATGCCATTATCACTGCACGAGAGTACCCTAAGGTGCGTGTACTTCTAAGCTTTCTGGTTGGGCACACCTTCCAAAATGGCCGCATTTAATAGAGAGCTAAGGCGCGTCGATATGGCATTTCAAAGAAGTTGCAAGGAGATTTACTGGAAATTATACGAAAACGAACTCTAGTTCATGGCGTGGACAACAAGTCCACACAAACTAAAATGTGGACTCCAAAAGCCCTCTCGTCAATAAACAGAAACCGGGACATGATTTGTGAGCCGTACGCGTTACTAATATTATAACAATCAATAGACCAACCCAAGAGATTTTAGCAATCTCTGTCAACGCAGATGTATATTATACAGTCGAGGAACTTGATTTAACCTAAGTCATTTAGAGATTTTCTGTGCCAAAATAAAAATTTAGTTTCAGTCGATCGAATATCAATAATTTTTTAATTGTCCTGATGAAAAGAAAATTAAAACAGTAAAATAAGAGAACTTGTATTTGGGAATAAGAGAGAAAGTCGATAAGAGGCTCGAGCTGAGGTAGGCTAGCTGCTGTGTCCAGGAACGGTTGCATTAATTTCTACTGAAGTTTCGTCTTGAACTGCCAATTAGTGTGAAGTGATCAGATCACAAAAGCGCAGATTGATATAGGTGAGAGATTATTTTGTGGATGTTTATATCTGTCCTTAATTTTGTGGCTGTTGCTGTTGATTTAGTGTTGTGAATGACTAGTCTACAGGGATGTTCTTGGCGTGCGTCAGGGCCCGTAAAGATATTATTATCATCCTTATAACTCGTTCAGACTTCCAATAGTTAATTAAGCTAAACCCAAAACTCATTTGAAATTGCATCCGACAGAATCTACCTAGTATATACTGTCGATCCTATATGTAGTTATTTATTTTTACAAATCCTACATTTATTAATGTGCGTGTTATGTGTCTCGCTCTTAATTATCTGAGCGTATTGTCATTATAATCGATCGGTGTCATATAAATAATGGACCTATATTTTCCATTTCAACCATTGTCATATGAGGAGCATTTCAACATCGTACTTAAAATGGAATAAAATAAGTCAAAGGGGATTAGGTATTCAAATTCAAAATCTCCATAGATATATAGTTAAAAAATGCCCACATATATCCTTTTCATCAAAATGTAACTAATTCAGCTTCCAACATAACACTTCTAAAACACGTTATTCTGAGTAAAATCAGCGCGAAAAATATTTAGTAATTAGTAGGATGTATAAAAATTTTGTCACTCTAACAAAGTAGATATTTGTTTATTTTCCCACGGACAGATCGATTTTTTATTTTACTATATACTCCATCCGGTTCTAATTATAAGATCAAATTGACTTTTTTTAAAGAAAATTTTAAAAATATTATTTTTTTCAAACTTTTAATAAACTAAAATATAATATAAGGATATATAACATATTATAATTAAGTATTTTTTTCAAAATTAATAAAAAAATTCAACCCGGTCTAACAAGACCAGAAACTAACAAATTAATTAGATATTTAGCCAAAAAATGTCAAACTAATACCTTATACTCCCTCTAATTATAAAACACATTTTAGAGATAATTATATAAGCTTTTTTGTCAACTTTTTCCTAAAATACCCTTAATATTTTCTCAAATAATTAAAGACAATAATAATTTAATAATACACCTATATATTCTATAAAATAAATAAAGTTTGCATTAATACTTTTCTATCTCGCCCATCACATAAAAAATTTCAAAATAAAAAAATCATCAAATTATAAGTTTGGGAGCAACTTGCAATAGTAATTTTGAAATAAAAAAGATTTATACTTTATTATTAGAATCAGAAAAACAAATCAAAATCTTTTCAAATCTAAATTATATTAAACCTGATATATTCTTCGATCGATCATAACACCTTTTAAAAATATATATATATAATATTTGTCAAATTATATATTGACCTTACAATTGAATTCCTTTTATCAGAGAAATCGCTAGTCAAAGTAGTATTCAACTAATTTTGTCTTAATGTAATTTTCAATTTAAAGTAGGGGTATTTTTGAAAATAAAAAAATCAAATAAATTTGTAAAAATACACATAATCTTCATAACTGAACATGGCATAATTGTTTTTATGAGAGGATGTTGTACGTCCTGGAGTGTAGTGATGGGACTACAATATTTCTACAGATCCAAAACCAGGACGCAACAAATGTAAGTATAGAGTTGAAGATCTGCTGCGACAATGCGAAGAAGATGAGTAGCAGAAGCAGAGAGCTCAACTGACCTGGAGGCAATCTATTCGGTCGATTAAGAGCAGAAATGAAGAGAAGGCTTTGAGTTCCCAGAAACTGGGATGAATATCTGCAGATTGCATCATGGCTTTTCCTCTGCAAAGCTGAAAGCGTTGATTGGAAAAAAGAGAAGAACAAGACCTCGACGACATTGCAGAATCTCAGGTCTTATTTAATAAATAATGACAGCCTTTGCATATAGTATAAATAATTTTAATTACATTGACCTAGACTTGCTGTTTGCTTCAATCATATCACTATATCATAACATGCGGTGGCTGTCAACCTGCCAGTCAAGTTTGGCGGCTTCACTCATTTTGACTTATTATACAAGTTTTATTACAGTTTTGTTTCTTGTTATAAAAAAGCTTCTTCTCCTTTTTTTTTTCTTCTCTTCAATTACCTCATTTACCTCCGTTTTCGGAAGCACGTGCGAGTGCTATGCAATTTGGGAATTATAGTGTGATCGTGTAAACAATTGCCGGGAAAGTTCCATTCTTTTCTACGTATACTAGATATATAGACCACTTTTTACCTAATTAACTATCGCTCCTGAATTATTCTGTAGATGACATCAATCTTACACTTTACCCAGAATACACACATCCAAGAACTAGCTAGGCCTCAACAAAGATGGCATAGATATCAGAATGAATAAGCAAGACCATGATTATTACTAACTCCAGTCTTAAATTTAAGACATGGTGTAATTTGTCCCATATTTAAAATCAATGAGTAATCAAGTGTAACATATAATATATTAACCACCAAGATCCATTCTAACATTGGTTTTCGGTACAAATGTAGCATTATCTAGCTAAAACAGGTTTTGAATTATTGAAGCTGACATTACAACTTATGGGAAGACAGGACATACGCGAGGACGATATATATATGGATGCGGATTGCCTCATAAGGGAGGCGCTTCAGTAGCCTCTCTCAGATCTTTGATCTCCCATTATCAAATTTTGACCGTCCATTTTAATACCTTAAAACTAGTTTAGAGCCCTGAAAAATTATTTTAGGAACTTGAAAAAAATACCATGAAGTATGTTTTTAGTGCTCGTTAATATCATAAAATATTTTTTCAAGATACTAAAATAAGTTTTCAAGATTATGAAGTAATTTGTTAGTACCATTCCATACCCTGAAATATTTTTTCAAGATCCTAAAATAAGTTTTCAAGATCACGAAGTAATTTGTTAGTACCATTCAATACCCTGAAATATTTTTTCAAGATCCTAAAATAATTTTAATATGGTTGAAAAAATATTTAAGGTACTGACAGACACTAAAAATATATTTTAGGATATTTTTTCAAGATCCTAAAATAATTTTTCAGGGCTCTGAACTTGTTTTGAGGTATTAAAATAGACGGTCAAGATTTGATGATGGGAGATCAACGGTCTGGGAGGGGTTTCTAAGGAATAATGAGGCACCTCCTTTGTGAGGTAATCCGCGTCCGACCATATATATATTGTTGGAATTTTGGATAAAATCCCATGGGTTATGAATAAGAAGAAGGATGGAAAAGAAGAGGAAAAAGGAAGAAGGAATGTATGTGAGAGAATAGTCCCATATCGCTTGGAGAGAAGTTGGAGGGTATATAATCCCCAACTTGGCTCCTACTAATCGGGCCCTTGGGCCAACCCACTTTTGTGGAGGGGTGAGGACTTAGGTGACCCTTGGTCCACCACGCTTGCATGCATGCGGCCGCGCTCGGTTCGTCCGCCTGGTTGGTTATATATACAATTTCCTTCGCTTTCGCCCGCGTGAAATAAAATATTAATTTTTTATTAAATTATTTTTCGGATTAAAAATAATTTTTATTAAATTATTTTTTTGAATTTCCGAACGTTTAGATCCTCCCGTGCCTCTCCCGACTTTTCCAAATGGCGGCCGCGTTTTTGCGATCCGTTCGCTTCATTCCCGTGCGTCTGTTTCGTGAAGACACACCAGCTTTCGCCGGTGAATGCGCGAGCGCCTCCGTTCGTTCGCTCGGTGTGACGGTTCGTCAAGACGCACCAATTCCGTGAACAGACGCGGTCACCTCTCGTTCGTTCCGTTCGGGTGCGCGTCTCTTTGCACAACGCACCCGGTTCGCGGCCGCAGCAGGACTTGTCCATCCGATCATGTTCTTTCGAGTCTATAAATAGGGCGCCTAGTCGAGTTTAGATACACAATTTTCTCTGCATACTCTCTCTCTCGTCGCATTCATAAACATTCGCGTTCAAAGCGGAGACTCATTGGCTTCGCTTGGGCTTCAGACATGAGCCATCTTTCTCGAGACGAATAATCCGCTCTATCCCGGAGGCAATTGCTCGGAAAACCTTCTGATCCGTATTGAGGAGCAAAATTGTCTTAAGGACACAACGAAAGTTGGGCCGGATTTACGCATTTTTCCATTCCATATCGCAGCTTGTGAGTTCGTTTTACGCTTTTTTTTTATTTTATACATACTAAGTGAATGTTCCCTGTATGCTTTATTTAATAATACAGATTCTTTTTTGATAGTCAGGTACTTTATATTCAATTTCTACCTACTCATTATATTAGAAACAACAATCTTAAGACAATTTTGGTTTATTGAAATCAGTTTATGTTAATTTGATTGCTGATTTCATACGTTGGTAGTAGTATTGAATTGAATCTGTGATTAGTTTTTGTTAATATTATTATTATATCGTTAGTGAATTAATCAAGGTGTGATTAATTAGAATTTCGCTTTAACAACGAAATGGCAAGTGCAAGTACCAATCTGATTAACCCAAGTGGTCCTGTTCCAATGCATGGTGAAAAACCAGAAAAGTTCAATGGCAATGATTTTAAAAGATGGCAACAAAAATGTTTTTCTATTTAACCACATTGAACTTGGCACTCGGTTTCTCACTGAGGATGCTCCAAAATTGGAAGAAGGACAACAGGCTGACAAGGAAAAGGTTGCTGCGATAGATGCTTGGAAGCATTCTGATTTCCTTTGTAGAAACTACATTCTCAATGGTCTGGACAACACACTGTATACTGTATATAGTGCTTTGGATACAACTAAAGCATTATGGGAGAGTCTGGACAAGAAGTACAAAACTCAAGATCTTGAAGTATGTTTTTAGTTTATACTCTCTAGCTCGTTAATATCATAAAATATTTTTTATAAATCAATTAAAAATTTAATTCATTTAGATTATTGCCTAAAGTATTGTTCAAATAAAGATAAATGTCAAGTATGCATTGAATCAAAATTTTCTAAGTTGCCTTTTTCTTCGTTGAAAGATCAACTGAGTTGTTAGATTTAATACATACAAAATAAGAAATATTTTATTACATTTATTGATGATTACGTGAGATATTGTTATGTGTATTTGCTTAATAGTTTTTAAAATAGTAAGGAGTGATCGTGGGGAGAATTTGATGGCCCCTTCAAGAATTCTGTATAGAATGCGGTATTATACACAAGACTACAGCCTTATGCTCCTCAATCAAATGGGATTGCGAGAGGAAAAATCGGACATTGAAAGAAATGATGAATGCATTATTAATTGAGTCAAGAAAGTGTGGGGGTGTTTGGCAAAGGTTGAGATTCCCAAGCCTAAATTTAAGACGGCTATCAATAATTTGTTAGTACCATTCCATACCTTGAAAGAACAACCTGAGGGATTTGTTGTCTCGGGACAAGAACGGAATTTTTAAAGTCCCTTTATGGACTTAAACAAGCCCCAAAACAAGATCCTAAAATAATTAGATGACATGTTTTCAAGATCAACAGTAATTTGTTAGTACCAATCAAATATTAAAGATCCTAAAATAATTTTAATATGGTTGAAAAAATATTTAAGTAACCGACATAAAAATATATTTTAGGATATTTTTTAAGATCCTAAAATAATTTGAAGGGTTAGCTTTATCCCAAACACACTATGTTTCTAAAATTCTTGAGAAATTCAAGAGTTTAAACATAGCAAACTAGTATTCGACTATTAAAAAATACTGGTGAAGGCTCTGAACTTGTTTTGAGGTATTAAAATAGAATTCGGTCAAGATTTGATGATGGGAGATCAACATATACGTCGGTCTGGGAGGGGTTTCTAAGGAATAATGAGGCACCTCCTTTGTGAGGTAATCCGCGTCCGACCATATATATATATATAGAGGGAAACTTAACGATAGCTAAGCACTTATGTCAGATTAAAAGAGAAAACTATGTACGATTAGCTAGCTAGCTAATTACAGGGAATTGAAAGCCTTCCGCTTAGTCACAAAGGGCATCACCAATTTCAGAGCATGTCGAATCTTATTCCACACAGTTTTGCGTTTTCCTCCGCTTGAAGTTGAAGCCAAATCCAAGAAAAAGTGAGAGCTCAAGTCAAGAGAAGAACCAAAGGGACTTCCTAGCTCCCCCGGCAACAGAAGAGGAGACATGCCCTTCCCTAAATCAAGCCCTGATGCACTGAGATCCCAATCACCTCCACATGCCATTTGGTCAGTGCCTTCTTGTTCATCCGCTAGTATTAATTCACCAAGCGATGTAGACCTGGAAGGCTGGCCTGCATCTGATAAAACCAAGGTCTTTGGCTAAATATTTGAGGCGAATAAATTAAAGGCACATGCACATCAATTAAACGAATGGAAACCCGGATATACAATCTACCTGCCAACGTTTTCGTTGACCCATATATTGACCACATCTCCACGTTGTCGTAAGCATTTCGCTTAGCCATCTCCACCAGACGCTGCCAATGAAATTATGAAACAAGAATTAAGCATGCGGCATACTCTCATTGACGAATCAGCATTATTTAATTTATAGTAATATAATAGATACATGAATGAGTACGTATACCTTCTCTTCCAAGTTCAGCAAATCCAAAGGACGATAATTATGGCCATCATCAAAACACACTCCCACTAGCTCATAGATGGAATTGAAGAGAAGACGTATTGGTTGTTGTGCTGTGGTGAGGTACGGGTACTCGTAATGCTCACCATCGTCTATCTCACAGGACCTGGCGTGTTCAATGATTGTTTCCCGCGACTTCTTCGCAACTCTGCCCATTTTCTAAAATTGTCCGAAGCCAAAAAAAAGTCGCATCACATGGTCTATATATATAAGTGTGTGCGCGCGCGCGGGGATATGCCATATATATATCAATTCAAGTACCTTGGCTTTGAGGGCTAAACATTTAGAAAATCATACATAATCCGCATGTTTTTACCTCTAGCAATGAAGAAGGGTTTATCACGTAAAGCCGCAACAGATCTCTAACAGTTTGTACTCCATACAAAGACAGCCGCTTTTGAATTTCACCATTTTTGGCTATCTTTTTCAGACGCCATATTTCGTCATTCAGTGATGGGCGGTCGTGTTTCTCGTACGCTGAAATATATATATATATATATATATATATGCGACATGTCGATTAATCTGCTGTTCTATACTTCAAATTAAGTATATACTTGTATGTAAAAGCAAAAAGCGAAAGACAGAACGTAGTTACGCTGTCCACGTTTATCCTTGACGACGAAAGCTTCACTCCTCCCTTCTCTTATGTTTGCTTCGTTCGCACAACTTTGGCTCCTAACCCGAACTTGCGGCTTCTTGTCCAAGACGAGTTATCCGTAAAGTGAATGTCGGTGACAAAACCCACTCCATTTTCTAATGTGATTAACCTTTCTCCATTCGAGAACTCGCCCTTGTTCTCCCTTCGAGGTGAGATATTGGCATTGAATTCCACTTCGCTCCAATCTTCGCTACCGTTGGAACCAAACTCTCCTTTGAGCGCATACATCATTATCCTGCCGCACGAAAGAGGACCTTCTCTCACTATACAGTTCGGAGATCTAGCATCACACAGAACAATTCCAATCGGCGCACCATCCTCAGAGGTTATTCTAGTGTTTGTAAATATTTTTGCAGGCAATCTATTTGTGAAACACAAACGTAAGGATCTGCTTCCAGATGTTCCCGCCTGATGAAGGGTTTCTTCGCAGCTGACGAAATACATACATGTTAGAGTTCGAGACAAGTTATTTATGTAGTAGCTAGCTAGGAATAATTTTTTGGACTAGGGAAACTGACCCAGGAAATAGATGGCAGTGCCGTTGAAGTATAGGTGGAAGCTCCTCTCGTAACTATAATATGAAGAAAAACAAAAAGTGATACACCTAATGCGTAACAAAACAACATTTGTTGAAGAAGTTGGAAGATGACAAATGTGGATGAGAGGAATAAAAGTGCAAAGGACGATATTCTTCAAATCAACCCTATATTCAATATTGGGAAAGTATAAAAAAGAAGAAAGAAATTAAGGGATCGTTGCATATACCACTTTTCGAAATAAGGGTTCAAGGTACAAGCCCAAGTCATTCACAGTCCGTCCTCTCATAATATTCCTAATAGCACTGCGCAGTCACACAGTACAAAACATGAGTACGTTGTTGATGAAATCAACGCAGGACACTCTTCAATTAATAAACACACAAAACGATTATTGATCGATACCCACCGGATATCTGTTTGTTTTAAGCTCCCATGTCTTCGCTTTGAGCCCTCTTTACCAGGAACCTGATTATTCTTGTCATTACCCTCCTCCCCGTAGGATTGTCTTCCTGATGATGCCATTCAAAAACACAATTCTCTGAAAGAACTCGATTACCAGTAAGCCACAGGAATAAAAGAGTGCTATATATTCAAAGAGAGGTGGGGGAGACACACATACACACGCCTATATATATATATATATATATATATGCAGGTGGGAAGATTGCGAGTAGTTTCGAGGAAGCCTCGATCGGTGGTTCTTTAAGTCAAGATCAACGCTTAATTACAGTTTTTTTTTTATATTAAAAGTGTCTTGGCAAAAGGAAACGACATCAGAATTTCCGACGAGATAGAGCTGATGGACGTTTTGAGTTCTTCTAAATGTTAACACAGAGACAGAGACGACTTAAGATGTGACAATTAAAAAAATGCAGACGCGTATGGATGGTGAAAATTGTAAGTTGCGAACCTTCTGTGTTGTGTTTGTGTGTGTTCCATATATATGTGAAGAACAAAGATATATTATATTACGTACGGACGGACGGAAGGGAAGAAATTCATCGGAGTATAGCATGCTATACACTTGTGAATTGAAGCTAGCTAGTGATGCTGGTGATAGGAAAGTTCAGGTTAGGATATCCAAGAAGTGTCGAAGAAGGGAGGGGAGGACGGAGGAGTCAACCGTCTGTGCCGTACCGGTGAGACGAACCTTGTCGTGATGATAAGCACGCTCTTTATCATTACAAACTATTGAGATTAATTTTTTCTTCTTTTACTATTTTCTCAAAAACAATTATTTTAATGTGTGAAAAATTTAAAATAAAAATAATTTCTTCACTTTCAGTTTTTCAAAAAGTAATTAGTTAAAAATATTAAATCAAATTTTATTTAAACGGTGTAGATTTTACTATAATAAATAGTTGTTAGTACTCATTATCGTGATGAGCGCCAAAACTTGGCTCCACCATTCGGCTTCATTTTCTCAGGGAAACTTCCTTATTCTAATGCTTCATCCGGTTAAAATATAAGAATCAATTTATTTATTAAGAAGTTAATTAAAAGTAATTAAAAATAATAAATATTTATGATATCTAATTTTTTTCACAGTACACCCTTAATTATTAAAGGAATAAGTAAGAGATCTAACCAATAAGAAAAATGAAAATAGAAAATGTAGGGGAGAAAAATGACTAAAGATTGTTTGACAAATTTAGATAAAAAAGTATTAAATGAAATACACCCCTCATAAATTTAGCTCTTATATTTTGAATCAAGGAGTATATAAATTAAAAGAAAAACTATTAGTATTACATTATTGATAATTAATGAACAAGAGATTTCCCTCGTTGCTGAGTCTGCGGGATAACGGGAACTTCCCAGTTTAGTTTAGTCTCGTTTAAAATATTACTACTTCTGATTCTAATTATAGGAACACTTTATATAATCAGAGACAGAAGGAGTATCTTATATTTAAAATCAAAATGAAATCCCTTACGTGATTAACCACCACAATAGTCAGGGAGTTTCGAATGCGGCGTGGGGTCACGGCCACAGGGGTGCCCAAGTGCTTCATCGGCGCCGCGTCTGAATGTTTCCTCCGCGAGTACACGTAATATCCAATTGTGAAGAAGTAATAGAGAAAGTTACATGAAACTGCCACATGGCCCCGTGAAGACGTAATTATATATTTCCCTCAAATTATTTTGGAAAGAGCAGTCATCAGAGAAAAACACGTTGTATTTTTTACTGGGTCGAGTCGATTATGCCCTTCAATCACTGCCGATACGTTTTTCTGGGATGTTGCAACATAAAAACTTAAAAACAACAAATACTTTCAGGAAAAATCAGTCACGTCAAGACATAAAAAAATCACAAAAAATTCTCAAAGTAGATTTACCTATCAAAAAGCACTTCATTTATAATAATTCTAAATGTGAAATTATCTTTTTACTCTTATTGATTAAGTTATATGATTATATATATGCAGGTATTTATCAATCATTCTTCTATGCATTGTTAAAATAGGCTTATTAACTTATCTAACGAGAGCTGTTTTACTTAACATAAATTGACACATACACTTGTCAAATATATGTACATATATTGTCAGAATAGGTATATATACTTATTAAAATAGGAAAATAAACTTTTCATTTTATAAGCTGTCAAAGTAGTCATATAAACTTGTCAAATTATGCACATGAACTTGTCACAATAAGCAAAAAAACTTGTCAAAATAATCACATAAACTTTGTCAAATTATGTACGTTAATTTACCACAATAGGCAAATAAACTTGTCAAAATAAGCATATACACTTGTCCTTTTATAAATTATTAAAGTAAGTATATAAACTTGTTAAAGTAGTCATACACTTGTCAATATAACCACAAGAACTTGTCAAAATAGACATATAAACTTGTCAGTGCATTAACTTGTTACAATAAGCAATTAAACTCATCATCATATAACTTTTCAAAATAGTTATATAAACTTGTCAAAGTAAACACATAAACTTGTCAAAATAAGCACATACACTTGTCATTTTATAAGTTGTTAAAGTAGTCACATAAACTTGTAAAAGTAGTCATATATTGGTCAATATATAACTTGTCAATATAGATATATAAACTTATCAAAATACACACGTTAACTTGTTACAATAAACAAATAAACTTGTTATTTTATAAGTTGTCAAAATAGGCACATAAATCCTTATACGTACTTATTTTGATAGATGTATGTGTCAATTTATACTAAGTAAAACAACTCAAGTTGATAAGTACATATGTCTATTTTAACAATGCATGTAGTGTGATTGATAGGTACCTACAGTCCTGCACCTAATCATGTAACTTAATGAAGATAAGAAGGTAATTTTACATTCAAAATTAATATCAATATATTCCCTATGGGACTTGTTGACCGGAGAATCTACTTTTGGACTTTTTATATATTTTTTTTTCTGGTATTTAGAACCTGAATGTGATTTTCCCATACTTTTTTAATCCCACCTGTGAAAACCATGGAGAAAGAAACTCTGGAGTACAATTCTCAATCCATGGATAAAAAGTAACTGCATGGAATATAAAATAGAAAAAAGTAATATTCTCAATCCACTTTTTTTTTTTTTTTTTTTTTTTTTTTCAATTGACAAGATATCGTTCCGAGTGGATCAAAGCGACAGTTATGAGTTTGTTTTAAGAAAGGAAAAATGACATTTACTGACCGTGTAAGACTATTAACTACAATTGACAAGATATCGTCCCATATAAAGGGTAATGGAAATCCAATGAAGGCCTTCACAAAAAGCAATTTTTGTACAATCAAGCGTATTGATTGGGACCCGCCAAATTAGATCCTCATTGTTTTAACTTTTAACACGTGTACTGGTGCTTCCCCCACCTGATATCATGGCGGTAACGTCAGAGCCCCGGAATCCGTTATCTGTGCTCGGAGTTGACCAAAGAAGGATCGGCCCTGGTAAGCATTCCTTTCAACCAGCACGGAGGGAAAATATCAGGTTCGCGCCGAGGCCCAATAAGCTTTTCACTGCAGCTTCAGAAACAAGAGAGTATAGAGAGGGAGATTTTTGGTCCGCCCGAGACGGAAAGTCAGAAACGCGGTCCAATAAACCTCTCGATCAAATTGGTTCCGACCGGGTAATTTGCTTATTCCCGGAACCTCGAGTTTCATACTCTCTCTACTCTATTTTGTTCACAAGGTATATTCCATTATTCTTTCCTTATTTGGCACAAGACTGCTAGATTTTCTAGCTTTGTCTTTCAAGGGCGTTCCTGAAGCGCTTTTCACATTTTGAGTTAGTAACTAAAAAATGCAAGTTTGACTGTTGATCCATCTTTAAATTTGATAATGAACATGCATCTCCTCTAATTACAGTTTCCACCTGGAATGGATTTGGATGAGAATGTCGCAGAAATAGACAAAGACAGGGGCCATGCTTGGACATTATGCGTACATGCTTTCAATGATTTAACCCATGTATCTCCGGTGGTATTCGTGTACCTGTTGAAAGAATCTTATTTCTATGGTATGATTTCTCCTCCTTGCACTGCTAATACTTGTTTTATGCGAGAGGATACAAAGATGAATGCCAAGTGGTTGCTGAAATGGTTCGACGCACTTTTATGAGAATCTTAAAGCTAACAAGAATAACATGTAAATATGGATTTATAGACAACAATTACGATCATTCCTCTACTTCGTTGGCCAACCTTTGCACTGGAGAGACTAACACGGTACCTTTGACACCTAGGTAAATTTTTGATAAATTAATAACGGATGATTTTGTAGATTTAAGCGTTTCCTCAGAAACATGGGAATCCTTGACAAAGTTAATAACCTCCTTTTATTTAAATAAGTTTAGAAACTTCTTTCCAAGTTATCTTTTACTAGTTACAATGAATAATTTCTTGCTACAATTTTCACTGTGTTCCGGATGCTCTTCTGCAAATAAATTGAAAATAAATTACTGTAGTTAATGTGGCTCGGTCTCAGAATAATGCATCTTTTTTCTTACTCCTTTTATGCTGTTTTGTTAAAATGGCATTGCATAGGCACAGTCAAGGCGACAATAAAGTTCCAAGCCCTTCAACATCAAGTATATCTTGTGTTGCACAACGATCCAAAACCTGGACCAGCTGCTTTTGTCGTACAGTGCTTATATGTGTCACCTCTATACAATGATTGTAGTAGCGGCTTTAGTCATTTGATTATATCTGCCCTTGTTCGTTTCTTGAAAAAAGCAACCACTTCAGAAAGCTCCTTGGAAGCAAAAGACTTAGCGACCCATCTATTCATTGACATTGTTGGGGGGAAGGTTTTCCATGATGAAAGGATTATTGTCAAAATATTAGAAACTTTTGATATTAAACTAACAGATATCGAGAAAGTTATGTTCCAAATGAAAGCAAAGGATGACTCAAGTCATGTGACAGCTCAAGAATTAATGCAAAAGTATATTTTTGAATAGGTAGAATCCCAACTGTATACGACAGCTGTCACTCTAATGGAGCGCTTTTCTATCTTTTGTTTTGGGAAGTCTTTTCTCCTTAGTATGATAAAGAGCCATCAGTTTAAGGCGGCAGAAAAATGGGCAACATTTATGGGGAAGCCGATGTTATGCACTCTTGTTGAGGAGTACTGTGAGAGGAACTTGCTAAAGAATGCCTACGAGGTTATAAAGATGAACAATCTACAACAAGATTTTCCAGACACATATCAAAAGTGTAAAGAAAGGCAATTCAATTCCAGTTGTCAATACGGGGTGGATTTGTGCAATCTCATTCTTCCTCTATTTCTTAACTTCTAGATTTCTTCATCGATTTGCAGTTCAATAAAGAAGCTAGCAGAAAAAGGATGCTGGGATGTGGCTGAGGCAAGAACAAACGGTGATAGACAGCTTGTTGAATATTTGGTATATGATTCTTTTTTCATGATGACTTTAACTCTGTGTAGATTTGTAGAGCTATGCTTAAAATTACAATGCTGTTGACTATGCAGATTTGTGGAGCTATGCTTTTTAAACTATTTTCTTCATAGTAAATATTTTAATGCATGAAATTCATTAACAATCTTGTAAAGCTGTATTTGATTTGCTTTAATCTGTTGATTTTGTTAATGCTTATTTGTTTAAGGTTTATTTGGCGATGGAAGCTGGATACACTGAGAAGATTGATGAACTGTGCGATCAGTACTCCCTTGAGGGGATTTTGCAGAAAGGTATGCCAATAGTTAATTGATGAGGAAAACCTGTGGTCCCTGACTGACTTTCTTATGTCAACCTTCATAAAAGTTGCTATTTATCGTGGTGGTATCATCTTTTTTCTCTGTCTTCTCAATTGTTAAGTTAAAGTGTCTGCACTATTATCCTTCTATTACAAACTGACTAATTTTCATATGCCTTGTAGTACCTCATAAAAGTATTCAACACAGGCGTTAATTGCATCTTGATGAACTGTTTGTCGAAGACATTATTTGGGTTGATGAATATAAAGGTTTGCTTGATGCAACTAGCCATATTGAGGGTTGTAAAGTCATAGGCGTTGATTGTGAATGGAAACCTAATCATGTTAAAGGCAGCAAAACCAAATAAGCTAATGTGCAATGAATCCCCTGATAGAATAATGTTTTTGCTTCCATTTTTTCTCTGTTGGTTTTGTTTTCTAAGCAGAAGTTTAGCTCTTCATTCTGCTGTTAGTATGTGTTTGGATTAGTTTTTGGAGAATAGTACGAGATATGTATTGAGAGTAGTTTTGCCTCGGCTTGCAAAAAAAAAGGCTTCTGAAACCATAGTTTTGTTGTTTCCCAAATATGCACTTACTCCTTTTGTCACACCAGTAAACCCCCCCCCCCCCCCCCCAAAAAAAAAAAAACATGCAGGCGCTTGCACGCATGTAATGTTTAAACAAGACAAACTACCCCGTGCGTTGCGCAGATATGAGTATACTAAATTAGAAAATAGGAAGCCAGGATGATAAAATGACATACACTATCAAAGTCAAGAAGAACACGAGAAAATCAAAACTGTTATGCGTCTACATATTAACATCAATAGACCGAATGACAATTCATTCCATATAAAGATTTTGAAACACTTCTCTACACACTACATTTGTCGTCTGGTTCATACACTTCTTTTGGTCATTCAATGTCAGCAATCGCAAATTAATTATTTGATTGATGACAGCTTTTTCCATGTCTCAGGCTTCTATCTTGCAAATTGCTTCTGAGAAGGTGGTTTTCATCTTTGATCTGATAAAGTTACACCAAGAGGTGCCCGACATTTTAGACAACTGTCTGACCCGCATTTTGCAGTCACCTATAATATTAAAACTTGGTATGAATGAGTCAGATGCATCAAGCATAATTTTCTCAAGTTCTGTGGATAGTTTCAGCAAAGTACTTATGCTGAATAAAGGCAAATCTGGATATTTTGTGGGGTGACTGTTTTAACTTGACTGTGAAGCGAGAATGACCATATTGAGATATAATATATAGTACTCCCTCCGGTCCTAATTATAAGACAACATTTTAGAGTTAGTTTTGGTCCTAATTATAAGACAACATTCGAATTTTTGTTAACTTTTTCCTAAAATGCCCCTACTTTATTCTCTCAAGTGTGTTTGATTTTTTGTGATTACATATGTGTGTCTATATATATATATATATTTTTTTTTTGTGTGTGTGTTCATACATGTGTGTAGATATATGTATGTATATGTGTGTGTATCTATATCTATATGTATACATATATACTGTGTGTGTGTGTGTATGTATGTATGTATTATGTATGTATAATATAGCAAGAACATTATTTCAATTAAAAAGCGTGTGGAAAGAAAAATTCTAAGTCGGAGAAGTATGTGGTATGGGTTGTTAATTCACTTTTACTTATGTCATTTTAAATTTATATAAAGGCATTTTAAGAAAATTAGTAAAATTAACTAATTTAACTTCTCTCATTAATCTCCCAAAAATTGGTTAAATATGTCCTATAATTAGGACCGGAGGGAGTACCTTCTTGCCCTCCATTATGAGAATGTTAGAGAAGTGTCATTGGACAGAGGCTCATTCGATGCATCTCATGAGGCAAACTTGTGATCGTTACTGCTTTCTGGTTTGTTCTTTCAGGGTACAATTTCCAATGTGATACAAAGCAGCTTGCTAATTCATATGAAGAATTAAAATGTTTCAAGCACGTTGAATCATTGGTGGACATGCAGAATGTTTTTAAAAACCATCACGGTGGTTTGTCTGGGCTTGCAGAGGTATTTTATGCTCTTGCATCCTTTTTGCATCTCTGTTGTCTTCGGGCATGTGCTATTAAGAGTAGTACTCTCTCCGTCCCTATATATAAGAGCCTTTTTTTTAATGGACTTGTCTCTAATTGTAAGATCCTTTTTGAGTTTGTCTCAATAATAAATGCATTTTTTCCCATTTTGTCCTCAATTAATTATTATACTACACACTCTCTCTTTCATCCTTTTCTCATTATTACTCTCTCTCTTACCCATTCATAAAAAAAGTTAAATTTCCTACATAGTTATTATATTTAACTACTTTAAACATTTTTTTAGAATCTCGCGATTCGGTTGAAAGACTCTTATATATAGGGATGAAGGGAATAATAAATTGGACAAAAACCCTTGGTTTTACTGTCTTAGGTGATTTTATGTGTTTTCTGATAAATCAGAAAATGCTGGGAGCTGGTCTAAACAAGACAAGACGGAACAGTGATTGGGAGCAACGACTTTTAAGCCAATATCAAGTAATTTTTTTCCCTTGTTTAGTTACTATTCATCAGGACATTTCATATGCAAATATTGTGGTTTGATTGCTTAAAGTTTCATTACAATTTTTTTTTTCTTTCTTTTGGATACATTACATTTAATTTCTGGTTTTCTCCACGTTGCTCGAACAAACACACGTGCTAATGCAAGATGAAGAGGTAGCTCGTCCGGTCCTAATTATAGGAACAGCAAATTGTACTATAAGAGTGTTCTTATAATTAAGACCGGAGGGAGTATTAGTTGTCAGATATGGCTTGAGTAAAATATTTTGAGATTTTTTATTTATTAATAATATTGAAATTAGGACAGGAGTAAGGTTGTTGTTGTTGTTGTTTTTTTTTTTGGGGGTTCATAAATAAGTGCCTCGTTAGTCATTATCACTTGCCCCCTTTCTTATTGATTAACAACATTGAAATTTTGCTTCTATGAGATTTCTGTTATTCTGATACACCAGAGTGGCCAATAAAAGTTTAAGAGAGGAAAACAAGTTATTAGTTCCGTTAACACTTTCCTCCTGATCTCTGATAAAGGAGTGAAAGGTTTCTATTTATAAACAATGGTGATTATCATAGTTTTGTGAAACTGGTCACGGAGCGCAGAAAGACGTGTGTGATGATAATTTTTGCGCCTTTCAATATAGTATTGAGGATCTCAATAATCTAAAGCAGTACTAAATATGCAGCTAGAATATGCTGCCCTTGATGCTGTTTGTACTTGTTCGCATATTCAGCCACGTTTCTGGTGAAGGAGACGACAAGTTTGAGTGGAAGTCGTATATCGTAAGTGACTGCCCAAATTTTGATTTGCAAATGATTTGGCCACCTCACCACCTTCTCCTGATTTTAAGTTTGCTATGGGCATTTTCGTTATGTTTGCGGCGGTTAAGTACCTTGACTGTTTTCTCTTGCCATACAGGAGTCCCATACCAGAAGCAGCAGAGGTTAAACTGAGGCCAACAAGTATTGACTCTTAGCTTGGAGGCTAAGTTGAGACCCATGGTTGTATGTTGTTTTTCCCCCTTCCCAACTCCTCGATAGATAAGTCTTTTTTTCCCCACGCACCCGTGTGGGAATTTCGTTCTCTCCGTTAGAGCGTGAGAGTGGTAAGGGGCAAGGGCTTGATCGAGCGTGCGGTGGTGCGGATCATTGCCACGACGGAGAGTGAGTGAAAGGAGCTCGGGAGGTTAGGTAGATTGAAGGAGTGGCTGGATTATTGAGTCGACGAGTAGTGGATTGCGGTAGATCTGGCGGTATGGAGGAAGATCGGATCTCATCGCCACTAGTGTGGAAGGAGGCGAGGTCTGAGCGAACTTTGATCGGGAAGGTCTTGACGAGTAGATCATACACAAGATCTACTATGGAATCAATTTTACGCAAGGCGTGGAACCTTCAGACTGGATTCGATGTGATCGAGGTCACAGGAAATGCCTTCCTGTTCAAATTTGAGGAGGAGGAGGAGTATTGTAGGATACTGAGAGGCCGGCCGTGGTCAATCAATGGCTGTTTGCTAAACCTGCTAGAGAGATCCAAGTATAGCTCATGTGAAGAATTTGATTTCGGTTGTACGCCAATGTGGATTCAGTTCCATAACGTTCCATTAGAAGCTCTGTGTCTGGAGAATGTTGTACGACTTGGCGGCGAGGTTGGTGAGGTAATGTTGGCGGAAGATCCAGCCTACAATGGCAGGTACCTTCGTAATTTCTTACGTGCTAGAGTAATCCTTGATTTGAGGAAGCCACTTGCATATGGCTTTTGGTTACCTAGACCGGATGGAAGGAAAATCTGGATATCAGTGAGATATGAGAAGTTACAAAACTTCTGCTATAACTGTGGCAAATTAGGGCACGACAATCGTAGCTGCAGCTCCACTCGGTTAATGTCAAGCCTCAATCCATCTGAACCTAGGTTTGGGGCTTGGCTTGCTACTACAGCGTGTCGCGGTTGGGATGAAACGGTGGTTGTAGTTGGGTCTGAAGGAGCAGAAATCAAGCACGTGAGTAAGAAAAAAGAGGAAGCGCGATTAAGAACGACGTTGGAGGAAAAGCTAAAGGCTAATAAGGTAGCTGAGAAGAAAGAGGATGATATATTCTCTATCAAGATTATCCATAGTGTATGCGATGCGAAAGAAGGGGATTGGGAGAGGAATGGAGGTGAAAGCAAATCATCTGATGATAACCCGTAGGCAGCGAATCTAGACAATCTGTTGCATAGGAGGAGTGGCAAGACGGTTAATCATGCTAAGGGGAAGCAACCGGACTCATCGAACACCCAGGAAGAACAAGTTACAGCGGGGCAGGAGGTGCTAGGTGAGTTGAGGGTGAATCTAGAGGATGGAGTGTTTACTGATGCAACGCCTACACAGGCCTCCAACACTAGAATCTGTAAGAACCAGCTAAATGAACCGCTGGCGATGGTCTTATACTGTGGAGAAGATATGTCTAATGTAATCAAAGGAATGGATAAGCTTGAATTAAAACGAAGGGCAGAGGAGGATTGGGAGAGGGGAGAAGCAAAAAGAAGGAAGCGGGGTCTGGAGACACCATGTATGATACTTGAAATTTCAACTTATGCCTGCACCCTAAGGAAAACTAGAGCAAAGCTGAGGAGGAACACTAGAAAGAAAAGCGTTGGGGGTAAGGAGAATGAACCAGTGGAGATTGAGGAAACAGATGAGCTGATGGCAAGTGTTGATTGCAGTAATTCAGTGGGATCGGAGTTCATTTTTAAGGCAGGCAGTGGAAAGAGGAAGAAAATGATCGCTGAGGGTTGTGGTGGCTGGCCAAAAGCAGCCACACAGCCATCATGAAGCTTATTTCTTGGAACTGTCAAGGCCTAGGGAGAGCCTTGACAGTTCGTAACTTGAAGGACTTAGCAAGAAAACATTGTCCTTCAATAATCTTCCTTATGGAGACAAAGATTGGATCTGCTAGGATCAGGAGAATTAGGCAGAGTTGTGGTTTTAGCCAGGAGGTGTATGTGGAGCCGCGAGGGTTGGCTGGAGGATTGGGGCTATGGTGGAAAGATTGTGTCTCTTTGACTATTCTGTACAGGTCAAAAAATTTAATCCATGTTGTTGTTGAGTCGTTTGGATTAAAATGCCCCAAATTCATCTCTTTTGTCTATGGCCCACCAAAAGAAAAAGAAAGAAGGTTAACGTGGGAGCTGGTGAAGAGGTTATCTGGCAGTATCATGGAGCCTTGGCTCTTAGTGGGAGATTTCAATGATCTCGCTTCACAATCTGAGAAGGAAGGGGGTAACCCAAGAGCAATGTGGAAGGTAATTAGTTTTCAATGTCTTCTGTCAGAATGCAATCTACTGGACTTGGAGTTCAAAGGGTCTAGATTTACATGGTGCAACAAACGGCCGGATGCAATTGTGAGGGAAAAGGCTGGACAGAGCATTGGGAAACGTGCAATTCAGGGAGGAGTTCGAGCAGGCGATGGTATTCCATGTGGAACCAGTTGGTTCAGATCATCACCTGCTGGTGATTGACTGCTGTTTTAAAGATGTTAAAAGCCCTAAAACCTTTAAATTTGAGGCCTGCTGGACACAACATGAAGATTTTTTGCAGGTTGTGGATGAAGGCTGGAATAAGGTTGAGGGTGATGTGGCAAACAGATTACTGGATCTGGTTAGGCGACTGGAGGCATGTAAAAAGAAATTGTTGGCGTGGAGCAAATCGACTTTTCCCAACTTTAAAAAGGTTATTGAGCAGTTCCGACGCAAGCTACAAACCTGCAGTGAGGGCCCATTGAATGAGGTAAAGTTGAGAGAGGCTGAGGAGCTGTCAAGGTTGCTTGAGGAAGCTTGGGTTAATGAGGAAGCTTACTGGTGGCAACGGTCCAGGATCTCCTGGCTGAAATGTGGAGACAAGAACACGAAGTTCTTTCATAACAGTGTGATTCAAAGACGCCAGAGAAATAAAATCCTAAGACTGAAAAGCGAACGGGGGGTATGGCTTGAAGAGAGACAGGAGATAAATAATACCTTTAGTATGTTCTATCAGAATTTATTTAGATCTGTGGGGCCGAGACCTATGGAGCAAGCTTTGTTTTATGTCAAGTCTTTGGTTACAGGAGATGATAATGCCTTATTAATGCTTCCTGTGTCAAATCAAGAGATTGAGGAGGCAGTGTTCCAAATTGGGGCTACCAAGGCTCCAGGACCAGATGGTTACTCAGCTTTATTTTATCAGACTGCGTGGAGGCAAGTGGGCAAGGAGGTGTGTGGTATGGTGCAGGACTTTTTCGCAGGGAGGACTAATCTGTCTCAGATTAATGTGACCAATATAGTACTGATCCCGAAAGTGGATAAGCCGGAGGAAGTCCACCATTTCAGACCTTTGGGGCTGTGTAACGTGTCATATAAAATCATAGCAAAGATCTTGAGCTCTAGAATGAAGGGGCTGCTGAGTAGGATTATTTCCCAACACCAGAGGGCTTTCATTGCTGGTCATGTAATCCATGATAATATCTCCATCACACATGAAGCTTTCCACTACTTGAGGCACAAGAAGATTGGTAACAAGTGGGAGTTTGCTTTGAAAATAGATATGAATAAAGCCTACGACCGAGTGGAGTGGGACTTTCTAGAGGAAGCGATCTAAAATTGGGATTCTGTAGGGGGTGGGTGGATTGGGTTATGGGCTGTATTACCACTGCTGCGTTTAACTTACAGGTGGATGGTCACAAAGTGAAAGAGTTCACTCCGGGGAGAGGTGTGAGGCAAGGTGACCCGTTGTCGCCATACATGTTCATTATAGCTTCCGAGGTTTTATCCTTAATGATACAACACCATATAGAAGCCAAGGAGCTGAAGGGCATACGGCTTGCGCGAGGTGCCCCGGTTCTATCTCATTGCTTTTTTGCAGATGATGCAATCCTGTTTGCTGATGCTGATGAAGTAAATTGCAAGATTCTAAAGAAAATTCTGGAGGTGTATTGTAATGCTTCTGGCCAGTTGGTGAATTTGGAGAAATCCTCTCTGTTTTTTTTTTTCTGCAAATACCCCAGTGAGAGTTAAGGAAAAGGTGGCAGCTTATTTGGGAATTAGGTATTCTGAACAACCAGGGAAGTATTTGGGGCTACCAGTGATTTGGGGAAGATCAAAGGCAGCGGCCTTTGCCTTTGTAAGAGATAGAATTGGGCTCAAAATGCAAGGATGGAAACAGCGGCTTCTCACTTTTGCTGGAAGGGAAACTTTAATCAAAGCAGTGGCTAACTCAATTCCCACATATCCAATGACATGCTTTCTTTTCCCTAAAAAGTCATGCAAGGAAATTGATGGGCTGGTATCTAACTTCTGGTGGGGACAGCAGGCTGAGTCAAGATCAATTCATTGGAAAAGCTGGAAATGCCTATCCAAATCGAAGAGGGATGGAGGGATGGGATTTAGAGAGTTGCTGTGTTTTAACAAAGCTATCTTGGCAAAGACTGCTTGGCGACTGTTGAACAATCCCAAGGACCTATGGTGTCGAATCATCAAAGGTATCTACTTTCCTAAGGATTCTTTTCTTCAGGCAAAGAAGGGAAGGCATGCCTCATGGGGATGGATCAGTCTTTTAGAGGGACGTGACTTGCTGCTGAAGGAGTTTTACTGGAAGGTGTGTGTGGATTCCCATGTTAAAGTCTGGGAGGATCCTTGGATCCTTGGTTTAGATGGAGCGCGGCTGTCTTCCAGGGAGATACCGTTGGAGTTTGCTGATATGAGGGTGGGAGAGCTGATACGGGATGGGACATGGGATTTGCAGACAATCAGATCCAGACTAAGTAGTGAGGAGGAGGAACTGATTTTGAAGACGCTTATTTCTACTCAATCTCGGGGTGACCGTGCAATATGGACAACTAGTAGAGATGGAGTTTATACTGTAAAATCTGGGTATTGGGTGGCCAAAAGGGAGGAAGAGACAGTGTCAGTAAGGGACCCTGGTATGTCCTACACTATTCCTAGAGTACTATGGAAAGGCATCTGGGGGGTAATTGTGCCCCCTAAAATTCAACAGTTTGTATGGCGGGTTTGTGCTGGAGCTATTGCAACACGGGCTGCTCTCTTCAAAAGAAAATGCTCTGTAAGTCCACTCTGTCCAATCTGCTTAACCGAGGAGGAAACGTTAGAGCATTTATTTTTCTTGTGCCCATGGACAAAATTTTGCTGGTTTGGTAGCTCTTTGGGGATTAAATTTAGCAAATGGAGTATGACAAGATGCGATGTGTGGCTGACTGAGGTGTTATGTGGAGAGAATAGGCTAGATGGTTATGGACAGGCCCTGTTTGTCACCATATGCTGGTGGGTTTGGAAGAAGAGATGCCTCTGGGTGTTTAATGGAGTATGGCCTGATGCAAAGGAGGTCATCCGTCTTGCCAATGCACAAGTAGATGAGTTCTGGAAGTCCAAAGAAAAAAAGGAGGAGACTCCCAGAAGACTGTATGTTGAAGGGTGGTAAGGAATAATCAGTGGGTGAGGCCGGCTGTGGGATCTGTCAAGATTAATTCTGATGGTGCGTACATGGCATCTTCAGGTGCAACGGGCATTGGAGTGGTGTGTCGTAATGCTGAGGGGTGTTTTGTGGGAGGAGTGGGGAGGTCAGTGATGGCGAATACCCCACTCATGGTTGAAAGCTTGGCGTTGAAGGAGGCACTACAGCATAGAGGTAATTACCCTGACTGTCATGTGATTTTTGAGACTGACTATGAGGTGCTGTATAGATTGGTTAAGAATAAAACGTTATCTGGGTGTGACTGGTAGAGTTGGGATCTGATAAGGGAGATACAGGCCCTATTTGGATCTCTGGAAGGAGTTTCGCTGTCTCTTATGTGTAGGCAGGGGAATCAAGTGGCGATAATCTAGCGATTCTTTGCTGCAAAAGGGTGAGACAACATGATTGGTTGGTCGCTCCAACACCCTCTTTAAGCAATATCTTGGAACGTGATTTGAAGTCCATCGGGAAGACCTGTGATAACTTTTTTGTATCAGCTGATAGGGAAGGGGTTGGTTGAAGAGAACCATTTCCTCTGATATACAAGTATAGTTGTTCTGCATTGTTTAGTTCGCTTCATTTTTTCTGATATACAAGTATAGGTACTGCTGTGGTTAGTTTGCTTAATTTTGCTGATATACAAGTGTAGGTGCTGCTGTGTTTAGTTTGCTTAGTTTTGCTGATATACAAATATAGGCTCTGCTTTGTTTAGTTTGCTTAATTTCAAATAGGTTGGTAAGTGTGTGGTAGGTTGTATGCTAGGCTTTTGAGGGCTTCTTGGCTTCGGCTATTAGTGGGTGTAACCTGTTTTTAGTATTAATAAAATTTGACTTTGGCCAAAAAAAAAAAAAAAAAAAAAAAAAAACTCCTCGATAGATTCGATCATCTAATGAACGCAGGTATTCGCATCAAAATGTAATTTTTGAAAGTTTTTGTTATAAAATAGTATCTTTTTTTCCCCCAATTACCTCATTTACCTCCTTTTTCGGAATCATGCAAGTGCGCTATGCAATTTGGAAATTATAGTGATCGTGTAAACAATAGCGGGAAAGTTCCTTTCTTTTTTTTTTTTTTTTTTTTTTTTTTTTTTGGATACAAAGTAGACACCTCAATTATCCACTATGGGGTAGTTCCCATTACAATCCTGACATAAGATAGCCTGCAGCTCTGTAGAAGGTTGACAAATCTCTTGATGCCCTAATCCCGCCGCAAGGCCCTTCTTTACTAAGAAATCCGCTGCGGAATTACTAGATCTAGGAATCAGCGTAAGCTTCGTACTCCAATCCATAGTAAGCAGCCTCTGGACTTCTTGAATAACATCTACGTCCCGATGATGACCGCCTCCACCCTGGATTAGCAAGAGATCCAGACATTCTGAAGAATCAGTTTCCAGCCACACCTTTCTTATTCCCAAAGACCATGCAATCTTGAGACCTAAAAGGCACGCCCAAATTTCAGCCGTGAGCTCATCTCCATTCTCAAGAGGGTGTATAAAACCCTTAAGGAACTGTCCAGCCGAGTCTCGAAGAAGACCTCCGCAAGCACTCCTGTTAGCAGCTCTTGAATATGCTCCATCGACGTTGACCTTCACCCATCCCTCCTCTGGCGGCCGCCAGCTTTCTCGTGTAGGAGCCAAAGTAACCCCTTGGAGTTTGAGACCAGTAAGGCGGTTGTTCGTTGAATTCATACACTCCATCATGGCGCATGTACTAGCAATAATAGTCTCAATCGTAGTAGTTTTGCCTTCAAAAATTAAGAGATTCCTCCTTCGCCAGATCCACCAACACAAAATTGCAAATCGAGAGGCCCACTCCTTGCTTGCCTTGTTTTGCCCCCTGACATTCCACCATATCCAACCTGGCAGATTCATATCACAGAACCCACGCCATTTCACACTCGGTACCACCTTCCTCCATAGCGCTCTCGAATGTGGGCAATCCTGGAACACATGCAGGAGATCCTCCATTCCATCACCGCACAGACTACAACTTGGGTTCGTTGCCAAATTACACTGCTTTCGTTTCACGTTCGTAAGTAACCCTTTTCGCGCAACCAACCAAAGCAGTGTCTTACACCGTAAGGGTGCTCGGATCTTCCACAACTGTCCCCAATCCCTTCCCTGATCCCTCCCTTGATCCCTTATGTCCCCTAAAAGCATCCCATATGCAGATTTCACAGAGAACTCACCACTTCTCTCCCATTTCCATTTGACATCAGATGCATCATTTGGAAACTCCATCCCCCCATGGACTTTCTCCCAAGTCTTTTTTATACCTGTCCAAACATTCGAGCCAGACCTAGATGTGTTAATGTGAGGGAGGAGATCGTCCCCACATCTATATTTGTCCCGGACGACTTTCACCCAGAGATCCTCCCTATGTGTAACCAATCGCCGCCCTAGTTTCATAAAGTATGCCTGATTCTGGTACTTCGCATGCCGCAGCCCTAATCCTCCCTTCCTTTTTGGTTTGCAAACCTCATCCCATGCCACTAGCGATGTTCTACGTCGCTCCGTTGAACTCCCCCACAAGAACGATCTATTGTATTTTTCCAGTGCTTCCCAATCCGTAGCCCGAAGGTAAGAGGATTGCATGGTGTAGGCCGGAATGGCCTGAGATACCGAAGAAATAAGGGTGGCCCTACCAGCTAGGGAAAAAGAATTAGCCTTCCACACGTTCAATCGCTTCTTCACCTTGTCAATTACCCCTTGGAAAGATTCCTTTCCAATTCGCTTATGATGAAGTGGGACCCCAAGATATTTTCCAAGATCCGCAGTAAACGAGAATCCAAGTTCGCACTAAGCTCCAGGCCCCTGTGAATATTGACATTCTTGGAGAAACAAACCCGGGTCTTGGCCGCATTCACTTTTAATCCTGAACATGCGCAAAAATGCTCCAAACACTCTTGGATCATCTCCGCTTGCTGAAGGGAAGCTTCAGAAAACAAGATGATGTCGTCTGCAAAGAAGAAATGAGAAATCGGTGGGCCCTTCCTCGTAAGCCGGATTGGTCTCCATTGCTTAGATTCCATCCATTCCTGGATCATATGGGCTAACTTCTCCATACATATCACAAACAGATAAGGCGATAGTGGATCACCCTGTCTGATCCCCCGCGATGTTTTAAACGTCTCGGCCTTATTCCCATTCCACAACAATTGAATACTTGCCGTGCTAATACATTTCTCAACAACCTGGATGAGGGAATCCGGAAGATGCAATTCAGATAAGCACTGAAGAAGGAACTTCCAATTAACCCTATCTTATGCCTTCTCAAGATCAATCTTGATGGCCATGAATCCCTTCTTTCCACCCATAGTCCTCATAGAGTGAATCACCTCCTGGGCTACAATGATATTGTCTAAACTGTGCCTGCCAGGAACAAAACTGCATTGATTGGGAGAGATTACATGAGATAAGAATCCCTTCATACGATTTGCCACAATTTTTGTGATCACCTTGTAAATAATGTTACATAGGCTAATTGGCCTGAGATCCCTACATGTCTCTGGATTATCATTCTTTGGGATGAGAACTAACAGAGTGCCATTCACTTCACAAATCTTCCCTGGAGAGATAAATACCTGCTTAATAAATTGTACCACAGAATCCCATACCGTGTCCCATTGATGTTGAAAAAACAAAGCATTGAATCCATCCGGTCCCGGAGACTTCAGGCCCCCCATACTAAACAGAGCTTGCTTAACCTCAGCTTCCCCAACTACCTTCTGACAATCACGGATATGCTCCTCCGATAAGCTAGGATAGGTGATACTACAAGACAAACTCAAACGATCCTCAGCTTCTTCGAAAAATAGATTCGAGAAAAATTCCACCACATGTCGTTTAATGCGTCCTGGATCAAAACACCACTCCCCTTCCGTGATACATAATGCATCAATTCGATTTTGCTTCCGACGACCATTAGCACAGGCATGAAAAAGTTTTGTGTTCCGATCCCCATCAAGTGCCCAGTTAATCTTAGCTTTCTGGGCCCATAATAAAGCTTCCTATGTTAACATCTCATCCAGCTCCAACCAAAGTTTCTATTGCAATTCTTCATAAAACTTAGACCCACCACAATTGGAAATTGCCCGATTAATCCCATCCATCCTACGGAGAAGTTGCTTCTTTCTGTTCTGGATATTCCCGAAAACATTATGATTCCACTTTTGACAAGCGGAGGCAAGATTCTCAATGTTTCCTACCCACTCCTTCGACTGACCCCACTCCTTCTTGACCATCTCGCTAAAGTTATCATGCAAAACCCACGATGCTATAAAGCGAAAAGGCCGCTGGCCCTTCTCATGCTCTGACAACCTTTCCATCCTTAGCAGCAATGGACGATGATCAGATTTATACTTTGGTAAATGAAAAACCTTTACCTCGGTATAATTAGCACACCAAGCCTCATTTGCAAAAAAGCGATCCAGCCGGGCTTCTGTGTTTCCTCCTTTCCAAGTAAACTTTGGTCCGTCAAAACCCAGATCTACCAACTCCATCTCCTCCACCCATCTACTAAATTCCCGGTTTGCAGATAGTCCAGTCACTGCACAAGATTTCCGTTCATTAGAAAATAAAGTAGCATTAAAGTCGCCCCCGATACACCAAGGTCCCTGAGTAGTTTCTCTAATTCGAAGAAGCTCCGACCATAAGATACGATGAGCCACCTGATTCGGACTTGCATACACTACTGTTAAATACCAACTTTGCCTTTTGTTGTTAACTAGTCTCAGATGCATATATTGCTTATGTTGTTCAGCCACCTCAATCTTGAGCGACGCTTCCTCCCAAAGGCACCATATCCCCCCACTCTATCCTTCTGCGGCCGTGAATGCATAATTACTAAACCCCAAATTACGAATTCGCCTTGCAGCCTTTACACCATCCGATCGAGTTTCAACAATTGCTAAAAAATCCAACTTATAATGAATTTTGAGATCACGTACTAGGCTTGGAAATGCCAACGAGCCTGTACCTCTTGAATTCCATATCATAAAATTCATTTAGACTGGGTAGCATTAACGGGCTTGAAATCACAGCCCAAATTATTATCCTCACTAATTTTTCCCAAGGGTAGCTCCACTGACTCTACTTGAACTCCCTCCATAGCTATATCTTCATTATTAACAATACCATCTTGCTTTGGGACTTTTTGATCGACATGGAGGCCCAACCATGACGTCTCCATCTTCTCTTTCTTGCATGCTACCATGGCCGCGTGGTTCCTGAAGAGATTCAAAGGCGTTGTTCATTTTAATATCATTTGCTTTTAATTTACCCAAGTCCTTACTCTTTGGTTTGGGCCTTGGCTTATTTTCCTTCCCAAATATCCTTGGCCCATCTTCCTTTTTCCTCTTTGATCCAACAATTATCCATTCAGATTTCTTTTTCCCATTATCACTCCCTTCCTTATTTGATATCACGTTACCCTGCATTAAAGCCATCGATCCCTATGATGCCGCCTTGGTTCTCTCATTTTTCTTAATACTCTGCGCTATAATCGGAACCCCATGTGTCACGCCTTCCTTCTTCACTGATCCGCCAATCTCGCCTTTTCCTTAACGCTAGCTGATCCCACGGGTGCTCGGCGCACATCTCGACTGAAAATCATCTGCGGCCCTAAGTGACTGTAGCCGCCGGACAGACTAGAAGTGGTGGTTGGTTCCTGCTCCACCGCCATATGGGATCCACCTGTTATCGCCTTTCCCTTCATGCTATCCACGTTCCGTCGACTAGAGTCATCCCCTAATCCCTGCTCGACTTCCTTCCCTGCTGCGAGGTTCGTAGTCTTTTCAACGGGGTTCCCTTCGGATAACTCTCCCACCTTCTCGCCAGAGCTACCTTCCGGATCCTTTCCCGAAGGCTCACTTCCCACTCCATTATGCAACGCACACTTCTCCTGGGTATGCCCATAACGACCACAACCAAAGTATACTAGGTGCAACCCCTCGTAGACCAATTGTTTTTCCTCACCGAAAACCGTAAACGCCGGCAGCAGAGGTTTATGAAGATCTACTTCCACGCAAATACGAGTGAACTCACCCTTATCATAAATCGAAGTGGAGCGATCAATCTTTATCATCCTTCTTATCATGTTTCCAATTAATCCCAGTGACTCCATCGTACAGAATTCTAACGGCAAGTTCGGAATCCGAACCCAGACCGCAACCTTTCTCTGGCCATCCGCTTTCCTTGGATTGAAATTTGGCCTCCACCGTTGCACCAAGAGATAATGATCATCGATCATCCAGGGCCCTTCGTAGTAAGCATAATCACGATCCTCCTTACTAGAGAAGGAGACAGTGTAATAATCATGACTCAACGGCACCACTTTCAGAGGTTGCTTCGGCTTCCACATCCTACGTACTCTATCAATAAGAACATGCCTCGGCACCGACAAACCAAGGACCTTGATGATAAAAGAATTCATCCACGGCTTGCACCATGACGTATACTGCTCAGATGTCATAGTCAAAACCGGATATCTGCTACCAGATGCCACTCCCATATCCTCATCGCTCCCAGCCTCTTCATCACCCCCCCCCTCAGTCTCTGTTTCAACGTGATGCTTTGCAAAAAACCCTTACCAACCGCTAACGATATCATCAGCTTCCTCATGGCTCACCAAAAATCCCAGGCCACCCGGAGACAGCAGCTTCTCTCGGTATGAAATGGAAACTGGTCGCCGATCACCCACTTTGCTCCCTTGATGCTGCTCACCACTTCGCTCATGCCCACCTCCACTACCGAAGACAAACTTGGGATGTTTGCCTTGCTCCCCGCCGTCCCCGTCGCCGCGTCCCCGACCATCCCCGTCCGAGCACTCACCTTTCCTTCTCTCGCTCTCACTCATTGCGAAGCGTCTTGTCGCAATGTTCCTTTCTTTTCTACTATACACATATAGCCCACTTTTTATACCAATTAATTATCCTTCTGAATTACTCCCTCCGGTCTTGATTATAAGACTTAGTTGACTTTTTTAGAGAGATTAAGGAAGATAATTAAATTACTTTAAAGTATTTTTGTTTTTATTTTTTTCTTCAAACTAATTAGTTTAACTAATAAATTAATATATAATCTAAAGATACACAACATATGAAATGATTAAGTAACTTATTTAGCTTCCTAATCTCTCCAAAAAAAATCAACTAGATCTTATAATAATTAGGACCTGAGGTAGTATTATGTAGATGACATCAATCTTACACTTTACCCGGACAACACACATCCAAGAACTAGCTAGGCCTCAACAAAAAACAAAAGATGGCATAAATATCAGAATGAATGAGCAAGACCATAATTATTAATTAAGTGTAATTAACATATATATATATATATATATATATAGAGAGAGAGAGAGAGAGAGAATTAACCACCAAGATCCATTAATCTAACATTGGTTTCGGTACAATGTAGCATCATGTAGCTAAAACAGGTATTGAAATTGAAGCTGACATTATAACTTATGGGAAGACGGAATGTACGCGAGGACCAAATATATATATATATATATATGTGTGTGTGTGTCCACATTATGTGTTTATAATTATATGCCTATAAGGTGCTTATATCTTTAATAAGAGGTTTGAGCATATTTTTTTTAATTTTTTTATATATTGTATTTATTTATATTTAAATTATATCTTTAACTTTTGAGATTTTTTTTTACACCCAGTATTTCAAATTAATTAATTTTCAGTTCTACATTTGTCTGTAACACCAGTATTATGAAAATTAATTAATTTGAAATATTGGGTGTAAAATTTTTTTTCAGAAAGCAGCATATAATTTAAATATAAATAAATTCAATATATAAAAAAATTAAAAATATATAAACACCTAATTATAATCACGAAACGTGGACTCATATATATATAGAGGGCGAGGGAAACCTAACGATAGCTAAGTACTTATGTCAAAGATAAAAAGAGAAATCTAATTAATAACAGGGAATTGAAAGCTTGGCCTTCCTGTTAGCCACAAAGGGCATCACCAATTTCAAAGCATGTCGGATCTTATTCCACACAGTTTTGCGTTTCCCTCCGCGTGAAGTTGAAGCCAAATCCGAGAAAAAGCGAGAGCTCAATTCAAGAGAAGAGCCAATCAAAGGGACTTCCTAGCTCCCCCGGCAGCAGAGAAGGAGACATGAGACCTGGAAGGCCTTCTTGTTCATCACCAAGCGATGTAGACCTGGAAGGCTGGCCTGCATCTGATAAAACCAAGGTCCTTGGCTAAATATTTGATGCGAATAAATTAAAGGCACATGCTCATAAATAAAACGAATGGAAACTCAGATATATAATTATCTACCTGCCAACGTTTCCGTCGACCCATATATTGACTTCTCCACGTTCTCGTAAACATTCCTCTTAGCTATCTCCACCAGACTCTGCCAATGAAATTATGAAACAAGGATTTATCATGTGGCGTGCTCTCATTGACGAATCAAAATTATTTAATTTATAGTAAAGTAATATAATAGATACATGACGAATGAGTACGTATACCTTCTCTTCCGAGTTCAGCAACTCTAAAGGACGATTATTATGGCCATCAAAACTCACTTCTACTTGCTCATAGATGGAATTGAAGACAAGACGTATTGGTTGTTGTGCCGTGGTGAGGTACTGGTAAACGTGACGCTCCCCATCGTCTATCTCACAAGACCTGGCGTGTTCAATGATTGTTTCCCACGTCTTCTTCGCAACTCTGCCCATTTTCTACAATTGTCCGAAGCCAAAAAAGGTCGCATCATGTGGTTTATATAGATATGTATGTATGTATGCATATATGCCATATATCAATTCAAGTACCTTAGGCTTTGAGGGCTAAACATTTAGAAAATCATACATAATCCGAATGTTTTTACCTCTCGCAATGAAGGAGGGTTCATCACGTAAAGCCGCAGCAGATCTCTAACAGTTTCTACTTTATACAAAGACAGGCGCTTGCGAATTTCACCATTTTTGGCTATCTTTTTCAAACGCCATATTTCGTCATTCAATGATGGGCGGTCGTGTTTCTCGTACGCTGAAATACACACACACACACTGACATGTCAGATTAATTTTCTGTTCCGTACTTCAAATTAAGTGTATACTTTTGACCCCAAAAAAATAGTATATACTGTATGTAAAAGCAAAAAGCGAACGGCAGAACAGTAGTTACGCTGTCCACGTTTATCCATGACGACGAAAGCTTCACTCCTCCCTTCTCTTATGTTTGCTACGTTCTCCACAGCTTTGGCTCCTAACCTGAACTTGCGGCTACTTGTCCAGCTCGAGTTATCGATAAAGTGAATGTCGGGAAGAACCCACTCCATTTTCTAATGTGATTATTAACCTTTTTCCTTTCAGTAACTCGCCTTTGTTCTCTCTTCGACGTAAGATATTGGCATTGAATTCCACTTGGCTCCAATCTTCGCTACCGTTGGAACCAAACTCGCCTTTGAGCGCATACATCATTATCCTGCTGCGCGAAAGAGGACCTTCTCTCACTATCTGAGATCTAGCATCGCACAGAACAATTCCAATCGGAGCACCATCTTCAGAGGTTATTCTGGTGTCTGTAAATATTTTTTCAGGCAATCTGTTTGTGAAACACAAACGTAAAGCTCTGCTTCCAGATGTTTCCGCCTGATTAAGAGTTTCTTCGCAGCTGTTTGGACGCAATACATATATGTAAGAATTCGAGACAAGTTATTTATGTAGTAGCTAGCCAGGAATATTTTTTGGACTAGGGAAACTGACCCAGGACATAGATGACGGTGCCCTTGGAGTATAGGTGGACGCTCCTCTCGTCGTACCTATAATATGAAGAAAAACAAAAAGTGATACACCTAATAGGTACTGTTAAACTTGTGGACTTTATTGAAAATAATGATCAAGTCAATCAATTACAAAGGGTATGTACACAAATATATATAGACAGGCCCGAATCAAGACGTACTAAAGAGACTAAAGAAAGACAACTAAATACAAGCTAAATCAAGAATCAAAACTAAAGAAATACAACTAAATACAAACTAAAGAATATTCGGATCGGTGGAGTCGAATCTTGGAATTCTGAGGGAAATATGGGGCGGGTGCTTGATTATTAGGCCTACAGAACTGGCAACACAGAAAGGCGTGAAAACAAAAACTAACTGGCTCTTGATACCATATTAAACTTATGGACTTTATTGAAAATAATGATCGATCCGAGTCAATCAATTACAAAGGGTTTGTACACAAATATATAGATAGGCCCGAATCAAGAATCAAGACTAAAGAAATACAAATTAAATCAAGAATAACTAAAGACACTAAAGAAATACAAACTAGATCAAGAATCAAGACTAAAGAGACTTAAGAAATACAACTAAATACAAACTAAAGAATATTCTAACTTATATTCTAACAGGTACCAAAAGAACATTGTTGATGAAGTAGATCAGGATATAAGAGAATCGATCTATCACTGTCCATTAATAAAGATAAAGAGGAGAGATAGTTGGTTAGAATTATTAGTCATACACTCATACATATAAAAAGGGGCCAAAACACGCCTTTCATGAAACGCATGTTCCTATTCGGTGTATAAGCTCATAGCATAGCTAATATATAACTTAGTGCAGCCGATCGAAATTAAAACTATTTGAAAATGCAACAGAGTAACCGAGACTAGACGTGGTATGCCTTACCACTCGACGTATCATAGCTTCAAGGCGTGAGTAATCTCCATCTTTCCTGCAAGGAAACACCGAAATTACATATATTTTTATAAAATAACTCCATAAATCTGAAGACGTTCACCGGATCGTGAAAATTAGATTAATACAAAATAGTATCTTCGTGTCTCCGCTTTTCAGCTGGAATGTCAGGTTCATTGGCTTTTCTTTTTGATGCCATTATCACTGCACGAGAGTACCCTAAAGTGCGTGTACTTCTAAGCTTTCTGGTTGTGTACACCTTCGAAAATGGCCGCCTTTAATAGAGAGCTGTGGCGCGTCTATATGGCAGTTCGTAGAAGTTGCGATGAAATTTACGGGAAATTATACGGAAACTAACTCTAGTTCATGGAGTGCACAACAAGTCCACACAAACTAATAGATAAGTAATGTGGACTCTGTATTACCCCTACCGGCCTCGTCCTTTTAGATGGCGGATAGAGGAATTCCCTTTTAATAATTACCATATATAATTTAATTACTATTTATTAACATGCATCAGAGTCTTATCGCGGCAGTGCATTTCCCGGTTGGATTTCAGACAATACGATATAATTAAATGATATATGGTAATTATTAAAAGGAATCCCTCTATCCGCCAATTCGAAAGGCGAGGCCTAGTGGATGTTACGAACTCCAAAAGTGTGATATCCCTCATTTTGGGTTTAGACTTGAAAATTAGCCTATTTTTGGAAGACTACTAGGCCCTATTTTTGAAGGTGGCAAATTTGAAATCGGTATTTTATGGGACATGAATAGTATTTACTATTCACAAATATGTATTTACTATTCATGTGGGACCCACGTCAAATTATTTCTCCCCTACCGACAGCCACCCCGTGAGTTTGAAAAATTTGCATGTGGGCTCACATAATAGTATTTACTATTTGTATAGTAATTTTACTATTTAAATAATAATATAATATTTAAAGGTATGGGACCCACGGGCAATATTTTCTTCCTTCAGCCGCCCCCGTGAAGTGTTTGAATTTGGCTTGGGGAAAATCACATAGAATGACCCAAAGGTGAAAATTACACTTAACGACCCATTTTCCTTCTCTTTATAAACACGACGCGTTCAACGATGGAGAAGAGAGAGGAAGAGAGAGAAAGAGAAAGAGGGAAAGAAAGAAAGAGAGAGGCAGTAATAAGGATTGGTAAAGCATTTAGCATATATTTTTGAGTTAGCTAATTTGCAGTTTGGGAAGAAGCTCAAAAATGAACAAGGTGATTATGGACGGGTAGACCAAGAGGGAGAAAGATTTTTAATTCCGTCAGATTTATACTTTGAAGTATAATTGTACGTATAAGTGAATAGTACTGTATACGTGAATAGTATCGTATACGTGAATAGTAATGTTGTAAATTTTAAGAATGCTTCCGTGTACGCAATAAATAGAGTATTTAAGGCGAATGCCACATTTTGGTATCAGAGCGGAGGTTCTGGCATTTAGTTAGAATGCTCTGATGATGAGAATAGTATCTAATTGATACTAGGATTAAGAAATAAGAGTAATAGACAACCTAGAAAAATAGAACTTTTCCCCGATCACTAGTTGATATGCAGGTATATTGAAGGGGCTGACAAATCAGAGTGCGTAGCGGGATCGTGGTAAGCAGTATAAGAATAGTTGTCTAGTTCCTGGTTATATTTGAAAACTGAAATATTGAATTTTACAATGCACTTGCTGAGTTTGAGAAAAAATTTTGAAATAGAGTTTTTGAAAGAAATGTTTTTCAATAGAATTTGAGACTAGTTTGAATGGTCAGTTTGTGAAACATGTTGTCTCATAAAGAGGTTTTTGTTAGAACCCAAAATTTGAAACTGAGTTTTCAACTTTGTTGTGGTAGAGGGAGTATGGAACTGGAAGAGGTCAGAAATTGTGGTAGATGTACAAGTTTGCTGGGTCTTGCCAGTTGTGTTTAAAATATTTTCAAATCATTGGCCAGTGGAAAAAGTTTTGAGGGGATATGTTTTGAGACTCGCACTAGCAGTGATTGTACCCAATTCGAAATATTTCGCCTTGTAGGGGCGTGTATTTTTGTAGGGCCTGACTGTCTATTGCAGTGCTGAGGTGCTGGTAGATAGGGTCGCTACTTTATGTGCCACTGTAGTGGTTTATGTATGAAAGGATTGGGATATATGCCGCTGCATCGAAAGGTTGAAGTGGTGGAGTATGCTCTCAATTGTGAAAATTTTGTGAAATAAGTTATCCCGCTCATTGATGTGTGTCGGTAATAATGTTTTCTGAAAATAGTTCGGCAGTGAATTGTTTTCATAAATTGGTAATGGTAGCGATTAAGTTTGAAAATAATAGCACTAATACTTTTTGATAAAGTGTGAATTGTGAAAAATACTGCAACCACAGAAATTTGAAATTGAGACAACATAGTTGAAATGAAAGCAGTGCGGTTGGTTATTGTAAATGATACCGGAACAGAAACTATTAGAATGGTCTAGATGATTTTTTCAAAGGGTATGGACGTTCAAATTTCGAGGACGAAATTTATTGAACGGGGGGAGAAATGTAATATCCCTGATTTTGGGTCTAAAGACTTGAAAATTAGCCTATTTTTGGAAGACTATTAGGCCTTATTTTTGAAAGTGGCAAATTTGGAATCAGTATTTTATGGGACATGAATAGTATTTACTATTCACAAATACGTATTTACTATTTATAAATATAGCATTCACTATTCATGTGGGACCCACGTCAAATTATTTCTCCCCTACCGACAAGCGCCCCCCGTGAGTTTGAAAAATTTGCATGCGGGACTCACGTAATAGTATTTACTATTTGTATAGTAATTTTACTATTTAAATAATAATATAATATTTAAAGGTATGGGACCCACGACCAATATTTTCTTCCTTCAGCCGCCCCGTGAAGTGTTTGAATTTGGCTTGGGGAAAATTACGTAGAATGACCCAAAGGTGAAAATTACACTTAAGGACCCATTTTCCTTCTCTTTATAAACACACGACGCGTTCAACGATGGAGAAGAGAGAGGAAGAGAAAGAGGGAAAGAAAGAAAGAGAGAGGCAGACAGTGAGGGCTGTAATAAGGATTGGTAAAGCATTTAACATATATTTTTGAGTTAGCTAATTTGCAGTTTGGGAAGAAGCTCAAAAATGAACAAGGTGATCATGGACGGGTAGACCAAGAGGGAGAAATTTTTAATTCCGTCAGATTTATCACTACTACAAAATACCTGAAAAAATGACCTAAATAAGACCCAATTAACGTCCCTTTTCAGAGGGACGTCTGGGAGAGTGTCGTTGTTGCTATTATATTCAGCGACCTTAATAATATACAGGTCGCCTCTTAATAAGCGACTTGAATAATATTCAGGTCGTCTCATGAGAGGTATGAGGCGACCTGAATAGAATTAAGGTCGCCTCATAAGAGGTAAGTTTTTTTTTTTAAAAAAAAATGTGCTTGCTGTATGAACTGAATACAAGCGCACTAGTATAACTGTATGAATTCTATTAGTTTATGATAAAGAGTGCAGAACCCCTAGCATAATTCACATTTGAGAATAGATATATTACACTGTCAATAACCTGTACCATATAACCAAGAAATTTCTAACAAACTGGTATTTCAAAATAAATTCATAAAATTCTAGCTGTACAATTGAGCCAAATACACCATTTTCTCATAAGTATTATGAGATTAACTTTGAAGGCACTATAACTCCGAGAAGAGGCCTAAAAAAGAGTTGATTTCAGTTCCATGATTGAAGCAAAAGCCTGAATCAGAAAAGTTTGGTGAGGTATATGTGTGTGTGTGTGTGTATATATCAATACAAGAAAGCACCATCATGTTCACATCCACCGTCAGATAAAATGGTTCAACTTCTAACATGAAGACCCAAAACCCCAACTAGGATCAAACCCATACACAGTATTTTTCATCTAAATTATGGCCACTAGTTAACTCGAACAAAGTGAGGAATGCAAGGATGAGTCCTATATTTAAAGGTACTTTCATCTTCCGGATTATCGGCCAAATCTCGCGATTAGCTATTTCACTTCCCTATCTATATTAATGTCTCTTTAACGACCTCACGGTGCAAAACCAGTTTTGAGAAATTGCAAACATTATCTCTTAGTAAACCAGACAATGGGCGGGACAAAGCATAGCTCCCACTTCTATCATCAATTAAACGAAGTTCATTCATAAAAAGATTGAACAAACTCATCTGCTTCACCTTTTGAAAATTTTGAATGACAACTTAAAAATAAGCCAACCGATCATGAAACAAAAAATAACATGGTCAGAAACAAAACTCTAAGTGATAACACATCACACCTTGATCAGCTTGACTTCACATGAACTTCAATTATATCATCATCCTCCAAGCCAAGGCCACCAGGGGGGGACATATTAACTTTATCCCCATCGAAAGAAAATATTAAATTTCTCTGGTCAAGCTTTATTTTATCTGAATACATTTTGAAGATCCTTTCAAACTTGTCATCCTAAAAAAGTTGACAAACATCAAATCAGCCTTATATGAAAATTAACGGACACCATAGCATAAAGTGAAGTGTGAATAAGGGGAAGGAAAAACAGAAAAATGACTGTAAAACTAAATTTTCCGAGGATGGATAGCGAATGAAAATGTAACCCAAAGTCTTGGAGCCAACTTTTTAATAAGAAAAGAAATTTTGCCTAAAGCACAACAACTCAAATGAGGTCAATATTTTCTCCCAAAAAAAAGTTTAAGGCAATAATAGTTGAACTAACTTATTCACATCATTAGAATAGAACAAAAGTTCGCCACGCAATTCTAACAGTTGACCGTTACTGAAAAGGAATATCACAACTATTTCCCAGTTTCAACATAATTCTATGTATATAGTGGCAGAAGCACCATAAACAAAGGGTCAATTAATCTCCAAAATTTCACAACAGTTTTCACAATTTAATGCAGCAATTAGATAGCATCAACATTCCCTTCAATTGGCAATAACACTGATATAGTTCAAGTCAAGTTAATAAATATCCATAGCTAGAAAACCCAAAGACAAACAACTCTATACACATATATTCAATTAACATTTAACCTTTTTTCTCTAAATTTCAACATTGAGTTTGAGCTACTTTAATCAACCCAATGACTTGCCTATTCACATTGACAATCACCCTAACAAGTAATGACTTGCTTATTCACGTTGAGCCATGTTCAAGAAGATATCTAGCCAACATATCTCGAATCGAATCGATGTCATCCTGTGAGTACGGATCCTCAATACCAAAAAACTGTAAATTGAAAAACAATGTATAAGATAAACCAATGAAGTGAATGAAATAATTAACAACTGAAGTACCACAACAAAAAATATCATCATTTGAGGATCACGGAGCATTACATACGTTTTGAAAGCCAGTAGTACGTCCGGTGGAAACGATAGATTGCATCCAACTGATAACGTAGTATCCGCACTCGGTGTTCCCTGGTTGTTGATGGCACTATAAATTAAAAACAAATTGTTAAAACGAAAGCTACCGTGTCTCGAAAAAAACTTGAATTGAAACTACTTACCTTCGGATAAAACCACTTCGGTCCACCTATTGCTCGTGCTCCGAAAAGGCATGTCTATATGTCCTAAGACCCCTATCATCATTAAAATGGAAATTAACGAGACATGAAAACAATTCATTTAAAAGAAGAATCGATGATTTAGACAAAAATTTACTTACTCGGCAAACATGTTTTTGATATCCTCGGTTGATGCCACTACGGAATCGAACCAATAACATGCGTTCTTGGCGGGACAAACAACACACGAGGGTTCAATGACCACTACAACATATACATATTAATATTAAAATAAGATAAGAAAGCAATTTATTCTTAAAAATATTATATAGACAAAAAAATACGCACCTTTCATGTATTGGCTAGATAACAAGACGATTATAGGTCGCTCATTGTTAAACCAACATAAATGGTCCTCCTGGCTAAGATATTGTGAGTCGAAGCCGTGCTTCCAGGACATAAGAATCCATACGAACCCAATCGGTCTCCCTTTTTGCATATATCGTGGCAGACACTATGATCAAAATAAAATGATAAATGTTGTTGAATATATTAAATAAAAAAAGGGTACTGACATAATTAAAGGGTAAAAAAAACTTACAAGATTGTAAGTTGAAGCCCTTTGTATATCTAAACAGTCCATATGCATAAACTCTGTCAAATCTTTCTTGTCAACATTGATCGAATATGTTTTGTCTACACCGACAATGCCCGGAGGCATCTGCAAGCCTATAAAGACGATGTCCAGGTAGAACTCTCGCAGCTGTGCTAAGTATAGAAATCTGCCCGCAGCTTGTTCATGCTATGAAAACATAATAAACAGATTATGAGTGGGTTAGCAATGAAAATCAATCCTAAACCCTACTCATCGTCAATCAGTAATGTATTTCTGTGTTCGTCAATGTATGGTTGAACTTCTTCCGTATTATTCAAGATGTACAAGTGTGCTTGCAAGACCTCTTCACGAAGCATATTCTTCAGTTTGATTCCTCGAGTTCCCTCACTTATCCCCTTATCATGTTGAGAGTGTAACGTCGTCCCTGATAGATAATCTTTACAGAACTCCATAGCCTCTTCAACTACATATCTCTCAACTATTGAGGCTTCCGGTCGATAAGGATTTTTAGAATACCCTTTTAAGATCTTCATGTATCGATCGAAAGGGTACATCCACCTTAGGTAAACTAGACCGCAGCCTTACCTCCCTTACCAAGTGCACTATCGGGTGCACCATTATATCAAAAAATGCAAGGGAGGAAAATGCATCTCTAGTTGGGACAAAATAATATAACCCTCATTTTCAATTCATCCAACTTTTCAATGTCAATGACTTTGTTACGAGATAGCATTAAAGAAAATACTCAATTTTGTTATAGTGGTCCGCACTTCATCTTTCATAATGCCTTTAATAGCTACTGGTAATAATTGTTGCATCAACACATGATAATCATGGGACTTTATTCCCACTAACTTCAAATCGTCCATTGAAACACACCTTCTCAAATTTGAACAATATCCTTGTGGAACCTTAATGTCATATAGACACCCACACAAACTTTTTTCTCCGCTTTTGACGGTGTATGAGCTGCTTTGCTCCATGTATGCCCTCTTACCATCTTCCATTACTCGTGGATGTAACCGTTCTCTTATTCCCATATCAACCAAGTCTAGTCTCGCACTAATTCCATCCTTAGTCTTCCCTGGTATGTGCAAAAGAGTACTGACAAGGCTATCGCAAACATTTTTCTCCACATGCATCACATCAAGACTGTGTCTCACATCAAGACTATGCCAATATGGAAGATCAAAGAAAATTGATCTCTTCTTCCATATATTTTTCTCACCCGCAATCCTTTGCTGCTTACCCAATATGACATTGATATGTTCCACCCGACTATAAACTTCCTCTTCGATTAATGCCTTTGGAGCCGTTCTATGCTCTGGTAAGCCATTAAAACACTTTCTTAACTTACGATATGGGTGGAATCGATGAAAAACCTCCTGTGACCAAGGTAGACCATTTTTTTGCCGTGCTTTAGTTGATGGAAGTTTGTGTCTGCTTCACATATTGGACATGCTTTATGCCCCTTCACACTGTACCCAGACAAATTTCCGTATGTAGGAAAGTCGTTGATCATGGTAAAAATCATTGCATGCAACTTGAAGGACTACATCTTATATGCATCAAACACATCTACACCTTCCTCCCACAACTTCTTCAAATCCTCAACCAAAGGCGCCAAGTACACATCGATATTGTTCCCGGGTTGTTTTGGTCCAGAAATCATCATAGAAAGCATCACATACTTGCGTTTCATACATAGCCAATGAGGTAAGTTGTATATTACAAGGAGAACCGGCCATGCAATATGGGTGCTGCTAAGAGTTCGATACGGATTGAAGCCATCTGTACAAAGCCCCAGCCGAAGGTTTCTTGGCTCACTACCAAATTGAGGGAACATTTCGTCTATTTTCTTCCATTGTAGAGAGTCATGGGGTCCGTAGATATTTTCCATCGAGATATTATCTCATCGAATGCCATCTCAACTTCTTTGTCGTTGCTTCACTAGTAAACGTAGACGCTTAAACCGAGGAATTATGGGAAGATACCACAATGCCTTCAAAGGTTGCCTTTTTTGTGTGATCTCCGAGAACCACCACCTTTCTTCACTTTGTATCGTGAAGTTTTACACTTGAGACAATTACTAAGGCCTTCATACTCATTTTGTACAATATGCGTCATTAGGGCAACTGCGTATCTTTTTATACTTCATACCCATCGTAGACAAGATTTTCTTAGCCTCATACATACGATTTGGAAGTACATTATTATCTGGCAACATATCACACAATAATTCAAGCAACGACGTGAAACTACTATCAGTCCACCCACATGTTGCCTTTAAGTTTACCAAATGTAAGGTCCCGATCAACCGTGTATACTTAGTACACCCAGGGAACAAAGGTGTCTCTCGCATCACTCCGCACCTATCATATTCATGCGGTTGTGCAAAAGATTCGACCTCAACATCATGAATCATTCTCTCCATTCCATCGTCATCTACCTCAACTTCATTTTCGTGAGACGCACAGGTAGTTACCTCCTCACCATGTCATATCCACGTTGTGTATCGAAGGTTTATTCCATCACAAATTAGGTGATCCCTTATATCAGCAATATCCCTTCGAACCCCATTTAAACAATTAACACATGGACAATAGTACATCCCATTTTTTGTAGCCACATTCCTTCTAGCAAATTCAATAAACTCTTCCACCCCATTCTCATATTCTTCACTAGTTCTCAACGCATTCATCCAACTATAACCCATTTTATTACCACCTACGATATTTCCAACAACAGTCAAGTTCATATTTGACATGCTTTCTTTAAAAAAAAATTTGGCAGCATTTCTCCTTAAAAGTAAGACATCCCAAAATTTCAATAACAAGCAATTTCAACATAATTCAACAAAACTTATAACTAAAGCAATTCAGGACAATATCAACTGTTAAATCCAACAATTTCATCAACTAAGAGAACATTGGAATTATTCCTACTGACATATACTTCAATCAATAGTGGTAAACCATGAAGCTATAAGACAAAAGTGTTGTTCTCTCTTAGGAAGAAGGTATCATATAAGGACAATATATGTGTGTGTCAATAAAATAAAAGCAATTGACGTAATTTTCCATGTTTGAGTTGCTACCAGTAGGCACTAAGTCTTCTAGGAAAATTAAAACTCAGCAAAGACAAAAGAACCAATTCAGGCTGAATAGTTCAAGAATAAAGAAATGAGATTATCAACAATATGATAGGCTTTCCTCATAAAAAACAGCCAATACAAAAATAAAACTACTAGTCAATGGCCTTACATATGTTCAAGTCAAAGGCAAGCTTATAAGTAATCAAGGGCCAACAAAATAATGCAACAAAATGCCTTCACGAAACATCTTGTCCAAAGAGCTGCCTGCGGATCTGCAATAAGGAACCAAAAAATAAAATAACATTTAAGCAATATGAGAGTTCATTAGTCACTTCATCATCCACCACATGCAGCTTAGCACATGAAGTGTCAAAATGAGATTACTGAAGAAAAATGGTCATAGCTAAAATTATCGAGCCGACCATCTAGAGCTAGTCCAGGTGGCAAAAAATAAGATGTGGTGGGAACGGTAATTTGAATCAAACCCTCCATACGTAAAATATAAAATAAAATAAAAGATGTCCTATTCATATTTTAAAAAAATCAAGATAAAACAATTTACACATGATTTTTTTTGGGGGTCCATTAGTAAAAAAAATCACTGGAGCAGTCTAGAAAATACATATAACACGGGCCGGGATAATTATTTCGAAAACAGTCTCGAGATTTTCATACCTCCTCAAAATGTCGGTGGACTGTATGATCCAAATAGTATTTAGTGCAAAATATTTAGGAATATTGAATATCCTTGCTATAGTCAAAGCGTACTCAGAAATATTTAAGACTCAGCACCCTTTATCCGCCCAGAGAAAATCTTCATCATTAAGCCCCCAGCCTGTGCATTCGGATTTAGTCAATTCACATACAGCAGGACTCTTAATCCATTCAAACGAAGCACGGCAGTAAGATGCACTTTGCGGGTGAGTTTGTGCTATGTGTAGGAGGAAAGTGGAATGTGGGTTGAGCATATTTTTCAGAAACTTAACTTCTTTATTTTAAATCGGGTACTCCATTAATCTCTTCTTTGTTTTTTCCATTGCTATCCAATACAGACACACACGCAAACACAGATGTGGAGATGTGCAAGACACTTGGCAATATATGTTAAAAGCTTTTGGTGTTAATATGGATTCTGATAAATGAGAATTCCTACGTTATGAGTCAAAGCATTATAATTGAAAACATTATGAAATTAAGAAGACTTTCTAGGAACAAAGAAAACAATGTGGGTTAATAATTCTTTCTTACACTTTCTTACTCTGAATTTCTAAACGATGAGGGGAGAGGTTGAGTAATGAAGAGTCAATAAAGAAATCTCTAAAATTAAACAATAAAAGCAACAAAAAAACAGAGCAGAAGAAGCGTTGACCTTCAAGACAACTAACGACGAACGGCAACCCAAAGCCGACGAGAGGCGAAAAAGAATAAAAGGCTCGACCTAACCCTGCGTGCGTCTCTGGTCTGGGTCAGTAGGGAGCAGTTGGAGCACGAGTAGAGAACGATGAGCCGACAGCAGAGAACGAGTTACGTGCAGGTCGATGGAAGCACGACGACGACGGCGGTGAATCGGCGATGCCGCGATGGAGGATGGCGACGCCGTGAGTGGAGGAGGTAGCGGATGATTTGGGTTTTAGGGTTTGGGAAGTAGGAATTGAAGCAGCGCGAGAGTGAACGATACTGATGGAACTTTGAAATTAATTAAAAGCGTCATTCTGCTATTTAATTTTTAAGGCTTTGATTTTAGGCGACTTGAAAAAGACTTTAGGTTGTCTATTTTGGATTTTAGGCGACCTGATTGGATTTTAGGCGACCTGATTAAACTTCAGTCGCCAAAATTTTGAAAATAAAATAGGCAACTTTGATTATTTTTCGGTCGCTATTTTTTTAAAATAAGCGACTGATTGTTGTTCGGTCGCCTATTTTTGAATAAAATGGGCGACTGAAATATGTATCAGGTCACCAATTTTCCCATTAAACATAACATGGCGCGCAAACAAAAAATTCTCCCATATTTCCCTCTGACGCCAAATTTTTTGGCAGATTTTAAGCGTCTTGAAACATTATCAGGTCGCCAAAAATGATTTTTGTTCCAAGAAAAAGTAAGTATCATGGCGCCAAACAAAAAATTCTCATATTTCTCATGGCGGAAAGCAATTAAAGCGTCCTGAAAAAAATTTAGAACATCAAAAATTAATTTTACAAGTCCTAAACAAATAATTCAAGACGTTGAAGGCTCATTTTTCTTGTATATAATTACAAGATTGCCATTGGCCTCATTTTTTTACTACCTATTTCTTATTTAGGACATATTTGAGGGTAGTAATATCAAATTTTTGTAGTAGTGTATACTTTAAAGTATAATTGTATGTATAAGTGAATAGTACTATATACGTGAATAGTATCATATACATGAATAGTAATGTTGTAAATTTTAAGAATGCTGAAGTCGGGCCGGCCACGACGGCCACGGGCTTTTTACGGGCCGGCCACTGCGGGTCTGGGCGGCCGTTTAGCCGTCATATTTTTTTTTTTTTTTTTTTTTAAAAAATGTTGAGTCTTAAAAAATTTCTTTGATATATTTTCCTAACAAAATCAGAGTTGGAATATAATGTTTATGTCTTATAACAATGATATTTTATGTAAGTTATTTTAGAACATAATTTGTTTTTGATTATGAATTCGTGAATGCTTATTTGTTGGATGATTGTGTTTTTTGGATATAAATGTTGACAACATTTATTTGATAAATTAGATGATTTATGTTGTAATTTAGAGCTTTAATTATTGTAATTTACTAATTATATTTGTGTGAAAAACACGGAAAAAAATAATTAAAATTTGGAATAATAATTTTCGAGCCCACTGCCGGCCCGGCACATGATTTGTGAGACCGTACGCGTTATTAATATTATAACAATCAATAAATAGATCAACCCACATGATTTGATTTTTAATATTATAACAATCAATAGATCAATTTTAGCTCTGTCAACGCAGATGACATATTTTATACATTCGAGGAACTTGATTTAACCTAAATCATTTAGAGATTTTCTGTTCCAAAATAAAAAGTTAGAGATTTTCAGTCGATCGAACATCAATAATTTTTTAATTGTCCTGATGAAAGGAAAATTAAAACAGTAAAATAAGAGAACTTGTATTTGGGAATAAGAGAGAAAATTGATCGCTTAGTCGGTAAGAGGCTCGAGCTGAGGTAGGCCAGCTGCTGTGTCCAGGAACGGTAGCATTAATTTCTACTGAAGTTTCGTCTTGAACTGCCAATTAGTGTGAAGTGATCAGATCACAAAAGCGCAGATTGATATAGGTGAGAGATTATTTTGTGGATGTTTATATCTGTCCTTAATTTTGTGGCTGTTGCTGTTGATTTAGTGTTGTGAATGACTAGTCTACAGGGATGTTCTTGGCGTGCGTCAGGGCCCGTAAGGATATTGTTATCATCCTTATAACTCGTTCAGACTTCCAATAGTTAATTAAGCTAAATCCAAAACTCATTTGCAATTGCATCCGACAGAATCTACCTAGTATATACTGTCGATCCTATATTTATTTTTACAGATCCTACGTTTATTAATGTGCGTGTTATGTGTCTCGCTCTTAATTATCTGAGGGTATTGTACTGTCATTATAATCGATCGGTGTCATATAATGGACCTATATTTTCTATTTCAGCCATTGTCATATGAGGAGCATTTCAACATCGTACTTAAAATGGAACAAAATAAGTCAAAGGGGATTAGGTATTCAAATTCAAAATCTCCATAGATATATAGTTAAAAAATGCCCACATATATCCTTTTCATCAAAATGTAACTAATTCTGCCCCCAACACACTTCTAAAACACGTTATTCTGAGTAAAATCAGCGCGAAAAATATTTAGTAATTAGTACGTAGGATGTATAAAAATCTTGTCACTCTAACAAAGTAGATATTTATTTATTTTACCACAGACAGATTGATTTTTTTATTTTACTATATACTCCATCCGGTTTAATTATAAGATTAAGTTGATTTTTTTATAGAAAAATTAAAGAAATTAATTAAATTATTTTAGAGTATTTTTATCTTTTATCTAAATTAATTAGTTTGATTAATAAACTAAATATAATATAATATAATTAAGTAATATAATTAAGTAACTTATTTAGCTTTTTTAATCTCTCTCAAGAAAAAACGTCAACCCGATCTTATAATTAAAACCGGAAACTAACAAATTAATTAAATATTTAGCCAAAAAATGTCAATTAAACTGCAATACCTTATAGGAGTACTAGTATAATTGGATTTCTTAAAATAGGAATAAAAAAATCAAATAAATTTGTAAAAATACACATAATCTTCATAACTGAACATGGCATAATTGTTTTTATGAGAGCATGTTGTACGTCGCCTGGAATGTTGTGATGGGACTACAGATCCAAAACCAGGACGCAACAAATGTAAATAGAGTTGAAGATCTGCTGCGACAATACAAAGAAGATGAGTACCAGAAGCAGAGAGCTCAACTGACCTGGAGGCAATCTATTCGGTCGATTAAGAGCAGAATTGAAGAGAAGGCTTTGAGTTCCCAGAAACTGGGATGAATATCTGCAGATTGCATCATGGCTTTTCCTCTGCAAAGCTGAAAGCGTTGATTGGGAAAAAGAGAAGAACAAGACCTCGACGACATTGCAGAATCTCAGGTCTTATTTAATAAATAATAACAGCCTTTGCATATAGTATAAATAATTTTAATTACATTGACCTAGACTTGCTGTTTGCTTCAATCATATCACTATATCATAACATGCGGTGGCTCAGTGTTTGCTGCTTCACTCATTTTGACTTATTTTACAAGTCTTTATTACAGTTTTGCTTATTTAAAATAGGCTTCACTCATTTTGACTTATTTCGGAAGCACGTGTGAGTGCAATTTGGAAATTATAGTGTGATCGTGTAAACAATTGCCTGGAAAGTTCCTTTCTTTTCTACTAGATATATAGCCCACTTTTTACCTAATTAATTATCCCTCCTGAATTATTATGTAGATGACATCAATCTTACACTTTACCCGGAATACACACATCGCCAAGAACTAGCTAGGCCTCAACAAAGATGGCATAGAAATCAGAATGAATAAGCAAGACCATAATTATTACTAACTCCGATCTTAAATATAAGACATAATTTATAGTGTAATTTATCTTATATTTAAAATCAATGAGTATTTAAGTGTAACATATAATATATTAACCACCAAGATCCATTCTAACATTGGTTTCGGTACAAATGTTGCATTATGTAGCTAAAACAGGTGTTGAAATTGAAGCTGACATTACAACTTATGGGAAGACAGGACGTATGCGAGGACCATATATATATATATAGAGGGAAACTTAACGACAGCTAAGCACTTATGTCAAAGATAAAAAGAGAAATCTATGTACGATTAGCTAGCTAGCTAATTACAGGGAATTGAAAGCTTGGCCTTCCGCTTAGCCACAAAGGGCATCACCCATTTCAAAGCATGTCGAATCTTATTCCACACAGTTTTGCGTCTTCCTCCGCTTGAAGTTGAAGCCAAATCCAAGAAACAGTGAGAGCTCAAGTCAAGAGAAGAACCAAAGGGACTTCCTAGCCCCCCCGGCAACAGAAGAGGAGACATGCACTTCTCTAAATCAAGCCCTGATGCACTGAGATCCCAATCACCTCCACATGCCATTTGGTCAGTGCCTTCTTGTTCATCCTCTAGTATTAATTCACGAAGCGATGTAGACCTGGAAGGCTGGCCTGCATCTGAAAAAACCAAGGTCTTTGGCTAAATATTTGAGGGGAATAAATTAAAGGCACATGTACATCAATAAAACGAATGGAAACCTGGATGTACAATCTACCTGCCAACGTTTTCGTTGACCCATATATTGACGTCTCCATGTTCTCGTAAGCATTCCGCTTAGCTATCTCCACCAGACGCTGCCAATGAAATTATGAAAAACAAAAATTTAGCATGCGGCATGCTCTCATTGACGAATCAGCATTATTTAATTTATAGTAATATAATAGATGCATGAATGAGTACGTATACCTTCTCTTCCAAGTTCAGCAAATCCAAAGGACGATAATTATGGCCATCATCAAAACTCACTCCCACTAGCTCATAGATGGAATTGAAGAGAAGAAGTATTGGTTGTTGTGCTGTGGTGAGGTCCGGGTACGCGTAAAGCTCACCATCGTCTATCTCACAGGACCTGGCGTGTTCAATGATTATTTCCCGCGACTTCTTCGCAACTCTGCCCATTTTCTAAAATTGTCCGAAGCCAAAAAAAAGTCGCATCACGTGGTCTATATATATAAGTGCGCGCGCGCACGCGGGGGATATGCCATATATCAATTCAAGTACCTTGCCTTTGAGGGCCAAACATTTAGAAAATCATACATAATCCGCATGTTTTTACCTCTAGCAATGAAGAAGGGTTCATCACGTAAAGCCGCAACAGATCTCTAACAGTTTGTACTCTATACAAAGACAACCGCTTGTGAATTTCACCATTTTTGGCTATCTTTTTCAAACGCCATATTTCGTCATTCAGTGATGGGCGGTCGTGTTTCTCGTACGCTGAAATATATATATATATATATATATTACTGACATGTCAGATTAATTTGCTGTTCTATACTTCAAATTAAGTATATACTGTATGTAAAAGCAAAAAGCGAAAGACAGAACAGTAGTTACGCTGTCCACGTTTATCCTTGACGACGAAAGCTTCACTCCTCCCTTCTCTTATGTTTGCTTCGTTCTGCACAACTTTGGCTCCTAACCTGAACTTGCGGCTTCTTGTCCAGCACGAGTTATCCGTAAAGTGAATGTCAGTGACAAAACCCACTCCATTTTCTAATGTGATTAACCTTTCTCCATTCAGTAACTCGCCCTTGTTCTCTCTTCGAGGTGAGATATTGGCATTGAATTCCACTTCACTCCAATCTTCGCTACCGTTGGAACCAAACTCTCCTTTGAGCGCATACATCATTATCCTGCTGCACGAAAGAGGACCTTCTCTCACTATACAGTTGAGATCTAGCATCACACAGAACAATTCCAATCGGAGCACCATCCTCAGAGGTTATTCTAGTGTGTGTAAATATTTTTGCAGGCAATCTGTTTGTGAAACACAAACGTAAGGCTCTGCTTCCAGATGTTCCCGCCTGATGAAGGGTTTCTTCGCAGCTGACGAAATACATATATGTTAGAGTTCGAGACAAGTTATTTATGTAGTAGCTAGCTAGGAATATTTTTTGGACTAGGGAAACTGACCCAGGAAGTAGATGGCAGTGCCGTTGAAGTATAGGTGGAAGGTCCTCTCGTAACTATAATATGAAGAAAAACAAAAAGTGATACACCGAATAGGTACCAAAAGAACATTTGTTGATGAAGTTGGAAGATGACAAATGTGGATGAGAGGAATAAAAGTGCAAAGGACGATATTCTTCAAATCAACCCTATATTCAATATCGGGAAAGTATAAAAAAGAAGAAAGAAATTAAAGAATCGTTGCATATACCACTTTTCGAAATAAGGGTTCAAGGTACAACCCCAAGTCATGCACAGTCCGTCCTCTCATAATATTCCTAATAGCACTGCGCAGGCACACAGTACAAAACATGAGTACGTTGTTGATGAAATCAACGCAGGACACTCTTCAATTAATAAACACACAAAACGATAATTGATACCCACCGGATATCTGTTTGTTTTAAGCTCCCATGTCTTCGCTTTGAGCCCTCTTTACCAGGAACCTGATTATTCTTGTCATTACCCTCCTCCCCGTAGGACTGTCTTCCCGATGATGCCATTCAAAAATACAATTCTCTGAAAGAACTCGATTACCAGTAAGCCACAGGAATAAAAGAGTGCTATATATTCAAAGAGAGGTGGGGGAGACACACACATACGCCTATATATATATATATATATATATAGGCAGGTGGGAAGATTGCGAGTAGTTTCGAGGAAGCCTCGATCGGTGGTTCTTTAAGTCAAGATCAACGCTTAATTGCAGTTTTTTTTATATTAAAAGTATCTTGGCAAAAGGAAACGACATCAAAATTTCCGACGATATAGAGCTGATGGACGTTTTGAGTTCTTCTAAATGTTAAAACAGAGACAGAGACGACTTTCGGGTCCATAAGAGTTAAGATGTGACAATTAAAAAATGCAGACGCGTATGGATGGTGAAAATTGTAAGTTGCGAACCTTCTGTGTAGTGTTTGTGTGTGTTCCTTATATATTTGAAGAACGAAGATATATTATATTACGTATGGACGGAAGGGAAGAAATTCATCGGAGTATAGCATGCTATACACTTGTGAATTGAAGCTAGCTAGTGATGCTGGTGATAGGAAAGTTCAGGTTAGGATATCCCAAGAAGTGTCGAAGAAGGGAGGGGAGGACGGAGGAGTCAACCGTATGTGCCGTACCGTTGAGACGAACCTCGTCGTGATGATAAGCACGCTATTTATCATTACAAACTATTGAGATTAATTTTTTCTTCTTTTACTATTTTCTCAAAAGCAATTATTATAATGTGTAAAAAACCTAAAATAAAGATAATTTCTTTACTTTCAGTTTTTTTTAAAAAAATAATTAGTTAAAAATATTAAATCAAAACCATTAAATTTTATTTAACAGTGTAGATCTCACTATAATAAATAGTTGTTAGTACCAGCGCCAAAACTTGGCTCCACCATTCGGCTTCATTTTCTCAAGGAAACTTTCTTATTCTAATACTTCATTCGGTTAAAATACAAGAGTTAAATACCTACTTTTCATTTATTAAGAAGTTAGTTAAAAGTAATTAAAAATAATAAATATTTAAGATATGTACTTTTTTTTTTCATAGTACACCTTAATTATTAAAGGAATAAGTAAGAGATCTAACAAATAAGAAAAATAAAAATAGAAGATGTAGGGGAGAAAAATGACAAAAGATTGTGTGACAAATTTAGACAAAAAAGTATTAAATGAAATGCACCCCTCATAAATTTATCTCTTATATTTTGAATCAAGGAGTATATAAATTAAAAGAAAAACTATTAGTATTACATTATTGATAATTAATTGCTGAATCTGCGGGATAACGGGAACCGTCCAGTTTAGTTTAGTCTCGTTTAAAATAATACTACTTCTAATTCTAATTATAATAGGAACATTTTTGTAGTACATTTATACTATAAAAATGTACATATAATTAGAAACCAGGAGTAACTTATATTTAAAATCAAAATAATTAACCACCACAACTGTGAGGGAGTTTCGAATGCGGCGAGGGTGTCACGGCCACACGGGGGCGGGGGCCCAAGTGCTTCATACCACGAGTACTACACGTAATGTCCAATTGTGAAGAAGTAATACAGAAAGTTACATGAAACTGCCACATGACCCCGTGAAGACGTAATTATTTCCCTCAAATTATTTTGGAAAGAGCAGTCATCAGAGAAAAACACGTTGTGTTTCTTACTGGGTCGAGTCGATTATGCCCTTCTCTCCTTTGAGCAAAAAAAAAAAGATTATGCCCTTCTATCACTGCTGATAGTTTTTCTGGGATGTAGCAGCATAAAAACTTAAAAACAACTAATACTTTCAGGAATAATCACAGTCAGGTCAAGACATGAAAAAAATCACAAAAAATTCTCAAGGTAGATTTACCTATCAAAAAGCACTTTATTTATAATAATTCTAAATGTGAAATTATCTTTTTACTCTCAATTCTTAAGTTATATGATTATATGTAGGTACTTATCAATCGTCACTCTATGCATTATCAAAATAGTCTTATCAACTTATCAATGTGAGAGATGTTTAACTTGACATAAATTGGCACATACACTTGTCAAATATATGTACATATACTTATTAAAATAGACTATATACTTGTTAAAATAGGCAAATAAACTTTTCATTTTATAATTAGCTGTCAAAGTAGTCACATAAATTTGTCAAATTATGCACATTAACTTGTCCCAATAGGCAAATAAACTTATCAAAATAATCACATAAACTTTGTCAAATTATGTACGCTAACTTGCCACAATATATAGGCAAATAAACTTGTCAAAATAAGCATATACACTTGTCCTTTTATAAATTGGTAAAATAAGTACATAAACTTGTTAAAATAGTCACACACTTGCAAGGGAGGACCTACATGGGGGGCGAGGGGTGCCCCCCCCCCTAAAATTATGATTGTTTATCAAAGCAACGGAGGTAGTGTGTAAGAATATGTGCACTGTAATGATCGGGTCAATGTCAGAGTTTTGTTTGTGTCAACTATTTGTATATATTGCGGTTATTATGCATATTTTTTGTTAACTTGTATGGATGTTTGCAGGGACAACAAAGATTAAGAATCTGGGTCAAAATGTGTTACACCTCCACCGGCCTCGCCCTTTCGGGTGGCGGGTTAGAGGGATTCCTTTTAATAATTACCTTTCCTTTAATTATTAAGTACTTTAACATGCATCAGAGTACGCGAGAGAGAGCGCGACCGGTTTGGACTAACTACCGTCTTGATAAAAGTAAAAACAACGAAAAGTATAGATCCCCGAGGGTTAAGGGTACAAGAATCCAAAGTAAACCCCGAAAATATAATACAATCATCCAAAAGTAAAATACAAAATACGGTAGGGCATTCCCTACTCTTCACAGCAACACTGGGCCCTACCCTGATAACGGAGATCCTCACTGGTCGGTATGCTCCCCTGCAGCCGTGGAAGTGTCTGGAGTCCGAAAGTGGCCCCCAGAGTAACCGTCAATACTCAAATACTAAATGTGCAAGGAGTATGTAAGATACCATGCCAGATAAAAATACAAAACATGCCAAACACATACCATATATGCATTCAGGTCATACCACAATAAAACACATAACACGGTCCAAGAACCCGTACAGCTGCCTTACCAAGGCAAGCCTCGGTCTCACTGGACTCTCAACCCGTAAAGCCTGCCCTCACTAGGCCAACCCCGGACTGAAACTCAACCCGCACAGCCACCAATTAAGGCCGGCCTCGGACTGAACGTCCATAGCGCTAGGAATCACACAACACTGTATGCATATTTGGCACAACATATACAGAGCAAAAACACACATGGCAAACACAAACATACAACAAAACACATAAAGATATCTGAGTAAAACGGTTATTACCTGGTATGGTGGGTACTGTCCTTACTCTTTTATTGGGCCCACTGATTTTCCAAGGGTTTCCTGACCTAAATATCATTAAAATACACTTATTCAGTATTTAAAAAATGCCACAACGTTTTTCCTACCAAAACCGAGCCCAACATGATCTTTCCAGAAATTCAGTGTTTCTGACCCAACTTGTAAGATTTTTAATAAATTCCACAAAAATAATTTTTACATGAGACCAGCGCCATATGAACCATTGAAATGTCTATTTTCCACGAAAAATATTTTTAGACTCTAAAAGTACTTTTATTTTGGCGTGTCTCTCACTCTTCACACCTGGGTCTGATTTCGCCCTGGTGCAGGCATAATTAACTTATAAAATTTTTATCTCTCAATCGGTGCATCAAAAATATATCGAATTACCTATCAAAATGATTCCCCAGATGTCTAATTTTCACATGTAAAATTTCATCTCAAAAAAATATCTCTAATTCTCTAAAAACATCTTTGAAGCTTCGCTGCCCAGAATCCAGAACACTGGCAGCAAACCTTTTCTTTGAGTTTTTTGGGGTTTTTGAGTTAGAAAACTTAAACCATGGCTTAACCCCACACAAAATCATGTTTTAAACACTTTGGGACCATCAAAAACTCCAAAATCAAACCCTAAAACCAAGCTCCAACCAATAGCACGAAAATTCAAAAGTTAAAGCTTAAAAGATTCGAGTTGTCGGTAGTTACCGGTTTCGGAACTTTGGATTAGTGGACCAAGTGATTGAGAGCTTGAGTTGAGCTATGGAAGCTTGATGTTCTCCTCCTCCCTCTTCAACTGGAGCACGAAATTTTGGGGGAAAAATGGCTGATCAAGCTTTCTTTATAATATCCCCCAAAAGTGCCCCTTTAGTTCATATAACTAATTAAATTCTCTAGTTTAGTTAGGATCTAACTATCATTACTTGGATAATTTCATGTGCAGATTTTTGGAGCTTTCTAGGAGCACATGTGGCGTGATATTGCTGCCCATGATCTGATTTTCCATTTTAAATTTTCATATGAATTATCCCATGTGTTTTTTCTAGAAGACTTTTTGACCCACAATGCTTTGACTCACTTGACCAAGCTTTGAACATTCAACTTTTGTCAAATTTGGGCAGATTTCATGCGCATGGAATGTCCCAAAATCTGAACTCCAAGAATTAAATCCATTTTTCCACTTTATTAGTCAATTTCGGGGTCTACCGGCTCCTATCGGGTCCCGTCGGGTCCAAAAACGCATCTTTTCATACTTTCTCTGACTTTGCCAAATATTCTCCTCCGCTTGGGCATATTCATGTGGCGCCTTCCCCTTTCCAAGGTGGCCCCATGTTTGTCTCATTCTGTCCAAAAATAATCCCCTAACTGGTCGCTATCGGTCCCCTTTTATCGGTTTATCGCTTGCGGGTCCCGTGTCTCGTGTCTGGACCAGAATATGGGTAAAATCATCAGTTTTTCTCTCCCTTCTCATACAAAATGAAATTGAATGCCCAAGAGTCAAGAAATTGACCATTCTGCCCTTGCGTCATCATACCGGCTTTATGCCTCACCGGTGTCTTGCCCTAGGCCCGCGCCTTTTCAAACCTGGGCCCGCCAGAGAGTGGATGACCTTTTGGACCTTTCTGGGGTCCACTTCCTGTCTCCTACTATACAAACATCCTTTTCCAATTAATATTTTTGTTACAAGATATTATACAAATAGTAACCATTCGATTACAGTCAAAATTCTTCACTAGCTACTCAACGATTTCAACTTACACCATTTACAACAGCAGGGGTGTTACAAAATGTGGGGGGCCTTGGCAGTGAAACTCTCAGATGAGGAGCTCAAACAAATTTCTGAGATGGTTCCTATTGATGAAATGGCAGGTGATCGTTACTTTGATAAAATGGACAAAATGGGATGGAGGGTTGCCAACACACCTCTAAAGAATTTTGGGATCTCAACTTGAAGTACTTGGAGAATGCTGCAGTTTGTGTACACTGAATGCAACTGTATCAGCAAATATCGACGAGTTATTAATAGATGCTGCAAAATTCTGTGTGTTAAACTTCAATGTATTGGAATGGTTTGAGATGAATAATGGCCTCAGTTGGATGAGGTCGTCCTTTGTAACATACCAAATAGTACTTTTTAGTTTGGGCTAGAAATAAGGTTTTTTATTTTCGCCCCCCGTCATTAAAATTCTTGGGTCTGCCCCTGCACATTTGTCTATTTATAACTTGTCAATATAGGCACATGAACTTGTCAAAATAGACATATAAACTTGTCCACACCTTAACTTGTTACAATAGGCAATTAAACTTGTCATTCTACAAGTTTTCAAAGTAGGCACATAAACTTGTCAAAGTAGTTACATAAACTAGTCAAAGTAAACACATAAACTTGTCAAAATAAGCATATACACTTGTCATTTTATAAGTTATTAAAGTAGTTACATAAACTTGTAAAAGTAGTCATATATTTGTCAATCTATAACTTGTCAATATAAACATATAAACTTATCAAAATACGTAACTTGTTACAATAAACAAATAAACTTGTCATTTTATAAGTTGTCAAAATAGGCACATAAATCCTCATACATACTTATTTTGATAGGTATATGTGTCAATTTATACTAAGTAAAATAGCTCAAGTTGACAAGTACATGTTTCTATTTTAACAATGCATGTAGTGTGATTGGTAAGTACCTGCAGTCCTGCACCTAATCATGTAACTTAATGAATGGGGGTAAGAAGGTAATTTTACATTCAAAATTAATATTAAGGGTTAAGGTGCAAAAATACACATATGCTTTCGTCAGAGGAGTACCCAATAGCAAGTGCTTTTTTGAGGTGCAAAAGTGACTATTGGTTACAATTAGATGCAAAAATATCATTTGACTGTTAAATTTGACTTTTTTGGATGACTGCATGATGACGTGGCATTTTAAAGGTGCAAAAATACGCATATGTTTGTCAAAAGGAGCGCTTAACACCAAATTATTTTTTTTTTAATTTAATAATTTTATTTTAATTAAAAGAACGTTATTATTTCCCTAGATGCCGAACAAGCTTGTTCTGCAAACTTTCATCGCTTTCGACTGTCATTAACAAATTGTCATTCGCCACAGTTTGCAAACGAGTATTCAAAAACTCAATTTCCCATAATCGATGCAACCATGGCTTTTTCTTTATCATTTCACAACACACCTCCTAAGTTGATAGCGGAGGTTTGGAAAATAGGGGTGAGGGTAACGGTGGAGGAGGGCGGTGACGACGGCGAGAGAATCGTGAGAGGGAAGAAATAAGGAGAAAATTTAGCAATTATTAATTAGAAAATTTAATAAGGATTTTTTTTTAAAAGAAAATAAATTATAGAAATAAAATTTTTACCGTTTTTACACATTGAATAAATCTCCCTTCCTAGAATGATAAATCAAAAGAAAAAATTTGGGCTCCACGAAAAATACCTAGAAAAATAATAATTTTCCTTTAATTGAAGTAAAATTATTAAATTTTTTAAAAATAATAATAATTTGGTGTTACCCGCTCTTTTTGACAAATCACATGTGTCATGGTTTAGGAATCCTGACCGGAACCGATTTGGACCGGAACCGATGAACCTACGGAAAGCCACCCGAGTTAGGCGAAATCCGAGTTGACTCGGTGACTCAGGTCAACTCGGCCAACCCGATCTAAACCGACCAAGTTGAGGAGTCACTGAGTCAAAAAAGAAGAAGAAGAAGAAAATGGAGAATCAATCAAAAGAAAACACTGATCGAGAGGTACAAGGGCTAGAATGAGGATGTATTCAACATATCAAGGAGGGAGAAGGAGAAGATGAAGAGGAGGAGTTACATATAAGAGAGAGAAGCTGACCAAGGGTATGCTTTCCTTGCTTCATCGATTGATCTAGTCACCACCTTTGTTCTCAATAAAATAATGAAGAAGACGATCTCTCTCTCTCCTTTCGTTCTAATCGTTAGCTTGAGAAGAGAAGATTTGTAAGACTTATTTTCGAATATGCAATCCTCTTTTCTCTCTTCCCCAAGGTTCCAGTCGTTCCTGCCACGACTCTTGTGCTTTCTTGTCAAAGCTAGCTGTTTCCCAAAATCTCTTCATTCAAGATATTTAGAGTACTATTGCGCTGCCTCCCATGTAATTGTAAAGATTTTTGCTCGGTATGTAATTGTAAAGATAAGGAAATATAAAAATTAAAAAAAAAATCAATTAATGGAAATCAATATAATATTACATATTCTATCATTCCATCACTCACATCACATCCTCTCATATATATTTTCACTATAAAATATTTTTATTATTACAATGTGAAAATTTTTATTATTTTAACTAAATTATATAATTTTTAATTAATATCGGTCGACTCGGTCGATCTCTCGACCTTAACCCAATACCTCCACCGGTTCGGTGGCCGGTCCGGGTTTCAGAACTTTTGTATTTTTGCATCCTTAAAATGTCATGTCATCGTTTAGTCAACAAAAAAAGTCAAACTTAACGGTCAAACGGTATTTTTACACCTAATTTATAACCACGTGTGCACCTCAAAAAAGCACTTGCTACTGGGCGCTTCTCTAACAAAAACTTATGTGTATTTTTGCACTTTAACCCTAATATCAATATAGTCCCCATGGGACTTGTTGACCGGAGAATATACTTTTGGACTTTTTATATTTTTCTTCTTTTGGTATTTAGAACTTGAATGTGATTTTCCCATACTTTTTTAATGAGAAAATCCTATACAAATACCATTTGAATTTACTTAACCCCCAAATGTCTATTGAATTTGTTAATAGACTTGAAGGTACCGATGACCATATGGAGATTTACAAATTCGGGTGAAATTATCCTTTTACCTTAGTTTTAAGTAAATTAAAAAAATAAAAATCACCCTAGCCGGGGGTAGCCAAAGAAATGGGTTTTTTTTGGGGGGGGGTGGGTTTTTTTTTTTTTTTTTTTTTTAAAAAAATGATTCATTGAAAGCGTGGGAGGTGGGGTTCATAGTGCCAACTGCCAAGTGACCCAACCGGGCCACTTGGTTCCTTTAATATATATATACATTAACAAATATATATATTATTCTTAACATTTTTTCAACAACAATTACAAATCTTTCAACGACTTACAAAATTCTCAATGGCATTTATAACTTTTTTTTTTAGGTTTACCATTTTTTCTTCCGAGGGAAAAACAAAAAAATAATGCATTATTACAAATCTTCCAACGACATTTACAAATTTTTTTTTTTAGGTTTACCTTTTTTGCCTCGAGGAAAAAAATAAAAAAAATAATTCATTATAACAAATTTTTCAATGGCTTTTACAAATTTTTTTTTTTTTGAAGTTTACCCTTTTTTCCTCGAGGGAAAAAGAAAAAAATTCGTAAATGTCGTTGAAAGATTTGTAACTACCGTTGATAAATTTATTATAATGAATTATTTTTTTGTTTTTTCCTTAGAGGCAAAAAAGGTAAACCTAAAAAAAAGTCGTAAATATCGTTGAAAGATTTGTTATGATGAATTTTTTTCTTTTTTTTTTTCCCCCAAAGGCAAAAAAGGTAAACCTAAAATAAAAGTCATAAATGCAGTTGAAAATTTTGTAAATGCCATTGAAATATTTGTAATTACCGTTAAAAGATTTGTGATAATGCATCATTTTTTGTTTTTCCTTCGGAGGTAAAAAAAGGTAAACCTAAAAAAAAAGTTGTAAATGCCGTTAAAAATTTTGTAAATGTCGTTGAAAGATTTGTAACTACCGTTGAAAGATTTGTAACTGCCGTTGAAAAAATGTTAAGAAGAATATATATATTTGTTAATTCATATATATATTAAAGGAACCAAATGGGCCACTTGACCCCATGGAGGTGTGGGGGGTTTGAACTCTACCTCTCACACTTTCAATGAATATATATATATATTTTTTTTTAAAAGAAACCCCACACCAAAAAAAAAAAAAAAAAAATGGCCTACGGCCCTTTGACAAGGGTGATTTTTTTTATTATTTAAAATTAAGGGTAAAAGGATAATTTCACCCAAATTAGTAAATCTCTATATGGTTCTTGGTACCTTTAAGTCTTTTAACAAATTCAACAAATATTTGAAAGTTTTACAAATTCAAATAGTATTTATATGAGATTTTCTCTTTTTTAATCCTACCTGTGAAAACATGGAGAAAGAAGCTCTGGAGTACAATTCTCAATCCATGGATAAAAAGTAACTGCATGGAATATAAAATAGAAAAAGGGGTTTAAACTTCTCATGTTGCATGAGAAGAAGAAGATTCCTACATACACATGAAATGGTGGGACCCACATATATATATAATCTTGGGTCCCACCATTTCATGTGTGTGTGATATGAGAATACACTTCTCCTACAACATGAGAAGTGTTTTTTTCCATAAAAAAAAGTAATATTCTCAATCCACCTTTTTTTCATTGACAAGATATCGTTTCGAGTGAATCAAAGCGACAGTTATGAGTTTGTTTTAAAAAAGGAAAAATGACATTTACCGAGTGTGTAAGACTATTAACTACAATTACGACCATTTTTTTTTATACTAAAAATTTTAGGTGGGGTAGACACCGTCGCACCGGTACACCACTAAGATCAGGGTATACCTCCAAGTTTAAAGAGCTCTTATAAAGGTACTAACAGATCGACCACTAATAAGACCCTCATATCGATCCGTAGATATCAAACCTTTTTTTTTTTAAAGTGAAGGCTGACACCTTAACCACACTACAATTAAGAGCTCAAAATACTGAAATTCCATTTTGGAACCATGATACTTCGGCGCAATTAATCTTATTGGGCTAGCCCACTACTTCCGGACTTCCATATAGTTAGCTCTGAAAAGGGTAATGGAAATCCAATGAAGGCCTTCACAAAAAGCAATTTTTGTACAATCAAGCGTATTGATTGGGACCCGCCAAATTAGATCCTCAGTGTTTTAACTTTTAACACGTGTACTGGTGCTTCCCCACCTGATATCATGGCGGTAACGTCAGAGCCCCGGAATCCGTTATCTGTGCTCGGAGTTGACCAAAGAAGGATCGGCCCTGGTAAGCATTCCTTTCAACCAGCACGGAGGGAAAATATCAGGTTCGCGCCGAGGCCCAATAAGCTTTTCACTGCAGCTTCAGAAACAAGAGAGTATAGAGAGGGAGATTTTTGGTCCGCCCGAGACGGAAAGTCAGAAACGCGGTCCAATAAACCTCTCGATCAAATTGGTTCCGACCGGGTAATTTGCTTATTCCCGGAACCTCGAGTTTCATACTCTCTCTACTCTATTTTGTTCACAAGGTATATTCCATTATTCTTTCCTTATTTGGCACAAGACTGCTAGATTTTCTAGCTTTGTCTTTCAAGGGCGTTCCTGAAGCGCTTTTCACATTTTGAGTTAGTAACTAAAAAATGCAAGTTTGACTGTTGATCCATCTTTAAATTTGATAATGAACATGCATCTCCTCTAATTACAGTTTCCACCTGGAATGGATTTGGATGAGAATGTCGCAGAAATAGACAAAGACAGGGGCCATGCTTGGACATTATGCGTACATGCTTTCAATGATTTAACCCATGTATCTCCGGTGGTATTCGTGTACCTGTTGAAAGAATCTTATTTCTATGGTATGATTTCTCCTCCTTGCACTGCTAATACTTGTTTTATGCGAGAGGATACAAAGATGAATGCCAAGTGGTTGCTGAAATGGTTCGACGCACTTTTATGAGAATCTTAAAGCTAACAAGAATAACATGTAAATATGGATTTATAGACAACAATTACGATCATTCCTCTACTTCGTTGGCCAACCTTTGCACTGGAGAGACTAACGCGGTACCTTTGACACCTAGGTAAATTTTTGATAAATTAATAACGGATGATTTTGTAGATTTAAGCGTTTCCTCAGAAACATGGGAATCCTTGACAAAGTTAATAACCTCCTTTTATTTAAATAAGTTTAGAAACTTCTTTCCAAGTTATCTTTTACTAGTTACAATGAATAATTTCTTGCTACAATTTTCACGGTGTTCCGGATGCTCTTCTGCAAATAAATTGAAAATAAATTACTGTAGTTAATGTGGCTCGGTCTCACAATATTGCATCTTTTTTCTTACTCCTTTTATGCTGTTTTGTTAAAATGGCATTGCATAGGCACAGTCAAGGCGACAATAAAGTTCCAAGCCCTTCAACATCAAGTATATCTTGTGTTGCACAACGATCCAAAACCTGGACCAGCTGCTTTTGTCGTACAGTGCTTATATGTGTCACCTCTATACAATGATTGTAGTAGCGGCTTTAGTCATTTGATTATATCTGCCCTTGTTCGTTTCTTGAAAAAAGCAACCACTTCAGAAAGCTCGTTGGAAGCAAAAGACTTAGCTACCCATCTATTCATTGACATTGTTGGGGGGAAGGTTTTTCATGATGAAAGGATTATTGTCAAAATATTAGAAACTTTTGATATTAAACTAACAGATATCGAGAAAGTTATGTTCCAAATGAAAGCAAAGGATGAATCAAGTCATGTGACAGCTCAAGAATTAATGCAAAAGTATATTTTTGAATTGGTAGAATCCCAACTGTATACGACAGCTGTCACTCTAATGGAGCGCTTTTCTATCTTTTGTTTTGGGAAGTCTTTTCTCCTTAGTATGATAAAGAGCCATCAGTTTAAAGCGGCAGAAAAATGGGCAACATTTATGGGGAAGCCAATGTTATGCACTCTTGTTGAGGAGTACTGTGAGAGGAACTTGCTAAAGAATGCCTACGAGGTTATAAAGATGAACAATCTACAACAAGATTTTCCAGACGCATATCAAAAGTGTAAAGAAAGGCAATTCAATTCCAGTTGTCAATACGGGGTGGTTCTGTGCATTCTCATTATTCCTCTATTTCTTAACTTCTAGATTTCTTCATTGATTTGCAGTTCAATAAAGAAGCTAGCAGAAAAAGGATGCTGGGATGTGGCTGAGGCAAGAACAAACGGTGATAGACAGCTTGTTGAATATTTGGTATATGATTCTTTTTCATGATGACTTTAATTCTGTGCAGATTTGTAGAGCTATGCTTAAAATTACAATGCTGTAGACTATGCAGATTTGTAGAGCTATGCTTTTTAAACTATGTTCTTCATAGTAAATATTTTAATGCATGAAATTCATTAACAATCTTGTAAAGCTGTATTTGATTTGCTTTAATCTGTTGATTTTGTTAATGCTTATTTGTTTAAGGTTTATTTGGCGATGGAAGCTGGATACACTGAGAAGATTGATGAACTGTGCGATCAGTACTCCCTTGAAGGGATTTTGCAGAAAGGTATGCCGATAGTTAATTGATGGGGAAAAATTATGGTCCCTGACTGACTTTCTCACGTCATAAGATTGATTGGTGCTCAACCTTCATAAAAGTTGCTATTTATCATGGTGATATCATCTTTTTTCTTTGTCTTCTCAATTGTTAAGTTCAAGTGTCTGCACTATTATCCTTCTATTACAAACTGACTAATTTTCATATGCCTTGTAGTACCTGATAAAAGTATTCAACACAAGCGTTATTTGCATCTTGATGAACTGTTTGTCGAAGACATTATTTGGGTTGATGAATATAAAGGTTTGCTTGATGCAACTAGCCATATTGAGGGTTGTAAAGTCATAGGCGTTGATTGTGAATGGAAACCTAATCATGTTAAAGGCAGCAAACCAAATAAGGTAATGTGCAATGAATCCCCTGATAGAATAATGTTTTTGCTTCCATTTTTTCTTGGTTGGTTATGTTTGTATGAAGTTGCATGGTACGATTTTTCTAAGCAGAAGTTTAGCTCTTCATTCTCCTGTTAGTATATGTTTGGATTAGTTTTTGAGAATAGTACGAGGTATGTATTGAGAGGAGTTTTGCCTCAATTTGCGGAAAAATGGCTTCTGAAACCATAGTTTTGTTGTAAACATCAATAGACCGAATGACAATTCATTCCATATGAAGATTTTGAAACACTTCTCTACACACTACATTTGTTGTCTGATTCGTACACTTCTTTTGGTCATTCAATGTCAGCAATTGCAAATTAATTATTTGATTGATGACAGCTTTTTCCATGTCTCAGGCTTCTATCTTGCAAATTGCTTCTGAGAAGGTGGTTTTCATCTTTGATCTGATAAAGTTACACCAAGAGGTGCCCAACATTTTAGACGACTGTCTGACCCGCATTTTGCAGTCACCTATAATATTAAAACTTGGTATGAATGAGTCAGATGCATCAAGCATATTTTTCTCAAGTTCTGTGGATAGTTTCAGCAAAGTACTTATGATGAATAAAGGCAAATCTGGATATTTTGTGGGATGACTGTTTTAACTTGACTGTGAAGCGAGAATGACCATATTGAGATATAATATATAGTACCTTCTTGCCCTCCATTATAAGAATGTTAGAGAAGTGTCATTGGACAGAGGTTCATTCGATGCATCACATGAGGCAAACTTGTGATCATTACTGCTTTCTGGTTTGTTCTTTCAGGGTACAATTTCCAATGTGATACAAAACAGCTTGCTAATTCATATGAAGAATTAAAATGTTTCAAGCACTTTGAATCATTGGTGGACATGCAGAATGTTTTTAAAAATCATCATGGTGGTTTGTCTGGGCTTGCAGAGGTATTTTATGCTCTTGCTTCCTTTTTGCATCTCTGTTGTCTTAGGGCATGTGCTATTAAGAGTAGTACTCCCTCCGTCCCTATATATAAGAGCTTCTTTTTTAATGGACTTGTCTCTAATTGTAAGATCCCTTTTGAGTTTGTCTCAATAATAAATGCACTTTTTCCCATTTTGTCCTCAATTAATTATTATACTACACACTTTCTCTTTCATCCTTTTCTCATTATTATTCTCTCTCTTACCCGTTCATAAAAAAAGTTAAATTTCCTACATAGTTATTATATTTAGGGTGAAGGAGCGATTTTGCCAAACAACTATTAGTCTAGGGAGCGCCTAGCCAAATAACTTTTAAAGAGACCAAAAAGGCCAAAAAACAATTGAATTTCTAAAAAAAATACAATACCGTCAAATCCCACTAACTTCCGTCTGCCACGTGGGATTATGAAATGGGTGAAGGATCAATTTTGCCAACTAACTATTAAGCCAGGAGGCGGTTTTTGCCAAATAACTTTTAATGAGACCAAAAAGGCCAAAAAACAATTGAATTTCTAAAAAAAATACAACACCGTCGGATCCCACTAACTTCCGTCTCGCCACGTGAGATTATGAAATCCATTGGTCCCTTATGTTTTTTGGTCAATGCCCGGTGGCTTTTTTGCAAATTTTTTTTTAATGAATCCCAATTTTTTATCGGGCATGGACAAAACCACTTATGACCTTGACCTTTGGCGCCGCATGAAAAAATGTGCGACCTTCACGCCTTCATCGGCTGGGACCTTCTCACCGAGACCTTCGACCCTTGAGAACGAGACCTTCTTCTTCTTCCTCCACGGTCGGAATAGCCCAGAATACAAACAGAATCTATTGGGGTTAAAAGGAAAATCTATTGATTTCTTCTCTCCTGGTTGTGGTGGTTGCAAAGCCCTTCATCCAGAGGTATTTTCATTCTTAATCTGTTCTGATCCATAGATCATCCCGTGAGATCTTTTGATTTTCCTTTTAACCCCAATATTCATGAATTTCCTGTTTGTATTCTGGGCTCTTCCAACCGTGGAGGAAGAAGAAGAAGGTCTCGCTCTCAAGGGTCGAAGGTCTCGGTGAGAAGGTCTCGCGATGAAGGCGTGAAGGTCTACACATTTTTCTCGCGCGCCCCCCAACTAAAGGTCATAAACCGGTTTTGTCCATGCCCGATAAAAAATTGGGATTCATTAAAAAAAAATTGCAAAAAAGCCACTTGGGCATTGACCAAAAAAATAAGGGACCAAATGGATTTCATAATCCCACGTGATGACGGAAGTTAGTGGGATCGACGGTGTTGTATTTTTTTTAGAAATTCAATTGTTTTTTGGCCTTTTTGGTCTCATTAAAAATTATTTGGCAAAATCGCTCCTGGCTTAATAGTTGGTTGGCAAAATTGGTCCTTCACCCATTTCATAATCCCACGTGGCAGACGGAAGTTAGTGGGATCTGACGGTGTTGTATTTTTTTTAGAAATTCAATTGTTTTTTGGCCTTTTTGGTCTCTTTAAAAGTTATTTGGCTAGGGCACTCCTGGACTGATAGTTGTTTGGCAAAATCGCACCTTCACCCTTATATTTAACTACTTTAAACATTTTTTTAGAATCTCACGATTCGGTTGAAAGGCTCTTATATATAGGGATGAAGGGAATAATAAATTGGACAAAAACCCTTGGTTTTACTGTCTTGGGTGATTTTATGTCTTTTCTGATAAATCAGAAAATGCTGGGAGCTGGTCTAAACAAGACAAGACGCAACAGTGATTGGGAGCAACGACCCTTAAGCCAATATCAAGTAATTTCTTCCCTTGTTTAGTTACTATTCATCAGGACATTTCATAATTCATATGCAATATTGTGGTTTGATTGCTTAAAGTTTCATTACAATTAATTTCTTTTTTTCTATATTTTTTTGGATACATTACATTTTATTTCTGGTTTTCTCCACGTTGCTCGAACAAACACACGTGCTAATGCAAGATGAAGAGATAGCTTTATTATTAGTTATCAGATATGGCTTGAGTCAAATATTTTGAGATTGAGATTTTTTATTTATTAATAATATTGAAATTAGGACAGGAGTAAGATTGTTGATGTTTTTTTTTGGTTCATAAATAAGTGCCTGGTTAGTCATTATCACTTGCCCCCTTTCTTATTGATTAACAACACTGAAATTTTGCTTCTATGAGATTTCTGTTATTCTGATACACCAGAGGGGCCAATAAAAGTTTAAGAGAGGAAAACAAGTTATTAGTTCCGTTAACACTTTCCTCCTGATCTGATAAAGGAGTGAAAGGTTTCTATTTATAAGCAATGGTGATTATCATAATTTTTTGAAACTGGTCACGGAGCGCAGAAAGACGTGTGTGATGATAATTTGTGCACCTGTCAGTAGTATTGAGGATCTCAATAATCTAAAGCAGTGCTAAATGTGCAGCTAGAATATGCTGCCCTTGATGCTGCTGTACTTGTTCGCATATTCAGCCACGTTTCTGGTGAAGGAGACGACAAGTTTGAGTGGAAGTCGTATATCGTAAATTACTGCCCATATTTTGATTTGCAAATGATTTGGCCAACTCACCACCTTCTCCTGATTTTAACTTTGCTATCGGCATTTTCATTATGTTTGCGGTGGTTAAGTACCTTTACTGTTTTCTCTTGCCATACAGGAGTCCCATACCAGAAGCACCAAGAAATCCAAGAAGCAGCAGAAGTTTTTAAACTGAGGCCAACAAGTATTGATTCTTAGCTTGGAGGCTAAGTTGAGACCAATGGTTGTATGTTGTTTTTTCCCCCTTCCCAACTCCTCGATAGATTCGATCATCTAATAAACGCAGGTATTCACATCAAAACGTAATTTTTTAAAGTTACAAAAGAGCTGAGAAATACAGTTATCTGTTTTTCAAAAAGGACTAGCAAAAATGTTTGGTAAATTTTTTGAGGTTCGTGTTTTAAAACCATTATTGAAATACTCCAAGGTTGGAAGATAATGAAAAGAGTACTCAGATAACGAAAACGACTATAGTAGTGAAAGCGTAGTTTTTACGTAAAAACGGAAGGAGAATGAAAAATCGTAAAACGTAAAATCGTAAAATAAAATGGAGTTTTTACCTGCATATGTATATAAGGTACCTGCCTTCATACACACATATACTAATCAATGCAATATCAATCAAAATGTCAAACATTGTCATTGATCAAATCATATTTTTTTATATGTTTTTACATGATTAAATTGGGGTTTTTAATGCATTTTCTGGGGCATTATTGTATGATTAATTACTAAGTTGAGTTAGAAACATTTGTATTGAATTAAGTGTAATTAGGGGTAAAATGATCTTTATTTATTAATTACAGAAAAGGACCCAGATGTTTTTGAAATTTCAGTTCTGCCCCAAAATAGTTTGACAATTCTCACTTTAGTCCCTCTCCAGAACTTTTAAAACTTTCACTTAAGTCCCTTAGTAAACTCGGCGCTTTTTGCAAAAACGTTGCGTTTTTACGCTTTAAAGCGGCGCTTTTTACGCTTTTACCCCTGGTGCGTTTTTCCCACCACGTAACACGTTTTACCCCAAAAAAAGCGTAAAAGCGGCGTTTTTTGCGCTTTTTTTGGCGCAATTTTAACTACCATGAAAAAACGACCGAGGTTGAGAGATATGAGTATAAATGATAGACCCATTAGTAATTTTTTTGTCAAATAACTTTGGAGTGTTTTTTTAAAGATAATATTCATCTTTTCAACATTTTAAACGTTCTGAAATGCACTGAAGATACTAAGAAAATGAAAACACGCGTTGCATGCTTGTAGAGATCGGTGTGATGATCTTGTAAGCCGAATCCGCCACATTAATATAAACTCTGTGTTACGGTTTGCCGTATGGCAGCTAGGGGTAGAAATTAAGTTTTTTTTTTTTTTTTTTTTTTTTTGCTAAGAGTAATAGATTAAGTTAGGTTAGGCTTTATTTAAATCGATTTGGGCCTGCAAAAGAGATTCAAAATCTAAGTTTGATTTTGAGTCAAGGTGTTTTTTAGGCTTGAACCTTTAAATTCATATATAACCCTTTATGTTTATTTATAATATTATACTATGTCTTAAAAACCTATCATTTATTCTCATCGTAATATTAGGGTTTAGTACGGAAAGGAAAAGAATTTTTAGTGATAGCAATTGTCCGAATAAATTGAAAGTGAAGGAAATCACCAAGAGGGGGGGTGAATTGGGGATTTTAAAATTCTTTTATGATCACCCTCACAACAGATAATATCAAGGCTAAGTGGAGATAGAGAAGAAGAGCTTGACACGAAGATTTATACTTGGTTCGGTCTAACTCTTTGACCTACGTCCCCGATCCTCAAATACACCGGGATTTTCCACTATCACTCAATCACAATTACACACTCGTACTCGGGATGATCCTCTCCCTAGACTCACTCCCCCTTACAAGTCAGTAATTGTAAACAATCGATACACACTCGTACTCAAGAGTTATCCTCTCCCTAGGACTAACTCCCCCTTACAAGTTGTACTGATTACAATCGATACCCACTCTGTAAACGAAGGATGCTCCTCAACCTAGGACACACTCCCCTTTACAAGTTGTACTCTGATTTTCCCAATCTCCAAGTCCCCTGACTTGAGATTGTTACAATGAATGATATACAAGGAAACAAACTCTCTCTAAGAGTAGATAATGATAATCACTCGAAGTTCAATGTATCATAAGATACTACGAGATAAAACTCGAAGAAATAAATATGAGACTAGAATGATTTTCGTCTTCAGCAGGTGTGTCTCTGTTGGAAAGGCTTGAATGCAACTCTATTTATACTCGAGATCATTAAATGACCGTTGCTTTCCAAATAGATCCGTTGGAGATGTTCTCCCAGTGTTAGGAGGTGGCTTAGGCACTTTCTCTCTCCAATATTCTCTTAAACCACCGGGCCAAGTAATGTCTGTGTTGACCTTCTCGCAAATTAATCCGTTGGAGATGCAGTTGCTTGTTGTAGAAAACATTCTTAAATGCTTTGCGAGACGTGTTCGGAGTGGATTAGCCAAAGTTGTGCAACTTTCTGGGTTTTGCTTTTTAAAGTGCTGACGTCACTTTTGCTTTTGCTTTAAACCTTCAATAAACACTCTCTAATTTATCTGAAACTCACCAATAAAGTGGTTAAACATATCTAGGAACATTAGAGATTAATCATAGGAAGTATTAAGATCAAACAAGAAGGTTTCACAGATTCGTAGAATTTGAATTTCTGAATCAGCGATGCAAACCTGAGGTTTGTATATTTAGGCTCGAGTTTGCTGAACATTAAAAATGAAGTTTCGCTTCTGTCTGGACCAAACCTGAGGTTTGCGTAGAGAACCTGAGGTTTGTAAAATTTGTTCAGGACCAAACCTGAGGTTTGCATATTTAGGCTCGAGTTTGACACTATTCATGTCAAACCATCGGGAATTCAGTTTGAAACATATTTTGAATAAAAACATGAACTCGAGTTCGTAAGTGATGAACTCGAGTTTGTCACTATTCATGTTAAAAATCAGTTTAAGCTTTCAAAACACAAACCGGAGGTTCATGGTGCAAACTGGAGGTTTAAAGTGCAAACCTGAGGTTTCCAGTACAAATCTGAGGTTTAGAGTGCAAACCTGAGGTTTCCAGTACAAACCTGAGGTTTAGTCTCAAGTTCTCATTTGAAAAATTCTTCCCGCCACGCGAACTCGAGTTTGCAACTTGTAGACTCGAGTTTGGATCTGTCTTGAATGACCCGGATGCTCTTCGTAACCCGCAAACTCGAGTTTGCTACTTATAGGCTCGAGTTTGGATGTTTTCCAGGACCTGGTTGCTCTCTGTCTGAGGTAAACTCGAGTTCGTTCACTTATAGGCTCGAGTTTGCCTTTTTCCAAATGTTCATTTCTCCTCTGGAACTCTCGAGCTCGAGTTCGTAACTGTGAACTCGAGTTTGCCACCTGCACTTGTGACTTGGTTGCTTCTGACTTGGTCTGGCTCGAGTTTGCAACTCCGTCAACTTCCAAAGGCCATATCTCCCTCGTCTAAACTCCGTTTTAGTCCATTCATCTCTTGTTGGAAAGCTCTGTGTGTCTAATTTCCAATGGCACCAATTTTAGCTCAATTGGAGTTGTAGTTTGTGAGATACAACCAAAACATTGAAGCTTGGTTCTGACTGTGACGGTGATGTTTGTGGCAACTTGTAAAATTCATAGCTCTTTCATCTGAACACCTTTTGACTTCATTTATATATCAAAATGACGCTTTGGATGTCTAGTTTCAGATTCCACTGGTTTCGTCTCAATCCGAGTTTTGGTTTGTGAGATATCATCGAAATACCAGAGGTCGCCCGTGCTGAACTTGAGACAGTGTGGAGCTGAAAAGCTGATGACCGCTGTGAACTCGAGTTTGTACTTACAGGCTCGAGTTCGTGTTGTCCAGAGACACCAGAAATGCTGAAGACACTTATTGGCTCGAGTTTGTGATTCCTGTGTCAGGTTTGAAGTTCTGAACTCGAGTTTGGAGTCCTGAACTCGAGTTTGCTCTTCCAGAAGCTGATTTTTGCTGATCTTAACTCTGAATTCAGCTATTCCAATTTCCATTTGATCATGGAGACTTCCAGAATCAATCTTAGAACTTGAATAATGATATCTTCATTCCATTCAGCAAGTTCTTCATTATTCCATCTCCCAACTTGATCTTTCTTCATCATTTAGCTTGGACTCACCATTCTATGCAAGTTCTACCTTCTTCAATAACTCTTCTTCTTCTTGAACTTGACATTTTGTCCAATTTCCTCTTTCTGTAATCTCTTATCTCCTTCTTGATCTATAATCAAACTTGGACTAATCTACATTAAATATAGTAGTTAGTCAATGTAGGAGATAACTATATTACTCAATCTTTTTGCTATGAACAATGACATTTGTATAAGACATCATCAAAACTAATCATAACTAACATTCTCCCCCTTTTTGATGATGGCAAATACTATAAGAAAAATATGTATGAATATGAAAATACATTAGATGCAACAATGCAACATATTTTTCTTGTCATTCTCTCCCCCTTATTTGTCATTAGCAAAAAGTTGAAGTAAAGAAGAAATGCTAAAAGAGACAAATATGAAACCAGATTAGAAAGAATCAAGAAACTGATTTTCTCTCCCCAATTGAATGTGTTTTCATTCTAAATATCATATAATTTGGAATGTTTTTATGAAAACAAATTTGCAAGAATTTAGAGAGGTTTTCAAAACATCTTTCACAATTAAAGCATATAGAAACCAAACATGTGCAAAATGTCACTGAATATAAAGAGATAAAGATTAGAAATGCTCATGTTGGTTCAACAAATTGATGAAGTCCATTTGCTTGCTGTATGCACTTCGGTTGAATCCCTGTGGCCTGAGATAAAGTAGTGGTAGGCTTTCCCCCTTTTTTTTTTTATGGAGCATAGCTTAGCTGACTCCAAGAGGTTATTTGCCTTCTTTGTAGAGCATATCTCGGCTTCGTGTGATCAAAGCATCTTTCCTCGTGTAATGGTTTCTCCTTATAGTGCATTAAGGAAAGTTGAACACATGACAAAATCTCTTGCTATAAATTGAAAACCTTCTTTGCAAAAGAGATTTGTTAGTGCAGCCAGATATCAAAGTATTCCTTTCTAAATAATATTTTCAAATAAACATAATGAAAGGAAAATGTGATATTAACTCATCATCAAAACTAACAAAATACAAAGGAATGCGAGATGAGTATGTTTGAAAAGATTTTCTTCAAATAAAGGAGATGAGCTTTTAAGGTATTAAACACATGTGAATGTGAAGCTCCCCCTTAATAAAAGCATAGCTAAAATGTGAAGCTCCCTTTCATGATACCAAATAATAATGAGACACCAAATATTATGAGGTTTGGAAATATCTTTACTCACAACATGGTACCTCGATTTAAGAACTCACTTATGCTTTTTATGATGATAAAGATGTTTAAAGCATAAAGATTATTTTAAATAAATGATTATGCTTAGGCTAAGATTATGAAATAAAGTGGAATGAATACAATCAAGTAAGCCTATCATGATTAAGATATATGCATAATACAATACCTCACTCAAGTAATATCGTAATTACTTGAGTCATAATCATTTGTAGTCCATAGATGCATTACTTGGAAAGCTATTATCAATTGTTCCGAATGCATCTTAGAAGCTGAAATCCCAAATGAGCTTTGTATAGGATCTCAAATTAGTTTCTGCTCATAGCTTCTCATTAAGCTAGTATGCTCCTTTTGACAGCAAACTTCAGCAGAATTTCAGAAAATTTAAACATGATAAACATCCTGCATAAAACCACATCTAGATTCTCCAATGCTTAAGTTAGTGATTAGTTAACCATCAAAACACACAACTAACATTAAGTGGAGGCACTTCACAATTCATTGGAATTGACCATTCCCAAATTTTCTTCTTATAAAACTGAATTGCTTCTAGATGAGTATGTCATGTCCAATCAAGGAGTGTATCACAAATAATCTTATCTAATTGATTCATAGCACTGAACATACAGATAAGCAAATAAGTGATACAAAGAAAATCACTTTTCAATGACAATTTGAAAATACATTCATGTAGGAAGGTATGTCATTGATATGAGCTTTTCATAAACTATGCAGATAGTTTTCAATATCTCAAATTTTCTTTCAAATCATGATAATGCTTTATAAAGTTGAGATGTTGAAATGAAAACTCATCTTTGAAGTTATGTTCAGAAAATCAATGCATATTAAATTCCAATTTGAAATATCATTTGAATGCAATCAAAACATGCATATTTTCAAACATTGGAATGCATTTTCCAAACACAGAATGAATTGTAATTCAAAAATAAGTTTTTAAATTGTGCATTTCAGAAATCTTAAACTCAGAAAATTATGCACAAATTCACTTGTGATCCATTAGCAATCTGAAAAACATTTTGAAAGACATAAATGATTGATTGCTATGGAATGCATCATTGGACAAGTATTCAATACCCAAATATGAATTTCACATAAGCACAATATAGGGTAAGGTTAGATATCACCGTAATTTCCCTTGTCCTTGTAGAAACTTCTTTGAGATGAATTGATGCAGATCATTCATCATCAAGCATTGCTTCTTCACTTCCTCAAGAGTCAAAAATGCTCTTTTGGAAAGCTTTCCTTGATCCTACAATGCTGTATATGAGCTTTTTCTCTCTTGGTATCCAATCTCGTTTGGATCCAATCGTTGTTAGCTTGTAGGAACAATATTCACATGCTCCAAGAATACATTCAGATTATGATAATTGAGCATAATGAAATAAACATGATTTTATGCATAAAAGATGTATTTTTCAAATCATTTTGCATGCATAAAGAGTTAAGCTATTGAACATTGTAAACAATATATAAATAAATCTGTCAAATAGATTTTCAATTTCAAAAATCGTTTTCAATGTTCATTCCCAATATCCAATGCGTAAAACCTTAAAGATTGTTACTAATAGCAAAGACCACGGAGGTTTTACCATTGTGTACCTTTTACCTTAGGTACTTGGAGGATTGGCTTTGCATACCCATTGTCTCTTTGGTGTCTGCAAAGTCTTCACAAAGATACAGGCTTCAAGTATCTCCCATTTGATACTTGAGAGACTCTCCTCTTCTTGTTTTCCTCAAGATAATTGAGTGGTACTCTCTGGTAGTTTGTTCTTGAGGTGGAAAATACTCCTCTAGCTTGTGTCCATTGCTTCTTATGATTTGACTTTGTTGTTTCTGCAATGGTTGCTCTGGAAGTTCTTCCTTTTGGTGCATAAGGGATTCTCTGATTCTTAATCCCTTTATGTCCATTTCTCTTAGAATCAACCTGCGCATACAAACCAACAGATGGACATTTTGGTACCCTTTTATGTTTGGGTCCTTCTCCGGGTTAGTTTGAACCTTAGGGAAAACATAAGTTCCCTTTGGTACCCATTGATAATTGCTAGCGAGGTTTATCTCTCCTATCTTTCCTATGAAAGCATGATGAAGTATTGTGACCTTTACGGTTACAATAGTTACAATGTGCAAAGGGATTTGAAGTATGAACAGATTTCTGAAAATAATTCAAATAAGATTTTTGTCCATGTTTCTTCTTCCCTTTCTTCTTATCAAAATCGGGTTTATAACCAATCCCCGATTTGTCATTTGTAAACCTTTCTTTGTTTAAAAATCACTTTGAGCATTTCACTACCTCTAGTGAATTTTTCAAGAGTTTTTGTAAGATATAAATTTCTTTTCTCTAAAACACAAATTGTCACAAATCTTTTCTGAAATCTTTTCGCAATTGTTTTCGAATGTTTTCGAAATATTTTCGAAAACGAGAAACGAAAGAAGAAACATTCTGAACTTGTTCTTCCAACAATTTAATTTTCTTCTTGGATGCAATGAACTCTTTTGCTAGTTTTCTAAATTCAGAATATAGTTCATTGTATTCAGAAAATAATTCATCATAGGAAGGTTCAAGATCACTTACCTCATTGTCATTTTCGATTGTTCTTCACAACTAGGCAAACATTTGCTACTCCTTCCTCATCACTTTCTTCATCGAAGAATCATCTCCCCATAAGGCGTATATATAAGCTTTCTTCTTGAGGTGGTTGAATCTTGCCTTTCTCTCCTTTTCTTCAGCTTTCAGCTGAGGACATTCAGGCTTGATATGACCCGGCTTTCCACACTCGTAGCAAATGATTTGATCTTGTTCGTTGCTTGAAGTTGCTCTCTGAAATCTGTCTCTAAAGGCTTGATCTCTCTTATAGAATTTTTTGAATTTTCGCACAAGCATAGCCATCTCTTCATCATCTTCATCTTCCTCATTGGGTTTCTCTTTCACAAAGATTCAAAACAATACCTTTGTTTCTATTGTCATGAATTTCATTCGAGGCCCTTCTTGAATTTGAGCTTGCCTTCATATTCAGATAAGCTTCCAAATAGAGCAGCTACTGATTGCATTGATTCTCCATGGGCTTCTTCGATTGCTGTGACTTTGGCTTCCCAATCTTTAGTGAGGATATTCAGAATTTTCCTCACTTGGACAGATTGATCATAGACTTTGCCCAAGGCTGCAAGTTGGTTGACCAAATGAGTGAACCTGGCTGGAATTCGCCAATGGATTCTCCGGACTTCATACGAAATAAATCATATTCAGTCATGAGAGTGTTTACTCGATTTTCCTTGACTCACTGTTCCTTCATAGGCTATTTCAAGAGCATCCCACATAGCTTTAGCAGATGGCAAAGTGCAAATTCGAAAATACTCTTGTTGGCTAAGAGCACTTTGCGGCATGTGGATGGCTTTCATGTTGAGAGTGACTTGCCATCTGTCATTCTCATTAAACTCTTCTTCAAGCTTAGGAGTTCTAACTCCATCTTCAACGAGGATGGAACATAATTTCCTCTTTCGAATACTCTCCACAAACCATATTCGATGCCATTATATAGACTCAACTTTGCCTTCCAAGAGGAGTAATAATTTCCATTGAAACCTGGTGGTCTGTTGATTGCAGCTCCTTCGGGTAGAATTCCTTCCATTGGATCTTTGATCTAGGATGTTAATCCTTCAAATAGATAACCAATGCTCTGATACCAAATGAAAGTGAAGGAAATCACCAAGAGGGGGTGAATTGGGGATTTTAAAATTCTTTTATGATCACCCTCACAACAGATAATATCAAGGCTAAGTGGAGATAGAGAAGAAGAGCTTGACACGAAAGATTTATACTTGGTTCGGTCTAACTCTTTGACCTACGTCCAGTCCCGATCCTGCCACACTGGGATTTTCCACTATCACTCAATCACAATTACACACTCGTACTCGGGATGATCCTCTCCCTAGGACTCACTCCCCTTACAAGTCAGTAATTGTAAACAATCGATACACACTCGTACTCAAGAGTTATCCTCTCCCTAGGACTAACTCCCCCTTACAAGTTGTACTCGATTACAATCGATACCCACTCAAACAAAGGATGCTCCTCAACCTAGGACACACTCCCCTTTACAAGTTGTACTTTCGATTTTCCCAATCTCCAAGTCACCCGACTTGAGATTGTTACAATGAATGATATACAAGGAAACAAACTCTCTCTAAGAGTAGATAATGATAATCACTCGAAGTTCAATGTATCTCAAGATACTACACGATAAAACGAAGAAATAAATATGAGACTAGAATGATTTTCGTCTTCGCAGGTGTGTATATTGGAAAGGCTTGAATGCAACTCTATTTATACTCGAGAGATCATTAAATGACCGTTGCTTTCCAATAGATCCGTTGGAGAAGTTCTCCTAGTGTTAGGAGGTGGCTTAGGCACTTTCTCTCTCCAAATTCTCTTAAACCAAATTTGGCCAAGTAATGTCTGTGTTGACCTTCGCAAATTAATCCGTTGGAGATGCAGTTGCTTGTTGTAGAAAACATTCTTAAATGCTTTGCGAGACGTGTTCGGAGTGGATTAGCCAAAGTTGTGCAACTTTCTCGGGTTTTGCTTTTTAAAGTGCTTGACGTCACTTTTGCTTTTGCTTTAAACCTTCAATAAACACTCTCTAATTTATCTGAAACTCACCAATAAAGTGGTTAAACATATCTAGGAACATTAGAGATTAATCATAGGAAGTATTAAGATCAAACAAGAAGGTTTCACAGATTCGTAGAATTTGAATTTTTGAATCAGCGATGCAAACCTGAGGTTTGTATATTTAGGCTCGAGTTTGCTGAACATTAAAAATGAAGTTTGCTGAACATTAAAAATGAAGTTTCGTCATTCGGACCAAACCCGAGGTTTGCGTAGAGAACCTGAGGTTTGTAAAATTTGTTCAGGACCAAACCTGAGGTTTGCATTTTAGGCTCGAGTTTGACACTATTCATGTCAAACCATCGGGAATTCAGTTTGAAACATATTTTGAATAAAAACATGAACTCGAGTTCGTAAGTGATGAACTCGAGTTTGTCACTATTCATGTTAAAAATCAGTTTAAGCTTTCAAAACACAAACCGGAGGTTCATGGTGCAAACTGGAGGTTTAAAGTGCAAACCCGAGGTTTCCACAAATCGAGGTTTAGAGTGCAAACCTGAGGTTTCCAGTACAAACCTGAGGTTTAGTCTCAAGTTCTCATTTGAAAAATTCTTCCCGCCACGCGAACTCGAGTTTGCAACTTGTAGACTCGAGTTTGGATCTGTCTTGAATGACCCGATGCTCTCGTAACCCGCAAACTCGAGTTTGCTACTTATAGGCTCGAGTTTGGATGTTTTCCAGGACCTGGTTGCTCTCTGTCTGAGGTAAACTCGAGTTCGTTCACTTATAGGCTCGAGTTTGCCTTTTTCCAAATGTTCATTTCTCCTCTGGAACTCTCGAGCTCGAGTTCGTAACTGTGAACTCGAGTTTGCCACCTGCACTTGTGACTTGGTTGCTTCTGACTTGGTCTGGCTCGAGTTTGCAACTCCGTCAACTTCCAAAGGCCATATCTCCCTCGTCTAAACTCCGTTTTAGTCCATTCATCTCTTGTTGGAAAGCTCTGTGTGTCTACTTTCCAATGGCACCAATTTTAGCTCAATTGGAGTTGTAGTTTGTGAGATACAACCAAAACATTGAAGCTTGGTTCTGACTGTGACGGTGATGTTTGTGGCAACTTGTAAAATTCATAGCTCTTTCATCTGAACACCTTTTGACTTCATTTATATATCAAAATGACGCTTTGGATGTCTAGTTTCAGATTCCACTGGTTTCGTCTCAATCCGAGTTTTGGTTTGTGAGATATCATCGAAATACCAGAGGTCGCCCGTGCTGAACTTGAGACAGTGTGGAGCTGAAAAGCTGATGACCGCTGTGAACTCGAGTTTGTACTTACAGGCTCGAGTTCGTGTTGTCCAGAGACACCAGAAATGCTGAAGACACTTATTGGCTCGAGTTTGTGATTCCTGTGTCAGGTTTGAAGTTCTGAACTCGAGTTTGGAGTCCTGAACTCGAGTTTGCTCTTCCAGAAGCTGATTTTTGCTGATCTTAACTCTGAATTCAGCTATTCCAATTTCCATTTGATCATGGAGACTTCCAGAATCAATCTTAGAACTTGAATAATGATATCTTCATTCCATTCAGCAAGTTCTTCATTATTCCATCTCCCAACTTGATCTTTCTTCATCATTTAGCTTGGACTCACCATTCTATGCAAGTTCTACCTTCTTCAATAACTCTTCTTCTTCTTGAACTTGACATTTTGTCCAATTTCCTCTTTCGTAATCTCTTATCTCCTTCTTGATCTATAATCAAACTTGGACTAATCTACATTAAATATAGTAGTTAGTCAATGTAGGAGATAACTATATTACTCAATCTTTTTGCTATGAACAATGACATTTGTATAAGACATCATCAAAACTAATCATAACTAACATTCTCCCCCTTTTTGATGATGGCAAATACTATAAGAAAAATATGTATGAATATGAAAATACATTAGATGCAACAATGCAACATATTTTTCTTGTCATTCTCTCCCCCTTATTTGTCATTAGCAAAAAGTTGAAGTAAAGAAGAAATGCTAAAAGAGACAAATATGAAACCAGATTAGAAAGAATCAAGAAACTGATTTTCTCTCCCCAATTGAATGTGTTTTCATTCTAAATATCATATAATTTGGAATGTTTTTATGAAAACAAATTTGCAAGAATTTAGAGAGGTTTTCAAAACATCTTTCACAATTAAAGCATATAGAAACCAAACATGTGCAAAATGTCACTGAATATAAAGAGATAAAGATTAGAAATGCTCATGTTGGTTCAACAAATTGATGAAGTCCATTTGCTTGCTGTATGCACTTCGGTTGAATCCACGTGGCCTGAGATAAAGTAGTGGTAGGCTTTCCCCCTTTTTTTTTATGGAGCATAGCTTAGCTGACTCCAAGAGGTTATTTGCCTTCTTTGTAGAGCATATCTCAGCTTCAGTGTGATCAAAGCATCTTTCCTCAGTGTAATGGTTTCTCCTTATAGTGCATTAAGGAAAGTTGAACACATGACAAAATCTCTTGCTATAAATTGAAAACCTTCTTTGCAAAAGAGATTTGTTAGTGCAGCCAGATATCAAAGTATTCCTTTCTAAATAATATTTTCAAATAAACATAATGAAAGGAAAATGTGATATTAACTCATCATCAAAACTAACAAAATACGGTGAATGCGAGATGAGTATGTTTGAAAAGATTTTCTTCAAATAAAGGAGATGAGCTTTTAAGGTATTAAACACATGTGAATGTGAAGCTCCCCTTAATAAAAGCATAGCTAAAATGTGAAGCTCCTTTCATGATACCAAATAATAATGAGACACCAAATATTATGAGGTTTGGAAATATCTTTACTCACAACATGGTACCTCGAGATTAAGAACTCACTTATGCTTTTTATGATGATAAAGATGTTTAAAGCATAAAGATTATTTTAAATAAATGATTATGCTTAGGCTAAGATTATGAAATAAAGTGGAATGAATACAATCAAGTAAGCCTATCATGATTAAGATATATGCATAATACAATACCTCACTCAAGTAATATCGTAATTACTTGAGTCATAATCATTTGTAGTCCATAGATGCATTACTTGGAAAGCTATTATCAATTGTTCCGAATGCATCTTAGAAGCTGAAATCCCAAATGAGCTTTGTATAGGATCTCAAATTAGTTTCGCTCATAGCTTCTCATTAAGCTAGTATGCTCCTTTTGACAGCAAACTTCAGAGAATTTCAGAAAATTTAAACATGATAAACATCCTGCATAAAACCACATCTAGATTCTCCAATGCTTAAGTTAGTGATTAGTTAACCATCAAAACACACAACTAACATTAAGTGGAGGCAATTCACAATTCATTGGAATTGACCATTCCCAAATTTTCTTCTTATAAAACTGAATTGCTTCTAGATGAGTATGTCATGTCCAATCAAGGAGTGTATCACAAATAATCTTATCTAATTGATTCATAGCACCGAACATACGAGATAAGCAAATAAGTGATACAAAGAAAATCACTTTTCAATGACAATTTGAAAATACATTCATGTAGGAAGGTATGTCATTGATATGAGCTTTTCATAAACTATGCAAATAGTTTTCAATATCTCAAATTTTCTTTCAAATCATGATAATGCTTTATAAAGTTGAGATGTTGAAATGAAAACTCATCTTTGAAGTTATGTTCAGAAAATCAATGCATATTAAATTCCAATTTGAAATATCATTTGAATGCAATCAAAACATGCATATTTTCAAACATTGGAATGCATTTTCCAAACACGAGAATGAATTGTAATTCAAAAATAAGTTTTTAAATTGTGCATTTCAGAAATCTTAAACTCAGAAAATTATGCACAAATTCACTTGTGATCCATTAGCAATCTGAAAAACATTTTGAAAGACATAAATGATTGATTGCTATGGAATGCATCATTGGACAAGTATTCAATACCCAAATATGAATTTCACATAAGCACAATATAGGGTAAGGTTAGATATCACCGTAATTTCCCTTGTCCTTGTAGAAACTTGCTGAGATGAATTGATGCAGATCATTCATCATCAAGCATTGCTTCTTCAGCTTCCTCAAGAGTCAAAAATGCTCTTTTGGAAAGCTTTCCTTGATCCTACAATGCTGTATATGAGCTTTTTCTCTCTTGGTATCCAATCTCGTTTGGATCCAATCGTTGTTAGCTTGTAGGAACAATATTCACATGCTCCAAGAATACATTCAGATTATGATAATTGAGCATAATGAAATAAACATGATTTTATGCATAAAAGATGTATTTTTCAAATCATTTTGCATGCATAAAGAGTTAAGCTATTGAACATTGTAAACAATATATAAATAAATCTGTCAAATAGATTTTCAGTTTCAAAAATCGTTTTCAATGTTCATTCCCAATATCCAATGCGTAAAACCTTAAAGATTGTTACTAATAGCGGCACAGAGGTTTTACCATTGTGTACCTTTTACCTTAGGTACTTGGAGGATTGGCTTTGCATACCCATTGTCTCTTAGGTGTCTGCAAAGTCTTCACAAAGATACAGGCTTCAAGTATCTCCCATTTGATACTTGAGAGACTCTCCTCTTCTTGTTTTCCTCAAGATAATTGAGTGGTACTCTCGGTAGTTTGTTCTTGAGGTGGAAAATACTCCTCTAGCTTGTGTCCATTGCTTCTTATGATTTGACTTTGTTGTTTCTGCAATGGTTGCTCTGGAAGTTCTTCCTTTTGGTGCATAAGGGATTCTCTGATTCTTAATCCCCTTATGTCCATTTCTCTTAGAATCAGCTTGCACAAACAAAGCTACAGATGGACATTTTGGTACCCTTTTATGTTTGGGTCCTTCTGGGTTAGTTTGAACCTTAGGGAAAACATAAGTTCCCTTTGGTACCCATTGATAATTGCTAGCGGGTTTATCTCTCCTATCTTTCCTATGAAAGCATGATGAAGTATTGTGACCTTTACGGTTACAATAGTTACAATGTGCAAAGGGATTTGAAGTATGAACAGATTTCTGAAAATAATTCAAATAAGATTTTTGTCCATGTTTCTTCTTCCCTTTCTTCTTATCAAAATCAGGTTTATAACCAATCCCGATTTGTCATTTGTAAACCTTTCTTTGTTTAAAAATCACTTTGAGCATTTCACTACCTCTAGTGAATTTTTCAAGAGTTTTTGTAAGATATAAATTTCTTTTCTCTAAAACACAAAAATTGTCACAAATCTTTTAAAAATCTTTTCGCAATTGTTTTCGGAATGTTTTCGAAATATTTTCGAAATGTTTTCGAAAAAAGAAGAAACATTCTGAACTTGTTCTTCCAACAATTTAATTTTCTTCTTGGATGCAATGAACTCTTTTGCTAGTTTTCTAAATTCAGAATATAGTTCATTGTATTCAGAAAATAATTCATCATAGGAAGGTTCGAATCACTTACCTCATTGTCATTTTCAGATTGTTCTTCAAAGAACTAGGCAAACATTTGCTACTCCTTCCTCATCACTTTCTTCATCTGAAGAATCATCTCCCCATAAGGCAGATATATAAGCTTTCTTCTTGAGGTGGTTGAATCTTGCCTTTCTCTCCTTTTCTTCAGCTTTCAGCTGAGGACATTCAGGCTTGATATGACCCGGCTTTCCACACTCGTAGCAAATGATTTGATCTTGTTCGTTGCTTGAAGTTGCTCTCTCGAAATCTGTCTCTAAAGGCTTGATCTCTCTTATAGAATTTTTTGAATTTTCGCACAAGCATAGCCATCTCTTCATCATCTTCATCTTCCTCATTGGGTTTCTCTTTCACAAAGATTCAAAACAATACCTTTGTTTCTATTGTCATGAATTTCATTCGGCCCTTCTTGAATTTGAGCTTGCCTTCATATTCGATAAGCTTCCAAATAGAGCAGCTACGATTGCATTGATTCTCCATGGGCTTCTTCGATTGTTTGTGACTTTGGCTTCCCAATCTTTAGTGAGGATATTCAGAATTTTCCTCACTTGGACAGTTGATCATAGACTTTGCCCAAGGCCGCAAGTTGGTTGACCAAATGAGTGAACCCGAGCTGGAATTCGCCAATGGATTCTCCGGACTTCATACGAAATAAATCATATTCAGTCATGAGAGTGTTTACTCGATTTTCCTTGACTCCAGCTGTTCCTTCATAGGCTATTTCAAGAGCATCCCACATAGCTTTAGCAGATGGCAAAGTGCAAATTCGAAAATACTCTTGTTGGCTAAGAGCACTTTGCAGCATGTGGATGGCTTTCATGTTGAGAGTGACTTGCCATCTCATTCATTCTCATTAAACTCTTCTTCAAGCTTAGGAGTTCTAACTCCATCTTCAACTGAGGATGGAACATAATTTCCTCTTTCGAATACTCTCCACAAACCATATTCGATGCCATTATATAGACTCGAACTTTGCCTTCCAAAAGAGGAGTAATAATTTCCATTGAAACCTGGTGGTCTGTTGATTGCAGCTCCTTCGGTAGAATTCCTTCCATTGGATCTTTGATCTAGGATGTTAATCCTTCAAATAGATAACCAATGCTCTGATACCAAATGAAAGTGAAGGAAATCACCAAGAGGGGGGGTGAATTGGGGATTTTAAAATTCTTTTATGATCACCCTCACAACAGATAATATCAAGGCTAAGTGGAGATAGAGAAGAAGAGCTTGACACAGAAGATTTATACTTGGTTCGGTCTAACTCTTTGACCTACGTCCAAATTCCCGATCACACCGGGATTTTCCACTATCACTCAATCACAATTACACACTCGTACTCGGGATGATCCTCTCCCTAGGACTCACTCCCCTTACAAGCCGTAATTGTAAACAATCGATACACACTCGTACTCAAGAGTTATCCTCTCCCTAGGACTAACTCCCCTTACAAGTTGTACTGATTACAATCGATACCCACTCGTAAACAAAGGATGCTCCTCAACCTAGGACACACTCCCTTTACAAGTTGTACTCGATTTTCCCAATCTCCAAGTCCCCCGACTTGAGATTGTTACAATGAATGATATACAAGGAAACAAACTCTCTCTAAGAGTAGATAATGATAATCACGAAGTTCAATGTATCATAAGATACTACACGATAAAACGAAGAAATAAATATGAGACTAGAATGATTTTCGTCTTCAAAGCGGGTGTGTCTTGGAAAGGCTTGAATGCAACTCTATTTATACTCGAGAGATCATTAAATGACCGTTGCTTTCCAAATAGATCCGTTGGAGATGTTCTCCTAGTGTTAGGAGGTGGCTTAGGCACTTTCTCTCTCCAATATTCTCTTAAACCAAAGTGGCCAAGTAATCTGTGTTGACCTTCTGCAAATTAATCCGTTGGAGATGCGGTTGCTTGTTGTAGAAAACATTCTTAAATGCTTTGCGAGACGTGTTCGTGTGGATTAGCCAAAGTTGTGCAACTTTCGGGTTTTGCTTTTTAAAGTGCTTGACGTCACTTTTGCTTTTGCTTTAAACCTTCAATAAACACTCTCTAATTTATCGAAACTCACCAATAAAGTGGTTAAACATATCTAGGAACATTAGAGATTAATCATAGGAAGTATTAAGATCAAACAAGAAGGTTTCACAGATTCGTAGAATTTGAATTTTTGAATCGGCGATGCAAACCCGAGGTTTGTATATTTAGGCTCGAGTTTGCTGAACATTAAAAATGAAGTTTCGCTTCATGCGGACCAAACCCGAGGTTTGCGTAGAGAACCCGAGGTTTGTAAAATTTGTTCGGACCAAACCCGAGGTTTGCATATTTAGGCTCGAGTTTGACACTATTCATGTCAAACCATCGGGAATTCAGTTTGAAACATATTTTGAATAAAAACATGAACTCGAGTTCGTAAGTGATGAACTCGAGTTTGTCACTATTCATGTTAAAAATCAGTTTAAGCTTTCAAAACACAAACCGGAGGTTCATGGTGCAACCGGAGGTTTAAAGTGCAAACCCGAGGTTTCCGTACAAAATCGAGGTTTAGAGTGCAAACCCGAGGTTTCCAGTACAAACCTGAGGTTTAGTCTCAAGTTCTCATTTGAAAAATTCTTCCCGCCACGCGAACTCGAGTTTGCAACTTGTAGACTCGAGTTTGGATCTGTCTTGAATGACCCGATGCTCTCGTAACCCGCAAACTCGAGTTTGCTACTTATAGGCTCGAGTTTGGATGTTTTCCAGGACCTGGTTGCTCTCTGTCTGAGGTAAACTCGAGTTCGTTCACTTATAGGCTCGAGTTTGCCTTTTTCCAAATGTTCATTTCTCCTCTGGAACTCTCGAGCTCGAGTTCGTAACTGTGAACTCGAGTTTGCCACCTGCACTTGTGACTTGGTTGCTTCTGACTTGGTCTGGCTCGAGTTTGCAACTCCGTCAACTTCCAAAGGCCATATCTCCCTCGTCTAAACTCCGTTTTAGTCCATTCATCTCTTGTTGGAAAGCTCTGTGTGTCTAATTTCCAATGGCACCAATTTTAGCTCAATTGGAGTTGTAGTTTGTGAGATACAACCAAAACATTGAAGCTTGGTTCTGACTGTGACGGTGATGTTTGTGGCAACTTGTAAAATTCATAGCTCTTTCATCTGAACACCTTTTGACTTCATTTATATATCAAAATGACGCTTTGGATGTCTAGTTTCAGATTCCACTGGTTTCGTCTCAATCCGAGTTTTGGTTTGTGAGATATCATCGAAATACCAGAGGTCGCCCGTGCTGAACTTGAGACAGTGTGGAGCTGAAAAGCTGATGACCGCTGTGAACTCGAGTTTGTACTTACAGGCTCGAGTTCGTGTTGTCCAGAGACACCAGAAATGCTGAAGACACTTATTGGCTCGAGTTTGTGATTCCTGTGTCAGGTTTGAAGTTCTGAACTCGAGTTTGGAGTCCTGAACTCGAGTTTGCTCTTCCAGAAGCTGATTTTTGCTGATCTTAACTCTGAATTCAGCTATTCCAATTTCCATTTGATCATGGAGACTTCCAGAATCAATCTTAGAACTTGAATAATGATATCTTCATTCCATTCAGCAAGTTCTTCATTATTCCATCTCCCAACTTGATCTTTCTTCATCATTTAGCTTGGACTCACCATTCTATGCAAGTTCTACCTTCTTCAATAACTCTTCTTCTTCTTGAACTTGACATTTTGTCCAATTTCCTCTTTGTAATCTCTTATCTCCTTCTTGATCTATAATCAAACTTGGACTAATCTACATTAAATATAGTAGTTAGTCAATGTAGGAGATAACTATATTACTCAATCTTTTTGCTATGAACAATGACATTTGTATAAGACATCATCAAAACTAATCATAACTAACATAAATAGAAATAAGAAAAACTAACATGTTGATTGATAAGATATATTTTATAAAATTGGCTCAACATAACAAGCAGTATGTGAAACTAAATTTTACATCTTTTAGTCTTCCCACATAAATTGGGACCAACTCCTCCTACTAAGATTATTAATTTCACTTGACACTAAAATAAACTCAGCAATTATTATGCTTTAGTGGATGACACAAATCAATGGAGAGGGAGTGAGTTAGCGCTGCCATTTCGAGTGATCGAAGAGAAAAGAGGTAGGAGTGAATGATTAATGCAAAAGTAAGGGTTGAGTGTAATGACATTGAGATTTGAAACTTTGAATTAAGGTTAAATTGATAAATAATTTATAAAAGTATTTAGATGATATTATATATACTAATATAATAGTATAAATTACAAAAAGTTAAATAGGTCAAGCCTATAAACCTGTAAGCTAAGCCTTATGAAAATAAATACGACCTATTTATTTAACTTGACCTGGAAATAAACTTGAATTTGAGTCTAACCTATTTACTAAATAGGCTAAGTTAAATTTTGTGTAGGTTAGATGGTATTTCCTGTTAGGTCGTCATGGCAGCGGATGAAATTCAAATAAAGAAAGCGGCTCTGGTTAAGCATGAACTTCTATATTTAGTGGAAGAATAAAAAATTGATGGCAGCCATCACAGCTAAATAGATAAGCGTTGTCAGTTTACCATATATAACAAATGAAACATACCTCCCTCGCATTTTCAGGTACCGGATCCCTCCACTCCACACAACGTACAATCTCCCCCGTCCTCTCAGTCTCTTCCTTCTTCGAGATCGGAGATGGATGAGATTCGGCCCCACTCCGGCGGACACACCGCGTATTATCCCTCTCACCACGACGCATCTTCATGGATGGAGGTAAGTAACCGAAGCTCATCCCGTGAGAAGAATTGGTGGAAGAATGACCCTGAAACCAATAGAATGCGAAGATTAGCCAAGTACAAGCGCTACACAACTGAAGGTAAGCTCAAGACTTCTTTCAAAAAGGCTGTTCGCTGGCTTAAAATCAGATGCGTCGCTGTTATAACCGCCGTGTAAACACCAACACGATCCATCTTCATTTTCTTCTTCCTTTATGATCAGCCTCGTGCAAGAGTTTCTTTCTTACATTTAGGATTATTAGCGTGGTCTTCGTCTAAATCAATCATTGACGATTTTAAATCTCGGAACCTCCATCACATTGATCAACTACATGTGTTTGAATGATCCTTGTCTGGGCCGCAAAAGGCCGTTGAATGTGGAACTGTACCTGGATGTTGTATCAGATGAAGGTTTTTCTTTGGCCAATGTATTAGAGGAAGTTATATATAGTGGCATACTCATTTCTCAGACATTCATGTTTTTTTGTTTTGATATAAGAGGATGGCTAAAAGCGTATAATACATATAAAAGGGATTACATATAAGGGGAAATAAATCTCAAATTCTCTTGTTCTACCTAAGTCCTCAAATAAAAACGACAGACATCTAAAACTAATTAGTATCTAAAAGCAAATTATTACCTGCTTAACATATGACTCCAAGATTATCTTCTTCAACCCCAGATTCTAAGCCAATTGCAAACCTTGTAAAACGCCCATTTTTTAGCAATGCCAGCGTGACAGACCCTATCTTTCTTGTGAATCCTACAATCCATTTACTAGTACGATCTCTAAGGACTCCCCCACAGCCCATCATGGAAGAATGTATTGCCCTATCCACATTTACTTTTATCCAACCATCCGGAGGTTTTACCCAGCCTCTGTTGTGCAAACTAACCAAATTGTTTACAATACATCCATAATTAGGGTCTACTGAAAATATCGTCCAAATCAAAGATATGACAATTGCAAGGTCAATTGGTTTTGACAAAATTATTTTCAAAGATCTAACGATTCCTCTATTTCCAAAGCTTCCATATAGATGCACCAAAAATTAAATTCCAATGCCCTTCCCACTTTTTACCCAACTTCCGTTTTAAATTCACACTTATCCATGCCTAAAGGCTAAAGATCAGCAGAAAAAAATAAAAAAGGAAGATGCAAACCTGGGATGAAGCAGATTGGTCCACATGCTCTTGGCATAGGGACAATCCTCTAAAATGTCCTCCAGACCAGAATTACAGCAACCACAGATAGGCGAAACTTGAGACCATGAGCTTCTCTACAAATTTGTTGGAAGCTTGTTCAAAATTACCTTCCACATAAACACTCTAACTCTTTCAGCACCTCTCCATATCTAAATATCCTTATATAGATTATCCTGCAAATGAATAGGATTCTGTTCGTTAAGAAAGTATGCACTTTTAATAGGAAAAACATCCACCCCTGGTCTCACCCCATATCATAAAAAGGGATGATGCGCTGCTCAGACATTCATGTTAAGTGCTAGTTGAGTAGACCAAGAATAAAAGCACCAAGCAGCCATTGTGTTATTCTACATTATAATATCGGTTAAATAAGAAATCTCATTGATTCTCTAATAATGATGGTGACAAACTGAGATTTGTTTTGCCGGGGGAGAGAAACTGAATCTTATTCGGTTGGTATTTTTACAAAACACAATTACAACATTAAGAATGATCCTACTACACACGTGCTTCCTACGATATCAAGCATCAGTGTAATTTGAAACAGGTTAAGTTTTCATTCATTTTTCATCACAAAAAGGTAGAAAATGGGATTATATAAGATGCTGTTACTTCGTTCTCATCAATATAAAACAACGCACAGGGAATTACAGTATTAGTAAGTCGTGAATAGTATGCCTCATTTTCAAATTCTCATGATATATATATATATATATATATATATTATTTTAATTAATCTCCACAGATTTCACCAGGCTTCATGCATTTTTTTTTATTCTTTTCATATTGTTACATATTTTAATAAGAACTACATGTTAATAAATGAGCATATTTTTTAAAATAAAGTCATATGATTTCATTTCCTATGCATCAAACAAAAAAACAATCTAGCTGTTGTTTGTGATTTGCATTTCACATTCGAGAGGATGAAAGGAAAACACTTCCACCATCAAAAGAGTTCGATTGGCACAATTTAGCTGAGTAAACAGAATAACTGAGCATCCGTTCAGAAGTCCTTTTCTTTAAGTCCAGTACTGTTACATATTTACCTAGTAAATAGTAAAATTTTTTTTTTTTTTGCTAAAAATTTTAGGAAAGGGGTTATTCTCAAAAGTTCATTCAAATATAGTAAATAGTAAAAGTTATTCTCAAAAGTTCATTGAAATATGCATTAAGCTATATGGGGAGAGGGAAAAAGAGTCTCACACCCAGGGAAAATTAAGAGTTAAAGCCAAAAATAAGAGACCCAATCTAACGATGGGATACTAAGCACATTTGGTTAACGTACCTCTTCCTCCGTTCCTTAATATTATTTATTTTCTGTTATAATTATAAAACTTAGTTAACTTTTTTTTTTAGAGATTAATGAAGTTAAATAAATTACTTAATCATTTTATATGTTGTGTATTTTTAGATTATATATTAATTTATTAGTCAAACTAATTAGTTTTGAGAAAAAATAAAAATAAAAATATTCTAAAGTAATTTAATTAGTTTCCTTAATCTCTCCAAAAAAATCAATTAGGTCTTATAATTAGAACCAGAGGGAGTATAAGACTTAGTTATTTTGTTTAGAAAGGTCAATGAAGCTAAATAAGTTAAATATCATAATATACATTTGATTATATATCAATTTATAAGTCAGACAAATTAATTTGATATAAAAATATATAAATACTTTAAATAATTTGTTTAACTTTTTTATCTCTTCACAAAAATCAATTGAGTCTTATATTAAAAACAAGAAGCAATAATATCAACTTATCAAGGATTCAAGGTTCATATTTAGCTGCTTAATGATATTTTGGGGAGTGTTCATTAAAATATACTCACACACACACGCACAGGCACGCAATAATATCAACTTATCAAGGATTCAAGGTTCATATCTAGCTGCTTAATGATGTTTTGGGGACTGTTCATTAAAACACACATACATAGGGATAAGATATTGTCACTACTAATATTGGTCACTACCACTTTTCCACCGTTAGATCAAAACCTCAATAGGAGAGAGAAATAATAAAGGCATATGAGATTCTGATCTAACGGTGGAAAAGTGGTGGTGATATTGGTACTGACAATATCTTATCTCTCACACACACACACATATATATATATATACATATATATATATATATATATATATATATTAGTAAAACAAATGATGGACTGGCCTTAGCTCTGGGGATTCGATCCCCGGGTTTGTAACTTGTTGGGTCTGTTTGGGCCTAGCCCTCTTATTCTCACCCGCCAAAAAAAGAGCTCATATCCAGCGTCTCAGACTTCAAAGCAGCAAAGCGCGGGAGAACTGACTGTGGAATCGGAATGGGAAGCAAGAAGAAACACGATCTGGAGCTTGAGAAAGTTCGTTTAGTGAGCTTGGCTCTTGATTTCGGCTTCGATGAAGACTCCGCCAGAAAATGCTTGGATCGGCTTGTCGCCTTATACGGTACTCATTTTTCCACCCAACCATTTCAACGCCCTCCGATTTCTTTACTTGTATTGTAATTCAATTTCTGACTTCATCTTTTCCCCTTTTAAATCAGCGGCATACGTAGTTTGAATCTTATGCATACATTCGTCTTAATCTACTGTTCGTGTATTTGAAAAAGGAAAGGGGGCGGGGTTAATGAAGTGGAAAAGTCGGGGGACAACTACAAAAAAAAGGACGATATTTATGATAAAAAGCCAAATGTTCCTATTGGTACCTGAAGATATATCAATGCTATAAACATTTCGCCCTTCTACGAGAAATGATTTTCCTGTCCCTTGCAGTTATCATAACCAGCTATCGTTCTTCTATGTCCATTAACAACATTGTCATGTTTATATGCATGTTGCGTTCAATTTTTCAGGTGAGGATGGCCGGGATTTTATCACTGTGGAGCACTGCGGTGATGATTTTCTAGCAGCTTTAGCTGATTCAATGCAAGATACCGAGGAATGGGATGATTTACAGGCAATAGAATCAGAAGCTTGTGGAACTTTGACTAACCTACTTGATAAAAATGCTGTCGGGTGTAAGTATGAAGATAATGGCATTTTAGGAGGTTGCATCAATATTATCGAGGATTCTCCGGAACCTCAGAAAAACCAGAAAGTGGTGGAGTTGGTTTCAAGTGACGAGGATATGGACTTTAGTATTTCAAGGGAAAAATGTCCACCTCCTTTGAATGATAATATATTTGCACGCCAACAGTCTCCGATATCAAGGGTAAGAAGTAATTTGATGGTGAAGTAATTGATGTATGGTCCTAAATTCTCTGAATCGCCCCATGCTAATTTGATGTTACTACATTGTGTATTCAATTAAAAGCCGAGTGTGTCAGATCAAGTTTTTCGTCAATCAATGTTGGCCTGGCCTTGTTATATTCAAACAAGAATTTTCCCTGTTTGTTTTCACAGTGAGAACTATTGGAAGGTGACCTTAACAAAACAGAAATAATAAGCCATTAAATCATGATTATTGGCATATAATGCAATAGAGAGTCAAAAACAAAGTAGCTTGTTGTGACGGTGTGAATGCTGCATGTGAGAGATTTAAAACTAAATAGGGTGAAACGCTGTGAAATTATTGAAGTGGATAGGAAAGCTCCATGGATGAGCAAATCCTAAGTGGGATATGTGGAAAAAAGGCATATAGTCATGTTTCCAAACCTACATCAGAATGTGCGATATAATTGATGTGTAGTTTCATGAAGATGCTAATATCTGTGCACATGCAAATGACACATATGCATACATAGTTGGAAAGTTATCATGGATTTGCAAGCATGTACGCACATATTCTAACATGTTATGCTTTTATAAAACTATGCATGATGATTGAAGGGAATTTAATATTAAAAAAATTTCAATACTAGAAACAAATTGGACTGAAAATGTAGCTCATCCAATATGCCAGTGATCAAAATTCAAAATTCTTCTGATAAACTGGAAGTCATGAATTGTTTCCAAAGCATCTAGATAGGACTTTTACCTGCCCTTCCTTGTTGGATCACCAACTAAATAACTTGTTATCATCTACTAAAATGGTTATATTATGTCGAAGGACTGCAGAAGTAGCATCACTCAGGGCTCAATTTCTTCAACTGCCAGCAAAATAAGGTTGTCAGGACCTAAGGATGAAAACCGTACTCTCACTTATGAAGAATTACAGGATTTGGATAACATTGAAATGGCAAATGTTGTTATATTTGGTAATAGGACATTTCGACCATTGCAGCATCAAGCTTGTAAAGTTGCTTTGGCAAAGCAAGATTGTTTTATTCTTATGCCAACGGGGGGTGGTAAATCTCTTTGCTATCAGGTCCTCTCTTTATCCTAACCATTTGACATAAATCTTCTTCATATTCTTTGCTGTATGCATCTATGCTCATCAATTGTTGAGATCTAGCTATAGCAATTAGATATTTTATAACTCCTTTTTCAAAATGGGTAAAAAGAATACATTTTCTTCCTTGAAGTTTATGTGAGTTTTCAAGGTGAGCGCATATTCTTACAAACTTTTCGCTATACCTGCCTCTAGTTTGCAACAAGTTGAAATCATTAATTTTGTTAATATTTCTATTTAATTTAGGTGGAAACAGTATCTGATTAAATTTTCCAAAAGCAAAGAAAAAAATCTAGCGTTTTCAGTTTATAAATTGTTGCCGCCATTTCAAGCATTGTTCATTTTTCTCCCACCATTGGAAAAGATTCAGAAGTGGCCATTACTGAATTCCTAACCAAGTAGGTGGAGCTGATTTTTTCACTTTACAGGCAATGATCTCTCACAACATATACTTACAATATTCATATCTTCCCATAGAATAATATTCCTTTTTGATCTGCAGAAATATCTTGGAGAGATGGAACCTCAGAATAATATTCTCTTGTATTCAGAATGTGACGGTTTATTTTGAAGTTTCTTTATGTACCCAGACTTTGTTGGATGAAGGAATCTTACATTATATTTAACATGCTTTATTTTGTACTTACAGCTTCCAGCGACTCTTCAATCAGGTGTTACAGTAGTTGTATCTCCTTTACTCTCACTCATTCAGGACCAGATAGTCACGTTGAACCTCAAGTTTGGAATACCAGCTACATTTTTGAATTCTCAGCAAACTACTTCACAAGCGGCAGCTGTCCTTCAAGAGCTAAGGCAAGATTTAGTTCCATGTTTATACTAACCAAGTAACCATGATCTGTTGTACTCCTCCGGTCCTTAATATAAGACATATTTGGAGAGTTAATCTTGGTCTTAAATATAAGATATAGTTTTCATATTTGTCAATCTTTTCATAATTTACCCTTATTGATTCTTCCTTAACAATAATTAAGGAGGAGAGGGAATGGGGGAATTAAGGAAGGTGATTAAGGTGTTTTAGAAAATACATGTCATATTAACTAACTTAACTAATTTCCTTAATCTAATCAAATTAGGTAAATATGTTTATATTAAAGGAGAGGAGGAGTATAATTTATTGAGGGGTAATTTAGGAATTGGGATCAGGTGAAAAAATGCTTGTGCTTGGCGTGTGTAAGTCGTGCTTCCCATAACTTTGAACTTTGCTTTTCATTCCATGGCATAAGTCGTTCACTCATCTCATTGGCTCAGAGTTTGATGATGTGGCATTTCATTCCACGTATCTTATTTATTTATACAACATCAAATTAAATAAAATACTGTATCAGTTGACTCATCTTAAATTTTATATTTTTGTAAATATATAAATCCGTTTCACTATATTTGAATAATTGCATTATGTAATTTGAATGACTGCTCAGATTGCTGATTATCTCTTGTTTAATATTTTCTTACATTAATCTTCTTGTATCTAGAAAAGACAAACCATCATGCAAGCTCTTGTATGTGACGCCTGAGAGAATTGCTGGCAATCAATCATTTCTTGAGGTTCTAAAATGCATGCACAACAAGGTGCGCTTCTCTGATTCTGAATGCTTATTTACCTTTCTTACGAGCTTTGGAGCATGGAATTTTAATATATAAATGTGGTTGGTGCTCCAACAGGGACAGCTAGCAGGTTTCGTTGTTGATGAGGCGCACTGCGTTAGGTATATCCTGTGCTCTCTGGACAATATGTAACTTCAAATATTTGAAACTTTTTGGAAAACTGACTTCAGTATTGTTCAAGCAATACAATTCTTTTTGTATCATGTAACTACTTGTATTAAACATCATGTATTTACTACTTTCAAATTCATAATTATGCTTCCCAGCCAATGGGGACATGATTTCCGGCCTGATTATCGGGGACTAGGATGCCTTAAGCTGAAATTTCCTGATGTGCCTGTCATGGCATTGACTGCCACTGCAACCCACTCTGTCCGCGAGGTAATGGAATATCTTATAGCTATGACGAAATTTTCTTTCCTTTTGCTTCCAAGTTATTTCATGCCTTCACAATTTAAATTTGCATCAGGACATCTTAAGTGCTTTAAGAATCCCCCGTGCAATTGTCCTTGAGAGAAGCTTTGATAGGCCAAACTTGAAGTATGAAGTCATTGTTAAGACAAAAGAGCCGCTAAAGCAGCTTGGGAAGCTAGTAATGGACCGCTTCAAGAATCAATGTGGAATTGTTTACTGCCTTTCAAAAAGTGAATGTGTTGAGGTCTCAAAATATTTGAACCAGAAATGTAACATTAAGACAGTGTATTACCATGCTGGCTTGGCTGCCCGCCAGAGAGTTGCTGTTCAAAAGAAATGGCACGACGGAGAGGTCCACATTGTTTGTGCAACTATTGCTTTTGGAATGGGGATAGACAAGCCCGATGTTGTAAGTCGAGTTAACTCCTTAATATTCAATTTTAGTTTTATTTGAATTATTACGATAATGCTGCTATCTTCTCAATTTGCGAAATTCTGTCTTCAAAAGAATTTTGATAGCCCAATATTTCAATTTCTATTATTATAGAAATTGAATGGTCTATATTTTTGCAGAACCTTTATTTCCAATTCTTTATTTATCAACTTTAAACGGGACTCTTCTTTTCAGGCTGGCTATTGTATTCATGGTAGACACGACCAAAATTTAAAGGAAATCTATGATAACTTGCATGATCTCCTAACTGCAGTGGAAGTTAAACATTTTTTTTAGTAGGTCTGATTTATGCGGGTCTCTTAATACTTGATTAACGTTTTGTAATATCTTTCAGCGCTTTGTCATCCACAATACGTTGTCTAAATCAATTGAAAGCTATTATCAAGAATCAGGAAGGGCTGGAAGAGATAATCTACCTTCAGTTTGCATTGCTCTGTACCAGAAGAAGGATTTTAGTAGAGTCGTATGCTTGATAAGAAATGGCCAAGGTTATAAAAGAGAAAGTCTTAAGTCGGCAATCGCTCAAGCCAAAAAGATGCAACAATATTGTGAACTAAAGGTAAGTAAGCTCCTTTAGTATCTGATTTATTCTCGCAGTCACATCAAATGCAGACAGTTTATTTACAATAGTTTGTATTGAAACTGATACTTACGTATACATATATAGGATGAATGCCGGAGGCAAGCTTTACTCAAACACTTTGGAGAATCTCTCGACAGAAAAACCTGCAAATACGGATCTAACCCCTGCGATAACTGCCTCGAGAATGGTCTGTGAGTTGCTGTATATTGCGAGCCTGATCTTGCAAACCATCTCTATGGAGCAGCGCCTTTTCTGTTATCTATTTTTCATTTTAGCTTTATTTTTCACCATTTCCGCTATATTCTGTAAATTGTGAACACACTCTCAAGGAGCAGCTTAAACGAAAAAAGGATGGTTTTTTATTGGTTACCCAAAAAGTTTTGGTGTGAAAAAAAGACCCCGGGGGTGATGAAGGGACAACTTTTCAGAGAAAGTAAGCTTTGGGAATAATTCATTCATTCTGTAGAATCTGAACCGATATTGTGACCAAAAAAAGGCATGACTGCCATTTAAATTATCCAATGTGTCTGGTCAGTTTAACGAGGGCATATCAGGTTAGTCTTAGAAGATCCAGATATTAATAAACTAGAACTATAATATTATAATATTATGGCCTCTAGAATCGTTTCCACAAAATAAATAACTCCACTAAAAGAAAAGGAAAAAAAAAGGGGGGGGGGGGGAATCTCCTGTCACAGTATTTGAGCTCGTTTGGAGGGCATTCTCATAAGGAAGTTCTGGGGAATTGAAGGCAAAACACTTCGGAACCTGGGAAACCTGAGACAAAATAATATCCAAGAGAGGATGATAAATTGAGCAGGAACTATAATTGTTACAAAATAAGAAACAATACAAAACATCAAAAACAAAGTTGTGGCTCTGGGGTCCCTCCAGCTTCTCAGAGACTCAAGTCTTTCTCCCATAGTTGCCACCTCATTTGCCATTCTTTGTGCCGTCCCTCCAATGGCTCTCAATCGGTCATATCTCCTTCTCAAGCGTTCCCCACCAAATTGACTCGGAAACAAGTCAAATTCTTCTTCTAAATCATCAGGACTCGTTGTATCAAGACAAGACAACTCTGCATCTATAAAAGGAGGATGCTTGGGCCTCTTAAAGTATCGTTTCAACCCAAGGAAAATAAGGTAGAAAATCCCCAAGGGCACAATAGGTTCCGGAAAGAGAACCACAATAGAGCAGAACAAGCAAAACAGGGAGGACGTTACCGGATTCTTCCAGTATCTAACATCCTCCAACCACTTCCACAAGGAAACAAAGCCACCCACAACATTCTCGATTCTCTTAAAATTAGCCAAACTTTTTCTCATGCTCCACGTGTCTGATCTCACGTCCAACATATTATACACCACCTCTGTTCGCAATGGCGGTTCTGCACCGCTCAATCTCAGCGCTGTAACACGAGCAGCCTGGTTTCTTAAAATATCAATCTGAGTCGGAGACAGTGGGAAAAGGTAATGGTGTCTGGGAAACAAAGGCTGTGTGCAGAATTGAAACACATTAACGGAAGACCAAGAGAACCTGAGGGCCAAATGGATTTCTCCCATCTTTCTCACTCCTGATGGTTGCAAACATACGAGAGGATAAGAGTGGGTGTATATTTTGTTACGGTCAAGCGCAGAAAGTCGAATTCGTATCTTACCCATTAAAGTATCCATGGCTCCTCTGGCCTTATTCTCTGCCTCTAGCTGATTATTGTTGAACACTGCAATAGTAATGACGGTGAATGGATCATAAACTTCCCACATATACTGTTCGTTCCACACTGGAGAAAGAGTGTCAACCACTGTCCTTGTGCAAATCCACTTGGGACCATACTTAGCCACACAATATGCATGGGTTCGAGCCCCCATGTTCATTGGCTCCAGCCCACTTGCCTTTAACATTCCCAACTCTAAAATCCCAATGCTTGGTCTCCAAAGCTTCTTTGCGGATGCTCTCAAATCGCTGCAATACTCAGTAGGCTCATCCAACACGTGATATGCACCGTCCAATGAGATCCTCGCGTTGAACTTGCTGGCAAACACTACCTCCTGGGAAGAAGGATCAACGCCGCTAGGCCCTGGCCTATCAAGGTTGTACCATAGACTGTCCACCCCTCCACCATCTAATCTCTTGTCCACGTTTTTCAGAGGAATCACGCACTTTCCTAGACTTACATGTTCAGCCAAATTCCCTTGTTCTACGCTGATTACCAAGGACTCATTGAACGGCTCTTGTGCAACAAACATCAAGTCCTCATTCCAAAATGGGTTTGGGTTCTTTTTCTTAGCAAAACTTGTTCTTAAACGTACGCTCCCCAAATCAACCTGGACGAATAAATCTGAGCTCTCCGGATGAAATCTGAGGAGCAAATCCTGAGCTTGAATCACATTGACTCTGAGGTACCACAATGCAGGTAAAATATATACCTTGGAACGAGTAAGAGCAACAGCATCGCCACTGATCGAAGTAGCGTCTGAGAACCAAGCTTGAGGAAAAAACTCATCTGCTTGAGTTCCCATCCACACAGCCAGCATGACATCTCCTGCTACAAGTAGTGTCCCGTTCTGATCCTCGAGCTTATACCATTGTGGTGCCAATGGACTCTCCGGCGGCACGCGTTTCGGAGCATCGGGCACGATAAACCGAACCCGACCCACGAATGCATGGGGCATGAACGTTCTGTCTTTCACCATGACCTCAAGGTTCAAGTCCTGGATTCTGTCTTTCTCGAAGGCGAAGACTTGGTTCCATACAGGGGATGGCGTCCTCTGAAGGAAGCGTTCAGTGGTTCCTCTGTAGTTTCCAAGTCTGAGTGCAACGTAAGGATCGCGCGCAGGCAAGTCTCTAGCCCTGACAAGTCTGACATACAAGAATTGCATTTGTTCAACGAGATCATATCTCCTTGTGAGTATGTCACCCTCAGTGGGTAGCCCAGCGCTGATATTGGGAGAAGCCTCCCTCGGAGCAGAGTTCGCCATCTCGATATGAATCTGCAAAAGGACGTAATTTGTGAAGAGAATGAAGAATTTTGTATGCTAAAGCGTGGTTCTTTGATATAAGTTTCACTGTTCCATTGTATACTGAGATGATTCATGAGATTCCGAAAATATTAAAGGTAGAAAACTAGAAAAGTTTACCCTATCCCCAATCCCCATTAATTAGTATATATGGCGTGGAAATTAAATCTGGCCACAGATTAATTACTAATACAGAATAGGAAACTTACTTACTGCAGTCCAATCATAGTAACTCGTAAGCAAAAAGTAATGCTTTTTTATTTTTAATTAATAGATAGATATTGGATTCTTGCACGTATGCGGCCATATATTTTAAGAATAATAACATACAATAGTGTAATTATGTGTGATGATTTATATTTTTTCTTTAAATATATTATGTACACGTACTTTTGTAATTGCAATTTTGCAAATAATCCAGTCTTGTATTCACCGAAAAAAGAATCCAATCTTCTATTGAAATTTGACTTGTATTGAAACGTGTGGTTCCATATATTAGGTTGGCAGAAAATTTGACTATTTAAATATTACCGACAGTGCGGGCAGATGGCAAAAGCAAAGTAGTCATAAAAAGTAGCAATCATATGTGATGAAATTGCATGATTTACAAACCACAAAACCACGGTTTTAAAGTTTTTTTTTTTTTTTTTTCTAAGTTGGGATAAGACTTTTTTCTAAAATATTTAAATCGAAAATTATAAAAACTGTTCTTAAAAGCTAATGTTTGCTAATCTAAATATGAAAAAAAAGACACCTCATATTTCTGTAATTCAGATTTAATATTTGACATAGGATATTGTCACTACCATTTTTTTATCACTACCACTTTTCCACCGTTAGATTCAGTAGGGGAGAGAAATGATAAAGATAGATGAGGTTCTGACCTAACGGTGAAAAAGTGATAATAACTTTAATAATGACAATATCCTATCTCTTAATATTTACCACTACCTATATATAAGTTATTTGTACTCAAAACATTTTGTTCAGAATATGAGTCACTTGCATGGTATTAGATGAGGTTTTGTCAATTTTACCTTGTTGATTATTGGCTAGGCACATGGGAAAGAGAGATGGTGTAAATACAAAGTGATAAAGGGATGAGGAAGAAAAAGTGTATCATTTCATAAATAAATAAGGTTAGAAATGAAAAAAAGATATATATTTAATGTTTTCTTAGTTTATGAGAATGAGTTACAAGTAAATTATATATGGGTATTGAGTTGTATCTATTTTGGAACTTTGCACCCTTATTTTATAAATTAAATTGGGGGTATATTATGTTATATTTCTTTTTATGTATGTATTGTTTCTTAGTTAAAAGGTAACTTATATTTATAGGACTGGTCAGTATATGCATTTTTGTGATTTTTTTTTTAATTTTTTTGAAAGTTTCATATATAACTGAAACAAATAGGATATTTGATTTTCAGCTTTGAATTTTAAAATTTGTTAATATTCATTTAAGAACTCGTCATTACAATATACAACAACAATGGTTTAAAAAACAACTTATCATTATGATGAGAATAGCAGTTATATTAAATTATAAATTAGAATCATAGCGTGATGATAGCATATTCGTAATCGCTGCATTAATTTATACAATCTGATCTGATTATGATTTAAACAAAGGGGTACAATCGAATATTCAAATAAATCTAATCTAAATATACTAATAGGCAATAGGACATTAGTGAGTGATGTAGTCAACAATCATTTAAATCTAAATTAAAATTTGGGAATAATAATTAATAAATGCGTGATTAAAAAAAAAGAAAAAGAAAAGAAAAGGTAACACTTTCAAGATGTCGACAACTCGACATAAACCAATACGCATAACGTGCAATGCCCCCTTTATAATATTCAATCCCTTCTTGTCTTTTGCTTTGAACAAAAACAAATTTGTGATGACCACGTTTTAACCTAACCTCCTATCCTTTTCAACAAAAGACACAATACGCCCATAAATTTTTACTTATTGAAATATAGATATATTTTATAGTGTAATTTACGTTACAAATTATTCTCTCGGTCCTTAATATCATATATTTAAAACTGAAAGACTATCGAAAATATATATTTTTCAAACTATACACCTTAAAAATAATCTTAAAGACTATCTTATGTTTTTTTATCACTCGCTCATACATACGTGTGTATGTGTGTTTAAAAATGAGGGAGTGAAAAATAATGTTGGTCTTATTTGATAAAAACAAGGTAATAAAAAGAGAATGAATGAGTTACTTGGTTAGAGGATTCCGGCTTCAACAGAAAGCAAATTGAAGAGGAGGAGAGGAGTGAGACATCAGTCGCTGCTTGCCAATGGGAAGTTGGTGTGTTGGGCAAGCAGGGCTTTTATAAAAAAGTTGAACCAGCCCACACTTTATAATTTAACAATCATTTAAATATCAATATAATTCAATGATGATAAAATTAAAAGAAACATTTATAAGAAAAAATCGCATAAAAAATAATATAGTTAAAAATAAAATTAATTTCCATCACCCAAATTGAGGGATATGAATGCGTGATTGCTCAAATGTGATTAATTGCAAAAATAAAATTAATTTCATCAAAATTGTTAATTTTAATTGCTCAAATGTTAATTTCTAAAAGTAACAAAAAATGTAGTAACAATATCATATCCCCAAAAAATAATATACCTATCCCCAAAAAAATAATATAGTAAAAAATAAAATTAATTTCCATCACCCAAATTGAGGGATATGAATGCATGATTAATTGCTCAAATGTTAATTTCTATCCCTATCAAAAAATAATAAGTCAAAAATAAAATTAATTTCCATCACCCAAATTAAGGGATATGAATGCGTGATTAATTGCTCAAATGTTAATTTCTAACAAGGAAAAAAGTGTAGTAATAAAAAATGGTAATAACAATATCTTATCCCAAAAAATAATATAGTAAAAAATAAAATTAATTTCCATCACCCAAATTGAGGGATATGAATGCGTGATTAATTGCTCAAATGTTAATTTCTAAAGGTGGAAAAGTTGTAGTAACAAAAAATAGTAGTAACAATATCCTATCCCTAAAAAATAATATAGTCAAAAATAAAATTAATTTCCATCTCCCAAATTGAGGGATATGAATGCGTGATTAATTGCTCAAATGTTAATTTCTAACCGTGGAAAAAATTGTAGTACAAAAAATTGTAGTAACAATATCCTATCCCTAAAAAATAATATAGTCAAAATTAAAATTAATTTCCATCACCCAAATTGAGGGATATGAATGCGTGATTAATTGCTCAAATGTTGATTTCTAAAGGTGGAAAAGTTGTAGTAATAAAAAATAGTAGTAACAATGTCCTATCCCTAAACAATAATATAGTCAAAAATAAAATTAATTTCCATCACCCAAATTGAGGGATATGAATGCGTGATTAATTGCTCAAATGTTAATTTCCAACGGTGGAAAAATTGTAGTAACAAAAATGGTAATAACAATATCCTATCCCTAAAAAATAATATAGTAAAAAATAAAATTAATTTCCATCACCCAAATTGAGGGATATGAATGCGTGATTAATTGCTCAAATGTTAATTTCTAACGATAAAAAAGTGGTAGTAACAATATGCTATCCCGAAAAAATAATATAGTAAAAAATAAAATTAATTTCCATCACCCAAATTGAGGGATATGAATGCGTGATTAATTGCTCAAATGTCTCAACAACCAGTCATGCAAGTTAAAATAAATTGTTACTGTTATTACCGATTTGATTGCTTTTTTTGGGGGGTATAAAATTGCTCAACTGTTTATTAAAACGATCGGTAATTAATTGTTTAAATCTGCAAAATTTAATAATTAAATTTTACTATTATGAATTGAAATATGGGTCACCAAATATGAATGAATATAAGTAACAAAAATTATGAGGTTGAAGAAATAATCTAACATTTATCCAATATGATCTCTTAATGAATCAAGTATGAACAAATATAAATAAAGAAAATTAGAAATAATCATCTATAATATGAGACAATCATGTCACTGTTTCTAAATCAAATCAAGGAAATTTAAGAAATAACTAAATCATTTAAAAATATGTTTATTTAATCAATCAGTTATAAAAAAATAAAATTAGTAAATAATCAGTAATAAAGTATATTTATTGATGATTGGATCTACACCGACCCACTTTCCTATACGGGTATTACAAATTTTTAGAAATAAAGTGTACTTCTATGATTGATTGATGATCATCATGGCCAACGCCAAATTTTAAAATGTTCCAAAAGCGCAGAAATGGGCCGGGTTAAAGGCCGGATTTTAAAAATTGAATTGACAAAGGCATGATATGGAGACGGTCATCTGAAAGATCTATGCTTTAGCCTTTAAAAACTCACTATAAGATCCCCACGAACTACCAACGCTGGGCTCTCTGATCAAAGAGAACTTTCGGTTTTTGTTTTGTTCATTTGTCGTCAAATACCGCTTCTCCAATGAATTCCTCAGTGGCAGCATATAATCTGTGATCAGCCCCAATTCATTGACATTAAGCATCCACGTGTCAAACAAGTGGTCGATGAACTGTGACTGTGAACATTTCCTCTCTCATAGGAGAGAAGTCCGATTCCTTGAATACGGTAGTAGAGAGGAAAAAGAGAGAGAGGACAGCCCACAGCTCTGTCTCTTCTTCTGTGTCTCACTCTCGGATTTATTATTGCCTCACTCTCGCTCGGCTTCTTGAGCCGAACCAAACACTTTTGAGATTACTGTCTTTTACTTCCTCTTACTCCTGTTATTCGCTTCATCTCTTTGACTTGTCCTTTATATTTTTCTCTTATTTTTTTGCCCCCACATAACCTCGATCTCCTCATAGACCCTTCCAAACTTCTCCATTGCGAAACAAGTGCTGTTCTTTTCTTCCTCCTCTCATTTTTCTTTTCCTCGTCTTGTTCTGGGCCTCCTTGCTTCGTCTTGGATCTCTTGTTCATTTCTCGTTTCGAATATCTCCGTTAAGGAAGAGAGGCGAATTAAGGAATGAAGAGAAGGGTCGTAGAATGTTTTGGCTGAGATCGATGGATGATGTGCTAGTATTGGATACTGGATGTCTGGTGGGATTGACGAAAATGCCACAAGTCAGAAACTTTATCCAATTTTAAGGGCACCTATTTTGAAAAGAAGCTGGATTTTGGAAATGTATTGCGTTTACGGTTTCTAGTTGCACAAATTGAGAGAAACTTGTTTTTTCACAAGAAGGGGTTTCTCCGAATCAAAGATTTCTGGTAAGATTGGCATCGAATTTTGCTTATATTGTGTTTGTTAAAGTTAGAAGTTAGATGCTGGTTTCCTCATTACCCATTGCACTTCGTGGCCTTACTGGTGCTTGGTTTAAATGTTGATTCATTTTTCTCCAGTACTCGGGGATGCTCTCAACTTGCTGTACTTACTCAGATTTGGGTCCCTGAGATAGCTTAGGGATTTCAGCATACCTTACTCTATGCTCTTGCTTTGTTGAACAAAATGGAGACTGATAAACGACGTTCCAAGGGAGGCTTCCTCAGTTTGTTCGACTGGAATGGAAAATCTCGAAGGAAGCTTTTTACTGACAATCCTAAAATACCTGGTAATTATGCTTGTCTGTTGAATCTTTTTCAATGTTTAAATCATTCTCTACTGCGGTTTTGATTTACCTATTTTAAATGTTTGCTACATTAACTGTAGAAGAATCAAAGCAAGGAAAGGAAAATGTGGAGAGCACGGCACAGGCACAGCTCAATAGGGTTCGAATTTCTTCCTCCTTTTCACTTAGGTCGTAGTGACCTTACTTTTTATGTATGAAATTAATTCTCGTTGTTGATGTTAATTATTACAACTATTTCAGATGCATGGGGATGGGGATATCGCAGGTCCAAGTTATACAACAAATTGTGATTTTAGTAGTGCACTATCAAATAATAGTGATGAAGGATGTGGTGCTAAAGCCCCTGGACTAGTGGCAAGACTGATGGGTCTGGATTCTTTGCCTGCTTCGACTGTCCCTGAACTCCCATCCACTGCATTATATGGCTCTGACTCTTTTGGATCTTGTCATGAGGATGTTCTTGGTTTAATGAATGGCTATCAACCTTTGGACTACTCAAGCATGCCACGTAAGCCAGAGAAGCCTTCAAGGGATGCCACAGAATCAAGGGCACAGAAAGTGGCAAATCGACCAATCAAGAAATTTCAAACTGAGATGTTGCCTCCAAAGTCAGCTAAACCAATTCCTGTTACTCACAATAAGCTCTTGTCTCCTATCAAGAGTCCAGGATTGATGCCCCCAAAGAATGCAGCGCATATAATGGAAGCAGCTGCTAAGATAATTGAAGCAAGCCCTTGGCCATATAGGATGAACAATATGTCATCTTCTGGGCCTTCATCTGTCCCCTTGAGAATTCTTAGTTTGAAAGAGAAAACGGAGGCTGCGCAAAGTGCATCCATGCCTGAAAAGCCTGTGGATTCGAGCACTGCGAACCCTGTCAAAGGCAAGCCTAGTGGCAGGAGCAATAATTCATATAAGTACGCTCCAGCATTCAAGGCTCTGAGAGATTCTGAAAAAAATAGTTCTCGCCATTTGGGAAGTAAAGGCAAATCACTATCACCTCCTACTGAATCCAAGGCCAATGTTCAGAAAAGAGATACGTTGACTTCAAATGGCAATGGAGGTTATGTGAAGCATAAAGAACAGAATGAGATGAAATCAAACCAATTCTCCTCGAGCCAAAAACTGAAAATGCAGCAGTCCATGCAGCCGAGAGCTGGTACTAGCCGGAATAGAGCTGTGCTTGGGCAGAATAATCTAAAGCAGAATAGTGTGGCCAACAAAGGTGCTTCAACTTCAAGAATTGATTCCAATAACAAGCCAGCTTCACGAGTTCGGTCATCAGAAAGTACCACTAGAGGAAGGAAGACAACTAATGAGGGTGCTATAAATGCAAATAAAGGGCTCAAAAGGTCAAGTAGAAGGGGAACTAATACTCAAAAAGAGCTTTCACAATCCAAAGCCAAGAATACAGTCCAAAAGAAAAGAAATATCAGCAGGGATGTTCTTGATGAGGCAAGAGATCCTAATAGAGCAGTAAATAAGTATGAAAGCAAGTCTATAAAATGCAATATTACAACTGATGGGAGTATGAATCAGGATACATTTAACATGAAAGAAAGCAAGGATGTTATTTCATTCACATTTACATCTCCCTTGAGGAGAAACATGCCTGATTCTCAGTCCTCTATTCCACTGATGGGAACAAAAGACAATACTGACGGTACTTCTCTTGATCACTGTGATTTGCTTTATCCTGAAAAATTATCATCGGCTCCTTCTGGGTTACATACAATAGATAGTGATGCTTTAAGTGTCCTGTTGGAGAAAAAACTGCGAGAATTGGCTTCTAGAATTAATTTACCTCAGCATACCCAGGCTACAGAGGGCTGTTCTAGTTTACAGACTAGCTTTCAAGACAAAATACCCAGTTTGATAAGTACCATATCGAGGGAACATGACAAAAGCTTTCACTCTGACCTGCCTGGTGATACATTTATCAGCACGCATGACACGCATGACTTTGGTTTTTCTTCAACTTATGATCTGGTGCATAACAAGAATCAGCAGTTGCAGGTCTCTTTCATTTCCTTTGTATAGTCAGATTCATCTGCTATCGTTTTTCTTTTACTTATCAATTACTAATTAATTATATTGCATCCTTGGTAACTTTATACCATCAATTAATCTAGAAAATAATGTCAAGAGAGTTGAGGTTGGGAAGAAGGGATGTGGGGCTAAGCCTTAATTCTTAAGCTTGCAGTATACCTTTCTAAAGCTAAAATAATATTTTAATACGCTTAAGGTCTTATATCTCACACTTTCGAATTGAATATATAGTGTTGTAATTTGCACAATGCAGAAGATGAATTTATAAGATTTGCAGTGTAAAAAAGCTTATGAATAATGTAAGAATCGTCCTAGGTATTGTCTTTGAGTAAGAAATTGTTCTTGAACATGCTTAAGGTGTTATATCTGCAGCTTCCTTGTAACGGAATATGACTGGTTATAATATTTGCAATAAATGTAGAAAAATGTTAGTACAAATATGCCATGTACTCCATTACACTATGATCACCTGCTTATGTGTCCAAGAGTTGATCCTTGCAATCAGTGGTTGAGTATGGGCTCACAATGGTGTCTAAAAGTTTATCTTTTCTTAGTACAAAATCACTTTTCAGAATTCAGGTTACTTAACATGGCATATGCATGAAGTTATTAGTCTTTTATCAAGTGAATTGCAATTGGAGATATGCCTATTCTTTTGAACTAAGCCGAGCTCATGTACCCGCCTCAACTCTGCCACTTTTCACTTGTGCAGATTTCAGAAGCAACGGAAGGGCCCAGCTATAGCAGCAACTGGGAAACTAGAAATTATCCAGGCTGTCAGCATCCGAGACCTGTTGCAATTTTTGAAACTCCTTGTGCCAGTGAAAGTTACTTGGATAGTGAAGAAAGTGCATATGGTAATGTTTTGATAGCTACTTTCTACTATTTAGGAGCATTTTTTTCAATCGAAATTTAAAGGCTTTATCAGGCAAATTCTGTAGCTTTTACTCTACACAAGTACATTTAGTTATAATAAATCTTTCCTTATTCAGGCAGCACAGTATATTCATCGACACAAGATGAAGATGTGTCTAATTTTTCTCCGGCAAATAAATCTGTACCCCTTGAAAATGGGGCAAATTTGTATGAGCAAAGGCCTTCCTTATCGGCAGAGGGGGACGTGACTGGTAGACAATTAGCTATGATGCCGAATTTCTCTGATTTTAGAATATCAGGGAACCCAGAGCTTGAATATGTAAGAGATATACTAAGCAACGCAGAGTTGATGACAGAAGACTTTGTGCTAGGCCAAATCAACGAGGTCTTAATGCCTAATGTGTTTGATGTGTTGGAAAATCAGATTGGTGCAGCCAATGACTATCAAGAAGAGGACTACAAGCTTGAGAGAAAGGTTTGGTTTGACTGTGTAAGTGAGTGCCTTGAATTGAGATGCAGGCAAGCTTTGGTGGGAAGCTGCAAAGGATGGCTTAGAGGGATGGAATTGAATCACAGGAAGGGAAGGTTGGCAGAAGAACTGTACAATGAAATTATGGGTCATAAAAGCATGGAGGAGGAAATGATAGACGAGCTTGTGAGCAAGGACATGAGCACTGGTTATGGTAAATGGCTTGATTTTGACATGGAGGCCTTTGAAAAGGCTTCAGAGATTGAGTGGGAAATATCAACTTGTTTGATTGAAGAAATGGTGTCTGATTTGTTGCTTGTTTAACTCCTGGTGTGTTGTGGGGTTTCCATTTTTTTATGATGCATGTGGGCTATCACATCCCCAAGTAGAGAATCTGTATTATTTGCCTATCCCTGTTGGGAGAAAAAGATTGATGGAGTTGCCCAAGCGACCTACGGGAGTGGAGAGACCATGAACAACCCCAACACGCCTGCCTTTTCATTGGATAGTAAGTATATTGTGGTTAATTGTTAGAAGGTGTAGTTGTAAGAAGCATATTCTTGCTTCCAGTTGGAAGACTTGAATATTGACAAGCTAACGATTTCTGTCCCCTTCAGCTGGGAATCTGACTCCACAACCCTTTTTTCTGCCATCCAAGGCATACATGTTTTGCATATAATAACTGTGAGGAAATCTGATTTGATCAGGACGGAAAATATATTGGCTTAAAAAACCACTCAAAAAAACTTCGTCCAACAACAGTAGCTGGAGAATGTGGGCTACTAAATAAGTAGTGAAGTTAATTGATATACTATTTATTAAATTATTAATTAATGCAGTCCGTTTTCAGATTTTGTAATACACGATTGGAGAAATGCAGGTAGGTTAATTTATTCATGATTCATGAATAATAGCCTGATTGTTTTTTAAAAAAATTATATAATAATAATTGGAAAACAGTGTTAATAGGAAGATGGAAAAATAAGACGAGGACCGTGATTTGTAATTCGTTCTTATATTTAAGTGATGTTGGGAAATTGGCATGGCAAGGCCACACCCAGACTCTTGGGTTATGTGTCTGCAACCGAGGACCAGTCCAAAACGACGAATGAAAAGGAAAACTGGTACTATTATTTGCAGATCTTCGATTGTGTGTTTTGTTTTTCTGATTTTGTACACACAACAAATCCATATATCCAATTAATAATAAATTGCTTATTCCCTGTCTTAAATATAAGATATAGTTGACTTATTTTTTGACGAGATCAAAAAAACTAAATAAGTTATTTAATCATACCATATGTTGTGTATTTTAGTTTATATATAAGATTATTAGTCAAACTAATTAGTTTAGAGGAAAATAAATAAATAAAAATACTCTAAAGTAATTTAATTAATTTCTTTAATCTCTAAAAAAAGTCTATTTGTTTTATATTTAGGACCGGACGGAGTAATACTATTTTGTGTACATGTTTTTGGTGAAATATTGTTTGTAATTGAGAAAATTTCATAAATATACAACTAAAATGGGAAAACACAAATTGGTGTTGTGAATTTATTAAATCTCAAGTTAGAACTGAAGTAGTAATTTAGGATTTCCAATTATGACCAAAATAACGACATTTGTATTTATATTAACAACATAAAATTTTACATTAACAACTTTATTTTTATGTTTCACAACTTCATATTTCAAAGACAAGAGATCATTTTGAGGGTGTTTCAGAGGTTAATAATAACATTTGTATCTACATTAACAACATCATATTTTACATTAATGACTTTACTTTCATATTTCACAACTTCATATCCCAAAAATTAGGAATAATTTTGAGGGTAAAAGTTTCAGAGGTCAATAACAACATCTGCATTTATATTAACATCATCGATTTTATATTAATGACTCACTTTCATGTTTCACAATTTAACTCAGAGCAATTTAGTCATTTAGTCAGAACGAGCCTATACTTACCCGTGCGCTGCACGAGTGATAATACTCCACGGTTACTTAAACATATTTTACTTCTTACATGATGCAACTTTATTATCTTTCTGGAACATTAAAACATCACTACCAATAAATAATTACATATTAGAAATAAAACTTTAACAATGATAAGTAACAATATCCTCTAATCAATTCAAAATACATATTACAAATGAATTATGAACAATATTCAACAATAATATCTTCTAATTGATTAACATTTATAAATATCTCTTTGAACACAACATTTCTTATCATCTACTCTCTGTGAATGAGTTTGTTGAACCTCATGCCAAGCAATTTCTTTATTCGCATTTTGAAAAGAATGATACAAAATTATTCCATGGATCTCAAGATTTTTCATATACTAAAACAAAAGCAAGAATAAAAAATTACAATTTCTGAAAGCAAAAAGTAAAAATCATAACATCAATAAGTAAAATATATAAGAAATGGTGGTATGAATAATATGTAGTAACTTCAAAACTAAATATATAATAAAGTAGTGTAAAAAATCAATGCATACTAAATGAAAATGAGTATTTAGGTGAAAGTTTCAATCATGAAAAATTGAGGAATTTGAATTTGTGTGGGAAGTGAATTTTAAAGCTATTATTGAAATGCCTGCCAATTTTTATCATGTGCTTCACCACCTTTGTTCAAGACTCTAATTTGTTCTTCCAAGTTGACAACTAAAGATTCAAATGTAACCTTTAACTTTTAAAAAAAAACTTAAAAGCTTACTTCATTTCATCAGAAAATATGTAGAACAAAATTACAATCTTTCCACACTCTCTTTTCTATCTCATCATTTTTGAAGTATTTGGCATCTATATCCAAGAGTGAGATAGAAAATCTACATCACATCATAAAAGGTGTAACAAATTAAAAAAAAAAAAAAAAGAGAGGAAAGCTAAGGTAAAAAAACAACTTACCTTCAAATACGTCATATTGGACAAGTTCCAAACGAAAATATAGCACCTAAGAACTCAAAGTGCATCCAAATGCCGCTTTGGGACCTCATTAATATGTGAGAAAGGAAAAGACACCAGGATAACTCACATTTTTTTAAAGAAAATTTTCTAAGATGACTAACATGAGGTGCTTATATTTTTCCTGGTCTCAAACTTTGAGGTATATATGTAATTCATTAAAACCAAGTAATCCATAAGCATGCTCGACTAAATCCATGATTTCAAAATTAATATACAATTCATGTATAAGCGACATTTGCCTATAAATTCTAACCTTTTACCATTTAATCTTAAGCGACATTTATATATAATTCATGACAACATCACAAGTTGAGATAACTATAAATTAGAGATAAGATTACAACGGTCATGTAATTCATGATTTTTAGGGCTTTTATTCTAACCTTCAGTAGCAATAATTATTCGCTTATTATACTTCCCCGTGTGTTGCACGAGATGAAAGTAATTAACAGGTTAATTAAACATATTTTACTATGTGAAGAAACTTTATTGTCTTTAAGGAACATGAAAACATCACTACCAATAAATGATTACATATTAAAAATGAAACATCAACAACGGTAAATAAAAATATTGTTTAATTGATTCAAAGTACATATTAAAAATGAAATTTTAACAATGTTAAACAATAATGTCTCCTAATCAATTAACATTCCTAAATATCTATTTGTACACAACACATCTTAAATCAAGAGGTTTCAAATTTCTAATACTCCCCAGAGAGTCACCCATCCCGATATTACTCTCGTCTAAACACGCTTTACTACCACAGAGTTTCATTGAAATCTCACAAACCAGTTAGACATTTTTGAATCGGAGTGGGTTTAGAAATAAAAAGTGTAGGGAACTGGTTAAAAATATAGGAACTGGGAGTGGGTTTAACTCTACTAAAAATATTAAATTGAGTTTAATTTCAACATAAATTTGCAGAAATATATGTGCATTATAGTCTAAAACTTATAATAAAACATATTTTTTTTTCAAAGATCTTATCAGTTTTACCTTTTTATTTGAAGCCATTAGCATAGATGAGACAAATTAAGAAAACAAACAAAAACTCCTAATTCTTTTGAACTAAAGTATCTGGGGAAGGTGAATTATATGTAGATGCATGCACTTTAATTCAAAATTAGAAAGCTTTATTATTGTTGTTGAATGGTTCAAAATTAGAAAGCTTTATTATTGTTGTAATGGTATATATTATTTGTAATATATATTTATATATATATGTGGTAGGATTCTATGGATGAATATGAATTCCATGTTCCATTTAAGCATATTTTAGGCACTAACCAATTTAAAAAACAGCCATTGCCATTTTTTGCTCCAAAATAGAGTACAGTAACTATCTGAGTTCTAAGATCTTCCATCCTTTGAAACGTTGTACCTTACCCTGCCACTGCACAATTGTTCTTTTTTGCAGCTCATCATTAGTCCCAAAAATTAGCCTCCACTTTTATGGTCAGGTTCAGAAAAGTAGAGATTCACTAAAAAGGAAATGGTGGAATAGCCTTGCATTTGTCCTGCAAATTGATGGTTTTGTACAGTAGGCACGTTTCATCTTACGAACCCTTTCAAATATATAAATTTATGAACACATACAACACAATCCAGAAAAAATGCTCGTATAACAACAATACAAAACCATGCCAGCCAAGTAAGTTTTAGGCTGGAAGCATGAAATCGCTAGAGATGAGAAGCTTGTACCTGTGGATTCAGCTGTACATTTGGTTTCAGCAGTAGAATACAATGAAACCAGGATTGTATTCCAAGAGTTATTCTGAAATGTGACACAAGGTTACTCTACAAGAACTCAGATCAGTTCAGAAGCCAAAAACAAAAAAACACCTCAAATTAGAAGTAGGAATATATATGTACTAACCTGTGAGGTGTCACAACAATTGCCGTATTCATATATCATAAGTTTTCAAGCTGATTATCTACCCTCGGATTATGACATGTTCTTACGGATAACGTAAATAGAAATAGGTGTCACAAAGAATAGAAATAACAAGACTAATGAATATAACTATATGGCATTAATCTAAAATTGAATATGGCAGAATCAAAGTTTAGCATAAAATTTAGCACACTGCTCCTATTGCCGTTGTTTCATTTATGGGATGAATAAAACATAATGAAAATATGACGAAGGGAAATAAACTCAATTTATCTAAGAGCTGAAGACTACGAATCGAGTGTTTTATTGCTAAACACCCAAACAAACAGAACGGAAAGTATTAGAAATGAAAAACCATGAAAAAGCCAAGAATCGGAAAAGAAACACAAAGGAAAGGGGACAACACGGGACACTCCAGGCATATATTCAAAGCCAGATTAAAATGAAATATGTAAGACAAAGCAAAAACGGTGCTACTACAACATGCTTCAAAGCCAGATTGAACAAATCAACCTCACCGGATTTTGCGAGAAGACAGAGCCCTAGGGTTCGAACCATCTTCAATACTTGCTGGAGAGTGGATAACGATGGGCGGCGTCCGACGGCGAGCTCAACCAAGTAAGGAAATGCTTGCTCGCTTCACACTCCTTCAGGGTGCTTCTTCGTCGTCCCTCTCCAAAGAAAGTCCTCACCCATTAAATCAATGAAGAAAGGAAGTCCCGATCTGAAATAACGGGCATAATGAAGGGATGAATAGACCATTATTTCCGCAGGCCACGCAAGGAAGATGAGTTTACAGATGAGTAAAGGCCCCACTATAATCACCGTTGCTACTTCGCCGCCGTTTTGTGAACAAACCCATATTTGCTTCCGAGAGTAAGGGTATGTTAGGTTTGAGGGAGGTGGAGGGGGGGGAGGGGGAGAAAATAAGGAAATGACCAAATTGTTATTAATAAAAAGAATATTTTTTTTTGTTGAAAATATTTTTTTTGAATATTAAAAAATTTTTAGGGACAATTTATTAAAGAGAGGGTAAAAAAATAACCCTTCCCCCTCCCCCTCTCCCCCCTCCCTCAATCTAAACACACCCTAAGAGAGGATGGGGGAAGACAACATTAGAAAGGGATGGGAAGAGAGAATTCAAAATTTGAAATTTGAGCTCGAGAGAGAGACCGAAGAAGAAGACAGAGAGGGAAAGGAAATGGAGAGAGCATTCAGGGATTGCGTGAAAGAGCGGAAGATTGAATGAGGAGGGAAAGGCAGTGAAAAATGTCCCGTGAGTAAGCCACAGATTGAGCGAAGCCCGATGCATGTTGAATCGGCTTATGAACAGTAAAATATGAGTAGAGCCGATGATAAGCCGTTTTTTAGATGGCTTAGAGATGAGATTTTTTATATATATTGATAATTAGAAATCTCGATTTCTACTTCAATTCTTGATCGAAATTTGATAAATTCACATAAACAATTTATCTTTTTTCCATTTGAAATTTTATTTTTCTAAAATTTTCCCTTTGTAATTTGTAATTTGTAAATTGTAAGTAACACAACTTATCTGTTTGAGTTAGTGGTGGAATTTATTTTTTTTTTAATGTGATTTACTATTTAGGATAGAATATTGTCATTATTAATTTTAGTTTTTATCAATTATCTTTTTTATTGAGATTATGATCTAACAATAAAAAAAATGATAATAATATTAGTAATAATCAAAATTGATAATGGAATATCCATCTCTTACTATTACAAAGTTAATTATATGAAATGAGTTTCGACTTGCATTTCCAACCGCCAAACAGGCACATATATATATATATATATATATATGAAAAGCTTGGCTACTTTGTGGGGCAACAGAAAAAACACTCACCCAGAGCGCGTCATAACCCCAATTAACCCCGTTGGAGGTAGCGTTCTTGCCTTATAGGGTTTGTCTGTCGTATTGTTGCGGAGGTGATACTCTCTATTCGGTTGTTGATTGAATCAATTTGTGTTCGTCTCATCAATTTAATAGCTAGGGCAAGATTTTCGAGTCTCGATGGCTCACACCAGTAACAATGTAAGCTCTACTTTTCTTTTGAAGAAGAAATTTATTTCTTCCAACTTGTGCTTTAGAACGCTCATCGGATTTTTTGGAGTTGTAAAATTTTCAATCCATGCATTTTCTTCACAGGTCGGTGGGGTCGACAACACATTCCGAAGAAAATTTGACCGAGAGGAGTATTTGGAAAGAGCTCGGGAGCGTGAGAGGCAGGTGAGTTATTCTATATTTTGTTTCTTTGCTAACGCCCAATGATATTTTGCTGGTGGATTTTGAATAATTTCGCTTAGTTAATCATGACATTGGTGAACAGGAAGAGGAGGGTCGATCTAGACCTAAATGTAAGTGATTTAGTTCCTGCTTTCGCTTGCATTTGCTTTTATTTAGCATTTTGCACTCGAACATTTAGGGCTTTTTTGGTTGTTCTTGATTGAACTCAGTACATCATCGAGTTGGAGCCATGCTTGCGACTTTAAGTAACATTATCGTTTTTTATGCAGCCAAAGGTCCTCTAGTGCAGAGGAAACCCTTGAAACATAGAGATTATGAGGTGGACCTTGAATCCCGCTTGGGGAAGACTCAGGTAATCAGCTCAGGACACGATTCTAGTTTGAAAAGTAGGTGCTTTCGCAAAGCTAGTATTTTCTGCGTTGCATTTTGTTATAGTTTCACATCTGCAACCAGATAGTTAATTTCATTAACACGCCCTTTGCTTAATTGGTTGTCTCTATGCTGCATGGTTTGCAAAGACGTTATCGGGGCTTTGCTTTTCTTCTTTTTGTTCCTTTAACTTTCGTTGGCTTTTTTGACTTTTTTCTATGATATGAAATATATAGACTTTAGACTGCCCCCCGCCCCAACCATTTTCACCTTAATTTGGAAACATGTCTGAGAATTCCATGTTGTATGCTGTTTGTGTGTGACTGAACTTTCATGATTATTCAGTTTTACTAAAAATAAGAGTATAAACCCTTTTGCAGGTTGTTACTCCAGTTGCGCCTCTTAGCCAGCAGGTACTTGCATACCATTTTTGTTACTATGATTCTTAAATATCATACCTGCTTTTGAAACGGACAGGTTTTATACTGTTGTTGCTTCCCCCATGCGGTGCATTGAAACTTTAAGAGTAAAATGATCTGTCACTGCCCTGGCACTCTAAGTAGCACCGACACTGACACGGCGTTTTCGACACGTTACCGATACGTGACGTCGACACGTTACTTCAAAAATACTAATATTTCGACACGTTCCGACACGTCTTAGTATTAAATAATATTTTTGATTCTGGGTGTGGGAGGTCATATGCAGGAGCTTAGAAGGGTGTGTTCAGGTATTTTAGGAGAGAAAGACAATATGGTTTCTATGCATGATGTGTTGGATGCTCGATGGGTTTATGATAACTATAGAGATTAGGGTTATTTGAGAAGGGTTATTATGCCTTTGGAAGTAATATTAACGAGTTATAAGAGATTAGTTGTTAAGGATTCTGCTGTTAATGCTATTTGTTATGGAGCAAAGCTGATGATTCCTGGGTTACTTAGGTTTGAGAATGATATTGAGGTAGGGGAGGAAGTACTGCTAATGACTACGAAAGGTGAAGCAGTTGCTTTGGGAATTGCAGAGATGACTAAGTCAAATGGCAACATCTCCACAAAACACACCTTCAACTTTTGAAACAATTACAAAAATGCCATTAGACTTGTTGATTGGCATAATTCGCGTATCCTTATTCAATTCGCGTATCGGGAGAAACAGCGTGTCGGACTTGTTCTTTTCTCCAGATTTGCCGTGTCCGTGCTACTTAGCTGGCACTTTCTTTTAAAAGTAGAAGTTTCTGCTATCTTTTGAGATCTGAGAATTGATACAAATAATGCTTGAGTTCAAGTAAGATGCAAATTACGTGGATAATGAGATATGTGAAGAACGGTAACTGAGAATGGCTTGCTGGATGCTATTCGTTCCAGGCACTGGCTTAGTTTTTTTCTTGAATATATGCACAAAGAACAAGTAATTTAATCTGTAGTTCTGTACACTTTCATCTTACAGAGTATGCTACTTGCTTCATTGTTTATTATTTGATGCTCTTATTCTGGTATAACTTGTTTGACATTTCATTGCGGTTGTTCTTTGAATTATTCCTCTCTGTTGCAGGCTGGATACTACTGCTCGGTTTGTGAGTGTGTGGTAAAGGATTCTGCAAACTACTTGGATCATATTAATGGAAAGAAACGTATGTGGTCTTCTTAACTTGCTTGCCTTGATTTAATTGTCTTCACCATTCTGTTGATTATGATTTCTTTGTCCCTTAAGATCAAAGAGCTCTGGGAATGTCTATGAGAGTAGAACGTGCTTCTCTGTCACAGGTATAGTGTAAGATTGATTTTCCAATAGAAGTGTGTGTATGAGCTTACACATTTCTGCGTGTCACTTTTTGTTAGCTGTAAATGTAGTCTGCAGTCTGCAGTCTGCACGTGTTGGATAGCAATTTTGAATTTTCTGATGAAACAGGTTCAGGAACGATTCGAAGTTCTTAAAAAGCGGAAAGATGTTGGAAGCTTCACAGAGCAAGGTAAAGCTTTGGAAAGGGGGCGGATGAATTTTTTCCTTTTTTGGAAAAAAAATCAGTACTATCAAAGCAATACTTTGTTTAATGGTTGTGAGTATTCCTTTTAATAAATATTTGGTTGATGATTGCTATACAGATCTGGATGACCGGATCTTAAAACAGCAACAAGAAGAGGAAGAAAGAAAGAGACAGCGACGGGAAAGGAAGAAAGAGAAGAAGGTAAGCGCAGCGGTTTGGTGTTTCTTATAGAGTCTCTGTGGGTGGGATGGGTTGGAAGTGTTCATATCTTATGCTCGATGTAACCTGGCAGTTCTAGGCCTAACTAACCGAAGTTCAGAGGTGTTTTGTAAATAATTTAGTCATAACTGATTTTTTTCCTCCAAACAATATATTTAATTGTCTTGTTTATGGATTCAGAGAGAGAAGGAAGTTGAAGAAGCACCTGAAACAGATCCTGATATTTCAGCTATGATGGGGTTCGGTGGCTTTCGGTCATCCAAGAAATGATGCCATGCCTTGTGCTTCATGACGGATTTTTGACAACTGTTTTGTAATGTTAAGCTTAGATTTGGTATCTGTGGCCCACCCCAAGCATAGGGTGAAAGGATAGAGAGGATGCATCTAACAGCAAAATAGATGATAGATTCAATATACAAGTCATGCTATTCGTTTAGGTCTTGTACATTTCTTATTTAAGCTCTGCTGTATGATATGTACAATGATCCTTGCCTTTACAACTTCTCTGTTACAACTATTTTGCTAATTAATTTCTCTCTAGAGAGATGTTGTTGCTTGTGGTCTGTTTGGGTGGGGAGAGAAGTTGGGATGAGGTAAATTAGGAGCAAAGAAAATAGAGAATAGAAACCTGAAAAAAATAATGGGAAAATTAATTAGGCAGTCCTTATAGTTTCATCCAATTTTGAATCAGGTCCCTCTAGTTTTATTTCTTTTTATTGGATGTTCATACTCTACTCTGTTAAAGCCATAGGTCCTTCTGTTCATAAATATTCAAAACACGCTAATTTTTCTCTCGCTCCCCAATTGAATCTAAAAGCTGGAGCCGGCGACCCTCTCACACCATGACCTCAGATGACGCTGTGAAAGGGTAGGGCTCCTTTTTCAGCCTTTTCTGCTACTCCATCAACATGGCGCGTCCCTTCTACGCTGCATAAAAGCAAAATCCCATAGTACCGTCTGCATATTTGCTTATATCACCGTTTTGCTCACTCCTTCCATCCATCTTTGCCATCACTCCCAGATGATCCTGCTATTTTCATTTTTAATGCTTAGCTATCAGAAAAGAAAATTTCACTTAATTTCTACTCCATACAAACAAGTTTCAGACCTTTATATTGGTTCAACTTTTAAGTGGAAAAGACCAACTTGTATGAGGATGATAGAAATACTAACTTTCGCCGGAAGATGATGCCTCTGCTTTTAAAGTAGAGGGTCCTCTACGACCGAACTGTTCATTTGCAAGATACTCATCCCGAGAAACTTCCATCACCGTCCGCTCTATTTGCTTCTTTGTCAGCTCAAGATCGTAGTTGATGGAGTAGCAGAAATGGCTGGAGAAGTAGCCCTTCTTCTATTTCTCGGCGTCATCTGAGCGGTCTTGGTTGGAGAGAGAGAGTGGCGACTCCAGCCTTCAGATTTTCTGGGGGAGGGAGGAAGAAATTAACGATCTTTTGAAGATTTATTAACAGAAGCTCCTATGACTTTATTAGCACAAAGTAAGGATGTCCAAAAAACCTGGTAGTCTAGGTGATCCAGTTTGACCCAATCCGGTCTCTGAAAAAAATTTGGTCTGGGATTATATGAGGCGGATCAGATCAGACCGGACTTCGGTCTAGGGGTTAAGACCCCTTGGACTGGTTTAGTTTGGTCCGATAGATATATTATATATATATATATATATATATTTTAAAAATCACAGCTTAACCTAATCTTTTGTTTTTCTTTATTGTCTTCTTTACGATTCTTCATTACTCATTAATGAGTCTTCTTCTTGGGCCAAAAAATATCCGGAGTCTTCTTCTTCTTCCCTTCTTCTTCGGTCTATCTCGATAGAATGTTATTCTTTTGTATTTTTGTTTAATGTTGTCGGAGATTCTTATAGGTGTATAATTGGATTTAAGATGTTTGCATTTTTGTATGTTTAATTATTAGTCCAAAGAAGTGAAAAAAAAAAATGAAACAAGTCCTGGACTGCTTGGACTAGACTGGCTTGGTCCCGCTTGAGCTTGGGCTTGTGTCAGACTGGACCAGACCTTGGGTTGACTCTCAACCTGGTCTGGTCTGGTCCATGGACATCCCTTACATAAAGTATAAGGATCCAATAAAAAGAAATAAGACTAGAGGACCTAATTTAAAATGGGATGAAAATATAAGGACTGCCTAATTAATTTTCCCAAAAATAATTTAACCTTTCATATGGGAGCCAATAGCTACTTCTATCTATTTTGCATACTTAAAAGAATCTTTCAAACTAATTTATTAGTAATAAACTGTGTAGTTCATTTTTAAAATTTTTTGTCAGTCGAAATGTTTTAGATTAACATTGAAATTTTAGGGAAAATTATAATAAAAGACGTAAGAAAATAATATTTATTAAAAAGGACCATAAATATGATAATTATTTTGAAGAACCAGAAATTAAAACATTAAAATAGAATGACTGAATTGCCCTTAACTAGATTTCCTATATACTCTATAATTAAATCAGAATTTAGAGTAATTGATAAATAATGATAAATAGATACCAAATCAAAATGTGTAAAATTAATGGTGAATATCATCATCATCGCAATTCCTGTTTTTTTTCCTTAATAATTAGCTGGGTAATGGAAAGTGTTACATTCGAAAACAGACTTGTTGGACTTGACTAGGAGCCAAGCCTAGGCCTACGTACCACGTAAAGGGATCAAAGTCCACGTAGTTCGAACACACACGAAAAGGGGTGGGGTGTGTGCTCTGTGTGACTGTATGTAAAAGTCTAGGGTTAGAACGTAGAACCTGTGCACCTGGTTAATTGGTCTCTATATTTATAGAGGTTGCCGTTGAGGAGATCATGGTTGGGCACGATCTCCATGGCGAGTATGTGGGGAAGCACTTCACGCGGATACGGTTAGTCCACTCCCGTGACGCTCAACATGGAGGAGACCGCGGTTGGAATCCGCTATAATATAGGATCTTCCTATATTATAGGTACGCCGTTATACTAGAGCTTTACTTAGTTGGGCCGCCTATTGTATATGGGCCTTATCTAGATCCGTAATAGTTGCCCCCTCGCTCGGTAGGTCGAGAGTTCCGAGCCGCGAGATGTCCTATGTCCCCGCCGGGTTCATTGGCCAAGCCGTGTTACCCTTTCGAGAGTCCGAGGTGGAACCTCAAAGATCCCGAGTAGTCTTAGAGATGGTTCGCCCGCATCCGAATCCGGTGTTGATCTCGGTTATCAAAGTCGTCTTCTCCAAAGATCCGAGGTAATGTCTCAAAGATCCGGGTAATGTCTCCGGGATCCGAGATAATGCCGAGGCGATTTGCCCGACTTCGAGGTTGGGATCTTTCTTCAAGCGATTTACGACTTCGAGGTTGTGTGAATCTTACCCTCTTGCCTATCTACCGCGCATTGCCGGATTATGTCATATTGACCCCGGTTATCGATGTCATTGCTCAAAGATCCGAGGTATTGTCTCAAGGATCCGAGGTAATATCAAGGAGTTCGCTCGACTTCGAGGCCGAGATCCTTAGGCATTTGAGTTGTTCCAACTTGATTTGCTTTTGTCCGAGTCTTGACGAATTCATATTCATTCGTATTCTCGCTACCAATTTGCTTATCGGCGATAGGTTTTTCCCCGAGGCGGGATTTATTTTCCTTTCCCTCGTTCTATGTTTTCGCTTGCCTTGATCTCGGTTGATGGTGAACATAGTTGACAATCAAATATAGTAATTGCCCCCTGACTGGCACAGCAAGAGCTCGGGCCAAGAGCTGGGGGGTGCATTAACTATTGAACCTGGATCTCATGTCTGAGGTTAATCTTCATTCCCTCTAGCGAGGTGGTTCCCTCAGATGATGCCGCTCCTACGAGTTGAGGGTCGAGCCTTTAGTTTTGTTTTTCTTTTAACCGGTCGGGGCGTCTATGCCCTTTTGAAGAAAGCACTGGATGAGGCCGAGACCGAGATGATGGCCCCAGAAGAGGTGCGCGACGTCGCCATGGCCGCTGCGGGGAAAGCGACTGAGGAGCTGCTGCTCGTCAAAGAGGTATTGGAGACGACGACCTCCGAGTGCTCCTGCTGAAAGCCTGGATGCTATGAAATCAATGTACAAGCAGTGCGCCAATCTGGCCTCCGAGCTGGACTCGACCAAGGATGCTCTTCTGGCGGAGCAGCAGGCCCATTTGAAAACCACCGACTCGTTGAAGGAGACTACCTCCGACCGCCGACATGGCCTCGAACAAATCAAGCACTTGAATCCGAATGTATCCACGAACCTTGCGGGTATGACTACGGGCTTATGTGAAGGATGATGTCCTAGTTCTGCCCCCTCCGACGCCGGATGGTGGGTCCATGTCTTTTGAGGAGGATGAACTGGAAGAGCAAGGCGATGATGAGGCCGGGCAAGGAGCTCCGAGGCCGTCCCGATCCCAACGAGGTGGTGTCTTCTGGTGATGCTGCTCCCCCAAGCTAGGGGTCGGAGTCCTTCACCTTTTTTCTTTTTGCTTTTTCCTTGGGGCGTCTGTGACCTTGGCAGGCTTGAATTTTCCCGGCGTCTGTGCCGGTTGTATACTCTTGCTTAACAATTAAATTAATGTTAATTGTCTTATCGCTTTATGAATTCTAAGCATAGTTAAGAATCCATCGACCGTAGTGGGTACAAGTCTTTTACACTCGACCAGAGCTTAAGTCTGGGAGTGATGGGCAGGGTTGTCTGTTTTAACCTCGTGGGGTGTTAACTTAACCGCTACCTCGTTCCGGCTTGATTAGCCGGTAAAGTGAATTGTAACTGAGATAAGGGCGAATTGTCACGTGTCCAGCTGAGGTGTCCGTAACGCAATACTTAGACATTTTGACCTGACCAGGGTCGGCATGACAATTCGAATTCTTAAATCGGGCGAGCGTTGACGCGTCAATTTCGCGAAGGCCACGTATGGCATTTTCGCCGAGCTCTGACCAATGCACGTCGGAGTACAACGGCCGGTGTCATACATCTAGATGGTTTTGGACCGGGTTTAAAGACCACGGTGTCATGCCGGGTTTAGTGACCTCGGCGTCATGTTTATTACCGGCGTAATGACCTCGGTGTTTCTTATTTCGACCGGGTGTAATGACCTTGGTGTAATGCTTAGGGTTTAAGGACCTCGGCTTCATGGACCTTGGTGTATCTCTTTGACTATCGATAGTAAAACAGATGAATTCTATTGAGGAATTCTTTATCCGGGGTCCTTTTAAGGAGCGCGCACGGAGTCAATTGTACTTTACACGGAGCCTGGATTTTAACTGGAATTCAGTGTAACCGGGGTCCGCCTTCCTTTTGCTTCCCGCACAACTATCCACGGAACCCAGATTTTAACTGGATTAAGTGTAACCGGGTCCGCGGTCTTCATCTGGAACTCAGATTTAATCGTATTCCTTTCTCACAAAACTTTACATGGAGCCTGGATTTTTACCGCGTCCAGTGTAACCGGGCTCCTTCATCAAAAATTTTCTAAATTTGTTTATCTGAGATGGGTGTCGTAGCCCCAAGATTCCATTATGGGTGTTGTAACCCCTTTTTCAATTATGGGCGTCGTAACCCTTGATTTGTCTTTACGCGGAGCTTGGATTTTAACTGTATTAAGTGTAGCCGGTGTCCGCCTTCAAAAATTCACAGGGATCCCGGATTTTAACCAGTTCGGTGTAACCGGTCCGCTTGGTGACATAGTCGTCTTCATATTCTTCAAACTCAGTTTTTACGGGTCCCAAACATGGAACCCAGTTTAACCGTATAATTCTCAATTCATGATACGGTTTCACCATATGCGAGACTTGAAAATTTTTTAACTTCATGCCATGGTTTGATTGACATAAAATCATGAGAATAAATACCTTGGGAGAGTAGATCAATACCCTATTTGGAAGAAGTCGTTAATTCTCCAAAGCAAAATTTGAATTATTGGGAGATGAATTTGTACTCCACTTCCATAAGAGATATTGCTTCACCCATCTCAAAGTACGTAGATGGAGAAAACAATATTAATATTGATGATGAACCACGATGCTTTGCGGCTGATTTGAATTGATTTCAATCAAAATGAAATTGTGGCATATATGCATAGGGCTGCCAACAATATTATTAAATTCATGTCGAAGCATTTCCTCGCCTTGCTTAGAAAAAATAGGTGCCCGTTTACATGCCCTTGCAATTGAGAGGTTGGCAAGAAATATTACAAAAGGCAGCAAAGACATCGCAAGTAATTCAAGTACAGGGGAGCTCCATGCGCAAAGTAGAAGCTGCTAGAGCCTTTTTCCCTTCCAAATTAAACTAACGATATTATCGCCAAAATGCTTCTCTAAGCCATTTAAGCTAGAAAATGAAGTCTTACGTCGAGGGATGATGATTATTATGGAAGATTCCCCATAATAATATTACCACATTTAACCTCAAGGCTATCCAGGTTATCAAGTTTTCCTTCAACATAAACCCATACTTTTTCACGAGACACGAGGTGAAAAATTCATTCAGCCTTCCAAGCTTTTAAGGAGAAACACAATATCATAAAGTAGGCATGACTCTCCAAATAAAAACCAAGTGCACATGAGAACATGTCCGAGAAAAAGGAAAAGAGTGCACTCCCTATTAAACATTTGACTTGAGTCAAATGCCAATATATAAATCAGCCCAATATGCTATTTCCATAAAGTGATAACGTCGTAATGCCGAGAGATGCTATTTTAACTCAACTGCTTCCCCAAGAAAGCAAATGGCTAGCTTGCGACATATCTTTATTGAAGAATGATCTCCTGCAACAAGCATTTTACCACAGCTTGTGTGGAGTTGACTCACACTAGATCTTAATGCCAAGAACTCAAAAAAATTATTGCTTCTTTCCTTCGTGCAGATTGATAAAGTGATTGCCGAAAAGCTTGGTTCATCTCTCGGCTCAAATTCTTGCCTCCTCAAAAATTTCATTACCCTTTAACAGATGGAAAGAAATTGGGTATGGTGTTGCATAGTCATTACTCCGAGAACTTTACGCTAACACTAACATGTTCCTGGATTCAGCGACCAGGTTCCATTTGATTTGAGACCTGGAAGCCGATGCATCCATAGCTACCCTTATTGTGTAATTAGGATATGATGAGATTTATTCAAGCATGACAAGAAATTCTTCATGGTGGAAAAAGGATTCCTTTCGCGGACTTTAACACAAGCCAGATGAAGACCACAAAATAACTCATAAGGACCCGGGGTCTCCATCGATAAGTTCAAGCTAACACATATAGTTTGCCAACTCGAGGAAGAACACAAGCAACAAAAAGAGCAATATGTTAAATTGATATTGCATTCAACAAAGCAAAGCTAGCTAGTGGCAATGCTATCCCGGATAAACACAAATGAATATTTTCTACTAATATCATCAACGCCCTCCTCAAAAATCCGTTCATATCAATGACGTTAATGATTGCTTTCAGCCCGCTATGATTATCGGCTCGAAATGGTTAGTCTCTGTTTGAGATTTCCATAAGCAAGTACAAAAAATCCACTAATGCTAGATATTCATAAGCACCTTATCAGTTCATTTTTCCTAAGCAAGCAAATCGGAAAATGTGTGATACTGGCAATCAATGGTTCAATGGAAGTTACTTATCTGTATATTCCGTGCAATTGGGTTGAGAGAGATTAAAGTCCTTTATAGGGAGACGTTATGACGCAGAGGCTAGCCTCCCGGTGATACTTTGATGCTACGGGATTGCGGGAGAACCTCCTTGGGTTATTTATGCATATGATCAATGATTTCTTTTCAACTGCTGCCACCAAGAATTCATGTCGGCATTTTATCTGCCCAGGAATTAGGGATTCTGCATCAGCGAGCCTCGTAATAAATGGTGTACAGCCTTCATCTCGGATTCCAAAAGCACGCAAAAGCTTCATCCGGCAAACCCGATTTCGCTAAGGATACTCAACCCCTTCATTCGCTTGGGCTTTACCGGGTTGGGTTGATTGCCTTAGACGAGAGGGCAAAGCGTGCATGAGGCTACCGCATCGTTTTAATGCCTTTATTCGAATTACAAGCGGGCGTGACCCATCTCGGCTTCTTCGGGCCGAGGCCGAAATAAACAAGTGCATTTGATGGCCGAGGTGATCTCTGCTGCGATGAAGAATCAACGAGGACATTGTGTACGCCGAGATAATCCTTGGCTGAGACCGAGGTCGAGATAAACGAGTACACCGACGGCGTTGGTGGTGGAGCCATCTCTGCCCCAAGCCGTGATTCTTCTTCGACGGTGCTTTCTTTCTCAGTCAAAGCTCGAGTCTCTCGGCATTCTCTGAAAGCATCTACCATTCATGCCGACTTCATGAAAGCATCTATTTCGGATACAATGCTCTGCATGTCGGCTTCGATGAATAATGCCCAAAACCGGAACAACTGGGAAACCGAGAAAGGTGTCTCGGCTTCGTCACTGAGGAGGGAACCTCGGTTTTGTGATCTCGGCTTCAATGGATTGAGAGTCGGCCTAGGAGAACTTGGCTTGGATGAGGATTTTGAAGGCGTTCTCCGACAGCCTACATGAAATTTTCTCACGTTCTCTATCATTCCTCAACGTCAAAACCAGTTCTCTGGCTCTTCTCCATATTGGTATCTCTGAAATCATACCTAAGATCAGAATCTGGGGTTTTCCAGCACGATGCCCTTGATGCACGTCGTCATGACTTTTCTTTTCTTCGCCGCAAAAAGGGAATGAAAACAGAAAGTTTCGTATTCGGGTAATTATAGGGAAATTTAATCCCCATCGGCTCTCGAAAATCTCGAATTTAGAGGTTTAACGGACAGCCCAACACAAACTTGGCAAATCACCACGAACCCTAACCGTAAAACTCCATCATCGTTTGTTTGGCGGTTAGGAATTGAAATTATTGACCTTCTTTGGTCGCAGGAATCGTAATTTACGGTCCCCACGGTCGGCGCCAATGTTCTGTTCTGAAAACAGGACTTGTTGGACTTGACTAGGAGCCAAGCCTAGGGCCTACGTACTCTGTAAAGGGATCAAAGTCCACGTAGTTCGAACACACATGAAAGGGGGTGGGGTGTGTGCTGTGTGATGTATGTAAAAGTCTAGGGTTAGAACGTAGAACTGTGCACCCGGTTAATTGGCCTCTGTATTTATAGAGGTTGCCGTTGAGGAGATCATGGTTGGGCACGATCTCCATGGCGAGTATGTGGGGAAGCACTTCACGCAGATACAGTTAGTCCACTCCCGTGACGCTCAACATGGAGGAGACCGCGGTTGGAATCCGCTATAATATAGGATCTTCCTATATTATAGGTACGCTGTTATACTAGAGCTTTACTTAGTTGGGCCGCCTATTGTATATGGGCCTTATCTAGATCCGTAATAGAAAGGCTTTCTTATTATGTGTAAAAACCAATGGTTTTGTTCATGACATTGTGAGGAGCGTTCTTTTCATGATTTTATCCAAATGATTTTGAAGTTTTCCGTGGTGGAGCTTTCTGAATGGTTACTTTATTCCAAAAATATCAAAGACATCAATTGTTTAAAGATAATTGTCACCATATCGAAGAAGTCGGCACTAATTTTTTGGGGAAAAAAAATTCAGAACAAGGAGTGTAGATATTAGATTTGAAACAAATAATACGAAGGGGATGCAATGTCCTTAACTTAGAGGATGAGAATGAAGGTTGGCGGTGTTAATGGTGAAGTTGGTAGAGGTGATGCTAGTGAAAAGCGTTGGCCATTCCTTTTTAAAAGTGTCAATGGCTACCTTTAATTTGAGAAAATTTGCATTTCCTTGAAATCTCATTGAAGCTTAGACTTGGGAGTTGGGATGGTCCTAGGTCGTCGATGACGGAGGTGGAGAGAAGGTGAGATGGTGGAGGATGAAGATTGAGGATGAAGTTCGTATCAATCACTTCAGATTCTGATTTAATGAGAGAGAATATAGGAAATCTGGCTAAGAGCAATTCAGTCTTTCTATTTTAATGTTTTAATTTCTGGTCCTTCAAACTAATTACCATTTTTATGATTCTTCTTAATAAATATTATTTTTCAAAGATCCTTTATCATAATTGTTCCAAAATTCTAACCTATTCAAAAATAAAATATAAAAAGTTAAATAATATTCATTAATTATAAATATTAAAAGGTAAAATAGTGCGGAACGAAAGACGTATGATTCACTGTAGGTATCTAGAAACATTAAAATTTCCTGGATAATACAATCAAAAGCCTTTTTAAGGTTCAACTTTATGGAGCTCACATAGCTGTTGAATGAGAGAATCAACGTTTCAGATGGTGGCTAAAGGAAGTTGGCGTAGATGGTAAAGGATTTGTTCAAATCCCAAAGGGATGTATGTTCAATCCTCGTTTCCGTATCATTTGGGGATTCCTTTGGTAAGAAGCGATCTCGTAAGCCCCCATTAAGTCTTCAAAGTAGAATTACTTGAAATTTTTAGCTTATCGTGAAATTTACTTTTGTGGTATATCCCTTACTATGCTTTTACCTATTCTACACTACATTTGTAGATGAAGTTAATTGACTTGATTTCATGAATATTTTTTTTATTCTTTTCGTTTTTAATGCATTTAAAACTTTCCTTAAAAAAAAAATTTCGGGGGCGCTGCCCCCAAATCCCCCCACCACTATTTGGCCCCCCCAAACTTTTCTCCATTACCAAAAAAAAAAAAAAAAAAAAAAAAAAAAAAAAAAAAAAAAAAACGTTTCAGATAGTGCTGTGAGTCTGGAAGATGCAAGTCCGTTTGTTTACCCACGATACTACGAGCGTTTGGACGATACCTTTCCATCCATTACCTCCTGTCTAAGTATAAAACTCAACTGAGTTTTCATAGGTGTTTAAAGAAAATTAATTAAATTATTTTAAAAAATATTTTTATCATTTTTCTCTCTAAACTAATTTATCTTACTTATAAATTGATATCCTACCTCCGATCCTAATTATAAGATCTAGTTGACTTTTTTTTGGAGAGATTAAGGAAGCTAAATAAGTTACTTAATCATATCATATGTTGTGCATTGTTCAATTATATATTAGTTTATTAGTCAAACTAATTGGTTTGAAAAAAATAAAAAATAAAAAAACTCTAAAGTAATTTAATTAGCTTCCTTAATCTCTCCAAAAAATCAATTAGGTCTTATAATTAGGACCAGAGGGAGTTTAATTTAGAGCCTATTTGGTTCTAACCATTGCATGTCTACAATGATAATCATGATTGTATTACCAAAAAAAAGGTGTTTGGTTGCTTTTTAACATGGTATTAGAGTTTACAATGATAATGATGATTACAAAAAATTGGTAATCCTCATTCATAGCTCCCCCTATGAATACTCATTACAATCTCTTTGTATGGTTAAAAATTCTAATTTACTCTTTAGTTTCATTTGTTTCATTTTACTTGCCACATCTTGCTATAACCGCTATCATCACTACCACCTCCTCCTACTTCACTGTCGTCACGTCCACTTGTCGTTGCCACCACTACCTCCTCTTCCATTGTCGCCACCACCACCCGCAGCCATTGCCACTACCTCTTCCTCCTCCATCGCCACCTCCTGCCACCGCCGCCGCCTTATACGCCAAACCCCGTCATCGGCACCTCCACTATTGCTGTTGCCCCGCCGCCACTACCTCCTCCTTCTCCATCGTCGCTACCACCACCCTTGCCGCAATCGCGCCACTACCTCCTCCTCCACTGTTGTCACTATCACCACTTGTCATTTCCTCCGTTGCACTACCGTTTCCGTCCTCCACCACCACAACCATTCCTATTGGATGATCCTCAGCAAGATAGCTTGACTGTTATGATGAGGCAACTTGATGTCTCCTAACTATTTTTTCTATGATTATATTAAAGGTAAATAGACTTTGTGTGAAGTGTGATACATTGATTTTAAATAATTGTTAAAATAATAACTCATTGCACCTTGTTTAAAAATCAAAACAAACACTAGTGCTATAATTAATATTGCATTGCAGTGTAAGGTATAATAGGATCATACCAAATGGGTCTTAAATCATACACAACATATGATTAAAGGGTTAAGATGCATTTTTACCCTTAAAGTATGCGCCCAGGAGCAATTTTACCCCTGATATTTTCGGAGTAGTAATGTTGCCACTGAAGTTTAAAAACGGAGCAATGTTGCCCCTCTGTTAAAAACACTAACATTGATCGTTAGGGTTTTTAACGGAGGGGCAACATTGCTCCATTTTTAAACTTCAAGGGCAACATTACTCCTTCAGGGCAACATACTTTTTTAAGGGCAAAAATGCACCTTAACCCTATGATTAAATGACTTATTTAAATTTGCTTAAATTCTCTCAAACTTATATTGGGGCTGAAGGATCCGGCTTCTCTCAGCTGACTTCCTATCTGCTACCCTCATTTTCCTTGAAACTACGTCATTTTGGCATACAACAGGTGCCCCTCTTTTTAAATATATATATATATATATTTTTCGGGGTGCGAAAAGTACTAAAAAGATACTTTAGGATATTGACCAGTACTAAAAATACTAAAAAGATACTTTAGGATATTGAACGGTACCGGAAAAATACTGAATAGTACTTCATAATCTTGAAAAATTATTTTAGGATCTTGAAAAAAAATATTTAAGGATACTGATTGGTACTGGAAAATACTTCAGAATACCGACTGAGGATGCTCACTGGTACTGAAAAAATACTTCATGATCTTAAAAAATTATTTTAGAATGTTGAAACTCAAGAATAATTATAGGTGTTAGTCTGCATCATTAATTCATTATTATTGCATCTCCTTGGGCAGAACATCTTCATGTAATTTCTTCTGTATCGGGCTTATTATTTATCATCAATATTACATCCTGTGGTGTACATGTAATACATTTACACAATTTGATAGTCATATTCTGAATTTTTTTGAGATAATTCGTTTGTAACTCGGAATTTGTTGAGTAGCCCAGAAGTGCACTCGCATAATGTAGATGCTTGTATGTAAGTTTTGTCTTCAGATTTTACTATATGAAGTACTTTAGTACAAAAGCAATTAAGGTTACAAGGAACCCATCAATCAGGCCTCGAAGTGCCCTCGCATAACAATTATCTGTTTCTTCATGCTAGTCGTTGGCTCATTGCATCACATTTAAATTAAATTAACAGCTACGGCCACCAGGACAAGGAGATAGGATCTAATCCAAATTGGTAACTTGCAGGCCGTGCTTATTTCTGCACCAACGTAATCTCCCAAATTGAAGTTCCCTACAAAAACACATTATTTTCTTACTCAAAGACAACGAATGGACAATAGAGAAGGTAAAGCAAGCGGTGGCAGAAATAATGGCGGAAACAGAATATTATTTTGACCTTCTTTGGCAAAGTTGCAACCAGCAATCAATGCATATCTCATTTGTTGCACACTGGCCTTATTGTAGAATAGGAAATTGGATAGCATGTTATTGATGCAATTAAGCACAAGCTGTGTTTCTCTAAGGCAGGGGCCACTGCAGAAAAAATCAGTGACCTCGGGTGGTACGTTAATATTCCCTGATGGATTTAGTCTATACGGCTGATCACATCCCACATAGATCTGCAAATTATTCATGGCCAACCGAAAAAGAAAGCAGGATAAGAATAAGAATATATCAGGAAAGAAACATTATTGACGGACAAAAAAAAAAAAAAAAAGACCAAACAAGCCTTCAAGAGCAGAAGGTTAACATGAAGGCGCGTGCTTCCAGGGGGAGGAAGATACTAGACACAGACTCACGAGGTCATTATCAAAGCAAGATAAGGCTTTGGCTAAGCTTTCCTCCTGAGGTTGATCCTGTGCAGCCCCTGTTCAGGTTGAACAGTGAAGTACACGAATACCAGATGAAAACTTGGACAAAAGATGGATGGCATATAAAGAATGACAAGTGATCGTTAGAATAAATGATAACCTGAGTAGCAGCATAAAATTACTATGGAGATTAAGGAAGCTATGAATAAGCTCTTCTTTGGCAGGAATGAGTCTCCCATGATTGTGAGGGGTGGGAACAGAAAGATGCATGGGAACAATACCGCAGAATGCAACTTATATCAAGGTATGGCTTGATGAAGAGTTCGTCTTTTCCGAGGAAGGGGGGAACAAAATGGCAAAAGGAAGGGAAAAGTAGGTCACCTCACGAAGAAGAGAGTGAAGGAGAGGTTAATTAAAAAGGAAAGCAGCAGTTTATAGTAAGCCAAGGTGGGACTTTGGAGACAAATGGACCAATGATATGAGTGATGGAAATCTCAGACAAACCCTTTTCACAATGCGTTGGTCACCAACTCAGTTCCATTCTCAAATTGAACAAATACGAAATTCCAGCAACGTCAGCTAAAAAAGAAAAATTGGCGAGCGCTCTACCATCTGAGCTACATCCCCATGTTGGCGATTGTGATGTCATTTAATTATTTGTTATCTCAATTACTTTGACATTATTTGATCTGGAGAGACCCAATTACTTAACAAAAAAACCCTTATTTAAAGAGCTAACATAAAAAATCAATATAGAGACATCCAGCAGAATCATAACTTCACCTTTTTCCCACGTTATGCACCATGCTTCCAAGCACCGTATTATCTTCTTCTTCGTTTGTTGTTGTGGCTAATTATAGATATTCTCTTATTGGAGGTAATCTTATTACACTAAACGTGGATACTTCTCCTAACAAAGTTTAGTTTGTCACTTCAACTAGCCCATTCCATTAAGTCCAACCCGTTTGTATCTTCTAGTTTTTTTTTCATACAACCCGTATCATCTTCTTCCATGAGGTGCCTGAAGCAAGCCCAATTCCTTGTGAATTCCGAACCCAACATTTGGGCCTCAAATGTCGGGCTTGGTTGCACAGTGCATTCGTAATCCGTTTCCCTCATTACGGTGCGTTTTGGTTTGGTCCATTCCCGGTCGAAAGTCGCAGCGCGTAAATGTCTTCTCTTCCCCGTGCTGATACGGAACCTCCGATCGAGGCTCGAGGCCGTAGACAACACGTTTTTAGATTCTTCCCTTCATTTGATGTATGCTAACTGGCGACGTTTATTTGATCCTCTGAAGATTATAGCAGCGAGATAGTTCATTTGCTTTTTAGGATTAGGGTTAATTGGTAGAGCCATGGATTTCCAGAAGAGGAGGGTTCAGTTACTCCTCTTCGTCGCTGGCATCATTGTTCTTAGTATCACAGGTACGCTAGAATCACTGCGTATTTCTATATCTATGTTTAAGATATGCTAATTATTAGTTTTGATTGCATTCCCGTCTTTTGAATATTTGACATTAATATTATCCAAATGTTAGCATGGATGAGAATCACAAACTCCAATCACCAAGGTTGGGAACCTTACCGTATTCTGCTACATGTACTGTACGATGAATTTATATCTCAACGTTTCTGTTGCTTGCGTCGGGCTTGATTGAACAGTGTCGTTCCCCCCACAACAAATCTTGCCTTATTTTCTTGAACTTTTGTAGTTGATGGATGACGTAAATTTGTGGATCTTTATTGATCGCATTTTCGCATGTCTTACTTTTTTAAGAGTTTTTCTTTTATATAAAGGAAAGAAAAATTAAGAGGCAATAAATTCTTCTGGTCTCTGTTATGAACTTATGATACAATCTAAACGCTCGCTCTGCTCCTTTTTTATGTTATATTATTTGTTTAATTTCTAGGTTGAAGGCGTTTAATGACATGTGATTGATCTTACTTCTTTGAAGATTAAAGGCGCAAAGCTCCTGTACCGTTTTCGTCATTAACAAAATTAAATTTTGTAGAGCGTTCACAAATTTTCAAAATGGATCTACTGACTGGTGTTTGCGCCATGTCCATTGCAATCTAAACGTGAAGTTATGTTAAAAAGAGAAAAGCTACTAAGATTTAAAGTGTTAGCGATTGTCTATTTGTATTCATAGTATCATACTATCTTGTTTTATAGTTAAGCCACCGTACTGTAATTGGCCTGTTGCAATGGATATGACAGTTGCAGTTCACTTTCAGTCATTCTTTTTGCCCTCCTTAAAGTTTTGCATTTTTTTTTTTTGGGGTCTGAATTCTGGCTCACTTTCAATAAGGAACTCTAATTTGGAGATCTAAGTCAAATTCCCACTGGGGTGAAGGATAGCTCTTACAGGTGGCAGAGCCGCAATGCCTGGTTATGTGTATTGTGAGCTATAATTGGACAATTTGGGAAAATATATTTATTTTCTAGAATGAATTTTAAGAATGACTTCAAAGTCTGATAATTTTCCTTGTTAAGTGATCATTTTCAAAGCAGCTTCTGGTTCTCCCCAACAAATTTCAGCTCATCAGTTTTCACTCTTGTTTTCTTTTCCTTTTTGGGTATTTTTGCTTTGATTGCTGAAGCCTACCATTTACCCTATATTTAGGATCAGTGTCCGTTATGCTCATTCATTGTTGTTATTTTCAGCTGAAAAATGCAGGCTGCTGGTTGGGGAGGAGGCGGCATCCCAAAGCGGAAAGTTTACATTCTTAAACTGCTTTGATATGGGCTCAGGAACTTTAGCATGTACTGTCAAGGAAGGAGTGAAGCTTTATTTTTACAACATTAGAGGCGCTCATGTTGAAAGAGCAAGGAATTTAGCAATCGAGTCTGCTCTTGCTGATGCTATGTCACAACAAATGTCAGCAAAAGATTCAGCTAAATATGCTCAGAAAGAAGGTGCAAAAGCTGCAAAATTGGCTTCACGACAAGCCAAGCGAATTATAGGCCCCATCATCTCTTCAGGATGGGACTTTTTCGAAGCTATGTACTATGGTGGAACTATCACGGAGGGTTTCCTTAGGGGCACTGGTACTTTGTTCGGTGCTTATGGTGGAGGTTTTCTGGGGGAGGAAAGGCTTGGAAGATTTGGTTATCTTGTGGGAAGTCACATGGGCAGTTGGGTTGGAGGTAGAATAGGACTAATGGTATATGATGTGGTTAACGGAGTGCATTTCTTGACTAATTTTGTTCAGACGGTTGGCGGTGAAGTTGAAGGTACTTTGGATCATGAAAGTTCTGAAGCGCCCAAGGGTTCCTATTTTGACGAAACTCCTGTTTATGACAAGTCTGAAGGTTCTGATGAGGCCAGTGTTTTTGAATCCTTTGCCGCTGAAGAAGCCAATGCCTATGAATCTCATGCCTATCAGAGCTCGGAAACATATGAAAATTCCGATTTGTGATGAATTTTTGTAGCTGATGCGTACAAGGCATCATCTGCTCAAATAATAATTGGATGCATGATCGATGTGTATGTATGTTCCTTCGGTATATTTACTTCGACCATTTTGTAACTCCCAAAGTTTTGTAACATATATACCCCATGTTACATTTATAAAAGGTTATAATTTTGTATTTCTTGATTCTAGTTTCTTTCACTATAAATATCGAGGATTCCACACATTACATAGAAGTTTAGAAGAACTTATTGATCTTTTATAATTGATTGATAGATTGGCTTATTAATTAGTTTTTATATAGAAAAAGTATGTATAAGTTCGAGGTAAGAAAGTTAAATATAGAGATGTGAATGAGGGGTCATTGAGGGAAAGCTTGGATTTTGCTGAGTCCTTGCGACGGCGCTCAGGGGCGGCGGCTTGGCCTATGGTGTTTGGTGGCTGCACGGGGATGAACAATAAGAGCAGAAAATAAATTCCTCTTCAATAATCTCAATACCATTTCACAGAACATTATTCACCTTTTTGTTCCTTGTCTTCTCCATTCTAGCGTAGGAAATAAGATTAAGACCCCCCCAAAAAAAAAAAAAAAAAAAAATTACAAAGTTATAGTATTTGAGGGCTTGAGGTCTCCTGCTTATCAAAAAGAAACAAAGGAAGGGTAAGAACCCCCCCCCCCCCCCCCCCAAAAAAAAAAAAAAAAAAAAAAAAAAAAAAAAAAAAAAAAAATTTTACAAAGGTATAGTATTTTAGGGCTTGAGGTCTCCTGCTTATCAAAAAGAAACAAAGGAAGGGTTATCAAAAAGTAAGAATGTCATTAACAAAGGAAGGGTTATCAAAAAGTAAGAATGCTCATGAAGAATGAGACAGTTGTTTAAGGTATTGGCTTTTATTTAAAAGGGAAGATGTTCAATATCTGCTGGTCAATGTGAGGGCGCCGTTGTTGAAATGATCTATAAATGCTCTTTGGGCCTTAAGGCATGCTCTGACCCTAATAGATTACCGATGTCTATTCCCACCTAAACTTTTTTATAATAATAATAATTCCCTCTTGGTCTTTTATTCTAGTTTTCCCATACACAAAAATAAAAATACTGCAGAAATTAAAAATGTCTTCTTGACATTCTAGGCTTCTATTTTTGAAGAAATAAAATAAAACAGTAATAAATTACGATCGATTTTCATTAATGGCATCAGTACAATTTTATCATAAGCACTTGTGGTTATTCTTCTTCCAGAAGTTCAAATTTTCAGTTTTGAGGTTTGTGAACGCTTTCAAAAGAAGCAATCTAACAAAACTAATTGAATCATACAAACATGAAAAGTATAATCGGACGAAACTAATGCCGTAGTTTATCTTTAGTTTTCCTAGTAAAACTTTGAAGTGGCACTTATTGCTCATAAAATATTCGGACAAAACCTAATGTGAATGGAATCATAATCTCTTGTGATAAGCCAAGTGGATGACTTCATTTGTTGCTGTCGGTTGAATTTGACTTGTAACTCATATTATTATATCCACAATACTTAGCTTCATACTGATGGAATCATACAAACATGAAAAGTACAATCGGACAAAACTTTAATGCCGTAGTTTATCTTTAAATCTAAATCTAACAAAACTAATTGAATCATACAAATCGGACAAAACTTTAATGCTGTAGTTTATCTTTAATTTTCCTAGTAAAATTTTGAAGTGGCACGTTTTGTTCATAAAATATTCGGGCACATCCTGCTGTGAAAGGAATCATAATCTCTTGTGATGAGCAAAGTGAATGACTTCATTTGTTGCTGTCGGTTGAATTTGACTTGTAATTCATATCATTATATCCAAATACGTAGTTCATTAAATACTGTCTCACCAAAAATCTAAATAAACTTCAATTAGATTGAAGTTTTGAAAGCGTTTATAAATGGGTTTCCCGAGTGAGGAACTTTTCTCTATCTTCATTATAGTAACTTGACATGTGTAATTATACTTAAAAATTTTTCAATTGAAGTGAGGCTAGGTTCAAAAAATTAGGGGGTTCATATAAAAAGAAATCTTAAAACATGATTCAAAGTTGCTTAATAAATTTGTACTACAGTTCAGACTTTTAATTATTAATAGCATCACGATATCACAAACTGTGAGATCTTGAATTAATCTGATTATCCACTCCTAAATATAAAGCTTCTAGAGATTAATGAAGAATGATATCGTATGGTATCTTGAATTAAGTGATAGTTATATGTTAAAAAATAAATTTAATAGAGACACACTTCACTATCCACAATATATATCTATATATATATATATATATACACAAACACACACTTCATTTACTCCATCTTACAATCTCATCGATATTGCAAAAATAATATTTCTAGTTATAAAAATAATTATAAATCGTGATGCATGTTTAGAGAAAATTCGTTTTCATTTATAGCATGTATGCGAAGTTATTAATATATTTATTTGCAACAAAGTTAAAATATATTTGGCATACCTTGTTTATATATCAATCCAATAGAACAAAATGAATTTATTTGTCTAAAATATAGTTGGTGTCATTGTAACTTTATTTTTCTATAATTTGTGTATTCTAGCACGGCATGGTGATTTAGTTGTCGCTTGTCTTTAAGAGAGAACAGGTTTGGTCCGGTTAGGAAAAAGTTAATAGGAGAGGGATGCTGCTGCACACAAAATGGAAAACTTAATACAAGAGTTAGATATTATTTTATCCTATATGAAAGAACTTAATTATAATGTTTTTACAATTTGTACTTGTTTCATGAAAGTATCTTATTAATTGCAGGTGTTGAGGGGATTTCATTAAGATAAATTTTTGGGTGAAGGGTCAAAAATACACATGACCTTTTCCTCAGGAGCATCCAGCACCACGACCTTTCAATTGGATCAAAAATACACACGACGTTACATTTTGGGAGTCTTGACAGACTACGGCCGTTAGTCAACCGTTAGTTGACCGTCAACTTGGATGGAACGCTGACGTGGCGCTGACAAGATGATTTGGACGCCGACGTGGAATTAAAAAAAAAAACTAAAAAAATTAGGAAAAAATTATTAAAAAATTATAAAAGATTAAAATAATTAGAAAAAAATAACGAAAAATTCAAATAATTAAAAAAATAAAAATAATGCGAAACAAATTAGGAAAAAATTCAAATAATTAAAAAAAAATAGGAAAAAATAAAAAAAATTAGAGAAAAATAAAAACAATTAGGAAAAAATACAAAAAATTAAAATACCCCCGCCATTGGGCCCCACCACCGCCACCCTACCGTCGGTTTTTTTTTTCTAATTATTTTAATTTTGGATGAAGGGTCAAAAATACACATGAATATATTTACTAAACATAGAAAATTTTATAATAATTCATGTTAAAATTTTCTATGTTTAGTAAATATATAATCTCTTTTTCTATAAAAACATTTCCTTATCTCCCTTCTAACATCAATCTAAATTTGTATTCTCTCGAGCATCAATCTAAATTTTTATTATAAAGTAGTAATATAACCTTCAAAAAATGTAATACTCACTCTCGTATTAGGAAAAAATTAAAATAATTAGAAAAAAATTAAAATAACTGACGGTAGGGTGGCCGGTGGTGGGGCCCAATGGCGGGGGTATTTTAATTTTTTGAATTTTTTCCTTATTTTTTTCTAATTCTTTTTATTTTTATTTTTTCCTAATTTGTTTCGCTTTATTTTTATTTTTTTTAATTATTTGAATTTTTATTTTTTTTTCTAATTATTTATAGTTTTTTTTATAATTATTTTAATTATTTCCTATGTTTTTCAAATTTTTTTAAATTTTTTTATTCCACGTCGCTGACAAATCATCTTGTCACATTACCATCCATCCGTTGACGGTCAACTAACTGGTTGACTAACGACCAACGTCAAAACGTGTATTTTTGATCCAAATGAAAGGTCGTGGTGTTGGGCGCTCCTAAGGGAAAATATCATGTGTATTTTTGACTCTTCACCCTAAATTTTTTAAGGCCAAGTTAATAAAGGTAGTTTCAACATAATTAGAAAATATGGATTTTTTTTTTTTTTTTTTTACATGGATAAAAGAGTAAAAGCACTACTATTAGAAAATAATACTCATCAGTCTTTCATATAAGACATAATTAGGGAACTGATCTTGGTTCTAAATATAAAAAAAAAAAAAAATCATATTTATCAATATTTTCCTAATTTACCCAATTGATACCCCTTAACAATAATCATTGTGACAAAAATTGCTCTTTAGACAGGGTAAAAATCATTTTATAGAATAGTTTTGGATCCGGTCTCGATAAAGATGGTCTTAAAAGTATATTATTTTAAAGACTAGTTTTTCAATCGGTCTTAAAAATTACTTTTTAGAACAGTTTTTTAAGATATAAAGTCTCACTTTTAAGATATAAAGTCTCACCCATTCCAATAGCATGGTGGATCCTAGGGTTGTCCAAAAACCCGAGTAAGACTTTTAAAACCGGTTGAAAAAGTAAAATAACCACCAGTCTTAAAAGTTTACCACCCATTCCAATAGCATGGTGGATCCTCACCACATATCTCGCATCATTCTTGCGTTCTTGTTATTATCCAAATTCTTTTGGGTGCGTCCATTTTCACCGACTCCATAATTATTTTGAGAGGCTGAACGACCTTGAAGCTTCCAAACTTTCTTCTCTCCATCCGCCTCAAGTACGTCAATTCGGATACCACATCCTCATCTCCAACGCCATGTACCTCATCCTTATCCCCATCTTGGCGATGGCCTCTACTCACCTCTCCACCGTCTCATTCCATGATGACCTCCTCCACCTCTAGGAGAATCTCAAGTACAATCTCATCTTCGTCACCCTCTACTCTAGCCTCATCGTCTTCCTCATCATTTTCTACTTCACAAACCGCCCACACGCCGTCTACCTCGTCAATTTCAACTGCTTCAAGCTCGACTCGGAGAGGATTTGGGGAGACCTTCATGGAGAAATCTGACCTCACCAAGTCATTTATCAACAAGAATTTATGGTTCTAAAAGTAGGCAGTTGTAAAAAGGCATACAAAAGAACAAATTATACGCGCTTATTAATTAAACTCGCTATTTCATCGTCGCCTCCAAATCCCTTCCGTATTTGGTTATGTAGGGCAAGAGAGAAGGATAGAGAGGACTCTACCTTCCGTGAGAATCGTCTGAAATGGCCGTGTCAAGCTATGCTAGGGTTTTCTCGACCCTTGAGTGTCGCTCAGATGCCGATTTCTCTGCTGCTCTGAGGTTAGAGAAGCTTGAACAATGACGATTACCACCCGCCTCAACGTTGTCACCACTGATCCTGAGGTTTCCTCCCAACTTCCAGCGCTAGCTCAACACCAAGGCTCGTAGGAACTGCAGTATGGAGTGATGCAAATTGTCATTACTTTGTGGTCTGACAACTCTACTGCTTATAGGGTTCTGGCATCATCAGCTGCTTCGTCAACAATTGAGGCACCTCTGCCACATCTTCCTTGTTCATAGCTCCGACAAAGCTTGCGGCCGATGAATTGCCACATCTCTATTGACCTCGTAAAACAGCTCTTGCAGGTAACATACAATTTTCGACGCTCGACAAAGAGGGTTCTAATGAAAATCTTTTACACTGGTTGTTATCAAAATAAGGTTTTAAAAGTTAACCTTTTACACCGGTTATTTGTAACAATCAGTCTTAAAAGTAATAGACATTTTACAACCAGTCTTAAAAGTAATAGACACATTATTTTTAAACTGGTAATTGTTAACAACTGGTCTTAAAATTTTAACCTTTTAACCATAAACAAAACAACTAGTCTTAAGAGCAATAGACATTTTTTTTTTTTTTAACTTTTAGAACGATTGTTTGGGAAAACAGTTGAAATAATATCTTTTAGACCTCATATTAAAGGAGCCGGTTTAAAAAATTCTTTACATTTACGAAAATGTCATCAATCATATTTTTTAGACTCGTTCCTCTATATATGGTCTAAATGTTGCAATCTCAAAACCCTTTTCTGTAGCAGTGAATCAGAAAATCGAGGAAGATGACTAGGACATTTTAGAAAATACTCCCTCTGATCCTTATTGTAAGGCACCAACTAACAATTCACAGACCAATAAAAATAGTTAAAGTAATTAAATTCATCCTACATTTTAAGTAATTTTCAATGTCACCTTTACTAATTGCATTAAACTCTAATATCATATTAATTATTACTCTCACCCACTACTCTTATTAATTATAGACATAAATGGAAAAAATATTTAATGCTCTTTGGTCCTTATTGGCATATATGGAAAATACTCCCTCTGGTACTTATTGTAAGGCATCAACTAACAGTTCTCACAAACCAATAAAAATATTTAAAGTAATTAAATTCATCCTAAAATTTAAGTAATTTTCAATGTCACCCTTATTAATTGCATTAAACTCTAATATCATATTAATTATTACTCTCCCACTACTCTTTTTTTTTTTTTTTTTTTGGTTGCCCATCCAGTATCCAGAACTTCGCCCTGACTAATCCGAATCCGACTTGGGTCGCGCACTGCTATATGGTGGGTGAGTCTCCCAATGAGCTTTTTGCATTCACAAGCCTCGAACTCGAGACCTTGCTTAAGCGACACAAGTCGCTTACCACTTAAGCCAACCCCCGTTGGTCACCCACTACTCTTATTAATTATAGGCATATATGGAAAAAATATATATATTTAATGCTCTTTAGAAACAAGCAAACACTTTATAAAAATGATCAAATACATTTTTTAGTTAGTGTTTTATAATAAGTTTCAGAGGGAGTATATGTTATATTAATTAATCCAATTAACTTCTTTAATTAGATAAATATTATCATATTAACGATGAGATGGAGTATTATTCATTAACTTTTATGTATGATTTGAAGAATTATGAATTATACACACACGCACATATATATATATATATATATATACTGAATAGCCCCACATATCCATATCCCAAAAGTCAACTAGTTTGGTGTTGACATAAGCAAGCGTGGGATCCCACATCGCCTTGCTTCTTTCTTTCTACAGTATAAATTAAATTTCTGATCCTTTGAAAAATGTTGGACAGTGATGTCCTGACGTTTTTCAAACAACGGGTGTGAAACCAAAAGCACCGGGAATCTACTCTTTCTTATTTTTACTCCCTCTGGGACCACCCCCTATTTCCCATTATTCAAAAATGTTGCTGCATAGAGGTTTTACTGCTGCCTCAATTAAATTACTACTCCTCAGAGCAGATAAAACATTAAACCTCATCGCCTACATTTTGTTGCCCTGCTGTTTATATCATTAACCATTAATGCATATATATAGAGCTTGGTCTTTAACAAACTAGTTTGGAGAAAAAGGATAGATATAAATACTTTAAAATAATTTATTTAGTTTTTTTAATCTCTCTAAAAAATTTAATTGAATCTAATCTATGTAGTATAGTATTAGAGGTAGTATTTGAAATACTTGATGGGGAACCAGTAACCATGTGAGATATCTATATTGTACTAAGCATATACGGCATGAAGCCTGCAGCTAACCCTATGAAGCGTTATGCAAATATGGTAAAAGAAGTTGCTTTACGAAATTAATTTGGATGCCTTACTTGAACCACACTGTAACTCGCAAGGGAAACCAAAATGTTCACGACGCCCGTGACAGAGGAATATATATATATAATAAGAAGCCAATAGATGATTGGGAACTGCGTGGGCCCCGCAAGCGGCCATAAATATTGACCCATAGCGGTGCAGGAAGTGATATCAACTGTTGGGGATAACCTCATAGTGTCGACATGATTTGCGAGCAAGACATGTTGGTTGACAAAGTCTGTGAGCTGTACGAACAAATTTCAAGGCTAGAGAACCTGAAACCCTGCAAAAATGTCGACATGCTTTTTACCCAGCTCGTCCTGACTTGCTTGCCACCTAGCCCCATCGATGTCACCAAGCTCAGCCCGCGTGTCCAACACATCCGATCCAAACTTATAAGAGTCTGTGGCGAAGCAGAGGGCCTCTTGGAGAGCCACTATTCCTCCATCCTCGCCTCCTATCACTACCCTCTCCGCCACCTCCATCTCTTCCCTTACTATTCCAATTACCTCAAGCTCAGCCTCCTTGAGTTCACTATCCTGTCTCAACACTGCCCTCATGCCCCTTCCAAGATCGCCTTCCTCGGCTCCGGCCCTCTTCCTCTCTCCTCCATTGTTCTGGCCTCCAATCACCTTCCCACCACCGTTTTTCACAACTATGACATCGACCCTCTAGCCAATTCTAAGGCAGCGCGCTTGGTTTCTTCTCATGCTGACTTGTCCAAGCGCATGGTGTTTCGCACCAGTGATGTACTCAAAGTGTCACAGGAGTTGAAGGAGTATGAGGTTGTTTATCTGGCTGCTCTTGTAGGGATGGGGAAAGAGGAAAAGAATCGAATCATTGATCATTTGGCTAAGTATATGGCCCCCGATGCGCTCTTGTTGGTTAGGAGTGCGCATGGGGCTCGGGCTTTCCTTTACCCTGTGGTTGACCCTTGCGACCTAGCTGGCTTTGAGGTTCTCTCTGTGTTCCACCCCACCGATGATGTTGTCAACTCAATACTGGTGGCTCGTAAGTGTTCTTTGCCAACACAAGACCTTGCCCCTGTCATGCTCTTCAGCAACGGGGATATGATTGAAGAGGGATTATTGCACGCTAACGAGGAGGAGGACTGAACCTCACCCCTTCCCTCGATCACCTGTACGTATTTAATCATGTGATCTTCCGGCGTCGCTCTTGCTATGTACGTGTTTCACTTACAGTTTCAGTCATGTCTCACTTGTTTGTGAAGAATCATCTAGCTTGCAGCTGGTATACATGTTTTCGTGCTGTTGTTTAATGGTTCTTCAAGAAATAAAAAAGAAGAAGACTATTATTAAGTGTTTAGATCGATCATTTTCACATTATCCTCTATTTTTCCGTATTGGTATTTGCTCTTCAGAAGATGGGCTAGACGGCTTCTGGCTCGCATTATATTGTTGGGTAAATATGGCTATATCACAGGGCCTCGTCATTTAAGGAGTTTCCGTCAAGGGCGCCCACGACACAAAAAAAAATATCAATAGATGTGCCCTTCTTACGTATAAATTATTTCTAGCATAGTGATGGCACAAGGTCAATTATTAAAGTTGCAAGTACGTGAATGAAACGTTCCTTTTAAGAGAGTCATCGTGCCACTTGCCAACAATTTAACATCTTATCATCTCCGCCTGATATGCCACAAACCACAATTTATTTAAAAGGAAGCTCTATATGTAATGAGTACATATCACAGGTACTTTTCAACTAAAATGATACCCGCCACTGTGAAGTCCGCATCCAATAATTTAGCCTTCAAAGCCTCAAATATATCATATCACCCATTAGCAATCATGCTAGTTCCCCTAAGGGCCCATTTGGTTCAGGGAACTTTTAAGGAGGGAAATGAACTTAAAGAAGGGAAATGAATTGAAGGGAAGATTGAGAGGGAACTTTAAAAAGTTGAGCTGTTTGGTAGACATGAGAATTTAATTAAGTTGGGGGAAGATAAATTGTTTGGTTTAAAGAATTGGGTGTTGGTTGAGTGGGAACTTTAGGTAAAATTCCCATAATGCCCTTCCACAAAAAAGCCGAGAAAACTTTTTGTTTTTTTTTTTTTGTTTTTTTTTTGCGAATTGGACAGAGAGCCAAACCAAATCGCGTCTTGGTGGAGAAAGAAAATTGCAACCAGACATCGAAGGGATCTGAATCAAGCGACGAGTATAACGGCTACCGAAGGTGAGAAGGACACTGGACATGGAAAGAAATAGAGGGGGACAACACGAAATGAAGCAATCTGGTTGGACATGAATATTGCAAGAGGAATAGGGATCAGTGAACAATGAATCTAGTTGCTGCTTTGACAGGAAAAATCAAAAATTGAAATTACTCAGTACTAAAACCCTGAAATAAATTACTACGTTGGTAAGAAAAAACAGAGTTACTTAAAAGCAAACTTCAGCATAAAAACCAATGCTACTAATGTTACAGAGCACCATGAAGAAGTTCGAACGTAAGTGTAAAGTTCGAACATAAGCGTTAAGTTCGAACTTATAAACTTTACGAGTACACACGTTCGAAGTTATTATTTGACAGAAGGGCATATCGGTAGAAAAAAAACAAGAAACACAAAGTTCAAAGAATCATGGAAACATAAAACTTGCCAACCATTCATGGACAACAAAAAACCAAATGAGTTCAATACCCGGAAGATATAACAAGAAACACAAAATTCAAATGCCAATGATCCTACCAATTAGCCGATCCCTAATTCATCAAAGAAGCATTCGAAATCGATCCTGGCATTATACTATAAATAATCACAAAAAAAAACAAGCCCCTAAATAGAAGATAAGTTTTCCTTTTTGCCCAAACTAAAAAGTTGAAGTTTTTAATCGAGAGAAAGAACAAGATGAAGAAGAAGAAAAAGAAGAAGCAATAGTAATTCGATCCCGGCATTATACCATAAATAATCACAAAAAAGAAACAAGCCCCTAAATAGAAGATAAGTTTTCCTTTTTGAGGAGGAGGAGGAGGAGGAGGAGTTGATCGAGAGAAAGAACAAGATGAAGAAGAAGAAAAAGAAGAAGCAATAGTAATTTCAGGAGGAAAGAAAGAAGAAGGAGGAGGTTCCTTTCTACGGAGTCGTCGCATCCGAAACAACACTTCTTGATGGAGAAAGGTTCTCAAACTTATTTTTGCCTCCTCGTTCTTCCAAACTCACTCGATTCCGATTTATAATTTGAGAGGGGTGTTAGCTCGCATCCGAAACAACACTTCTTGATGGAGAGAGGTTCTCAAACTTCTTTTTGCCTCCTCGTTCTTCCAGCTCGAAGCTCAGCTCGATTCGATTTATAATTTGAGAGGGGTGTTTTAGTCATAAATTTCACTTTCCCCGGCGTTTTTCAAGATCCCGCCATTTTGGGAAGGAGTCCGTTTTCCTTCGTTTGTGGGAGCTTCGAGAGATGGCGGGAATCTCGGCTCCCCAGAACAAGGCGCGCCAAACAGACTTTTGATCGAGGGAACTGGTTTAAGTTCCCAGGAACCAGGCCCAATTCTGTCAACCAAACGGGGTCTAACATGTCCACATACTTGTTCACGTAACCAAGATAAAATCACTTCACATACTTATTTCACACACGCTTCAATCACCATTCTAAACGTACAGGTCCCAAGCGTTTTTCATTTTAATGGACATAAAGACTGGCTTTGGGCATCATACTATATATAATTAACCTGAAATCTAAAACAAAGACAGGTTAGGTCCCGTACTTGATGATCATTCTAATGATTGGAGCCTTTGGGAAGAATATTTCAATTTACGCGTATGGAAAGGAAGCACCGCTATCTTTACCTATCTATCATATATAGTGGCTAACGAAGAAACCTCCTGAGGAGCAGACATATGGTATCTCCTCCTCTTTATCTACTTTTTTCTCCTCAAACTATAGTGTCGCAACACAGACCAATAACTGCATTATATTATCAGCTACAGCTTACAGCTTTTAAACCACTCGTGTAAGAAAAAGAATGAAAGCTGCTTGGCAATACAAGTTGCAGACAGTATAATCATGGCGTTGATGCATGAAGCGCTCTCAATCTATGCCGCCGCCACCACTGTTACCTTCCATGACTGAGACACGCATATCTTCGGATGGTTTCCAGTGCCGTTTCCTCTGATTGATGAACCAATTATTGATCTGCTTTTGATCCAGTCCTGTCATTTCTGATAGCTTCAATTTCTCCTCTTCCTACCTCATTATTCATAAATCAGTATCCTTATTAATTCAATCCAAAATGGCATACCTCAACCACACACACATGAACATATGACTGATCTTACCGTAGGATAAGGCCATCTGTAGTGGTTGTTCCACCATTGAAGGAGAGCCATCCTCGCTTCCTTTGGAAGCTTATTCTTTTTCTTCTTCTTCAACAACTCCTCCCTCAGGCTGCTAAGGTAGCCACTGTACTTGCGAAGCAGCATTTCTCTTACCTCTTGCTCGCCTGCAAAACGACTCCCTTCAAATTCATCACCTTCACCTTCACCTGCTTCTGCATCTCCACAACTTAGTCCCTTCTCTTGACTCCCACTTGCCTCATCTGAAATGATAGATTGCCCACACTATCAAAATCAGACCTATCGGATGGGAATTCAACCACATATGAATCATGATCTCTGAGAAATTTAGAATGCCTTGTGTTACAGAAGTGCACGTCAATCTGGAGTAATTATATCAACATTCTTTCTTGATAACTCTATGGGCTGACCCCATTCCTACACAGCATGCATGCATACAAAAGCAGATGAAACAAGACTTCATATAAAATTCAAGTAGCAACTGAATCTGTCCTGATCATTCAGTTTCTTTGGGCTTCATGAGCTGGCAAATATGCCGGATCCTAAGCCACTATACGTAGTTTTGGGGTGGTGGGGAATCCGAATAATTAACTGGCGGTCTTAGTTTTAAACCTTGCTCCGCCATGCACAGGAAGGAAAAAAAAATGTCGAAACTTCAGAGTGGAAGGATGTTGTCGTTTGTAATGCCAAGGATTGAACAAGCAGTAGAAGAAAATGGTGTTAAAACTTAGTGTGCAATCATTCACAATACAGGGAACACCAATGGCCTGTCTTTCAAATTAATGCCAATTGACCCTTTTGTTCTCATTTTTGAATTTGATATCTTCATGATCTTCGCGACACAGAACTGAAATGGTCCCCCTCAGAAGATGGTGCAGATTCCACTTTAGTTCTTTCTTTTTCTGGCAAAGATCTTACTTACCTCTTTTTTTTTTTTTCTTGTCAAAGATTACTTACATCTTTTGGCTTCAAGAGACAACTTCGGTTTCAAAAAAGCAAGAAATGGTCCCCCCCCCCCCCCCCCCCCCAAAAAAAAAAAAAAAAAAAAAAAAAAAAAAAAAAAATCCTCAGAATCATGCACATATATCACCTCAGCCATGCAAACTGTACATAGCCAACGTTGAATAATGAAATATTGAACAAGCACAATCAATGTAGTTTTGACATTGAATAGCTTGCCCCCTTATTATGCATTAAATACACATGGCAACCTCATACGGGCTGTTTGCCACTAAATGAGAAAGAAAAGGGGAATAATAATGAGAAAGCTTTCTCCCACAAACATGATAAGCCCACTTTTATCACCTCAATAATCAATAATTCATATCCAATGTTAATGGGCTGATCTCAAATTTTGACATTAGTAACAGTTGAAAGTAGATACCAACTAGTATATCACGACGACTTATCAGCATTAGTCGCTCATTTCTTCTTGGCAGAGAATAGTTGTATCATAATCACCGAGTAACGTACCCATATGCAAGGAAACAAGTTTTCACTCAAACACACGTGCATCATTATTAAAGAATTTTTTTAAAAAAATAGAGCACTTATCACAAACCCCTTCTAAAATAGTTCGGTCAAATTATATTAAATACTCCTTTTCGGGGGAAAAAAAATAAAAATACACTTCTCAGACTTCCTCCAATATATTTACTTCCAACGGTTGGCAAAAAAAAGTATTTACTTCCAATGAATATAACTTCCTACCCAATTAGTACACACACGTTTCTTCTTAAAACCAAATTGCTAATTAATTTTCTTTTTCCTTTTGATGATGTGCTAATTAATGTTCTTTATTTTTACATTAAGCATCAAATTAATTAGAGCTTTATGTCATGAAAAAGTTAACTTCTCCCAAAAAAATAAAAAAATAAAATAGAAGTTTCTACATATCAAAATATGTTCGAGAAGACAAGTGAAATTTTTGAAAAATGATAAATATAAAGTACAAGACAAGTGAGATTAGCATAATTCAGTGATAACTTGATGACAAGGAAGCTAATTGTAGTAGCATCTCTTATCACTTAAAAAAAAAAAAAAAAAGACATAAGCATAAGCTACAATGGCCCTATTTGGAGAGAGCGTTAGGGTAGCTTTAAGTAAAAAAAGCAAAAATAAAATAAAATAAAATAAAATAGCAGTAGAAAAAAGCTTTAAGTAGAGTGTTTGGGTAGAGCTTCAAGTCCACTAGGTTTTTTTTTTTTTTTAAAAAAAAGTTCATAAAAGTCAGTCTAGAAAAAAGCTCCATGAGATCAATCCAAACACAAATCATAATTACAACCTGATTTTTTTTTTATTTTTTTTCTATCAGACTCCTGTAAAAGTCAAATAAAAAATAAGTCACCACTCCCACCGCTAATTCAAACAGACTCAATATAATGTTAGTCACTCATAGATAATTACTATGACCAACAGTTGTCACCCAAATTAAAACGATCACATTACACTTGAAGGATGAAACTGATGCCACCAAAATTTGAGAGATTAATAATTGGCTGTTGAAAATGAATAAAGTAACTACGACTATAGCGAAATAGCAGCGCGATCGAACTCCTCGAAGTATGTATCCTGTACGTGTACTGAGAAAATGGATCAGTTATACACAAGGGGAAAGTATCTTATGCGGCACTTTTATGCACTTTAATAAAAATGGGGAGACGAATATTTCATAACAATTGAAAGCAAACAATAGAGTCGCAAGGATCTGGACCTTTTTATAGGAATGACCAAATGGGTCACGACATTCAATCACGTTAATCAATTCTCATGTACTAATCACGGACACGATAAATCACATCCAAAAAAAACTTCTACCACTAATTCAAAAAGACAGATTATCGTAAATGCTGAGATTAAAAATACAATATATATAGTCTGTATCTCTGACGTACAGGTACAGGAAGGGCCATTCATGTTCAGCAGCGACAATAGCAACAGAAAAGGAGAGAAATAAAGAGAAAAAGAAAACAATAGATGCTCATTTCTGAGACAATAGAATGTTTGAGAAACACAAGTGGTTACCAGAAAGCGGAGCCGATGAGGAAATTACGAATGTTCCGCTGCAAAGATTGGTGAGTTTTGATTCCATAGTGCAGAGAAACAAGGAGGCTTGGTGGAAGGGCCTGGAGAGTTCCTCTTTGTATCTATGGAGAAGTCCACAGAAAGATTCCTAGCAGCAGCAACAATTCAAATCTTCACTCAGAAGCAATAACACAGAGATATAAATCTTACATAATAATCCATTGAAACGAGTAGGGCGGGCAAGAACAAACGCATATATAGTAGAGTAAGTAAGTATAAATATGATGAGGAATTAATACCATGAAGCTGTCGAGTTCAGGGTCTTGACCTATGTGTGGAGGAGTATGGAGGAGGGGGCGTTGGTGTCCTATTTCTTCAAGAAGGGAAGCTCTTTCAGGGTCAGCTCCGACCTTAGAACACAAGAAAAAGGCATTTTTCACTTGGTAAGGGATATTCATAAAAGTGAAGGACATTGTATATAAAAAGAGTAATGAACGAAGGAAGAAACCTTTTGGCAGGCTAAGTAGGCGGAGAGTAAGTTGGGATAAAGAGGGTGATTGGCGATCTGGGTCTTGAAGAAGCGATCTGATCCGGAATCATCCGTGCGGGGCGCCTGGAGCGGGAGGCCATGAGCACTCGGCCTGTAAGTATGATCCATATATATATATATAAAATATAAATGACAGAAGAGAAAGATCTGGGAGAGCTATGAAGTGGAAGAGAAAAGGAGAGGGAAATTAGGGAAAGAGGGCGAGAGAGGATAATTAATTAAGGAAGGGAAGTGAAGAGTAGTGAGAGGGTGAGGGGAGGGGAAAGAGAGGAGGAGGGTACAGTGAAGGAAGGATAACGATGACGATGAGGAGAAGAAGAAGTAGGAAGGAAGGAGGAGTTATATCAGCAGAGGAGAGAGAGAGAGAGAGAGTGAATGGGATGTGACGTTGCTGAATCCTCACTGTAATGAGTTTGGTTCAAAGGGCTCTGAACTACTGTAACAGAAATGCCAGTGGGATTCTTCTGGCTGGTTTTCTATGGATTCATCCTCCATCTATCCTTCCCTCATTTGTTTTTTCTCTAATTTTCTTATCATCCAGACTGATAGTAAATATTCATTATTCGCACGCACTGACGCACCCCTGCCCGCTCTCTCACACACACATAAGTAGAGTGACAGGCGCTTGGCGGTTTGAATTAGTATTGGAAAAATAAGTTCATGTAAATTAAGATAAAACTCATTTTATATATTATAAATCATGTAAGAAAAACAACTTATACCACTATGAGGTTTCAAATTGAATCAAATTCATAACACGTTGCTCAACAAATATCTTATGTATCCCACGGGGAGAGGACTATTGGCCTCAAATCATCTGTTTTGTGTTTGTTTCGAACTATTTATCATAAATATATTTACACAAATTGAATTGAGATTAAATTCATTTCACATACTTATTTTTTATGTATTAAATCACAATCAAAAAATTAATTTTAAATGCTCTGATTGTCATTACAAACAAACCCTTTGCTATTCAAAATTTCCTACTAGTCCCAGGGAAATAAGCATGGGTTTTAGTTTATTTTACAGTTCTTGATACAAGGAAATAAAACAGTCAAATTAAAAAGATAGTAATATTAAAATATAATTTAATTGGGCGTGACTGAAGGGATACACATGTGTCTTACTAGTCCTTTTACAGGCCTATGACTGGGTGGATTTTTTAGTAACTTAATATTCAAGTAACGTACATTTTCTTCAGCTATATTAGAGTCAAATGGGTGATGCCGAGTTAAGTATGTTTAGGGAAAAACACCAAAATAATTTTTTTTTCCCCAAAAAATTTACCTAATTAAAGCACATTAGAAACTTTTTACTAAAATAATGCGGTTGGTGGCGCGAGGATAAGTCACGCTACTAGTGGTGTGAATGAGGTTCACGCCACGACACTTTGACACAAAATGTCAGTGGCGACATTTAATTTTTTTTTTTTTTTTATATTGAATCAGACCCACAATTGTGGGTCTGATTTGTTCGGTGGCGTGACCTCTTTCACGCGATTGACGTGGCGCAAACCCCCCTGCGTGACCAGTGACGTGAGCATTAGTGTGGTAAAAAGTTTCCAATGTACTTTAATTAGGTAAATATTTTGGGAAAAAAATTATTTTGGTGCTTTTCCCAGTATATTTACTATAAATTTAAATTGATACTAACAAGAAAGAAGTTGAGGGTTTTAATGTTTAATAAGCCAAATGACGCCAAATACTTCCTTTGGAACTTCTTAAACGTGTGGTTGTCAATTTGGAAAGAGTATTATGGGTGGGTAAATTATGACAATCAGGAAAATAGTGATTTTAGTTTTAGCTTTATCAAAAAACTTTGAAAATAATGTCCTGCGACGCGGTATGTATTATCTCCAGGTTTCCATATATTAAATCATAAGTTTCAAAGATTTGATTTATTTTTTGCCAGCTAACGAAGATATATATAGCAACATGCCTGCTGGCAGATAGATTCTGGTTTTAAAATTACTTACTATTGTATTAAAATTACTTACTGTGTATGATAAAGTTCCTTTGAGTAGCAATTTTACTCGATAGGTAGCTAAAATATAGCAATTTTGCACGTTGCCGTTAAAAATGTTAACCGTCAATGTTAATTTTTAATAGTTAGGGCGAATTTATTCATTTTTTTTAATATTTCTTGGGTAAAATTATTTCTCTAAATTTTTTTGAATACACCATGCTCATCAGTAGTTACTTCCGAGAGATAAAAGGTTGTTTAGTGTGGGGTGGGACTAGAATAAAGGTAAAAGGTTAAACCTTTACAATGTATTAAAAAATCAGCTTTAAATAATAATAAAAATTATAGTTTTGCTTTTAAAATAACTTTTTTTTTTTATATGAAAATTTTAGGAAAGGGATTGGGTTCACCCACGATCCAAAGGTAGGGAAAAATCTCCCTTACTTCTAGGTAATACTAATGTTGGGCACGGCGAGCCGTCTATTACTCTCAAGCGTTAATTTAAGCACCTAAGAGGCCTTCTCCAGCATCTTGACCAACTCTAGGATCAAACCCCCTCCTTTTAGTGAGAGTGTTCGACCCCTTTACCAGTTGAGCCCAAAGACAAGGGGTGCTTTTAAAATAACTTTTTTTTTTTTTTGCTAAAAGCTTTTAAAATAACTTGATATGCCTTGTTGTGCATTTGAAAGGAAAAAGCATCCCATATTTTTTGATGCAAAAGAAACCTTTAAGCAATAAATAAAAAGATAAAGGAGTGAAAAAGTGAGATAAAGAAGCCCAAAAATGGCATCTGTAGAAAATAGCCCAAAAGGAAAGGGAACAACTACTGTTTGGGTAGTACGGAAGCATATTCTTTTATATAATTGGCCTCGCATTAGCAACCTCCATCCATCATCATTGAATTGGCGGGAATGATAAGGTTTCAGTTGGGTGTTAATAATGCCGTTACGGCCATATCCTGAAAAGTGGCTGGAGCTTATCGAGCAAGCAAAATCTTTGCATGAAAATTGTTGTTACAATCATCCTTTTCAACACAAGCTGGTCTTTGATTTTGCCATTATTAAGCTTTTTACCACGTGATACTACATTAATCTCCTCGAACGTTAAAAAAAAAAAAAAAAAAAAAAAAAATCACGGCTTAAGTTGATTTATATTTCAATTAAACTTATTTTTACAAAGAAATATATGCTGGGGCATATCTTCACCCTTATTATATATTCCCTTGATATGAGTTGGAACGACAGGACCTCAAAACGTGCACTAAAACCTGAGAGATTTTTTTTTTTTTTTAAACAAAATGTTTTTATTTATTTGTATTTTATAAAAAGTAAGGAGAACGCAACGCAACAGGGGTTGTTCCTCCTAATGAGTTAGCTTAGGACTAATGAGATTATAAGTTCAAATCTTAAATCTAATGTGAGCTCAGAGGCCTGCTCTAGAAAAAAGTGATACTACCTTCTGTCTTTAAGATAAGAGTACATAGATTTTTTCAAAAATGATAATGAAGTTTAATTAATTTAGCATATGATATGTATGGTTAGATCATATATCATTTTATAAATCAAACAAATTACATCGATGGGAAAAATATAAACACTTTAATATAATTTATTTAATTTCCTTTATTCTTATTTTTTTAAAAAAAATAATAAACTAACTCTTAAGATGAAATGGAGTATAATAATTAATTATTTTTTTAATTCGTGTGATGAAAGCTTAAAAAGGAATGAATGAAAAGAAGAGGGAGGAAGCGGTGAAACACAAAATGGGAACACAAGACAACAGTCGAATGAATGATTGTTATTTTGGTTGGGAAAGATACAAAAGAAGGGTGGGGTCCAAAGCAGAGGAAGAAGGCGCCTTATAAAATAAAGCTAAAAAGAAAAGAGAAGACAGCGAGATGCCTACATTTTGGAATATGATTGGATCTCCATGTCGCATTCTCATTCAATCATGCATCTCTTCATTAATACTTCTTCCCCTTTTCCACCGCAACCCTCTTTATCTCCGTACAAGTGTAAATTGCAAGCAAACTTCAACTTCTCTTCTTTCTACGAAATCCCCCTTTGATATTTGTCCAATATATGACTTCTTATCATTCAAATTTCTGGTTCATTGAATATATGGTGAGCCGCATCTTTCTCAATGATGGAAAAGAATTTCCCTTTCGCATGTTATAACAAAGCCTCCTCGGAGACATTCATCAGCAAAGGCAGAGCTCAGCTAATGACGCAGTCAATTAGTTTAGAGTCCGCGATAGACAGGCTATAGTCACGCCAAACCACAATGGGGCCACCCCTCTAAACACACTAGAGACTAGACACAGATAGGAAGCTGATTTAATAAAAAAGTTGAGAACCCAGAAAACAGCTCATTACAAAAGGATCGATTCTTCGACCCCATTCATGTACCTTATCGACAAACTCTCCGTCATTTTGTTTTGATTTGATCTTTTGTTTAAAAGGCCAAAAAGGAAAGTAAGATTTGTTGTTTATGAGATCTACTGGGTAGGCACCCACCTGCATAAAGTGTTCCCCCTCACTTTCACCCTCCGTGAAGTCACAGCATTTCTCAATTTTCTCCTCCTTTTTTATGGAGTCATTTCCGTTCTCGTTTATCTTCAACGAGATCCTCAAAACCCAGATAATTTATTCTCCTATTTCAGAGTTCCATTAATACTAGGTCTGGCTTACCGAAGTTGAGAATAATGCATAACAGACCCGCACGGGGATTCAAGGTTGCATAAGTTAGGTACCAAGTTAGGAATTTTGTTACATAAGTCAGTAAACCATTGTGCCCCACCTAAAATCCTTTTACACCTCTCAAAATAGTAGTTCCCCCAATCTAGAAGCGTAAGTACAGATTTCCTCGGGTTAAAACAAGTATACATGGTATATAATGCGGGGGCAGTTTGGTCAGATTAGTTTAGTTCTGGAAAATATAAACATAAGCGTGGGAACACCTAGAGTGATATGCGTGTTTCATGATGAACGTGATGCTACTGATCCGAGAAACTACTGTTGGAAAGAATATCATATCAGCTAACACCTAGCAGCTTTGAGGAAATTGTCGAATGGACTTGCAGGAGGCAGCTTCATGGCCAGCCATGGTTCCCTTGTCAGTGCAGCTACTTGGGCATGTCCATCATCATTTGTTGCCTGCATGCAGTTGGTGAGATAAGTTAACACTACATCTAAGAGTTGGATGTATATTTATTCATGGTTTGTAAGCAATAACTGACTAGGGACCCATCATTTGTTGCCTGCATGCAGTTGGTGAGATAAGTTAACACTAGATTTAAGAGTTGTATGTATATTTATTCATAGTTTCTGAGCAATAACTGACTAGGGCAAGAATGAAACTTTTATTGCAACTGAGAGAAATTGCGAATCATTAACTCTAGATAAGGGACATGCTTAAATGAAACATAAAAGTCTCATAAACATAGAATGAGGCAGACCTTCTCAAGTGCTGAAATCCCATTTCCATTATAAGGCAGGAGTGATTTATCATCTGTATGACTGTAATGGTTCTCGTAGGCAAGCCAGTTTGAGAGTCTTTTCCTTGCACATGTCCCAAGGGCTTCGCACTGGCTAGCCATGGCATTGTATGGTAGAGGAGAAGTGGAGACAACCGTTCCTGCTACTTGACCAGCTTCCTCTAGAGCCTAAAAAGTAAAAACAATTGTACGGGTTATTGAGCCTATAGAGGCAAGAATAAAGAATCTTATGATAATAAACACATTCTATAGTCTAATGCCCGTTATATTGCTTGAAAAGTCAGCCTTAAGACACATTTTGGTGATCAAGCAAGTGTTTTCTGGCCGCAGTATCATTTAGGGGGTTGAAGTGTTTGATAGCACCAGGGTTCGGTTTCTCTGCTATGAGGCAAAAGTGCTGTGCACAGAGAAGCTTGCACAGGCGGGGGTGGCCCCCACCTGATCCTTTGCCCCCCACCCCCCACCCCCTTTTTCTCTGAGCAGCAGACCAAAACACTGACCCAATTGGTAAACATATATTCAAATTACCATTCTCATATTTTCCCCAAATGATTCTTCCAACATATTCACATTAAGGTAGATGTATGCATTACTCTCATCAAATTTACGTAGGCATGGGAGAAAAACTAATACCGATTCCATAAGCTGCCCAATGCTGATAAGACGAGGGGGCACAGCAGGGGATGCAGGCATCCTAGGAACAAACCTAGACACATCAGAGACAGATGCTTCACTGATTGCATCATCTTCAGCTACAGAATTTGAGAGAAAATCCTGCATTAAAGAAGACACCAATAAATGGAATTTTCTACTAAACATTCCACCCAAAAAAACTCTGGCCATGGTGATCTGTGGTAGCTGGTTGATCATTCAACTGAAGGTCAAGGTTACGTCTCCAATATTTAATTTATTTTTGAACAAATCTTGAACTACAGATATTTACAGAGAGTTTCAACTAGAAAATAACTAGTTTCAACTGTAATTTCAAATTGTCAATGCAATTAGCCAAGAGAATATACCACGTCAAATGACAATGATTCCTTGGAATGCATAATCTTGTGATTCTGATCAAGAATTGATTTTGGCCCGAACATAAATTCTTCATCAGGCCTGAACACTTCTTCCAGTTGTGCAGCAAGGCTATCAGCATCCAACTTAACAGATATAAAGGGAAAATTAGCCAGTGCGAGTGGTAGGTAAAGCACAAGGTAAGGTCTCTGAATGAAATGCAATACCTTAGTGATGTTTGCTAGATTTTGAACCAAAATATCCTTTATGGACTGCTTGTATTCACATATTTTGTTCTGCAACTGAGAAATTGTTGACACGGCCAGCTGATTATCAGCATCAGTACCATATTCTCTTGCGTCCACATGCATCTTAGCATAAACTTGAAAGTCATCACTGATGCCCAAGAATGGATCAATCTGTTTTTGAGGAAAAACAATGAATCATAAAGGAGATATTTTTATAGATATGCCCAAAAATAGTGGCTTTTATAGCACGAAAACCAGCATAGTAATCAACTAACAGGCATTATATGTAACAAAAGTAGCAAGAATTCAGTCACTCACTTCAGATACCGGTAATGACTTGAACAAATCATTCAGTTCATGAATCTGATACGATTTGCTGGCAAACATCAACATGCTTGTAGACAGTACAAATACAGACCTCTGACAAGCTGGAGGTAACATCCCTGCCAGAACATGAAGTGATCAATTTTGTATTTTCTTTAATGGAGTATACAAAAATCAGAAATGGAAAATTGTTCCACTGGTCACACCATTGCTCGGTTCCAACAACACATTCCAGAGGGAAAGAGGAAGCTGGAAGAAGCGGACCACCAAGTTATCTTTATCTTTCCCGATCTGCAACATTAAATTTTAACAGATTCAGACAATCAAACAATGATGGAGCTGAGTCTGTAGAGCATACAAGAATACAAATAATCAATCTACGGTACATAATCTAACCAAAAGCACAAAAGCAGTAACCATGAAAAAATAGTATACAAGAATAATTACAACAGGAAATAGAGCAAGCAGTGTGACTGTATATGAAAATCTACCTTAGTGTGTAAAGCAGTTAGTGTTAACACAAAAGAGTGAGCTATAGCTTGAATATTTGAAGGCAAATTATCAGGAAGATTGGCTTGAACCCAAAAGGAAGAAAGCAACTGTTCAAATTGATCTTCACTAAGCTTCAAGACATTTGGTTCCTGAGCCAATTTAACACCAAACGTTATATTTTGCCAAAGATCCATATTGACCAAAGTATAATGACAAATAACAAAATCTATTCATCAAAACAAATTGCAGATGCTTACTATCTCAGTCAGACTTGATGATCCTGTAGTCTTATCAATCATGGAGCTCAGTCTGTAAAAGTTAGGAGAATTCTTCAAGCTACAACCCTGCTTCCAATCTTCCACAGCATCCCTCTCTTTAAAATCATCATGAACAGCTTGCTCATGATTCTCTGTCTTCGTTCCATCACTACCCCTGCGGAGTTTTTCAAGTAAAGCTATAACTGAAGCAGATGCAGACGCAGATGCAGGGGAAGTATGGGTATGCCATTTTTTATGTTGGTCTGAACATTCATGAGGATGATAGGGATTTGGAAAAAGAAGTATAGAAAATATTTGGTGTGCTCCAAGACGTGCCTCAACATCTGAATGCAGCATCACTATCAAGAGTTGCACAAGAAGGACTTCAGGGAATGCCTGGATGAAATCGCCATAAAAGATCAATAGGAATATTCCAAGATAACATAAGCATAAAGAATTTAACAAAAGTATGGTTCAATCTGATTCTTCAAAACTGAAACAAATAGCAAGAGTTTTAATCTGGTAAACTCCTGCTTCAAATTGTAGTATGCATTCTTTATTTAAACAGAATGATTATGAGAAGTTCATCCCACCTGCTGTGCATGTGAAGAGACTAAAGCCAAAGCTATCATCCGAGAGAGTATTATCAATGATCTAATGGTTGCCCTGGCAGCAATGCCAGGTGGCAAATTTTCCAGGGTTATTGCCATCAAGTCAAAGAGTGGCCGAACATCAACAATCTAGTCATCCCAGGAAGAGTGTTTTAGTAGCAGAAAGCACTGATCCTATCTATTGTAAAAGTTGAATTTGTGGATAAAAGAAATGAAAAAAAAAAACTGCTCACTATAAACCCACCACTTTGGCAATTTCTAGCAAGCACTCCTCAATGGAATTCTGAAGCATGATATTCATGTTTAGCTCTTGCTCTCCAACTGATTCACTGGAGGCTTGAAGGCTTTTCCTAAGATGCCAGCAAAGGTCACCAACAAAACCAATCTCCACCAACCCTCTACCTGACCTAACTTGCATAGCTAAACCCGAAGCAACTTGAATGACATTAGTTTTAAGCCTGGGATCATGTATAACATTTTTGTGGTCCAAATGACGAATTACAGAAGCCAGTATTAACAGCTGATTCTCTACAGGGTAACAATAAAAAAGAGAGGAATATTAGGAGAATATTACAACAAATCCACTATAATTTATTTCCCACCAGTATTTTTTGTCAGGAGTGATTGGGAGACTAATACCTGAATTGTCAGTGAAATATGCCATGGTAGATAGAACCATCATTGCTAACCCATGCTGAGAAGCCCAATGATGTCCTGAGTCAAAGTAGACAAACATGGGATCAAGTACACGGCGCATGGTTGTGCTTTCCTTTGCCAATTCAACCATTCTTTGAATGCATATCTGAGCCCAAATTCCAGGGTTCTCAATTTCTTCCCTACAATTACAAAAGCAAAAAATAGAAGAAAGTTAAGGAGTAATAACAAACTGTGTAATAGACATGATAAAAAAAAACTGTGACTGAGGCAAGCGGCAGGGCTTAAAATTTGTAACAAAATATTAAAATAAACTCCTTTAAGGATCTTGAATAACCACTATCTACCTATTCAAACGGGAAGGATCCTTTATTTCTGGCCGGGGCTGGAGAATCAAGCAACTAGAGCGATTCTCGTTACTAATGACTGCAGCACCCCGCCCTTCACCTCGGACAACCTCATCCACCCAATTATGATGAGGCTCTGCCCTGATGCCAGTGCCTTCACTATGCCTAGCTCTCCCATAATTATCTAAGGTGGCATGGACAATCTGCATTTTGAATGAACCAACATAACATGATTATCACATAAAATTTTATACAGCAACTGATCAACAAATAATAATTACAAAAATAATAATAATATAGGACCTTTATGATTTCGATGGCAGCTTACATGTTTTCCACAAAAGTACACATTTCCAACATAATTATCTACCTTAAATGTTTGAAGACAAAGAGGAAAAGAAACATGCAAGATATGCCTCAAGCAATATGAACAGAAAGAGTACATAACGGCTATAATGGTTACATGGTTGAGCAACTGAACAACTCACCTCATCAAAGTCATCGAAGATGTTCGAAAATTCAGCCATAAACCATATCTGCCAGGAAGACGACCAGGAAAATATGAGGTTGCTCTTACCAAAAGATAAAAGGGGAGAAATCAACATGACAATGGAAACAGATATATTAGAAAGAAATGCACAGGAAATTAAATAAACCATTAATTACCATAGCTGAGAGGCATTGCAGGCTTGCTGCCCTCAAACAGCACTTTGCCTGTGAGTCACCATGCTCCTGTGAAAGGATGCATACTTTCCTCACCAATTTCTCAATGTTATGAGTATAAGTGGCATCTACCTGTACAATTATCAAGTCAATAGATGAACAGAAAAACAGTGTATGACAGAAATGATACCAGCTACTTTATTATAATTATAATTATAGAATATAGAAAGTGGCATGACCCACAGATCAATTAATCATTAACAAATGCTTCATCTACCCCTGAACTTTCCCAACAAGAGTACAAAGAAAAGTAAGGACCAGCTCCTAGTTGACTTAACCTGCAGGATTATGAATATTGTAGATATGCTTTTACTCACTTTCAATTACTTTAGATCTAAGATGCCCTTTCCTTATCCATATTACAGATGTAAAGAGGCATGATAGCCAAATCAATTTATCATCATTAAATAAATGCTCAATCTACCCCTCCTTTTCATAGAAGATGATAAAGAAAAATGAAGAACCAGCTACTGGTCGATATCATCTGCAGTCCATGAATATCAAGAAACGCTTTTACTCTCGTTAGATTACTTAAGTACTAAAATGCCCCTTTCCTTATCAGTGTTCCATATTATTCCAAGTAAAAAACTGATTGCAACAAAGTACAATCATGCACAAGTAGCATAGCCCAAAGGCCAAGACTTCTGATTGTGTTACTTACCTGATTATAGATAAATGTCGTTAAGATTTGGCACCCAAGGGTCCGAATGTCATCATGCTTAGAAGATCCCAAGAGCTCAGAAATTACATTGAGAACATTGACAGCAAAGTAAGCTCTGCAATGCGCAGAAGGCATAAATGTAATACAAGAAGAACCACATACAAACTTACGAGCCACTCTCTTAAGATGGGACAGCACATGCTAAACAAAATAGCAGAATCCTATATATAAAAATGGCAATACGCCATCAGAATGTGGAGATATAAGCTCATTAATCCTGAGAAACTTACATCTGCACCTTACACATGGAAAGCAACTTGTTGAAAGCTTCTGTCACAATATTTACAAGTTTGATGTGCCCAGATCGGAGCTCTTTGTAGCATCTTTCTTCAAGATATTTTGCAATCTAGCAGAATATGGAGACAAGATGAACTTCAGCAATCAATTCAGTTCATTCAAGTATGTCCATTTTTTGCTTTTCTTATCCCCTTGATTTTCACATATACAAGATGTAAAACTGAATTTATAGTATAAAATACCTTAGGGATTCGGACCGGGTTTCTCGAAGCATATTCACATAATTTCACAATCTTCCTGTCACTTGGAGGCCCATCCTGAAAAGCATATAATTAAGTCTATGACACCGAGGCTCTTGCTCGTTCAAATCCATGGGAGCGGGCTGCAAAAAACCTGCCTTTTCCAAATACTATGTACAAGTAACAACTGTGTTCTTTACCTTGGACGCCAATTCAAAATAAATGGCAAGACAAATGTCCGACTATGGATAAATACCTAATTAAAGGTCCAAAACACACAGGTAATAAACAAAAGCAAGGTTTTATTTTAGAGAAGAAAGTGCCTTAGTAATGAGAATATATCGCATTCACCGCCCAAATATGTAAAGTAAGAACCATAGAGCCATTAGCGAGCCAAAATCAGTTAAAATAGTGGGTTATCAAATGGCAAGCCGATAGAAACTCAAAGGGGTTACAGCATCAATTTAAGAGAAACAGTACGGTACGTACTGGGGATTTCGGAAACATATCAGCCAATAGTTTTCTGTAGCGCTTAACCGGTTGGCGTGATCTCGACCTCAGAGCAGGACAGCAGACACACATGTTTCCGCATGCTGGAAAGATCTTCTGGGAGATGAAACCCATTTCCTGCAAAGGAAAATGCAAGAAAGATGGACAATCAGAACCAGAAAAGGATAACTTTGACGGTTCAGCTAAACAGATGAAAGGCAAGACAACGCTAAAGCAAAATGCAAACCATCCAGAGTTCACAGTACAGACTCAGTAGCAGCGGAAACGCAAAATGGGAGATGCGGGGGTTTTCTACTAGATGAGTAAAGCAAGGCACAACTAGAAAAGTAGAAAAGAAAAATGTGGAGTAACACACACTGTACCGAGATTGTTCTAGATATCAACGAGAACCCGAAGACGACCAAATGAAAAATAATGCTGCTACACCAGGTCAGGGACTCTCTAGGACGCCTATGGTCGATTCAACGTTATTTCTGAAAACTCCAGAAAAGAAAAGGAACGCGAAAATAACCGGCAAAGTATACCTAGCCCTGCGGAAGCAGATCTGCAAAGCGAGAGAGGTGAATCGTCCCCAGAGTTTACTTCAGCAAGCGAGCAAGTAATGGAGATGAGCTGTGGAGTGAGCCCGCGACTGCAAATAGCAGAAAAGAGCCAACGGGCAACCAAAGTCGAAACAAAAGAAAAGAAGCGTGTGGATTAAGAAGAGAAGCGACGAGCAAGATCACGTGATCGGTGTCAGTGTCTTTTCTATTCTATTGCTCCATTTGACTGAAAAAGTAGAGTAGGGGGCTTTTAAATTGGGGTGCTTGCAAAGAGTAGGCGAAAGGAGGGCCATTTTCTCAAATTTACGAAAACCTTAATCCTATTTTGTAGGTGACGTTGGAAGCTTGGTCCCAGAAGAGGAAGGGGAAACAAGTATTGGGTTGGGAAACAAGCAGGACAATGCATAAATAAACGCAGGAAAGGATATGAGGGTGGGTTATTTTCACGATGCCTGCCTTGTGCACGCTTTTGGGAACTGATGTGAAACTTTGTCTTCTTCTGTCTTTCTTTTTCTGCGGTGAATAGAAATCCTATTTCTCTTTATCTTGAACCTCGAGTAAGTTTTAGACTTTCTCTGTGTGAGAATAAAGTTTCAAACTTTCAACCAACCCTCCCAAGTAAATAATGAGAAAGGCTACACTACCGGTACTTGTAGTCGCCAAGTCCAAGCCGTTTCAAGCAACAAATTAATGAACGTCTTTAATTGCATCGCCTTCGCAGTGCAGTTTTATAGCACCCCCAACTGCCTAATTCACCGACTAGTCGACTGCAGCAAGTAGTTATTCCTTCTTTTCCTCGTCTTTCGCGGTTTTTTTAGTTGATCATCCGGCATTGTTGACCGTTGTAGATAAACTTACCGCTTGGACACATACGAATCTTGACAGAAAAATTATGCATCCAACTAGAAAACTGTAATGTAATTTTATTTTATTTTATTTTTATAAAGAAATTTTTAGGAAAGGATTAGGCTCACCTATGATAGGTAAGGTAAAGTCTCCTCTTAGGTGATACGAATGTTGAAATAAGAAGCGATGTATTTATTACATTACTCGTTTACTTAGATACCCACAAATTAAGATGTCTCTCCTAACACTTTGACTAACTATAGAATCGAACCTTCTCCCTTTAATGAAAGTGTTCGACCCCTTTTAGTTAACTCGAGGATAAAAGGTAGAAAACTGGAATGCAATTTTTATTGTGATAGACAATTCATGAACCATTTGTTGAAAACACTACTCTCTTGTTTAAAATTTGTGCACATATAAAATTATTTTTTGATATTCTCGTTTCATTTTGGATATCAAATTACTTATAAACTAAAATCGACCCGTGTAGTTTACACGAAATTGTAGATATGCTAAAATTGAATATTGGTAAGTGGCCTCATCTCATCCCTTTAAAAGAAAAATACGTATTCGAATTCAAAAAACATACTTACTGGAGGGATGAAAACTGTTATCAACAAAGGTCAAAGATATGAAGAAATTAGGGGCAGATGAATGTCTCAATTCACTTTCCTTTTCATTTATAATTTTACCACTAGGTCAACTCTTAATAGTTAAACTTTAATTCTTCTTCAGTATCTTATTATAAGTTTGAAATAACCAATTTGTGTTGATCAATAAAATAATTAAATTAGTTAAATGCAATAAATGCATTTTTTTTTCTCAACCATGACTTCATTTATAAAGAAGATAATTGAAAGAGAATAAATATAATAAATACAATTAATAATGGCTAAAGTTTTTTTTTTTTTTTTTTTTTTTTTTTTTTTTTTTTTTTTTTTTTTTAAGGCAGTAAATGCTTAACCTAACATGCGCACCTACGTACCTATGTACTTAGAGGTACATACATTTAAACCGTTAACATTTAATGGGAATATATCAACACTGCAAAAGAATTTATTATAATATTTTAATTTTTTATCCTCTCCCGTCTGCATTTCTGGACTGTGTCTATGTAGGTCAAATTCACTTATATTTATTTTTGTCATTTAATACTATAATGATATGACATTGTTATGATATATTAAACCCCAAGCATTAGAAGTTGATTAAATGCTAGAGATGGTAAACAGAGTAAGAAAAACAAGGATATCTTATTCCCAAAATTATGCCTCTTGCACATTGCAATCTGTGTCTTTATTAGTCTGAACAACCGATATCTACAAAGTCTTGTTATTTCGTAGACACAGGAACCAGGCGATGCATTGCGAGCGGCGCACATGGTAAAATCATTCCACTACATACATCTCATAATAAATTAATTTTACCCCATGTTTACGAAGTCAATCATGGATACACTTCAGTGGCATCCCCTTGGCGACAATTTTTTACAGTAACATGTTGCTTGTCGTTGTGGGAATCTCCGTTAAGTTCCTCCAGAGCAGCCCCAACTTCTTTGTCATTCAACGTCCATCAAATCAATGGATTTTACACATTCTTTTGCAATTCTTCATTTCCTACTGCCGAATAACCCGAGAATGATAAACTATTCCTACAGCCCCAGTCTCTTTCATTGATGTACTCAAATACTCAAGTGCCCCACCATCTAGAATATTGGTGCTCTTCAGGGTGCGCAAAATGACACGCATCAATACAAGTGGTCCCGCAAACTTTAGTGAGGATGTCCACCTGATCATTAAGAGTAGCAAGTACATTAATGTCTGCCAGCCACATGGTCCCTGGGAGTAGGTGGGAGAAGTAAAATAGTGATTCCCTGAGTTGGGCTAAATGAGCACCTTGTTTGCTTTGAGAATAGGTCAGCTAATCATAATTTCTTCTAGACTCGTACTGAAAATCTAGGCGGTTTCAATGGAGGATGGCTGGATTGAAAATTCCCTCTTTTATCCAGCAAACTCAACATAACACATGCCATGTAAATCCTATAGTTCAACTTCTAGAGAAAAATTGACAAGAAACGCAATCACAGTTGAGCAGTCCCTATATCTGAATTCTTATTCAAGAAGTTGAAACAATATATTGGATTCGCACAAGGATCCTTTTCTTTGACTAATAAATTAATTGCAATTGTCGACTTCAGATTCGATGACGATCTAACATTTTAATATCATAATAATTTACAAGTGAAACCAGTCAAAAAGATAAGATACATCCTGCAACATAACTGTCAATGTTCAATGCAGTATTTGGATCGGAGGTTGTCAAGAATCTCTGCATACTCCATTGGAGTTGCCTCGCTGCAGAAAACTTGCTCCCAGATCTTGCGCAGATCTGTAAATAAGCTAGGAACTCAGTTAAATCATGTTTGCATTCGGAGTGCAAAAAGTTATAAGAAAGGAATTGCTATTGCCAACAGAAAAATGGGTTTGGAATTGGACATGGTCATTTACTTGACTACTTCTAGGTCTAGCCTTGTAAAGGAAGTACTCGTGCTCAAGGAAGGAAATGTAGAAGTCGGGTTTAGATGAAGTTCAAGTTCATATAATGAGTATTCATTCCTATGGGAGGACACATACAATTCTTATTCTCGCCATCTCCTATTTCTCATCCTTAATATATATATTTCTCATCCTCAATATATGTACACACACACATATATATTTTCTGTAACTTCAGTTCTAGTTTAATAGAATCTTAAAATACGGCAATAGTAACTGCTTAGAGTTGACGGCTGAGTAATAAACATACCATGCTTATCTGTTGATGTAAGACACAAAATGAGCATCTCAAATCTTGAAACCTTGGTCAAGTGCTCCAAGTAACTGACAGCCCGAGCTGTGTCTTCACTGCCAAAGACACCCACACACACACATATCGTGCGCTTAGTAAAGCTCAAACACAGTTCACTACAACTGATACAGATTTTATTAGATGACTGCTTACGTGAAAAAGGATGCCACACACTTAATGATGTCCATTAGTAGGGCAGAAGATAAGGCATTTTTGAATATCTTTGGCAAATCTTGAGGAGATATGGCCTAACATATGACATAGGAAAACCATCGTCATTTATTGCAAAAAGTAGGATACAACTGAGGACCAAGAATAAGCACACAAGGTGCTTTAGCTTGATTGGAGTTGACACTAAAATTAAAGCAGTAATGACCAGTGCATCGCACTATTTACCTTTAAAAGACGAGTCTGCAGGGCAGGATCACCTGAAAACCCTCTCCATGAGACCTCAAACTGATAAGCTGAATTTGGCGGTGTTATATTTTTTGCAGCTTCAGCCATGACTCGAGAAGCTACCCTTGAAGCAAGATGTTGAACGGATGCCTTCATTTCTTGCTTTTTAATTCTGCTATGTCTCTGTTGGAGATGCAAAACAAGAAGTTAATTAAAATAGATACCCATTAGCTGCATGCTTATTTCATGTATCCATACAATTTTTATTGTGGCAAACTGCAAATTAGGTAATGCCGGTCTTCAGTGTGTTTTTAGGTGTAAGCATAAAATTTCATTTTTCTTTTTTAACAAACGAGAGGAAAGAATTTACGAATTTGGAGTGTAAAATGAGCAACCCAAGAACAACTTCATTGGACACTAAGAGTACAGGGGAATTGCAAGGCTCTTGGACACCAAAAGCTATACTTATTAGTACCTCTGTGTGATCTTGAACGTCAGCAGCCCTTGATTTTTCAGTACCGTTTGGAATAGGATGGATGGTTGCCCTATCAATATTTGCCTCTGACTTTCCCACCTTCTGAGTTTCCTGTAGAGAGCTTCTCAGAGCTCCAGATGCATTCAGAAGAATTTCCTGGATAATAGCCAGAAAGATTCAAGAGTCATAAATCACTCCAACAGAGATGTGAGCGTGACAAAAGTAATAGAGACTAAGAAGACATATTATTTCAGAAAACAAGTCTTAATCTCATATGCTTGGAGCTCTCAACTAGAACCTTTGACTGGGACAGTATAAAATCTTGCACTTCATTTGACTTGAGAAATAAAGTCTTATTACAAGGCTACACTCTCCACTAGTCTTTTGCAAAGATATTTATCATAAGTTAAAAATGATGGCGTTCTTGGTCTCCTTACACTCCCTTCCTGCACCAGTTTATTGCATTTTAAAAAACTAAGGCTTCCTGTCCTTGAGCATATCTTCAATTTTAGGATTTGGTTACTGTCAATAGACATTGGCCCAATACTTTAGTGGGCTGACCATTTTATAATAGGCAACATTTTTCCAGCACAACCCAATTGCCTAAGTTTTAAAAGGCACCACCTTAGCGTATAATTCACGGTCAACATAGCAATGTCAAATGTAATGTTGAGTAATTGACATACGTGCTGCAATTATATTAACTATCCATTGAGGTGCTTACATTCTCATACAAAGATTTAATATCAGCATACTGTTTCTTGACTTCTTGATTTTCAGGTTCCAAGCGCAGAGCAAATTCAGCATCTGCAATTTATGCAGTAATCAGTGTCGAAAAACTCGAATATGAATCAGAGGTGTCTTTGCTAATCGAAAATATGAAGCTAGACTTTTAACATACCCTCCATTGCTTCTTTAAGTTTCCCAAGTTCTTTTCTAGCTGTTGCTCGGCGTGAGTATGCTTTTATGTAACGATCATCTAGATTTAAGGCCTCTGTACAGTCATCCTCAGCCTGTTGAAATCTGCAGACACATGCAGGGGGAAGAAGAATCATGTTTCAGTGACCTACATGATTATGAGTCTGTCTTGCAATTAAAAATCCTGTCATTTTCAAAATTAACCAGCTCAACAATGTTTTAAGCTAAAGGAAACGTATTCTAAAAGGATGAAATGCACATCCATTAAAGCATGCCTTCTGAGTTTGATAAAGGCCATTGCTTTATTTGCATATGCCACAGCTGTCGGTGAGAAGGCAATACTTCTTGAATAGCAGTCAATAGCTTCCTTAAATTTCTTCTGCTTGAAGTATTCATTACCCTGTACATTAAAGTAGGATTAAATGATCGTCAATATGGATGATAACAACAGTAAAATTGGAAGGGAAAAAAACGAGCTTAGTATAGAGTGATACTACCAGTTCTTTTTCCGAAGCAGCATTGGGAACATCTTCAGCGGTAAGACCACTATGGACATTACCAAAAGGATCTTTATTTCTTGATAAATCATATTGTCCTGAAGTACTTTTCGTAAAATCAAACGATGAAGTTTCTCCTCTTGATGTTGTCTCCACACCCACTGATCCAGTATTTTGAGAAGATGAACACTTCGTAAGTTCCCATCAGAATATCAAGCATCATTTTTCTCAACAACATGGAAGCATCCTTACGAAAAAAAGTACATATAGATCAAACCCAAGGAGACCACGTTTTCTTTTTTCTCTTAGCGTTTATGAGAGGTTCTAATATATGAAACATTAGAAACAACAGCAAAACCAGTGAATGAAACTATAATTCCCGTGTTCAACAAATGAGTACGCCATAAATTAACTGGTTGCTGGTAATATGCCTATACAACAAGTGAACCGTTTTCTGCCTCGTTCTCTGAACTAAACATTCTGGTACAAAAGCCTAAACTAACTGTTAATCCAGATTCTCAACATATGATATGGAAGAAAGTTCAACAACAACAACAACAAAGCCAAATGTGCCTATACGACAAGTGAACCGTTCTCTACCTCGTTCTCTGAACTAAACATTCTGGTACAAAAGCCTAAACTTACTGTTAATCTAGATTCTCAACATATGATATAGAAGAAAGTTCAAGGACAACAACAGCAAAGCCTTATCCCACTAGATGGCTCGGTTATGGAAGAAAGTTCATTCAAATTTTAAAAAAAATAGCTCTGAAGACTGAAAATTTAAAGAGGAGACTAATTAAAAAAAATACAGTACGTTCATTGAAAGCATAATATCTGATTGCCTGTTCAACTCTACTCGAGTTCTGACAGCACAGGCCTAACTTGGTTGAAAACAGATTTGCAGCAGAATGATCGTACAGTCCAGTAAGGAAATGCTTTGATGGCTGGTTTTCGTTCACATACAAATTCAGAGAACAACTCGCAACTTCTCTGAGATAAGAAAAAAATTACCAACATTTTTCCTTTTGCGGCGCCTGTGACTTCATTGTTCGCGCTTTGCCCTTACGAGAAAGTTCCCAATCTTGCAAGTCATTTAAGAAGCCCTGGAAATCCTGCAAACGTAAGAAGAAGAAAAGTGACGCCTGATCACGGTGTAGATAGTTGAATGTTTAAATGAAAAGTGAAATCGAGTGCAACGCAGCGAAATCAACAAACTATTGCAAAGTGAGGTAATTCTAATACCATGCTCGGGTAGTGTCGATAATCAACAGGAGGAAAAAAAAAAAAAAAAAGAGGAACAAAGGAAAATACTCCAGTAAGAGCAATAGTATAACGCCGTTGGCAATGGCATCGACGAACCACAGGCATCCATTGATAAAACGACGGTTAAGAAACTATTGAGAAAGAGAGAGAGAGAAGAGGCCGGACAGTGAAAAAATCGAGACTTTACCATGACGGAACGGAGGCGTCAGCTCTCGAACTCGAAGCTTCTGGCCCCGTCGTCCGGAGTGAGCTCGTTTTATTCCAATATGTTTATCATAAAATTAAAAATTAAGAATGTGAGAAAGAACCTTCAAGTTCAAGTCTTCAAGATAGTTTCGTGTGGGCCTTACCCGACCATTTTTACGAACGAAAGAATTATGCAAGCCCAGCCTTTCTTTGTTCATAAAGCCCAACTCATGAAATCAATTTGGGCCTCAAAAGTTCTTAGGCCTTTTACTTTTTTGTTGTTGACTTTTACATCCTTTGTTACTATTCACTATTTCTACAATTGGTTGGATCAACAGTTCTAAAATCTATCAATGTTGATTCCTTCTGCCGTTGTGAGGACTCTTTCGGTAGATAATCTCGTAAGTACCTTTATAAGTGCTTAAAGAGCCCTGCGCGTGTCTTCTGCCTTGGTGGGGGGCCGGTAACCCACCTAAACTTTTTTTATATATATATTAAAAAAAAAAAAAAAAAGTTCTAAAATCTAAACTAAACTTTTTTTAAATGAAGCTAGTTGAGTTACTTAAAGGACAATAAGCCCTTCTCCGATACTGGGATAGATCTCCGCAAAAATAAAATGTCCCATTCAAGATATTTTTTCAAGAAAATATTGGGAGTAATTCCCCCATTAGCTAATATAGGATTATCAAAATATGCTACAAATTATAAAAGAAACAAAACTAATTAAAGGTGCATGCAAGCAAATAAAAAAACTGGCTTAAATTATTCATTTATATTTATATTAATTAGTACATTGATGGCTTAATGAACTTTTAATTATTCTAACGATAAAACATTGTCTTTGGTCTTGCCAGTTAAAAAATAGACAGAAAATGGAAAGCAAACGTTCGGCTGCGTAATTTTATTTCTCGCAAATTATTACACTCAATGCTTCGTACTGAAGCTTTTGGTTCAAACTCAATACAAAAGCAAAATCGACTGCGAACAATCTCTTCGACCGATCAATAAACTCTGGAAGATACATTGTGAGTGAGGAGGGAAAACAGCATATATATAAACAACGAAAAAGAAAAGGCAAACAAGCATCAGTTATTGGGAAATGGTTAAACTCAAAGAATCAACACTTGGGAAGATCCGCAGGCGGAGGAGGTAACTTCTGGTTCGGTTGCTTTCCATCCAGCACAATCCATACCATCTTCAACCCCCAGCTCAGATGCACTTCGAAATGGCAGTGCATAAACCACGCTCCTATATATTCATTTGCATCACAAAAACGTAATATTAATATTAATCAATGAAACATTAGTCACCCAATTTTGGAGTTGAATGAGTAGTAGTGTAATATACTGACCTGGATTATCAGCTAAGAAACGAATAGCTACCCACCCACCAGATGGCACTCCCACAGTGTTCCTTTCCACTGGGTCCACAAGATTATACTTAGCTGGGTCTTTCTTGGGGTCGAAGTTACCAAAACCCTGCCCAACCACATAGAAGTTATATCCGTGCAGATGGAGAGGGTGACTCTCTGCTCCAAGAATACTTGTGTCCTGCAGTATCAGTTCCACACTCGTGTTGAACGGAAGCACCACCGCTTTGGTACCATTCATGACCATGGTGTTGTTGGGAGAGGTGCCCGTGTAATTAAAAGGAATCAAGGGACGGCTTGGGAAATCAGTGGTGAAAACCCCGTTTGATTTCCTTGAATAATAGGACTGTAGGATTGCTGTAGAAGGCATTGCGAAGGAAATGTTATTGACGGAAGCAGCGAACTTAGTGCCATTAGGGCCTTGGCAAGTCTGGTTTTTAGGACAGGGGCTGCTTCCGAGGCCTACAGTGAAGAAAAAGCTTTTGTCTACAGTTTGAGGGACTTGTGGCTTGTTTAAGCTGCGGAATTTAGAACTGAAATTGCCAGCATAAGAAGTGTCGTTTATGGCAGGGAGGGTTGGTCTGATGATAGGAGAGGATTTTGAAATGCCTTCGTACTCGAGTAAACCTGCGGTGGTGGTATTATCGAAAGTGCCGAGGCCAGTGTCATAAGGTCTGGCTGCCATAAGGAAACGGCCATTTGGTGGGTTTCTTTTAGCTTTCAAGAGGACGTTTGTGGTCTGCCCTGGCCCTATGAGAAGTATGTCGGCTTTAAATGGTTTCACGTAAAGAGCATCGGCTTCCACTGTTGTGAGGCTATGATTTGCTATGCTGAAAAAGAGCTCATCGTTGAGTGCAGCGTTGATCAAACGGAGGAGGTAAGTTTTCCCTGGCTTCACCTTCAGCTTGAAGGTTTCTTTAAGGAAAAAAGAAAGCACAAGCGTATACTTTAATTTTCAGCTGAAGAGAATTTTGGTAGTAAGTATTACTCGTACGTACCTTTCTGAGAGCAATTGTACAGTGGGCCAGGAAGTCCATTCAGGGTGTATGCATCAGACACATTAGGGCCACCACCATTCTGAAGAGCTTGGCTTATTACTGCCTCTATATCTGCATTCCACCACTCACCTGCGATGGGAAAAAAAAGCTCTTAGCATCCGGAAAGGGAAAAAAGGTCGAGTCACTATCTGTGAATAAAGGCGTATAGTATATATTTTAATTGGGAGTACCAAACAAGATGGGGATTTCCTTGTAGGGCTTGGCAAAAGGGTAAGAAACTCCATGCTTCGGAAGGATGATCATCGGTCCATAAAGGGTAGCTCTAATCCATGAGATGTGAGCGTGCCAAAACAAAGTACCCCTTTGGCCAATTATTGTGAAGTTGTAAATGTAGCTCTGACCCGTTTGGATTGGGCACTGAGTTATGTATGCTGGTCCATCTGACCATTGGCTTTGAAGTTGTCGAATCCCGTGCCTGTCACCAGCATGGAAACAGTAGCCAAATTAAAGCATGTACATGTTGATCAGAATCATTTCGAGTTGGTACTATTGTATACTTACCAGTGGATGCTAACGTTGTATTGAACACGGTTAACCACTTTAACCACAACTCGATCTCCCTCCCTGGCAACGATAGGAGGCCCAGGGAACTTGCCATTCACCGTTACCATGCTCTTGGTGTGGCACAAGCGTGTCACATTTTGCATCCTTACCTGTTAGAATCCAAAACCAGATATTGTCAAAATAATCGTACTCATAATTGCGAGGAACGAAAATGGCTATGTTAAAATCATCATACTAATAATGACTATTCCAGACTAAGAAGCATACATCAAAAGTATAGTGTCTTGTTATTGGTCCATGCTTTGCTGCAGCCACAACGCCGGGGAAGAAGCTAAGGGAGGTGACAGCCAGAAGAAAAGCTCCTAAATATGCAGCTGAAGGACAAAGCAAAGCACCCATATCCTTGACTCGCATGTGTGTCTGTATTTTGAGCACTCGATATGGAAAAGAACTAGGAGTAGTATAACTCCCAATTTAGTTAATTACGCAAAGTGGAGTGCCTCGTCAGAGCCGAAAACTTTGCTTCTTATACTGAATCAAAAGGGAGTGTTGAGTCGATTAGGTAACTGTATGTCTCACAAAAGAATGAGGGGACCCAGTTAACCCCAATTGGAGTGGTGTAAAAGTCAATTTAATTGGGCCTTGATCTCCTCTCTGATTTGGACAATCATTTTCCTAAGCCAATCAAACCATTTTTCCTTTAATTTCCATCTCCCTGAATTAACTCTAGATTAAGTTTGCTAAACTGGAATTACGTGTCTCGTACCTACAGCCAACCGATTTATGTACACCACCTACCAAATACGAACAAGTTCTATCTCAGCGTCGTGTTCATGACGTGGTCCCGCGGGCGCTCAAAATTGAATATACATATAGGATATTAAGCTATAAAGTAACTTGAATAACAAGTGAAACTCAGATTAATGTGATTGTATTAGCACTTATAGGGGTGCTTATGTCGAAGATTATTTTTTCTTATTGGACAGGGAAGATTATTATATTTATATACGTAGTGTTAACATTATATATATGAGTGGATATGTTAGTAGTTGGCGGTGGCGTCTCTTGCAGCCAGACAGTTTCAACTTTCAACCCAAAGGCAAGAAGAAGACGACATTTGACCCACCTTTCTTTCAAGCAATAAAAAGAATGATTGCGATAACGTTAGTTTGCCATGATCTGTTATTACCAATAAAACTACTTGGAGAAACTGCAGGACCTATGAAGTCGAAGTAACCTTAACATTGTCCTGGTTCGTGATTTATTGAATTTATCTCCTGACCCATAATTACCTCACATTTCAAAGGAGAGAAGGACTTGGAACAATTCATCATGAATGTGTCAAGTTATATGGAGACAATTATCATGAAGAATCCAGTTTAGTTATTGTTCGATTACGAGTAGCCGAGGATGATTAACGTTTATTTCTCCTGTAGCTTTCAACTAATTACTTAACTAGTTAGTCTTTCCGTATTTCACACATAATTAACCATGTTTGGTACGCTATCTGGCTGCAGTTGATGAGTTAATCTCATATGAGGCATAATCACAACTAAATATTATTGATCAAAAGATTTCAAGGCACGGTTGATTTGAACGTAAAGGAAGCACTTATCAATCCCCTTGTTACTCTCAGTATCAGTAAACTTGGTTAGAATCGAAGTATATACTTTGTATATCAGCATTCGTAACTGAATGACATATATGGCCACATTTTATGAAGGAAAGAAATGTCAGAGAGCAAGGTAGTTTAATGTCCATAACGGGCACCGCTGCAAGAAAATCAGTCTTTGGAAATGTACACGCCTTTTGCCTAGTGTTTTAAACTCTTCAGTAATATTTAGGATTCGTAGTAGAAGGAAGAAGAGTAACGAAGATTGATCCTAGTGAGTTTAGATTAGAGTATACGGAAGATAGAAGTAGCAAGAAGGGTCTACCAGGTTAGCATCACGCTCCTTTCTCCCTCACGGTGGGCCAACGTTGCTTTAATAATACTGCCCTCCATTTTTGGCCAATTTCTTTATGAACTCACCATTATATTCTTTCTTTTCAACTTCCCACTTCTAGGGAAAAACTAACCATTATGATGTAGTATTACCTATAGAAGAGCAGTTTTGCAAGATGCAGAAAACTGAAAACCCCTACTACGTCTGGGGAAAAAGGAAAAATTACGTGTAGGTCCCAAGGAACAAAAAAATTACAAAAAAAATCCCTTGAAATCATTAAATTACACAAAAATCTCAAGGGACTTTTTGTATATTATTTGTATTAACAACAGGAAATGTCATATTTACAACAGAAAATACCATATTTACAACAACATTTAAACATTTGACCATTTACAACAAAAAAAATCATATTTACAACAGGAAATGCTTATATTTGCAACAATATTTAAACACCTGGATTTTGAATGTTGAGAGGTCATTTACAACAGAAAAGGCTAAATTTACAACAGGAAGTGCTGTATTTACAACAAAATTTAAAATCTAACCATTTACAACAGAAAAAGTCATATTTATAACAGGAAATGCCTATATTTACAACAACATTTAAACACCTGAATTTTAAACATCTTATATTTACAATAGAAAAATACTTATATTTACAACAGAAAGTGCTGTATTTACAACATAAAGTACTGTATTTACAACAAAATTTAAAATCTAGCCATTTACAATAGAAAAAACCATATTTACAACAGGAAATGCTTTTATTTACAACAACATTTAAAAACCTAGATTTTATTTCTATACAAATAATATCGAAAAAATCTCTTGGGACTTCCGTATAATTTGGTGATTTTAATGGACTTTTTTATATATATTTTTTCTTAGGACCTGCACGTAATTTTACCCCTAAAAAAAAATCTACTACGCATGCGTAGTACGTACGTAGGTGCTGCAATCATGATCCGTACGCAGCTCTCTGTATGGCGAGGAAAGGGGAGGGTTGAGTTGGATTAGGCAATGTTGTTTGTTAATTATCATCAAGGTTATACATTTTTAGGTCATAAAATTTAAAAAATTTAATTTACAGAACCTTTATTTCAAAGGATATACTTCGTACAATTAATATGGAGTTATCATTATTATTTTTTTTTGATACTATTAATATGGAATTATTTGTTTCAACTTTCAAATACTTGTTCAATGCTTAAAGCCATTCCTGTTATCGAAGTGCATGAACCTGTTAGTAACTGAATTCCTAATTAGTGGCATGATCAACAGTTTCATTTCAAAATAATTGATGCAGATATTATTCATTCAGGTTGATAGTGAGGGAAGATATAAAATAACAAGGGGTGGTGGATGTGTTCGAGTCAACACGACCTTTCCCACGATTTTGAATGAGGCCAGATCAAGACGCAACCAACTCTTCTCAGCACCATCACCGGCCACGCAACCTGCTAACCACGTGCGTGCACCCCAATTACGTCCCACATTCTCCTCTTCTCCAATCTTGATCCGTGGTTTCCCATCAATGGCTATTATCTTTCATTTTGTTTGTTGCTATGCTCTCCCTCAATGGCTTCATCAGCTCCTTCATGCCGCTCTTTGAATTGAAGTATTAACTATTAAGCAATGACCCACAAAAATATTGAATCTGCTTCCCAAAATGGTCGTTACACGTCTGGACCTACTAAGATCTCATGTCCAATACGGGCATTTTACAAATGTACAGTCACAGCCGTGTATCTACCTATACCATAGTATGTGATCACGTGGAAGAAAAAAGCCTCCCTCAGCCTTCTTCCACCTCATAAATAATCGCCCACATCCTTCAATACATCACTTAACATATGCTTTGGCTTTTGCCCATGTCAGCAGACCTTTGCATCAACCGGGGGCAGCTAATGAAGCAAACAACTGCAAAAACAGAAGATTCAATGCCTAAAATAAGGATATAACACAAGGGATAGAAAGTCGGGTCGGAAATCAGTTAGAAATAAATGAAATGGATACTTACAAAAATATCAAAATTGAGGATCAAAAGAAAAAAGGTTTTTTTGTTCATCTGTTGGATTAAACAGCCATCTGCAAAACATCCATGCTGCACCAACCACAGATAGAAGAGACAATATTGCCAAAAACCCAAAATGAGAAGGATCATTAGCAATTATGGCAACTCCCAGCATTATAGACTCTGCCAAACTAGCAACAGCAACCTCTGTCGTCCCTATGAGATTTGCTTTGGATGATGGGATCCCCGTCTGAATGATCTGAGCACCAACAACATCATATGACATGTGTCCTAACCGTGACAATATCTGCATGCAGGGGCACATAGAAAACATTTGGTGAACAAAATGTTGCCATTTAATTTAGCAGAGAGCTCCTCTTTTGAAAAATAAAACATTGAATAGGGAATTTCAGACAACTTGACATAGGTCCAATTCTTGCTTGCCAACAATTGCACATAGATTTTCAAACTGAGAATTCAGAGAATCTGATTAAAGATTTCATTGGAACCATCTACTTCCATATTACATTCTACAAAACTATTTCAGTATAGACTGAACTTGGATCTCTATCAATTATGTCCACTTGCCATGATTCAGGCTCTTGAGCTGGAGCCTGCAGTAAGGCTCCCTGTATATAGGTTTTATTAACGTGAATGAATAGTGGCATAATAAAATTAAACGACTTACAATCAGTGACAAGAAGATAAGAAGTGGGCTTTGTTGGGAAATCGATCCACTCCAATATACAGCTATAGCCATGCTGAGAAGTAAAGCTTGAAACACCAATCCAACTGCCCCGGCCTGGATAAGAGAAAGCCTTCTTTTTATTTTTATTTTTTTAAAAAAGCGCATGCATGTTAAGTTCTCACACTCAATTGTCCAGTAAAAAGAAGCTGAAGAAGGAACCTTTAAAATGCCAAATTGTTTGACCAGAGTTGAAGACACAAATGTCGCGGCAACACCCATAAAAGCACACAATCCGCTGAATCCTCCAATGATTGAGGGATGTAGTCCTGTTGAAGAATCCAAGTAACATGTTGGGGTTAGCATTGGTTTCAACGAGAGGGGGTGGAGGTAAACAAACTTGGAAAAGCAACATTCATGCACTTGATGAGCTAGCACTTCTCACAACTCTCTACAAGGTATGGATCTTATAATCAGAAATGGTACATTAAAAAAATAGGGCATATACTCTGTTAGTTTTAACAAATAAGTGTCGATTACTCTTTTTAGGGTCTGATTACAAAAGTTTTCAAAAAGGTAATTTCTTTGTCATTAATGAGAGACAGACATCAATTCTTTAAAAACTTGAATTTCAATGTTTCAATCTTTTCCGCACCACAAGATTTGGTCCGTCAGAACTCAAATGAGAAAGTCTTCTCCAAAGAAAGAGTTTGTTGAAGGTAATTTTACATACCACGTTGTGTTAAAAATGCCGTCATCAAACTTCCTGGTCCAAGAACAACATTGAAGTATAGGAGCACCCACGCAAGACTTGCAGGAAGAACTGGCTGTCCCAGATATTCCTTCCAGCCCAGCTTTATGGCTGCTACACCTTTAACAACTGGTTAACCAGGAGACAATTAAGAAATTGAAAATATCTGATAAAACCAGATGATTAGATGATCCAGCAAAGAAACTCTACTTTTATGTTTTGTAATAGAACAAAAAACAAAACAAAAATCACTATAAATTATACCGATATTGTAAGCATGTGGCCCAGAATCTTCAGTGCATACTTTGCAACAAGTTTGTGAAGATTTAGCCCGGTCGAGAACACCAGTGGAGAGCTTGTTGGCTAACCATGTGAGTGCAATCTGTAAATTTATAATGGAGGGTGAAGACAAATCCATCTTCCAACCAATAGAAGTGGTAATGGACGAAATAAGGAAAAGAAATTACCGTAACAGGAAGTAATCCCATCATTAAGCCAGCAGCAAATTTCAAGCAGGTTGCTGGATGAAATTTAGAAAGGAGAGCTCCAAAAAGTGATGCCCCAACTATCTGTACATCCACATTTCATTAGTCTCTCCACAGTAAAACTGATTCTATACCCTGAGAAGTGAGAGCTTGTAATTATTTATATACACTGGCTGATCAACTTAGAATGATAATTTGGATGGCTATCAAATACCTCACACATTAGATCAATTCGATTTAGTACTGCATTAGCCTGTGCAAGTGCAATTGGCCTATTCACTCCTGCCAGCTGTCAAAAGAAACCATGACAAGGATTAGAGCAATTTTTTAAAGAGAATAAGTCAGGAAAAAGGGAATGAGTGAAGTTCTTAATAAAATTACCAATACAACCCAGTCACGTTCATTTGCAACTCCCACTGCAACACCACACAGCCTTTCAATAGCCCCAGCTAAAACTAAGGCGACAAACCATGGACATAGAAGCATGGAAGTCACAGAGGTAGGACGAACAGAATGGGCATGAATGATCATCGTCGCAGACAGCAACTGCGCAGCCGCCTGGCAACAGCAAAAATGATAAAAATGATTTTTTTTGGGAATTCTAATATCCTGCTTGACTTTGTACTGCTTGTAAAGGCTCACCTGAATGACATTCAAGCAGTTATATGCAGATACTCTGGGAAAATGGTCCATAAATTTCCCAACCAGGGGGCCTCCAACAATTATAGCAACTTTGGCGAAAAAACCCATTACCGCAACAGGTAAAAGGCTTGGGTGAATCAAGGCAATGGCAGAAGGCCAAGCAAAATTCCAAAGCTGTTCGACAAAATTTCCAGCTATGCAGTTTGCATAGAAAGCTGAAAAATATATACCCTTCAAGTAAACAGCTGCTTTAGATAATTCAAGCATTCAACTTCAAGATCATCAGTAGATGTCTAGGACAGAAGATTCAGATTAAGATTATCAAACAAGATTCAAATAGCCGTCAACCATCTCTTGGACACAGTGTTCAAAATCAACATGTTTTAGTTTACCAACGGAAACTTCAGTTGATTTAACTCAATATGACAAATATCACAACCTACTCAACCATCACAACGACTTGATTGGAGTTTGTAAACTTGGGAAGTGTCTCACCATATAATGCAGCTGGGTGAGCTGGTGTAGCTGCAAGGACATGTTGCTCTTCTTCGGACAAAACCTGTAGAGAAGACCAGATTAAGATGACAAACAGTAAGGCAAGACTCAAGAATACTATATATGAAGAAAATAGCATACAGGTAATGCTGTCAAGAGACTATCTACATATGTGCCTTCCGTCAGTAGCTTCAGGGTCTCAGTCTCAAGTATATCAGAGTTGAGTTTAACTATTGGCACCGGACAATTAGGTTCAACAGTTGATGACTCTCCTTGAGCCTCATCCGTTGTGACATGATCCAATTGTATGTCGGTATTTGTTATTGAACATCTTGAACTTAAACAGTCAAACCTGTAACCGAAATGGGGGATGAGAGAGGTTCTAGCGATGTTTGATACTTGAACAATTAATTCAGAGTCAAAATTTGAAATGGCATCTATATCGTTCATCTTTCAAGTCACTTACCCAAAATCCAAGTTCTATTGAACATAAGCTATACTCTTAGACGACGTATCAACACAATACAAACAATCAAGTAATGTTTCATCATTCATGATGTCCAAATTATCCACACTCAGCTACCCATTCATTTCATTTCCCATAGTTTACACAAATCCTATAGGGAGGATTGAAAAATAGAATCAGGCCCGATGGTACACTTACTATGCAGAAGAAATAACGTCTATAATGCTATTTAGGCCCCAAAAAAAGGTGATTATTCTGTCACCCAGCCTTTGATAAAATTCAAAGAAATCAATAGCAAATTTTTTTTTTCCATCCCCCGACCCCGAGCCTCAAATCCGGCAGAAGGATAACGGCTCGCCGATAGATATCTTATCTGAAGAAGAATAAAAAGGATGAAAGAGCGTTAATCCCGAAGAAAGGGCGTACCTATGAGAGGCACAGGGATGATTCAAGTTCAGCCATCGGCTCGAAGGGAAGCGATGGCGAATTCGAGCGGAAGACGGCGACGATAGAGAAGCTTGGCGAACCGAAAAATTGAAAGAATAGCTAGAGAGGGTGGCTGTAGCAATAACCATGGATTCAGCTGCTTGTAAAACTTCAAGCTCCTAAACTTGAAGGACCCTATGGGATTTGACCCACTCATGCAGTCCAGGAAAATCTACGAAAATCCTTCAGTACTCTCCACAGGAAAGCTTCTTTGGGTCAAATTTCACTCCTCAACAAGCCAACCATATATTGGTCGGCTGTTCTACTTGAGATGGGATTTCAGTGAAGAAGAGGTTGATTAGAAAAACAAAGTCCCCGAGGCAAAGAAAATGGATAATGCGCCGCGAGCGTTTGAAGGCAATCTTATCTTGGCGATAGAGTTTTCTGCAGGGAACTTGGTTGGAACAGTTTACTTTACTGACACTGCTGTTATGCTACGCCACAATGGATGGCGTAAAAAAGTCCACGCCAGTTGTGGCGTGTCTTGACTGACGCCACAACTGGCGTGGCCACGCTGACGCCATCAAGGCGTCGGCCACCCAGCCCCGTGACCCCCCCCTTTTTTCGGGCCCCCACTACCCAACACCCGTGACCCCCCCCCCTTTCGGGCCCCCCTTTTCGGGCACCCCCAACACCTTTTCAAAGAACACTACCGTCCCCTCCCCAACCCGTGACCCTCCCCAACACGTGAACAACAACACAAATATATTCTACTTTATCTGACAATATTTTATTACCGTACATGCATATATGATATAACTATTGACTACACTATTAGAGTTTGCAAATTATTTGTAAGAAAAATACTATTTCCTCGTGACTCCCTCCTATTTAACTCCTTCATTCTCTCATCATACGCTGCAAAACTTCCTCATTCGTGAGTCCTTCCTTCCTTCTCCCTCTTATCATTCACTCCTTCACTCATCTGTAAAATTCCCTCCGTCGTCCATATCCCTTATTCTATTTCTTCCTTTCTATTTTTGTAAAAAATGAACCAAATTCGTTCATTTATATATTATAATGGTTCTAAAAATATTGTTGCAAACGGATTGAGCTTTGAAGGTGAAAATAAAGCAATGTTTATTAGTCGAGACATGTCCGTTGAAGATTTATATGAAAAGATCCGTCGAAAGTTGAAGCCGCAACAAAATCGGGTAATATCTTCGATGACGGGTAGAGTGCCTTATGGAAACCACTATGCGGGTTTTGAGATATCCGATGATGAGGATGTGGATGTTTTTTTTCAAACATTCAAGGAAAACTCTGCGTCCGAATTTGCTTGAGTTGTATGTGGATATTGAGACGTTAGAGGAGGGTGTACAAATACCGACTCGTGCTCAGACCGGCACACCTCAACCAACACAATCAATCGTTGTGCATGGAGAAGGATCTCGACTATATGCTAGATGAAGAACCCGACAATGAGGAGGAGGAAGAGGAAGAAGATGAGGAAACATTATTGTTTAATGAACATGATCGAATGATAGTGATACGGACATCGAATATCATGATAATCCCATGTCACAACAGATATGTTACAATTAAGTTAGTTACGGAGTTTTATTAATATTTAAATTAATTTTTTATTAGTTTGCATGTTGTCGCGTAACTGTATTATGTGTGAATATACAGATGTTACACCGTTTTGGAATAACATTCCGCATTATGAGGCTGTTCATGAAGATTACATGCATGAGGATATACTGGATGTGGAAGGCTTGGGTCGGGGTCCATGGGCAAGAGGAGATGGACTATATTTGAAACAAGAGTTTGGGTCCAAGAATGATGCCCAAGCCGCAATAAAACATTATTGCATGAAGGAACATCATGAAGCTCAAGTGGTTGAGAGTACTACATCAAGTACGTAATGAAATGTAAGAATGATGTACAAGGTTGCAATTGGAGAGTAAGAGCAATTAAACCTAAGAGTAGCAACACTTGGGTGATAACTAAATGGGTTGGAAATCGTAGTTGTGTGAGCCAGGTTCTTTCCCAAGATCACAAACAACTTGATTACGAAATTATTTCCGAGGCCATAATAGGTATGATACACAATATCCTTTGATAATTTGTGAATATATTTGTGTGTGTTAGTGAACATAAATAAGATTCCTAATGTGTAATTTTTGCGATTGGTTTTGCAGACATGGTCAAAGAAACACCTTCGGTACCTGTGGTCATGATACAAGAAAGGGTGACTGGAATGTTTGGTTATCATGTTTCTTATTGGAAGGCATGGAAGGCAAAACAAAAGGCAATTGCTAAGATTTACGGTGATTGGGAGGAGTCATATGCGTTCTTGCCAAGATGGTTCGATCACATGTTGAAATTTTCTCCGGGATCTGTTTACCATATTCAACATGGACCGTACATTGTTGATCGACAGGTTGTTAATGGGGTTCGGGTTTTTCAACGTACATTTTGGACATTCAGGCAATGTCGTGAGGCCTTCCAATGGTGCAAACCAGTCATACAGTGGACGGTACGCATTTATACGGAAAGTATAAGGCGACATTATTGATTGCCACCGCCCAAGATGGAAATAATGAGATCCTTCCTATTGCATTTGCAATTGTTGAAGGTGAAACTAAGGAAGCATGGCGGTATTTTTTGGCTTCCATACGATTTGTATGTTACAAGTAAGGTTGGGCTATGTCTTATTTCGATCGTCACAAGAGCATAATATCGCCAGTATCCGATGAGGCAATTGGTTGGCGACCTCCTAATGCGTACCATGTATTTTGCATTCGTCACGTTGCGAGCAATTTCAATACCCGCTTCAAGGACAAGGAGTTGAAGAAAAAGTTAATGAGATTAGGTAATATACTCCAATTAGATGTGCACTAATGTTCATGTTTTTCATTACTACAAACTTATAATGCTTTGTGTATTTTTTGGTTTTTTCACGGATATGTTCCGAACAAAATACACTTCGATGCATTGTATGCCGAATTCTGCAGTCACAGTCGTGAAGTGGCTACATGGATTGAAGGAATTCCAAAAGAGAAATGGTGTAGGAGTTATGATGAGGATGGACGAAGATACGGTCATATGACAACCAATTTGGCGGAATCAATCAATAAGGTTTTTAGGGGAGCGAGGAACATGCCCATAACATCCTTGGTGAAATGCACCTACACCGGCTTGTTCGTTATTGGGTGAAAAGGGGTAGCACAAAGACAAAAAGATGCAATGACCGGGAAAGTATTTTTCAAGTGTTATTGGACAAGCTATGGCAAAGAATGGAGAGCGTGCTACATCGATGCGTGTTCGGGAGTTTGATGTTGCTCGTACCACGTTTGAGGTTGACGATCAGGACGATACATACTCGGTGAACTTGACCGAAGGGAAATGCCAGTGTGGCAAGTTTCAGGCATTCAAATTCCCATGTAGTCATGTTATAGCTGCATGTTCGGCGGTATCCCATAATGCCGCACAGTACGTGGATCCAGTATTCTCAATCCACAATATTATGAATGTTTACTCTTCACAATTTCAGCCGATTGGTAGCGAACAAGGAATACCGTCCTCGTCCGAACCAAAGCTCATCCCTGACGAATCGAAATTACGTGGTAAGGGCCGCCCTAAATCTACACGCATTCGCAATGAAATGGATGAGGAGGAGGTCCAACCTAGCTCAAGTCGAATTAGATGTACGATATGTAAACAGTTCGGACATAATATGCGTTCATGTCCTATGACACGCACATCTAATTAACCTCTATGTTCTCATAATTTCATTTGATTGGTTTTATACTTATGTGCTTATGTTGTGTACTTCATTTTTAATTAGATTTGTTCAAGGGAAAATATTTATTTTACTAAATTAAATAAAAGCTTTCTCAAATTTTATTTTTTCACGAATTGCATAGATATCTATTAAAAAAACATGAAATGAGTTGAGTTTTTATCTTCATCAATATGGCTTAATTGATATCAACAAAGATACATGCTAATATAAATATGAAAACTTGATGATATGTTCCTTACTTAAATTATTTAGTGATTATATGAATATTGGACTTGTTAAAATTTAAAAACATATTGATGATAATGTAGGAGGATTGACTAAGGATAATTTTGTAATTTTAAATAAATACAATCAAATATAGTATGTCCCTAAAATACGACATAATACAAGATAATCCCAACAAATACGACATAATACGATAATCCCAAAATACGACATAATACATAACATGGAACACACTCGGGGAGGAGTATATTCGAGGCCATGGTCTCGAACGCGCATCCCGATTAGGGTTCCTACGAATGCCGTCGGGATTGCGGTTAAAATTGAAATCTTCAAAGCACTGCCGTATAAAGTCATCGAATGGTCACCTCCGTCGTCGCCGTATGGGTGTCCTAGATCCCTGGTATGGGTTACTACTAGATCCGGCCTCGGTTACAACCGGCCTCGCACAACCCCGTCCAAGATGGGAGGAACGGAAGGCGGTAAAACCACCCCGTGCCGACCGAAAAGTATTGAAGCCGGAACGCCATATGGAGGCCGATATGCCCAAAAACCCCGTCCGGGCCGATAAGGGTTGAACATAGGAAAGCCGGTCCCAGCATTCGAGAAGGCCACCGATATGAGTACGGAACCCGTGTCTCCGAAGCATTCATCGTCTCTCGGGCCGTGGGTAAGTAGGTCTCGGTGCATGTATCTCGGGCTGCTCCGCCGGCATCTCCTCTGGGTACCACGGAACCTGAGTATAGTTCATATCTGGCCATACAAGAGGTCTATATACACCTCCGCCTCGTGGACCAAGCGGGGGTATCTGATATGGCTCCATTTCGTGCCGCGGTCGTCGTCGGCCCAATCCACGGCCCTCCTTTGCATGGGGCGGGACCTCCAAAGCGGGATCTGGTACACTTACTAATAGTCCACTCGGTGCGCTAGGCCCAGGCTCCGCTACTCGGCCAAATTCTCTAAGTGCTCCAAGTAACTGGTCACAGACCTTCTGTACCTCCCTGTGGCTGTATTGGGGTCTAAATTGTGGTGAAATCATCCACCAAATCCACTCGACACCATCAATCTGCATTTATTCAGTAAAATAAACAACAATACTTAAACTATGTCATGGATAATAAGATGGAAGATATAGGAGAAAAAACGGTAATAAGATCAATACGTACCACATGCCCAATCTTGGCAACCTGCCTCGTCATATACCGTCTAGTGTGTGTGAAAAACCAAGTCATGTACTCAGAGTTCGGGGAAACCGGCCCATCCGATGGATCTGTCGTCTCGATACGCTCATCTCGCGTGTTCCACAACTGAATAAACTGATCCAGTTTCATCTCCCAATCCTCCATCATCTTTCCCCGTAAGGTCAGATCGTGGGCACCCTCAAGTTGTGGTGCTGGCCTTGGGATGTGTTGCTGCATGCCAAATTGCCGCATGCACCGACGGCTGGTGCATCTCGACAATGTGGAAAGCAAGTAAGGGTGTGACCGCCCTCCAAAGGTCTTGCATGTGAACATCTCGCACCGAAAAACTCATACCCAAGATCCCTATATGGCTCCCACGTCACCTATACATGTAAACAAATACGAATTAGTTTACTTTTTGTTTCTCTAATATCAAATTTATCATACTTACTTCGTCTCGACCCATCTGATCAAGATCTATCCGATATCTGGTTAGATCACGTCGCAATAACCGCACGTTGACTTTATTGAACCTGCAATATGTAACTCCATAACATTAGTAAACTCGAACCACTTCAAATTATTCATGACATCAAACTTCTTCCATACCTGCGTCCGTAATGATCACCTGCGTCAATGGGCGGTGGAACGGGAGGTGATATGGCAGGAAATCTGGACCATGCCCATATTTGCAATAACAACAAACAACCCCCAATGTCTTTAGCTGAAGCCGACGTGGCCTGACATAGCTCGCGAAACAGTATAGCGAGTACAGCAGACCCCCAACTGTATGTAGCAGTCTCTGCAAGGTCACCCCCCAGTAATTGTATATATCGGCAAGGGACCTCTGCGCCGGACTTGTCACACAACAAAAATCCACCGAATAGGCGCATGAGGTAAGCACGTGTGTAGAAAAGCTGGCCCTCAACAGTCGCTGAGTGCTCCTCCCAGTGGGCCCAATAAGTTTCAAACCAGCTCAACCTGATGTTTCCGCCAATCAAATGAGTTGGGAGTGGAGACCGACCCATGTACTGTTGAATAACTGCTGACCAGTTGGCGTGCGTCCGACCGGAAACTACTTGACCCTCAGTGGACAAACCTAAAATGCCCTCTACATCCTGTAGAGTGATTGTCATCTCACCAACCGGCATATGGAAGGTGTGCGTCTCGAGCCTCCACCCTCTCAACCAAAGCGAGAAATAAGTCGTTTGTCAATCCGCACCGACATAGAAGTAGATAACAAATATGTAAGGGTGCTATATTATCGATATCATGTACAAACAACTAAATGCGTATAATTAATTACATAGAGAATTTTAAAATATACGGAGTCTCTTCATGCGAGACACGTGCCGAAACCCGCACGCATAAGGTCTTCTTTGCAACTCTACGGGGATGAGGTTTGGGTCCTCGATATCTCCCAAAGACCCGTGTGAGGCTCGCCTTACCCTCAAACAATTGCAGTCTCCTGTGTTCCAAACAACTTGTGATCGATGTGATTGCTGGACCTCCTCTTTAAGAACTCCCCACTCTTTGGGGCCGGGCTCAATATTGCGGGGTTGTTGGTCATCCATTTGGCTAATAGAAAATTTACCATAACACAAAGATAAGTCAACAATTTTTAATTACTAAATTAATTATTTGGGTAATTATTATTTTCTGCTAACAATTACATACAATATATTTTCTGCCAACAATTATACTTTGCAAAAAATTAAATAATTAGTCATCTATCTTAAGGTTTATAATATACAGTGAAAATAAATAATTAATAAATAAATGTATATCATTACAAGTTAAATCAAATTACTAAACAATAAACATAACAAAAAAAATTACTAAACAATAAACATAAGAAAAAAATTACTAAACAATAAACATAAGAAAAAAATTACTAAACATTAAACATAACAAAAAAATTAAAGAACAAGTTAAATCAAATTACTAAACAATAAACATAAGAAAAAAAATTACTAAACATTAAACATAACAAAATAAAAATTAAATAACAAGTTAAATAAAAATTACTAAACATTAAACATAACAACAAAAATTACTAAACATTAAACATAACAAAAAAATTAAACAACAAGTTAAATCAAATTACTAAACATTAAACATAACAAAAAAAATTACTAAACATTAAACATAACAAAAAAATTAAAGAACAAGTTAAATCAAATTACTAAACAATAAACATAACAAAAAAAATTAAAGAACAAGTTAAATCAAATTACTAAACAATAAATATAAGAAAAAAAATTACTAAACATTAAACATAACAAAATAAAAATTAAATAACAAGTTAAATAAAAATTACTAAACATTAAACATAACAAAAAAATTACTAAACATTAAACATAACAAAAAAATTAAACAACAAGTTAAATCAAATTACTAAACATTAAACATAACAACAAAAATTACTAAACATTAAACATAACAAAAAAATTAAACAACAAGTTAAATCAAATTACTAAACATTAAACATAACAAAAAAATTACTAAACATTAAACATAACAAAAAAATTAAAGAACAAGTTAAATCAAATTACTAAACAATAAACAAACAAAAAAATTAAAGAACAAGTTAAATCAAATTACTAAACAATAAATATAAGAAAAAAATTACTAAACATTAAACATAACAAAAAAAAATTAAATAACAAGTTAAATAAAAATTACTAAACATTAAACATAACAACAAAAATTACTAAACATTAAACATAACAAAAAAATTAAACAACAAGTTAAATCAAATTACTAAACATTAAACATAACAAAAAAATTACTAAACATTAAACATAACAAAAAAATTAAACAACAAGTTAAAAAAATTACTAAACATTAAACAACAAAAAAAATTACTAAACATTAAACATAACAAAAAAATTAAAGAACAAGTTAAATCAAATTACTAAACAATAAACATAACAAAAAAATTAAAGAACAAGTTAAATCAAATTACTAAACAATAAATATAAGAAAAAAATTAAAACATTAAACATAACAAAATAAAAATTAAATAACAAGTTAAATAAAAATTACTAAACATTAAACATAACAACAAAAATTACTAAACATTAAACATAACAAAAAAATTAAAGAACTTTTAAATCAAATTACTAAAAAAAGAACAAGTTAAATCAAATTACTAAACAATAAACATAACAAAAAAATTAAAGAACAAGTTAAATCAAATTACTAAACAATAAACATAATAAAAAAAAAGAACAAGTTAAATCTAAAACAATAAACATTAAAACATTAAACAAAAAAAAAATTAAAGAACAAGTTAAATCAAATTACTAAACATTAAACATAACAAGAAAAAATTACTAAACATACATAACAAAAAAAATTATAGATCAAGTTAAATCAAATTACTAAATAAAAAACATAACAAAAAAATTTACTAAACAATAAACATAAGAAAAAAATTACTAAACATTAAACATAACAACAAAAATTACTAAACATTAAACATAACAACAAAAATTACTAAACATTAAACATAACAAAAAAATTAAACAACAAGTTAAATCAAATTACTAAACATTAAACATAACAAAAAAAATTACTAAACATTAAACATAACAAAAAAAATTATGGAATACCGGTGCAAACTTGAAGTCGGGAGTGAGAGAGTGAATTTGAGCCTCCTTTCTCGAGTCTTTGTCAACGTTTTCTCGGCTCCGGGGAAGGAGAACGAATGGAGAGTGGAAAAGAATGAAGAAAATGGAGGACGGAGGGAGTTTTTTGAGTGAAGAAAATGAGATGATTGAAAAAGAATGCGAGAAAATAGAGAGAAGGAGTTGCTTGAGGGCGGTCTGTGTGTGTGTTTTTGGGGTTGGGGTGCTTGGGGATGAAGATGAGAGGTGAAGTGTGTGTGCGCGCTCGGAGAAGGGAAATGGAGATGGGAATGGAGATGGGAATGGAGTGTGTGTGTGTTTTGGGGGTGGGGGGGCGTGTAGGTGGTAATTTGGGGAGGGGGGGGTTGCGTGGCATCATGGGGAGTTTTGGGGGGAGGGACCCGGGTGTGGGGTGGGGAGCTTGCGTGTGGGGGGGGGGTCTCGTCCGTCCTCAGGAATCCAGTCAGGAATCCTGAGGCGTGTCAGGATTCCCTGTGTGGCGTGCCTGGACCCACGCCATCAATGGCGTGGGTCAACGCACGCCACTCATGGCGTGCCCACGCGGACGCCAGCAGCTGAGCTGGCGTCCCCCCTCGGACGCCATCTCCACGTGGCGCCCATCGACTGGCGCAGTCAATGGCGTTGGTCAAACCACGCCATTGACATTACTTCCCCAAATAGTTTCGACCGGCGGTAAATCCCTAAATATTTTTGAAAAAAACCTTATTTTGACCAAAAACCCACACCCTCGGTTTTGCGTTGGGAATTTCTCTTCTTAAGCCAGGGATATTCTATTTCATCATATTCTTTTGATGAAGACTAATCAAAAGTTTGTTTTAAGACTGAATTTAGGCATACGTTTTATATTTTTGTTATCAAATAGATTAATTCCAAAATTTACATAGATATGTATATTTGATAGTCGTATTCTTTAAATGCTATCTCAATTTTCTGGCAAGGAAAAAACTATTTTAATTATGTAATAATTGAAAATTCCTTATTAGGCCTTATCAAAAAATTAATTGGCTAAAAAACCAGCTTTTTGGCGCCTGGAGGGGGGAAAATGGAATTGGAGGCGTGGCGTTTTTGGGGGCATGCAGGATCGTAGCGTAACGATATTCCATGAGAAGAAATGGATGCGTGAAGACTTCTCTAGAAGCATGAGGGAATCAGAGAGGAGGCAACTGTCTAAATTGAGATTCTTATCTTTTGGGCTTCACCTTCTTTCGCCCTTATATCTTTTGGGCTTTAATATTCAAAATTGCTCTGTTGAGCTGTTACACTGCAATGAAACCCGGGTTGCGTATCTGATTATGGTGGGTGAAAAGTTTTGTTGGGAGACTCACCCACCATAGCCAGATGCATAACCTGGGTTGGATCCAGATTAGTTAGAGCGAAGTTTTGGATACCGGATAGGCAACCAAAAAAAAAATGTATGCATTGGAGTTGGTCAAGGCGTTGGAGGAGACATTATAGCTCCTAGGTGCCTAGGTTAACGCCTAAGCATAATAGACGGCTCGCCCTGCCCAACATCGGTATCACCTAGGATAAAGGGAGATTTCGCCTCGCCTTTGGATCGTGGGTAAACCCAACCCCTTTCTTAAAATTTTTATAGCAAAAAAAAAAATCACATTTGTCCAATAATAAAACAAGGTCTCTCTTAATAAACTTCCCACTAATGCATGGAGGAGTTCTTGGTTGCAGATATTGGCTCTTTATGAATTTTGTAATTCTGATGTTGAGAATATTCTACACATCTTGAGAGACTGCATTTGTGCCAAGTCTATGTGGGTATCGCTGAAATCAGGTATCTCTCTTCTTTTTTCTTTTTTTTTTTCTTTTTCTATGACCCTACGAGAGTGGTTAAGTCTGAACTTGAACCATCAGGTAGGCAAGAAGGGGAATGGAAATTGGAGCTTATTTTTTGGTGTTGCTATATAGAAGTTTTGGGAATGGAGGAATAGAAGTATTTTTTATAATGGTTTTTTTAAACCATGCACCCCTTCTGCAGCTATTTTGTTATCGTTGAACATATTCATATCTGATAATGACGCTATTGAAGGGTTTGATCTGTAGAACAGTATACTGAACTCGTGTTGGGAAAAGCCACCTAGTGGTTGGTATGAACTTAATGTTGATGGGGCCATAATGTTACATTCTAATCAAGTTGTGGTGTTGTTTTGAGGGATTGCTTAAGAAACTAGATTATGGGGTTTAACGATTGTCAATCAAATGTAGCTAAAGAATGGGCTGTTCTTGAGGGTCTTCAAATGGCTTGGGATTTGGGAAAATAAAGATTATAGCTGAATCTTATGCACGGGAGGTCATTAATTTGATCCTTGATGATACTTGTACTACAGGAAGTAACCTTCTCTCGTGTATCAGAATGACGTTAGCTATGGATTGGGAGGTTGACCTTAGAGTCATTCCGAGGGAAATCAATAGAGTTACTGATGTTCTTACCAAGATGGCATTTCCAATTCTGCTTTTCATGATGTTTGTCCTATGTATTTAAGGATATGGGTCGCACAAGAGTGTTTGGGATTTATTTCCCCTTATACATAGCTTTTCTTTTTTATAATGTAGGCTTCTAGCTATCATATTTATCAAAAAGAAAAAATGGAGGTGTTCTGTATGAGAACAAGAGATATCGGATTTGACCTAGGAACAATGCCTAGGGCCTACATACACTTTTGAGGGATCAAAGTCCATATAGTTCAAGGCACACATAGGCGTTTAGTCAAAGGGGGGAGTGTGTGTGCTCTGTGACGGCTGAATTGTAAATAGCCAGAGAGAGTGTGCATACCTTGGGAAATTGACCAAAATAATCATTTTAAAAAAAAAATTTACCGATTGCTGCACTGTTCAAACTATTAACCAAAGTAATGTTGTTGAAGGTGCATGGCAGACTCACGTGATCAGTGTTGCAGAGAAAGCTCACGCCACTGACTGCTGGCGTAAGCAATGGACACGCCAGCAGTCTTAGTGGCGTGTGGGACCCCAACGCCACAAGTGGCGTGAGGGGCCCACTCACCACTGGGCAGCTAGTGGCGTGGGGCTCCATCACGTGACCATGTGTCGGGATTTGACACATGGTCAGCCCAGCTCCCCGTTGACCCTTTTTATTTTATTTTTTTTTTTTTAATTTTAATTCCCGCCACTAGCGTACCCACCTCCCCCCCCGTGACCCTTTTTTTTAAAAAAAAAAATTCACTCCCTCACCCACCAGCATACCTAGCTCCCCCCGTGACCTTTTTTTTTTTAATTCACTCCCTCACTACACTTTAGCACGTTTATTTCACTCCCTCACTCCTTATATAATTCACTCATTCACTCTTTGCCTTCATCTCTCATCCGTGACTCCTTCTTTTCTCTCATATCATTCATTCCTTCATTAATATACTCATTCACTCTTTGCCTTCATCTCTCATCCGTGACCCCTTCTTTTCTCTCTTATCATTCATTCCTTCATTAATCTACAAACTCCCTCCATCTTCTTCATTCTATTTCTTGAATCCTTTTGTTTTGTTTAATTCCATTTATACAGTGTTTCTTCTTTTGATCAATTACAATTTGTCTTGTTATTATTTGTTTTATCTGTAAAAAATGAGTCAAATTCGTTCATTTGTATATTTTAATAGTTCTAAAAATATAGGTCCAAACGGATTGAGCTTTGATGGTGAAAAAAGAGGAATGTTTATTGATCGAGGCATGTCCGCTGAAGATTTGCATGAAAAGATCCGTCGAAAGTTAAAGCTACAACAAAATCAGGTAATATCTTCAGTGACAGGTAGAGTGCCTTGTGGAAACCGCAAATATGTGGGTCTTGAGATATCCGATAATGAGGATGTGGATTTTTTTTTGTTCAAACATTCAACGAAAATCATACGTCCCAATTTGCTGAGTTATATGTGGATATTGAGACGTCAAAGGAGAGCGTACCAATACCGACGTATAGACTCCATCAGTCACAGTATATGGCTGGCACCTCTCATCAGCCCAGACAATCAACCGTTGCGCTAGGAGAAGAAAACGACGACTATATGGTAGATGAACCTGACAATGAGGAGGAGGAGCAAGAGGAAGAAGATGAAGACACTTTATTGGAAAATGACCATGATCAAAATGATAGTGATGCAGATGACGAACATCGTGGTAATTATTATATAATTTATTTGTTACTGGTTACCATATTTTCACAAAAATTATATGATGTGTGAACATGCAGATATTACACCGTTTTGGAATGACATTCCACATTATGAGGCTGTAAATGAAGATTACCCGCATGAAGATATACTAGATGTGGAAGCCTTGGGTTGGGGTCCGTGGGCAAGAGGAGATGAATTATATTTGAAACAAGAGTTCGGGTAAAAGAATGATTTGCAAGCCGCAGTAAAACATTATTGCATGAAGCAACATCATGAAGCTTAAGTGGTTGAGATCACTACAGCCAAGTACTCAATGAAGTGTCGGAATCAAGAACAAAGTTACGATTGGAGGGTAAGAGCAATTAAACCGAAGAACAGCAACACTTGGTTGGTAACTAAATGGGTTGGAAGTCATAGTTGTGTGAACCAAAATCTCTCCCAAGATCACAAACAACTTGATTCAGAAATTGTTTATGAGGTCATAATAGGTATGATGCACAATACCATTTGATAATTTGTGAATTTATTTGTGTTTGTCAGTGAACATAAATAACATTCCTAGTGTACACTTTTTATGGTTGGTTTTGCAGACATGGTCAAGGAAACACCTTTTGTAATACCTCGAGTAATAATAGAAATAATAATGATATTAATAGATTAAAATAATACTAATAAAATAATAATGATTAATAATAGAAAAAAATAATAAATTCATAATGTTGTATTGTTTCTATAGTAATCATATTATTTTGTAAATAGTATTATTAGATTAGTCAAGATTATATCCAAGAATCTAGGAGTTAGTTAGATCAGATTATATTTTTTTTAGATTTTTGAATTCATCATCGGACTCAAAATATATCTAATAATAAAACTCTATAAATTGTTTTAATTCATTTTATCGAGAATAAGTAAATAGTCCAACCCAATAGCTAAAACCCTAATTTTAATTATAAAAATTAGGTATAGCCGCTTAAACCTAGAAAGGCTCGATATTTTATTGGCCGCTAAACTTTTCTCCGCTACTACACCCTCATTCTGTACTCTCATCAATTGTTCTCCTAGGAGGTTAGCAACACGGAGATCAGGTAATTCTAATCCCCATGAGTTTTAGGTTAGATTTATGTAGATCTTTATAGGTAATCCCAATTCTTAGAATAAATGTACAAATACTTTTTCCTTCTCTTTGATTTGTGCGAGTAGCCTTCTGCAAAGTGGTTAATATTGAATATAAGATGCCTTGCGTTGCAGTAGCCGTGGGTTTCGGTTTAGGGATTGAATTGAAATATATATAGATTTCCTTTTTCGGCTTGCGTGCTTGATATATATATATATATGCCTGTGGGTTTCCTTTACTAATTGAATACAATTGAATTGCCTCGGGTGACGTGCTTCAATTTCACATTTATCATTGAACCCAATTTTCCACAGTGCGTTTCCTGTTTCTTTTGTGATTGAAAAACAATTACTTCGCCTCAGGTCATCGTACGCGAATTGTGTACACCTGATTCCCCTATGCGTCATTTTTTTTTTGTTTTTGGGATTGCAATATATATTATACCCTGTACAATAAATTGCAATACACTATATTCCTGTACAATACTATAATTAATAACTCCTGCACATATTTGACCACGTTATTTTTCTTTTATTATTTGATTTTCTTTTTCCTTATGTAATATCTCCTGCGCAATAAGATAAGATACCAACAGATTTAGGTCAAAATATCCTTATATCTATATTTAATTAAAATAATATAAAAAATATATATATAAAAGATAAGTAAATGATAGAAATAATTTGGGAGTTTATTATGTGTGTGTTTTAAATAACTTAACAGTGAGAGGATAGCTTTGGGATGGTACCTCCCAAAGTGATGAACACACCCGGCTCTATGCCCTTAATATATTATTTGATGTGAATCGATGATATCCGTTCTTCCCAAAGTGGTGTCGCGGGGTTTCCCCTAGGGACACTAGTAGCAACTTTGGGAAGAGGTGTGCACACTAGGAAGAAATACTTAATGGCCAAATTTGATTAATTGTGGACTCGGCGAGTTTTCCCAGTCACGGGGTAGGTAGACCGACAGGGTTTCCCGGGTCTACCATGGTTCTCTTCCCACTAATTAAATTGAATAAAGAATAATAAAATGGTTTTCTTGGATGTATATATATATTTATATATATATGGAAGATATTTTTATTATGTAAATATTTTGTTTTTCTATATTGCTTTGTTTTATTAGGATTACCAAAGAATTGCTTTGATGTGTGTGTTCATGGGTCGCGATGATCCTTCTGGGAGCAGAATTTCGAAACAAACAGTCATGCAAGAGTTGGGGCTAGCGGTGGGAAGTGAGGAAGAACCTTCAATGAACCTAGCTAGTTTTATTTTATTTTATTTCTATTTTTATTTTATTTCTTTTTGAATAAAACACATTTATTTAAGTTCAGATTTTTGTTAATGTAATAAGGTAGCCTTGCACTTGTCCCAGTACAAGTGTGACGGTAACACTCCCCAAGGTTGTTTATTTTGAATTTCAATAATTCATTTATGAAAATCATGTATATTTTAGATTATTATAACTGTTAGAAATTGGGGGTGTTACACCTTCGGTACCTGTGATCATGATACAAGAAAGGGTGACTGGAATGTTTGGTTATCATGTTTCCTATAGGAAGGCATGGAAGGCAAAACAAAAAGCAATAGCTAAGATTTACGGTGATTGGGAGGAGTCATATGCGTTCCTGCCAAGATGATTCGAGCACATGTTGAAATTTTCCCCGGGATCTATTTATCATATTCAACATGAATCGTATATTGTTGATCGGTGGGTTGTGAATGGGATTCGGGTTTTTCAACGTACATTTTGGACCTTCAGTCAATGTCGTGCAGTGTTTCAATGGTGCAAACCAGTCATACAAGTAGACGGAACACATTTATACGGTAAGTATAAGGGGACATTATTGATTGCCACCGCCCAAGATGGAAATAATGAGATCCTGCCGATTGCATTTGCAATTGTTGAAGGTGAAATGAAGGAAGCATGGGAGTATTTTTTGGCTTCCATACAACTGTATGTTACAAATACAGTTGGTCTGTGTCTTATTTTTGATCGTCACAAAAGCATAATATCAGCAGTCAGCAATGAGATGATTGGTTGGCAGCCTCCTAATGTGTACCATGTGTTCTATATTCGCCATGTTGCGAGTAATTTTAATACCCGCTTCAAGGACCAGGGGTTGAAGAAAAAATTAATGAGATTAGGTAATATTCTCCAACGGATGTGCAGTGACATTCATTCTTTTCATTACCTTACACTGTTGTGTCTTTCTGGCTTATTTACAGGATATATGCCAAACAAAATTCACTTCGATGCATTGTATGCCGAGTTCTGCAGTACTAGTAATGAGTGGCTGCATGGATTGAAAGAATTCCAAAAGAGCAATGGTGTCGGAGTTATGATGAGGATGGACGAAGATATGGTCATATGACAACCAATTTGTCCGAGTCAATCAATAAGGTTTTCAGGGGAGCGAGGAACATGCCCATAACATCGTTGGTCAAATGCACCTATAGTCGACTTGTCCGTTACTAGGTCAAAAGAGGGACCAAAGCACAACAAGATGCATTGACCGGAAAACATTTTTTGAATGTTATTGGAGAAGCTATGGCAAAGAATGGAGAGCGTGCTACATCGATGCGTGTTCGGGAGTTTGGTGTGGCGCGTACCACGTTTGAAGTTGATGATCCGGATGATACATACTCCGTCAACCTGACCCAGTGGAAATGCCAGTGTGGCAAGTTTTAGGCATTCAAATTTCCATGCAGTCATGTAATTGCTGCATGTTCGGCGGTATCACATTATGTTGAACAGTACGTGGATCCCGTATTCTCAATCTACAACATTATGAATGTTTACGCTTTATCATTTCAGCCGATCGGTAGTGAACAAGGAATACCACCCACTTCCGAACCAAACTAATCCCCGATGAATCGAAATTGCGTGGTAAGGGGCGCCCTAAAGCTTCACGCATTCGCAATGAAATGGATGAGGTGGAGGTTCAACCTAGCTCCAGTCACTGAGATGTAGTATATGTAAACAGTTCGGACATAATAGGCGTTCATGTCCTACTCGCTTTTAGTGCATAATAAAGAATTTAGAATTTGGGAAAAAGTTGCTTAACTATATGTTTGATAGCAAAATAAACAAATATAGTCAAGTACAGTAATCCATGCAAATATGTCATAATACAGTAATCCATGCAAATATGTCATAATACAGTAATCCATGCAAATATAACAACTAGTAAAACAATACGCTCATGGTGGAGTGTAATTGGGCCACGGTCTCGAACGTGCATCACGCTCAGGGTTCCTACGAATGCCACCAGGTCCACGCTGTCCATCAAGATTTTGACTGAAAGTGAAATCCTCAGCAGCTGTCCGTATAAAGTCATCGGTGTGGTCACCTGTGTCATCGGATGAGCGGTGTCCTGACTGGTATGGACTATTACTGGATCCCGCCTCCGTACAACCCTGTCTAGGCTGGGACGAACAAAAGGCTGTAAAACCCTGTGGCTGCTGGAAAACACTGAAGCCAGGAAAGCCATATGCTGGCTGATAGGCACCGAATGTGGCAATGCCAGTCTGGGAACTCTGTGAAGGCCGCTCATACGAGTAAGGAACCTATTTCATCTGTGGAGCAAACCTTGTCCGTGGCTGTGGGTAAGAAGGCATCGGTGCATGTATCTCGTGAGGCACCTGTGGTGGCATCTCTGGAGGCACCTCTGTTGTCACCTCTGGGTACCACAAAACCTGAGTATACCCATATTGGGCCACATGAGTGGTCGATATACACCTCCGCCACGTGGACCATGATGGGGTATCTGATATGCCTCCATCTCGTGCCGTGGTCGTCGATGACCTAGTCCCCGTCCTTCTTTCGCACGAGGCGGGACCTCTAGCGCAGGGTTTGGTACGCTAACTAAGACTCCAGTTGGTGCGTTAGGACTAGGCTCCGCAACTCGGCCAAACTCTCTAAGTGCTCCCAGTAGCTGGTCACAAACCTCCTGAACCTGCTCCTTTCTAAACTGAGCATCAAATTGTGGAGAATTCATCCAATAAATCCACTCAACCCCGTCTATCTACATTTTTCCAGTACAATAAATAGCATGATTGAACCGTAGTTATGGATAATAAGATGAGACATGTAAGATGCCAAGGGGAAGCAAGATCAATAGGTACCACATGCCCAATCCTGGTGACCTGCCTCGTCATATACCGTCTAGTGTGTGTGAAGAACCAAGTCATGTACTCGGAGTTTGGGGAAATCGGCCCCTCCGATGGCTCTGTAGTCTGAATGCGCAAATGTCGCGTGTTCCACAACTGAATAAATGTATCCATCTTGGCCTCCCAATCATTAGCAATCTTACCGCGTAAGGTCAGATCATGTGTACCCTTAAGCTGTGCAGCAGGTGCAGGGATGTGTTGCTGCATGCCAAATTGCCGCATACAGCAATCTGGTCGGTGCATCTCGCCAATGTGGAAACAAAGTACGGGTGTCACCGCCCTCCACCTGTCCTGCATTTCATCCTCTGCACCCATAAACTTATATCCGGCGTCCCTATATGGCTCTCACTTCACCTGTACATATAAACAAATGCGAATTAGTTTACCCTTTTGGTTCCCTAATCTCAAATTTATTATACATACATCGTCTCGACCCATTTGGTCAAGCTCTATCCGATATATCTTTAGATGACGTCACAATAACCGTAGCTCGACATTGTTGAACCTGCAATACGTAACTCAATAACATTAGTGAAGTGACCTTCAAATGAGAACATAATCGCTCAAGTACTCAAAGCAGTTCAAATAATTAAACAAACTCATACTGCTTCCATACCTGCGTCCGTAATGATCACCTGCGTCAATAGGCGGTGGAATGAGAGGTGCTATGGCAGGAAATAAGGACCATGCGCATATCTGCAGTAACAACAAACAACCTCCCATGTCTTTAGCTGAAGCTGACGTGGCCTGACATAGCTCGCGAAACAGTATGACGAGTATAGCTGACCCCCAACTATATGTATCAGTCTCCGCAAGGTCCACCCAGTAATTGTATATATCGGCAAGGGACCTCATGGCTGGACTTATCATACAACAAAAATCCACCAAATAGGCGCATGAGGTAAGCACGTGTGTACAAAAGCTTACCCTCAACCGTAGCTGAGTGCTCCTCCCAGTGGCCCCAATGACGGCCAAACCAGCCCATCTTGATGTTTCTGCCAATCAATTCAGATGGGAGTGGAGTCACACCCATGTATTGCTTTGCATAATTGCTGCCAGCGGTTGCCATGCGTTGGACCGGAAACTACTCGACCCTCGGTGGACAAACCTAAAATGCCCTCTACATCCTGTAGAGTAATAGTCATCTCACCAACCGGCATATGGAAGGTGTGAGTCTCTGGCCTCCACCTCTCAACCAAGTCAGAAATAAGGTATTTGTCAATCTGCTCCAACATAAAAGTAAATAACAAATATGTAAGGGTCTTTTATTATCCGTCTCATGTACAAACAACTAAATGCATATAAAACATACTGGGGGTTTCTTCATGCAAGCCATGTGCTAGAAACCTGCACGCATAAGTGCTCTTGCAAATCTAGTGGGATGAGATCTGGATCATGGATATCTGCCGAAGACCCCTGTGAGGCTCGCCTCAGCCTCAACACATTGCAATCTCCTATGTTCCACACAACTTGTGATTGGTGTGACAGTTGCACCTCCTCATTAAGAACTCTCCACTTTTTGGGGCCGGGGTCAATATTGCACGCGCGTTGGCCATCCATTTGACTAACAAAATTTTTTATAATTTAAGAATAATATATCTTATACAAGTAATATTTATTTTTTGGAGTTAGACGACTTGTGAAAAAAATGAAAGTCTTTACATTTTCACCTTAGTTTTGTATGATACACATATTTCATCTCATTGGCAAAAAAAAAAAAAAAAAAAAAAAAAAAAGGTTTCATCGAGCACCAAAATATATAGGTTAGAGAATGATATTTGAAAAATACTCCTTCCAATTCTAAACGTAGGAATTGGAAAAAAAATGTGAAAATATTTATAAAAAAAAATTAGTTAAGTTACTTATTTATAAAATAATATTTATTGATTTTCATAAAATTTCTCTTTTACTATTTTACATTACAAACTACTTAACTATTGAAAAATTTTCTTATATGTACAATAACAAGGAAAATTATAATTTTAGAGAGATAAAGTGAATTGATATACCTAGAACCAAAACAAACATCTCTATACTAACTCTTATAATAATATTTAAGAGTAAAATGAGTACATATGAATAAAGATGGCACTTTATAACCCGAAATTTTAATAAATGTTAATTGAGAACTTTGGTACTTTACGCCATTTTGTTCAAAAGGCCAATTAACAGAATTGTCCCTATTCAAATTTAGCTAATAATAAACAACAAAATATAATTAAAAGTTAAATCCTGATTAAATAATAAACATAACAACAAAATATCAATTCACTTTAAATAATAAACATAAAAGTTAAATCTTATTATATAATTAAAAATTAATTCCAATTATTAAACAATAAACATAACAAAAATATTAAATTTTACCTCCTTCTTCTTCCTCTTCTGTAGTTCTTACTCTCAGTGTTTTTTCAGATGAGATGGAGATTAGAAGGTTGAGGTATGTGTGCGTGAATGTGAAAAGGGAAGGAGTGAAAAAGAATGAAAAGATGGAGTTTTCGGATGAGGGAGAGAGGAAGGAGTGAAAGTGGGTGAGAGTGTGAAAAATAAGAAAGGAAAATGAGGGAAGGAGTGCGAGATGAGGGAAGGAGAGAATGAAAAAAATGGAAGAGTGAATGGGAGAGTCGAAGAAGAAAGAAGGAAAAAAAAAGATTGAGGGAGAGGGGTGAGTGAGGTTGCGTGTGGGGGTGTTTTGGGGGGGGGGGTCTCGGGTATGAGGGGGTTGTAGAGTAGGGGGAGGACAGGGAGATTCCTGCGCGCTGTCAGGGTTGACAGGTGTGGCGTGCAGGACATTCATGCAACTGATGGCGTGAATGTCAGACACGCCACTGGTGGCGTGACACGTGTTCACGCCACCATGCAGGCGTGCCACGTGTACACGCCTCCAGTGGCGTGAACCAAGCTCCCTTCACTGCTGGCGTTTGCTCCCCTAGCGCCACAGCTCGGCTACGCAACCCTTCCCCACGCCATTGATGACATAAGCATTACTTTGGTTAATAGTTTGAACAATGCAGCAATCTGGTAATTTTTTTTTAAAAAAAAAGACGATTTTGGTCAATTTCCCTGCATACCTTTAGGGTTTACCTCTTACTTATAGAGTGTAACTTAGGGTTAGGGTTTGGACTTGTGGGTCTCTATACCTCTAAGTCTAAGTGATGCATAAAAGATGCTTGTTGTTCCTTGTTCGTCCTTTTATCAAATTTCATCTTCATGAGGGATATTCCAAGGAAAAAAATATTAAAAAAAAAATAAGGTCTTGTCTTTTTTTAATGGAATAAGATTATTACGTCTTTTTCCCGTTGCAGGTACCATGGTTTTAACAATTTTTTTATCTATGTGTACCAATTGTACATGCTATTTATGTGGCGATAATTTTTATAGGAAATAAAATAAAATTAAATAAAATTTTGCTTGTTGTTCCTTGTTCGTCCTTTGAGGGGTATTCCAAGGAAAAAAATATTAAAAAAATGCTTGTCTTTTTTTAATGGAATAAGATTATTACGTCTTTTTCCCGTTGCAGGTACCATGGTTTTAACAATTTTTTTATCTATGATATATTTTTATAGAAAGATATATTTAGATAGAATGAATTTTTTTTTATTTGTAGTCATATTTGATATAGTTTATAAAAATACTGAGATTAGCATCTTGTTGAAGAAAAAGAATTAAAAGTTTAAATAAAAAAAAACAATAATATCACTTAACATAGTGTGCTTGTTTGGAATAACGATAGACGCCTTCAAAAATAGTTTTTTAATTATAATTTGTGGTATACATGATAAGAATGTGGGATGAATTTTATCTTGATTCACATAAATTAAAAATCTCAAACGTGATTTCAAAAAATTGTATCTTAAAAAATTAATATTGTATGGTTTCTGTTAGAAATATAAATATAATACCTGTACAGCCCCTATTTATATACATCACATTAACAAATAAAACTAGGCTTTTGACCAAAATAAGAAGAAAAAAATTACTAGATTAAAACAAATTGGAAACATTTTACTAAAGTAATGCAATTGGTGGCACAAGGACATGTCATGCCACTGACACTTATGTGGCATGAACTTTTTTTGTAATATGTTATCAGACCCACAATTGTGGGTCCGATTTCACACCACTAGGTGGCGTGGAACAGGTTCACGCCATTGGATGGCGTGATCTCTCACGCCATTAGTGGCGTGATCTCTCACGCCAGCATTATTCCGGTAAAAACTTGTGAATGTGCTTTATTTTTGTTTTGTTTTTTTTTTTTTAAAAAAAAAAAAAAAAAACATTATTTTAGTGCTTTTCCCAATAAAACTAACTAACTACAATTGTATTTCTTTATTCACAATTTATATTTATATTTCTAACAGTTTCTTCCTGTGAGAACGGGCATCCGCTGCATTGAGATTAGCAATTCAATACATACGCGAACAAACTCGATGGTTATGCCTCCGACTCATTACGATAATCTCGGTTTTATTCTCAACTTCACACTAATATTTTTCATTTTAAACAGATAAAAAGTGACGAAAAATGAATCTGGACCGTTCATTGAAGAAGCTACGTGGAGGCAGGAGGAAGTGCCCTAATGGCGCCATTCTCCATGCAATAGGGGCACAGAGCTCAGTCTCCAACCAGACACTGAGAAAAGGGCCAAGACGGTGGTCGGATTTCTTCCCATCTGCTCCAGCATGCGAGGCTACACGAGAAGGAGTTCCAAGGCAAACATCATGGCCCCTCAAATCGAACCCGCTGGTGCTCCAAAACAGGGCCCCTCTATTGATTCCGAAACTTTTTATCACAAACTCAAGCAATTGTGGGACTCCTACGGACTTGGTCTAATGTGAGTGTCCGAAGCTTGTTTTGTACATTTTTCTTCCCATATGCTCAATTCGTCTGTGATCTGGTGGGTGGAACTTCAGCTTAGCGTGGGAATAGTTTATTCCTCTTCTTGAGGGTTTTATCTCTACAAATGCTTTTAAAAATCTTTGCTTTATCATAATTTCCTGATTAACCCGTGTCTTTTCTCGTCCACTTGGCAGTATAAATGCCCGAGAAACTTCGCTGGACTTGTTCCTCTTTTACTCGGAGGTGACCAGAAGAGGAGGTTATCATCAGGTATATCTTGCCTTAAAAACTGACGTTGACTCTGTGGTTAATGTGTGTGAAATGTGCCTGAGCCTTTGGCCCGGCTCTATATTAAGCGCGTTGGCCCCACTCAAGGGATTTTTCTAATGTGCTATATGCACAAGTATGGGATGTTTGAATATGGTGTGACTCTGCGTCGTGTCGTCTGAAATTGTTTTCAGGTCAGTAGAGACAAGAAATGGGATGAACTTGTTTCTGCCTTAAAGTTGGAAGGCAGTCAGGCAAACTTACCTGTTCAGCTTGAAAAGTGCTACGCTCTGCTTCTTTACCAGTTTGAGCAACTCTACCACTACAGGGATCCAGCACATAAAGCTGCGACTAACCCCACCTTAGGTTGATCCAACACACCGATTTCTGCATTTTTTTAATGACGTCCAGTACATTACATATGTGTTTGTTATAGAGGAATGCTTCTTTAAAGTCTCTTGCTATGCGATTTACATTCACTACTAGCACAAGAATACGCGCGATTTTTGTGTGGCTGCCTTCTTTTTTGTTTTAGTTGCGTCTGTAGTAATTTTTATCCTCAGAGTTCTTTTTTCCCGTCACTGTAGGTCTGCTCACAAATTCCATAAGCTCAGAGAGGAAGCGTAAATATGAGGTTAGATTGTTTGAATTAGTAGACGATGAAGATGGCGAGGTGGAGATAGGCACGTGCAAGGAAACGACAGGTTTGATTCTGTGATCTATCATGAATAATAAGCTTAGACATCACATCAGTCATTGACTTAGACTTTTTATGCAATATTTGGGATTGTATTGCAACTTAAAGCAGGGAGCGAGCTTGAAGAACAGAAAATGGTGGTATACACATCCCCAGATGACAAGAAAGTGAAGAAACGCCGAGGTGCTCCACAGGGACATAAAACTGCATATCAGATATTCATCAAGCAGGAATGCGCTCGGCTGAGAAGTTGTAAGGAAGCATCTGATCGCTCAAATATTTTGTACAGGGCCATTGATGCATGGAGGAATATGACTGAGACTGAGAAACAGGTAAATTGAGGTTGAGAATTGATTAATGATATCCATCAAAATTTGCCTTCATGTGAGAAAGAAAAGAGAGGAGACCAAGAAACGAATAAAAAAAGGAATGAATTGTCAATGAACCTAAACTCTCGTTGTTGATTTTATTGCAGCCTTTTGTGGAAGAAAGCAGGAAGGAAAGGGAAAGGCTGATGGAAGCAAGGAAAGTTCAAAATCAGAATGTTAAGGCAGAAACTGATGCAGAGAACTGCAGTGATGGCTTAGAGCTTATAATGAGTGAAGAATCAGAATCCGAAGCGCCATTAACTGTTGACATGGGATTCATACCAAGTAGAGCATGAGAGTAACTGATGTGGGTTCAGTGGATGTCTTAGGATGCCTTTTTGTTTTAGGATCTAGTAATGTATCAACTATCAAGTGAAGTTGTGTGCTGATATTTTTGAAGCTAGCTGTATAGTTGCTGTACATGTGTTTTTTGTATAAACCTTCTCTGTACAAACATGTGCTACTCAAACCAAGCTGCTAGCATGATGTATATAAGAAAATCTATGAATGAGCTTGGAAGGAATTGTACTTTTGGGATCTGAATGTGGGCCTCCTTTCCAAATATTTTTTCTTAACTGAAAAATGAATATGGCTTCAATCATCAACCCCGTCACTGAGTGGTTCATCGTAAAATAAAGTGTATCATATTCATTCATGGAAACAAATACTCACACACACACCGCTAGTTAGTAAGAGATTGAAATCGACATTATCAAATAATTTCACCCTAAATTAGGTTTAAGTAAATGAGGGAGAGTTGTATTCCGTGTATTTTTTTTTCACCTTTTTGATATTATGAGGGACAAAGTGCGCTATCATTATTTCATAAATGGGAGTTTGTTCGTGCAGGGACTTCTGGTAAGGTATACTAGTAGAATGTGCCAATGCATGTTAAGTTAACAGTGGTTAATCTATGATACTTGTGAGAAATTTAGCAGATGATAAGAAGAACAACTCCAAAATAGTGGTGCGATAATGCTGACTGTGCTTTATTGACCTAGGATCAAGAGCATGGCTAATACTTGTAAGGTTTATTTCCTTAGCAGAGCAATAATGAAGATCCAGGAAGATATATTTACTGTATTTTGCTTTTCCCCGTCTTGAATACTGTACACCATTGGCTGATGAGGTTACATGGCAACTTATTTCTTTAAGGTTTAAGCCATTTTTTGGATGATTCGTTGCTAATATGGAGTTAGATACTCCCTTTGGTCTTTATTATAAGGCACCAATTAACAATTCTTACAAACCAATAAAAACAGTTAAAATCAATAAAGTTGTCCTAAAATTTAAGTAATTTACAATATTATCCCTGCTAATTGCACTAAACTCTAATATTATACTCCCTCCAGTCCTAATTATAAGACCTAGTTGACTTTTTTGGAGAGATTAAAGAAACCAATTAAATTACTTTAGAGTATTTTTTTTTCAAACTAATTAGTTTGACTAATAAACTAATATATAATCTAAGGATACATAACAAATGAAATAATTAAATAACATAACAAATGAAATAATTAAATAACTTATTTAGTTTCATTAATCTCTCCAAAGAAAGTCAGCTAGGTCTTATAATTAGGACTAGAGGTAGTATTAATTATTACTCTCACATAGAGTCCGGATGCTCTCAGTATCACTCCCCTCCTCATCCCTCAGTATCTTTTGATCTGGGCCGTCCAAAAGTTGATCTAAGGGCCCAAAATTATCAATGTCAAAACCGCATGTGGTGTTTTATAAAAATTTTAAAAATCATTCTCCAGCCGTTAGATTCATTTTTGGATGGCCCAGATTTGCTTCTGAGGGATACTAAGACAGACGCTTCTGAGGATATCCGCTCCCCTCTCACATACTAGCTTCATTAATTAGGGACATATATGAGAAAAAATAATTTATACTCCTTAGAAATAAGCAAGTGCCTTATAATTATGACTAAATACACTTACTAGTTGTACCTTATAATAAGGATCGGGTACTAATTAAGCTGATAAGTTTACATTATCAATGCAATCTTAGATTTTAGTAAGAACTGTAAGATTTCTAACTAAGATACGTTGCTATTAGATGGATGTGGTGCTGCTTATTGAACTCAAATGGAGACAATTTCAAGAATGAACTAAAGATCAATGGGGCATATTTTGCGCAACAGAGTATATATATATATTGCTATATATTTCGCAACTTTTTACCTTTTCAAAGTATTTTTCCCACGTGGTCGAAAATGACCGAGAAAGTTATGATAATTAGAAATGGAGGGAACTGCGAGTTTTACGTATTTACTGTCAGGTTCTCTAGTAAACATATGATAAATATATCTTGTTTATTTATAAAAACACGTCAGAGAAGGGGACAAAAATCTTTAGTAATAATTTGATTGAAAAGTTTAATAACAAAGATATAAGAAGCTGTGACGAAATTAGTCCATTAGAAATATGAACGATGATAAGGGATAAGAAAAAAGGTGAGCCATGATGGAAGCTGCGTACGCATGTTGTTCTATAAAATTAATTTTGGCCATGCTTTCATGACAGTAAAGGGTTGAAGAAGCCAGTGGTCCTTCAACCATACAGTTTAACTGATGGGAACTGTACGGTAAGTGAGACTAATATCCAAAACTGTAATAGAATCATAACAACAGAATCCTTCCCAGGCTGGCATCTTGTTGGGGGGTCCCAGGATTGCCAGATATAGCTTCTGTAACTTTGATTATCATCATCATTCTCACTACTCGTGGAACTTTCTACAGTGATTGTAGCAGCAGCATGATTTCCCCCTTTGATCATGCGCCTGTCAGATGATCAACTTCTGGTGTCATCAACTGTGGATATGTCACAGAATAAAGCATACTGTGAACAGAATTGAGAAATTTCTGTGCTTAATTACGACTAGTTGAGTTGAGAATTGGGATTGAGTGGCCAAAGGATTGTCACATATAGATAGAGTCACATCAACTTGGTAATTTGGTATTCTAACTTCCATTATGCTTCCATTTATTGGTCCAATTTTACCCATCAAGTTTTTGAGTCGCACCTCGATGCTGCAATATTTTGTTCGTTTCCTTAGTTCCCAGTTCCGCTACTGTTCTTTTTTTCCTCTTAGATGATGAATACTGTGACTTGTGATCAGGACTTTTTGTCCCAGCCGCAGCTGCTGGCAAATAAAACGGCATGAATTGAATCATATTAAATCATGTTCTTAAGTTGTCATCATAATTTATATATTAGAGCGGTTGTTTCGTGGATAAGCATGGGATGAATTGGTTGCCAAGGAACACACTCGTGCGCTGAGTTTTTATTTTTATTTTTATTTTTTTTAAAAAATAAGGCAGATCGGGTTCAATAATTAATTAGACAGACAGACATATATTTTTATATTCCTAGCACAGGGGTTTTAATAATGATGAGTACATATGGGAACAATATTTTGATAAGCAGTCTGATGTGGCCAATCATGTGAGGTCCCGGGAGACTACATTGAAAACAGGGTTGAATAATGAAATAAGACAAGATTAAAACGCGTTGGTTCCACCAAATCCCACGTTAATATAACTTCTGGCTGCCTTTTTTGTCTATTAGTTTGGTGCAAACCACGAACATGTGGTGGTGCCTTTGTTCTTAGAGGTCATGAGTGTTTGGTAACCTTTGAAACCATGGTTTCAAATCTCTTTTCTATAAATCGGGATAAAATTCATCTCACATGTTTATTTTATAAATCGTAAAAATTATTCTTCAAAAATTAATTTAAACAGACACAACTCATTATTTTGACGAATCACACATATTTCTTGCCTAAAGGAAAGGAAGGACAAGAGTATTAGTATTTGTGATGATGAGAGCATCGCTGATTCTTAGCCAATAAAGTAAAAGGAGCATGGCTGATTCATGAATCCGTTAAGCCTAGTACAATCAAGATGGTGTGAGTTGTGACAAACTTCTTCCATTGACTTTTGAACTATTGTGGCAATATTTCAATAACCAATACAATTTTCAGTACTTTGATTTAGATATATTATAGCCATATGAAACCCATTTTGTGATTCTCACAATGTTATTAAACTGAACTGGCCACTAAAACTATTGAGGTATTAGGTTAAAGGGTTAGGTGGAAATCAAATCAACCTAACCTGCCCTAAATCAATGAGAAATTTAAGATTTTAGAATTATTAATATAAAATTCTTAAGATTTTTTTTTCTTAAAAAAATAGTGAATAAATGGGCGTGCGTATGTAAAGAAATATTAATGGTGATGAATAAATGAAATGGAAGGGTTATTATGGGGAGTCAGGGGTATTATAAATGGTGAATCGACATGGGCGTGCGTATGTAAAGAAAGGGCAGCCTTGTAGGGGAGGGAGGCAACATGGGGACAGAGGAGTCGAGATTGTTTGTCGCATGCGGTTACTTGGATTAGCCTTCCTAATTACTAAATTCAAATCTATCATTCTAGTCCTATTTATAAGTTCAATTTGGTCAAATCTCACATACTAAAGAGGTAGTTGACTCAATAATTATGGGGTTAAATTTTCAATTTTGCTCTTATTTATGATTAAGTATTTTTCAAATATTTATTCTTTCTCTTATTTTATGAAGACAATTAATATGGATAAAATTATTACAATATCATTTATACTTTGACTTATAAATAGAAACAAAATTTTTAGACAAAGTGGACTTATAAATAGGAATTTATGATGCAAATGCAAGAGTAGAAGGAGAAGGTGTGGAACGAGGAATGAATTGAAGAGGGCATCTGTGTCAATGGATCTTAAGATAAATATTTGGAGGATCAAATGTATCTTTCATTAATTAATTTTAAAAATATTTGGAGAGACCAAATATATAAATTTTTGGATTAAATATATTTAAAAAAAAAATACAATTTATATAAGATATTTGAGACAATCTTTTTTTTTTTTTTTTTTTTTTTTTTGGGGGCCATTGCTCCGTCATTGGTCTGTGTGGAGGAGGCAAAGCAGAGTGGCGTGTTGATAATGTGATATTTTCCAGATTCCCTCTCTATTCTCCATGCCACATGCCTCCCCTACCCCACTCTGTTCAATTTCGTATGTTTGTGTGTAGGGGCGGACCATATTTGAGGGCTAATGCGTGGTTAGCTTACAAATGGGGGGACTTCATTGAATAATAATAATGTAGGAGAGAATAACAGGAATGAGGATGAAACCTGGCCACGTGGCATTGGCATGTGAGAGATACAGAGATTGCGCAGAAACAAACAAAATTTTGAAAGTGGGGAGATGATGGGAAGTGGCATCCAAACACCCACATGCCTTCCATTTGCCTGCATCATGTTCTTATCCAATCACCTTTTCCCATCCTCCTCCCCCAACTTTTAATTCTCTCATCAATTCAATTCCATCCAATATTTGATCCTTCGTTCATCAACGTCGCCCTAAAACCAATACAGGCTGTCACATGCTTTTTGAGATATAGTTGAACTTGGAATTCATGGATTGGATTTGGGTGAGGCCGCGTAAGGAAGGATACAGGACGGAAATGACGAGTTTCACCCTCAGGTTTATGTACATGTGACAATAACATAATCTTCCAACACACAAAATCATGAAAAACAAATGAATACTATTATGTTGCGCCAAATGAAAGTGAGCCACCTTATCTTTCTGTCTTTGCAAGCAAGTTAAGATGATTGAGCCAGCAGGGGGGGTGTAAGTCCAATCTTATCCGAAAGTACCAGAGAATACGAGTATTCCTGATTAATTTACTTTCAAACTTGCCATGTGTTTGATTGATTAAATGGCAATTGAATTTTAATGTTGGTTCACCTGAAATTTTGGAATACGGAGAGGGTGAGTGGTCGGTATTGCAGAAAAAGAAGGCGAATTAGTTAGGAATGCACATGAATAATATTATGATTTAGGACGGCAAGTGGTCCAGTAGCCACCCAGCCACGTTGTCCAAAACAAATTGAAAATTATCAATCAAATGAACCTCGACTTTTTCTCCCATGTGACCTCCCCATTCCCCCCTCCCTCTTTTCTTGTTCTTGTTCATTTGTCAAACCCTCTAATTTCTTCAACTGTTTGGTCTTAATCCTCTTCAACGAAACTTCCTCGCCTTCACCTCCATTCTCATTTCCAGTGTTTACAAATGCTATAGGCTATTCACCCTCGCTCCTAAACCGCATGTACATTTCAGTTTTTTTCTCCATCGGTTATTTTTTTCCCCCTGCCGTACCCCCACTCGCGCCCCACCATCCTCCCCTCTTACAAATACTAATTTAAAACCAGATAAGCCATTTCACTTCGTTGCTTCCCCTTTCTCTCTCTATCTCCTTCCTTCCTGAAATCCTCCCTTCAACAGGCACTACTATAGTGATCGTCTGTTCGATTCCGTGACACCCTTGTTTCTTTCTCGCTGCTTCCGGTCTGAAAAACTTCACCATTTCTCTCTTGTGTTCCTTCTCTGGATTTTTATTCTCGATACTAGCCTGACTCTGCACAAGAATTTGAACAGAAAGGATTGATCTGTTTTTCTATATATGGCATCTTTGGAATCAATTGTGGATCCTATAAGTTCAGAGACGTACCAAGAAGGCAGTCAGAGAAAGCGAAGGAAAATCGGGCACGATGCCGGCAACGATCAGGATTCGCTCGCTGCGATTCCGTGGAGATCCGAGACAAAGCAGCGGACCTATTCCTCCAAACTCGTCGAAGCTCTCCGCCGCGTTCTTCGCCAGGGTTCTTCTTCCACGGCCAAGCCTCGCCTCGGGCGCGATGTTCATGAGGTAGCCGACAGGGTTCTCGCCGTGACAGCAAAAGGCAGGACTCGGTGGAGTCGGGCGATATTGGCCTCTCCGCTCAGTCGGAGAAAGTTCCAGAGGCAGCATAAGAAGGTCAAGAAGGCGGCGAACGGATTGAAGAAACCAGAGGTTAGAAGAGAGAGGAGGAGGCTGCCGGCCGTGCAGAGGAAAGCGCGAGTTCTCGGCCGGTTAGTTCCCGGTTGCCGGAAGGTTTCGTTTCCGAGTCTTCTGGAAGAAACCACTGATTATATTTCGGCCTTGGAAATGCAAGTTCGAGCCATGACAGCACTCACAGAGCTGCTCGGAGGTGGCGCGCCGGCCAATCGGCTCGGGCAGCCTCAACCGTGAAAACGTCTGAGACGAGTTTGACGACTGCGTTGTTAAGCCCAGGCTTAGGTGTTTTTTCCTTCTTTTTTTTTTTTTTTTTTTTTGCTTTAAATATATTGGCTTTAAAATTTAGATTCATGCATTTTAATGTGTATATGGTTTTCTTTTCCTCCTTTGGAGCTGAGCTCCACCATCACACTTTCTTTTCATTTCTTTGTTAGAATTCTTTTGTTGAATTCGATATGAGCATTGAGCATACGTATAATATCCACCCAGATTCCTTTCCTTTACACTTTTTTCCTAATAAAAGGAAACTTGGTAGGTTCTTTAAAATTACTCCAAAGTTTTTCCCTAGAAGGAACCTGCAAATCAAATCATGCTTACAAGTTTGAGCTTAACATGCGCTCAATATTAGGTCTGTTAGCAAAAGGAATTAAAAAGAATCGGGAATGCTATTATCGCCACTTTGACTCCGGTGTTGGAGTCCATCAGGGATTCACTTTAACTGAGTTCAGCCTTCAGCCTCCTGCTGTTGAGGCCCTGAGCCTCGTCCAAGTTTGTCACCTCACGGGTTGAAAGAAGAGGCATCACCCTTGTTTGGATTCAGAGGCCGCTTGATCTTACGCTTGAAAATTCCATGTGCTACATACTTCGCGCATGTAACAACATATACAGTTATGAACAAAACTATTAAACCATATATATTGAGTGGAGCAAAATGAGGAGAGTATTTTGGAGGCAGTGTGGATGTCCATGCCCCCAAAACACAAGGAGGAATAGTTGAGGCAGGTGGTGAAACAGATTAGAAAGTAAGGTGAATTGATTGAAAGGTGGCCGGGGAAAAGCTTCATGGTGGAGCAATTTGGGATATTTGTGGGGTTCACGATGCCACAAAGTGTCTAAGATGGCCCACGTTATCAATTGCAGCCAAACCTTGAAGGACCCCACTCCCTCAGTTCCCACATTGGCTTGCATGTGACCACAATGTGAGCCTCACCAAAAGCTCTTCCAGACACGCACAGTAGTATTTCCAGAAGCGTCGACCTCTTCCAGGCACATTCCCCATTCATTGTTGTTGCATCACACAAACAAGGCCATGCCTGCCCCTAAATTATTCCAAACAGTTTAAATGGTGTATATTTGGCTTCAAACTAGACGTGTGCTCTGGGATTTGAACATTGGTGACGCTATTTTGAAGAGTGGGTAAATTTGAGTTTTTATAAATAGGAAGGAAGGAAAGTTGTTGATAAATACATGAAAATGGAAATATATAAAAATGATAGTGGCAATTAAAGAGGGACACGTGGGGGAGGATGAGAATACAACTGTCAGGATTGAGATGGCGACATGCATATGACCAGGTGGCGATTCCATCACTAGGGACCGCCTACGTTGTGTTGGGAGAGGGAGAAATCACATTATTTGTGATCTTCCTCTTAATTTTGTCCACTTCCCCAGTCATGCCAATTCACATGCATCCATGTGCCTCCCTTTAAAGTTTGTTTCTCCCTCCCGTATTCATATTATCACAGAGAGACCACACAGCCTCCAAATTTGAAGGCTCTATCAATTAAAATAGAGGCTCCTTATAACAGGTGTCCTCACTCACCTTAAAAAGGTAAAACATGTCCTCGCTTTCCCACTTTAAAGCCCCTAATAAATAATTTCATCCCGGTGGAAACCTTGTTTCACCCCAACCTTCTTTTAATATGCTCTATCATTTTCTAAATAAATAACTAATTTATAGAGATTTAAAAAATTAATTCAATTAGTTATTTATTTGTAAAAAATGTATATTGGTTTCCTTAAAATATCTTTTTATTGGAAATACCCTTTGATATAAATGGTAAATCTCTTTGATATGTGTGATTAATTGGCATAATTTGAGAAAAAATTAGTATACGGGGAGGGGGTGTTATTTGTGAGAACATACCTATAATTATAAGGGAAAATTCCATTAAAATACTTTTTGAATTTGTAAAATCCTCGGAAAGTCTTCCCAAATTTATAAAAAGACTAAAAGATATAAAGGATCTATGAGGGATATGCAAATTTAAGTGAAATTACCCTTTTTTACTTTTAGTTTTAAATAATAAAAAAAAAATCCCCTCCACCCCCCCCCGCCGGCCAACCCCCACCACCAACGACCGGGTGGTGGCGGCCCGGCCCGGGGGGGTGGAGGGGATGGAGGGGATTTTATTTTTATTATTTAAAACTAAAAGTAAAAAGGTAATTTCACCCGAATTTACATATCACTCATAATCCTTTGTGCCTCTCGATCTTTTTTACAAATTTGGAAAACTTCGGGGATCTAGGGGTTTTACAAATTTAAAAGGTATTTTAATAGGAATTTTTCCTAATTATAATATCCTCTTGGGATAAGTAGCCAACGACTATTTTTATTTATCAATACCTTTTTTGGTCTTTTTGAAATGGGGTCACTTGGAAGAATAGGTAGAAAATCATTGGGGAGGAGAAGTTTGGGGAGGAAGCTGTGTGTTGGTAGAAAAAGAGAAGGGAGCTTACGTGATAGTCATGATTGGTGTGATGGTTCGGAAAGCTTGAGTTGAGTTGAGTTGAGTCTTGTTCACTTTTGATGCACATGACGCCCACCCAAATTCTTTCAACAAATCTAAAGCTTAGGACTTAAGGACCCTAAAAGCATCATCATTTGGGGTGATTGCGCCCTCAATTCACCCAAATCTGTCTCTCTCTCTCTCTATCTATACAGACACACTCCACAACACAATCCTTTATGTAATGTGTTTTAGACATCTTGCTTTTATTGTTAGACTGCTTTATTTATTAAATAATAATACCTAAATATTTCAAATATACCATCACTATACTAATTAATGGATATAAATATTTTTCATTTTGATAATTTGCGCAACCTCATGATTATAGGCGCATAAATGGAATATCCTTTAATGTTCTACCCAAAACACCTTACACTTCGGACCACATTTTATTTTTGAAAGACACATTTAGTATTTTAATATCATGGGGGGATGATCGCTTGGATCAAAGAATGCATGTCCCATTTTTTTGTTTTTATTTTTAACACAATCAACTAAAATTCAACATCGCCTGATTATATTCAAGCATTGTCGACCACTGAAAGTAATTTATTTTTGTCATCGACAAAGAAACTTCCCAACCTTATCTAATCAATTCATTCCCTCACAACTAAAAAATACAAGTCAATTTCATTTTATTGATAGAATTGCCAATAATTGACCAAAAATTGTAATTTAGTGTTGAAGGCCAGGGAATTGCTGGCCTTTGAAGCGATCTCGTAAGTCCCCGCAATATTAGAGTTATCCCCAAAACTTAAATAGAATTGTGTCCATTGTCCATTGCTAAGAGGGGCATGGTAATTCTGTCATCTCAAGGATGTGTCCTGCTAGTTTGAGGGCTTGGTTAGGCGATCTCGTAAGTGTTTGGGATTTAATTCCCTTATCGTGTAATTTATTTTCTCTTCCAAAACTTTTAAGCCATCATTTATAAAAAAAAAAAAAAAAAAAAAAACATTCCTGTCCATTCAACATCCCATAACTGAGGATGGCAGTACTGGTACATAAGCAAGTAAGCAACAGCGCAAACAACAATTATCCACAAGATCTGAAAGGGATAAAGAAGCTGGGTAGTATCAGAAGCAGCAGCCTTGTTCTTTCCATGCAAAATCCAGCACTCACATATTGGCGCATCTAGGACTTTAAGTGTGAAAAAAAAAGTTATTAAGGAACCCATCATGTTTTGATCAGATCAGCTCGTGGCCTCCATAATCCCAGCCTGTACTTGTGTGCGTATTTCAATATTAACTTCCTCTGAAAAAGCAGAAACTACAGGTTACAAAGAGTTTCCGTGTAGACCACACGCATATCAATGCTTCTTGGTCCAAAAAGAATATCAATTGATAGTGGAAACATCACAAAGCCCTTATTCCAACCAAAGATAAAATGGTCATATATCCCAGCAAACTGTCTAACAAGCCAGGGAGTTATTGCTCTTCAGAATAATCTAACAGAAAAAAGCAATTAAGAGAATCTAATCTCCCATAGAAGGGTCTGAGTATTACTTCACATCGATTCCCTAATAATTAGTCCAGTTCACATATACCACGAGGAAATTGACACATGACGAAATAACTCATAGATGATTGTCAACACATAACACTAGATACAAGGGAAGTTATTCTTTATGACAGAACCATTCCTACTCCCTCCTGATTTTCTCTTATCTCTACTCTGTATAAGTCATGGTATTCTATCAGTGACAGAGCCCATCAAAGAGGCATGAAGAATGCTATATAGTACGTTAAGGAAGCACCTTTTACTTATATAACACTAAGAGCTGCTGCCACTAAGTGCTAGGCACAAACAATTGCTTGAACACTCAAGTCAGTTCAACTTGCACATAATGGACTCATCTGGAACTTCTTCCCAATTACCAATAAGTAAATGACGTGCAACATCAGAATGCAATACAAAATATGCACTAGTGAGATTTTCAACTACTTATGGCAACAGAGCAAAATAAGACAGTGATATGTAAGGTGTAGAGAATATATTAGTTAGTTAGTTAGGGAGTTAGTTGTATTAGTTAGTTAGTTAGAAGGGGGGTTGTATTAGTTAGTTAGTTAGAAGGGGGTTAGTTAGTTGTTAGTAACATTTTGGATTAATGGGTTGAGGGGTTGCCTAATATGACTCTTCATTGTATGATATGCTTTTATGTTGAATGATGAATATGTGAATGAATGAAGATGCACAGTGATGTGATTCTGTGTATTCTCCTTCTCCCCCCTCTTCTCTTCTCAAATCCTCTACATTTCTACAACATCTGTATCAGACAGTTGACATCTATCATCGACTTCAATAAAGGTAAATCCAGATTCCAGTTGCTTACTCATCTAGAATCCAATAAAGTGCAGAAAAGATGAAAAAAATAAAAATAAATGAAGCATAGCTCCAGAGTATAATTGTAACAGTATCCACACTGGAGAAAAAAAATTTGCAGCATAACAAATTTTGTCAAGGGAGATTAAGAAGGTGATAGTGGCATGGTTTCTAGGAAAGATTGGGTGAGCATCCACTCTATGCCCAAAAAATAAAGTAAAAACACGAAGCTAACAGATTTTAAGACAAATTCCAAATCAAAAGGAGCAGAGCATAACACATCAAGTTCACAAGAAGCTGAAATGTCCAGCCTAAGGGGCTTTTGGTGGGAAAACGAGAAGATTAAAATTTGAACAATGACACTGGCCAAAGAAAAACAAGATTTAACTAACGGAAACAGAGTGTAGGATAAACCCACAAATTTGCATAAAAAATACAGACAATAATGAAAACTCAGCAACAAACATAATAAGAGAAATTCTCAAGAATTTAAGAAATAACTCAGACACAAGAAATCAGTAATTGACATGACATTTATGCATGAATAGTGAGGCATCTGCCTAGGTGCTATGGCAAATGATAGAAAGATCCTGTATATGCATGCAAAGAAAGCAAGTAGAGATGTGGTTGGAATTACATGTTTGCAAGGAATGCCCAGCTTCTTGAGCTTGAGGGTGCGACAGACAAGAAGCTTCTGGAAGTCACCTATTTCTGTTTCAAGCTTAGCAACATGGGATTCAACTCCATTACCTATTCCATTTAGAAACTCGGGGATTCCAACCTTTGCTGCAGCAGCAAGCATCAAAACAAGATTATTACATATCCATTGGCCTGCCACTTATTAAACAAGAAAACTTATCCATATGTGAGTATAGTTTAAGACCAAAGAAGCATGATCATTTGTTTAATCCTAAAATAGCTAGTCCTGGGAAAGACATAAAACAGGTTATTTTTCCGAGTTTTCCAAACTCAACAACGAGAAAATAATGAAACCCTCAACCTCAGTTATAGAGATGATTGGCAGACTGGCGCCAAGTGGTGCGACTTGCGAGAGATAAAAACAAAGGGGAAAAAATCATATTTTTGAACAGGCCAGCTATGACCAAGCTAAAATCTACGCATCCCTAGGGCCTCTTCTACAATTATCCAACTTATCTGATATTTTGTTTTGGGGATGTCGAAAAGTGAATGAAAATGAAACACGGAGATAAAATGGTAAGGGAAAGGGAGGAGGCATTACCGATGTATGGAGTTGATTTGGAGAAGAATCTAGAGGAATAAGGAGCAGAAGGTGCCAATGTTGACAACAAATTTATCCCAATGATTCGCTGCGTCCACGCCATATTGCCTTCCGGTCTTAATCCTTCGCAAAGCCTCTGAACAACCAGTTAATCAAGCCAACTCCAACCTTCAATCCCAGCCAACGCGAGATGAAAGCGCACCGCTGCAGCCGTCAGAACCCCGTCTCCGACCTCAAGTGAAGTGAGTAAATGCATGCAGTTCCCCTCCAGCCCCTCTACAGCCGTGATCTCGTCCGCCTGTACAATAACGACCCAGAAAATACATGTTGCCATGTCAGTAATTTGGGCTGCACATGGTCTGGGCTGATATTTGAAGCCCAAAATCAAACCACTCCGTAACCTGCCGTGTTTGTTAAGTTGAAGCTCTGCGAGTTTACTTCCCTTTGTACCTGTGAACTTCGAGGCCCGCCATTTTTTTCTCTGGTGGGTATGGTGTTCTTTTTTTTTTTTTTAATAATAATAAAATTATAAGAAAGGGGTAGGATTTACCTACGATCCAAGGGTAGGGCGAAATCTCTCTTCTTCTTAAGTCATATCGATGTTAGGCGAGACGAGCCGTCTATTACCCTCAGGCGTTTACCTATGCACATAGGAGATGAGATGCATCCCACAGCGCTTTGACCAACTCTAAAACTGAATCCTCTCCCTTTGGTGAGAATGTCCAACCCCTTTGCCAATTGAGCCAAAGACGAGGGATTGTGTATAGTGTTTCTGTTCTTGAGATTACTGCAGTGGTGTGACCCCTTAGGCCCTTAGTTTTGAGTGGATTCGGTTAATTGTCACTTACTTTTGAGTAAGAACCGAATCCAGGTATTTTGTGATCGTCAGCCAAAAATCTGCAATCTAAACCTAGAAATAAGAAGTCAGCAACGACACTTGGTTGAGCGAGAATTCCTTGTTATGACATGCTTATCACAGATATTGGACGTGGATGCAAATATTGTCCTATGATTAGAAAGGCGTGAGCATTGTCATGGAAAGATCACTTCAATAATCTTTTTACTGCAAGTGGTTAAGCATAATGATATATATCTCGTTCTTAACTTTGTTGTTGAGTGTTTTTGGTTTTAATGTTAATTAATGTTTAACTTGTATATACTCCTTCATCCTTTGATGTTTCTATTTCTAATAAACGTGCAAAATGTCGGCAACAATAACAATAATAAATATAGGACAGCATTTGGGAATTGGTATTCGTCTTAATTATAGACAAAGTTTTAATTTTTATCAATTTCTTTTTAAAGTACCCCCATTGATATTATTTCAATGATAATTTAATAATGCACATATATATTCTATAAAGCTTGTAACTCATTAATGACACATACGCCTCAATTCTATTTTTTAAAAATAAAATAAAATAATTGTAAGCAATTTTTGTTATTTTTTTTTTCATATTTTTCCCTATAATACTTTTTTCGTAATAATTAATTGAATAACACTTATATTCTATGACAAATAATTAAAGTGATTTTGATTGTTTTGGTAAATTTTCAATTTTGGACATTTTACTATTTCTATCATTATCAAGATCTGGTATTTTGATCTGTAAGGCTTGAACTAAGATCATGAGATATCATACAATCTAACGGAAAAGAAAACATCAAATGAAAGAAAACAATTCATCAAAGTATAATATATACATATATATATATATTTAATATATATATATATTTATTTAAATGAAAGACAAGGAATTGCAAAATTGAACCGTATTATCTTTCCGTCACTTCAGGAACCATGTAAAATGTGTACATTCGTTCCAATATAATCAAATATGTGGATTAGTGACGTGGGCCCATGGGAATAAAAAGAAAAATAGAATCCAAGATATAACTCACTTGGCCCAAGTATTGAAGGAGGGAAGGAGAATCGGCTATATAAAAAGGAGACCTGGAGCCCCTCGTCCTTTGGATTTAATTGAGGCCAGGGTTTGGTTTGATATGATCTCACCTCGAAAAAAGATTTGATCCCTGCGTTGGTTAAGGGGTTGGGACATCCTGCTGGGCAGTCCTTTTTTCTTTTTTCACTTTTTTCCCAATTTTTTTCCTTTTTTTTTTTTTTTTTTTGGCCTTCTTAAGATCCCCACATATTTTAGCTCCAGTTTTACCTAACTTAAAGTAATAAGAAATGACATTCCTGAAAATTTTATATAAATAAAAAAAACATTGGAGTCCTGGACAACAGTATTGAGGAGGGATTCAGACGGAACAAGAAAAAACAACGAGCGAAGAAAGCACAATATTAAATTTTATATAGGGGCATTTAAGTTTATTAATTTAACTTCTATCATTAATGACTCCAAAATTTAGTAAATATATCCTATAATTTTATACCACTCTAATCCTATTTATAAGTCCATTTTGATTAAAAAAATTTTGGTCCTATTTATAAGTTTAGTTCCATGTAATAAATGAGACTATAACAATTTTATCCCTATTAATTGTACTATGAAGATAGAAAGAGAAGAAACAATGAAAAATATTCAATCATAAATGAGATCAAATTTAAAATTTACCTCATAATTATTGAATTAACATGTGAAATTTGATTAAAATGAAGTCAGTGACTCTAAATAATACTCCCTCTCTGTTCCTAATTATATGAACTATTTATCAGAATTTAAAGAGATTAAGGAGAGAAGTTAAATTAGTTAATTATAATTATTTTTTCAAAAATACCCCTACTTAAAATTAAAAATTACACCAAGACAACATTAACGTGTTACAACATATAGGTATGGTGTGTGGCCTAACACTTTGAGTCGGCAAAACATAAACATAAATCCATCAGACAAGATTTATATTCTTCTACTAAGTAAGGTATAGACCCCACACACCTCTTCAATTCCAGTTTCAGTCCACAAATATAATGATAAAAAAGATATGTTCACGATAATATATAACACTATTCAAAATATCAATTTATAAGGTATTTTCTTTCCAACCATAACTTTTTTAAGTCAATATGAGTAATAATTAAAATTAAACAATCTGGAAATCTGTCCATAATGCATATATATACACGATCTGATGATATTATTGCGGCCAAATTTAATTTAGGGAAAAAAATTAATCACTTTGGACAGATAGTTACAAAAAATATTTTTAAAAGAAAAATAAAATTATTTTATTTAAAAATAAAAAATAAGTAGAATCTCTCACTTGTAAAATATAAGAATGTTGTTAAATTAATTATTTTGGAGGAAGTATTAGTAGGGGTAATATGGGGAAAATATGACAAAATAGCTCAAAATTATTTTATAAAAAAAAAGTATAATTAAGGTGTATATGACATTAATGAGTTCCAAATATTATTTACTTTATAGAATATATAGGTGTATTATTAAATTATTATTGTCTTTAATTATTATTGAAAAAATATAAATAAGAAATATTATAAAAAATAATTTACAAAATTAAAACTTACTATTATAATTATAATTAAAACTAACTCTAAAATATATATACTCGTATAATTATAACCAAAGAACATATTTCATACAAAGAAAGGGACGAGAAGTTGTGCATCCCAAGAACAGAACTGACTCAAAATAAAAAGATGATTAAGACACGAAACTCTCTGAAAAGGATGGCTACACAGGGGCTGGTTCATTTCAGGCTGATTAGGATACGGCTTCGGCTGTGATTCGACCCCGATTGCTTAAAAATCTTAATACCCCATACTTCCATCCATGCTCTGACAAATGGAGGTAAGATTATGTTGGCAAGTAAAAGCAAGGCCTTAAAGATTATATATTATAATAAGATTAAAATAGTAATGGTAGTTGGATGAATGTAGGTGCTCGGGTACTGGTAGCAGATGGCTCAAGCCAATAAATAGGTCACCTTCCCAACTACACGACGCGTGATCCTTCTCCATTGGCCTCTCATTTCAACTCACCGCTTCCTCCTTTAATGTGCCATTAATAGTTCAACCCATCCATGAGCGTTGAATATTGAAAGGACGTTACCCTACTAGTTTCCCCACTCTGCCCCTCTTCATTACCCCTCTTGCCGCCTTTTCATTACGTGTTTTGCCTCTAGTTTTTGAGATCTTGGAGGGCAATTTCACTGCTTCAAAACTATATATAAACCCCTTTCCCTCCCCTCCTCACTCACCATCTCGTTCACTCAATTCAGTTACTCAGTCAGTTAGACAGATTGAAGATGTCTCAGATCACACAGGAAATCCGAGAGAAAGCAGAGATGTACTATGGAGACGAAATGTGCCAGCAGAAGTCGAAGCAATTGCTGAAGGAAATAGGGCTGCCGAACGGACTTCTTCCTTTGAAAGACATGGAGGAGTGTGGGATTGTGAGGGAGACAGGGTTCGTGTGGCTGAAGCAGAAGAAGAGCATGATCCACAAGTTTGAAAAGATCGGGAAGCTTGTTGCGTACGAGACACTGGTGACGGCCGTCGTGGAGCCTGGAAAGATCAAGAAGCTGAATGGCGTGAAGACCAAAGAGCTGTTGATTTGGGTGACACTCAGCGACATATATTTGGATGATCCGCCCACGGGTAAGATCACATTCAAGACACCTGCAGGGCTGTTCAGATCATTCCCAGTTTCGGCCTTCATGATTGAGGAAAAGGAGGAACCCACCAGTGCTGAGACTGCCACTAAGGAAGACAAGCCGGTTCAAGAGGTGGAAGTCAAAGAGGTCTGAATCTGTAATATTAGTATTATATAAGGCGTATCTTATTGCATATTTTCTTGCTCTTTCTCCTAAAGCTAGCTAGCTTTCGTCCTTGAGAATAATAGTCCTTATTACAGTGTTTCAATGACTTTTATTCGCTTGTTTTTTTTTTTTTCCTGTTTCTGGCCAATCTGCTGCGGAGTTCCAACTTCCAAGCAATGAATTTCATCCGGTATTTCTTCTGATACTTGTGGCTACTTTGCCAATTCTTTGCCAAAATTCTTTTCATATGTATGTTAGCTGATTTGATTACTTGGCTTTGTTACCTATCTCTCCTCCATTGCATTTGAGTGCTTTGTTACTAATCATTTATGTGATGACAAGTTCAATCCTCCCTCTGCTCTTGCCAGATCCTATATACTCTAATCCTTTTTTTACTCCCAGAGCATTTCTATTGAGGGGTTCAAACTCCGGTCGAAAAGTGAATTTATATTTCCTATAAAAATTTACTACAACTTTTTGAACTCTTTAGAATTAATTTCTCATTAAAGTAAAATTATTAAATTTTAAGACATATTCAACAAATTTAATAATTTTTCTCAATTATAATAAAACATGGTAAGAACACTAATTAAATTATGTTAAAATATTTATATTTATCGCTTTTTCTCTAAATTATTTTGTCTAATATATAAACTAATATATGATCTAATGATATATAATATATGATATGATTAAATAATTTTTTTTGTTTTCTTAATTTCTAAAAAAAAAATCAACTATGATGAGTAGTTCTTCCACTCTCCAATTTCTGTTCAATAGTCATGGCTATTTTAATTTTGGAAATATTCAAATCAATATTGATAACGACTTTTTTTGCTAATCAATATTGATACTAGTTACTAAAATGATATATATATTTTTTGTATCTCACCCGATCCACCAGAACTAATCTGGATTTTGCTCTGCGTTGGGCCCACGGTTGTGGGAAAAAAGCTCCCAACACCGTTTTCTCCATTCTCATGCCTGTGATAAGTGGAAGGGCCCCTAAAGTCTACGTTTGGGTATGTTTGAGATAGTGTTGGAAAAATATGTTTACACAAGTTGAGATAAAGGAGTCGAACACTCCCATCAAAGGGTTTGATGGTAATAAACGGCTCGCCCTGCTCAACATTGGTATCACATAGGAGGATGAGAGATTTCGTCCTACCCTTAGATTGTGGGTGAACTCAACCCCTTTCCTAAAAATTATGTAACCAAAAAAAGTGTTAAGATAAAATTCATCCCACAAACTTACTTAAATAATGTTAGAAAATCAACTTATACCGCTAATTTAATTTTTCTCCCCACCATCGCGGTAAGAGACCCTACGGATGTTATCGCTCATCAAATCTTATTCACATGATCAGCCTTTCAATCAATCGAAAGAAGTAAATTTCAATAAAATATTGGGTAAAGGAATAAAAATACACATGTGTTTTACCCTCGTGAGTCTTCAAAGACCATATTTTTTGTTGAGCAAAAATACATATGTGGTTATATTTTATGAGCAAAAGTTACATAAAACCTTCAACCATTGGACGTTGACTGTTAAATAGCCATTGTTGACTGTTAATGCTGATGTGGATGATAATTGGAGTGAGAAGAAGCCAAATAAGAAAAAAAAAAAAAGTGCTGAATAGGAATCAAACACGGTGCAAGGTTAAAAAAATTGGGGAAAAAAGAAGCCTAAAACCAAATGAATTGGGTGAGCGACACACGAAAGAATTTCATTGACCGAAAGAATTTCATATCGACACACGAAAGAAGAAAGAAAATCCCACCGCCTACCTTAAAAACCAAATGTGCAAATTGATATATGTATATACAAAATCAAAATTTTATATCAACACAGCAAGACAAGAGATAAAATTACAAAGAGTTTAGCTTCATCATCTTCATACTCCTCTTCGCCATAGTAGCCATCATCGTCATCCCCTGATTCCACTATGAAATCAATAACTTCCGTAAGAAATAATGGGGTTTTAAGCAAAAATATCCCCAGTTGAGTTCATTGGAAAATTCAGTATAAACTCGTCCTGGCTTCGCCAAATGGTCCTCAGAACTTGATTTGAATGTTTGGGAATTTGGAATAATACTTGAGCAATTAAAACGGAAAAATATGAACTTCGAGTTCATCTCAGAGAGAATTTTTATTTAGGGACAAAGAAGAGATTCAGTGTAGAGGGTAGCTCTACTGTATTCATAATCATCAAGGACGTCCTCTTCTTCGTTCATTGATATTTCTTCGACAAGTGTGGGTTCAAGAATTGGCTCCGACCCTGTCTTTTTTCATTTTCAGATTTCAACATTTGAACGTGGCATTTTTTTTTTTTTAAATGTTTCCCTGTTAGCATTTGTTCACAGACACCAGCGACAAAAGTTAATACCAAGTTAACCAACATTTTTTTACCAAACGTTTTGTGTCACTTATGCTCTAAAATGATAATCACGTGGGTATTTTTGTTCCAAAAAAAAAGCATTCGGTGCCAGACGCGCCTAAGACTAAATCACATGTGCATTTTTACATCTTTGCCCTAAAATATTAATAAGATTCTCTATCTTCTCTCACCCACCAACCCCTCTCCAAAAAAAAGGATGGGGATAAGATATTGTCACTACTATTTTTAATTACTACCAATGTAAGTATCACTTTTTCACCGTTAGATTAGAATCTCAATAGGAGAGAGAAATGATAAAGATAGATGAGATTATGATCTAACGGTAAAAAAATGATAATGACAAAAAATGATAGTGATAATATCCTATCCATAAAAATGAGTCATAAAACTCATATGTCATGAAAAATTATTATTTTATATTTAATATTTATTAGTTCATGTCAAAGCCACCAACACCAATTACAAACGCTTTCCCCTGGCGCGAAAAAAATGGATTACACTAGAATTAACAGTCCACATTTCATCCACGTCATTTTTGTTAAGATACAAATCTACTCCGGAAAATTATGTGTCATCTACTTTATTTTTTTCAAAGTTAGATTTAAAATTTTAAGGTAAATTTCTACATTAACAAAAATGATGTTGATGATATGTGGACATGATCAAGATATTTGGTTAACTAATAGTCAAAATTAATTAAGATAACGATCAAAATAAAATTGCCTCTCAAAAAACTTTCGGGGCAAAATTGCATAGCCATTAAAATTTGTAAAAATTAAAATGTATTTAAATCTATAAAGTCTGGGTAGATAGAATGCAACCAAAAGAATACGGTAACAGGGTGATATGTATCGTTGAATTTGATTATTGAAATTATTTTAATTGTGAATAAGTAATGTGTGTATTAAATAATTGGGAAAATCTATTATAAAGCCACTTAAAATAGAAAATTTCTAAATCAGGTTGGTAAATTCAACAAATTATTAATTGAGCCATTAATCTAATTTAAGATTTTAAAATATAGGTAAAATGACTTTAATGCCTTCTCTCTTTTCTCTCATCTCATTAAAGAGTTTCATTCACTCTTTAACTTATATTCTTCTATATATATATACACACACATAAACATCAATATTTAATAAAATAAAATATGATTCATCTATAGTTTAAGGGGTTTACATTTCTCATGTTACATGAGAAGAAGAAGATTCCTACGCACACATAAAATAGTGGAATCCACATCTTTTATATATATATATATAAAAAGACTCAAGCATGAAAATTATTTTGATATTTGGAAATTATTTTTTATATTTAACTATAATAGTAAGAGAAAAACGTACAACAAAGAGTTTATTTTAAAAGTAATGTTGGTTAATCATGTTTTCTATTTGGATATTATTTTGCAAGTGATTTTGAGCATTTTTATTATATTTAGATTTTATTTATTAAAAGAATCTATAGATGTATAATTACAAAAAATGTATGAAGTGTATAATTACAAAAAATGTATGAATTTAAAACATATGTTCCAATCACCTTCATTCAAAACTAAAAAACATGTCTCAATCATATGAGAACATTTGTCCCAATCATATGAGAACATTTGTCCCAATCATTACTTTCCTTGAAGATCATTGGGATGCATTTAAATTAATGTTTGCCTATCTTTCAGGCTCAAACTCTCATCATCCCCATATCCTTCTTTTCTAGGAAAACCCTTATTATTAAACTTAGCAAATTGTGGATTTTTTCGCATATGAAATCCCATAGTCTATCCATATTTATTAATTCTGGTATTATTTATAGTATAAAAAAGATTGACTATGGGATTTCACATACCCTTTTATATTATATATAAGTTATAAAGTGAATGAAACTCTCTAATGGGGAAGAGAAAGGAGATGAAATTAAAGTCATTTTACCTCTATTTTAAAAGTAACAACTCATTTAAGAATTTTTGAATTTACCAATCCAATTTAGAAAATTTTATTTTAGGTGGCTTTATATAGAATTTTCCCTAAATAATAAGGAATTGATGAAATTATCAGTAGTAGTTCTAAACGTTGTTAATTAAATTTATCAGTAATATCTTCCATTGAATTATTGATAAATTGACGGCCAATGGCGTGTCTTCCCTCCATAATTTTAACAGTCTAAATTTCATATTTACTTTTTTTTTTTTTTTTTGACAAATAAAATTTAATATTTACTTTTACTTTTACAATAAATATTGTAAATATTTTTTTTTTCATTGCAATTCTAATTCGTCTGGATTAAGATTAACAATTTCGATTTAAATTTAGAGGGTTCAAAAATTGAATCCAGTAGTAGTTGAGAATTTGAGATCAATGTGGAATAAGAAGCGGAGGGATAGGTATATAGAGAGGATTCAAGAAATCAGGTCGCTTCAAAAGTTAAACATTGACAAAATAATCAATGTCACGCAAATTACGCGCAAGTGATTACATTTGGGAAAAATTAAAGATAATGCCAGAAAAGAGTGTAGATTGAAGCAGTCAAAAGTGCATTGCTAGTAATTAGGAATTTTAAGCGCATGGTGCTACGAACATGGAGTTTTCATCGGACGGACTCAACAGAAAGCCTCTGCTATATTCCACACCGCTCTCTGCATTAGGAACAAACCTTCTTCACCTTCTTCATCAACCTTCTTCCCTGTTCTTCTCTTTTTTATGGTTAAAAAATGTACCACATTCCCACTCTTCCATGGAGCAATTTGCATTCAAGACATTTACTCATGTTTCATGCATAATTGTTTTCCCTTATCTTCCTTTATAAATTTCTCAGAACCCCAACAGGGAAGATCTGGGTTTGATACTTTCCATTCACATGCATACATATGAATATTTACTTTTATTGATTCTGCGTTAAATGTCTACTCATTTATCTTTTTCCCAAAAAAACAGGGGATTACTATAGGTTCAAGGAAATGGCAGAGTTGGAAAACATGCTGCTGGCGGCAGCGGGAAGGACCAGTACTCATGTTAAAAAACGGCCCACGCTTCCAAAATCAAGGTTTGAAGGCGAGGGCTCATATTCTGATGGCGAAGTGAATCCAGAGACGTAGACGACTCTGTTGACGATGATGCTCATGCTTCAACCAAGAAGCCATCAATGCCTCAATCCAATGTACCCTTAAAGAAGAGGTTTCACCACACCAGAAGACCTCCCCAACAACATGACCACGACGACGATGATGGTGGTGCTTCTGGTTGTGATGATGCAGAATCCAGCGACGAATCTGACGTTGGCAGTGATCTCTACAAGAATGAAGATGACAAACAGAGGCTGGCCAAAATGACTGAGCTTGAAAGGGAGATGATTTTGTCTGATCGAGCGGCCAAGAAAGGAGAAAAGGAATTCAAAGAGCAATTGAGATTGAAAAGGATGGACAATGCAAAGAGCAGCCGGTCATCAAGAAAATCAGAAACTTCATCTTCTCTTCCATCCTCTGCCAGGGTACGTTCTTCTGCTAGACATGCTGAGAAAACAGCCTCCATAGGAGATGCTTTAAGTGAACTGAGAGCAAAACGTAAGAGGCAGCAAAACATCCACGCTCGTCATAATACGAGCAAAACAAAATCCTTGAGAACAAACTCAACAGGCCAGGGAGTTTCATTGGGCAAGCGAAAACCTGAAGTTAAAGCAAGTTCAAGTAGCTCCAGTCAGAGTGAGAGCATGATAATGTCCGACAGTGACAGAGAATCATCGGATCACAATGATCTGGCGGACAGTGACGATGATAGAGAGGTGACAGGATCAGAGGCTCCAACATTTGACAACATTAATGAGATTACATTAAGGAGGTCGAAACTCGCCAGGTGGTTGAACGAGCCATTCTTTGACGAGTTGATCGTCGGTTGTTTTGTGAGAATTGGGATTGGAAAATCAGACAATCGACCAGTGTACAGGCTCTGTATGATACAGAGTGTTGATGTGAGTTACCCTGATCGACAGTACAAGATAGAGAACAGAGTGACTCATAAGCGTTTGATTTGTGTGTGGGGAAGTGATAACTCGGCAGCCAGGCTTCCGATGTCAATGGTATCAGATTCAGCGCCATTAGAGGAAGAATACGAACAGTTGATGAAAGAAATAGAGAGAACTTGCAGTCAGATGCCAAGCAAACAGGATGTAGCGGAAAAGAGGGAGGCTATTAGAAAGACCAACACATACATATATTCAGCAGCCACTGTGAAGCAAATGTTGGAGGGAAAAAAGACGAGGCCCTTGAACATTGCAGTGGAAAAGGACCGTTTGAAGAACCAGTTAGAAATAGCAAAAAGTAACCTTGATGAGGAAGAGCTGGATAGGATCTACACAAGGTTGCACGAACTAGAAGCAGCTCGGCAAGGTCGAAACAATGATGTGAGGGCCAAAATGCTGGCTGAGATGAACAAGAAGAATAAGGTTGAAAATTTCAAAAATTTGTCAGATCTTAAACGATTGAGTGGAAATTTGAAAGCAGGGGATGATGGGTATGATCCCTTTTCCAGAAGATGGACGAGGTCGAGGAATTACTACTCTGCAGAGCATCGGGAAAGTAATGAAGCTAAAGAAGGTGAAGAACAAAGGGATGAAACTAAGAAGGGCGAGAGTAGTAAGGATATAAAAGAAGAACAGGAAGCAGGCGAGACAAGGAAGGTTGGTGTAAATGCCACAGAAGCAGCATTGCAAGCTGCTGCTGATGCCGGGAAGCTAATTGATACGGCTGCTCCGGTGGATCGTGGAACAGAGACTAACATGCTGCATGATTTTGAGCTACCAATTTCATTAGCTGTGCTTCAGAAATTTGGTGGACCACAGGGATTGAAGCATGGATTCTTGGCAAGGAAGCAACAAGTGGAAGCTACAGTTGGGTGCCAAGTCCCCGAGAACGATGGGAGGAGACATGTTTTAACATTAACCATCAGTGACTACAAGAGAAGAAGAGGACTCCTGTGAAAGTGTGGGAAATTAAAAACTGATGTTTGATACATGAAGATCTCAAGCTTTATGGCTGTAATGATTATTCGAGAGCAAAAATAAATTCATAGTTTAGTCTAGATGGTCTAAATTTAATTTGTAATTTTAATTTCATCTGTCATCATATTCACATTAGTGGATTTATTTTATTCCTGTATTCATCCATGTGATAAAATCTACAACGTCCAAAATCTGGTCTAAATGGTTTAAATTTAATTTGTAATTTTAATTTATATTTTTTCAATGATTAAAGATAATCGCCCTTGCTCATCTTCTTGACAAGCATGGAACGTGCGTCCAGGCCGTGAAAGGTCTTCATCAAATATTACAAGATTAAAGTTGACTCTAAAGTAAACAATGGCCTATCTCATCGCAATGTCAATGTTGGAAAGGTAAACTATCGACACAAAGAAGATGGAGTTAAGACTATCAGGTAACCAATGAGAACTATTTATTTGGACACTGGTTTATTTAATTTACATACAGACAAGGAAAAACCCCTCACCTACCAAAAATAAAACCTTAATCAACAGTTCAACACAATTACAGCAATGTAGAATATGTTGCTTATGGCAGAATTCAGTTTAAACTGTTTCCTATGAATACCTAAACTATGTTAGTACGCGCGAGGCATCCTGCCTTCACAGTTCAAAAATGCGAAAAAGTCTAGTTATACCAGAATCTGAGACTTGGCAGCACGACGGGAGCATTTTCTTCTGCGACTCTTGTTAAGTGCACAAGCACACAACTCGAGAATTTCGTAATCCTCCTCCCAGAATAATAAGGATGCCATTTCAGGATTCTTCAAAAGCATTTTGGACGCAAGGAACCCAGCTACTGTCCATGTTTGATAAAGCCGTGATTGTTTTCCAATAAATTTTCCAGTACGGGTGTCATAATATTCAGGCCAAGAATCTGTTGGCAGTTTCTTTTCGGCCAAATCAACTGCTTTCTGAGCTAGTTCAACCCTCCCCATCTTGATGCATGCCAGCGTGAACTGAAAATTATAAGGATGTAAATCAGATGAACTATTTAAATGCAACGATATTCTCCCTTACAGTCAGCAACCCGTAAGAATACTCTCCTTTTTTCAACAATTAAACTGGCTTATGCCCATTCAACATGCCAGGTCATAGGATGGAAAAGAGGCGGATGAAAAGTCACTCCCATGCATCCTATACCCTATGGCCAGTGTCATGGTAATCAATGGCTCACTAGTTCAGGCCACCAAGACACAGTGACATACCACAAGATGGACCTACCAGCATACCATAAAATCAGGAAAATGTTACCTGCCAGAGCAGTGTCGGCCAAGATCCACCATTGTGATATGACCAAGGCCTGTACAATTTCAGCAAGGAGTTTCAGATAAGACTCGTAACATGTAAGCAATTATGACTATAACAAGATAGAACATCACAGAAGAGCAGACAATAGATGAGAAAATGACAGGATGAACTTACGTATTTTTTGGGTCACTACCAGTTATTATGCGCCATTCTTCATACTCCAGGGTAGGATAACATATCTTCAGAGGCATATGCCCCACAAGATCGTCCCATTTGGTTTCTATCAGATTTAAAATGGCCTCATTCTGTTTTGGGGTGCCCAAAGATGACACAATAGACCAAATATTGCCAAGAGTGAAAAACCTGAAATCCATGTGAGCTGGCTGCAGGTTGCCAATCAAATACCCGCCTGCCTCTGGAATCCAATCCATTAGCCATGAAGGGATTTGATCTGGATATATGTTGAACTTGTTAATGGCATCCATGGAGTATTCTTCAGTTTTATACCTGTATATCTCATTCACCTTTTTCATATCCACCCAATAGTATTCTCTAATGTGGAATGACAGGGCTGTCAGTCGGTTGTTAATAGCTCTCACCAAATTCTTGGATCCATCATCCATGGCAAGCATCTCACGGGAGCAGCGAAGTGCTGAGTAAAATAGTGCCTAAAGATAAAACCATATGGCAAATGATAAGACAATAAACAATAAGAGACTACTCAGAAACCATGCCACTCGAACCCAATGTTTCATCTTACATATGGAAAAGATAAATTGTTTCTACTAAATAAACTATAGGCATCAAATAACATCAGGACTCAAAAGTCAAAAGCATATAGGCCTGGAGACCTAGGGCAGGAGCAACTGATCAAACATAAAGCATCATCAACACCCCATCTAAAACATAATAAATAAACTGCAGATTTTTACATTCATACAGCACCTAATACACGACCCAGAAGAACCAAAACATATCTTAAAAAAAAAAAAAAAAAAAAAAAAAAAAAAAAAAAAAAAAAAAAAAGCCCAGCAATGGAACCAAAACATAGCTAAGTTACCACTCACTTGAATCTCAAGGGGGTGGCCATGAATACCCATTCTCCTGTCTATCATGCAAGAACCATCTGTGACTAATAGAGAAGGAAACATATCAAAACCATCAGTCAAACACAAGTTAAGGATCATTTTCAAGCCTGTTTGAACATCCACCCTTTCTTGCAAACTGTAGTCACCAGTGAGCTTCCCGTAAGCCCGCAACAAAATGATCCACCACAAGCCTATCATAAAGCCACCATAGAAATAATAGATGAAACTCGCTATATGACATTATCAAATAATATTCTTCAGAATGGACATATTCTTTACAATGCATTAGTAACTTTTGCACAGAAAATATTCAAGAAACCATGAAACACTAACCTGAATCTACAGGAGCAACACGACCAATTGCTGATTCCCCAAAATCAGGATCCAAAACTTCTTCATACTTCCCCTCATCAAGAGGCACGGTTCTAACTTTGAAACTAGCAGGCATTAAGCCCTGCCCAGGACTATAGCAATCCACGGTTTTCTCCCAACTCTGATGAAAAAAATGGGTGAAAAACCGTCAACTTTGGAATATTAAACAACATAATACAGCTAAGAATGGAAACATCTAAGATATCACAAAATCAAACAAACACTGACGAATTGGATAACCATTTCAAATGTGTTGTAATAATATTAATATATAATTACATTCCAAAGCAATACTTCGTCGATATACTATTATAACTATACTCATTAATCACACAAAAATGCAAAGTAACCCTAGAAAGAGTAACTGATTGTTTAATAAAGTAACAATTTAAGCAAATTAAGCATGAAATGTTTCATAAAATATTGTCTTATACTATGTGACATCACCAGGCCAGATTACCTGCAATTGCAAGGTGTGAAGGAGAAAGCTCTTCACAATTTCTTTTTCTCCCTGAAGCAAAAAAGCAAGTGCAGAAGGAATGAAGTCCCGAAGAAAGACCTGATCATAATTCAACGGTTGCTTGTCACCAGGGTCATTCGCGGCCACCGTTCCCACGGGATTGCCACAATATGTCACAACCGCATTCTGCAATAATTTCCAGGCCTCTTTTTCGGCATCTGTCTCCTCAACTCTACTCTTCGCACTCGCATCATCAGATACATTCAAATCTCCTGGCTTCTCTATGATCTCATTTTCACCACCAACTTTTAAGCTGGATTCTTGCTCTTCTACAATATTCTCATCTCTATCTGTTATTTCCACTACTAATGGTTTCACATTTATACCACCCTGTACATAAATCCTCTCAATATTATTTTCATTCAGACCGGTTTTAATTGAAGTTGAGAAACCACGACCATCGGAGGCAACTCCGGCAATGACAAAAACACCCCGTTTCTCTGTTGAACTTAAATTGAAGAACCCTGAAGTTGCCCTCGAAAGGCCAAAAATTAAAAGAGGTGAGCAAGAAGCTTTCTTGGTATAATTAATCATGCGTCGAATCCCCAACATTCGAAAGGGGTAGTCACTACTGCGATCCAAATTGATAGGAAGCTTCGACAAATTGTTGGCCGCGGTGTGGTGCCCCTTTGATGGTAGTAACCGGTAAGGAGATAAATACCGGTAATGAAGGAAAATCCTACGGGAGGACTTCATGATAAAATTGCTCATGAAGCCGACTATGTTCAAATGCAATAAGGAAACTAAAAACCAAAACAAATCTGAGCCCTGGTAAATATGTAAAGAGCGATTGTGATTTCCAAGAACAAGTTAGGCAAGTATTATAAATTGAAGGAACATTGAAACAATGTTGCTTCGGAAAAGCAACACTAGGACTCCAACGATAACCGGAGAGCCTATGACGTTCAAGCCCTCAGAGATTGGAGAAGATTTGGGTTCACGTGGAAGAAACGTGACAAGATATTGCGGCGGTGCTTCTCTACGCTTGCGAGAAGAGAAAAATCTGCCCTGGGAAGCAAGCTGCCAACCGCCAATATTTTCCCCGCACCACAGTTTTTTCAGGACAAATTACCGTTAAATGGCCGTATATGGAAGACCTACTTTAAATTTTTTTTTTTTTTTTTTTTATATTAAGGAAATTAAATAAATTGTTTTAGAATATTTTTATTTATTATTTTTATTTTAAATTAATTTGTGTGACTTATAAACTAATAAATAATCTAATAATACACAATATATAGTATGATGAAGTCATTTATTTAGCTTCATTAATATTTTACAAAAAATTAATTATGTCTTATATTAAAGACTAAGAATATTTTTTTTAGACTCCCTGCACGTATTAACAACTTTTACAATAAAAGAAATGTTATCTTAAATTAATAATTTATTGAAAATTTTATATAATATGTTAATATATACTTTTTATAAAATAATATTGTTATCACTACTACCTTATAAGACCCATAAAAATTTGTAGAATTGTCTTGTATTTTTCATGATTTCCCCATTCATTTGATATAAATTTAATAGAGGTGGAATATGAGATAAGAAATAATCACGATTTAATTATATTTCTAAGATATTTGGATTTAGGGAAAAAAACTTTTAAATGCCACTTCAACTTCCAAAACTTAAAAAAATCATTAAAACTTGCAAATGACAGACAAATGATGAGGTGAAAATTTGGATTTTTCATGTTTTGGCTTAAAAACCCCAATCACCCTTAAGATTCACTTAGGATGTGTTTGGTTTTAGGGGAGGGGAGGGAGTTTCCCTCTCTCCTTGATGTGAAAAGTTAGATATGCATATAAATTACATAACTTTTTATATCATTTTCCGCATAGACATTTTACATCATGGTCATATTTAATTTTTCACACTAAGGAGGGAGAAAAACTCCCCTCCACTTAAACTAAACACACCCTCAAAGTAAAGAGAAGGCAATACGTAGGGTGGGTCTAAAAACACAAAGGCTAGGACTCAGGATTCGTCTATTCCTCTAACTCCCTCAACCTGAAAATCCCTAAATTCCGCATATTGGCAATCGTGGGTGCAATCGGAAAATGATGCTAGTATAGTTGCCTGAAGGAGAGTAAGAGTGATCAAATATGAAGGTTTTGGGCCTATGGGTGTGTCATTGTCTCCATGTTGGAGAGCAAGTCCGTATGCCAAAGGTTCGATATCTTTGGCTGATTGAGTGTGGTAAGCTAGTTTATTGATTTTAATGGTGCTTATATCGTGTTTTGGGATGATGTAATGGCAATTGACTACTTAAGTGAAGTAATTGACTAAAACCAAATCGTTCGCACAGTGGCTATAGCTCAGTCACTCTAGTTCATCTACAATTTTTTATGCACGTATAGTGTGGCTATTACTTCATCTTTTTTGCTTTTTTTATTATTACTTTGAATAATGGAAGGTTAAAATCCACCCTTTAACCTTTCTAAAATAGTAGTTTTGTAGTTTGCGTGACTATTAACATGAGTCTTAAGATACATAAGCACGTCCTGATATGTTTTTGCATAGAACAAAATCTTTTATTCTAAAAGATATTTATTCTTTCTCTGTCAAATGGTGTAGTCACATTTATGCTATGGTCTTGTTATAGTATTTTCGCTCAAATCAAAATGCAGTATTGTTCAGATCGTTAAATTTAGAATTTGGCCCCTTAAATTAAATTCCCTGATTTAAATTTAATTAAATTGTTAATTAGGTGTTTTAAAACTTGTAATTTCTGCCCGAAAACCAATTTAGAGAAGAAGACAAACTAATCTAGAGAGAAGCACACTGGTTTTTTACTCGAAAGAAATATTAAGACAACATAATTGGTCTCAAATCGCAAGCATATTAGACATTTTAACCAAGAATATGCTTAAAAATATAAGGCCTTCCCCCTTAAGTTAGCATTCTTCTGTTTTAGCTCTTGATATTCATCTTAATGTGTTAGATCAAGGATCTAGAGTTTTTGTTTATATTTAATGTGTTTTAGACTCCGGAAATAAGATGAGTAAAATGTGATTTCCATTTTTCCAACCCTTGAATTGTAGGTGATTATAGGTAATCAACAATATTATATATATCAGATTTTGAAGAAATTGGGCATTAACAATTAATGATGAAAAGTCAATATTTTCTTACATTTGAAGACTAAAATCTTGTTCAATCAATGTGTATCTTCTTCCTTTTTTATGATTGCTTTGAATCAATAGTTTGATGAGAAATTATTGCATGTAAAAACTTGTTCGGCAAGTGAAAGGAACTTGATATGTTGTTGTTAACCATAAACAACGGTTCCTTAGCAGATGGTCATATTTGCAATTAAATTGCATTTTCATTGTTAGATGAAGTTTGAATAACAATGAAGAGGTTGTTTTGCAAGAAGAAAAAGAGATCCAATGGCAAGTAAAGAGGTTGAGGGTCATAATACAAAGGTGGAGGGCCAAAATGAAGAGGTGGGTGTGAAGAGCAAAGATGTATTTGCAGAGAACAATTACGTGGAGGTAGATTAAAGAGGGGGGATAAAGAGTGAGGTGCAAAATAAAGAAGCGAAGAATGATTACATTTTGTCAACATGTTACCAACAACAGATTAAAAAACAAAAGAAAATAAAAAATATTTAAAAAATTAAGTGAATACTTCTCTAATACACATGTACACTACTGTCAATATAATGAAACATATTTTCCAATTCAAAATCATCAATGAGATCTACTAATATATTTTATAGTCTTGATGTATTAAGAGTGACAAAAGATAGGTATTTAATTTAAGGGTGAATAATAATTCAAACATGCTCGAAATGTATCACCAAGCCATCATCCCATCATTACCCTCAATTTTTCAATTGTCATCACCCCCTTTATTGATTTTACCCTCACACTTCCACCATTATATTTAACTTCACATTTAATATTAGTTACAACCCCCCCCCCCCCCCCCCCCAAAAAAAGAAAAAAAACAAATAAGTAACTTCAAAGAAGGTGTTGTTTGAATATTTGATGTCATCTTGCATGCTAACGTAATTAAATCCTAATATAAAAATACTTTTTATATTAGAATTTAATTATAGGAGACGTAGTCCAATAATGACGAGCTAGGAAACCTGGCCATATGACGCCTCATGATCTGAAATCATGTGTAATCTAGTTAAATGGATACATCATTTGTTAGCTAAGGCTCCAATCAGTAGTTATATAGGTGGTTTGAGGTAATAAGGATGGTCCGTATCAATCTTTTTTTGATATAAAAATTGTAATACAAAATTTGTGATTTGAAAATTTGTGAATTATATTTATAATATTTATTATATAAAATGTTCCATTTGACACCTCACAACCACATATTAGCATTTCTAATCAGTTGCGTTGATGATTACTAATATTTTTCAGGTGATAGTTCGATGTTGGTCTATTCGAGAAGACTTGAAGCTTAAGCTATTTTTGCATACAGTAGCGCTTCCATATTTTTGGTACATGTTAGATTATTGTATATAGCCACATTATGGCTCATTTTGCGAAAAATCTTGATGCAATATTCAGTTAATGAGTTTGGACCTGATAAAGTTCAAAGCTCAATTGTGTGCCAAAAACATCTTGATGAATGGTTTAATCAAACCATTAATTAATTATTGTTTTTCAAAATGGAGGATGCCACACTAACCTTCAAAAAAAAAATGAAGAATATTGGTCTTATAGCAATCATATTTCATCACTAAAAAAATCCCCACAACACCCACTTGACAATTTCAGTTTCGCAATTAACAACAAAATTAAGTCTTTACTAAGTATTTAACATCCAACTGAACACCTATGTCATGAAAGCATACATTTCTAAAGGAATTTACTAAATTAGTTATGGTCTTGACAAAATTCGTTATAAGATTGATTAAAATAGTAATGGTGTTGATAAAATCCATAATTGTTTTGACAAAATCAATAAGTTCTAACAACACGTGTAAAATAACTAACCAAGAGTTTTGGGTTGTGACTAATTGGATAATGCAAGTGATGAAACCAATAATGTTGTTGACAAATACCGTAATGGTTTTCACACAATCGTTAGGTCCTGACAAAATGAGTAAATGACTTGACTATTATTGTTAATGGTAATGACAAATTTAATAATGGTAGTAAAAAGTGCAGTTACAGTGTTGACCAAAAACCAAAAATGTTCATGACAACAACTATCATGCAAATGGTCAAATGACTTATGAACATTATTCATTTCACGTACATCTAATACATATAAGTCATCAACCTCAGAGAACATATTCCTTTCCATATATATTACTTACAATAAATTTTCACCATTAACAAGTCATCTACATAAAACACCCATGTCATCCCCACCCAAGTACCATATATAAGTCATCCACATGTCAATTTTTCCCTCCAACCAATGTGTCATCCCTATCAATTCAATATGTAACCTATTACAAATCAATAAACTCTTCATTATACTCCCTCTCACAGGTAACACTTAAAAATAAATAAATAACCAACATCTCACCGTTAATGTCGTCCTACTTACATAAAGTCTCAACCTTTAATCCCCCTCCACCTACAAACCCACTTACCTACAACTAAAACCTATGTAAATCACCCACAATCACAGCATCATTGTCATTGGTCGATCGCCACATTGACAACCCTAAATAAATTATCTCCCATACCCCATGTAAAGCCCCAACTTTTTACTATACCAACACCTTCATATCCATATAACCGCACCCAAATCCTACAAACATGAACAATGTGAATAAGATGGTTATGGTCCGATTAATCTAAAAAAGAAAATGGTTGTCAAAAAGTTACTTACACTTTACTCTTTTTTTGGCTTCCCTTTCTTTGACGTTGATTGGCTCCTAGCTTCGCCACCTGACTTCAACTTAAGATGACTTCAGTGTGGTAGTCCCCCTTTTGGCAGAGCGGACGATTTAAATGTCTTAAAATGTGAAAGGGCATTTTGGTCTTTAAGACAAAACATGAAAAACTCAAATTCTCACCTTATCTCATCTCTATTCTTTACAAGTTTTATTGGTCTTATATGGATTTCAGAAGTTGAAATGATATTTAAATTTTTTTTTCCCTTGAATTTATTTAGATTTATCATCATTTTTATTTTTTACCCCATATTCCACCATTGTCCTCACGTGAAGACCTCGGCCCTAGACCAGTTAAAAGTTATGCGGAAATAAAAGGAACTAGAACTCAACATGGTTTATATTATTACTTTTCTTATTCTGTGTTGGTAAAGTGAAATGCATGAGGCAACAAATATGTGAGATGTATAAAATTATGAGAAATAAATTGTCTAATTGCTTTTAATTTTTATCATAAGGTTATAGCCAGAGCTTTTTTTTTTTTTTTTTTTTTTTTTTTTCCAGCACGTGATATACCAATAATTAGATAGGGCTTACAGTTGCAAAATTAATGTGCATTACATCTATTTGTAAACCAGAGGGATACATTATCAGCCTTTTTCAGACAATCATACCACAATTGACCTATTTCACAATGAAAAGTAAAAGCGACCAACTGAAATTCCACTTGCATTGTCGCTTTTGTTACATGCAACAAAATTTCGTGTCATGAATTATCACTTCTCAGATGACTCAATTATGACCTGACTTCAAATTCACCAGCCCTCGTTAGAGCTCGGAAGCCTTTATAGAAACGGAAGGGTAGGCTCTTGAGATCCAGTTTATCTATTTGCAAACCAGAGAGGGCAACGCCCATCATCCTAAATCCCACACGAAATGTTGGGAAAACATGAAGGCGCTCCAATCCATTCTCAAGCACAAGTGTTCCGGACATTGATGGGGCTGTATCTTTTGGGATCCATCCAATAGACCAAGTGCATGTCTGAGAAAACAAGACACGGTATGAACATACATTGAAATGATACAGCTCTCAAGTTCAAAAATTATCCGTCATTCTGATTCTTGAGGGTATCCGCATTAGACAAACTATAACCAGGAACACTGTAATTTGCTAGAAATATGATAATCATGACAAGTAGATACCTTATCAGAAAGGATGTCTACTGTTCCGTGATTTGAAGTGAGATCAGCTGATAAAATGCAAGGAGGAAGAGTGAACTGAACAGTAACTGAATCAATTGTCTTTCCAGGCTCATTTCGTATTCCAACTAATACACTTACATGACATGTTCCCCCGTCTGATGTTAACTGTGGTTTCACATATATTGGGGTGCTCTTCAATCTTCTGACCCTGAAAAAGCTTAAAACTGTAATCTGAGAGTGCAAGCCACTCGGAATAAAAGGGAACATCCAAAAAGACGATAAAAAAAACAAAGCTTAGCTATCATCATGGTGGTTTCAAATCCTGATTTAGAAATTGACATCAAGCTGAGTAATTTACCTGTAACTCATTAGCTTAAACTGTCCATCGGGAGGCACAAATGAGAGGATTTGATGAAATTCCCAAGGCCGAAATCGAATACAGCAATGGAACCTCACATCGTCTAGAATAGAAGGATTTGCAAATGAAAGAGTCAAATCAGGTATACCAGTAATATGGGAATTTACTTGAACTTTGCCATTGATCTCACATTTCACCAGAACACCATCCCTGAAAGAACAAAACATGCAGCTGAAAGACATGGAGCACAGGGCAAGTGTCCTTAAATAAAATAATCATCAATCACCCGTCAGATGTCGACATCAAGCCCAACCAGTTGGAGTTCCACATGTTCAAACTAAGCAACATGCCATTCTCTGTGATGCTAGAAAACAGATCGCCCTATGTGTCGGATATCAAGCTATTTCCTCTAAGATAAACCTTGATGAACTAACAAATTCAGGAGGAAATTTTAATGAGTATAGAGGACTTCCACACTTTACAGCTTACAGAGGCACATCTGCACAATGTTTTTCAGGGTTATTGGAAAACTAATCAATTGATTAGTGACTGTAATATTTCAGGTTTTCTAGCTACTCTAAACATCAACATTAGGATCTTTTTCTACCCAAAATAATTATCAACGTTAGGAACTAAAAAATGAGTATGGGAACATTTGAGCACAGAGACCTGCTTATTATAGCATCCATTTCCTCAACAAGATCTACATAAACTTTATTATTTGAATACTTCGGGTTCAGTTGTTCTCCAGGGAACACAAGATGCCGTTGCACCTGGAAGGGTGTCACTCACTCACTCACATTTGAACTGTTGCCAGTCACAACACTCAGCATTGTACTAACAATATTTGGGGGAGCTATCATTTCTTGAAGGATATCAGGTTCAGTAGTTAGCGGGAAGCCATTGTCTATCGTCTCATCTAGCAGCTGCCAGAATAAAACAAAGTGACACTTTTCATTAATGCAATACAAAGGAATGGACAAAACTGCAAGTCTACAACAATCGACAAAAATGTTCAAATGGGAATGTAATAATAGGGGAACATAGAGGATTTGTTTTTTGGCAGAAGTAAATCGTAAGTATTTTTCTTCCTGTTACAGTGTTTTAAATTCACAAGTCATATCCGTGAGTTTGCATAAACAAATTAGATACCGGAGTGCTGCCAACTATTAGATTGGTATATTAAAATCATACACCTGTGCATAAATAACAAATAAATAAAACCTATCTGAAGATATTTAAAGCACTGATTCAAGGATGTCAATTCCCAACATCATAATATCACAGAAGTAACTCATATACAATAACGAAATTGTCTTTTATCAAGTCTTCGTTCAGCCCTCCAAGATAATCATTCAAGACATCAGCTACCCTTCAAAGGAACTAAAAATCAGATTGTTAAAAACAAAATTACTACGATTTATGTTGCACCACACTGAGTTGCAGAGCACATCTACCTCAATTCCCATCAGTGGTGGCATTTCCACTTGGGTACACGCCAAGATAATGTGTAGGGGATGCAATCACTGGCACTTGCTACATATAAGCACAGTTATAATGAGAGGTTAGAGGTTTAGAGTAAGACACCGAACAACCTCAATAAAGTCACATAAACTAGTAAGACAGAAGTTAAATAAAACATAAATGAGAAAAAAAAAAAAAAAAAAAAAAAAAAGATTTCGGAACAGAATGGCTAAATGATGCTCAGTAAGCTCCATATAACTTTCGCATCGGGGAAACTCAATATAACAGATGAACAAGCAGATACAACTTTGTCGGAATGAAGAAAATACCTTAAAGGAATCACCTTGTGAAATGGCCTGCTCCCAGAACCAACCACATATAGATCGATCTACGCGGTGCCCAGTAAGTTGTTTCTCTAGCATGACCTCCCTGAGCAACGAAGTAGACCAATCAATACCAGAAGCAGCCATCAAACATCGGAAAATAAAACGAAATTGATTGAATTTATGAGATTGAATCACCAGTTAAAGTATCTCAGAAGCTAAACGCTTTGAATCCCAAAAACCAAGTTGCATGCAAAAGCATCTCATTGGCATTAACTAAAACAATTTAAATGGAAGAAACGCGATTTACATAAAATACACATATAAAACTAAAAAAATTGAAACGCAAACCAGTGTTTGATAGACAGTGAAAAAAGATTTTGTTACAAACATGATAAATGCAGAGAGCCAAAGTAAGTGCAAACAGTTAAGTAGTAAAAATTATTTTCCCAACATGATTTATAATGTACGATTTCAGTTTAGGCGAATATGCTTCTTGACCATTAACTCAAATAAGCATTATGTAGATAAGTTAATTTGCATAGTTTAATGTCCATATATATCATTTTGAAATAGATGCATATTGTTTTAAAAAGGTTTATTGTCCAATTTTCCCAAAAGTTTTTTTTTTTTTGAGTAATGTTATTTCAATTTTTTTTTTTTTTAAATGATAGCAATTTCGCTAGATTATTATCAAAATTTAAAAAATAGATAACGTGATGGATGCCAACTCATAAATTTCCAAATAGTAATAGTTTCTTTCTCCCATTTTTATCCAATTCTTTCTCTCATTCATTTGTACAGGATTTTAATTTTTTCAATTTACATAATTTCAAAAGGCAAATAAAGTATATCAATACACAGTAATCAACAAAGAGAAAAATCATTGTGCATATACCGATATTTTCTCTCAATTTTAGTTTAGCACATGTATGCTTTTAGCTCTTAATTAAATACTTTAATTTTGCTTTTATTAACACCGTTAACTCTTACATGACCTAACGATGTTAACAGAACAAAGTTGCAAGGTTAATGGTGCTAACAAAGCTAAATTAAAATATTTAATAAAGAGGGAAAAAGGCATAAAACGTACAAATCAAAATTTAGAGAAAGTACGATTGCTTGCAAAACAATTTTTCCTAATTTTTCATATTTTACTTTTTCTATAGTCATAATCTAAAGATTCAAGACCAAAAAAAAAAAAAAAAAAATCGAAAGATTCAAATTCATTCCAAAATAGGATTTAAATTAAATTAAAATGAAGTTACAGTTTTTGTTTACAAAATTTTGAAGGTCGAAAGTTAAAGGGTGTGTGTCCGTAATTTTTTGGACATAAGGTTGAGATCATTTCCGTTAGTGTAGCATTCCAATAACAAAGGTTAATCCAATTGTTAAAAAAGGTTGACTCATAACTAGATCATGGGTTTAAATTTCACTGATGTATGGACCTTTTAATGGACGTTCTATAATTACTTCTATAAGAGCATACTCTGACCTTGATGAGCCAAAATCCAACTCACCTAATTTGTTTTTTTTTTTTTTTTTTTTTTTTTTCATAAAAAAAATGTAGCGATCCAGATACAAGTTCTACTATCTTGGTGCAAGCTGCATGCATTTGTCTGGTTCTCGTTGTAGAATCCTAATGTAAAATTCTTCTTGCGCAAAAATGCAAATGACGAATATGATTTACATCTGAAATGAAAATTTGTATGTTGAACATGCTGTGTAACTTCATCAATCTCACTCAATCCATTACATGTGATTAAGTACAAAAATTCAGAATATCCCGTCTATACCTCTGATAGCTCAATTCAGACGCAACCCAATCCGATGCTGGCAGAAATAGCTGTTTTTTACAAACCACCGAAGCGTGTCCTATAATGCACTTGTCCGGCTACAATTACCATCCTTGGGGATGGATAACTCAGACGACAGTGAATGCTGACTGTATGGAAGATGTGAACCGCGAGGCAATTGTCTGAGTGGCAAATTGTTGAATCTGCTTCTTAGCGTCTGAGAACAAGATAAACATGTTTAGCATAATCAACACTAATATTTTCCCAAGGATGGCACCCCAAGAACTACCAGATGCAATAATGACGCTCGAGGTAAAATACATGCAGAGGATTCCTTAACTTGCAGGAATCTTTTTTTTTTTTTTTTTGGGGGGGGGGGGGTTGGTTGTGGTGTGGGGTGAGGAGGGGAACGGGAGACATTGAACCGGAAGCACTTCCATAAATATCGACATAGCAAGTTTTTCTTTTTAAGAAGAAGAAAACTAATGTTGCCATTACCAAAAAAAAAAAAAATGCAATTTCGGCTATGATAACCCCAACAATCAAAATCTAATAATTTTATGATTAAATAAGGCATGTAAAGGACTACCAGAGACCTGCACGGCTGCACCACCAAGTTGTTTGACACAAAATACCTTGGACAAAATTCACTACTATTTATTGGAACCCCCCACAAGAACTGGGCAGAATTCAGTGACATAATTTGCCACTTTTTCAAAATGAGAAAGAGGTGCTGTAGTACGGGTGGCCTTATCTACATGATGACAAGTAATGTTGGAAAAACGGTAGTAAACTGATATCAACATCAGATGCCGACCACTCATGGGATGGGGAAATAAAGTACTCAATACCATGTATGGAAGGAAAAATATGAATTCTAAACAAATCAATAAACTACTAGCCCACCTTTTCGGCATTTGGTAAAGCCCACAATATTTGCAATGCTTAGGGTCAAACAAACTCCTATGACAAGGAGATAATCAGCTTGAAGCCTTATGAGTGAGAATATTCCCAGCACGATCCATGCAATTGCCTATAAAACACGAATTTCACTTTTTGAGCAGAGTTCACTTATTGACATTCACATGCTTAAATTACAGGTGAAAATGATATACATAAATAGGAAGCAGTTCAGGCGGATGCAACATATCTAATTTAACCATCAATCAAAGTCAACTCTCATGCAATACATGAACCCACTCATTTGACCAGATCAAAACAGGATATTCTACCCCCCACCTTCCCCCTTTTAAAAAATGAAACAGTCTTTTATCCAATACCTGATACTTTATATTCTTACAAAACATTCCATTCCTAATGAAAGTATACAAGAATAAAAAAACTGTGTCATCGAATACTGTACTCAATCCACATTTTCTTACCGCAAGGTAAAGGGTCCACCAGAAAAGCCATGAATCCTTCTTATTCATCCGGGCCAGTGACTGAAAGAGGGGGAAAATATGACTAAGATGCAAGTATTATGCAGCATTAGGAATACACTCTATAGCAATTGAGGCGGTAAATAGATGATGAGAAGTTAGTAGGTATTACTTCAAAGAAGATGACACCACATAAAAATATAGAGAACACCTACCTCTTGGTCAAGTGATTCAAATTTCCAGACACTTTCACCCAGATCATTTATTTCATTCCACCACCTCAAACCAACTAAAATACGCCCACTGACATTCTTGACAACCCAAAAATCAAGAGCCGCAAGAAGGACAGTCACCACAAATATGATGACAAAGTTATCAATGAAAAGGGCAGAGAGAATGTAGAATGCCAAGGCTGCAGCCTGCCAAATACGAAAAGAGTTACTTCTATGACCTCAACATGATTAATTTAGAAAGTTACAAGACGAACACACTTAGTTAAACCTTGAATATAACATGAAAGAAGCAAGTCTTCGGATTGGCGTAGTTTTCACCTACAGGCTGCGCATAGAAGAAAAATTAATCAACTATCTATCGGGAAAAACAGTATGAGATTTCTTAGGAAACAAAAGACTTCCGGAAGAACTTCAATTTTGACCAAAGAAGGCCAAATATACAACAAATACTGAACCAAGGCATGAGTTCCTCATCTGTCAATTCAATCAGTCCTCAGTTATGAACACGCACTCTGATTCACCTTAACATGCATGGAGATTTCCATCAACATCGAAGGAAATCTTATTTATTTTTTTGGTATAACATCGAAGAAAATTTTAATTGCAGATAGATCATCGAAAGTTCAACCAAGCAACATCTAGCTAACATTGGCAAACCAGATCTAATCATAGGCAAAAGCCTATTGTTCACAAACATCGCGGCTCACAAACCAAGAAAAATGGAAAAGGAGAGAGATAGAGAATACAGCATAAACCCATTCCTGAACCCGAAAAAAAAAAAGCAAGAAACCTTGAAATCGAAGAGTGAAATGGAACAAGTTTCGTCACCTGGTTGAGATCCATGTTGTATGAGAAGGAATAAAGCTTCTAAACAGTTACGGAGGTAAAGCTTACGGTCAGGAGCATAACAGATCTTGCGAATTCTATCGTTTGCTCCCTCTGCGATTTTCGTTTCAGACTACAACTCTCCTTGCATTTGTTGGATGGACACCCCCAGGGATCCCATATAAGGTTGTATTTGCAAGAAAGCCCTCGACATTTTATAAATTGTTAAATTATCCCTCTAGCCTCTCTCGCGCACTTTTTGGCCTCGCCGTTAACGTTCCCGCGGCCCTCCACGTTAACTAAGCTCAATTATTATTTTCTGCAAATATTTAATATTCCATATAAAATTATTTTTTTTTTAAGAAATTAAAGAAACTAATTAATGTTATGAAACTAAGTAAAATAACAAGAGAGATTAAGATGAGAGAGATGAAGAAATGAAGAGTAAGGAGGGAGTGATTCTTCTTTTCTATTATTCTCTTCCAACCTTTGATACATGCCTACTATATATAAGCAATGAATCCATTACAAGAGTTACAAAAGAATAAATCTACTTAATGGTATATTATGAGGTTCTGTAAGTTATTTACATTAGTCATAGAAAACTCTCATGCCATTCATGTAATAGGTTACGTGGCTTTAAACTCCAAAAGACTCTTCTTGAAAAGGTTGTGGATATTCACACCAATATTGGAATATTCATAATACTCCCCCAATGTCCATTATGAATGTCTCATTAAAAACTTTAACTAGAAAAACCAAATGGGATAAAAACTCTAGCCAAAGAAAAGAGTACAACATCCATTGATACACCGTCCAATCGATCTTTGCCTCATTAAAAACCTTTTTAGGAAAACCTAGGTGGGACAAAACCTAGATAAGGAAAAAGAGTACAACGTGTATCGACTCCCTTTTTTGACAACATCAGTATTACTCCCCCTGATGACTACATTACTTTCAATGTCTTTTGAGCATATCATCCTTTTTGTCATCAAATATTATATTGTGTACTGCAAGAACTAAATATTTCCAAAGAAAGTCATAATAATACTAACATGATTTCTAGGCATTCTTATAAGATATATCTAGATGCATATCAATAGATATTCATTAAAATGATTATATCATACATGCACTAATAGTTTTAAGTCTTACAAAACTTCTAAAGTATTGTTCTCAAGAACTTTGAATTAGATGCTTTTGGCATCTTGAGTCCTTCAGTGGACATGTGCTACTAGCACTCTTGATCCTTTGAAGATTCTTATGCAATCTTCATAATTTAATAAGCCATATGCATATGCTATATAACAATATCTAATAGACGCGTAATTCATCATTCATAAACCGCCGATTTATCGATCCACCACAAAATCATATATCCCAATTTGGACTTCAGTCCTTAACTATCATAATATAATTATATTTGCGTCACTCTCAATTTTACTTATCCTCTTGGCCAATAATCTTTATATAATATCCTCATTTGATCACGTGATATCATCATCAAAATTGTTGTCGACAACTTTATCTTTTCGGTTCTATTTTTCCAATTCGACATAACAATATCAATATTACTCGTGTACCAACCTCTTTTGAGGTTTTGCAATAAGTTATGTGTCGATACTCTTCCTCGAGTATCCACCTCCTTAATATGATCATCTTAATTATTGCTCCAATTTATCCATAAAGTTTATATTTTGAACCGAATACTTACTCATGCTTCAGGCATGTTACTAATTGCAGCACTTATAGCTGGAATATGAGATTTAATAAATCTCATTTAGGTCAATAATTCTATCTGGCAAATATATCATGAATGCATAACTTGATGAACTTCTGATTCATACTTCTTTATTTGAGGATATATACTTTGCTATAATGCATTCCATGTATTCTCTTGTCTAGCTATTCAATTTCTCCCCCTCATGTTGAGAAAATAATGCCAAATATCAATTGACTAATCATACAAGATAAGTCCTTTTAATCCATTTGTTTCCTTTAGAAACATCATTTTGTTTCATATAGAGACAAACAAGAAGAAGAAGGTCCTTATACAACATTTATCTCAACTTTCTTTCTATATCCATCTATGTGCATTGTGGTGGATTAATAATCATTGCACATTCAAAATTTATAAGATGGAATTTGTCTGGCTATTGACGAAAAGCCAATTTTATCGGGAGAATTTTGTTGGCTTACAAGTGCTGCAATATATAAGATCAAATATACCAACATAAAAATTTTGTTCTCATAAGAATTGATTTAGCTATTTATGGAGGCTTTAAATCATGATTTCTGGATCGTATAATTTAGAAATTGTGCGCTCAATTTATTCAAACATTATTGCAAACTTCAAGTTGCAAACATTCTTACATACTTCAGGTTGCAAGATAATAATCTCGCATGTAACCATCTTATCGATGCATCTTTCAAATTTATACGGTGTACATGCTATTTCAATGGGCCCATATAATTCTGTTTGATATATTTCCAGAAATATTGTAATCCAATAATAAACATGATCAATGATAATCTTGCAAATAATTTGTTTTTGAGAACAGACAGCATATAATTCATAAATAATATGTTGGTTATTCCTGAAAAATCTTCTGGCTCTTCAATAAATGTCAATACATAATCTTATTTGCATTATATAACTCGGATGATCAAACAAGTCATACCAACAATAAATTTCTTTGGATCAGTAAACTTCTGGTTTACTGTGACATATGTCTCAATCAATCATAAACTTTTGATCATAATCTAACATCCATTTTGGGAGATATATTAGGCTTTAGGTGAAAGTATATAACTTTTCAAAAATTAGCTCATACTTATATTTGAACTCACACTTGTTTTCTAACAATCTCCCTCTCAAGTGTGAGTCATATAAACATACTTTCTATATATATGTATTTCAAAATCACTTTAAAACCCTTCAAAACTCGAAATAAAAACCTATGTTGATTCGTCAGGAACAAACATATAAGATTACATCACTAGATAATCTCATTACTCTTTAATAATATACTTCAATTTACTTATATATGCAAAACATACACAATCCACCACATATGAAGATATTCATTATCAAAATAACTTAGAACCTTACAAATTTAGAATCACACATATGAAAATTCTCCAGTAGAAAATTGTCATGGCAACAAATTTATAAGATGGGATCACAATAAATGTAAATAATAATAATTTTTTGTAAATAAGAATAGAAACTAAACACCGTATTACCTTTTGAGCTTATTTGTTATTTGTCTTGGCTTCAAAATAAATCTAGAGATATTTCTCTGCACTCTTTGCCTCTCTTATAACATTGGGCAAAATATGCTAATTAGTCCCCAAGACTATTAGCCTTTAAACTTATTACGACATAAATCTCTGTAAGTTATTGTCTTCCTGACAATATTTTTCCAAGGCTATCAAAATCTTTTTATACTATATTTGAAACATAAGTCTTCGGGCTTTGATATTAATAACAAACAAATATCACTTTCTTGTCCACCATTCATCTCTAGATGTGCACAAGCTCCCATACCTCTTTCGTAGGTATAGAAGACTAAAGACCAAATATCTCATAAAGTTCAAATGAAAATTCTTTAAAAGTTGATGTGCATAGTAAAATAGTATGTAAATAGTAACAATAATATATTATATTATCACATTGCTTCAGCCAAATTATTTGGCTTTACTTCAATTTGTCTTATGGCTTCAGGCCAAATTATCACATTGCTTGATCAAATTTGTGTTTCCTCATAGGGCTAAGCCAATTTGTGTTTTCTCATGGCTTTAGGCCAATTTGTTTCATAAGAAATTAAATCAATATGGCTTCCAGCCATTTATCTTCAGGATAAATAAAAATTATATATATATGGCATCTGGTCATATAATAATGAATCAAAGAATATGAAAATAAAAACAATAAAAATTAAAGATATTAAAATTAAAACTTTATGGCTTCTAGCCATTTAGTTCTCAAAATGAGAATTTAAATTTATATGGCTTCGGCCACAAAATAAGAAATTAAAGTGATATGACATCTCGTCATATAATTTGAAATAAGAAAATAGAAGTGTATGGCTTCGGCTATAATAATATCAAAATAAGAGTGAAAGAAATATGACTTGGTCATATAATATCAAAATAATAAATCAAAATGTAAGATATACAAACAATAATAATAAATCAAAGGTTACATGGCTTTAGAAGTCATGAAACTAAGTAAAATAACAAGAGAGATTAAGATGAGGGAGATGAAGAAATGAAGAGCAAGGAGGGAGTGATTCTTCTTTTCTATTATTCTCTTCCAACCTTTGATACATGCCTACTATATATAAAGAATGAATCCATTACAAGAGTTACAAAAGAATAAATCTACTTAATGGTATATTATGAGGTTAAGTTATTTACATTAGTTATAGAAAACTCTCATGTCATTCATGTCATAGGTTACATGGCTTTAGAAACTCCAAAAGACTCTTATTGAAAAGATTGTGCACATTCACACCAATATTGGAATATTCATAACAATTAAATTATTTTAAAATATTTATATATATTATTTTTTCTTTAAATTATTTTGCCTAACTTTTCATTGATACATAACTTAAGGACACACAACATATGATATGATTAAATAACTTATTTAGTTTCCTTGATTTCTCTAAAAAAATTAATTTTGTCTTGTATTTAAGATCGGAGGGAATACTAGTATGTCTTATTATTATTTTTCTGTAATTTAAAAATGTTGAACTCAATGTCTTGAATTGGCTTCATAGTTGGCCCCAAAAAAAAAAAAAAAAAAAACATTGACTTCGCATGAGTTATGTATTTATTTTTCACCCTTACAAATTAAAACGTCAGGTAAATCAGTTCACATTATATATTTAAATTTTTAACCATATCCTTTCTCATGTGGCCCCTTACTATACTTATTTTGGATGCGAATAGAAGGATTTATGTATATGTTTCAATCAAGGTTCTAAAACCCGGACTGGTCACTGAATCGGTCGGGGTACTAGGTTAAGAGTTAGTGTGTCAGACCGGAGTCAACCCTAGTCTAGACTGGTGAGGTATAAAAAATTAGAAAATAATTAATTTCTCATCACACCAACCTAAATTTGACATATTATATATCATTTCAATACTTTGGATCAAATGACAAAATAATCATATACTCCAATACTTGTGACATATTCGGATATTCTTAACAATTTTCTTTACTGACCTACATTTGACATCCACTAAGCGAGAGCCAACCGAAAACGAGAAACCACAAAATGGCGGTCGAGGAGCGAGAGCACCGAGAAGTTTGAGGAAGTTGAATTTGACAATGGGAAGAGTCGGAAATCACACATACGTTGTTTCAAATCGATATGAATCGGATTGCATTCTTAAATTTTTTGATTTTTTTTTTTTAAAAGTGAGCGAGAAATAAATTCTTTTTTTAAAGAAAAAAGGTATGACCCGTGACGTCCGGTTACCCCGGGTTTCTTGGGTCGGGCCGGTTCACGGGTTAGTCCGGTTTTACCCTAAACTTGGACCGGTTTCGCTGCGAATTGGCGGTTTAGGTCCTAAACCAAATGGTCCGGTCCGGTTTCACAAACCATGGTTTCAACAAGTAATACTTTACTTTTCTTATATTTTTTTAATTAGTCATCATATTAAATTTATATTCCAAACACAAACTTTTAAAAAATAATTAAGTTTTATTCAACTGATTTCCGCCAAATAAGTTTTTTCTTTTACCAAATACCAATGAACTCCTATCAAATCAAAAACCAAACATACAAGTAACAATACTCTTCCATACAAATATATGCTACTCATTTTGGGCGCAGACTTAAGTTAGATGTTCTCAAAGCCCATCACTTGATGTGAATAATCTCTGTCCTTTTTGTTGTAACACTAAAGAATCATAGGATCACTTAGACCATGTTTGTTAGGATGAAGATTAGAGAAAGGAAAGGAAGATTCCAATCTTCCCTCGGTTTTGGATGTTTGTTACACAGAATTCATCTTCCAGTGAGGCACTATCTTCCTTCATCCATGGGAATATTCCTTCCCTAATCTTCCCTCACATATTGGATGGAAGATGAAATCTTCCTGGAAAATTGTGAGCAAATTCCCATTAGGTCTATTTCTTCTTCCTCTTTTCTCACCGGCTCCGACTTCACCTTCTTCCTCTCACCTTCGGCTCTCTTCGTCGCCAGCGGACGACCACCATCGGTCGAAACTTCGCCCGATCGACCTTTTTTTTTTTTTTTTTTTTTTTTTTTTTTTCCTTTTCGGCGGTCGTGGGGACGTGGGATGAAGAAGGAGAGATTTTTTTTTTTTCGATGTAAAGGGTATTTTGGGAATTTCAAGTTTTATATTTATATTTATATTTCTTAAAATTATTATCTTCTATCCCACTTTCTATATCTAGCAAATAGTTCAACTTTTTAAAATTCCCTCTTAATCTTTCTTTCTATTCCTTTCCCTCCTCTAAGTTCCTTTCCTCTTTAAATCTTCTCTGTAACAAACAGGGTATTCTAAATCTATTTGGTTTGGGTGCTTTTCAATTGGACTCACCACATTAGACTTTTCTTCCTTCTACCCTTCTGAATATACGCAATGATGGACATGAATATTTGTTACATGGTGTGATTATCCTCTTGAGTACATACACTTTGCCACTAGCAAAACATTGCATTGCATCATGAGGTGGTATGGCAGCCAAGAAGAGTAAACAATGAAATCACATGCCTAATCAATTTCTCTTCCCCTGCTTTTCCCTCATCTCATCCTTGTCAAACCAAGTCTCTGTGTCACATTTCTTGCCACAATAAAGCTCACATTTTTAAATAGGGATGGACAATGGTTTTGCATAAATTTCGTCGAAATATAACTATGTTTTGTCATATTCTGCTTTGTCACGATGGTCTTCTGTTTAGGCATTTCAGTTAGACCAAATACACCCCCTCTTCCTACTACAATAGATGCAGTTTGGAACAATATGAATCCCCTTCTCAAGATTTTCTCTCTCGTATCTGAATTCATTTCCCCCTTTCATCTATTTTACAAGGTATTCCATTTTATCCTATTTATAAGAGCTTGATAACACGGTTTAAAAAAAACGGTTAAAACTAGTTAAAAATGATAAGTATAATTGAAATAAACATTTTTTTTGAGTATACTCTTATTTAAAAGAGGTGAGTAAGAGAGAGAAATATAGTAAATAAAGTATCGTCAATATTTTAATTAATTCAGTACATATAAATTAAAGATGGCTAAAAATGAGGAAAAAAACTCATTAAATGTTTTAAAACTCTTGTAAGACTTTTGTAAATAAATAAATAAATAAAATAAAGACTCTTTTGAAAATGGCAGGAGAGAGTAGTTAATTTTTCTTGTTGTCCTGTTACAACTTTTACTTTCTAGCATTCTTACTTTATTAATATCATCTCACCTCAATATTTTTTTTTTTTTTTTAAAAAAAATACCTGAAATAACTGAAACAGAGAGTATTTCGGGGTTTATTTTTTTTATTTTTTTGGCATGCAGCAGTGACAGAGGTGTTAATTCTAATTTCTTAGAGAGGCTAGCTAACGATATGATAACGAGCGTTCGAACAGAAAATGGAATGAGAGGTTGTGGATGGGTCGTTGCCTTATCCCAAGTGCTCAAAAGAGGTGAACAATCGGCGCTATGAAACACAATTCGTAACTCGAGCCCCAAAAGAATGGCCAGGCTTGTGACCCTCCAGCAGTACCAGTTATCTGCCCCACCATTGGCCTCTTATCTTTCTGATTTCAGTGGAACCAGACTTCAGTCTCAAATTCAGGTTGTTTACCTTACCTTTCAATCATCCTTCTTCATGGCTTCCCTGTTATAACTCACACCATGCTTATTTTCTGATAACAGTTGAAAAGGAAAGTATGGCGGCCAAAAGGGGGTTTTATCGTCTCGGCGTCAAGCAACAAGAAAATCCTCATAATGGGAGGCACTCGCTTTATCGGTGTGTTCTTGTCTAGGCTTCTTGTCAAAGAGGGTCACCAGGTATCACTTATCCACTACATTCCCATGTTCTTTGGCTTCCTAACGCTGACAATCTGCGAGTCCATCTTCATAAATTTGGCAGGTGACTTTGTTCACCAGAGGAAAAGCACCTATTGCTCAACAATTGCCTGGTGAATCAGACAGTGATTTTGCTGATTTTTCTTCTAAGGTATGCACTTGTTGACCCTGGTTCATTTCATGTCTGGAGCGTTTATTGTTTTTAATAATTTGGTTTTCCTAGATCCTGCACTTGAAAGGAGACAGACAGGACTTTGAGTTCGTGAAGTCCAGCCTATCAGCAGAAGGGTTCGATGTTGTTTATGACATAAATGGTACGCACTGTCTTACTTCCTCTCACCTTCTGCGTATAGTATATAAGTATCCTTCGCATTTTTCAACATAGTCGATGGTTTTTTTTTTTTTTTTTTTTTTTTTGTATGTCCCACGCTGTGGCCTCGAATGACGATTGATTGATTGATATATATTCCAGGACGGGAGGCAAATGAAGTAGAGCCCATAATCGATGCTTTGCCAAATATGGAGCAGTAATCACTAGTAGCCTTTTTCTGTATTGTTCATTAATCAGATCCCCAGTCAGTTAATTTTAACATGAAAGCTATTTATGATATGTTTGTTATATTCTATCCTCCATTTGCTCATGCACGTGCATGCACATTGAAATTTGATATTAATGAATAAAAACACCGAGTTAAGATGATGGACATTAGATACGAAGATGAAATTCAATCGGCAGATTTTTTTTTTTTTTTTTAAAAAAAATTGAAAGTGCAGGGGTAGCGTTATTCAAAATCTGTATGATTGTTGATGCTTGGATGGATCGTATGATAATTAAATTTGGGATCTAAACTGTAGGTACATATACTGCTCCTCAGCTGGTGTCTATCTCAAATCCGATTTATTACCTCACTGTGAGGTAAGAACCTTTTTGGCTGACCCTTCTTCCTTTGTTATTCAGACATTACTTGTAGGACGCAACCCATAGAACGAAACAATCGCATTTTGACGAAGGCAGCTACTGTCATGTTTTTCTTTCTCAAGAAACTATTGTAATGCAAAATAATACAAGAACTGAAGAGGATCTTGTGATTTTGTGGCATGACATGGTGATGCTAGTTAATGTTAGTGAAAGTTACTATTTGAGAATTGAAATTAATTAAGTGTAAACATGATTGGTGGGGGTGGTAGACTGATGCAGTAGATCCAAAGAGCAGACACAAGGGGAAGCTAGAGACAGAGAGCATGCTGGAATCGAAGGGCGTGAATTGGACATCAATAAGGCCAGTATACATCTATGGACCCTTGAACTACAACCCTGTTGAAGAGTGGTTCTTCCACCGTTTGAAAGCCGGCCGCCCTATTCCCATTCCCAGCTCCGGCATCCAGGTTACTCAACTCGGACATGTCAAGGTACTCATTCAAATGTAGTCTTTGCGGGCTGTATCAGCATCTGAACATTATTTGATCTCATAAATCAAATACTACTCTTGTTTTCACACTACTGGGAATGGGGATCGAATCGACATGACATTTTTGTTATTGATAAAGTACGGTTCAATAATGACAGGATTTGGCAAAGGCCTTTGTTAAGGTTCTTGCTAATGCTAAGGCCAGCAGGCAAGTATTCAACATCTCAGGTGATAAATATGTCACATTCGACGGGCTAGCAAAAGCATGTGCCAAGGTAAACAGTTCATGTCACTTAGATAATACAGATTTCTTAATCAGGCCTTTTTTATTTTTTTCACTGCCATAGATGGCCTTTTATCCTTTTTTCCCCCTCTTTTGGTATTGTGCAGGCTGGGGGGTTCCCAGAGCCAGAGATCATTCACTACAATCCCAAAGACTATGATTTTGGGAAAAAGAAGGCATTTCCCTTTCGCGACCAGGTGAGAAGGGCAGTCACAAAATGAGATGGGAAGGACTTTGAATTATGATGAATTGTGTTGACTAATAGGTGACAAATTGCAAACTATTCGCAGCATTTCTTTGCATCCGTAGAGAAGGCCAAGAGCGTGCTGGGGTGGGAGCCAGAACTTGGGCTGGTAGAAGGCCTTGCAGACTCCTACAACTTGGACTTCGGCAGAGGAACTTACCGAAAGGAAGCTGATTTCTCTACTGATGATATGATTCTGGGCAAGACTCTTGTTACTGCTTGATCCCTTGTTATTAGTTCCACCCCAAATAGGTCCAGTTGAGTTTGGTTGGCTCCAGTCAAGAAAAATTAAAAGACGCTACTTGGGGCCAAAAAATACAAGAGAGCCCAGTTTTATCTTTCCCATGCAAGAAAGGCCCACTATTTTAGAGTCATCGCATGTCCTTTTCCTACCCACTCTGTCTTGTTTGGTTTAATCAGAAATGTAAAGTTTCATCTAAGGAAGTAATAATGTGACCCAAAAAAATATCGCCTATTAGCACAAAAAAAAATCTAAGGAATTAATATGGGTGGTTGGATTCTTCCATTCCAAGCATGACCATTTCAGTCAAAACAAATTGAACAACATTCTAGAAATGGATTAATTGACTGATATACCCTTCTATGGGGAAAAACTATCATGAGCATTGATAATCAAAATTTGGAGATATTATTCGCGAATGGTGATGACTAATCCATACATTTATTTTAATGTCATTATAAATTGATTATATGTTTTAATTTTTGTGATTTCTTGTCTTTTTTATTTGCTTCATTCGAAACCTTAGTTCCTTGTTTTGAAAAATATATTCAAAATGACCATGAACTGACCCAGGCGATCTTATTTTGAAAACTTAAAATACAAAAAAAAAAAAAAGTGTAGTAATTTAAATTCTGATACCAAAAGCAAACCCTAAAAAAAAAAAGAGGGAAAGAATAAATTAGTTGATATGGGTATCAGAGAGACAGAAAGAATAAAGAAAATGTCGGTTTGGCCTTCCTTATTGATTGGTTAGTATCGGGATCAGAGGAAGATTTTATTCAGCAGTACTCACCAGGGAAATTTCCTGTACATGGCCTGAATTTCAGGGCACCAGAACAATCTCGTGGGAGCGAAAAAAAAAAAAAAAAACCCTTGAAATGGTCCGCTAGCCCAACGCTGACTTCTTTTATGGGGGTGCCACCTGCCACCAGAAGCTTCGTCAGTGGATTAACGTGTTCATTAAGGTATCCGGGGTTTATTGAAGAATATTCTTTCCCTCTTCATTCGACCATCTCACCTTACCCCCATTCTACCTACAGTCTCAGCACCCAAACTGTCCATATCGTTATCCGTTTACCATTCGTAATATGGTCGGCACATTCCTTAAAGTTCATCAGCATTATCCTCCAACATTCAACAAACGTACTATAGTGATGCTATATTCCTTTTCATTATCTTAACTATCATAACTAACCTCTCACCACAAATGGTTTACTTTACCTGCTGCTTTATTCAGACTGGCCTGGAATGAGTCCAGCGTTATTCACGCGGTCCAAGGAGTAAACGCGTATCGCCACGTGCTGCTTCCAAGGCCTCTACTGAAGGCCCCCAGCGGACACTTGTCCCACAAAGTCGGGTGCCGCGACCCCCTAGACCCGCAACGGATTGCATGGACCCCACCTCACCTTTTAATTTAAAATTGTACGCAATTTGAGTGGGAAATCACGAATCAGCGTAATTGGTCATTCCCCCGAGACATGGATCTAGGAAGTAGGAAGTAAAGGCCGTTTTGCGGAACGCCACGTGTCTGGTAATGGTGATGAGTGACCATTTTGAATTGGATTTTTATTCCATAGCAGATATAGGATCCTTTGTTAATTACTTAATTAGGTAGGGCCAGTCGGTGATGTTTGGGCGGTGGAAGTTAACCAGAACCAGCCCACCCACTATTTTACCTCGCACCATTTTTTTTTCCCCTTCTTAATAAATCGAATTTCAAATTAACGCACGGTCACTTGTTCTGTTTCTTTTAGTTTGAAACCTTGAATAAAATCAAAACCGATGTTCTCATTTGCATGGTTTTTCTGTCATTAACTTAAGATGGGCACATGTGGTAGCGTTGTCTCTTGTTTGGAGACATACAAAACGTCTGCATGTTCTTAAAACTTGATTCTTAATTCAAACAAATGCATGTTTTATAAATTAAATCAGATTAATCCATTTCACATATTTTTTTTTTTGAATAAATATGAATCAATACACAGTGAGAAATATCGTAGGATTTTTATATTATTTCATCAGACCATCGAGGAACTCCTCTCACATGGGCTAATTGAAACGGCAACCATTCATTCACAGTTTTTTTTTTTTTTTGTGGCTTGGACAAAAAAGATGGTAACCATTCATTAAAAGGCAGGAAGTGAAATTATAAGATATTCTCACTCAAAAATAGTAATATAATTATATACATATCAACTATATTAATTCTAGCATTTAAGCAGAGAATCTTTATATTATTTCATCAGACCATTGAGGGACTCCTCTCACGTGGGCTAAGTGAGACGGCAACCGTTTATTCATTTCTTTTTTTTTTTTTTTTTTTGTGGCATGGACAAAAAAGATGGTAACCATTCATCAAAAGCCGAGACGTGAAATTAGAAGATATCCTCAGTCAAAAATAATAATAGAATGATATCCATATCAACTATATTAATTCTAGCATTTAAGCAGGGTCCCACGCTAAAAGTAGACTAAACGATAACGTCGTAATAAATTGATTCCCAAAGGATAGCTGGCACCATCTGATTATAGGACACGTGCACTCTTGACCATTTGATCAAATCGCCGACAGCGCGTAGTAAAATGTGTGGCTCATTTTGGGCTGAAATGGCGATACCACATACCACCACCTTCGGGGGAAATAGTACGTAGGACCCAAAGAGACTCAGAATGGATTATTTTAGTCTCTAGACCTCATTACGGCACCCAACGCACACCAAAAAAAAAAAAAAAAAAAAAAGTTCCTATCACAGATTCAAATCTGAATTCTCCTCAACTTCCAAAAGTTCAAAGATAACATATTATCCTGACATCACTCTCCATTTAATATAATTTCTTTCTTTTTTTAACAGTGAATACGACGCCCTTCAAATTTCTATATATATGGCACCTCCCCAACTCCATTTCCCTCACACTCAAATCAACCTTGCCTTTGTTACAAGTTAACTCGCTCTCTTCTCATACGCATCTTCTCTCTTTATTCAGTGAACACTTTCTTCCTTCTCTCTCACAACTCTCCGAGTATCAACTACCAAACACACTAGCTAGGCAATAAAAATGGCTCCTGATATCAACACCGTCATGGCCAACGCCACCGCCACCCAGGCAAAGGCCACCGGGGACCGTGCCTTCGTGACTTTCCTCGCTGGCAATGGAGACTACGTGAAGGGAGTGGTGGGACTGGCTAAGGGTCTGAGAAAGGTGAAGAGCAAGTACCCTTTGGTGGTTGCTATTCTGCCAGATGTTCCCCAGGAGCACCGTCAGATTCTAATCTCTCAAGGCTGCATCGTCCGAGAGATCGAGCCGGTCCACCCGCCTGAGAACCAAACCCAGTTCGCCATGGCTTATTATGTCATCAATTACTCCAAGCTTCGTATCTGGGAGGTCTGTTTCAATATTTCTTTCTGTTTTTGCATTTTATGTCTTGTACGTATTCTAGAACTCGCTGGATGGTTAATATTTATTTTGGCGTTTCTCATTTGGATGGAAAATTATGTATGCAGTTCGTGGAGTACAATAAGATGATCTATCTTGATGGAGACATCCAGGTGTTTGACAACATAGACCACCTTTTTGATCTGCCAAACGGCTACTTCTACGCCGTGATGGACTGTTTCTGCGAGAAAACTTGGAGCCACTCCCCACAGTACAAGATCGGCTACTGCCAGCAGTGCCCTGATAAGGTTCGGTGGCCAGCCGAGTTTGGACCCAAGCCTCCACTGTACTTCAACGCTGGCATGTTTGTTTACGAGCCTAATCTGTCCACCTACCGTGATCTCCTCAAAATCCTTCAAGTCACTGAGCCTACTTCCTTCGCTGAGCAGGTATACATGTTGCTTCATCAAAACAGTTCTGTTCCAGATCTATCCATCATGTCCTTGTTCTTGTTCTTGGGTTGTATTTTGATTGAATTTAAATTTTTTTCGGCCGCAGGACTTCCTGAACATGTACTTCAAGGACAAATATAGGCCCATACCCAACGTTTACAACCTTGTGCTGGCCATGCTATGGCGTCACCCTGAGAACGTTGAGCTTCACAAAGTGAAAGTAGTTCACTATTGTGCTGCTGTGAGTATATATCTTTTGTAGTCAATATTAGTTGTGAATCATATATATGATGATGTTAATAACTTGTACTGAATGCATTCACTTGTGGGTGGCAGGGATCAAAGCCATGGAGATACACAGGGAAAGAGGAAAACATGGACAGGGAAGACATAAAGATGCTGGTGAAGAAGTGGCGGGACATATACGAGGATGAGACGCTGGACTATGTGAACCCAGTGAATGTGGGGCGTATCCAGGAGGCACTTTCCGAGGCTGGCCGGGTTGCATTCGTACCCGCCCCATCTGCCGCTTAGCTTTCTTAAAGAACATCAGAGTCTGTAAATTGAAGCAGCAAAGAGTCGTCTTATTTTACTTTTCTTTTTCTTTTTGATTTGGATGATCTTCCAAGCTATATACAACGGAAGTCACACAAATTTATTAATACTTTAAATTCTTAGGACTCAGGGGACTGTATTATTAGAGTTCAGTTTCCCTTATTTCTTCTTTTGTTTTTTGTAATGAAGAATATGCAGCCACAGTAGTGCAGTACTGTTGAGCTGTTATATATGGCATCCAGCTTTTGATGAAAATGAATATATTTATTTTAGTATTTGTGGTTCTCTATTTCTTTTTATTTTCTGCGGCGCTAATATAAGTCTCTACGACCGGGGAAACGTATCCATGGCCGTCATTAATAGGGAGCCATGTTGGCCGGTGAATTAATCGTTCCGGTTACATAGACCCTAGGACCCGGCCGGTGTATTACTATATACAGACGCTTAGTTAATGTGTCTGCTTACTTTGCGCTATCCCCCTGTTGATTACTTTGTCGAATATACTCATACAACGCTTCCATGATCATTCATTTCATTACTTGAAGTCCATTACTGAGTGTGGGAGCAATTCCAGCGGCAGACTTATGCAAATCTCAACTATTCTGGATACACTACAACTAATTAATCCTAAACTATCCGGAAGTATTCTAGTGTAGTGACTATAAATTATATGTCATATTTATGCAATTAATGTCAACATGGCCTATTAGGTCGTCTCTGGTTCGAGACCTGCATGGGCTATTTTGTTATTTGGCAACAGCAGCCCATCTCTCTCTTTTTCCCCTCCATTACAATTTCCTATACCTCTCATTTTGACAGTTTGGTAGTTTACCCCCACTACCGAATCCCGATTCTGTTTTTTACTAGCTCTCCAATCGCACTCAGCTTTGTTTCAGGTTGGGAAAATGTTGTCTTCTCGCTTCATCAATTATTTAGGTTCACCGAGGGTCAAAGATAAATTGTTCATAAGTTTGCACTCAGACAAAAGGGAAGGCTGTGTAAAATTAGATTCAACTTATTAAATCCAATCATTATAACTTCACTTCTCATAAAAAACCCATTATTACTTCATCAAAGTCGGACTTTTAAAACATAATATAAATGATGTCAAGTCTATTTAGTCTGAATTTTTAGACTTAATATTTTTTAACCGGTCTAAAAAACAATTGTTTAAGACCAGTCGCACATCCGGTCTTAAAAGTAAAAGACCTTTTAGACCGTCTGTATCGAGACTAGTCCCAAATTCGGTATAAGAGGCGTTTTTCCTCCAATTTAAAAGCTTTTTTTGTACTAGTGACGGGTGCGGTGATTTCAATGCTTTGGATTACATATGTATTTTTTACTGGTGAAGCGGGTCATACAGAACATCAGGATAGTGGATAGATGTTTGGGTGGGAAAAACCTCCTCATGATTGGTTAAAACTGAATGTGGATAGGGCAAGGGCCTTACAATCTTTTAAGGCAAGATGTAGTGGTGTGGTGCAAAATTGTTTGGCCAATTTGATTGTGGGGTTTACTAGGCTGATTGGTGACTGTCGATCGGAGTAGGTTGTGGTAGAAGTGCTGCAATTGGCTTGGGATTTGGGTTTAGAAGATAATCTTAGAATCTGATGTTGAAGATGTTATTAAATGATTTTAAATAATACTTGTAGCATATGTAGCAACCTTGTAATGAAAGCTAGGGAGATGCTGAATTTGAACTAGCAGGTGGATATAAGAGTTATTCCCAAAGGTTTCAACAAAATAGTGGATGCTTTGGCTAAAATGGGCATTTGTAACTTTGCAATTATGAATGAGTGTCCTAGCAACTTAAGGAGTTGGGTAGACCAAGAGTGTTTGCGATTAAATTTCCCATTCGTGTAATTTATTTTCTTTGTAATGTAGGCTTCTAGCCATCTTTTATGGACCTGGCTTTCGTCCTATGCATTTAACATCCACTACACTTAAAACGACGCCTTTTTGTGTGGGAAAGAATCTTAGTTGTCCATTTATTTTTGATCCAAACCGTTGGTTTTGAGGGAGGTTTGCAACAAGATTTGCATAAACCCATTGAGGCATCAACCAAATATGATAGAACCAAACAAATGATGGCGAACCAGAGCTCAAATTTTGGCATCAGATCTGCGTTGATCGAGGAGGAGGAAGATTTCCTATATATGTCATCGATTGAAGAATAAGAAGTTATTTTCTGATATTGGTGTCTCTCTACACCCTGAATTTTCCTGTCGCTAACTGTCGCAGTCCTCTATCCATCATCGTCATCGACTGCTGCTTCGTTCTCGGCCAGAAATGTCGTAACTTCTTCAATCTTAAGTGTCCAACATTTCAATTTCCTCGTGTAACTCAATGAAGTCCACAAATTTTTTGAGAATCAGAATTCAATCTTCCTCTTTGTGTGGCTTCTTCCATTCTAGTAGGAGGTCCCTCGCATTCACTCTCTATTCTGGTATTCTGGCTTTCTTCAGCATCCACACTATAACATCTTTCATTTTAAAGGAAAATTATTAATCAATAAGTTGATTAAATCATTCATCAATATGTTTTATGCAAACAGTTGGGTTTGGATTTTATCGGGCCCACACTTTTTAACTAAATAGTGCTTCAAGATTTTTCAAAAATAAACTAGAGTACGCCAAATGAGCCCTAATGTGGTAATATACAATAATTCAACATGTACCAAAAAGGTAGAAGCACTGCCGTTAGCAAAAGTATTTTAAGCTTATGAAGCCTTCCCTCATGATCAATGCGAGAACTATCACATGAAAAATGTTTTTAACCATCAATCTAGATCATTATAAATGCTAATATGTGCTAGTGAGGTGTCAAGTGGAATATTTTGTATAACAAAGTATTGGATATATAATTTACAAATTTATCAAATCACAAATTCTGCAATAAAATTTCTATATCATGAATCACGTATATAACATGCCAAACAAAAGATTGATACCCTGACAATCCTTATCACGCCTACCCTTATTCCGCTGACAGAATCCATGGGCTGTAACGTAATAGATTTAGTTTCTATGACAAAATTGCACCAAGCTTTCCAATAATGAGGTATAGTCCGGCCAAAGGCTATAGAATTCATATCAGACCATGAGTTCACTTTCCTTCGAAGATAGAAATGTGTCACTGTCCCAAGGGCTGACTCTTAACCTGGCCAAAGCAAAAAGGTGATACCAAGAGCCCTGAAAATGTCAAAATCATCCACTATACACCGAGTGGTGGCATACCACGTGGTATTTTATAGACAATTATTCCCATCACCACTCCTCATCCATCCATATAAACAATCATAATCTTGGCATATATATACGAGTTCCAAACGAGATTTATAAAAATAATGCATCGTTTCAATAATCATTAAGATAACAATACTATTAAAGTGCATTCTACAAAACATATAATATCATAATTTTCTGTTTCAATAACCATTTCAAAGTATTCATTGATATATTAAATCAATATCCATATATTTTCATTCTCATAATCATTTCGCAGAATAATCACAAACAACATATTAACAAGTGGAAAGTTGTTACTTCAAAGTCTTGACACAAGAACTAAAAGTGAGAGAAATCAAGTCTACTCTAAAAATAAATATATAATTATATGTTAATATAATTGACTAAAAATACCAACTAATAAAATGACAATTTAATTAAACCATAACTGTTTTACTTTAGTTTTCTTAGAAAAATGATAATTTATCTATTCCTCAAATCATCGATACAATCTCATTTAATTCCTTCATAATTTTTTTTCTTACTAAAATCACTATATCTAAAATACCCAATTTCCTATGATAAAAGTTTCATCTAAAAATTTCAAATAATCATATTTATAAATCTCAAATCCAATCCATTCGTTCTTCAATATAACCTCTAATAAATGAATTACAAACTCGAATATAAACGACCTATTATCACAAACCTAATACTACTTTATATAAGCATAACCTAATTTATTTAACAAATTTTCAAACCTCCACACACTTAAAATCATATCAAGCTTTAATATGCAAAAGTTATCCAGGGGCTAATGGTCTTTTTTTTTTTATCACAAAAGCCATCTTGATGGGCAAATAAACTCCATAAAGTACCTTCATCAAAAAGCTACATTTCTCCCTAAAATCCATTAAAAGTTGAAGCCATCCAAATACCTAAAAATCAAGTTTTCATTGTCGTTGGGTTTTTTTAGCATCCATTAGGCTTTTAACCACAACATGCCCTTTTCTTTTAAATCTTATAACATGTGGCTCATTTTGGGCTGAAATGACGATACCACATACCACCACCTTGGAAATAGTACGTAGGACCCAAAGATCAAGAAGTCTTAACTCAGAATAGATTATTTTAGTCTCGACACCTCATTAGAGAAAAACAAAAAAAAGAGTTCCCATCACAGATTCAAATCTGAATTCTCCTCAACTTCCAAAAGTTCAAAGATAACATGTTGTCCTGACATCACTCTCCATTTAATATCTTTCTTTTCTTTTTTAACGGGGAATATCTGTGGGCCTGTTTGAGATAGTTTTGATAGAAGTGATTTTTGTTTTGATCGATTTTTTTAATGAATTTATTTTTTGATGGACTTTTTTAATGTGATTTGTGTTTGGGACGGATGTGAAGTGACTTTTGTTTAATGAAGACTTGTTTGCCATAACTTTTAAAAAAGATAGACGAGATGAAAAATAACGAAAAATTGCATGAATCAAATTCATATATATATAATATATATGTTGTAGAAAATGTGATAATTTGATATAAAAATTAAAAATAAATATAAATTTTCCAAATAAAATATTAACATTACCATTAAAAAATAAATTTTCCAAATAAAATAGTAACATTACCATTAAAAAATTTACAACACAATTATTAAACATAAATAAACCTATTTTAAACCGACTTCAAACTTACGTAAATGGGTCCATTTAGTTTAGCAACATACGTGTTAGACTTATATGGCTTTAGTTATAAAAATTAAATTAATGAATCACCTGGTTTTACCTGAATGAATCACATTATGAAACCAACAAACTTGTTCTTCATTATTCTTTTCATTATTTTATTAACCGTCATTCAACAAAACTTCTAGATGAGTATAACATGAACTCTGAAAGAATTAGAGCATAAATTAAATGATTTTAGACTAAAATGGTACAAGCAAAAGCAAAAGCCAGGAGAGAATTGAAGCATTCATTGAAGGATGAGAGAAACGTCTTTTTTGCTTTTTACTGATGGGGCCCACAGAAAAATTGATAGAGAAGAAGCTGATGGGATTAGAAGCTCCATAGTGTGGCTTCAAAAAAATATCCCCATCAACCTTGACGTATATATAGGGCCTTTTCACCTTTTGGGATATCATCTGATGGACTTATTATCCCATCTTCATTAAGAGGGAAAGTTTAATTATTGTGTGTTTGGGTTGATACTGATGGGGCCTGTTTGGGTATCCTATCTAATGGACTTATTATCCCATTAGATGGGATAATAAGTCCATTAAGGGAAAAAATACAATTGTTGGGTGTTTGGGTTGCTTTAATTTTTAATGGACTTTGAAGCTTGATGGAGTTTATTTTTTGAAGCCACTTCCCCTAGCTTCTAATCCCATTACTTCTGATCCCATCAATGCACATGTGGGGCCCCTTTGTAAAATGACACTGTTACCCCCGGTCCATTTCGTCTTGTTCGCACAGGTTGATCTAGATTTCAAGTTCTACTCGCATACTAGTAGACCGGAGGATCTATTTGTGTGTGTTTATTTATATATACGCATTTTTTAAACTTTAAAGTAATGAATATAAAAAAAAATTGAGCTCAGTCATAGTTGAATAATGCCATAATTAGCCGGTTTTTAATTATTTTTTAATTTTATTCGTCACTCTTTTTTACACCAATTTACATAAATAAAAGTTGGTAAAATTGGTTTAAACTTTAAAGTAACGAATAAAAAAAAAAAAAAAAAAAAGCAAAAACGTCTATATTTTTTAAGACCTTCAAAAACACAAGTATTTATAAAAGATGATCTACAATGAGACTAACAAATAATTTGTGTGGGAAAAAATATAGTACTGCTAAGAAACTTATAAATGCTATATTAATTTTTTTTTATGCAAGGGAGTACTATATTTATTTTTAATTTTTTATCCCAAATTGTTACATTTTATACCGCACATATGTGTGCGTGTGAATTTGATTCATGCCATTTTCAGTCATTTTCCATCTCATCTATCTTTTTAAAAGCTATGCCAAACAAGTTCCCATCACAAACAAAAGCCACTTCCTGTGATCGTTATCTCAAACATGTGAGCCTTTGTTTGGGAACGCCCCAAATGGACTTATTATCCCATTAAATGGGATAATAAGTACATCAAGAAAAAAAAGAGTGTTTGGGAAGCCTAAATTTTTAATGGACTTAGGAGGTTAATAGAGTGTTTTTTTTTGAAGCCACTTTCTCATTGCTTATTATCCCATTAAAGTCCATTGAAGCTCCCATTTTTTTGAAAGACCATTTTGCCCCAAAAGAGTTTTCTCGACATTTTTGGGTGTCTCAAAACGGCTGGGTTTTATTCTCCCGTAAGGTTCCGTCTTTTCGACATTTTTGGGTCAACTTTGTTTGGAATAGGTTTTAATCTATAATTTTTATGACAATCGCATTCAAACGTTGCAACTGTTTGTTATTTGAGTTGTTTCGCATGCAGTGTGTTGCTTTGCCGAAGAGTTTTCCATGATTTTTTTCAACAAAGTGGTGAGTGTTGCTTTGCTTAGAAGTGTTGCATCCTTATCAATATCTTCAATAGAAATGAATCGCCTTTGTGATCAAATTAAAACCAACTTGTAGGGGATAGGTTTATTTATCCTCATTAATAATTGTGTTGTAAATTTTTTAATGGTAATGTTACTATTTTATTTGGTAAATTTATATTTGTTTTTAATTTTTATCCCAAATTATCACATTTTGTACACCATATATATCATATATATATATATATATATGAATTTGATACATGCCTTTTTTCTCACATTTTCCATCTCATCTACTTTTTAAAAGTTATGCCAAACAAGTCTTCATTAAAACAAAAGCCACTTCCTCCACCTTATTCCAAACACAAATCACATCGAAAAAGTCCATCGTAAAAAGTCCATTAAGAAAAGTCATCGAAACAAAAGCCACTTCTCTCACAAAGAATTTCAAACGGGCCCACAAATCACATCGAAAAAAAATCGTAAACAAAGCCACTTCTCCCACAAATATCTCAAATGGGCCCGAAGCATTCATTGAAGGAGGAGAGAAACGTCTTTTTTGCTTTTTACTGATGGGACCCATAGAAAAAATTGATGGAGAAGAAGCTGATAGGATTAGAAGCTTCCATAGTGTGGCTTCAAAAAAAATATCCCCATCAAACCTTAAAGTCCACTTAAAAAAAAGTCAACCCAAAACAGATGATATCCCAAAAGGTGAAAAGGCCCTATATATACGTCACCTCCCCAGCTCCATTTCCCTCACACTGAAATCAACCTTGCCTTTGTTACAACCTAACTCTCTCTCCTCTCATACAGATCTTCTCTCTCCATTCAGTGAACACTTTCTTCCTTCTCACTCACTATCTCTCCAAGTATCAACTCCCAAACACACTAGCTAGGCAACAACAATGGCTCCTGATATCCACCCCCGTCGTGGTCAACGCCACTGCCACCCAGGCAAAGGCCACCGGGGACAGTGCCTTCGTGACTTTCCTCGCTGGCAATGGTGACTACGTGAAGGGAGTGGTGGGACTGGCCAAGGGTCTGAGAAAGGTGAAGAGCAAGTACCGTTTGGTGGTTGCTATTCTGCCAGATTTTCCCCAGGAGCACCGTCAGATCCTAATCTATCAAGGCTGCATCGTCCGAGAGATCGAGCAAGTCCACCCGCCTGAGAACCAAACCCAGTTTGCCATGGCTTATTATGTCATCAATTACTCCAAGCTTCGTATCTGGGGGGTCTGTTTCTATTTTTCTTTCTGTTTTTGTATTGTATGTCTTGTACGTATTCTAGGACACGCTGGTTAAAATATATTTTGGCGTTTCTGATTTGGATGGAAAATTATATATGTATGCAGTTCGTGGAGTACAACAAGATGATCTATATGACAACATAGATTGAACAAGAATATAGAAATGGATTAATTGACTGATATATATACCCTTCTATGGGGAAAAACTATCATGAGCATTGATAATCAAAGTTTGGAGATATTATTCGCGAATGGTGATCGATGACTAATCCATACGTTTATTTTAATGTCGCTATAAATTGATTATATGTTTTAATTTTTTTGTGATTTCTTGTCTTTTTTATTTGCTCCATCCGAAACCTTAGTTCCTTGTTTTGAAAAATATATCCAAAATGACCATGAACTGACCCAGGCGATCTTATTTTGAAAACTTGAAATAAAAAAAATAAAAAAAAAGACAAAAAAAAGAGATAAATGAACAAAAATATACATGTACTTTACTCTCAGGAGCTCTCAGCATCATAGGTTTTTTTAAGGAGCAAAAATACACATGTGGTTACATTTTGGGAGCAAAAGTCACACCACTATTAAAATCTAACTTAACGGTGTTAATTTTGGAGTGAAACCCACATTATTTTTATGAAAATACCAAAATGCCCCTAATTAAAAAAAAAAAAAAAAAAAAAAAACCCTCAGCTATCCTTGGTATTGTTCTCGTGCTCCAGCAGATTGACATTAGAAAACCCAACGCCATTTTGATGACTCAAACCAAACTTGAGAGATCCAACAACAACAAAATGAAAAAGAAAGAAAGGAGAAATGATAAAAGGAAAAGATGAAGAAAAAAGACGTAAACAAAGTTTGTGGGATTGAAGTGCCTGGTTGTGTAGGTGCACTCATAATTAGGGCTTGCAAAATCTGGAAAGAACCTTCGTCCACGTGCTTCTCTCTTCCACGCACTCTTTTCACGATCTCTCGCACCTATAATTCCATTCCACCCTCCAAAATCTCACACTTCGCTCTCTCTATTCATTCCCCAACTGTGACCTTTAATTACTTTCTTCTCATCTCCACCACCAACCTTCGCCCCACCAAATTACACTAACTAACTCTTCATCAATTGGCTACTCATCGTATCGTCAGTTTCAATTAATGCTTCAATTCTGCAAGTTAATTGGGTCTGACAGTTTCTGGATTGTGCTCTGCTCATGAATACCCTTTTTGTGGGTTTCTTTGTCTCCCTACGTTTGTGTCATTGTTGCATCAAATAATCGTCTCCGTGATTTTTTCCGATCATGGGTTGTGCTAGTTCCAAGGAAAAGTGATGTCGCCATTGCAACGCGCCTTATTCCCCTGTTCCCAGAAGCTACTGTGTTGACGTTCATCACCCACCTCAAACCAAAGACGATAGCTATCATCTCGTGGACCTCACTTCTACTACATTTGGATCTCTCAAGCTTGATTTGAGTCATCAAAATGGCGTTGGGTTTTCTAATGTCAATATGCTGGAGAACGAGAACAATACCAAGGATAGTAGAGGGTTTTTTTTTAAAAAAAAAAAAAAAAATTAGGGGCATTTTGATATTTTTATGAAAATAGTGTGGGCGCCACCTCAAAATTAACACTGTTAAGTTAGATTTTAACGGTGGTGTGACTTTTGCTCCGAAAATGTAATCACATGTGTATTTTTGCTCCTAAAAAAGGTATATGGTGCTGAGCACTCCCGAAGATAAAGTATATGTATATTTTTGCTCCATTACCAAAAAAAAAAAAAAAGTGTTGCAATTTAAATTCCAATCCCAAAAGCAAACCAAAAAAAAGGGGAAAGAATAAATTAGTTGATATGGGTATCAGAGAGACAGAAAGAATAAAGAAAATGTCGGTTTGGCCTTCCTTATTCATTGGATATAGTAACGGGATCAGAGGAAGATTTTATTCAGCAGTACTCACCAGGGAAATTTCCTATACATGGCCTGAATTTCAGGGCACCAGAACAATCTCTTGGGAGCGAAAAAAGAAAAGAAAAGAAAGACCCTTGAAATAGTCCGCTAGCCCAACGCTGACTTCTTTTATGGGGGTGCCACCTGCCACGAGAAGCTTCGTCAGTGGATTAACGTGTTCATTAAGGTATCCGGGGATTATTGAAGAATATTCTTTCCCTCTTCATTCGACCATCTCACCTTACCCCCATTCTACCTACAGTCTCAGCACCCAAACTGTCCATATCGTTATCCGTTTACCATTCGTAATATGGTCGGCACACTCCTTAAACTTCATCAGCATTATCCTCCAACATTCAACAAACGTACAATAATGATGTTTTATTCCTTTTCATTATCTTAACTATCATAACTAACCTCTCACCACAAATGGTTTACTTTATCCGCTGCTTTATTCAGACTGGGGATGACTCCAGCATTATTCACGCGGTCCAAGGAGCAAACGCGTATCGCCACGTGCTGCTTCCACGGCCTCTACTGAAGGCCCCGCAGCGGACACTTGTCCCACAAATTCGGGTGCCGCTACGCACTCGACACGCAACGGATTGCATGGACCCCACCTTACCTTTTAATTTAAAATATTACTGGTACGCGATTTGAGTGGCCCCGCCCTTGAGTGGGAAATCACGAATCAGTGTACAGTTGATCATTCCCCCGAGACATGGATCTAGGAAGTCACGGCCGTTTTGCCGAACGCCACGTGTCGGGTAATGGTGACCTGGCCATTCTCCGGTGACGACTTTGAATTGGAGTGGCAGATCGATATAGGATCCTTTGTTAATTACTTAATTATGTAGGGCCAGTCGGTGATGTTTGGGCGGTGGAAGTTAAGCAGAACCAACCCACCAAGTATTTTACGTCGCACCTTTTTTTTATTCTTCTTAATAAATCGAATTTCAAATTAACGCACGGTCACTAGCTTGTCCAGTTTTTTTTCTGAAAAAAGTTTGAAACTTTGAATAAAATCAAAACCGATGTTCTCGTTTGCATGATTTTGCTGTCATTAACTCTACAGTGTAAAAATGGGCACATCTAGTAGCGTTCTGTCTCTTGTTTGGACACATAGAAATGGTCTGCAATCTGCATGTATAGCAGTAATCTTAAACCTTGTTCTTAATTCAAACAAATGCATGTTTTATAAATCACATTAATCCATTATTCGCTTTTTTTTTTTGGGAATAAATATGAATCAATACACAGTGAGAAAGATCTTAGGATGTTTATATTATTTCATCAGACCATCAAGAAACTCCTGTCACGTGTGCTAATTGAAATGGCAACCATTTATTCATTCATTGTTTTTTTTTTTTTGTGGCTTGGACAAAAAAGATGCTAACCATTCATCAAAAGTCAGGAAGTGAAATTATAAGATATTCTCAGTAAAAAATAATAAAAGAGTTATATTATACATATCAACTATATTAATTCTAGCATTTAAGTAGAGAAGATCTTTATATTATTTCATAGACCATCGAGGAACTCCAATCACGTGGGCTAATTGAGATGGCACTCATTTATTCATTTATTGTTTTTCTTTTTTGAGGCATGGCCAAAAAAAATGGTAACCTTTCATCAAAAGGCGGGACGTGAAATTATTATAAGATATTCTCAGTCAAAAATAATAATAGAATGATATCCATATCAACTATATTAATTCTAGCATTTAAGCAGGGTCCCACGCTAATAGCAGACTAAAACGATAACGTCGTAATAAATTGATTCACAAAGATAGCTGGCACCGTCGGATTATAGGACACGTGCACTCTTGACCCTTTGATCAAATTGCCGATAGCTCGGAGAAAAATGCGAGGCTCATTTTGGGCTGAAATGGCGATACCACATGCCACCGCCTTCGGGGGAAATAGTAGTACGTAGGTCCCAAAGACCGAAAAGTCTTAACTCAGAATGGATTATTTTAGTGTCTAGACCTCATTGCAGGGCAAGGAAAAAGAAAAAAGGTTCCTATAACAGATTCAAATCTGAATTCTCCTCAACTTCCAAAAGTTAAAAGATAACATATTATCCTGACATCACTCTCCATTTAATATAATTTCTTTTCTTTTTTTAACAGTGAATAGGACGCCCTCCAAATTTCTATATATATTGCACCTCCCCAACTCCGTTTCCCTCACACTCAAATCAACCTTACCTTTGTTACAAGTTAACTCGCTCTCTTCTCATACGCATCTTCTCGCTTCATTCAGTGAACCCTTTCTTCCTTCTCTCTCACAATTTCTCCGAGTATCAACTACCAAACACACTAGCTAGGCAATAATAATGGCTCCTGATATCAACACCGCCGTGGCCAACGCCACCGCCACCCAGGCAAAGGCCACCGGGGACCGTGCCTTCGTGACTTTCCTCGCTGGCAATGGAGACTACGTGAAGGGAGTGGTGGGACTGGCTAAGGGTCTGAGAAAGGTGAAGAGCAAGTACCCTTTGGTGGTTGCTATTTTGCCAGATGTTCCCCAGGAGCACCGTCAGATTCTAATCTCTCAAGGCTGCATCGTCCGAGAGATCGAGCCGGTCCACCCGCCTGAGAACCAAACCCAGTTCGCCATGGCTTATTATGTCATCAATTACTCCAAGCTTCGTATCTGGGAGGTCTGTTTCAATATTTCTTTCTGTTTTTGCATTTTATGTCTTGTACGTATTCTAGAACTCGCTGGATGGTTAATATTTATTTTGGCGTTTCTCATTTGGATGGAAAATTATGTATGCAGTTCGTGGAGTACAACAAGATGATCTATCTTGATGGAGACATCCAGGTGTTTGACAACATAGACCACCTTTTTGATCTGCCAAACGGCTACTTCTACGCCGTGATGGACTGTTTCTGCGAGAAAACTTGGAGCCACACCCCACAGTACAAGATCGGCTACTGCCAGCAGTGCCCTGATAAGGTTCGGTGGCCAGCCGAGTTTGGACCCAAGCCTCCACTGTACTTCAACGCTGGCATGTTTGTTTACGAGCCTAATCTGTCCACCTACCGTGACCTCCTCAAAATCCTTCAAGTCACTGAGCCTACTTCCTTCGCTGAGCAGGTATATATGTTACTTCATCAAAACAGTTCTGTTCTAGATCTATCCATCATGTCCTTGTTCTTGTTCTTGGGTTGTATTTTGATTGAATTTAATTTTTTTTCGGCCGCAGGACTTCCTGAACATGTACTTCAAGGACAAATATAGGCCCATACCCAACGTTTACAACCTTGTGCTGGCCATGCTATGGCGTCACCCTGAGAACGTTGAGCTTCACAAAGTGAAAGTAGTTCACTATTGTGCTGCTGTGAGTATATATCTTGTGTAGTCAATATTAGTTGTGGATCATGATGATGTTAATAACTTGTACTGAATACATTCACTTGTGGGTGGCAGGGGTCAAAGCCATGGAGATACACAGGGAAAGAGGAAAACATGGACAGGGAAGACATAAAGATGCTGGTGAAGAAGTGGCGGGACATATACGAGGATGAGACGCTGGACTATGTGAACCCAGTGAATGTGGGGCGTATTCAGGAGGCACTATCCGAGGCTGGCCGGGTTGCATTCGTACCCGCCCCATCTGCCGCTTAGCTTTCTTGAAGGACATCAGAGTCTGTAAATTAAAGAAGCAGCAAAGAGTCGTCTTATTTTGTTTTTGTTTTTGATTTTGATTTGGATGATCTTCCAAGCTTTATACAACGGAAGTCACACAAATTTATTAGTACTTTAAATTCTTAGGACACAGGGGACTGTATTATTAGAGTTCAGCTTCCCTTATTTCTTCTTCTTTGTTTTTTGTAATGATGAATTTGCAGCCACAGTAGTACAGTACTGTTGAGCTGGTATGGTATCCAGCTTTTGATGAAAATGAATATATTTATTTTAGTATTTGTGGTTCTCCATTTCTTTTCATTTTCTGCGGCGCTAATATAAGTCTCTACGACCGGGGAAACGTATCCATGGCCGTCATTAACAGGCCTGCTATATTTTCTGTGAAGAATAGGGGTTTTGAGTAAAAATTGGTGGATTAATAAGGAACCATGTCGGCCGGTGAATTAATCGTTCCGGTAACATAGACACTAGGACCCGGCCGGTGTATTATATACAGACGCTTAGTTAATGTGTTTATTTACTTTGCGCTATCCCCGCGTTCATTACTTTGTCGAATATACTCATCCAACGCTTCCATGATCATTCATATCTTTACTTGAAGGCCGTTTCTCAGTGTGGGAGCAATTCCAGCGACGGACTTATGTAAATCTCTACTATTCTGGATACACTACAACTAATTAATCTTGAATTATCAGGAAGTATTCTAGTGTAATGCCACATATTATATGTATATATAATTTACGTATGAGAATTATGAGTCAGAAACACGAAGATTCGTGGGAAGTTCAGTTCCCTTTAAATTTTAAGTGAAAGAGATCATCATAGATGATATATTATATTTGTGAAATAGATACAGAAATGGCCTATTAGCTCAGTTGGTTAGAGCGTCGTGCTAATAACGCGAAGGTCGCAGGTTCGAGACCTGCATGGGCCATTTTGTTATTTTCTCACCTTTAAGGTCTATTTGGACTCCGCAGGGTATGAGGCCGTATTTCTGTGCTGTGTATCATTGGTCAGGTGATTGGGATCTGCTAATCGCTAACAGCAGCCCATCTCTCTCTTCTTATTCCTCTCATTGCTTATTCCTCTCATTAGTTTATCCCGAATCCCGATTCTGTTTTTCACAAGCTTTGTTTCAGTTGGGTAAAATGCTATCTTCTCTTGTCTTCGGTTATTTAGGGTCACCGAGGGCCAAAGATAAGTTATTCATAAGTTTGCAGTCAGACAAGAAGGAAGGCTGTGTTAAATTATATTCCAATCATTTTAACTTCAGTACCCATAAAAAAACCCATTATTACTTCATAAATTTTGGAATGCTTTTTTTCTATTTAAAAAAAAAAATGTAGCATTGTTTCAAGAGGCAAGTAACCTCAAATTCGCTGTGAGAGGAAAGAGATGCGCCTCGGTTATTTATTTACCAGAAATTATTCAAATTTCTTAAAGTTATAAGAAAAATTTATAATTGTTTTTCGACAGAATTTTCCATTAAAGCTATTGGAACACTTTCATTAACTACTCGTTATTCTTTCTTTTTTCCCCTTTTAATGAACCTGACTAATTGTTACCCTTTCCATGATTTATTTCAACTAATTTTTAGTCCAAACTTTCTTGATTATACAATGAGCCTGTTTGGGTTGGCGGAAAAAAAGTCGACTTTTGTAAAAGGTTGTAAATGTGATTTGTGTTTGGATTGCTTAGGTTTGGCTTTATGCAAAGTAGCTTTTTTTTCTTAACGATGAGTGTTTGGATTATTATTTGAAAAGTCAGTTAAGATGGAAAATGACCCGAAAATGGCATGAATTATATTGAATACTACTATACATATTAGTTGTATATATTAGGATAATAAAAATTTTAAATTCAATTTTAATTTGGAAAAAAGTTAAATGATTATTAAAATAATTAATAAGCAATAAAGTCCTTAATTAAATATATTTAACGGATAAAATTGTTTATAAAATAAAATGCATACAAATAATACATTACTTTCTTCTCCTATTTCTGTGGCGGACAAGTTTTTCTCTGATTTTATCACGAAGATGATTCATTTGTGGTGAAGATAATGTATTGATATTTGATGAGGGGCCTTCATCAAGTGGATCATCATCATCTTCATCTTCATCGTCATCACCCAAATCTCCTTGGTCAGCTCATTCAAATTCCACATCAGAATTCGAAAATCTCCGGATGAGATTGTGTATAGCCATTGTTGCACAAACTATGTGGATTTGAGTTTGAAAGTTATAAGGGAGCATATTTCGCAATATATTAAACCTATTCTTTCCGGACTCCAAACGTCCGTTCTATAGTGCACCTCAAACTTGAATGATAATAATTGAAGTACTCATTAGGATTTCGAAATCCCGGTTGTCGCTTGAATTGTGGAAGGTGATAACGTTCACGTTTATACGGACCAATATATCCAACTGGTGTTGGATAGCCAGCATCAACCAAGTAATATTTCCCTAATAAGTGAGGAAATTTTGTGGCACTTAGAAATTATAGGAAAAGTGAAATAAACACCGAAAAAAATGTAATCATAGTGATGGTGTTGAAGATATACCTTGAGGTGGATGGGGAAAATTCAAATGTTGAGTAGTGAAAGCGCTGTTGAACAAACGTGCATCATGTGTCGTACCTTCCCAGCCTGCCAACACATAAGTAAAGCGCATATCCCAATCACGTACCGCCATGATATTCTCTGTTGGATATCCCTTTCTCCCAACATATTTGTCGTGCTCAGATTCGCTCACCATACAACTGATGTGAGTTCCATCAATTGCTCCTATTACATTCTTGAAATATGGGAAGTAGCGGTGATCATTTGATATATTACGGTGACAACCGGGAAACTCAGGATCAAGCGGTTTGACGTATTCAGTTGATAGATTAAGACAAGCCTCTAAAACCTTGTTGAATAACCTACTAACAGTTTCTCCTGAACGTTGAAACCGTTCCTGTACGATTCTATTTGTTAAACCGTGGCCAACTATATATAAGAACATTGCTACCATATCTTCTACTCTTGTGTACTTCGTGTACTGTAACCCATAGTCTACCAATTTAGAGCATAAATGATAGAAGACATGTTTTTCAACTCGAAAATTTTCATGACATACTATGTCATGGCCTTGCAAAACCTCCTGCATCCACATTGCTCCTGTTTGGTTACTAGTTCTACGTGGCTCTTTGCAAATATATGATGTCATATGTTGAGCCACCAAGGCGGATCGATCGTACGTTATTTGTTAGCTCTTCCTCCATAACAGAAACTTGTAGGGCCTTTTTTTGGGCACGAGACAAACGTCGTCCTTCCATGAAAAATAAGACCTGAGTCAAGGTGAAGACTTAACTAAATGAAAAACATAAATATTTAGGTGTAATAATAGGTGCATCATATAATAGCTACGTCAAACATACAAACATATAAAGTTAAACATAAAATAACAATAATAAGCGTCACATAAACCGGTGCGTTAGACAAAATACAAAATAGAAAAATAGTAGCATAATCAATTATGGTTCAGTTCGCCGGGGGTTCCTGCCATGATGGGGTGTTGTAGGCATGGTGCCGCAACCACTCTACCAAGTCATCTTTGTCCTCTTGTAATGCAACAAACACATCCCGACATCTGTCATGCATCATCATGTTATAACATCGCCGGCGAAAGTCACGGTCAGCTGCAACTTCTGGAATTTTCCGTAACTCACCAACAACATAACTCATTGAAACCTCATGGTTGATATTTTGAATTTGTTCTATTCTATCCTTAGTTGCGGTAGCTATCATACTAAGAGAATCGCTATTTGTTTCGATGCGCACATTTTTTTCCTTCTTCCCGCATTTGACCCTTGGCCCCTCTTTCTCTTCCCAATGGATCCCGAACCACTAGGTGCACTAGGTTGTGTGCTTGTTGTCATATTTATGCCTTCTAAATCCGCACTAACTCCGGTAGTTGCACACGGAAGCTCTTCCTCACTATCACTGAGCCTTCCTCTAGGTCCATTGTGGGCCGATACACATCATCTTCGTCATCACGCGATTAGGATCTCGCCGTGTAGCGGATGGTGAGAATTGTAAAGAACCCGATGCCATAGTATCCTTGAAGACTATCTCTAATTCTCTGGCGAACTTTATGCCATTGTACCTATACTTTGCATAGTCCGAATTCTCCTGCATTAAAAAAAAAACACACACACTCTAAGTGTAATCTAAAATAATAATAATAACAATAACAACATAATAATACAAACTTAATAGTCTTATACTTGAATTTTCCCATCCCACCACTCATCTTCTGCAATCACTTTATGGTTAACACTGTCATATGATATACCGGTCTCTTTTGCAAATAGCTTGTCCCATACCCTCCATTCCTTCTTCAAATTGTCATACCTATTTTTTAGTTGTTTTTTGTCCCAGCCTTTTTTTGAATTTTTATTAAATCCGCACAAAATATTTTTCCATCCAGTAGGTGAGAATGAACCGCCTTGTCGTTCTTTTTTAGAATTTGGTCAATACATTGTTCGAGGAAAATTCTTGTGCATCTTTCATCCCAAATTGTTCTACTTTTGTCCATGCTCATATTGCTATGTCAATAATCGGTAAGTTAACAAAAATATATACTTACTTCATAATAAAAATAGTGGAAAATGTATACCGAATTTAAATGTAATAATAAAAAATAGCAATATAATAAACAAATATAATATACTAGATTTAATTTACTAGGGCAATATAATAAACAAATGTAATTTGGGATTCATAAATGCACCTAATTTCATACTCTCTTTTTTTTTCCTGGTAGTAAGTTAATTTAGCTTAAACAAAATGTTATTCCCATTTTTTTTTACTGGTGGAAGTAAAATATTTTAATAAAAGATCAACTTCAGCCTCTTTGAATAAATCGGGATTCCATTAAAAAATGTCCATTAAATACAACTAAAGAGTCCTGAGAAATTACAAAAGTACTAAAACATGCATAATCCAATAGAACATTCTATTCTTTTGTTTCCTTGTTCAAAGAGACTTGAAACACATCGAATTGCTTCGAAATTATAGTTTTAAAATACAAATACAATTTGAAATCAAGAAATTATCAAGCACAGATGCATGATATTATTCATTATCAAAATAAAAATCCAACTACAGTATTTAAATATAAGTTTGTGAATTTAATACACTAGCATTCATCTAAACAATGGTTCTATAGATTAATATGATGTCATCAACTACAGGCGCTAGTAGATCTGGAATACTGATCTTTACCAGGGTAACTTGATACAGGCACTAGTAGAATCTTGATACAGGGTAACTTGACCAGCTTTGTTACAACCTGTAACCAAAGATCTGTTAAATCTTTGCCCACGAAAAGCACCAAAGTAAAAAGAATAGAATAAAAATCTATATCCTGCGAACATCACTATAACAAGAGAAAACCAAGTATAATTGGCGAACCTATCATCTCCTATTCAGATCTATACTACAATCAACTAAAATCCCAGAAATGTCTGCTATATATGTTAGAATAATACGAGGAAGTGACTCTAACAGATTTAGCAATATTTAACACAATATTTAAGGAAGTTTAGTTTAATTAATTGCAAGTAACCATTTTTCAACAATTAATCAGTGAGGACTAAGTACAGGAGAAGAACACGAAGATGCTTTCTTTGAGCTTGTGCAAAAATCATTGACAAGAACAGAATGAGAGCAACAACATGAAGCAACAATCCGAGAAAAAAATCAAATCGAGCTTCGGCTACTACTTATCCCAACTTTCACTCCTATTCAAAATCAAACCGAAAACCAAAAAGAGATGAATCAAACTCACAATTTCAACTTGGACTAAGGGTGGCGGCGACGGTGGCGACGAAGTGAGGGCGACGAACACACGGCGGCGGGCGGCGAGCGGCAATGGCCAATGGGTACGGCGTCTTCCACTTGCGAGAGAGCCGAGAGGATGGATTTTTGCACAGATCAGCTAATTGTGAGCTTCGACTGGTTCACTAGACCCGCTATTTGAACACGCCGATGGGAGGAATCTCTGAGCTTGAGAGGACGACACGACACTACGGGAGGAATCTCTGGCCTTGAGAGGACAAGACGAGGCTCGGCGCTTTTGAGCCTGCTTTAGGAGAATCTCTGAGTTTCAGATCTGTGGGAGGATGAGACGCGACGACCTCTGAGCTTCTGCTTTGGGAGGAATCTCTGAGCTCTGAGCTCTGGAGCTCTAACCTTTTCAGAGTCCTCTGCGCGAAAGAGAGGAGACGGGACGAGGGAGAAGAGACGCGACGCAGGGATCCCCAAAAACGCTGAGATTTGGTGGGTTAGGCGTAATGGGCGTTTTTGGGAAAAGCCCATTAAGCCTAATGCCAACCCAAACTACCTGCGTTGGGCTTTTTTCTCACAGCTCTTCCTAATGGACCAAAATGCTGCTAATGGACCAAAACGCTCCAAACCAAACAGGCACAATAACTGTAATCCTTAGCAGGACCAAATACTTGTGCCTCTATGGCCGTAATTTTTAAGGGGAAAATATTCAGAAATAAATGAACATTTGTAAGAAATTTGTGTGAAGTAAAATCGTACAATCCCATTGTATTGATAATTCACCGATGTCCAATTCTAACACGACTATGTTCATGACACGTATAACGTCTGATTCATTCATTATTCAGAATCTACATCAATAAGCCATTGCTATCATATAATAAAATTCTTCTAAGTAAAAAAAAAATGTACGCAGTAACAAAGCAGGACCCCAGAAAAACCCAATGAACATAGTAGTATTTCAAGCTCAAACCCCCTTCCAAGCAAGATTGCAATGCAGCATTCCACAAGTGATTGTTTTCAAGCCTGATACAACAGGGAAAAAAAGAAAGAAAGAAACCATATGATTATTTAAATAAAAAGTTAAAAGAGATCATCTATTCAAGAGATTAATAAAATTCAAGCATACCTTGTTGGCTATATTGTTGGAAAGCCAATCCAATCCCTCGTAGAGTCCTTCCCCAGAAGTGGCACACGTGCTTTGGATATACCAGTGCCGTTGACGAAGAGAATGAAGACCAAGTTTGTCCGTGATTTCTGCAGCATTCATGGCATTTGGAAGATCTTGCTTGTTGGCAAATACAAGCAGCACCGCATCTCTCAACTCATCCTATACAGTAAACCACAAAAAAGGCAGTAACAGTTAACAGGAATGAAAGTAACACTACTGTCGAAAGGCTTCGCCATCATAACTCAAATTGCTGCACTTAGCGCACGAGTGAGCTAGCAAAATCCAACATCACAAACTGGAATCAAGGGAATAAGTTTCAGAATATAGATCACTTTGATTTACCTCATTCAACATCCGGTGGAGCTCATCTCTGGCCTCAACAACACGATCACGATCGTTGCTATCAACCACAAAGATAAGCCCCTGGGTATTTTGGAAGTAGTGTCTCCATAGAGGACGAATCTGTAGTGCCGATACAGAAGTCAATTAATGGAACAAACTGGTACATGTAACATGTTATAATCAACATGGTTCAGGTTCATCAAACGAGATTCCAAGTTAACCTCAGAAAATGTTAAAAAATGTTAGCCAGGTAACTCAGTAAACCGGACTACAAGACAGAATAGAAACCATCTAAAAAATTACATATAAGTAGACAGGAAGCTAGGAAAAATGTCAGCCACATAATAAATTTTAAGAAATGGAGTGGACTTAACATGCATAAGCAACATATTAATTCTACAAAATATACCTGCAACACAAAATTCATGTCTTATATCTCGCACATAAACCATACTCAAATCAAATGGTAAATAGGAAAAATTTTAATGGTACATGAAGCATGACAACTGTGTGTAGGAGTACTCTGATAGTACAATGAGGTTAGCCATTTCCATTACAAAGGAGGAAAAGTTTGAAAGACAAGTGGCTTCACTATTCACAGCTTAGTTTGTGTTGTGTGCAAATGACACGAGACCATCCGCAAGCACATATGCTAATGAAAATGAATAATACTGGACGCAGTCTACAGCAATGAAATGGATCATAAATTAATAATCAAGTATCACAGGTAAGCATATGATAGCTGTACATTTAAACTAAACCACAACAAATCTTTCAAGGGCTACTATATGTTTTATCATGTAAGCCACTACATGGATAGCCTTCCCTTATATAGTTAAGGAAAAAGTTGAAAGACACGATGGCTCCAATTTATGTAGCTTATGTTTGTGTTGCGTGCTAATGACAACATATTTAATTAGCACATGACCGTCCATAAGCACATATGCCAGCAAAACAAACACAAATAACACAATGTAAATCTCATAGATGTTAAACTTGAAATTAAAAACAAAACACAAACACACACAAACTACCTCTGATCTTAAATGTAAGACGTAGTTTCTAGTGCACTTACATTTAGGACAGCAGGAATATATAACTTATTATCAAATCCTTCTTTCCTTGATGAAAGCAGTTAATGAAGAAAAGGAAGACAAGCAGAAAAAGCATGATTCATTGCAGAAATAAATTTAAGATTATTGCAAAATTGTAAGTGATCTCTCCAAACTACAACAAATAACAAAACTACACTGAGCGCACACCTTGTCTTGGCCTCCTACATCCCAGACCGTGAAGCTAATATTTTTGTATTCCACAGTCTCCACATTAAATCCTGTTCAACAATGAGGTTGGGTGGTGAGATCAGGTCAAGGAAACCATTATGCACTCAAAGCCCTACAACTTCAGAAAATGAAACACTTTTTAAACAAAGAGTACAAGCATACAGAAAGTAATTTGAAAGTGCCATACCGATCGTGGGAATGGTTGTCACGATTTCTCCTAGCTTGAGCTTGTACAAGATGGTGGTCTTACCAGCAGCATCAAGACCTACCATGAGAATACGCATCTCTTTCTTTGCAAAGAGTCGACTAAACAGTTTGGTGAAAGACAGCCCCATCTCTTTACTTAATCTGGATCCAGATTTCAAGTAGAGACACAGATCAATAAATACAATAAAAGGGCACATTTCTTCATTGATCAATTTCTAGCTTCAAGAAAAAGGGCATCACAGAAACATTGTATGGTTATAGAAAAAGAAAACAGGATCTTCATTAAACAGTAAACTTTTGCAGACACACGCAATAACGAGACAGATAGATCGAAAAAAGTAGACGTACGCATGCGTCCTTGCAAAAGATCTGCTAGAAATCCAAACAACATTTTTTTGTAATCCGTGCAACAATAAATTTTTCAGACAATAAGATCTCAAAAGAAGAAGCTCAGATTTACGAGAATACAAGCGACAGGAATGGAGTGCAAGTACTTCAGATTTCAGATCCACGATAGAAATCCAATCGTCCCAAGAATACACTTCCGAGACATTAAGACAAGTAGTAAATGCTCGTATTAGAAAAACAGACTGCAGAGGAAGGCGCACTTACATGGACGACACCGCGCGATGGATTTGGAGAGGACAGGTAAAGAATGAGCAGTCGAAGGCGAACCGTAGAAGAAGAATGAGAACCCGGCAATCTCGTCCGTTAAATTTTATAGTGGCCCGGAGATACCGATTAACGGGAGTAACAGTCCTGATTCCGGATGACGGCGTTATGGTCTCATTTGTTTAAAATTGCTATTTTAAATTTAAATTAGAAGTCGGGGATTTTTTTTTTTTTTTTTTAAATTAAAAAGTGGGCAAGGCCCAAAAGAAATCTAAGCTGAGGGTGTTGAATTTGCCACGTTTCCCGTGGAAATAGGACTTGATTTTGGGAAGAGATGAAAATTATTGGAAGAAAAAAACGATGAAAAATAACAAAAAAAAGCCCAAAACTAATGTAAAAAGAATTCGTGTAGTAGCATTAGGTGAATCGGGTGGGATACCAAAAAAAAAAAAAAAAAGTGATAATTTGTTCATGAAGATTTTGGGAAAAGAGTATTGTTATCCCGAAATTTTTTTTATGTTCAATGTTATCCACAAGTATCAAAACATAACAACTTTACTTCAAATGGTTAAAAAATTAACACTAACTATTAAAACATTGTTGTTGATCATTAACTTTTTAATAGTAAGAGGTAATAGACTTTTAATATTTTTGGGACAACATTACATTGAAAAAAATTTCTAAGACAAGATTGCTCATCATCGAAATTTTTGATAATAAATTTGCATCTCAATCCTTTAATTTATTTCACCCTAAAAAATTTTTCCCTATCCGACAGTTTGTTTATCAATTTTGCTTTGGAAATATTTAAAAAAGAAAGAGTAATATCACGTCTAGTCATTAGAATGTTAACGCTCAATGTTAGTTTTTTAGCTGTCAATATTAGTTTTTTAACCATTAGGGTGACGTTTCTCGTTTTTAAAACTTTTGACACAAAATTGATCTAAGAAAACTTCTACATACCCATCACAGCTACTTGAAAACATCATTTACAAATTTGCACTTTAACCCTTTATTTTTGTACTTGAAACTAATCTAGTACTCAAAAATAATTACTGAATTGGAATCACCAGTATATCAAAGATTAAATGAAACATAACACAATAATTAGATAGGCGATTGGACCTCATGCTTCTCAATATTAGAGTGATAAACCAAATGTCTTCGTGGGTTTACAGTTATAATTAAAAGCTACTGAGGTTGAACTAGATGCTTTGCAATAAAATAATACTTGGGTGTTGACTGATCTTCCTTCTGGTGAGTGTCCTATTGGGTGCAAATGGGTTTTGACTAAGAAATATAATTCTGATGGATCATTGAATCGGTATAAAATCGTTTGGTTGCTCAAGGTTACATTCAAATTGAGGGTGTTGATTTTAATGATACTTTTTCCTCGGTAGCTAGGCTTACTACTGTTCGTACTTTATTTTCTCTTGTTGCTGCCCATAATTGGCTTGTTAAACAATTGAATGTTAACAACGTTTTTCTTTATGGGGATCTTGATGAGGAGGTATACATGTTGTCACCTCCTAGTTTGTCTATTACTTCTCCTAATGAAGTATGTAGGTTGCAATGTTTTCTTTATGGTCTTAAACAAACTAGTAGACAGTGGTTTTTTAAGATTTCTAAAGCTCTTATTTCATGTGGTTACCATCACTCACATGCTGATCATTCTCTTTTTATTAAGAATACTGCTACATCTTTTACTGCCATACTTGTGTATGTGGATGATATTCTGATTAGTGGTACTGATTTGGCTGAAATTCATCACATAAAAATCATTTTTCGATGATTGCTTTAAGATTAAAGACTTGGGAGATGCAAAATATTTTCTTAGTTTGGAAATTGCTCGAAGTTCTAAGGGCATTTCTATTTTTGCCTTAGATATTTTGGGTGATACTGGTTTTTTGGAGTGTAAACCCAGCTGCTACTCCTATGGCTCGTGATTTGAAACTATTGGCAGAATATGGTATACCTTTTGCTGATGGTTATGTCTATAGGACCATGGTTGGTTGTTTACTTTATCTTGCTAACACTAGGCCAGATATTTCTTTTGCTGTTCAACAATTAAGCCAATTTGTTCAACATCCTATTGATCTTCATCTTAAGGTAGCACATAGCGTGCTACATTATCTCAAATCTGCCCCTGGTTGTGGTTTATTTTTCCCTGTCACATCTGCCATGAAATTAAGTGTTTTTAGTAATTCTAATTGGGTTGGTTGTCTTGATACTCGTCGTTCCATTACTTGTTTTTGTGGTTTTTTTGGATCAAGCCTTAGTTACTTGGCGTTCAAAGAAACAACACACTGTATCTACTTCCTCTTCTGAAGCTGAATATAGGACTTTAGCTACCACACTACTTGTGAGCTTCAATGGTTGTCTTATTTGTTAAGAGATTTTGGTATTTCTACTGATTCCCCTGCTTCTTTATACTGTGATAATCAATTTGCTCGACATATTGCTATTAATTCTACTTTTCATGAACACACCAAACACCTTGATAATGATTGCCACATCATTCGTGAAAAGCTACAGAATGGACTAATTCATTTGCTCCCGGTCAAATCTCAAGATCAGTTGGCAGATATCTTTACTAAGCCTCTTGCTCCTACATCTTTATGTACACTCCTTTCCAAGTTAGACATGATTGATATACATGCTCCAGCTTGAGAAGTGTATTAGAGTATATGTGACATTACATTCCTATTTGTAAATATTTGATATTAGTTAGCATGAACAAAAATTAGTTAGGGATTACTTACTATATCATGATGTAAATACAGGGAGTTAGTTATTTACCACTTGTATAAATATGTGATGCATACATACTGACTAATTCAATTCAATACAATTCATTTTTCATTTCTATTCTTGCTCTCACATTAATCTCACCTTTCATCCCCAACGACTAAAATTATGAAGGATTCTATAGATGCAGAGGTAAAATATAAGGGCCTCTCAAATATTATTATGAATCTTTGAATATAAAAGGATAAATATGGGCCTTTAAATAGACAAATTTCATAATTTAATTTAATATAATCAAATAAAAAATAAATGAAAATAATTCAGATATAATATCCAAATCTAATCCTAAGATATAATAAATTAAAATCATAACTAATAATAAAATAATAATTAATCTAAATAATGAAACATTATCCAACAACAGTTCCTAACCCCATGGATTGCCCAGCTTTCCTCTTGGTCCTCACACTCTCGTCTGCCCTAACAAATTTAAAACCCTCTACTGAATGAATGCTTGAAGTCGAAAGGCGACCTAGAAAAAGAAATTCCAAGAAAATAGGGGAAGAAATAAATAATAGAAAACATTGCCGCACTGCAGAGGATGGTGAGAATAAAAGGGAAAGCGGGGAGAAGTTGGCTAGTGCAAATGCAATTGTAGGAGTGGAACATTTTAGCCTCACCTAGTATCTGGTTTACTGTAACTCTGTATTCACATCTCAAGTAATATACAGTTAAGTTTATAATTATACTAGGTAACATGCAAAATAAATCAAGCCTTCTGGAGTAAATAATACTACCTTTGGTCCTAATTATAAGATCGGGTATTGACTTTTGTTGAGAAGATGAAAGAAACTAAATAAGTTACTTAATCATATAATATGTTGTGTATCTTTAAATTATATATCGGTTTACTAGTAAAACTAATAATTAGTTTGGAGAAAAAAATAAAAATATAAATACTCTAAATAAATTTAATTAGCTTCATTAATTTCAAAAAGAAATCAACTTAGTCTTATAATTAGGATTGAAGGGAGTATATGTAACATCCTAAATTTTGGGATTTTTAAAGTTTGAATAATATAGGGAAAATTAACCATGAGATTTTGGCTTAAATAAATATGAGAAAAATTATTGGAAATTTATGCTTATTCTTCCATTCATTAATTTATTTTGGGAAAAGAATAATTCAAATAAGGGATAATTTTAAGATTAAAAAAAATTATGGAATAAATATTTTATGACCTAGGAAAAATTAATTAAGAAGGAAAAGTTCTTATAGGAAATTAAGAATTTTATTTTCCAGGATTATCCAATAATTAAATAAACAAATTAAATAACCTAGCTGGAAATTGGAATTAAATACTCCCTCCATTATCCAACAATACCTATTCGGCCCATATCCATTCTGATCATTTGTTTTATTTATTTGTTCACTCTCACATCCATTTAGCCAAAACACTACCCACAACCATTTAATTGATTAATTTCCTTTTGGTCAAACACGTAAGAAAAGAGGAGTCTACCGTGGGGAAAAAAAAAACTAAATCTATATCACAACGTTGCTTACGGAAAAGGAAAAGACAGATCATGCCATACTCTAAATCTTGCTTTCGGCTTCCACCGCACACACGAACCGACTCGCACCATGTCTTTCGAGCTCCACGCCATGAACCCATGTGTAATTCCTCTTGGTCCGTTCACCTTTGTTCTCGGCTGGACCCTTAGGTCCTTATGTATATATATACACCATTTCTCATCTTCATCCATTAAACAAAGAGCAGCAAAGAGTGAGAATGAGAGAGCAAGAGAGTAAAGAGAGAGTAAAGAGAGAGTAACCGTCGAGAGTTGAGAGTTGCAACGTTGAACCGAGGGGAGGAAACCAAAGGAGATCGACGTGGAACTTGCATGAAAGCTTGAGGGACTACTAAGGTTAGTTATTGGAGCCTCTTCCTTCTAGTTTCCATGGCCTTAGTGTGCTGGGTTTTCTGTTTGATCAAGAGGGATGAAACTGAAACGAAATATCTCTGTTTTTCGGACTGAAAACAGAGTGGTCTTGTGAGCTTTTGTTTCTATGGAAAACGTTTAAGTTTTTGCACGAAATTTTTATGGAAGATAGTAGACATCTTAAAATTTAAAATAAGCCAAAACGGATGTGTATATTGAGAGATATGATTTTCCAAAGTTCAGCCAAAATCTGGAACGTTTTCTGCATATCCGGTGAACAGTAACTTTCGGGCTTGGTTTTGGAATGGAAAACATTTGAGTTTTTCTTTAAAATTTTTACAGTAAATAGTATACATATTAAAATTTAAAACGAGCTAAAACCCAGCCAAAACGAACGTGTATATTGAGAGTTATGATTTTTCAAAGTTAGATACTGAAAACTGGAAAATGTCAGTTTCAGACGTGAACAGTAAATTTCGGGCTCGTTTTTGAAATGGAAAACATTTGAGTTCTTACTTGATATTTTTATAGTAAATAAAACACATCTAAATCTTTCCGAAAAGCCAAAGAACACCTAAATCGGATGTGTAGAAAGGGAGATATGATTTTCCAAAATTTAACAAAAAATCTGGACGAATTTTATGTTCTAGGAATAGTGATCATCTTCTGGCATGGTTTTGAAACATGAAACCTTTGATTTATTTCATGAAAAATTTTTTTTTGTTGATAGTACACATATCAATCTTTAAAAACAGCTTTGGATCACCTTGAACGGAGGTTTGTAACTCGAGATATGATCTTTTGAAATTGAGTCACAATTTTAGAAATTTTTCTGAACAATATTTGCATTTTAAAAATCTGGGAATAATATAATATTTTATAGCTATTGGTATTATTTTTCTGTGAAAGTAGACATGTTAAGGAACATGTAAATTTTGGAAGCACCTTATTTAGATTTTTGTAGAATTAATTATGAATTTTCAAAGTTTAATCAGAAAATTTCCGGAAAAATCCCATGTAAAGAGTCAAGTTATATCTACAATATTGGAATTTTGAGAAACATTATATGTAATACAATAAAGCATAATTTATAGGATGATTGGTATTTATTAAACTTCTAATTTAAAGTATTGATGACGTATTAGCCTATGGGTTAATAAAGATATTATTGAGATTTTAATCATTTTAGTTTTGAAATTTGAAGGACCGTTATTTTTCAGTTTTTAATATAATAATATTCATTATTAAAATTATGTTTATTTTTATGAAATTATAAATTACAATTTTAATTATGTGGAGTTGAAAAAATTATTAATGGTTAGTAAATTGGTTGTGGTAGATTCATTTTTGGCGTGTGTTTGAGCTCTTGGATTAGGAGCAGTGTGATAGTAGTTAGCTACGGCGAGAGGTAACCACTTTTCACTTGTTATGTGTATTGATATGTTGTTTGTGAAATCATTATGAATATTTTTAATATAAATTGCCTTGCGGAACCTTATGATTTAAATTATGAATTTATACATATTTATTTATTTATGTATGAGAATTGAGAGTTTTGATATTATGATATTTATTATGATCACTACAAGAAAATGCACTATTTGCGACGGAATTTGCGAGGGAAAAAATTCCGTCGCAAATTTGGGTAAATTTGCGAGGAAAATTTTTTCCGTCGCAAAATGGTGATTTTTTATGCGAGGGAAAAAATTTTCCCTTGCAAAATGGTCATATTTTGCGAGGGAAAAAAATTTTCCCTCGCAAAAAATCACCATTTTGCGAGGGAAAAAATTGACAAAAATTGGAGGGAAAATTCCCGCCCATTTCCCCTTTTGCGAGGAACCGGTTTTCCCTCGCAAAATGGTCATATTTTGTGAGGGAACAAATTTTCCCTCGCAAAATTGACGGAAATTGGAGGGAAAACTCCCGCCAATTTCCCCCATTTTGCGAGGGAAACAATTTTCCTCGCAAAATGATGTTTTTTTTTTTTTTGCAAGGGAAACTTTCAAAAAATCACCATTTTGCGAGGGAAATTTTTTCCCTCACAAAATTGACAAAAATTGGGGGAAAATTCCCGCCCATTTCCCCCTTTTGCGAGGAACCGGTTTTCCGCGCAAATGATATATTTTGCGAGGGAAAATTGTTTCCCTCGCAAAATTGACGGAAATTGGAGGGAAAACTCCCGCTATTTCCCCATTTTGCGAGGGAAAATTTTTTCCCTCGCAAAATGGGGAAATTTATCCGCCACATGCCTTTTTTTTTTTTTTGCGAGGGAAAATTTTTTCCCTCGCAAAATTGGGAAAATTTATCCGCCAAATGCCCCTTTTTTTGCGAGGAAACCAAGTTTCCCTCGCAAAAAAACCCCCCCCTAAATCCTTCTTTCTCCTTCATTTTCACGCATGCCATCCTTCCCTCTCGCGCTCTTCCTCTCATCGCGTCCGCCCTCCCCGTTGTCGCCTTGTCACCGCGCCCTTAGTCTCCGCCGTCCCTGGGGCCCCGTTGCCTTGGCCGCCACCCTTGCTTAGGTGTTCACCTCAACCGTGGCCTCTTTTCCGTGTAAGACAAAATCCAAAGCTATAATTCTTATCTTTATTTTTCTCCTTGTTTTAAAATTTGTCTTCCAATTGAGGTTATAAAATAAAGGAGATGTAAAACAAATTTGGAGACCATGGTTGGATGATAGCTTTGATGGATTTTTGTGTTAGACAAAAAAAATTTCTCACGAGGGCTGGAATAATTGTGGAATAGTTTGTTGTTGTTAAAGGTGATGTTGCTCAAGAGTGTCAACAAACACGAGATTGCTTGCTCCTCCAACACCACTTCTAATAAAAGATGTTTTCTTCGCACTCCACAAGATAAGGTATGATAGGCGCCTTGTTTTATAATTTTTGGGACATGCAAACTCACTAGTATTCTTTATTGATTACATAAAGGTCTTTTCCACATATTTAGTTGATAACCAAGAGAATGATTGGTAATATGGAAGTTGTGATACTAATGCATTGATCTAGCCAACAAATACAATCATATTTGATTTGTTTGTCACTCACGAGTATTTCTATCTTGACTTGTGATAAAATTATTTCATAAGAAAATATCTTTTTTTTTTTATATTTTAATTGCGGCCTATAAGTGGTATATTTTGAACTACATTAATTGCAAATAGAAATATTTATGAAATTATAGTTTTCCTCGCTACTTAAAGTTGATACTTTCGTTAATGGAAGTATCATTAATAGGATTAAGGCCGTAATTTACTCAGGGGTGGTTGAACATATTAATGAAGAAATGACTTAGGGCTTCTGTTTCAATTCGAATATAGAACTCAATGCATGACCATGTCGATATATGTTCCACTTTATGCAAAACCTTCAATTTTCCTTTAACTTGAATACTTTAAAATTATGATAATATGAACTTTTATCTTTCCTGTTTTATGTTTGTACTTTGTACCAAGGAGAGATCTATTTATCATCCCATTTTGAGTTCAACTTTAGTTTGATGATGAAGGAGCATTTCCTATGTCTCATGAAAGATATAAAGCAAAGTGAATGAAATAAAGGCATTAGAAGCGAAGGTGAAGGGACAAGGAGAGATGATTACGAGATGCGGGCACTTCTCCAAATCCATATTGAAGGACAAGGGTACGGGGTTCCCTCCTAGTGGTGATGACGATACCGTGGTGCTCCCGACCAGGCTCAGCTGCGTAGCTTTAGACTTTTTTTAGTTCATTTTAGTCGAAACATTATAATTTGTATTATTTTATTTTTGCTATGTAAACTCTTATGATTGTTACACTTTTTTTTATGATATACAAGTTTTTTTATTTTCTAATTTTTAATATATTTTTATTTAATTATTTTATTTTTTATATATTTTTTAAAATTAATTGGAATTTGCGAGGGAAAAGTGGTTCCCTCGCAAAGAAAATGCTCCATTTTGCGAGGGAACATTTTTCCTCGCAAAATCCTGAAATTTGCGAGGAAAATGTTTCCCTCACAAAAGTTTCAAATTTTGCGAGGAAACATTTTCCCTCACAAATTTCAGATTTTGCGAGGAAAAATGTTCCGCCGCAAAAATTCCGAATTTGCGACGAAAAAGGCATTTTTGCGACGGAAAATTGGTTTGCGATGACGATTTTTGCGACGGAACTTTTTCCGCCGCAAATCACTTTTGCGACGGAAAATGCCTATTTTGAGAGGAAAATTTCCGCCGCAAAAAACAGTTTTTTTGTAGTGGATAATTATGGGAAGGGTTGAATTGGGAGGAAATGAAGTAATATATATTCCACCACGTGGTGAGGCCTCCATTAATGCATGATGGTTGGCTTTATATTGTCCCACTTGTTCAATGAGGGACTAGCCCACTAGTTCAATGAGGGCATACGACACCCCGCTAGTTCAATGAGGGGAAAGACTCATGGTCCGGGACATGTGCTCGAGGATTTTGGCGGTCCTCATCACATGACCAATGAGCTTTTGAGTAACCGATAATATGGATGTAACTTAGCCCATAGGTCTAGTCGGAGGAAATAAGGCGGTTCGGTTAGATTTGTGAGAGGTATCTTGGGAATTGTGTTAATGAAAATTGTGATACATAATTTACGATATGAAATTTTATAATGTGGATATTGACAAATTATATATATATATATATATTTAAATACTATGTTTTATAAATTGTTCCACATGGAACCTCACTAGCACATATTAGTATTCGTAATGAGTTGGATTGATGGTTACCACATTTTTCCAAGTGATAATTTCCGTCTAGGTCCATCAGGGAAAACTTCGGAAGCTTAGGCTACTCCTTCAGCGAGTGCTTCCATCTTCCGTATACGTTGGATGATTGTATATTGTCACGTTAGGGCTCATTTTGCATACTCTGATTTATTTTGTATATTTTGGCAAGCAATGAAGCATTACTTAGTCGTTGATCAACCCTTAATTTATAATTTCGTTAAGTAAAATGGAAGACGTTACAGTATATAACTAAACACTACATGTGATGACTTAGTATATATGCCTTGGCTGTTAATTAGTTAAGACTTGTAAGAATAATGTTTGGTCAAAAGTGTGTAATGAATCAATTCCCATTGGAAACGAACATTGTTGGTCGAAGCTGCAAGCCTTTTTCCTGCATAATGAGTGAAAGAATCAAATAATTTATGGAAAGCAAATAATAATTGTGTAATCAACGAGAGCAGCAAATAAAGTCTTCCCCGTTTTGGTAGCTTGCTAGCTTCATTACCGTTCGAAGCAAAAGGCAAAAGGCAAAAGGAAAAGGACCAATGAAAGCAGTGGCGAAGAGTTGGCGATAAGCGACGAGAACAAGAGGGTTCATGCCAGACTGTAATGAAAGCTCGGAGGTAACAACCATGAGTGCAAAACCTAGCTGCACTAGGAGCATGCTCAATATGGGAATCACATCACCACTCTCCATATTGCCTGCTGGAGGAAGCAAAAAGGCATGGGCGCGTGTGTATGTGTGTGTATACATATTGTTATAGGGCCAGTGTAACTAGACTATGTAAAGATATATCACTGATCCTATTTATAAGTTCATTTTAACTAAAAAAATTTGGTCCTATTTATAAGTCAAGTTTTATATAATAAATGGAATTGTGACAATCTTACCCATATTAATTGTACTCATGATAAAGAGAAAGAAGAAATAGTTGAAAAATATACAATTATAAATGAGAAGAAACAGTTGAAAAATATTCAATCATAAATGAGAGCAAAGTTGAAAATTTACGTCATAATCAATGAGTTAACTACCTTTTCTTAGTATGTGAGATTTGGTCAAAATAGACTTATAAATATGACTAGAGTGGTATGATGTAGGATTCGATTTTAGTGCTGAAGCAGTCGCCACTTTTGGCAGAGTTTGAAGCAACTCAATTAGTTTGAGGCTTTGAGCCTTTGAGGACATGCTCTTTCGTCAGCAGCAGCAACAAACATATCTAATGATGCATGCTTCACACAAATAGACATTAGGGTCCGGTTTTTCTCACATGCAGGCCCCTCCCCATCCCTCTCGAAAAGATCTGGGCCGTTCAAATCTTGATCCAACGGTCCGCATTTAAGGGAAAAAAATTTTTTTTTTTTTGTCTTTTTCGAAAAAGACAAAAACGATAATTTTTTTTTTTTTTTTGCGGGCCGTTGGATCAAGATTTGACGGTCCCAGATCTGACTGTGAGAGATGGGCAGAAAAATTGAAAGGGAGAGGATTCGGTTCCCATTATCTGATGATGCATTCTCATCATCAGATCCACCAATAGAATGCGTGTTTAAAATTAAATTATGATTCATAAGTACGTTCAAGTAATCGAGTCAAGACAATTTCTCACATATTTGTACACCTCGTACAACCTAAATTACAATTGAAAGTCTATTTTTGAAGGCTATTCCCAGACGCTTACAAAACATAATTGCCTATGTTCCAATTGTGGAGTGCATGCGTCTTAGAATGGCTTCGGGGTTCGGGTTCATTTGAGTTCATTTGGGCTGTACTGGTTATGTCCTTACCCTTGAGAAGCCCATGTTTACTTCAATCCATATCCCTACTTGTCTCTCAAGAGCTCATAATTAAAGACAATGATTGATTCCACGCGTCAATTAAAGATCAAGTACGTGTACGCATATTTTATTATCACTTGATCAAAGAAAAACACAAGAGAATCAATAATCAATGTGATGGTGGCATACCTGCTGAATAAATCGATAATATACAGAATTCTCGAGTTGTTTGGCATGTGATACCTAACTAAACACTTTGTCCCTTTCTTTTTTCCCACCTCGCCATATGCTGCTTCTTGACTCGCTGTCTGCGTCATGTTCATAGTTGTTTAACTTCTCCTCTAAATCTGCGCGCTTTCCTTACCGGCCCGTTTTGTCATTTATTTAATGTGTCTATACTTTGAAAATTTTATCAGTATACCTTAACAACATATCGATCGATACAGTGACTAAGTATTTGCGCCAAGGGGTAGCCTGCTAGCTGGACACTCCTGCGCGCGCGCGCTGTGTATGTGTTGGCCGGCTGTAACTCTGTTCTGTTGTGGAATACAATGGATCATTTTGAATTTTGATTGATATTGCAGCCTTTTGCTTCAATACAATCTCTTGGTATATAAAGATCAGAAGAGTAGTTGAAAACAAAAATGATAAGTCATTTTCTCTTTAAAGGTGACATTAACTTGAAGCTAGTCCCAGGTAACTTTTTCTTACGACCCTGTTTGAGATAGCTGTAAGATCATAAAAAAATCCAGTGGCAGTGAGAAAGAAAATATGCAAAAGCTCCATTTGATATGACTTCAAGTTGTGATGGATTTTTGTAAAAAAGAAAAAGGTTTCTTGAATGAAGCAACTTTTTAGAGCTTCTTGTGCTAATCACAATGGCTTTTTAACTTTAATCGGTGATTACATTCAATAGAGAGATTACTTCTCGACCGTAGTGACTTTACACTTTAAAGTGGTGAGGAGTTATCTGCAGACCTTGGAGAATTACAAGTGAATTGTATTAGAAAAGGTAGAGACATCACAAATTCAAAGAAAAGATAATGAAACAGAAGACATACTCTGTCTTCGATTGACAGCACAGGCAAGTGAAAGCGAGGCTGCCCACATCATTTCAGGAAACCCTAGTGGTCCCTCATAATGATCAGAAACGTCAAAGGCTTCCTTATTCTCTCTCTATCGTCTTGCCTAAACCAGAAATGCGAATATTCCCAGGCCAGACACTCCGGCAACAGCAATCGCACTATTCCGTTCAAGTACTTATTTATACCATATATATATATATATACACACACACGCTCGGTAAAACAAACAGAAGCAAGACAGTGAACACTGAAGACACCTGGATTCTCACTGCTTCAAAAAAGGACAGAAAATGGGTAACGGCGGGGGTTGATTAAAAAGTTAATATTGAAGTTGAAGCTTGTTCAAGAGGTTATATACATATCCACTCTATTTAGCGAAAGTTAAATATATATAGTTATTATTGTTTACTGTTTTGCACGACGACTGAGTCAGAACTGCATAATTTGCTGCATTATACTTCATCAATCCGGTCCAGCGCAGTCTAATTAAGCACAATAGATAAATAACTCGATCGAACAGAAAATCTGAAACTGAAGTGTCCTTGTACTAATTAATTCACAGATGATAATACGCTGATTAAGCAAAATAACCTTGTTAATGAATCAGATGCATCACACACACACAGTACAGAGAGTATAATTATAAGGAAAGGTTTAGGTCTACATGGTCATTTGCTTTCTCATCATCTTCAGTTTGTGGCGGCGGTGCCGGTGCTGTTGCCTGAGGTGGTTGTTTATCTGCGACTTGCACCACGTCATCGTGCTTTGCAGGAGTAGAAGGAGAAGGACGAACAGATGGATTTGAAGAAGAATCATGCGGGCTTCGGATCAAGGCTTGCTTGTAATCATCATCAATGAAATCCTCTGGTTGAAACGTAGGCCTCCAAATACCCTTATCCTTCTCTAGAAAACCATCCTTCTTATCTTCTTTGTCTTTATTATTAGCCAGCCGATCACGTACATCCTTCGTACTTCTTATCAGCTCATAAAACTTCTCCAGCTTCTCCTCTTCATCACTTTCTTCTTCATTAATATTCTCCAGCTTCCTTTTCCTCCTCTCTCCTTCCATAACTATATATATATTCAGCTTCCTGGGCACTGCAAATTTTGAAAGAAAACAGACAAATAGAAAGAATTGTTAAATTAAAAGAGACAGAGAGAGGATGGAATTTGAGAAGCGAATGTGACGGAAACTGAAGAACTGAAAAATTAATATCAAGAGTGAGAGTGAGTGGGGATACGATGCTCGCTTGCTTGATTAATTGGTGAATGCAATGAACCAGAACTGTGTTAATTCACTCACCCGAAGGGTCGATTTCATTTAGTGCTCTGATTACTGGGTTGACAATAATGCACATCGCTGACAGCCAAAAGGACCGTCTCAGGTAGGGGCATCACTGGAATTGAATTTGGTTCCCACCGTATAATATGGTGTGAAACTATTATGTTTAAGTTATAAAAAAAGGAAGCATCATATCTGCGTCAGCTCGTGGCGTCATGTCTCCACTCAGCCTCAATATGGGCCATGTCCTCAGACCTCAATGATGAGGGTAATAGATAATTTACAAATTTAAGAACCAGATTGAAAAAAATATAACTATTTCGCATATGGTCAAAAAAAACTTGGTATGTAAGACATAATGTCATAAAATTGTAATAGTGAAATTTCTTTTTATTTCTTGATGAAATTTTCAAACACTACCTCTATCTTAATTATAAGATCAAATTGATTTTTTTTAGAAAAATTTAAAAAGCTAATTAAATTACTTTAGAGTATTTTTATTTTTTTAAAAATTAATTAGTTTGACTAATAATCTAATATATAATCTAATGATATACAACATATGATATGATTAGATAAGTTATTTAGCTTCTTTAATCTCTAAAAAAAAATCAACCCGATGTTATAATTAGGACCAAAATGAATAACATTTTATTGAATACCTTACCTACTAATCAAACTTTATTATTTGTCTCAAGGGGAGAAGATAGTGGTTGCTCAACGACTTGGGAATGTCTTTGCCTCGTTGAGCATATTTTCTCTGAATGTCTGAACTACATTTCACATGTATAATTTAATCGGGACATTTTATTTTTTTATTTTTTAAAATGATGTACTATAAGGCCATAACTATAGTTTAAAATTATATTTACCACTTGTATTCCGATTAATTAAACGACAAATTGTGCGCAATCGTGGAGAATCTGGAGCGTCATATTGTCTTGCTCATGGGGCCATTATATATATGGCTAAGTGCGACCGAACCAATTGGTCAATGAAGATAATTATTTTTAAAAACTGATTAGCCTACAAATCTTTTATTTAATATGCATTGGGACGGCATGACTCAAACAAGTGACAATTAATCAAGTCAAAGATTTAATGGAAGTAGGGAAGTGGGAAGTATATTTAGCCGCGTATGGGAGATAACATTTTTATCTTTTGGGAGCGTGGTATGATTTTTTTTTTTTCATCACAACCATATATTTATATCGCGTGATATATGTAAGACATAATAGAAGTGATTGGGAAAAAAAAAAGGGAAAATTACACACAGGTCCTAAGGAAGATAGATATTTATATTTAGGTCCCATGAAATGACAAAATTACACTGTGTAATTATTTCAGAGTAGTAAATGACCCTTTTGGATATTCAACATCTGAAACAAAGAAAGCAATGAAAACGAGCGGGAGTAGTGGAAAAAGGGGAAAACGCAAATCAATAAGCATTAAAGGTGGATCGAAAACTAGAAGAAAGAGACTCACCTTGATTCACACTTGCAGCGTGACCTTCAGGAGGAACAAACACCCCTGTTTTTTGAGCTAAGTGCAGAGGATAAACAATGAACAAGCTCTCACTCTCTCTCTCTCCTTCCTCTTTCTCTTACTCCTACAGACTCTTCTTGGGTTTTTGCTAAGACAATGTGAATGAATGGAAACCAAAAGACCAGATTATATAATGCATGGAGGGGGTTGTTTTCACTGTTTCTTGCATGTTCAGTCTTTGGCCGAAAGAAAACTGTGATTGCATTTTGCTCTGTTTTTTGGGAAGGAAAGCGAGAAGGACTACTCTGTTTTCAGCTTGGTTTGTGGTTGATGTGATGATGGAACATTCAATAAAAAGTTCTGATATGATTCAATAAAGTTGTTGTTAAAACCGCAATTGTGTGTTGTAAATATATAATTTATTGTTGTAAATCGCTTCTGGAGCTCAAGATTTGAAAAAGTCCAGGTTGTAAAAACTTGTTGTTAAAACCACAATTGTGTGTTGTAAATATATCATTTATTGTTGTAAATCGCCTCTAGGGCTCAAGATTTGAAAAAATCCAGGTTGTAAAAACTTGTTGTTAAAAACGCAATTGCGTGCTGTAAATATAGAATTTATTGTTGTAAATTGCCTCTGAAGCTTAAGATTTGAAAAAATCCAGGTTGTAAAAACTTGTTGTTAAAAACGCAATTGTGTGTTGTAAATATAGAATTTATTGTTGTAAATCGCCTCTGGAGCTCAAGATTTGAAAAAATCCAGGTTGTAAAAACTTGTTTTAAAAACGCAATTGTGTGTTGTAAATATAGAATTTATTGTTGTAAATGCCTCACGGAGCTCAAGATTTGAAAAAATCCAGGTTGTAAAAACTTGTTGTTAAAACCGCAATTGTGTGTTGTAAATATATCATTTATTGTTGTAAATCGCCTCTGGAGATCAAGATTTGAAAAAATCCAGGTTGTTTTACAACAATAAATTCTATATTTACAACAAACAATTGCTGTTTTAACAACAAGTTTTTACAACTTGGATTTTTTGAAATCTTGAGCTCCAGAGGCGATTTACAACAATAAATTCTATATTTACAACACACAATTGCGGTTTTAACAACAAGTTTTTACAACCTGGATTTTTTCACATCTTGAGCTCCAGAGGCGATTTACAACACACAATTGCGGTTTTAACAACAAGTTTTTACAACCTGGATTTTTTCAAATCTTGAGTTCCGAGGCGATTTACAACAATAAATTATATATTTTACAACACACAATTACGGTTTTAACAATAAGTTTTTACAACCTGGATTTTTTCAAATCTTGAGCTCCAGAGGCGATTTACAACAATAAATTCTATATTTACAACATACAATTGCGTTTTTAACAACAAGTTTTTACAACCTGGATTTTTTCAAATCTTGAGCTCCGTGAGGGCGATTTACAACAATAAATTATATATTTACAACACACAATTGCGGTTTTAACAACAAGTTTTTACAACCTGGATTTTTTTACATCTTGAGCTCCAGAGGCGATTTACAACAATAAATTATATATTTACAACACACAATTGCGGTTTTAACAACAACTTTATTGAATCATATCAGAACTTTTTATTGAATGTTCCATCATCACATCAACCACAAACCAGTGAAAACAGAGTAGTCCCTCTGTTTCGTTCCCAAAAACAGCAAAATGCAATCACGCTTTTCTTTCGGCCAAAGACTGAACACGCAAGAAACAAGAAAACAACCCCTCCATGCATTATATAATCTGGTCTTTTGGTTTCCATTCATTCACATTGTCTTAGCAAAAACCCAAGAAGAGTCTGTAAGAGTAAGAGAAAGAGGAAGGAAAGAGAGAGAGTGAGAGCTTGTTCATTGTTTATCCTCTGCACTTAGCTCAAAAAATAGGGGTGTTTGTTCCTCCTTGAAGGTCACGGCTTGCGGTGTGTGAATCAAGGTAAGTCTCTTTCTTCTAGTTTTCGATCCACCTTTAATGCTTATTGATTTCAGTTTTTTCCCTTTTTCCACGGACTACTCCCGCTAATTTTCATTGCTTTCTTTGTTTCGATGCTTTGAATGTCCAAAAGGGTCATTTACTACTCGAAATAATTACCTAAGTCCCTAGGGACTTCTGTGTAATTTTGTCATTTCATGGGATCTAAATGTAAATATCTGTCTTCCTTGGGACCTGTGTGTAATTTCCCCAAAAAAAAAAGCCTATAACTCCATAAATGTACGGGCGGTATTAAATAATAAACAATGAATAAAGTATCATTCTCATAAGAATTTGATATATACCAACAAAATGGTTTAATAATGATTTTATATTTTTGTTTAGCAACTCAAATTGAATTCAAATAAGTGAAATAAATTAAAATCAAAATAAAACAAACTAACTACCACAATTATCAAACGAGCAATTCTTCAGGTTACTAATCCGTTATTAATTACATAAACCTTAATTTCACTAATTTAATCAGCGTTAATGTCAATTTCGTTATTCTCAAGTATAAATAACTATAAGTGTTTGTCAGTCAACTCACAACCCTTAATTAAGTATAAATTGTTATATCTAATATAATTACTCAAGAGGTAATATAACTCGAACACACTTTTCAACAATTATATGTGGACATTAGGTATATGTCTATACTATTCACAGATTAAATTATAATCTATCTAATCCCATGTAACTTAATCTCAAAGCCTAATTGAAATTCCCTTCGTCAAGGTAAATCTTAATATTTAAATTAATGTTCAATGATTGTTAGTCACTAAATAGATAAAGCTCGACGAGATTAAGTAACTAAAATTAATATTAATTATAATTAAACAATGAAAACAAAGTCTAATCCACCTTTGAGTTTGTAAGTCCTATAGGTTGCACAGCAAACTAACTAAAGATAACTAAAAAAAATAGCAGCAAGTTCATAATCCAAAATTTCAAGAAAAAGAGAAAAGAAAAGGGACTGAGTATTGATTCAAAATCTCATCTTTAAGCCTCTATATCTAAGTGGCTACTTTGATCTCTTCTCATCTCCACAATCCTCTCATCCAAGAAGAAAAATGAAACTCAAACTCATTTCTTTCTCTTTTCTTGAAATTGGTGGTGAGTGATATGTAGCTGCCTCCTTCTCCTTTTATTTCAATTGTGATTTGTGACTTATATTTTTCCCCTTTCTTTAATTTTTATTCCAAAAGAAGTGTCCCATCAATCAATAGAAAAGGAAAATGATATTATTATTATAATAAAAAGAAAACTGAAACTCTTATTTTTTTTTTTAATTTTGTTTAGAACCTTTCAATTATTATTTTCTTATGATTGTTTTTTCTTAAATTTGAAAACTTATATTGTAAGTTAAAATCCCACAAATAATGCATCCAAATTAATATCTTTTAAAATTTAAAAGAATCTCTTTAATTTAGCATTAATGACTTTCTAAATATATTAAAATCGATCTCAAATTTCTTACAAATAGGAAGTCATTAAGAAGCTTCTTAAGAATTATACTTATCTTTTATTAACATTAATTTAAGGGATAAGGGTCTTAAATGCCATGAAAGTTTTCTCTCGGAGCACTGGCAAGATGGAAGTTTTTTTTGGACCAAAAATGCCACGGAAGTTCACAAGACATAGCAATTTTGCCCCAGAAGTATCATTTTTGCCACGGAAGTTTTCGCTGAGGAGCAATTTCGCCGGAAGTTTTCGCTACCCGGAAGTTTACACTAAGGAGCAATTTTGCCTCGGAAATTTACAAAACGTAGCAATTTTTCCCTTCTACCCCCAAATATTAAATTTGACTATTAAATCAGTCAAAGACCACACATGTCATGCCTTGAAAAAGGTCGAACTTGGAGTCAGAGAAGGAGATCCTTCAGATGTTGAAATCAAGGCGCGAATTTGTGAAGCCAACTCGTCAAAGGACGGTGAAGGTCATCACAAAATGCAAATGAAATGCAAAACAAGAAATGAATTGTTCCAAAAATTGGTTCGAAAAACAAATCAATAGTGATAATATTTACGTTTGTATAGACTGATCATTTGCTTATATCATAAGTGATGCTTCCTTTGAATTTTGTGACAGTCGACCTTTCAGTCCCTTTTACCAGTTTGACTTTACAAATTATGGCCGCCTTGAGCTCAACATCTCAAGGATCTCCTTCTTTGGCTCCAAGTTTGATCTTTTCAAGTCATAACACGTGTGGTCTTTGACTGATTTAATAGTCAAATTTAATATTTGGGGACAGAAGGGCAAAATTGCTCTTTAGTGAAAACTTCCGGGGCAAAATTGCTCTTGAGTGAAAACTTCCGGGGTAAAATTGCTCCTCAGCGAAAACTTCCGTGGCATTTGTGGTCCAAAAAAAACTTCCGTCTTACCAATGCTCCTGAGTGAAAGCTTTCATGACATTTAAGACCCTTATCCCTTAATTTAAACTATATTAATATGTGTGAAAGAACATCTCAGGGATTAAATCAATAACAAGGCATGAAGAGAGTGGTAAAAGATACTCCATCCGGTCGTAGGTCCTATAGGACAAAGTGGTAGTACCAGATATATTGATATGTTGATGCATTCCAAGATGAATGACTAAACTTTTAAATACAAAGAAAGGCTAATAACTTGTTGCAAAAATAAACTAGCAGCAATATACTCCGAAGTCATGAGAGAGCCTCGATCGTTAGTCAATAGTTACAACTTATGACATAGAAAGAACTCCTACTAAGGAGGGTATTGGGGGAAGGATGAGTAAGGAAGATAGGATAGTTTCTGAGCGACGATACATGCTATTCCTCTGGCTAGGGCTCACGGTGGTTTGCCCACAGGTAGTATGCTCCAACTAGACCACGACCACCCACCCGGGGCGGAGTCAGAAAATAACATTAAGGGGGCGAAAATTATAGAAAAGAACCCAAAATTTCAGGAATCATATTTTAGCCTCATAAAAATTTAAATATTTTCAGTTTAGTCCCTGTATGAGTGTATGACACCTTTATCAAGGACTAAAGTGAAAATATTGAAACTTTTATAAGGCTAAAATATGATTCTCTGAAATTTGGGTCTCTCTGTAATTTTATGGGGGGCGAGGGCCACCCCTAGCCCCCCTAAATCCGCCTCTGCACCCACCTCGCCATATGCTGCTTCTTGATGTCGCCGTCTGCATCAAGTTCATAGTTTTTTAACTTCTCCTCTAAATCTGCGCGCTTTCCTTCCGGCCCGTTATCTCTTTTAAATTATCTGTCATTTATTTAATGTGTGTACTTTGAAAATTTTATCAGTATACCTTAACAACATATCGATACAGTGACTAAGTATTTGCGCCATGGGGTAGCCTACTAGCTGGACACTCCTATGCGTGTGTGCTATGTATGTGTTGGCCGGCCGTAACATTGTTCTGATGTGGGATACAATGGATTATTTTGAATTTTGATTGATATATTGCAGCCTTTTGCTTTAATACAATCTCTTGGTATATGAAGATCAGAAGAGTGTTGAAAACAAAAATAACAAGTCATTTTCTCTTTAAAAGCGACATCAACTTGAAGCTAGTCGCAAGTAACTTTTTCTTATGAGCCTGTTTGATATAGTTGTAAGACCATAAAAAAGTCTTGTGGCAATGAAAAAAGTATAATAGGAAAGAAAATATGAAAAAGCCCTGTTTGGTATGACTTAGGGATGTCCATGGACCAGACTGGACCGGGTTGGGGGTCAACCCGAGGTCTAGTCCAGGAGAGACCTCGGGCTGGACAAGCCAGCCCGAGGTCTAGTCCGGTTTGGCACCCGACCCCAGCTCGGGCGGACCGCACTGCCGATGAAAGATCACTGGATCGTCCAGGCGATCCAGACCTATTTCATTTTTTTATAGTTTTTTTCCCACTTCTTTGGATCAATAATTAAACATACAAACATGCAAATATCTTAAATCCAATCATACACATATAAGAATCTCCAACAACATTGAACAAAAATACAAAATAACAACATTCTATCGGCCCAGACTGAAAAGGGAAGAAGACTCAGGATATTTTTTTGGCCGAAGAAGAAGACTCACTAATGAGTGATGAAGAATCGTAAAAAGATAGTAAAAAAGGACAAAAGGTTAGGTAAGTTGTGAATTATATATATATATATATATATATATATCGGGCGGACAGACACCCGGTCCCGGGGCTCTTAGCCCCTGGACCGAAGTCCGGCTTGACCCGGGTAGACTAGTCCGGTCCGGCCCGCCTCATATGGTCCCAGATCGAATTTTTTCCAGAGACCGGGTCGGACCGGACTACCGGGTTTTTTGGACATCCACTATGACTTCAAGTTGTGGTAGACTTTTGTTTTAAAAAAAAAAAAAAAAAAAAAAAAAAAAAAAAAAAAAAAAAAGGCTTCTTGGATGAAGTAACTTTTTGGAGTTTTTGTACCCATCAAAGTGGCTTTTTAACTTTAACTTGAAAAAGGACCGTTGCTCCCACACACAGAGGCTCGACCCTCCTCTCTAGAGTTGTCTTTCGTTTTTTGTAAATGTTTTTAATGTAAGGCAAAATATGAGAAGGGATTATTTAACGTTGCACACGTTTTTTTTAAGGCAAAATAATTCTAGGCAAGGAAATATTTTTTACTTTGCAAATGTTTTTTTTGTTGTAAGGCAAAATAATTCTAGGCAAGGGAATTTTTTTGCAAATGTTTTTTTTTGTAAGGAAAAATAATTTTGGGCAAGGGAATATTTTTTACGTTGCAAATGTTTGTTTTTGTAATATTCGATAATATTTATACATTTTTTAATCATTTTCCATCTCCAATGACTTTTCAAACGCTATGCCAAAGAAGAGCCCATCTAAAAAAAGTCACTTCGTCACAATTATTCCAAACAGAAATTACATTTATAATATGACTTTTAGAAAAAAGCACCATTAAAAAAAGATATTTGTGTCACTACTATCCCAAACAGGCACTAGATAGGCCACTTTCAAATTCTATTTAGACTTTTGGGTTAAGTATCAATTTTGCCTTTGAAGTACGCACCCAGGAGTAATTTTGCCTTTGAAGTTTTCGGCATAACAATGTTGCCCATTGACCGTTAGGGCGGTTAATGGAGGGGCAACATTGCTACGCCGAAAAGTTCAGGGGTAAATTTGCTCTCGGGCGCGTACTTCAAAGGTAAAATTGGTATTTAACCCTAGACTTTTCTATATAGTGAATTTTTTTAATATTTTAGAATATAGTAGAAATTTAAATCGTAATTTTGACTTACATTCCATCTCATTTTTTAGCACCTTATAATAATCCGAAAAGGGGTATTCATCTCCATTGAACAGATCCACCATTAGATCAATTCACACTAGATCAAGTTTTAATTGGTAAGATTTATTCTTTCTACTATGATAAATTTTTATTATATTTAATGGTAAAATAATATTTTTATATAACATTGAATTATAACCATTGGAACTTGATTTAATCGGTGATTACATTCAATAGAGAGATTAATTGTTGCCCGTAGTGACTTTACACTTTAAAGTAGTGAGGAGTTATCTGCAGACTTGGAGAATTACAAGTGAATTATATTAGAAAAGGTAGAGACATTTCAAATTCAAAGAAAAGATAATGCAACAGAAGACATGCTCTCTCTTCGATTGACAGCACAGGCAAGTGAAAGCGAGGCTGCCTGCCTGCCCATATCATTTCAGGAAACCCTAGTGGTCCCTCATCTTTTCCATAATGATCAGAAACGTCAAAGGCTTCCTTATTCTCTCTCTATCTTCTTGCCTAAACCAGAAATGCGAATATTCCCAGGCCAGACACTCCGGCAACAGCAATCGCACCATTCGGTTCAAGTACTTATTTATACATATATATATATATATATATATATATACACGCTCGGTAAAACAAACAGAAGCAGGACAGTGAAAACTGAAGACACCTGCATTCTCACTACTTCAAAAAAGGACAGAAAATGGGTAACGGCGGGGGTTGATTAAAAAGTTAATATTGAAGTTGAAGCTTGTTCATGAGGTTATATATATATCCACTCTATTTAGCGAAAGTTAAATATATATAGTTATTATTGTTTACTGTTTTGCACGACGACTGAGTCAGAACTGCATAATTTGCTGCATTATAATTCATCAATCCGGTCCAGCCCAGTCCAATTAAGCACAATAGATAAATAACTCGATCGAACTGCAAATCTGAAACTGAAGTGTCCTTGTACTAATTAATTCACAGATGATAATACGCTGATTAAGCAAAATAACCTTGTTAATGAATCAGATGCATCACACACACACAGTACAGAGAGTATAATTATAAGGAAAGGTTTAGGTCTACATGGTCATTTGCTTTCTCATCATCTTCAGTTTGTGGCGGCGGTGCCGGTGCTGTTGCCTGAGGTGGTTGTTTATCTGCGACTTGCACGACGTCATGGTGCTTTGAGGGATTAGAAGGAGAAGGACGAACAGATGGATTTGAAGAAGAATCATGCGGGCTTCGGATCAAGCCTTGCTTGTAATAATCATCAATGAAATCCTCTGGTTGAAACGTAGGTCTCCAAATACCCTTATCCTTCTCTAGAAAACCATCCTTCTTATCTTCTTTGTCTTTATTATTAGCCAGCCGATCACGTACATCCTTCGTACTTCTTATCAGCTCATAAAACTTCTCCAGCTTCTCCTCTTCATCACTTTCTTCTTCATTAATATTCTCCAGCTTCCTCTTCCTCCTCTCTCCTTCCATAACTAATATATATTCAGCTTCCTGAGCACTGCAAATTTTGAAAGAAAACAGACAGATAGAAAGAAGTGTTAAATTAAAAGAGACAGAGAGAGGATGGAATTTGAGAAGCGAATGTGACGGAAACTGAAGAACTGAAAAATTAATATCAAGAGTGAGAGTTAGTGGGGATACGATGCTTGCTTGCTTGATTAATTGGTGAGTGCAATGAACCAGAACTGTGTTAATTCACTCACCCGAAGGGTCAATACCCCGTGATTTCATTTAGTGCTCTGATTACTGGGTTGACAATAATGCACATCGCTGACAGCCAAAAGGACCGTCGCAGGTAGGGGCATCACTGCGATTGAATTTAGTGCCCACGGTACCGTATAATATAATGGTGTGAAACCATTATGTTTGAGTTATCAAAAAAGGAAGCATCACATCTGCGTCAGCTCGTGGCGTCATGTCTCCACTCAGCTTCAATATGGGCCATGTCCTCAATGATGAGGGTCATAGATAATTTACAAATTTAGGAACCAGATTGAAAAAAATATAACTAATTCGCATATGGTCATAAAAAAAACTTGGTAAGACATAATGTCATAAATTAGTAATAGTGAAATTTCTTTTTATTTCTTGATGAAATTTTCAAACACTACATCTTGATCTTAATTATAAGATCAAATTAATTTTTTTAGAGAGATTAAAGAAGTTAATTAAATTACTTTAGAGTATTTTTATTTTTTTTCAAAATTAATCAGCTTGACTAATAATCTAATATATAATCTAATGATATACAACATATGATATGATTAAATAATTTATTTAGCTTTTTTAGTGTTTCTAAAAAAATCAACTTGATCTTATAATTAGGACTAGAACGAGTAACATTTTACTGAATAGCTTACCTACTAATCAAACTTTATTATTTGTCTCAAGGGGAGAAGATAGTGGTTGCTCAACGACTTGGGAATGTCTTTGCCTCGTTGAGCATATTTTCTCTCTGTGTCTGAACTACATTTCACATGTATCTGTTAATCGGGACATTTTTTTTTTCCTTCATTTTTAAAATGATGTACTATAAGGCCATAACTATAGTTTAAAATTTTATCTACCACTTGTATTTCGATTACGAAAACGACAAATTTTGCGCAATCGTTGAGAATCTGGAGCGTCCTATTGTCTTCGTCATGGGGCCATTATGTATATTGCTAAGTGCGACTGAACTAAGTCAATGAAGATAATTATTTTTAAAAACTGATTAGCCTACAAATCTTTTAATATGCATTGGGACAGCATGACTCAAACAAGTGACCATTAATCAAGTCAAAGAATTAATGTAAGCAGGGAAGTGGGAAGTATAGCCGCGTGTGGGAGATAATGTTTTTATCTTTTGGGGGCGTGGTGTTTTTTTATTTTTTTATTACTACAACTATATATTCGCGTGATATATGTAAGGCATAGTAGAAGTGATTGGAACAAAAATTTATAGCAAGTAATAAGCCGTTGATAAATTATCGTTCCTACGAGGATTTGATACAAACAAAACAGTTGAGTAATGATTTTATAGTTTTGTTTAGCAACTCAAATTGAATTTAAATAAATGAAAGAAATTAAAATCAAAATAAAACAAACTAACTAGCATAATTATCAAACAAGCAATCTAAAGTTATTAATCCCTTATTAACTTCATAAACCTTAATTTCACTAATTGAATTAGCCTTAATGTCAATTTTATTAATCTTGGATATAAATAATTAACTATAAAAGTCTGTCGATCCACTCACAACCTTCTTTTAAGTACAAATTCTTATGTCTAATATAATTACTCAAGATCACACAAACGCACTTTTCAACAATTATATAAGGTCATTAGGTTTATGTCCATCCTAGTAACAAATTAAATCGTAATTTAATCCCATATAACTTAATCTAAGAACCTAATTAAATTTTTTTTCGTCAAGGTAAATCCTAATATTCAAATTCATATTTAATGATGGTCATCACTAAATAGATAAAGCTAATCAAGATTAAGTAATTAAAATTAATACTAATTATAATTAAATAGTAAAAACAAAAGCTAATCCACTCATAAGTTCACAGGTCTTTTAAGTTGCACAACAAACTAACTAAACATAACTAAAACAAAAAACAAAAAGTTAATAATCCAAAATCTCAAGTAAAAGAGAAAAGAAAAAGGAAAAAGTATTGATTCAAATCCTCATCTTTAAGCTCCTTTAATTTGTCCAAGCGACTGATCTCTTATCCTCTCCACTCCACAGTCCTCTCGTCCTCCCGTGTAGAAGAAAAAAATGAAACTCGAACTCATTTCTTTTTCTTTTCTTGTGATTGGTGGTGAGTGATATGCGGTCGCCTCCTCCTTTTATTTCAATTGTGACTTGTGGCCTAGTTTCCTCCTTTCTTTTTATTCCAAAAACAGTGTTCTATCAATCAATAGAAAAAGAAAACAATATTATTATAATAATAAAAAAAGACTGAAACTCTTTTTTTATTTTGTTTAGAACCTTTTAATTATTATTTTCTTATTATTGTTTCTTTCTTAACTTGAAAACTTATATTATAAGTTTAAATCCTATAAATGATGCACCCGAATTGATACTTTTTAAAACTTCAAAGAAAAAATCTCTTTAATTTAGCATAGATGACTTCCCAAATATATCAAAATTAATCTCAAATTTATTAAAAAGAAGAAGTCATTAAGAAGCTTCTTAAGAATTATACTTATTTTTTTACCAACATTTAAACTATATTAATATGTGTGAAAGAATATATCACAGGGATTAAATCAATAACAAGGCGTGAAGAGAGGGGTAATAAAATATACCAGATATATCGATATGTTGATGCATTCCAAGATATCATTGATTAGAACTTTTAAATACAAAGTAGGGTGAAGGTACTGGGAAAAATTCAGAAAAAAAATTATAATAAAAAACGAAATTAAAAAATAATTATTAAATAAAAATATAAAAAACCTCGTGAGGTAATCCGGCTACTTCGCGAGGTACTGTGAAAAAAAATCCAGGGAAAAAAAAAACGAAATAGAAAGAGAAATTAAAAAATAATTATTAACGAAAAATATAAAAACCTCGCGAGGTATTCCGGCTACCACGCGAGATGCTGGGAAAAATTAAGAAAAAAATTATAATAAAAAACGAAATTGAAAAATAATTATCAAAGAAAAATATAAAAAAACCTCGCGAGGTCGGGAAAAATCCAGAAAAAAAAAATTAAATAAAAAATTAAATAAAAAATAATTATTAAAAAAATATATAAAACATCGCGAGGTAGTCCGGCTACCTCGCGAGGTGCGGGAAAAATCCAAAAAAAAAAATTATAATATAAAAAAAATTAAAAATAATTATTAACAAAAAATATAAAAACCTTGCGAGGTACTGGGAAAGTTCCAGAAAAAAAAAAATTATAATAAAAAATGAAATTAAAAAATAATTATTAAAGAAAAATATTAAAAAAGCTCGCGAGGTAGTGCGGCTACCTCGCGAGGTATTGCAAAAAATCCAGAAAAAAATTATAATAAAAAATTAAATTAAAAACGAAATTAAAAAGTAAATGAAAAGCGAAATGAAAAAATAATTATTAAAAAAAAATTAAACTAAAAGAATTAATAACAAGCGAAATTAAATATACAAATAATAAAAAAAATATAAAATCCACGGGTAGTTCGGCTACCTCGCGAGGAAGTCTTGTTACCTCGCGAGGTACTGGGAAAAAATCCACGGGTAGTTCGGCTACCTCGCGAGGTAGTGGGAAAAAATAAGAAATAAAAATTAAACTCAAAAAAATTACCAAAAAAACGGAATTAAAAATTAATTATTAAAAAAATATAAAAAACCTCGCGAGGTATCCAACTATTTCGCGTTGTACTAGAAAAAATCAAAAAAAAAAAAAATAGACTTAATAGGAAACAAAATAGACTAAATTAAAAATAATTATTAAAAAAATATATAAAACCTCGCGAGGTGGTCCGACTACCTCGCGAGGTGCGGGGAAAAAAAAGAAAAAAAATTATAATATAAAAATAAATTAAAAATAATTATTAACAAAAAATATAAAAACCTCGCGAGGTACTGGGAAAGTTCTAGAAAAAAATTATAATAAAAAATGAAATTAAAAAATAATTATTAAAGAAAAATGTTAAAAAAGCTCGCGAGGTGGTGTGGCTACCTCGCGAGGTACTGGGAAAAATCGAGAATTTTTTTTTTTAAAAAAATGAAATAAAAAATAATTTATAAAAGACCTCACGAGGTTGTCCTATTACCTCACGAGGTATTGGAAAAAAATCCAGAAAAAAGATTAAAATTAAAAATTAAATAAAAAGCGAAATTAAAAAATATTTATTAAAGAAAATTATAAAAGACCTCGCGAGGTAGTCCGGCTACCTTGCAAGGTATCGGAAAAAATTCAGAAAAAAATTATAATAAAAAATTAAATTAAAAACGAAATTAAAAAGTAAATAAAAAGCGAAATGAAAAAATAATTATTAAAGAAAAATATAAAACACCTCGAGAGGTATTGGGAAAAATCTAGAAAAAAAATAAAATTAAAAAAAAAAAAAAAAAAAACGAAATGGAAAAATAATTATTAAAGAAAAATATAAAACACCTCGCGAGGTAGTCCTAGGTTACCTTGCGAGGTACTGGGAAAAATGCAAAAAAAAAATTTAAAAAAAATTAGTAAAGAAAATTATAAAAGACGTCGCGAGGTATTGGAAAAAATCCAGAAAAAAATTAAAAATAAAAATTAAATAAAAAGCGAAATGTAAAAATGATTATTAAAGAAAAATATACAAAACCTCGTGAGGTAGTCCAGCTACCTCGTTAGGTACTGGGAAAAATCCAGAAAAAAATATAATAAAAAATTAAATTAAAAACGAATTTAAAAGTTAAAAAATAATTATTAAAGAAAATTATAAAAGACCTCGCGAGGTATTGGAAAAAATCCAGAAAAAAAATTATAATAAAAAATTAAATCAAAAACGAAATTAAAAAGTAAATAAAAAGCGAAATGAAAAAATAATTATTAAAGAAAAATATAAAAAACCTCGCGAGGTAATGGGAAAAATCCAGAAAGAAAAAATTAAAATTAAAAACTAAAAAAAAAAACGAAATGCAAAAATAATTATTAAAGAAAAATATAAAACACCTTGCGAGGTAGTACGGCTACCTCGCAAGGTACTAGGAAAAAATCCAAAAAAGAAAATTAAAAAAAAAATGAAATTAAAAAATAATTAGTAAATAAAATTATAAAAGCCCTCGCGAGGTAGTCCGGCTACCTCGCGAGGTAATCCGGCTACCTTGCGAGGTATGTGAAAAAAATCAAGAAAAAAATTTAAAAATAAAAATTAAATAAAAAGCGAAATGTAAAAATATTTATTAAAGAAAAATATACAAAACCTCGTGAGATAGTCCGACTACCTTGTTAGGTACTAAGAAAAATCCAGAAAAAAATACAAAAAAAAATTAAATTTAAAAAGAATTTAAAAGTTAAAAAATAATTATTAAAGAAAAATATAAAACACCTCGCGAGGTAGTCAGGCTACCTCGCGAGGTATGTGAAAAAAATCTAGAAAAAAAAAAATTAAAATTTAAAATTAAATAAAAAGTGAAATGAATAAATAATTATTAAAGAAAAACATAAAAACCTCGCGAGGTAGTACGACTACCTCGTTAGGTACTAGGAAAAATCCAGAAAAAATACAATAAAAAAAAATTTAAAAAGGAAAAAATTAAATTAAAAAATAAATTAAAAAAATCGAAAAAAAATGAAAAAAATAATTATTAAAGAAAAATATAAAAAACCTAGCGAGGTAGGACTACCTCGTGAGGTACTGGAGAAATCCAAAAAAAAAAAAAAATTTAAATAAAAAAGAAATTAAAAAATAATTATTAAGAAAAAATAAAAAAACCTCGCGTGGTAGTTTGACTACCTCGCGAGGTACTAGGAAAAATCCAGAAAAAAATTAAAATTAAAATTAAATTAAAAACGAAATTAAAAAATAATTATCAAAGAGAAATATAAAAAACCTCGCGAGGTAGTCCGGCTACCTCACGAGGTACTAGGAAAATTCCAGGAAAAAAAAAATTAAACTATAAAAATTAATAACAAACAAAATTAAATATACAAATAATAAAAAAAATATAAAAATCTCGCAATGTACTGGGAAAAATCATGAAAAAAAAATTAAAAAAAAAATAAACAAAGGAAAATAAAAAAAATTATTTAAAACCTCGCAAGGTATCCAACTACCTCGCGTTGTAATAGAAAAAATCATCAAAAAAATTAAAATTAATACGAAACAAAACTTACAAAAAATTCTATATTAAAAAAAAAAAAAAACACGCGTGGTAGTCCGGCTAGCTCACGTTGTAATGGGAAAAAATCCAAAAAAAAAAAATTAAACCAAAAAAATTAATAACAAGCGAAATTAAATATACAAATAATAAAAAAAATATAAAAACCTCGCGAGGTAGTCCCGCTACCTCGTGAGGTACTGGGAAAAAATCCACGGGTAGTTCGGCTACCTCGCGAGGTAGTGGGAAAAAATAAGAAATAAAAATTAAACTTAAAAAATTACCAAAAAAACGGAATTAAAAATTAATTATTAAAAAAAATATAAAAACCTCGCGAGGTATCCAACTATTTCGCGTTGTACTAGAAAAAATCAACAAAAAAAAAAAAAGACTTAATAGGAAACAAAACTTAGAAAAAACACTATATTAAAAAAAAAAAAATAGATCATTTAATTAACAAATATATCATCAAGTTCTTTGGATTTATATTATTAAGCGTCAACGTTGATATCCAAAAAAACTCTTTTTATAAAAATAAAAATAAAAATTATTTCATTTCATTTCGGATATAATAGATTTTTTAGATTTTTTAAATTTTATTAACATTAAATGAGTTTTTTAACTCACATAAATTTCTTCTAAAATAAAAATAAATCATATAATTTTTTTTTTGTTTAAAATATATAATAAACTATAAAACACATTGAGTTTTATTTAAATCATATAATTATATTTTTAATTACAACTTTTGTTTATTTTAGCAAATTATAATTTTGACAAAATTGAAGAATGAGTAATTTTTGTCCATAGATATCTATATAAGTAGTTTTGAATAGTGACAATTGAGAAAAAAAATTATTTAATTTAGTAAAATTTAGAATTTTGTGTTGGGCGCTTCTAGAGTAAAAGTTCGTTGGCCAATCTGCATCTTAGATAACGGACGTTAACTTTTTGCTAACGACATTGTGCTGAGCACTCCTTTTTAAAAATTTGTTGTACTGGACGCTCCTTTTTTAAAGTATTTTTTAATCTACTTAATAGTTAATTGTGTTGGACGCTCCTGAGCCAATAATTTATTGGTCAAATCGCAGCTTAACCCTACAAATTAAGGCAAATAACTTGTTGCAAAAATAAACTAGCAGCAATCTTGACTCCGAAGTCACAGGGCTCTCGTTAGTCAATAGTTACAACTTATGACATCGAAAGTACTCCTACTAAGGAGGGAATTGGGGCAAGGATGAGTAAAGAAGATAAGATAGTTTTTGAAGGGACGAAACATGCTATTCCTCTGGCCAGGGCACTCGGTGGTTTGCCCACAGGTAGTATGCTCCAACTGGACCACGACCACCCACCTCGTACAACTCCACTGATATATTTTCTTTGTCTATCTCGTTCAGAATCTCACTCAGAATGTTCCACGCTGCTTCCACCTCATCGCTTCTCATAAATACGTGGTTATCCCCATCAATTACATCTAGCAAAAGATGCTCGTATCTGTCAGGTACTTCCATTGATTTGTACCTGTCACAACATTCACCTATACATTAATAATAATCGAGCGGCTAGCAATAATTACTGCAACATTTTACAGGTCCTTACTTGTCTTTGTAAAGTAAATTCAATTCGGAAGAGTCCAGTTTCAACCCCAATCCAGGAATCTTGTTGTTTACTCTAATTAGGATTGCTTCATCTGGCACATCACGAAGAATTAGTTCATTTGTGGTACGCTCAATGTTATGCCCGACACATTCGTGGTAAATATTTCCCGGAACATGACGAAACTGGATTCTTATCTCCATTCTGCATTGTAATTTCCAACCCAGGCGAGCAGAGAAACCGCAATGAATAATATTTCTATTAAGTATCAAATTCAAACTAAAAACCATCGTGATATTTACTGGTGTTTTATGAGTCCCAAGCCTGTTCTGACCAAAAACGGCACACCATCCCATCGTGCATTGTCAATGTAAAATGCAGCGGCGAAATATGTAGGCGTTAGACGGTTTAAGGATACATCAACATGGTTTTCGCTGCTAGCTTTGTACTGCCCAAGGATGACATCCTTAGGTTCTAATTTGCGAATAGATCTCAAAACCTTGACCTGCAAAGTACCTCGTTACCAACACCATTAAATGTTTCAGGGTTTTGAGTGTGAAGGTAATGTGCATACCTTTTCATTTCGAATATCTTCTCCGTCAAGGCTTACAGGTGGTTCCATAGCAAGCAATGCTATTGTTTGGAGTACATGACTGTGGATAATGTCACGGATAATCCCATAATGTCCAAAGTACCTGCATGGGGGATTTAGTTTATGTCAAACACATGCAATTTGCCTGCGGTGGAAAAGTTCATTGCATCTTTAGTATCCACGATAGCTACTTGAATTTACTCAAACTTTACCTTCCAGGCTGAGTGGCCAAGTCCTCAGATAAAATGACCTGCAATGAAATTAATCAAAGCAAATTAATATCACTAACAGAGAGTTGCACAAAGAACTAATCAGATTAAACTTAAAGAGTTACCTGTACATTGTGTATATATGCACGGCTCCATAATGGTTCAAAGACTAGATTTGAAAACCTTAGAACTGTGAGGTTTTCAATAAGATTCCTCCCTAAAAGATGATCAATCCTGACAACAAATTGATCTCACTCATAAATTATTCATCAATAATTCTGAGTGTGGATGAGCTGATGTGTTAGAAAGAGAGGGAGAAGGACGAGTGCATGATATAAACACCTGTATAATTGGTTTTCCTGAAACTTAGAAAGAAGAGATTGTGTCAGCCTATGAGAAGAGAGCGCATCAAATCCAAATGGTTTTTCAATTATAACACGATTCCACCCCTTCTGGGTCTGAGCACAGCTAGCAAGACACGATGCAACATCCAGAAGTGCTTCTTGTGGCACTGAAAGGTAAAAGATCCTGTTTGCTTTGTTCCTCCCCTGCGGAACACAATATGCTGCTATAGAGTCTGTTGCCAAAAATGAATAGACCATTCAAGGCATCAAGTAGCTAGACAAGAATGCATCCGAGTAGAAATTCACTCTTTCAACACACATGCTTGCCCACAGTACACACACACCAGTGAGATTTATTCTAAATTACCTCAATCTGTGTCATACGAGCATTCAACTTGGACATCCCATATTTATTGTCATAACCTCCATTGATGTAGTATGTTCTACTAAGGAAAGCATCCATTTTGTCCCCACAATTCTCTCTGTCAATTGTTTTTTTGTATTTAAATAAACAGAAAGATCATAATATTGATTAGGGCCATAATGTAGAAATGCACAAGTGGAAATAGACATCGTTCTTCCAAATAATCAGACAAATACAAAATTTCACAAGAAAAGTGAACTTTCCAAGGATTTTGAACTCTAAGTTGGGAGTGAATAACCACAAATCATGAGGAAGCAGTTAGTTTCTCAAGTTGATTGATTAAGATGAAATGTAAATGATTTCTTCCTGTAACTGGAAACAGGGCACAGAAGGGAATAATTTGGGTAAGTGATAAAGGTCACATACTGATGATCAACCCGACATGTTAGTGTTGAAGCTATAATGGATTGTAGATCTTTGTCAGTCATATTCTTCCTTGAGTATCCAAAAATTGCAACATTCTGCAGACATAGGATTGCAAATCCAACAAAATATTTGAAAACTTTATAATAGGTAAAGATGTAAATAAGTGTAACACCAGCAATCAGTCTCCGTGGTAAATCGTAACTAACTTATCAGTTAACATAGGGGAAAACGTTAATTTGGAAAATGCATGATCCCAGAAGGCCAAGAATCCCATAACATGAAAAGTTATATTAAAGAAATTGAGGTGGGAAGACAAAATATGGTAAGACGATAGTTCTGAAGTGAATCTACCCAATGTAAAGTATTCATATCTATCATGTATAAATTTATAAAGTGAGCTTTTAACAAGCATGTATAAGAAATAAGAACTGTGAAGTAAAAAATAAAGGAAAGTTGCCGTACCTCAGGAAGGAAGCCACTATAGTAAAGAGCAAATAATGCAGGAAAAATTTTCCCCCTTGCTAGCTCACCAGTAGCTCCTATAACAGCAATGCAAAGCGAGGGTGCTCTACTAACATCAGTGGGAGTGCTCAGGGAACTTGTATGTAGCAAAGGTGCTGATTCAATGGACGTGACGGCATCTGGAGAAACATTATGCTGAAGATTGGTTGAAAAACTTCAATGTGCATGGATGCTGTAAAAGTAGTTTTAGGAATGGCCATTTTTTCCTTATTCTATCTAATTAATTGCGCTTAATCTGAAACTTCAATTATGAATAAATCAAGTTTCCGAGCAGATAATGAGACGCAAAATGCCGTGGAGACAATAAGGGAACTGTCAAGATTGGTAACGTAAAGGCTAACCATCAGAAATATCAAGGTTTGAGGATGAAGCTGGAGTTGGTCTTTTTTCATTTGAAAAACCTGTTTCCAGGTTATTAGTTAACTGACTTCTATTTTGACTTCTCGATCTCTTAGACTCCTTAGCTGGTGGAAACTTTTCACTGTGCAGATGAAAATTCAACCTCTCGAGTATCCATAATTTTAAACCACGAAATCTTCGGCAGATGTTCGTGTCTCCGCCACTTAGGCACACATGACGACGAAGGTAGCTTGCTGCAGCCTGCAACAAACGAGGACGAACAGTGAAATTCACTGCTTGCACCAATATTTGACAAACCACCAACACTTAAAAAACTAAGGCATAAAGAAAGACTATCTTCCATTTTTTGAACCACTTCATTTTTTTACATTGAGCTTCAGACTTCCAAGCCCAAACAAATTACTAGCAAGAGCGTTTGTTTTCCTATTCGGCTATTCCACATCGGAAGATAAGGAACAGGTATCCAATGAATCCACTCACCGGACAGCCACGAACAGTGATTCTGACACCATCGGAGCAAATATGTTTTGGTCTTGATGTTGAAGATTGTGAGCAAGTTTGCACGGTAGAAGAAAAGGACACGGCCGACATTCTCGATGAGTTTTCGAGAATTTGGAACCTCTCCGTTAAGACTTCGCAGTTCGCACCTCAATTATAAGACCTGAAGTGGAAGACGGCTGCAATCGGAGTTCTTGGCCCCAGGAACGGGGAAAAAGCGTTGACCGTTATTCGGGCAGGTAGATTATTGATCGTAGCGGCGTTTAGTGGGGATTTTGCAGCATGATTGTGTGCGACAGGAGCACGCCTTCCACTTTGCACTGAGGTCTGTGGGAGGAACAACGATCCTCCGTATAGGTGCACTAAGAAAAGGATCCGGGATCCTCTGTTCCTGTTCCTGTAAGCATAGTCCTTCTACTAACCATCAAAACGACGTCGTTAAGTTACCGGTTCTATGTAACCCATTCTTACTTCTTAGTACGGCGCAGCCCTTTATGCATTCCACTTTCACCCCAACCTCAGCAGTGAGCACTTCCAGGCTTATCCCAGAACACGCAGTTAAGCCTCCTTTTAAATACTCCCAGTCTAATTCTGGAGTGATTTTAATTTTAAACGTAAGGTTTATTTTTAAATTTAGGCTAAAGTATATTTTTAGTCTCTGAAATTTATATGAGGTGTACTTTTAGTCCCTATAAAGTTATGTTACGGACCGCTAATAAGGCCCAACGCCACAAAGGCCCAATGGTAGGTATATCTAAGATAACCGCTGCCTAGTATTCGGGAAGACCGGGTGACCACGATTCACCGCCTAGTGGGCGCACTCATGTGGCCGTTACTATATGTGCGCCCTCTACCAAGTCGGACGACGATCGTGATCCACATCACAAATGGCCTCTATAAATACGTAGATAAGTTAATCGGTTCTACGTTCTAACTCGGACCTATTACCTTCACACTGTGCACCTCACCCCCAATATTGTGTACGGTGATCCCAACCTCCTCTCGGGTATCTCCGCATTAGATATCCGGAGCGAGACCTTTGATCCCGACATCAAAGTACCGGTCCCGACGGACAAGAACGTTCTATACCGAAACATTGGCGCCGACCGCTGGGATCTATAAATTACGATTCCCGTGACTACCGATGGCTCACACTAGAAGCAACAGTCGGAATATTCACCTAATCAACCACAAAATGAGGCAAGCAACCCAATGACCGAAGTATCTCCCACCCGGGGAGCTCCCGAGGGTCACATGTCGATACGACATCCTCTCCCCCGAGGCCAACAAAGCGCAGACGAGACGGCCACGGACACCTCGGCTCCAAACCCGGATGTCCGAATTCTACAAAAAGCTCAGGAATCGATCCTTAGAAAATTCGAGACTAAGGAGAGGCGGGACGAGCTCCAACGCGAAGAGGATTTTAGAGTAATCCAACAGATGATGGACAATCAGCTCGAAAGATTCCAGGACTGGATGCACCAAGGAGGCCGAGGACGATCCCGCGGAAAAAAGAGACCGCGGGATGGTAGTAGCTCGTACTCGGTATCCGCACCGAGAAGCCGGGCCGGTGCGAAGACGAAGGTGCACCCGAACAAAAAAAGGAAGACGAAAGCCGAGGCAGGGAGAGAAGATCCCGGTCTCGGACGTCGGAAGGAGGAGACAAAGAACTCGCCAGGATTCCACGGTCTCGACGATCTCCCCGCATATACGGGATGAAGTACCTAACAAAAGCCGATGCGAGCCCATTCTCTCGAGAGGCGCTACGGCACCTTATCCAAAGCACTTTGATCTTACCCATCTGCCGAAATATGACGAACACGGGATCCGCGCATCACCTCGAAACATTCGAGTTACTCGTCATGGGTCCGTTTGATCAAAGGGAGGTCATCCTACGCTTGTTCGCGGCAACTTTAACCGGTCCTACGCACGAAGTGGCTCCATTCCTTGCCAAATAATTCCGTGCGCGACTTCCGAAGACTGGCACACGGAAGTTCGAGCTGAATTTCGCAAATCCGCAAAAAGCGGCCAAGTCACAAAGACACACCGAGCCGAATAAAGCAAAAGAAGGGAGAGACATTGCAAAAATACCTTAACCGTTTCAAGGAGGTGGCTTTGCAAGTGCGCCGCTTCCGCAGGAAGTACACGTCCATTGCCTCGTGGATGGCTCCGGATCCAACATCGCGACCGGCCAAGAACATATGCAAGAACCGGGTCTACACCGTCACCGAGTTTTACACCCGGCGCAAAGAATATCTAGACGTCGAGCAAATGGAGCTGGCCAACACCGTGGAGCCGAAAGGATAAGAAAGACATCTCCCGACCCCCGGAAGTAAACGAAGAGAGGAGTCCGAAAACGCAACCGAGACAATCGGACCGGGGGGAAAGGAAGGAAAATCGAAATACGACAACTACACCCCGCTTAACGTCCCTCGGGCGCACTCGGAAGGAAGTGGCTCGAACGAGATGAGAAGAGTCGGGAAGCCGAAGCCGCTCCCGAAACCGACCCACTACGGACCGTCAAAGTATTGTTCGTTTCACGACGGACGGGACACACGACGAGCAATGCTATGAGCTCCGAGATGCAATTGAGAAGTTTATCGGGGAAGGCAAATTGCGCCAATACGTGATTAAAACTCGGGCAAGAGAAACGGCACACGCCATCGTGGGGCCGGAGTAGGAGCCCTAGCGGAGCGAACCGAAGAAGGAGGAAAAAGAAGAAGGTCGAACTCCCGCGACGCCTACCTTAAGCCGATTTCCGTTGTAATGGGATCAGCGGGAGGATTCGGAGGTGGCGGAGACACAATGAGCCGTTGCAGAAATACCCGAGAGAAGTCCGAGCGAGACCTCCCAAAGGTCAAGGACGAACGAAGGAGGCCGACCGCCGCTTTAACCTTTACCATTGACGAATTGAAGGATGTTGTACCGAGGCATCAAGACGGGCTAGTAATCACCGAACCCCGGCTAACTGCCGGTCAAAAGGATATTCGTGGATGCTGGGTAGCTCAGTAGATATTATCAGCTGGGATGCATATAAAAGGATGCGGATGGACGCTGAAGACTTAAAGCCGTGCAAGACGACCCTTATAGGGTTCAACGGAGAGCGCTCGCTTCCCAAGGGTTACATAGACCTCAGGCTGACGCTTGGAACGAGGAGGCATTCAAGTCGGAACGTGTCAGGTTTATAGTGGCCGACTTCCCGTCATCCTACAATATCATATTAGGCAGGCCGACCATTCACGACTGGGATATGATGATATCCACTAAGCATCAAAAACTTAAGATGCTTAACAAGAAAGAACAGGTGGTGGTAGTCACGGAGATCGAAGGAATCCGGCAATGCTACTTCAAACACTCCGAATCGGGGAAGGAGGGCCCTCGTCTCCACCTCGGCTCGGGAAAAGGGAAAACTCACCCGAACCCGAAAGACGTCAACGGCACGACGCTCATTGAACATGGTCGAGCTTGACCTCGGGGACAAGCCCGAGATACCACGGCCCGAACCGGAAGGAGAGTTGGAGGAGCTGGTGCTTGGGCGGATCCGTCAAAACTACCAAGATTGGAGGGGCGCCGGACGACGACCTAAGAGCCCGGCGATTCAATTCCCGAGAGACAACCAGACGTGTTCGCTTGGACCTCGTCGAGGTACCCGGATCGACCCAAGGTTCTCGTTGCCCGTAGACTAGCCGTGCGGCCGGATCTACCCCAAGTAGCCCAAAAGAAAAGAAACATCGGGCGGAAAGACAAAAGGCCCTGGACAGGCACGTGACCGAACTACTGGAGGCCGGATTCATCAGAGAGATACAGTACACCACTTGGCTTTCCAATGTAGTGATGGTGTTAAAGCCAAATGGCAAATGGAGGGTGTGTACGGATTACACCAACTTGAATAAGGCTTGCCCGAAGGACTCCTACCCCATGCCAAACATTGATAAATTGGTTGACAAAATGGCTTCAGGTTTTTCAGCTACTATCATTCATGGACGCCTACTCTGGTTATAATCAGATAGCCATGCATCCTGACGACCCCGGAGAGGACGGCCTTCATGACCGATAGGGCCAATTCGCTATAAGGTCATGCCCTTCGGATTGAAGAATCTTGGAGCTACTTACTAGAGAATGATGAGCGAGTCTTCAAAGATCGACGGGCAAAAACATGAGGTATACATTGACGACATGATCGTAAAGTCGAAACGCGTCCGAGACGATCACATCCGAGACCGGAACAAACATTCGAGAAGTTAAGAAGGCATCGGATCGGGTTGAACCCGACCAAGTGTGCGTTCGGGTCCCGACAGGAAATTTTTAGGATTTATGCTAACCAACCGTGGAATAGAGGCGAATCGACAAATGCAAGGGGTTGTGTTGGACATGCAAGCCCCGAAGACGAAGAAGGAAGTTCAGTATTTGACCGGCCGACTTGCGCCCGACCGTATTCCTACCGAGGTCAGGCGAGAAAGCCCTTCCTTTCTTCGGGCTTTTAAAAAGAAAACCCGGGGGGTTGGAGCACGGAGTGCGAAATAGCGTTCGAGAAAATCAAGCAATGCTTGGCAACGCCTCCGGTCCCCGACAAACCCGAGCGGGGAGACCTTGTTCCTCTACTCCGTCGGTTGGAGAAGAGGCGAAGCGCCGCTTTAGTAAAGGAAGCCGAGTCCGGACAGCACCGATCTACTTTGTGAGTAAAGCCTCGCAGAGCTCGGAACTCCGATACCGTGGTTGGAGAAAATGGCCTTCGCTTTATTAACAACGGCAAGAAGATTGAGGCCGTATTTTCAAGGACATCGGATAGTGGTCCGAACTAGTCAACCGATCCGCCAAGTATTACACAAGCCGGACCTCGCCGAAGAATGATCAGGTGGGCGATCGAGTTGTCCGAGTTTGATATCTCGTACGAAGCTCGACGCGCGATTAAGTCGCAAGCACCGGCGGACTTCATCATGGAACTCACCCCTAGAGACGACCGAGGGTGATCACGGAGGATATGGAAGGTGTACGTTGACGGATCATCCAACGCGAAGGGGGAGCGGAGCGGGTATCATAGTCGAGAGCCGGAGGGCGTTGTCATGGAGCAGGTCCCTCCAATTAAAATTCCCGACCTCAAACAATCAAGCCGAGTATGAGGCTCTCCTTGGACGTCAGCCAAAGAAAATGGAGCGCGGAGGTCAAGGTTTTCACGACTCACGCTCGTAGCCTCGCAAATCGAAGGAACCTACCGTGACGAAAGGTCCACTCTTGGCCAAGTACCTCAACAAAGCTAAAGAGATGATCTCAGAATTTCAAGAAGTAATCGTCACCCATATCCCACGGAAGAAAACTCCGTGGCGGATATCCCGTCAAACCGGCAAGCACGAAAGAAGCCGGTAATCATAGAAAGGTGATACAAAAAACTTGACCGAGCCGAGTTGTATTATGACCATCTCGGCAGCCACGTATTGGAGGAAACCCATGAGAGATTACCTAGAGAGAGGTATTATTCCGACCGACTCAACCGACGCCAAGAAGCTAATACGGAGGCCGCCATCTACACAATGGTCGACGACCAACCGTATCGAAAAGGCTTACACTCTCCAATGATGAGATGCTCCGGGCGATGCGATAGCAAAATATGTACTTGCCGAAATACATGAAGGCATCAATGGCCACCACATGGGGGCAAGGCACTCGTAAGGAAAGCACCACGCGCGGGTATTATTGGCCGACCATGACGGAGGACGCCAAGGAGGCCGTGAGAAGATGCGATAGTTGTCGAAGCACGCCAAACTCATTTGGCCACCTCCGTGAACGAAAACCATCTCGGCCTCTTGGCCTTTCTTTAAATGGGCATGGACATCCTCGGACCGTTCAAAGCTGCCCTCGGACGGTTCGGATGGCTCATCGTGGCGGTTGATTATTTCACCAAGTGGATCGAAGCCGAACCTTTGACGACGACTTCGGCACACGCATACAAAGATTCTTCGACACAACATCGTATCCCGCTTTGGGGTGCCGGCCGAGGTGATCACGGACAACGATGCGGTTTGCGGACCAAAGGTTCAAGACGTTGATGTCGAGACCTCGACGTCGGATTGCATTACGCCTCGGTTGAGCATCCGCAATCGAACGGACAGCCGAGTCGGCCAACAAAATAATCCTTGACGGGTTGAAAAAGCGAATGCAAGACGCGGAATCCAACTGGGTCGAGCAGCTGTACAACGTCTTATGGGGATATAGGACAACTGCCCAGTCCTCTACACAAGAGACCCCTTTTCGGATGACGTACGGATGCGAAGCCATGATCCCAGTTGAAATAGGACAACCATCATGGAGAAGGATTAGAGCCCGCCAGGAGGGAGAGGCGTCAAATGACGACGCGCTGATGACGGACTTGGAGCTGATCGACGAGGTCAGAATAGTGGCGCATCACGAGAGCTCGCCGCTAAGCAACTTCTAGCCGCCAAGTACAATCGGAAGGTTCGACCCCGGTCCTTCAACCGAGGTAACCTTGTTCTCCGACGAGCCGACATAGGCAACAAGAACGCCAGAGATGGCAAGTTGGCGGCAAATTGGGAAGGTCCCTACCGGTTAAAGAGGAATTGGGCAATGGAGCCTATATACTTGAAACCTTGGCCGGAAACCCATCAAAAGAACTTGGAATGCGGATGTTGAAGATCTATCACGGTTAGACATCGGCCTCGGATGTTGTAGACGTCGAACACGCCCGGCTCGAGATCGGTTATCATTTGCTTTCATTATTTTATCTTTCGTTTTAAGTTTTCACTTTGAATTATTTGTTAGCTCTTTGGAGCATTTTCATTTCAATGAAGGATTCCTCAATGGATTTTCGCCAACGTGCAAAATTGATCGCTTAAGCATTACACCGAGGTACATATAAACCCGGTCACAAATACGACACATCTAGATGATTTAACACCGGCGTACTAGCCCGTGTCGAGAGCTCGCGAAATGGCTTTTTATTGGCCTTCATGAAATTGACATGTCAACGCTCGCCCCTATTTAAGCATTCGAGTTGTCATTCCGACCCCGATCAGTCAAAATGTTTAAGTTGTGCGTTACGGACACCTCGTTTAAACAAGTGACAATTCGCCCTTACCTCGGTTAAGATCCCGGCCAACGGCTCCGGAACACGGTAGCGCGGTTAGGTTAATACCACATACGGTTAAAACTGACAACCCTACCATTCATTCCCAGATTTCACATCTGGTAGAATGCATAGCTCGGCACCCCATGCGCCGACGAATCTCTAACTATGTTTAGAATTCACACAACAACGAGATACGAAAAATTTACTTTGTCATTAAAATATTTATAACCTACACAGACGCGGAAAATTCATGATTACAAAGGCAAAACGCTGAAGGAAAAGAGACTAGGCGAGACTTGCTCGGCGGTCCGGCTCGACGGATGGAGTCACTTCACTTGGTCGACCCGGCCTCGGGAGTTTGACATCGGGCCCTCTACTTGTTCCTCACCCACTTTATCTCCACATTCCTCAACTTCAATGGATGTGGATTCGTCTTCCGGAAGGGATTCGGGAGGAGGAGCCGGATAAAACACGCCGTCTCTCACATAAGCTCGGTAGTGATAACCGTCGACGTTGAAGGATAATTTGGGGTTCAAAACCTGGATTTGATCCAAGGCCATTTTGAAGCATTCTCTCGGCCGACTCATGGAGGGTCTCGATAGACTCCGGGGTTAGCTTGTCGCTCGACAAGCTCCTCTTTTACCGACCCGAGTTCGGCGGCGAGATCACCTCGTTGCCTCCGGACGCTTCACGGCATCCAGGCTTTCGTCCAGGGCCTTCCGAAGACGGTGACATTCCGAGGTCTGTTTATCCAACGCCTCTTTCGTCATCGAAGTTCCTCGGTCGCCTTTCCACAGAAGCTTTGGCAACGGCCTAGCTCGTCCTCCAAAGCGTCACTGACGACCAGCATTGGCGCGCTACCTCCTCCTCCAAAGCTTTCAATTGTCCGACCAGGGGCTTGCGCATACCTCCTCTTCCGACTTTGGCTCTCGACAAGGCCTCTTCCTCGACGTTTCGTGCCGAATGTCTACCTCGGCATCACGTGCTTGTTTCAGCATAAGTAGCGCTTGGTGAAGACCGATGGACTTGCGAGAGGAACCTTTGAGCCTCACTAATGACGGATTCATCCACGGCGGACAAAGGCACTCCATTCATAAATTTGGTCGGCGGAAGAAAAGCGACGCTAAGCTCCTCCGTCACCCCTCTCTCCCACGAAAGACCTCGGGGAATCAGTGGCACTGATGAGCAACTGGCAGACTTTCGGAAGGGAGGAGCTGCTGCCACTGGAGAAGTAGACGTGACGGGTCCCTTACCCTTCGCGGATGCTAAGTCCGAGCCGGAGAAGATTCAGGGGGGGCGTGGTGCGGCCATGGATGGAACGAAACCTTCGGGAGCCGTAGCGTCCGTGTCCGGGTAGGATCGGTCCCCTCGGGGGCAGTGGTCCCGGGCACGGTTGGTTCGGGCCGGGGCACATCCGGAGGAAGTACAGAACTCCTGGAGCCAGGAGTGTCCGAGGCCTTGGTTTTCCCCGGTCCTTGACGACATTTGCCGCCCGAGACTTATCTCTTTCCGAGCCCGGAAGGGCGTTTACGAGCCGGTGCGGCTACCGTCGGATTCACAAGCGCCAGATAGCGGGAAGTTCCGACATATCTTCACTGCGAAACAAAGAACAAGGGGGTTAAGATACATGCGATGAAGGTTAGGACAACGGAAAATCAAAAAGCATGAAAGTTAGCAATCCATGGAACCATACAATCAACAAATTCTCGGCTAGCCCCCGTTAATAAAGAAGGCGGCACTTCGGATCCCGTATCTTTCAACATATGCGGTAAACCGAGGTATACAAGCGGCCTCTTCAGGCGAAAGGTCCTCAATTTGAATCTGGTATGAAGAAGGGTTCAGATCATAATGGGTTTCGCTCCAGTAAAGAGGAAACTCCCACTCCACATCCTCTCCTTCGGGACCTTTCAAAAACCAGGGCCGCTGTCCGGGTTTAGCCTCGACTTTAAAGAAACCCGTTTTGAAGTGTTTAAAGGAATCGGAGAATGCACTCATTATCTTCCTATCCGGATCCACACGTAGAGACACCAATCCTTTTAATCTCTCGTCCTCCTTAGATGTCCGGGAAGTGAAAGGGCCGAAATAATGGAAGAACAACGGGGTGGTGCAAGGAATGGGGACCGGAAAGGAGGAGCATAGACGCTCGAAGGCCACTAAGTAGGCCCATCCATTGGGGTGGAGCTGAGAAGGTGCCCGGTAGAAGAGCCATCAACGCCGACATTTGAAATTGGCTAAACGGGAATTGAACCTTGACCCGGTCGGGTAATCTCGGTAGAAGAAGAAGAAGAAGTTGGGGGCGCCCGACCGGCCGTAGTAGAAACCGATAGGCTCACCCTCATCTCGGAGGAACGACAAGATCCTGACCCTCCATTTCGGAAGGTTAAGACGTGCAATGTCGGCCTTGGACATCGTGACCGAGTCTTTAGGATATCGTGGGATACCCGGGAATACTGCCTACACGCGCGCCTCGGGAGGACTCGAAGAGTTCGACTCCCGGCGTCGGACTCCGAATCTTGTCGCGGAGAAGACTGTGAAGCCATTCACCTATAAGCAAAGTAAAAAATGCTAGTATCGAAGAGAAAAAAAAAATACCCGAATGAGTTATATTGTCAGGCGGGAAAACAAGCGGACTCGGGGGACGGAGATCGCTAGAAGAAGGATTGGAAGGGGCCAGATGACGACAAGAGCCTAAAATTAATGAAGCTTGGGAATCTTGGCCTTGGCCGATGAGGAAGGAGCTCTCGGCGAGACAATCCCGAGCGGGGCCGACATACCGCGGATGGACGTTCGAACCGGAGCCAAGGATGAACGATAGAAGTTAAGGGGTTGAGCGACAAATACGTCGTCCTCGGCAAGCCATTCTACTCGATCCAAAGAAGGTTCCAAGAACGCTTGAAGCGGTCCGCTTTGAGCACGACCCGGCGTCGGATTTGGAGCTTGAGCATGAGCGGTTCGGGATCCGATGCACTCCGTTGACCGGATCCTCTTTTTAGCACGAACGCCAATTTCTCTTCTTCTAAAGTTCGAACCGAGAAGCCAAAAGGAGGTACGAGGGTAACGGATACGTAAGGCTTCTTCTTCTTCAGGGGTTAATGGTGGGTTAGAAGGGGGTAAGCGATTACTCCCAACCATCGCCAAAGAACAGAAACCTATAAAGGCACAAAAGGATACGTGAAGAAGGGGAAATAAGGGGAAGGTTCGCTAAAGAAATCTTTGTGGGTATAAGATAGTTTGAAGGGGGATTTCGACAAGAGAAACAGACGAAAACTACCAAGGAAGTCTACCCGAGAAAATCGCCACCGCGACGGAAAATTAACCTCAAATTAAACGACGAGTCATCAAGTTACACCCGCCACAAAAACAGGAGAAAACAATATACCCGAAGTACCGGGATGAGTGAATCGCGAACGAAGATGAAAAGAACGCGGAGCAAAGATTGGGAAAAATGGCGAGAGCGACCAAACGGATGACGATGTAAAACGGGAAATGAAGAAAATAGAGGAAAGATGATTCATATAAGTTCAAGGGGCCGAAGTGACGGGGCGAAGCGTCTTTTCGCCCCGATAAAGGAGATGGCGTATCGCGTGTGTAGAGAACATTAAATGCGCACGAAGATCAATGCGAGAGATGGCGCGGCGGTTGCGGACACCCGCCAACGCAAAGCCGCCAGTGTCGAGGCAATGATGGCGAATGCGGAAAGTCCCTCACATCAAAATAGTATGAATTCATCGTAACCAGCCCGGCAAGGCGAGAACACCTCGGCAACCCTCATATGAGCCGGCTCGGAGATGTTCGTTGCACGAAGCCTCGGATAAATGGCCCACCTCGGCTTCCGGAGGATTTACCTCGGAATTACGAAAATTCATGGAAGCTCGGCCAACGAGGCCGGCAAAGACGGATATATTACATCTCGGCCCGGGAACTCACGACCTCCGAGCTCAGGGGGCAACCGTTACGGGCCGCTAATAAGGCCCAACGCCACAAAGGCCCAATGGTAGGTATATCCAAATAACTGTGTGCCTAGTATTCGGGGAAGACTGGTGACCACGATTCTACGCCTAGTGGCGCTCATTAATGGCGTTACTATATGTGCCCCCTACCAAGTCGGCACGATGATCGTGATCCACATCACACTTTCTCTATAAATACGAGATAAGTTAATCGGGTTCTACGTTCTAACTCGGACCTATTACCTTCGATTACACCGCGCACACACCTCACCCCCAATATTGTGTACAAATGATCCCAACCTCCTCCGGGTATCTCGCATTAGATATCCGGAGCGAGACCTTTGATCCCGACATCAAAGTACCGGTCCCGACCGGACGAGAACGTTCTATACCAGAACAAGTTATACTTTTAGTCCTACAATTCTAACACCGTTAATTTTACTAATGGAAATGGAAACTTAAATGATAACGGTGTAAATGACTGTGCAATTAAATGATATTAAACTTAAATTTAAAATATGGGTAAATTGAAAAATATATAAAATTTGTGTAATTAAATGCTATTAGTCATCACTTGAATTTGTTGCGTCAGCGTTTTCTGTTAACAATATTAACGTTGTTAGAATTTTAGGACCAAAAGTATACTTTATAAAGTTAAGGGATCAAAAGTATATTTTATGTAAAATTTAAAGGACTAAAAGTATACTTTAGCCTTAAATTTATTATTTCTTAAAGTTATTCTTTATTAATGCTCCTTAATCATAATCAAGTATGAGATAGATAAAAGAAATTACGAAAGATGATTAAATTGTTCTTGAGAAAACATGTCATATTAATTAACTTAGGGTTAAAGTGCAGATTGGCCAACGAACTATTACCTGAAGAGTATCTGACACAAACATTAATTGAGGGTACCTTCATTATTAATCAACAATTAAAAAGTGAAAAAAAAAAACACACACACACACACACACACAATGCCGTTAAACTACTTCGTCACTGTCTTGGTGTCTCCGTCTTCCATTGACTGTTGCAATGTTGGCGACGTCGGCGTTTCTAAAGCTTCCATTGTTGCTGGGTGTTCCACTCGCCCTCTTGAACTCATCAAGGTCGATGCAACTTCAGGGCGAGAATTACGCACCGAAACCAAATCCAGCAGTCTACAACTTCCGATCGACATGCACCTTGCACCATGTTCGTCCCTCCGATGCCATAGCGTATTGCATTCTTTGCCGTCGCTTGCTTTCGCATGGGTCCCATTTCTATTGGTGTTTGCCTTATCCAACAAGAAAACATAACTGCTCTTTTTTCCAGCGTCTCCGCCACCATCCTCCACCAGTGCCTCATATTTCAACGTAATTGTGATAGCTTTTTTTTTAATTATTATTTGGTACTTTTTTTCACCTTTTAATTGTTGATTGATAATTAAGATACCCTCAATTAATGTTTGTGTCGGATACTCTAAGAATAATAGTTGGATTAATAATCTACCTTTAACTCATTAATTTAACTAACTTTCATAGTCGATTTTATTAAATAGTACTCTTTCCAATCATAAATATAAGACAGAACTTACTTTTTTTTAAAGGATTAAGGAAGTTAAATAAGTTACTTAATCATATCGTGTATCGTATATTTTTAGATTACATATCAATTTATTAGTCAAACAAATTAGTTTAGAGAAAAAAAATATAAATATAAATACTCTAAAGTAATTTAATCAGTCTCCTTAATCTCTCCAATAAAATCAATTTTACTTTATATTTAGATCAGAGAGAGTACATGCTTTTACGTGTCATTTATCTTTGGGGAAAATCACACTGAGGTCCCAACAACAATAAAAATATTTAAAAAAATTCATAACTTGTCAATAACGAATGAAAAAAATATCATTAACAAGTGAAAGCAACACAATTTAGGACTTTCTTACTTTGGTTATAACTGGTTTGATTTTCCTTTATCTTTTAGATCCTTGGTGTTAATGATTTGGAGTGTTATTTATCTTTTAGACATGTGGCATTGATATATTACTCTCTCTCCAATCCTAAATAAAAGATATAGTTGATCTTTTTAGAGATATTAAGAAAGCTAATTAAATTATTTGAAAATAAAACATTTAAATTTATTATTTTTTCTCTACCTTATATAATCTAATTATATATAACATATTATGCGATTAAATAATTTATTTAACTTTTTTATTTTTATTTTTTTTCCCAAACAAAAAAGTGAACTCCCTTCGAGTGTGATTACAGACCTCTACTCTCCTGCTTCTTCTTTGTCCTCGGCTGCTTGCTGCAGATTCATACGGATAGATATTCTCAAAAGGCCGGCCTGTGAAGATGGAAACCCATGAAAGCGGGCCCATAGTGGGCCATTTTTCCCGGTCTTGGGAAATGGAGTTTTGTATACTCCTAGCTTACATACAACATACCAGCTGGTATGTATAAAATTACGGCCCGCTGGGTCATAAAACCATTTTTCCGTTATTTTGAAGCCCAAACCAGCTGGGCATTCCAACAACTCTGAAAATCATTCGCGCAATAGCCATCATTTTCAAAACAGAAACCCGACTAGCTTTATTTCTTGTGCATTAAAACTGCACCGGCACATTTGATGACATGTAGTGTCAGCTTCTTTTTCAAAAATGATGTTCTAACCCCCGTTTAACTAGTGAAGGGGTCGGACTTCTTCACCCAAAGAGAGAGGGTTTGATCCTGGAGTTGGTTAAGGCGCTGGAGGAGGTATCCTAGAAGTCTATAAAGCAGTGGAAACGCTGGATGGAGGTAGAGACATGTGTACTCTTCAAGATGTATGTCATGGACGGACTCAAGCGCCTGCCTTGAATCACATGGGTGAGCCTAACCCCTTTTCTAAAATTTTCATATAAAAAAAAAAAAAAGATGTTCTAGATTTGCTTGAATTTGACTTGGATGAATCATGAATGGCTTTGAAATGACTGAACTACTCTCTGCTAACTTTGCAGCAAAGCCACTCTTTTTCCACTTCACAATAATAATGCCACCTTCTACTGCCCTGCCATGAATACATGAGCCTGCTTGGTTGTTGTGGACTTGCAAATTCTTGTCTGTTTATGAACTTCATGAAAACCACTAGTCTCACCACTTTTCCCACCATTACCAAACCCAGGAAGTGAGACACCATAATTTGTCGTGATCACAATATATATTCCCACGTTCAGATGATGGCTCAATGTTATTTTTTCCCCCTTGCCTACCATGGCTGATGTGGAGGCAGATGGGGAAGGACATAATTGGCAATTAAATAATGCTAATTAAGATTATCAGCATACACCAACATCTATCCCCACCACACCAACTCCTAGACACCAATATTGCAATTGCTGCTCTCACCCTAATCCCTGGCAGGTGGCAGGTGTGCAGGTCCCCAATAATAAATGGTAAAGGTGATTTATTGCCATGCTTTCTTGTATGAAAAATCAACTCTCACTTGTATTAAATCGCATCAGAAAACTTCATTTTTCTTGGTGATGGTTTACATGATATATGATAGTTTAGAATAATATTCCCTCTTAGCCACTGAATCATATAGAACAGTCCTCTGTTTTCATTGTGATCTTACTTAGTCTTAGTGCAAGAGTAAGGAGTAAGGACCCAGCACTCACTCATACTTTAAAAAGTTATTGTACCGGTCTACCAAGACATTATTAAAATAAGAAAAAAATTACAAATTCTTGTGGCTCTGGATTATCACAGGTGGAAGGCTACTCTTGACCCTGTATTAGAAAAAGTAGACTCTCCTGCACATCGAAAACGCAATCAATACATGGGGAGGGTAAAGTCAACATTTTCATATTCTTGAGCTTAATTTCGTGATGATGGCGTCATCCGTTGGGATGCTATAAGGCAAGAAAAGGACTAGGAGTCCTTTACTCTGTTCATCGTTTTTTTTTTTTTAATTATTATATAAAAGAGGGTCCCCGTTTTTTTTTTTTGGGCCAATATATGAAGAGGGTCCCCTGTCGCTTGAAAGAGATAAGAATTGGATCAATGAGCCCCTTCGACATGCAAATCTTCCGTCTATTATAAGGATTAGGTCACTCACTATGAAGTATCCGCTTTTGAAAAATCACAATAAGCAATAACTAGTTATGTTTTCAATTTTTTTTTTTTTTAAAAAAAAAGATACAATTACAATAGTCCCTTGTGCTGTCGTACTTTGTTGTTTGAAAGTGACCTGCATTGGTGTTAGTATTTTCTATTGTCTTTACATCTGATCGGAATCTTCACCAGTTAATCAGCTTTTAGTAGATAAGACTGGGGGATGTGTCATCTCTTTCATTGAAGATTACTGGTAAGCAGAAAAGGCTCTCAAGTCCGTTTTTATCATTCTCAACATACTGAGTTATATTTATGAGCTTTTTTTCCCGTTCTATGTTACTTTGCTGGATGTTTGATCATTCCTGAGCCTGATCGGCTTAAGGTTGATGCCTTTTTGATCTCCACTTTGGGTATATCGTGGCTAACTGTATAATTCAGTATACATTAATCGCTGGTGTTTTCTATCTCTCTCTTGTCTTGAAAATTCTTGAATTTTCTTAAATGTGCCTGTATCTATGTTCTGAAATACGATCGTCCTTTTTGTACAATTTAGTAAGACAAGATTCTCTGCTATAGTTATTGAAATCAGACTTTCTACTTATTCAATTTGCTAGACAGGGCCTGCTTTTTTCCTTTGTGCTTCCCTAACTGTCAGTTTGCTTTTTCTTCCATAAATCGGTCGCAGTTTCCCTTCCAACCTCCTTCTCTGATTTGATCTATGAAGGATAATATTCACCCTTCCGAGTTAACCAATGTTTATTAGGTGTCGTTGTAAAATGATGAAGGGCACACAACTTGGAGAACTTTTTATACAAACCCAATTTATTTTGTTGCATTTAAAAGGAGATGATTGATGGGCGGGGTTAAGGATTATGATGTGATTTCTAGGTACCTGATCGACGATAAGCAGTTCAATTCTGTGCCTTACTAACTGAAAATTACTCATTATTTGGTACAGATAACTCTTTTGTACTTGGAGCAATAAACATTACATCTTCACGGAAGTTGGCAAATGGGGTCCGAATGCCCTCCAGCACAAGTAACAGTTCATATAACGGGTTTTAAAAGATTCCATGGAGTTTCAGAGAACCCAACAGAGACAATTGTCAATAATTTGACTGAGTATATGAAGAAGAATGGTTTGCCAAAAGGTTTAGATATTGGGAGCTGCAGCATTCTTGATACTGCTGGTCAAGGAGCACTTGTTGCCTTGTACAAGACCTTGCAATCTGCCATTAGTGCCAAGAACTCTGAATCTTCTAACTCCAAAAGAGTTGTTTGGGTGAGTTGTCCGTATAAATTTATAGAATTACAGTTATGTTGATTGATTCACTCTTCTTAAGTTTATGTTGTCAGTTCCATATTTATACCTATTTTCCATTGAATCTTGTTCTGGTAATTATGTTATCTGGTGAAAAATCATGACTAAGAACACGGTAAAGAGATCGGTCTAGCACAATAGAAGTAGATAAACCTTTTAATGCTTTTAGATTAAGTGGGGTTGACCTCGTCACAGATTTATGCAATGTACGAACCATTTCCAGAAGAGATAATTAGCTGATGACTTGACTTTGATTAAAGCTCACTGAACTCTCTAACTAAAGTCTTTTTTTTTTTTTTTTTTTTTTTTTTTTTTTTTTTTTTTTTTTTTTTTTTTTAAAAAATGAAGTATGGAACTATAACCAAACTTGTATAGACTTCCATTTTTAGTGCTTCTGGTAAAAAACTTGTTTGGCCAGACTAAAGAAGACAGCCGTGAAAGTTTGAGGATCAATTAATCATATCCTAGATATAAAAATCCTTGAAGAGAATGGGGAGATACTTTAAGGAATCTGTTGTCGTGTGAATACATTTGTAATTTTACTAAAACCTAGCGTCTCATTTTCTGACTATATATGATTTTGGTTATTCAGCTGCATTTAGGGGTTAACAGTGGTGCAACAAGGTTTGCTGTAGAGCACCAAGCTGTCAATGAGGCTACTTTCCGTTGCCCGGATGAAATGGGATGGAAGCCTGAGGTATGTTTGGAACATTTGGGATACATGTTTAATTGGCTTTCATAAAGCCTTTCAAATCGATATTGTTTGATTGTGTTGTCATTCACTAAATTTTCTACATTTTATCTGTTGCAGAAAGTCCCCATTGTTCCATCAGATGGTGGAATTTCACGAACACGCCAGGTAAATCGGACAATATGATATTCCTTACGCTTTGTGTTGATGAATTCATACTCTTGTTCCATCATTGTCCTGGCAATACATATGATTTTTCTTAAATGGAAAACTGCCATATGATTCTGAGTTAAACTTTATGCAGACTTGCCTTCCAGTAGAGGAGATCACCAAGGAATTGGCAAAGAAAGGTTATGATGTTATGACATCTGATGACGCGGGCAGGTTTGTGTGCAATTATGTCTATTACCATTCCCTGCGCTTCGCAGAACAGAACGGAATCAAATCCCTATTTGTGCATGTCCCTCTCTTCTTGACAATAGATGAAGATACTCAAATGCGATTCATTTCTTCCTTGTTAGAGGAACTTGTTTCTGTATGTTAGCAACATTCTGTAAGCGGGATGAATGTCCCTCCACTGAAGACATTATTATATATTTATACATGAACAGTTTAAGGAAAATGGCAGATGTATATGAGGCATTTGCTTTCATGGCTAATGTTTCTCAAGGTTTCAACAATTTGTTTAGACCAGTCCCAGTCTGTTCCACATTGTGAATAAGTGTTCATTTTCCTTAAAGCTGTTGTTCCCATGTTGCATTGTTTGCGTTTCTTTTTGAATGAATCATATCCATTACTGAATGGTGGAGTAGGAACTAGAAGCCAAGTTGGGTGGGGGTATATTATAAAAGTTGAGAGAGGAGATAATCAGAAGCAAATTTGGCACGAGGATGAAAAGAAAACCTTTTGGCTTCCAATTATATGATGTTAACCGCGGGGAACTTTATAAATGCTTAAAAAAGACGGGGATAATAGGATGCTACTTCGTCCCAAAGTTGGAAGAACTTTTGGCTTCCAATTACATAATGTTACCCATGCGGTATCTAATAGTCATTGTATCTCCTCATTCACTATTTTAATTACACAAATTAATTTATAGTTTTATGAAGGGTTAAGGTGTAAAAAATACACTTTTTTTTGTTTTTTTTCCAAAAGTGTCTAATACCAAATGTGTTTTTAGTGCAAAAGTAACTATGTGATTACAAAAGTGGAACAAAAATCACATATTTCGTTAAAGTGACTATAGATCCCACCAACATTAAAAAAAAAAAAAAAAAAAAACGATATGTGACTTTTGCTTCATTTTTATAATCATATAATCACTTTTACACTTAAAAAAACACTTGATGTTGGATGTACTTTTTTAAAAAAAAACCACATATATTTTTACACTTTAACCCTTTAAATAAATTTGAAAGTGTCAAATTTATCGATAGTTCTCCACTACAATGGAATGGTCTACTTGGCGGGGAAAAAACCATCCATTGCAGTGTTGTAGATGGTGCTGGCAGGCCAGAAAGTGGCATTATGAGTCAGTCAATACACACAGGATCAGTAGAATGGGGAGTGAAATCATAGGCAATGACGTTCCTTTAGTAAAGACGTCAATATGAGACCATGTGAACACGAACAAGAGATCAGCTGTGGAACTAGTAATTCCAATCAGAAGGGGAAAGGATTGAATTGAACGAGTAGATACATAGACGAATAAGGATTAAAGAGGAAAACAAACGCCCGCAGACACACCCAATTCCTGATAAAACACTATAAGACAGCCGCCAACCACCCTACAGAGCATTCCTAAATTAGTCATCCATCTATCAGTGTCGCCAGTAATACACATATCCCATATAGCATATAGACAACTCCGGAGATTGTCTTCTATCAAATCTTACAATCTGTTGGTGATACACAAAACAGGGTGTTCGGAGTACCCATCAAGGGTTGGGTAACATTACCATGCATCTCTAAATCTAGCTTTTACAGGGCAAGGTTGTACAAGAAAGTACACAAGTGGAACAAAAATCATCAGTAAACACGTAAATTTCACATGGAAACATCTTGCACACTTGTTACATTTCACAACCCAAGAAACGGGCATTGCTTCCTCGCATGCTCTGGAATCAATTTTACGAGGATCTCCGCCGGAACTCCCTTCAGCTCTGATACAAAGGAACAAGGATATCCCAGAAGATCAGTTATTATTATTGACCACAACGAAGAGTTGCATAAACAGAATTGCACAATTGCAGTATCACATACCATGAGATCTGAAGTTGAATAACGGCGGAAGGAAACGTCCATTTGGCAACCGAGTGTTTGGATCACGAAGTTCATCAAAGAAAGGATGGGTCAACGCATCTAACTGTATCAAGGAAAAAAAAAACATAAATAGAATGTATAGAACCTTCTAGGCCAAACAAAACAAAACAAAAATCAATAATTATAGACCAAAGAGCTGCCGCAATATCGTAGCAGCAACGTTACATAAAGCAGGAAAACACGCTTTTGGGGGAAAATTGGGTCAACTAAAAAGTCATATACTCACAGCCGTGCACCGTAGATTAGGGGAGTATTGTAGTAGTCTAGAAACCAAATCAACAGCTTCTGGAGGCATACGCTTATGGAAAATCTGGAAAGAGCAAATTCATAATTAATAAATATTTAAAACAAAATATCCTATATAATCGCATGATTAAAAATGACAATGAAATGCCGTTAGATGAATTAGCAAAACACATACCTTGTGCCACGGATGAGTTTTTATCTGAGGGAATTTAAATTCTGTATAGTTAGGGTTCATGCACTTAATCTCTTCCCTTGTAGGAGTGCCCAAAACCTATCAAAACAACGAACAACCAAGAAAAATGTTAAAAGAAAAGATCCTGCCACTGTGTAAAGAAGCTATGACTAATAATAAATCAAAGCCATATATGTATGTATATATATATCTGTCCTTGGCAGTCTACCAAAAGAATTATTGAAAGACATCAATACATCTCAATCTTCTATAGCTTGAGTGTCGTCAAATCATCCACTCCAGTCTTAAGAAAGTTACAGTAAAAGGAAAGTACAATATGCACTGCTTAATTGCGCAAAAGTGAGTCCAAGAATACCACTGTCGGTGATGGATTACCTTGATGATCTCAACAAGCTGATCAACTCCGCTCTCACCAGGAAATAAAGGCTGAAACAAAATATAAGTCAGTCGCAATCTTCTGTTATATATAGGCACTCTTACATATGTCACAAATTACAAGAGCTCACATCAACAGATACCAACCTGTCCAAGAAGCAACTCAGCCAAAACGCAGCCAGCAGACCAGATGTCAATGGCTGAGGTATACTCAGTTGCTCCAAATATAAGCTCAGGAGCTCTATAATATCTAGAACATATGTATGAAATATTTGGTTCCCCTTTTACCTGTCAAATGTCAATCCAAATAATGTAAAGCATTGAGGTTAACAACTATCCAACCAATGAAAACTGAAAGCCCAAGAGGAAGGAAGGAAACAACACAAATACAGAAATGTACACGGAACATACCAAAACTTTGGCACTGCCAAAATCACATAATTTAACCTGGTGGGTGTGAGGATTGACCTGCATAGAAAAGAAACCTTATTAGTTTGAACCAACAAATAACCATCTTTTGGCCTCTTGAACCATAAATGTAATGTGAAACTTGTCTAGAGAGTGTATGCAATATAAATCAAAGAACATACCAGCAGATTTTGGGGTTTTATATCTCGATGACAAACTCCAATACAACGATGAATATAAGATAATGCCCTAAAGATCTGCAATACATCAAGAAATTTATTACAACTTCAGCAAGATGAAAGTTTAAATATAACAAGACAAGCCCTAATATTCCTACATTTGACAAAGCTCACACTATTTTTTATAACATACCTGGTACGTGTAGAGTTTAACATATATCAATGGCATCCTCTGATTCAACTTGTTGTAATGTTTGATCACACGATGAACAGTTTCAGGAACATACTCAAGTACCAAATTAAGGTATAATTCATCCTTTTCAGTTGTTGAAAAGAAACAATGCTTCAAAGAGACAACATTTGGGTGGTCAAGCAGACGCATTGTTTGCAGCTCCCTGTTCTTGTACCTTTTGTCTTGAAGAACCTTTTTTATAGCAACAGTTTCACCAGTCTCCAAGCACTTTGCCTGAAGTTATACCCAAAAAAGCACACAACAAAATGAGCTTTGAAAAGGACCAAATCAACACAAGGACAAAAATATCCAGTCATTTGACACGAAGCAGTACCTGAAAGACAACTCCAAATGATCCGTGCCCAACAACTCGCTCTGCCATGTAGCTTATGGTCTAAAACATAAAGAAGGTTCATTAGGAGAACCATCCACCGTTAAAAAAAAAGTCACTGGATAGAGTTACTAGGCGAGTGTAGAGCAGCCACAATATCTAAATAATTTCTTAGCAAATGACTCCGGACATTTATAATAGTCATCGTCTCAAAATCAGAAAATCCATAATCAATGAAGCTACAGGAGAAAGGACACATCTATGAAGTCATGAACACATCAAACTGGAGCATCAATTGTTCACCAACGTCCACCAACAGTATGTATCACAGCAGTCGAGACAAGGCCAGGAGTCATATTATCTTCAAATGATATACAGCAGCATATTGTATGGTATTAGAAACAATTGCATACCTGCTTCGGCTGACCATTTCTACCCCCGATGGTTGTGACAATAATGTGACCCGTCTCCGTTCCATTACCATCAACAACTATGGCTTCCATTTCCTGAGAGAAAAACAACCTATGAGAAGCTGGGTCTGGAACTCGTAATTAAGAAGACCAAAAGATAATTGAAAATAACAGGAAGACTCTTTTTTTCTCTTTTGTTGGGGGGGCCTCGGGCTGACATACTTTATCGTCCCTGATTTTCATATCGTTCATCTCCTCAGGCAGTCTATCAACACCTGCTGTATGACCACTGGGCTCTCTTACCCCTGACGTTGGTGCTACACCAACCGACGCCATGAGCCAATAAATTTCACTGACTTCCTGGTTCTTTGAACTTGAGCAAACTACTCATTTACCTGCAAAAACAAAGTTGAAATGGGATCAGATCAGCAGGAAGCCTGGAGTTCTTACATGGAAAATGAAGCCCAAATAGGAAAATTGAGTCGAGCATATTCAGCCAAAATATATGCAATTTTTTCCTATCAAAGATGAAAGATCCATCCTTCCAAATAAGGTGAATTCATCGGAAAATCATCGTCGCAAACAGCAGTCTCGGAGAATTCAAAATAAACACCTAACTGAAACGACACGTAGATCTCCTTAAACCGAAAAGGTCAAAGGCAAAAGAAACTGATCCAAGTATCCAAGAGCAGAAATGGACGAAAACTGGCTTTTTTTCTTAAATCAGATTGCGGGAGGAAAAAAAGAAAATTCAGAAAAAATAACGGCAATATAAGATGAAAATAAGGGGAGTAAATAACAAATAAAGGGAAGAAAACTGTACCGTTCGAAACAGAAAACTCTGGAAATCAAGCAGACTATTTGGAAGAAAAGCTGTGAAGGCGAAGATGAGAAGTTTAGATCCACGGCTTCCTCTTGTGGATTCGTGAGAGCAACAGTTTTCCACTTTCCTGTGTGGGGTGGTGTGCTATAATGCGCTGGTGACAATCAAAGAAGAACACTATTTTATGCATTTTTATAATAAAGAAATCGCATTTACAGCTGATAAACGTTAAAAAGAAAAACTCACTGTAGTAGGCCTGACTTTTCTTTTTGACCATTCAAACTTACTTTAAAAAAAATTTCTTCTCTGCTATTTAAAAAAGGTGGAAAAAAGAAGTGCTTTTGGCGCCTTCCTGTGTGCGCGGTCCTGCCCATTCCTTTCCACCCCAAACCCTTGGCCTATTTTTATCCAGTTCTTTTTTTTTTTGGTCAATCAAATTATGAATTATGAATTATGAATTAACTAATACCACAATAATTTAACTATTATACGTTAATGTCTCAATGTTTAGAAGTATCTGACGTGGATCTGTAAGAACTAAATGAAAAATGGAAACACGATGTATGCGAATTATTAGTTTCATCATAAAAAAATTGGAAGGTTATGATAAAAATGGGAATTATTTGAGGAGGGTATGATGGTCTTTTTGAGAGGGGGCGCCCCTGTTGTGAAAAGGAAGGCCATTAATCATTATTGGTATTGGTACATGACGAATATGCGATTATAAAATTTTGTGCGGCTCAGCGGGTGAGACCAGAGCGGCAGAGCCAATCATCGAACCAGAAACTAGGTAGCTTTCCCCCACATTTACAAAACTAGCCCTTTAAAATATTGAGCCTCGCAAGCCGTCCTTGTGACTTTGTGACTCGTGAGTCGTCATTGTATCTTTTAAAAAATAAAATAAATAAATATAGCGTGCCAGCCAAACCTACGCGGCAGGTAGGTTCATCTAACATTTTTGTAATAATAAGGCAAAATGATATTAATAAGGAAAAAAAAACTACTTGGGGTCTTAATTATAGGAATACTTTTATAGTGGAATTTGCACTATAAAAGTGTTTATAATTAGATCGAAGGAATACCACTTAAATTTCAAAATTTTAAATAAATGATTTTCCAATAAAATAAGTTGTTTAATAAAGTAAGAATATTAAAAAGTATAAATTATAATATGACAGGAAAAAAAGTTAAGAGAAAATTATAATAAAGGACCTAAGAAAAATTATATTTATTAAGAAGGACCATAAAAATGGTAATTATTTTAAAAGATAAAGAATTAAAAAATTTAAATATAAAGACTAAATTGCCCTTAGAATTTGGAAGGTTTCCTGGATCTGGCTTTCCTCCTCCATTTCCACCAGGTGCTGCACCTTTTGCCTTTAATGCAGGAACTGCAATACATCACACATTAGCTCTCTAACGATGTGAACGTCCTAAAAAGATATCTATGCTTTCAAGGTTCCTGCTTGGTGGGATATATATCATATTAAATCTCATTTGCAATTATTTTTCACGCCTCAGTACCTAATTGGCTTAAAGAGGAAATAAAGAAAGCTATTATTGCTACTTCTTCTGTTTAGTCTGCTAAGGAGGAATCAAAATTCATGAAAGATGGTGTTGATAAGTCATGTACAAAGGGTGACAACTGACAAGCAAGATAGCAAAAGCATTGGTATTTTTGGCCAAGGAAACGAATCATAGGGTCTCACGAAGGGTCTTCAAATGTTCTATACTATTTATACAATAAAAAAAGAATGAGGTTATTTGAATTGGTCTCTATTTAAATCTGTCTAAATTGCCCTTAGATTTATTCTGATTGATTAGAGAGAATATAAAAAATCTTTCTAAGGGAAATTTAGTCTTTTTATCTTAATATTTTAATTTATGGTTCTTCAAAATAATTACAATTTTTATAGTCATTCTTAATAAATATTATTTTTCTTAGGTCCTTTATTATAATTTTCCCAAAAGTTTAACTATGCTCATCCTAGTATAAGATATATTTGGAGGGTTGATATTGGTCTTAAATATGAGACAAAGTCTCATATTTGTCAGTTTTTTCTTAATTTACTCCTATTGATACTACCTCAACAATAATCAAGGAAGCGATGGGAGGAAGGAATTAAAGAAGGTGACCGAGCGTTTTAGAAAATACATACTACATCCGGTCCTAATTATATGAACACTTCTGTAGTGCAGTTTATACTATAAAAGTGTTCCTATAATTAGAATCGGACTTAATCAAATTTTTTTATTATAATCAAATTATATATATATAATTGATAATTAATGTCTAGATTTTATATAAAAGTGTTCCTATAATTAGAGAGTGTGCGTCACATGACCATTTTAAATAACCCAAAAATTACTCTAAAAGGTACAATTCTCTTAGGAAATTTCCTGATTATTTGTCTAGATCTTAATTCCATAATTATTATTCTATATTTTAATTTAAAATCATAATAATTGATAATTAATGTCTAGATTTTAATTCCACAATTAATTAATCCAATTATTATTCTAGATTTCAAAATCATAATAAATGATAATTAATGCCTAGATTTTAATTCTAAAATTAATTAATCCAATTATTATTCTAAATTTTAAAATCATAATAAATGATAATTAATGTAGAGATTCTAATTCCACAATTAATTAATCCAATTATTATCCTATATTTCAAAATCATAATAATTGATAATTAATGTCTAGATTTTTATTCCACAATTAATTAATCCAATTATTATTCTAGATTTCAAAATCATAATAAATGATAATAAATGTAGAGATTTTAATTCCAAAATTAATTAATCCAATTATTATTCTAGATTTCAAAATCATAATAAATGATAATTAATTGTCTAGATTTTAATTCCATAATTAATTAATCCAATTATTATTCTAGATTTCAAAATCATAATAAATGATAATTAATTGTAAAGATTTTAATTCCACAATTAATTAATCCAATTATTATTCTAGATTTCAAAATCATAATAAATGATAATTAATGTAGAGATTTTAATTCCACAATTAATTAATCCAATTATTATTCTAGATTTCAAAATCATAATAAATGATAATTAATTGTCTAGATTTTAATTCCACAATTAATTAATCCAATTATTATTCTAGATTTCAAAATCATAATAAATGATAATTAATTGTCTAGGTTTTAATTCCACAATTAATTAATCCAATTATTATTCTAGATTTCAAAATCATAATAAATGATAATTAATTGTCTAGATTTTAATTTCACAATTAATTAATCCAATTATTATTCTAGATTTCAAAATTATAATAAATCATAATAAATGTAGAGATTTTAATTCCACAAGGCCTCTAGTTGTGTGAATATATATCTTGTAGATCAGCTTGGAGAGGAAATCATTATTCTATGATTCAAAGTGAAGCAAGCCACATCCACCGTTTTTCAAAGGCCGACAAAGATCACTTCACTTAACGAGGCTAACTCCTTTACGATCGTCAAAGTAACCCCGTATAAACGTCCCGATGACCTTTTCAATCTCATTGCAGAATTGGTGGGTAAGAGAGTACTTTGCACATGTAAAATGGGATAGTGGAGAGCACCGATTTTGCAAAAGTTATTTACCCTACAAGTGAGAGCAATCTGCTCTTCCATGATGCAAGTTTGATTTGAACTCTACTGAGAATATGCTTGTATGTGTTAAGTGAGACACGGCCAGTAATGAGGGGCAATTCTAAATATTTGTCAATTGTTGAAGTTTGTTGACAACCTATGGTATCACTGATTGACTTTCTAACAGAATGGTGAACATTCTTAGAAAAATAAATCTTTGTTTTTGCTTGGCTGATCTTATGCCAGGAGCTGAGGACCAACAAAACTCAAAGAGAATCTTCTCTATAATTTATGCCTCCACCAGTAAAGGTTGTCCAAAAATGATTAGGTCATCCGCGAAGAACAGATATGACTATATTGAGAGGCGATACCTCGTCTACCCAATTTGATGGGCTTCCAGTTTGTCTTGGCAACTTCATCTCTTATCAGCTATGAGAGTTGCTCCATACATAGAACAAAGATATAAGGAGATAGAGGGTCAACCTATTTGATGCCATGCTTAGGATAAAAGACCTCGGAAGGTTTACCATTTCATAACACTTGTATTGATGAGGTAGTAATGCAGGACGTAAGCGTGCAGACTTCGAATCATGATCACTCGTGGAGTTTAGTAAACTAAAATAAATTATTATTATTATTATATAAACAAGTGTAGAACATTTGAAGACCCTTAAAAATAAATTTTATTATTATTATTTTAGTAAACTAAAATAAATTTTCACAAAAGTGCTGGTATCATGTATTACTCGCATGCAGGGAGGAATTTGGCACTACTCCTCTTAGCCTCTTTACAAGTCCCAATATCACATGATTCTATATATAGACTTGTACTCTTCTTTTCCTAAACAATGTGAGACTTTGTTTCTTTGACATACCCACATTTACTCACATATTTACAACAGGTTCATGTAGTGTTGCTGTGGATGACAGCAAAAGTTGTACACGTCAACCCTCCTAACCTCCCAAGTGTTTTCATAATATTTTGAACCTACTCCGCCATATTCATGCACCAAGCTCCACAAATCTTAACTATACAAATTCCCACCCCACCATGGAATCCAGCCCCTTCCCGTCTAACTTTGCTGATCAAAACCTCATTCCCAACAAGAACAGTTCTTTCGAATGCCCTCCAAAGGATTTATACAAATTCATGCCGTGTTTGATTCATTGGAGGGGAGGGAAGTAGGTGTTATGGCTTTTGTTTGGTTGGAAGGGAGGGATATTTTAATATATTTTGTTTGACTTAAGAGAGCAACTTGTTAAAAATAGCAATAAATAACATTATTTGAATGTAAATGTATTTATATATGTTGTAAACAACTTTACGAGTATAATAAATTTCCCTCACACACCCAATTACCTGAATTACCTCAAGTGTAAAATTTATTAAAAGTAGTAATGAATATCGTCATTCAAATAGTAACCTTCTTTTATAAATGAGGTTGTCATTTATGTTATAAGTACATAGTGAATGATTTTAAACATTACCCTCTTTATATTATATACTAGATCGATCCTTAACAAAATATACCATTCATACTGTAAAAAAAGAACTTAAATTAAGAACCGATGGTGAGATTATTTTGCATTTTTTTTTTTTTTTGTGTGTGGATATAACAAAAAGGTTTGATGGAATCTGGCCCCAAAAATTCCAGTCCTAGTACTGGAGTTCCAGCTTCCAGCAGCCGGGTGACAATGTTTCTGGAGATGGTGGCTGATGCATTTTTTTACATAAAAAATACTAACCGAGAAAACTGTAAAAACACCAACATTTTAATATTTCATTTTGGTGATTGAGTAATAATTTGAGATTTTGTAAATTGGGATAACTTTTTCAATTTTAAAATCTAAGTCTCATTTTTTGTTTGGGACTTTTCCTTAATTTTTTTTTTTTTTTTTTTTTTTTTTTTTTTTTTTTTTTAGCAATTATGAAATCTGAAGCAAATTAAATATTTTCAAAATTAATCTGGAAAATTATTACTAGTAACGCCCAGGGTAAAAAAGTAATTATAATTTTAAATCGTGACTTGCAAATGTGCAATAACTCAGTAAGCATTTCAATAACTCTTGTCGTATCAATGCTGAGCTGGACGTTGCTTTTGATGAGGGAAAGACAACAGATTGAACGTGGATTGGGATTGAGTTGGGGCACGGCACTAGAGATCGCTACCAAGTACCAACCCCCCTCGCTCTGAACAGAAACCACCACCACCGTCGACGCTCTATCGGCGGCCTTAACGTCACCTAATGGAATAAAAACCATTACCTGCTTCCCCTTCGCGTTCCTCTCCTTGTCTCTCCCTCGCCACTTCCTTCTGTTATCCCTTGAAATCGTTGTTCACACTCATCTACTGTCGTGCAATGGCCAGGAAGAAGATCAGAGAGTACGACTCTAAGAGGCTTCTCAAAGAGCACCTTAAAAGACTCGCTGCCATTGATCTCAATATTCGTTCCGCTCAGGTCCGCATGATCGCCACCGTTTCCCTCTTTTTAACATCGCAGGGCATCATCTTTTAAATCCTCAGAATTCTCTTTTTCTCCTGATTGCTTTAATTTATACGTCATCACCTATTTGCATGCAAAATAAAACTGTTAACCATCAATTTATTTGGAGAAATTTATATGATCACTTGGAAGTTCTCTGTTTTGAATTCATCACTTTTCTGCTCCCTACTAAACCACGTTATGATCCAGGTGACGCAATCAACAGACTTTGCTGAACTGACAAATCAACAACCATGGCTCTCATCCACAAGATTGGTTGTTAAGCCCGATATGTTATTCGGTAAGCGGGGGAAGAGCGGCCTAGTGGCTCTGAATCTTGATGTTGCCCAAGTGGCAGAATTTGTTAAAGCGCGCCTTGGTGTTGAGGTTATTGCTGAAAAGAATATCATGGGAAGTCTTGATTGTTGGTTCTTTTATTTCGTCTGCCTGAATTGTGTATTGGATAATCCCTAGGTTGAAATGGGTGGCTGCAAGGCACCTGTAACCACATTTATCGTCGAACCATTTGTTCCTCACGACGAGGAGTATTACCTATCGATTGTCTCTGAAAGGTTGGGCTGTAACATCAGCTTCTCAGAAAGCGGAGGCATAGAGATTGAAGACAATTGGGATAAGGTATATGCGCTCGCGGGAAGTTGTTTCATTTGCGGCGCCAATATTTCCACTCACATTTGTGCTACGTTCTACAAATGCAACTTCATTAGTCTGACATATATATGATTGCTATCTCATCTAGGTCAAGACTATTTTCCTTCCAACAGAGAAGCCTTTGACACTGGAGGCATGTGCTCCTTTGATTGCCACACTTCCTCTGGAGGTGAGTATTGATGTACTTTTTCTTATATTTGCATCAATTTCTCTCTTACAAACAAGGAAACCAGTAAAAGGTTGACAATTCACTGCCTGATAGGGATCTTTTATTGGAGATTTCAGACTGCTGCACTTTTAGTCTAAATATTGTTTGTGTTGTCATTTTTTATTCAGCATTGCTTGACTTGTTATCTAGAGATTGCTTATTGTGCCCGTGATTTCCCAGGTCCGGGGCAAAATTGGTGATTTCATAATGGGTGTATTTTCTGTCTTTCAAGGTATGAATTTAATTCTGTGGAAACTATTGGGTTCTGTCACTGGGCATAACATGACCCTGGGAATAAGAGCAGGGTTTGGGACATTTTTATATTTAAGATTTAGTCAGTTATCTTGACAAATCATGCAGGGCTAGTAAAGAGAGTTATGAATATTATTCTTTTCCCAGTTATAATCTCTAGGAATAAATATGATTTATCACTATCATGAAGGACAAGGTTCCTTTACATGTTGTTTTACTCAATAATAAATAATTCTATAACAGTTGTTTTTATACACACAATCTTCATGTCTAATCTTTTCCGTCGTTTCCTTTGTAGATCTGGATTTCAGTTTCCTAGAGATGAATCCCTTTACACTGGTGGATGAGAAGCCATATCCATTGGATATGAGAGGGGAATTGGATGACACTGCTGCATTCAAGAACTTCAAGAAGTATAATTTTTTGATATAGATGCTAAGAATATTTGATCTGAAGAGATTGAGATGTAAATGCATATACCTAACTGTTATCCTGTTACTATATTGTCATGAATTCAGGTGGGGTAATATAGAGTTTCCATTGCCTTTTGGAAGAGTTATGAGCCCTACAGAAAGTTTCATTCATTCCCTGGATGAAAAGGTTGTTTTCACTTTTATCTACTTAGTTAATGTTATATCAGTATATGCAATCCCACTCTTGTAGAAATGGCCTTGCAGCTAGGCTTTTTCTTATCAGACGACTTCTTTACAATGTGTGTGATTATTTGATTTACCTTTCATGATCTTATTAATGTAAAGTATCCTCATCTGAGATAAAATGCTGCAGACTTTCCTACCCTAAGAAGTGAAAAGTTGAAATTAAACAACATCTACCAATTTCGTTCATATAATTTCCTCATGTGTCCACTGTGCTCCTATTCTGTGCCAATAAACAGTTACATTAATAACCGGATGAGTTATTTTCTTTGAGGAGGTTCCATGTTTTTAGTGCAAGGCAACCTCTGATGCAGTTGGTTAAAAAGTTTTATTCTTTTTATTTATTAGTATATTTTATTTGCCATTAGTTACATTAAGACATCACCTCCAGAACCATGTGTCATACTGTGTTCTTTTGAACAGTCAGAGTTGGGGAAAATCTTAAGAATTTAAAACATGTTATTAGAATTTGAAGTTTTTTCTATCATAATTCTGATTAATCTGGGATGCCTCTGCTTTCAATATTGTCATAATATGTTTTTGTTTCCATACTGCAGACAAGTGCATCCTTGAAATTTACTGTATTGAACCCAAAAGGACGTATTTGGACAATGGTAGCTGGAGGAGGTGCAAGTGTTATTTATGCAGATACTGTAAGTTACCGAGTTTCTGGACTCAATTCTAATGTATCCTAAGGCTGGGTTGTTGGAAGGTCAGCAGCTATTTTCGTGAGTTAATTTACCTTCTGTTTACTAGGTTGGAGATTTAGGTTATGCATCAGAGCTTGGCAACTATGCTGAATATAGTGGAGCTCCAAATGAGGAGGAGGTGCTGCAGTATGCAAGAGTCGTAGTTGATGTAAAGCAATTCAATTCTTTTCCTTTTAACTTCAGTTTCAGTATTTTGTCCCAGTTAGTGACTCCATCATATTGTGTTATATGTGAATATTGCGCTTTTTATCGCAGTGTGCTACTGCAGATCCTGATGGTCGTAAGAGAGCCCTTCTTATTGGAGGTGGCATTGCAAACTTCACAGATGTTGCTGCCACATTCAGTGGGATCATTCGAGCCCTGAAAGAGAAGGCATGCTTTTATTAAATGTATCCTTATTTCACTTGTTGAAGTTAGGTTGTTTACCGTTTAATTGATTCCACCATCTGCCTTCAGGAGTCAAAGCTTAAAGAAGCAAGAATGCACATTTATGTTAGAAGAGGTGGTCCAAACTATCAGATTGGTTTGGCAAAGATGCGTTCCCTGGGTGAGGAACTGGGAGTGCCAATTCAGGTAATGACCATCTTCATTCTTGAAATTTGCGTTCAAGTGTGCTGTATATATGCTCGTCTGCTTACTAATCATGGGAGGAATTTGCTGAACTTCTAATTGTGTCTGGATCCAACATCAGCCTCAGCTTGCGTGGTATTCTGATTTGTGGTCAGAAGGAATGTTATATTGGAACCTTGGAACTAATACCCTATGATTTGGCATTAAGCCTCTATGATGATAAAACGGAACCAGTGGCTGTCTCTATTGGAAAATATGCTTATACGATCATTCATTATTGTCACTGAAGTTGCAGATACTTCACCTTCAAATATTGATGCCTTTTATCTATTTTTTGTAGAGGGTTGAAAACCATTAATTATGACTGTAGTGTGATTGTGGTAATCTTGTGGTTTCAGGTTTACGGGCCAGAGGCCACGATGACCATCATCTGCAAACAGGCAATTGATTGCATCATGTCTGAAGCATAAAGCCGCAATCATTTGTCCCCACTAATAAGGAGTTTCCTAACATGGGGGTAGTTTTCATAAACTCGGTGAAGCCAAAACGGTAGATGCTCAAATTGTTCTTCCTTATATTCACGCCCTCGTGATTCAACTGCTGTGTTTTTATGTGCCTTCCTTCATGGCCCTGGGAACTTCTATTCTCGTCATATCTTTTTTTGGGAGAAATTTGTGAAAAATGTAATTTTTGTTGATGACATTTTCAAGTGTGTTAATATTCATGTGGTTTTCTATCCAGGACCGCCCTGCGAGGAGTTTCAGGTTTCATATTTGGCCTATGACTGGTTGTTGATGAATTTTGAATTAAAAATTCAGTAGAGCCTTCTTCTAAAGTGAAAGTTTTGCTCCGAACTGGCGTTTTGTTTAATAATGCAGCAACAACATAAATCTATGATTCAGGATGGCGCAACATACATAACCATAATATTGGCAGAAAGAGAATAAAAAAGCCAAAACACACCTTTATCTTGAGGCCAGAAGAATCCATTTCCTCAAATTTTTCAGTTCTTCCTTGAAGGTTTTCATTACATATTTCTTTGTACCTTTTTTTAATTTCATGTTTTTTTTTTTTTTTTGTTTAAGAGGTGAAGGAAGCTAAATAAGTTAATTAATTATAATATTTGTTATATATCATTTGATTATATATCAATTTATAAGTCAGATAAATTAATTTGGTATAAAAAAGATAAATATAAATACACTGAAAAATTTATTGAGCTTTCTTAATATCTCTAAGAAAGTCAATTGAGTCTTGTATTAAGGATAAAAATAATATAAAAAACATTTCTATAAAGAGTAGAGTTTTTGATTATGATGCCTGTATGATTAATTTTCCCGGTAATTCAATTTTAATACTGACCAATAACATTTTTAACACACATTTGAATTCCATTATTCATGTAACGGTGGATTTATTTTATATGTCTTTGCTGCCTCACTTCTTCGAAAAGAGACTTTTTTTTTTTATATATATAAAATTTTTAGGAAAGGGATTGGGCTCACCTAGAGGTTCAAGGGTAAAGCGCTTGGACTCAGTTTAGGGATACTTGCGGCGGGAAGTACACACGCCTCCACCTCTATCAGTTTACCATCGCTTCCTGCACCCCTAGATCCTCCCCCTTGACCAACACAGAATCTAACCCCTTTCTTTAAAGTGAGGAAGACCGACCCCACGCCAGTTGAACAAGGGTCTTCGAAAAGAGACTTGAATATCAATTTGGGAGTAAGGTGTACATGTAAAGGAAAAGAGGCCGACAAATACGTGCAGCGCAAAGCAATGAATGGGCCAAATTTAGAATTAATCTCACAGTGGTCGTGCCCAAGGATTTATGACGCATCTCAAAATGGTGGGTTTGAGGTCAAACGGGGCAAAAATGGTCCCGGCGGGGCTCGAACCCGCGACCTTCGGCTCATAAGACCAACGCTCTAACCAACTGAGCTACGGGACCTTAGGCGGTCGTTATTTTCTTGAAACTACATTTTCTTGAAGAAGGTAGAATCCGCTGCTAGCCACCTATCAACCTGCTTGAAACTACATTTTTCCCATGCCAATAAAGTCCTGCGCAATCACGTGTTGGTAATTCAATTTGGGGGTCCTGTTCATATATTATATATACGGGGAATAAACGGACGGTTGATATACGACGGAGTAAGAAAAATTCGTGTTCTCAAGTATTAGCAGTTTAGCTCTTATATATGTAAATGGTCCGAGTTTAAAGTAGTTTAGAGCTGTAGTGTTATAGGAGATCAAACACAATATATACTACTGTGACAAGGGCAGCTAGGCGGAACAGCAGATCGCCGCTAGCTTTCCTAAGCCTTGTTATAGAAAGATAATAACACAGTGGAGTAGATGAAGTTGTTATTTGGAAACGTAATTTAATGGATGTGTCAGCGTCGTTCGAAGGTTTTAAGGGTCCCATGACTGTTCCTCCAGGGTAGTTGGGGCAGTCTTAAATTCGCTACCAATACCACTAAATCCTTTAATTTAAGGCTGAAAGCTGGTTACTATAAATTGGGAGGGAGGGGAATGTCATTTTGAAAAACAAAGAGAGAAGAAGAAGCAGTGAAGCAAGTTGAGAATATGGAGAGAGTGAGCAAGCTTAAGGTGTTGGTGGTGTTAGCTATGATGGTGCTGCTGCTGCTTGTTTCGGAGGTTGAAGGAGGAAGGAAGCTGAAAGATGAAGAGCCACAGAGCTTCTTGGGAGGAGGCACGGGAACTGGCGGGGGAACGTTTCCGAGCCCCGGCAGCTTTGCCGGATTCTTCTGCACTTTCCCAGGAGGCTGTACCCCAACCCTACCCGTTATCCCGGGCGTGGGAGTGGGAGTGGGATCGCCACCGCATGCATAAGCAAGCCACCTCAAACTAACTAGTTACTAGCTGCGTACTTGTCTTACCATGTTCAGTCTGGTTGTTTTTTTGAGTGAGTGAGTTTGACAATATCTAGATTGTGTCTGCTCGTCTTCCAGGGCATCTAGTTTGTGAGCACAGTAAGCTTTGTTTTCTTTGTGTGGTTGTAAGTGTGAGAGTGGCGCAGTCATCTGAGTGTATGTTTGTTATGAAGTAGCTAGCTAGCATGCGGAAAACCATTGAAGGAATTATAAAATATATGGATCGATCGGTGTCATCACGAATACTATGACATGATTCAAAGTTTATGTTTATTAATTATATGCACAACCTTTTTTTTTTTTTTTTTTTGGGGGGGGGGGGGGGGGGGGGGGGGGGGGGCTGAATTCATTTTACAGAAATGCGTCTTCATGATCTTGCTTCTTTGGTCCAAGCAGAAGCGCACGCGCACGCGACATAGATGGCCAAGTATTTCCTGAACTGAGAAAGTGGATGGGAGGCCTGTATCTGTGTCGTAGGATCTGTCATAAATGAAGACAGTTCATTACTATGGGGCGATTACATATTGAATTAGACTGAGTTTAATTTGATAAGCCAAATTAAAGCTACTTGGCCACTAATGAATTTACGGTAAAGGCACAGGGGCTCCAAAAGCGATCCATAAGACCTGCCCTATCAGTTTTGTTAAGAGACGTGATCACTTGTCATCGTCTTGTTTTGGTGTAGGACGTATGGGATTTTGAGGACACGAAACTCTTGATACGTTGAGAGCCCAGTATAGGAAGGAAACATCGTGTGTTGGACGGAGCACTTTGGTACTGGCATGTCCCTTTTACACGTTGCCTATGACCAATAAATGATCTCTTTAATTTTCTGGCCTTGCTTTTGTGGTGGACCATCTGGCCCACACTGATTTCATCCACTTGAAATCTAGAGAAAATTTTGTTCCAAAATAAAAATTCAAGAGAAAATCGCAATACGTAGTTCCACATGGGCTGTCTTTTCTACCTCCCTCATACTTTGTGATGTTGGATATTCTTCATCGAGGGAAAAGAAGAAACAAATAGGAAGACAATGACACTCACACATGACACTGACACCCCCCACAAATCTTGGACTTTTTGGTGACATCTGGGTGTGGATGTGATATTAGCCGTTAAGCCCCCTGCGGGTTTTTCTCCCCATTGATTCATTAAATAATCACAAACCTACTTTCGGATATATCCATAAGAGAGCCATCACGACGAGGCATGGGCAGGTGGCTCTATCTAAATTGATCACAAGCTAGCAACACAAGAAATTCATTCGTTCTACAATTTTTTAACAAAAAAAAGTATTCTTCATTCGTGTACTTGTGTTAAAAACGACTATGCACACTAAATCTTTCAGTTAAAAAAGAAAAAGAGCATGGTAGAAAAGCGTAGCCGACACTGGAGCACACTGATTTTTCTTCCCTTTAGAAACATTGATAGGGGTCATATAGTGAATACTTTTGAAGCAAGGGAAAAGAAAATGCGGCGTCACATGCGAGGCAGAGAGAAACAGGGGAGTGAAAAGAGGAAATGAAATTTGGAGAGATGCGCTTAAAAAGAAGATAATTAAAGAAAAAGAAAGGGCAATTACATGAGACGACAAGAATTCCAAAAGGCATGCTCCTTAATGCCAAAGTAACATGTTTTACTTTATCATCCCCATTCCGCTTTTCACTCTCCCTCTCCTGTCTTTTTAAAGTTTAGTTAATTGTGAGACCCCTCTGCTTCTCCACACATCACAATGGCGAAACCTCCTTCTTTCTTCCTCCTCCTTCTCTGCTCTTCCGGTGAGTCATTCTTTTATTCTCCTCTCTGCATCACTACTTTATATTCTTCTGCAATCTCACCATTCTCATCCTCTTTTCAGGACTCATGCTGCTCCTCATCTTCTCCGATCTCTACTCTACAACCCCACCGGCCGCCGAAATCTTCCTCTCTCGCTTTCCCATGATGGCCAAAATCCTCCCCAGAAGAACTTTAGGTGACACCACTGTCATCACTGTACCTTCCAGCAGCCCTGTCACTGTGTACCCCACCAATCCATCTGCTGTGCCCGTCACTGTACCTTCCTCCAATTCCCCCGTACCCGTTTCCGCTTACCCTCCCCCGTCTCCGTCGTCCACCGGTGTTCCGGCCACCAATTCTCAACCACCACCTCCTCAAACGCCAACGAATGCTGCTCCCGCCGTTTCAGGGCAGAAGTGGTGTGTGGCTAAATCTGGAGTTTCACAATCTGTTCTTCAATCCGCACTTGACTATGCTTGTGGAATGGGAGGCGCCGATTGCTCTCAGATACAGCAGGGTGGGAGTTGCTACAATCCCGACAGTCTGCAAAATCATGCCTCTTATGCCTTCAACGCTTACTACCAAAAGAACCCTGCTCCTACCAGCTGTGACTTCGGAGGCGCGGCTTCCTTAGTTACCACCAACCCTAGTAAGCTGCATCTTGTTATTTTGGCCACTCAATTACTTGTCTTACATGTATGATTCACCCTGCTGACCTTTTTTTTTTCTTTTTTTTTTTGCCTGAAATAGGTACGGGTTCTTGCATTTACCCATCTTCGTCGTCGTCGCGGCCAACAACTCCGACGCCATCGTCCCCAACTACTCCGTCGTCTTCTTCTTCGCCGTCGCCGCCGACATCTGTTTCATCACCGACAAAATCTCCAACTCCGTCAACACCGTCATCGCCAGGAGGAGGTACTTTTGGGTGAGTTACACTTACATGGCTTCACCAATTCTTCAATGCTGACCATTAAGCCTTAAAGATGGATGCTAAACTGGCTTCTGGGTGTTATCATTGTTTGCAGCTTCGGTAACCCGACATCATCATCGTCGGCGCCGTTGAATTCGAGCAATCCGACGTCAGGTTATATGCCACTTGTGGGGTCGCAACCCCCACCTTCCACCTCATGGTCAAATTCAAGTGGCCTCAGACCTTTGGTTGCCTCCACGCTTCTGCTGATATCGCTGGTCGCTGCGAAATTCAACATGCGCACTTAGAAGAATAGGACGATCGCGTAGCTCTACTATTATTGTTATGGCTTGGGTGAGTGTACTAGTTAGTAGTAACTGCGGATTCTGGCTTCTGGGCTGTTGTGCTGCTACACGGGTTGTGGTAATGTACATAGTTTGTGAGAGCTATAGTATATTAGTCATTAGTGTGAGGTGCTACTTCTAATTCATTTGCATTGATCGGGGATTGACATTCATCTCACGCTATTGCCCGCCCATATGCTTGAAAGCCTTGTCGATTATCAGACGATCAAATAAGCAAGTTTTATTTCGAACGGGCTTGTCACATGTTCGATAGCAGTAGAGTATTTAAGTGTAGAACACCGATTGAGCTATCACATGATCACGAACACACTCATGTATATTGTCGGCAAATGTGCTGAAGTTCCAAAAGAGTCAGTCCGGTTGGCGTCATATTAGATTTAGGGTCTTTCACTTAAGCACATTATTTTAACTCCCAGCGTTGGTTGCTAATTGTGAACGTATGCTTACTCGGGTTTTCGGAAAGACGGGCCGAGACCTTTTAAAAATTATCAAAACAGGCGGATGATTCATCTGCCAGTAAAATAAACATCTGGGTCTACCGGGTCTGGCATGCATTAAATAACCAACATGAAGGGTGAAAGTACATGCCCGGCTAATCACTCGAAATTCCAATATTACAATAGACAGCAAAAGGACTCGTTGGGCCCTAACTGCGTACGGTGAAGCTAATTAGCTAAATCTAACAGAATTTATATCGGCATAGCGGTTTCTCCTACTTCCCTAACTGATTCTTGAATTATTTCAAAACAGAAAGGACATTGAGTGCCCAATCACCGCTTCGAGAATGCCACCAAGATCAGCATGGACATAGAGGCCACGATTTTAATCCAGAGCAATCCCAGAAATTTTGGTTTTCCTTTTCTGCACCCACTTCACTTCGTTGTTTTGCCATTAATTGATCTCGCAGATCTTCTATAGCTCTGTCCCGTCTCTCTCCTATCTGTGTGCACAAAAACAAAACCATACAAACGTACATGTCATTTCACTGGGCCGTGGACTCATTTCTAAGCCAATTCTTTCATATTCAATGTATATCCTGAACACTGTAACAGCAGCAGCATAGATCACGTACAACAAAAATGTGACGCAGCTTTAAGAGCAAATATCTTACTTTGTGAAGTTTTCGTGCCTGAGAACGGGCTTCTTGCAGGCAAAATTCCAATTTCAGGACCCTCTTCTTCAGCTCCTGATCAACACACCGCTGTTTCTCTAACTGTATTTTGAAACATATGGATATTCATAAATACATGAGCCATGGTGTTTGAAGAAGAACATAAATGAGCAATTACACAGGCAGGAAGAAGCTGGATTTACCTGCGATTCTAATTCCTCAATCTTGAGTCTCGAACAAGAAGACACAATCTTAATTTCATCCTTAAGTCTTGCTATTTCTTCATCCTTAACGACTAGAAGCTCATGTATCTTCTCGAAGTTACTAGGAGAAACTTCATCTAATATTTTCCTCAGTTCACAGTTCTTGTTTGCTCCATCTTTCAAGGCTTCCATGATATCGTGTTCAATCCGCAGGACGTCATCTTTCAGTTGCTTCTGAGAAGATTCCCTTGCCAGAAGATTCTTCTGGAGATTATCTAGTTGCTGCCCCATCCTAATGACACGAACCTCATGCTCTCTCAGTGAACAATTTTTCTCATCTAATTCTTTTGCAAGTTCTGCGTAGTGGATATCCGCGGATTGAGCTGATGCAACACTTGCCTCAGCAGCTGCTCTAGTCGCTGCGATCTGTGTTCTAAGATCATCCAACTCATTCAGACACTGCATCAAAATAACAAGATGAGCTAACCAATAAATTAAATGATAAGCACATTACTAATTGGGCCACAAGCATCAAACATACTTCATTATGATCTTACCATAATGACGTTGTGCTACAAATCACAGGATATCAAACGAGACTACTCACCAACAGCGTTTGATGTTAACAATAAATTGATTTCAAGATTGGTTATAGATGTCAGAGTGCCTAAGGCCTCTCTCATGATCCTTCTACACTCGATCAACAATTTTTACCGGCCTTCATGTCGGATGTCCTAATACATTCATTAGTATAGATCGCCGGAGAGAGAAAAAGTATTTTTTCTTACAAAAAAAAGGAAAAAGTAATTTTAGATCCACCATCGAATATTTATTTTTGTTTTATTAAATTATTAAACAAATAAAACGTGTACGGTATATTATTGAATGTGATAGGCAAAGGTCAAGAAACTAAGAATATGCCAGGAATTCCTAATTCGGGGCAGATCTAGTGCCTGTAGGCTGGATCCCTGTACACCTAACAAAGTGTTGAACCTAAGCATACAAAAAAAGACACCGCAGTGAAAGAATCTAACATTTTGACTCCGGCCACCGCTCAGAAATATGCTTTCCAGCTATAGACATAGAAAAGGCCACAAATTTGAAATCGAGTCGTTGATAGAAGTCAAAAGCAAAATAATAAAGACATTTACTCTGCCAACTTAGACAGGCAATGATCGAGTGTTGCTTAATTTAAAAATATTTTGCTACTACTATCGATGATGTTGCTTGCCCTGTTTATAATAATTGCCTTCAAGGAACAAATATAATAGACAACAAAATAAGTCAGGCTAAAAGGTAAAACATGATAATACCATATGAAAGCATTCAGTCACCTGGCCTTCCCATGGGCTCCACCATAAACAAAATACAAATGTCAAAAAATATTTGCTCAAAGGAACATCGAATAAGTTGTATTTGTTTACGGCTAGAAAAAGATTAATACAAAACACACAAGAGAAGAGAATCGTATTAAAATTTCACATGCGCAAACAAAATTTAACAACTAGAAATAGATTTTTTTTTTTTTTTTTTTTTTTTTTTTTTAAGGGAGTAGATGTTCCCAAAAAAAGGAAAACAGTATTAAAATTAAAACCTTCTCAGCAGTAGACGTTGAAGCCTGAAGTTGCTCGTTTCTCTCCTCCAATCTCTTCTGCAACCTACCAATTTCCTGTTCCATGTTTCTGGCTTTAATTTCTGCTTCCTGCGAGAAAATATTCATAAAATATAGCTGGATTACAATTTGTCCCCAGTGAGCCACAAAAACAAAGTAGAAATGATTGCTTCCAACTTTCAAGATAATTATCATAATATTATAATAATCTACAGGAAAAAGATTTTAAAAAAAATTGAAAAATGAAGATCGTAGTAGTTGGACGAAATTAAACAGAAGCCAGCCACACCACTGTAAGGTACTAAGGTTTGTACCTGTCTTGTTAGGGTTTCTTTGGCAAATGATTGCTCTTGTGATATAAGGCGGCTCCGCGCCTCCTTCAACTCTGCAGCTAATGACACCACGTTGCGCCTAAAACTCTGCTTCCTTTCATTTAAATCCTTTAACAGTGGATCAATATCTCGAGCCGCAACTGACGACAACGGCAAAGATCGGGACGAAGATGGTTTCTCCAGGACTGACATGCTTAATAAAATAGAATAAATCCAATACGCAGATGCTCTGAATCAATTGCTATGAACTCGAGATCAGCAGTTTCTGGTCTTTCATGTGAAACTCATTATCGCCGTTCCTGCCTGTAGATGTGTTAGTTGGACATCAAATTCGAATGGACTCCAAGACAAAAAAACATATCAGTTCAGTCTGACGGAAAAATAAGTAAGGACGAGGCTACTTGCAAGGAAATGGTAGTATTTTGAAATGAAAGGTTTCAAATATGAACACAAATCAAAGCGGTCTTCCCTACTAGATACTGTACATTTTTTGAAAAAATTAGTCCAATAAAAATTTGCTAATTTCCATAGGCACACAGCACGCCAAATATCATCGAGAGGGCAAGAAAATGACATGAAATCAGTGTCCCACGGTGGGTCTATTTGTCAGCGTCAAACAATAAATAATGAAGGAGAATTAATGAGTTGGAGGTTGTGAAGAAGTCTCAAAAAGACTTGAATCCAAGCGTTCATAAACTCTATGCAGGTTTCGACCCCCTCGCCCGGCTGCCCAAGCTCAACCTAAAATTGGCATAATATTTTTGCTTCTTTGATCAACAACGACCTCTTAATCAGGAGGCGATCGTTGATGAAAGAAACTAGGCTCGCTGATACTTTTGTTCTTGCCCTTTTGAAGAGGCAATAGAATCCGTATTTATTGAAAAACAAATTGGCATAATAACAGCAATTCTCACCCTCAACTTCGGAGAAGAAAGAGACGTCAAGAACAGGTTCCCGGAAGCATAAAGCTGGCATGGTTCGTAAAGAATCTTAAAATTGATTAGCAGAACAAGGTTTGAAAGGAGAAATACCATATTCAGTGAAAATCCAAATTATGGCCAGTCTCCGTCTTCGATCTTCGGCATTCTTCAGCTCGAACCCTCTGCTGTGCATCTGTAACAAAAAAACCACGCGGACCTCAGGACACGAGGGAAGAATTTTCTGAATAATTTTAGCAATTCATTCATTTTATTTCCTTGTGTTACCTGTAAGCGAGAGAAGGTGGACTGGAGCGACATGCCATGATCATCATGAAGGGTGAGTAACGGAGGTTAGGTTCGGATTGGAAGCTAATTTTGGTAACGAAGGTTCGGTTGTTTTGGCAGACGTGACAAATTCCGAAGCGCCCAGTAGGGTCGACTGGCAATTGCCACCAAGGAATGAGCGCGGCAAAACCAAATTTTAGCCCTGGCCAATCGTTTTGAAGCACGTGCATATACCATGAACCTCAGCAGCGAGAGGCCTCAAAAGAATGGGCCGAGCTAAGGTCCGCTATTGGCCCATACGAACCCGGTTGTGCATTCTGAAATTCGAAATTATGAATTAGGCTTGTCAGCGAAAAAGATAGGCCTCTAATATCCTTTATAGCAAAAAAAAAAAATAAAAAGTCCTTTCTAAAAAAGAAAAAAATAGGCCTCAATATCAAAAGCTCAACTATAATTGGTTTTTTGATAAAAAAAAAAAAAAGCTCAACTATAATTGAGAAGTCCTTTCTACCAAAAAGAAACAAATTAAGTCCTTGCCCAGATTCAAACGCTCTAGATCTCCATCGATGAGGCTTAATCTTTGTCCTTATCGTTCCACGCTTCTTGCTATTGACGATTCTCTTTGAATGACCTCTCGTTATAAGAATTCTCTCGTTATAGGAATTCTAACATTAATCCGTTACGTTTTGAGAAACTAGTTTTCTCTACTAGACCCAACTCCGGTTAGAGATTCACCTCTGCTATTTGTATAAACAGTTTTCAATCTGAGTTGTTGGTTTTGACTACAAATATGTTTCTAGAAATGACGAATCTGTTTCTACGAATGAACTTAGTTTTGGTTGAGGATGTCGGGACTTTGATTCCTCTTGTTCATTCATTTATTTCAAGTGATTTTACTTTGTAGGATACAAACACAATTATTATTATTATTATTATTTATTTATTTATTTTGAAAAAATGAAGGCCATTAAGCACGAAATAGAAGAGGAGACAATGGATGAATCAGGGATTTAAAAAAGAAGTAAGCGTCCTGATTTTCACCCGTGATCAGGTGATAGAGTAGAGACGAATGCAGTTCTGCGAAGACGTTGGATGGTCTAACAAGACCCTTCATTACTGCGAAAGGGCCCAGAAATCAAGAAGGCAATGTCATATTTCCGGAATTGAAAATGAGATGAAGGTGAATGTTAGCATTATGAAGTGGCACAATGGATTTCACAAGCATGAGACAACCTGATAATCTTTATTATACATGTTTACGAGGATAGCTCCATGATATCAATATCCACGTAAATTTCAAGGCAATTCAGCTCAACAGGTTAACTCCAGTACTAGCGGCAAACTTCAAAACTCCATGGTACCAAAACCATCACAAATGGTCCCCCATTCGCAAGCTGCTGAATTATTGCCGTTATTCATCTGAAAGATTCCTACACCCCTTTCCCTGCACTGCATATAAAACATATTGCCATCCTTCACGGGGTCCATAATCCATATTCCATGATAAATAAATTAACAAATTGGAACAAAAAAAAAACAAGATGGTGTTTTCAGGCTAGACATAAACTAAGACCACAATCGTTTGCCGCTTTAGAATGGTTTGAACTTTAGTCTCCATATAAAGGCGGGTCTAAGATCCTGCCATACAAAACTGACTGATGCGACCGAGAATAAAATCGGACCAGAAAGATATGGACACACTAGCTACTTCATAGTAAGCAACTAATTTGAAGGATGCTTTACCATTTCTATCTCAAATAATTATACTACATTTAATGGCAAGAATAAATATGAAAAAGACGGGATTGAGAAAACTAGATCTGCTTAAATTAAAGGAGCAGAAAACAAGATTAAAAAAGGCATGCTCCCAGTCACCAGAAAAAAACAAAAACGGATTCAATTTCTAAAAGTAGACGTCAGACGGTGCCTGCTTAGATTTGCGGTAGAAGCTGTTTTTTCAACGTGATTTATAGAAAATGAGGTAATTTTATAGGAGGAGTTTTATCTCGACTTTCGTGAATATGTTTTTCTAACATCAACTCAAATAGGCCTAAATATTAGCTTCGGTAATGCTGAATCTTATCCACTAACCGCTGCAAAGTTATGCAACTTATTTTGGAAAGGAAAAAAGACGCCATGAGGAGAGGGGGGGGACCTTTTGGGTTCTGAAAAAAGTCAAAAAACAGAAATAAACTGATAAAGTAAGATAACAACAGTAATAATAGAAATATAAAGGATATTTCATAATAAAGTAGCACTTCTACGGGACTCTCCATGCTTAAATCTAACAAACGAGTTTGCAAAGAAAATATGGGAAGCATATCACTGGGGTGGAGTCTGTTGAACACCAAAGCTTCATCATGACTCGTGAGATAATAACAATGACAAATATCTAAGTAAAAATAAAAAGGAAATTCAAACCTCACAGTTCGTCTTTCATAATACAAACGGTTTTTCCTCTATCTTTGGCAAGAAGAAGCTGAGAAGGGGGATTTCAATCTACTACACACACAAAATAGAAATAAACAAGACATAAGTAGAAGTCACCCTTTTCAATATTAAGCGTATATGATGAGAAAAGGGTTAAATGATACTGAAGTTGAAAAGATTAGACGGACAAAATTGGGCTGATATATCATAATTGATTACACCCTAAAGCTCTGTAATTTCTCAAGCGTCCATGGAAAAATGCTAGGATATAAGCACTAGACTTTTTGAAATGGAAGAAACGCCCAAATTGATGCTAACACGTGCCCCTTGGGACGGACAAAGATAAGTCAAGCCATGTATGTAAAGTAGATTTCAGCATCTGTTAAAGTCAAGTACTTCCTTTCAGAACAAGGAGATCCTCATGAATCAATTTCAGAGCTGACTTGTATTACATCCAATTGAAACTCTATAGTCATAAAATATTAATTATGAAATAAATAAATAAATAAGAGACTACCTCGTACAAGGCGGATGTATTATCCAAGTGAGTCCAGAGAACACCTCTTCAGTTAGAAAGAAGGGCACAAGTGACCTTATTGCGTACAAGTTGATTGATTGCATCCCTGAACTTGTAATAATCATCAGCTCCGTTGTAAACTTGATAAGAAATTCGGGCATATCCAGTTACTACTCCAATTTCCCCATCTTTTGGTGGCCGATAATATATAGGCACTTCAACGCCAAAAACATCCCTCAAATGTGCTCTTAGGTTCATAGCATCAGAATCGCTCAATATACCCAAGCAAGCAGGTAATCCTACCATAATCATGCTCGCACACATATCTGGAGGAGTACCAAGATGAGTTCCCCATGCCGTGGCCAACATTCGTCCCATCTCCACCACAGCTTCGTGATTCCTGTTCTTGATTCCTTCAATACCACCTTCAAATCTACTGACAAATTCCAAAACTTCAGGAACCACCAATTGTGCACTGTAATCTCTTGTGCCAATCCAAGCACTTTCAACGGCCAAACCATTACCATACTCATGAGACACCACGGGATGATGCAATTCAGAGCATCCGGGCGACTTCCGGCTGTACAAAAAGGCAATTGAAGGTGGGCAAAAGAACCATTTGTGCAAATTGCTGGTATAAAAGTCTGCCCCGATCTCTTTCACATCAACATCGATACACCCAATAGCATGAGCTGCGTCCACAAAAACTTGGTCAACGCCTTCTTCCCTACAAATCTTTACCAAATCCCTAACAGGAATCACCACGCTCGGCATTGAAGTGACGTGATCAATCACAGCCAGCCTCACCCTGCTACCGCCAGCTCTTCCTCTCTCCACCGCTCTCCTAAATTCATTAATAATCTCCTCATTCGAATTCACCGGAAAAGGCAACTGAACCTCAATAACTTTGCCTCCGGCACGCGTAACATATGCCTCCATTGACTTCTTGACGCTACCGTAAGCGTAATGAAGCATAACAACGACGTCGCCATTTTGAAATTTTCCTTCTTGAAAGGCCCAGGCAGTCTGCTGAAGTACGATAGCAGCAGCCGTGGTGGCGTTATCAACTATAGAAATCTCGTCGACGTGGTCCGCATTAATAATTTCCCTGATAAGAGTCCTGGAATGAAGAATCCCCTTCTTGAGCTCGTTGAAGTAGAAATGGTCCGGCTGGCGGAGATACTTCAGCTGCCATTTTTGCTGAGCGGAAATTACAGAAGCGGGGCAGCAACCGAAGCTACCGTTGTTGATACGAGCAACGGCGGGGTCATGGTGAGCGAATTCGGATTGAATTTCGGAGTCAGTAATGAAGGGACCAAGCTTGGGCTTTTTGGGAACGTGAGAAACGGAACTGTCGCCGTTGAGGTGATTATCGTCGTTTTTGTGATTACGCCCGTGGTTGTGAGAGGCCATTGTAAGGTAAAGAGGATGAGGTAGAAAGGCTAGGGTTTTGCCGAGCTGAGTGTTGGACCCGAGGAAAAGAAGAGCAGGGCCATGGCTTCCGAGTCACGAGTCACGCTAAGGAAATGAGTGGGGAATACGGACAAGTGGCGCCTGAAAAGCAGATAATCAATCTATCTTACTGATATTAGAAGTTTTTTTTTTTTTTTTTTTTAAAACGTCACTACGGTCTTTTTTAAAAAAAAAATTGCCAATATTAAATGAAAAAAGTGTCATTGATAAATTATGAAATTTTTTGAATATGATTTTCTAATTGGGACTTTAGTGTTATTTTACCTATTTTTTCTACGGGTATTATTTACACGTCATGCTTCCAAATGCAAATAATTCAATTTATCAATATAAAATCCATCCGTGCAATTTACTATATAATAAAAATTAGATAATCTTCAGGTAAAAAGAAACGGGACACGGGACACGGATAGTTAAGGTGAATGAAATTACATATATAAATTATGAAATGAAGTCAAATATTAACAGGGTGGTATATTAATGCATATAATAAAATTGTGCTACGTGATGCTAATTAAGATAGTAAAAATGGGGTAATATATGTAATGAAGAGTGATAAGAGACTGAAAACGAAACAAAACCTTAAAAAGTGATGGAGCATTATTCATAATCCAATTTATGAAAATTGAAATGGCGCTGAAATGTCGTTGTAGTGGGGACAACAGTATCAGAAAAGCCTGGAAAGGATTCCACTTACTCTCTCATCCATCCTTTTTTCTCTCTATTGCAAGCCATCACCTTGTCATTGCCCCCACGCCCCACTCCCCCACTTCTTAAACCCCTCCCTTCATTTTTATCAATAATGACACCCTCTTTGACCAAAAAAAAAAAAAGATAATGACACCCTCGGCCCCCCTTTATATTATAATTATAATTTTTGTCTTGCTTTCAGTTAAAATAAAATGGGTGCCCCCAAAGAATAAAGACAGAGCTGGGACCTCCCATCCATTCATATTTCAACATTGGCGTGTACTACAAGGTTAACAAATATAAATTTAAAGGAGTGACAGAAAAATACTACCAGAATTTTAAATAAATAATAGGATTAACAAGAACAGTAAAACAATTGACAATTTGTTTTGTTGGAAAATCACCTATTTGACTTATTAAAATTCAAGTAGTATTTTCTTATGATTTTTCTTAAATTCAAGCAGTGAACTAGAGTGTATAAAGTGAAACATGTATGAGACGAAAATCCTAGCATTCAGAATCTGCACGGACTCCTAAAGACCAATATATACAAAACAAAATTTGAGCAAAAAAAATATATACAAAACAAAACCACACTGGAGATGTGTTACAATATGGCTGACCCATAGTTGCAGTAGCATCTTTGCACTACTCTTCATCGCTATTGCTGCTAAATATAGAGGACGCATTAACTTTTTGCTTCTTTGCAGATCCACTAGATGAGTTCTAAGCATTGGAAGAGGGAAAAAAAATGAGAACAGAGTTAGCCAGATACACTACAAAAAAAAAAAGAGTTTAGCGACGGACAAAATTCGTCGCTATACAAAGGAAATCCATTGCAAACAAGATTTGTAACGGAAATTGCTACGGACCAACTTCTAACACAATAACTCTCGTGCCAAAGCAACTTTGCGAAAGAAAAACAAAAGCCGTCGCAAAACATAATATTGCAATGGAATTATACTCCATCACAAATTCAGGAATTTTGCAACAGAATAATTAAAATAATCCGTTGCAAATTGAATTCTTCAGCAACATGAAACAAAACAAAAAATCATTACGAAATTTATAATTGTGACGGAATTGTGAAAATAATCCGTCACAGATTGAAAAATTGTATAAAAATATATAATTATTAGGTCTCTTCCTCATCGGCCCCAGAAAAAAATTACAAAATAAAAAAAAGTGCATATGAAGAAAAATATACAGTAGCAATCATAAAAAAGTACACATAGAAAACGAAATATAAACAACAATGTTGCCAATAAAATAAACTAAGAAACAAAAAATCATAAATAATGTCTATACAGTAGTGGTATGGTCATGCTCATCATCATCACCAGGAGTCGACCCTTTATCCTTCTTGTTCTTCAATAGAGACTGGAGTAGATCATGCATCTGCTTCATCATCTCCGCTTGTTGGTTCAACATCTCCGCTTGCTGATTCAACATCTCCTCTTGCTGATTCATCTTCTCCGCTTGCTTATTCATTAGCTGTGTCATAGCCTCCAACTGCTGTGTAGTAGTAGTGAGCTGCTGTTCTAATGCCTTCATCCTTTTAAGCTCATCTACAAATACATCAATATGAAGGAAATTTATTTTTTGCATTTAATTTAAATGGACCAGGGAGTGAAAATGTAAAACCATTAAGATCAAAAGTATTACGTTTACCTGTAGAAACACCTCCAACATGACTGGATGAGCGCTTTCTAGACTTATATTGGCTGGCAGAGGCTCCCAACCCAAACACTCTACCTTTCTTGTCAAATCCTCCTGCAGCCTTAATAAAGAGGTCCACATTATCAAAATGAGAGGAGTCGAATGTGGGGTCCGCCGCAGTCTGCGTGGCCCTCTCCTGTGAAAGCTTCTCCCAGTTTTCCTACAAGCACAAAAGAGTTTAGCAATGGACAAAATTCGTCACTATACAAAGGAAATCCATTGCTAACAAGATTTGCAACGAAAATTACGACAATGTTGCCAACAAAATAAACTAAGAAAAACAAAAAATCATAAATAATGTCTATACAGTAGTGGTATGGTCATGCTCATCATCATCACCAGGAGTCGACCCTTTATCCTTCTTGTTCTTCAATAGAGACTGGAGTAGATCATGCATCTGCTTCATCATCTCCGCTTGCTGGTTCAACATCTCCGCTTGCTGGTTCAACATCTCCTCTTGCTGATTCATCTTCTCCGCTTGCTTATTCATTAGTTGTGTTGTAGCCTCCAACTGCTCTGTAGTAGTAGTGAGCTGCTGTTCTAATGCCTTAATCCTTTTAAGCTCATCTACAAATACATCAATACGAAGGAAATTTATTTTTTGCATTTAATTTAAATGGACTAAGGAGTGAAAATGTAAAACCATTAAGATTAAAAGTATTACGTTTACCCGTAGAAACACCTCCAACATGACTGGATGAGCGCTTTCTAGACTTATATTGGGGGCCGCGCAGAGGCTCCCAACCCGAACACTCTGCCTTTCTTGTCAAATCCTCCCGCGGCCTTAATAAAGAGGTCCACGTTATCAAAATGAGAGGAGTCGGATGTGGGGTCCGCCGCAGTCTGCGTGGTCCTCTCCTGTGAAAGCTTCTCCCAGTTTTCCTACAAGCACAAAAATACATCACCAATATGGCATATAAAATGAAATAAACATGTTGCTTGTTGAATCAAATAATAAATATAACAAATGTCTCACTGCTAATTGCAATGACTTGGCGTTAATCCAGCGCTTGCCACCAACTGCCGACTCTTGGGAATGGGTCCGCTGAAGGGTAACCCAATCAACCATTTCTGAAGGTACGTCCCCAGAGGCTTCCTGCAAATACAAATGAGGACCATTAATTAATTACTTTAAAGTACAAAATATTGAATACTAAAATAGAAAATAATGTATACTTACAACATTTCTCCGATGTTGACTTATTGGAATGGGGCCCCTAATATATGAGGGTCCATCCATTTGGGACCTATTTAGCTTATTGGAATGCCCAATCGACGGTCCTGCAACATCCATATTTAGTTGTTTTGTCTGAGTTAGACGATTGTACATCCAACTCCTATCACGATCGCCTTCCATACTTCCCTAACCCAACCACTACACAAGGAGTTTGTTTCATTCTGATTAATGTTTACATCCCAAGCATTGGTTGGAATGTTGTTTGCATCCCAAATATATGTAGTAAGAACATACCCCAGTTTACAAAACAACATTCCGCAAATATAAGTGGCATTGGCCACTTATACCAACCAATAGCAACTTAATAAAAAAGGTGGCAAACAAACACATGCATTCAACAAAAAATAGATCCTAGCAAGCAACCAGAGAATGAGGATAGTACACCAGAAGATGGGGACATGCATTTGGTGGGGGCAAACAAAGAATGGGAAATTACAAAAGAAAATGGGGACATATTACAAAATATGGGGAAGACATATATACTATTATTTCGTCACAATGCAAACACACAATTACATCAAGGTTCTAGTTTGTTACCTCAATTTCTGCAACCTATTACACACAAAAAACTAGAGTCGAACAATCCCTAATAACAAGTCAACTCATTATACACCCACTTACAAAAAAATCAAAACACAACTAGAGAGAGCAAGAATTAACAGAGAGCCACATCTTAGTACAATCTACTACTCTTTTGATAAGGAAACTAACAAATAACAAGTTTATCGACATTGGTAATACATATGCTTCTGATATAAAAGTAAATAAAACATAAAAATCTAGTAACAGGTACCAAAGCTTGATTGCACCTCATTCTAAAGCAATCAGGCAAAATAAAATAAAAGGGGAAAAAATGTCAAGACAAACACTCACACACTGTGGCAAGTACTTGGATCAAAACCAGGAGGTTGATTTCCAATTGGAATTGGTTCAATCTGCAAAACGAAAAAGTGAAAAAAAGAAAAGGAAAGGAAAGGAGAAAACCTCAAAGTAACAAGTTTGTCCTCTATCTAGAATTATAGTAGTACAACATCAAATTGGATGGATAGGTAGGGAGAAATCATATAACCTAACAAGAAAATAAATCTTATTGCTAATTGGCTAACTAAAACAGGAAAACAAAATCACTACCCTCAATTCCAACTCTTCTTACATTCCTAGTAAACTTTTGCAGAGATGCAGAGCTTCCTAGATACATATGTAGAAAAGAAAATCACTTTAAAAGCACCATGAAAACCCCGGGGGGGGGGGACTCGAGATTTGAGCAGGATGATTGCCGCGTCAAAAAAACACCAACCAATAACTAAATAATGTCAAAATGACTTAAAAAGAATAACATAGTTGCGATATATAAGTTCCACCACGATTACTCAAAGTTAAAACAATTCCCCAGGCAGCAGAAAATAACACCACAGATCACTAGTCACAATTGCACATACATTGATTTACTTCAACGTCACAAACAAACTAATTTCACAGTCTCACACCTCAACTCTCTTAAAACAATTACTCACTAAGAAAAAGAGACGTAATGATCTGTTATATTTTTTTCAGCTTTAGTCTAGGCGAAATCCACTTTCAAACTAAAAGCTCACGAACTTCCACAAGGCATATGCCTAAGTTTGATTCTCTAAATCAGTATCACTCTTTAAAATTCCAAGATTAAATAACGGTGCAGCGTAGACCCTGCCATCCGTAGCACGTTAGCTAACAGCATTCCCATAGACGAGAGGGAGATCAAGCAGGACATTGAACAAGAAAAGAACAGCTGACTCAATTATAGCTAAAAAGCTGTCAAAACCACCGGAGGCAAACAAAAAATAACACAATAAGAAAAATGTAAGGTAAATATCTAAAAATAAGCCGTGAAAATGAACTAGTCTCCAGACCTTAATTACTCCTATATTTTAGTATGCATGAATAAATGCGTAGGCTCCCAAAAACTAGGAAAAAAGATCAGAGGTGACAGGTTTTGAAAGAAAAAAATCCGTGCCATAATCCCAGCTAAGTCAGTGTTTAATTGCGCATACTCTTAAAAAGAAATGCACTATAAAATTCTAAACATGGCCTGGCAAGGAGGCAAGACATACTGCACTAGATAAAAAGAAAACAAATATATATATCTCATGTTTCAAACATGCTACAGAGTAAGCCAAAAAACTAGACAATAACAAATAGAGGTAGCAAATCACTCAATCATGAGTGTCACCAAGGTCCATGCATCAAACCCATGAAGATACAGGGGTGATCTAAAAGAGTAAAGACAATACTTATACTCCATACTTAAAGAAATAAAGTGCACAGCAAGTGTAAGCGCCTCATTCAAGCATTTGAACAACACTTGGAAAAAATATTAAACGTGATATGAAGTTTTGCTCTTTACCACGAATATCTATGAAATACCAGTTCACTGTTCTAACACTACTACAAAAAACGTCTTTAAACAGCACCAGAACCAATGCTGATCTTGGAACTGAAACAGAATTTCAAGACCCAAAGAAATAATACACCAGAACCAATGCTGATCTGAACTGCTTCATACTTAAACACACCAGAAACATTCAATAGGCTTGACATTTGAAGGAATATCTTACAGGGCTATCAACCTTCCTACCACAAACACTAATAATATAACAGTAAGAGCACACACAGAACACATGCAAGCAGATCCACATGCAGTGGTCACCATTTGGCATTTTGGATGATGATGACTGTATGTTTCAGGTGCGTTTATTTAAATAAAAAGAAATAAGCTACAGGGTTATCAAGTCTCCCGATCACAAACACTAAACAAAACAGTTATGGTACACATGGTGCAAACTAAGCAAGGGTTGGTAGTCTCTAGCTTTGAATCAACTCTTTTGGGCAGAGTTAACATTAAGCCCACCGTATATGCATAATGCATTGATCAACATAAGCTAGATACTTAATAATAAATTATCCCATGAGCAATCAATACAACTAAGCCTTAAATGTCACAATAGCAAAACAATACCAAAATCACAATTCAAAACACATCTTACACTAGATAAAGAAACAAGACTTCAGTCGCCGCTAGCATAAGGGTTTCAATTGACAGTCAAACTAGGATGGAATGGAAGTTTTAACACAACATTGCTTCTTTTAAAAAATGAGAAAAATTACTAATATTTCAAATCAGGCCCATGAATGACCCAACTTCAAGACCTAGAAGAAGGCAAAACAGAAGAGTCAGTGATCACAATTCCTGATTTTCAACTAAAATTGCACTGTTCCAGAATTCCAGCATCATTTCAATCGTCCAGCAATCCATATTGACGGAAAGACAAATCAGCTCGAATTACTCGATTCAAGTTGCAAATCATGCAATTGCAATTACACAGCTTGCAAAAATAAAATCATACTTGTCCTGAAATCAACAATACATTATCCATCGTATTCTCTGCAAATTTGTAACAGGCTAACAACAATATAGAATAACTAGCTGTTGCACCAAATGGGTCCCAAAAAAAAAAAAAAAAGCACGCCACAACCCAAGAGCTACAAATGGTACAAGAAAAGTTGAAGAAAATAGAAGAGGAAAAGTGGGAGGGAAGAAGAAAAGGGCACGGACTTACCTGGTGAAGAAGAAGGAGAGACCGATCGAAGCGAGGGCTGAGAGTCTTGTCTTGACTGGGTTCGACGAGCAGCGACGGTGGGAGAGGGAAGGAGGACGGAGGTCAGACTGTGGGTAGGGAAGGAGGATGGAGGTCAGACGGTGGGAGAGGGAGGGAGTACGGAGCGCCTGAAACTGGAGAGATGACCCACACTATATTATTTTCGATTGGCGATTGGCGGTGAGCGGTGTCTATTTCCCGCCAAGCTATTTTTGTATCCGTCACAAATAATTAAATATCCGTGACAAATATGCATGTAGATCATATATAATAAACATATTACATCTGGGTAAAAAATAATTGGTATAGGATTCTTTTGAATTTTATATTATAGAAAAACAAATATATATTTTTCCAAATAATAATTTATAATTATATCACAAATTTTCTTATTTTCTAATACAATTATAATATATATGTTAAAGAATTTATTCGTGTTATCATTTAAAATATAAATATGAAGAATTCACACGGCTAAAAAATTAAGAATATTGAAAATATTAGTTCTTATTATGTATAATTAGTTTTCTCTATGTGTATAATTAGTTCTTATACTCATAACAGGTATAATTTATAAAAGATGCGATGACAAGACTCTCACCCAAAACCTACATATTAATAATATTAGTTAGTTCATGAAAGGAGCATATGAGACACAATGAGTACAAATATGAGAGAGTAGATAAAAAAAAAAAATGAGACACAAGAAAATAATTGCTTATATTAAGAATCATCCCAAAATTATAAAAAGCATCAGATTGAGTATGAGAAGGAAGTATGAAAGAGGATAAAAGCACTCAAGCCAAAAACCAAAAGCAATAAAATGTAGCTTATGTTGAATTTTGGCTTTTGATGACTTTTAGAGCAAATACACCTAATTTTAAAAGTCATCCCAGTCAGTAGATGAATCAATCTAGCTCTTGAAACAAAAAACCACTCTTAAGCTACTTATTTGTCATCCCTGAAAAGTTTACTTTAAATGATTAACCTATCATCACTTGAGGGCCAACAATGTAGTTTAAGGTAAAATAGAGACCTTAATTTACATATGTATTATCTATGTGTATATGTAATAAGAGGTATTATATTGTTACCGACTCATAAATAGTGTTATCTCTTATAGTATAGAGAATATATCGTAGGTCTTTTAATGTTATAGTAACATTTGAGTAATGTGGTTTGGATGATGTGTAGAATCTAAGAAAATATTTAGTTGCATTGTGTATGGTTGATGAACTACATAATTTATTGTACATTTTATACCAATGTATATATTTTTTGAAGAAATCAATATATATTAAATACAATGAGAGTCTCAAGTGGTCTACAAAAGCTTTAACAAGTTCATCTTCTTTTTAGATTCTTGCCCGTCTTCCTTACGGGGACTTTGTGCCTCTGAGGCTTTGGGATTTACTTCCCCCCTACTGCAATTTATTTTTTTGTTGAACTCATCAATATCAAAAAAAAAAAAAAAAAAAAATCATCTTCTTGTCTCAGAGTTATTACAATATACATCTTCACACTATAACATGAAAGTTATGATTAATTAATGATGAACTCACCAAGATAGCTTCAGCAAATAAATAATGTTACTATATACTCTGTATGAATTATTGACATCTCTTGAATTGAACAGATTACCACTCTAGTGACTTGGTCTTTGTTATGAATCAATTTTAAATAGATTTTTATAGGCTAAAGTATATATTTGGTCCTTTATGTTTGCCTCTGGTATCATTTTAGTCCCTTAAGTTTGTAAAGTACATGTTTGGTCCCTTAATGTTAACACTGTTAGTCTGATTTAAAGGAAAACATTGATTCAATAATTTTAAGCGATGACTTTGTAATTAAATGCTGATCAAACATGCTTATATATTAGTATTTTAATACATTAATATTTTAAATCCTAGTAATTGAAAAATATTTAATCTTTTTCGACCAAAAAATATATATTTAATCAAAACAAACGGTGAAAAACCCTAAAACAGTCTAGGAAGATTAAATATTTTTCAATTAATAGGATTTAAAATATTAATTTATTAAAATACTAATATATAAGTAGGCTTGGTCAACATTTAATTGCACATCATCGCTTAAAATTATTGAGTCGATTTTCCGTTAAGTCAAACTAACTACGTTAACATTAAAGGACCAAATATGCACTTTACAAACTTAAGGGACTAAAATGATACCAGAAGCAAATACAAAAGACCAAACATATACTTTAGCCATTTTTATATAACAAGGATTATTAGTTAAATCATGCCTTAAATTGATAAATCACATTTGCAACGAAATTAACATCCATCACAAATTGGGCTGTTTGGGTTGGCGGTAGGAGCGGTGGCTTAAAAGCTATCGACTTTTATAAAAGCCCGATAGGAAAAAAGTCGGGTTGAAAAAGTCGGGTTGTGTTTGGATTACCGATCGGCTTTTTGCGAAGTAGCTTTTTTCTCAATGATGAGTGTTTGGATTATTATTTGAAAAGTCAGTTAAGATGAAAAATGACTGAAAATGGCATGAATCATATTAAATACTACTATACATATTAGTTGTATATATTAGGATAATAAAAATTTTAATTTTAATTTAGACAAAAGTTACATGATTATTAAATAAATTAATAAACAATAAAGTCCTTAATTAAATATATTTAATGGATAAAATTGTTTATAAAATAAAATGCATACAAATAATACATTAATTTCTCTTATTTCTTTGGGCATGGCGGACAAGTTTTTCTCGATTCTATCACGAAGATGATTCATTTGTGGTGAAGATAATGTATTGATATTTGATGAGGCGCCTTCATCAAGTGGATCATCATCATCTTCATCTTCATCGTCATCACTCAAATCTCCTTGGTCAGCTCGTTCAAATTCCACATCAGAATTGGAAAATCTCCGGATGAGATTGTGTATAGCCATTGTTGCACAAACTATGTGGATTTGAGTTTGAAAGTCATAAGGGAGCATATTTCGCAATATATTAAACCTATTCTTCCACACTCCAAACGTCCTTTCTATAGTGCACCTCAAACTTGAATGATAATAATTAAAATGCTCGTTGGGATTTCGAAATCCCGGTTGTCGCTGAATTGTGGAAGGTGATAACGTTCACGTCTATACGGACAAATGTATCCAACTCGGTGTTGGATAGCCAAGATCGACCAAGTAATATTTCCCTGATAAGTGAGGAAATTTTGTGGCACTTAGAAATTATAGTAAAAGTGAAATAAACACTGAAAAAAAAATCTAATTATAGTGATGGTGTTGAAGATATACCTTGAGGTGGATGGGGAAAATTCCAACGTCGATTAGTGAGAGCGCTGTTGAACAAACGTGCATCATGTGCCGTACCTTCCCAGACCGCCAACACATAAGTAAAGCACATATCCCAATCACATACCGCCATGATATTCTCGTGTTGGAATTTTCTTTCTACGAACATATCTCGCTCGGATTCGCTCACCACACAACCGATGTGAGTTCCATCAATTGCTCCTATTGCATTCTTAAAATATGGGAAGTAGCGGCGATCGTTGATATATTAGGGTGACAACCGGAAACTCGGATCAAGTGGTTTGACGTTTTCAGTTGATAGACTAAGACAGGCCTGTAAAACCTTATGGAATAACCTACTGATAGTTTCTGATGAATGTTGAAAGCGTTCCTGTAAGATTCTATTTGTCAAACCATGGCCAACTTGTATATAAGAACATTGCTACTGCTCTTCTACTCTTGTGTACTTCGTGTCTTGTAGCCCATGGTCTACCAATTTAGAGCATAAATGATAGAAGACATGTTTTCCAACTCGAAAATTTTCATGACATACTATGTCATGGCCTTGCAAAACCTCCTGCACCCACATTGCTCCTGTTTGGATGCTAGTTCTACGTGGCTCTTTGCAAATATATGATGTCATATGTTGAGCCATCAAGGCAGCAATCTGCACGTTATTTTCAAGCTCTTCCTCCATAATAGAAACTTTTAAGGCCTTTTTTTGGGCACGAGACAAACGTCGTCCTTCCATGGAGAATAAGACCTGTGTCAAGGTGAAAGCTTAACTGAATGAAAAACATAGATAGAAAGGTGTAATAATAGTTGCATCATATAATAGTTGCATCAAATATACAAACATAAAGTTCAACATTAAATAACAAGCGTCAAACAACAAAATAATAAGCGTCACATAAATAGGTGCGTCAGACAAAATACATAATACAAATGTTGTAGCATAATCAATGATAGTTCAAGCGTCGGGGGTTCCGCCATGATGGGGTGTTGTACGCATGGTGCCGCAACCAATCTACCAGGTCATCTTTGTCCCCTTGTAGTGCAACAAACACATCGCGTATTTGTGTCATGCATCATCATGTTATAACATCGTTTGGCGAAAGTCACGATCATTTTAACTTGGAATTTTCCGTAACTCACCGTAGACGTAACTCATTGGAACATCATGGTTGACATTTTCAAGCTTTTTGTTCTATCCTTATTTGAGGTAGCTATCATACTAAAAGAATCTGCTATTTGTTTCGAGGCGATATTTTTTCCTTCTTCCCCGCATTTGACCCTTCACCCCTCTTTCTCTTCCCGGATCTGAACCACTAGTTGTCGATTTAGGCCTTCTAAAGGGGCACTAACTCCAATACTTGCACTGAAGCTCTTCCTCACCATCACACCGAGCCTTCTTCTAGGTCTATTGTGGGCGGTACACATCATCTTCATCATCACCCGGTGTTGCGAGATGGTGAGAATTCTTTAAAACCCGATGCCATACCATCCTTGAATATTACCTCTAATTCTCTCGACGAATTTTATGCCGTTGTACCTATACTTTGCATACTTGTGGATTCTCTTGAAAAAAAAAAAAACTCTAAGTGTAATCTAAAATAATAAATAATAACAATATAAATACAAACTTAAGAGTTTTATACCTAAATTTTCCGTTCCCACCACTCATCTTCTGCAAGCACTTTATGGTGGACACTGTCATATGATATACCGGTCTCTTTTGCAAATAGATTGTCCCATACCCTCCATTCTTTCTTCAAGCTATCATACTTATTTTTCGATTGCTTTTTTTCCACCGATTTTCCCGATTTGTTGTTAAATCCATAAAAAATGTTTGTCCATCCGGTAGGTGTGAATGATCCGCCTTGTCGTTCTTTTTCATAAGTTGGTCAACACATAGTTGGAGGAAAGTTCCTGTGGATTTATCATCCCAACATATTCTACTTAAATCCGTGCTCATATTGCTATGTAAATAATCGGTAATTACTATGTAAATAATCGTAATTCACAAAAACATATACTTGCTTTATAATAAAAATAGTGGAAAAAGTATACTGAATTTAAATGTAATAATTAATAATAGCAATATAATAAACAAATATACTAGATTTAATCTACTCCATACTTTCCTTTTAAAATCGGGTTTATTTGTTTCTTTAAATATATATATACTTGAATTTAATTGTTTTTAATAAAAAAGAAACTTCAAGTAAAGACGTTACCTATAAATAATTACCGGGTATTTATTTCTTGGATTTTTATGAAAAACCGGTGGAACTTACATCCTAAGTTGCTTTACATTTTAAACCTGTGCTACCAGTGAATTTAAAATAAAACAAAACTAATTTGCATCATCTGTAGACACAAAACTCAAACTAATCAAGTAAGAAAATAAAACTTAAAGAATTCATATTTTGATTTTTTTTTTTACTATTTTTAAATTAAGAAAATGATAGCAAGCCATAATTTTTCATAAAAAAAAAAAAAAAAAAAAAAATCGTTATCTTTTGATTTCATATCCGATTTCCGGATCCACATTCGAAAAAATCTCAAATCCAAATCTTTATTGTTTTCATTGAACTACGCTTTCTCTATTTTTTTTTAACTCACTCTAAGCATCATTCATAAATAGTAATAAGAGTTTTAAAATTTATTGTTTATTTCTACAAATAAAATAAATTTACTCAAAGTAGCTTTATTACCTTTAGTCAAATAAGAGGGAAAAAATTTCTACTACATTCATAAATATGTATTTGGATAGGTTTGCAAAGCTTTCCTACACATTGAATAACAATTACAAAGATTTATAATAAATAATTAATATAATACCCGAAGAAGAAAAAACTAAAGCCTGCACTTGACCCAACAAAACTCAAGAAAATAATTGGTCATTGTTTGTCAACACTTGCTATGAAGCGAGAACAAAGCAACACAACAACTTGAAGAAATTCAAAATCTGGAAAGAAGAAAATCCACACAATGAGACGAAATTTTACATATGAAGAAGGGACATCAAAGTTGTCAACAACACTTTAACAGCAATAAACTGAGTTCGTACAATGAAACACCCAGAAAACAGAACTCACCAGAGGAAGAAAGAAGCGCGATATCTACGGCAACCAACAAGCTTTGCTTTGAAAAGAGAGAGATAAAGGAAGAGTGAGGTTTCGAGAAACACAAAATGATATGAAATTCAAGATTTTGGAATTTCAAGGTTTCAGAGAAATACAAAATTATTCATAGCAGCTCGCATAATTATATACAAGTGGGGATCTGATCCTTTAGTTAGATAGATCCTAATAATACTTTGCAAAGGAAACGCAACAGTGAAAATAATGATTTTGTGAGAAGAGATAACTAGAGGTGAATGTTACACTAGCTTATATGGGAGTCAAAAGAGGATATGGCAGAAATCAAGATGAGAAGATCGCAACATATGGTTTTATCTACATCCTCGATTTCGTTTCCCTTACTTTCTTTCCCTCCTCCTTTACTCTCAAATAATCACAATGTTCATCAAAAAATCTACTTCAAAAGGTCGACAACCAACCTTTACGGTTAAGAGTAATATCTCGGCACTTCATTGCAATGCACATGTGCAATTCGGCTTTATGATTGCAACAAAGCGTAGCAAAAACACCCGGTTAAGTTACACTACCTATTTTAGCTTCTAATACAAACGGTTCGAAAGCCAACCGCGATTCACAAAAATTGCCACGAATAATCGAGTATTATACAAAATGAGGACTAAATTTTCTCAGTTTGGAATTCAGTGAGTCGTTGTAAACAAAACGCCAATAAAAAGAAACTCTTTTATCTCCTAGTCTCGTACAGATACACAATCAACAAAATTTGAGCGAAAGGATTGTAGAAATCAGGCGCCGAATGTATATGATTAAACTAGTAACACCTAGAATACCACAAGCGAGAAAAATAGTGGTTTGCAATTTCATATAGAGCGAATGCACAACTTCCTCCCGAGAAGAGAAGAACGAAACATAACGAAGCAATCGATGAAATTAGAGTACCGCATCAAAGCATCGCGGCCGACGAAAATTGGAAAAGGTTATATATGTTTAGGGATAGATCCTATAAACTAGGAATTTCAAATTACAAACAATTCCCAGACATTCCAGATCTAATCCAGTTCTTGGGCACATCAGATGGAAGAAATCACTAACCTGAAGAAGATTTTTGAAGTGCTTCGGCTGATCGACTGAGTGCAACGAGTGTAGACTGACGATGGCGACTGGCGATGGCCGATGGGCGCGACGGCGTCTTCCGCTAGCGAGAGATCGGAGCGGACGATTTCAAAGACACGGTGGAGTAGATGGAGCACGAGACCGCTATTTGAAGACGAATGACTACGTGCTTTGATTGGGCCGAGACGAGCACGGGAATCTCTGCTGGAGGAAGGGAAAGCCGAGGATGACGGAGTCAAAACCTGATGATCTAGGGCACGACTGAGCACGGGAATCTCTGATGGAGGGGACGCGTGAGCACGGGATGGAGAATCTCTGAGAAACTTCAGAAAGCACGCGATGTTCCAGGCTTTTTCAGAAGCCACGCGATGGAGGGGACGAGTCAGGGATGGATCCGAGCACGGTGGAGAGCAAAGGTTGAGAGCACGCAAAGGGGGATCGGGAGAGCTCGTAGCACGGCCGGAGAAATTTTTGTTTTGTTTGTTAAAGGCTCTCGGACCGAGCCGGAGGGACCGGTGCGTTAGGAAAAAAGCTTGCCTTCCAAGCGTTGAAAAGTCCAGCCACATCTCGGGCTAATGGAAAAAGCCCAGTGAACTGATGATCCAGCCAAACTGATTCCATTATGCTTTTTTCTCACTGATCCAGTAGCTTAAAAGCCACTGAATTTTTTGTACTAAAATGCTCTTAAATAAGTTTACCCAAACAAGCCCATTATCTCTCATTTCTGTGGCAAAGTCCATTACAAAATACATCCCGAAAGCCCGTCGAAAACACCAAAGCAATTAGCGATGCTTATAACCGTTGAAAAGTTTGTTCTCAAGTCTTGCGAGAGGTTACCTCATCGTAAAATAGTTCCGTCACAAATGAGCTGTTTTTGCAATGGATTTTTTTCCATCGCAATTTGCGATGGTCTATCTAGTTTTCCGTCACAGTTTTTTGTCCGTCACCAATTCCATTGCAAATGGCGACAAATTATTTTTCCTTGCAAATTCCATCGCCTTTTCAATATTTCCTAGTAGTGCAATCCATATCATATCCTGTCAATATGTCGTAACTCATTACCTACTATTCTCCCTTTGCCTTTTTTTTATTCATTTTTCATTTTTCTTCATTAAAGAAATCTTACATTAAAAAAATGGGGGAAACGCAGTTATCTGAAAAAAAAAAAAAAAGCCGGAGCTTCACGCTCACGACTTAAAAAACAAGGAAAAGAGATCATCCTTTTAACTTAGTTATATGGCTTTATTTTCGTTGTGATCACTATTGGGGAAAAGATCCCTGAAAATTTAGATATCATTATTGGAAATATGCAAATGCCCTAGATAGAAAAGCAGAAAAGGGGCCGAATAATTTAAATTGTAGCTTCCAAAAGCAACTTGGGGCTTACTTGAATTCACATTTAGAAAATATGTTCATATAAATTGAGACAAAACATCTTTTATGTAATTATCTTGTATACCGTAAATTACGTTAGAAAAGCTTTTATCACTAATCCAGACAAGCACTTAGATCCCAATTATCTTGCTTTCAAATTTATTTCTGTGTGTCGTCTATTTGGGACTTTATAAAGCAAGGGATTAACGATTATCTACAAACTAAAACATCAGTGTTTTACAATGAAGCAGCAGGATTTCCCGCAGAAAGTGATATAACTTACTTTCAGCTCCCTTTTATTATTGTCCATATCTGGCGAGGCATAGATATTTTCTTATACAGAAATATCCCAGAAAGAAAGATAGAGAATTCATTCGTTTACTCTTTTGTTGATGGTGGAAAGCTAAAGAATAGAGAAGCTAAGTACGAGCTGTAAATATCATATAGCAAAAGGAGGAGTTTGGGTTATTAATTAGAAGATATATTGCTTTCACAGAATCACGCTTTCGTTTCCCACTGGCTGCTTTTTCCATATAAACAAATACATAACAGAATTACTTTCTTGCGTGCTTCCCAGTGTTATGCAGATTCCACCTAAACCATCAAAGCCACAATAAGTTTGCCAATGGATTAGTATACTACTGCTTTTTGTGCCCATTTACAGAGACTAAGTTTTTACTTTATAATGTTCTTAGAATTTTCCAATATGCGCAAGAACTAAATATATATACCATTAAATTAAACTATATTCACATAATTACAGCAAGGAAACATGACCATAATGACTTAAAAATATTTAGTGCTATGAAAAGAAGAGGAATATTGCAAGTTGGGTGTGCCAAACTAGTTCAAAAAGCTAGACAGCCTGTAAGCAATGAATGCTATGCATATATACAAGAAAAGGGAAAGCAGAAAGCTTATTTAATTTCTGGGATATTTTGGCAACCCAACTTTTTTACTGCTAATTTCATATATTATGTCTTACGGTATACCGTATGCTAAAACCTGCAATGTTGGTCCTGCCAATTTAATATTTTCTGATGCAGCTGGCTCCCACTATGGTTTAGCCACTTCCACTTAGATCTTCGTTCAAAGAGTGACTTAGAAGGCAACAAGAGAATCCACCTTTTTTGTGTTAAAAAACTCTCAAAAACGTTACTGTCCTTGGATGTGCTCGAACCAAATCCAATAAATCCAGTTTTTCATGTTTCACATGATTTATAATCCATTATTCTTGAATATTTAATTCATCCGACTGTTGCATTATAATTCATATTGATGTGTACTATCTGCTATATAATCAAAACCATATATGCTTTGATATCTGTGAGATACAAAGAATGTTCTTCGGAGATCAATCACAAAATTAAAAGCGTCCAGCGAAATTACTTGATGACATTCCATAGATCAATCTAGAGAAGGCCTTACAAAGAATATATAGGTTTGGTAAACTAGGTAGCCCAGAGAGCTAATTAATTAACTGGTCAGGTAAATCTAGTGAGAATATATATAATTAATGAACTCATTAATGTAAAAGCAAGTATGGTGCAACAAAGTGAATATGCCAGAGGCAGTAAGAAAGGCACATTATGAAGCAACAAGGAAGGGCGAGGAGTGAAGAGAAGCAGAAAGAAAGAGGAGATGTGAATGCACGAGTAAAGGAAGAAAGTAGCGGAGGAGAGCAAAGTTGGCTTTGTGAAAATTAAAGCAGAGTTCAAATAAGAGAGTTCCATGTCAGCTTATGATGACCATGAATCAGATTCTCTCCTATACGTACCCTTGTCTCTGTTTTACAGAGGAGGGCCTACGTCTATAAATTGAAACGTCCCGGCCCTCCCACTTGCAACACAAACCAACACAGTTCTTTCAAGTCTCTGTCCATTTCATTGTTTTAATTAATCTTCCTCGGTCACTAGCTCAGAAGCATTATGGGAGGGAATAGGCAGAGGAAGTCGTCGTCTTTCATGTCAGTTTTTAACATATTCAAATCTAGCAGGCACAGAGGAGGGCATCAGCATCACGATGCTTATCATGAAGAAGGAACGAGAGCTCGCAAAGTGTGGCCTAGCGATGAGGACAGAGGCCGATGGGGTGTGGCTGAGCCTGGCATTGATACGAGAGCCGCTGCTTTTATTGCCCAATACAAGAAGAGGGTTTCCGAATCTGAAGTTCACTGTGCTCAACCCCAGTAATAATGAGATATTTCTTTGTGTCTTGTAATTAGATATTGATTTATCGTTGTGAAGTGTAATAAATAAATCGATGTTTATATGAATAACTTTGTTTGTTCACATGGATATCAGATTATGTAGTAGTACTTGTCTTGTTTTGCGGGTTAGTGTACAACATAGGAATCTTGTATTCTGAGAAATGAAATTAGTTACTCACTGTACTGTTTGTGATCAATCGCAATAAAGTGAATAACTTCGTCTCTGTTCTACGCTTTTTGCTTTCGTTTAGCTGCACTTGTTTATGGCGCTCACCACAACCACCAAGAAGACTTGAAAATGTCCATTTTTTGCGGGCCAACGTTACAAATTTTTCTCCAAACACAAAGAACCTGGAGCTGGCAAAGTTATAGTCACAAAACTTATTTCTTGGTACGTTACTGAATAACTTTGATCGGTCACGATCACATGCAGGAGGGGTTAGGCGTTTGAAAAGATAGCTTTACGTACGGACGTATGTGTTCTCTTATTTTTGGCTTTTCAACGAAGGTAACGGAATACTTCATAGCTAGCGGCAGGGGTTTGATGCCTCAACCCATGTACAAGCACAATGCTCATCCATTCACTACTATTATAAAAAGTTCTTTTAATCGAACTAATTAACCATCGTTTTTAAAAATATAGAAGTTAAAAATATGTGTCTAGATAGAAAGAAACACTTTGTATAGATTTCTATGCCCTGCGAATTTGGCAAGGTGTAATAATAAGTTGAAAAATAAGATGAAATATGTGGGTTATACAATCAGAAAGATTCGGTTACCTTGTTATCTATGACCAATTGTTGAAAGGCGAGTAATTTAATTTTATCTATTTATACATATTCAGTTTGCCAAAAAGTATCATGTTATTTAATCTCATTTTAATCTACATATGTTATTATAATTGTCATTGGAGTCTATGTGTTACTTATCCCTTCATCAACGTCATTTTCTGTTTTGATTCCTTGGGTCACAAACCAGACGAAGAGATAGAAATCATTTTCAACATATAAGTTAATTTATTTGTAAATCATTGGTTTTTGACTTGAATACATTGTTTTTATGTTTTCTGATTTTTATTTTAATAATAATGCACTCAAGACATTATTTAATGGGTGGGAGACGTACGTGAAGGTAAAACTGGTTTCAGCTGAAAGTAAATTATTTAAATTCAAATTTTTTAATTGACAATAACTTTATATATACCTTTATTTATTTTTATCATTTTTTTTATGTATAGTGCCATTGGCAACCGGGGAAAACTAAGTGCGGATATTATGTTTTAATTTATATGTATAAAATCATTGTTAATGAAGTTACTACACATTTTGAACATGTGATCATTTCTTGATTCTCAAATGATATTTCATTTTTATTCTTGTAATTGAATTGTTAGTTATTTCATTCAATTGATTGATTTATATTAATAACTTATTCTTCAATTTACACGCAAATTTTTGGTAATGAGGACGCCTCTACAATCGAAAACATTAATTTGATCTCGAGACCTTTTGGCAAGACATCTTCTATAACGTATAAATGATGTGTAGAGATAAAATGTTTCTTTTATATAGTGTAGTAGTTTAGAGAACTTTTGGACACTTGATTATAGTTGTTTAAGTAAATCCATATTATTTTTAGAGCACTTGATTATATTCATGAACTGCTGAATGTATATATACTTGCTTAGTAGTGTTTTGTTTTGGGTATGTACATGCATTTTTTTTTGGGAACTGGTTGTTTTTTAAAGGCTGTGGGGGAGAAACTACGAATTAAATGTTAAAAAGAAAATTGATTTTCAATGTCTGTTTTCTATAAAACAATCACTTACAATGACCGTTTTGAAACAAATGTCTATTTTAAAACTTTCAACAACACTTACATACGTGTCTTCCTGAAAATGGACGTTAAAAGTTCTTTATATAATAGTGATGGCTTTTGTACGTTTTTGTATAACTAGCTACCATCTCCCTAGCTCATTCTTTTAACCGACCTGAAATGATCTTCATAAATTGTTTGACAAGAAAAACATAATTGTTGAAGAGATCAATGAATGACAGCTCCAATCTCTTTTGAAATAGTGATTAGAGATTGGACCTTCAAAAATAACTTTTTAATCGTGATTTATAGTATATGAGGTAAATATATGAGAGAAATTTTATCTCAATTTATATGAATAAGCGACTTTTGAGACCCTCAAAAGTGACCCCAAACATGAATTCATGAGGAAGTGGGGTTATAGTTTCCATAAGAAACAATATGGTACATTGTTCATGCTACCTTGTCGATCTCCTCCTCTCCTCTCATTTTTTCGTCCTATTTGTTTATTTGTAGTTATGTTTGGGACCCCCTAAAAGTGCTTATTTACACAAATCAAAACAAAACTTCTATCATATATTTACTTTATATAACGTAAATAACGATTGAACAGATACTTTTAAAGGTTTCAATCAGTATTTTAAATAAGTACTTATATATTTTTTTTTATATTAAAGAAATAGGCAAATGCCTAAATTACAAGAGAACAAAACTACATAAGGGGAAATAATATTCCTTTCTTAATCACTACTTTCTACCAACCTTTTTCAGCCCAAACAAACAAACAACACTTGTCCAAACCACGTCTGGTGCATATGCACCCAAAGGCTTTCCACTTTGCAGAATTTTCCAGAAGAGGGTGTGAAAGGGAGAAAACTTGTCATTTGGCTTGGTGTAATATTTCTGCTATTCTCTCGGTAAAGGTTTTTAATTTGTCACTAACAGTTATTTTTTGGCAAAATGACTTTCCCCATAAATATTGAAAGTTCAAATAAAGGCGCAAAGGTTAAAAAAACCAAAAGATCTCCTGCGGAAATAAGAAATGAGGGCTCTCAGGTGAAAAGAAGAAAAGTGGGAATAATGAAGTGAATCTTCAGGGGAGAAAAGAGGAGAAAGTACAAAAGGAGGAGAGCCAACAAGAGTGCATTATTGGGAGAACCCTGCAAGAAGCTTTTCTTGGTCTAAGTACGAACCAGCGGACCACAACAAATGTGCTCTCCTGCCTCCCAAACTGTCGTTTATTAACCCGCCATGTCATTTTCATTTCAACCAATTTTATACCCTTAAAACTTCCTTTATCAGATTCTTCATATTTCTCTGTTGCATAAAGCTAGCCTCCTCGTAGTATAAATTCATTACCACACTGCCTCACTTCAATTCCAAACCAACACACAAGCTCTCTCATATCTCAGCTTTCTTCCTCACACAAAGACAGCAAAACAAACAGCCATGGGAGGCAACAAGCAGCAGCAGAGGAAGTCATCTTCAGGCTTCATGTCTGTCTTCAGTATGTTCAAATCCAACAAGAAGAACAGAGGAGGCTACTCTGATTCCTACGACGACGGAATGAAGGCGCGGACTAGAGTGTGGCCCAGTGATGAAGACAAGGGTCGTTGGGGGGCGGCTGAACCTGGTATTGACATTAAAGCTGAAGCTTTCATCGCTCGCTACAAGCGTCGTGTTTCTGAGTCTGAACGCTTTGAAATTGACCCTGCTGCAATAGATGCCTAATAATGTGTATATGTTTATTTCTATGTATTGCCATCTTTATATCCTTATTCCTTCAAGTCTGTACTAACAATGATAATTAGTTGTGAGTGAACATAGATATTAATAAATTCAAGTATTTATTCAACCCCGCTCTGCTTTTAATTTGCTTCGTGAAGTAGATTGGGCATAGGGTTTAACTGAACATTCACCAGCTGCTAAAGAGGTGAATGTAAAATTTTTGGACGTTACTATTGTGTAGCAGTTTCTGGATTCGCTCGCCGTAGATGGTTTCAGGAGGGGGCTTTTGTGTTTTATGAGAGACAAATGAAATGTGAACAACGCAGGACATATCTCTGTCAGAAGCCCCTAGAAAGTGATTTGAGTTGGAAAATATGCGCTTTTCTGTCTCGTCTTTTCGGTCAGGTTTATTTTATTCCATGCTTCGGTGCCATCTTTCGTTCTGCCTTTTAGAAAGCCTGGCATAGAAATGAATATGGTTATAATAATTAAGGAAAAATCCCAGAAAAATATATTTAAAATAGGGAAAAGATAGATGGAGTGTCTAACATCACAAATCCCACAGATTTGAAGAAGGAATCTGTAATTTGTAAATAACTCTAAATGACCAGTTTGCTCCTAATAATATTTTGAGAGTTTAAGTTGTCACTATGTATATTGAATTCATTATTTGTGATTTTTAGGCTATTATTTACTATACTTAAGCAGTCAATAATACCTGATATGTGTAGCTTCAAAATATTGTCTAGAAGATTGTTTGTATTTGAGTAGTTCCAAGTTATCATTATTTATAGCGAAGTTGTTAATTGCGATGTGAAATCAATTTAGGTATAAAGAATAATAACTTAACAATCACATTTAACAACTTCGGTATACATATTAACACCTTAAGCTCCCCAAATGCTGTCAGCTGCAAATTAATCATTTGGAAACATTTTCAAATTCTAGATTCTTTCTACATATCTGACTTAAGATTTATGATATTTTCATGATATTGAGTTGCTGAAACATTAACCTTAATTTTTGATATTTGGCCAAATTTTTTAACTCATGATCTTATGCAGGCCACGATCCACATTTGATCCCATCATCTCCACTTTCTATAGTGATTTTTTTGTATAACTTTTTTCACTACTAGAAATTCTAAATATAGCGACGGAATTTGCTACGGAATTTATTCCGTAGCAAATTCCGAAAATTTGCGACGGAATTGGATTCGTCGCAAATGGGCGGCAAAAAGGCCGCCCATTCTCAAAGATCTTGCGACGGAATTGAATTCCGTCGCAAACTTTGCGACGGAATTCAATTCGCGCAAATGGGCGGCAAAAATGCCGCCCATTCTCAAAGATCTTGCGACGGAATTGAATTCCGTCGCAAACTTTGCGACGGAATTCAATTCCGTCGCAAATGGCGGCAAAAATGCCGCCCATTCTCAAAGACCTTGCGACGGAATTCAATATCCGTCGCAAATGTTGCGACGGATAATGAATCCGTCGCAAAGGGGCGACAAAATGGCGCCCTTTTTGTTGCTTTTTGCGACGGACGTGTTGTCCGTCGCAAAAAGTTCTTTGCGACGGACAATTCCGTCGCAAAAGGCTTTTTGCGACGGAAATTTATTCCGTCGCAAAAATATTTTGCGACGGAATCCGTTCCGTCGCAAAATTGGATTTTGCGACGGCCGGATTCCGTCGCAAATGACGAGGTCATTAATGACCTCGTCTTCCTCCTCCCTTGCCCGCATTTTCCCCCGGCTCCCACCCCGCGCCGCCCCCGGCTCCCCCAGCGTCGCCCTCGGCTCCCCCCCCGGCGCCTCGGCTCCTCCCCCCCCGGACGCCGCGCCTCGGCTCCTTCCCCCTCCCTCGGCTCACGCCCTCGGCGACGCGCCCCCGGCTCCTCCTCCTTCCCGGCTCCGGTGCCCTCCCCGGCTCGCCCCCACCGGTCGCCCTCGGCTCCCCCTCCGGCGCCCTCGGCTCCTCCCCCCCCCCGGGACGCGCCCTCGGCTCCTTCCCCCTCCCCTCGGCTCACGCCCTCGGCGCGCGCCCCCCAACTCCTCCTCCTTCGACTCCGGCGCCCTTCGGCTCCCCCTTCGGCCGCCACCATATGCGCCCCGACTCGCCACCATGCGCCCTCGGCTCGCCCTCGGGTGATTTTTTTTTTTTTTTTTGAAACACTTCTATATGATTTTATTACTTGACACAAAAAATTATTGTAGGTACTTAGTATTAAGATCTTCACAAGGGAATTATCAAACAAATCCTAACACTTATAATTTTACGGGTTAGCTTGAAGTATATTTTTTTGCTTATAGTTATATGATATCTATGTTAGATTACATAGTGGAAATATGTATGTTGGCGAAAGATTATCAATTATATGAGTTTAGATTTTTTTTGTTTTGTTTTAGTATCTTCTTTGGCTGAATCTATTAATTACATAAAGATCTCTATACGCAATGTATTTATTAATTTGGATTATAGTTATAGTGTGTAGAAGATTTCATGATTTTTTTAATTATTGAGTTTTAATATTTTTGATTTTTTTAATCTTGCATTGTTTTTTGGGACGAAAATAAATTATAAAAAAGTAATCAAAGCCTTATACCGCTAAACCAACCCTATGTTGGTAATAATATTTTATTTTAATTAGTTTACTTTGTGTACATGTTATTTGTTTTTTTTTTTGTTCCCTTTAAAATAAAATATTCCCAAATGTATAGGATATTAATTTATCTAGCACTTTTAATGTTAGGTGAAAGTATACTTTTTTTTATAAATATTTTTATAGAAAGTTTGTACTTTCAAGGAATTTTTAGTATTTTCAATATTAAAAATTTATTAATTTACTAATTTTTTTTTGGAATTTTAAGTTTGCAACATAAACTCACGCTTAAATGAAAAAAGGAGCAAAAAATTGCAATAAACATTAGAAGTCGTAAAAACGAAAATTGGAAAAAAAATTTATTCGGCTAAATATTCTTTATTCTTTTTAAAAATATCTTATAAATATTCCTTAAAAAGTATACATGGAAAAAAAATACCAATTGCACTTTAAAATTTCAAATCAATGGTTTATTTATTAAAATAATTTGAAAATCCTTAAATTTTATATTAAATACTTATTCCGTTGAATTGACCACTTTTATATATTTGTTGCATGTTGAGATGTTAATTAATTTAGTAACTGAACTAGCTAGGAAATATGGAAGGCAACCATGATAGAAGTTGGATGTACAATCGTCTAACGATAGAAGACAACTAACTCTAGCATTCTTGGCGGGTTTGAAAGAGTTCATCGAATTTGCTTTGGCACATTCATCTAATTCAAGTAGGGAGATCGGTGTCCGTGTGTCAAATGTAGGTGTTTAAGATTTCAAGATTTTGAGGAGGTTAAAATCCATTTGTGTAAAAAGGGCTTCATGAAAGATTATGAGTGTTGGGAATGTCATGGCGAAGTCCGACGCACAACGACACGAGTGGTTATTACGGGGACGGTAGTCATCGAGACAACCTTAATCAATATGAGCGGTTGGTTATGGACGCGGGACCGTCGATCGGCCGATATTTCGATCCCGTTACTCATGATGAACCGTCATACATGGGAGAGGAGACCAATACACATAGTCAACCATCATACATGGGAGAGGATCCTCATCCGGAAGCCGATAGGTTCTATAAAATGCTCCAAGAAGCGCAACGTCCGTTATGGGAAGGTTGCGAACACTTTGAAAATAGTGAATATTCATCGCTATCGGCTACCCTAGCAACACTAAGCTTGAAGACTGATCACCATATGAGTGAGAGGAACTACAACGAAATGATGCAGATCATAAGCAAGGTTGTTCCCAAAGACAATAATTTGCCGAAGGATTTTTACCAAGCAAAAAAAAGGTGAAAGAGCTTGGGCTTGGATGTGAAAAAATCCATTGCTGCCCTAGAGGATGTATGTTGTATTACAAGGATGATGTTGAGCTGACCAGTTGTAAATTCTGTGGACATGACAGATATAAAGTTGTGGGGAAAGGAAGGAAAATGACCCGTCAAGCATTAAGCAAGATGTGGTACTTTCCTCTGGTGCCCAGACTTCAGAGATTGTATGCATCAGAACAAACAGGCTACTCACATGAGATGGCATCGGGAGCATCACGGGGATGAAAACTTTGTGACGCATCCATCGAGGCCGAAGCATGGCGTAAATTTGACGAGGTGAATCCTTCCTTTGCTATGGATCCCCGTAATGTCCGTCTTGGTCTATGTTCGGACGGGTTCGCTCCTTTTGACAATACGGGCAGGAATTATTCCTGTTGGCCCGTCATTGTGACACCGTACAACCTCCCACCTTCTATGTGCATGAGAAGAGAGTTTTTGTTCCTTAACGCGTTAATTCCTGGGCCATCCAACCCAAAAAGAAGATAGATGTGTACCTCGGGCCTTTGATAGACGAGTTGAAGATGTTGTGGAGTGAAGGGGTTCGACGTATGATATATCATTGAGCCGAGAATTTCACAATGCGTCTTTGCCTTAATGTGGACGATAAATGACTTCCCCGCATATGGTATGTTGAGTGGGCCGGCAAACGTCCGGAAAGCTGGCATGCCGGTATGTCTTGAACAGAACATGGGTTTTAGCTTGCAACACGGTCACAAAGTCTGTTGGTTTGACAGAGCACCGGCGATTCCTACCCCCGATCATCCGTTCGGGAGAAATAGAAAAGACTTTACGTGAAATGTTGTCGAACAAGCGAGATCAACCTCGTCGTTTAAGTGGCCAAGAAATATGGGACGGGGTCAAGTACATTCAAAGTGTCGAAGAGGGGGCCGCTTCCAGCGAACTGAGGGATATGGCGTTGATCATCATTGGAACAAACGCAGCATCTTCTGGGAACTACCATATTGGAAAGATCAATTGTTAAGACACAACCTCGATGTCATGCATATCGAGAGGAATGTGTTTTGCAATATTCTGTACACCGTGATGGACACCAAGGGCAAGACGAAGGACACGATCAACGCAAGACTAGACATAGAAGCGATTTGCAAAAGGCCTGCTTTGCATTTGATGCGAATGGCACGAGACGGATTTCCAAACCTAGAGCGCCTTACACATTCAACAAAGAGCAGAATTTAGAATTGTTGCAATGGGTTAAAGATCTGAAACTCCCGGACGGTTATGCGTCAAACTTGAAAAGATGTGTCAACATGCACGAGGGGAAGTTATTCGGGATGAAGAGTCATGATTGTCATGTTTTTTTCCGAGAGATTGTTGCCGTGGGCCTTCAAAGCACTACCGAATCATATATGGTCTATTCGACTGAATTTTCCATGTTCTTTAGAGAAATATGTGCTTCGAGCTTAATGTTGAAAAGTTACGACACACGGAGACGAGCATGCCCATAATGCTATGCAAGTTAGAGATGGTGTTTCCTCCTAGCATGTTTGACTCAATGGAACACTTGCACTTTCACTTGGCCTACGAAGCAAGGGTAGGAGGGCCACAACAATATAGGTGGATGTATCCGTTTGAGAGGTAATACATATATTTCTTTCGCGTTGTTATTAATTGACCGACATGGTGCTTTAATTTATAAATACCCTTTGATATTCCATTGTAGGTTTTTACGCACACTTAAACACAAGATCAAAAATCCAAGGTACGTTGAAGGATCTATCGCTGAAGCATATCTAGTCGAAGAGGCCGCAAAATTTGCGTCATACTATTATCCCCCGAAATGATGACAAGATGGAGAGGGTACCCCGCAACGATGCTTTGCCGGTGATACGAGTGATCAAATATCAATATTTAATTATCCAGGGCGAGTCGTGGGAAAACATTGGAGGTCAACTCTTGACGGAAGAGATAAGCAAGTAGCGAGTGGTACATTCTAAACAACTGTGAAGAGGTCGCCCGAGTACTTAAAGTAAGATTTTTTTTTCTATTACGGTAAATATTAAAGTATTAACTTCAGTTCTTTGTTACGGTTTCTACTCTAATTGGGTCCGATCGGACAATCCTTCAATGTCGGCGTCACAAGTTGATCAATACACGAACTCTGAGTTTCCAAAATGGTTTCGTCAATATTTTGTGAAAAATCGACCAGATCCCAATAAAGTTGCGTGGAGTTTATCTTATGGAGCTGCAATTAGTGTTACCCGATGCAACAAATATATAATCAATGGGTATCGATTTTCAACTGTTGACGCGGGCCTTGGTACACTATGTTGCAATTACGGTGTATGTTGTCGAGGTGACCAAGTTGGCGGGGTGGAGACTAACTACTACGGGAAGTTAGTTGACATAATTCAGCCGAGTTACCGTGGGACAAGGTGGTGACCCTTTTTAAATGTGAGTGGTTTGATAACAGTCCACGTGGGACAAAAGTGGACAAACATGGAAATATTGAGATCCACCGGACAAGGAGATATACGGTTAGTTATGACCCATTCATCCTTGCTCAACAACAGGCGAGAACAAGTTTACTATACATCATACCCCACATCCCGCCAAGGGTGGGTGGGAGTTATCAAAACCAAAGCACGGAATATTATACCTAAGTCGAAAGAGTCGGAAGCAAATGACGGCATGAATGAACCGTTCCAAGCTGATGTGGAACATGTATTGCCCATAAACATCTTCGACGATGAAGTACCAAGGAATCTCTTTGATTCTACTGGGATTTAGAATTGATTCCTATACAAATTGACGATCGGGAATCGACGATGAGGCGAAGTGATGTACTCGATAGTGAATCGAGTTCGATGACTATGAGACTTCGAGAGAAGCCGTGCAAGCGAGATGTCGATGAACGGAATCGTCCGGTTGATTTGTGTTAGTTCTTTGTTTCGACGATCTGTTATACTACATACATTGTTACTTCGCTACTATAATATTAACCAAATATCTTTTTTTTATTTATATTTTTTGACATTATGTCTATAAGTGTTCGAAAAATGGAGCATCCGGAGGACGTTCAAGTAGTGGACGTGGTCGTGGTCGAGCCCGACCCCTTCCTATAAGAGGGGGTAGGCGACGCCATCTCGCTCCCTCTAGGAGGTAGAGGGGTCGCACTTCCCCGCAGGTGCATGTTGATATGTCATCTTCACCGTCGGGTTATATTGCATCTTCACCGTCGACGCTTCATATGTCGTCGTCACCGTCTACCCACACTGATCCACAAGAGGGAGACAACGGGTTTACTTTACCATTTCGATTGATTTACGTATTTTTAGTTTCCCGAAATCATCTATGTACAAATATCTTCAATATTTCACATTCCTTCCTTAGCACACTGGGTCGCCTTATAGCCACGTCGGGGAAGAATGGAGTTCCTCCGTACACCAATATGGGGCACAACAGATCCTTCGACGGGGAAGCTTTGGATCTGTCCCGACAATGATGAGTAAGTCATGCCAAGTTACCAATAATGTTACAAATTTCTACTCTAATTGATTTGTATGCTAATATTTGCATGATGTCCTCTGTCTTGACATTGTGCCTCACAATCCGGTGGGAATTTCATCTCGGCCCAATTATTCCGTAATTACAATCATCCTTGGACCAAGTGGAAAGAGATTCCTAAGGACAATCGAGATGCTTGGTTCAATGAGTTCTTGGTAAGTTATTTGTTTTATGGTTATTAAATAAGTACTTCTAAAATTTGGAGCACTAATTGTTCGTTATTGATTTTCAGGATAATCATATGTCTTTGCCTGAACATCGTGAAGATCTGAAAAAAGCTTATAACCACAGGGCAGCTCGCTGGTTGTCTCAAAAGCTTTATTCATTGAGACATGCAAGAGGCAAGAAAGATTGGATTCCACAATGCGGAACGCAGACGAATTATTTGAGAGTTGGGCCACCGATGCGAAGTTTCATGACACAAGTGCGAAAAATAAGGAAAATAGGGCTAAAATGGAAGGACCGTCATATGTTGGCGGCTCCATTCCAATTAGTGAGCATCGACGAAAAGTTGTAAGTACACGTTATTTTCTATTTAGGTATCTAATATTTTGTACTTTGAAGTGATTAATTAATGTCATCATTTGCGTTTGCAGTTAGAGTCAGGAAGTTCTGTAGGATCGATTGAGTGGGTTACCTTTGAGCGCACCCATTCCGTAGCGAAGGAAGGGAGTGAGAGGCGGTGGATTAACCCAAAGGCGCGACAAGTAGCGGTTAGACATTTATTTCCTTTATTACTTATTTTATGCACCACCATATTTATTTCATTTTACATGTCTTATTTGTTATGTATTTTTGTACTTGTAGGAAACCTTTCGAAAGTTGTCACGGGGAGAGAGACCCCACATCCTCTCGGTCCGATAACGAGAGTCTGTTCTTTGAGGCTACGAAAGTGGATTTAACAAGAAAGGGAGAGTCTTTGGATACGGTGCCTCTGCCCCGATCAAGCAAACAAAGCACTCCTTATGCGACATTGAAGGTGTTTCTTCGGGTAAATGTAATACATTTAATATAGATAATTTCCATTCTCTTTGTCCATTCAAATGAAGTTCAACTAATAAATGTACTTCATAATGTTTTTGCGAGATGAGTGAAGAAGATGAAGGCTTTGGTGCGGGGAGCAAGCAACACGATGACTCGAAACGAGGAGATGATGAGGCGAAGCCGACTCGGAACAAGAGATTATGAGGCGCGATGATTCGGAACGAGAGATGATGCTGACGAGATGACCCGCAAGCGGAGATGATGCAGCGCCAGGTGATCCGAACGAGAGATGATGCAAGCAATGAGATAACTCAAAGCGGAGATGGTGAAGCGATGCGGCTTCAACTCAAGTCTCTAATGAAAGACAAGGGTTCGGGGTCGGCTCCTGGTGATGATGACCATCTTGGTGATGATGATGATCACAATCTTTCTTTGTTTAGGATACTTTTTACTATTTGCTATTTGCAACATTATTATATATATTTTGTTTTAAAATTTGTAAACTCTTTGTAATTGTTATTATATCCATGGTACACTACTTTTTGTACTCACTTTTCTCAAGAAAAAAATTTAAAAAAAATATATATTTTTTTTTAATTTATCGATTTTGCTACGGAATTTTTTCCGTAGCAAATTTTCGCAAATTTGGGAATTTGCTACGGAAAAAATATTCCGTAGCAAATTTTGCTACGAAACAAATTCCGTAGCAAAATTTGCTACTGGAAAAAAAATCCGTAGCAAATTTGCTACGGAAAAAATTCCGTAGCAAAATTTCGAATTTGCTACGGAAAAATTCCGTAGCAAAATTTCAAATTTGCTACGGAATTGTTTCCGTAGCAAATTTGCTACGGAATTGTTTTCCGTAGCAAATTTTGCTACGGAATATTTTTCCGTAGCAAAATTTGCTACGGAATATTTTTCCGTAGCAAATTGCGACGGAAAATAATTTCCGTCGCAATTGCTACCCGGTTTTTGCTACGGAAAAATTCCGTAGCAAATTCCGTAGCAAACTCGTTTTGCTACGGAAAAAGCTGTTTTGCTACGGAATTTTTCCGTAGCAAAACTTGATTTTTCTTGTAGTGTTTCTGAAGTAATTTTAATTAAATGTGATGAATGTTAGCAAACAGGGGTTGAGTCTAGAACTAATGATGTCTTGTGATTAATTCTTCTCAACCGATAAAAGATTGCCATTGTTGCCTTAGAACTTATCCGTAAAATGTTATCTCTTCCACTCCTGTAACGTTAAACTCCTCCTCCACACATCCAACCCTCCCCTTAGTCTTCCACGGATAAAGTACAATTTGTTACCATAAAAGTTGGGGTTTCTTTTGAAAAATAATGAGTTCTACACACACACACACAAAAAGCAGGAAAATAATTATCCTTGAACTATACATGGGCTAGCTGGAAATGGCAAACTAAAGGTTATCGAGAAGTAACATTGCAGTCAATTAGCTATAAACAATAGATTTGTTCTTTACCTTCACTCCAAACGAACACAGAAACATAGTGAATTGTATCATTTTGTTAACCGATAAAACCACAACCATGATCTAACTGGATCACAATAAGGTATGGTTGAGATAAGTGGATGTTAAAACCATGGTTTTGGGGTACAACCAACTGTAAAGTTCTATTAACTCCCATACATGCATGTAATTGCTGCGCTGGATAGGACAAAAAGAGAAAGGGTAAGCATCAGTACTTTAGTGGAGTGGAGAAGGAGGGATCAAGTAGGCAGCATATGGGAACCATCCAATTCTGAGGGTATCTTAGGAGAAGTAGAACCTTTCATTTACTAATATACATAGCATGCAGCTGCACACAATCACCAAGCACCATCCAAATTTGCAAAAAGCTCTACATACATGACTCTAGTGTATACGCAACTTTTAAAGTGGCATCCTCATAATAATAATAATAATATATGAAGGGAGGAAATTATGTCTGGGGGAGAAAATAAAGAAGATAAGACAACATATAATGGGGAGATCGAATCTCTGCAAACAGGGGATTAGATTAGGAGGTTTTCGCTCTCCAATTTTGTGATAGAAATGGAAGTAAGACAATTCTATTGGTCTTGGAAGCAATATGGAAGATTGGTGATGTGAGTGCCTCAACACCTCAACACCAGAGTGGTCCAGAGGCTGCAGTGCAGAATTTACAAAAAAACCTCTCTTAAGAAAACCGAACGATTTAGTCATTTTGAGTAGTGTGGAAGATATTTTTGGAATCATATAAAATAATTTTGTTATTAATATATATTAAACTTGTACAACAATAATATGCACTACTGCTGGTTGCCTCTCACGTTATTCTAGTTTCTTATCCTACCTACACTCGCATATTGTATGGAAAGGGAAGCTTGCGCGCCGAGTGATTCATGCTCTGTTATTCCCATTTCCCACTTTGTTCTTTTCACTTTCACAATGCATCTGCATCCCTCGGTACATTTCGTAGTACCGATAATTTCCTCCTTCCAGGCAAATCAGGTTAAAACAGGTGATCACCAAACACAGGAATCTAATTCCTCGCAGTAGCTAGAAAGCCATTGATTTGATGCATTTGCGCGATACATTATTTAGCTTTAACAAGAGTTGTTAGCTTTGTTGACCCTTAAAAGTGAAGAGGTTGGTAGTAACCAGTGGTGATTAAGTAAGGAATAAAGGAGAGGAAAGGGCGACAGAAAAACATGTGCCACGTACGACATAGTTCCCAATGAAACCACGACCACCCTTCCTAGTAGTTTCTGGGATTCCCAGAGCCGACGTTCATTTAACTCTTCAACAATATTAACACTCCTGTCATGCAATTAATCTCACCTTTTTTTCAAATCACGAAATTCTAAGCGATGTATGGCAGTGTCACTAATCGTGTCAAAGGTTATAGTTACAAGCAGACATCGGCCACGCGCAACTGTCCATGTTTTGAACAATTACAGGCATCAAATCCGTCACTAATAACCGCTGCTTTTGTTGCCTGATATGCTAGAATAAAAGGACTCTGAGACTGAAATTCACTGTCAATCTCAACCCCAGCAATCATTAGAATATCTTCTATGATTAATTCTCTGGATTGAGACCATTTTAACGTCGTCGTTTGTGCCTCTGCTGTAACTAATTAGGTGCAGTTTAACAGTCGTTGATCGTTTCGCGATTGAAAATATTTTGATACAGGTTTTTCCTTTGTTAACAGACTATAGATTTCTTAACACTCTAGTCTGGTATTATGAGAACCCAAACCGTTTCAACATTGCTGTTTTGGCCTCGGTTGAAATTAGATGCTACAGTACCATATACTGTCTACAGCTCGGTGATTAGCAATTAACTGTATGGATGTGAATGAATTCGCGTGTTGGAACTTTCACCTTCATTTGCTCACAAAGAAATACTCCTCCTCGTCCCCCGTTCTAAATATAAGAGATGACTTTTTTCTTTTTTTGAGAAGTTATTTTAAGTTAAATAAATTATTTAATCATATCCTATATTATATATCTTTAGATTATATATTTAGATATAGGATATCATCATTATCAATATTGGTCACTACCACTTTTTTCACCCCTAAATTAGAATTTTAATAAGAGAAAAAAATGATAAAGATAGATGAGATTCTGATCAAACGGTGAAAAAAGTGATAGTGACTTGATAATGACCAAAATTGGTAGTGGCAATACCCTATCTCATATATTTTGTATATAAGTTAAATAAAATAGTTTGGAGATCAAAATGATAAATATAAATATTTTAAAATAATTTAATTAATTTTTCTATATATCTCAAAAAAAAAAAAAAAAAAAAAAAAAAAATCAATTTTATCGAGCTTAAGTTAAACAAACGAGGTTCTGAACTCCAACTGTTTTATAATGGATTTCAACAAGTGAAGGCGTGAGGAGAGAGTTACGCAGTCGGTGATTAATTTTCAATTAAACCAGAGACATAATGACAAATATATATACATCCACTTCACATAAAGCATGCAGGCTATAATACAAACTAGAGGTCATATGAAACTGAAAACAACAGTCTATAGAAATAAACAAATTTACATATTGAGTTTCTTATTGGGCGCCTGCTGAAGCAGGATCAAGTTGTGAGTACAAGCTAGAAGGAATATGGACGTAAAGAATGGAAAGTCAACCTACAAACGAACAAATATACATATGAAGCTTCTTATTAGGCGTCAATTGCAGCAGGATCAATCTCAAAGCGTTCAGACTCAGAAACACGTTGCTTGTAGCGAGCGATGAAGGCTTCAGCTTTAATGTCAATCCCAGGCTCAGCCACTCCCCAACGACCCCTGTCTTCATCACTGGTCCACACTTTACGAGCCTTCGTTCCGTTGTCGTAGGAATCATAGTAGCCTCCACTGTTCTTCTTGTTGGACTTGAACATGCTGAAAACTGACATGAACCCCGAAGATGACTTCCTCTGCCTGTTGTTGCTGCCTCCCATGGTTTTTTGTTTTTGCTGTGTCTTTGGGTGACGAAGAAAGCTGAGATATATGAGAGCTTGTTTCTTGGTTTTGAATTGAAGTATGGCAGTGTGGTAATGAATTTATAGGGATGCTTACTGCGGAAAACTTCCCAACTCGAAGAATCTCATGACTGGACAGATGAAGCTGACGTGGCAAATTAAGAAACGATGGTTGTGGTTTGGTGGCCAGTGAATTGTGAAAGTGATCGTTTTCCACTTTGACCGCATAAAGCCCCTCATTTGTTTCGCTTTAGACCAAAACAATTACGCTTGTTTAATTAAAAGGGCTTGAAATAAAGTGAAAGCCTGTTTCACTTTTAAACTAATGACAGTTACTGAATCAAGAAAATTAAGAGCTGCAGAGGGACGAATATGTTCTATTTAATTCCCCTTTCACATTATTTTTCTGATTGTATTATGTACATAATCAATTTGTAAACTTATTTAATTGGACCGGACCAAAATGTCCTATTCTCTTGTTTCTTTTTGGAGCCACCTTTGTGAATATTTCTTCCTCCCTTTATTCCTTCCCTAATCATGAGTTACCACCTACGTACCCACCAATTCTTCGTTTTTTGGGGTAAACAAACTAAGAAGTCTTGTTAACTAATATACAATAGCCTGCTGCCAATATTGCAGCGTTCCACTACGCAGAATTTTCAAAGGAGCCTGTTTTGGTCTTAAACACGAACTAGCGGACCAAAATAATTAACCCCAAGAAATTCTCTTCAACTGTACTAGCACGCAATTACTAGCCCAACAACGAATTCTAGATACACCCATTGAGAAACTCCGTACGTACGTACATATAGCAGCATAAATATGAAAACAAAACCCTTTATTTTGTACACAACAGATCGATCCAATCGGCCTCCTGTGTGTTGGGTCCCAAATTAAAGTTTTATATTTATTTGTCACATTACTGTAAAGTGTAAACCATATTGCTTTACCGTATGCTGTGTGTAAAGACTAAAGAAAATGTGAGGATACATTGAGGGAAACAAAATAAGGGGGTTGTCTTGTTTACAGTGACCACGTATAATCTCCATCCTTCATTTTTGACCAAAAGCTAATGATACATTGATTGTTGCAGGGCTTTAATAATATTACACAGGAATAACGGGCGATTCCTTGATATTTGGCCAAAAATTTTAACTCATGATCGTAGCTGGCCACGATCCACACTTGATCCCATCATCATCTCCGCTTTCTATAGTGATTTTTTTGTATAACTTTTTTTAAAGTAATTTTGATTAAATGTGATGAATGTTAGGGAATCGGGGTTGAGTCTAGAACTGACGATGTCTTGTGATTAATTCTTCTAGACCGATATGAGATTGCCATTGTTGCCTAAGAACTTATTATTCCGTAAAAAGTTATCTCTTCCACTCCTGTAATATTAAACTCCCTCCTCCACCCATCCGGCCAACGTTCCCCGTATTCTTCCACGGATAAAGTACAATATAATTTTGTTACCGTAAAAGTTGAGGTTTCTTTTGAAAGATAACGAGTTCTACACACACACACAAAATAGAAAAAAACCATGGTTTTTTCTTTACCTTCACTCTTCACGGCTTTGCATCTAAGTGAACACAGAAACATATAGTTAATTGTATGATTTTGCAACGGACAAAACCACAACCATGATCTAACTGGATCACAACAAGGTATGGTACGGTTGATATAAGTGGATGTTAAAACCCTGGTTTTGGGGTACACCCAACCGTACAGTTCTATTAACTCCCATACATGCATGCATATAATTGCTGCGCTGGATAGGACAAAAAGAGGAAGGGTAAGTATCAAGAGATGGAATGATAGTACTTTAGTGGAGTGGAGAAGGAGGGATCAAGTAGGCAGCATATGGGAACCATCCAATTCTGAGGGTATCTTAGGAGAAGTAGAACCTTTCATTTACTAATATACATAGCATGCAACTGTACACAATCAACAAGCACCATTCAAATTTGCAAAAAGCTCTACATTACTCGAGTGTATACGCAACTTTTAAAGTGGCATCCTCATATAATAATAATAATAATATAAGAAGGGAGGAAATTATGTCTGGGAGAGAGAATAAAGAAGATAAGACAATACGTAATGGGGAGATCGAATCTCTGCAAACAGGGGATTAGATTAGGAGGATTTTAGCTCTCCAATTTTGTGATAGAAATGGAAGAAAGACAATTCTATTGGTCTTGGAAGCAATATGGAAGATTGGTGATGTGAGTGCCTCAACACCTCAACACCAGAGTGGTCCAGAGGCTGCAGTGCAGAATTTACAAAAAACCTCTCTTAAGAAAACCGAACGATTTAGTCATTTTGAGTAGTGTGGAAGATATTTTTGGAATCATATAAAATAATTTTGTTATTAATATATATTAAACTTGTACAACAGTAATATGCACTACTGCTGGTTGCCTCTCACGTTATTCTAGTTTCTTCTCCTACTTACACTCGCATGTTGTATGGAAAGGGAAGCTTGCGCGCCGAGTGATTCATGCTCTGTTATTCCCATTTCCCACTTTGTTCTTTTCACTTTCACAATGCATCTGCATCCCTCGGTACATTTCGTAGTACCGATAATTTCCTCCTTCCGGCAAATCAGGTTAAAACAGGTGATCACCAAACACAGGAATCTAATTCCTCGCAGTAGCTAGAAAGCCATTGATTTGATGCATTTGCGCGATACATTATTTAGCTTTAACAAGAGTTGTTAGCTTTGTTGACCCTTAAAAGTGAAGAGGTTGGTAGTAACCAGTGGTGATTAAGTAAGGAATAAAGGAGAGGAAAGGGCGACAGAGAAACATATGCGACGTACGACATAGTTCCCAATGAAACCACGACCACCCTTCCTAGTAGTTTCTGGGATTCCCAGAGCCGACGTTCAACACTTCAACATCAACACTCTTGTCATGCAATTAATCTCACCTTTTTTTTCAAATCACGAAATTTTAAGCGATGTATGGCAGTGTCACTAATCGTGTCAAAGGTTATAGTTACAAGCAGACATCGGCCACGCGCAACTGTCCATGTTTTGAACAATTTCAGGCATCAAATCCGTCACTAATAACCGCTGCTTTTATTGCCTGATATGCTAGAATAAAAGGACTCTGAGACTGAAATTCACTGTCAATCTCAACCCCAGCAATCATTAGAATATCTTCTATGATTAATTCTCGGGATTGAGACCATTTTAACGTTGTCGTTTGTGCCTCTGCTGTAATTAATTAGGTGCAGTTTAACAGTCGTCGATGTTTCGCGATTGAAAATATTTTCACACAGGTTTTTCCTTCGTTAACAGATCATAGAATTCTTAATAATTCACTAAATCATATATATCATATATTATTTACCTTTAGATTATATATTTGTATATAAGTTGAGCAAAATAATTTAGAGAAAAAAATGATAAATATAAATATTTTAAAGTAATTTAATTAATTTTCCTAATATTCCTAGAAAATCAATCGTATCATATTTAAGATCAAAGGAGTATGTTAGTTAAACAAACGAGGTTCTGAACTCCAACCGTTTTATAATGGATTTCAACAAGTGAAGGCGTGAGGTGAGAGTTACGCAGTCGTTGATTAATGTTCAATTAAACCAGAGACATAATGACAAATATATATACATCCACTTCACGTAAAGCACAAGCTATAATACAAACTAGAAGTCATATGAAACTGAAAATAGCAGTCTATATAGAAATAAACAAATTTATATATTGAGTTTCTTATTGGCCACCTGCTGAAGCAGGATCAAGTTGTAAGTACAAGCTCGAAGGCATATGGATGTAAGAATAGAAAGTCAACCTATAAACGAACGACTATACATATGAAGCTTCTTATTAGGCGTCAGTTGCAGCAGGATCAATCTCAAAGCGTTCAGACTCAGAAACACGTTGCTTGTAGCGAGCGATGAAGGCTTCAGCTTTAATGTCAATCCCAGGCTCAGCCACTCCCCAACGACCCCTGTCTTCATCACTGGTCCACACTTTACGAGCCTTCGTTCCGTCGTCGTAGGAATCATAGTAGCCTCCTCTGTTCTTCTTGTTGGACTTGAACATGCTGAAAACTGACATGAACCCCGAAGATGACTTCCTCTGCCTGTTGTTGCTGCCTCCCATGGCTTTTTGTTTTTGCTGTGTCTTTGTGTGAGGAACAAAGCTGAGATATATGAGAGCTTGTTTCTTGGTTTTGAATTGAAGCATGGCAGTGTGGTAATGAATTTATAGGGATGCTTGCTACGTAAAACTTCCCAACAGCGAAGAATCTCATGACTGGACAGATGAAGCTGACGTGGCAAATTAAGAAACAATGGTTATTGTTTGGTGGCCAGTAAATTGTGAAAGTGATCGTTTTCCACATTGACCGTATAAAGCCCCTCATTTGTTTCGCTTTAGACCAAAACAGTTATACGGTTGTTTAATTAAAAGGGCTTGAAAGTGAAAGTCTGTTTCACTTTTTTCAACTAACAACAGTTACTGAATCAAGAAAATCAAGAGCTGCAGAGGGACGAATATGTTCTATTTAATTCCCCTTTCACATTATTTTTCTGATTGTATAATGTACCTAATCAATTTGTAAACTGATTTAATTGGACCGGACCAAAATGTCCTATTCTCTTGTTTCTTTTTGGATCCGCCTTTATGAATATTTTTTCCTCCCTTTATTCCTTCCCTAATCATGAGTTACAACCTAGGTACCCATCAATTCTTCGTTATTTGGGGTAAACAATCTAAGAAGTCTTGTTAATTAATATACAATAGACTGATGCCAATGCAGCGTTCCACTACGCAGAATTTTCAAAGGAGCCTGTTTTGGTCTTAAAACGAACTAGCGGACCAAAATAATTAACCCCAAGAAATTCTCTTCTACTAGCTCGCAATTACTAGCCCAACAACGAATTATAGATACAGAAACTCCGTACTTACGTACATATAGCAGCATAAATATGAAAACAGAACCCTTTATTTTGTACACTGCAGATCGATCCGATCGGCCTCCTGTGTGTTGTGTCCCAAAGTTTTATATTTATTGGTCACATTACGGTAAACCACTATTGCTTTACGGTATGCTGTGTAAAGATTAAAGAAAAAGCGATCTGAGGATACATTAATGAGGGAAACAAAATAAGGGGGTTGTCTTGTTTACAGTGACCACGTATATATAATCTCCATATTCCTTCACTTTTGACCAAAAGCTAATGATACATTGATTGTTGCAGGGCTTTAATGATATTACACAAGAATAACGGGCGATTCCTAACCATCCATAGTTACGTTGTGGCCTACATTAGTATAGGTTCCGCTTTTTCTAAGATACCTCCAGGTGGTGACTTCCTTTGGATGGTTTCTATGGCTTCCTTTCCCATCCTTTGTTGATTTTAGACCCTCCAATAATACTTCGCCTTTTCTTCCATGGTCACTTCATTGCATGGGCACCATGTTAGAAAAATTTGTTATTCCGCCACATTCAAATTTAATTATCTGCCTCTGATTTTCTTCTTCTTCTTATATCTTCCTCCCCTCCATCACTCCTACTGCAATTAATGAGATATTTCTCACTATTTTCTAGGGATGTTTTGTCCTCCTGTTTCATGCATGATTATTAATTAATATAATGAATACTTTTTTTTTAATATTAATATAATGAATACTTATCTCTTATTCACCACGTACCAGAAAAATATCTACATCTCTCATAAGATATTCTTATTCACCATCATTCTGGTTTTGGGCTTAATTAGCTCGTTTTGTTACGTAGAAAAAGGAAAATCCAAGCCACTCTTTTGGTAACAAAATTGTAGTTACATCCAATGATTGAACTCAAACAAGCCATCATTCTGGTTTTGGGCTTAATTAGCTCGTTTTGTTACGTAGAAAAAGGAAAATCCAAGCCACTCTTTTGGTAACAAAATTGTAGTTACATCCAATGATTGAACTCAAACAAGAATTTTAGTATTATACGCTTATAAATTCCAACCAAGCATTCAGTTGTTGGTAAGTTCCTCAGCTTTTTTTTTTTTTTTTTTTTTTTTTTTTTTAAGGAGGGCATTGATCAGCTCATCATGTCAAGTGAAACCCAAGGGATTTTGAATTTTGGCAGTATTCTCAAATTACCGGTGTAGAATAAGTTGTTTAAATACATGCAAAGAGGTCAGTTAGAATAATAGCTAACAGGACCAGAGAGGAAAAATGATATGAGGCGCAGTAGTAATGCACTGGCCTTAACCTTGTATTTATACTCAACAGTGAATCATTCTGGAAGATACAAATCCTAACAAACCTACTCAGTACATGACACGTAGAGAGAGAAGAGCCTAACCGTTATACAATTCACAATGCACACAATACAGCCACAACATACACTACAGGACATATTACAGATGAATACACACAACAATACATAGTGAAAGCTTATACTCTAACATCCCCCCTCAAACGAGAGGGTGTTACTAACAGCCTGAGTTTGTTTCTAAAGAACTCAAACTGAGGTTGGGATAAGGGCTTGGTTAGACAATCTGCAATCTGAAGAGAAGAGGGAATATATCTGATATCTATAGCTCCTGAAGAAACCAAATCTCGAACAAAGTGTATGTCAACCTCTATATGCTTACTACGAGCATGTTGAACCGATTAGCCGCCAAGGACTTAGCACTCAAATTGTCACATCACAATACTGAGGGAGTTTTAAGGAACAAGCCAATTTCAGATAGTAGAGAAGACAACCATTGGATTTCAGCAGAGCCATATGACAGAGACCGATACTCAGACTCCGTACTTGATCTAGAAACAACCTTCTGTTTTCGTGATGACCAAGAGACAAGATTATGGCCTAAGAACACACACATCCCAGCCATAGATTTCCTATCATCTAAGTCACAAGCCCAATCAGCATCAGTGTAAACAATTAATTGAGGACTACTAAATGGTGTGATATGCAATCCTAGGTTATAGGTCCCTTTCAAGTATCGAAAAACTCTTTTGACTGCCTGAAAATGAGTAGTGTGAGGCTGAGAAAGGAACTGACTTAGCTTGTTGATAGCAAAGGCAATGTCAGGACGGGTTGTAGTCAAGTATTGTAAGGACCCTATAGCTTGTCGATAAGCAGTTGGATTGCTAAGAAGAGACCCATCAGTAGAAGATATAAGCCTACCAGTCACCATCGGAGTAGGAGGCTGGAGCTCAGTCAGACATACCGAATTTTTCAAGCAAATCAACAACATATTTTGCCTGATTCAATATATTCCCTTATCATCTCTATAAACCTCGAGACCCAATAAGTAATACAAAGGACCGAGGTCTTTAAGTGAGAAAATCAAGTTCAATTGCTTGACAAATTTATCAATAAAGCCAGAGTCATTTCCAGTAATAAGAATGTCGTCGACATAGATTAGAATAAAGATAGTCATTTTGCGAGTCTGAAGCACAAACAAAGAAACATCGCTCTTAACATTTCGAAAACCCCAATCCAGCAAAGTCAGACGCAAACGATCAAACCAAGCTCTCGGAGCTTGTCTCAAACCATAGATAGCTTTGACTAACCTACAAACATGAGTTGGCCGTCTCTGATCAACGAAACCTTCCGGCTGAGGCATGTATACATCTTCATTGAGAAAACCGTTTAGAAACGCGTTGTTCACGTCGAGCTATCTGATTTGCCACTTGAACGTAACAGCTATGGAGAGAATGACGCGTATTGTTGTTGATTTCACAACCGGACTAAACGTCTTGCCAAAATCAACTCCGGGCACCTGCTGAAAACCCTTTGCTACCAGTCACACCTTGTGCTTGAGTATTGTTCCATCGGCGTTGTACTTGGTTTTGAACACCCAACGATTATCAATAAGTTTTTGATCTTTAAAAGGAACCAAGATCCATGTACGATTGCGAACCAGAGCCTGAAATTCATCATTCATCGCACATCGCCACTCAGAGGATTGCAACACGTCTTTTGCAGAAACAGGATCAGGGTTTTGCTTCGGAGAGAAAGTGGTGAGGCCAACATAGGGATACTTGGGCCTCGTAATACCTTCTTTGGCCCTGGTTACCATAGTGTGAACATTATTGGGCCCAGCTGGATCCGACGATGGTGGTAATGAGACTTCTATCGACGGGCTGGACTCAGAGTCGGAGGAGTCTAACACCGCTGGACTTGCCTGACTTGGAGAGTAGCTAGGCGACGAGACTTCATCGAGACATTTAGTAGCAGCAGGCGAACTGATAACAGACGAAGCAACTGAAGGAGCGTGAATTATGAGAGGAACCGAACAATTGCCACTGTGACTGTAAGATTCAGAATCTCCAGTGGTTTGCATAAAACCTGTTTTGAAAGGGAAAATACCAGAGTCAAACACTACATGACGCGATACAAAAATTCTACCTGATGCACTCAGACAAAGGTGGCCCTTTTGCTGTGACGCCAAACCAAGATAAACACATTTCTCGCTATGAAACTGGAACTTATGATTGTTATATGGCTTGAGACAAGGGCAGCAGGCACACCCAAACGGCTGCAAGTCAAGATATCCCGGTTCTGTTTTGGTTATCAAAACAGAGGAGTATCGTTGTCCATGGCAATCGATTTATGAGAAACACGGCATGTCGAACGCATCTATCCAGAAACGCAAAGGCAGACCACCCTGAGCCAGTAAAGTGAGACCAACTTCAACCACATGACGATGTTTACGCTCTGCCCTTCCATTTTGGGCAGACGTATAAGGACACGTAAAACGCAAGTTAATTCCAGACTCCTGAGCCACAAGGATGAAAGGCTTGAACTCACTGCCATTATCACATTGGAGGGCTTTAATTTTACATTCAAATTGATTTTCCATGAGAGCTTTGAATTGTTTAAAAACATGGATTGCTTCACTCTTGTGTTTAAGAGGGTAAAGCCATGTGAAATGACTAAAATCATCCATGAAGTGTATGTAAAATCGATGGCCATTACTTGAGCAGACAGGGGCAGGACCCCAGAGATCAGTGTGAATTAACTCTAAAGCAGAAGTAGATTGCGAGACAGAGGATGAAAACGGAAGAGATTTTGATTTTTGATAGGGAAAAACCTTATAACCTTTAGACTCCGCAAGTGTACGGGCGTATCAAATAATAGAGTGATAAGAAAAGTATCGTTCCCACGAGGACTCAGTCAAACTGGTGATTAGGTATTAAATTTCTTTTTTTCATTTAAGTTGAGCAAATAAGAATTGTTTTCTGATAAAAACAAGCACTTTTAGAGAGAGAGAGAATTCAAATATCAAGGAGGACAACCTAGAGATACTAATCCCTTGTTTGTTTCTTAGATTTTATTCCCAATAAATTAGTTCTAACTTAACTTCATCAGTTAATCTAGAGTATTAATGTTTATAAGTGCCTGTTGGTCCACTTATACACCTACCTCAAATAATTATACAATGTCTCATATGATTAATTAAGATGCAATTCAAATCGGGTTCACTCTAATTTGATTATGCGGAGCGTCTAGGTATATGTCTATCCTAGACGCAAATTAGATTAAAACCTAACTTCACGTTAAATTTAAACCTAATTCCACATTATTTAATCCAAGGTCAATTCGGATTCCCTTCATCAAGTTCAACCCTAAATCCTCAAAACATGCTTAACGGTGGCAATCACTAAGCAATAAATAGTAAAAACAAGATTAAATAAACTGATTAAAATTAAGCAAAGCTAATGGGTGGGAACAATTTCTAAGTCTCAAACAAGTTCATAGTACTCTAGGTTGAAAAGAAAATTAGCCACACATGGCTATAAGAAAATCCATTACAAAAATAAGAAATTCAAATCCCAACATGAAGAGAAGAAGAAGAAGAAAGAGATCCCGACTCAACTCGCTTCTTGAATTAATATCACGCTCTGCTTCTTCTTTTCGTCTCCAGCAAAATCTCTGCGCTCCACGTTTTCACCGTGCCGTGCGTCTATGCTCTCTTGAATCTTGCGTCTCCTCCTTTTTTTTTTCTCTGATGCGTGCTCTCTTTAATATATAGATTTTAGGTTCCTAATTTCCATTCAATTCGTGGGCCCCCTTTAATTCAATGGAATCAATCTTCTTCAATTCTATTCAATTTCGTGGGACCCAATGCCATTAATTCTAATGCCATTAATTCCCACGGTCCCAGCATTCAATTTGTTCCCAAAAATCACCTTCCCTGCTCCTTATGCCAATGAGAAAGAAAAGGAAATTATATGTTAATCATAATAATAATAAAACTGAATTTATTCAAAACCTCTCATTACTATGATTTATTTCCTGAACTCAAAAACTTGTATTTTAAGTTGAAATCCCCTAAATAATGCATCCAAATTGATATCTCTTAAGATCTCAATAAAATCTCTTCAATTTAGTATTGATGACTTCAAAAATATATCAAAATATATCTCAAATCAATTAAAAATAGGAAGTCATCAATTTTCCCATTTGACATTCTTCACATACAAAATGATCAACAATTGGTATTCTGGAAAATTTATTACAACGATTGAAAATATGCTTCAGAACTCTATTACTCGGGTGTCCCAAAATTCGATGCCATTTGAGAAACTCAACTGCCGGATCCCTGCGTTTAGCCATGAGTACTGAGTACTTCTGGTTTGTTGTCATGGAGCATTGTTGTCTTCATTTGGTACATCCCTGCCTTTGGGATTCCCTGTAGCAGTGTTCCTCCTCTCAACGAGTCCTTCACATCACACCCAGCATTAGTGAAATTAATAGACACAGAATTATCACGGATCAACCTATTTAGTGTAGTGGGAAGAGAACCATGGTAGGCCCGGGAAACCCCGCTACGACCTACCCTATGACCCGGAAACCCCGCCAAATACAATCAATCAAATTGGCCATCAAATATTTCTTCCTAGTGTGTGCACACCTCTTCCCAAAGTTGCTACTGGAAACCCCGCTGTGCACCACTTTGAAAAGAACGGATACTATCTTTTTCACATCAAATAAATATCTGGGCATAAAGCCCATAAGTTGTGTTCATCACCTTGGGAGGTACCATCCCAAAGCTATCTTCCCACTGTTAAATTGTTTTAAAACATACACAAAATAAACTCCCAACTTATTTATATTATTTTCTTATCTTTTATATATTTTTATATTATTATTTTAATTAAATATAGCTATAAGATAAAACGCACAAATTGGGTTGGGAATCAAACTAAAACGTAAGCATATGCAATCCAGACACGAGGACCGAGGCGAGGCAATTACAATTCAATAGGAAAAAAGGTAAAAGAAAAAACGCACAGGAAGATCGATTTAATCATTCACAATGCAATTCCATACTCAATCAAAAAAAAAAACGCACATGCATTATTGTATAAATTGGAGATTTACCTAAAACCAACCTATGGGGATTAGAATTTCCTATTTGAATTTACATAAACCTAACTCATGGGAATTAGAATTACACATGGGGATTAGAATTACCTGGTCTCCGTGTTGCTAACCTCCTAGAGAACAATTGACAAGAGTACGAACGAGGATGTAGTAGCGGAGAGAAAGAGAAAAATAGCGAAAAGTATCGAGTGTTTTCTAAGTTTAAGCGGCCAGAGAAATTTATAATTAAAACTAGGGTTTTAGCTATTGGGTTGGGCTACTTACTTATTCCCGATAAAATGAATTAAAAGAAATTGTAGAGTTTTATTATTAGATATATTTTGATTCGATGATGAATTTAAAAATTTAAAATATAATCTAATCTAACTAACTCCTAGATTCTTGGATCTAATATTGACTAATCTAATAATACTATTTACAAAATAATATGATTCCTACAAAAACAATTAATCATTATTATTTTATTAGCATTATTTTAATCTATTATTATCATTACTATTTCTATTATTGCACGGGGTATTACACTGAGGATCGGACTCTGCTCACCTGTGCAGGTGGTTAAGTGAGACGTACCTGCTGTTGGAGTGATTTCATCAAAATGACCGGAGTGTGGAGTCACATGGAAATTGGCTCCACTATCCATGTACCAGGACGAATCAGTAATGGAGTGAGGTGATGCGTAATAAGCCTGAGGAGAGTGGGAAGAGTCCTCTCGATAATAACAGGTGGCGATCGTATGTCCTGGGCACTGGCAATTAACACAGAAGGGCCGAGAGTCCTTCTCTCACCCTTCATATTTCTAAATCCATCCATTTCATACCCACACCCACAAAGGATAAGCTTCATGGCCCACACATCGTTACGTTACGTTGTTGGTATCAATCCAAATATTACATTGTATGTCTTTGGTCATCACTAACCCGAGTCTTCTTTTATGGGAGCTATGGATATATCCCACCCGTCCGCCCATGTGGAGGGTGAGTGGTGTCTCTGGTAAATTAAACGTAGAATGGGAAACCTAGACAAGAATGGGATTCTGCTCCTTCAGAATTACTCCGGACCGGTTTCGGTGCCTATCCAAAGGATAGCACCAAGAGCTTGTTGCATCTAGGCCGTCCAGATGCGATCTGGACGGTCCAAATTTAATTTTTTTTAACTGCTGTTTTTTTAATAAAAAAATCATTTTTTGAAAAAATGTTAGTTGAGAGATTATCTTTATTTTAGATTAAATACCCATTAAAATAATTTTTTTTTAAAAAAAAAGAAAAAAAAGATCGGACCGTCCGTCAGATCGATCTGACCGGGATCCGGACGATCCTGACCCTAAGAGGAGGAGCTCTCCTTACATATCTTTAGATAGGAAGGGAAACTCATTCCATCATGCGGTGACGTACGTGGGGTATGTCAGATGGGACCACAGGAATTCCACGCCTTCACACTAGTTATTACTATTTGTCCACGTGTATGGCAAAACCCCCTTACCAGGGGCCAAACCATCCAACGTAATCATTTCCAAGCGCCTGAGTCTTACCCCTCTAAGCGCGTCTTTAATCCCCACTAAATTCACACTCTTCATTATCTTTGGCGCCTCAATGATTAGTCCTTATTCCTTCAACTAATCTGGAATTTTCCTTCACCGTGGAAAAACCGATCTTTAAATAAACAAATCACGCTTTTCTCTTGAATTTCCCCAAAAGCTTCCTTAATAATAATATAATATCATGGACGCCCATCTACTCTCCACCCCCTCAAGTCAGGGGAATTTGTTTCAAATCCAATATCTACTCCCTGTTTTATAGTTTTTTTTTTTTTTTGCTCACAAGCAGTGTCCACTTTTTCGATTTATTGATGGCTTTTGTAATTTAGACAGTTATCTTTAAACAATTGATGTCTTTGGTATTTTTGGATAGAGTAATCATTAGGAAAGCTCCACCACACCAAACTTAAAAGTCATTCGAATAAAATCATGAAAAGGACACTATCACAGTGTCATAAACAAAACCATTAGTTTTACACATAATAAGAAAAGCCTTTCCACTATCCAGCCATTAAGAAAACACAGGTATTACGATGATGATGATGATCACCTTTCTTTATTAATTAGTCGCTTCGCTTAATCATCAAAGTCAAAGCTAGAAATTGATCGCCATTTAACAGTTAAGGAAGAGGGTCATTTTTTTCTTCTTCCCATATAACAAAAAAATTAGGAAAGGGGTTGAGTTCATTTAGGATTCAAGGTAGTGTAAAGTCTCATTTCTTTTTAGATGATACCAATGTAAGGCAAGACGAGCCCTTTATTATCTAGATACTTAAGAGTTATGATGTCTCTTCCTAACCCTTAACTAATTTCAAAATGGAACTCCTCCCATTAATCCTGACTCCTAGTTCAACTCAAAGATGAGGGTCATTTTCGAAAGGAGGGGTTAGAATGATAGGGACATGATTTTGTGGCGTTGCATGATTCACACACAAAACAAAACGCTCGCGCCCATAACTTTAAAGGGCATAAAGCCCACGCCGAGCGCCTCCCTCGTCAGCTCACCTCATGGGTCTCGCTGCACAGGCAACACCACCTCCCAACAGTCGCGTGTTCCTACTCGCTCGCCCAAGTTTACCGTTGGATTTGGTCTCCCATGCAAAGCAGAATGAAGCTAATCCATTATGGTTCGGAAAGAGAATAATCCCCTGACCCTCAATCAAACTCTATCTTTCGCTCCCTACGCCCCCTTACATGTGTTTCCCTGCTCTGCTTCCTGATGATTGCCTTCTGTTCATCTATTCTGCTGCAAGCCATTCGCTGTCTTCCTGATTGCCTTCTCCCCTGCTTTGACCCTGCTCTGCTATTAATCATATTGTCTTTTACTTTTTAATGTTGTCCTGATAATGTCTTTGCAATAAGAAAGGAGGATTTTGTTTTGTTGATTACAGTCACGAGCTGTGTTATGTCTCCACTCCTACTCCGTTTCTCCTTTAAAAATAAACAGTGCTTGCCTCAATAGTGGGAAGTTTCCATGTCTTTCCTGAATTCCCGTGTCAACATAGGATGCTGGAAAGTGTGCAATGGCTTGAAGCGTTTTTGAGTTCAATAGTATTCCTATCCAATTCCGACATATAATGCCTCTCTGTATGACTTATACCAGATGCCAAGAGAGAACCCTGTTTCCGGGAAAACGTGAGCAAAACCATGTGCAACTGATCAATCTTCCTCGTAAATTCATTACCATCTGCTGTTAAAATCTCTTGATTTCTCTCATACAATTTCCCTTCTAATTCTAATTAATTCTGGTTTTGCGGCGTTGAATGCAGACCTTGGAATGATTTTCTTGAGCTGGTTTAGGAAAATGGTCAGATTTCAATGCAGGGCCAATCCAGCAGAGCAAAACGGAGCCCGACTTCCAAGAGTTTACCATCTCACACTCACAGTGCCAAGATTCGAGACAAAGATGTAGGAAATGCCACCGACATCCCGATGAGAAAGTTCGGGGATTTAAACTCTGGATTGAATGATATTCCGATGTCAGTACCAACCGTTGAAGTTGATTTGAGCCCAGATGAAGGCACGACTTCTTGGTTGAATTATACCCTTGATGACTTCTTTCACCATGACTATAATTCTGAGTTTTTTCATGAACCGATTGGGGACACTGTAAATGAGACCCCTCCCTCGGTTAATCATTATCTAATGGATAAAAAACATAACTGTAATCGGGAATTTAGGGACTGTCATAATAATCCTTGTAGTGCCACCCAGCATTCACATTACAGGGAAATCACCGAGATTCCATCTACCTCTGGTGGTTTCTCTAGCTTAAAGATGCATATATGACCCGATAACACCTAGTACTAGTTCCACTTCCACCATAATCAACTTCCCCCACTTTGCAAGTCCTGCTTCTAGCGTGAAAGCCAATCTTCAGAGCATGAGTACGATGTCTGGTTTATCTTTAGCAAGATCAGAAAGCATGTTACATATGAATAAAGGTGCTGCCACAACTAGCGGCAATCCTCCTGAATCAGCCTTTATTATTCCCAAGAGTGAACATCCAGGGGAGTCAAATATGCACTGCCAACAGGCGTTGGGTTCCTTCAAGTATGATTTGGAAACGTTGGAATTGAAATCTCTGGAACAGAAAGGCGCCACTTCTGAACAGTTAAATCATGCCCGCAAAGAAGATACCTTTAAGGATGATCAGACTTCTGATCAAGTTCTTGCTGAGAGTGGCACTAAAGGACATACAACTCATGAAAAAAGCATAGAGCAGGCAGTTGCCTCTTCCTCTGTTTGCTCTGGCAATGGCGCGGAGATGTTTTCAGACAACTCAAATCAAAATTTGAAGCGAAGAAGTCGAGACACCGAGGGATCTGAGGGTCACAGTGAAGTAAGTTGTTTTAGATTTACATTGCTCAACTTCTATACATTCATTAGGTGTGTATTACATTATGCAAATATTTTCTCCATATCTCATTGGAAAAAAATTATGTGCAGGATGTTGGGGAAGAAGCCTTTGCCAGAAAGGCAGGTCCTGCACGTGGAGGTACAGGTTCCAACAGAAGCCGTGCAGCTGAAGTGCATAATCTATCTGAAAGGGTGATCACGTCATTTTCTAATTATGTTTTGCTAAATATAGAAAGCATACTTTTTTCTGAGTTTGTGTCCTGTGGTCTATCATTTATTTGACAAAAGAGTAATATTTTTTTTTGGACTTATGTACACAGAAGCGAAGAGACAGGATCAACGAAAAAATGCTTGCTTTGCAAGAGCTCATACCCAATTGCAACAAGGTTTGACTATCTCTTTTCTCATCCTCGCTATGGTCACTTGTATTGCTTCATAAATAATGGAATGATCTTGTTTCATGATTCTGAACTACAAAAAAAAGGCTCATCAAAGTTTGTTCAAAGTTAAAGTATGATAAGATTTTCAAAACTTTCAGTTATAAGTGCTCTAAATGAAGCTCTCTCTCTTTTTTTTTTTATCTTTTTCTCATCCTCGGGGTCACTTGTATTGGGAATGATCTTGTTTCATGATTCTGAACTACAAAAAAAAAAGGCTCATCAAAGTTTGTTCAAAGTTAAAGTATGATAGGAAGGATTTCAGCCCTCTGTTAATGTATGAAATATGAGGTTTCATTGAGTGAATTCATACTTGAAATTGCAGAAGATCAATTCCCTAAACATAACAAATTAAGCACACACAAACACATGATTCGTCATGCTCTTCATAGACTTGGCTGACTTCTTACATTAAATATAAGGTGGACAAAGCTTCAATGCTGGATGAAGCAATTGAGTATCTGAAGACACTTCAGCTCCAAGTTCAAGTACTCTCTCACCTGTACTCATGATCAAATCTCAAACTTCTTATTGGATGATTCAGCCAGAGTATAATTTCATTTCTTGTCTCTATATGCAGATGATGTCAATGGGAACTGGTTTATACGTACCTCCAATTATGTTACCCGATGGAATGCAGCACATGCATTCACATATGTCTCCATTTCCACCTATGGGTGGTTGCATGCCATTGGGGTTAGGAATGGGATATGCTATTAGGATGCCTAATATGAGTAGTGGGTGTTCTAGATTTCCAATGATTCAGGTGCCCCAAATGCAAGGAACTCACATTTCGGTTCCCTCTATGTTTGGGGCCACTGCTTTGCATGGGATGGCAAGATCAAATCCTCAGATGTTTGGGTTATGTGGTCAGGGATTTCATCATTTGTCAGGGGCGCCTCTCATGAACCCATCAACTTTGGGACTCAATGGCAGTAGGACAGCTGGAATCACGGACGACATGGATTCTGCTTCAGCCTCTGGCTTGAAGGGTCCTATACAAGGCACAGGCGGCAGTAACTCAACAAGGGATATTTCTACCCAGGTCTGTTCTTTGACTAGATTCTTGAGGTTCGAAAGATAAATATGTATTGGGACGTACGTTCACTATTGCAAAAAAAATGCTTGCAAGTTGACTTATTGTGACAAATACTGATAAAAAACTACTTGGAAAGGCCGGGGTTGATAAGAAACTACAAATAGTAAGATGAAGTTTATATATAAGTTAATAAGATGGTGATAGACGATAGTTACCTGCTAAAGCGATAGTTTTGCTAAACAACTGTTGATGTTAGTGAACTATTCCTTTCTTGTGATGCTAGTGTGAAGCACCAAATGTTGGATTACAGGAATCAACTTTTGCACGTTATAGTGGTGATGCCCAGGATGGTGTTGATAAGGGAATTGTCAATCCTGGCCAGAGAGATAATCTTGTAACGAGTAAAATCTGTGTAAGTATATATACCGGACACGCGTATACATATACTGATATACATGCATGCGCGCACGCACACATACACACATATATATATATATATGTATATATTCAAATTTATAAGCTAAATAACCGAATGAAAAAAATGACTGTTGGGTTGTACTTGCAGGTCATGAACGATGCTCGGCATTGATTGAAAGGAGATAGATAGGAGATTTTTCTTTTTTGTTGTTGTTGTCATTTCCCCTGGAAATGTTGAGTTTAGATCTTCTGTACGTGTCTCATCTCTGCAAGTTCGGCTAAGAAGTATATCACAGAGGATTCCCGTTCCCGTACCTTTGTTAAGCTGCTAATCTTAATAAAAATTAGCTTTGAACTGTGAAAACGGCAAAGTAAATGTAACAGCAGCAAACGTCCCGAGTCATCTATTTCAAGTTGTTTTACTCCAAATTTATATCATCACCATTTGCTAGCAATAAGTCCAAAATGTAGCATACCTCATAAATAGCTGGATTCATTAACCCCACCATTTTATTTTATAATATCATAACCCGGATATGTTGTCTTGTTCTGAGTGATATTCTCGCTTGGACAACGAATTAATAAATAATAAGTAATAAATAATGCCATGCCATGCTTTTAAGTTTTAACAAACCCATAGAAATGTGGCTTCCATAACCTTTCTTTTTGCAGTAGTAGAAAAATAATGACGGGACATGGTCTCGTTAAAGACATACAAGGCGAGCATAACCGTACAATCTCCAAGTCGCGGTTTCTATTTCTATTCCCATGACGGTCCGGCAAGTTTCTGTTAATGGTCTGGGCTACATATAAAGCCCAATTACCCTATCGGGCCCAAGATATGGGCGCTGTTTCCAGTTTCCATTAATCAAGGGCGCTGTTTCGAGTTCCATTAATCGAGGGTTTGATCTTGGAATTGGTTAAAGATGGAAAAGGCATCCTAACTCTTAAGTGCCTAGGTAAACGCTTGAAGGTAATAGACGGCTCGCCCTGCCCAACATCGGTGTCACTTAGGAGGATGGGAGCTTTCACTCTGCCTTGGATCGTGGATGAACTCAACCCATTTTCTAAAATTTATATATATATATATATATTTTTTAAAAAAGTACAAACATGAGACTTAATAAATTCTCGAAAGAAAAAACAGGGATGGAACTATGTTTAATTGAATAGTCAAGTCACGCGGGTGGAATATAACTTGGATGAATGATGTTGTCGAAATTAGGAAGTGAGATAGTGGTGAGTGATAGGATCAAGATTGCGTGTTCAATAAAGGCCGAGGCAGTTTGAGGACAGGCAAAAAAAGGTAAATGTGATATGCCAGTAATGGCCTAACACTACAAATCCATGCTTCTGCAAAATTAGGAGCTAGCCACTTGATTTCCTTCACCCTTGTCCCTTGCCTCTAGTTCTAGTATATTATTGCTTGCTTCCAAGATTCTGATACACAGACCTATCACAACTGATCTCATATCAAACAATCCCATTACTCGTTATATCTACTTCCATACTTTTGCTGGCACACTTGATACATGTTATTTTAGCTGGAAAAAAAAAAAGTTCACGGGGCAGCTCTTCATTTTCACTTTTCAAACATAGGCTCCAGCATAGTAAAGTAGAGCTCAAGGAACTATCAATGCATAGAGAGAATCCATGAATACCAGTGTATTTTCCAAATCAGACTGTAACCAAGAAAAGCAAGAGAATCTCTGCATTAACTTTAACAGAGTTTGACATTTTTTTTAACTTTAAGTGAATATGAAGGGGAGGTAGCCGCGGAAACAAAAGATAGTGACACAGTGTGGAAAAGGGGTCACAAAGGCATGTTGAGGAGAGGACACAAGCATTACGGATTGTCTTAGAATTAACAATTTGTTTTTATAAAGTAACAACCAAATACAGGTGCATGGATGATGGATAAGACGTAGGGCTGTCTCGTGTCTGGCACTGTTTCTCCTCAAAACTCTTCTATTTTTTTCTTCCTTTGGGGCGAGTTTGATTAGACCTGGGATATGATGAACATCTGTTTAGGTTCTCCATTGAGAGATGGACACGAGGCTTGTGAAAATGAAGTCAGGCACTGGAGCAAATGCCTAAAGTTCTTTTAACAGTTGATTCAGAGTCACAATGCTCTCTCCCCCAAATTTACAAGTAATGATGCAAATAGGGTGATAAATTTGACTATCATTTCCCACTAGCTAGCTTCACAGAGAAAGCAAAAGCAATTGAGATGTAATTATTCTAACAATGGGGTAACATTGCAACCGGAGACACAGCCTTTGATAATTGTTTAAGGCCTTTTGCGACATGTTTCTATGTCATGAAGCAAGAGAAGAAAGAAAAGCTCCGTGTGTGAATGTATTATATATAAATAACACTGTTAGATGGAGGCAAACCGGTTGAGAATACAATAAAATAAGGAAAGGGGAGATAATGAAAGAAGAATGGAGGGAGATTCAGACTAGGGAAACAATAATAAAGTGTTAGATGTTAATCTTCCAGAAAGGGAAAGCAACGACGTCATGACAGAGACGTGTGCGTAGATGGAAAAATCAAAGATGCATGTGTCTGTGTTTCTACTCCAATCGGCCTTGATGGCCCAATTAAGAAGCCATCCATTCCTCCATTACATTAACTAATTATGTTATGTCTTCTCAGAATCTAACCCTTTACCTTACAAACCCTTTTTCTCCATCAACCTTCCTTCTCCATATTAATTTATTCATTACTCTTCCCCACTTTTCATCATTTCATTCTACTGTTTCATTTTCTTGTATTTCTGCGAAAAAGAAAGAAGTGCATAGTATCAATCAATCTAAAAACTATAAGTAAATAGTCTATCATTAATTTTCATGCACACCAGTGCCAATGTATCCAATGGATCGTTATATTAACGAGAACCGAAATTAATTAATTTTCATAATACGGTGTTAAGACTTTGATCGTGTTATATGGGAGAACCGAAGAAGCTATGGAAATTGAAGTTAACTCAAAAAAAATCCAATGGATCGTTACATTAACAAGAACCGAAGAAGACTTTGATCGTGTTAAGGAGAACCGAAGAAGCTATGGAAATTGAAGTTAACTCAAAAAAAAAAAAAAAAAAAAAAAAAAAAAAAAAAAAAAAAAAAAGGTTGAAAGTGTGTTCTCTGCTTGAAGTGACAATGCTATTGAGACATCTGAGGGATAATCATTGCTGTGAGTTTGTTTAAGGGCTAAGTTCACTGCAGCAGCTTAACTAATGATTAGTTCAGGGTTGGAAGGTTTGAGAGAGAGAGCATATCAGTGTTTGAAAATAAAAAAAGTTAACATGGTGGCAGTGGTTACAACTGTTGCTACGTTTCCAAGCAGCTTGTTTTATTAATTTATGTCAAATATTTGGGAATTGACAGCTATTAATATCCATTACACTAAGCAAAAAGAGGTCATGAATTGAAATCAAAATATAATCGCATTATGTGTGTGTGTGTGTGTGCGCCTCTTTCTTGTCAATTAGTTGTCTGTTGCATTTATAATTAGCTGCTGAAAAGATGTATTTAAGGATAATGCAGAGGCATCTATCACCAATTTGTTTCAAGGGCAAGAGGATTGTGTTTCCCTCATTTTTTTCAAATGCCTTTTCTTCATTATTACGATCTTCCCTATCTTTCACTTTATAAATTCCCCATCTCCATTATAGTTCTTCCTCTCACTTCAACACTTTTCAAATCATACCCTTCACTTTACGTGGAAATCTCATCCTTCCCACTCCATCAAAATCTCAACTTGGTAGATGTTCTGTTGTACCAATTCATGTTTTAGCTTTATGTAATTCCTGGTCTTAGTTGAAAACTGTTACTAATTACTCTGTATCGCTTCTGTTCTTCTGGTTTTGAGATAGACAGTGATTTGAGCCAAGCGAGGACAAAATTCCTGCTGTATAGACAATAGTAACCAATGGTTTTTCCGAAGACTTTAAATCGTAACTGAGAACAAACAAACACACACGCACAAGGGGGAGGGTTTGTTTAATCAGCGTGTGTAGCAGCATGCATTGGACTTGGACCTAAACAAATAATAATCTGAATTAGAGGGCGTAATATGGTCCTACCAATATTGTTATCACATATTCTAACACACAATAATGCCACACACAAATTAAAATCCTTTTATTATCAAGTTTTGCCTTGCCGTGGGACCAAACCCACCAAAATTACATACTCACCCTTCCCAAAGGAATCAAGGCTTACCAACTTGGGGAGACAAATACTCAGCAAAATGAACAGGTGATTTTGGATGAGATTTGTCCCAACTCTTGTCTCCCTCTGTTTTATCATTTCCCTTCACAATTACTGTGGCTATAAACTATATATACCTTTAGACCTTTGTATTGCCTCTTGCCTGGATTATTAATTATTACCCTGATTTACAATCTGTTTTGTTTAAATGCTTGTATATTATCTTTATTCGGCTATGGAGGATTTCATGCATGCATTTTTTTCTTGAAGAAACCATTTTAATATTCGCCTGAAACTCCCCCAGATTACTCTGTTCTGGCAGCGAATATTTCCCACTTCATTCATTGATAATGAATTGCCAAGTTTGATTTTTCCCCCTTAAAAGAGGTTAAAATATTGCAATTTGGTAGCTTCCAATCATTAGTTATCAGAGATTGATTCCCCGAACACGGACATCAATGATTCATTTCACCGGAGAAAAAAAGAAAGAAAGAAAAGGAAAGGGATTATAGAAAAACAGAGGATCAATAATAAAGCTGACCAACTTCAATTTGATCTCTTGATTATTAAAGAACCAAAACTGATTATTTGCAGTGAAACTCCAAATGACAACGAAGCCGAAATATATTATCGTACAGAGGCAGAGACAAATTTACAAAGGTTCCAGTTTGACTTCACTTAACAGCTCATTGGGAATGGGAATAATAAGATAAGCTTTTAAACGCATGATGAGGTATGGAGTTTGGAGATTACAAAGCATCTTCCATGGAGTTTCTTTTTATAATGGAGTCATTGTTTACGCCACGGAAACTTTCAGAATGCCTGGACCAAGAGACAGGCTATCCATATTAATGTATTAATATTAAGGAAGCGAAGATACTTCTTTCAAATGATGAACGTGTTCTTGTTTAAGTTAAGCGTTCTTGTTTAAGCACGGACAAGTGACCAGTTTGGATGTTTCTGTGCCATGAATTATATCATTTTAGAGAATATTGTACAATTTGGGCCATCTCACACAGACATAGACAAATGAAGTGATTAGTTTATCTATGCCCGCAAATGTTCTTTGATTACTTCTATTCCAAGTTATGTAATTATTGTTTAGAAAAAGAAATAATAAATAAGTTCACACCTTTTTTCAACCCATTTTTTAATTTACGGTTGCTCACACTCATGTTGTTAGACTTTGTTGTCTTTTGAGTTTTCCTGTTCTGACACTATTCATTTGGGTATTTTAATTATGGAAGTTGGTAACTTGTCCTTCTTTAACGCGTAGTAACAAGGTTATTGACGAATTTGCTATTCAAACATTCTCCAATTCAATCCCTCATCATTACCTATCGGGGAATCTTCCGTCTCTGATCTCACAGTTCAAAACCATTCCAAGCATTTAAAATTTGACACATTTTTTTCCTATTGAAAGTCAACAACTTTTTATCAAAACAATTCTGGGTTCCCCCCCTCAGAATCATCTGGTATATTTTTTCAGTTAACTGCAATAAAAGTTTTGACAATTTAAGAGTAACTGCAGGTGGTTATAATTGGTGATCCAGATTTGTCTGCTTTCATATATTTCAAGAATCGCAGGCCTCAATAAACAAAGGACAGTTGCATTATTGTGATTTTCGTATTTATACGCACAAGTACATTTGTTTATTTCCATTATTAACGATTATTGAAGTGCCCGACCCTTGATATCTTAAAAAAAATATTACAACAAAGAGGCTCTGCTTTTATTATCTTTCCACACAGTCATAGAATTTGGATAGCGGCAGAGTATTGAAATTTAAGAAAGCCAATTGAATGCCAAAGTAACGTCATTTTCAAATTGCCAAAAAGACAATCATTTGGGGGAGTTGATTGAATTTTCCAGTATTTTCTAAGGGAAGAAAGTATGAGCCTGCTAAAGATGTGAAAAGGGTAAATCAGCATTTGTACCCAAATGACGAAACTTTTCCAAAGGATCAAGAATTCTGAGAAGCTCAGCTTTCTACTAAAGAGTACGCGGCACAAAACTTATTCCAGGAAAAGGAAAGAAACATGTAGCATTTCCTCAATTTCAAAGCATCATCACCAAAGGGAACTAAAGAACGTATATATCATCGATTTTAATGCAGCATCCTTTCTTTGTTCACTTCACTAATCTCGGCCCTTTACTAGCTCTTCACAAACTTACCCTTTTGGCTCACCCTTGGCCTATCTTCTTCTCCCTTCAAATTCCATACAATTTATTATTATTTTACTATATTGCGTGACACTATGACGTTTTTGTCATTCTCGATAATGACTTCCAAGACTAAGTAGAATGCATCGTATAGCTGCCTAGATTAGTCACAAAGGACGGTGAAAAACTTCCTAGCTTTGGAGCTGCTACTTATAAAAAAAATGGAGTTAAAATGGATGGATTCTTTCACAGTCTTCCGAGAGGGTGTTGGTTAAGCGCTTTTTTTATTTTTACTGTCAAAACATGAGATCTCTTGAGAAAATAGCCCTCCTGGTGGGACCCAGATGATTATGTCATGATTGAATTCACTCTATATATCGTCATATAATTTTGTTGTGGTTATTTTGATGAGAAATAAATTTGAAAAAGAAGAATAAATAAAGGGAGAGGAAGCATGAGGAGGGATATAAATAAGAATTGAAAAACCCATTGGGGCTCAACTTTGTGGAAAGGCTCCTTCTATTTATTTGATTCCCTATCAAGCTGCCATTTTATTTTGGGAACATGCTTGTCAAAGCCCTCCGAAGCCTCCCTTTCTTTGTCTTTCTTGTTTCCTAGAACTCACATAAAAATTCCTTCCTTCCTGCTGCACTATCCACGTAGGTACAATAGATAGATATACTGAGTGTGAGAACTCTCAAAAAGAAACTGCACATGGGAAGGCACTCATGCTGCTACAAGCAAAAGCTGAGAAAAGGCCTCTGGTCACCAGAGGAAGACGAGAAGCTTCTCGATTACATCACCAAGCATGGCCATGGATGTTGGAGCTCTGTCCCCAAACTAGCTGGTACTGTCTCTCTCTCTCTCATATTGTACTTGATTCTGTGCTGTGTACAGAAGTTCTCTTTTTTAATCCTTCTGATGAGTATGGCAGGCTTGCAGAGATGCGGGAAGAGCTGCAGATTAAGGTGGATAAATTATCTGAGGCCTGATTTGAAGAGAGGAGCATTCTCCCAACAGGAAGAAAATTTGATTATTGAGCTCCATGCAGCACTAGGAAACAGGTATATACAGTACTGTACCGTACGTACTCTTAATTCTGCTTTTTTTGCGAATGGATTATAAGATTATTCATTCATGTGCTGTTCTTGTTTAAATGGGTTGCTGCTGAATTTACCAGGTGGTCTCAAATTGCAGCTCAGTTGCCGGGAAGAACCGACAATGAGATAAAGAACCTATGGAATTCCTGCCTGAAAAAGAAGCTCAGGCAAAGAGGCATTGACCCAAACACTCACAGGCCTCTCTCTGAGGTTGAGAACAACAAGGATAAGCCTTCCTCGGCCGACAGAACCAATCAGAAAACCTCAGTATTCAATGAACACCACTCTTTGGCTCACGAGTCAACAAAACCAAAACCTGCACAACTACACCCTCCTCTTCAAGTTTCATCACCCTCCAACTTCAACAGTAGCAACAATAATTGCCATGATCTGTTTCTGGATCGGTCTTCTTCTGATGTTGGAGGCTATTTCTCTTTCCAATACTTCAACAACTATGCAACAAATCCTGACACCAGTTCTTCTCTTTGCTTCATTCCTAGCTCTACCACTTCCTCTCAGGTTATGTCAGACCTTAATTCAGCTGTGACTCCCACTTTGCTCCATTCAATTTTGCCAACAGATGCAAATCCCACTCTTAGCCTCCAATCTGATAACAATATCTCTGCCCATATTCATGGTGTTCAGGCATGGGAAGCCACTGCATTTAATAACAATGGAGGCAAAAACAGTGGGGGCAATGGTGATATGCCATTACAAAACTACAGCAATAACTTCATAGAGAACAACACTTTAACGTGGGAAAAGGATTCCCATGTTAACGTGGTACCCTTACAAGCAGAACAAGAAGACATAAAATGGTCTGAGTATCTTAATACCCCATTTTTTCTGGGCAACCAAATCTCATCTCCATCTTTCTACAGTGAGGTTAAACCAGAAATGGGGTTCATGACAGATGAGGCGACTACTAGTTGGCACCATAGTAGTCAGCAGCAACATCCACAAGTTTTCCAACCTTCAGATATATATAGCAAGGATATGCAGAGATTTTCAGTGGCTTTTGGACAAACGCTTTAGCTTCAGTTCAATGAAACAGAAAGGTGCCGACATTTTTATTATGTGCTGGGGTCAGAAATATGCCTTCTGCGTTCTGACCACAGGTGTGTGCTATAAAATTAATTTTCTTTTCTCTTTTTTATTTTTGGAAATTTGTAAATGTGTTTGATAGCAAAAGTTAGCTTCCAGCATTATTATGTTACAGTATAATATTTGGGATTGATTCAGGGCTTCTTTTCATTTTGTTCGTCAAACAGAGCAGAACCACTGCAGAATAAGGCTTGTTCTAGGTCGTCTCTAGTTGATTATATTCTTGAATTACCATGGATCGTGTAGCTTTTTTTGTTTGTTTGTTAATCTGTATAAAAGTAACATCATTCTTTGGATTCGTCTTTTCAAGCTTCAACATTATTATGTGACATGAAATTCATGGAGCCATATCAGTGGGAGTGAATAGTTTCAAATCCTAATAACTTTGGATGTCCGGGATTTGTTCTCTCTTTATGAAGTGTTGTAACAGTCCATCCCATCTTTTTTTTCAAGTTGAGAATCCAGCAAAACTTGCATCTTGTTTTCTCCATCAAGGCCTAAATGGATGTCCATCATTGTCTCCTAAAGATGGAGATGACTTTCGCTTTTTGCATCGACGGCTCAAGTGTGAATAATACAAGATAAAAATTACTCTGTCTTCCTTTGGTACATGCACAAGAAATGACTATGGACTCAATTTGAACCTTGTTAAAAAGGAAAAAGAAATAAACAAGAAGAAGATATTTTAGAGGAAGAGTGGATTGGGAGGTGACACGATCTGTACCATTTTTAGACGATAGACAATGTGGCATAGAGTGGGCCTTATTCCTCCGCCTAGTTCTTCAGCGGATGGGCCCCCGGCGGCCGTGGCCATCCGCTAACCCATGTTCAAACGTGAAACGCCACCAGATTTAAGAGAGAGAAGGAAATTAATAATTGAAAAGGCTACAAGCCGTCCTTCTTCTTGTGTAGAAGCAAGGACCTTATCAGTTCTCACCCAATAGGACAAGTTTTTCTTTTTTTCTTTTTCAGTTCCCTTTTCTGTGTTCACGGAGTGGTAAAACTCAGCAGTTTTGGTTAAATAGTCGGTACTCGGGATTTGAAACCTACCGGAAAAACCCAGCACCCAAAAAGATTATCGGACCAGGCCACCGAAGGTGAAAAAGAAAGAAAAAATAAAGTGGGATCAAAGTAAATAAATGCATCAGCACACATCAGGGTAACTAAAGTCAAACAGTGCCAAAGCAGTTTCCCTGACAGTGATGCCTTTTCGCTTTCAAGTTTCAATCCTATTCGGCTATTCCCTGCAGTGCTAAAAAAAAATTGGAAATACGAAAATCGTAAACAAGCACGTCGTCGTCTTCCTAGTGGAAGGAAATTAACGCTGAATGGGTTAGGTTACGGAGAGAAGTGAACAATTCTGATATTAGTATTGCCAGTTCAGAAATTGAGGACAAAAATCTGGAGCCATACGTACAAAATTGGATCCCACCCCTGTTTAAAAGTCCCTGTGCCCATCCAAGAACTCTATCCCGTCGCTGTTTATTTATAATTTCATACGAACAAGATAACGACTGTATGAATTGAAACTCACCCGGCATGTGCCGAAAATTATTGGGTCAAATTTATTGGGGCCCCACTATCATCAGCGTACAGAAACACAAGAAGAAATAAGGTGGTGGCTATTCCATCCCAAGTTTGATTCCCCAATTTATAGGAATCTAGCAGTAGACATTGAATGTTTTTAATTAAGTTCATATAATTGTGAGGGACAAAAAATCTATTTTATATGTCAATAAAATATACAGGAAGGAAGGTACGAGTAACAAAAAACAAATAGTTGATGGCGATGAATATATGAATATAGTGATGGGGACAATGATTGAACTGATGATGATGGGCGGTATATATAATAGTGTTGGTAGGAGATTTATTTGTATAAGGTGACAGATAATTTATGAATAATTTTATATCAGAAAGTGGGAGGCCAGTGAGAACAAGTGATTCAAGTTGAATGTCCCATAAGTATCAACTCACGGAGTTTATATTAGAAGCGCGTCAATTCGCGGTGAAAATGACTGTGTCGGGTGGTAATATTAAATTGAATTCCATGAACCTTCAGACAATCTTATCCAATCATAATGTATCTCGTTAAATTTATGGAGAAAATTACATGGATGATGAACTTTCCGTCGATGCAGATATACTTTGTACATAAGCCACAATGTGTGTGTGGTCTAGTATATAACGGAATAAACGGTTGATTCCTCGCAAACAGTAAAATGTGAGAGAGATTCCATTGAATCAAAGCCAGTGTTTTTGGGTAATAATGACCATACGCTTCTGATTTGGGGGGAGAGCAATGGGCTCCACTTTCACAGCTAATTGATGTAAACTTTAAGAAATGGATTTTGCCGGCGGATTACTCGTAATTCTGGGAAGAGAAATTAACCTAATCAGCGGCCTTTGTCTTTTATTGTGTGTTATTGGAGGATGAATGAAATAGATACGAATGATGAAGTTACGGTCATCTGAAAACCAGATGGTGGCAAGTCTGATCGCATGGAAATGGACAGTCAATGTCCCTCACACCTGCTCTGTCGAAATACCAGTCTCCCACAGCCGAAGCAATTGCCTGCATATTCTCAAACCATAAACATGGACTTTATGAAGATCTTAAAGACTAGACACTAATATCAAAAGGATAATGATCATGCAAGAGTTCATCTTTTCGCATGGATATATCAATTCAATGACCAAACGTATTTTCTCCTTCAAAGCAGAATTAGTCATATCAGCAACAGCAAGCAATCACCATTGAAGAGCAAAGAGCATGTCTCCACAAGCAAGCCAACATGTTTTCCTAGAATTTTTCTCAAAGTGGATCTTTTATGGTGAATATCATAAACATAAGAATCATCTAACATTCACCCTCATTTTTAACCATTGCAGTAACTAGAATCATCTATATACGTGTATCAGCAACTGTTTCAGGATTATATAAATTCTTAGAAAAGGCATACCTTGTTCTTGATGGCAGGGGAATGGGTGGCAAACCATGTATCCTGCCTCTCACTTTGGCAGTGCGAAAAACATGAATTTATGAACAAACCATTCTGATTCGATCTCGAAAAACCTCTAACAGCATTTAGCATTTGATTCCTGAATCCTGTATAAAGCAACCAGTGATGTGCCTTAATTGCCTGAGTGATTTAATTGAGACATATCTGCACTTCAGAATCCAAATTTAGCATATATCAAATCACCTTGCAGAAAACGCAGCTGCGTTCCAGTGCATTTAGCATAGTTTAATCTGCAATGATCCCAATAGCCATGGGGATCTGCTGATGGAGGAGCCAAGCTGGACTGAATCTGATGACAAGCAGGGAAATGATATACGCTTAGTTTAGTCTGTTCTCAATAATTTTTTTTTTTTTGGCCCTTTTTGGTACAATTCTCAATAATTCATTTAACGCATCATCACTTCTACCGGATACTACGACAGTTTGCTTTAGTAGAGGAGCCAAAGATTGCTAATGATTGAATTAGATAATTTACCTGCCATGAATCATAGGCTGCATTGAGAATGAATAGGGGGGTTCTAACACTGCCAATCAAGTTCTGCGGGAAAAAGCACTGAAAGGGGACCAAAAAAACAACATTAACAGACTAAGATCAAGCAGCAATAAAGGAGAATTATAATTTTTATGTGTATCTGTTCAAATTCAAATGAAACTTGTATATCTTAATTCTTAACAGGAGAGAAGAGAAACAATGGTTAGTAATTACCGAAGTGGGATCAAGATGGTTAGTACAACTTTGAGGCAGATTCTTCTTCACCCCCTGCAATGTTTAGATAACATCTATCAGGTCAAATCATCAGTTGATACAGGATATCTGGCATGTAGCACTTCCTGCTTCTCATTTAAAAACTCAATTCAATTATGACAGTTTCCGATCAGGTTCAGTATCTATGACCAAAACAGGATTTATCCGACATGATGTTTAACAATCAAAAGTAAAATTGATATTGTAATGGCATATTAGCTTTTGGTTCTAAAGTTGCTGAACCACATACTATTAGCCACTTTTCAAGATGACCTTGAAAGAAATGCCTCTACTAATTTATGATACATCACAAACATTGTATTTTGCAGTTAGACTACAATAAAACTATAGCCTGAAACCAAAGTGGTACCTGCAACCCTACAACTCCACTGTACATTTTCCTGAGAGTACGCCCACCAGATACATCAACCCTATAATTCCAAAATAGTTTACAATTACTATAACCATGAAGGAACAAATTTGTTATAGTACTGTGAAAAGTCATTGGGAATCAGAAGTATAACATACTATATTAGCTACTTACGCATCAAGAAATAACCCAGCATCACTAAGACACTTCACTCTGGTAGTCATTGGAAATAGACTTCGAAATTCATCACAGTGAATAATAGTGGCCAAACCTCCAGCGGAGCATCCAGTCAGAAAAGCCTGATGCATATCATATATCATGAGAAAAAGAATCATTTAAGCAGTATTTTGTGTGCACATGTGTGTGTACTACCTGGTTGGCGTATCTCATTCCCTTTGACATCAATTCTGCTATTGCAGCCAACCAAATACGCTGTCCTCTGAATTGCAGTTGCGCATTCTATCTCAAAAGACAATCAATTGCATTAGTGTGGAGTCAAGTTATAAATATTATCAACAACACTGTCATCAGAATAGAAAAGACAAGGACAAAAGTCAGTCATTCTCTACATAATGTTCTTCTCATAATTTTGTTATTAAGAAAATAAAAATAAAATACCCACAGCAAACACTAACAGAAGATTATGAAAATGAAGACAGCCTTGTTGAGACAGAAATTACAAGGTTAATGCAATGACTAGCAACCAAATTCAACAAGAAACACCTAAAACAACAAAGATTTAGATGACGGGGTGGAGGAAGGAAAAAAATCTAAAAGAATTAGTCATCGATAAGATAAAAAAATGTAACCTTATCTTCACCATCCCCGGCAAAAGAGGCACCATCACAATAACGAATCTTCACTCTGTTCCAGTTGTAAAAATCTGCAATCACAATGAACTAAAACATGAATGGACGAAGTAAATGTGCTTGGAAATAATATTGTAGAAAAGCACAAAGGAGACAAAAAAGAGCGGCGGAACAGAATGTAAAATGTTCTGTGTTCATTCCTTTGAAATGGAAGAGTATATATGCATAAGGGGGAGATCTACAGGATTATTCTAGAATAATTACAATGAATGAAACAATAAATACATGTATTTGATCAAAACTTATAATTGAAAAACTACCCGAATTATACAAATCATATCAATTCATAATTATAATCAGTAATTACCAATGACCACAATCATATCTGCATAATTATATAAAGAAGGGGAAAGAGAAAAGTGGCATTTGATTAGTCCAGGCTGGTAGATCAATAGTGTAAAAACCTGGATTTTGAGCAGCATCATTGCTTAGTATTCCTGTAAAAGGAATCTCCTTTTCCATGAAATGTGATGATCCCCTACGCGTTTTCTTGCGGTAAACACATGTTTTAACATTATTACACCACCCACCTCCCTGCCACATGATTTCACTTAAGCATCATGATAAGTTTTTCACAGCATATCTGATTTAGCTCGATCAAGGAATGATGATTTAAAAAGGATTTTATGACATTGTGAGAGATGCAAACTTCAGCTATGATTACTTGTGGAGTCATATGCGATAACAAAAATTGGATCCAATAACACTTCGAAGATATACTTCCGAGGTGCCAACAAATAAAAGATTGACAATCTTAATATGTTGTTCTTTGACTTTGCAAGAGGTACTACCATGCATTCTTATTAATTTGCAATACTATCAAAACCAATAAAATGTAATGTGTTAAAATAAAACATTTAGAAAGATAAAGTGGAGTAAGACCTCTAAATTAACAAGCCAGCTGTTAGCCCCTGATCCATATCCTTTATCCAAATGATAACCAGGCAATGACCCATCCAAGCAGACTGCCAGAACAGAAGAAACGCAGAACAATTATTCACATTATAGTTTTCTTTTTCCAAAAAAGATGAAGACTTCTGAGGCAATATTACCATGGCAAACATCAGATTCCTTTTCTTACAGCAATTCATATTTTCTTAGTTAGTTAACAATTTGTGTACAAATACATGATGAGCATGGCCTTGAAGAACTGATACCGTACTGGACTCAGCTGAGAGCAAATAAGAACCGAAAAGATGGACAAGGAATAAGATGAAATGCGACGACGCAATAGAAATACATTAATATAACAAATTGGTCGAATCAATAAACCAAATCAATGAACGTAAATCTCTTACAACACATGATTACTATCAAGAATAACAGATTTGCGTCAAGCATGCAACACGTATATACACAAAACAAATGTCGGTGCTTTATAAAATAACAAAAAATAAACCTTCAAGAAAACATACTAAGAAGCAATAAATAACAAGAAGTGTATATTCTAAGCAACAAAACTATCAATCAATTACCAATTAAAATTAAAAGATGAGCAATGTTCGAAGTCTTCAATAGCGGTCACAGGACGACAAAGATATTTGAATCTGATCCCAATAAAGAAAAGGCTGGGAATACACTGTACCTGCTCCTTTAGCAGCAGCATTTTGAATAAGGGTAAGTCCCACGAGCAGAGGTTTGGCCGCAATGAGGGATGCTTCACGAGACTCCAACAAAGACAGCTCTGTTTCATTGAAGTGATAGCCTACAGAGGCATCGACCCACTGGCCAAAAGCGAGTCCTATTACAATGCCAAGCCACAAAAGGTTCGCCATTAGCTATTTTCTGCAAAGGTTGCTACGCCACCTTGCATCTGAGAAACGCAAAAGACAGAGTCCGTATTTATAGGCAGCTAGTGGACTTCGGATGGGAAATGCACGACCTAGTCAGCCATTTTCCTTTTTTGACGATTAGTCGTAGCCCCTCGTAAATTTTGGTGCAAATTGGTGAAAGAGAAATGGATTGTGAGATTGAGAGAATAGGGGGAAGTGTTTGCTCGGCTTTGTTTCGCCGAGGGAGCCCTTTTTGAATCAGCATTGGTTAGGGAGGCAAGAGCAAGATGATTATGATTATTACTCGCATTTACTAACTTTGAAACAAATATTATCAACTAAATTTTCTCTGCTCGTCCGGCATGCAAAGGAAAAATAAAAAATAAAAAATTCTCGGTCTGATAATAAAATAAAACATATTTATATTAATATCAATATAGTATATACCGTCCAAGTTTTGTATAAAGCTGGCTGATGTTGCTAATTTAATTCATAGCCAATATATTACATTAAATTACGTGTTTTAAGTGTTTTATCCTGAAATTATAAATTATTCCCACCATCTTAAATATACGAGCAAGTTTATAATGTAAATTATATTTTAAATTTTATCTTATACTTAAAATCAAAAATAGTACTCATTCTATTAATATTTTATAGTATAAATTATACTATAAAAATATTCCTATAATTAAGACAAAAAATAATATAAATTATAAAATAAAATCTATAAAAGAACGGGCCCGGGGTTTGATCCTGGGTTTAAATTGTTAAAATAAAAAAATATAAGCATCAACTAGATTCTCACATTTCGGTCAAAAACAAATCTAGATTCTCACATTTTTATAAAATTAGAAAACATAAATGGTTATGTCTATCGGTTTATTTTTTTGGGGTTACTTTTGAAGTTTTTCAACCATTTTTCCAATCAAAACAAGACTTAAAAGGCCTGACTATCTTTGACACTAGAATTCAATTGCTGACGCAAAAAATTTTCGGACAGGGCTGGAGAGATTTATATATCATTGGCTAATAATAACATTGAAGTTAAATTTTTTTTTTCAGCTGCTTTTTTTTTTTTTTTCTTTTTAAAAATCTCTTTATAATTCGGATTAAAAAAATGTCAAAAAAATCTTTAAAAAATTTTGATATAAAAAAAATATCATTAACAACTCCTTTAATAGGACATTCATACAACAGCCCATTTTGACATCAAATTTTTTTTTAATATTTTATTGGTCCTTCAGGATAGGGATTTTTTTTTTTTTTTTCGGAATTAAAGAAAGAGACAAGAGAGTGGCGATGAGCGGGCCCTCCCACGCCTCTTTTTTTGTCTTTAACTAATACTAGTAGACAACAAATAACAATTGGACTTGCCTTTGGGTTCTCCAGTCCTCCCATTGACCCATTCCATCGCTGAACACTGATATTGGATACTCACTTTCTACCTTAATTGACACTCCTTCAATCCCGTGGCCACACGATAATTAGTAAATAAATAAGACTCCTTCAAACCTGCCTCCCCCGCTCCATTTGCCGTGCTTCTTAGTTCTTAATTCCTTACTCCAAGTGAAACCCACGCCAGCCTTGACTTCAGTTTTATCGAGTTCACGCCCCGGCCACAGTAAATAAAATAGCTGCCGTACGCGTACATATTCTTGTGTTATAGATTTGAGCGCCTATTTTAATTGGGATATCATTAAACAATAAGTGAAAGACTCAGCCCTCCAGCCTGTTTCAATCATAATGTTGCTCCCACAGCAGTTAATATATAATAATTGCATTATTATACTAGTATTGTGCAAGTTCATATATATATATATCGGGAGGATCGATCACAGACTGATTCAATGCCTGATCTCCTGTGTCTCCAGAGCGTAGCCAGTTCCAGAGAATCAGAAATTAAAGTTGCTAATAACGTAGTAAAAGTCAGAATCAAAGTGGTCCAGTTAAAGGCAGGAATTGAGTGAAGGACACAGAAAAACAAGTGAAGCTGTTAAAGATGTAAAGGCAAACTCAGATTTCAAACAATGGACAGCAACAGAATGACTTTGTACGTACGTAGCAATGTAATGGACGCAATTAACTTGTGGTCTTAGCTTCATCACTTGGTGTCCCCAAGGCCACGTGCATTACACCAGACGCTATGGCAAGAGATCTATCATCTCTATATATTTTGATTTGGTCACGTGAGGGCGCATGTGATGTCCCCTCATCAAACATCCCTCTCTCTCCTCCCATTATCATCTCACTCATTAATTATTCATGCTAAAAGGAAATATTGTTGTTCTCAGATCTCATCACACCCCGACTTTTAATTTATATTTAATAACTCTGAGATTCCCACACATAGCGTAATGGTTTTGTTTCGATATATTTTGACGCAGGATAACTGTTGCTGGTCTGTTTGTTTGTTTGTTTGTTTTGCCAGCAGATACGTGGCGCCGAGACACTGGGCCTTTTCAAAATAGAAGTCTTATCGTTAAATTGAATTTCTTGTAAAGCAAGCTGGATCCTTCTTAAAAGGAAAAAAAGAAGAAGAAAAAGACAGCCTTAGGAGGAAGTGGAAGCCAGAGCGGGCAGAAGCAGAAAGATGGAAATAAAATTTCAACACACGTCATTCACCGAACTGTTAGGCACCAAACACTTCGCGGCTTTGCATCCCTCTTTTATAAAGCCACTGTTGAAATATTTTAAAATCAAGTATGACTTTGTTGAAAAGTTATATCCAAATAAATTAAAGAATTTATATGAAGTGTTGTTTAGAAAGTTATGACGCTAAAAATTACTAAAGTAATGTCTTTTTAGTTATGGAGGCGCACATAGAGAAAATGTGTAGTAATTATTATTTAATAGAAGATTTTACTAGTTTTTAAGAAAATTCTATATACTATATAAAGGTCTAACTTACTTTTCATGGAAGAGTTGTTGAAGTTACACTGGTTCATAGAAGTTCATGAATCTAGCACATAATTATGATTTTTAACTGAAGAAATGTTGCTTTAAGAATCACTACTTTAGGATCTATAAATACTCTTACACCATCACTTTATTCGTTACATATGATCAAATATCATAAATCACAACATCAAACTCATCTGTCTTTAAATATACACAAAGACAAAACTAAATTATCACTTTGTTAAAACCATTGTTAACTTAATTTGAGTGTTGAGAATTCAAATTTATACTTAAAGATTTTCATTATATCCTGATGATTCGCTTGTCAATACTCACACCTCAAAGGCATTATGTATTATTTTTTTCTTCCAACCCCTCCAACAAACGACAACAAACACGTTGTGTTAGGAAACTACTGCACTTTCTTTCTTTCAAGTAAAAATCACTCTTTCTCCTGTCCCTGCCCCAGCAAAAAGTCAAAAACCCTACTTAAGGTCCGTGTTGACCTGAACGTTTTTTTGCTATAAAGGGAGGCTAAACGCCTAACAGAAAAAACAAAATTACACAGATGAGGGAGTCATTCCCAAACAATCAAGGTTTAACACAGGCCTCACAAAAGGTGGGCAAGAGCTCTAGAGAACCGATCTATTGAGTCCCTCTTTAGCTAGAGCGTCAGCAGCCTTATTGCAGATTCTGGGAATATAGCAAACAGTAACCACCCAATCCCTCCTCATCAGCTCCTTAATCTGAAGCATTAATAAACTGCATAAACTGGAATTATCATCAGACAAATTAGTGATAACCTCAGCCGAGTCTGATTCCAAATTAATAGACTTAAAGCCTAAGTCCCAAGCAAGACGTAATCCCTCATAGGTGGCCCATTCTTCTGCTGAATAGGCACTGCAGGTCCCTATGAATTTTGAAAACCCAGCCACCCACTGGCTGTCACAGTTACGCAGAAGTCCACCACAGCCTGCTCTAGCAACACTCAGCGTTGAAGCACCATCAACGTTGAGCTTAACCCATCCCACATTGGGGGCTAACCAGGAAGGGTCCTGCGAAGTACGCTGATCAGGGGCAGTAGAACAGGGACATAGATCCTGGGATATAGCGAAGCTCCTCCAGGAATGCAAGATAATAATTTCCGGGTACACAGGTTTAACAAAGCCCACTTCAAAAATCAGCTTATTCCTCCACCCCCAAAGCTTCCAGATAGTAACACCAAAACTAACCGCCCAAGAAGAACCCATACCTTTACTTAAGATACCAGTGAGATTCATGGCGAGCCAGTCCCTAAGACCTGCTGCGAAAAATTGGCTAATAAACTTGGGATCCACCAGCTTCAACCATAGTCGTTTAGCATAATGGCAATCCCTTAGAATATGGAGCAAGTCCTCAATTTCAACCTGGCAGTGGTCACACAGAGATGAAGAGGAGGCCCAAGAGCTACGCCACGCATTTGTTGGCAGCCTATTGAGTACAACCAGCCACAAAAAGACACGGATCCTCTCAGCAACTTGCCAACGCCAAACGTGCTTAAATAGGTTTGACCTTATATTGGGAGGATTCTCTTCCAGCAGAAAATACGCACTTTTAATAGAGAAGATACCATTGCTAGTCTCCCCCCAGACCATACAGTCATACCCAGCATCCAGTCTAGGAGGAATTGTAGAAATCAGTCTCTGGAGCACCTCTGGTTGGACCACACCAGCAAGACGAGAAATATTCCACACCCCATCCTGAGCCCAATCAGACACACTAGACCTTTTCTCCGTCTCCGATAAGTCCCTCAAACAAAAGTTCTCGATCCTCTCTCCCGCCAGCAGCCATCTATCCTGAAAGAAGTTGATCGACTGACCATTTCTTACACGCCACTTCGACCCCTGGTTCACAATTTTTTCTTGAGATGATATTTAGCGCCAAATTTTAGAATCCCCTTGCTTATAGTTGAGAAGGGACCCTTCCTCACGGAGCATGTATCTGTGTTGTAGCACATCCGCCCATAAACCCTTAGAGCCAATAGTTAACTGCCAAGCAAGTTTAGCCCCACAAGCTCTATTAAAGGAAGATAATCTTCTAAACCCCAGACCACCATACTCCTTAGGTCTAGAAATGTCAGTCCAACTAACAGGATGAAACTTCCTTTGGTTCCCTTCATGGCCCCAGATGAAATTTCTTTGAAGACGCTCTATCTCTTGGCACACGGTCTTGGGCACCGTAGCCACCATCATTGGATACAAAGGAATAGAGCTTAGAACAGACTTGGCGAGAGTTATACGCCCTGCAGTTGATAAGCAATTAACTTTCCATGTAGCAAGCCGAGACCTGACTCTCTCAATGATATAATTAAAAGTATCTCTACTTCTTCTGTTCCTTGAGAGGGGAAAGCCAAGGTAGCTCCCAATCTCTCTTGATATATGCATTCCCGATAAAGTACTAATAGCATTACGAGCTTGATCAGGAACTTTGGGGGAGAAAAAAATGGAGGACTTAGAGAAATTTATCTTCCCTCCTGAGGCGCTTGTGAAGGACTCCATACACTTCAACATACACTCAGTTTGTTTAAACGAGGCGACTCCAAATAAAAGGATATCATCGGCAAACATGAGATGCGATATTTTTGGACCGATCCTAGAGGTAGGAATAGATGTCCATTCACCCATATCCACAGCATCACAAATAAGATGGGACAACTTGTCCATACACAACACAAATAAGAGGGGAGAAATAGGGTCCCCTTGACGCAGTCCCCTCTTCGGAAAGAAATATTCAGTCTCTTCACCATTCCAGAGCACATTATAAGAAACGGATGAAACGCAGCTCATAATCAGAGAGATAAATTGTGACTCAAACCCCACCTCCATAAGAACATTCTGCAGGAAATCCCATCGAACTCTATCGTAAGCCTTTGCAAGGTCAATCTTCATTACCATTAGGCCCTTCTTACTCTTATTCTTGCTCATAATGTGAAGGAGTTCCTGTCCTATCACAAGGTTATCTTGAATGTGTCTCCCCTTTATAAAGCTAGCTTGAAAAGGGGAGATTAGATCAGGCAAAACACCTTTCAGCCTCTGTGTGATGAGTTTGGTCACACATTTATAGTGCACCGAACAGAGAGAAATGGGCCTGAAATGGGCAACTAATTCTGGATGATCAATCTTCGGGATCAAAGAGATAAGAGTCCTGTTAGATTCCTTGATAACAGAGGATCCCTCAAAAACCTTCCTAACAAACGAGCAAAGAGAAGGACCAACCGTATTCCATTTACTCTTGTAGAAAATAGGAGCAAAACCATCAAAACCGGGGGCTTTAAAGCTCCCCATAGAGAACACTGCATTCCGGATTTCATCATTTTCCGGCAAGCTACTGAGTGAAGAGACAAATGAAGGGTCTAGAGGAGGAAAAGATGACTGAGTAGCCAGTAGAGCAGGGCTATCATTATCATCACAATATAAATTCTTGAAGTAGGAAACCACCATATGTCTCAGCTCGTCAGCATTTGTGATCCAGTAACCCTGATCATTTTTAAGGGACACAATCTTATTACGTCTCCTGCGTTGGTCTTTAAGTGATAGTATTTAGTGTTACGATCACCCTTTGATATCCACTCTGATCTCGACTTCTGGAACCATTTAATTTCTTCCAGTTTCAGAAGCCTCTGTAATTCATCACTAAGTTCCCTTTCCAACTTACACAAGTATTGAGAATAGGGATAATCTGGAGCCTTCTGAATACCCTCTAATCTTTTCAACAGCCTCTGCTTAGATTTCTCCACTAACCCAAACACCTCCCTATTCCAAACACAGATATCCTGTTTGAATTTGCCTAGGGACGAGTTAATGTCATCACAGGCCAACCATTTATCTGCGAGAAAACTATCATACATGGCATGGCTTGTCCACATAGCCTCAAACCGAAAAGGTCGGAGACTATTACTCGGAACCTGGCTAGCTTCAAAACAAAGAATTATTGGGTTATGATCGAGAATTTAGTTCTAGTAAGTACCTTAAGCGTGCGATCAAGAACCGAGATAGAAACTCATTATTCGCCAAGGCCCTATCGAGCCTTTCAAAAAGCCGAGCACGGTTGGGAAGTTTTGGACCCTGCCAAGTGAACTTTGGGCCACAGGAGCCCAAATCCGAGACATGGCACTCATTTAGACGACTTTGGAACCGATCGATTCTTGAGAAATTGACCACAGCTCCACCTGATCGTTCGTTCGGACTCAAGATATCGTTAAAGTCCCCACACAGGATCCAAGGTTCCGAAACCGAAAAAGACAGATTAATAAGATCTTGCCAAAGAATCTGTTTCTGAATCAGCGTCGGAATCGCATAAACGGCTGAAAGAAGAAAAGCTGGTAACCCTACGAAGGCGCATCCGAGGTGGAAAAAGCTGTCTCTCTTGCCGAGCACCGCATCGAAATTTGATTACCGCACCCAGACGGCTAATAAACCCCGCATCTTCCCAAACTAGGAATCAACGCTAATCCATCATAGCCCAGCTTCTGGAAACAGCGAAAGTGAGCCTTATTGTCGGATTTCGTTTCAGCCAACACTACCAGGCTCGGGTACACACCTTTCCAAACACATTTTAATTGTTGGAGCAGGCCTCTAGCACGTGCGCCTCTAGCATTCCAATAAAAAATGGAATTCATTAAATAAATTCTTTTAAAGCTGGGGTTGGGTAATTATTGAATAAAGGCCCAAACAGACCAATCAGTTTTGGGTCTCAGGAATGACAGTTCCAGCCTCCCCAACCTCCTTACTAACTTCCTCACTAAGCATACCCGAGTCCAGGTCAGCATGTTCTGGGCCAGCCCAAAATTTCCCTTCCAGACCATTTAGCCGACCGTTGTCCCCAGGATCTAGCTGGGTCGAGGTGAACTCCTCACAATCGAGGTAGTCTCCCTCCATATGATCCGTCTGCCCTTCTGATCCATGCACTACTATCTGAACTACTAGTACTGATATTTCCTAAAACGTGCAGTACCTCAAAGCCCAATATCTTGGGCCAGTGACTCAAAGCCCAAATTACATATTGGACAATCGTAGCTAATTAGAATTATGAAGACTGTGACATGGATATCCCAGATTACAAAGCCTTCGGACAAACTCCTAGATAATTAGATATGCGCATATTCAAATAGAGGGACCCCCCTCGATTGTTGGGTTTAACTGGTGTGGGGTCGGTCTTCCTCATCTTAAGGGAGGGGGTTCGATCCCTGCGTTGATCAAGGAGCTGGGGGAGGCATTCTAGGGGTCTAAAAAGCAGTGATAACGCTGGTAGAGGTGGAGACATGTGTACTTTCGACCGATCCCTCATGTGAACCGGGCTCCAAGCGCCGCTTTAGATCGTAGGTGAACCCAACCCATTTCCTAAAAATTTTTTATCAAAAAATAAATAAATATTCAAATAGAGGGGCTTTGCCCCTCATTTTTGGGTTCAACTGGCGAAGGGGTCGAACTTCCTCACCTCAAGAGAGGAGGTTCGATCCTAAAGTTGGTCAAGACACTGGGGGAGGCATCCCAGGGGTTTACGAAGCAGTGGTAACGCTGGGTGGAGGTGGAGGCATGTGTATCCAGTATTCTCTGTGGACTGGGCTCCAAGCGCCCTGCCTTTAAATTATGGGTGAGCCTAATTCCTTTCCTAAAATTTGTGAATTGTGAAATAGAGGGGGTTTGATCCGACTTGCCTGTCTAACATTGGTATCACTTAAAATAAATGAAGATTTTACCTTGCCTTTAAATGGTGTGCCCAGCCCATTTCATAAAATTTTTATATCAAACAAAGAAAAGAAAAAAAGAGATGCACGTATTGCCATGATGGCGCCATGACACCCAGCATCAAAGACAAGGGAGAGGATTTTCTCATAATCCCTTTTCTCCTTTTATTCTCCTTAGCCCATCTTGATAATTGATTGGGAAGAGGAGAGAGATGTTAAAGTAGTATTGCGATTGATTTGATGGATATGATTTAAAGATGATAAGGAATAATGAGAAAAAGAAAAGGAGAGAAATCCAACCCGAGACAAACGGTCTCCCCCGGATCAACGGAACTCCTCGCGACGTGCTTTGACTTGCTGGGAAATCGTCTTTTGTTGCATAAATAATTAACAACCTCCCTCGTAAAGAAGTGCGGATGAGTTCATTTTACAGGTCTCCCACACCATATTTTGCTTGCAAGATAGACCCAGATTTAAAAATAGAGGTCATTCTCTTGAAACCATTTACTAGTATTATAATCACGTATCCAGTTAGAAAGATAAAATAATCCAGTTTTACAAATAATTCCTTTTTTACATGTTCACGAGAGTGTTTAAATTTGAAAGAAACATATGCATTAACAATACTTATTGAGCATAACTTATAGACAAAAATTACTTATTTGAATGAAAAATTACAAATACTTTTATATAAAATAAATAAACTAGTCTAACTATATATATAAATCATGCAAATAATTTTTTAAATTTTCAAACACGTTGGAAAAGCAAATGTTATTGCTAATCCAAGTTCATGCTATGTATAAATGATGATATATGTAAATAGTATTAATAATTTAAATTCCCTCTTACCAAACGGACGGACAGGTAGTCACTCTCCTGGTATGCACTACCTTGACAATTGACATTCAAGAGGGCGGGAAGCAGTTTGTTCGTCCCTGCTGAAAGGCCGTTCGATAGTAAGAATGGGGATAAAGGTATGCAATCCTTCGTTATAGCGTTCTCAATCAATGCGAGTTTCTGTCTATTCTACCAGTTTAATCAACTCCCATTTCGGTTGAGGGTTTTCTAGGGTTTAACAAAGCTTTTAACGGATAATGCCCCCAAAGCTGTAAAGGCGCGTGGCTTCCAAAGCTATTCTGGCCGCAAGATTGCCATTGACGCTAGCATGAGCATTTACCAGTTCCTTGTCCGTACTCTCCAGTCTTCACTCTGCTTCCCTCTTATCACGACTGCTTATGTCTATACAATTCGGAAAGGCTTTGTTTATCAACGGCTCCTCTGATTCGATGCAGGTTGTCGTGGGAAGAAGTGGGACTGAGATGCTCACCAACGAGGCTGGTGAAGTAACTAGGTTAGGCTCTTGAAAGTTTCTCTTCTGAATGAAATGAATCAGTTTCTGGTGACATGTACTGTTTAACTAGTCCTACTGTGGAAGCTCGGTCTTCTAGTACTTAATCCTGTTACCTGAGTGTTTGTATTAATTTAGTGGCGGATTTTTTTGTAGTCATTTGCAAGGCATGTTTACCCGGACAGTCAGACTTCTAGAAGTCGGAATGGAGCCAGTGTGAATAGTTCTATACCTTTTTTTCTCTTGTAATCCTAAAGTATTCAATAAATTATTTGTTCTAGCTCATTTTCGGTTACTCAATGCTTCTCAGATATGTTTTTGATGGGAAGCCGCCTGATCTGAAGCGGCAGGAGATGGCTAAACGGTACTGAGTTCAATGCTTTGGTACATCTAGAAAGTTATTTTTCTTGTGGCGCACTATTGAATTGAGAGTTTGGGACTTGGCCACATATAAAATGTGAATTTCCTGGTAACGTGTGCTAATTTTTTTTATTAGGTATTCAAAGAGGGATGAAGCTTATGAGGATTTATCAGACGCCATTGAGGTTTCTACATAATTTGTTATTGTTCCTCTGTTCCTTTTCGTGTTAATTTTTTCAGAGTAATTTTTAACGTTATAGTGAAGGAAGTTTACTTACTGTTAAACTTCAATATGAGACAATGAATTTATTATTGATGGGCCCGTATAGATAAGTACTTTTGTTTTGGAAGAAATGCATTTAGAAGAAAAAGTACAGGGAAATTGAGTTTAAATTTTAAATGAGCTATCAAATTCAAATTAAGCAAATTAAGGGAAGTTATTTTGTCTTTTTAAAACTAAACGTGTATTGCACGAATGCTTCTTGTCATTTCAGTCTGGCAACAAGGAAGACATCGAAAAATTCAGTAAACGGACAGTCAAGGTGGGCCATTGTTATTTCATTTTCCCTTTGAAAGCCTATCATTCTATCATGCGAGAGGCTTCACTAATTGTGAGCACCAAGCAGAAATACAGGAGAATGTCACCTGTTCCTTATTCTCGCAGATAACAGAACAGCATAGTGAAGGTTGTAAAAGGCTTTTATCACTCATGGGGCTGCCTGTTATTGAGGTGACATTACCTAACTCTTGCATGTTTGTACCATGTACTACCATTGTTGGTTGTTTTAGCCTATTATGTGCGATTTGGTTTACACAGGCGCCATCCGAAGCTGAAGCACAGTGTGCTGCACTTTGCAAATCTGGAAAGGCACGTGTAACTTTATTTTTTTGAGCAAACTTAATCAGATCTTGAAGGAAAATATGATGTTAATTTTTTGAAATCTATTATGAACGTATACATTTTAGGTTTATGCTGTGGCTTCTGAAGACATGGATTCATTAACGTTTGGAGCTCCTATATTTCTTCGCCATCTAATGGTTTCTGGCTCAAAGAAAGTTCCAGTTATGGAATTTGAAGTTGCCAAGGTCATTGTGGCTTCCCCTTTTTTGGCCTGAAAGGTCATTGTTCTGTGGCTTCTAAAATATTCGATTTTCACTGTTTAATATGTTCTTTCTGAGATTTTTTTCCAGATATTGGAGGAGCTAAATCTGACCATGGATCAGTTTATTGACTTATGTATTCTTTCTGGGTGTGATTATTGTGAAAGCATTCGAGGTGCCCAAAATATCCATTTGTGTTTTGAGACTAGAGGCTAAGTTCAGAATTTTTTTTTATTCCATTTAAGCTCACCATGCATATGCTTCTAATAGATAACTGTCGTGCTCTGCAGGTATTGGTGGCAAGACTGCTTTGAAGCTCATTCACCAGCATAGCTGTATAGAGAACATATTGAAGAACATAAATAAAGAGAGGTTTTTGTTATTTTCCATTAAAAATGTGTTTGTCTTTGTATTGTGTTCCTGTCTTGATTTGTGCTTCATTATTACATATTTACATCAATTAAGTCAACTAAATCTGTTGGGTAATTGGCTACTATATCCAATGAAGCTTTTCTGCAATCCCTGCTGATAAATATAGGATCCTTGCTGTTTCTTGTTATTAGAAAACTTAGTGTAGCTTCCAAACACAAGTGTGCTATCTGGGTGCTTCTTGCTTTAAAATGCACGACCATTGTTTATTGATGTAAGCTTATGTTGTTGATAATTCATCCTTAGTAATGCATGCGGTGCATTCTATCAGGTACCAGATACCAGATGATTGGCCATATCAGGATGTTAGGCAGCTTTTCAAGGAACCAACAGTCCTAGCTGAAGAAAAGCAACCAGATCTCAAGTGGACTACTCCCAATGAAGAAGTACTGACCACCCTTGTTGAGAACTCGAGAAACTAGCTACACTTGTATACAATCAACTATGCACACTTTTGTTCTGCTATGCGTGCATAAATTTTCGTTTTGTATTCTCATGGTTTTTTGTTGAGTTGTTTGGTCGGATAAGTAATTTACATTGTGTTGCCTTCAATACAGGGTTTAATGACATTTCTGGTAAATGAGAATGGATTCAACAGAGATAGGGTGACAAAGGTATGCAGCTTTAGATGTTATCGTCACTTATCAGTGTGAGTCGGGTTCAAGGAGTTTTTATTGCTTCTCTAGAATATATCCTTATTTTTATCTCTAAATCTGTGTACATGTTAGGCGATAGAAAAAATTGAAGTTGCAAAGGTCAAGTCATCACAAGGCCTGTAAGTGAATCTTAATCTCAGTTTAGATTCCAATTTAGTTTTTTAAATTTTTATTTCAATAATTTATCTTTGAATATTTAATATATTAATAAATTAAGAACATTAAGATCAGAATATTAACATGTTACCCGAAATTTTCGCTTTTAATGTTTTTTCTTTTTTATTTTTTATTTCTCTTCTATTGGGTCAATGACACCTAATTCCTCTTTCGGAGAACAGATCAGAATCTGTTTTTAAGCCAATGGCTAACTATTCTACACCCATTAAACGGAAGGTATGTTTCCTAAAGTTTATTATCTTTTATTTGTACAGTGTGCTAGAATATGCTGATGTAAAATTTAGTTGTGGACGTTTGTCCCATAAAAAAAAAAAAAGTTGGGGAGGTATTGCCACACATGGCTCTGGATTTAAAATTGTTTATTTTTTTTCCCTGTGCGTGTTGATCTGTCTGAAATCAGACAATGGATTGCTCGTTCCGTCATAGTTTATTATTATCTCTCGTCAAGGGGACCATGATCAGAGCGCTAAGGGTAAGAGCCAGTCACTTAAAAATGGATGATCGTTGATTATCAGATTTAATTACATAATCCAAGTCACAGGACACTTTAGCGTGTCGTGTTTGGTGCCCCATTCAATGCAGGACCAACCACGTTTGCCGGGGCTCCCCCCACCTAAAAAAAAAATTAGTCATCTTGTGTATCAAATACAGGTTCTCTTTTACCATGTATTCCTTTTCCATTAACCCCATTTCTTATCAGGGTAAGCGAATGATTGTCATTAGGCACAGAGTAAGCAATTTGAACATGCTGGTTTGTGTTTCATGATAAATATGCACTCTATCATCTGCTTCGCCCCCAACCTGTAAGAATGGGTTGTCTTCCCTTCCACATGAGGAAGAAAGTAGTAATCCAGAAAACAAAAGTTTTCTCCAAGAAATGAAATCCAAATAGTCAATTTGCTACATAATTTCTGGTTACTCTGAATGACAGGGGAGCAAGTGCATGCTTAGATCCTTTAAACCAGCGACTAAGCGTAACATGTTATCCCCAGAACTTTATAACTGGTCAAGGCCCATGGTTCTCGGCAACCTGAGCATTGCCTGCGCAGGTTTCAAGCTATCTGTCATGATATAGAGGCTTCTGCTTCGGTGCCTGCAACTGAATAACGCGGGGTGGTCCTCATAGCCTATGTGCGTTTACGCAAATTTATTTATAGTAATCAACAGAGAATTATTATTGTGTTATGATGACTTTGAGAAATGGTAAATATTAGGCGATGCATACTTTGCGCCGGCTTTACAGTAATATTGAACTATCAACTAATTAACCAATTTTGCATTGGAATTCTAATAACTACATCAAGCCTTGCTACGATCTGGCTTGGCTGTGGTTAAAACAATATTTTTTCCGAACTCCTAAATTCCCTATATTTGGTGATCCATGTCTTGACGGGGGCTTTATTTCCTCTTTTGACAGTAAACACCAGTGGATGCTGCTAAACAAACTGCCAAAAAGACGAAGTCTGGTGGCGGCGGGAGAAGTAAGAGCTAGCTTCGTCTTGTGGAAAAAAAAAGAAAAAAAGAAAAAAAATCTGATCGGGGTATTTGCATCGTGACCATGTGCGTCATCTACCAGGGGTTGACGTTTTCATTAATCGGTATTCTGCATGTAATGTAGTGTCGTGGATTTTTTGTTTTTTTTTTTCCTTGTTCTTTCTGCACAAATGTGGTCGTGGATTTTAATTGGCTTATTTTTCTCAATTGATCTCGTGCTACAAACAAAAGGAGGTGGAGAAACTACTCGAAATGTAAAATTTCTATTACTTAAAAGGTGAAAATACAAAATTATATATATGCATATAAAAAAAAAAATCACTATTCAAAATTTAATGAACAATTTCATATTTAAAAATTTAAGTTGCATAAATATATAAAACACAAGTCCAAAAACAAAGAAAGAGTTTAACAACTCCAATAACCAAAATATCAAAAGAATAAATTTTAACAATTTCGAGATCATATCAATTGATTTAAATCAAACATACATCAACACTTGTATGTCTTTAATGTCCTTCTCCATTACTTTTATAACAAGTTTATTTGCAAAACTTGAAATGTTTAAATCATGACTGTCCATAGGTTTCATCACTTTAACTTAATCAAGCTTTCCTCATCATGGACATCAACATTTTAGTTGTCTACATCTTATTTATAGTTTTTCATTTGGGGGAAATGAAAGTGGGTTTTTTTTTTTTTTAAACAGTAAAAACTTGCCATTTTTATTGAGGAGAGTTTTTACTTGCATTTTAACAGATATCATTCTACTAAAAACACGTAAATATTTACACTAAGTTTTTACAACAATACCTATTGCAGTAATTCGAAATGCGTTTCCTAGGAATCTAGGATGGACAAAGGCAAGGCAACTAGGAACATAATTAACTTTGGCCCAAGGCACCTGAAACCAAATTATTTAAGATGTTAAGGCCAACATAGCATTCCCAGAAATTTCAGGGTCATCAACGACAATAAAACAGCTTACACGCTGAAGTGAAAATGAAGTACACCATCCCGATGTGGAACCAATCCACAGGGTTATACCGTAGAAGACACGAACTAAGATGAAAATAAGGAATCCGTTTGAGTGACACGGTTTATCAAATGGAACATCAGGTGATTGATTGTTGGAGGAACTTGGCTAGATGCGCAAGCGACGCAATACATTACATGGTCTAAGATGTAAAAGGGCCCTGAATATAGGAGGCTTAAGAGCCTGGGCCTTCTGCCCGGGGTGGCTTTTCTTTTGGTTCAAGAACTAGGTTTCGTGGTTTAAATTCCCAGCATTCATTTCTAAGTTCTAAATAACATTCTATCAAAAAAAAAAAAAAAAAAAAAAAAAAAAGTTCTAAATAACAAGTCTCTGCCTCCTCCCTCTAGCAATTGTTCTATAAATACTACACGTACCAGTACTTCCCAACTCATACAAGCAAATTCTCCCATCCTTGTTCTCAATTCTATTCCCCTTTCTCTGTGTGGTTGAAAAGTCTGTCTGGCTTGTAGGCATTTTGGCCTCTTTGTCCATTTTTCTTATTAAGTAGCTAAAATATGAAACTCTCAGTCTTCACGCGGCTCCTCTTGACTCTCTCTCTGGTGTTAGCCACTGCCATTGCAGCAGATCCCGACCTTCTTCAAGATCTCTGTGTTGCCGATCTCAGCTCCGGTATTACTTCTATTGCACTTCAACTTCTCTCCCTCCCTCTCTCGTTTTAAACATTGCACTGTGTAACGAAGGTTGCTAACTTTCATAGTTTCTTTGCATTTAAAAGATGAAGCACTGAAAAGTAGTATTTTTTTATTTTATCCTTTTCAATATTTTCCTTTCAAACACAACTCTGAAGCCTTTGACACATATCATATGCATTTGCCAATCGGATTATTGCATATTTTCTGCCGTTATTTGCGAAGGACATCCGAAACTTCTGTTGTAAGATTTGGAATTGTAACTGTTGGACGTGAAAAGCAGGGGTGAAAGTGAACGGGTTCACCTGCAAGGACTCTTCAAAGGTAGATGCTTGGGACTTCTTCTCCGACGTTGCAGCCAAACCAAAAGCCACCAACAACACGTTTGGCTCAGTGGTGACCGGAGTCAACGCTCAAATAATCCCAGGACTCAACACTCTTGGCGTCTCCATGTCTCGTATTGACTACGCCCCCGGTGGCCTCAACCCTCCCCACACCCACCCACGCGCCACAGAGATAGTGTTTGTGCTTGAGGGTCAATTGGACGTGGGGTTCATAACCACAGCCAATAAGCTCATATCAAAGAGCATTAAGAAGGGTGAGATATTTGTGTTCCCAAAAGGCTTAGTTCACTTCCAAAAGAACAATGGCAAGGTCCCTGCTTCTGTCATCGCAGCCTTCAACAGCCAATTGCCCGGCACACAGTCCATCGCCACCACCCTGTTCGCCGCCTTCCCGCCGGTTCCAGACCATGTATTGACACAGACATTCCAGGTTGGTACCAAGATGGTCGAGAAAATCAAGTCTAGACTCGCACCCAGGAAGTAGAAGTGGAAGCTGACGGGACTGGTTGGTGATCTGTCCCCTTCTAATCTTGTCGCTTTGTAATTTATTCTCGCTTGGGATTCACAAGTTTGTAGAATTCACAGTGCTTCTGTTGGCTTGTTATGTATGCCCTCGTATCACTCATCATTGTTCTCCGCAAAAGCATAATAAAAGTCCCATCCCCACTTTATATATTTTCCCCAGGCTACATTACAAAAAGAGATAAAAGGAGGATAGTTAGAGCCTTGGAATTGGTATATCACGGTGGGTAAGGGTAAGCTTTTTTCATGGGAATATGATGATACCTCCTTTCTGCTGGTAGATGGATCCCACCACGACTTGCCAGTTGTCCCAAAAGTGTTTCATTTTATTTTATTTACGTTCGCCTATTTTATTCTTGTCAAGTAACCGTAGTAGTAACATACTACCTCGATGAAAGGTTCACTTTTGGGAAGATGCTGTCTAAGCGCACATCATATTATTTTAAACAAAAGAAGTCATCTAAGTATGGGCTGATCTTGCTTACATGCATAAATTAATCCCTTCTAACAGTCCTCTCCATGGCACTTCAAATTACAAAATAAACGAATGCTAGACGACTGTCCAATCAAATTAATCAACATTGCTATATTTTAATACATCCAGCATGGGCAAATGCAGAGTATTCTGGAAATTAATACATATTATTATTTTAAAAAGGGACTGTACCCATGTCACAGAAGGAAAGAGCTTTAAAGTCACAGCATTCCTCCGAAAGGTTTTTATTAATTTATTTTAAAAAGGACCAGAATTCAGTTTACCCTGGAACAAATTATCTCCGACAAATGCCACGTACATAGCCGAAAGAAAGAATAATAGCAGCCCAAGGGAATGTGACGATGATAAATACTGTTCTACATTGTCCATTACAAAAGAAAGAAATTAGACAGAGACTGAAAAAGGAATGCATTTCCTGGCTCCATTCACTTGTGGGCCACGGCGAGTTAAACAGATAAGATGAAAGATAATTTGCCTTCTTCCCCAAGATAACGCACATCTCCATTCATGAGCTTCAGCAACTTTCTGCTTATGAGAAGGCTAACACCCTCCAACGATTCTTGTCCATCACTTCCAAACATCCGGTTCAGTAATGCTTCTGTGACCCCAATACCAGCATGTGTTATGCTGTTTCCCAACCAAAATAAACACGGATAAGCATTAAGCCCTCAAATTCAGAATATATGTTAATGTGACAGCATTATCCTTTAGTTGGCATAACATCCATGTCCTCTCATATTTAGATTTTTTGTTGACTATTTTGTACAACCAATTGCTACATGACATGTATCTAACAATTTTCAGGAGTCTAGAAACGGTGGTTACCTGAGCTCCAAACTGGCAAGCTGGACAGATTTTCGTAACTGATGTTTGGTGAGAGAGGCCGCCACAACAACCTGACCCCCAGATGGTGTGAAACTGATGGAAATGGATAAGAAATCAGCCAGGACCTGCTGAAGTCTAAGATTATCGCCATATAAGATTTTTGCCCAGACGCAATCTTCAACTTCATTCACTATTTCGATACCCTTTGCATTGCCTTCGCCATCACTTGACTAAAGGAGGCAACCAATACATCGTGCAGAGAGAATTCTACCATCTCCAGATCCAAGTACCTGGTCAACATACAGTGAATAAATTAAAGCAGTGGGCTATTGTTACAGTAGATACTGAGAAATATTTGAGTGAAAGAAAAGTTGGCATAATATTTGAGTGAAAGAAAAGTTGGCATCCTGATTTGTACAACTTATGTCAAGGATGTTAACTGTCTGACATACTTTATCAGTCTTTCCTAGCAGAGCAACATATACTTCATCAGAAAATGCCTTAAAACCAAATAAAAGCAATAAAAAAGAGGCCCCTTCCCCCTCAACACACACAAAAGGACATTTACAGATATCATACCCATCAACGATGCTGTCAACATCTGAGTCATCAACGATTTTTCTCAGCTGGCGTTGAGCACTAAGGTGCACAAGCTGTTTCTGTTCAGTTCCTAATTCAGTATCATCCGACATTTTACGGGAGAACATAATCCCGCTTAAAGGATTCTAAATCTGCCTTTTCATGCAAGTTAAAGCTTTTTGTCTCTTCATGGCAGTTTTTTCAGAAAGGCGCTGAATATGTAATGCTTGTTGCAGCTCTGGATTTGCTAGCTGCAAGAAGCAGAAGACCCCAGTAATTGTTCCCTCTGAATCCAATTTCATACTCACAGAAAGCAGGCATTCTACATATTGCCATTCCGAGCAAAGAAACCAAAAGCAACTTTCTCCGTTTGCAAACCAGTCATGGCTTTATTAAGTACAATACCAAGGTTAACCAACGCTTCTTGATTCTTGAGACGACAACAAGCCATCTGGGTACCAAACGCTTCCCCTAAAAGCATCTTATTCATCACCTCCTCTCGCTTCCATTCAGTTAACATGGGGTGAAAACTTCCCCGTGCCTTGCGTGAACATTGACACAACTAATTAATGAACATGGGGATTGGATTCTTTGGAATAGAAATCATTTTTTTCTATAAAATTTCTGAAATTGAAATCGTTGGGGTGGAGGCATGTAGGAGAGCCATCAAAGGATTCCATGATTTGAGGGCGGCCAAAACAAAAGTAGCGTCCTACTCTACCACAATTACCTCGAATCGTCGTACCTGAACTTGTATTGGTGTTTGCAGGAGAGCTTCTATTCTTGGCTTTCCTGAAATGACGCTTTGCCTTCGCCATTTGCTTTCCCATCCAACAACAAGATGAATGCTGCTTCTTTCCAAAATAACTACCCACATGTGAGACGCCCTTATCAGATATAGACATTCAAGATCACAAAGAGTCACAGATACGGAAAACGGGATTTCAAGAGAAACAAGCTGAGACTCCACGCGCAGAAGTAAGAGATGGAATCATGTCCTTTGCCCCGAAAACCTCACAACAGTAGTCGGCATGCACTAGTTTAATTAACAGTGCACACACGTGTAACATACTGAGGAGCCCACACGGCAAGTTGCTATTTCCTCTCTCTCCCTTTTTGGTTAATTTTTGAAATCTGGTTTTATTTGCTGGGGTAAGGTGTTGACATACACACGTGTTTTTATTAAAAGCATACCATTCCGGTCTTATTTATAAGTCTCTTTTAGTTAAAAAAATTTAGTCCTATTTATAAGTTCATTTTGATCAAATAAATGAAATTGTGATAATCTTACCCATATTAGTATATCAATGAAAATAGAGAGAATAAAAAGTTGAAAGGTATCCATTCATAAATGAGCGTAAAATTGGAAATGTAAATGTACCCCATAATTATTGAGCCACCTACCTCTCCTTGGTATGTGTGATTTGGTCAAAAGGAAATTTATAAATAGAACAGGCGTACTCAATATTAAGTATTTTTTTAGGTGTAAAAATGACTATGTGGTTACAAAAGTTGAGTAAAAATACTAATTGACCGTTAGTTTGACTTTTTGTATTTTTAAGGTTGATATGGACAATGACTCAGCTAAATTTTATCCCAATTTGTAGTAAAAAATTGGAGAAAATTCCAAAAAATGACATAGATATTTTGAAAATTACAATTGAGCCCTTCTTTCTCCAATTTCCCTTCTCTCTCCCAATTCCAATCTTACATATCGGGCTTCCCATCTCCCCCTCCTCGCCATCATTGCCACCTTTCTAAAATTTTCAAAACTATATGTGTCCTTTTTTGGTAATTTTCTTCAATTCTCTATTGTCAATTTAAAATTTAAATCATCATTCATCATCGCCAACCTTAAAATTACAAAAAAAAAAAAAAAAAACTAATGGTCGGGGAGTATTTTTCCTCCACTTTTATAATCACATAGTTACTTTTGCACACAAAAAAAAAAAAAAATTAGTGTTGGGTACATTTTTTAGAAAACCACATACGTATTTTTACACCTTAAACCTTTATTCAATTAGCGACGTTCATGCGTAGGTCAGGCAGGATGACCTTTGCTTGATGCCCAGCTCAAACGATGAATAGACATTATTTTACGCTTGATGTCATGCCCCAAAGAAAAACCTGGGTAATTTCAAGCGGGGTAAGCTTCCATGTCCAAAAATCACTCTAAAATTGAAAAATAAATAAGCATCCAAAAAGAAAAATATATGGTTTGATATTTCAAAAAATTATTTTATACAATAGTCCTTTGGGAAAAGGACACTAAAGTCCCAAATAAGAAAATATCAACAAAGTTTCATAACTTATCAATAACAAGTGAAAGAACAAATCATTAACACAAGTTAAAAAACTATCATTGACAAATTATAAAACTTTTCTAATATTATTTTTCCTAATTGAGACATTGGTATCATTTTCCCTAATCTTTTTTAGATGTTATTGTTTATATTCAATTCATGGGCAAATAATACAAATTAATCTAATGGATATTATTTTCTTATTATTTAATAATATTTTATTTCTCCATAACTCAATTTACCAATTTCTTAATTAACTATGTTTTATGAAAAATTATGCATATTTTCTAAGTAAATAGAAAATATCTTTATCCATTATATTCTAATTGAATGGCAAGTAAATACTTGTTGAATTTTATCAAATAATCCACACACTTCAGTAGGGCCAAATGGGCAGGCAATATATCCCTTACCTGATGCTCAGTCCTACCCAATATTTAGCGCGGCACCAAAATGCTCAGATGATTTATAGGCTGATTTCTTAAGGTTGGGTTGAGCGTTTTTTCACTAGGTTCAGGTGAGCATTTGGGCTTCATGACCACCCTTAGGCTCAATGATTTGTCTTTTGCATTTGTTTCCCGCCCTCTTTTTTGGGTGGGGTGACAGAACATGATGTGGAGCTTTGCTACAATCCTATTAAATATATGCAATTTGTACTGTAGATTAAGATGTTTTCACAGCACAGAGTATGGTTGAAAGGACTGTTCGATTCAGATTTCTTATACAACAAGAACGAAATCCCCCCGCGCGCTGCGCGGTGCAACAATTCAGGAAAATTACAGGATATCCTCTCCTCAAACTCATCCAAATTATTAAGTAATTGAATTAAAAAAACAAAGCATAATAAAAGAAAAGAACGCATTTCAAATCGGCCAACAAAAAATAGAAGTTATCGCTTTATTTGAAAACACAACATGCACCACAGTAACATCAATAGTTGTAAGCTTTCATGTTTAGCAACGTATGTAGTAGCTCAAAAGCAACAATAAAATAATATCAACATGCTAGTCATTAGACTACATAAACATTCATATATATATATATATATATAAAATGAGCATGCAATATCTCAATTATCTCTCTAAACATTTCTTAATATTTCCTAGTAAACAACATTGGTAGTTGTACATTTTCCTTGATTTTTCCCATCTTGTATAAGAATCTTTAAACCTACAATGCCGTAGACCACTTTTTGCAAAATGTTGGAACTAAAGCCTGATTGCTTCTCTGTAAGACAAGGATATATGAAAGTGGGCACAACACGTATTGCCTCTTATGGGAACACCATAGGGGGAATCAGGATTTCAAGTAAATCTTGATAATTAAACATTGAATAACAGTGTATGAAGTTGTAGTCAAGGATACCAATTGGAATAACCTACTCCCCGGATTTTCGGGGATTTGGGATGCCTTGGTAACATGTACTTTATCCTTGCTTAAGTATGAGAAAACGGAAAAAAAAAAAAGAGAATCATGGAAGGAGAAGAATGTGAGGTTCATTGAACTCCATGCATGCCAACACAACAAATTTGTATCCTCTTCCAAGACTTTATTGGACATGTTTTCGACACTCAATCATGCATAAACCAATCATCTTAAACCATGGTGATTCATATTAAAAATAATTGTTCAATGTACAAAGACTCGCAAAAAAAAAAAAAAAAAAAAAAAAAAAAAAAAAAATACACCAAGACTCTCACGAAAAAAAAAAATTAAATAAATTTAACTCGAAACCTTTGTAAGTAATATTCTCACCCCTCCATTGGCAAGCGTTATCGCCATTATATCGATTGCCTCCATGACCCAAGACAGAGGGTTCCACATAAATCCCACGAACTTCAAAAAGTTGTTGTACGAAAATTTCCCGAAAAAAAAAAAACAAATAAAAAAGCACACAAACACACTCACCCAACATTGTAAATGAAATACCGACCAAAGATGGCCGGTCTGTTAAACAATGTCGAGGCGAGACCTTCCCTACTACAGTCAGATTCTCAAACACCTCCTCAATGGGTATGTTCTCCCGCATTCAAGGAAAAAAGATCGCAAAAAAAGCAAAAAAACAAAAAACAAAGAGGGAATACAAAAATTAGAAGAGAAATTTAACCAAGCATTGAAATACTTATAGACCCAAAAGCATTGGAAAAATGACTAAAGCATCACAGATCACACATTAATGCAATGCACTATGACCCTCTCAAGTTCTTACATGTGTTATACACTTTTAGTGTAGTAGTCAGTTGATGGAATAAAATGTTAAATTTCAAAGTCTTTCAAATTCATGAGTCATGATATACATATACTTGTAGCCACTTTACTCCATGGTGGTACTTTTAGTATGTGCATGGTGGCTTAGTATCAAAGGATCAGCTAGAGGGCATATTAAGGGATCAAGAATTTAATGTAGTGGATTAAAAGAAGTTAACTATTGGCACCCACGTAATAAAGGGTATGTGTCTTTATGTTGTCATACCATCATTGTATTGTCTAAATACAAACTTAATAAAGGGTATGCACATTTTCTATATCATGGCATGCGGAACCACCGGTCTTCTCATAGGCGAGGGTAAATAATTGGTCATTACATTGAACGTAATCTGCTTTAATTTCTGAAGGCTTAGATCTGTTCCTTAAAGCACCTGCTTTGTATTAGGAGTATCCAAGGATATAAGTGTTGTCTTTGTTAGTCACATCTTTAGAAGACCATAGTTCACCAAAGATTATCAAGACTTGCATTGGTTAAAATAGAATCATTATTGCTGCAAATTATCACTTGTGAAAATATTGAGTCAAACATATGCCATTATAAAATTATCGGGGAATGTACACAATTGATAGCTATATGATAAGTTATATATCGAGTGATATCCACCATTCGAGAGAAATTTAATACTTCAATTCAGGCGTCATCCATCATGTGATGTTCACAAAATAGTATTGAAGTTACAAAAAATGTGACCAGTTGTCACTTCAAAAGATTTAGATAAGGTGTATATCAATTATGTTCACAAAGAAGGCCTCTCAATTTCAATTTTGTCATTCAAAATATAGTCAAAGTTACAATAGTACACAAAAGGACTCTTGTTTTCAAGTTAAACAAAAATATCATTTTATGTGGAGCCACTCAAACTCGATGGAGTGATATACCAACGGCCGCATGCATTTGTAACTGTCAAGTTCTCAAAAAGTAGGGGAAGGGAGTGAGAAATTCTGTACATTTTTTTTATGGAAATGTTCTAGGAGAAGGTAAACAAACTTAACTTAGAAAAAGAATGACACCCTTGTCAAAAAAATTTGTGATTACAATATGCTCCGAAGACGATGGATATATTAGACATACAATAATAAAACAAATTTACATAACCTGAAAATTCGGTCAAGGTCATCAAAGCTTCTTATGTTTCCCCGACCATAGTCACCAAAGTCACCCTTTCTTTACCTTCATTTGCACGTTGGAAAACTTCAACATCCTTTCCAAGTTGAGTGGTCTCTTCGTCAAAACATGTACACGTTAATAATTAGAAATAATAAAATAAAAATACATTTCGTAGATTTTTCGTGGTGTCGTCAAAATTTTATTTTGGAAAACCATAAAGCGCGGTGGAAACATTTATGTCCAAAAATAATTGTCTAAATGTAACGAGAGAAGCAATAATGATTCCTTGCTCCCTGGTAAGACGAGATGTTGTATGCTAAAAGCTTCAAAAGTAAACATTTTCATCGCTTCGAAAGACGTTAACTGATCGATACTGTTGGTAGGGACTTTGCAAGTTATTTGTTTTTGACTGATCCTAAATATTGGAACCAATTAATTAGACCCACAAAACGCCAATAGCTAAATTTGTAGTTTACAAAATAATCATTCTCGCATACCCCAAAGAACTCGAGATGCCTTGTCAACACCTTCTTTAAAGCCCACACAACACCAAATGCCACAAAGAGTCCCCACCTATAAGAAATTCAACTGGTCGATGTAAAGGTAAAGAATCCCGACAATTGAAGAAAATGTAAAGAAAGAATTAAAAAATCATATTCATTTGAGATCTGCTTGGCATAGTGCAATTTCCTAATAGAGGACATGTAAGCTTCATGTCCATGAGATTCCTTTGTATTATCAACGATGTGTGAGCCTGAGGTGTCTCAATGTTGCCAATGCCATCACGTGGCCGAGTACGACCCTCTTCCCTTAAAAATTATCATCAATACGACGCAATTAAAGAAATATTTAAAAAAGTTAGAAGCAAGAAAGCTAATAAATTTAAGATAGCAAGCATTAAATTGAATAGCCAAGTCTCCAATAACGAGATGTGGTTTTTCATGCGGGAGATGATTGGGCTGTTAAACATTGAGAACAATGCAAGTCATGACCGTATCCGTTTTCTAGTTATATGTTTGATTACAAAAATATGAAAACAAAATGTCTATTTAGTGCATTGATAAAGGGTAGTTAACAAAAGCATAAAGAGCTCAAACTTCGAACTTTGGTGCTGTTTCACCGAATGGCTTAAGTCAAAAAATGACTGGAGAAATAACCTTAGATTAGTGAGAACTGAGAAAAAAATTGAAGGCGAGATACAACCCCCATAAAAAGCTTGTTCAGAATTCTTCGCAAACAAACTTAGCATTCATTGCATTGCTCAAGAGTCAAGAATATGGGTTTACATGGATGTGAAGCTAGTGAAGAGATCGAGATAACAGAATTTAAAGGGTTGAGCGGATATCTGGGCAGCTACGATGCGAGATAAATCATCGTCTCGGTCGTCCCTTTGGAGCACGAAATCGGAACACAATAAGCCCGACGACAATGAAAACTCGCCATCCAAAATCCGTCGAAGTAAGAATTTAACGAAGTGCAATTGGACATAGCAACAAAGTTATAAAACAATTTAACGAGAATATATGGAGAGGGCGATAAAGGGAATGGCTTCCTTAGGAAAAGAACTCACTATTCCATATATTAAGTGATAGTAGTATTGAAATCGCTCACACCAACGAAAATCGAACCATCGGGTTGTCTCACAAAAGCATCAACATCCTCCACCTGGAATTGCAAATCCATCCCTCGCTATTGAACACGAAACAAATCAATGACATAATTAAAAAGAAATTCCTTTAAGCACAAAGCTAGTCAATTCCAATTGCAACTAAATATTAACACATAGAAGAACACTTAAAATTCATGGGACTTGAAGAACTTCACCTATATAAGTCCGTTTCTTGATTTGTGGCTCATATGCGCCCTTCCCAACATCTCCAAATGTGCGAAAACTAAAAAAATCGAGGGTAAAGTTATAGCAACTCATCATTTTTGTTTTTGGGTGCGGATAACTACCCAGATTCCCCACCTCTTGACCACAAATAGTGGCTTAAGTCAAAAAAATGACTGGAGAAATAACGAGAAAAATTGAAAGCGAGATACAACCCCCCATAAAAAGCTTGTTCAAATTCTTCGCAAACAAACTTAGCATTCATTGCATTGCTACAACGACAACAGTGTACTCCGAAGCATTACGCAAACAAACTTAGCTTGTTCACCTTATTTTGCTAAAGGGGTGAGAATTATTTGTTTCTCAAGAAATTTCGAGGCAAATTAGAGAGGGAAAAAAAAAAAAAAAAAAAAAAACGGCGGCCCGGTGCACGAAACTTCCACGAGGCAACTTAGAACACAAACTAACAAATAGTATATCAACTATAAGAACAAAAAACAAACAAATAAATAAATAAATAACTGGTTATTCTAATATCTTAAACTCAGCATGAGAAAGGAAAATAACAGCAACATATCTTTCTATTACATTTTTTATGTAAAATCATTTAAATCTGGAATTATTGATAAACTCACTATAAAACTACATAGGGAGTAGCCACATATGTTATAGTACCTTCAATAAGCTTTGAAAAGCACCTCGCATCTCATTCTTAACTTTGTACAATGTTTTTATGTTGTCATATGCAGCACCAGTGGCCGCACTAACACTATCAAACACACTACAACCTAACTGGGGCTTGACTGATTCAATCCACTCTTCATGATTTGTTTTAAACTCATATCTGAAAAGAAGATACAAGCATCACTTAGTTTGTCAAAAAGAACCAAGCCCTGAAAAGAAATTTTTGATGCAGTATATTCTAAGGGAAAAAAGGGGATATGACCACACTACGACATGTTTAATTGCACGCGAACAATAAGAAGCCTTTTAAATATGATACGGCACTTTAAGAAAGAGCTTTGCCCATATGTCGACACGTATTGAACAGTCATATTAGCTGCAACACGACACTTTAAAATACAATCAAACACTTCAAATTTGTCATGTTGCGGCATTTATATTACTAGTGTTGTCCCATGACCATGTCAATATCCTGTTTTCCAGCTTTTTTAAACTTGTTATGATAAGAACATCAAAAGCTAATCCATTTGATAGCAAAAAAAAATTTATCAGTTCCATATTTTCCAGAGCTAGACACAATAATTCCTAAATAATTTCACTTTATGCATTACATTGATGATAAAATTATTGCTTTCAAAACAGATTCATAGACAGTTACATAAGCATTTCATTTTCTTCCAACCATGGTCACTTGCACCTAAGCGAAAGGATATAAAAATGGAAAAGCTTATATATATGGATGATAGCCTTCTTACACAACCAATACTATATGACATTGAATACACTCCTTTTAAACATCATAATTCACAATCGAGCATCAAAGTTTAAATGGACTTCCTTATGGAAAAGAATGCAAGGATGCACCTAATCGAGTTCAGAACATTCATAGACAGTTACATAAGCATTTCATTTTCTTCCACCATGGTCACTTGCACCTAAGCGAAAGGATATAAAAAGGGAAAAGCTTATATATATGGATGGTAGCCTTCTTACACAACCAATACTATATGACATTGAATACACTGCCTTTTAAACGTCATAATTCACAATCGAGCATCAAAGTTTAAATCGACTTCCTTATGGAAAAGAATGCAAGGATGCACCTAATCGAGTTCGAAGAAATACCCAAACCATGAATGTGAACAATAGACTTATGAACAAACTAATCACAGATCACACAAACAAAAAACACACGGCTTCATAGAGAAACAAAAATCAAACCATATAAATGAAAGATGTTCGGAAAATATCGATGAAGAAGGTGACGGGAATCGAGAGACTAGAGATTGAACCCGATTTTTTGCTTTGCATTTTTGAGCTCGTCAACTACCTTCTTCCTCTTCTCTTTATCTCTCTCACGCTAAATTTAGACTACCTTGCCCTCCTGAGATTCTATTGAAAAGTATAAAAATCAAATGCCACAGATGACATTTTAACTTGCATTGCTTTCACTGTTGCAAACAATGACCCCACTAAAAATGTACACTTAAAAGCTATGATTATGGTACACATTGTCATTGAGGGCTAGCATCAATTTCAACACCTAAACCATAAAACATTACCTTCACTGATCTGCCCATGCTTCTTCGGACCTAACCTGATCTCATCTCGCCTACTCCTCTGCCAACAGAACCGATTTAAGCAAGAAAAAAAAAAAAAAAAAAAAAAAAAACTAAAACTAAAACTAAAACTAAAACTAAAAAAAAATCAAAATGAATGACATTGCGTTAATTTAGCGCAAAAATTACAACAATTACACACATTCATAGTGGTTTCCATGACTTGTTTCATTTTTGTAATAGGATAAACACGGGTAGAACATACTATTGTCAAAACTATAATGAACATAATAGTCAAAGCCATGGGGTCGAAACGTCCGTAGTAAGAGAGTGAAATTTGAAAGGAATTGGATTGGGCATTATCTTGCATGCTACAATAAATTTAGTACCTGTTTCCATGGGAAATATTACACATGGCGATTCATCTCTTCAACATTCAAAATGGGTATGTAGCGATTGAATTGAAGAATAACACCCCGCTTCACTTTGGATTGAAAAAGATCACCCGTGAAGAATATGACCTGCATTTATCGAGGGAAAATGCAAGCATATATATTGAATGCATCGTTTGTTATAACAGGGAGAACAAATAAATTCCATTAATACTTGCAATGATAGTTTTGTTCTTGCGGTAAATTCACATCCCTTGAAAGATATAGGTTAGTCGAAAAACATTGTTTGAAAGAAAACCATTGGTGAATTTTCTATTTTTTTTTTTTAAATATGACTCTTGCTCCCCCACATGAATATGAGCATGTAAGTCCTACTTGGATAATGCATGATTAGAACCTCGAAGAACTCATAGTGGCTTATGAAGCAACTTTGATCATTTAAGAATCTACATACGTAAAAACAACAATATATCTTAAAGCATATTGTATTTTTAAGAAGCTCATACTTCATTCAACGTCTAGAAATTTCACCGAGATTTAAAGCAATATCAAATGAAGAGTGTGAAATGGTTGATCTCCTTGTGGCATACGTATCCATTAATTGAATTTGTAACAAAAATTTAAATGTAACTCCTTTACCATGTCCAACTTCATGCCTATTCGCACAAAGACGTTTGCCAACTTCATTTGTACGAAGGGTGGAAAACCGTAATGAAGCAAAAATCGCTTTGTCGGAGGACCCACTAAAGAATCCAAGCATTGAGCATTTGAAGGTGCTCCGACAGCATCTTTAAAAGGAGTCGTTCCACGTAAAACTCAGAATTAAAAACATCAAATGGAATTTGTCATTTTAATAAATAACAAAAAGTATCGATTTGAAGTCATGAATCCCGAGATTCCACATACATAAAGAACTAAATGCTAATTGCGATAAACCATATGGAAATGCAACAAAGTAGCCAAATCTGAATCAACTATAAGGAAATTCAATTGATTTCAATAGAATAGCATCATCACCTAAGCAAGTAGAACTTCCTCGGATTTGACCCATTAACCGCACCTTCCGCCCGAGAAGAAGATGACAATGCTTGTTGCTGTTTCACCGAAATGATCCATGACAACGACCTCGAATTCCTCTATTTCAGCTTTCTTTGTAGCTTCCATGATGGATTCTTCTTGCAAAGGCTCCGTCGAGTGCTTGCGGGTGAAAGGCCCATCGCTCTCAACAGGCTTCGATGTAGATCTGTTGCGTCAAAACGGTGATCTCTACCTCTCGGCTCCCGACGAGCCGCTCCGACGATGGGAAGAAAAGAAATAAACACAATCTGCTCAAGGGTACAAATGCACGAAGGGTAAAGATGAAGAATTCATGAAGGGAAGAAAAAATAGCAATGAGAATAAATACCTTTACCTAAGCAACTCGATGATAATGGCAAATGATAAGGGCTGAGGGAGAGACGACGCAAGTCCGGAAGAGGAGAAAGCTGGTTTGATCGATAACATTTCAAATTTCAAAATTTGAAATTTGAAAGTTGGGAGAAAAACAAAGGCAACATTCATTTGTCGAACCTATGCACATTTTCTCGTAAACACCGAGACGATAGGGATGAAAAGAATATAGAAGAGAAAATGCAAAGCGGCACGGAGCCGAGGAGGAGGTGAACACCGGCTGACCAATGAGCTGACACTTTTACGGTTTGAATAGTGATATGTGAGAGGAGCTACAAAATGGCTTAGTTAGCCACAGTAGATGGCTTAGTTTGATTCTCCTATTAAGTTTATATTGATCCCTCAAAAGCAGAGTAACTCAGGACGATAACATAGTTAAGCACAGCTTCTTCGTCTTCTTTTTTTGAAATTGCATGGGGAAAAGAAGAAGAAGAACAAAATGTCAGTTATATAAAGATTAGAATGAGTTCTTTTCAACGAACAAGAGAAGGATGAGAAAAAACAGGGAGACCCAAGTGAGTGGGTAGAATAATGAGGGCACATATGCTTTCCAGGTCCATTCGCCTCACAACCTCATTGTACATTCTCACTATTCTGGTTGGCGTCAGAGCAGGAGGAAACAGCTTTACAGAAATCTTTCTCGGTCGCCATATCCGAAGGCCTCTTACTCTTCCATATTTGACCCATCGCTTTCTTGCCCTCCCCAACTTTTGATCTTCACTTGTTAGCTTTTCATACCCACATTTCGTTCGTCTTCTTCCAAAGTAATGTAAACACACCCGCATCATTGAGGGCTAAGTGACAGAGAAGAAGGAAAAGCTAGGAGTATGATGAGATGGAGATGGATTGTACTACTAGATTCGTTTATATTTATACTACAAATGCCTGCCTTCATGCATGAACCCAATCAATAAGTTCTGAGCACTGAAGCTGATAAAAGACAAGATTATAACCTCTTTTTTCCAACTCCAAACACATGGCTACCAATCACTCTTCATTGCCACTCCAGAGGCTATATAATGCATTTTTTCGGTTCTGAGTTCCTAGTTAGATATATGAATCCAAATTAGTGGGTGAAGAAAGGAATAATGGGGGGACACATGTGCAATGATTGATCAACATGCTAAAGATATAAGTTTAAAACCTATCATTTGCTTCGCCCTAGAATGTATGTGGTTGCGATCTTCAACTGCCTAGAGATATGTTGCTCATGTTCTTCATCACTTACCTTCCAGAACAACTAAATGGCATAAAATCAAGCCCATCAGCCGTTGGTCTAATTTGTCCTTTTTTAGCCCAAACAAGATGCTACCTACTACTCTTGTTTGCTCTTTAGGTTCATACATTATGCCTTTGGCTTCCTTAACCGTCTTAATCTTTAATCATTGATGATTAATTATTTGTATTCCTTCTGGTGGGGACTGGAGGCATACAATCTTTAATTACTTTACAGTATGTCCCATTAATGCTCGTGGCCCTGAGGTAGTAACTCTTTAGTAGTGTTTTGACCAACAAACAGACAGAGTATCTGATATTTTGATCCAATTAAGCAATTATCCCAACGGAAAAAGTCAGCCTATCGAGCTTTCACCTCTTTAACTTTTGTTTGAGATAGGTCTTGATCATGTCTTGTCCACAAGTCGCCCCAGTTCACGTAATTTATCTTTAGCCTAAAACATGCATCTTGTGTATTCTTTTTCAACTTTTAGTATACCATCCAAACCCATGTTTGAATCTCCGGTGGTAGAAGGATGCTCACATTTAGTACCCAACGGTATTTTGAATAAGATTATCTTCAATAGGAGGATTCATGTACTTAACAAGATTTTTTAGTATGCCATGGGAAGAATTAAAAAGATATTATTCAAAGGACAAACTTCACATACCGTCATGAAGTTCGGCTTAAGTTTTGATTTGGTTTCAAAATTCTAATTTTTACATTTAGCAGTTTCCAAGATAATTTTGTTTTCAAATTTTCTGACGTTGGAAAAATTAGAAACTCTATTATCCCTTCGAGGAATAAAAGATAATAAAAACATTTGTTGTAATAAAATCAGCAACTCTATTACCCCTTCGAGGGATAAAAGATAATAAAAACTCAACCTTATCAGATAAGAGACTAATAATATCATGAATAACACTCCTACTCCTCCATTCACATAAATCAGAGGATTTAGCATCAATACAGGAAATCAAAAGAAGACAATCAGATTCAAAAATAGCATTATCAATTCCTAAGTCCATGTTTTATCAAATAAAATAAAATAAAAATTCCTAAGTCCATGGCTATCAAGAAGGCCCTCTTCAATGCTAGAGCTTCAGTCATAAAGGCTGAGATAGACTTCACCTTATCAACATATCCCCACTGGAAGGAACCATAACAATCACGACACACAATACCAATAGCAGCTAAAACCTTTCAGAAGAAAAGGCTCCATCGATATTAATTTTAACCACTCTAGGATTAGGGGGGACCAATGAGCACACAAAGATGAAGCCCTATCCACACTCTCCCTCTCGGACTCAAGACGTTCCAAGTTACCCCAAAACTCAATATCATTTCTTCTAGCAAATTCCACAACAGCAAGTGGATTAGGGGCAAGATGGTTAAACACAAAATCATTTCTTTGCTTCCATATAAACCATAATAACCAACAAACTAATGACATATCATAATGGTTAAGAACATTCGAACTTGAAATCTGTAGCCACCAGACATTAGAATTAGAAACAATAGAAAAGTCAAAAATGACTCCCAATGCTACTACCAAACCATAAACAATGGATCCATGGGTAGCGAAAAAAGAGATGCTCAATACTCTCTTCAACATTCTTATAGATAGGGCAAGAATTCACACGAGAGCGTTTCCTTTTGAAAAGAGCAGCGTTAATGGCCAGTGCATTATTTAAATTGTGCCAAATGAACTGCTGAACCCTAGGAGTAACGTTTACCTTCCACACAAAATTCCAGCAGGAGGGCGATAAAACCGTTGAAGAGCTAGCCCTATTGACATCAATAATATCCCTTCCTTTTCTACTATAGTACCCCAATTTCACCAAGTATTCCCCTTTCTTTGCAAAAATCCATACCAACTTATCCTCGAGACCATTGTTTGGAATGGGAAGAGAAAGAATAGCATCCTTAACTTCATCCGTTAGGAAATGAGAGATGGAGGTAAGGTTCCAAAGGCCATCAACAATTAAATCACCAACTTTACCTTCAGCCACAAGAGGATCATCACAATCCAAGGGTTTCTCCGAGAAAGTGACACCCGAGAAAAAAATTATCCCCTCAGATTAGAATGGCACTCCCAAAACTCATATCTCATCTCAAATCCACCTTAAGGAATTCTCTTCCATCAACCATACTAGACCACTATCAAGAAGCTTTATGTCCCTTCCCCACATCAAGAAATTCACTTTTAGGGAAGTACACACTCTTCAAAACTTAAGCCCATAAATCCGTAGGCCTCATCATAAGCCTCCATTTAGTCTTAACTAATAATGCATCATTCATGATGATCAAATCCCTAAATCCCATTCCGTCCCTGATTCTTCCCTTTTGTAAGGAAATCCTAAGCCTTCAAATGAGTCTTAGAACCAAATGCATTCCCATCCCACCTAATATGGTAAATGAAGCTTGTACTATACGATAGCTTCTTTTTTTTTGTTCCTTTGCTTCTAAGCATTCTAACGCTCAAAATTTTATTCCTCCTCTAGTTTTTTTTTTAGTATGCTTGCATGAAAATTGAGTCATGAGGATTAAATAATATATTTATTGAATCAAACGCCGTTACTCACGGTTCTAACGGTTTCTTATAGGGATTAGCGACTATTTATTGCCTGGCATGTTCCATTGACTTAGTACTATGATGTATATTACCGTTGCCAAAAAAAATTTCCTTGGCAGATATCATTACCGTTGCCAATTTTATTGCAGTATTGGATGGAAATAGGAAGGGACTTTTTAATTCTCTTTAGAAAATTAACAATTTAAATATTGAAGGTGAAAAAAAGTAAAGATATATGGTTAAATCACTTTTGGTAATTAGAAAGCAATTTAAAAATAATAATATTGAAGATGTCACAAGTCTTCATGTTTGATTGAGCGAATGGAAGGTTTATAAGAGCTTATGCATATAAATTAAGACAACATTCTTCTTATATATTTACCTCATATTTCATAAAATTACAATTAAAAAACTGTCATTACACACTTCAATCGTTGTCCCAAACAATTGAGAAAGGAAAAGGGATTAAAGCTGGCAGTGTACTTGTTGTTGCAGTTGGTGGAGATGGAGGAGGACCATAAAGTTGAAGGCGCAAGTGTTTCTCGTTTTTTCACTGTCAATATATTGCGTATTCATAAATAGAAATTAATGGCAGAAAACTAACAGCAACAACCTTCAACAGAGAGTCGCTCGTGAATCATAAAGTTCATTCAATATTACACGCGGAAACAACTATTCAATGGTCCTGAGTTTCCAGCTTGCTTCCCGCTGGTTCTTACTTCCCTAAAAGGCACTGTTCCTTTTTCTTTTCTTTTTTGGTGAAAACAGCTTGTTAATTAATTAAAGCAATAGCAGCTTTGAAAAAAATTAAAATTTGTGAAAAAGAAAGATTCCAGATCCTCCATGTTGTAAAAGCTGTGGATACATGTCACGCATCATCACTTTGAGGAATAATCTGATATTTCCAATGATGGCACATAGGAAAGGAAGACACGAGCGTGCTCCTTTTTCACCATATTAAAAAAAACAAATGCAAGTCTCCCACTATTATTGACAATCCATTTCACTCACCATTCAAGGGGTCGTCATATCATTTTGGGATCTTAACTTCATTGATATTCATTCTTAGTATAGGAAGTGTGCTAATAAATTCAAAGCTGAATTATAAAAAATACCCATAAACTTTAAATCAGTTATAAATAACTCCTAACATTTTAAAGTTAATGGTAGGGTGTTTATAAAAAAAAAGTTAAGGGGTTAAATTTAAATTTTGAAAGGCTATGGATCATTTGCAACTAAACCTAAAATTTTAAGGGATTTTGTATAATTTACCTTAAGTTTGACAGCCAAGTTACCACAGCATATTGAACTTGTTCGTTTCTCCAAAATTTATGGGTAATTAAATGACTATTTTGCGTGGAAGTAAGAGAACGCTTTCCTCTCTGGCCAAAAAGAAAAACAACAGAAAAAGAAAAAAGTTTTCCTCTGCTCGTAGAATGATGGATTGAGCTTCCGAAACTCAGTTCATCTGAACATTTGGCTATTCCGAAAAAGAAAAAGAAATTTTTGCTCTCATAGTCTGGAAATGAATCAATTTCTGGTAATCCAAGAAGAGATAAGACATGAACTACAAACTAAGAATCGTGAGAAAGGTGTAAGAATATAACACGACAAAAGGAAAAGGGACAGAGGCGTTACTGGAAAGAAAAAGAAGAACAGTGACTGAGTAGTATAAATGATGAATAACGGGAGAAATGGAAAGGGAAGACTAGCTAATCTAGAAGAACCAAGAGTCACTTCTGCGATAGGGGTGGCAATTGAAGAGGCGGAAGAATCTTCTGCGACGGTAGTAGAAGCCACATTTGAACCTAGAAAACACCACCTTCCTCAGGCCCAGAGCAGATCGGAGCCTCCGCCACACGGCTTTCTTTGCACGCGCCAAGGACCCTTTGATTCTCTCTGCAACGCTCTTCTTTCGACAGAACTGATAGCTTCGGAGGAATAGCTGCCTCTTCTCCATCATGGAGTAGCTCTGCTCCGGCAAGTAGTAGCCGAAGGAGTCGCTCCTGAATATAGGGTTCAGCTTCATGCTCATCACTTGACTCTCGCCATACTTTATCATGGTGGTCACACACACAGCCTGCGCTGTGTCTGTTGACTGTTGAGAACACAAATCGCTTGGGTCCTTGGTCCTTCTTTAAAGTGAGAGAGAAGAAGCCAGAGTGCCCTCAGAGAGATAAAGAATCAATAGTTTTTTTTTTTTGGAACAATGATAAAGAATCAATAGTTAAATACGTACATCTGGAGGACATGGGCATGGAGAAAATGGGCATTAACGTAATTAAAAATTCATCTGTTATTATTTCTTTTATTATATAATACCAGTACTTTTTTATTGTATATATTTAAGACAATCCTATGACATTTATATAAATTAATTTGCATTTATTGGGACTGTTATAATTTTCATTTTATATATCCGGGCGCGCGCACTCTTGTAGATTATTCCCCTTTGCATTGTACCTAGTGGTTCGTTACAGCTGATGGCTTGAGAAAAAAACTCCATCGAGTCCTGTCCCGTGAAAAGGTATATTTATCTAATTTAATTAAATTACGTAAGTTAGTTGAGTTAATTAATATGGCGTGTGTTTTTTAAAATGTTACAGTCATCTTCCTCAATTCTCATAGTCCCTCTTTTTTGATATTGTTGAAGTAACGTCAATAGAATAAATTAAAAAACGGTTGACAAATATGAAAATTTATTTTATATTAAGAAACAAATTAACTCCTTAAATATGCTTATATTAAAGGCGTTGAGTAAATTGGAGTTCATTTTTGCTAATATCAATACAAAATTATCCACTAAAAAAAAGATCAGTATAAAATGAAATAGGGTGTTCAGAATTGGGACTAGATTCATCACATGAAGTGGAAATAGAAAATGTTGATTAAGAAGCCGTGGTGCTAAGCGTCCGCACAAAAGTTGCTAAAGGAAGCAAAATTGTAAATGAAGAGAGGAGTACATGTGAAAGGAAAGAGAGCGTGGAGTTGAAGTTGCATTGCATGTACCTTGTTTTGGTCGCTTTGTCAACACAGAGCGAGCCGATTGGTGCGCCGCCGCAGAAGCTAAACGCAACTTCGTTTCTTATATATTTTCATGAGCACTTTAACGCGTGGGAGGCGACTCAGATAAGTTCTAAGTCCCTTTATGATGTACATCATGGACGGAGGATGCCAGGATGGTCACGTGCCTTTTGTGTTCCCCTTCGTACGCTGTTCCCCCCTAAGATGGACCCCTTTATACACTTTTTATTTTTTCTTCTTTGCTTCACTTTTTAGAACTCCTAGGTACTTTTTTTTGGTCTTAATTATAAATCACCAACTAATAAGTATATTTGTTCCTTTTTATAAGATACTTATTTGTCCTCAAGGAGCATGAATTATCTTTTTCCATGTTTGCACATGATTAATAAGGGTAGTAGTTCAGAGTAATAATTATTGAAAGTCACTTAAATTGTAGGATATAACTTTATTGATTTTAACTGTTTTTATTAGTTTGTGAGAATTGTTAATGTCTTATAATAAGGACAAGAGGGAATGTAAGATAAAATTGATTATTTTTTTTTAAAGAAGCTAATTAAATTAATTTAGAGTATTTATATTTATATTTTTCTCTAAACTAATCAACTTGACTAATAATTTAATATATAATATAAGAATACAAAAGATAATATATTATTAAAAAAATTTATTTAATTTTCTTAATATCTCTTTTTTTTTAAAAAAGGTCTACTAATCTTATCCCAAACGACTTCTTACCTTCGAAAACTTCCAAGACCATCCCCTGTGCATCTTTTTTTTTTTTTTTTTTGAAAATACGGGGCAAGCAAGACCATCCCCATCAAACAAGAATGCAAACTTCTGCCTTCATATAGGGATTGACCCTAATAAAAATGGGAACAAGAGGTTTTATGTGTAAAATCTTGCATTTAAATTACTAATTGACTAAATGGCCTTTTTCATTCATCAATCATGTAAATTTGGCCCATCGGCGTCCCAACTTCAATCCCAACAGATAAATAGGTTTACAAATAACGAAATAGAAGATAAGTGGTTTTTCTTTTTCCACATCATTCAACCACATTAGGAGGAGGGGGGGTCCAAAATATCTCATCATGCCTTAAGATGAAAAATTTGGTGAGATAAATTGTGATTGACATTACTTTCCATAAGGAGATAGTTACATAAGTGCGGAACTCCCCGGTATCTTTATTTTCGCCTTGAAATAAGAAGCCGCATTGTCCAAAGGATCCAACATCCAAGGTTATTTGAAATCTTCCTTTTCCGGTTCGTGTTTGGTGTTCCAATTGAATAAATGAGATTAGTTAGGTTTTAAAATTTCTTTCCACATCTTCCTTGCTCTCTCACATCCCTAATAGGGATGAAAGACGCTCTCTTCAAATTGTATTGAAAAGGTTGTCATTTGCAAGATTCATTTGGCCAAATGAGGGTAAAGTATTTAACTTTTTCAAGGAGATTTTATCATCTTCGCCTTCATGGGGATTGACCCTAATAAAAATGGGAACAAGAGGTTTTATGTGTAAAATCTTGCATTTAAATTACTAATTGACTAAATGGCCTTTTTCATTCTCAATCATGTAAATTTGGCGGCAGATAAATAGGTTTACAAATAACGAAATAGAACATAAGTGGTTTTTCTTTTTTCTCCATTCAAAGCGCTAAAAAAATTAAATTATGTACACAATAAAAACAACGGCATGCAGAGTAGTGTTTAAGGCCGCAATGGAAATAAGTGATTTGAATGGGCAAAGAATCTACCAATCAATAAATTGAATAAATTGATGCTGATTACAACACGCTCAGTATATAATGTTTGAATCATGACACTATAAGTTTTCTATCTACAACATGCACATAAGATGCACTCATTGGAGACAATTACAATCTGAGTCGAGGACTGTTTCGCACTTTTGCAAGGAGTTGCGGCGGTTGGGGGTTACATGTTACACCGACATATTAGACTCAGGGAGCTCTCATCCTTATCAAAAACAGGCAAAAAACAATTAGCTTTATTTATTCCAGCACAACGGAAATGTTCAATTCCCACCACACAAATTCTTCTGCCTCCGGCAACAACATATCCCAAGGGCCTACCAAAATCATCTATTACTACCTTTATCAGCTGCAGGAACTTTTTCAGGGTAACTAGATGGATCCAGCTCAACAAGGGTGATATCGTATGGAACAGGAACAGGAACAGGAACAGGCAATTTGAAATATCCACAAGCAAGGAAGAGCCCATCGCAGCAGAATGAGGGGCATCAGACGCGGAGCCAGAGTTCATGGGAGTGCTGGGGCTAAATGGAGCAACACACGAGAGCTGTATGTCATCTAACTTATTTCCAACCATTGGTTTATTTTTCCTAGCACTATCCATCTCTGGACCTGTTGGAACAAAAGTACGTGATCGATACTTCCTTGTTCCCTCTTCACCTTCACTGTTATTGTAGAGAACATATTCATGATATGTTGGTGCAAACTGCCACAAGTTTTAGAAATATCAGCATATCCTTCCAAGAAAAAGCCAAGCAAGAGAGAATTGCAGCTTAAGTGTTAGCTAAACCAGGCAATGACCCTGATGCATAGCCAGCCAGGCACTACCAACGCAAAAAACCATAGACAAGATACATAAGACATGAGATTCACCTGGTGGACTGTGTCATGGTAAAAATCATTCAACTTTAAGGCATGTCCCAGGCTAGCTGTGAAACCACGGGTTACACCTATATTAGCACCAGCATACTCTTTGTATGGAAACGCATAAAAATGACCCACAGCAGCGACGAGCATCTCAACACAAATGATAAAATTTTGAAGTAGAGCAGCTTCTTCCGCATCTTCAATAACTCTCAACTTTGCAGCAAGGAAAACTAAAACACCCTAAAACGTGAACAAGATAATCAACACGATTCAAACCAATTGAGTAAATAGAGAATAGGTACCAAGCAACATCCATAAATCTCAATTAGACAGCAATGAAAAACTAGAACAGCCTAAAATGTGGACCAGACAACACCACCCTGGTTCAAACCCATCGAATAAATAGAGAATAAGTAACAATCCACATCAATTTGAATGGCTCAAACAGAGAAATAACATTAATTCTGGGCAACATAGGAAACAAACATGATGCAGTATATGGTAAATTAGTACACAAGTCTTGACTATTGACTAAAACTAGAAAAAAGAAAAAATAGACCAGTAGGAAAGAGGCATACAGAAGATATGACAAATTTAAAATCTAATTCTATGACATACAAGTATGACTATTGTAGATGACTTTCATAACGAAACATACATCATAAGTTTTATGCTCACCCAAACAGACTAATAATGGCAATCTCAAGATCAACTAAGTCATCCTTCTTCACAAGGTTTATTTCACTTACCTGCCAATAAGTCAGGAATACAACAGATTTTATAATGATAAACTTCGGGACAGGATTGAATGGCTGAAGAAGATCCTTGCATGCCACATAGAACAACGCAAGAGCGTAGAGGGCCATTGTGTATGAGATGGTATATATGATTGTGAGATACAAGTATGATTGCAATGGACTAAAATTTCCGTCTTTATATTTCCCCTTTGCATAAAGCACAAGTGTGACAACGACTAAAATGGGCTTCAAGATCACAAACTGTAGGCAACCTTGCTTGCATTTCCGTATAAAACGCCTGCAATAACGTTCCAAAGATAAGAGACTTCTAGAACTAGGATGTAATGATCATGCCACCATGATACAAGTCGATCACAAATCCCTTGCTTCTATCTAAGGATGCCCAGGTTTACATTTCCCAAAACTCTATATAATAAAATTTTCATCTTGCAAAATATATATATGACTCAAATTTTGGCATTTTTGTAATTCACTCCAAAGTTGAAGCCATATTTTGTAACTCCCCTCCCCTGTTTCCCTGTCATTTTCTGGTTTGGATTGTAAATATATTTTGTTTCTTAATTTTGTATTTAATATGATTATAGAATGGAGTCCAACCCAAATCAAAGCAATAGTTCAATAAAATCCAAATGATTTTTCTTTTATTATATTTTGTTGATGTGAAATTCACTCTTTATATTAAAAATATTATTTAATACTAAGACGTGTCGGAACGTGTCACGTATCGGTAACGTGTCGAAAATGCCGTGTCGATGTCGGTGCAACTTAGTATATCACAATGGTTGAACCATTAACAATAATCAAGATGTTCTTCAAAATCTCCAAGAAAAGTTAAAGGGGGCAGTTTTCAGGAAATCAAATCACAACCATTTCAAGCATAAAATATTTAATCCAGAGATAAGCATCATGTTAAAGAAACCCACCCATCAAGCGGAATAGGTGAAAAGCAGCAAGTCATCAGATACCATGATGGCTTCAGAACCCGACCACCCAAACTAACAACCACTGCTCCAGGACCACCGACCCATGCTAGACACAATGAGAAGAAATTATAAATGACCCAAGCTTCATACCTGAAACAGTAGCAAATAAAAATCAATAAATAAACTGATCCTAGTTAACCATTGGATTTCCCAAAAATCAACTCGCTAAACAAACTGCCCATACGGGAAAATATATTAACTCATAGAATTAACTAAGACAGAGAACCAGGAGTTGGAAGATAAGGTGGTGCCTTTCCACTCTTGTGACTGTATACATGAATACTGCTGCACCAACACTGTTTGGCAGTACCAGCTTACCAAATAAAATAAATAAAAAAACGCCATGCTGAAGTGCTCCAAAGATAATTCAACAAGGTGAAACCCAAAATAACCTACAAATTAAAATTTATTAACGACATTTGGGCTCTGTCAAGATGCAAGGGTAGGAAAGCAAGTAAGCAACTTCGTATATCCATACAATTTAGGAAGTAGTAGACTACTACGAGCTGTAAGTTAATGTCCCAGCAAGAACAGATAAGCAAATATATAAAATGCGAAACAGTAATAAAGAAAACAATATAACAAGATATTCATATTCAATGTGGGCAAGATGGCAGCAACCAAAACCAATACCGAAACTGAGATGAACTTACACTTCCCGAATGGAATTGAAATAGATTGAACTATCAGGTAGAACGAGGGACAAGAAAGACATCAATGCATAGACCTGTCAAACAAAATAAAACTAACACTGATTAAAACTGAATGCATAACGCTAATTCCCATTTAGACAAACAACGCCATCTTCATATATTCAGCGACTCTTAAAAAGCAGAGAAATGAAGACAACGTCATAGAACCACTCACCGGGACCATAAAGATAATACGAACAATAAACCGTTGATAAGTAGGCTCAGTGTAATTCAAGAGGTGCCTGTAAATGTGCAGAGCGGCCAAAACAATAGCTCCACTTGTGCACAAGAAAGCGACGATATTGAGGTAAATTGGAATCAGCTCCCCCATTCTGGGTAAACTATTCCACCAAAACGAACAATAACTACTTGCTGAAGATGTATTTTACGCCCTCGCAGTTCACAAGACGCGAATTAGCACCCAGAACGAAATTGCACACCTCAGTAAATATGCAAACCCTAGCCCGATACCCGATCAATGATTAATTACTCAAAATTGTGGGATCGAGCAAGAAAATGGAACAAAATGTAAATATTCGATAGAGACGAAATGTACAACTCCAGAAGGGGAGAGGAAGAATGCACCACTGTCACCAATAATGGCGGCAGTTGCTTTGCTGCGAAAGAAATGGATATACAGCTCGGAGACTGACAGAAAAAATTGAATAAGAAAATGAGAATAAAATAACAAAACCCTGGGATATTTTGAATTTTAGGAGTTTATTTATTTTTTTTATGAAAATATCAAAATGAGGATGAGTTTTTCTTCCAAAAAAAATAAAATAAATACAGCTGCTACATGGTGAACGGTAAAATTGCATTAAAACTTAAAACGCTTAAATAAAATTGAAGACAGATTTATCTTGTTTATCCGTTGTAGTTTCTATTTCATTTTTGTACCACTAGTGGTGGATTGGATGAATTTTTTTTTCCTAAATATAAATTTAAAATGAATAAATAAAAGATTAATAACTAACAAACCTAAAATTTTCATTTTCAGTTCTAACGGACATGACTCATGAAAACCTTAGTCGTTTTTAAAAAAATTTTCGCATGATAAAAATATAATTGGATTTTCATGTTCTCAATTGTTGTTGACTAAGAGAATTTTCAAGTTGTCAAATGGAAGATTAGTGCCTAACTAGATTTTCTAGTGGGACCAAATGAAGCCAATTGCGCAAAAGCACCAGCCAAGAGCAGCCCCTTGATCCGGCGCCTACAACTTGAGAAACACCAGCTGGATTCTCCTCACAAAATCTGCATTTGATTCTGAGTCAATGGCTGTAAATCTGTAAATTGACAATTTAAACACAAGTCTGCCCACTTAAACTTGATCTGTGGGTGTTCTGTCATCTTCCCTTGTTTCTTATGACTTTGTGCTTTTACTTACATTGATGTTGTGTTTTAAACTCATTTTAACATGCTACTTGTAATTTCATGAAAAAGAGAGAAGCAAAAGCCCACAAGAAAATAAACAATAGCTAAAAAGTAAAAAAGGGTAAGCTTGTCTAATTTCGGTTAATGAATTGAAGGTCACTATTTGTTTTAAGTGGCGTTCATGTTGCAACTGTGCAACTGGGTGGGGAGTTGTTGCTTATTTTAATCAATACGAGGAAAATGTTTGACCTCCTGGAATAAATATTCAGTAGAAATTTGCTGTCTGGTAGAGAAACCGGGTCAAGTATAAGGCGAATACAGATTAGATCTGTCATATGTTTAGTGTGTAATAACATAGTAAATATACAAATAATTAGTACATCCATAGACTCTGACTGGTCCCCAAAAAAAAAAAAAAACAGTATATCCATAGACTCCTATCCATCAAACATACGAGTTTATAATAACACGACATAAAATGCCTACTTAATATCAATATATCAAATCAAAAACATTCTCCAATCCGAGAAAATTTATAATAACAATAGCAAAAATGTGGTTAAGATGTATTTTACATCACTTTGCTGTTCATGGGTCATAAAATGCGTAATTTAGTTTACATGTTTTTTTTTTTTGCTAGAAAATATGTAGTGCATTAATCAAAGCGTTATACTTGTATTTTACAAAACTATTTTAAGGGCATGACAAATTCATCAAAAACCTTAGTTCTCCAATCCGCAACCGTATTTACTTCTCCAGAAATCCATATAACATGGTTACTTATAGTAGTTCCAATAGCAAAAATGTGGTTAAGATGTATTTTACATCACCTTGGATTTAAGCGGCTGTGTCAAAATAGATCAAGATGAGAACAAACATGGTTAGTTGCCCCCAGACTATAGCCCCAGTTGAACTTTTTCACATAACATGTAGCTTCGGTATGTGAATCTGAGAAAAGCACCCATTTGGGAGACCCACCATAATTTAAAAATCTAATGACATAATCTTCGTCTGTCGATCCGAGAGAATGCGACGGGTCAGATTCGGATTAATCGGCGAAGTTAGCTGGATACCGGATGGACAACGAAAAAAAAAAAAAAAAAAATCCACTATTGAGTAGAGTTTTATTATCTGATTCAAAGATGATATTTTCAAGCTCATCCCTTTGCATGCAGAATGTCTTCAAACATTGGGCAACATTCAATTATCAAGGGAGAGTTCACTTGGATTAACTTGGTTTATTTATCGAGCAACCATCCATTGAAATTCCTTACTACAAATGCAATTGTTGCAAAGTGTCACATGTGCTCTTGGGCTATCAAAAAATAATACTCTTTTCCTCCGGTCACAATGATAAGGCAACGTTTAAGAATTAGTTTTGGTCCTAATTATAAGACAACATTCTAATTTTTGTAAACTTTTTCCTAAAATGCCCCTATTTTATTCTCTCAAATGTGTTTGGTTTTTTGTGATTACATATGTGTGTTGTGTGTCTATATACAAATACATATACATATATATAGACACACACACACACACATATATATGTATATCTGTGTGTGTGTGCGCCTATCAATATATATGAGTGTAGATATATGTATGTATATGCGTGTGTATCTATATCTATATGTATACATATATACGGGGTGTGTGTGTATGTATATGTGTATATAACAATAACATTATTTCAATTAAAAAGTGTGTGGAAAGAAAAATTTTAAGTCGAAGAAGTATGTGGTAGAGGTTGTTAATTCACTTTTACTTATGTCATTTTAAATTTATATAAGGCGTTTTATAAAAATGAGTAAAATTAACTAATTTAATTCTCTCCTTAATCTCCCCAAAATCGGTTAAATATATCCTATAATTAGGACCGGGAGTAGTACATACAATGGATATCAAACTTCAAGTTCAATTTAATATAAAATATATCACCATAATTGGGGCCTAATAAATATTTAGTTCAATTTAATATAAGAATAAATATTTAGGCAGTCTGCGGTTCAAGTTGTACATTTGCTCTTAATCTAGCCATCTGTCTTGTTTATCTTGTTCTTTTATTTTATATTGTTGGTTAGTTTTTCTAAGTCTCTTCCTAGTTATATGTGGACTCATGTAGATCTCCCTAGTTTTATGATTTATCATGTAAATGACAAAATCTTACGTAACATTTTACTTCTTAATAATATTACCTTTTTTTTTTTTTTTTTTTGGGTAATTAATATCACCTTCTGGTATAAAAAAAAAAATCAGATTTTTCGGCCGGGAATGAACATCTAGCCAGATGGAGCGCTTAATGGGCTATGACCCGAAAAGAAACAACGCCCCGATTCAAATATCTAATAAATATCCATCACCAGCGGAGGGAGGTGGTCAGAAAGGCCTTATCCTCTCTTTACACTCTCGCGCCCTATCCCCTGTGAAGTGGAGTCCGTGCTCGCACTCCAGTCCCCGCCTCTTCTGCCATTTTTAGCTTCATTCTCACTGGAGTCTTTCCTTCTCCTGTTCTCAGAATTGCAGTGAACACTTCCTGGTTCTTAGATATTGAAGTAACCAAGACTTTTGTTTCCAGGAGACAATGTCTTCTGTAATAGGCGTTTCGTCTATATGCCAGACTCCGTCTCTGGAACTTTCTAAAAGAGCTACAACATCAATAGGTGCTACCTCCTCCCTTTCGTTCCAATTTTCTGACAACAAGTCCCACTTTAACAGCGTTCTGAGAGCCCACCTCAGTAACAGTGGCTGCGGAAATTCTAAGAGTGGTACTAAACCTAGAGCTAGCTTTGTTCCTTCTTCCATTGCCACGCCCAATTCTTCCGTTCTGAGTGAAGAAGCGTTCAAGGGCTTAGGCGGGGGTTTCTCCGACAAAGACTCTCTGGATGGTGTTACTGAAAACGATGACTATGGTTATGACTTTGAAACCGAGGCTTCTTCAGCTGTTGACAGCGGGGAGGAGCTCGACATTTCCAAGCTGGGCTTGCCTTCGCGCCTTGTGGAATCACTCCAGCAACGTGGGATTACTCGTCTTTTCCCCATTCAGGTGTCGTTTTTCACTTGGCCACTGATACTATATCGTTCTCTCTTTTTTCTCGCGTGATTTTTGGAAAGTTATCTATAACAGCGTTATTTTATCGTTAATATTCTTCTCTACACGAAGAAACGGAGTTTCTTTAAGTCATCCAGACATTATAGTTTTAGTGTTACAGATATGTTGAACCTCACATCTTGGTTAGCTTACTATGTTCACTTCAACATGCTCATTACATCTAATAGTCTCTGGTAAATTTTGTAGCACAGAAGCCTCCCCCCCACCCCCTAAATTAAATCCACTCTTATAAGTTTATAAATGAATTAGAATTATTCCACTTCAAGTAAATTTTGTAACAATAAACCTACAATCTGTTATCAGAGAGCTGTTTTAGTGCCGGCCCTCCAAGGTCGAGATCTTATTGCCCGAGCAAAGACTGGGACTGGAAAGACATTAGCATTTGGGATTCCAATTATTAGAGGACTCACTGAGGATGAACAAAGCACCTCCCAGAGGTACTCATCATTATCATTCATGCAAAGGCCTATAATTTCAGACTCAATTCATGCATATCATATGCTCTTTGGTTTCTTGCAGACGATCTGGTCGTCTTCCCCAAGTATTGGTCCTTGCACCTACCAGGGAGTTGGCAAAGCAAGTGGAGAAAGAGATAAAAGAATCTGCACCCTATTTGAGCACAGTTTGTGTTTATGGGGGTGTTTCTTATGTTACCCAACAAAATGCACTTTCTCGTGGTGTTGATGTAGTGGTTGGAACGCCTGGTAGAATAATTGACCTGATAAACGGGAAGAGTCTTAAACTGAGTGAAGTGAAGTATTTGGTCCTTGACGAGGCTGATCAGATGCTTGCTGTTGGGTTTGAGGAGGATGTAGAAATAATTTTACAGAAACTACCATCTGAACGACAGAGCATGCTTTTTTCTGCAACCATGCCTAGCTGGGTGAATAAACTTGCCAGAAAATATTTGGACAATCCACTGACAATTGATTTGGTAAAGTATTGTTATTTTTGCCTCCATTTTGAATATACTTGTAATAGCAGCGCAACTTACCATTATCCTATTTTTCATCCGTTTCAAAGCATCTCCATGTCTCATTTTTAATCCTGACCCTGCGTAGTTTAAGGTTGATATTTACATACTTATGTTTGGAAGTTTTTTGGAATGGAAGTTAAAGCAAGATTTTGATGCCCTTTATCTGAAGAAAAGAAGAATAATGATTGTAACACTATTGTTTTTCTCAACAGGTTGGTGAAAAAGAGGAAAAACTTGCGGAAGGGATCAAACTTTATGCAATATCAGCCACCACTACTTCTAAGCGGACAATGCTTTCTGATCTCATAACTGTAAGATCTGCGATATGCTGTTTTCTTCGTCTTAATTAAATCTTTGATGTTCAACTATAATTTACCACCCTGATGAATTATTTAGTTATGTTAAGTAATGTTGCATGCTACTATCTTACTATTTCTAGTTGTTGAAACCAAAATCTATTGAAATGAGAATGAGTATGAAACTTGGACAGTATTGAATAGTGCAGATTACGTACTCATTTGGGAAATTCCATTTCATGATGTACAATCATGTATGCTGTGCAAGCTTTGGATTATCATTCTCATCCTGACATATGCATCATGAAACTCCAATTATCTAATATGACTTTTTTATACGTGTTAGTGTATAACATATCAAAGACATTCTCAATTAAACGTCTGGATGTCTAATCCTTTACATTTCTATCTTCCAATTAAAAATTGTTGCCAAACTTGAACACCTTAATAGATTAAGTAGATTAATTATTTTATATTTTAATTAAAATGCTAGTGTTTGTGATGTTTTCATTTTATCATGTATATTAGGTTTATGCAAAGGGTGGAAAGACTATTGTTTTTACCCAGACAAAAAGAGATGCGGATGAAGTGTCATTGGCATTAACAAATAGCATACCTTCTGAGGCACTGCATGGTGATATATCTCAGCATCAGAGAGAGAGAACATTGAATGGATTTCGGCAAGGGAAATTCACAGTTCTTGTTGCTACTGATGTAGCAGCGCGTGGACTTGATATTCCTAATGTTGATTTGGTAAGTTCAACCGGATGCTTCGTGGTTCATTCATGTCTTAAACATTTGATCTGTGGTCCTGGTTCTGCATGATGTCTATTCTAAATGTACCAATTTTTCATGATTTAGATTTTGTGCCAACTTAGTCTGAACTGAGGCCATAAACCCAACCACTTGAGTCTATCTATAGTTTTATTTTTTGGTATATAGTGTGTGCTGGTCTGTTCCTGGTTTATTTATGTTCTACTATCGAGGGAATTTTCACTTTATCTGACCTTATACACCCCTCTATATGTTAATCATATTTGTGATTTCACTGTGATTATTTTATTTGATTGAAGAATTAGGATTTTGTATTTGATAATGTGTTTATGTCTAGACTTGAAGTTAATCCTAAAAATGTCTTTTCTTCTTTTTGACCAAGTTAATCTACTTTAAAACAAGTTTTAGATTTACATTTGAATTAGAAGGCCCTTATATTTTCCTTTGGCTTGTGCTAAGCTGTTGTGATGTTTTTCTTCAGGTTATTCACTATGAACTTCCCAATGACCCTGAGACATTTGTACATCGCTCTGGTCGTACTGGGCGTGCTGGGAAGGAAGGCACTGCCCTTTTGATGTACACCAGTAGCCAGAGGAGAACAGTTAGGTCTCTTGAGCGTGATGTAGGCTGTAAACTTGAATTTATTACTCCGCCAGCTATAAATGATGTTTTGGAATCATCAGCTGACCAAGTGGTTGCCACGCTTAATAGAGTTCATCCTGAATCCATTGCATTTTTCACCCCTACTGCACAAAAATTGATTGAGGAACAAGGAACAAGTGCCCTTGCAGCTGCACTAGCACAACTAAGTGGATTTTCAAAACCTCCCTCATCCCGGTCTCTTATCAACCATGAGCAGGTAGTGGATAAACTTGTGTTTACATTGAAGTTAATGTTCTACAATTTTCTAGCTGGCACATTTGTTTAAAGTGAACAGTTGTTTGCATTTCTTTCATTTAGCCAGGAATGCCTTATTTCTTCTTATTCTTTCTGTCTAATATCCTTCATACTTTATGTGGAATCTTCCAAAACTAGTACAATAAACAATGTCTTCTTGAATGCACAGAACGCTAATCTTGGGGCATCTTCTAATCTATGGTGGTTATATGCTTGGCCTGAAGATACTTCCTGCTGTCTATGTCATATGAATCATATTTAAAATGCACTTGACTTTCATAGGGATGCAAGTACTTTGGTTTTAATCTGAAAAAGTCCAGTGTGCTGCGTGCTAAATTCTCAGTTTATCTTACATATATTCGTATATGAATTATTTAGCTTATTAAAACTATCATCGGTTTTGCAGGGATGGGTTACATTACAACTGACTCGAGACGAAGGAGATTCTAGAAGGTTTTTTTCTGCAAGATCGGTCACTGGGTTTCTTTCCGATGTTTATTCTCCAGCTGCTGATGAAGTTGGAAAAATACATATAATTGCAGATGAAAGGGTTTGTATCTGTAGTTCTTCTTGGTGCTTGAGTCCTTAGGAATTTGTGTCTGTCTATCCAGGTGTACTTAAACTGCTCAACTTATTTAATGTTTTTACCACCAGGTTCAAGGGGCCGTTTTCGATGTGCCAGAGGAGATTGCTAGAGAGTTATTGAACAAGGAAATACCACCTGGCAACAATATTTCTAAGATCACTAAGGTAAATTATATTATTTAATTGCTACCTTCATTCATTTTATAAACCTTTGTGGATTTGTCTTTTGGTTTCCCCTTGTCCACCAAAATAAATAAATAAATATTTTGGCATCAGCGCACTGCCTTACTGAATAATGCATTACTTTGTGCTGGCAGTTGCCTCCTTTGCAAGATGATGGACCTGCTGGTGATTTCTATGGGAAGTTTTCTGATAGAGATCGTAGAGGTTCTAGGGATCGTCGAGGTTTTAAAACCTCACGGAGATTGGATGGGGGCAATGATTTTGGTGATGACTTTGGTGATTCATATAGAAGAGGTGGTCGAAGTTTTAGAACCGGCAATAGCTGGTCTCAAAAGGCAAGAAACAGTGGAGGCTTTGATGAATTTGGTGATTCAAGTAGGAGAGGTGGTCGAAGTAATAGAACTGGCAATAGCTGGTCTCAAAAGGCAAGAAGCAACGATGATGATTGGCTAATTGGAGGTAGAAGATCAAGCAGGTCTTCATCGTCAGACAGGTATGACTTCTGACATGTTAGTCTGCCCCTTACGAAGGGATGGTTTAATTTGTACCTCTCATGGAAGGCATCCTCTCTGTCCAACAAAAGTTTTATCCTCAAAACATACAAGGAAAACGTGTCTGGACATCTGTGTATAGGAAAAAGTGGGGGTGGGTTATAGGAATTATGGTATGAGAAGAGGGATAGCATACTTATTTCTTTGCTTAGAGTTTTGTTTTTGCTCGGCAATATTCTTCTTGCGTTAAGTTATGGGAAGTGGGAACTCAGTAAGACAATATTTGGCTAACATGTTATATTTGATTGCATTGCAGAAGCTTTGGAGGGGCTTGTTTTAACTGTGGGCAATCTGGACATCGTGCATCTGAATGTCCCAACAATCTTGGCTTCTAAAACAGATAATTTCACCATCTATAGGTCACCATGTTTGTCAGACTTGACCTGCTGCGGGTGGCGGCAACCTAATGGGGGAAATGAAAAGATGCTTTGTTGAAAGGAGTACAGAATCAACGTTAATTTGCTGTCAGTGGCATTATACGGGTCCCCAGTTTTGGTCTCGGGAGTTCGTTCCCTTTTACGCGGGGTGTAAAAGTTATCTTCTGTATTTTTTTTTGGGTGATATTTAGCAACACAAATTACCGCACGATCGTATGCTTCCTCCCCAATTAATTTATTACTAATATGTTTAATCTCTCTAGTCCAGAAAACGATGGAATAACTTTAAATGAATGGATGAGTTGCAGGGTTCGTTTAATTAAGTGTTTTGACTTGAAATAACCTCGGCTTGGTTTAGATTTAAAATAATAATAATTTTATGTTTTGAGATAAATCTTTCCTCAATAATTTAAAATAAATGGAATCAAACTAAATGAAAGTAATTTGAACAAGGTTGCCCATCGTAAATCAACAAAACCATGCGTACAAAACAAAGGACCCAGAAAACAAGACCGTAGAAGACACAATCCTCATCTCATCCCAATGCTACCCACCAAGACGTTAACTAGTTATCTGCCAAAAAGAATACTAGAGACGGTTCTGAAAATGGGACCCCTCTTGCTACTCAGAAGTTCCCTCACAGCCTTCTCGTCTGCGACAAACCCCTTGGCCTTCATTTGCTCCAAAAACTCTCTGGCCTCTTCCGCTTTGTAATCCCTGGCCAATGCCTCAAACACAGCCGTGTAGGTCGCAGCATTGGGTTTCATGCCCTTTTCCATCATTTCCAACAAATACTTCTTGGCATCTCCCAAAAACTTGGTATCAGAAGTAAGTCCCTTGATAAGAACAGTGTAAGTATAAGCATTAGGAGACACCCCAGAGGCCAGCATGCGCATATAAACTTTGAGGCCTCCTTGGGCTGACCAGCATTGGCATAGGCCTCGATGATGGCCGTGTGAGCCACCACTTCGGGCATTTGACCTTTGTCTTTTATCTGACCGAACAGCGCCAACGCCTCGTGTGTGAGACCGTCTTTGGACAAAGCGTCGAACATCTTGACTGCGTGATTTAACATTCCGTCGCCGATTCTCATGTTGTGAAAGATCTCTTGCAAATCTTTTGGATCCTTCGGCTCTTCAATCGCCGGTTTCTTATTAAAGGGATCATAAGGCGGTGGCAGCTTCTTGTTCCTGTCAGTTTCTTTCTGGGGATTCTTAGAATCGTCCTCATTTTCACCCTCAGAATCAGAATCGGAAAGAGAAAAATTGACCTTGGTGTCGACCTTCTTCTTGGCGGGATTTGCGTCAGAGCTACAAAATAACCTAGCACTAGTATTATTGAAGTTCGCGATTTTGAGGAAAGGATATGCAAAGTAAGGCAAAGGCAATATAGAAAATCTGCATGGAAGGCGCCTACAGAAGAAAGAGGAGGCAAAGGAAATACTGCTATGGTTATTGGGAAGGTTAGAGCATGACGTATAGCGGAGACGGCGACTTTTCCGCTGAAAGCCATTGATTTGCTCTCTCGCTGGTGTTCACTTCACTTGACTTGCCTCTGTCAGGGGCTTCCTCTTCTCACGCTACTTCGATTCTCGAAGGTTCGTCCTCGTTCGCCTATTGTTAATTTTCCTCATCTTAAAAATATAGAAATTCAGACATGTAAAATAATACTCTACTACAACTAATCTCTTAGTACTGTACGCCGCATACCATACTCCCTTAGGGTATATTTGGTTGGGGGGAGGGGAGGGAAAGGGGAGGAAAAATGGAGGGAAAATATTAAAAGGGAGAAAATTTTTGTGGGCCCTACCACAAAATAACTTTTCTCTCTTTCCATTTTCTCTCCCCCTCCCCCTCCCCCAACCAAATATACCTTTGGTTGGGGAGGGGAGGGAAAATGGAGAGAGAGAAAAGTTATTTGTAGTGGTTTTCTCCCTTTTTAATATTTTCCTCCATTTTCCTCTCTCTTCCCTCCCCTCCCCCCCCCACCAAACATACCTAAGGGTATGTTTGGTTTGGGGGGAGGGGAGGAGGGAAGGGAAGGGGGAGGAAAATGGAGGGAAAATATTAAAAGGGGAAAAACTTTTGTGGGCCCCACCACAAATAACTTTTCTCTCTCTCCATTTTCCTCCCCTTCCCTTCCTCCCCCTTCCCCCAACCAAACACACCCTTAGAGTGAGTTTGGATTGATGGAGGGGGAGGAGGGGAGGGGAGGGGAAAAAAATATGGGGAGAAGAAAATGATCCAAAATTTAGTGGGGAAAATCCTCTTCAAGGACATTTTTGGCAAAAAAAAAAACCTAAAAAAGACCTAAGAATCGACCATCCCGAGAAAGGTCCTTGGTCCTTTTTGGGTTTGTCGAAATTTTGGTGAGTTGTAAATGAGATCGATATAGTTGTTAACTGTTAGACCGATATTGTTGTAAATGAGATGATTTAGTTGTAAAAAAATTATTGTAAATGAGATGATTTAGTTGTAAACAAGTAAAAAAATTGTTGTAAATGAGGCGATTTAGTTGTAAATTTTTAATGAATTCATCCTAGAAAAGGACCAAGGGGCTTTCGGGATTGTCAGATTCTTAGGTCCCTTTTTGGGTTTTTTTTGCCAAAATGGTCCCTTAAGAGGATTTTCCAAATTTAGTGTGGTGGGGCCCACAAAATTTTCCTCTCCCCTATTTTTTTTCTCTCCCCTCTCCCTCCCTTCCCTCAATCCAAACTCACCCTTAATTTAATTGGATTACGATTCATGTGGATTAAATACTTGTTTGGTAATAGTCACAGTTTGTAATTATTCTCTCCACTCTTAATTATAGGAGTATTTTTATAGAGTGTTCTTATAATTAGACCGGAGTTACTATATGGAATGAGTTTTATCTATAAACTTTCAAAGGTTTCAAATGTGATCCTAAATAATCACTAAAACATGTAATTAAAATTAGTTCAAAATTTTTATTTGGTCAAAAAATATAGCAATGTTTCAAGAGTACCTGAGTGATTGTTTCACGCCACATTTTTAAGGTTCTAAAAAATATTGATTTACGTGAATTGAGCCGCTTGGGAGTACCACCGTTGAAAAGCTACATTAAGCATAAGCCAACACTCAACAGCTCAAAGACTTGAGCCACAAATCCTCATCTTACCCCTACATGCTCCTTGAACATTCAGCTTCACCTGCTCCCTCGCCAGAGCCCACCAACGGTTACACTTCAAACCCAACTTAGCTTCAAGAGTGGCATTTTTGTCTTCATATCCGTTAGTACTGGTGTTTTCCCCAGGTGATATCCTACCGCGAAATCTCCTGGGTTGTTGGTCCAGAATTTGGCGAGATTTTGTCAGCCTAAATATGGAGTCAAACCTGTGTCACTGTTTGTTGGAAATATGAGTTCATGGGCAACAGCTTTGAGAAATGCCTCCTCTCCTCGAAAAGCACTACAATTATACGCTAAAATGCACCGTGATGGGGTTCATTTTGATAGCTTCTGCATTCTCTTCACCTTAAAATCTTCTACTCCTCTGCAAAACACCGCCATCACTCGTCACCTTCATGCCCATATCGTGAAGCTCGGCTTTAGCTCCCACGTCTATGTAGCAACATCCCTCCTGAACACCTATATTGCCGCGTCCTTTTCGGATGCTCGCCTACTGTTCGACGAAATGCCCGAGAAAAGTATAGTATCGTGGAACACGATGATTACCGGATATTCAAGGTTAGGGGATATCCCAGGAGCACAGTCAGTTTTCGAGGAAATGCCGCACAGGGACGTGGCTTCGTGGTCTTCCATGATTGCTGCTTACACGAACAATGGATATTATCAACAAGGTATGTCACTCTTTAGACGTATGATGGGGGATGGGAGAGTTAAACCGGATGAAATCACTACTACTTCAGTTTTATCAGTCTGTGCCCACACGGGCTCTCTTGGATTATTAGCCGGAAAATCTGTTCATGGTTTCATGGTGAAGAATGGGTGGGACTTGAGTGTGGAATTAGGTACCGTTCTAGTTAATATGTACGCTAAATGTGGGTTTTTGAAATGTGCTTCCCAAGTTTTTGAGCTGATGCAAGAAAAAAATGTCATATCTTGGACTTCAGTGATCTGCGGCTTCGCCCACCATGGGTACAGCGAAGAAGCATTAGCCATATTTGAGAAGATGTTGCTGGCGGGGATCAAGCCCAATGAACTGACTTTCACAGGTGTGCTCAGTGCTTGTGTTCACGCTGGTTTAGTCGCGAAGGGACATGAGTATTTCAAGATGATCGAAAGGTACGGGCTAGAGCCAAGGATCCAACATTATGGATGCATGGTTGATTTGCTTGGGAAAGCAGGGAAGCTAGAGGAAGCTTACGAGATGATCAAAACAATGAAGCTTGAACCAAACATTGTTGTATGGGGATCTTTCTTGTCGGCTTGCAAGGAGCACGGGCAGTTTGAGATGGCTGAGAGAGTGATTGGGCAAGTCTTGAGAATGGTAAAGCCAGAAAATGATGGAGGGATGTATACACTCATATCTGATTTGTATGTTCTGGGGCGGAAGTGGGAAGAGGCTGAAAGGTTGAGGAAGTTGATGATTGATGTCAATGTGAGGAAGGCCAGGGGCTCTAGTTTTGTCAGAACCTGGCTCGGGTAGTGCTTTACTTTTAATCCTATTCTCAATGCATATTTAAATCAGATTGAGAGTAAGTGGTAAGGGACTTGTTTTTCTTTAACCATGTTGTCGATTCGAAGTGTAGGAATAGAGAAAATGGTGTTGAGAGCTCTTCCCCCATGATCATGGGTCTCATCGGGGCAAATCCGGATTAGTTGGAACTGAAGGTTTCGGTGAACCGGGTGGACAACCAAAAAAAATATATATACATATTTAAAAAATTGGAATTTATATATTTTAAATGTATGAAGTTCATTAATCAATATATCATTTAAAAATAAAATAGCAAATACTGTTATTTTAATATTTTTTATTATTGGATGATGTGTTATTAATATAATCTTCTTTTATTTATATTTCTTCTTTTATTGATTTACACATTTTAAAAATATACTCAAATTATTCAACCTTCTTTTACTTGAATCAAGAAAACACTTGATTATAGGAAAAAAAACCTATATCTATTCTGTAACTCCTGCATATATTGTTTATTTTAAAACCTTATGGAACACAAACATTCTACGCTAATTCTTATTAATTTCTGTTTCAATTGTCAATTTCCTGTTCAAAAACAGGAAAGGATCAAATGGGTAAGAAATTAAGAGAAAATATAAACTGTTGGAGAAATATTTACATATTCTATGAGCGTTGCTAATTAAAATACAACAACTTATTTTATTTTAAACCTACTTATATAATAGATGAGTTATTGGAGAAATTCAAATTTTATGATTTTAAAAAACATAAACTCTTTAATTTAGAAAAACAAAAACACAATTCCCTCCCATCATCCCTAAAATCATAAAATATGAATTTTTTCCGATGATTCATTTATCATGTAGGATTGAAATGATATGTGTTATTTCATTTTAATTAATCAGATTATATATGAGGTGACGTTAGTATTTTTCCAAATTTTGAAGGTATTTGAAGGCAATTATAGATTTGCGATCAACTTCAAGTTCATCAATTCAGAACCTTGATGATCTCTTGAAGGTGTTTCGTTCCAATTTCCCTTGGCATCAATTTCCTCCCAAATTTTACCCCACCAAATCCTTTTCTTAGTTTCTCCCTGTTCCTTTTACAATTCGCATGCTCACCAGTTTTCTTTTGGTACCCCTCACATCTTTAATATAAGATGCTTAATTGTTTTTTGGAAGGCATTAACGAAGCTAAAGAAATTGCTTTATTATATTTATAATTACTTTCAAACTAAAATATCTGACTTATAAAAATATACTACCTTCGTTTTCCGATCCGTAATACTACCTTTAGTTTTAATTATAAGATTATTTTTATAGTGCAAAATTGCAGTACGACTCTTATAATTAAGATCGGATGGAGTACAAGACATGATTGACTTTTTAAAAAAGATTAAAGAAATTTAATAAATTGCTTTAAAATACTTATATTTATCTTTTTTATACCAAACTAATTTGTCTGATTTATAAACTAATATATAATAAAATGATACTTTCGATATATTGTATGATTAAGTAACCTATTTTGTTTTATTAATTTTTTCAAACAGAAAAATCAAATATGTTTTATATTTAATATTAGAGGGAGTATAATATAATGATAGGTAATATATATTATGATTAAATACTTTATCTAACCTCTTTAGTATAAGTGGATGCTTGGATTAGCTCTTTAAAAAATAACTTTTATAGTTTATGAGATAAGTATGTAAGAGTAATTTTGTCTCACTTATAAAAAGGGTTTCTAAAACTAAAGTTTTGTGATTTGCCATACATGCATTTTAACACATGATTATAGTTGTGATAAAACTTTTATCACATATTTATGTCGTAAAACACAATTTTCATAAAAAAGGTCAACTATAAGGATTGAGTAAATATAATGTACGTTATCTTATCTTTATTATAAAGATCAACTAATAATTATCACAAATCAATAAAGACAGTTAAAGTCAATAAAGTTGTCCTATAATTTAGATAACTTCAAATATTACCCTACTAATTTCATTAAACTCTAATATTATATTAATTATTACTCTCACCTATTACCCTTATTAACTATAGGCATATATAGAAAAAATAATTAATGTGTTTTAAAAATAAGTAATTACTCCATCCGGTCCTATTATAAAAACTAGTTGACTTTTTTGAAGAGATTAAGAAACTAATTAAATTACTTTAAAGTATTTTTATTTCTTTCTTCAAACTTATTAGTTTGACTAATAAACTAATATATAATCTAAGAATACATAACATATGAAATGATTTTTTTTTTGCCCAAACATATGAAATGATTAAGTAACTTATTTAGCTTCTTTAATCTTTCCAAAAAAAATCAACTAGCTCTTATAATTAGGACCGAAGGTAGTACCTTATAAAAAAGGGAAAATTATAATAAAGAATCTGGAGGAAAAAATATTTATTGAGAAGGACCATAAAAGTTGTAATTACTTAAAAGGACCAAATGCAAAAAAATATAAAGTATAAAATACTAAACTACCCCTAAGAAAATCTTCTTCATTCCCTTCCACACCCTATTTTTAAAACTAATACAAAATTCTAAATTTCACTAAATTAAATAAATTTTCTCAATTTTCATTTTTCACGATATTGATATTTATGGAAAACAATCACATATTCTTCAATTTGTTCAAAAGTATAATTTGTTAAAATCAGTAAAGCTTTAAATACAAATATAATTATATGATTTTAATAAAACACAAAGTCTTTTATAATTTAACGTTAGACCAAAAAAGTTTATATGATTTATTTTTATTTTAGAAGAAATTTATGTGGGTTAAAAAATTCATTTAATGTTAATAAAATTCAAAAATATATTATATCCTGAAAAAATTGAAATGAATTTAGTTTTTATTTTCATAAAAAAAATATATAATTGATGTCAATGTTGATATTTGATAATATAAATTTGGCAACTTGATAATATATTCATTAATCGAGATGATCTCTTGATCATATAAATATAGAACTTGTTGAAAAATAAAAATTAAAAAAAATATGAGTTTGAACCATAGTTAATTAAAAATACATTGATTTTACATTAGCCTAAAACATGGTGAAAAAAAAATTTAAAAAAGATAATTTTAGTTATTTTTTAATTATGAATACAATACAAGAGATAATGTATGAGGTTTGATTAAGAACAATTTAATAATATTGAATTTATATTATGATGGTTGGTCCTTTTATGTAATTATAATTTTTATGATCTTTCTCAATAAATATCTTTTTTTCTAGGTCCTTGATTCTAATTTTCCCCATAAAAAAGATATATAATTATTAGTGGGTGGCTTATAAGACTAAATTGAAGAAAGGATGAGTATGCGACAATCCGTTGAACACTCTATCGGTCAGTTTCAAATTGCCCGGCCGAAAAAAAGTTGGTTTATTTTCAGATTGATGTCACATTTGTGGCTCTATGCTCTGCGCCCGCTCCGCTTCGTCCACTACGCCGGCGATTACTTACCTAGGTTTGGCTTCTCACACTGTCAGCTCTAATTTTCTCTAATTTTCTTTTAACTTCGAATCTACCACTGTGGACTGCTTTTTTTTTTTCCTTTTCTTTTCTTTTCTTCCTTTTCATCACTTGCTCGGTAACCAGCATTGGGTGTCGTTGAAGAGAATTTCTAATGTCAGATACTCAAAATTACGAGCTCGCTGATGTTTGGCCGTAATTGGCCATGCTTAAGAAATGATCTTTCCATCCCTTCTAATTTTAAATCGCTATTTAAAATATAGATTTATATCATAATTGACGCATGACGCTGCATAAGAGGATTAGTGTTCTGTTTTTCGTTCAAATATCTTATAAGCTGCAGTTTTCTTCGAGCTCGTTAAGGCTAGAATGCTTATGTTAAGATTTGCGTGTCAATCCTTCTGCTTTCATCCCCGCTCTCATGCATTTTACGAATAGGGCATAGGCTGTTGAATGGTCAGATATGGCAGAACTGAGCTTGGGTATTCTTATTGATATTGTTGATGAGGAATGGATGAGAGATACACTTCCTGATGATGGTATGTTCTTACCCTGTTTTATTGGGATATAAGCTCCTGTGGTTACAGACATAGCGAAGAATGTCTCCCTTATATCTTTTGAGCTTGTTTTGAGGCGCCTTAACCTGTTGCTCTTACAGATCTTCCACTACCTCCAACACTGATAGTTCGGACCGACGATACTGAGGATTCAAGTACGTTATCCGAAACCCTTTTTTTTTTTGCCACATTCTATATCCCAATTGAGTCACGTGCTTTCTTATTTATATAGTAGTTTATGGATAAACTCACTCCTCAGTTTCATAAAAAATAAAAAACCTTCTTAAAGTTATAGCTTGCATCAATTTTATACGATTGTTTGGTAACTTCTTTGTTAGTCTATAAAATCTTGTGACACGACATAAGAGGGGAAAAAGAAAAAGCAAAGAATGAAATTGCTAAAGAGTCCAGATTGTGAAATCATATCTTTGGACATCTGTACGTAAGGCAAATGATTGAGATTATAATAAATGTACACCTTTTATTGAAGATTTGTATCTGATTTTCGTCTTGACTTTAACATCTTCGCATTACTTTCCTGTTAATCAGTTCAGGAGACTCAACAAGTTAATGCGGATTCTTGGCATGATCTTGCCATGGGCCCTGAATAGAAACCCTACTTGTCAATGAGCGCCATACTTCGTAGTAAGTAGATGGTGTTCTGTGTTTGTTTGTATCATATCATCCATTTTGTACTTCTATCAAGTTTAATGTTGAATTCCTAGTTTTTGTTGTCATCTACGTTGTGTAATTAGAGAAGGAATGTTAATGATATTTCGACTTAATTAGTTAGCCTCCCGAGCTATCTCATTTATTTTATATGACATAAGGTGCATATAGTGCATCATACTTTCGCTCGTAACAGATTTATATCCATGCAATTTGTTCAAATGATGAAAAGCGGCATATTGAGTAGTGGTCAATCCTGACATAAGATCATTCTTAGCACAAGAAATTCACTGGTTGGTGATTTCTGGTGCTGCCTATGTTGTTGTCAGATTAGGGCATTCAAATCCTAGTTGCAGCTAACTCGCTGCCTCTATAAATCTGAGTCCTTACCGTTAGGGTGGAAACAAATCTGCTTTGGAGAAATATATATACTCTAGAAGCTTGTTGAAAGCTACTATACTTGATTACCTTGAATGGAATGCTTTATTTACAGACAAAAACAACTTAAACCACACAATCATCTCCCATGTGTAAATATCTAAAGTATAGTAAGAATACTAATCATGCGAGGAAGTCTCTCAAAGATGCTACAGTTGGTGGTATTGGAGTTTGGATGTTGCCCTCCTTAGAATCTGCTACCTGTAGAGGGACATCTGGTGGCACTGAATTGCTTGTAGATCCTGCTCGAACAGTTTCACCTCTACCAATTGGAATTATATTACTTGCAGATGCAGAGTGAGCAACATTGTGAGCAATGATTTCACTTGGGGAGGTGCAAGATAGAGTTATGGGTAGACTTCTGTTGAAGTGGATCATTGACAGGCGGAGTAGAGTTTGAAGTAGACTGTGATGGAAGTAGGTCAGTAACTAGTGCAGAAGTTGGTACTGGTGCAGACTGCCTCAATGCATTCATTGGCACCATGGTCATTGAGGATCTCGTTGTGGATGCAATCTGATTCAAAGTAGTCATTGGCATTGTCGTAGTTGGAGGTGTTGGTGTCGATTCAGACTGCTTCAAAGCATTTATTGGTTCTGTTGTAGTACTAAGAGTTGTTAGTGTAGTAGATCCAGACTGCTTTAAAGCGCTCATTGGCACTCCTGTTGTTTGAGGTCTTGCTGTCAGTCCACATTGCTCTATTGCAATCATTGGCTCTGTTGTGATTACGGGAAGTGTTGGTGCTGATTTTGAACGCTTTAGATCTCTTCCTGGTGCTGTAGCGGTTGTAGGAAATGTTGGTGTTGATTTAGATTGCTTTAGAGCCTTCAGAGGCTCTTTTGTGGTTGTAGAAAGTGTTGTTGTGGATACAGTTTGCTTCAGAGCATTCATGGGTGCTGTTGTAGTAGCAGGAGGTGTTGGCATTGGTGTTGATGCGGATTGCTTCAAAGCATTCATTGGCATTGTTGTGGTATTAGAAGGTGCCTCCAGGGCCAATGGCTTGCCTGGTGGCTGCTGTGAATTTTGTGCAGCAGATGGTGGTTTTTTCTGGGCGGAGAAAGGAGCAGATAGAGAAATCATCCCTGGGGGTAAGATTTCAATCGGTGGCTTTTTTCCTGCTTCTGCCAACGTGCTAAGCTTAGGTTCCTCGAGAGAGGCAAGAAATGCAGCTGTAGCATCAGTTTTGTGCGATTTTCTAGGCTCAACCTCTCTCTGTAGCGTCTGGTTCCAAGCCTGAACCATGCTCATCATAGTTCGACGTCCATGTGCCTGGTAATATTTTCAAGGTTATGATATACGTACTCAAAGGCGGAATCAACTAGTTACACGAAACAATTCTCACATGAGCATGAAGCACAGCCTCCGCCAGCATCCCAGTATCCTGTAATGCTTTCTCCATTAGACCGTTGTCACCCAAAAGACTGGCAGCAAATACAGCTTCTCGCCCCAAGCCAAGGCTGACTAAATTATTCCCCAGACTCTGAAATCATAAAGCAATTCTTCATTTATGATGGAGAAAACATAATTGAAAAGTACCATTGATTAAATAGATTGCGCGCACTTCGCTATGCATCTTTGGTTTTTATTTTAGATATTATTTTTAGTATCTCTTGTCATAAATGTAAAACCTAGTTTTTGGTGCAAATTTAGGACTAGAGGAGTACAATATTATTTTGCATAACGATGTATTTTTTGTTTTCATTTTTTTAAAAGTTTAAAATATATCTTGTAATGAGAGTGGCAACTTTTTCTAGCCTATTTATAGACACGAACACAATAAAATATATATATATATATATATATTTGACCAGCATCAAATAGGAAAACTAATCAAGTTGATTTGAAAAGCTAGAGTAAGAGTGCCTACACTTAATCGAGTCAATTCACCGTGATTTGCAAGTCGTAATGCTAATCCTCTCAATTCATGACCTTTTAGAGCACCTTTCACTGAACCAGCGGCAGCCAACCTCTTGAGAGCTTCACGGGCAATTTCAGTCTGTGCAGTGGCGTCTGCAGCATCTATGAGATCCAAAAACTCATTTGCGAATGTAACTATACCCTGAACAACTTCAACAATATCTTCTTTTTTATCCTTTAAATTAAGAATGTCACTCAAACCGAGCCCGGGATTATCATGTCCTATGTCCTTGCTGTCACTCATGATAAGAAGGCACTGAAGAGCTCTCTTCAAATCATTGCTTTTCATTGCCAGATCAAACTCTAACCTGCATAACATCAAACGGCAATACATTTAACCATATCTTGACATAAGTTGTATGAATAGTAATATTGATTCAACCCAAAGCAAAGTCACATTATTCATGGCTTGTATATAGCAGGACTTTTTTTTTTTTTTTTTTTTTTTTTTTGGATGATGATCCCTTTGCAATAGAGGACGTTGAAGCATCTTGATCCAGAATAATCAGGTTTTGCAACTAATCATACAATCGGCTGTAAGAATATGGCATACCTCTTCGATATTCCAGGCAAGTGAAGGGCTTCAGCAGCGTAGCCCATTCCCAACAAAAATTGTGCCAGATCATCGTGGTGTTCCCTCCCAAGCCTGCCTGCCCTGTTGAAAAGTTAAGTTATAATGTTAGATATACAAATGCCCCACTGACTCTGTAAGGATGAAAAAAGAGAAAAGCAAGGCGATACCATTTGACTGCACTAACAGCATCACCATAGGCAGCAAGACATCTACACCGAATACCAGGATGACCAAGGGATAAGGCATGAGCACACATGTACCTGCCATATACAGAAATCTTCACGAAAGCTATTGAATATTAAACGGCGTCTAAAAGATAGCCGCGTTTACCATGCAAATAAAAAGGTGGCCAGTGCCGGCACATCAAAAGTCAATAGAATCAACAGATAACTATACTCATCGTTTTTTTTAATTATTGAAACAATGTCTATCCACCAATCAACTGCAGGCTATACAGTTCATAAAAATTTGTACATAAATCACATGTAATGGTGTTGCACACAGTAACTACAACCAACTTCAACAGAAAGGCATTCGAGCATGAATAACATTAAGAGCAGATGTACGGATAAAAACCAAGATAAGTGCATACAGAGATATGTTTATGCGTGGAGAAATATTACACACGGCACATCTAGAGAATTCAGCTGTTTAATGTTGATTTCAAGATTAGAATATTACATATAACTGCAGGTTTACAAAATCGAACATATTACATATAAAAATGAAAGTCGAATCTATACCAAACAAAAAAAAGTTGAAACTAGCAGTTCAAGTTACCGGTCAATTAGGGGAAAGGATCTTCTCATTATCCTTTTTCTCATTTTCCCTCCTCAGCCCATTTGGGCCGTTGATGGGGAAGATGAGAGAGAGGTTAAAATAGTATTATGGTTGATTGGACGGATATGATTTAAAGATAATGAGGGATTATGAGAAAAGGATTAGGAGAGAAACCCAACCCGTCAATTAGCCAAAGCACTCCGTCTCTGACACCAACCACAACCAGAGAACCAACTGGACGCTTCTGCTCCACAGGGAAACGAGTAACTGCCACAGACACTCCCCCACCGCCAACAGCTACCTCGCTGGCCTTTCTTTCTTCAGCTCTTGTCATCCAAGAATCATTTCTATCAAGCTTAGATTGTTTTGGCGACATTAAGAAAGGTGGCACTGAAGGAGCTTGCTGAAATGAAGCCAATCGCACCACCTTGCAAAAATATTTTTACATATATTTAAATGAAGAAATGGATGAATTAACGGACACGATAGATAGACAAAACCAATGGTGTCATAAAATCTTCCAATGGATGATGATGGAAATGAACTTTAACACCTACCAGTTCAAACAGGTAACTGAGCCAAGATTACTGAGCAGGCTAATTAAATAAGCATTTTCTCCTATACTGTAACATGAGAGCTGTGGAGTAAAATAAGTGTAGCACATTTTCCCCGATACCGTAAACATAAGAGCTGGCGAGTAAAAAAAATGTAGCAGGTATAGAGCATTAAAAAGAGAAATTGGCTATTTTCGAGGAAGAAGGAGGAAAGAGCTGGCACCAGCTATATTAAACCCAATTCAGAAAGGGCATTAAGGTTGATGAATTACAGGATATTTGAATATTAAACCAGAATCATAAACCTTAAATAAATTTAATGTCTACATCTAATTTGATAACAAACCACAATTCATATGTTTGTTGCAAACCTTTATAGCTTATCCAAGATGCACAACAGACTACAATTATTCACAAAAATACCCCAAAATACCGTTTCCCAGGTTTTGCAGAAAATAACAGGTTCAACTACACACAAAAGTCCACCTCAGTTTAACTTATCAGATAAAAATTCAAGAAGAAAAACTTCCAATCAAAGTCGAATTATTTTCAGGAAGTCTCTGTCAAGCATATCCAAGTAGAAGATATTACTCTGGAAAGAAATACAAAATGCACACTGAGCATTTGCAATGAATATCAGAAATTAGAAAAGCCGCTAGCTCTTTTTACCTGTAGCAATGGTGGCCTCAATGATATTCTTTCCTCTTTTGTAGCTCGGGGACCATCAACAGTAATTAAGGCCAATTCTCCATGCTCGGCTACTGCTCTGGCTTGTGCCTCCTTGCTCTTTGCTCTTCTTTCCTCTTCATAGTTTCTACATCACTTTGTACTACCCCAGCATCCACAAAGACAATTCTGAGCATGAAAGAAGTAAAGGTGTGATAATAAATCATAAAAAAATTCCACTTTGGTTCCTCAGACTGAGGTAGTAAAGAAAGGTGGTTATATTATGCATAATAGTTTATCTTATCACAGAAACTTCAAGCTCTGTTTAATCTACAAGCATCCCACCATATTATCATATAGTCTATACAAAGACAAGTATATAGAAAAATAAATTGAAAGAACAGGTAGATAAATAGGTTATATTTTTGGCTTTTGAGAAAACAATCAAGGAATTAACAATTGAGGGAGCTGTTCATCATTGCCACCTTCTAACCAATTGATGCAATCTAATGGGAAATGAAGACCAATCAAACAATTAAACAAATACTAGGAAGTATAAAATTGATAAAAATTAACAATAAATAGTAGACAAAGCACGTCGCATACTCTATAGTAGTTGGTGTGGCCACAAATAATTGCCTCCGGTGCCAAACAGCACTAGTAGCATGCTGAATTGCAACATCTCCCAGATATCTGAATTGAGGGCGCAAACAAGAAATGACTATGTATTGATGGTATGCAAAGGCACACAACTCAACAGTTTGGTCCCATACAGTCCATTCTGGCTGAGGAAGTAGGCCACCAACAGGCTGGAAAGTCTCCCAACTGAATCAGAAGCAGCATTAAATGCAACATCAAATCAGAATAAAACATGAAATTATTCCTATCAGTAAAACCAACATTGATAACAGCAATATGCGATAATTAGAAGCATCTCTAGCATTCAGCTCAATATTAATCTAATTTCAACAAAGAGTTTAAAGACCAAAAAGCAATGGAATGAATGTAATAAAACTCTCAGCTACATGATATATTTAAAACCTTTTCGGCATCCAGCATCTTAGCTGCCCAGACAAGAACTTATGCCAACCCAAATCCAAAAAGGAGAGGGCAATAGAAGGCCAGGGACAAGAAGACAAGGTTTTAAGATTTGTAAAGTAATAATTGATGGGAAGGGCATTCCAGAATTCACACTTCAACAACTTTCAAGTACTTCTTCACATGATATGGAGTTTGATATATAAAGATAATAATATGCATTTAGGGACCTAATCGTAAGATGAACCTAGGGACCTAAGTGTAAACTAGATAAGTAGTAGGGTAATTAGTCATTAACCCATTAGTTAGGATTTGAGGGAGGCTATAGTGTTATAAATAGCCTACTCCTCCATTTTGTAAAAGGGAGATCAAATATGATATGACTATGAATACAAATCTGGGAGAGCAATAGTAGCTCTCTCCTCTATCTTCTCTTCTAATCCCTTTCTTGTGTCTCTTCTACTCCTATTCTCTTAACACTAAGATCAATAATCATATCAGATATAGATGAACTGCCTTAAACGTTAGCATATATTCTCAAAAGAGGTCCAAGAGGACAAGGGGAAGTTTCAGGCTGGTTAGGAGAGGACACGTATTGCAATTTGAATTTGCTTTGAAAGGGCCAAAGGATAAGGGGTTGATAAGTTGGAATAACTACGCAGTTCAAATCAGAGAATCCCATCCATCAAACTGTATTAGTTTGTATAACGTCACAGCCTGTCAACCACTGCTTCTCCATGTCGGGCCAAACATAGTACATAACTTTTAAAAAATGAAGGATATAAGCCTTAAAGACGCTATGCTAAGTATGTTAAATAAGAATAACTATAAGTTTCACCTGTACAGCTGAAAGTTTTGATATGTGGTCCCAGCTGAAGATCTATGGGAACAAAATCCGTCATCAAAAGAAGCAAAAGAATTAACACCAATGCCCCCATAACCTGATAAAGGCATTGACTGGATTGTCGAAATACCGGGAGCATCAACTGGCCTAACTCTCCTGGATGTTTGATAAGCAATTCCAAGAAGTGCCCCCCCATGCAAACCAATAACCTACAACAGATACATGAGAGAAAAATTCCTTAAAAATCAACCTATGCTCCTAAAATCAAGGAGTACGTATTTAAGAATAACACATCTTATGGTCTTCGTGTACAATATGTTATGGAAATAGAGGGGGAAAATAATTTTTTTTGCATATATATGGTATTTCTGTGTAAAACCAATTATGGCTGGCAATATAAAGGTGCATATGTTCTTAAAACTGCTAAAACCTTAGAATTGTTAATTCTAGGACAATACTTCCTGCCACTAATTTCATGGATGGGGCCTTCAAAATGACATCTTGGTTTAGACAGTAAATACAAAATCCCCCTACTATTGAAACATCTGATAAGTTAGCTTCTGTGGCATCAGAAATGCAATTACATGTACATATCAACAGTTTCCCTCCTATGGACTAGTTCTGGTCATTATTAATCGACCAATTCACAGAATATGTTTGGGGAGTAAAAAAGGTTTTTAATCTGTATGAAAGTGTCTCAGCCCTCATCTCGTTTAATATCAACTCAATTTCTGACCAAACAACCGATATTGCATTTGCAGTAGCTAAGGACACGTGCAAGTTATAGTATCTTAATAATCGTAATTAACCTTTTTTTCAGTTATCTTTTTTTTTTCTCAAGTGCCTGAAGTATGCTGCCAGGAAGGCAGGAACGTAAGAAGTCATCCAACTTAAAAGAAGTATAATTTTTTATATATAAGAAAAGCTACAGAATGATGAAGATTCTTACTGGTTCACTGCGTGCACCTACGGACCTCATTAATATATTTGAAGTTCCATCATCTAACAAGATACGGACTTGAACAGAACCTGTTGAAGCAACAGAAGCAGCAGCCGCCGCCGCAGCCTGTGCTGCAGCAGCTTCTTTTGCTTTTCTTGATGAACCAGCCTTAGGAATTATAGGAATTCTAGCAGGTAGTGCAGATTCTAATATAGCAAATCTATCACGACATGTATCCCAAGCAAGAATCCTTGCAATGCCGGAATCAACAATTGACCAGTCATCAACCTTGAAGATAGAGAAGTAAGGAAAATCAGGCCAAGTGATTGCAAGATACCTGCAATTAATTTAACATAATTTGTAAGGTGTTTGACTTTTATATTCACGACCAAAACAAAAAAAGTTAGACTGGAATAGAAGCAAGCGTAACTGAAGTCTGAAGCAAAAGGAGTACAACATATATACCACAAAAATGATAGATAAGGTTACATTGTTGACATTGTGTCTATTATATATGAAGACGGAAAGTTAGCCTTTTATGCCAAAATTTAAAGTAAAAATTAAGCAACCATGTTTGGGTTGGCGGTAGAAACGATTGTCTTAAAAGCTATCTAACTTTTTAAAAGCTAGGAAAAAAATAAGGTTGAAAAAGTCGGTTGTGTTTGGATTGCTACTAGCTTTTTCCGTAAGTAGCTTTTTCTCAATGATGAGTGTTTGGGTTAGTGGTTAAAAAGTCAATTAAGATGAAAAATGACTAAAAAGGACATGAATCTTATTGAAAATATTAGTTATATATATTGTGATGGTTGAATATAAAAATTTGAACTTAAATTTGATAAAAATAAATAAATTATTATTAAAAACTTTAAAAAATAATAGTAAATCAGTTATTCTTAAAAAGTCTATTTGACCCAATTTTACTTATTGAAGCATATGTGTGTGGCTCATATTCTCACACGTCATCATCATCATTTTTTAATCAGTTATTCTTAAAAAGTCTATTCTCCCTCCGTCGCCAAAGCTCTTCTCCACTACGCCTCTGCCTCCAACGACACCGCCAAATCCATGTCCGCCGCCGAGCTCTCAACCATCTCCGCCGCCTGTTTCAAACTCCCGCTCCCAATTTCCTCATCTTCGGACTCACTCCCGAGTCACTTCTCCGGGTCCGCCCTCAACCACCACGGCCGCACCGTGTTCCTCGACGAGAACGAATACGCGATCTCAAAATTCGAGCGGTCCAATCCCGAATCGAAGCTTATGATGTTCGGTTCACGACCAAGGTAAGCGACTACCCTCGCTTCTCCGTCTCAGGGTTACTCAGTAGAAATTCGAGCTCTCCACTCTCTTCATCGTCATTGCCACGAAGGCGAAGAAGAAGATTAACTTAAGAAAATCTGTAAAATGATGTTCTTTTCCTTTTTTTTTTTTTGGTTTGCGTAATTTTATAACAGAGAAGCGTAATATAATCTGGAGTTCTGGGACCAGGCTGGAGGTACCAGTGCGTTAGGAAAAAAGCTTGCCTTCCAAGCGTTGAAAAAGTCCAGCCACATCTGGGCTAATGGAAAAAGCCCAGTGAACCGATGATCCAAATAAACCGATTCCATTATGCTTTTTTTCTCACTCGATCCAAAAGAGCTTAAAAGCCACTGAATTTTTTGTACTAAAATGCTCTTAAATAAGTTTACCCAAACAAGCCCAAGGAAGTGTAGTTCAATTTGAGTTGGAAGGAATTTTTTTTTTTTAAAAAAAAAACAGAAGGAAGGAACTTATATTAAGGGAGCCTCGAAATTAGTGATCACTTACTTTCCAGAACTACTCAGTGAAAGAACTGAATATGAATCATGTGGAACAGGTGTTCTGATGTGCTTCCTTTCTAGCTTTACAAGCAAGGGCTCAAAAAATTCTCTCTTAGATCTCCCTGTTTCTGATAAAGAGCTACTATTTCCAATAGATGGATTTGCCGAGTTGCTTAACTGAAAATTTAATAGTCGTAGTTCCTTTCCAACAACATATACAGCAGAATTTTCTCTGCCATCTGTTAGTTTTGGTAGGGGAGCAACCGAGGGAAGAGATCTAGCATCAAACTCACAGACAATAACACCAATATTGGTTCCCGTAACCACAAGGTGTGGCTGCAAAGTATGTGCAACCATACAATACACCTGCAGCTCAAATCAGTTGCAATGTTAGGCATGATCACACGTTTGACTAAATTCCTAAAACCAAGGAATCATGATTATCACAGCTTTTTACGTTTGGTACACCTAATTATGATCAAATTGCCATGATTTTAGCCCAATATTTTAGTCTGATATTCGGCAGAATAGTAACTCTCAGAGGTTATGATAGGAAACCAGTGACCTTTTCTAGTGTATTCTAGGAAGTTATTTGCGTTTTATGTTTTATTATGTGTCTTAGATTAACAGTGACAAGTGTCCATTGTTGGTTATTGCAAGTTACTGGCAATTCTATGTATTTAGGGGTTGGTAGTTACTTTCAGTGATGTTATCAGAACAATAAATATCATGTTATGTACTTTGTCAAGGAAATGGATGAATGAATGAGGTTATTGTAGTAGTCTTTCCCTCTTCTTCTCTTCTCTCTTCTTTCCTCTCTAGGATTACAGATTCTGGTTCTAGAATTCCTCTTTCCCTGGGCTCTATTTTATAGGTTCTAACAAGTTAACTTTGTGTCCCTTCTTGTCCAATCCAAAAGCTGTCCACTGACTTAGATCATTCAATGTTAATTTACCGTCTCATCTTGTCACAATAATTAAATTGTTCTAAGAGTAGGAAGAAGTTCTGTATTATATTCATATTCCCCCTTGGTTGAACAGCTTCAGTAAAAGTTATAAAGAAAGAGCCAAAAAAACCAAAACCAAGCCTAAGAAAGGAGAAACAGCAGTCACGAACCCTCAATTTCTTATTAGGAGCAAGAGCTTGAGGAGGAACAACCGAGGTTAGTTCACACAATGGCCTTGTGAGAGCAGAATAAGCGGGATGTTCAATGGCCCTAACAATAGTTCATAATATCAAAAAGTAAAATCAATGTATCAGAGAAATAGTAAATTAGCAGTAAACAAGTCTGATCTAGTATGCGACAGAGGATATATTTCACAGTCACATTATGATAGCAAACTTAAACCCAGCAAAGGAAAAGACCATCTACACATACCATATGTGTGAATCTTTGGCACAAACTAGAATATCAAGGTTTGGAGCTCGAGGATGGCACCAAGATGCCACGCTGTGGCAAGCCAATTTTGGTACTGGTTTAAAACGTCGTAACTCCTGGGAATTAAAAGGCAGATAAAATAATCATACATTCATGCTACCAATAATAATAATTGTAATAATATTATGACAAGTCTTTTCAGTCAGCAAAAACACTTGGTATGAATTAAATATTTCATGATATTGGTAATATTATGGCACCTTAAAGGAAGCCGTGTCCCATATAGTTAATGCCTTATCTGCGCCAATTGCAATTAGATGAGGAGCACCTCCATTCACCCTGGAAAGATCAACCGACAGAACCCCGCCATCATGGGCCTAGATGCATCAAAACACCACAAGCATTTCAGAAAAGAATAAAGCAGTTGAAAATAAAAAAGGAAAAATAAGCTAGAAACCAATTGAAAAAAGAAAGAAAAAAAAATTAACTTCATTCCTCCTCCCTTTAGTCTTTCCTATTTCATTAAATCATTATGTAACATATCACCAGTATTAAATTCAACCAATTTACGAACTTAAGAACCAGAAAGGAAATAACAACCCCAACCATGCCACAACTGATGACGACTAAGCAGTAACTCATATCCGTCTCTTACCAATTATTGAACTAACAAAGTGAAGTGTTGGGAGAGTAATAAAATTGTACTTTTAAACAAAACTTGGGGACAAGTTCTCGTGACTCGTGTTTTTGGTCTTCACTCCATATTATGAGCAATCCGTCACTAGCACCCGAAACCAGAAAAGCCTTGAAATCAAGCAGAACCCATAAAAGCTAATTAATACAAGACATAGAAATGAGAATGCATAAATATTCGACATGAATTTGCCAGCACAAACTCCAGTTGAAAATACGCTAATACACAATGCAAAATCAACATACAGTATAATCTTGCAATGCTGCCTCAAAATAATTTAAGTGAGTTAAACATATTTATATTCATGTTACAGATCATAAGTGCCAATATAATCTCACTAGATTTTTTAAAATTAGGTTTTCTTGTCTGGTCTGAAAAGAAGAAGAAGGAGAAATGACATTTTGGCAAGATGTTATGCTTTTTTTTTCTTTCTTTTTTTCCTTTCTTTCTTGGAAGCATATCCCTGATTTGGATGAATTCCTGATCGCCCTTACTTCTTTTATGGTAAAATAAATAGTAAAATTTTGTTTAGTATCCTCTTTAAATGAAATTATCTCCTCTAGAAAAAATGTAGCATCAACGCCTAGAAAGCATAGGATCAAATGTCCATTCTGCAAGTTTCAACCAACTGAGAGTATGTGATATTTCCGTTCAAAAATCCCGGTTTTAGGAAGCATGAATGACAAACGGAACAAACACAACAACAACCCAGTTAAATAAAACAAATAACAATAGTATAGGTTCTTCAAAGGGTTCTGAGATTTACCTCACCAGAAGCAGCGACAAAGGACATCAAGCAAGAGATTGATCCTTTATGACCTCCATTATACCTCCTTACAAGCTGCAAAGATCAAAAGCATCATATTAGATGCTAACCTTTTGTAATCAGAAGAATTTATACTACTCGCCTTCCATGTCAGCATTGAGAGAACTCGAATGACGCCATCAGACCCACCAAAAGCAACAAGAGGACCGTCACTAACACCGGATCTATAAAGGAACTCCATGCTGTAACAGCAAGTGAAAGAAAAGGTTAGAACTTTTGTTGCATATAGATGAAACTGAAAACAGCTCATAACCGGATGAGCAATTGGTGATCAATACATGGTATATATGACTAAAATAGAAAATAACGAGTGACATTTGACACAAAAACTAATCCAATACGATGCTGAAGTTACATCAGGAATCAGAACAAAGGATAAAGCTGAAGTGCGGTATTTTTTAAATGAAAAGGGGCATGATCTTCGGAGTCAAGGGCCACAAAATAACTAGAACAGAAACACACTATAAAAGTAAATAAAAAGGAATAAAGAAAGGATGTCTTGAATGGGCCTTGCCACTAAACTGCCAGACTGCAAGGGAGAAATAAATAAAATAACTATTTACCATAGAAGGGACTTGTTATCAAGCTCTTGCTTTGGCACATCACGGCCACGCATTGTTACTAAGTCCAAAAAAATAGCTTTGTTCAAGCAACATATGACTAGAAAATGCCTCCCTTTAGTTGATGGGGCAGGAGAACTAAATGTTGATGATGTGGGGTTATGAACTGCCGAAGGAGCCTCTGCAGCAGCTGAGTGATAGTGCCAGAGTTTCCAAAATTGTACATCATCGTCAAAAAAATTAACCTGCTTAACACTTTTAAGGAAAGAGCGTGTCACGATAAACAGATGAACCAAAAACCCGAGAAAAACATATCAAAAGCAAAGTGGTACTTTATACCTCCCTCCTCGAATTGCTTCTGTCGGTTTCCCCTTGTGATCTATTCAACCAGACATATGAATACGGACTTCAGTTACTAAAGCAGTAAAGAAATGCCGATGATCATCAATAATATGTAACAAAAAATTTATACTGCCAATATTTTTCCCCTTAAGAAGTGATTTTGTGACTCGTGAACCGTTCAACAAGTTATGACCAAGTAAAGCAAAAAGAAAAAAGAAAGAAATAACAGGTTGTTTACGTACAGAGCCTGTAAATTACGTAAGTATGATGACTGTTAATGGAGTTTGTTGCCAGTTGCTGCAAAGGTATAATTATACTACCTGTTTCTCCCTCAGCTAGCTTCTCCAACTTGGCGCCGACCAAACGCCGCTCGTCTACTCCACCGGCTTTTAGTTCGTATATCACCTGAAGGAGTTTTTAAATCAAAATAATATTGATCATATTAATAAAATATGTATGAAACACAACGTAACAAGAAATAATTAAGTACAAGAAACAGGTACTTATAGACGATGAAGAAAAAAGAAGCAATGCAGCATTGTACCTGGCGATGTTCCCAGTTCCAGACACACACTCGATCTGATGCATCGGCCGTGACCATCCATGGATGCGTCGGATGCAATTGTAGCTTAACGATTTTTTCATTGGTCGGTCGAAATGCTTTCAACCGTAACATTTTTTTATATCTGATTTTTCAGTTGAACCAAGTTAAAGCGATGTCTACGAAAATGAGTTCTAAAAGTTGTTGAGATCGCATTCGACTAAACAAAATCAGTCAGTATATATGTTTCTAGAATTCAACTTTTCCATGTAGATTTGAGAAATGTTAGCGATGAACGTATGATAACTACGTGAAGTTATAAAACTCTGCCTTCGTCAACAATCGTAGATTTTTCCTTCATTTGTTTCCCTTTTCCGGGTAACCAAACAGATATGAAGATTATACAGGTAAAGCCGCGTGCTGCGTGAGCGAATTTTCGGTCATGCAGGAAAATAACTAAACCAGATTGCGAAGTTTATGTATATTTGACGCGAATTCTAAGTGGCGGAGTCTGCTCGAATCGTTCTGCTCCAGTGTTAAGAAGTAGAACGAATATCGGGTGGCTTGTAATTATTCGCTCAAGTTTGAAGCCGCTCTATATACTATTTTTTTAATTTTTTCAATCCTAATTCTCATTTATCATGTGTTCAGCACGAAATAGCGCGATTCGCTTTTTTTGGGATTCAAGGACACCTTCGGGCTTCGGAATTAATAGATGGCTTGGCGCTGTTTAGTTCGATAACTCTCCACTGTTAAGAACAATGCGAGTTAAAGCAGATGAAGGTTAAGAAATATAAAATGGATGTGTCAAAATGGCGATTGATGCCATGCTTGAAAGCCGTGATATTTTGATGCAGATGATGATATGTTCAACATGCTGCATCGTTGTTGATTAATGTTTGTAATTTGGTTGCTTAAAAATTGAAATATACATCTGATCTAATTATCTGGAAATATTTTCATTCTTTGATTAAATTGTTAAATCAACGTGGATTATGTCTACTGTTAAAGCAATCGTTAACGGTAAATAACTAAATGGTTACCTCACGTGGTATATAAATTTCATTAATTTAATTTCCACAATGAAAATATTTGTTTTTATTTTTTATTACATAATTATTTTTAATTTCAATTAATTTTATTTATAATCATGTGATTGTATTTCCTATTTTTTAACAAATAATTGGATTAAATAATAATTATGTTACTGTATTTTTATTTATTTCTAGGGTTAAAATCATATCTACACAATTCCAAACAAAAAAAATTAAAAAATATAAAATATTATAATAATACCCTTAAAAAATAGTAAATTCGAATTCCCATATGAGATTTAAGAGAAGAAAAGGGAAAAAAAAAACCATAAGCGACGACCATAAGCGACACCGTAAAAGGGTTCTGTTTCTGGAGTCTGGAAGTACAGGAGTAGAAGCCGCCGTCTGTAAATCCAACCTCATGGGAAGCCGATTGGGAGGGAGGGTAGTTCACTTTGTTTTTATTATTATTTTTTCTCTTTTTTCCAGGAAAACTCCCTCGTAATCTGGTATGGGAGCTTTTTAATATTTTTATTTCATTTTATTTATTTTTTATTTGTTTTTTTTAAATAAAGTTTATTGAAGTACCTCGCAAGGAAATTAAATTTACCTTGCGAGGTACACTCGCCTTTTTTTTTTTTATTATTATTATTATTTTTTTATTTCCGTTTTTTTATCTTTTACCGCATGAGGCAGGCGTCCGTTTTATATTTTTATTCTATTTTATTTATTATTTGTTTTTCTTTTATTTTATAATTATTATTATTATTATTATTTATTAATTTATTTTAATTATATTTACTGAAGTACCTCACGAGGTAATAGCGTTAACCTAGCTAACTGTAGTCACTTTTTTATTATTATTATTTATTTTTTCCATTTATAAATAACTACCTCACGAGGTAAGGCACCGTTTTAATTTTTTTATTTTATAAATATTATTATTATTTATTTTTTAATAAAGTCTACTGAAGTACCTCGTGAGATGTTGGAAGGAGAACTACCTCATGACGTAGGGTGCCGTTTTAAATTTTTTATTCCATTTTTTTATTTTTTTTATTTTATAATTATTTTTTTAAAAAAAGTCTACTGAAGTACCTCGTGAGGTAGAGGTACTAGAATTTACCTCACGAGGTTTACTTTCTTTTTTTAATTTTTTTTTAGTTTTATCTTTTTGTAATTATTTTTTCTCTTTTTCCACCAGTGGCACCTCGTGAGATAGGAGAACTACCTCGTGAGGTACGGCGCCGTTTTAATATGTTTATTCCATTTATTATTATTATTTTATTAATAAAGTCTACTGAAGTATCTCGTGAGGTACTGGAATTACCTCGCGAGGTACACTTGGCTTTTTCTAATTTTTTTTTTTTCTCTTTTTCCAGCAAGTGCTACCTCGTGAGGTAGAAGAACTACCTCGCGAGGTAGGGCTCCATTTTAATATTTTTATTCCGTTTATTTTTTTTTTTTTTTTTTTTTAATAAAGTCTTCTAAAGTACCTCGTGAGGTACTGGAATTACCTCGCGAGGTATACTTGGCCTTTTTTAATTTTTTTTCTCTTTTTCAAGGAAGTGCTACCTCGTGAGGTAGGAGAAATACCTCGCGAGGTAGGACGCCGTTTTAATATTTTTATTCTAGTTTTTATAATAATAATTATTTTTTATTTTTTTCATAAACTCTTTGATCGAAGTACCTCGTGAGGTACTGGAACTACCTCGCGATGTACACTTTGGCTTTTTTTAATTTTTTTTCTCTTTCCAGGAAGTGCTACCTCGTGAGGTAGGAGAACTACCTCGCGAGGTACGATGCTTTTTGAATATTTTTATTCAATTTATTATTATTATTTTATAATTATTTTTATTTTCTTAATAAAGTCTGCTGAAGTACCTCGTGAGGTACTGGAATTACCTCGCGAGGTACACTTGGCTTTTTCTAATTTTTCTTTCTCTTTCTAGGAAGTGCTACCTCGTGAGGTAGGAGAACTACCTCGCGAGGTAAGGCGTCTTTTTAATATTTTTATTCCGTTAATTATTATTATTATGATTATTATTTAATAAAGTCTATCAAGTACCTCGTGAGGTATTGGAATTACCTCGCGAGGTACACTTGGCTAGCTTTTTCTAATTTTTTTCTCTTTTTCCAAAGCAAGTGCTACCTCGTGAGGTAGAAGAACAACCTCGCGAGGTAGGGCGCCATTTTAATATTTTTATTCCGTTTATTATTATTTTTTATTTTTATTTTTTAATAAAGTCTCTCAAGTACCTTGTGAGGTACTTGGAATTACCTCGCGAGGTATACTTGGATTTTTTAATTTTTTTTTTCTCTTTTTCAAGGAAGTGCTACCTCGTGAGGTAGGAGAAATACCTCGCGAGGTAGGACGCCGTTTTAATATTTTTATTCTAGTTTTTATAATAATAATTATTTTTTATTTTTTTCATAAACTCTATCAAGTACCTCGTGAGGTACTGGAACTACCTCGCGATGTACACTTTGGCTTTTTTTAATTTTTTTCTCTTTCCGGGAAGTGCTACCTCGTGAGGTAGGAAACTACCTCGCGAGGTACGATGTCTTTTTTGAATATTTTTATTCAATTTATTATTATTATTTTATAATTATTTTTATTTTCTTAATAAAGTCTTGAAGTACCTCGTGAGGTAATCGGAATTACCTCGCGAGGTACACTTGGCTTTTTCTAATTTTTTTTCTCTTTCTAGGAAGTGCTACCTCGTGAGGTGGGAGAACTACCTCGCGAGGTAAGGCGTCTTTTTAATATTTTTATTCCGTTTATTATTATTATGATTATTATTTAATAAAGTCTACTTGAAGTACCTCGTGAGGTACAAGAATTACCTCGCGAGGTACACTTGGCTTTTTCTAATTTTTTTCTCCTATTCAAGCAAGTGCTACCTCGTGAGGTAAAGAACTTTGCCTCGTGAGGTAGAAGAACTACCTCGCGAGGTAGGGCGCCATTTTAATATTTTTATTCCGTTTATTATTATTTTTTATTTTTATTTTTTTATAAAGTCTATCAAGTACCTCGTGAGGTAATCTCTTTTTCCAGGAAGTACCTCGCGAGGTATACTTGGCCTTTTTCAATTTTTTTTTCTTTTTTCAAGGAAGTGCTACCTCGTGAGTGAGGTAGGAGAAATACCTCGCGAGGTAGGACGCCGTTTTAATATTTTTATTCTATTTTTTATAATAATAATTATTTTTTATTTTTTTCTTAAACTCTTCCTCAAGTACCTCGTGAGGTGCTGGAACTACCTCGCGATGTACACTTTGGCTTTTTTTTAATTTTTTTTCTCTTTCCAGAAGTGCTACCTCGTGAGGTAGGAGAACTACCTCGAGGTACGATCTTTGTTTGAATATTTTTATTCAATTTATTATTATTATTTTATAATTATTTTTATTTTCTTAATAAAGTCTGTTTGAAGTACCTCGTGAGGTACTGGAATTACCTCGCGAGGTACACTTGGCTTTTTCTAATTTTTTTCTCTCTTTCTAGGAAGTGCCTCGTGAGGTAGGAGAACTACCTCGCGAGGTAAGGCGTCTTTTTAATATTTTTATTCCGTTTATTATTATTATTATTTTTTTTTAATAAAGTCTATCAAGTACCTCGTGAGGTACTGGAATTACCTCGCGTACACTTGACTTTTTCTAATTTTTTTCTCTCCTTCTAGGAAGTGCTACCTCGTGAGGTAAGGCGTCATTTTATTATTTTTATTCTGTTTATTATTATTATTTTAATAAAGTCTCCTAAAGTACCTCGTGAGGTACGGAATTACCCCGCGAGGTACACTTGGCTTTTTCTTATTTTTTTTTTTTCTCTTTCTAGGAAGTGCTACCTCGTGAGGTAGGGGAACTACCTCGCGAGGTAAGTCGTCTTTTTAATATTTTGATTCCGTTTATTATTATTATTATTATTATTTTAATAAAGTCTACTGAAGTACCTTGTGAGGTATCGGAATTACCTCGCGAGGTACACTTGGCTTTTTCTAATTTTTTTCTCTTTTTCCAGCAAGTGCTACCTCGTGAGGTAGAAGAACTACCTCGCGAGGTAGGGCGCCATTTTAATAATTTTATTCCGTTTATTATTATTTTTTATTTTTTTAATAAAGTCTATTGAAGTACCTCGTGAGGGTATACTTTTTTTTCTCTTTTTCAAGGAATTACCTCGCGAGGTATACTTGGCCTTTTTTAATTTTTTTTCTCTTTTTCAAGGAAGTGCTACCTCGTGAGGTAGGAGAAATACCTCGCGAGGTAGGACGCCGTTTTAATATTTTTATTCTATTTTTTATAATAATAATTAATTTTTATTATTTTGATAAACTCTACTGAAGTACCTCGTGAGGTACGGAACTACCTCACGATGTACACTTTGGCTTTTTTTAATTTTTTTTTTCTCTTTGTAGGAAGTGCTACCTCGTGAGGTAGGAGAACTACCTCGCGAGGTACGATGGTGTTTGAATATTTTTATTCAATTTATTATTATTATTTTATAATTATTTTTATTTTCTTAATAAAAGTCGTGAAGTACCTCGTGAGGTGCGGAATTACCTCGCGAGGTACACTTGGCTTTTTCTAATTTTTTTTTTCTTTCTAGGAAGTGCTACCTCGTGAGGTAGGAGAACTACCTCGCGAGGTAAGACGTCTTTTTAATATTTTTATTCCGTTTATTATTATTATCATTATTTTTTAATAAAGTCTATCAAGTACCTCGTGAGGTCTTGGAATTACCTCGCGAGGTACACTTGGCTTTTTCTTATTTTTTTCTCTTTTTCCAAGAAGTGCTACCTCGTGAGGTAGAAGAACTACCTTGCGAGGTAGGGCGCCATTTTAATATTTTTATTCCGTTTATTATTATTTTTTATTTTTATTTCTTAATAAAGTCTCTCAAGTACCTCGCGAGGTATACTTGGCTTTTTTTAATTTTTTTTCTCTTTTTCAAGGAAGTGCTACCTCGTGAGGTAGGAGAAATACCTCGCGAGGTAGGACGCCGTTTTTAATATTTTTATTCTATTTTTTATAATAATAATAATTTTTTATTTTTTTGATAAACTCTACTGAAGTACCTCGTGAGGTACTGGAACTACCTCGCGATGTACACTTTGGCTTTTTTTAATTTTTTTTTTCTCTTTCCAGAAGTGCTACCTCGTGAGGTAGGAGAACTACCTCGCGAGGTACGATCTTTGTTTGAATATTTTTATTCAATTTATTATTATTATTTTATAATTATTTTTATTTTCTTTATAAAAGTCTGTGAAGTACCTCGTGAGGTACTCGGAATTACCTCGCGAGGTACACTTGGCTTTTTCTAATTTTTTCCTCTCTTTCTAGGAAGTGCTGCCTCGTGAGGTAGGAGAACTACCTCGCGAGGTAAGGCGTCTTTTTAATATTTTTATTCCGTTTATTATTATTATTATGATTTTTTAATAAAGTCTACTGAAGTACCTCGTGAGGTACTGGAATTACCTCGCGAGGTACACTTGACTTTTTCTAATTTTTTTCTCTCTTTCTAGGAAATGCTACCTCATGAGGTAAGGCGTCATTTTAATATTTTTATTTTGTTTATTATTATTATTTTAATAAAGTCTATCAAGTACCTCGTGAGGTAATCGGAATTACCTCGCGAGGTACACTTGGCTTTTATTTTTATTTTTTTTCTTTTTTTCGGGAAGTGCTACCTTGCGAGGTAGGGCGCCATTTTAAATGTTTATTCTATTTTTATTTTTTATTTTTTTATTATTATTATTTATAATTATAATTATTATTAATTTATTTGTTTTTTTAATAAAGTCTATCAAGTACCTCGTGAGGTATTGGAATTACCTCGCGAGGTACACTTAGCTTTTTCTAATTTATGATATGAAATTTTGTGATGTGGATATTGGTGATTTATATTTTCACTATTTTGTTATATAAATTGTTTCCACTTTGACCTCACTAGCACATATTAGTATTCGTAATAAGTTGGATTGATGGTTACCACATTTTTTAGGTGATAGTTCCCGTCCGGGTCCATCAGGGAAGACCTCATAAGCTTAGGCTACTCTGCTAAAAGTAGTGCTTCTGTCTTTTTGGTTCATGTTGGATGATTGTATATTGCCACGTTAGGGCTCATTCTGCATACTTTAATTTATGTTGTATATTTTAGGAATTGATGAAGCATTACTTAGTGGTTGATCAACCCTTACCGGACTACTTCTCGAGGTATTCTCGCGTTTTTATTTTTTATTATTATTTTTAGATGTACCTCACAAGGTAATCCGATTACCTCGCGAGGTATTTTTGCCTTTTCAATTTTTTTATTTTTTTCCTTGACATGTACCTCATGAGGTACCCGTATTAGGTATTTTCGCCTTATCATTTTATTTTATTTTTTTTTTTTTAAGATGTATCTTGTGAGGTAACAGGACTACTGACGAGGTGCTCTCCCGTTTTTATTTCTTATTATTATTTTGTCTCGTTGGCCCTTTTTTTATTTTTTATTTTTCTTAATGTAACCCCCGAGGTATTTTTCGCCTTTTCATTTTTTTTTATTATTTTAATTTTTTTTATATACCTCGCGAGGCACTCTCACATTTTTATTTTTTATTATTGTTGTTATTTTTAGATGTACCTAGTGAGGTATTTTGGCTTTTTTATTAATTTTTTTAGATGTACCTCGCTCGGTAGTTGGGTTACCTCACGAGGTATTTTCACCTTTTTATTTTTTATTATTATTTTTTTGTTTGAGATGTACCTACTCTCGCGTTTTTACTTTATTTTTTGGAGATTTACCTGCAGTTAAAGATAAAAAATAACGAAACAATTTTGTATACTTTAGTAATTTTTAAAATAATTTATTATTTTTTGGAAAAAAACAAAGACTAATTTAACTCGCTTTTATTATCAAAATAAACGGAATTTGCTCATATTCTCATTGAGCCAGCGAAAGGATTTGATTTTACTCAAATCCATGGCGCACAAATTCACCAGATGAGTAATAGTCAAATATGAATAACAATACCGAGTTAAATTAATTACTTTGTGTTTTTCTGCAAAATGAATTACATTGAGTTTGCTTCCTTCCAAAGCAGCACGTCCCCAACTTTTTATTAATTATCTTATAATCTTTAATATAGGAATAGGACCTATTAATTTAATTTTTAAAAATTTGAGTAGTTAGATAAATTACTTAGGGTAAAGGAGCAAAAATACACATGTGCTTTATCCTCGGGAGCGTTCAGCACCATTTGCTTTTTTTAAGAGCAAAAATACACATGTGGTTACCATTTTGGAGCAAAAGTCACACCTGGTGTTAAAAGAGAAAACGTCCGTTTAATTTGCCTCTTCCACTGTGTATGTTTGAGTAATACGTGGCTTAGCTAAGGATTGGGAATTTGTCATTCAAGCTTCTTCAACGTGAGAAAACCCAGTCGGACAACAGGGATAGTGGCTGAGCTGTGAGTTCCTATCTCCTTCTTCTCTCAGTCATTATTTGATCCGTCGCATCAGCACCGCTTCTAGTCTTCTTTGTTCCTCTGACGATGTCCACCGGCGGCGGTTCATCATTAGCTGCTTCAAAGGCGCTAGTTTGAGCTTCAAAGAATAACGCTAGGATCAGCAATGTCTGGTATGCCAATGGATTTATCGAAAGACAGAATGTAGGCAGTTAGTGGTGGTGTTTCTTCAACAAAAAAATCATCAATTACCTTTTTTTGAATATTTCTCATGAAGTGATGGGAGTGGTCACCCCCACCATAAAATGACTCTACCACTGTCGGTTTATGATGTTGTCCATCAGAGATAAAAATATACTGAACCTACATGAGCACTGAATATTTCTCATGAAGTGATGGGAGTAGCAGTCAAAAAAATTTCATCCACCATTTCTGCTTCTCTTATAAATGATATAAAGTAATATAGCAATGGAAGTTAAAAGGAGCATTGTATTATAACATCTTTCCTAACTTGTTTTGGAAATTAATTTCTTCTCTTTGAAGACCATCATGTTCTTCTCTCGCTATTTTTGTTCGTATTGCTACTCGTCACTAGCGGGATGCCTTTCCATTGCACTAAATGCCAAGTGGAACAAGCTATCTCGATCGATACGAGTCTTGTTTTGATGTCCAACTGTAGAGAAAGGTAAGCCTTGAGATTGTACCCGTGTCCAAATAAGAGTACAAGGAAATCATTATTAAAGTGTTCACTGATAACAACTTCACCATACCTTTGATATAATGTCCTGAAGTTTGTACAGTATTGTTTCTTCAACAAAACAATCATCAATTACTTTTTTTGGACAAATGTTTCCTCTTATAGTTATAACCACCACCAAAGGACTTGAACAAATCTGCAGTATTACCTTTTAGATTTACTCCTTGTTTCAATTACCCCTCTCTGATGTAATACTCTTGTCAGTTTCTTTAATAGAATTCCTTTTCCCTCAAAAAAAAAAAAGGCCATAACCAAGATCTAGCCTCCTCTGTTATCCAGTTCCAAAAGCAGAGCATGGGTGGTGGCGGGAGAGGAGGCAGGTCTCACACTCAATGAAAAAGGCTGAGCAAATCTGAGGAAATAAATGCGTAGAGAGGGAGGGGGAGAGAGAAAGAGAGATGAAAGGAAAGATCCGATCCTCCTCGCTCTCACGTTGAAGAAGACGCAGGCTTTTTTTTGTCAAAGAAGCAGACGCAGGTGAGTGACTTGAAAGACAAATTCCCAATCCTAAGCTAAGCCACGTATTACTCAAACATGCACAGTGGAAATGGCAAAATAAACGGACGTTTTCTCTTTTCACACCAGGTGTGACTTTTGCTCCAAAATGATAACCACATGTGTATTTTTGCTCCCAAAAAAAGCATATGGTGCTGAGCGCTCCTGAGGGTAAAGCACATGTGTATTTTTGCTCCTTTACCCAATTACTTAATTATAGTATGTATGATATAATCTCTTTAAAATATTTATATACAACTTTATATTATATATCAATTTATAAGTTAAACAAATTAATTTAAAAAATGATAAATATAAGAAACAGGTATTCCTTTAGCCGGGTTAAGGGTCAGTCCTTGGGACAGTGACACCTTTCCATATTCGAAGGAAATGGAACCCATGGTCCGATATGAGTTATGCAGTCTTTGGCCGGGCTACACCTCATCATTGGAGAGCTTGGTGCAGTTTTGTTACAGAGACTAAACCTATTATATTACATCTCATGGGTTCTGTCAGCGGTTATAAGGGTGGGGGGTGATAAGGATTGTCAGGGTATCGACTTATTGCTTGACATGTTATATATGTGATTCATGATATGAAATTTGATATAGAAATGTTATTACAGAATTTGTGATTTGATTTAATAAGTTTGTAAATTACATATCTACTACTTTGTTATAGAAAATATTCCACTTGACACCTCACGAGCACATATTGACATTTATAATGAGCTGATTGATGGTTACAAATATTTTTCAGGTAATAGTTCTTGTGTGAGTCAATCAGGAAGGCTTCAGAAGCTTAAGTTACGGTAGTGCTTCCACCTTTTCGGTACATGTTGAATTATTGTATATTGCCACATTAGGGTTCACTCGGCATATTCTTGTATATTTTGGATATTATGCCAAATTCTAAAGCAATGTTTAGTTTTAAAATATGAGCCTAGTTAAATCCAAAGCTTAACCGAATGCATAAAATATTTTAATAAATGGTTCAATTAAGTTAGTAATTAATAATTATCCTTTAAAATAGAGGATGCTACACCCTTGGTCTTTTTCCCTTATTCTGAAAATACCCAAACCCCTTTCAACAGGAAAGACATTCTTTGATTTTTGGTCTCTCTCCCTCCTCCTGCTCACCATCTTGGACAACAACAGGACCAACTCTTCGTCTTGCCTCTGCCGTCGTGAATTTGTCCCTCGTCTCTTTTAAGTGTTTCTGCTTTCTTTTCTTCTGTTTCCTTTCTCCATATTTTTCTTGTCCTTTTCATATCATGAGGTAGTTTTTCTATTTTTTTCCAAAAAAAAAAAAAAAAAACGAAAAAATATCAAAGAAACTGCACACCGAAAGCCAGCATTGCACCCAATGATCTTATACCTTACTTAAAAGAGAGCCTTGAAGAAACTGAGTTATTGTCATCGGTGAACACTCTGCTCAAGGAGTGAGCCAGCCGAAAACAGGTCGCATGATAGCATTATCAAATTTTTGTCAATAATGGTGGACGCCTCGGGTAGGTAAGCTTAGGAGCAGCAGATTGAAGTCCGAGAAGAAGACGGAATTTGGAGGGGAAATATGTTTTAATCTTTATAAGTGGAGGGAACGCATATGCAAATGTTTTTGGATAATTAAGGATAATAAGCAATATAAGAAAAATAATGGATTTTGAGTACGTGCAGAGAGATAACCAAGCAGGGACTTTGGTTCATATATTTTTTGCCCTTCACTAATAATGAAGTCATAAAGCATTGATTTGATTTATGATTTTTTTATGCCTTTTATTTTGCAAAGCTCGTGTAGCTTGGTAGTGTTTTGGCAAACCGGAGTCTACCCTTTTCTAATTTTTACTGTAAGGATATAATTGTTTCAAATAAAATATATATTGTGTTGTTGACTTGATTATTCATATTTTTTTGGAATCAAGTGAGATTGTTTGTTCAAATTAGTTGAGTTTTAAGATGAAAACTTGTTGCGAAAGTGGTTGGAAGAGGTGGATGGTTAGTGGGGAACGAGGTGTGGAGCTCTATAATCTAGATCGCTACCAGGGTGTTAGATATCTTATGTTATGTAAAATTCGTGTTTAGGTGGTTTGACGATATGAATGCTCTATTCGTTTAAACAAGAAGTATGTCTCACATGAAGTTTGAGCATTGAAGACATACTTGTATGGAAATGTTATTTATAATTAAACGTTATTATACATTTAATAAAGTTTGGAAAAAATCACTTATAACATAAGTAAAGTTGTCCATGTGAAGATAATTTCCCTCCCCTCTTCTGAACCAAACATAGTAATATTAAAATATCTCTTATAACATAAGGGTAAAGTTGTCAATGTGAAAAAAATTCCCTCCCTTCCCTCCCCGAACCAAACAAGATAACATTAAAATCCTTCCATTTCCTTTCGTTCTGATCAATCCAAACAAGGTATATTAAAATTCCTCCTATCTTCTCTCATCCATTAAAATCCCTCCTTCCCCTCCCCTCCCCTCCATCGAACCAAACCGACCCTAAAGGTTCATTTTTATTTTTTATTACATAGTTATTATTTAAGTTATTTTCATCTATTTGAGAAAAAGCCAGGTTACCTCGTGAGGTAAGGATACCTCACGATGTAACTTCGGTAAAATAATGTTAAAGTAGTAAACTATGATTATAATATATAGTTCATCTAATATGTGCCATTAATAAAGAGAGTTTAGGGAAAAAAAATATAAATGTGAGAGATAAAACGAAATATTTTATTTTCCCTTTATTATTATAATTAAGTCTTACATATAGGGCAGGAGATCTTAAAAGGGAAAATTAAAACTAGGGACCTAGAGTAGATGATATTCATCGAAAGGACCGTAAAAGTTGTAATTATTGAGAATGATCAATTATCAAAACATAAATTTCAAAATATTAAATTACCCTTGATTAAACTTCCAACAATCTCTCCCACGTACTATTCTTAAAGTAATTTGAATTTTATTTTTCACAAAAATTACTATGGCCAAAATAACCATTTTCTTAACTTTAACTAAAACTGACATAATCAAATAATCAATATATAATTTAATTTTTAACCCAGATATTGACAAATTTAAATTATTAATTTAGTTTGCTAACTTATATAATCTTATAAAAAATAAACTGTATGTAAAATAGAGAAATTTATAAGGTTTTAATTTTGCTATCGAATATCTCGGTTGTTAATAAACATTTTACCCACAGAAAAAAAAGAGAAACGTTATTATTATTATTTTATTATAAAATTTATTGATTATATTAATTTTTTTAATTAATATTATTACTTTTGGTTTATACATGAGTATTCTCTTGAGAGGCAATCTTAAATATCATTCACGAATAAAAATTATAATAGATTATCTAGACATTTTTTTAAGTATATTAACATTACATAGTTTTCGGTCAACAAACATTACATTGATTTTTATTTTTAAAACTCATCTAACTCTATTCTGAGTTCTGACATAAAAATAAATTATGCAACCCTCTTTTGAATTGTTTAAAATTACGTATATTGTTGATTTCATTTTTTTATATATAATCCTTCTATAACATTCATAGTAAATTATAAAATATTTAAGTTTTCCTAAAATTATATAAATTTTATTTTTAAATAAAATTGAAAGATGGCTGTGTTAAATTTTTTTTTTTCATTAGATACAGGTAAAAGTTGATACAAATGGCATTTAATTAAATGAAATTTAAATATTCATATTAGTTTTAAAAATAGAATATGGAAGAAAATTTAGGAGGTTTAATCAAGGGAAATTTAATATTTTTTAAATTTATAATTTAAAAACTAGTCCTTCTAAATAATTATAACCATTATTGTCAAACTCGCGAGTTGACTCTCCGCCTTTACCATTTTTATCTTCTAAATTTACAAAAAGAGTCGAAGTCGATGGTAAAATCACGCTAGTTATAAACTCGGTTAAACTCACGAGTTTATACACCAAGTTTTCCGCTTTTTACAATTCTAATTTACAAAACCGTGTCAACTTACTCTTAAACTCGTGTTAACTTTTTGGATTTGATCACGCTTTCGCTTTTATATAGAAATTTCTTTATTAAATATGATAAATGATGAATGTTGATGGATTTAACTTCAATTATTTGGATTGAAAATATATTTAAATCAAATTGTTGTTATTTTTATATTTTAATTATTTAATTATACGCTAGTAATACCTATTTAATCATAAAAGTAAACTCTTACGAGTTTACGATTCAGCTTACGATACGAGTTCACGCTATCATTATCACGAGTTTCTTAAACCGGATGAGTTTGACAACCTTGATTATAACATTTATGGTCTTTCCTAATAAATATCATTTGCTTTAGGTCCTTTATTTTAATTTTCCCATATTAAAAAGGTTTTCATAAATACTTTGAAATATGTAACATAATTATTATTTAATTCAAATATTCGTTAAAAAAATAAAAAATACCATGACATAATTATAAATAAAATTCATTAGAATTAAAAATAAAACAAGATTATTTTTGTTGTGAAAATTAATGATGGTTCATGTGAAAATTAGCGAAATATATAATATTAATCAAATATTTAATCCAAATATTTGTTAAAAAAAAATAAAAAATTAGTACAATGACATAATTAATTTATCCAAACATTTGTTAAAAAATTATAGAGTAAATGAACAAAAATACACATGTACTTTACCCTCGGGATCGCTTTGAAAGACCATATGCTTTTTTTGGGAGCAAAAATATACACAAACTTTTTCAATTGGAGCAAAAATATCATCTCCGTTAAACACCTTAAACGTTTTTTTACTTTTTACTCTGTGGGCCCCACCTGTAATCTTTTTCTCCCTATTTCTCCTTTATCTCTCTCTTTCTTTTCTGACATGTATTAATAAGAAAGGGTTAAGGAGCGAAAATACACACGGGCTTTTCCCCCGGAGCGCCGCCACGAGCTTTTTTCGAGCAAAAGTACACACGTGGTTACGTTTTGGGAGTAAAAATACCACGGCCGTTAGTTGACCGGACCTGACCGTTAACTTAGATGGGAACGCAATGACGCTGACGATTTGGACCGACAGCCGATTTGGACGATGGAAAGTAAAAAAAAAAAAAAACTAAAGTACCCCCGAAGGGCCCCACGCCATCCAAATTAGGTGGTCTGCGACATTGCGTTCGCGGGGGCCCACCGGGGTTACTTTAGTTTTTTGTTATTATTATTTACTTTCCATCAGCGTCCACGTCATCGTCCAAATCGAATGTCCCAAATTAGCCGCGTCGGCGTCGTTCCATCCAAGCTAATCTGGCGTCTGGTCAACTAACGGCCCGTAGTATTTTTGCTCCCAAAACGTAACCATGTGTGTACTTTTGCTCCAGAAAAAAGATCGTGGTGCTCGACGCTCCTGAGGGAAAAGTCCGTGTGTATTTTCGCTCCTTAACCTAATAAGAAAATGGCTCTCTCCAATCTTTTTTTTTTTCTCCTCAAAATCTCTCTCCAATCCCAAACTTTTGAATCTGCTTCGTTTCCTTTTCTTTCAGCCACCATTGATGGAGAGCTTCGCACTCCTGCCACTCCACTGAGCTACCCATAGACTGCCACATGTCCTTGTCTTCTCCATGATTGGTGAAAGCGCATTTCCTTCCCCCGTCTAGATATTATTTTTGCTCCAAACTCACCACCACCACTTGAGCCTATATGTATAGTGCTGCTTCATTTGATAATTCATGCACTTCTCTTCTCTCCCCACAAATTCTAATCTTTGATAAACTTCCCTATAGATTTTTCCTCACAGGACAAAGACCAGATTTTTATTTTTGAATTTTCGCATTAGAAGAGGGACACTCAAATCAACTCTATAGTTTTCTTCCACGCTAGCTCTAACAATGGCTTCCACCTTGTCCTGCAGCTCTCTTAATCCCTCAACGACATCTTTCTCAGGAGCCATTTTCTCAATTCCTACTTGTAAAGATTTTTCATTGGATATTCCACCCTTTGGAAGCAAAATAATTAAGCGTACGACGAAACTGTTGCCGATTACAGCTGCAGTGGCAGAAGCACCACCTTCTTCTTCACCATCAACACAAACTGTGACTGAAAATCATGAGAATCGAACTCCTTGAAAGAAGATTCGGATACTTGTGGCAGGCGATGGGATCGGTGGTTTGGTTTTTGCTCTAGTTGCAAAGAGAAAAGGGTTTGAAGTTTTGGTGTTTGAGAAGGATTTAAGTGCTATAAGGGGGAGGGCCAGTACAAGGGTCCAATTCAGATACAGAGTAATGCATTAGCTGTCTAATGGCACCTCCATGTCCAAGCTTCTTCCTTACCACAAGAAAGGGAGAGATAAAGGAGAATTAGGGAGAAAAAGATGACAGGTCCACAGAGTAAAAAGTAACAGACGTTTAAGATGATTAATAGAGATGATATTTTGCTTCAATTTGAGAAAAGTTACGCAGTATTTTTACTCCCAAAAAAAAGATACAATCTTTGGGAGAAAAGATAAAGATATACGCATTTTTACTCCTTTACCCCACAATTATAATACATAATTATTATTTAATCCAAATATTTATTTAAAAAATAAAAATACAATGACATAATTATTTAATCCAAATATTTGTTAAAAAAATATAATGACATAATTATAAATAAAATGAATTAAAAATAAAAATAAAACAAGATTATTTTTCGCGTGAAAATTAATGACGGTTGATGTGAAAATTAGCAAAATAGATAAAGACGAAATAAAATCTTTTGATATTGGTTAATCGCTTTCGTGTTTCGCCGGCACCAATCGCTAGCTTATTGGCGAACATAGGCTTCCACCTTCCAGTCTTCAAGTCGGACATCATCTGGCTTGATCCAGAGGCGGGGAAATGGCTTCAGCTCTATTCCCTCTGCTCGCTTTGATTTCGGCCTTCTCCGTCTCTTATTTCATGGTATCTCTTATTTTCGCTCCCTTGTTCCTGATTCTTTGGATATCATTGTTTGCTATTTTGATCGAACTTCCATAAAATATTTTCTCCTCTAGCGTTTGTGTAATTGATGAAAACAAAATTCCTGCGCTTGGGTTTTTCTTTCTTTTCTATTTTGTGTACTTCAGATTCTTTGTGGCATGCTACGACCTTAACTTGTAAGAAGCTAAAAGGTTCTTTGTCTATCCAATATGAAACGTTCATATGTTTGACTGTGATAGTTTTGGAAGAGAGAGTTACAATTACTGGGACAGAGCCGGAAGCCTCTCCCTCTGGGATGCTGAATTTGACCATGGCAGCGTTGTCTGCTTGATTGTGGTCGTCGACTTTTACGCTCTCTTTTATTATTGTTGCGAGTAACTTCAACTTATATTATGTGTGAATTATTGTTCAAGCCATGCTATGGAACCGCATTATGAACTAAATAAATCATATGTTGTTAACAGATTGTTGAGGCTGAAGCAGAAAAAATTTCTAGTTTCAAGCTCAATTCTCATATTCTCCAGGTAATTTCCATTCCATGCAAGCAAATCTCCTATTTTGCTCAACCCCTGAGATAAACTGTCCCTAAGTCGCCAATACCAATCAGAAAAGTACTGAATCAGATTCCTGATATGGGAATGGTGTTATCATCTTAGATAGTATTGCCTTTAGGGTGAGTATTTTGTCTTTGGTTCAAGTGGTGTTTTAAACTTTAGACATTTTCATGCAGGAGTCAATCACTAAGCAGGTTAATGAAAATCCAAAGGCAGGATGGAAGGCTGCCATGAATCCTCGCTTCTCCAATTATACTGTGAGCATTCGACTTGCCCTAACCTGTTTTGATTTCTTCACTGTTTAATGTGCTTCTTGCATGCGCATATTTGATTTTGCAATATGATTCAAGTTTCCAAGATCTTATCTTCATTTCACAGGTTGGACAATTTAAGCAGCTTCTTGGAGTCAAGCCAACACCTGAAAAGGATCTGAGCAGTACTCCTGTCGTAACCCATTCAAAATCATTAAAATTGCCAAATGAGTTTGACGCAAGAACAGCTTGGTCACAGTGTAGCACAATTGGAAGAATTCTAGGTTGTCTACTTGCCCCCTCTCCTTGATTTTATGTTGTTCTTAGATAACTGATTAATTTGGAACAAAGTGCTCACTAATCTCTTTCCTCAATAAATGCATGGAATGGTGAATAATCACCTGATTAAAGACCAGGTAATTCTGTTCATTTTTTACAGTAACAACTTCTTACAGATTGAAGGTTAAAAAAATTCTTAGCAGGTCTATTTGCTGATTGTTCAGGGTCACTGTGGTTCTTGTTGGGCATTTGGTGCTGTTGAATCATTGTCAGATCGTTTTTGCATTCATTTTGGCATGGTAACCGACATTTGTTTACTCTATCTTCGTTACTGTGTGATGGATGTTTATCTTCTCAAATTTAGTCTATTCTCTGTCCCTCCAGATTTTACAGTCTATATGTTTTAATTGCAGAACATATCTCTCTCCGTTAATGACCTTCTTGCATGCTGTGGATTCTTGTGTGGGTCTGGCTGTAATGGGGGTTATCCTCTCTTTGCATGGCGATACTTAGTCCATCATGGTGTTGTCACTGAAGAGGTAAGGAGCTTCCAAGTCACCCTCGCTATTTTCTCTTGGTAAAAACTCATGTAAAGTGGTTGAAGATGGAAGTTCAAGAGTCCTCCATTGCATCTTGCCTTTATTTGCTGCCAAAATTTTATTGGAGAATTTTCTGTTTAATCCAGGCCTCATTCTTGCTTTTGCACTCTCTTATTGGGAAATATGTTTAAATGTATCAGTGTGACCCATACTTTGATGATATTGGCTGTTCTCATCCTGGTTGTGAGCCTGGATATCCTACTCCCAGGTGCGTCAGGAAGTGTGTGAATCGGAACCAGTTCTGGAGAAAGTCAAAGCATTATGGTGCCAATGCGTACAGGATCCATTCAGATCCCTATGATATCATGGCAGAAGTCTATAAGAATGGGCCAGTTGAGGTCTCGTTCACTGTTTATGAGGTAAATGACAGCTGTTAAGTATGTTTTTATTATTGAATTTCTGCAACTTCAATGTTTTTATATTATTTAAGTGTGGGATATAAGTTGGTTGTCGCGAGATACTGAAGTCAGCGCTTACAAATTTTAGGATATATATAAATTTACATAAACAGTAACGATATTGCTACAAAAAGATAAGTAAAGTGTTACAGATGTTGTAGAAATATAGAGGATTTGAGAAGAGAAGAGAGGAGGAGAGGGAGAATACACAGAATCACATCACTGTACATCTTCATTCATTCACATATTCATCATTCAACATAAAAGCATAGCATACAATGAAGAGTCATATGCCTTATATAGGCAACCCCTCAACCCATTAATCCAAAATGGCTACTAACAACTAACTAACCCTCCCTTCTAACTAACTAATGCAACTAACTCCCTAACTAACTAATAAATATATTCTCTACACCTTACATATCAATACTCCCTTCCCAAAAACATCCTTGCCCTCAAGGATGTGAACAACAAAAATACAAACCTAAAGAACAAAAATTACAAAACTCAAAAATACAAATTTGAATTAATCAAAAACATCTCCTTTGAAAACCCACTTTCCGACGACTTCACTCCACGATACTTTACGCTACACTTCACTCAGCTTCTATGCTGGTCAGCCCCTCTGGTCAGAACCTTTCGCAGGTAGCCCTCTCCTGTTAGCCGTTTCTCAAAGAACACACCATTGATTTTCTTGGTTTCCTTCAACCGTTGTCCCATACCAACAAGAAGAGGAATCTTTTTTTTTCTTTGTTCCCTTCAGCCGTTGTCCCATACCAACAATAAGAGAATCCCTCTTTTTTCAACCTTTTTTTTCCCCCAACTAAAGAAACCAGCCCAATAACAATAATCTTGCTGCCATATCAAGAAGCAATATCCATTTACTTGTATAAAAAAAAAATATCCATTTACGTTTGGATGTCCAAGAGCTCAGAATCACGATGAAATAGAGTGACGAACATAACCCAGAACCAGTCAACGATGCCATCGAATATGAAGAATCCTGAATCTCAGTGACCCATGCGATACAAGCGGAACCTTAAAGAAACTTCGGATTAGTCGATGCAATGTAGAATTCCGATCCTGACGTGAACCCGATGACAGAGTAGATGCATAGTTGACGAAATCATAAATGCAAAACCAGATGAACGCAGAAGTGGATGTATATCGGACGACGAACAAATACCAGAATCCCGATATCTGCCAGTACTCAACGTCCGACGTACACCCACAACCAGAACTGGACGAAACAATAAGAGATTAAGAAACCAAAAATCGACGATGTGAAATACTCAGAATCCGACGATAAACAATATTCAGAGGCTAACGGAAACCAGAACTGACGAGAAAAATTTAGAGCCCGAATCGTTCATGCTACTGATTGTAATACGCCGAAGTCGCTGTGAAGAGTCGAACGTGACGTTACTGTTGATACTCAAAGTCGATGTGACTTGCCGACTACTTCAAGATTGGTATTAATATGCTGAAAGTCGATTCGATCAGGAATGTGGACTTCTTTAGATGTCGACACCTCAGCCTGATACGTGGAAGGTGTTTGCTGTCTGATTTCACTGAGTTTGACGCTGCAAGTCCTGTTCTTTGATTATCTTGATTGTCTTTTTGTCTTTTCTGGGTTAAGTCTTTGAACAAAACTAGCCCGTGTCTTTGTTGTCTTCAAGTTTTGGTTGTCTTCTTCTTCTTTTTTCCTTTTTCTGGTTTAGTCTTGAAATAAAACTGGACTGAGAGTAGAAGAAGGGACCAGAATTAATCTCAAGAATATATTTCTTGATGCTTCTTTTTGGAGTTTTTGGCTGCCAACTGAACCATTAAGGTCATGACTCCGTCTGGTTCACCTTGCACTTGGTCAATTGGTTATTTCCTGATCAGAACGGAGCCGTGAGAGAGGAGAAAGGCTCTGAACTAATTCAAGAATTTACAGAGATCACAGCGGGGCAGCCGAGGATGACTCGCTCTGATACCACTGTTACAAATGTTGTAGAAATATAGAGGATTTGAGAAGAGAAGAGAGGAGGAGAGGGAGAATACACAGAATCACATCACTATGCATCTTCATTCATTCACATATTCATCATTCAACATAAAAGCATAGCATACAACGAAGAGTCATATGCCTTATATAGGCAACCCCTCAACCCATTAATTCAAAATGGCTACTAACAACTAACTAACCCTCCCTTCTAACTAACTAACTAATGCAACTAACTCCCTAACTAACTAACTAATATATTCTCTACACCTTACATATCATAAAGCTTATGATATGAGAAAGAATTATGATCTACTTTAGGTTGCCCGTAATGACCTAAAGCACAATGCAAACTTCAATTTCAGGACATCAAACAAATAAATTATGTTTTAATCTTCTCTTGTGGTTGGAGTAGTCACAGTCGCTGGGATAATCGTCACTCATTTGACCTTTTACAGGATTTTGCTCACTACAAATCAGGAGTTTACAAACACATCACTGGGGGCACACTGGGAGGTCATGCTGTAAAGTTAATTGGGTGGGGAACAACCGATGATGGAGAGGACTATTGGGTACGCGAATCCATTCCTTATTTTAGATCCTTAATTTTTTGAAGCCTCGTACATCAACAGAATTCCATGTTTGTTGACCTTGTTCTTTTTTTTCCAACATTTCAGCTCCTCGCGAATCAGTGGAATAGAAGTTGGGGAGATGTATGCTTCTTCAATCATTTTTCTTTTCGTGAATTGAACTAACTGTGTGTCTATATGTATGCCTTTCTTAATCATCAATTTTAATCCAAGTGCAGGATGGTTATTTCAAGATCAGAAGAGGGACAAATGAGTGCGGTATTGAAAAAGGTGTTGTTGCTGGTTTGCCTTCCACGAAAAACCTCGTCAGGGAGGTTGCTGATGGCGATGTTTCATTCTCAATGTAAATATACAAGCCAACTGGATCCTGCACGTGTATTAAACACCCTGCCCTGAATGTTGTGCTACTATTGTAAGAACATGAACAAAATGTGCCAAAATTTAAATTATGGTAATGAACGACTCTTGCATTATAAATTTATAAGCGGGGGATGAAGGGCGGTGACTGCAAAGAGATGACAAGGAAAAAGGAGGGAAAATGAGGGTAACGGCATGTGCCATTAAAGGGGAGAAGCCAATCAAAAGAATGTAGCTTTAGCTGTAATAATTGCGGGGAAATTTTAGGCCGTCCTGGTTCCTGGACAATCCATGACAATAATATAAGATGAACGTTTCAGGCCTGGAGGCTAATGTTGGATAAAAAGAAGAAAGGTTCACATTAATAAGTGAACGGGTTGATAGTATCGTTCAGCTCAGCAAAGGAAAAAACAAAAAAGGAGTTAAGAATAACGTGAATGAAACGGCCTTTATTGGAGATCGGATCCCCTACAATGCAAGCTCAGTTTCGTTGTAGTCAGAATAATTCCAAAGACGTGATCTGATGATAGTGTTTCAATTTTCAAGTAACAACGTGGCAGTAATTGTCATTTAAAAAAAAAAAAATAATAATAATAAGGAAGGTCCCATGAAAGATAAGGATATGACTTCACCCTCTTCTCTTTCCATTCTCTTCTTCATCAGTTCATCTAAGTCGTCAGATGAAAATCCGGATGGTGTAGATTTTTTTTTCCGATAATTACCGCATGCGTATATTCAATTTAATTATTAAAAAAATCTACACCGTCCAGATTTTCATTCGACGGTTTACATGAAAAAGAGGATGGAAGAGGATGAGAATAGAAGAGGATTGAAGCCGCATCCGAAAGATAAGGGGGCTGCCTCAAGTCTCGACGCCAGTCCCATATTTGCGTAAAATTAGAGACTTTTGTAATAATAATAACGTCACTTTTGTGTTGCGTGGAGGTTCAGGGTTCAATTCCTGGATTCAGACGCAGCGATCCTGCACATCACTTGTGATTTTATCCCGATGGCAAAAATATGGCTTTTTTCCCTATTTGCCACCTTTTTAATAAATAATTACCATTTTGCCACACTTTTCAAAATATTTCTCGATGTGCCATCATTTAGTCGACTAAACCAAGGTTTAGTCGACTAAATCGCGGGGTGTTTTTTTAAAATTCCTCGATATTTAGTCGACTAACCCACTTGGGTTAGTCGACTAAATGGGTTAGTCGACTAAATGCAGAAGGGTTTTTAAAACCCCATTTGCGTCATAATGGAACTCTTATCATATAGCAACCCTTCTCCCCCCAATACTCTCTATTTTCTCAGCTTTAGTGTGACCCATCAAAGTTTAATGCTATTCCACCTTGTTGAAGGTATTATTGTTGTATAATCGTTGTAGTTTCATTTTGTTCGGCTTTTCTTTTTTGTTTGTAAGCTGAAACCCTTCCTTTTGCAGGTGACAAATTGTTGTTTGAAGGATGAGTTCAAGTTCAAACACACACGTTATTGTAATCTACTATAGTGGGAGGCATTTTGTATGTTCCGATGGTGTTCAATTTGAAGGAAAAACGAAAATGATGAAAATCAACCGGGAACTACGTACAACGAGCTCAAAGAAAGAATTCACCAAAAATTGGGGCTACATTGCAAGCCAACGCATTCATCGGATAATTGCCAAAGTGAGACTATAGTGGGTAAGGATAGTGTATACTACATTAGTAACGATGTGTGATGATGAAGACGTAGAGTGTGTAATGGATGCATTTGATAATCGGAGAGCACCAAATTTTATTGAGATATATGTTGAGCTTGAATCGGAATCATCGTCTATACCCATGCATACAAGATCTACACAAGATTTTGGTCAAGAAGACAGACTGTCGGCGGATCGCACCTTCACAAGTCTTAAGTCGTAACATTGACGGATGAAGAGGAAGATGAGCATATGCACAATGAGGAGGACGAATTTGAGAGGTTTATTCCAATAGGTGACACCTCGATATCGATGTGGAGGGTGATTTTGATGCTCGCACGGACCCGAAGAACGCGAGGACCGCAACAATGCCACCGCTCCGTGTTGACCCAGTTAGGAGGGGTAAGCGAGTAAACTTGTATTTGTAGTTGTATTTGTAATATGTATTTAGTGTTTTTGAGAAAAAATCATATTGACAGATCCAGGGCCTGAGAGTGAGCCATTTTGGAACGAAAGCCCGCACTATTCTTCAATTAATTGGGCGCACTGTGACGATGACATGGAGACGTTGTATGGTGATGATGACAAGCAAGGTGGTTGGTAGTTAGGTGATCCATTATATTTGTTTCAGCAGTTTCCTTCTAAGTATGAATTGCAACATGCCGTGAAATTGCATTGCATGAAGTCTCATCGTACAACCAAAGTTTATAAAAGCGATGAGCGTAGGTTGTTGATGAGGTGTCAAAATCATGCTGACGGTTGTCCCCGGAATATGAGGGCAATGGTCCCCAATAATGGAAATAGTTGGGTGGTCCGTAAAGCTGGGCAACAATCACACTTGCTTGAACCGAGTCTTGCCCGGATCATAAGCAACTGGATTCGATGTTATATGTGAAGCCATTATCGTAGGTTTTCTAATTTTTTTCGCAGCTTACATTCGGTTTGTTTATTGACAAAACATTTTGAACTTGCTTTGTTTTCACCAGGTATGTTAAGAGAAGATCCAAATTTAAAACCAAGGTCTTGATACAAGAGAGGATACAACGCCTGTATGGATATAATATAACATACAAGAAGGCTTGGAAGGCGAAAATGAAGGCCATTGTGAAGTTATTTGGTGATTGGGAGGAATCATATGCATTCTTGCCCAATTGGCTTACATACATGACGCAGTGTAATGTGGGTTCTGTTTTCAGGCTTGATACTAATGAATGTTTCGACGAACGTCGGTTTTATGGCAACAAACGCGTCTTTCGTAGGGTTTTTTGGACATTTCACCAGACCATAGAAGCCTTCAAATACTGTAAGCCCATACTTCAAATTGATGGCACCCACCTGTACGGAAAATACAAAGGTACTCTGTTGATTGCGACTTCACAGGATGGGGATGGGAAGATCCTGCCAATTGCCTTTGCTGTTGTTCCTCCAGGTGAGAAGTATGATGATTGGTGGTGGTTTTTGTGTCTCATACGTGATCATGTGACGCAAAGGCAGGGCATTTGCTTGATATCCGACCGTCATGCCGCATTATAAAGGCGGTTAAAGATCACCGAATTGGCACCTCCATATGCCTATCATGTGTATTGCCTACGTCATGTCGGAGCAACTTTAATAATAGATTTAGGGATATGCAATTGAAGAAAACAGTTATGAAACTAGGTAAAGAAGTTCACATTTGAATTACTTCTTGACATATTTGTTATGATTGATTTGTTCAAATTGTTATGAGTTTACATTCGTTTGTTATGCAGGGTACATGAGTTCAAAGATCCATTTGACATGAGGTTTCAAGAGTTTATTGACGCAAACCCACAATGTGTCACCTGGTTTGAACGGCTTCCACATGAGAAATGGTGCAGTCGTACGATCAAGACGGACGGAGGTTTGGTCACATGACCACTAACCTAGCCGAGCGTGTCAACAAGGTCCTAAGGGGTGCACGAATCGCCGATAACTGCGTTGGTGAAGATGACTTGTAGTAGACTTGTCGAATATTTTGTCACCAGGCGTGTTGAGATTGACAAATCTATCGCCGCAGGTGTAGGATAGTCTCAAAAAAGGTCGAAGAAGAGTTACAAAGGATGGACCGGTTGACAAATACATACCGTGTGCGACTTTATGATAAAGATTTACGATTATATGAGGTTGAGGACGCTTACAATCAATCGACACATGTCGCGGTGACATAATGAGGGTTGACTTGATCAATCGCAAATGTCAATGTGGGAGGTTCACATCAAGAAGGTATCCCCTGCAAATCACGTATTAGCAAGATGCAAGATGGAAAAGTTGAACCATTACGATTATGTTGACCCGGTATTCACTATCCCCTACATTAGTCAGGTATATGCAGCACACTGGTATCCGCTAGGCAATGAATTGTTGATTCAACAAGGGGAGGGACCAACCGTTATCCCAAACGAAACTTTGTCACGCACACCTGGGAAGACCAAAGTCTACAAGGATACGAGAATGAGATGGATTGGGTGGAGTCTCAACCCTCAAGCAGCCGTTATATTTGTAGGACTTGCCACCAAGCCGGTCATAATAGCCGCACATGTCCAATGAGGATTAGATCCGATTGAATTCTATGTAACGTGTTTTGTATTGAGTGTATGATGACTTTTTTGGTCATGACTTTTTAGCGGACCAAACCTATGTATCACTCTTAATTGTTGCAAAAACACCTTCCCCAAGTCACATTGACAAGTTAAAATGAGTTGGTAATGATTTAGTGCAAGCACAAAACCTAAATCGGCAAGGGAGTGTGCCTCTGACTTCATTTAGTCGACTAGACCATCTGGTTTGGTCGACTAAACCTTTCTGTCTAGTCGACTAAACCATATGGTTTAGTCGACTAAATGAGGTCCGTAGAGGCTAGATGTGTGTCTCGGACCTCATTTAGTCGACTAAACCGAAGGTTTAGTCGACTAAACCAGCCTGAGGCACACTCCGTCGCTGAATTAGGTTTTCTGCTTGCATTCATTACCAAATGAAACACCAATTCCAGATCAAACAAATCACCAATTCCAGATCAAACAATAAAACAACAATTCGACCCTGCAAGTGAATCCTCCGTACATAAAACAATAAAGTCACAAATACTTAAACTAGAAGCACCAACATTCATTACCAATAGAACATGGACAAACAATAAAACATCAAGTGAATCCACCGTACATAAAATAATAAAGTCAGAGAGTAAACATCAAACATAAAATCCCTACATCTAATCTGCATCTTCAGGTGTCTCGGAATCCTCGTCTTCCTCATCTTCCGACACCGGGCGTCCAATCCGAAACTTAGCAAGCGTATCCTCTATCCCCTTAATCCGACCCGCATCCACGTGAACCTTTCATCCCGCTTGGCTTCCATCCGGACATCTGTTCCCCAGTTAGCATTGATGGCTTGCATGACATCACGAAGGGATAATCCACCATCCGGCTCAACATAGTCCTCCATATGAACCTCGGCATCATCACCATGGACCTCAGGAGGAACATTGGATGGACTCGGGCCAACATCAGGTACATCCTCCTCGACACCAGTGTAGTGCCACACACCATCTGCCACCTTGACAATCTTGCACTGCTCCAATAGCCGCTGTCCAAACCTAGAATTCCACGTCTTCTTGTTCACCATCTCGCTCTCGTGCATAGGAACACGGAAATGCTCCAATATCTTCTGAACCAGATACGCATATGGGAGTGCAGCTGCCTTCTTTTGTTTGGCCTTATACATCATGTGGCAAATGTAGTGCCTCCAATTCACCGCAATGCCATGACGAACAGCCCACATAACAGGGATGTCACCCTCCATCATCCTCGAATGATTGTATTGCCGAGGAAACAATATGTGGGTCATCACGTAGAAGAGGATACGGAACTAACAAATACCGCCCCACACTAACTATAGTCTATGGATTCCTGGCCTCCTTGCCTCCTGCACAGCCTCATCTCGGTTAAATCCCTCAATGGCTACATTGGTATCCCCATCATACTGGTATCTATCCTCTTCATCAAAATCAAATCCCAGTAGAGTCATCCAGATGGGAGCCGTCATCGCATGTCAATCCCACGTACGCGAGACCTCAAATCGCCATTTATGTAGCTCGGGTTATGGTAGAAAGCTCTCACCATAACCTCCGAATAGGCACAACTCATCTCGGCCACCATCAAATGGGAACTCCCCAACATCGGCACTATATCAAATCCTTCTTCTTCAAAGAATCCCATGTCTAGTGATTTCGGCTTGATAATCGGCCTGGTAGCAAAATCGCCAGAATCGTATATGCTCGCTTCATCATTCTCAAACAAATACCCAAACAGAGGTCAACGGGCTCAAGATCCTAAGGTGCGATGTGTCCTAGAGGAGGATGCCCCACGGGTCGCTCGGTGCTTTATCCGTCTCCTACTCTCATTGCTTGGTGTCAAGGCCCTTCTCTACGACGCATGATGACAATAAAGACCTACAATTAAAACACAACATAATGGGTTTGAGACAGGTTTAAAGAACAAATTTTAACAAAAAACCACAATATTTAATCAAGCATGCATTGTTCTCAAATAAATAGACGATTTAGAAGAAGGCAATCTGTTTTCTCATATGCACACATCCCATTTTGCACTTTAGTTTTAAACCGACTAAACCACCTGGTTTAGTCGACTAAAACGCGGGGATGTGTTTTTTTTTACCACATCACAGATTTAGTCGACTAAACCAGGTGGTTTAGTCGACTAAATGGCGACAGGCTAGGTTTTCCAAACCCCATTTGCGTCAAACTCTGCCTCTTATCATAGCAATACTCAAATCAATCACAAGAACCCAACAAACCAAATGAATGAAAGCACAAAACAAACACGCGTTGGCATAAACCCAAAACTACGGTGGAAATCGAAATGGAGAAAAAAACATACCGATATCGATGCAAATCCCACTAGATTGAAGTTGACTCCGCAACCCACCAACGGATTCAAGAACGATTTGGTCAAAAATAGCAGGGGAGAGGTTTGGGGAGAAATTTAGTCGATTAAGTGTTCTATAGCCGCGGTTGGGGGTTTTTAGGGTTTTTAAAAACCCCTCTGCCGACATTTAGTCGACTAACCCAAGTGGGTTAGTCGACTAAATGTCGGGGTTTCAAAAAAAAAAACCCCCTGCCTGATTTAGTCGACTAACTCAAGTGAGTTAGTCGACTAAATATCGGGAATTTTTAAAAATCCCCCCCCGAGATTTAGTCGACTAAACCTTGGTTTAGTCGACTAAATGATGGCACATCGGAAAAATATTTTGAAAAGTGTGGCAAAATGGTAATTATTTATTAAAAAGGTGGCAAATAGGGAAAAAAGCCCAAAAATATCTTATATTTTAAAAATTTAGACAAAAATTCCTTAAAATAAAATAAACTTAGGCATCCATAACTTTCTCATGCTAAGAAACGGTGGATGATTTATCCAGCTCGCTTCCAAAATTTCAACGAAGCTTTATCCTTTCCGTCGACATTCCGAGTCAGCAGAGACAAAATAAAAAAAATAAAAAAAAATCAAAGCAAGAAAGCATGTCACCCCGTGAGCATTCTAACACTTACACAACAACCACTGAGAACAATTTAGGGGTTGTTTGCTACCGGCGGATGGGGGAATTGAGGGAAATAAAAATATTTTCGGGTCGATTTGAAAAATTAGAAGAATGGATTAAATTTTTTAATTAATTTATCTTACTCTTCTTTCCTACACCTTTTCCTTTCTAAAATTTTATAACTTCAATTCTCCCATTTTGTTAAATCCAATTCAAAATCCTTTTCCTCCCCTCCAAATCCGACGATGCCAAACTAGCCCATATGATTTTTTACTCTTTTGAGAATCCCTTCCCTTATCGTGAAACGAAGTCTCGTATCTTCCAATTAAATTAGCCACCATCCAAATATTGTTTTTACTCAGTTTTCTTGTTTTTCTCTTCTGTTTTGTTTTTGTTTTTTTGTTGTTGTTGTATCCGTTTGTTTCTGTTATGGTTGTTGTTGGGTTTCTCCTTTTGTAATGACACTTCTTTGAAGTCTATTTTAATAGAATTTTCTTTCACAAAAAAAAAAAAAAAAAATCTTCTTCGCAGACTTGCACCGACACAGCCCCTGTCTCGTGGTTGAGACTTTTGAAAAATCCAAGAGCAAAATGTCATATGGTTCGGATTAACCAAAGATTTAGGTAAATATTTGGTGTTTCAATCATTTATAAAATAGAAGAGTTTCTTATCTAACATTTGCACCACTTATTAAAAAAGTATTGTCTGGGTAAAAGAGAGTATATCTAAATCTTACCGGCAGAACTACCCTCATCAAAGCTATGTTATCCACGTTACCCACATACTACATGCAGACCATGTTGCTTCCGAAGTGTATAATTAAGTAACTAGAACGGAGCAATAGAAGTTTCCTATGGAGTGCTGAAGAAAGTCGTAAGTTACATTTAATCTCATGAGATCAGGTACAACAAGAAAATAATATAAGAGTGCTATTAATTAAAAAATTTATCGAAAGATAACAGAGCCTTTATCATAAAATTGTGTTGGGGACTTAAAATGTAATAGAGAAGCCTTATGGGTAAAAATGCTTAGAGCTAAATATAACTGTGGCGCAATGAGATTCCAGATATTAAGAAGCAAAGGAGTTCACCCCTAATATAAAGATGAATTAACAAGGTTTGCGAAAAGTTTCAAAATGGTATTAGAAGAAAATTTAAGAATAGTCGGTCTTCGTCTTTTTAGATGGACAATTGGTATGACATAAATAGGCCTCTCATTGACTCAATTCAGAGTTAAGAGGAGATGTTGATGAAAGTTAGGAGGCTTTTTTTTTTTTTTGGTTGCCCATCCGGTATCCAGGGCTTCGCCTTGACTAATCCGAATCCGACCCGGGTCGCACACCTGGCTATGGTGGGTGAGTCTCCCAATGTGGCTTTTTTCGCATTCACAAGGCTCAAACTCGAGACTCTTCTTTACGATAATAACTGCTACCACTTGTACCAACCCCCGTTGGTAAAGTTAGGAGACTTTAATAATGTTGATGTAATGTGATTGATAAGATTTTGATTACAGTATTATTATTTTTTTAAAAAAAAGGAGAAAAAGAAACGCATATGGTTCATCCAATAAAGCATAATTGAGGCGGGAAAAATATAGCATTGATGCTTGATGGGGACTGACGATGACAGTGCATCATCAATATCATTAACTTTTGCTCTGTTCTTCTCTCCCCCCTCTAATTATCAAACGAACCATTTGTATTTTTACCCAGCCTTGTATTTTTGGCAATAGAACTTACATTGTATTACAAATTGGGAGATGTTCATTGAAAAACAATTACAATTAAGGTAAAAATATCATTTTTTGAAGGCCGGAGAATGTAAAAATACCACATCCTACCAAGAAAATTATATAGAGAGTTTCCCTCCAAATGTCATTTTTGTGGAACAATTTGCAGTAGCAAGACATAATAACCACAATGACAAGACTGGGAGGAATCTAACCGCTGGGCCCTAAAAACATGACCAAGCATCAAGAATCAAACTGTCCTACAGATCCGAATGTCGTGTGCATTTTTCACGTTTGGTATTCCTGTTTGCTTTTTTGTTTTTTTATACATTTTTCAGGCAAAGTTTCTCTACCATAGTTTTATTGTTTCTTCTTTTACGAATAAGTGCAAGTAGGATTATTCATATATTATATCGATCTCTGAGGAGCATTATCTTAATCCACACCATACAGAACGGTCGGAGAGGGTAATTGCCAGTAAAGAAATGTTATGTGGGGACTTGTTGATGGGCAGTTGTGCATCTCGCAGGCGAAGCCACCTTGAACAAATACCATTCGCTGCGTACGCGGTTTAAAATTAAAGGCAAACCAGTTCTAGTTACAAAGCATAAAGTGATACTATAAACTAATCGCAAAGCACAACAGGTTGTTTTATCACTCACTGCACGCATTTCACGTTGAACTGTCAGGACTTAGGAACGAGGGAGCATCCAAAAAAGTATAAAGACGACGACCCATTTGTTGTCAAGAAAACATCAGTATTACAAATCAAGAGTTTTCCGGGAATATTAACGGGGAGAAGAGAAAGGGCAAATCCCCTTATCCCAGCCTTTTGAGAAGGTGTACCAAAAAAAAAAAAAAAAAAAAAAAAAAAAAAAAAAAATCACCTGGACGTTAGAGTGTGGTGACAAGTCATTTTGGCCCATTTCTGAGATTTTCTTTCATTCTGCATTTCCGTTGCTGTGAGCTCATATCTTTTGCGTGTGATTTAAGGAACGAAACTGATTTGCGGTAGATTTTAGCCCAAAAAAAAAAGGTTTTGAAAAGGTTTTAATAGAGTGAGCGCCGGCAGAGTTGTGAAAGTTCAGAGGATTGAAAATATGTCGTTACCGAAAGAGCTGGATCAGGTAATGAAGTGGAGAGGTGGATCAGTCCTTGGGAAGAAGACTATTTTGAAGAGTGACCATTTTCCTGGTTGCCAGAACAAACGCTTGTCTCCCCAGATCGAAGGCGCTCCCAATTATCGTCAGGTATTTGATATTGTTCACCTTGGTTTTGCCTCTGCTTACTGCATGCGTGCTCATTGGCCTTAGCTGGACTAACTTGACCTGGTAGGCTTAACTCCGTGAAGAATTTATTGCGTCTTCATTTTAAATTTTATTAATATTATTTTACCTGCTCGTCTTACTTGGAAACCTAAGCTTCGTTTCTTTTTCTCCTTGCTGTGAAGAGTCATTTGCAACCCTATTAACTATTAAGAACGGAGTTTCAACTCATGTTGCCAGCATTTCTGATATGAGGGAAAACTGGTCTTCAATTTATAATTTTTAGGCCTCCGAGTTACCTCACCAATAAGCACCATCTGTGTGGTGGAATCTGTTTATTGTTGGCGCCCTCGAATCTGAGTTGCTTGATCATATTGTCTTGCTAAATTGGGCTGCATTTTCTTACCTCGTTGACATCTTTATCTTTTAATGATTACTGTTGCCAGGCCGACTCCTTACATGTTCACGGTGTTGCTATCCCAACAATTGACGGTATACAAAATGTTCTCAAGCATATCGGTGCCCAGAGTGGAGGGAGGAAAGCACAAGTTCTTTGGTTTAACCTTCGTGAGGAACCAGTATGTCTATTTGCTGGTGACTTTGACCGCTCAATTTGCTTGTTTTGTCTAACATAGTCGTACTTGTGCTCTTATGCATTAGTTGATTTTTGGTCTGACAATTTAGTACTAGTAAAATATATCTAATTGTATTTTATTTCCCCCTTTGTTTTTTATTTTTTATTTTCCTTATGTTTTTTTCCAACGAAGGAGGCTAGTAGAACCTTTCTGCGTCATTTCCATGGCATTCCTTTTGGTTTTTAGCTTCAAGTGTTAAATGCGTACACATTAGACGTTCTATTTGATTAAACTCCCAGTGTTTGCTTTGGCTATTCTCTAAAGAATACTCCTGGCATCTTTTCTAAAATTTCGCTTTTCTTGCTCTCAGGTTGTGTACATTAATGGACGCCCCTTTGTTCTACGTGATGTGGAGAGACCATTCACCAACCTTGAGTACACGGTGTGCTGTTTCAAAAATCTTGACGCTTTAACTTTTTTCGTTTTGCTTAATGGTCCATGTTTATGTGGAATGTCTAGATTTTATGTTGGCTGGCTACCTAATGTGACCTTTTACCGCTTGGGTTGTATTCAGTCCACTAAATATATAGCTGAAATGGCTATGTTTTTAACTTGTTGTTTCGTTTTTTACTGAATTAGGGCATCGATAGGGAAAGGGCTGAACAAATGGAAGATCGTTTGAAAGAAGACATCCTGTTGGAAGCTGCAAGGTATGTAGTTTTCCTGTCTTTCCCACGCAATTCATCTTTATTATTAGCAAGTCCTCCATGCTTGATACCCAAACTTAACTGCACCATGACATGCTAGATATGGAAATAAGATCCTTGTGACTGATGAACTGCCAGATGGTCATATGGTAGACCAATGGGAACCAGTGTCATGTAATTCTGTGAAGACACCGTTTGAGGTATGGGTGGACCTTGTTTACTATGGGTGCTTGAGGCTACTCAGTCAGTTTGTCTTAATGGATTTTATCAAACTTGTTTTCTTTGCTATAGGTTTATAAGGAATTGCAAATGGAAGGATACCTAGTCGATTATGAACGTGTTCCTATAACAGATGAAAAATCACCAGAAGAGATTGATTTCGATGCTTTGGTGAGTTTTCTTGCAGAAATTATCTATTTGAGTAAAAACCTCTGCACAAGTTGTCTATGAGGGATTATGACTCATTCTTTCATTGGATCTATTATGCCCTGTCATATATTAACATCGTTAATTGAATATATGGTACAATCCTAGGGTTAAGTGATGCAGTCTACTTTTTTGTTGCTTTGTCAGAGAGCTGCTGATAAAAAATTCTAGGAAAATGTTTGGGTCAAAGGAAAGAAAATAGAGGGGGAAGAAAATTTCGTAACAGTTGAAGATTCCCTTTTTGGATGAACAGAAATGTAAAGTGAGAAGGAAATATGAATAAAGTTCTAAAAGCATTCTCAGTTTTTCTCTACATCTTAAATTCTTAAAAAATTTCTTTGGACTTCCCTCCCTAGTTTACTTTGCTTCATCCAAATGTAGCATGGATTCTTAAAACCTTATTTCTGGTACAAAAAGCATTTACAAAGAATACTAATTCTGATTTTCTTGAAACAGGCATTTTCATGAGTGTTAGCTACTCTTCATTGTGATTTCAGGTTCGCAAAATTTCTCTGGCTGATGTAAATACAGAGATGATTTTTAATTGTCAAATGGGGCGTGGGCGGACTACAACTGGAATGGTCATTGCAACTCTGATTTACCTGAACCGAATTGGAGACTCTGGTACCCCTTCCTACTTTAATTCCTCCAATTTTTCTGACTTTATTGCCTTTTTTTGTAATTTTTTCATAATTCGTTTAAGAATTTTCAATACTAGAAAGTGAGTTCTTTCATATTTTAATCTGGTCAATACTAGAAAGTGAGTTCTTTCATATTTAGTCTGGTCTTGACACTTCTCTTTCAAACAAAAAAGAGAAAGAAAGAGAAACCAGGATCCTTTGCTTTGCCATGGATTGGGAATTGATATTGTCTGCATTAAATAACCCTTGTTTTGTCCAGTGGGCACAATTGCTTGGAAAGAAAATTGAACATATGCTCAACATGATATAATTCCATTACTAGACACCATAGCTGTATGATCTAAGCTTAAACAACAGGGTGTGCTGGTTGAAAAGCCATGCCATTGACAAAATGTTAAATATCATAGGTTTTCCTCGAAGCAATTCAATTGGCAGAGTTTCTTCATGTATCACTGATGTTGCTGACCGTACGCCTAACTCAGAGGAGGCTATTCGCAAGGGAGAATATGCAGTTATAAGAAGCTTGTGTAGGGTGTTAGAGGTATTGGTATCAACTTTATTAATTGTGAAAGATCCAGCATTCATATGTTTCCTAATGGTTCACATGCTTCCAGGGTGGTGTTGAGGGGAAAAGACAAGTAGACCAAGTTATTGACAAGTGTGCTTCAATGCAGGTATCTGTTCCTTATGACTAAAACTATATTTCTTAGAAATAATTTTTAGGTTCTTCTTTGTACTGTTTTATTTTATAAATTTCGTTTACATGTATCTTGAGGGTGTGGTTTTCCCTTTTCTCTCTCTCTTTGCATGAAATCTTTGTTTTGATTTTATTTCAGAACTTGCGTGAGGCTATTGCTACCTACCGCAGTAACATTCTGCGACAGCCAGATGAAATGAAGAGGGAAGCCTCACTCTCTTTCTTTGTGGAGTACTTGGAGAGATACTACTTTCTAATATGTTTTGCTGTGTACATTCATTCAGAAAGGCCTGCATCCCATTCCAGTTCTGTTGGTCACAGCAGCTTTGCTGACTGGATGAGAGCTAGGCCAGAACTATACAGTATTATTCGCAGGTATACCAATTAAAAATTGTGAAGTCTTTTGTTTTTTGCCTATTATGATTTTCCCTTCATTAAGTCCGGGTTTCTAACCTACTGAGCACAAGTTTAGCTAGCAATGACTAGTTGCAATGTGTTGCTGCTCTGAGCTGGCCACTACTTTCAGGCATGATCCTCCCTGGGGGTTCTCTCTAAAAGGCTGAGGTCCTAACTGCCCCATGGACCTTGGTTTTAGAATTAAATGGTTCATTGGTGTTGTTGCTGCTTAGATTATAGTCTTGGTCTTTTATGTGATACCATGGTTCTCTTATTGTCATTAGCTTCTTGTAGTGAAGTTCTCTGTTTCAAATTGTGATTAGAATTGGAGTTTCTCTTTGCTGATGGTGAATAAAAGCTGCCAAATATAATTTATTCTCACAGTAGGGTTTTTCGCAAATCAATTGGATTGCTAATTATAGTTGTATTGATAACTTGCTCAATCTCATGGCTGTTAAAATTGGACAGGTAACACATTTTTAATCTTGCTTTTGGAATAGCAGGTTGCTCAGGAGAGATCCCATGGGCGCGCTTGGATATTCCGGTTTGATGCCATCTCTGAAGAAGATAGCTGAATCAACTGATGGCCGCCCCTCTGACATTGGTCTGGTTGCTGCGTTAAGAAATGGTGAGGTTCTTGGTAGTCAAACTGTTCTAAAAAGTGATCACTGTCCTGGTTGTCAAAACCCAAGTCTACCTGAGAGAGTGGAGGGAGCACCTAATTTCCGGGAGGTTCCAGGACTTCCAGTTTATGGAGTGGCAAATCCAACTATTGGTGGTATCCGATCTGTCATTTGTAGGACTGGTAGCTTTAAAGGTGGACGCCCAGTACTTTGGCATAATATGAGAGAAGAACCTGTCATTTACATCAACGGGAAACCATTTGTTCTCCGTGAGGTTGAAAGACCATACAAAAACATGCTGGAGTACACGGTAAAAGTTATTTTTTTCATGTCTTCTATATAAAGTTGAGTTAGGGGAATTGGTTCTAGGGAAAATTTGACTTTGATGCTGAAATATTGAATTGTCCGCATTCATTTGCTTTTCCATCTAGTAACACTGGATACTATTTTGATTTTTAATATGTTATCTTCTCCTGGTATGTCAGTAGGAAGTATATATAAATTATACTTATAGTTCGCTGATACTATTTGTGGTCTTATTGGGAAATAACATTCTCTTAATGACTTCTGTGAGTTAATATCTATTATAGGGCATAGGAATCCTTTTCTGGAATGCCACAGACGTGGAGATTGCAAGTTTATGAAATGCTTTCTTTTTGTTCTTATTACAGATGACAATGATTGGTCATATAATGTCTACTTGGCCTCTGTGCCTAATAGTAAAAGAAGGTCTTTGCTTTCTGGGATAATATTACGTAAAGTCACAAAATGCATAATCTATGGCTTTGATATGTTGTTTCCCCTTTCCGTTGTAGTATCTATTTGTAGGGATTGGTGCGTTAGCTTATAAGGTCAAATTGTATAAGGTTGGTTCACATCGGCTGGAGCCAAGCCCTTAACTTTGTTAGGTGCAAACTGCAAAGCATTTACAACTCTGACAAAATCTTACATGTATCATATTCAATATGTTGAATTTAAGATGCCCTTTTTAATTCCATAACAAGGGATGCAAGTTTTATCTCCAAATGTCCTGTCTAAGTGTCAGTGATTTGAACCTTTTTTCAAAACTTTCAGGGAATTGGTCGTGAACGAGTTGAGAAAATGGAAGCTCGGTTAAAAGAAGACATTCTAAGGGAAGCGGACAGGTATGGAAGTGCCATACTGGTTATTCATGAAACAGATGAAGGGGAGATATTTGATGCTTGGGAACACGTCACCTCTGCTGCAATTCAAACACCACTTGAAGTTTTTAAAAGCTTGGAGGCTGATGGATTTCCCATTAAGTATGCTCGCGTGCCCATTACTGATGGAAAGGCTCCTAAAAGTTCTGACTTTGATACTATGGCTGCTAATATAGCTTCTGCTTCAAAGGACACTGCCTTTGTTTTCAATTGTCAGGTAACATTTTAATCCTTTATCCCATATGCTGTACCCTCAATGTTGACTTCAGTACTAGGTTTTTTTTTTTTTTTTTAATCCTCTTTTTCTTTTTCATAATTTGCTAATAATTTCTCACTAAACCCAGATGGGTAGGGGCAGGACAACCACTGGCACTGTTGTAGCTTGTCTGGTAAAACTTCGAATTGATCACGGGAGGCCCATAAAAATCCTGGGTGATGTGACACATGAAGTGGATGGTGATGCCTCAAGTGGAGATGAAATTGGGGGCAATGCTACTGTGTTACCCTCTAAAACAGACAAGAAACGGAATTGTGTTTTTGGCATAAATAACATCATATTGTTATGGAAGATAACAGCATTATTTGATAATGGGGTGGAATCCCGAGAGGCTTTAGATGCTGTCATTGATAGATGTTCTGCACTTCAAAACATACGCCAAGCTGTTCTACAATATGGAAAAGTTTTTAATCAACAGCATGTTGAGCATAGAGTGAGGAGAGTGGCTTTAAATCGTGGTGCTGAGTATTTGGAGCGGTATTTCCGTCTGATTGCTTTTTCAGCATATCTTGGAAGTGAAGCATTTGATGGATTTTGTGGACAAGGAGACGTAAAGGTTACTTTTAAGAATTGGTTGCGTCAAAGACCAGAGGTGCAGGCTCTGAAACGGAGCATTAGATCGAGACCAGGACGATTTTTCAGCGTCCCTGTAAATCTTTTCTACCTTTTTATTTATTATTCTCCTCCCTCCAAAAAAGGGAGAAAACACTAAAAGTAGGATTGCTCAATTTGAAATGCAGGAAGAATTGAGAGCACCTGAAGAGTCTCAGCATGGGGATATGGTGATGGAGGAAGTTGTCAAGGCACGAAATGGTTCTGTACTGGGGAAAGGCTCCATACTGAAAATGTATTTCTTTCCCGGTCAGAAAACTTCCAGCCACATGCAAATACATGGTGCAACTCATGTTTTCAAGGTATGTATGTATGTATGTATGGATGGATGTATGTATGTATGTATGTATGTATGTATGTATGTATGCATGCATGCATGCCAGACAGTAAGGCCACACATCCAGTGGTGACCTACAGGATCATCCGAGTGTAGGTAGAATTAGCATCTTTATTATGTTTTGCGGCCTAAGTTTTATGCTATATTTCTTTTTTTTTTTCTTGTGATATTTTCACATGTATGCATTTGTATGTTCTTATTTTTCTTTTTCTTTTTTACAGCAAGTGAATTGAAGTTTCACATTATTATTGCTGGATATATAACTTTGAAATGTCATTTTGCTAAAATCTTGCTATCCTTCAGGTTGATGAATACCCTGTGTATAGCATGGCAACTCCTACCATTTCTGGTGCCCAGGAGATACTGGCATATTTGGGAGCCAAGTGTAAAGCAGACAACTCAGTTGCAAGGAAAGTGATATTGACTGATCTGAGAGAGGAAGCGGTTGTTTATATCAATGGAACTCCTTTTGTCTTGAGGGAGTTAAACAAACCTGTTGATACGCTCAAGCATGTGGGCATCACTGGCCCTGTGGTGTGTCTTCATCAACAATATTATGTCTCTTGGAACATTTAACAAAACCCTTCGTGTTACACAACTCATGGTAACTGCAATGCAGGTGGAACACATGGAAGCGCGACTAAAAGAAGATATACTTGCTGAGGTTAGACGGTCTGGTGGACGAATGCTGCTGCATCTTGAAGAATATAACCCTTCAACAAATCAGTCTGATGTTATTGGATACTGGGAAAACATTTTGGCAGGTGATGTGAAGACGCCCGCAGAAGTTTATTCTGCTCTGAAAGATGAGGGATATGATATTGTCTATAGGAGGATACCACTAACAAGGGAGAGAGATGCTTTGGCCTCTGACGTTGATGCAATCCAGTACTGTAAACACGAGTAAGTGTCTTGGCAGTATATCCACCTGTTTCTCTTGGAATTATCCAGCATTTTTGAGACAAGTAGCCTGCAGATGTTAAAATATATAGGAGCATGAAGCCATGAACTGACATAATTGGTATTTTTTCCCGTGGCTTCCATGGTCCACTAAACGTAATAAGTCGTGCCTTCTAAATTCTGATAACTTCAAATTAACACTAACACATGCATTTCCTAGCTAACGGATTGAGACCAGTACAAGCATTTGTAGCACCTGGTGCTATATGCTATTCAAGAGCACATGCTCTCTAAAAAGCATTTTTTGTACGTGTCTAACGAATAATTAATGTTAAATTCTTTTTGGGGGGGGCATGCTGAATTCTAAATTCTTTTTCTTTTCTTTTCTTTTTTTTGTAACAGTTCTGCAGGAATTTACCTTTTCATATCACACACAGGTTTTGGTGGAGTCGCATATGCAATGGCCGTTATGTGTATTAAAATTGGTGCGGAGGCAAACTTCTCATCCAAAATTCCTCAGCCGGTGCTTGGGCTGGCCATATCCCCAGAGGCTGTAGAGAATATGACCTCGCGAGCTTCTCACGAAGAAGCACTCAGGATGGGTGACTACAGGGACATATTAAACCTTACAAGAGTCCTTTTACATGGTCCTCAAAGCAAAGCAGACGTGGACATTGTTATTGAAAGGTGATTGACTTAGGCCTGCGTTTAAAACTTTCCTGTATGCTATGACCTTTGTGTTTGGATCCTAAGCTGCAAAATCAATTTTACAACGCTAAACCAAACAAGCCTTAATCATGTTTGGTGCATGTTTGTTTTAGCTTTTTAGAAGTGTATTTACGATGTACGAGGTAAGTATATGAAAGAAGTTTTGTCTCGGCTTGCGGAAAAAAGGCTTCTAAAATCATGGTTTGGGGGTTTCCCAAACATGCCCGGCAGTAAAGGGAATAAAGTATATTCTGTCAGATGTAAAGAAATGCATATTAGTTGAAATATGTTTTCCTCGAGGGATCTTTGATTGATATAATTCCTAGCCATTGTTTTCACTTCAGCCGTTCTGAAATTAATGGCTTTCTGCATCATTCTGCCCCGTATATGGATTCTGAATTTCTGATGAGGCAGCATTGCTGCAATTCCTATTTAAGGCTTAACTTGTTTCTTCTGTTCAACAGATGTGCAGGCGCAGGGCATCTACGAGATGATATTCTTTATTACAGTAAAAAATTTGAGGAGTTTGCTGATGCTGATGATGAGGAGCGTGCGTATCTTATGAGCATGGGTATGAAGGCTTTGAGGTAAAAATTTGGCTACCCTTTTACTAGTAGCGTTTTGGCTTAGATATGTTAATTGAATTCAGATGTATTTCCGACAATACTTCCATTTCAACAATGAATCCACTCCTTACGGATGCCAGTAGCAAATGTGAATTGTACTATTAAGTGTAGCCCATGTGTTTTGTTGTGTAACCACTTCTCTGTATCCTCTCTCATTTTGCAGGCGCTACTTTTTCCTCATTACATTTAGATCCTATCTGCACTGCACCTCTCCTGATGAAATGGAGTTTGCCGCATGGATGAACGCAAGACCTGAGCTTGGTCATCTGTGTAACAATCTAAGAATTGATAAATAATGTTGCTGTCCTCATAAATACATCGATGTACCGTTGATATCTGCTGTTATTATTTTTACCCTGAATACATGGGGATGGTGAGGAGAAAACAACAGGGGTAGATTGATCCTACCTCTACTCAGGTGGATAGTGGGATCGCCTCTCTATTCCTTTCTCCTCCACTTTAATTAAAGCCCCTTCTGAGTTCTGAGGATCCTGTCAATTCATGTCTTTTCCTTCTTGAAATTTTTTCCGCTATGTCCTCTATGTGTTGCTGACGCATGCAATCAGCATCAGTAGAAGAATCTCCTATAATGAGAAGCCGGGTGCGAAACTGCTACGAGGCTCGAAGCAGTAATTTGTGGTCTGATTTTTACTCTCTTTGATTCGAGTGTTGGTGAAGGTAGTGGCGGGTCGTGTGTGGATTAGGAAAAGTGTTCATTGTAGTATCTGGGATATATATGTAATATAATTCCTTTGTTATTTTCTATACTGTGAACTTATAGGATTTGAGGCTAGGATCCCATTGTAGTTATTTGTATTATACTTACCTCTCGTCTAATTATAAGATCTAGTTGATTTTTTGGAAAGATTAAAAAAATGAAGCTAAATAAAAACCCTTTTAATCATTTCATATTTTAGTCCCTTGATGTCCTTGTTTTTAGATTATATATTAATTTATTAGTTAAACTAATTAGTTTGGAAAAAAAAAACTCTAAAATAATTTAATTAGTTTTATTAATCTCTCTCAAAAAGTTAATTAGGTCTTATAATTAGGACCGAAGGGAGTCTTAATTAATTGGTTAGGTTTTCTAGAGAAAAAGCGATTGAAATATTTATTAGTTTCCTGAATTCTTGACCACCGTCGACTAAATGAGACATGGTGTGATGACAATGTCGATGGATTTAATGAAAAACGATTAAAGCACTTTATTGTAACTTGTTCTTTTTGAATTATAAGGCGACAGACACTAATGATCTGAATTACAACGAGCAAGATCGAACCCACGACCTCCCCTAGTTGGGGAGTATCCATATCACTAGGCTACAAGGCCTTTGATATTGTAACTTGTTCTTTGGCAACATGATCAGTCTCTACTATTCTCTCATGTCCCTCATTACATGGGCATGAGCAGCAGCATCTCATGGTGATTTTCTTTTTTGGTTGCCCACTCGGTTCAAAGAATAAAGACGGCTTTCGCCGACTAATCCGGATCCGACCCGTTGCGCACCTAGCTTTGGTGGGTGAGTCTCCCGATATCTGAGTCTCCCGGATTTTTTGCATTCACGAGGTTCGAACCCGAGACCTTCGCTTAAGTAGATTTTATATCGTATATCTTTTTATCCTATACAAAAGCCATGCAATCGCTTACCACTAAATAATACTCAACCCCCGTTGGTATCTCTCATCTCGTGGTGATTTTATTATGTAAAGGATGAAGGTTATCGTGTTGGGCTAGAGAGTACATTTTGTGAGCTTGTTGATCAATGACGCTGATGGTTCAAGAGGGGCTCTCCTACCCCTTGTCCTTGTTCAAAACTGGCAAAAGGGTTCATTCTTGGAGTTGATTAAGGTGCTAAGAGAGGTATCTTAACTCTTGAGTGCTTAGGTAAACACTTGAGGGTAATAGACGATGCGCCTTGCCCAACATTAGTATCACTTAAGAGGAAGGGAGACTTTGTCTTACCCTTGAATTATGGGTAAGCCCAACTCCTTTCCTAAAATTTTTATATAAAAGAAAAAAAGAAGGAAAAAAGAAGAAGAAGAAGGGCTCTCCTCAAAGATTGACTTCATAGCCATCTCTGAAGCCATTTGTTCCCTGCACCATGACCTGCCAGCAAAGCCCACCTCAACATGACCCGCTACCGCTGGTGCGCTTATATATTAAATGTATGTTTGAGTTAACGTTTAAAAAGTATATAAAAAGCAACTATAAAACTTCTTTCACATACTTACTTCTTAAACTGTAAATCATGTTAGAATAGTAATTACTACCGCTTATCCAAATGGATACAACTTTTCGAAGTAATTGTTCCTCTCATCCACCCACCTTATAGATTTACCAAACTCGCTGACAAGAATGGGCTTCCCTAACTTTATCTGTGTCTTCTATGTGGGCTTCGACCCATTTGCCCAGGGATTCAACTTAGCCCGCATAGCCTCTGCCCAGCACCCTACACCCTCACAGTTCTTCTTCAGAATTATTTAATTGCTAACGGGGCTGGGTCTAATGGAAGGAGCTAATCCTCATAAGATAGCGAATTAAGATTCAAACCCTTGCTGAGAGACATTTAGTGCCTGATAGTGTCTCGAATATGATTGCCTCTAAGAAGATGATACTCATGCTTCGAACAAAAAAAAATTAATTAAGAAAACCATGCCTGGAAGAGACTAATGATGTTTTGCCATTGATCCGGATAGGGATGAATGGTGGCAAAAAATCGATTTCAGGGACTTGGTTGCTGGGAATAAAATCAGTTCCAACTGGGCATGCAGGATTAATCTGCTTCCCCTGGGGCATTGTTTCGCTGTAAAACCCTTCAAGCCCTGCGTCCAGTAAATGATTCCCATCGATGGATTTAACGCAGGCCGCAATCTCACTCTCGCCCGCTCATGTGAATGTTATATCTTAGAACGAGTCTGAGACAAAGAAACCTGAATTAGTTTCCTAGGGTTATCGTATATGGTATTCGCTCATAAGGGAGTGAATTGTAAATATAATTATAATTAATCTTAAATATGCTTACTTTTAAATTTAATCTTTATATGAACAAATCACTTTAAAATTTTATTGTAATTCTGTCGTGCATGAAGAAAGATATCGAGTAGTTAAATATAAAACTAGTTTTTTGGGGGGCCAAAAAAATGTGGTGCAAAAACATGCATGCGACGGATCTTAAACGCGGCTAAGCTGTCGTGTGCTTTCATGTTTTCGCAGCTCGCTGAGGGCCCGTACGTCCATAAAAATTTTACGCATCATGAAACACTCTCAGCTAAGTAGGATAAGACCCTTACCCAATGCCCAATCTTATATGATGAATGAATGGGCTATATTTTGCAATCCAGCCCTACCCTTACTTGATAACTAACCATATTGGGCAGGGCAGCCGTGGGCTGACTACGGAGGAGGGAGTATTAATATAAATTAGGGTGCTATAGAAAAGATAAATAAAAAATACGCAATATATAATATAATTAAGTAATTTATTTAATTTATTTAGTATTTTTTTTAAAAGTTAATTCTATATTATATTTAGGACATGAGCGAGTATTAATATAATTGAGGCAGTAAGAATGGGGTCAATTGAAATAATAATTCAGGTAAAAAAAATGTCATTTCCAAATATTGAAGGCGCACAATTATTTCATAGTCATCATCATATATGATAAAACCAGCAGGCCCAAATATGGAATTCTTATTTTATTGATTCACTCTGAATATTCCAATATACAATATGCCTACAATATGCCTACGTACAACATATATATAGACGACACTAGGGACATATTAATAATTACACATATGTCCCTACACATTATTTAATTCCTACACTCCCCCTCAAGTTGGGAACTCTATACTCACAAGTGCCCAACTTGCCAAGAATGTAATTATGTTGTGGCCCTCCTAAGGCTTTTGTTAAAACATCTCGCGATTTGTTCTTCGAACGTACATGCTCAAAAACAATCATACCAAATAACAATTTTTCCCCTAACAAAGTGGCAATCGATATCAATGTGTTTTGTACGTTCATGGAAAACTGGGTTTGTTGCTATATGAATGGCCGATCTACTATCACAATGGACCTTTATTGGTTCAACATCCGGGACATGCAACTCTTTAAGCAACCCTAGAATCCAAGTTAGCTCATTGCCGCCATTCGCAATGCTCTATACTCTTTGAAGAGATGGAAACGGTGGTTTGCTTCTTTGATTTCCAAAGATATTAAGCTCCCCCATCTTCACGAAAAGCCCGTCACCGAGCGTCGTGTATCAAGACAAGCGCCATGATCGAATCACGTAAACACTCGACCTTCAAGGTGCTTTCGATGAAATGTAGACTCTCGGCTACTGAGAGTCCTTTAAGTACTTCACCAATCTCAATGCAGCTTTCAAATGTGACTCTTTGGGCTCTTGCATGAATTGACTCAACGTCTCTGCACAAAAAGGAAATATCGGTCTAGTCAATGTCGTATAGCAACTTACCAACAAGCCTTCTATACATTCCAAGATCATCCACAAGGGGATCCTTCTTAATTGGCGCAGCTAGATCAACTTGAGGTTAGGCTCCATAGGTGTCATCACAACCTCGATTCATCTAGACTGTTTGATCAATCAATTCTCGTAGCATACTTTCGTTGATTAAGAAGTATACCATGCTTGGATCTCAAAACTTCCAAACCAAGAAAGTATTTCAAGGTACCCAAATCTTTGATTTTAAATTGGCTATGAAGAAAAGCTTTTACCTCATTGATAGCTTTCAAACTACTCCCCGTAATCATTAAATCATCCACATAAGCAAGTACAAGTACCAATTCAGGTACCATTTTGTTTTTGAAAAAGTGCATAGTCATGCTTACTTTGTTGAAAACCGCCTTTAATCAAAGATTGAGTCAATTTTTTCATTCCATTGTCTTGAAGCTTGCTTCAAGCCATACAACGATTTTCTAAGTTTACAAACCTGATTTCGGTCGTTACCTTTAGTAAAACCTTGAGGTATAGTCATATAGACATCCTCATGTAAATCACCTTGCAAAAAAGCATTGTCCACATCCATTTGATGAATAGGCCATTTATGTATAACAAAGAAAGTTTCAAAACAAATCTAATAGTCACTATTTTTACCACTGGAGAGAATGTTTCATAAAAATCTATGCCTTCCTTTTGATTATAACCTTTAGCGACTAATCTTGCTTTGAATTTATCTAAGGACCCATCTGCCTTATACTTAGCCTTAAAGACCCATTTGCATCCTATAGCTTTCTTTCCTTTTGGTAAGTTAACTATGGTCCAGGTCTTGTTGGCTTCTAAAGCGTCAATCTCATTATTCATTGCTTCTACCCACCTAGGATCACTTGATGCTTGTTCATAAGTTTCTGGTTCAATTTCTTTATCAATACCAAACAGAAAACATCTATATGAATCAGACAAATCATCAAGGGCAACAGAAGTAAACAAGGCAGCATCATTTTGTAGGTCATTTTCAAGACCAGAGTGAGGTCGATTGCTATTAGAAGGCAAATGGTCACACCTATAGTCTTTAGTCCATGTAGGGGGTCACTATTTCGAATAGGCCTATCATTCAAAGCAAAGTAGATGGGACCGAATCATTTTGAACAAAAGCTGAATTATTCGGGACATATTCTTTATGCTGGACAGGTTCGAAGGAATCCATGTCATAACTAGTAATGAAGGGATCTGCAATGTTTTTATTAGGGACTCCCCCTTGATTCATACTATGGACATCACAAAAGGGAAATTTATCTTCCAAAAATACAGCATGTCTAGTAATAATCAAGGATTTAGTTTTAATGCTATATAAGATATAACCCTTTTGAGTTGTTGGGTATCCAAGAAAAACACAAGGTTCAGCCCTTGGCTGAAACTTGTCACTGCAATTCAAATTAGTAGCAAACGCTAGACACCCAAACACCTTTAAGTGATTCACAACTGGAGATTTATTATATAATAAGTCATAAGGCGTAAGATAATCAAGAACTTTAGAGGAGTTCTATTAATCAAATATGCGGCAGCTCTAATGCCTTCTCCCCAAAACTTAACTGGCAAATTAGATTGAAACATGATACTTCTAGCAACATTTAAGAGATGCCTATGTTTTCGTTCAACTACTCCATTTTGTTGAGGAGTAAAGGGACAAGAAGTTTGATGAATAATTCCCTTTTGATCAAGATATTGTCTTACCTCATGGTTTACAAACTCCTTACCATTATCAGTTCTCAAGGTCTTTATTGTGACAGAAAAATGATTATTAACATAGGAAATAAATGTTTTCAGCAATTTGGGAACTTCTGATTTATAATGCATCAAGAAAACCCATGTAGAACGAGAAAAATCATCTACTAACGTGAGGAAATATCTATATCCTTGGTGTGTGGGGTTCTATAAGGCCCCCACACATCTGCATGCAATAGTTGAAAACAATAATGAGATTTGGAGGAGCTTGGGTGAAAAGACAATCGAGATTGTTTTCCTTGAATACAGATTTCACATTTATCATCATTGAAGGTACAATCACTAATTCTCAAAGAATTCAAGTGTGTCAAAACATTCATAGGAGCATGACCAAGTCTATAATGCCAAAGATAATCTTTCCTAGTATCTACAGAACTATGTCTATCAGTAGTATTGACATATTCCGGTTTATTTTCCATTGTCGAAGATACAAATCCTCTAGTAAGTTTACCAATCCCTTTGATCATCCCATTGGATGCGCCTCGTATCACACACACATTAGGGAAAAAGGAAGATACATACAAGTCAATCCTATAGCAAGTTTAGCTATTGAGATCAAATTATAACAAAATTCTTTGGCATATAAAACATTTTGCAAATGTATAGAATTAGTGATTTTAATCTCACCTATATGAGTTATACGAATACGCTCCCCACTAGGAACTTTTACCCATTTTGGTGTTCCTAAATATGGTTTGCATTTGTCTAAATATGTCAACCTACTAACAATATGACAACTTGCACCAGAATCTAAAATCCATTCAGACTTAGGATTAAGAAGCAAACCTGGAGTGGCTGCTTGAACACTTACAACAGCTTCATTTGGGTTAGAATCCCGTTTGAGCATCTCCAAAATTTGCTGGTACTGCATTGGAGTGAAGAAAGAGCCACGAGCATCTTGTTCTCCTCCCACCTTAGCAGCTGATTCATTAATTATAGGATTTGCTTGATCTTCTTGTTCTTTAGTGAATTGAGGGGGTCGAAAACTTGATGGATAACCAACCACTGGTAACATGTTTCCTTTTGATGGCCCCTCTTTCCACAATGGCTACATGTTGTTTGGGAACGACCTTTACCTCGTCCCCTACCACTAGCACCACCACGACCACGACCTCCTCGTGTGGTATTGGAGATCATGATTGCTCCATCTGACTGAGTTCCTTGAACCCCATAGGAAAGGGTTCGCCGAGTTTCTTCCCCGAATAACCATTGAGTAAGCTTGATTGGAGGAAGGCAAAAGCGGATTCATTAGCAATATCCGTCGCGAACTTGGTGGAATTGCTCATTTAAGCCCATAAGGAATTGGAACAATCGTTGCTCCTGAACAACTTTAGAGTAATCCTTTGAAGAGTTACACTGACAATTAGGGATAGGCACTATAGAAGCATGCTCATCCCAAAGTTCCTTGAGCTTGGTATAATAGCCGCAGACACAAGAGTCCCTTGTATGAGTGAATTGATTGATCGATGTAGAGAAAATGTCTTAGCACCATCAACAACATTGAATCTTTCTCTTAAATCCGTCCATACAAGGGAAGCACTCTGAGAAAATACCAATCCACTAGCAATATCCTTGTCCACAGAATTAATGAGCCATGACAGAACAACACTATTGCATCTGTCCCACTGATTCCTGTGGCCGGTCGATTGATCGTCACGACGACATGTTCCATCTACAAACCCGAGTTTGTTCTTGCCATGGAGAGCTAATTTCATAGCCCTACTCCAAACAACATAATTTTCTCGAACCAACAAGAACCCGAGAGACCAATGTCACAAATGCCCAGTGTCACTGGGATGTAGGTAGAGCGGATGTTGGAAGTCAATGCGCTCTGAACCTTCTTCTCCCATGACGAAAACCAAAGAAAAATAAAAGCAAAGAAGACAACAAGGGATATCCAAGCCAACAGATCAGTCAACGAAGGTCAACGAAGGAGACAGAGAGAGGCGAAAACGATATCCAAGCCAACAGACAACGAAGGTCAACGAAGGAGACGGCGAAAACAATCACACAACACACCACACCAAGAATGCAATCGGTTAAACAAGTGCACAAATAAATGTTGATAACAATGACCAGGTGTAAATCGCCGTGTGCGCTACCCGTCCTCAAAAGTACAACCGAGAGGAAGATCGATCAACGAGACAAATCGAGTTCTGATCCGACATTAAGTGGGAATCGCGTAATACCACACAAGGAAGATCAGGTCTGGAGGTGAGAAACACATACCCTCAACAACCATAGGAAGATCGGGTGAGACAAATCGAAACGAAGCAAATTAGCTTCAAAGATGAAATCGACGGCGAATGGGTTTCAAATGACTTGATCGATGATATTCCTCAAGAAGCGACAATCTTGACGGCGAAACAACCTTCGGCCGACGATCCAATTGTGGGTGACGAGGATGGCACGGCAGATCACGATTTCAAGATGGCGGATCGCCAAACGAGTGCCGGAAAAGGGGAAAACACGACTTAAGGCTCAAACGGCGACAAACGACGGTGAATGGACATGGTGGCCTGACGCGATGCACGGAGAGAGAGATGGGAAGACGAGGTGCTGCAAATCGTGGAGTCGGAAGACGAGGTGCTGCAAATCGTGGAGGCGGAAGACGAGTGGAGTCGGAGCTCTCCTGTGCAAAGCCGGGCGGGTCGCTATCTTTATGGGCCTTGGGAGTTTTCTTGGGTTGAGGCCTGATTTCTTGAAAATCAGGTGAGGGAATCTTCAAAAGTAGGCTCTGGTACCATGATAAAACCAGCAGGCCCAAATATGGAATTCTTATTTTATTGATTCACTCTGAATATTCCAATATACAATATGCCTACAATATGCCTACGTACAACATATATATAGACGACACTAGGGACATATTAATAATTACACATATGTCCCTACACATTATTTAATTCCTACAATATATATTCCAGAACAACGCAATATGCCCAAAAGAATTGTCCTAGAAGCATCACGAATTCAGGATCATCTCTCTTTAGCAAAAAAAAAGAAAAAGGAAAACAGGATTATTAACGCCAAACAACGATATCTCAAATATCAGGTAGGCTCTATTTGGGCTTGGGGTTCTTGATTTGTTCAACCTCTTCAACGCTGATCTGGAAGGTCTTCGCGAGCACATCATCAGGCACACTTGGGGTAGCACTGAACAAAGCTGGCTCTACAAACAATGCTCCTGGATTTTGACTATTGAAAGCTACAACATGAGAAGCAGGCGTGTTCCCGATGTTCTTGAGATAGTGAAGTGATCCCTTTGGGAATACAATTACTTCGCCCTTTTTGAGAGTCCTAGTGAAATGCTTGTTGTTGGTAATTACAAATCCCACCTGTAATACTCCCTCCAACACAAACACAATCTCGGTGGCTCGTGGGTGAGTGTGAGGTGCCGTAAACCCTCCTACTATATAATCTGCCCTCGCCATTGATATCCCTAACGTGTTCAGCCCTGGAAATTCATCCACCGTCGCTAGTTTCACCGCCGCCCCGGCCGTGTTGTTATCCAGTATCACCGATGGCTTCGCTAACCCACTGAAGAAGAAATCATCCACGGTCACATTCGCCTCGTCTTTGCACGCATACCCGTTCACCTTCACGCCTGTATGCACAGTTCATATATATAAAACACAGTCACGCAGTTCATGTTTTTCTGACTAATTTCCTATAAGTAATAGTTACGTGTTACTGGGGAGCGGGTGTGCCTAACTTGCCTTTCCTGCTGCCCTCAATTTTGGAAAACAATTCTATTTTTTGTTCATAAGATACTAAAAGATCACCCATCACATGTAGAATCTAATGATATCAGGAACTATGAAAAATACATTTGGAAAGGTTTCACAATTAAGGGACAACGGGAGACTGCAAGAAAGGCACATTAGACAACCCTACCCGTTGTTGAGAGCAGTGTACTTACCCGAAGAGGGAAGAGCGACGCATATGTCTTGAAGTAAGTCTGGATCATAAGCGAAAGCCAATGAGATGGCATTGGTGAGGACGAGCAAAATTGCACAAGTGGTTGTTGGCGACATGGTTTTGGAATTAATGTTTGTCCTATCTGGTCGATGAGGGAAATGGAGAGGGGAGGGTCGTTTATATGTAGGACAATGCGTCGTTTCTAAACGGAGTGGTAGTTGCTGTGAGTAGGCTAACAGTGAGTGAGATTGATGCGATGTTGAACCCTAAAGAGTCCTTTCTTCAACTTAAATTCAAAGGAACTTCATTCCTACATTCCTGCATCCTGTTGTATTCCTTTACTGGTACAAGATTGCAACGCAAATCCATATGAGGAAAAGGAAGTCAATACACGTATCAATTTTAATTTATACTGTGCGAAAAATACAAGGCCTTCCTCTCCACATTTTTCCTTCGGTCTCTCTGAATATCTAGAAAACAAGAAATCATTTTTTGATGTGGCAAGAGTATCACTAGAGTGTGATTAATACACTAGCTCAGGACTTTATTTTTCTGTTACCTAACAAAAAGAAAATGACAGTTTAGGTGCAACGTAACGCCAAATCTGTAGAACCTGCAGCATAAATCAACATTTTTGAGGGAGTAACGAAATATGAAACAAACAAAAAATTCCTTAAGTCCAGTCATAAATCCGATAAGTTGATCCAATAGGTCGGCGAACCAAACATGCACTTAGATATGTTAATTGAATTCAGATGTATTTCCGACAAAACTTCCATTTCAACAATGAATCCACTCCTTACGGATGCCAGTAGCAAATGTGAATTGTACTAGTAAGTGTAGCCCATGTTTTGTTTTGTAACCACTTCTCTGTTTCCTCTCTCATTTTGCAGGCGCTACTTTTTCCTCATTACATTTAGATCCTATCTGCACTGCACCTCTCCTGACGAAATGGAGTTTGCCGCATGGATGAACGCAAGACCTGAGCTTGTTCATCTGTGTAACAATCTCAGAATTGATAAATAATGTTGCTCTCCTCATAAATACGTCGATGTACAGTTGCTGTTTGCTGTTATCATTTTTACCCTGAATACATGTGGATGGTGAGGAGAAAACAACAAGGGGTAGATTGATCCTACCTCTACTCAGGTGGATAGTGGGATCGCGTCTCTGTTCCTTTCTCCTTAATTAAAGCCACTTCAGAGGATCCTCTCAAATCATGTATTTTCCTTCTAGAAATTTTTTCCGCTGTCCTCTGTGTAGCTGACGCATGCAATCAGCATCAGTAGAAGAATCTCCTTTAATGAGAAACCGGGTACGACACTATGCGACGAGGCTCAAAGCACTAATTTGTGGTGTGATTATTACTCTCTTTGATTCGAGTGCGGGTGAGGGTGGTGGTGGGTTGTGTGTGGATTAGGAAAATAGTGTTCATTGTAATATCTGGGATATAAGTAATATAAATAATTCCTTTGTTGTTTTCTATACTGTGAACTTATAGGATTTGAGGCTAGGATCCCATTGTAGTTATTTGTATTATATTAATTAATTGGTTAGGTTTTCTAGAGAAAAAGGGATTGAAATATCTATTACTTTCCTGAATTCTTGACCACTATCGACTAAATGAGACATGATGTGATGACGACGTCGATGGATTTAATGAGAAATGATTAAAGCACTTTATTGTAATTTGTTCTTTGGCAACGTGATTAGTCTCTGTATTATTCTCTCATGTCCCTCGTTACATGGGCATGAGCAGCAGCATCTCATGGTGATTTTATTTAAAGGATAAAGGTTATTGTGTTGGGCTAAAGAGTACATTTTGTGAGCTTGTTGATCAATGACGCTGGTGGTTGAAGAAGGGCTCTCCTACCCCTTGTCCTTGTTCACCTGAAAGGGGTTCGATCCTAGAGTTGGTCGAGGTGTTAGGGGAGACATCCTAGCTTTGGATGTCTAGGTAAACGTCGACAATAATAGACGGCTCACCCCGCGCAATATTGGTATCACCTAGGAGGAAGAGAGACTTCATTCTACCCTTGAATTGTGGGTGAGCTTAACTCATTTCCTAAAATTTTCATATAAAAAAAGAAAAAGAAAAAGAAAAAAGGGTTCCCCTCAAAGATTAACTTCATAGCCATCTCTAAAGCCCTCTATTCCCTGGACCATGACTTGCCAGAAAAGCCCACCTCCACATGACCCGCCACCACTGGTGTGCTTATATATTAAATGTATGTTTGAATTAGCGTTTAGAAAATATATTTACAGGAAAAATTATAAAATTTCTTTCGCATACTTATTTCGTAAACTATAAACCACGTTAGAATAGTAATTTCTACATCAGTTCTGCCTATCAAAATGTAAACAACTTTTCGAAGTAATTGTTCCTTTTATCCATGCACCTTGTAGATTTACCAAACTCGCTAACAAGAATGGGCTTCCCTATTACCTTTATCAATGTCTTCTATGTGGGCTTCGGCCCATTTGCCCACCGATTCAGCTTGGCCCGCATAGCCTCTGCCTGGTACCTTACACCCTCACCGTTCTTCTTAAGAATTATTTAATTGCCAATGGGGTGGGGTCTAACGGAAGGAGCTAATCCCTCATAACATGGCGAATTAAGATTCGAACCCTTGCTGAGAGACATTTAGTGTATGATAGTTTCCCGAATAAGATTACCTCTAATAAAAGGATACTCATGCTTAGGAAAAAAATATTTAATTAAGAGAACCATGCATGGAAGAATAATGATGTTTTACCATTGATCTAGATAGGGATGAATGGTGGCAAAACCGATTTCAGGGACTTGGTTTTTGGAAATAAAATTAGTTGCAACTTGGCATCCCAAGAATTATACTTAAAGAAATAATAATTTTTCTTTAATTAAAATAAAATTATTAATTTTTTATTATAAAAAAACTTGGTGTTAGGCACTCTTTTATGCAATTCACATGTGTATTTTTACACATTTGAAAGTCATGTCATCGTCCAGTCAAGAAAAAAAGTCAAACTTAATGGTCAAAAGGTATTTTTGCACCTAATTTGTAACCACATGTGCACTTTTGCATCTAAAAAAAGTACTTGGTGTTAGGCGCTTCTACTCGGATAAAGCACATGTACATTTTTGCCCTTTAACTCTATTTTATATCCAAAATGTGGCACTCTCTTGGGGGTCGAAAACATGCATGCAATAGATCTTGAGGGCCCGTCCATAAAATTGTTACGCATTACGGAACACTCTAAAGATCTAGCTAGGTTGCTTGTAGGGTTGGGCATAGTCAGGGATGGGTAAGACAAGCAACCCTGCTCGATGCCCGCTTAAAGGATGAACTGGATTTTGCAACTAAAGCCTTAACTATTTTGAACAAGGTTAGGCAAGACGGAAGGAATATTAATACGTCAGGTTGTTATAGAAAGGATAATTTAAGAAGAATACACTACATATATTTATATGGTTAAGTAACTTATCTATTTTTTTAAAATCTTTTCAAAATAAATCAACTATATCTTATATTTAGAATATTTAAAAGTAATAATATAACTCAGCCCTTCCCTTTCCGAAAGAATGGGGTTAACTAAAATAATAATTCAGGAAAAAAATGTCATTTCCAAATATTGAAGGCGCACAATTATTTGAGAGTAGTCATCATCATATATATCCCACAACAACGCAATATGCCCAAAAGAATTGCCCCAGAAGCATCACGAATTCAGGATCATCTCTCATTAGCAAGAAAAGGAAAAAGGAAAACAGGATTATTAACGCCAAACGACGATATCTCAAATATCAGCTAGACTCTATTTGGGCTTGGGGTTCTTGATTTGTTCAACCTCTTCAACGCTGATCTGGAAGGTCTTGGCGAGCACATCATCAGGCACACTTGGGGTAGCACTGAACAAAGCTGGCTCTACAAATAGTACTCCTGGATTTTGACTATTGAAGGCTACAACAAGAGAAGCAGGCGTGTTCCCAATGTTCTTGAGATAGTGAAGCGATCCCTTTGGGAATACAAATACTTCGCCCTTTTTGATAGTCCTAGTGAAATGCTTGTTGTTGGTAATTATAAATCCAGCCTGTAATTGTCCCTCCAACACAAACACAATCTCGGTGGCTCGTGGGTGAGTGTGAGGTGGCGTAAACCCTCCTACTCTATAATCTGCCCTCACCATTGATATCCCTAACGTGTTCAGCCCTGGAAATTCATCCACCGTCGCTTGTTTCACCGCCGACCCGGCCGTGTTGTTATCCAGTATCACCGATGGCTTCGCTAACCCACCGAAGAAGAAATCATCCACCGTCACATTCGCCTCGTCTTTGCACGCATACCCGTTCACCCTCACACCTGTATGCAAAGTTCATACATATAAAACACAGTCACGCAGTTCATATTTTTCTGATTCATTTCCTATAACAGTTACGTGTTACTGGGGAGAGGGTGTGCCTAACTTGCCTTTCCTGCTGCCCTCAATTTTGGAAAACAATTCTATTTTTTGTTCATAAGATACTAAAAGATCACCCATCACATGTAGAATCTAATGATATCAGGAACTATGAAAAATACATTTGGAAAGGTTTCACAATTAAGGGACAACGGGAGACTGCAAGAAAGGCACATTAGACACCCCTACCCGTTGTTGAGAGCAGTGTACTTACCCGAAGAGGGAAGAGCGACGCATATGTCTTGAAGTAAGTCTGGATCATAAGCGAAAGCCAATGAGATGGCATTGGTGAGGACGAGCAAAATTGCACAAGTGGTTGTTGGCGACATGGTTTTGGAATGTTTGTCCTATCTGATCGATGAGGATGAGGGAAATGGAGAGGGGAGTGTCGTTTATATGTAGGACAATGCGTCGTTTCTAAACGGAGTGGTATTCGCTGTGAGTGAGATTGATGCGATGTTGAACCCTAAAGAGTCCTTTCTTCAACTTAAATTCAAAGGAACTTCATTCCTACATTCCTGCATCCTGTTGTATTCCTTTACTGGTACAAGATTGCAACGCAAATCCATATGAGGAAAAGGAAGTCAATACACGTATCAATTTTAATTTATACTGTGCGAAAAATACAAGGCCTTCCTCTCCACATTTTTCCTTCGGTCTCTCTGAATATCTAGAAAACAAGAAATCATTTTTTGATGTGGAAAGAGTATCACCAGTGTGTGATTAATACACTAGCTCAGGACTTTATTTTTCTGTCACCCAACAAAAAGAAAATGATAGTTTAGGTGCAACGTAACGCCAAATTTGTAGAACCTGCAGCATAAATCAACATTTTTGAGGGAGTAACGAAATATGAAACAAAACAAAAAATTCCTCAAGTCCAGTCATAAATCTCCGATAAGTTGATCCAATCGGTCGGCGAACCAAACATGCACTTAGATATGTTAATTGAATTCAGATGTATTTCCGACAAAACTTCCATTTCAACAATGAATCCACTCCTTACGGATGCCAGTAGCAAATGTGAATTGTACTAGTAAGTGTAGCCCATGTTTTGTTTTGTAACCACTTCTCTGTTTCCTCTCTCATTTTTCAGGCGCTACTTTTTCCTCATTACATTTAGATCCTATCTGCACTGCACCTCTCCTGACGAAATGGAGTTTGCCGCATGGATGAACGCAAGACCTGAGCTTGTTCATCTGTGTAACAATCTCAGAATTGATAAATAATGTTGCTCTCCTCATAAATACATCGATGTACAGTTGATATGTGCTGTTATTTTTTTTTCCCTGAATACATGTGGATGGTGAGGAGAAAACAACAGAGGGGTAGATTGATCCTACCTCTACTCAGGTGGATAGTGGGATCGCGTCTCTGTTCCTTTCTCCTTAATTAAAGCCACTTCAGAGGATCCTCTCAAATCATGTATTTTCCTTCTAGAAATTTTTTCCGCTGTCCTCTGTGTAGCTGACGCATGCAATCAGCATCAGTAGAAGAATCTCCTTTAATGAGAAACCGGGTAAGACACTATGCGACGAGGCTCAAAGCACTAATTTGTGGTGAGATTTTTACTCTCTTTGATTCGAGTGCGGGTGAAGGTGGTGGTGGGTTGTGTGTGGATTAGGAAAATAGTGTTCATTGTAGTATCTGGGATATATGTGATATAAATAATTCCTTTGTTGTTTTCTGTACTGTGAACTTATAGGATTTGAGGCTAGGATCCCATTGTAGTTATTTGTATTATATTAATTAATTGGTTAATACATGGGTCATGACAAAAACAGTGTTATCCCTCTCCTGTGTGGGTGTTTTCTCTCTTCTGCGTGAGGGTTGGCAGGGTTCCGTGTAACTCTTTCTGATTGTCGTTTCTCCAGTCCGACGATCATTCCCCCCCTTATTTCTTTTTCCTTCTCTTCCAAGTGCTGCTGGGTGTGTGTGTGGTAAGTACTACAAGGATCTGTTGCAAGAATGGAGTTGGGTCAAGGTAGTAGACAGGGACCAGGGAAGCAAGTCACACTGACTATCGACCAGGAGGAGGTGATTCAGGGTAACACACTGGTTGGGAAACTTCTCACTAGCAAGAATATGAATATACCAACGATTGTCACGATGATTAGAAAAGGATGGCAGCTGGACAAGGACTTAGAAATCCATGAGTTGGATAGGAATCAATTGTCCTTTTTATTTCGTTTTAAAGAAACTAAGGATTATCAACGGGTGTTAAAGGGCCGCCCATGGTCGATTTTAGGACATCTGCTAAATATACAAGTTTGGGAAGAATGCATGGTTCTCAAAGATGTTAATTTCAATGTTACACCATTCTGGGTCCAGTTCCACGGACTCCCATTGGAAAACTTCAATAGTGGCAACACTAAGACCCTTGGTGATTCCATTGGGGAAATTGTTATGTTCGAAAAACCCACTAATGGAGGAAGACTAAGTCGAGGTTTTATCAGAGCCCGGGTGCTCATCCCCATGAATGCTCCTCTAACCACTGGACTTTGGGTACCGAGAGAGAAAAAGGAATCGGCATGGATATCGGTGAGGTATGAGCGGCTACAATCCTTCTGTTACAAATGTGGGTGTATTGGTCATGACCATCGCGGATGTAAAATACTTCTCGAGGATGAGGCAAGAGAAGGTGATCCACCTAGATATGGAAGCTGACTCGGAACCCCTACTATTCGCTACTTTAGAGGAGTCTCTGGAGATATGCATGGCTGGATGGTGTGAAGTTCAGGGCTATGAGAAGAAGGGGCATGTTGACAACTCTTGCCGGGGTAAGTCACCGGAATCGAAACAGGGATCGGCGGACTGTAGAAGGGGTCCTAGGAAGGAGATATGTCAGGAAAGGGGTCAATCAGGGAAGGAGTTGGTGTGTTGTCAGAAGGAAGAGGCGGGGAGTACGTTTTCGGCGGAAGGAGTCACCCCACTGACCAGGTTGACCTCGAAAATCCACAAGTCATTAATGCTGCTGATGTAAGTCCCCCTCGTGTGGCGCACCTCCCACAGACTTACCATGCCGAGGCTCAGTCATCTGGTGTGCAAAGTGGCGGGATTCAAACTAGGGGACCCACGATAAATAAGATCCATATTATTGGACCAGTGGACTTGCATGCTGAGAGCCCAATTCCTGTGTCGGAAAAGCCCAAATATCACGTTGAGTTTCTTGCGGAACCTGAGGCCTCAGGGGATCCAAGTAATACTTCTATTGGGCTATCCCCCGTATCGGCTATGTCCCTTCTCTTAGAAGCTTCCATCTCAAAAGGCCTCTGGAGGTAGACCCGGATACGTGTGGAAATAAGAGGCAGCGAAAACTGAAGTTCGAAGAACCAGAAGTAGCCCCACTCTCAAGATCTGCATCGCCTTGGTCTTCACGGGGGCGTCGCAAGAGCTTTAGATCCTTGAAATCGGCAATTAAAAGTAGTAAGGATGCATCTCAGTCATCGGTTGTGGAATCCCTTATGGTAGCGGAAATTGACTTTCCAGACAGCTGGGTCACGGGTGAAGCTAAAGGTACCGTGGCACAATCTCTTTCTCTTGAGCAAACCGCCGGTGGTTGGATGGGACCAACCACCGGTTCATCATGAATATTCTCGCCTGGAACTGTCAAGGTCTTGGGGTTGCCTTGACAGCCAGGAATTTAAAGGAGGAGTGCCTCCGCAGAAAACCCCAAATAGTGTTCCTATCAGAGACAAAGCAGAAAGCCAGATATGTGAGGAAGATAAGAAGGAGATGTGGTTTCACAGAGGAATGGATGGTGGATCCTCTAGGCCTTAGTGGAGGTTTAGCTCTCTGGTGGTCGAACTCCATTAAGGTGAGTATTATCTTTTCTTCTCCTCATATCCTCCATACTTGTATTGAGGCTGAAGAAGTTACTGCTCCGAATTATATCACATTTGTATATGGCCCACCCTCTGAAGAAGAAAGATCCATTTGCTGGCAGGAGATTACACGTATTAGCAAGAATACTTTCTGTTCCCTGGTTATGTTTAGGTGATTTCAACGAAATCTTATCACAAGCTGAATGCTTTGTGGCTGGGTGTGAGCTAGACGATCTGGGTTTCAATGGCAGCTGCTTTACTTGGTGTAACAAAAGAGACGAACCATAGACCATTAGGGAACGTATTGACATAGCATTTGGGAACTTTTATCTTAGGGAGCTTTTCCCTGATCTGCAAGTATTTAATTTGGATCCCCTCGGTTCGGACCATCACCTTCTATACATTCAATGCCAGCCTGAAGTGCCCCTTACAAAAAAAATGTTTCGATTTGAAGAAAATTGGGTTCATCATCCCAAGTTTAATCAGGTTGTGGGCGGCTGCTAGGAGAAGACAATCTGCACATATTTCACCTGAGATGGAAACGTTTGTGTCCAATTTGAACACATGCCAAGAGTTGCTAAAGACGTGGAGTAAGAGAGAATTTCCAAATAATGTGTTATTATTTGAGAGACTAAGAGGGCAGTTAGCAAGGCTATCCAATGGGACCCTTACCGAGGAGTCGAGCAAAGCCATCAGGGATGTGAGATTTGAACTGGAGCGTATTCTGGAATCGGAAGAGAGGTTTTGGTGGCAGAGATCCCGAATTAATTGGCTAGCGGCGGGGGATATGAATTCGCGGTTCTTTCACCTGTCAACTATTCAGAGACGGCAAAGAAATAGCATCAAGTGCATTAAGAATGATGAGGGTCAATGGCTGTCAGCGAGGAGTGACGTGGCTAATAACATAGCCTGTTTTTTTCAGCATCTATTTGAAACTTTGGGTTCTGATCAAATGGATACTGTTCTCTCTTTTGTTGATAGCAAAATTTCTTCGAAGATGAATCAAAGCCTATTAAAGCCAGTGACGAGAGAGGAAATCAGAAAGGTGGCATTCAGTTTAGGAAGCTCAAAAGCGCCGGGCCCGGATGGTTTTTCAGGCATGTTCTATCAGAATGCGTGGCCGGAGGTTAGTGAATCTGTCTGTTCTATGGTGCTGGAGTTTTTTGCTGGAAATTCTTCACTTGACCCTATTAATGAGACTAATCTGATTCTAATCCCCAAAGTGTTGAAACCAGATCATGTCTCGCAATTCCGTCCTATCGGCCTGTGCAACTTTTCATATAAGATTATTTCTAAAATCTTGGCTATTAGGATGAGCCCCCTTCTTGATAATTGTATTTCAAAGTCTCAAGGTGCATTTGTTCCGGGTCGTATTATTCACAATAATATTATCATAGCCCACGAGGTATATCATTACCCAAGGAGGAAAAAAGAGAGCGGGAAGCATGAATTTGCTCTCAAGATGGACATGAGCAAAGCTTATGACAGAGTGGAATGGGCCTTCTTGGAAAAAGTTTTACTGAAATTTGGCTTTGATTCTGTTTGGGTCTCTTTAATTATGAAGTGTGTTCGTTCTATGAAATTGAATGTGTGTTTATCGGGGGAAATAGTTAACTCCTTCTCTCCAAGTAGAGGCCTACGCCAAGGGGACCCTCTATCTCCATATCTCTTCATCTTGGTGGCAGAAGTATTATCTATTATGATTTCCAAGTGCCAAGAGGATGGTTTAATTAGAGGAATTAAATTGAGTAATAGCTGTCCTATTCTTACACTCTCTTTTTTTTGCAGATGATGCTATGATTTATATGAATGCTAAGCACTCAAATGTGGTCCAACTGGCTAAGATATTGCAACAATATTGTGTGGCATCCAGACAGGTTATAAACCTGGAGAAATCTAGCCTCTACTTCTCGAGTAATACCCCGTTGGAGGTGCGCTTGGAGGTGGGCCAGTTGCTGCAAATTCCAACTTCTGATGATCCTGGCAAGTATTTGGGTATACCGAGTATATGGGGGAAGACCAAGCACCAAGCACTTGCTTATATCAGAGAGCGAGTATGTAACAAACTTCAAAGTTGAGGGCACAAATTCCTCTCACCGGCAGGGAGAGAAGTCTTGATTAAAGCAGTGATACAAGCCATCCCTATCTACCCCATGAACTGCTTCAGATTTACGCTCAAAACGTGTAAGGAAATTAACAGCTTGATAGCTAATTTCTGGTGGAGTGGAAGTGCTTTCGGTGACAATATGCATTGGAAGGCCTGGGAGTTTCTTACCTTAGAAAAGGGTCAAGGAGGTATGGGTTTCAGAGATCTTGTGATAATGAATGAAGCATTGTTGGCCAAGACGGCATGGAGACTCATTAATCGGCCTAATGACTTATAGGTGCGTGTATTGAAAAGTATCTACTTCCCTGAGGCTAATTTTCTAGATGTATACAAGGGCCATAAAGCCTCTTGGTGCTGGTCTAGTCTAATTGATGCACGAGAATTCTTAATCAAAGATCTACGGTGGGACCTTGGCAATGGGCAGGACATTAGGATTTGGGAGGACAACTGGATTCTGGGTATTAAATTACCAACAATACCGCAAGACAGTGAGGATCCACCTGTGGAGCAAGCTAAAGTGAGCGAACTAATTGTGAACGGTACTTGGGCTCTCTTTCCTCTCTTCCCATATGTATCTAATGTAGTACTTGATGCTATCCGGGAAATTCCTATTCCAGGTAATGGGAGGATCGGATGGTGTGGTTGGGCTCCTCAAATGGGGATTATAGGGTTAAATCTGGTTATCATCATGGAAAATCGAAAACACCTGCTGATGTGAATAAAGCTGGTAATTCCATCATTATTCCCCCAACATGCTGGAAATCTGTGTGGAAAATCAAAACCATCCCAAGAGTCAAGCAATTCTTATGGCGTGCTCTCAACAACTCTGTAGCAACAAGTGTGGCCTTGTATAACAGGAAGCACTCCCGGATCAAGCTATGCCCAGTCTGTGAAGGTGCGGATGAAACTTTAGAACACTTCTTTTTCCATTGTAATTGGACCCGGTGCGTCTGGTTCGGAAGTAGTTTGGGGGTGCGTCTTGATGGCTCTAATATTGTGAACTTTAATGCCTGGTGAATGCATATTTATGGTATGAAATCTGTCACTCCTCAGAACATTTCCCACATATGCTGGACCTTATGGCTAATATGGAAGCAAAGAAACGAGGTAGTGTTTAACTTTGCTACGCCCAACCCCCACTTTGTGATTGAATCTACAGGTAGGAGCAATACTAAATTTTGGGCCCAATGGTGTAGTTCTAATTCAGCATCGGACAACTTTGGAATTAAAGAACCCACATTTGCTGAGTCTGCCAAATGGTCTCCACCTAAGCCTGGGAATTACAAGATCAACCTAGACGGAGCGTTTGTACCGGGGAAGGAGGCTGCAGCAATTGGAGTCGTCTGTCGGGACTTTTCTGGATCCTATAGGTGGGGCTTTATGGATAAACTGAAGTCCATTTCAGCCTTCATGACCGAAGCTCTTGCACTCAAATGGGCACTTATGTTAGCGGTCGACTTGGGACATGACAATGTTAAATTTGAATCTAACTGTCTGACTCTTGTTTCCTGTATCAACGCCAAATCTGCTTTTTCAGGCGAGTGGAGATGTAGAAGCATCCTTCACGACATTATTGGTCTCTTTTCGGATAAGGTTGGGTTTTCGTTAGCTTTCATCCCACGTCAGGGCAATAGAGTTGTAGATCTCCTCGCAACAAATGCTTATAAGGAGGTGAGCCCAATTGGGTGGGTTCCTCAACCATCACCTACCTTGCTGTCTCTTCTAACCTTAGATGTAAAAGGGTCCAATAACGGTGTGACAGTTCCCTCCTCTGCGAGTGCTGGAATGGGGATTGGCTAAGTTATTTGCTGATTCTGTTTTCTTTACTTTAGTGTATTTCCAGTATTTCTTGTGGTTTGTATTTGTCTCTGTTTTGTTGCTGTTGTTTCTGTCTCGGTGCATCAGTTTGCTGTTTCTGTAGTATGTACTGCTCTGTATTATGTGCTGGTTCTGAAGTAATACAAGCATCTATTCTGTCAAAAAAAAATTAATTGGTTAGGTTTTCTAGAGAAAAAGCGATTGAAATATTTATTACTTTCCTGAATTCTTGACCACTGTGGACTAAATGAGACATGATGTGATAACGACGTCGATGGATTTAATGAGAAACGATTAAAGCACTTTATTGTAATTTGTTCTTTGGCAACATGATCAGTCTCTGTATTATTATCTCATGTCCCTCGTTACATGGGCATGAGAAGCAGCATCTCATGGTGATTTTATTTAAAGGATAAAGGTTTAGGGTTTAGGGTTTAGGGTTTAGGGTTTAGGGTTTGTTGATCAATGACGCTGATGGTTGAAGAAGGGCTCTCCTACCCCTTGTTCTTGTTCAACTGTGAAAGGGGTTTGATCCTAGAGTTGGTTAAGGTATTAGGGGAGACATCCTAACTCTGGGTGTTTAGGTAAACGCCTGACAGTAATAGACGGCTCGCCTTGCCCCACATTAGTATCATCTAGGAAGAAGGGAGAATTCATTCTACCCTTGTATTATGGGTGAGCTTAACTCCTTTCCTAAAATTTTCATATAAAAAAAGGAAAAAAAAGGGCTCTCCTCAAAGATTAACTTCATAGCCATCTCTAAAGCCCTCTATTCCCTGGGCCATGACTTGCCATAAAAGCCCACCTCCACATGACCCGCCACTATTGGCGTGCTTATATATTAAATGTATGTTTGAGTTAACGTTTAGAAAATATATTTACGGAAGTAATTATAAAATTTCTTTTGCATACTTATTTCGTAAACTATAAACCATGTTAGAATAGTAATTTCTACTGCCTATCAAAACGTACACAACTTTTCAAGTAATTGTTCCTCTTATCCACGCACCTTGTAGATTTACCAAACTCGCTAACAAGAATGGGCTTCCCTATTACCTTTATCAGTGTATTCTATGTGGGCTTCAGCCCATTTGCCCACCGATTCAGCTTGGCTTGCATAGCCTCTGCCTGGTACCCTACACCCTCACCGTTCTTCTTAAGAATTATTTAATTGCCAACGGAGTGGGGTCTAACGGAAAAAGCTAATCCCTCATAACATGGAGAATTAAGATTCGAACCCTTGCTGAGAGACATTTAGTGTCTGATAGTTTCCCGAATAAGATTACCTCTAATAAGAGGATACCCATGCTTAGAAAAAAAATTATTTAATTTAAGAGAACCATGCTTGGAAGAAAAATGATGTTTTACCATTGATCTAGATAGGGATGAATGGTGGCAAAATCGATTTCAGGGACTTGGTTTTTGGAAATAAAATTAGTTGCAACTTAGCATCCCAAGAATTATACCTAGAGAAATAATAATTTTTCTTTGATTGAAATAAAATTATTTTTAAAAAAAAAAAAAACACTTAGTGTTGGGTGCTCTTTTGGCCAATCCACATGTGTATTTTTACATATTTGAAAGTCACGTCATCATCCAATTAAGAAAAAAAGTCAAACTTAACGGTCAAAAGGTATTTTTGCACCTAATTTATAACCACGTGTGCACCTTTTCCATCTAAAAAAAACACTTGGTGTTAGGCGCTCCTCAGGATAAAGCACATGTACATTTTTGCCTCTTAACTCTATTTTATATCCAAAATGTGGCACTCTCTTGGGGGCCGAAAACATGCATGCAACAGATCTTGAGGGCCCATCCACAAAATTGTTACGCATCACGAAACACTCTAAAGATCTAGCTAGGTTGCTTGTAGGGTTGGGCATAGTCAGGGATGGATAAGACAAGCAACCCTGCTCGATGCCCAGCTTAAGGATGAACTGTATTTTGCAACTGAAGCCTTAACTATTTTGCGAACAACGATTTGAAGCTAAAACGTTTTATTTAAGATCACACATTAGGAAACCCCAACTATGGCTCTGGTTCTCTCTAGCGATAAAAACTCGAAGAACTCTGCATCGAAGGAGGAGGACGATCTCCTGGACAGAAGCTCTAAAAAGATCAAAGGGTCGACACTGCCATGTAATGAGTCTCTGCTGAAGGGGCATTGGCCCAAACTTGGAGAAAATCCATACTTACAGACCAAAGGCAAACTCTCGTTCGCAGATAAGTTGAAAGGCACCTCCAACCAACATGATGATGAGGTGATTCCTCAAGTAGCTAATGATCATAACGATGATCTTTCTGACGATTCTATCTCTGACGATTCAATGGAGGGGTCAGACAAAGAAAAAGGCGATAAAAGATGTAAAATAATTGAGAATGGAAACTTCCCATCATTTTGCTTTTCCAGTCGCATGAAGAAACGTCTGTTTAAAGCATGGAGCAAAGCAATTATAGTAAAGCTCCTAGGGAGATCTATAGGCTATAGAGTGTTGGAAAAACGTCTACAAACAATGTGGGCTAAAAAAGGAGTTATAACCCTTATTAACATTGGCCATGGCTATTACATTGTGAAGTTCACAAATCAGGAAGACTATTTTAATTCTCTCACTGGAGGCCCATGGATGATCTATGATCATTATCTCATAGTGAAACCATGGGAGGCTAACTTTCGTCCAGATAAAGCCACTATTAAGAACGCCGCAGTCTGGGTTAGACTTCCAAAGCTTCCGTTAGAATACTACGATGAAGAAGCATTGACGATCTCGGCAATCGAATAGGGAAAACAATAAAGGTGGACATGAATACCTCCTGCCAGCTCAGAGGCCATTTCACCAGAATATGTGTCTTAGTTGAACTTGGGAGCCAACTTATGCAAGGGTTTTATCTAGATGGTGAAGGCATCTATCTAGAATATGAAGGGATGCACCTTCTCTGCACAGCATGTGGAATCTACGGTCACCGCAAGGAGACTTGCCTCACTAAGGGGAACACCAGCGAAGCTAACAATGATCGATCTGATACACATCATGATGCTAGCAAAACTGGAACAGAGAGCAGAACGCAGTCGAATACGGAGGAGCAATGGCGAGTCGTCCAAAAACCCCGCCATCCGAGAAAGCCAAAGGATAAGCCAGCTGAGACGGTTAATCACCAAGCATCAGGATCAAGATTCGGAGTTTTGGCTAATGAAGCTGTAATTAGCGATCCTCCCATGGATAATCACGGAAGTTTAGTGGTTACTGAGATGGCGGTTACTGAAATGACGCATAAAGGACGGAAGAAGGACAAAACCATACCTCGGGTGAGTGGCGAGCCCATTTTCGAGAGTGACGAGGTTACGGAGGGGACAAAGTCTGCGCAGGCTATCGGGGTTCAGAAAGGGCAAAAGAGAATGGAGAAGAGGAATAGAGATGTGTCAGACAAAAAAGAGAGTCAGCCCTTATTGATGATCACAATGGGGAACGAGTTGTTTTCACCAGGGGAACCAGACGAGCTAATGGGTGTGAATGAGGTTGGAGACCCGGACCCATTAATTTCGGCTTCAGAGGCCCAATTCCATCATCTGGATCCAAGGGAGGTACCCAATGCGCCAAACATTGAGTGCCCAGAGTCTTCTACTGATAGCTCGATGATTGATGAGGATAACTCTGATGTTATTATTTCGGACCATGACACCCACATGGTCCCTGATTCTCAGTCGTAGCGTGCCTTTGGGCCTGACTCTCAGCTGTAACGTGCCTTTGGGCCTGTTTCGTTTTCTATTTGCAGTTTCTTTTATGGATAAAATTATGTTTTGGAATAGTAGAGGTTCCTGTGGCCCAGGACTCTACAATAATCTCAGAGCTATTATTCAAGGGTCTAAACCCATTATTGTTATCCTTGCCGACACCAGGTGCACAGAAATATCCCGTTTGCGCCACCTACTTCGTCTTGGCTTCGATGAGCTCAAATTAGTCCCTAGTCTTGGCCAATCAGGCGGTATCCTTGCCTTGTGGAAGAGTAGCGCTGTCTCAGTCTCAATTATTGATGAAGATAGGCAATTCCTCCATCTACGATGCTCCATCTCAGGTACCCCTGACTTCATTCTCGCTTCTGTGTATGCTCTGCCTCATTCAAATCTTAGATCCACTCTATGGGATAAATTACAAATTATTGCATTTGGGATCTCAATGCCTTGGCTTGTTTGTGGTGACTTTAACGACATCCTTTCTACCTCGGAAAGAATTGGGGGAGCTCGCCATTTTCCTACTAATCGTATTACTTGGTTCCAAGACAGAGTCAAAACTGTGGCCTCATTGACTTGGGTGCGTCAGGACCTATATTCACTTGGAACGGCCCACGCTTAAGGGGCTGTCAAAGACTTTTCGAGAGGCTGGATAGAGCCTTTGCAAACAACTCTTATCTGGGTTCTTTTCCTGATTGCGCTATTAGAGTTCTTCCTAGAACCAATTTTTCTGACCACAACCCCATACAAATTTCTCTTAGATTGGTTGCCAATGTAAGGAAAAAAAAGACCCTTCCGTTTCGAAGCTATGTGGATGGAGCATGAACTTTTTGAAAGCTTTTTTGTCTGATCACTGGCCTCGCAATGGGGATCTGGGCTCTAATTTAAAAAATTTCAAGCATGAACTCAGGGTCTGGAATAGAAATACCTTTGGTCTTATTGAGCGCAAAAAAGAAATTATTTTGGCAAGACTGGCCGGAATTCAGAAATCTCCTTCATATCCATACTCCATGTATCTGAATAGATTGGAAGATCAATTAAATTCAGAATTGGAGGACCTGTTGAAGCAGGAAGAAATCAAGTGGTTTCAAAAATCGAAATCTGAATGGATAGCGAACGATGACCGTAACACCAGATTTTATCATCTCAAAACCACCATCAAAAGAAGACGTAATAGAGTCCTATCGCTGCAATCTGACTCTGGTACTTGGTTGGAAGGGGATGAAGACCTCAGTAATCTAATTTCATCTTTTTACAAGAATTTATTTCTTGATGATGGTAATATGGTCCAACCTCTTCACACGATTAGCAATTTCCCCATTGTTACTCAGGCTACCTCGGAGGCCCTGGCTGCTTCACCAACTGATTCTGAGATCCATGGTGCTATTAAATCAATGGGGCCATATAAAGCCCCTGGGCCTAACGGATTCCCCTTTTGTTCTACCAACGTAACTGGAACTTAGTCGGCCCTGAATTATGTAAGTTTGTTCGAGGAGCCTTTGAGGGAACACTGGACCTAAGGAATGCGAATAAAACCTTAATCTCCCTTATTCCCAAAAGAGACAAGTCATTTAAGGTTGAACATTTTAGACCCATCTCACTCTGCTCTGTTCAATACAAATGCATTACCAAAATTATTGCCCAGCGCTTGAGATCAGTAATGGATGAGTTGATCTCCCCTTTCCAAGTTAGCTTCATCCGGGTCGTCATATCCAGGACAATATCATAATCGGGCAGGAAATCCTCCACAAAATGAAGAAGGCCAAGGGTAAAGAGGGATGCTAGCCATGAAAATAGACTTGGAAAAAGCTTTCGACAGGATCAAATGGAGCTTCATCAATCATGTGCTAACTGTGGCGGGTTTTGATGCTAAATTCATTGGTTTAGTGATGAACTATGTTACGACCTCCTCACTGAATGTCTTGTGGAATGGCAGCAAGTCCGAATACTTCAGCCCATCTCATGGCCTACGTCAAGGTGACCATATTTCTCCCTTTCTCTTTGTTTTATGCATGGATAGGCTGTCTCATCTCATTTCTGATGCTGTTAATTCTAATAATTGGAAGCCCATTTGTATGACAAGGGAGGGACCATCCATATCCCATCTACTTTTTGCTGATGATCTCCTCCTTTTTGGTGAGGCTTCCGAGGAACAGGCAAGCTGTATGGTCAACATACTCAAGATTTTTTGCGATGCTTCTGGGGAGAAAATAAACTTCAACAAGTCTTCCCTATTTTTCTCTCCAAAAGTGAATGCCACCTTGAAGGGCAAAATCAGGGCAGTCACAGGGATGAAAATATCATGCGAGATAGGAAAATACCTTGGATTTCCTCTATCTAGAGGTCATTCAAGCAAGGATACATTCAAGTATGTTGTGGATCGAGTGAATGATAAACTTGCTGCATGGAAGGTTAACTGTCTCTCTACTGCAGGAAGAATTACGCTAGCAAAATCCGTCATTAGTACTATCCCTCTATACCCTATGCAAGTGGCTCAACTTCCAACATCTATTTGTAACGAAGTGGAAAAATTACAACGCAATTTTATATGGGGGCAAACGAGTATGAGGAGGGGCTATCATCCAATTGGATGGGATAAAATTTCTGTCCCCAAACGTTATGGAGGACTTGACCTCAAAAAATTAGTCTCTGTTAATAAGGCTTTTGGCGCAAAACTTGCTTGGTCTTTGGTTAAAGGATCTGATGGTCGCTGGGCTGACACTTTGTGGAAAAAATATTAAGCAGACAAGATGAGCTTATCAAGGTCAGAACTAGATGGCAGGTTCGAAATGGTAGATCGATACTTTTTTTCATGGACCATTGGCTTTTCAAGGATAAAACTTTGAAGGACTTTTGTATTCGTCCACTCCTTGAAGATGAGAAAAGCTCCTTTGTTGCTGATTGGACTCGGTTTGGAGCCTGGGATTTTGCTCGCCTGTCCACTATAGTATGTGGTGAGATTATTCAGAGGTTAATTTCCCTTCTACCACCAATGGATGCGGCTGGAGATGATATTATGACTTGGAACGGCACCTCAAATGGTAATTTCTCTATGAAAAGTGCTTATTTCATGATTGAAAAACCCCCAACCCACTCATATGACATCTCGTACAAATACATTTGGTCTTGGAAAGGGGTAGAGCGAATCCGTGTTTTCCTTTGGCAGGCCTTCCACAATCGGCTGCCCACCAATGAATGGAGAAGTAAGTGGACTTCTTCTCGAGCTTCTTGTAGCTTTTGTAATAATGGACCTGAGGACCAGCTGCATATTTTTTAGAGACTGCTCTTATGCGAAACAGATCTGGTGCAGCACTGTTAAATCATGTCATCTCTCTCGTTTCTTTTCATATAACCTCAAAAATTGGATGTCTACCAATTTAACAGAGGTTCTGGACGTTGATGACTCACAGGACTGGAATCTTTTCTGGGGTGTCACTATTTGGTTACTTTGGAATTGGCGCAACAAATCAGTGTTCAACGATGAGTTCCAAAAACCAACCAACCCACTTGCTATCATTAGGAAGACTTGGAGATCATTTTGTATACCTTCTACTGCAGTCCCGGTACTCACGCATATGCAGATGCAGGCTACATCTCGGTGGTCGGCGCCTCCTCACCACTGGGTCAAAATTAACATTGATGGGGCAGTGAATTGCCATACAAGCCGAGCAGGTTGTGGTGGTATTTTCAGATCAAATAGAGGCTCATGGTTACTGGGCTTCACTCATACCCTAGGCCTATGTGAAGTCTACGAAGCTGAGGAAGGGGCCCTCCTTATGTCTCTTAATTTAGCAAGGGAAGAAGGCTTTAATAGAATCTCTGGCCTTGGTGGGGGACTGATGTCGAACCCCTCCAAAACTTTCCTTTATCAAAAAAAAAAAATAGAATCATCATTGAATCAGATTGCAAGACCCTTATTGATAATATCACGAGTTCCAGATGCTTCTATACTGGGAGCTTAGTTTTTTGGAGAATCAAATCCCTTCTCGCATTAGATTGGGAGGTTCATCTTGCTTACATACCGCGCTGTTAGAACTCTATAGCTGATGCATTGGCAAAACAAGGATTATCGTCATCTTTAATTTTGAGAGACTGTCCGGATAACTTGCGGATTTTGCTTGTAAATAATTGTATGGGACTAGATCCCCTCTCTTTGTTTCCAACTTAATATACAGGCGAAAGCCACTCTTTTTTACCCCCAAAAAAAAAACTATTTTGAATAAGGTTGGGCAAGACCGAAGGAATATTAATACATCAGGTTGTTATAGAAAGGATAATTTAAGAAGAATACACTACATATATTTATATGGTTAAGTAACTTATCTATTTTTTTAACCTGTTCCAAATAAATCAATTATATCTTATTTTTAGAATATTTAAAAGTAATAATATAACTCAAATTTCCCTTTCCGAAAGAATGGGGTTACCTGAAATAATAATTCAGGAAAAAAATGTCATTTCCAAATATTGAAGGCGCACAATTATTTGAGAGTAGTCATCATCATATAATATTCCACAACAACGCGATATGCCCAAAAGAATTGCCCCAGAAGCATCACGAATTCAGGATCATCTCTCTTCAGCAAAAAAGGGAAAAAGGAAAACAGGATTATTAACGCCAAACGGCGATATCTCAAATATCAACTAGGCTTTATTTGGGCTTGGGGTTCTTGATTTGTTCAACCTCTTCAACGCTGATATGGAAGGTCTTCGCGAGCACATCATCGCACACTTGGGGTAGCACCGAACAAAGCCGGCTCTACAAACAAAGTGCTCCCGGATTTTGACTATTGAAGGCTACAACATGAGAAGCGTGCGTGTTCCCAATGTTCTTGAGATAGTGAAGCGATCCCTTTGGGAATACAAATACTTCGCCCTTTTTGATAGTCCTAGTGAAATGCTTGTTGTTGGTAATTATAAATCCAGCCTGTAATTCTCCCTCCAACACAAACACAATCTCGGTGGCTCGTGGGTGAATGTGAGGTGGCGTAACCCCTCCTACTCTATAATCTGCCCTCACCATTGATATCCCTAACGTGTTCAGCCCTGGAAATTCATCCACCGTAGCTAGTTTCACCGCCGACCCGGCCGTGTTGTTATCCAGTATCACCGATGGCTTCGCTAACCCACTGAAGAAGAAATCATCCGCCGTCACCTTCGCCTCGTCTTTGCACGCATACCCGTTCACCTTCACGCCTGTATGCACAGTTCATATATATAAAACACAGTCACGCAGTTCATGTTTTTTTGATTCATTTCCTATAACAGTTACGTGTTACTGGGGAGAGGGTGTGCCTACCTTGCCTTTCCTGCTGCCCTCAATTTTGGAAAACAATTCTATTTTTTGTTCATAAGATATTAAAATGTCGCCCATCACATGTAGAATCTAATGATATCAGGAACTATGAAAAATACATTTGGAAAGGTTTCAAAATTAAGGGACAACGGGAGACTGCAAGAAAGGCACATTAGACACCCCTACCCGTTATTGAGAGCAGTGTACTTACCTGAAGAGGGAAGAGCGACGCATATGTCTTGAAGGAGGTCTGGATCATAAGCGAAAGCCAAGGAGATGGCACTGGTGAGGACGAGCAAAATTGCACAAGTGGTTGTTGGCGACATGGTTTTGGAATCAATGTTTGTCCTATCTGGTCGATGAGGGAAATGGAGAGGGGAGTGTCGTTTATATGTAGGACAATGCGTCGTTTCTAAACGGAGTGGTATTCGCTGTGAGTTGACTAACAGTAAGTGAGATTGATGCGATGTTGAACCCTAAAGAGTCCTTTCTTCAACTTAAATTCAAAGGAACTTCATTCCTACATTCCTGCATCCTGTTGTATTCCTTTACTGGTACAAGATATTGCAACGCGAATCCATATTAGGAAAAGGAAGTCAATACACGTATCAATTTTTTATTTTTAATTTTTTGCTCAGGAATACACGTATCAATTTATAGTGTGAGAACAATACAAGGCCTTCCTCTCCACATTTTGGTCTATCTGAATATCTAGAAAACAAGAAATCATTTTTTGCTGTGGCAAGAGTATCACTAGAGTGTGATTAATACACTAGCTTATGACTTTATTTTTCTGTTACCTAACAAAAAGATAATGATATTTTAGGTGCAGCGCCAAATTTGTGGAACCTGCAGCATAAATCCAACTTTCTGAGGGAATAACGAAATATGAAATGTTTGATTGAGGGCCGTTAACTTTTCCGTTTCATATTGCAACGATTTTTTGGCTAATGACAAAAACATTGTGACGTTTTTCTTCGAGGTCAGGGTTGGTGAACGAAAGGAACTTTGCCGCCAGCAGCCCAGCAGTATACGTAGAAATGGAGGGTTATTTAATTGACATGTGGGGAATTGATTAATGCAACATCGATCAATTGGATCAGGTAAGAAATAATTGGGTTTATTATACTGTATGCAACACTCCCGATGTGTTTAATATGAATAGAAGCCATCACACCTAATTAATATTTTATCTTTTGACCAAAAAAAATTAGCATTTAATCTCATTCGGAATTGGCTGATTCATAGAAATAATGTTCGCGTCTGCTAGGAAGCATTGGGATACGTTCCCACAACCACCTTGAAGCATGTGACTAACCGTGGATGAAGGAAAATAATGACTTAAATATTATTGATGAATCTATCTATTTATATACATGATTAATGAAATATATAATACACCAAGTAGTTTACATAACTGGATATTAGTTACACCGACAGAATACAAACTATATACAATAAATTAAACAAATACAATTTTTGTACTATGTGACACCTATCATCCCCCCACAAGCTGGAGCATGGATATTATTGAGACCTAACTTGGATGTAAGTTCATTTAACCTAGTAGGATGCAAAGGTTTAGTAAAAATGTCGGCAAGTTGATTAGATGACCTAACCGGACAAAGATGTATAACCTTTGTTTGAACTTTTCCAACAAGTGATAGTTCAAGTTCAATGTATTTGGTCCTTTCAAGAAATGTAGGATTGTTGGTAATTCGAATGGCGGAGTTATTATCACAATATAGAACAGCAGGAGCAATATGAGAAATATGGAAATCATTCAAGAGATATATCACCATTGTAACTCACATATGGTTGAAGCGATATTCACAAGATTTAGAAACAATGATTATTTCTTGACTTTCCAAGAAGAAATAATATATAGCAAAACCATTGATTAAGGTGAAAAGAAAATTCCAGCACTTGGAAAAGACTTAATATAACGTAGAACTCCATGAGCAGTAGATAAATGAGAGTCACGAGAGCTAGCTAATTAATATTCTAATTGTTATATTAGGATTTAATTACAAATAAGAAAGAACTAATTATAATATATGAATTTGTCATGTAATTATCAAGATAAAAGTTTTTATTTAAAATATTATTTATTAAAAATAAATGAGTGAAAATAATAATATTTATTTCTGTTGTTAATATAAATAAAAAGAGAGAGAAGAGAATATTAAAATAGATAAAAATAATAAAAATAAAAATAAATTTGGGTCCATTATAGTAATTTTCTCTTTAAAGTAAAAAAATAAAAAAAAAGCATAAAGCATTACGTGCTGCCACCTGTTCATCTGAGAATTGGCGTGGGGATGCACCGCCTTTCCCCTTTTTATATATATTTGTGTGTAGTGTAGTGTTTAGGAGTAGTGTGTGTGTATTTTTCTTCCACGAGTGAGACGGCGAGTGGGTGAGAGGGTGAGGAAAAAGAAAAAAAAAGAAAGGAAGAATTTATAAGATATTTTAAGGTATATTATTTATTTTATAAGATATTTAAGATAGTTAAATTAATTTCTTTTCAATAAAATTTCTTCATAAAAGTTATTCTACATATTTTTCTCTTTCTAACGAGAGTAATATAGATCGATTAGTGAAAATTTTGAGATTAAAATTATGATAAAATTTTGAGTTTTGATAATTGATAATTATATATTAAGAGCATGATTAACAAATAATTTTAATTAGTTTAGATTCATTAGTTGGTAGTTTGGGAATTTAGATTTAATTTTCTATCGAAAAGAATTTAGGATTTGTGCTTTATAAGATATTTCTACCTATTAAATGAAGTTTAAGGTATTTATTTGGACTACTGGAGGTATTGTTTTTGATTTAGTTGGTTCAATTTTGCTAAATCTTGAACTATATAAAATTATTAGTTAGGATTTGGAATTTAAATTAGAGTTTGATATGATTTTGATTATATGGAGACTTGAAGATTTGTTAAATAAATTGGATTATGCTTATATAAGTTAGTATTAGGTTAATAAATTGAGATTTGTGATAATAAGTCTTTTGTATTCGGATTTATAATTCATTTTTAATTTATTGGAGGTTATATTGAGGATTAGGTGGATTAGATTTGAGGTTTATAAATGAATGAGGATATTTGAATTTTTAGGTAAAACTTTTATCGCAGAAAAATTGGGTATTTTGAGGATACAATGATACTTTGATAAATATAATTAGTGAGAAATAATTTATGAAGGAAGGAACTAAGGGTATTTTGAGGATACAATGATACTTTGATAAATATAATTAGGGAAAAGTAACCCTTCATTAATTCACCTAAAATTACAAACACACTCTTCATTAATTCAAAACGATGTAGTTTTAGAGTCACCGGAGATAACTCTATCTTCGCTTGAAAAGACCCTTTTCCACTAAAATAAAATATGAACATAATTAACAATAATTGACCATAATGTTTTCATAAAACAGATTAACAAGACAACACACCTCGAGGTCCAGGGTACAAATTCTACCCACAAACCCTCCACAAGAAATCATAACTCTGGGCACAATTATCGAACAATAGAATATATAGCCCACGAGTCTTGGCAAAGATTAACCCTACAACAAAGGGTCTATACAAAATAATTTTCGCACAAGATATAATTGTGGATCCATTTTAATATGTCGTGTATAAAATAAGGCCTTCAGAAAAAACAACATTTATCCAAAAGTAGTTAATGTAGTATTTCAAAAATATGAGGGCTCTATGATATCAATATATAAATCAATACAACACTAATACCAAAAAGAGGCCTACAAGTTTCACGACGTCTATGCCTCTCGATTGCTTTCCTTGTCCTCTAGTAAGGTTAGAGGACTCGGTTGAAAAATTTAATAATGACCGGGTGAGACTTAAAGTCCCCAGAATCGAAATTAATTTATCAAACATGCGGAAATGATTGCAAGTCGTAGAAGCAGTTTTATTAACATAATAATATTATTATTTAATAACTAACATAGTTCATAAGAATAAAAAAATGATTAAAACAAATCATACACAATAGTTCGAACTTATTAGAACTATCCCCACTCATCCATCCTCGCTCCTCCTTATTTCCTCTAGACGTGGTACACCTATCGGTGCTAGTATATCCTAGGCCAAGGTTAGCTAGTTACTTTAAGAATACTGTCTCCTCCCATGCCACCACAATATACCGTAACAGGGAGGTGTCCGCCCCAAACACTAAACTCAAATTCCGGGCTAGGAATGAGAGAATCAATGGGCATAATTTCACCCTCAATCTTTTCCACACAACCCAATATATCCCACAATAAAATAAATAATACAACACTAAAATTTTCATCAACATTTTACTAAATTATTATTCCATATATATCATCCCACAACAACATTACAACCATCACAACAATAACAACCCCCAATAATGATATTCACTTAAATACACAATTGGAAAACACACTGCTTCACCGAAATAACTTCATATTCAAACATACACATAATTTTTTAAAACATATACAAGTAGTACATATGAAAGTAAGATTTAGAAAAAATACCTCACAAATCCAAAACAAGTATATAAAATAAATTAACCCTGGTTACATCCATTCCAAGTTTAACCTTAGCTAGTAGCCCAACCCACACAATCACTGATCACAAGAAGGCTCTACATTATCACAATTATAACTTATAATTTAATTTTGGGATAAGGGTCTTAAATGCCATGGAAGTTCTCACTTTCAGCACTAGTAAGACGGAAGTTTTTTTGGACCAAAAATGCCACGGAAGTTTTCTCGAGGAGCAATTTTGCCCCTAAGTTTTCACTCAGAGCAATTTTGCCTCGGAAGTTTTCACTAAGGAGCAATTTTGCCCTTCCGTCCCCAAATATTAAATTTGCATATTAAATCAGCAAAGACCACACATGTTATGTCTTGAAAAGGTCAAACTTGGAGCCGAGAAGGAGATCCTTGAGATGTTGAGCTCAAGGCGCGGGATTTGTGAAGCCGAACCGGTCAAAGGGACCGAAAGGTCGATCGTCATAAAACCCAAAGGAAGCATCACTTATGATCTAAGCAAATGATCGCCTATACAAACGTAAATATTATCACTATTGATTTGTTTTACTGAACCAAGTTTTGGAACAATTCATTTCTCGTTTTGCGTTTCATTTGCGTTTGTGACGACCTTCAAATCCTTCGACCGCCAGCTTCACAAATTATGGCCGCCTTGATTTCAACATCTCGAAGGATCTCCTTCTCGACTCCAAGTTTGACCTTTTCAAGGCATGACATGTGTGGTCTTTGACTGATTTAATAGTCAAATTTAATATTTGGGGACGAAGGAAAAATTGCTACGTTTTGTAAACTTCCGAGGCAAAATTGCTCCTTAAGGTAAACTTCCGTGGCAAAATTGCTCCTCAGTGAAAACTTCTGTGGCAAAGATGATACTTCCGGGGCAAAATTGCTACGTCTTGTGAACTTCCGTGGCATTTTTAGTCCAAAAAAAACTTCCGTCTTATCAGTGCTCCTGAGCGAAAACTTCCATGGCATTTAAGACTCTTATTCCTATAATTTTCTATAATTTAAAAAAAATACAAATTTTAATAATAAAATATTAAACAAATCAAAATATATATATATATATGTGTGTGTGTGTGTGAACCCAAAAGCTTTGCTTATATGTGTGTGTGTATATATAATCATGAGTTCTCCTTTTTCTTTCTTATGTGCAGCGACCTAAACATGTGTGTGTGTTTTTATATATATAAAACCACCTTTTTCCTATCTTTTCATTGTACAGTGACGTGTGTGTGTTTCATTTTGTGTGGTGTTATATATGTATGTGTGTGGGTGTGTGTATTACTTTATTATTCTCATTCTCTTTCTTTCTATTAAGTGCAGCAACGTGTTCCCTTTTATATATTTATGCATTTAGTTTCCTCTTTTCTTTCCTACATGCAGTGATAGCATATATATATATATATATATATGTCTATCCTTTGTCATGTCACTTGATATAAGATTATATCAAGTCACCCCAAAACTACGTCGTTTTTGAGGTTAGGGGAATTAATGAAAAGTGTTTTGGTCAAATTTATATAATAAATACAAAAATAAAAATACTAAAACACCCTTCATTAATTCTTCTAACTATCAAAACGACGTAGTTTTGAGGTTAGAGGAATTAATGAAGAATCTTTTGATAAAATTCATATAATAAACACAAAAACAAAAATGTCAAAACACCATTTATTAATTCCTTTAACTCCAAAACGACATAGTTTTGGGGTGACTTGACATAACCTTATGTTAAGTGACATGACAAACAATAAACCCTATATATATACACTATCAATATTTCTCCTTAGTTTTTATGTGCACTAAAATGCATTAGCAAGTTTTTGGTTTTTAAAACACATATATGTACATGTATTTTCATAATTGCAAAAGCTTCTTTTTCTCTCGATGAGTTGCTTTTGTCGCAAAGCAATCAATTAAACCAAGACCAACTAATAATGCAATATAGTGGCAACCTAGGTCATTCTCTTAAGGAGCAATCTGTGAGTTTTTCTTTAGATTGAATTTAGGTGATAAAAATGCAATGGAATGAATCTAAACTAAAATGCAAGATGACTCTAAAACCTATATGAGAATGGAACTAATCTAGATGCGGATGTGGGGGTTTTTGTTATGAGAGAATAATTAAAATCCTAAGAAAAGAAATTAACAATCCTAAGAAAAAAATAACTAACTATTAAGAAAATCAAATAAGAAAAGACACAAAAAGGTTTACTTCAACGATGAAGAAGAACAACTCAGATTTACATGGAGTTAACTTTCTTAGCCTAAATCAATTAATTAGACCAAAGGGAGATTAATGAAATATAGGAATTAATGAATTTAATTGCCTAATCGAAATATGGGAAACCCTCAAGTTCAATAACATTTATTCTACCAGAAAACTCATAGTGAAATAAGCGGTTGCTAATGAAACTTGTTAAAAACTAATCACATTTAATTTCAAAATAATTTGGAATCTTGTTTACAATTATCCAATTGAACAACTAGACAATTTATCAACTTAATTAAACAATTAAGATGATAACCCAAATTGACAATTCAATTAATAACGAAAACTCAATTATTAATTCAATTGACAATCCAAGGGTTGCAAACAAAAATCCAACAATTATCTCAAGCATAAAAACTTCAAATTATCAATCCATCCAATAAAAATATGTTTACAATCTAAAACTAGATTGTTTTCAATTAATATAACTCGAAATCTTTTAAAACTAAATTATCTCAAGTCTTGAATTAAAAAGATAAAAAGAACAACACTCCCTTATGGTCTTTAAGTGTAAACTTCTAGGCTCTAACTTCCTCTATATTCCTCCTAAATTATCCCCCAACAAGCTTAAGCTTCCACGAACCTCTCCTCTTCAACCTCCTCCTAAGTAGTCATAGCCATCAAAAGAGTTTCTGAAGTATTTGTTGATGGGTTTAGTGATTGGCCGTGGGACCCGTATGGAGAGATGATGATATTTAAATGATGCCAAGAGTCCAATACGGATATTGCAGTGAATGAGGATATGATAGATGTTCGAGCAAAAAAAAAAGGATCTGATAGATGAATAAACAGGTGAGTTGCTAGACCTCTGTTCCTGTGTGTCTTTGCAGCTTCATCTTTTTTCCGTGCGTGTTTTCGGCTGTCCAAGAGCGTGCTTTTTTGTTGGCAGCTGCTAGGTTAATTAATGGGAAAGAAGAGAGGGCTTTTAAGGTACCAACTTGAGCCCATTAAAATATAAGAAGCCCAATCAAATTCCACCATTAGATTTCTTGTTAGCTTCCCTGTAAAAATTCTGCACCATAAGATATTCTAATATGATAAAATCGTGATCTATCATATATTTAGAAATATTATTCAATCACAAGATATCAATCATAATATTGATAATTTAAGCCCAATAATCTCATAATTAATTCTGATTTATATTATTTCCTAGAATTGGCTAACAATCCAAATATTATCTAATAAATCCAAATTAGTCTAAAATAATCTCCAAAATAAATGAATGAGGTGGGATAAAATATATGAAAATTGGGATTTATCATTCTCACTCTTATACGATTCGACCCCACACACACAAGCTTTTCTTTATTTCCCAAAGTTTTCATCCTACAAGACTACCTCCGGAAACTTATATATACATTTATATATATATAATAAAACATTAAGTTTGGGTTTAATATGCATACCTATATGCATCAGTAAAATATATCAGTAACAATATGGCACCAAGTTTCTCTCTTTCTTTTCATGGTTCATGCGTTGCAATGTGTGTGTATTCATTTTTATGACAGCAAACCCCCCTTTTATATCAGTAGGTCTTCTTTCTCTTTTTACAAGTGCAATGATATGTATCTATCAACTTCCTTCTTGGTTGATATATGTATTGTGCTATATATATAAGTTATATATATATATATATATATATATTTCAGCTAAGCTTCCTATATTTTCCCACGTACGAGTGATGTTTACCCATACACACAAACATATATATATATATATATATATATATATATAGCATCAACTCTGAGACACCAGCACAGTTACAGACAGTCCCTGTTTCATTATTCTTATTGCAACAAACCCACCGCTTATTTCCTACAGTTTCATGCTCTAAACTCACGCTGGAAATAATGGAAACAAGAAGGAAAGTAGACCCGATAGTTACCTTCAGCTTTGGCTTATGAGAAGTGATCTTTGATTAGGATAAAACACCCTTGTTTCGGATGCAAAGACGCAGAGGAAGATGGATGCTCACGGTGGCTCACTCCGGTCCACTCCCTCTCCTTCCTCGCTTTGTTTTCGTCAAGTTTTTGGTCTCGCCTTCGGTTGTAGCAATGCGAATGAATAATATTTCAAGGGCATCGATTATATAAGGACTCAATGTCTGGTCTGACACAAGAAAAACCAACCGTCCGAAAAGGAAGAACAATGGACCATGAGATACTCAATGCTGGGTCTCGAGAAGCATGGGGGTATGACTTTGCCGACGTGGGAGGTGTGGTTTGCTGGTTTTTCGCTTTGGTTTACGTGATCCGGTCTTTCACGCGCGATCTTGTGTCACCGCTTTCCCTGGCTTTATTATAATTATTGTTATTATTTAATGTCTAATGCACTTCCCAATCGATGCTTGTTGGGCCAAGGGATTTAAATGAATTGGTTTAGGCCCAACTTGAGTGGTTTAATGGATATTGAAAGGGATATATAAACTATAAGTATTTAATCTAATTAATTGCTTAATTAATTGCAATATGGAATAAATATTATACGAATGCTAGAAATAGATCCTTAATTCCCTTTAAGGATTTTCTTTCTCAATTAAATTTCTTTTTCTTTCTTTCTCTTTCTTTTCTATTATTATCATTATTTATATGATAAATACATTTATCATATATAATTTTTTCATAATCATACTCAAATCCTAAAATTAAAAATTAGGATGTTACATCGCTGACGGAGAAATCCTTTACCCATATAATTAATGAGAAATAATTTATAAAGGAAGGAACTAAGATTGTAACAACAGTTTGAGGAATAGATAAATTCTCACTTCTTCTAAGAAAATTTAAAATGAGACAATTAAAATTTAGTTAATTAATTATTATTATATTAATTGGTATTGTCGTTATTTCTATTAACGTATAATTATATTTATTTTTAGAGTGGATCTGATCTCTCTCAAGTTTAGTTTTTGTGTCAAGAATTGGAGGTAACCATTTTCCACTCATTGTACTTGCTTGTATGATGTTTGTGAGTGATTTTTAATATATGAGAACTATGTTCTTAATGAAGTTGCTTTATAGGATTTATTTTGGAATGATTAGTGATATTATATGTTATGGATGATATACTTCTTATGGTTCCTTGAACTGAAATAATATTGTCATCTTAGTGATTATTAAGACAATGTATTTTTTTTATAAATCATGTTTGGAATCTTATATATACATGCCAAGATTATGATGATGTGGAGCGGTGATGGATGTAGAGTGATGATGGGAGTTATAATACCACCATGGTATGCACTACTGGATGACTTTAATATTTTTAGGATCCTTGGTATCACTATTTTCCTTTAGCTAGGTTAAGGGTTAGCCCTGGGGACAGTGATACCTTTCTATATTTGAAGGAAAGGGAACCCATGGTCTCATATGAGTTATATAGCCGTTGGTCGGGCTATACCTCATTATTGGAGAGCTTGGTGCAGTCTTGTCATAGAGACTAAACCTATTACGTTACAACCCATGGGTTCTGTCAGCGGAATAAGGATGGGGGCAATAAGGATTATCGGGTATCGATCTGTTGTTTGACATGTTATATATGTGATTCATAATGATATGATATTTGATTCAGAAATTCCGATACAAAAAATTGTGATTTAGTAAATTTGTAAATTTTATATCTAGTTCTTTGTTATGTAAAATGTTCCACTTGGCACCTCACGAGTACATATTAACATTTATAGTAAGCTGGACTGATGGTTACAAATGTTTTTCAGGTGATATTTCTCGTGTGGGTCAATCAAGGAAGACTTTGGAAGCTTAAGTTACTTTCGCTAACGGTAGTGCTTCCACCTTTTTTATACATGTTAAATTATTGTATATTGCCGCATTAAAGCTCACTTGGCATACTTTGGTATATTTTGGACACTTTGGCAAATTTTAAAACAATATTTAGTTTAAAAATATGACCTAGTAAAATCTAAAGTTAACCATGTGAATGAAACATTTTACTAAATAGTTTAATCAAGTTAGTAGTTAATATTTGTCCTTTAAAATGGAGGATGTTATAGATAAGAATTGACTTAACTGCTAGGTGACAAAACTCAAGTCTAGACCTGGTGGTAGTATGATACTATAGACGACCAATGAGCCTCCGATAAGGAAGAGGATCAAGCAAAAGTGTACCATTGTCTTTGGAAAGCTTCAAATGTGGATTCATAGGACAAGTGGTTGGTTTACAAGCCAAAAAGCAACTCATTGGTAAAAGCAACTCAAGAGCAAATTTGCATTGGGATAAAATAAACCATCTTAAGATCTAGCAAGTTCAAGACTAAGAAAGTAACCAAACTCTCCAAGATCCCTAATGGTAAAAGCTAAATGTAATTGCTGTTTTACCAAGTTAATTTTAGCCAAATCATTTCCAGCAAGCACCACATCATCAACATAAACAAGAAGAATAGTAAATGCAATGGAAGATTCTTTATAAAACAACGAATGATCAGAGGTTGATTAAAGATAACCATAAGAAATCAAGGCAGATGAAAGTTTAGAATACCATTGTCTACTAGCTTGTTTCAAGCCATAGAGAGATTTTTGCAATTTACAAACTTGATTAGGTTGAGAAGGTGTGAAACCAGGAGGAAGTGCGATAAAAACTTCCTCATGTAAATTTCCATGCAAAAAGGCATTATTGACATCCAATTGGTGAATATGCCAATTTTTAGCAGCAGCAATAGACAATAATAAATAAAGAGTTGTCATTTTTACAACTGGAGAAAAAGTGTCAAAATAGTCTACATCTTTGGTTTGAGTATAACCTTTAGCTACAAGACGAGCTTTATACCTTTCTATGTCACCATTGGCTTTGAATTTGGTGCGAAAAACCCATTTACAACCAATGGTTTTCTTCCTCGATGGTAACCGAGTAAGAATCCAAGTCTGATTTTGTTCAAGGGCATGAATTTTTGCATTCATAGCTTCTCTTGAAACAGAACTTTTGACAGCTTGCTTAAAGGAATTGGGGTCAGGGTTAACAGTAACAGCATGCACAAATGAATCATAAGAGGAAGAAAGAGAAGAATAAGAGAGAACAGAAGCCAAAGGGTAACGAGGGACACCTTTACATGATGACTGATTAGTAGACAAGTTGAGGGCACAATGAAAATCCTACAAATAGGAAGGGGGATTGCGAGGTTTAGTGGAGCGATGAAGGATAGGAGAGGGAGAAAGGGAATGGGAGGAATTATTAGGCAGAGAAAGAGGTGATGAGTTTAGTGAAGAGGAGGAATCAGAATAAAAAATGTCATCAGATAAAGGGAGCAAAGTTGCGGTTCAGGCTAAGGGGAAGAAAGTCGTGTAATGCTGCCATTTTTTAAAGGAAACACATGTTCATGAAAGGAAACATCACGAGAAAGAAAAATTTGATTAGTAGATATATCTAACAATGTAAAAGCTTCTGAACCATGAGGAATGCCCAAGAAAACACATTTTTGTGCTCGAGGATCAAATTTTGAGCGATTAGCAAACAAAGTGGAAGCAAAACAAAGAGAACTAAATACTTTAGAAGTAGAGTAAGAGGGAGTGGAAGCATATAAACGTCCAAAAGGTGTTTGATTTTGAATAATTGGAGAAGGTAAGCAATTTATTATATATGTGGTATGGAGAACCAAAAAAGAACAGTATCAAATAGGAATGTGAGATTGAAAAAGAAGAGCTCGAGCAACATTTAAATTATATTGATGCCTACGTTCAACCAAACCATTTTGTAGAGGAGTAGCAACACAGGATTTTTGATGAATAACACCATAGAGGCAAAAAATTGAGATATATTAAACTCAGCACCATTATTTGATCAAAAAATTTTGATAGAGGATGAAAATTGTGTTTTAACAAGAGCAAAAAAAAATTAAATAAAAAATAATATGAGTTTGAACATCTTGGTCATCAAAAAAACCAAGTATAACGAGAATAATCGTCAACAATGGTAAGAAAGTAACGATGACCATGAATATAAGGTATAGAAAAAGGACCCCATATATCAACATGAATCCAATCTAATGTTTTATTGCATGAACTTGTGCTTACAGGAAAAGGTAAATGTTTTGTTTAGCAAAATGACAAGCATCACATGTAAAAGTAGGTATTACAGGAATGTCTGAATCTAGTTTATTTAAAGTGGAAATAGTAGATGCAGAGGGATGGCCAAACACATATGCCAGAGGGTAGATTTTGAAATAGGTGTAGTATGAGTCAAAGAACCTAAGAAGGTTGAGAGTGAAGAGGCATATTTGCAATGAGAAAATATAAGCCCTCATATAGTTTAGTTAAACTAATCATCAATGAAGGTTGAATTGAGTGTATCTAGCAAAAATGAGAATCAAATGTTAAGAAACAATTATTGCAGCTGTTAATTGAGAAACTGATAGTATATTGAAAGAAAAAGAACATGGTGCAAAATTAAAGAATCATATATTCTAACTGTTCCAGAGCTAACAACAGATTTAGTACTAGTTGAAAGACTTACATTAATTGGGGAAATGGATGTGGAAGTGGAAAATAAGGCTAGGGAACAACAAATGTGATCAGTTGCTCCTAAATCAATAATCTAGGAGAAAGGACATTGAGATACAGAGTTACCTTCAATCGGAACGAAATGGAAGCAGAGAGCTTGTTGACTGAAGGTGATGAAGGCGCAATGTTTAAGAGGATGAGAAGTCGATTATATTGATATAGCGATAGTTGAGGTAGAACAGTAGCTAGTGAAGGTGTGGATTCTAGAGATGAAGCTTTAGCAGATGAAGGTTGATGAACAATACCAGAACTTGAAGTCCCAACTTGGTTAACCGCAGGTAAGGAGCCAGAAGAGCCAATGGATCAAAATTTAAATCGAAGAGGAAAACCATGCTTGCGATAACAAGTAGCTTCAGTGTGGCGAGGTTTACCACAATACGAACATAATTTTTGTGACTGTGACTGACCAGGAGGAGTATACCGTGGGGTCTTTGCCATAAGAACCTTGGAATCAACAGAAGCCATTGGATGAAGTTCTCATTCTTGTTGAACAACAAGAGAAAAGACACGAGTGATTGAAGGTAGTGGATCGAGCAACATAATTTATGACTTGGTAGAATTATATTGCTCATTAAGGCCTTGTAAAAACCGAATCACCTAGTCTTCATCTCGGTGACGTTGAGCAGTGGTGATCAGACCACAATAACACGGTTGCAACGGGCGAACATTCATCATCTCATCCCATAAAATTTTCAGGCAAGTAAAATATTCACTTACACTGAAATCACCTTGCTGAAGGTTGCATATCTCTTCTTGAAGATCAAAGATGCGAAATAAATCCGATTGAGAAAATCTTGAACGCAGGTCAGTCCAAATCTCAGAGTCAGAATTGAACCACAAAATGCTCTTGGCGATTGTTGGAGAAAGAAAGCGAGTGAGCCAACCTTGAACAAGGTTGTTACAGTGTTCCCATGCTAGAAAATGAGGATCGGTCAACGATGGAGGAACCAAGGAGTCATCATTAAATCAGAGTTTGTTCTTCGAGAGGAGGGCCATACGCATGGACTTGGACCAATTGTGATAGTTTGCGTCGTCGAGAGGAGGCGCGACAAGAACAAGAGCTGGGTTCTCATTTGGGTGAATGTAGAAATGAGAAGATGGATCAATGGCCAAAAGAGGTATAGCGGAAACGATAGAAGGAGAAGTATGAGAGGAAGGTCGATCTGATGCAGAATCGGACACCATAGAAGCTGATGATGGAAGATAAAGGATAGGTTGACACGGGAAAGAGAAAAGAAAATGGGAGAAAAAAAATTAGAAAGTTCGATACCATGTGACTAACAGTGAATGAGGGAAAATAATAACCTGAATATCATTGATGAATCTATCTGTTTATATTCATGATTAATGAAATACATAAGGAAGGAAAAATACACCAAGTGGTTTACATAATTGGATATTAGTTACACTAACAAAATACAAACTATATACAACAAATTAAACAAATACAATTTGTTATGCTATGTGACACCTATCACATCAATTTGTTTTTTTGTTAAGCAATTTCATTTTCCTGTTCTAGGTGAAGATTTATTATTTGGTGTTTGGATCAAAGAAAATTCAAGAAGAAAGGAAAAGGAATGAGCAATACAATATTATTGATGAATCTATATCAAGCTCGATTATATTCATGATTAATGAAATACACTAATGGAAGATCAAAATACACCAAGTGGTTTACATAATTGGATATTAGTTACAAAAAAGGTAACAAAATTAATATTTTTTAAGGAATGGAGAAAATGTTAGAAAATTCTCCAGAATTTCTGAGAATTGCAAATCTGTGAAAAGAGGGTAAGATAAAATTTTATGAAAATTACATTTATGCCAATAATAGTTTTAAATATTTTATTTTAGTTATTTGATAATATATATATATATATATAAAAATAATCCGTCCTTGCATGAGAAATTCTTATGGATTTCTGATGAATTATAACAAGCCTGTGTGTTGTGTGTGTTTCTTGCCAGCCAGTCGTCTTTAATTCGGCGTCGTCCATCAATTCTTCTTCCCATAGGAGGGAAGCTTATTACTGTCCTTTTGACGAGGTCAGTTTCTAGTTCTATTCTATTCCGTTACAAAAGGTACTAGGACCTCCAGCTGTGATGATTTGGAAACTGGAACATTTTTCAAGTAAAAAAATATTTGGATTTAAACTGCCGTAATTAAACAATGAGCTACAGATATAAAAGAGGGTCACATTAATTCATTTTTTTTTCCACATACACATATTTTGATTTCATATTGTGAATCTCATATACATTATTGTTTATGATGTTGTAATTGCGTATAACATAAATATATATAACATTTGTTGATTCAATGACGCAGTTTGATACTAATTTTAATAAATTATATGACGAAAAACACTAAAAATAAATAAATAAATTATTCCATTCCATTTATTTGCATTTTACTAGCACTTTCAGGTATCATAATTTTAATCAATTATATGAAAAAACACTAAAAAAATAAATAAATTATTCCGAAAAACTAGGGTCCCGCATGTTTTACGTGTTTTACCGCCAAAAAAGACTTCCAAAGAAAGAGGGCAACAATCCATTTTACCGCCCGCCGCCGTTCCATCCCATGATTCCGGACCCAAAAAAAGACTTCCGATGACGATGTCCCACTGGATTCATGGAAATGAAAACGCCCACGTATGTTAGATCATGGGCTCAACCACGAAATTTATTTGGTACCAACTAAGAAGAATCAACAACTAAACTTATGTTAGGCAAAGGCAATTGAAGACAGACGTAGATGATTCTGTGCCTAGGATTAAATCAACCTGTTAAAGCCAGGACTCCCCAGAGAAATAGAGAGTGGCAGAATGAAATCGTGGAAGGACCTGGGCAGGGTCTTCGATGGCCTCTCTTTGATCGCCAAGGAATTCGTTAAACGCTCCCCACCCGTTGAGTCTACTAGAACCGGAGATTTTGAAACCCTAGTCAAGAAAGCCCTGGTTTCAGCCACTGACCTTTCCGGCCTCACAAAGGGAAAGGTTCGCCAATTCTCATACCCTCGCTCCTCTAACTCCAAACTCGCCAATGACTCCGTTGTTTATTTCACAGACCTTTCTGATGCGTCCGCAACAAACAGTGATAATGCTGGCAATTTCCGTCCCGAAGATAAGGTCGTAGCTGCTGATAATGTAACTAGCCCCCAAGTGAAGACTTCTCTCGAAGCTTCTGATGCCTCCGTTGATGCAGATGTTTGTTCGACATCTAAAATTATCGATGAGGGTAGACATTGTCCCCCGGGGAAGGAAAGTGAGGCGTGTAGCTCGGGTGAAACAGCCAATGCCGATGAAGGTGCGAGGGCGGAAGTGGCAATAGCGCCGCCTCTGAGAAGACGGACGCCAAGGGAGAGGAAAGTTCCTTCAACTTCATTTTCCAGGGCGCTTGGGTTAGTTCTTTTCTTGTTTTTTTTTTTATTTGTTACAGAAGCTATAAATCAAGCTGATCTTTTGATATTGATCGACTAAGTAATAGGATTAGTAAGTTTCACCGAGATACATGGAATTCGAATCAAGGAAATTCTTCCGGGATCATTTATTGCACCCTCTTGCTTTTCAATTAAGCCAATTTAGATGCTGTCTGTCACCACTGTTTTTCGATAAATGTTTCTATATTCTCTAAAGACTATATTGAGTTATGAAAAAGATTTGATTCCCCTACGTACACCTTTTATTTCACTTGTTTCGGAGACACTAAATCACTGACCAGCTACCTTCACTTGATTGACATTCCTCCCCAAATTGCTCTAGTTGCTCTACAAATGGAGTAGGTCTCCAGAGAGCCCATCAAGCGCTCCTACAACGTTAAAAGGCCTTTGGTTGCTTTCTAATACAGTCATAGACGAACATAGCTTTTATCAATGAAGAAAACATTTTATCTCTTTTGCACCTTATATAATCTAAATTTCTATTTTTAAAATTTTTACTTCATAATACATGGCTTTTAGGAAGAATATGATGCACACAATTGTGATGCAAAATTTTGTTATCCCCTACCTCAAAAATCGAGCACTACTGTAGGTTTGCTGGACTTGGAGCTGGTCTTGCATGGGGAACACTTCAGGAATCTGCCAGGAGGCTTGTTTATGGCAGTCCTAGTTCACAGGACAATCAATCTGTACTATCCCCCTTTTTGTCTGAAAAGAATGCCGAGAGATTAGCTCTGGCATTGTGCAGAATGCGTGGAGCAGCACTTAAAATTGGACAGATGTTGAGCATACAGGATGAGTCTCTTGTTCCTGCTCCGGTACTTTGACCTTTCTATATGCATGTAACAATGATAATTGCTGGTTTAATGCATACTTGCATCTTCAAATTGTATAATTGTTTGAGGCATATTGATGTTGATGTTGAGAGTTTTTAGTTGAAGGTGATGCAAGTTTTTCTTTTTGGGTAATTTAGATGATACAATTTTGTTTTGGGGTGATTGAGGTGATTCAATCTTTATTAAAGCTAACGTACATTTATTTTCGTTTAGTTAATAGCCTTATATATATATGTTCTTGAACTTTGATTTCAATATCATCAATGGTCAAAGTCAAATATCTATAAAATTAGTCATGGTTGAGCAGAGAGTGACATTGCAAAATTTTGAGACAAATTACTGAGACATTCAAGTTGGATGCAACTATGTGCATGTATTTGTACATTGTACTAGAGTTAGGGGAGGTTGAGTTTTATCATGGCAAATACTTTGATGAGATTCAGAATAAGCCATTGCTATCTGTATCTCTGATGAGAAGTGTTATAACTTATAAGGGCTGATCTCAATTGGATATTTGTGCTCTTACTTGATGCTATGCTATAGTTCTATGCCGATCAGAGGTCTATTCCATTGTTATCTTTTTGCTGATTCACAAATTAGGTCATGAGTAGATAATTATTTCTGATTCACTACTGTTGTCTCTTGGACTTCTCCAAATGTTTGGGAACAAAATTAGTATGAATTTCTTTCTGCCCATTTTACACTCCTCTCCTATTTTGATGGCAGCATTTCCATGATGAAATTAGTAATTGGATTTCTTATTGCTGATTACTTCATATCTGTTTGGTTTTATCTGACCTAAGAAGTAAAGTCTCAATCTTTTTTTGTAGATCCTGACTGCATTAGAAATTGTCCGTCAAGGTGCAGATGTTATGCCAAAGGGCCAGCTTAATCAAGTTTTAAATGCTGAGTTAGGTCCTGACTGGACCTCAAAATTGAATAGTTTTGATTATGAACCAATGGCTGCTGCAAGTATTGGCCAGGTATTCAAGTTTGTATCCCATCATCAGCACATCTTTCCATCCAGCTTTTCAGTTTATATATATAATTTCTGATATTTTCATGAACATGAATCCCCATTGATGTGTGAGAATGTGCACTGCTATGACTTATGTTCAGTGATGAGTGATGACATTCCATATTTTTAATTCCTAACCATTGTGGTTTCTTAATGTATTTTTTTCTTAATTGAATATTCAGTTGTTTAATATCATTCAAATTAGCATTCATCTTTTTAAACATCAATTTAATACCCCAGCGTATGATTATCTTATTTGTAATTACCATAATTGATCACTAGCTGATAAACCATAGTGAGCTTTGAACTCAAACTCCTACTTTCCACTCACCATGTTTCTATAAAGTTTGACAGTGGTTCCATTTGACTAAATCTAATGCCATTTAAATTCATAGCTCATAAACACGAGTCTTTCCAAAACTTCTGTGATTGACTGTAGTTAATTTATATATTTTAAAGCAAAGCAGATTTTCTATTGCCATGACTAATATATGCAGTAGGCATATGTCCTAACAAATCATGCAACCTCATCTTTTGACACTTTTGCTTACGATGGCCTAACATGATTCCTCATATAAATTTAGGTGCATCGGGCTATCACAAAGGATGGCATGCATGTTGCCATGAAAATTCAGTACCCTGGTGTTGCAGATAGCATTGAGAGTGACATTGAGAATGTGAAACTGCTTTTAGACTATACAAATCTAATTCCTGAAGGACTTTATCTTGACAGAGCTATGAAGGTGTGTATCTATTGTCGGGATCCCATTGCATGAGCGTTTTTTAGAATTCAAGCCCCACCATTACTGTTTGAAATCCCTGAGTTTGCTAAGTATGCAGGATAATATTTATCTATATTGGATGTTGACTTGCAATCTTATACATATCATTTATTTAGACTTTTCTATCTCATTTGACAAATATATTTGTTAAAAGCTGCATGCTTATGGTTCTCTTGAATATTTGTAAGGTGGCTAAAGAAGAATTGTCTCGTGAATGTGATTATGAGTTGGAGGCAGAAAATCAGAGGCGATACCGAGATATGCTTACTGGCAGAGAAGGATTTTATGTTCCATTAGTTGTGGATGATATTTCGAGGAAAAGAGTTTTAACTTCAGAACTTGTTTCTGGTAATTACTAGATATCACTGGTTCATCGGAAATTGACTTTTGACATTCCCTTTCTTTGGCGGAGGCTTGTAGGACTCAAGCTTCAATGGCATATTAACACTCTTAAGTGGGTCCAACGTGTATATATGTTATGGGCTACTGAATCAGACACTAAAACCTGCTTACTTCATGCTGTTTCAACCATTGATGATAATTTTATTGTTTCTGCTTGTGAAACTTGCACTTTGTTGGATTACATTATGATTATAGTGAACCTGATTTCATTTTAACAGCATCTTTTCTTACTACATGTTAATATCAAAGTGTAAATGACATTTTTTTAACATGCCACGCTGTCATTTTTTTTTTCTTTCGTTTTGATGAGATGGTTTAATAAGTGCTAAATATGCTTCTTATGCATCCTAACCCAAGTTTTGCTTGACCAAGTGATTATGATTTTACTTCCATATTATTTCACCTTTCTCTCTGCTTATATGCAACAGATATTTGATTTAAAAGTTTTATGCTCTTAGTTTGTCTTTGAACTTGATTTAATTTTTCCCTTCTTACAGGAATTACCATTGACAAAGTGGCATCACTGGATCAAGAAACTCGTAATTATATTGGGAAAAAGTTGTTGGAACTCACGTTGTTGGAGTTATTTGTTTTTCGATTTATGCAGGTATCCCACCCCCACCAAAAAAAAAAAAAAAAAAAAAATCCTCATATTTTTGCGCATGCATAGGCCATGGTTAACATAACAGTAATGAACTGTACTGTAACATTAGTCCCTGGAGCTCATAGATCTGGGCATAGAAAATCTGACGTTTATGTGCTGTTATATCTCTGATGAATTTTGATTTACCTATTGAGTTCAGGTGTTCTACAAGACAAGTAAACATATATTCCTATTAAATTCTTGAGGAAATATGCCAAAATCTTAGTTTCTAGCAGGGCACAATTATCCTGAACTTTAAACTTCCAATTTGTGAACTTGGGACCTAGCTAAGACTTGAGAGAGAAATCTTGGTGATTTACACGATTTAGCCTGTGATTCTGTAAGGGACATGCTTGGTAAGGTGTGTATTATATAATCATGAATTTGACTGATATGCTATTGTAATATGAAATCCTGCAAGGAAAAGGTAAATTAATTATGATCTTGGTGGCTGCACTCATTTTGTTGAGTGCTGTAGTCCGATTGATATATAATATGCTTGTGAATTTCTCTAACAATATATTTATGTCATATGTTAATCTAAAAGCTAATATAGTGTCAGTTGCTTTGTTTCTTCATGCAACGTCATTTTATGTATACTTCTATTGTTATTCACAGGGGTAGAACTCCTTTTGTCAGTTTCCTTTAACTCAGGTCTTGATAGTTTTCTACTCCTTTCTGATGCAGACTGATCCTAATTGGGGTAATTTCTTGTATAATGAAGCCACGAAGTCGATCAATCTCATTGATTTTGGTGCATCACGTGATTTCCCAAAAAGATTTGTTGATGATTATTTAAAAATGGTAATTTTTCTGATATCTATGCTTAATGGGCTTCTGATTTTTTATTTATCTCTTATTTTGTTGATAACTAAACTCGAGTTTGAATTCTTCTGTTTGGCTTTATACTTTTCTTATGTTGCTGAATTCTGGGAAGTCTAATTTGTTCGTGCTTGACTACTTGCAATTTGATTAGGTTCTAGCGTGTGCTAACCGTGATAGTGATGGAGTCATTGAGATGTCCAAGAGACTTGGCTTCATCACCGGCATGGAGTCAGAGGTGATGTTAGATGCCCACGTTCAAGCTGGGTTTGTGGTTGGAACGCCTTTTGCAAAACTCGGCGGCTTCGACTTCCGCGCAAACAACATCACTCACAGCCTTTCGCACCTTGGCGGAACAATGCTGCAGCACAGGCTGACGCCACCTCCTGATGAAGCCTATAGTCTGCACAGGAAGCTTTCGGGTGCGTTTTTAGCTTGCATTAAGACTGGAGCTGTTGTCCCTTGTCGGGAACTATTATTAGAAGTATACGAGCACCATCAGTTCGGTGATGAAGGCAGTGAAGTATCTTCAGGCGTCTCGATTTCTTCCTAGGCATTATTTTTTCTCCATTTGATTTTTCTGACCGGGAATAATATTCATCCGGGGATGTTAATATGCATCCAGGCTCCTTCCGAGAATGTTCATTTTGATTTGAGTAATTTTTTGGGACCCCAATAAGAATATCCCACTTGTGGCTCAGCCAATGCTAGAGTTTTTACCAGGTGGATATGGGGAAAACGTGATTGATTATATTTATAATAAAATCATTGTTCGCACGCTTTATGCATTGCGCCATTAAACATCAATCTCAAGAAACAGAATAGGATTAACAGCCTCCTTGGAAGCAGTTCCTTGATGTCCAAGGGGGAATGGCATCATATAACGGTGGTGCGTGAACGGGGTCGCTGTCCCTGTTGAGTCACCGAATATGCCACCGTGCGGCGCCCATATTACGTCATAAGTGACTGGAAAACACTAAAATAGCCTTGTCGATTATCAAATCACCACTCCACACGTCGCAACCTTGTCCAGCCACAGATCCGCTAACGTTAAGCTTAACCTGGTGCTGTGCGGACTTGGTGGAAGCCAATTGTCGCTCGGAGTTCTGGGAGCCCTTTGGCCTAGTAATTGTAGCTTGCTCCTTTGCGCGCTCTAATAATTCGATCAAGTGTTCAAGTGGAATATGGCCAATATCCTCGTGGTCGTAGAGTCAAAAGTTAAAAGCAGAGAGAGTAGAAAGTTGGTTTAACGAGGATGTTTTCTTTTCATGCATGTGTCCGCGAAAACAGAGGAAGGCAAGAAGGATGGATAACTCTCGGCCTTCCTGCTAAGACGAAGAAGGTGGGGTCGGATGGGGACTGAGATTTAAAGGAGGAGAAGTTTCAAACACTTGCACGGCTGAGATTTATAAGGACTCAAAGTTGAAAAGATAAATAAAAGTAAATTATAGACTTACCCGCTTTAGGGTGTGCATGATAACGCTCCTGAAATGATTTTTTCTTAATTTCTGTGCCCCGAAACAAAAATGGATGGAAAATGTGTTTGAACTAAATTTTTTTTTTTTTTTTGCTCCCGAGATAAACCAGTTTATTTTTTTGGTGGGGAATAAAAAAAATAATCTAAAAATTTCTACTTCTCTGTTCGAGGACACAAAATGAGAGTCATTTTTTTTTAAAAAAAAAAAAAAAAAAGACTCATTCCTCTTCGGCGTAAATTTACCCTCGATCACCACCACCACCCCACCGCCACCACCACCACCACCCCACCGCCACCGCCACCACCACCCCACCACCGCCGCCACCACCCCACCACCGCCGCCCCACCACCACCACCGCCACCACCACCACTACCCCACCACCACCACCACCATGCCACCGCCGCATCGCATAAATAATTTTTTGAATATAAAAATTACACAAATAATTTTTTTAAGAATTTTTCTTAGGAATGAAAAAAAAAAATGTGTTATCAAACGTAATTCGATTCTCTGAGTAAAAATAAAATGGGTTAACAAACGTAATTGATTTTCGAACTCTTCCAAAGACAAAATCGAAAAAATTGTTTCATCTCGAAAAGCAAATGATGATAGGCAGCCGAATGAATGGTTGTGTAAACGCACACCCTTAATAACCAAACAGTTAGCTTTTTAGAGGGGAAAAACAGGAAAACAAAAACAGAATTACAGAAAACAGGAAGGCCCGCCACGTCCAAATTTGGTAAAGTGAGTCAGCATGGCTGTCAATTAATCTTTTTCTTATCAAATTGTATTCGCATAATTCAAGAAGCTTATTCTTTTCAGACATCATAAAACACAGGAGGAGAGGACAGAACCCATGCCAGGGATATCCAGGGAATACAAAATATTGTATATGCGTATAATTTAATTTATAATTTAGTATTACATTTGTGAATCATAAACAAATATTTAAAGAAAACGTCATGAATTATATTAGAAAGGAAATAGCCAATTTTGTGGATACTTGTATTTGCGGCTTATAAACAGCAAGCACGGCGATTGACGGGTACGTTGCGTCACTCCAATGAGCCGACGCAATCAATTTTGGCTCCACACAACAGAGAACCGTTCATCACTGATGCTAACAGCTGTTCACAACATGAGGGAAGCCTCTCTTCCCACTTTCCTAGCTCACCAAACCGCCAATTGTCCTTGTTTCGACGTTGGGATATTATTATCATCTTGTTATTATGTATTGTCTGTCCTTCGTCGAAAGTGTTTTCTTCTTTATTATCTGAACAGAAATATAAAATTATCTCTAATCCTAAATGCTAGAATAAATTAAGATGAAAGTGAAATTATTTCGTCCCGTTATCACCCTGCCGGGCTTGGCGTCGCGCCTGTTGTTAACTAATCAACTTAAAAGGTAAACTATTTCAGCTAAACGTCAAAAGGTTCTACAGTGATCTTTCTTCAAAAGAAAATCACGACACGAAAACAAATGATACTCTGAGCTCTGAGCTTGGAGCCTCCATCTTTACTATTCTGTGGGAATAAATCGAGAGCTGCAAAGTTCTTTAGAAAAGAATAAGCCACAGAATACAGTAGGAAACATGGCAATGAAGCTGATTCTAACAGTCGTTGGGTTTGCTTGCTGCATTTCTGGGGTTATCTCCGGTGGATCTGAGATACACTCTGCATTTTCTCACTTAGAAAATGATTTCGTGGCAGCAAAAGCTTCGTCCTCCACGCCTCAACCTCTCATGGTCGCCCTCACTCTCATTCAAGGAGCTGCTTCTAAGGGAGCTGGTATCATTCTCTACCCTCTCTTTAAAATAAAAATGAGATCTATTTTCCCCCATTTCTGCTTCTGCTGCTTTACTTTCTTCTTTGGCCATTTCTACCCCTTCATACTTTACTATCTTTTCTGATCTCTCTTCTGAAGAAAGATGGATTCTTTTAATGATTTGATTTTGCCTTCAACCGTAAGCCACTCGGGCCAGAGCTCGCAACCCATTGATCAATGAATCCCCGCCTTTTCGGCTCTTTTTAATTTTTTTAGTATTCAATTCAGTCTTGGATTAGCAAGGTTGAGAACTTTAGACAATAACTGGTGGTTATCATTTCACTCCCATATTTTTCACGTGAAATGCTTCTTCCCTTCAAATTATTGGACTTTAACAAGTTTCTGGATCCTCTGAGCTGGAGCAGTTTAGTTATAAACTTCCGTCACCTCCGCCAAATTCACTCAACTTTACCAAATGTGACTTTACTGAATGCTGAATCCGAATCCATCGTTTAACTATAGTTCCCCACCTAAAAAAATCTATGTTTGTCAGACAGTCGATTTTTTTGTTTTAATTGAACTTTCTTTCGACTGATTACTGACAGTACGTGGTTAATATAGTTCCGCGGCCACGTATGTTTCCAGATTATATATGTTGGTCTGCTGCATAAGTACGCTTTCCTCGCTTAATCATATTGTTAAATTAATCCTAATAAGGCTTAATTAACTGCGGAGACTGACTCCCTAATTTAATGGGTTTCATCTTTCAAATATAATCCTAAAATTTGCTTGGTTGTCTGTAATGCCAGTCTGTTTAGATGGAACACTGCCTGGTTACCATTTGCATCGTGGATTCGGATCCGGGGCCAATAGTTGGGTCATTCAACTTGAGGTATGTGAAAAAGATCTCAAGTATTATCCACCATGGGTTTCAAATTAAATAACCATAATTTTAAAGTTTTTAATACTGTGTATGGTATTCTGGCCATTCAATGGTGTAGTCACTGTTTGTCATGCTGCTATATTGGACTTAGTTGGGAAGCTGACTTAATTAGCTATGCCTCGCTGCAGGGTGGAGGATGGTGTAATACCATTAGGAGTTGTGTTTTTAGAAAAACCACTCGCCGTGGTTCCTCAGATCGCATGGAAAAGCAAATACCATTCACAGGAATTTTGAGCAACAAAGCTGAAGAAAACCCTGGTTTTTTCCCCTTCACCATAGCATATAATGCTGATATTACTTACTTTTAGTGTTTAATTTACAGGCTTGGAGATTGCTACACATCAACATGTGAGTTGCACATTCTCATTTTCTTAACATATTGTGCACAGATTTCTTCAACTGGAACAGAGTCAAAGTAAGGTACTGTGATGGAGCATCATTCAGTGGGGATGGTGAGGACACGGTCAGTTGAGCACCCATTTCCCCTTTTTCTCCTAACTTTGTAATTGTGCTAACCGCTGAGCATATTTTCAGAAAAAAGCTTGTTTATTGCTAATACATTCATTAAGCTGGCACCTTTAACCTTTGGTTCTAAAGTTTATTAATATATTAATAGAAGGTTTTGGTTCTCCTTTCAGGGTGCAAAACTTCAATTCAGAGGACAAAAAATATGGCTGGCTGCTATGAAGGAGTTAATGTCCAAGGGAATGCAGAATGCTGACCAGGTTTGACTTTTCTCTTAATATGCTGATTTAGTCATTATATTTATGGATGCTGATTCGGTATTTGTATATCAGGCCCTTCTCTCTGGATGCTCTGCGGGTGGCTTGGCATCCATTATACATTGTGATGAATTCCGGGGCTTGTTTCCTAAATCTACCAAAGTGAAATGTTTGAGTGATGCAGGGTTTTTTCTTGATGCGTAAGATAATTTTTGCTTTGATGTGTTACCTAGTGTGGGCCTTGCTTAGGCTTAGATTTCACTGATGATATCTTCAATCATGTAGAATTGATGTATCTGGGGGACGCACATTGAGGAATCTATTTGGAGGTGTTGTTAAATTACAGGTATTTTTCATTTGGTAAATTGATTCTAAATGAATTTGATCTCTCTCCCAAACTTATGTTATTCTAGGCTTGAATCTGAAAAGGAAATGTGAGCACATATGTTATTTCATATGTTTTGGAATGTAGGGAGTACAGAAAAATCTGCCAGCAAGTTGTCTCAGCAAACTGGATCCAACTTCGGTAATTCTCTTATTTTGGATGAGTCACTATTGAATAGTACTTGATATTGCCAAGACATGCACAACTTTTAACATATGGGCTCCTTTCAGTGCTTCTTTCCACAGAATTTGATCAGCCATGTTATGACCCCTTTGTTTATGCTCAATGCAGCCTATGATGCATGGCAGGTAAAATTAATTACTATGCCCTTTATCTTCTATTCGTGTGTTTTTGCTGTGCCATTTATATATTAACCGCAAGAATCACTTGTCCTTACTGGTTTTCATGCTCCCCCCCCCCCCCTTTTTTTTTTTTTTTTTTTTTTTTTTTTTTTTTTTTGTGCAAGAAAAATTAGAATCTGGACTTCACACTACCTCAAACTAACTGTCTAAGAGTAACTAATACTTCAAAGTTTCATTTGTCCGTGCTTTTATCATCTTTTGCTTTAGTTAATATCTGTAGGGCAGACCAAGCAACTAACCTGAAAGAAACCTGGCTACTACTAAATTTATTTGACCTTAGACTAAATCACTTGCAATTGTTTTGATCAGCTCCAAGCCAGTTTAGCACCGCCTTCAGCTGACCCCCATGGTGTTTGGAATAGCTGCAAATCAAACCATGCAAATTGTAATTCATCTCAGATTCAGTTCCTGCAAGGTGATTTTTAATTTCTGTAATATGAATTATGTGCAGTCATTGATTTATACATTCAATTCGTCTGTTTCCTCCTAATAATTTGTTTTTTTTCTTGTCAATCAGACTTCAGAAATCAAATGCTTAATGCTTTGGATGGTTTCTTACTGTCATCCCAAACTGGATTATACATAAATTCTTGTTTTGCTCATTGCCAATCTGAGAGACAGGATACTTGGTTTGGTGATGACTCTCCCCTGATTAAGAACAAGGTATGCCCCTGGTGGATTTTATGCTCTTAAAACAGCAATATCACGTAAAATCATAAAAATTGTAAGGTGAAGTACAAATTCGGACTACGTGGAACTCCTGGGGTCTTGAATCGATTTGTCTTTTGTTGGGGTAACAGATTCAAAAGATAGACAACGGATATAAAGACTTCTAATAATTTCTTGACCAAAAAAATTAAAAATTGTCTGCAGACGCAAGTTTGCTGACTCCAAAACCTCAGATCAAGTAGTCCCATTTTTATTTTTTATTTTTTAAGAAAATAATTTTGTATATATTTTGTTATGCAGCCAATTGCAATAGCTGTTGGAGACTGGTATTTTGATCGACAAGTGGTTAAAGCTATTGACTGTGCATACCCATGTGACAAGACCTGCCATAATCTGGTCTTCAAGTGAGTGAGAACTAACTGCCTCCTCATATCATAACCTCATTCATATGCTATCATTCTTGTGATTGCCATTTGGGTGATATGTAATACCCATTAATTATTATGGAAAGAACATTCTTTGTCAAAGGATTCAAATGATTAAATCTATCATTATTTTCATCGATAAGTCTTGTCTATGAGATTTATCCGTGAATTTCATTTGTCTACTACTTTTTTGCCCCACAAAAAGTCTCATTCGAAGATGATACATGTTTTCCTGTGGCAATTTTTTGAAGTGGTGATTGGGATTTTTCGGTAAATCCCACATTTTGGTATAGACGAAGTTTAATCTCTCAAACGACTCTGGAACGTGCACATGGGGAAAAAAAACATCCAGGGTTTTAGTTACAGACCTTTTAAACGTCTTAGTAATAATTCAATGCTAGAAATTTCCAACGACAGTATAGAAATTGACTAGGAAAATCCTCAGTCCTCCGATGCCATGACTTGAAACCAAAAAATAAGGAGCATTTTATCTTTCTCCAACTCCCCCTGCGAGACTGAAATTTGAAATCCTGCTTTGCAGTGACGATGTATCTACCCCAGTAGGCTCACAGCCAACAAGGTTGATCTTTCCCCCTCTGTGAATGCTTCTCTCTAATTCTTTTGAAACTGTGATAAATTTTCCATCTTCATCCTTTGCAGTGATGGTATATTTTCCACAGTAGATCCGCAATCCTCGAGGTTTACTTAATCCCATTTTGATTGCCTTGTTTCGAAATTCAAAACCCTGTGGGATTCGTTTTTAAACTGAAATTCTCATTCTTCCTCCTTTAATTTGCAGTGACAATACAACTGCCACCATGGTATTCTCTTACTCTCCCAGGTTGACCTTAACCCCTCTCTATATGCTGGTTGCCTACTTCCTTGTCGCTTTCATGTACCTTTTGCAAAAGGGAGACCCTCTTTTTGTCCTTGTTCCATCTTCCCTTCAAGCTGTTCCACCCACAAAACATTGAACAAGCTGTAAAATTTTTACGCTTATTGATATCCTAGGTCCATTTTAGGTGAGCAAAAATTGTAAATGTGACAGGTTTAGTTGCCTAATCAGGATTTTGATTCTAGTATTTATAATCTTGTAGTTTGTTGGACTTGAAAAAACAGAGGTTGTTGATGCGTCTGATTAGGGAAAGAGTGTTTTAAATCTTAGTGGAAGATGACTTTTTCGCTGCAAACAGAGCTATGGGAACACTGCAAGTCAAATGCATGACAAAATGTAAGAGTTTTGAAATTTACTTTAATGAACTTTGAGAAAATCAATCATCTCATGAGCGGAAAAGCTTGGCCAAAAATAAGATGTTGACTTTAACGTTAGCCTGAATAGGCAATAAAAACGTGCGATGAAATTTAGGGAAGTCATGTGAAATAGGCGTTGGCTTCTGTGTGTTTTTAAGGTAGCTTAGTGTTATTTTCAACCGTCACCTGAGGTCGCTGACCTGAACGCCCGGTTAACTCCATTATACATAATTTGCATGAAGATTACACACTAGTTAACATCAAAATCAATGAAAGGCCCCATCAAATAAATGAACCAGGCCAATCTGCTTCTCCACTCCATCCATCTGTTGTTCCGTACCCTCTTATTGAGCAGCATTATTTAAGTTTCATGATTGTGGCGGATCATTCTAGTGATCCAAATTTTCTGACGCTTCTATTCCTAATTGGCACTTGCACTGAAGAGGAGCATCTAAGCATATTCCAGGTTTCGTTTGTTCACTCGTCAGTTTCAGATTCAACAAATGACCCTACATTAGGCATTTGGTCCTCCCATAGGAAAGTTCGGTGAGTCGCAGATAAATTCATAATAGCACCACACAAACTGACAGACACTCGTCTTTGCCTAGTTGATTCGTTATTGATTATCATGTCTCTGCTAATCTTTTCACTTAATCATAAAAGGTAACTTTTTTTTATACCATTACACAATTCGAAACAAATTACACTATTTAGTATTCTTTTTTTTTGCTCGAAACACTATTTAGTATTCACAACTCTATAAATTTTATCTTTTTACATTAATATTAATAAACTTGCAAAGCCATGCGCACGCGCTACGGTCATTCATGTATCCATGTAAAAAAGATCAATAGCTGGAATTATGTGAGAAAGCTTGATTCTGTATTCGTGGAAATGTATATTCTCTACGCAAGGAAAAGAGGATATTAACATGCTCATGGATATAATATGCAAGGCAGGTTACAATTTGCACACACGGCAGAGACTAAACTCTATAGTGAGGGTGCCAAACAGCCCCTTCTATAGTCAACACATAACTCTTCGTATTTGCGCTGACAAAACTTTCATATGACGTCACACACAATATCCCTATAAGGAGTTGAGGGAAAATGAATATCTCACGCAGAATGAAGGATCTGAAAATTCCAAATGCAGATTTAGTGAGTTATGAAATCAATCAGCCACTCAAAACACTCCAGATGTTCCAATCTTGTCACACTCTGCTTCCACTGGTCTGTACTCTGTTCTCTTCTCTTCCAAAATAATGGTCTTATATTCAACCACTTTCTTTATTATTATATACACAGCGTCTGGAGATGTACCGAGGAAAGGGACGAGCACTCAAAAAAGGGGGATTTCACCACGAAAATCCCAACACTCCGAGAGGGACAAGGTAACCAAAAGTCTTACTAGTACAAGACAAAAACTAGCGTAATCATCACGGACGATGAAAAAGAAAAACCCATAGATATTAGTCTGAATGGCATGCAAAAAACAGAGCAAGTGCAGAGAGAGTCGGAGAAAACTGGCAGTCAAGCGCCGTGTTTGGATGCAGACGCCATAGCCACTGCCTGTGCCCATACTCTGAGCCGAGCCTTCACATCTCGCGGATCGTCACCTAAATTTTGAGAAACAACTTATTCAGACAAGATCAATATTAACAACATGAATCATCTAATCCAATACATTGATTATTGCAGATGATGAATTAGCCCATGTAATTACTGAATTAAGTAATAGCAAGAATGTGTAAACAAGAAAATTGGAAGGGAATGGCATACCAGGAGTGGAGATGCGCCAATTGGCGATGGGAGAGTTGCCACCACTGCTAGTGTCGAGCGTGGAATTGGAGGGAGAGAAACGAGAAGGCATCTCCAGGGTCCTTTCTTGTTCCAACTCAAACCCTAGATCTCTGCAAGCTTTCATTTCTTCCATGTCCATCCACAGTGACCTCCTCCCACCTATTGGCCTCGTTATCACCTTCACTCCATCGCTCTCCTCCTCTCTCCTCCTGCTATCACCTCTCTCCATTACCATCCACATATTCCTCCTCCTTCTCCTCCTTCTCCTCCATGGATCTGCCTCCTTCCTCTTTTGTGCCTCATTGTCACTAGCATACTCCTTCGCCACGATCGGACTTTTATCCACCACACCCGCCCGGTGCCGTCGTCGCGGAGGCGTCGCCGGCAAAGAGTAACAGCTTCTTGATTCGTTGTCAGAGTCCGAGGACAAGCCGACAGTACGTGGCTGTTTGCCGTCAGATAATTCCCCATCTGCATCGCCGTCGCCTTCTTCGAAACTTTCCATGGACAAGCGGGACACGTACATGGCCATGGCATTATCGACCCCGCCGTCGTCGTCGTCGTCGCCGCCGCACAAGGTGCTGCTCGTACAGGCGGAAAGCCTTGACATGTTATGGGGATGGGGATGCCGATAGAGGTCGTACCCCTCATCGATATCATAATCGAAATCTTCATCTGGCAGGGATGAATGGAAGGTCGCGGTCTCATCGGAAGCCATGGATCACTTTGTTCAGTAAAAGAAACAAAGAAAAAGGAAGTAAGAAGTGTGAGGTTAAGATGGTGTGGGCGAGTGAAAGAGAGCAGAAAACGAAGAGAAATTAAAGTAGCGAATTGTGAATCATACGTTTCTCATCTCACAATAAGGCACACAATAGAGGAACTCCAGAGGGACCGCTTCGATCAACCACCCTATTTATTCGGAAACTTTATACGCTCCTCTGGGACTGCCCCTGTGTTTTTTTAATTCGCAGTTTTCTTTTCCCATATTAAAATTGGGATTGATTATCGTATTATACCCGTGTTTTGTCGCGCGCGTCCGCAGTTCATAAACTAAGGGAGGTAGAACCAAGCGATGAAATTGAGAATGGATTTAAATTTTAATGGGGAGGAGCGAGTGGTGAGAAGCTTCGGGGGTTAAACTTAAGATATTATACTCTGATCCATTTTATAAATTTATTTTGATAAAAAGTTTTGGTTTTTAATTATGAGAAAGGATCATAAGATATTGTCATTATTAATTTTAGTCAGGACTATTTTATTTTTTTCGTTATTATATCAGAATCTTAATAGGAAATAAAAATGATAAAGGTATATGAGATTCTCACTTAACGATAAAAAAATGGTAGTGACATTGGTAATGACCAAAATTGATATATCCCATTCATTATAAGTTCATTTTAAAAATAATAAATTTTTTATTTTTTTTATTTTTTGTCTCTATTAATTACAATAAACAAAAAATTTATTTATGTTGATTTTTGAAACTAATCATAGGTAAGGATAAAATTGAAAATTTAGTTCATAATTAATAAGTTAATTTACTCTACCTAGTATATGAGAGTTTGTGAATTTGGACTTAGAAATAAAACCAGTAACAATTGATGTGATTGACTTATAAAATTTGGTTTATGTTAATTTTTGGAACCAATCATAGATCAGGCTTGTTTGAAATCACTTTTAAGATTTCAAATATGTTTATTCACAAAAATCAAAACAAAATTTCACTAACATATTTATATGTTTAAAAAACTACTTTCAAATGAAAAAGTTGGGCAGAAACGCTGATTTGACGCGGAGATTAGAGATGAAACTGACAATTAAGAAGCCTAATTAAATGAAATTGTTGAGGGGGGGAGAGGACACGTAGCAACCCAATTACACTCGTAAAATAAAAAATAAGAGCAGAAAGAACAGTGACATCTTGGACGTGGCCTCTCCTCATTCATCTAAGATAAGGGAAATATTTAGGGACAATCCCGGGTCAAATTAGCAAAAAGTTATTAAAAAAACCTTAAAAAAAATCACACATCAAAAATAGTTCGAAGCCTTTCTGGTATTATTTCATAAATATTAACAACTATATCGATCTGACATTAACAACTAAATCAATAGATGTTAATAATATCCTAACAACTAATTCATTAGATTCATTAACAACTATATCGATATCGTTAATAATTAACATTTTATGAAATAATATTAAAAAAGATTTTAGGACATTTTTTGACATGTGACATTTTTTGAGCTTTTTTTTTTACAATTTTTTAGTCATTTTAGCTCAGAGATAGATTTTCCTTAATATTTATATGCTGTAGAGTGCCACTTCATTTACACTCTTATAAATTCAATCTTACATATGAGATGAGTCAAAAATTCAAATTTTATGATTTTAACATTAATTTTTTAATTTTTTAAAAAAAAAAAAAAAAGAAGACAATTCCCTTTTGAATCAAGAAGCTTAGGTTTGAAGTTTGAACACAAAAAGACGCTCGTTTTGTGGGATTTGTACCATTCCATTGCCATTGGCGGGCAACCCCCTTTTCCTGCTTCCACGTGCCTCCCTGGTGATGTAATCCCTCCTCTCCAAACTCCACGACACCTGTCCAGTTTTTTTTTGCATTTATTTTGATTTCCTACATTCTTTTTAGAGAAAATCCCACTTAAACATCAAATAGTTGAACTAAGGACAGTTAAGTAACTAAAACAATTAGACGATTACATTTGATATAATTTTCTTATTTGTAATTAACATTCTTGAGCTTGTAGGCATTTAAAAGGATGCTCATGACTCATTTTGTTAAAAATGCTATCAAAAATGTAATTGTTATTTAATTTTATTTTCAAAGCTAACCGACATTAGAATGGATAGGAAAAGGGATAAACTCATATACTGAACGTGGAGATAAAGCTGTGGTGCGTTTGCATAACACGTGGCCCCTGGGGGATGCGGGCAACGCATTATGAAAACATTATTATTGAACGAATAATGGAATGAGGTTCACTTTGGCAGTCGTGAGCAGTAAAGTGTGGGTCCCTTCTCACTCGCTCTGCCTGACTTCAACCTTCCACAGCAGGCCGCAGCGGAATGGGTTACTGTGCTCGTCCAAAGTCCATACGAACGAGCTCTGGACCGTCCAGATCTGATCTGGACGATTTAAATCTGATTTTTTTTTTTTTTTTTATAAAAAATAATTTTAGGGGTAGAGAACTTAAAATAAAGATAATCTCTCAACTAACATTTTTTCAAAAATGATTTTTTATATAAAAAAATAAAAATAAAAATAAAAAAATAAAATCTGAAAATTATCAGATCTTAACGGCTGGAAGCTCGTCCGTACGGACGAGCAGGTAATCCAGATCCGCCGCTACCAAGGGATTTTTTAATCACTTTGGAGCCACCCATTTTTGGGCCTCTCAAATTTAAATAAATAAATAAATCTCTTGTCTTCTCAACTCAATCGTGTGGTAAGCCACACCTCTGGGCGGAATAAATAAATAATAAGCGTGGCTGGTGAGTTCAGATTCAAATGTGACGATGGATGTGGGCAAGTGACTGAGTGAGGCCGTCATGAGTTTTCGCCTCAGTCTCACCACTTCATTTTCATCCATCCTCAAAAATCAAATCTTACAACTCAACCCGAATTATTTTCTTGACAAAAACAGACATTCCATCTGACTAAAGAATCCAGCATTATTTGTCTATTTCTGCATCGACTTAATGACCAATATTCACATGACGAGAAAAGAACGTGCATATTGCACAGAATGTCTATGGTATGCTAATATATTTTATATTGCTAAAAAAGGCGATCTTTAACGCGCCAGTTCGTGCGGGTGATTGACATTCTGCGCCCAGCGATGAATTTTAATTCAAAAGGTGGATGAAAATGATTTTAAAAGTTATGTCTTTAAATTGTGTTTTATTTTCCCTTCTTCGTTAAATAATGGGTGTTAATCAATCATCATCATCGGCTTCCTGAAAGTTACATTGACGCGCAACTGAACCAGTAGTTGAGGTCAGTGCTAACGATGTGAAAGTTGATTAAGATGTTTGGTTAATGACCCGGAGATAAGGATTAATGTGAACCCACCATTAAGAAATGGAGATGCAAGGTTTTCAACACTTGTTAAAGGGCGCAAAAAACATTTTAGGACGGTGATGGAAAGTGCGAGCCGTTAGCCTCAAGCTCAGATGGAGATTTATGAACGTCATCCTAACGATTATAATAAGAATCGTCGGTGGCATTGGTGTGCGTCCACGTGTCCACGGTTTCTGGAGGAAATATTCAATCCGGCTCCACATTTTTTAAAAACCTGCCCACGTTCGCACCATTAAAAATTCAAACCAAATTCTCAATGTGGCACTGTGAACTGGGAAGCATTCAAAATCATTTGAAAAATGGCTATATTTTATTATACTGGACGGGCAGTGTTGACTGTCTGGTCGTCTGGATATTCCTTTTCTTTTTTGTTTTTCATATGCACGTGTTTAGCATACTGGCGCTAAATGAGGATAATCACTAGCCTCCGGGGCTAATCAAGGAACTCGATCCAGAACCTTCCATGTCAGGCCCCAATTGCAGCCAATGTGGGCCTTCGAATAAGTGAGTTCGGGCGTTGGCCCGTGTAACTTGATTTTCAACCACGATAGGCAATGAGTCGTGCTGAAGCTTTGCTTATTGCTCAAAAAGCTTCAATTCTACCCCACACCTTCTGACTCACTGGCACCTATCAGTTACAGCAATCCTCACGATCGCTATAACGAAGATTTCAGTTGTTTTATTGAATCAATCAACATGACAAGTCAATGAGCTTTTTTGATTCTTGTCTTACCAAAAAAAAAAAAAAAAAAAAAAAAAAAGACACTGTAGATTTCCTGATTGAATCCATACACTTGTGCTTGATTCGGCCGTTGTCAAAAAGGAGTGATGCATATGGATATTTTCAGTGCTTCCATTTGACAGTTTGTCCGCTAATGAATTGCTGACCACTGTGCACAGTAAATAACTCACGTCGATTTTCATCTCCAATTACCATTCCATATAGTTTCACAAACATTAGAAGTGAGTGACAGCTTCACAGGCACATGTTGGCAAACTTTAAATGCTAAAAACAAAAGGCTTGTGAACTGGCATCGCCAATAAGCAAGATTGTGGTGCTAGATTCCACCACGCGTGTGGGTTGGATTCGTTAGCGATAAAGCAGAAGCTAATGAAATCATTATGATGCAATTTATCTTTGTCATTTGTTTGCTCTTGGCCTTGGAAGTTTCTGCTTGCTCGAAATGCGTCGGATAGGATAATGGTTAAGGTGTGTTGAAGGAGCTACATGACCGTGAAGCGTACACGCGGCCCTTATTAGCCCGTGAGTCTTTGTCCCTCTGTACGGAATACGGACCCATAAGCCAGTAAACACCCCGCGCTTCAATCATCGTCAATGGCTTCCCACACACTCAAGACTTCATTTTTAAGTAACCCGATGAGCTGGCAAGTGTTCAAGATTATTCACTGCCATCTAACTATACACCTATAATCATAAAGGGACTGGCTCCTGATATTTATATGCGGTAATAATAATCATTTTATACTCGATAAGGCAAAAACGGGTCTTTCTTATCTTCTTCTACCCATGTGCCGGTGCTGACTCGGTGACTCCTGTCCTTTTCTTGGTAAGTAAAGAAGGAAAATGGAGTCAAATCAGAAAAAAAGTTTCAGTTTTTGGAAGGTTGCACACCGACCTCTTCATTGAGCATGTAAATTTAAACTTCCATGGGTGTGCAAGTGAATAAACGAAAAATATCAAGTATTGATTCAGAATTTTTTTTATATCATTTTTATCCTAGAAATTTACAAAATGGAGCAAATATATCCGGAAGTTTTTTTTAGGAGCAAATTTGTTTAAGAATTTTTTTTATGAACAAATTTTTGTAAGCTTTCGGGTAAAAATGATACTAATCTAATGATCAAAATCAACCGATAGATAAGATTGTTATGTTTGCAAACTTCCGGATATTAGATACTCCTGAACCAATAATAATGTGTGCATGGCAACTATTCGTTTCCCAATCTTTACTTTGAGATGAAACAGGTTTTTCTAATTTTGTCTTTGGAAGAGTTAGAGAATCAATTACGTTTGTTAACTCATTTTATTTTTACTCCAAGAATCGAATTACGTTTGGTAACACATTGTTCCTCTCATTATTTGGGAGTTAAAAAAAATAATAAGGGAGGAAGATGGAGGAGTAATGAGTTATTTTTACCATTTTGTCCTTTTCTTTAATAATTAATATAATTATTATACTTTACAAATAAACTTAAATTTAAATTTCCTAAAAAAATTATTTATGTAATTTTTTATATTCAAAACATTATTTATATGGCGATAGCGCGATAAGCGATGGCGCGGTGGTAGTGGTGGTGGCGGCGGTGGCGGTGGTGGTGACGCGGTGGTGGCGGTGGGGCGTGGCGGCGGGGTGGTGGCGGCGGCGGCATGGTGGCGATGGCGGTGGCGGTGGCGGTGGCGGTGGGGTGGTGGTGGCGGCGGTGGTGAACGAGGGTAAATTTACTCGAAGAGGAAGAAGTCTTTTTTTTTTTTTTGAGAAAAATAAATTCTCATTTTGTGCTTCCGGAAGAGAGAAGCAAAAAATTTTAGCTTCTTTTTTTTTATTCCCCAAAGACACAAAATAAACCGGTTCATCCGGAAGCAAAAAAAAAACCGAATTTACCAAACACAATTTCCATTCATTTTTGTTCTGGGGCACGAAATTAAGAAAAAATCACTTCCAAGTAAAAAAATTGGTATTTAACCCCCAATAAACTATTCAACTTCGAGATAATGACGGACAACCCGTTATAATCATGGGTTAGTAAAAGTGTTGGTTTCATTTTAGTACTGTTTTCGAGTAGCGTCTGAAAGGTAGAGGTGGGAACAGAAAAGAAGGAAGCGTGTAAAATATATTCGGATTATATAATACTACGCGTAAAGTAATAAAATATGGCTTTGGCATTGCAAATATACATTATATATATATATTGTAAGAAAAACAGAACGGACATGAATGAAAATACAGAAATGCACCACTGTAATGCAATTGCAGACAGAGCAGAGGATTCTTTGTTTCTACAAATGTACCCACACCCGAGAAGATAAAGAGATTGAAGACAAATGATTCGGGTCGGGGGTGAGTGAAAGAAGTGTGAATGTACAAGATCAAAATCTGTTGCACACACCTGTACCATGAAAATCATGAGTGTCTCTATATATGTCCAAACGAAGCCGTGAGCTTCTGGATGTCCTTGGAAAACATATTACAAGTCTGTGATGGTTCTTCTTGCTGCTTGTTGGGAGTCAACATGACCCCTAAATTATCAGATACCAGATGAGTCGCGGGCAGCATTAAGATTGGGTTTTGAACGTAATCACCCCACTTGGCTTCCTCTGTTTGGTTTTGCAGCCGTTGAATTTGGGTCTCTTTTGAAGAATCCGTCAATCCCCAGAAATGAGATTGAGATGCATTCTCAGCATAAGAAGCCGCACAAATATCGTCGCAGGGAACACCAAGATATGAAGTTTGTGAAGGTGCAACAACAGTAGAAATGGAATTGGAAGCAAATTCAGAGTTCATATTGAATATTGGTCTTCCTGTTTTGGTGAACCATTGGGAAGGGTTTGAATTAAAAGAGAAGGTATCAGAAGTGGATGCATAATTCATCTGAAGTGGAAAATTACACATCAGCCCTGAAGTGGTGTAGCTCGTTGTAAACCCATCTGGGAGCAAATCTTTGCTGCTACAGTTGGTTGGCAAATTGGTGTTACTTGTGCCGTTGTTGTACTTGAAACTGGAAGAACCTTCCATAATGGGTGTGTAGGCTTTTGTGGCATCTGAACTGGGGCTTTCTGATTTGAGGAGTTTCAATTCATTGAGCTCTTTGTCTTTGTCGTCTCCGTTCTGAACCTCAGAGAGTGGTTTGTGGGTAACAGGGTCGATGCCTCTCTTCTTCAGTTTCTTCTTCAAGCAAGAATTCCACAGATTCTTTATTTCATTGTCAGTTCTTCCGGGCAATTGCGCCGCAATTTGAGACCATCTGGTATGTCAGGCAAAGAAGGGGGGAAAGGCGAACTCAGAACCAAAAATGATGACTCAAATCCACATCATGATGAAATTATGACGAAGAAGAGAGATTACCTATTTCCCAACACAGCATGAAGTTCAATGATAAGGTTTTCTTCTTCCTGGGAGAATGTTCCTCTCTTCAAATCAGGCCGCAGGTAATTGATCCACCTCAGCCGACAACTCTTACCACACCTCTGCAGGCCTGACAGTACACACACGATGTCTCAGAAGAAACGAACAAAGAACTTATAATAACATGAATTCGAATGGAATTGGAATCATAACCTACCGGCTTGCTTAGGAACAGAGCTCCAGCAGCCATGGCCATACTTGGTAACATGTGTCAGAAGTTTTTCATCCTCCTCAGGGGACCAGAGACCCTTGCGTAGCTTCTGCTTATAGCAGCAAGAGTGCCTCCCCATTTTCAGTTATGGAAAGATGCCAAGAATTATAAGAGAGGTAGGAGGCCCTGTGGGAGAAAAAGAAATGATACGAGGGCGAAAGAGAGAGATAGCTATTAGCTGATTTGAGTGAATGTGAAGTCTAGAAAATGAAGTGGCTGCTCCGCAACAGGGGATTGAACTAATTTAAGAGCCAGCGGTCGTGTGAGAGAGAAGTCAGTGTCAATAAGGTGTTTGGCTGGGTGAGAAGTTGGGGCTATTAAACAGGATACATGCGTCTATTTGAAGGTGTGAGAACTCATGTCTCTTGCAGAAATTGCCATGATTTTGTTAATATTCATATTAAAACAAATCACACGTATGATCTGAACAGGAATTAACTAAGCCATGCTTGTAATGTAATTCAAGGCTTCAAGTTTGATGCTCGAAAGTCGCAACAGTTAGCAGAAACGAACAAAAACAATACTAGTATTGAAGATTTTCATCTCATCCGTCTAAGGAAGTTGCCAGCCAAATTACTCTCCCGGTCCTTATTTTAAGATCTACGTTATAATTTGTTTTTTGTTTTTTATAAAGTCTATCATATATTAAAGATCATATCGGAGATAATGTGTAATATAAAGTACAGAGAGGTAGTATTTAAATTTAAATCATCCCCAGCCGAAATAAAACAATAAATCGTATATTAATTATATTGTAACACAATTAAAAGAAACTCGCAGCATTCCTAACAGGCATTACTATAATGCCTGTACCAGCGAGTCAGCGAAAGGCGAAATGAAGGACCCTTTTTACTAGCTTGGCCTTAGATCTGGAAAACTTGAGTCTCACAAAATGAATTGAAGAAATGAGAGAGATTCTTTCAATTCTTTACTCTTTGAGCTTTATGTGTAATTTACCCATTTCATTATTACTTTGAAAAGTTTTATCATTACGTGTAAAGAACCATGTTTTTACGTTCTTCCATAAAAATTAAAAATTCAATGCATGTTATCATTTAATTTCCCTCTTAAATTCCACCTAGGGTCGCCAATTAGCTCTTCCTCATCAGAATTTCCATTCTCAACCATAGATTTGTCTCTATTTACCCGTCACTTGCCCTCGTTCAAATATTCAATACTAAAGGAAATTATAGCCGTGCTGGTCAAATTGTCTCAAAACCTTATATATATATGCATATGGTATATATAACTATAATATAAATTATCTTTTATTAATTTTTGGAAATATAGGATGTGTTTTTTTAGAAAGATATAAATATAGATGAAAGGACAAAATTATCATTTGAACTTCAAATGTGTGAGTATGTGTCTCCTTTTAAGTTTTGACCTTTACCCATTTTGCATCTATCTCTCTTTAATTGGATGACTGTCAAAGAAATAACTATAAAAATATGTGTAATTAGGCTACCGGCCAAATGATCTAAGGCTAGATCCAAGTAAAAAAGAAGTAATGTATTTTTCATTGAATACTTCCATGTAGTCATATTATTTAATTTTTTTATTAGTTCTCTCTCTTCTTTGATTATTGTTGAGGGAGCATCAAGATGGGTAAATTAGGAAAAAAAAAAATTAACAAATATGATCAGTATGTCTTATATTTAGAACAATATCAACTCCCTAAATATGTCTTATATTAAAGCCCAAAGAGTATATAATATGTATAATCTAATGATATATATAAGTATTTCAAAGAGTGTTATAATTAATTTATTTAATTTATTTAAATTTCTTAAATTAGTCAACTGATTTTAGACGTAGTCGAAGGATGTGATTTGTTCTTAAATACAGGTCTTCTATTCACTTCATCTCCCCTCTTTTCTTTTTTCTTTTCTCTTTTCCCACATTACTCTAGCTATCACTTTTTTTTTATCTCCCACGTTTAACACCCTCGTTAAAAAGGAGTAGTTCTTTTTTTTTTTTTTTTTTTTTAAAACAGAGAGAGATGTACAATTTTTTGCATAAAAATGAGTCATTTTTCCAAACTATGTAAGTCCATGAATTATATCTTGTATTTAAAAAATTAGACCGAATATTTAACATGCATGTTACTACGTAGGTTGTTGTTAAGGAATATGGTAACCAGGGGATGAAAAACTTGCCCCAAAAAACACACACACACACACAAAGGGAGCGATAGTCCACCATTCAGTTAATAATTCGGTGACGGTTATATTAAAATCTCATTATCTCTACAGCCATCCCATCGGCAAGTATATAATCACTAATCACGACTCTCCAGTTCCACGTTCATTCATAAAATTTATTTTTTAAGAAAATAATTTAATAAGGTTTGTAAATTCTAAATCAAACTTGGTTTCGAAGACGTTAAGATGTCTGTACATATTGTGGCCAAATTTTCATTTTAATATATGAAAAAATGAAAAAAAATGAAAAAAAAATCAATCATGGTATGAGCTGCACTTTATAGTTTAGCAAGAAAAGCTTCCCACTGAATCTTAATAAACTATTGGCAAAACAAAATTCTAAACAGACTGGTGTTTAAAAAAATAATCATTATTGAATCTAATTCGGTTATCCGGAACAACGTGGAAAACGGGATAAAAAAGGTGAAGAAAAGAGGAAAGATAAGGCTTAATTGACAGTTGTATTGTTATTGATCGATGTTGATGTTATCGTATTGACAATAAATACTTATATATTTAAGTGGAATAAAAGCACATTGATACACTCAGCTGGCCCATCTCTCTCTGCTTTTTCTTTCTTTTTGGAAAGGGCATTATTTAAAGGGTGAAGGAGCGAAAATACACACGACCTTTTCCCCAGGAGCGTCTAGCACCACTACCTTTTTTCTGGAGCAAAAATGTACATGAACTATCAAAATCAGAGCAAATATACCATTGTAGTTAAAGAAGACTACTAACGCCTGTTAACTAGCACTTAAAAATACCAAAATATCCCTCTCTCTGTCTTTGAACCAGGAAGAACTCTCTATTGTCAGATCAAGAAAATCGCAGTCAACCAAGAAAATCAACAAGAAGCAGATCTTTCTATGTGAACTTCACAAACTCAACAAAACAAATGAAATTTGGGTCGAATGAATTACCAAAGGGTGACTGTCGATCCTTCTCTTGCGCGATGAACCGAGAATCCACCAAAGATTAGGCAGATGTTGCTCGACTTGATGAAATTGCGAAAATGATGAGAGTGATTGAAAGATACGAATGAGAAGAATTGTTTGGAGAATCATCAGGGTCAAACTGAAGAATAAAACGCCATCTCCCACTCAGCCTCATAACCTTAGTTTGTAATCGAAAAGCATTTGGTGCGATAGGGATAACCAAACAAATTGAAATCCAAAACTGAAACCAAACAAATTGAATCTTCTTGATTGAATCGAAAACTGAAAAAACGTGCTGTATGAACAAACTCCGGATACAACTCTCAAGCAAAATGAAACCGAAAACCCGATCGAAACCCAAACAAATAAGGACCTTAGATCCAGAACGAAAACCAGAAACCCAGATCGAAACCCAGAAAATTAAAGAATCAATAAACATATATCTTAATTCCTGAGAAAAAAGACAAGAAATTTTTTCCCAAAACTCAGATCGAAACCCAGAAACCACATAGATCAATGAATAAGAAAGTGATTAGAAACCATACATGGCTGAAAACAAACAGAAACCCTTGATTAGAATCGTGTCGCTGCGAAAAAGTTGGAGCTTTTCCATGGTCTCGGGGTGAAGATCTACCATGCAGAGATAAAAATCTGAAGAGGAAAGGAAAACGAATGAGGAGCGGCATGGGGGATCTGCTCAGCCATGGTTCAGAGCGCCACCATCGCCTCTGGTAGAGGTTACCGCCGCTAGAAGGAAATCCTGCCAAGTGAAGGGAAGGGGAGACTCAGTAGCTTTTCTCTTCTTTTTATTTGAAGAGACAGACGAAAAATTAGGGCAATATTGAGGGGAATTCTGGAGCTTGGTCGTCTGTGTTTAGAAGAGGGAAGGATCTGCAAAGAAAGAGGAAGGGCAAAAGAAGGAATTAGAAAAAGTTAGGCATTTTTTATTTTTTAAAGGGTAAAGGTGCAAAAATGCACATGAACTTTTACCCAAGGTGCACCCAACACCATATGCTTTTGGAGGAGCAAAAATGCACATAGACTCTCAAAATAGGTGCAAAAATACCCATACCGTTAGATTCCTTTAACAGACGTTAATTGCAATGTAAAAATACCAAAATGCCCCAAAACTTAAAAAAAAAAAAAAAAAAGTTCAATCTTCTCATACTCAGTTCCTCTAGGGTCATCATCAAATGGAACAACACCAACGATTACCAACGATTACAAGGGCATATACATATCAACAACAATCTGCAAATTAATCATAAACTCAAATTTATCATCAATATCAACTATTAAGATACAAAATTTTCAGATTTACATTGAAACCCAGATCAGAGGGGCGAAGTTACAGCCACACCCAACAATTTGAGTTCAAGAGAAAATATCACTGAGCGTTTGATTTATTGAGCATCAAATTGAGTTAAGGGTGTAAAGCATGGAAGTAACCTTTCCAATCTTCTAGAAAAAAAAAAGTAAGAACAGAACGAGATAAAATGAAGAAATCAGATAACGAGATCAAAGAAAAATCAACTGATTAATTTGTTGTGTGAGTGAAAATCAGGTGAAACCGAACCAAAGAAAAAAAAAAAAAAAAACAAAAATCGTCCTTTAACCTGGGGAACCCACGGAAGAAGCTGCGAGAAAACCCAAAGATCGAATAATCTGGAGCCGCATGACCCGATGATCCAGAAGATAAGGGCGACGGCGGAGAGGAGAAGAGAGAGGAAGGCGAAGGGAAGACCGAGAAGGAAACCCAAAGGCCTCGCTTCAAGTCTCGGAACCTCCAAAGCTTCGATGAAGTCGCTTGTCGTCGATGAAGAAAAATGGATCTTCGACTCCGTTATAGACAAGCTCGCCGAAAAGATCTGTTCCATAAGGCTCACCGGATCTGCTCAGTCGAAGGAGTTGGTGGAGGTGAGGAGGATTCAGATCTGAAATGAAGAAAAAGGGATTTGAAACGGACGAGGAGTGGAAGGAAAGAGAAAGGGCAGATTGGGAATTAAAAAAAGTTTGGCATTTTTTATTTTTTAAAATCGTGTGGGGCCCACCAGAAAACTAACGTGAGTTTGGGGAATTTAACGGTATGGGTATTTTTGCACCCATTTTGAGAGTCTATGTGCATTTTTGCTCCTCCAAAAAGCATATGGTGCTGGATGCACCTTGGGTAAAAGTCCATGTGCATTTTTGCACCTTCACCATTTTTTAAATTGTGTGGGGCCTACCAAAAAGTAACGGCAGTTAAGTATATTTAACGGTATGTGTATTTTTGCCCCAGTTTTAAAAACTCATGTGTATCTTTGCTCCCAAAAAAATGTCGTGGTGCTGGACGCTCCTGGGGGAAAAGGTCGTGTGTATTTTCTCTCCTTCACCCTTATTTAAAACTAGTGTATTCTTATTGTTCCTTTATGCATCTTTTCTGCTACCATTTTTACGATTCCAAGCAGCGTAAATAAATAAAGAGTAATCATATTTATCATTATATGAGAATGATCGTGTTGCCTTGTGTTCAAAAAATAAGTCACATTCTTCCTACTCATCCGTTTCTTAATAAAATATATTTACCTAATCTAATTTGATTAGATTAAATAAGATAATTATGATATTTTAAAAAATACATGGTCATATTAATTATACTCTTTTCGGTCCAAATTATAGGAAAACTTCTATAGTGTAAATTGTACTACAAAAGTGTTCTTATAATTAATACCGAAGGTAATAACTAGTTTATCATTCCATGGTTGTTAATTAAAGAAATTGATTTTAAATTGATTTTGTTGTGTCCTCAATTTCTTTGGCTTTTAAGGATCAAAACGTTGAGGAGAATAAGACTACAGCACCTATTCAGGCTCCTATTTCAATTGACATAATCACATATTAAGGATGCATGGATCGGACTTCAAAGAATCATTGCACTAAATTCCTAAATCCTTTTTTAATTCAACCTCTTCATGTAGCTAGAAAGCTTCAGGTATAGATTGCATAATGAATCTTATATTGCCACCAAATGGGACAAAACAGAACTCAACAAATATTTTATACAAGGACATGGATATATTGCTAAACGTATATATATTTGATTTTGGACAACTATGTGGGGTAATGAATATCAATCATATTGTAGTTAGCTCTTTGCAATCATGCTCCTTTACGATTGCAAATTTATCATGTACTATCATTTTATTTCTATAATGAAAATTGTTATATTTTTTTTAAAAAAAATAGCATCAATATAGTAAATAAGGAAACTATTGATAAATATGTATATTATATATTATATTTAGGATCAAGACCAATTTTTTAGATATGTCTTAGATTAAAGAGACTAGTTCGTCAGTATATATTATGACTGGTAATTTTGTTTACATTTTACAATAATCGATCATTATAGCTACCCAAGCCTGTGGCCCGGGGTCATATGGAATGGGGGAATTCATAAGCTCGATGGTTTTCAACTGTACTCCTTAGGTGTTTAATTTTTATATTTATCAACTTTTTTTTTTAATTTACCTCTATCAATGCTCTCCCCTATAATGATTAAGGAAGAGAAGAATTGAGAAATTAAGGAAGATGATTAAGGTATTTTAGAAAATACATGTCATGTTAATTAACTCAACTAACTTTCTTAATTTAATCAAATTAATTAAATATATCTTATATTAACGAGAGGAGGATATAATTGAATTGATTATACGTATAGTGTCTTTTTAGGAATCAATATACATATCACCACAAACCATTATTCACAAATTCCAAATAAGAAAATCAAATAGATTCCTCTAATTTAATTTAATATCATCAATAGGTCTCAAGTCATTTAATATTGACAATTATGACTTGTAAATATAAAAGCTTGACTCATAATTATTAAATTAATAAAGTTGACCTATAAATCATATCACATAACTTAAATTAACTTTTATTTATAGAGAAAATAAGCTGAAAATATATTAACTCATGCACATCTTTTATTTTTTAATATACGCATTATCAAACTGGCAAAAGAAAAAATAAATACATATTATCAAGCTTACGAAAGCCTGACCAAAAACAAAACTGACAACATACATTCGTAGCATTTGTCCCATTTATGATCAAACATGGAAGAACTTGATACCTTTCAAGTAATGTCTCGAATTTGAATCTTATAGAGAAAGTGAATGCAAGGAGAGTTACCCTTTTTATACACAGACAACCTCCACCCAACTACACACACATATACATATACATATATACATATCACTCTGGTTCTATTTATAAGTTCTTTTTGACCAAATCACACATACTATGGAGAGGTAGGTAGCTCAATGATTATGAGATAAATTTTCAACTTTACCCTCATTTACGAATAGGTACCTTTCAACTCTTTATTCTCTCTTTATTTTCATTAGTACAATAATATGGGCAAAATTGTCACAATCTCATTTATTTGGTCAAAAGAGACTTATAAATAAGACCAAATTTTTTGGACAAATGAGACTTATAAATAAAATCAGAGTGGTACATGTATATGTGTACATATATATATATTTTTTCATACTAACTTGCACTTCAATCAGAAATAAGTCTGTATATATTTAAAAGATGTGAAAAGATTCTCTCCAGATGTGCCTATATGATCAAAAGAATATTATATTGCTCAAAATTATTTTCTGAAGAAAAGAATATTGTATGATAGGTACAATAACACTGCATAAGTCTCTAATTTTACAGTACAAAACATTAATTTTCCCTTTCATAATTTATCAAAAAAATTGCGCCCTCATAATTAAAATAATTTAATTTTTATTAAGGAGAATATATATGTAACAGGTGGGATGTCTCTTTCGCGAGTTGGAACACAATCATGAAGGGTGCTTGACTCAGGAACAATAACATGTGGCATTTGACATTTGTAAGGATATTAATGATTGAACAATTATGTATGAATCGATGGAGAGAGAACAACTAAATTAAAGAGAGAGAGAGATGCTTATAAACTTAATTATCATCATATGCGTGCACATGAGCTGTCTCCCCTGGTCATCTACAATATCACGCTTGTATTTAACCCTTGCTATTGATGACAATTAATACTAATATTTAATCTCCTCAAATTTTGTTTGAACTATTAAATTTTCTGCTTCTTTATCCATGTTGTGATGTCGTACTTCTTTCAATTTGATTTATTTGTAAGGTAGATAGGGTTTATCCACAGGTGGAAATTAAGTGGAAACTACTTTCTTATATCATTAATATAAAATATATTTATCTAACTAATTTGATTAGATTGAAGAAAATGGTTAAATTCGTTAACATGACGTGTATTTTTTAATTAAGTGAAAACTATTTACTCATGTCATTAAACACGATAGTTGATCTTCCTTAATTCCCTTGTTATTTTTCTTTTAATGTAGTATTGATCGATAAGGATAAATTAGGAAAATATTGATAAATATAAAACTATATCTTATATTTAAAACTAAGACTAACCTCCAAATATATATTAAAGAGAGGAGTATCAAATTTAGGATTCACTAATTAGTGGGGTACAAGAAGAAGTTAAATACGAATACATAAAAGTTGAGGGACCGGGAGGCTTCCCAGTGACAGAAGATAAGGACAGGCCGCCCTACCCTACCATGCAAGAAGACGTGAAGAAAATGAGGTGTAGAGATGAGATGTACATGGACGCGGCAGCGCAACATTCTAATAATAATGTCCACGTTTATTGCCTTAAATAATTAGATCCATTACACGAGCGTCTTCTCTCTCTGACTCTCTGTGTCTAATATATATATATATATATATATAATGGGGTCCTAGCTATATATGTATATATGCGTGTGTGTGTGAGTTTGAGATTGTACGTTACAGCAGGTTTCAGAGCTGTATCTGTCCCTCTAGGTCGGGAGCCCTACCTGGGGTATATAATAATAACAGGACGATTGGACGAACAAAGCACTTACATATAGCTTTTTAATTTCCATATCGAGTACGTAACTCACTATGTCATGCAGTCCTTCACTTGCCCCCTTGATATTTAACGCCCCTGAAAATCATCAACCTTTATAAGTAAATTATTCAGGTTGCTCTGATATATATATATGATATGATATGATATGATATGGGGTCCCAAAATGAGTGATAATTTAATTTTTATGACTGGCGAATGTAGAATACAATATTCTTACATCATCAATATATATTACTTTGGGTTTGCCCGAAGGATCGGATCAAATCAAGCAGCAGTTCGGCGTATAAAAATGCCAAGATGTGAATCAACTGATAACTACGTGGGAAAGCCAAATAATATCAGTTCCCCATTATGCAGATATGCGCGCAGTACTTTGGGATTAATTCAAAATAATGCGTGCGTACGTACGTATAGAGGAAGAAGGATGAAGATCAATTTGGACGTGTTGCTTCACTTACTTTATTTAGCCTGCCGTACTCAATCAATCATATATATGCAGGGTGAAAAGATGCAGCAACAAATTAAATAGCATCTGATGAAAACCACAGAATCATTTTACTTAGCTTGGTGGGTTTCGTTGTTTAACCCGATATCCCTTTTCCAGAAGGATGACAACTAGATGACAAGAAACCCCAATCATCACTTGGGAGAAATTCATTAGTGACCGACTCTAATATGCGACAAAACAAAATATAGATGGAATTGGAACCAAAGAAAGCGGCCTTCTATAATTCCCCATCTCTCTCTCTCTCAAGCTAATATGATTGATTATTTTCGTCACGATAATTTTTTATTTTTCCGTGTCTTTGGAAGCTTTGGGAGGAGGAAAAGATGAAATGATGAACAACATAATGTATTGGAGTAGTCATTAATTGACAGGGCATGGTTTTCTTATGAGATGCTATTGCTTTATTGGACATCTTACATCGGCCCAGGCTGCTGCTGCATATTAAAGTTCAAGAGATCAACATCACCAGAGTCACGCACACGTTAATTTTATTCTGGGAACCACTACTCCACGTTCGTCCCAGTCAAATCATCCGCACTCCAAATCCAACTTTAGCACCACCACGTGTTCATGTCACTGTACTGTATTCCATTTTATCATCGCTCGCCATTATTTATACTCCTCTAGTGACATATTTATCTAATTTAATTAGATTAAAGAATTGGTTAAGTCAATTAATATATATGACATGAATTTTCTAAACTACTATAATCACATTCATTAATTCTCTAATTCCCTCTCCTCATCTTTGATTATATTTAGTGAGTATCACTAGGGGGTAAATTAGGAAAAAATTGATAAATATAAAAACTTTGTATCATATTTCTGAACAATATCAACTCCCTAAATATGTCTTATATTAAGAGTTGGAGGGAGTAACTCATAATTGGCCATTGATTAAGATTAGCAACTATCAACTGAATTCCTCGCTCTCAGTAATATACTAGTCCCACTATATCAATTAACACCTTATTACTCGATCAATTATTGTTGTAATTTCCATTAATTGGTTTGGATCTTTTTTGTGTTCATCATGTGGAGGAGCTATATCACGAAGAGAACAGAAGAATAAATTAATTACATATAAGTTTAACACCCCCCCCCCCCGTTTGGGACTTATTTATAATTTTCTTGTAAAAATGAGGGGACGAGAGTATATATATATATATATATATATATATATTATCATTTCTGCTTTTAAGGCAGATAATTTTATCTGCATTAACTTAAAACAAGGTCACGGCGCAGTGGTGTTGCCTCCAGGTTGAAGCGAAACAGAGGGCCGTGAGTCCCTAACCCACAAATACAAAAATGGGGACACTTGTGAAGATCTGACTCACGGAGAGTAGTGTTCGCACATATAGATTGATCTGTTCTTCTATTTGATAAAAGCTGACGACTTCAAATTAGATCAGTAATATGTCAGTATATGCTCTGCTTGCGATCATGTGATGGCTATGATGTTTGGTGTGCATGAATAGCGTTGTTGTATTGAACAAGATGCTTTGCAAACAGTTCATCCCATTGAAAGAGTCTGACTTCTCTATACAATTACTCAGCCAAGTCGAGCAGATTGGACCCGCGGGTCTGACCAATATTAATGATATGATTCCTATCCTAGGATTATTTGGGCATTTTGACGAAATGGCTAAAAGTCGGAATACAACAAAATGCATACTCGTGGGTCAGCCATTGGGGATGATTTTTTTAAGGATCTACTCGGAACAATATAGAATCCCCAGGATATATAGCAGTTTGAGTTCGCATATATTGTCACCCACGCAAACATAAAAATGCCCAAATAATCTAGGTTTCCACTGCGCCGTGAGGTCGTTTTAAGTTAATGCAGATAAAATTATCTGCCTTAAAAAAGAGAAATGATAATCCCATATATATATATATATATATATTTGGTAGAAAAATTTTAGGAAAATGCGGTTGGGTTTCTTTACTCATAATCCAAGCGGGTGAAATCTCTCTTCTTCCTAGGTCATACCGGTGTTTGACAGGGCGAGTCGTCTATTACCTTCAGGCGTTTATCTAGGCATCTAAGAATTATGATGTCTCCCCCTAACGCTTTGACCAACTCCAGGATCGAATCTCCCCTTTGGTCAGGGGCGGAGCCAGGAATGAAAATCAGGGGCGAAAATTACAGATTGAAACCCAATGGAGTCAGTATTTAAAATTAGGGGGCGAAAATTACAGAATTTGACCCAAAATTTTTGTAAATTATGATTTAGCCTCAAAAAATTTCAATCTTTTCAGTTTAGTCCCTTCATGAGACTTTTTAATAGGGACTAAAGTGAAAAACATAAAATTTTTTGAGGCTGAAACATAATTTTCAAAAAATCTGGGTCTGATTGTGTAATTTTAGGGGGGGGGGGCCACCCCTAACCCCCCTATTCCGCTTCTGCCTTTGGTGAGAGTGTCCGATCCCTTTGTCAGTTGAACCCATAGGCCAGGGGAGGGACGAGAGTATATATGAGGCAGAGAGTATATATGACTCAGCATCAAATAGATCACATGTATCTTGAAAAGGAAGATAAGCCCATACTAGGCTTATGAGTTGCCAAATATTTGAATGGATGAATTAGAATGATTGTAAAAAGGAGGAGAGACATGATTCAATAATTAATAAAGACGCAACGAAAAGGGTTGGGAATTAAAATTGGAGGCGAGCGCTGAGAGACGATGAAAGTGATTGACAGAGACGGGGTTGAGGGTGTGAGTGGGTCATCACCAATTGACCTTAATTTGAAGGAAGAAAAGTCTACAAGAAAAAACTAGCTTCCTGTCTTTATTTTGTAGCGAGAATCTGCAACTTCTGATTAATTCGGGGGAGAGTCTAGCTCAGTGAAGTGTCATCTTCTTTAATTACTTCACAGTTCACAGCGTGTCATGACTATCGACTTTCATCACGCATTACATCACTGATTTTGAAATTATTGAGCTTCAGTTTAATTTCACGTACCCCAGCCAAACTGGCCATGCATGTTCTGGCCTCTCGCAAGGCCCGCAAACAACTTATTACCCTTAAATTTACGTGGGCCTCCGGATCTGCTTACTAGTGTCTTATATTTACTTATGAAGTATGAAATACCCCTCATCTCATCTTTGGCTCAACGGCTAAGGGGTTTTTGACACTATTATTAAAGGAAGAAAGTTTGATTTTGGAGTTAATCGAGTTGTTGTTGGGGAGACATCCTAACTTTTAAGTCTTGGTAGAAACATCTCGAAGCAATATCGATATCACTAGGAGATTTGGATCGTGGGTCAACAAACCCTTTTCGTAAAATTTATATATAAAAAAAATAAAAATAAAAAGTATGAAGTTACTGCTGCGCGGTGTTGCACAAATTCAACCCGCTGAGTCGCTGACCCTGTCCACTTTTGGTTTGATCCGATCCGAGCCGATTTGGCCGGGTGGTCCGGGTTCAACCAGCCTTACGGGGTCACTTTGCTCTCCACGTTCTCGGCGTCAATCGTGATTGACGTTCCGGGTATTGCTTGGGATTTCCGGGGTTGGAAACCCTAAAGGTGGAAGTGAAAGTTGAGGGGCTTGCGAGGGTGCGATTAACATCGCGGCTCTGTGAAATAAATGCAAAGATGAATTCCAATAGCATGACTGTGAAGGATTTCATTTTATCGGAGGTGCCTGATTGGGACGATGAAGTGGTTGTTTCGGCCCGTTTCAAGGCCTTTAGCGGCCAAAGATCTGACTGGCAACCGAAATTCCTCTTCTGGAGGGATTTGATCATCAAAATCGCCCGACATTTTGGGCTCTTTATTATTCGTCCTTCCGAGGTTTTATTTCTTTTTTCCGTTTATTCTCAAGTTTTGGCATAATTGATAATTTGTTTTCTTTTAAGCTATTAAGGCTTTTATTTCAGTTGTGGTTTGCTCTTAGCTGAAAAACGCTTCATTGCAGGTCAAGAATGATTGGTTTAATCGAGGAGGCTTGACCCCTTTATGTATCGACCATGTATTGGTGAGTACTTGCTTTTTGCACTATATTCATCTGTTATGTTAGTTGCAAATCCTCCACTTTTAGATTATTTCTTGTATGCTGCTGGTTGAGATGCTTCATAAATTTATATAAGTTGCCTGGCAGGTTGGCATAGTGCCTTATAAGTTATAAACGAACTAGCCCCGCGTGCTGCATTTTTTTAAAACGAATTTTGTGTTTAATTTAAATTAAATATCTGTTAGAATAATGTTGTTGTATCCAGAAATGCTCATCAGGAACTCTTAGATAAGTTTAACAATCCTAAGGTACCAGAAATGCCCGTATGAAAATATTCCAACTCCCTTGTTACAATTTATTCTCACAAAGGCCTTGTCATTTCTTCCTGGTGGGCAAGATTTTTGTTAGCCTGCTAAAGTAGCTATTTAGGGCGACAAAGCACTCTCTGTCCGAGTAAACGATCTAATGATGTTAGTACAAGCTTATATTGTAACATCTTTAGCATAGTCTTTTGTTGTAGAAAACTTCATTTATGTAGATTTATGCTTATAACTCGGACCATGATGGTCCCCCCCAAAGCTCCAGTTTCTACCTAAAATCTTTCTTTGCTTTCATGTTTAGTTCTGTTTTTACATTTTCATTTTTCAGTTTCTAATGTATAGTGAAGGTGATATCACAAGAACTGCTGATCTTGTGGATCCTACTAGTGGAAGACTCTCCCAGTTATTCAGAAAAGTAAGCAACCTCATAATAAGGCCAACAACCACTCAGGAAACTATATCTGAAGAACCTTTCATCTTAACCACGCTGCTTAAGGTAGCCATTCCTTTATTTCAGGAGTTTTTCTTTTATCCTCATTAATTGTTGTGAACCTGTCCAATTCTGATGTTTAATATGCACTAGCCTGGAAGATTGACAAAAATTTTCCAGAGATAGCCATGTCATGTCCAAAAAATTCTATCTTTTCAATTCAATGATTACATGCCAAAGTAGTCATCTAAGAAGTTCTTTTTTTTGCGTGACAATTATCCAGTATTCGGTTCTAATGACTAATTTTGATTCAACTATTGTTGATATCCAGTTGAGGATAGCTCTCTTAGCATTATTTTTGCAAATATCTACAAGGCTTAAGGCAAAGATCTTGCTTAAGGGGTATCGAGTTTCTTCTGCTTGAGCAAACTGCCATTACTTGATATACTATCAATGTTACTTTTGAATACATTGGACTTTATGTTAGAACTCTTTCCCTGTGTCCAGCATCCTTTAGTGCCTATGTAAAAAAATTTCCTGAGTGTTTTTTGTTATGAACTGCTGATAGCATAGTAAGTAGTGTATTTAAAATTATAATATAGTAACTCCGCAGCACACAGACTGTATGAACATGTTCACTTCTCTAGTACATTGATATTTGACAACTGCATCTTTTTAAGCCGTTGGTCTGAGTGTGATGCCAGTACAGGCTAGTCAATGAGCTATAATGGAGTCATAAGCTATAATGGAGTCTGCCATGCCATTACTTTTAAGTCTTCTATTACTTAAAAGTTCTATTTCTTGATGTTTAGGATAAGGCGGCTGAAGTTATCAAACTTCTATCTGAAAGTCACTGGAATTCATCATGTATCGTAACAATGAAGAAATTCCAAGAAGTATGTGGAGGGCCTGATCAGAAATCTGCAATCTTGAGGTACCTGGCAGGGTGTGGAAAAGCACAGTATATTTCAGTCCATAAAACAGAACTTGTAGAGGTATAGTATGTCATTCTTGGCTTCTTGGTTTAAAAAATTACAACTTCTCTACAAAAAGAAGAAATAATTTAGAAGATTGTGGATGCTATACAGGGATAAAATGACATTCGCAATGTAAACTAATTTTATGAAGGACAAAAATTTGGGCTTCGTCCTTTATATGGCTATTCTTAATGCCGGCTAAGACTGTTCATTTGCTGAGGGCAAAATCTATGTATTTGAATTTTATACCTGAAATACCTGGCATTTTCATTTAAAGTTTGTGTTTACAGGGTATCAAAATTTCTCTTTCAACATCAGCTTTATCCAGTATATCTAATTTAGATTATGATGTTCTGCACTTGATTTGGACAACTGAGAGGCTTCAGCAACAGCTTGATGTGATTGACCAAAGTTATGCATTGTAAGTCCTTATGATTATATCTACTATTATCGGTACGTGTTACTTCTTAGAGAATCTTCCAAGGGAAAATAAGAAAACTTTTCTCTCATTTACTGGTCTTATATCTTCATACCACTGTAGATTATGATAATTCGTATACAATACAATGTCTTCTTAGTTTTCAGCTGTAGTGCTGCAGCGTCAACTAATGATGTTTGCTCAAAATAGATTCAGTTGTCTCATGGATTTATTGTATTTCTTTGAAGGTCAAGAAAATCAGCACTAGCTTCATTACAGTCTGGAAAGAGAAATTTGGCTCTCAGGTATGCTAGGGAGATGAAGCTGGCCACCCAGAGTAGAGAGAAATGTTCATCACTTTTGGACAGAGTAGAGGAAGTACTTGGGGTTATTGCCGATGCTGAATCCACAAAAAAGGTATAGCTTTGGATATAATACCTGAGCATGTTGAATCATCCATTTGTAATAAGATGGTCGATTTCAGAATGTGAAGGTTGTACTGAATTGTGGCTAGTCTTACATCTGATGATTGGCTGGGCTTTGTTAGCAGGTTTCTGAAGCCATGGAGTTAGGAGCTCGAGCAATGAAAGAAAACAAGATCAGTGCAGAGGAAGTGGATGTTTGTTTACGAGATATCCAAGAGAGTATTGATTCACAAAAGGAAGTTGAGAAGGCGCTAGGTATATATTGGCTTTATTATCTCTCAGGATAGTGGTTATGTTTTGAGACTGGAGTTGCATATGATGTCCTTTTTTTAGGGATTCTTCGTTCTCTAACCACACTTTGTTTGGGCAATTTCAGAACGAAGTCTATCATACACTGATTTTGAGGAAGATATTGAAAAGGAGTTCAAGTCGTTAGAGCTGGCGGTTGGCAATGAAACTGGAGTTCCTGAACCTGGAAACGCGTTTACTGATAGAGAAGGAAAAGAAACTTCAGAAGCCACTGAATTCATAAACGATGCTTTCTCAAATCTGAAGCTCTCAGACGATCTTGGGGAGTCCAAGCTAGAAAAAGAATCAAAAATTCCTGAAATGGAAGCCGCGTAAGCCTGAAAGTTCCACTAACCTGTAAATGATTGTGGTTATTATGCTTTATTTGTGGCTAAACGACCAACGGTGTAATTAGTCGGTTTAGTATCTCTCATCTGTCTATATTTTGATTATTTTCTTAAGAATTATTATCATTTTGGGATAAAAAAAATAGAGTAGCGTTGACGTCAGACACATGGGTCGGAATTTTATTATTTTGCGAAGGAAATTATTCTGTTTCGATCGGGAAATTTTTACTTTTTAAAAACTCAAGTAAACAAAGAGATATTTGGTGTCATTAACTGTGTGGGTCCCGTTTGAATAGTCTTACGTTTTGTCCTTTTTTTTTAATATATATAATCCTTTTGTTTTTTTGACACGGAGTCTTGTAAAGGGTTATTTGTGCGGCGTGTTTCTAGCGGTTGTGGTATGGATTTGGGCCTGTTAATGCGAGTGAGCCCGTTCTGTGACGGTCACGTGAGACCAGGAAGTAAGGCTGGTGGGTTGGGTGTGGGGAGAGTACAAACTCTCTTGATGTATTTAGAAATGTAAAAGAAAAGTTGGATCCTAAATAATTGGCATTTTGCAAAAATCCTTTTTTAATGGTTTAAATATTTATCATTGGGCTTTAAGCAATTATTTTTGAGAAACTGAATTTCTTGATGATTAAACTTAAAATTTATGTTCTTGGTGATAAAAATTATCGTCCGAGATGGGACAAAATTCAAAACAGAATCTAAACAGAATGCCACTGAAAAACATTGTTTAAGTAATGAAGATAGTGTGCGTATCTAGAATTTGATGGTGCGAGATTAAGTAATGAAGGAAAAAAAGTTACTCATATAATTAGAATTCTAGTATGCTCAATTTCTTTCTTTTTCTTTTTTTTTTATTTAAAAAATCGCCTTTACAAATTCAGAGGATAAAGGAGAAGATCTAAGTGGCAACTGTGTTAAAGGGCTACGTTTCCATGCCTTGAAGAGCGAAATTTATACGTGATAAACAATACAAGGAAGAAGAAGCAATGGTATTCGAACACCATCAAAATCAGTTGGTTAAAGGAGGAAAAATAGTCCACAACATTAACAGTTTGTTTGGTATGAGGGAAATAAAAGAAAGGGGAGGAAAGAAAAAGTTATAAGAAAATAGGGTGAAAGAAAAAAAATACACATCACCTTTTCCCCCAAGCGCTTCAAAGACCACGACCTTTCAATTTGGAAGCAAAAATACACACGACGTTACGTTTTGAGAGATCGCAAGACCACGCCAGTATTAGTTGAACGTCAACTTGATGGAACGCCGACGTGGCTCTAACAAGATGATTTGGAAGTTCGACATGGAATAAAAATTTCAAAAAATTAGAAAATTAGAAAAAAAAATTAGGAAAAAAATTAAAATAATTTTAAAATTTTAAAATAATTAGGAAAAAATTCAAAAAATTAGGAAATAATTAAAATAATTAGCAAAAAATTAAAATAATTAAAAAAAAATTCAAGAACCTACCATTCATTTCTTTAATAATTTAGACATGTTCATGTAAATATTTATATTAACATGAATTATTATAAAATTTTCTATGTTTAGTAAATATATAATCTATTTTTCTATAAAAACATTTCCTTATCTCCCTTCTAAACATAGAAAATTTTACTAAACATAAAAATTTTATAATAATTCTATGTTTAGTAAAATTTTAGATTGATGCTAGAGAGAATACAAATTTAGATTGATGTTAGAAGGAAGATAAGCAAATGTTTTTATAGAAAAATAGATTATATATTTACTAAACATAGAAAATTTTTAATAATTCATGTTAATATAAATATTTACAGGAACGTGTCTAAATTATTAAAGAAATGAATGGTGGGTTCCTGAATTTTTTTGTAATTATTTTCTAATTATTTTAATTTTTTCCTAAGTATTTTCTAATTTTTAATTATTTTAATTTTTTCCTAATTATTTTCTAAATTTTTTCTAATTTTTTTTTTTAAAAAAAATTTCCTAATTTTTTGATTTTTTTTTATTCCACGTCGCGTCCTAATCATCTTCGTTAGAAACCACGTCAACGCCACATCGCGTTCCATCCAAGTTGACGATCAACTAACTGGCCATGTAGTCTTTGACGCCTAAAACGTAACGTCGTGTGTATTTTTCTTCCAAATTGAAAGGTCGTGGTGGTTTGAGCGCTCCCGAGGAAAAAAGGTGATGTGTTTTTGCTTCCTTCACCCTAAGAAAATATCACTTCAACTTCAAAATCGTAAATCATTAATTTTCTCTTAAAATAAATTGTTAATTGATATTCAAGTGTAATCAATACATGTACTCTTATAAATAACAAAACTGATTTATAATTTTAAAGTTCAGTAGTACTTTTTTATACACTTTTTTTAGAGTTTTAATGAGTTCAATTGAAAAAGAGGTTGTCAATATGTAGTTAAAATATTTTAATTTATACCCCAAAAAGATTTAATTATTATTTTTTACTCTTTAATTTAAAATATTTTCTTATTAAATTTTTATAACCTCATTTCTATGTTTCCTTTAAATTGAATTCATCAAAATTTTCTCCCTCCCCCTTTCATACCAAAGAGACCGTACGTAAGGCAACGTAAAAGTTCATTAAAAGAAGGGATCGAGTTTCCCCACAAAAAAGGGTGGGAAAAAAGAAAGAAGCTGTGATGAAACGTTGATGCTAAATATGAAATGTCTGATGAATGTATGAAGGAATCATTGCTTGCTGCGACTACACCGATGTGTGTGTTCATGTCACTAAATAAAAGCTTCAAAGAGCTCTATCATCATTCTATAAGATCATTGCTATTGTACGCTGGGACAGATGATCGGACTGCTGCAATTTATTCTGAGAAGATTCAGCAGCAAGCTCTAACTCCATTCATTTTCGAAATCAACGTTGCACCAAAAGCTATGTGTGCATCAACATTTTCACTTTGATCCCTGCATAGCACGAGCACTAGTGGTAAGCGTAAAAGTCAACCGAATAATAATACATCACAAAAAGGGGATTAAACTGACAAAAGATGTACACACACAAAATGACACAAGGCTGCATGTAGTGAGCTCAGAAACAATAGAATAACAGCCATTTACGCTATCGTTCCATTGTGGTTTTGATCAATCCACGAGAAGAATATACAGCCATCATGTGTTGAAACTTGTCAGTATTAAATTAAGTAAAGGGTAGTGGAGAAGAAACAAACCTGAGTAACTTTTGGCATAGCTGCAGAAACAAGCTGCGCGTTAAGATCAGAATCGTGATGATCAAAAGTGGAGTGGTGGGAAGAGAGATAGGGTTGGATAGGCTTGGGAGGCATGGAAACGAAAGGTGATTGTTGGGACATTATTGGGAATTGAATATTGGGAAGGACGGGATTGGGGAAACCTGCTGGAATCATTTGTGGAAGAAACTGATGATGAGGTAGGCTGCTAGGGATGCCTATGCCTAACATCGACATCATTGGAGGCATCCAAACCCCACTTCCCATTGATAATACCTGCACGTGTACATAGATATGTCTATCTTAATTATGCCTTAATCATTCTTAACACACCCAAATCCAATACTACGCTCCTCATTAAACAGTTTGACTAGTGGAAAATATTTTATCTTTACCTGCAACTGAAGCTTGAGGGTCTTCAGATAATCGATGGCATCGTCCAGCATTGAAGCCTTGTCCACCTAATTAATTAACACCCCACAGAGACACAATTCCAATCAAGTACTGGAATTAAAGTAACGCAAAAGTCTTCATTAATCATTACAAATATTGTACATTAATTGTATATTGTCTAAACTCTAAACCACGTATACGGGTTCGAATTTAATTTGTTCTTTTTCCACAAATAATTCTATTTGTACGTGGCGAAAAATATATACCTCATTGCAATTAGGTATTAGCTGTTTTAATGTGCGCATCTTCTTGTTGATCTTATCTCGTCGTTTCTGCAAAAATTCAAAACAACCAATTACGATCAATAATTAATAACACATCAATAAATTGTCTTCAGTATCCTAGCTAAATATTTCATATTTATGTTTATATAAAACATTAAAAAAATTCCTTCCTCACCCCTTCCGATAAATTATGCGTCCGCGTGTTCCTGATTCTCTTGCCTCTTGAACCATCATGAGCCGGCGTTTCCTTTGGCGTCGTATCTTCTGTTTCTTCATCATTCTGCACAACGATAGCTAGGATTGCTAAGAATCACGGAAACCAAACCATGTCGAAGAAGGGTCAGTGTAATCCAGCTAGGGTTCCAGAATTCCACTTACATCACTTATATAGGTTGAGTCGTCGGTGTCCTCGTGTTTCCTACTTGGGAGAGTAGGGTCATTGGAGGCTCCAAGTGAGCACAAAGAAGAAGATGCTACCAAGGATGCACGAGAAAACTCAACAGTTGTTTTTCCTTTTCTACTTTGTGTTTGATGATGATATTGACCATGTGATCCCTGACCCCTGAGGGCCCTATCGCATCCAACAGCTTCGGACTGTTCGTCTGGGAGCAGTGTATCCTGATCCTTTTTTCCATCAAAGGGTGTTGTTGAGTTTGCTTTATCGGAAGTAAAAGCTGTTTGGCCAGGATGAACTCCGTACTTGAGACCACGTGATCCCTTAGCCGAGTCAATCACGACAGAATGATCAAGAGCTTTACTGCTACCCCCATCAGTTGCTTTGATCTCCTCCAATCTGTTTGGGTGCCGACTTGCACTGTTTCCCTGATAAGTAGATTTGAAAAGCAATGCAGGTCTCAAGAAGTTGGAGAAATTAATCTTTTCAACCCTTTCATCAGATCCCAAGCCATGCTTATGGGTCTGCAAAGAAGTTGATGAGCATAACTGAGAACTTCCCCTAGTGGGCTTGGAATCAGATTCTCTTTCTGCTCTCAAATTGGAAAATTCATCCCCATGCTTATTACTAAAATCAAACGGATAGGAACATGGGTCGTTGGTTTGTCGGGGATTTCGATGGGAAGAGTCCAAAAGCGAGTGTAAGGTGTTTAACCTTGCCCGTTTTGCGATGCAGTGATCTTCATGGTAAGCTTCATAACCAAAGCAAGAAGGCCTCTTCATTGTTCTACTCGATGACCCTCCTTGCACCAGAATTTGGCCATTTTGCCAAACCTGCTCGTTAAAATCATTGCCGAACCTGCGGTACATACCATATATATTCGGATCCATTATTCCAGCTACTAACATGAAATGGAATTTTTGTTTTCACTTAACTAGAAGGAAAAAAGATCGTATATATATATCTGAAAATTAAAGGAGATGAAGAGTAACAGTAACATACGTGGAAGCAAGATGGGAGGCTGTGATTCCTGGGCGGATGGACTCAGTCGGCTTCTCTGCCATTCGATATATGAAGTTCCAGAAGACTAGATCGAACAACAGCGGAGACGACGGAAGATGCGCGAACCGATAGCTATAACATGTGGGTGCTTTTCTGCTGCCTGTGTTCTGTTTCTGGTAGACACCCGACGTACGCACTTTATATTATCGCAGCTGCTGGCTAGCCTCCTTCTACTAACTCCCTCTTTTGAAAGGCTATGAGCTATTGCACACCCAAATTAGCACAGATGGAAAAAGCACTTGGAGGAAGCAGAAACAGAGTTCCCAGATCGCTGAACACAGATGGGAGGGTACGCAAGAAAAATGTTAGGTTCCCCGGGATGAGGGTGTGGCAACTACAATGCAAGAAATTAATAACAAAAGATGAGGTTCTTATGGTGGAGGTGGTTGATCTTAAACCGTTCGAGCTAGATCTCTGGACAATTCGGATTTAATTTTTTTTTTTAAATAGTATTAGTTGAGATATTATTTTTATTTTAAATTTTCTATGTATTAAAGTAAATTTTTTTAAAAAAACAAAAAACAAAAAGTACAAAAATAAAATCTGATCCAAATATTAGAGAGGAAAACTGGATCATGGAAGCCAAAGTTATCCCAATTTAATTCCTAGTACAGGCGAAGGTGTCCACAAAACTGAAGTTGGTTTCTCTGGTGTGTGACAAGTTACAGATTGTTTAGATTTAAATTTGGATGGATTTTTTTTAGAAAAAAACATTTTTTAAAAATATATTAATTAAGAAATTATCTTTATTTATTAAAAAAAAAAACACATCTAATCTGGTCCGAAGCTCGTCGTCCGTACGGAGGAGCAGAAAACGGGTTCCCCACAAAACTCATGCAGTTTCTATCTGTCAGACTATGAGAGGTACGTACCAAAGAAATGGGGTTGCGCTAAGCTGGGGCCGGGGGACCACCTCATTTGTCCGATGAATTAAACAACACAAATGAGAAATTCAGAAAAAGGAAAAGATGATAGAGGTCAATAATCCTATGAAATATCTTTTCTGGGGTAGCAGAAAGTAAGTGTTATAGTACTAAATTAGTGGGCACCCATTTCTCCAATTGGAGATTATTCGAAGATAAAGGATAAGATCTGAGGGGTTGATAGTCATTGTCAAGTCTGGGTCTGGCAAACTAGAGGTAAGGCTGAGAGAGAGAGATGGAATCTGAAGGGAGGAGGGTGGCTTTCAAAAGAGGACCCTCAAACGGCACTATGATTGGGGAGCGTGAGGGATCATATCGCAGTTTTCGGTGAATTTGCGAGTGGGTTCACGCGATGTTCACGCGGTCTTCACGTGCGCCAGCATTATGTTGTCTGTACTTTTGGCCTTCCCTGTTTTTGAATTTTGCGGGGGAGCTGGACCCTTGAAACCACGATTCAGACGCTAAAATGATCCACGAAGCTCCATTTCTTCTTCTCTTGATGGTTGATGCTGACCCTTTCCCTCCCCCACTCCCTTTTCTGTGATCCAAAATGTGGACATGACCTTCACACCCTATTTCTTTCTTGTTTTTGATTCATCCACGCCTCACTTCCCACCTACTCCTTCGTTCAACAAAAACAAATTAAACATGTCTTTACGCTCTTGATTTTCACACCATTTACTTCTTAATCTCTCTTTTTTCAATATCATCATTGATAGTTAAGGGTATTTCAATACTCCTAGTATGAAGCTTATCATAATTCCGTACGTGCTGCTAAGGGGATAGTAGCACGCTAGTGTCTATTCATACACAGGAATAGGAAATCGAACTATAAGGAATCTGGCATGTCTAATCCACGCCTACGTCAATTTTGATCTTCTCCTACTACTTCCTAACTAGCAAAGATCAATGGAAATCCCATCAATTTAACATACCCTCATTTAAACGCATAGATAACAAGCTTCAACTTCAGCAGCATGCTCTTTCCCAACTCCGGTCAAATAATAATTAAATTAGTCGTACAGGATTCATAATTTTAATAACAGCTTTCAACATGGTGAGGAATGACAGACAGTCCAGGTAAAAAACGGAGAGAAGAACAGTAATTAACAGCCAACAGGGAGCTAAACCCAATTACAACGTAATAAAACTGATGACGATGCCACCCAAAAACCAAAAAGCCATGCGCTGCCGGATAACTAATAGTGTTTGACGTATTCGTAACACACTTCAATGATATTACCGCCCAAATGAGAGAAGCTATATATAGTCATTAGAGGCAGGATTCTGTACGGTTGTCCATGCAACCAGTGGGTGCAGCATAATCTTACGCAACAGCTGACATGTTAGTAAACATATGTTGCTCCTAAAAATTGTCTCAGTCTCTACTCTCTAGCTATATGGCTTAACCCATATTCAATTTATTCATAAAGAAAAAGAAAAGGAAAGGAACGTAACCAAAATACTGAGACAATCTTTAAGCATTAAAAACGACACTGTATGTCTATCGCTGTGTGGTCATATCGGCATCATGAACAATCATTATATGGCTTAAACGTATAAAAAGAGTTGGAGACTTAATTATTCATTCGCATTTAGCTGGTCCCGATCTAAAGTGAACTTGAAGTTCATTTATCTCACATTTATTAGTGTCCCCAGTCGGCTATTCCCACACTTTAAACACAGCAAGGGCCCCTGAAAACTACTTTTTTTAGTTTTTATTATAAGATACTAAATAATATATATATTTAGTCTTTTTTATAAGACACTTGCTTATTTTTAAAAAGTATTATATATTTTTTTCTTTGTATATCTATAATTAATAAGAATAATGAGTGAAAGTAATAATTAATATGATATTAGAATTTAGTGCAAGTAGAAGGAGTAATATTATAAATTATTTAAGTTTTAGAAAAATTAATGATTTTAACTGTTTTTATTATTTATAAAAATTGTTAATTAATGTCTTCTAATAAAAACGTGAGAGAGTACACACTACGTATTCTCGCAATCTCATAAGCATCCTCCCAAGAGTTGGGAGTAATTCGCTGTAATGCTCAGACGATTTTTCACCAACACCCACACAGCAAGAGTCAGATTACCGATCTACACTCAACTCTGATTTTCACTGCAGACACACCTCACAAGAAGATCAGAAATTTCACGCACAAGGCCTAAAGAAAATTATGTGAGAGCCTTGAGGGGCAGAGACATATATAGAATGAAATTGTGCCCCGGAAAAAGTGCCCGCAAGCTTCTTTTTGTGATTCTGCGACAAACTTATATCCCATTTCTTCTCAACTTATTCAAAAATTAAAATAACCTATTATCATTCCAATGATTTAATAACTTAACTTAGGGAATATATTATTCCTTCCCATTAAAACATATTTATCTTATTTGAATATATTAAAAAAGTTAATCAATATCACATATATTTTTAAAAACATCATAATTATTTTTCTTAATTCCGTTCATCTCCCTATTACTTGATTATTGTTAAGAGACATCAATAAGGGTAAAAAAAAAATTTGACAAATATAAAAAATATTTATTATATTTAGAACTAAGATCAACTCATCAATAATTAGATTGGATTTTTAAAAGGAGGGGGAACAGTATTAGACACATGGGCTTGGGCCTTGGCGGGCGGACCCGATAAACTCAACCACTGTTATGCAGTATAACGACCCAAAAAAAAAAAAACAAAAGACCTTCGAAGTTTGCTGCCACTTATTAATTAGAGACACATTACTTACGATCGAGAGAGAATGTAAAGCGCACGTTGATGCATCAAGAAACAAATGTAATCTGGACTGTGGATGTTTCAACTTGAGCTTGCAAAGGAAATTTCAAATGGGAGCCCAATTTTTTTTTTTTTTTTTTTTAAAAAACAATTAGAATAGCCACCTTTAGACATTTCAAGTTAACATCGAGTGAAGAAATTTACTACCTTCAATGCTTCTTCCAAGCTCAAGGTTAATGTGTTAAGTGTACGTGTAGAATGGTGAGATCTACAACAAGTTAAGAGAGAAGTTAATGTAAGCCTTTCTCTAAAGAATGAAGTCCCTCTTAGATTTGTAGGGTTAAGATGTTAATCACTCTCAAGTAAGAGATGATTATTGTTAAACTCAAATAGGCTATAGTTAGTATGAACATGTTACTCTTACGTGATTAATACAAGAGTGCTCATCTTTTCCATTACACGTTCCTCTAATTGTTATTGTTAGGCTTCTCTCTGCAACAGAATTCAAGAAGGATTAAAACATGTCCCATCAAAATTTAAGCTTAAATATCCATCAGTCTTGTGAATATATGTATCTGCTTGAATATGGATCTGGGGACAGATATTCTGCAGCCGGAGGCCCACCTTCTAAGCAACAGAAATCACAATATAAGAATTTCTGACTTCTCACTGACTTAATTTGTTTTTAACTTTCCCTATTTTGTTGTGACACGGCTTCTTTATTTGATTAAGCTTAAGAGTTTGCTTCTCGGCAATGCCTCTCTTGAATCTACACTGATGTATGAAAATAAGAAAGTGGCTCTAACTTGAATGAACTCAAGAAGAACGGGGAGAAATATATAGTATCTGATGGGGCAGATGCAGCAAAAATAGTCATCAAATGCATGCTACTCCATATATATATATTCCCTGCTACTCTATAGACATGACAATTATATTTGATGATTTTTCAGTATTTCCTGACCTACCAGGATTGGTGGTGTCTGTTCCATCCATCTCAACAGCCAACTCATTAGTCCACTGCCATCAAATCATGTGCTCAAAAATAAGCATTCAAAAATCCAAAAACGACAAAGAGGATTCGAGTCTGATCACTATCAAATTCAAACGATACCGACTAACACGTTGATAGAATTTCAAACTCAATTCTCTTTCACTCGCCGCCAGATTTAATGAGAAATTATGAGTTGTCAAATGGATGCTTAAATGCAAGCATTAGCTGTAAACAAATGGAGAAATGAAAATCAGGAGCTGTCAAACCGAAGGAGTAGGAGAAGCATGAGGTGTTAAATAAAAGCACAAGGTGTCAAAATTGCAGCATGAGGTGTCACAAGAAGCAATTGGTTCTTTCTCTTCCACCGATAGTCAAGTTGAAGAAATGCTTTTGATGATGAGTTGTAAAGCAATTAAATCAATTCTATTTCCAGAGACTATGAAGGCGGCACAAGGAACGTCGGCTTACCACACCTATATATATGTATGCGTTTCATTTTAGTAGTATGTCCGTATCCGAAAAAGATAGTATTAGATAAAAAAAAAGAGAGATAGAGAGATATAAAAAAAAAAGAGTGCCGTAGCACTTTGAGAGAGGAAAATAAGAGAGTTTTGTTTATGTGAAAAAGAGGTGTATTGTATTTAAAATTATAATAGACACAGTGTTCTTCCATCTTTCATACCTTTAATTTCCATCAAGTGGTATCAGAGCCAGGCCGATAAAAAATGGCGGAGATGGTGCAACCACAAATTCCAAAATTGTCGAAAGGCAATTATGGAAATTGGAGCATTCAAATGAAGACGTTACTAGGTTCCCAAGATATATGGGACCTTGTTGAGGATGGATACACGGAGCCCACTAATGCAGCCGCTGAAGCAGCTTTGACAGACGCTCAGAAAAAGACGCTTAAGGAGTCCCGAAGAAGGACAAGAAAGCTCTATTCTTGATTTTTCAAGGTGTTGATGAATCAACCTTTGAGAAAATATCAGATGCAAAAACTTCCAAAAATGCATGGGAGATTTTACAAAAATCTTGTGAGGGAGTAGACAAACTAAGAGGTTACGATTGCAATCACTTAGAGCTGAATTTGAGAATTTGAAAATGCAGAATACGGAGCCAGTTACAGATTATGTCTCACGAGTGCAAAAGGTGGCTAAAGAAATGAAGAGAAACGGAGAGACTCTAGAAGATGTCAGAATAATAGAGAAAATTCTACGGTCATTAACAAGAAAGTTTGACTATATTGTCACTGCCATTGAAGAAGCCAAAGACTTGTGAGTCATGTCCATTGATGAGCTTGTGGGTTCTCTTCAAGCCCACGAACAAAGAATGAATCTAAATGAAGGCTCTAGTAATTTGGAGCAAGCTTTGCAGACCAAATTATCCCTAAATGAAAATCAAGCCAGCAGCAGCTATGTACGTGGCAGAGGAAATCATGGTGGATATAGAGACGAATATAACACCCGAGGTGGTTTCAATGCTCGAGGTGTGATAAGTAGATATTTTATGGTTAAATAAGTATAGATCCTGAGATATATTTGATTGAATTTATTAATATTATACTTATTTAATTATCTTTTATATATTTATCTATCTTTTAATTAAATATAGGATAAAAGAATATTATAACAGAAAATCTATTAATATCCTATTTTGTTATGCATGAGATATTATGTGAGCTAAGAGAGGCAATAAATTAAATTGAAAAGGATATTATTAATCTAATGTATTGTTATATTATATTATTAATATGCTATCAGATTTACCCAGGTGAATAAAAAGAAATGTACCTACGCAAAGAAAAAGGAAGGATGTTATCTTGGATTACAAAAGATTGAGTGTGGACCCCACATGAAAAGCAATTACCATGGGATTTTAATTGTTGAAATCCTATTGTTGAGATAGGAGATACTGCCAGATTTATTTGACGTACGCGGCCCAACACGGAAGAAACAAAAGAAATATATCTATTAAATTGGGGGAGCAATCCATCAGGAAGAGGCAGAAACACAACGCGTACGAGGAGAACAACGCACGGCAATTCAAGAGGAAAAGAAAGCACGGACGATCAGCACGTACAGGAGGAGCAAGAGGAAGTTGACCACAATCAAGATGCAAAGAAAGATTGAGACTGAGAGATTCTTTAAGAGTCTTTATTTCTCTTTTCTTTTCCTCGCCTTATCTGAATTTGATTTTCATCTTTTCAAATGGATTTTAGTATAGCTATCTTTGGCTAGTTTTCTTTTGTAGTTAGGGCGAGGATGAAACCCTATGTGAATTTAAAATATTTAGTTGGATTCTTTATTGATCTTTATTTTTCTTGATTGAATGAATTATCTGTCTTAAAGCTTTCTTGAAGATTGATCACCTTTTAGATTGTTCATAGGTTAATGTATGACAATAGAGATGTTGGTGCATTTAACTAGATCCGTTAATTCATCGTAGAGTTGCATGACCTAGACATAGGCTTACGATTTTATGCGATCTCATAATTCGGTTTAAAAATATAATCTTTCCAATCAATACTAAGACATTAGGTTGATTTCAAAGATAATAGACTAAGGTAGCATCAAGACATTGGGACTTAGTCTAACTTTAGAATTGATCGTCAATCATGAGAATAATAATCAATTAGAGATTCAATTCAAATTATTAGAGGAACATGGGGGATTCTCATCCCTACCGCATATTTCTTAATTGAAGGTCTTAATTTTGGATTACTCATATTTTCTCTCAATTGTTCTTGAGATTCATATTTTGGATTCTTTATTTAATTCTTTAAATTCTATTTGGTTACAACTCACCCCATATTACTCATTCATCCAACTAAAGCGAAAATAGCAAATTAGTGATTGGAATACTATTCCTCGTGGGACGATCTTTTTCTCACTACTTTATTACTTATAACGACCGGTGCACTTGCCGAAGTCGCTATCAAGGTGGTCGTGGTGGACGTAGTGGATATGGCCGATCAAATGGAAGATTTGAAACTTACACAGCAGAATATGAACGTGGTCAAGGATCATATAATCGAGGTCGTGGCCAAAGCCGAGGTCGAGGATACTTGTCCAGAAGAGGAGGCAGATATCAACAACGAAGTGATAAATCCCAATTGCAATGTTGTAATTGCAATAGATTTGGTCATCTCATATATGAGTGTAGAGATGCTGCTAAAGTTGAGGGGAGAAGTTATTACACAACAAATGTAGTACAACTTGATGAACCAACTGTCTTGTTCACTTACAAAGGTGAAAAAGATACTAGAAAAAAATGTTTGGTACCTTGATACTGGAGCAAGCAATCATATGTGTGGCAGAAAGGAGTAGTTCACAGAGTTGAATGAAGGAATCCAAGGAGAAGTCACATTCGGTGATCACACAAAAACCCCAGTTAAAGGCAAAGGTAATATTATGATATTTACAAAGAATGGAGATAGAGGATACATTACAGATGTCTATTATATATCATCTTTGAAGAGCAATCTCCTCAGTATTGGTCAACTATTGGAGAAGGGATATGACATACATTTGAAAAGACAGCTCTCCCAGTATGAAAAATCAGAAAGGAGAATTGATAGCGAAGGTTGAAATGACAAGCAATCGTCTATTCAAGTTGAATATACAGACAGATGGAATCAAGTGCATGAAGTCTACCATTGAAGATAGTTCATGGTTGTGGCATCTCAGATTTGGTCATCTCGGATTCACTGGCCTGAAGCTGTTATCAAAAGCGAAGATGGTAACCGGATTGCCAACAATAGATCATCCAGATCAACTATGTGAGGGATGCATGCGAGGAAAGCAACATAGACTAATATTTGAAGTTGGCAAGTCATGGAGAGCAAAAAGGCCACCGCAACTAGTTCACTCGAGATATAGTCCGGTCCACTTGACATTCCTTCACTTGGAGGAAACAGGTACTATATCACATTTATTGATGATTTCAGCAGAAAAGCTTGGGTGTATATTCTCAAAGAAAAGTCCGAAGCCCTTAATAAATTCAAGGAGTTCAAGGCAATGGCAGAAAAGCAAAGTGGTTAATATTTAAAGGTGCTCAGAATAGATAGGGGAGGAGAATACACTTCCAAATTATTTGAAGCATTTTACCGGGAACATGGAATAATTCATCAGCTGACAGCTGCCTACACATCACAACAAAATGGAATTGCAAAAAGAAAGAATCGCATTGTTCTGGATATGGCAAGAAGCATGCTTAAAGGAAAATATGTGCCGAGAACATTTTGGGCTGAAGCTGTTCAGTGTGCTGCCTATCTATTAAATCGTTGTCCAACAAAAAGTGTCAAGTTCAAAACTCCAGATGAAGCATGGAGTGGAAGGAAGCTGGAGGTTAGCCATCTAAGAATCTTTTTTTTATACATCATAGTAGGGGAGGGGGCAGGGTTCGAACCCTGGACATGGGGGAGGGAGGCCAGTTAAGACTGGCTCCAATGCCACTGCGCTACTAAGGCCCTGACAGCCATCTAAGAATCTTTGGTTGCATAGCATACGCTCATATTCCAGATCAAAAGAGAAAGAAGTTTGATGACAAAGGAGAAAAATGCATTTTCATTGGCTACGAGCAGCGAAGTAAAGCCTAGAGATTGTATAATCCTCTAACCAAGAAAGTAGTCATCTCAAGAGACGTAGAGTTCGATGAAGCAGACTACTGGAAACGGAGTGATGAAGAAAAAAGAGTGGAAGGTTTATTCTTTAAAGATGACGTCGACTCAAAGGACCAAACAGGTTGAAGTAGACAATGATCAATCTCCTCCACCAAGTCCTAATCCAAGAACTCCCGCATCTACACCATCAACAACGAAAGCGAAGCGAGAGCGAGCAACAATTCGGGGGAGTAGCAGCAAAAATGAGAAGCTTAAGTGATATCTATGATGCTACAGATCCAGTACAAACTACACTTGATTATTCATTATTTTGCTTGGTAGCTGAATGTGATCCAGTGACATATGAAGAAGCAGCAGAAGATGAAACGTGGAAGAAAGCTATGAATGATGAAATCACCGCAATTAAAAGGAATGACACATAGGAGCTCACAACTATGCCTAAGGAGCATAAGCCCATTGGAGTAAAATGGGTGTACAAGACAAAGACCAACAAAGAAGGAAAGGTGGAGAAGCACAAGGCGAGATTAGTGGCTAAAGGCTACAAGCAAAAATATAGAGTTGATTATGAAGAGGTTTTTGCACCAGTTGCAAGGATTGACACTATCGAACTTCTCACAATTTCAGCACAAAACAAATGGAAGATATACCGATGGATGTGAAGTCACTTTCCTTAACGGCTACTTAGAAGAAGAGGTCTATATTGAACAACCACCAGGATACGTAATAAAAGAAGAAGAAGACAAAGTTTACCGGTTGAAGAAGGCACTATATGGATTGAAGCAAGCTCCAAGAGCATGGAACACGAGAATAGATGAATACTTTCATAAGAATGGATTTGTGAAGAGTCCGTACGAGCATGCTTTATACACGAAAAGGAATGAAGATGGAGATATAATGATCGTATGTCTCTATGTGGATGATATGATCTTCACAGGAAATAATCCAGGTATGTTTGTCGAATTTAAGAAAGCTATGACTAGAAAGTTTGAAATGACAGATATTGGAGAGATGTCTTATTTTCTGGGAGTTGAGGTGGAACAAAGCGAGGAAGGAATATTTATGTCGCAAAAGAAATATGCACAAGAGATATTGAGCAGGTTTAGAATGAAAGATTGCAAGCCTGTGACAACACCGATAGAAAAAGGAACAAAGTTGACAGTTCATTCAACAAGAAAGCCTGTAAACCCAACACTATACAAAAGCTTGGTCGGAAGCTTGAGGTACTTAACTTTCACTAGACTAGATATTATGTACGCAGTTGGTTTAATTAGCAGATACATGGAGCGGCCAAAGCAAGATCATTTTCGTACAGCAAAGAGAATTTTGAGATACATCAAAGGAACTATCAATCATGGGTTGTTCTATACTCATTCTCAAGATTCAAGGTTAATTGGCTACTCGTATAGTGATTATGGTGGAGATATAGATGATCGAAAGAGTACTTCGGGATACGTATTTCACATTGGCTCAAATATTTTCTTGGTCGTCAAAGAAACAACAGTACATGCTTGCTCTTTCATCGTGTGAAGTCAATACATTGTCACCGCGTGCACATGTCAAGCAATATGGCTAAAGAATATTTTGAATGAGTTACATTATGAGCAAGAAAGTTCAATCACCATACATGTGGACAACAAGTCAGCAATATCACTAGCAAAGAATCCAGTCTCTCACAACCGAAGTGTAACACCCCACTGTTCTGAGCCTAGAACAGAGTGGCATCTTCATCTATTATGAATTCTGATGTACTATTTAATAAAAATTTAAACCACTGAGTCAGGCTTGTTCCTGAAAATAAAAGCCCTTTTTATAAAGAGAGTTCAAAATAATATTAAAGTTCGAATGGGCTTTTCTAATACATTTAAAACTTTTGAAAACATTCTATCATGGTTCAAACTTGTCATTAAAATTGCATCATACTTAGAACCTTGTCAAAATTCATCAGAGTTTTTCCTTATTTCTCCAATTAGTCTAATGTTCTACTAAATCATTCACCATAACTTGGGCTTGTTACATACATGCCCGCACCTGCAGCAATCGTTAGTAACATATATATGTATATAAGTCTTAACTACTTCTATGATAGTATGTATCTAATTAATATATACATCCCCAGTAGCCACATACGGCTATCACAAAATGACATCTAAGACATAAGGAAACAGTAAAATCCATAGACAAAAATGAAACTAAATGTTTCATCTGCTTCCTCTTCATCACCTTCTCCTCAAAATCAGGCAATTACAACGCCCTTGCCTCTTTCTCCTTGCTTGCTAGCTAGCCCCCGTCCTGGATTCAAGGAAGGCTCTGGGATTCGATGAATGAATCCCGCAGTAACAGTTAATCTCAAATTCTAGCATATGCAATACATGTAAATTCACCAAACAAAGTAGTCCACACAGCATATAAAGATTCAAATTCAAGTTCAAGTTCAAGTTCAAATTCAAATTCAAATTCAAACAACAAGTATTACATACCAAATATAATGCAAAAATACAAGTGTTCATTCAAAGATTTCAAATACCTTAGCGCAAGGAAATTCATTTTGGCAATTCAATACCAATTCAATGAATGCACTAGGCCCCCTAGCCACCGGAAGTTAGCCCCATGGTCGGCCCTTCCGATCAATCGAGCCACGAGTGGTCTGACGTATAGGTGAGACATACGATATGGCATACATAAACATATATAGCTATGCAAAGAATGTGAGATTAGAGTTACTACCTCTTGGTCTTACCGACAAAACCCCTTCCACCAGATTCTTAACACTACGCTTGTCCTTCAGGATGGGCGATTCTCAGGTCCTATAATTTATCATTTATACAGTGATGGGTCATTAACCAATCCAAACATAATTATAAATTCAACTCCTCTAGACCCACCCCAAAAATATTTGTCTTTTAATATCCTTATGACTAGGGATGTATACTCATTAAGACTAATTAACTAGATACTATTCACTATGGACAATTATCATCTCAGCCATTTAACCTTTCATTTTAACCAAAGAAACCTTTACTTTAAAGGTTTAACGCAATTAACAACTTATGTGACTTTTCAGACTTATCAAAAAATTCAGGCTTCTTTTCTGAGAATTTGGAAAATTCATAACTCGACCGATATAACTTCAAATGGAGTGATTCCAATTTATATTTAAACCTTGATAAGTCTATTTTCATAAATTAAAGTCACTAAGTTGATTTATGGCTAAGAAAAATTTCCAAAATTCCAAAAATAAACAATGTCCATAAATTCTTCAGATTTTCTGACCAAACTTTGAGAAACCATAACTCCTTTAATACTTATCGGATTTCGAAGAATTACCTATCGAAATAAACCTCTATGAGTCTAATATTTAACTGGAAAATTTCACATTTTAATGATTTTTTTTAATCAGTCCGAAGTCCAACGTCATTTTGTTGTTCCTGAAGCTTACCAGAAATTTCCAGTTTTTTTTAGCTCAACTTCGAAAAATCATAACCGGAGTTGTAGACCTCCGTTTTAGGTGAAACAAATATTATTTTAAACCTTAAGAAATTTATTTTCTCCTGTAAAAATTTCAGATCAAAACTCAACCTTAATCTCACAAAAACGTGAGGCACAAGAGACTCTCCTTTTGGACTAAAATTCAGTGGGAGGTAAAACAGCTTGCATGCTCTTTTTGTGGCTCAATCCTTCATGAAATCAGAACCTAGATGCATATATCAGACATCAAGGAGTCTCTCTTTCACCACTATATTCTTTGTCTACCCTTCAGCCTAGTCTCATGGAACTTTTGAATCCTTAATAATCACATGCAAGAAGATGAAAGGTGAAATTGCAACTCACCTTGTTCTTCCTTGCTCCCTTGGTAGACCTTTGAGATGAGTATAATGATGATGATGAAGATCACTATGGAGTTAAGAAGAGGATTGGGGTCACAATGGAAGAAGGAGGAGGTTACGGTGGTGATTGAGAAGAAAGGGTTGAAGATTGTTGAAGTTTTGGAGTAGAGAGGGTGGACGGTTGGTGTAGAGGAAAGGAGAGAACTTTGGTGTAAGGAGATGGGGGCTGCTGAATTGAAATGAGGAAAGAAGAGTGAGTGTGTTATTTGTGTGTGTGTGTTAACGTGAGCTGAGGTGAGAAAAAGGAAAAATACAGATGGTGAAGTGTGCGTGCATCTGGCGTTTAATTAAAAGGAGGGAGGAATGGATAGGACACGTGCTAGGCATGCGGGAAGGAGAAAGGAATGTGTTAAGTGTGTATATCACATGGGTCCGGTTATGCGTTTGAGCTGTCAAAGAAAGAATGAGGGAGGGGTGAGGTGGCGGTAATTTTTTTTTTTTTTTTGGTGTAAGAAAGTTTTGGAGGGGTTCGACATCGCCCCCACTGGCCGTGGCACGGCCCCGGCTCTATGAGCACTTACTCGGGGACTTACGAGATCGCCTACTAAAGGACTCCGGCGACGGCGGAGAGGTGATCGAACCCACGACCATTTAGGTTTAGTCCTAGATCCCTTACCATCTATGCCAACTCTCATTGGTGAGGTGGTGGTAGTTTAATGAAAGAAGAGTGATCATTTGTTTGTGTGAAAAAGAGGTGTATTGTATTTAAAATTATAATAGACACGGTGTTCTTCCATCTTTCATACCTTTAATTTCCATCACACGTAATCTAAAATTAAATAATAAAAAGAAAAACTCAGTATCAAATTTTGAGAGCGACATTGACAAGTTCAATAAGAACAGATTCACTTAAGAAAACTCCCGTTTTTGAAATTAAGATCAAATTTGACTCAATTGAGCAGCGATAAAGGACGAAGCAATCTGGAGAAAACCCTGAGAACTCAGGCGTTAGTCGAGCGACGATTAGGTATGTAAGCGGAACATATATGAGTCCTTTTTTTTCCTTTCGAACCAATATATATATATATATATATATATATATAGAGAGAGAGAGAGAGAGAGAGAGAGAGTATATATGAGTCCCTTGATCGCCAAATTTTCGCATCAACGTTGAAAGGAGGAATGGCGGGAATGGACAAACGTTTTTGGGATTTTTCCCCGACAAAGACGTTTTTGGTGTCACTGTTATCATGTGAAAATTCAAAATTGTGTAGCTAACTTGGGTTGTGCTTGACGACAATGCCCCTGGCAAATTTTCATTGGCCCAATTAATATGGGCAAAATTTTCATAATCTTATTTATTTGGTCATAAGGAACTTATAAATAAGACCAAATTTTTTGGTAAAAAGGACTTATAAATAGGATCAGAATGATATACTCTCTTGATTCTATTTATAATCTTAAAGTAATTAACTGTTGCATATCAAGAAAGATGGACCTTAGTTGATATCCCCCCCCCCCCCCAAAAAAAAGTACAGATTTTTTTAAAAAAGAAAATTAATATAAACCGCCAGTCCAGCCATTGTCTATTAAAATTAATATATCTTGTCTATTAAAATTAATATATCATGTGTAGCATTGCAGCAACGCATAACCTCATATCCACTATTGTGACTATTAAAATTAATTTTAATATATCATTAAAATGGGATAGGTTATTTTGGCTACTCTTATTTTACTTACCTTTACCTACATCTCTCAATACCATTAGATTATGATGTGAAAATTTGAGGGATAAAATAAATCATTTTACCCCTTCCTCTCTCCCACCCCTCCCAGTCTTCCACCCTCTCTCTCTCTTGGACCCACAACCTCGCCAACCGCATTTTCAAAGACCACCATGATTGATACCTGAGAGCTCCTGGTTTTTCACAGCGGAGGCAAAATTTTATTTTTGTTAGGCCTAGAAACAAGAATTTAAATTTTGATAGATCGAGTTTGGTGAATTTTTAATGTTTAGAAAACAGCTTCTGTGAATTATTAGGGTGAATCCGGCCCAAAATCATTGGTTGAATACTTGTAAATCTAAAAATTGTGAGCCATCGACATTTCTAGTCCGAAGTTTGACCCGAAAGAAAAAAAAAATGTTGTGGAATCTCTGAAGTCTGAACCAATCGATTGGCTCTGTGCGTTAATTTTTGCTCGATTTACAGCACCACGAGGCCATTTTTTTCTTAGGGTTTCGCTTGCTGCTGCCTTGCGCGACCACTAATTCTTCATCTTAAGGTTCGCTGAGATCTAGTTGTTTCTTAATCTAGTAGCAAGCATCAATCGAGCGACAAGGTGCGTTAGGGTTCTGAGTTTGGGGAATCACAAATCTACATCTCAGTGGAGGAGAGAGAGAGAGGGTGGGAGGATGTGGGAGAGAGGAAGGAGTAAAAATGTTTATTTTATCCCTCAAATTCTTACTGTTGGATAAGAGTATAATCTAACGGTATTGAAAGAAGTAGACAAAGGTAGTAAAATAAGAGTATGCAGAATAACATATCCCCATTAAAATTAATACAAACAATGCGCCTATTAACCTAATATCCGCTGCCGCTACCTATTAACCTAATCGATAACTGAATCATGTGCAGCAATCCAGCCATTAGAACGCTCGTTTTCAATAATGAAAACAATTAAGACATGATTGCGTAACAAGATGGAAGATGATTTTATTGCAGATAATATGGTAATTCATATTGAAAGAGAAACAGCTGAAACTTTCATTACCGATTCAATTATTGATGATTTCAAGTCATTAAAATAGCAAAGTTAAGTGAAGGTAATTTTTAATTGCTTCATTTAGTATAGTGTTTTATTAATTTTGAATTATAAATTACACTGTTAACTTTTAATATTTTGATATATTATATAACAGACAATCTTCTAGAATTTCATGATATCTTCTCATTTTGTAATTGACATGACATCTATACTAGAGACAGGTATGTTATCTTATACATTAGAATTGTTAAAATATTTTTATTATAAATATGAATATTTTAAAAATGTTATATAATCATAAAATTTTTAATTAGTTAATAAATATACATTTGGTCCCCCAAAATATTTATCCCAAGATCCGTCCTCGCATATCAAGAAGGGTTACTTAACTCATTAATTATAGGTTAAATTTTCTATATTACCATTATCTATGATTAGTTTTAAAAGTCATATGAATAAATTCTTTTTATTTATTACAAGGGAAAAAAAAGCATTCATTACTATAAAGCTAGACTTGTAAGAATAAAAAATTTTGGTCAAGTTATAAACTTATAGTAGGAACAAAGTGGTTCACATTATACATTCTTCTTTATGCCAGCAATTCAGCAAATATACATATTGTAGATTCGTCTCATCCGCGCTGTGGAGTGTACTCACAACAAATATATCTGGCAAAAAAAAGCCTTAAAAATATAACGTCTTGCATAAAAAAATTGCCTTACAGTGAAAATTTGCCCCATAAATATTAAAATGGAGAAATATTGTCTTTTTTCATTAAAAAATTAACGATTAATATCAATTTTTTAACGGTCAACGTTAGTTTTCCAACAGTATGAGGTAATATTGTTACATTTTAAAATTTTTAGAATGACATTGAATTTAAAAAAACTTCTAGAATAACCTTGCTTATTAGGAAAAACTTCTAAGATAAATTTACACATTCCCCAATGGCCTTGAATTTTACAAAAATTATTGATTGAAGAGAAAATAATTTCTCATGAATTGAATCTTTTCCAAGCTTATATAAATATATCCGAAAATTTAAGTGGCTGGGAGGGAAACAGCTACATTTAAAGTAGTAAAAAGAAAAGTAACGACTAAAATGGAAAAATTATAATCCGAACAAAAAATTCCTATCTAGCAATCGTACAATTAGCTCAGGACTCGGGCTTATTTGGTACAAGGGGATGGGAGGAAGGAAAGTGATGAGAGGGACAATTTTTTTAGGTTAATTTAAAAAAAATTAACAAATAGGATTACAATTTTTTAAATAATTTTTTTTCTTATTTTTATATTATATATTATTCTTATTAAAATTTTGTAACTCCATATCTCTAATTTTTTTAAATCTAACTCAAAATATTTTCCTCCTCCTCTGAATTTTCCAGGTAGCAAAAGGATTATGGTTTAATTTTCTCAGACATTGTATGGCTTGTTGGATCAAAATTTTGACTGAAAAAAATAAAAGCTCTGCCTTCTATGTATTCACTATCTATATAAACAAGATAAATAATTATATTTTAGTTTCAAATTTAAACATAAATATGATGCTTTGATTTAATTTTTATTTTATTTTATTAAAGATAAAACCCAAATTACAAACAAAAACATTAATTATATTTCATCAAACACATAAGAATTTCTTTGCAAAAATGCACGATTAAAACAACCAAACCTCCCAATCTCGATGTAAAAGCTTTTTCGAAATCAACAAACTTAACAAAGGAAGAATTTAGGATTAACTTTGCTTTGATTTTTTTTTTTTTTGCTGGATTTAATATGATGCTTTGATTTAATTAATTACTCACGTATCTTGTAAAAGTTGATCTTAGAAAAATCAAAAGTCAGTGCAATGGTGCCCCAAAACAATGGTTCGGTACGGCCCTACTTTCCTCCCGTCTGGGCCGTGGGCTTTAGGCTTGGATTAGGCGTAGGGGCTCTCATAATGGGCCGAAAGCCTTTCTTTAATGATCCCCAAACACTTGGTAGCAGTGAAATGGAGTTGTATCTCCCTCCCACGTGGTTTGCTTGTCTGGGAGAAGAAGAAGAAATTGCATTTTAAAGACTTTTCTCTACAAACGGAAACAATTTTTTTTTTAAAAAAATAAATTATAAAAACATTTTAAAAAAGTTAAAACAAACATGCACTAAAAACTAAAATCTTAATGTAAAGGACTTGCATTTGAAATGAGGGAAATAATTTGAAGCTTTGACCAAATATGATTCCTTTTGTGAGCACTCCATCCTGCTTGATCTCCTTAATTAATGGTATGAGAGTTGGTGGGAGCATGTTTAAGGAGAAACGGTACACGAGTGCTGTTTATTTCCCCTCACGATAAAACAAACAAGTACCATGTTTATTTTTCGCTAGTTGATTATAATTATAAAAAGTATGCATTGGTTTTCTTGAAAACACGTAGCTTTTTAATAATTTGCAATGGGAACTAATTTTTATATAATCAATATGAATAATTTATAAAAATAATTATAAATTGGAGAGACAAAGTGAATAATGGATTAAAGTCTTATATCTAAGTTAAAAAATAAGGCTCTTAATTAACTCATAAATTTCATGGGGCCAAAGCCTAACCCATGCATTTAGCATCGAGAGAAATTATCATACTGTTATTTGGAAAAAAAAAAAGGATAAAAATTGGACAAAGCTTTTTTAAACATAGAATTTCACGTAATGTTATGAAATCAAAATGGGAGAGTAATAATAACAGGGATGGCGAAGAAATTAAACGATTGGGTCTTGACATGGCGAGACATGCATAAACATATAGTATAAACTACATGGGGCATTGGAGAAAGATGGAGGAGGATGTGGGTTAGGATGTGGGTTACGCTCTGCTTGCTTTTCTCTGTTTCACCGTTCAACGCACAGACCAAACGGCACATTGTTGTCTTATCCAAGCAACCTCGTGGTAGGGCTAGTAGGGGACATTTTTCTTGTTTCTTTCTTCCCTTCTTTTGAAAATGTAATCTCAAATACTATACATTTGCCGTGTCTTTACCTCGAAGCAATCATCCTCTCCTTCCTTTTCTTTAAGCCTTGAATGAACCTAGAAACTACATCCAATATGTGACGCGTAAACACACATACATACACGTGGGAGCGAGGTGTTGAAAGGAGACCAAATGAAGAATATTTATACACAGCAGTATGTCAGTGTGTCTTTTCTCTGTTGGTCAACTATCTGATTTTGCTACCAAATGGAGTTGATTGCATGTCCCCTAAAGCTCCATTGTTGTCGATTTATTCCAGGTTGGAGATTATATCATTTCCTTCTCTCTTAATCATATCTATCAATTTGCTTTATACTCTTTAACCCGTTCTGTTAAAGATATTAATCGCTCAAGTAGAGGAATAGGGAAAAAGATGATGACAACCTAGCTTTAAGATCATTCTTTTCCTTTAGACTATTCAAAAGAGACACCTGTCTCTCTCGCCCAATTTGGTTTAATGAAAGCAAGTTTGCAATAGTAGTAAGTTGCTAATACCTATGAGCCCGTGCAATTAACTAAGGTTTCCCATGCTCAACACACGTGGATTATATTCATTGAACGTTGATATAGAAATTACCGGGTCCGTGCATTAATTCCCTTTTGTCAACCTGAACTTGTCCAGTTGTCCCCGAACATTGACTTAGAGTCTCCATTCATTCCCTTGAGGTCTATACTCTGTAGTTTTGTCGCCATTGCAACTGTCTTAGTGTCAACAGTACTGTCCCCTGTTCCCACTAAATAAAAAGGTTGGGACGCTTCGAATCCAAGTTCTAATGAAACAAAATTATGCTAAATAAGTTGGCAATTACTCAGTTGACAAGTGTGTAGTTGTCGGCTACAATGACAACATTGGAGCTTCAGCCAAATTCATGGACAAAAGAAAAAGAGGCCCAGATCCAGGGTTGTTGCGGTGTTTATTTAAGAGTCCAATTAAAGGCGGCGGCTTTGTGAGTAACCCGTCAAGTTCCCACAACACAATGGGCAAAACCTCTAATTCCTCCTCGTCGTCGTTTAGCAGTAACAGCAACGGCCACGCCGCTTTCTCAACCTCATCTTCTCTCGAACACCATCCCACAGATCTTAGGCTTGGACTCAGCATTTCACCCACGCCAAATCTTCACTCTTGTATTTCAAGGTACGTATATTCAACAATCAACAACAGCAATTGAACAACATATAATCCAACAATGAACCTACCACGTCTTATTGATGATGATCACACTGTTTTTTCATTTTTGGTTAAAGGGGGGAACCTTCAGATAAGAGGACGCTGGGAAGCAGGGTTCACATGAAGCTGAAGTAAATGGTCGCAGCCTCTTTGTAAAGGTGTACATGGAAGGGATTCCCATAGGCAGAAAACTGGATTTATTAGCTCAAGATGGCTACCACGAGTTAATAAAGACGCTCGAGCACATGTTTGACACTACCATTAGCTGTACGTTAAAGTCTCTAGTGCCAGTTGCGCTCTCTTATATTGATCAATATGATATTGTACGTATCTGACGAGTTAGTGTTGTGAACAGTGGGCTCTGAGATGGAGGAAGTACTTCATCAACCAGAGAGATGGCATGTGCTGACGTATGAAGATGAGGAAGGGGACTTGATCATGGTTGGAGATATCCCTTGGGAGTAAGTTATCTGTGACTTGGGTTGACTAAGTATACAATCATTTTGACCTGTGGCCGCTAACGACTAATGAGCATTATATGATCCTGTTTCTGAGTATAGGATGTTCTTATCCACTGTCAGGAGATTGAGGATCACCAGGGTAGACGCAATCGGGTGTTAGATGCGTGTATATAATAATCAAGCGCTCAGCCGAAGCGCTTTTTCTCCTGCTCTTCTGCTGGAAATCTGGAATCTCCATTTCTATTTTCATCCTATGATTGTGAATACGTATTAGAGTTAGAAGTCGCTGATCGCGTCTTATTACTGAACTTGTGCGGGTGGGGACATTTTGAACGTTGGATTGGTACGAAGCTGCCCTGCAGGCCCAAACCTGAGCCTATCCGATATGATGTTTCATGCCGCTTCTTTTGTAAATGATAATGTATAAATTATTCTAAATTAAAGTATACTTTTTTAATCCTTTAAATTTTATACAAGGCATATTTTTGCTTCTTTCACTGTATAAAGTATATTTTTGTCTTAAAATTCTACCACCGTTAATGTTGTTAACGGAAAACGCCGAGGCATTGAACTCAAATGATAACTAATAATATTTAATTACACAAATTTTATATATTATTTTAATTTACCCATATTTTAAATTTAAGCTCAATAGCATTTAATTACATAATCATCGCTTAAGTTTACACCATTATCACTTGAGTTTGCATTTTTATTAGTAAAATTAACCGTGTTAAAATTATAAGACTAGAAATATATTTTATAAAGTTAAGGAACAAAAAATATACCTCATATAAACTTAAATGACTAAAAATATACATTAGCTATTATTCTAAACCTTTTTCTCTTTTGAATATCTAAAACCCAATTAATATATTCAATATCAATATAAAATTTAAAAGTATAGACAACATAGTGTTTATAAGTTACAAATAAGATGACGACTTATTACTTTTACACAAGGTTACTAAATCCCCGTACTGGCCATTGAACTTGTTTAGGTAGTGGGTTAAAAGTCAATGTATCAGACTAAAGTCAAACTAAAGCTAACATGGGGCTAGAGGAAGTAAACTTGAACTATAATATTTTTTGGAATAGTTTTAGAATTTGATAATTTTTTATGATCAAATGTTAATTTTTTTAGTAATTATTTTACATTAGAAAATAGACATCTCAAACTTTCTATAGAATCTTAATTTATAATTTTTAAAAATATGTAGAATTTTATATGAATTTTTAAAATCAGAAAATTCTGAATAAACAAAAATTGGTCAAACCTACCGGACCAAACCGGTTAAGTGACCGGTTCGATGATTTTGTGGTCAAACCGGCCATCCAATCCATTTTTAAAAACCATGATTATATTTTACAACAACAAAGTCTTATCCAAGGTTATCAAACCCAGAATGACCTTTGAACCAAAAAGGCAAATGGGTTAAGGGGTCAGCTCAGACTCAACCTGGGGCTAGACTAGAGGGAATGAAAGATTAGAAATAATTTGAATTTGCATCATAGTATCATACCATCCAAAATCAAATCATTAGCTTCAATTACTAAGAAAATAATACATACTTTCCCAACATTCTTTACAATTTCTTTGATATATTGACATTTAGTATCAATCGACCATCTAACGACACTATAATCAATAATTATAAATATTCTTCCTAAAAAATTATCAAAATTCAATAGATAGATAATAACAAAATATTCCTACCTACAATCCATTACTCATTAAACTAATAGACATTAACACAAAAATTATCATTAACTTTGACTAATATTATCATCCACCCCATAATTATAATAATAATAATAATTTTAAAAAAGCAACCTGGCCAACCCAACAATTCGGGTGAATTGACTGGGTTGCCCGAGTTGAGACCAGATCACCCTGGGTTGCACAAAAATCCAGGTCAAGGACCTTCATGTGCTGAGTTGTCGATTTTTGGGTTGACCCGGCCGGTTCAGCTGTGTTTAATAACCCTGGTCTTATCCTATTATGTGGGGTCAACTGCCAACATCTATCTCTAATAATGAGATATAATTCTTGTGATAAATCATTCTATTGAATTGAAAACAGAGACTAAGGCATTGGCGGTGATTAATCTCCATATCTGGATTGATATATCACCAAAACAATGACCACAACCACAACAAACACTTTTCCCGCGTCAGGCGATCCAGCAGGACTGAGCAGTCGGAATTTTACAAACAAAAAGATTACCGTCAAGCTCGATGACTCCAATTATCTTATTTGGAAGCAGCAGGTGTACTTCATGGCTAAACAACACCGCTTGTTTTCTTATCTCGATGGATGCTGTGTGTGTTCCACCAAAACGAGTTTGCAGTGCAAAGACTGGATCAGAAGTTGATAATCCTGCATTCGAGACGTATGAACAACTTGATTCAACTCTTACTTCCTGGCTTCTGGCTTCGGTAACATCGTCTGTACTCCCTGACTTAGTTGGCTTAGAAACATCTACTCAAATATGGCTTAAACTAAATAGGCTATACTCTGATAAATCTGACTCTAAGATCCTATACTACAAAAACTTGTTGACAAATCAACGTAAAGGTAAGCTGAGCATGAGAGATTACCTAGCTAATCTCAAATCTATATGTGATCATCTATCTCTCTTAGGTGAACCAGTCAGTGATCCTAATCGCATATCACATATCTTAAATGGTCTCACTATGGAGTATGAGTCTGTTATTGTGATTATCAATGCAACTAAGCAAAAAGTTGATCTAGACACTATAACTACAATGTTGCTTGACTCTAAAGCTAGGCAGAAATCTTTCATTTCAAACTCTGTCTCCCAAGCACACTACTCTGTTGCGTCATCACGGTATTTGGATTATACTTCAGATGATCCAATGATTTTTGCTGCTCAGTCAAATCAAAATAATGCTCCAACAAACACTGTGGGACAACTCTCTGCACCTGGTTATCGTCCTCAGTATAACAACTTCAGAGGGAGAGGTCGTGATCGTGTTACTTTTGATCAGAACAATCAGAACAAGCCTTCATGTCAGATTTGCCACAAAGTAGGTCACCTTGCTGATGTCTGCTACTTCAGATATGAGTCAAATACACAAACTCGTCCATCGCCTCAGATTCACTATGATGCAAGCAATCCTCATATGGCCTCCTATGATGCATATGATGTTGTTAATCACAATACTTGGCTCTGATACCATGCCAGGATCTATCTCTAATAATGAGATATAATTCATGTGATGAATCATTCTATTGAACTGAGCATATTAGATTACATTATAGAGAGGTAATGATGTGAATAACAAAGTAAATGCACAACAGTAACTAGACACGTGGATCTCTTTACACTTATAACAACTTTGCACATGACACGTGATATATCAGTTACACAGTGATTAGTGACAGCTAGTGTTTAACACATTCAGTTAACATCAACCATATGGATCGTATGATGCCACTGTGTTTTACGTACTAAGAACTCGATCCTTAACAAAATTGTAGATCATGAGGTCATGCTTAATAATTTTGCTGAATCTTCTCTTTGGTTTTCTCCTACCCTTTTAGAGGACTCTAAATACACATGTATATTTGGACAAAACAATCAATATAAAATACAATTAATGATAATTTATGTTATTTTGAAAATTGGATAACTTATTTTTCAAACCCTTTGAAAACATGACTCTATTACCCGTTTAAAATAGTGATTTGAGTCTTCAAAATTAGTTTTTCAATCATGATTTAAGGTATAGGAGGAAGTATCTGAGAGAAGTTTTGTCTCGATTTACATGTATAAGCTCTTTTGTAATCTCTAAAAGTAATCTCAAATATACAACTCAAGTTAAAGAAAAACAAGGAAAGGGAAAGGGGAGCAGGAGCACGAAAACCAGTTTCCCTACTTATCTTCCGGATGAGTGGGTGGAGTTCTTCCTATCTGGTTCGTCCAGTATTTTTTCAACTGACAATTTTTAAATGAAAAAAAAAATCATTTTTAAAAAATATATTAGCTAGAAAATTATCTTTATTTTAGATTTTCTATCTATTAACATAAGTTTTGTTTAAAAAATAAGGCAAAAGAATTAAATCTAAACGGTTTAGATAGAAAGAGGCCCTTTAAATAAGTGGAGAAATTGATTCCAGGAGCAGGGTTCAAATGTTTATTTTTGGGTCAAGTATGCAAGATCCAATATCGCTTCACGTCCAAAAGGAGGTCAAAAGGAAGATGAAAGTTGCATTGCTGAAGTGACCTAATTGACAATGCCTAAAGGCCCAATCACAACCATCCCCTCAATGACCGCCCCACACACACCCATACTACCTGCATTTATACTCAATTTTGTCATTTTTTTTAAAAAAATCATCTACAGTTATTAAAATACAGAGTCTGAACTCTGAAGTAATTGAAATGTGGAAGAAGCACTCCTCCGAGACAAAATTCTCAATAAAAGAAAGAAACTTTTGTTCCCACGGTTCATTGCATGGACCAGAATGGATCAAATTAAAGTGACTCCCAATTTTAGTTCTTTGGGACTCTTCCCATCCAAACGACCGAATGTAAAGCAGGGAGAAAAAGGTTACGAAGTATAAGATCTGTGTGTAGAAGAAAGCCATATATGTCAGTTATTGCGGTGATCTTTCGGCTTTTTTGTTTCCTTTTCTCTGGCTATGACTCGGTTTCCAAAATAAAGAAGTAAAAAGCTAATCGAACCACTTTAAGGACCAAACCCTAAATTCTAGCTCAATGTGTTTTCCTTTGCCTGCTCATATTCTATAGCCTTTATATATTGGCCGACCTCTTACAGTTTACTCCACATGTTGTAGCTTGGTGTCCATATTATTAGCTACAATTAGCTGGTTAATGACGTCTTCTTGTGTCATTATGGCCATTAGTCCTTATCAAGCGCGGCTACGGGTACACATGTCGAGAAGAACCATAAAATTAAACGTGCTGTGCTCATTTTCTCTGCTAATCAAAAGAACACCTAGCTAGCTAGCTGAATAATTCGTCAAACTATGGGCAGGAAGACAGAGAGTTGCATACCGTGGTATACGACACTAGTGGCTTCGTTTGTGCACGTCACGATGACTTAAGACCCAAGAATAGTGGCCATGACTAATTAAACGTATAATATATATAGTGATTAATTAGGCTCAAGACTTTGAAGGTGTCATTTAGAGAGAGGGGGTGTGGTGGGTGAGCGTTTACTTAATTTATTGTCCTTCAATATCACTGGATTTTCTGGAATCAATTACGTCCCGAAAAGCAACAAGACAAAGTTGCGTTCAAAACCCAAGAAGAGACTCTTGAAAATGAACACTATCCTCTCAGCTTTTTTCCATGCAGACGAGGTCGCCCTCTTTTCCAAATTCTCGAAACGTTATCTTCCACAGCTTTGTCCACTTGTATGGCTGAAAAGTCATCGCCTTATTGGCTATGCCAAGTAATACAAAAAGAATTATTACAAATAATACCCATGACAAAACAATTTCATCAAGTTCTTGTATTAAAAAGACATGTGAAAAGCACACCTTTGTCGGTTTCAATAATCCTGAGGGATCCACTAACGAAGAAATCGGGTCGTAACTGTGCGAACCCCTCTTGCACTGTATATCCATGAATCTCGATTTGCTTTGATTTTCATGTTGCCCTAATTAACTATTTTTTTATTGTCGTTCTCGAGATCCGACAAGAAAGATGAACAAGCCAGTAAATTGACCCAGTGAGAGATGAATAATACATAACTATATGACGATGCAACTTGATATTTGGTGAGCGCAGGCATCAATATTAATTGTAATCAAGTGGCGCAACACCAAAGACATATTGGACATTGTCAGTGTGAGTAAATAATCAGATACTCTCTTTGGTCTTAATTATAAGATCTAATTAACTTTTTTTTTTGAGAGATTAAAGAAATTAATTAAATTAGTTTAGAGTATTTTTATTTTGGGTTAAGTATCAATTTTGCTCTAAAAAGACGTGTTGTGAGCAATTTTGCCCTTAAGTTTTCAAGATAAGATTGATTGCCCCGAAATTTAAAAACGTAGCAATGTTGCCCCTCCGTTAACAACCTTAACGTTAACCGTTAGGGTTGTTAACGGAGGGACAACATTACTATACGCTTTTAAACTTCGCGAGCAAAAAGTTGTTATTTTTTTTTGAGAATTCTGCCCCTAAAGTCTAAAAACGTAAGAATGTTGCCCCTCCGTTAATAATCCTAACATTGACCGTTAGAGCGCTTAATGGAGGGACAACATTGTTATGCTTTTAAACTTCGCGACAACATTGCTATCTTAAACTTTAGGGCAAAATTGCTCTCAAGCCACAGCATTTTTGACAAAATTGATACGTAAAAATTTTATTTTTATTTTTTTCTTCAAACTAAATAATTTGATTAATAAATTAATATATAATCTAAGAAAATACAATATATGAAATGATTAAATAATTTATTTAGCTTCCTTAATCCCAATAAAAAACAATCAATTAGATCTTATAATTTGAACCGTAGATAGTATATGTGTGTGTGTGTGGAGTGAGAGATGAAACAAAAATGGAAGCTAGGTACGTAGGAAGACAAGTGCGCGAGGATAGAGAGCTATTAGATAGGGTAGAGGCGAAGGGAAATAGGGTGGGGATGCCCGTGAACGTTGGGTTTGGACTTTGGATTGAACGTGCGGGCATATCCCTAGGCTGGGCTCTCTCGCCGTCACCCCCTATTATTCATTTTCAGCGCCGCAACCGCCACAATCTTTTAATCTTCTTAATTTCCCCCCCGCATTGATTGGGGCCGTTAAAATAAACGGAGGACAGAGGACATCCCGTTGGAAGGTGGGGTTAAGTACATATGGAAGAGGGCTACATGGAGTCGTTAATTACAATATGTGTGGATCAACAATTTCGATCATGTTAATGAATTGATCAAGTGGTATCTGAAAAACTGATTGTAGGAAGGAAAAGGGCGGTGGCATTAATGGTTAAACACGACTTGATCAAGAGTTGAACTTGAAAACCTCTAGTCTATAAAGGAAGTGCCATCGTTGTCAAAGTTATGCACAAAAACAAGAATACCAGCGAAACTTCAACAACTCGGCATTGACTTGCAGCTGTAAGTAATGGACCCTCGCCCATCCCTGTTTCTTTTTTTATACACATCCTTTCTTATTTCAAAATATCTCCTCAATAAATCTAATTTTAATTAGCCCCGTAGCATATCATTCATCCGTTCCTTTTTAATGGGAGGGTTAGGGTAACGTAATTTTTTTATTATTGTATTAAACATTTCCTTTAAAATGGAGCTTTCACTTTTTCCCCGGCCCCCTGTATCTTCATTAGAGGTTATCAGATCAGAAAAATATTCTCTCATACGTCTAACATCTCCAGACAACTTTCTTATGAATGTTATTAATTACAAAAAAAAAAAAAAAAAAATTCTGTCTACTACATATATATTTAAAGTTTCTAAGAAAAATATATTAAAAAAGTAGATATTGATTCCTTATAATAAGGGGGACTCTGTCTTTGTGTATTATAGACACTAGAACACAGACGCGCGCGCACGTATCTGAACAACATCCACCTAATTTTCCGTGCCTTGACAGATTACACAAACAAAGATTATATGTAACCAACACAAGCATCACACAATAGATGGTTGAGTACCTTTTTTATGATTCGAACTAGGACTTGTGCATGGAAAAAAACTTTGTTGGGAGAGGCAAAATCTACTTTAGTAACCTATACGTTTATAAAGGATTAATATCTAGGTATTGGTTGATGATTTTACCAAAAAAAAAAAAAAAAAAAAAAAAAAAGCATGTAGTGTATAAATATTACAATCAAACCTACGGATTGCGCGACATGATAAGCTCAGTGATCTGCTGTCCTTAATGTAAACTCTGACTTTGCAATGGACCCCGGAAGAAGGGAAGATCTAGAAGGCTATTTTTTGGAATAAAATAGGATCCCAAGACGGATGATCCATACAAGAAACCCTATAAAATATAAAGGGGGATTAATTAAATTGCAATATATTTAATATATTCATTAGGATGGATAGCTTGGTAAAGCAGGAACTTTCCTCCTTCGGAGACATAAGAAAGTCAAAAAATTGCAAATATAGCGAAAGCAGCGATCACAAATATTTGAAAAGCGTGAATGGATACAAACAAAAGGATCTTAATTTGCTGGGTAATAACAAGGAAGCCTAATTAAAACCATTCTTCGAAACCGTTGCACGTAAATTTGATCTAATGGATATTTCTGATATAATTAATTTACACTATATATTTAACGCAGAAGAAAGATCAGTTTCTGGATGACGCGATCGTAGAATAAGTGGCGCCTGAGTTATAATGTAATTAATTAAAGGGTTACTTATGAGGATCCCAAAACCTCAAAGATCGATTGTTCACGTTTCCTGATCGGGCCAGGTTATATATTTATTATTTGAACTTGGCGTGGCCAACTAGGTTATAAAGTTTGGTCAGATTCACTAGTTATACAAAACGGCATTAATTATTCTGTTGCTGTCAGCTGAGCTGATACAATCCTCATCAGTCTAAATCTACATACACAAACAAAGAAAATTGCCAAATTTCCATGTACATTTGCTGTATAGAGTATTTATATATTTCTAGGTTCATTTATGTGGCGTGCGCACAATGATGTTGATTTATCCATGTGGATTGAATTAATAAAAATTAAGTACTCTCTCCTGATATTTCTAACATACATCATCAGATTGACCTTGATTAATAAAAGTCATTATTCATCAGGGACGTCTCAGCTGAGAAAAATGTTACTTTCAAAATATCAAGCAAGCAATCGCGCGAGGTATTTTGATAACCAAACACGGTCCCTATATATTAATTATTTACCCTTTTTTGGACAGAAATATTGTTTACCCTTGGTGCAACTTACGTGGTCACTGGTCAGAGAATTCAGAATTTGAATGAGGAAGCAGAAAGGTAACTTCATAAGAAATGGTCAGAAAATGCTAATTAATTGCGTGCAAGAAACAAATAAAGTAGTTATAAGTCGAAATTACAAGGCTGATGTGAGGAATTAGAAGAACCGGCATCATTTCGATGGGCCATACTTAAACAGTTTAATTCAAGTATGTGTATTAATTAATCACAGTGATCAAGGTCAATCTTTCTTGTCAAACGGACTTTTTAAGACCTGTTTGGTATGACGAAAAACTTTTAGATAAAGAACGATAAGATGAATAAGAGATAAATAAAGTTCAAAAAACAAAAATACGACCCAGCCCCTGAAAATAAAAATATTAGAAAAACATACATAAGCATGCAAAGCGACATCTTTAATTTGTCAGCGAGGATATTTTTGAAAATTTCACTGCATTCCATAGTCTACAGGAAGATGACGGAACAAGTTGAGCTTTTCGTCTCTTTTGTTTATCACTGAAGTTTTAATAACACATATATAAATAAAGAAATATAAAAAAATTAAGATAAAGAAATAAGTATGAAATTAAAATTAAACAGTAGTTAGTCTAACATCTCGATTTTAAAACGGTATGTAATTATACATATAAACATTCTTACCAAATTAAACGTGACAGTAAAAAGAAACAAAGTCCTTGATAGAATGAACTAAAATTTCCAGGTTATGCGGATAGACTTCTGTAGAAAGGGGCATCGCGGGCCTCTCTCCGTAAAACCTAGCAGACGTTGTGCTCGCGCTCTCTCCGTAAAACCAGCTGGCTTTTGTCTTGCCGGTGAGCCTCCTTCTCATACCACAACCGCGGCAGAAGTATAGATCGGATCTCGAAGAGTTAGGAGCAGGCGAGTTTTAGGTCGGAACGGAGACATAAAGCGGCGACCGTCCTTCTTCTCCAGCGTCGGCTCTCCTCTGGTCTCCGTCCTCATCATCTCTCCATCTCCGGTTCCTCTATTTTCTGGGTGCAGCGGTGGTCCTCTCTCATCTTTGGCGGTGGGAGCTTCGTCATCTAGATGTCTCCCTCGACGATGGCCTCTGGCGCGATGGTGGTCTCTGGCTCGGTGGTGGTCTCCGGCGGAGGGGATGTCTTTCCTGTTCCTTTTTTCCTATTTTCCTATTCTGTTCATGTTCATGTTCCTGTCTTTCCTGTGCTTTTGTTTTTATTGTTGTATGCTTGTGTGTTTCTTCTGATGTGGTTATGGATTTGGGGATCTATGGTGGTGTTTTTTGTGGTGGTTTGGATTTGTAATTTTGGGGGAAGGGTTTTCCAATGGTTGATATTGTTATGTGCCTTACATATGTGAGGACCATTGTTAGGATTGTTCAATGGTGGCAAATCCAAATCGCTAGTGTTAGCCAAAATTTGTTCGGTGGGTGGTCGACGTCACCGGATTTATTTCAATGGGGAGCAAAAGTATTTTTCAGGACTTCATTGGTCTTTCTTCTTTTGAGGTTGGGTTCTCTCTGTCCTGTTCCCCAAGTCAGGGCGTTTATATAGCTGATCTATATGCAGCTTATTCTTATAAGGAGGTGTGTCCGATAGGGTGAGTTTTGCAACCAACACCTTCTCTCACGTTACTTCTAACCTTAGATGTTCAGGAAGTTGTTGGAGTTTTTAATGTTACTTTTATTCTTATATGTTTTGTGGTGATTAGCTTTCGTTACATTTATTTTGTTTTTGTTGTATTTTTTAGTCTTGTTCCAGTTTGTTTTCGCAATGTAATCGCCATACTTTGTTGTAACTTTTAATATTAGTATTAATATAAATTTCCTTTTGACAAAAAAAAAAAAAAAAAAAAGACTTCGGTAGAAAGAATAACATTTAAATATTCATACTTTATAATTATAGAGATAATAAATGATCACCTCTTAAAATTTATCACTCGTACCGTGCAAAGTTATAGGGTCCGTCGCGTCTCCATGAAAATAAGTCAAAGATATCTCAAAATTGAAGATATATAATTTTGTAGCTAGAGCAAAGAATATAATATCATTCAAAAAGCATCAATAACAATTTATTCTATGAACGTAGATTAAAACACTTGGTTATTATTAATATAGACGTCAATCAAGATTTCACGTGTTTGGAAAATTAACGAACGGGAGACTGAACGAAACGAACGATTGGTAGCTATTTTATGATGATGAAACTAGGTAAAATATGGGAATGAGTGTGAGTAGCTAGAGGCACAAACAATTAGTGAGTATATATATATATAGAGGAAATTAATCCAGTGTGAAGGACAAGACGATGAAGAATTTATATCTTAATTTATTGAGAACTTTCGAAGGAATGTATTGGTATAACCCTTATGCAGAGATCAGAGAAAACGATATACTGTCTATACGGGGCAGTGATGTAAATTCGAGAAGGTAGTTTTGCAATCAGAATTACGACGGAGGCGTGGCGGAGGCGGATAATAGCTATGACGACGTTGATGAGGATGGGTTTAAAGTCAGTGAGATTAGGTTTAGCAATTGAAGTGGGTCCCACGTCTACTCTAACCACCGTCACATAGAGCCGCGGGTTGACCTCAAGCGACCTCCTCCACGTGGGTTCACTGCCTCCACCCCCACCCCTCCCTAATGCCGATATTTTAACGGCCACCTCACTTTGCACCGGAAAAAAAAAAAAAGAAGCCTCAAGTCATTTTCCCGCGAAACCCATCCCTCGTCTCTTTCTTTACATTAACTCTTCTTTTCCCACTTTTTCTTTAATTTTGGACCCCCCCACCCCTCACGACCTTTAAACCTTTCTGTTTTAATCAAATCGATCGCCACTTGCTTCCTCCTTTGTTACTCTTCATCTCACTCCTCTCTCCACTATTATGGATCACAGCCCTCATCGTCCCTCTCGTGAATTGACCTTCTTCAGCTCCGGCGACTTTCTCCCCCGTAATTCAGATCCAACAGCCGGCCACCACCATCCTCCCCTCAAGGAAATGGATTTCTTCTCCCGCTCAGTTGACAAAAACTGTGATTCTAGCCCGCCTCATCATCAGGATCCAGATCATGATGACGACCGCCAAGACGGAAATGGATCGGTTCCTTCCACTGATCGGCCTGTAAACGTAAGGTTTCAATCAACAGTCCGGTTCAGACTTAGCTTCAGTTCACTTCGGTCGAATTAATTAATTTTTGTTCTCATGCATTTGGACAGACCGGCCTAAATCTAAAGCGTGTAGGTCCTGGAACGTCACTAGAGGCTGATGAAAATCCTAACACCGAGGTAAGTATCATCATCCCGTCAATTTTTTAATTTTTCTAGTTGAAACCCGTGATCAAGTGGCTTTTCTCGTTTCCTATTTTCAGCTGATGAGCACAATCCGAGGTGAATTAAGGAGGCTGCATGCAGAGAACAGGAAATTGAGAACTATGCTCGACCAGATCACCAAAAGCTATAGCCAACTACAAGCTCAGCAGTTCATTGCTCTGCAAAAACAAAACCCTATGAAGGTGAATTTTTATCCAAATTAAAGTAATCCTTAAGCTATTGCATATATATACCATGGATCTTCGTCCTTTTTTCCTAATTATAACCATGATAATCGGGCATTTCCAGATGTAAATCTTCTGCAGCGAATATCATTTGTTTTGATTAATCAATACAAAAAGCGCTAACGTCAACGTGCTTCACCTGTATTTCAAATTTTCTTCACTCTTGATTACTAACACAATTGCAAATTTCAAGAAACTTATACTATTATTATTATCTACAAAAATTAAAATACTTGCGTTGAACCCAGAGACCGATAGAGGTGATCACCAAATTGACCTGTATATATATGTGTGTGGATATGACACGGACAGTTGTTAGATGAGAAAGAAAGTCATATATACGTACGCAGTAAAAGTGGCGATAGTTAGTGTGTATATATAGCTAGACTACAGTAAGTGCATGTCAATAACGAGCTATTAGCTATGAATAATGTGTCTAATTTACGGTTCACGAGGTCCAAGTAATGATCAAACGCAGTGGTTATGGATTCGAAACAGGTTGAAGCAAATGGAATAGGGTCGGGTAAACAGTCGAGGGACCCACAGCCATCTACCAATGATGCATCGATCTCCGATGATAAGACTCAGTCAGTTTCGGCGCCCTCAAACAATGCGGAGGTAATGTCAAACCTGCGCGAACATCATTTGACTAAGCTTCTTGGGAAGCGAGCTTGTCCTGAAGATGGTTTTGACCGCTCCTCTCAGAGTTGGGAGTCATGCATGAGCACCAGGTTACAAGAATCCAAGAGATCAGACGAAAAAGTTTCGGATCAGCCCCCCTTCAGGAAAGCCAGGGTTTCCGTACGCGCAAGATCAGAAGCTCCTCTGGTACCTAATTCTACATACATCGCTCTTAATTTGATCTCTGGGCATAAATAGATAGCCAATATGTGGAAATGACTGAAGTCTACTGTTTTAGATAAGCGATGGATGTCAGTGGAGAAAATATGGTCAGAAAATGGCAAAGGGCAATCCTTGCCCTCGTGCTTATTATCGTTGCACTATGGCCGTAGGATGCCCAGTTCGCAAGCAGGTACGTTTCATTAATATTCCAGCTTATTTTGTTTCATCACCCTGTGGGGAACAAATTATATACCACTTGATACTGTGTTTCAACAGGTGCAAAGGTGTGCGGAGGACAAGACTGTGCTGATAACTACCTACGAAGGAAATCACAACCACCCTCTCCCTCCGGCGGCCACCGCCATGGCTAATACAACATCGGCGGCGGCTGCAATGCTCCTTTCCGGTTCAACATCAAGTACGAGCAAGGAAGGCTTAACACATTGCGCGGGATACATGGGTTCGATGGCCTACCCGTACGCATCGTTGGCCACATTATCAGCGTCTGCACCATTTCCAACAATCACCTTGGACTTGACCCAAGTCCCAAACGGCATGCAGCTGCAACGAGCACATCCCTCACCATCAATGCCAGTAATGTTTCATGGGATCCCTCAGGGACAGCTAACAGGGCATCCCATGATGTTCCCACAGAACTGCATTCAACTAGGGCAAAGGCTGCCTTCCAATTCTTCGGCTATGGTTGAGACGGTGAGTGCAGCCATTGCTTCTGATCCCAATTTGACTGCAGCATTGGCTGCTGCAATCTCATCCATCATAGGGGCATCGGGCGGTGGCGGCGGAGCATCAGGTAATAATACTGTTGCGGCACCTACCGGAGCTGCTATAAATATTCCAAATAATGCCTTTAATCCCAATCTTCCTGTGCTCCCTCTCTCCCCGCAACTTCCTCGTTCTCGCACTACGCTCTCCACCAACTAGTTTCCCAAATTTGGTCCACACCACTGGTTTTTGCATGTACAGAAACCATAGCCAAGAGAAGACCATATATTTATTATCACTGATGTTGTTTTAATTTTTTCTTCCGTTTTTAAGTAATTAAGAATTTACAATTTACAGGATGAGTCTTCGCCTGTGGCCCTTTATAATGCATCCAGCTTGATCCCCGATTCCCAGCTAGCTCTTCTCACGCAGCTAGTGTAAGCTTTTCAGTAGTGTACGGTGGCCCATTTGATATATGTCAGAAAATAATTAAAAAACATTTAGCGTATATTTAGTTTCAGTAGTCCTCTAATTCTTTTGAGTCTTCTAACGTGAAAGTCCCAAGCTCCTTAAAGTGAATTTACAATGCATGCGAACATTATGACTGATAAACTTTTGGAACGTCGTCTCCAGGGAAGTCAGATGGAAACAGGAATCATATTAATTGTTAAGAAGATAATGTTTGATCCAATACCTCGGTTCCCAAGTTCATGTTCAACATTCACGTAGGTCAATGCTATTGTTATTTAAAAAAAAAAGTCACGGAAATCCATTTTTAATTTAAGGTTAAATCTATTATCGAATTATAAACAATAATAAATTAGTTTGTGTTACATATATTGATCTATAGCATAAATGGTAATAACATAGAAAACGTCAATCCTCTGCGATAATTCATTTATGCAGTACGTAATAAAAAATGACTTAAAAAGAACGAGCTAGATCGATTGTCTGTGTGAATTTCGAACCCTATAATTACACTACGCTCATCTGGGTTTTTTTCCCCTATATCTCTTTTATTGCTCACGTTGCACAGAATGCATCTGTCAATAAATATACTTAATAATTCTGGTTTTTTCATTTGAGAACATACTAATTTTTTTTCATGTTTGCCGCACCCAATGCAACATATAGTTGAGCGCCCACAATTAGTTCAATCAAATCTTATTGCTTGATGATTTAAAATGCTATTTCATGTTTCCAATTTCCACCATTAGCATCATTGTCGGTTTCGCATTATACATGTACGATATGAGTATTTGAAAGACACCACTTTTCAACTTAAAATCTCAAGGCTTAAGTGATCATTCCACTCTCTTTCTCTCTCACACACACACGTTATTACTTATTATGCCCAACTTTATCTGATGTAAAACTTTTCATATTAAGTTTACCCACATTCGAATATTGTTCTTGAACACGGACTTTGGTTCTCTCGTTAGTGAAAATTTGATGTTAAGACCCTTTTAATTAGAATTTCCCTAAACACATGGCTCTATGTACAAATGGCTTCAATCAAACTCTTTTGTGCAATGAAAAACAAAGCATATTCAGACAATTCTTTGTTTTTTGTCTCCTTTAATTTTTATCTGAGTGACTTGGTCAATTATTATAGAAAGTGTTTGATGTCAAAGGGCTAGCAACATTGATGTTTCTAACTCTGTGAATGGAAAAATTATCCCAGTACCTCTGTCTAAATATTACCACGTTCAAATATGAAATTGATAGCACAAAATACAATGTAGCTGCTGGATTTAAAAGAAAATAGAAGAAAATTCCTCGTCTCTACCTCCAACCAAGTTTCGTGTCAAAATGAATGGAAGAATATAATCCCGTTGGCAATGAATCATTAGAGAGGTCAAGCTAAATTAAACGGGCACATATGTTTGGAATTAAACCAAGGCCTTCGGAGTTTCTCTCTAAAAAATTCAAAGGATAAACCAAATCTAACCTTTGAAAAATGGGTCACATCACCAGCTGCCGCTCTCGGGAATTCAAGGCTCATTTGGTGTAAAATGAGAATGGGAAAGGATTTTGAAAGTTGCCGGAATGATAACATTGTCATTGTATGTACAAATACAAATATATACAGGGAACAATACTTTGCTTAGGGATTTAAAGGATGTAAATTTGAGTATATTTAATATTCAAATAATTGACCTGTGTGGGAAAAATTCGATCTGTAATAAAAATTAATGGCTAATTAATTAGCCTTCTTGGATTCTATCTTGTCAACCATTTGCTTTTGGCTTACTAACCAGACATCAGTCTCAGATTAAATAAAATAAAACATTAAAAAAAAATTTGTGTTGCATTTGTAATTTGTAAACAATATAAATATATAATTTAAATAAATTGTCTTGGTGGGTCCCTTGGAAAATTTAAGACACTGATTATTTTGGCCTTCTGAAGAAGAGGGAAAACTCGACATATTTTTTATTCCTATCGATCGAGACGTGATTCACTATATTATACGATATAGTAATGCTCATCAATCATCATCCAATCTATTGCACAAATTTTATAAACGGAAAAGAGTGACGAAAAAAAAAATTTTTTATTCCTATCATAAAAAAAAAATGATTAAATTTGGTTATAAATAGAAAATATAAGACCTAAATCATTGACAAAATGTCATTTTTTTCTTAATTAATTTATCAGTTTAAGGTTTGCTTGTAATGAGGAATTTGGAGGGGTGAGAAAATTTTTATAAGTTGAATTTTAAAAAATTGGAGAAGTGATATTATAAAATTTTAATAAAAATATGAAAGATAAAAGAATAAGAAAACCTAATCATAAAATGTTAACCCTACTTCTCTCTTTCTTTTTTTAAATCCAACTCAAAATACAAATTCTTTCCCCTCGTTTTCTCTCCCCTTATGCCGAACAAGCCCTTAGGAGGCTCCCTTAATATTGTCAACTTAATTAAATAGCACTTATGTTAAGTACTGAAATTAATACTATAAAAAATTAATTATACATGTATCAGTAAAAATATTATACAAGTCAGCAAATTATTAGAAAAAAAATTGAACGGCACCTTTAGCAGCTTCTACATTAGACATTTATGCTCCTAATTTTTAGCCTTGATAGAGTTAAGAATATCATTTCATTTTATTTTTATTTTTTTCTAGATAAAATATGAATTTTATTCAAGAATTCTTTGAGAACATGCCAAACAAACATTTTGTCATTATTATTCCATTATTCCTCAATTCTCAGAACATGAAGTGTCCATTTTACAAGGCTAAAAAGGTGAACGATAATCACTAATAATTGTCTCCCTTTTGCACTGGGTCAACGGCATTCAGAGCCAACACAATCAAAAGAACGCAATATTAGTACTTGTTTGTAATAATGAATGAAACCTTTAAAAGCAACTTTTTAATTATGATTTACTATATATAAGATAAGTATATGATGATAAATTTTATCTTGATTTATGTAAATACGAACTTTTGAGGGTCCGTGATCCCAAACAAGCACTTAATCTTAAGTCATATTCTGGCCCAAAAGATCTTTGAGTCATGCAATAAGATAAAACATCAAAATAAAATTATCACTTTAAAAATGCCCAAACTTCAAACTTGTACTCCATGGGTGTAAGGAAACCCACGGGGACTCTGGTATTCTCCATGAAGTTTTATTGATGCTGCATCTGGATTGGGAAACTAGGATTACATATGTGCCTCGTTTATGCAATTCCGTGGCGGACTTCCTGGCGAAGAGTGGTTTGGAGTTACGGGTTACGGATGGGTCACCATGATGTTCACCAGTCGTCTGAGGCTCTTGCAAAGCTTATTAGTAGTGATTGTAATAGGGAAAGTATTCCCTCTGATGGGTAGATGAGGTCTCTCTTTGTTATCAAAAAAAAAAAAACCCAAACAAAACAAAACTGCCGTTTTTTCCCCCACGGGTCCAGTCAAAGCGTCAAAAATGCAAATTTAAATTCTAGCTTTAAGTTGAGTAAAAACCACAACCAGGAGCCAATAACCTAGTAACTTCTTCCCCAGTATGTCCATTTCTTCGCAGGTTTTCCTGATGCAAAGCATTTGGTACCTAAGGAAAAACAACCATGAGGTTTGAGGAAAGAATTTCATCCGCAAAATCACATCGAAGCTCATGCATACAAAACCACTAGAGAGTTAAATAATAATTAACTTTTATGTCTAAAAACAAAATATCGTGGTTCGCTAATTTATCTATTTGTAAGGCAACTGTATTAAATTGACATTCAACTCCAGATGTAGGGAGGAAATGCAAGAATGTAGAGCAAGATTATTCAGTATGTAGGGAGCTGGCAGTGTTTAGAAGTTGCAAACAATGCTTGCTACCCGTCTTAAACATACGAATTACATTTTAAATCGATTGATAATAATAAACAATAGTACCTTCTGGGAGTTCTGGCTGATCAAAGGGGCTACACAGGGTCTTCGCTGCTCCCATCTCACCCTTCGTCCTTGCTTTCACGTCTACTTCCACTTCCTAAAACATTATATATCAAAATTGTTCGTAACAATTCCCGACCGAAAATAACATCTCTATAGTCACTCTACTAACATAGCAAATTTAGAACACAATATTACGAGATAGCTTTCCCTTTTTTGGATACTAAATACATACAGCAGATGTGATGCTCATGAGAAAAATATATATAGCTTTCCCACAAAATATTACAACATTTTTTTTCCAAGAAAGAGGGCTTATTTCATAACTTGGAGGTGATGCATGAAAATGTTGTACGCCACTCTTAAGGATTTGCCACACAGCATTTTTCCAACCAGTGTTTCATTTCATAACATCAACCATAACAGGCCTGGACAGGCACCCAGATAAGAAATGTTATGAAACAGTTTATGCTTTCCAACAAGTGAAGAGTGATTATTTTATTTTATCTATAACTTTGTGACATCATTAAATTGATGCACAGTTGTAGATAGATTAACGAGACACTTTCCAATTTCAGCGAACTACACAAGGTAGGTAGTATAAATAGACAAAGTTCAGACTCCGCAAAACAATAAATTGACTAAAAGTATGCCAATTCAAGAAATTTTAATGTCAGGAAATATTGAATCCCCCCACCCAGAATTTCACACAATTCATACCTCCTCATCACACCAAGGAGCCAGGATCATTTTTCTTTGGCTCAATGCTTCCATAAACTCATCCCAAGTGTGTATAACCTGAACACAAGCATCACGCTTTTGTTTTGCTTCGTCAAACAGGTTCTGTTGAATATTTTGCAGCAAATCTTTGACTTGCTCAACCAAATCGGCGGTAGGGATATCTATTTTTGCTGAATTATCACGTCGAACTGCACGGACCTGTGAATGATACAAAAGAGAAATACTTATCTGATGCAAATTGACTAAATAACTGAACAAGAACTATGTCTAGTGGGTGACAACAAAAGTTAATTTAGTAAGAGGAACAACTTAAGACCTTCTCATTTGCCAAGTCCTTTGGCCCAATTTCAATCCTTAGAGGAACACCTTTCATTTCCCAATGTGAATACTTCCAACCAGGAGAATAGTTATCCCTAAAGTCTGACTCAGCACGAATTCCAGCTTCATACAATGTATTCACAGTTGCAGAACAGGCATTAAATATACCTTGAGTATCAGCATCTTTGTATGGCACTGGAACCACAATAACTTGGACTGAGGCTACTTTAGGGGGCAGCACCAATCCCTTGTCATCCCCATGAACCATCACCATCACACCAATCTGACGGAATAAAACAAAAATATGAACTCAATCTGATAAAGAAGAATCCCGAAATACATTTATATTCTAGAAATCAAAACTTAACTGTCCGAGTACTATAAGCCCAAGAGTTCTGCCAGGCCATTGCTTTTTCTCCCTTCTCGTTTTCAAAGTTTATCTCGAACATTTTTGCAAAATTTTGGCCCAAACAATGAGAGGTTGCACCTTGTATACCACGACCAGTATTTGGGATGAATGCCTACCACAAGTTACGTCACAAGTTTATAAGCTTTAAGCCATAATTCGAATGGATCAACTTCTATGCAAGCACATCAGACATTTACCTCAACACTAGTGGTGTAAAGTCCACCGGCAAACTTCTCTAGCTCACTTTTCTTACCCTTGATGACAGGAATTGCCAAATATTCTTCATATATTCGCCTATACAATTCCAGTATCTCAAGGACCTGAAACAGATTTAATTTGGGATTGTTTTTAAAACATTATATTCAGGGGGAAAAAAATCTCAACAAAACAGCATTTCTATGTGTTCAACTCAATTTAGTTTGTAATTTATTATCCAACAAAATAAGTCAGTTAGTTTGCAGCATACTACCTGTGGACCACAAACAAAAAGTACTAAGCAAATTAGGTCAACTAGTTCATGAAGGGTTAGTACTAAAAGAAATTCAGAGAAAATTGCAGTTCCCTTGAAATACCGAAAAAGAGAAGACAAATAGAACTATAAAGTTATACAGTTCTTATTAGAAAATAGAGGGAAACTGTTGACAAAGAAAAAAAGTAAAAGTCAGACTTAACACCACTCTAGCATACAGAGACAATAAAAAGGCAAAGTTGAGCCACATTATATAAATGATACCAGAAGAGAAATTCTATACAAAAAGGTACTTCAAATCAAATTTCACGCCAACAACATTGTACAAATATCTTACCTCTGCATCCGCCTCCTCCTTTGTTGCAAAAGCAGTGTGTCCTTCCTGCCAAAGAAACTCACGACTCCTGTATTCAGAGTATGTATCAGAATCTGCTAATGGCATCATAATCAAATAAAATAAATCCAAATTTTAATAAGTGCATCTGAAATTCAATATTTAAAAATTACAACATATTTTAAAGCATTAATCACAACGTATTTAAAAACTCTTTATTGGTTACATAAATTAATATTTAAAAACACACACACACACACAATAAACATTATTTTGCAAAAGCGTTACAACCAAATTACCATTACAGGAATTCCACTAATCATAAAGAAAACAAAGATGACTGTAAAGTATTACATAACAGACTTAAGAATGCTTGACATTCAATCTTTAAAGCATCTTATTTAATACCTGATAAAAGGTGTAGGATTGCTGAACTCCCATCTAACAACATTGCACCATTGGTTAAGTTTCAAAGGCAAGTCCCGATGTCCCCTTATCCACTTAGAGTAGTATGGATACATTACAGTCTCACTGGTTGGGCGAATAGCAATAGGAACCTCTAAATCGGTTTCCCCAGACTTTGTTACCCAAGCAACCTAATAAAAGACCAATAGATTATATCTGGGGGAAAGGAAAGAGTAACAGGAATGGCGAATGAAAATGAAAATATCCTTCCAAACAGTAATCAAATCAAAAGTTCAAAACTTCTCATTACTCATATAAACTCATCTTTAAGAACAGAGCTTCCTTTAGCTGAATCAGACACAGCAAACTTCACCAACTAAATTTAGTATTGTATTGTAAAACGGATCATCAAACATCCAAGCAAACCAATCTCCATGATAGAAACAGAGAATTTTCATATTCCCAGTAAACACCTAAGGGCATGGCAATCTTGACCTCATGCAGTAAATACTCCGATTATATTAACTGACAAATGACAACCTAAAGAATCTCACCTCCGGTGCAAAGCCCTCGACATGATCCTTTTCCTTCTGCAAAACAGCAGGCGACACAAATACAGGGAAGTAGCAGTTCTTGACTTTCATTTTCTTTAATTCCGCATCAAAGAATGCCTGCACATAATTTTTTACATGACAAGATAATTTTAAGAATTCAGAATTCAGGAAAGCTAGAAAGAAGGCAATTCAGAATTCATGAAAGCTAGGAAGAAGGCTTCCCAGAAGAAAATCCATTTCCATGTTCGAGAAACGAAAATTTTTCATAGCTGAACCAATAATGGGATTGTTTGAATATGCTGTCACAATAGGACATAATTGGAGAAATTTCAGAAATGGGGGAATAACTAGTATACATCAATTATGTTTAAAAAGTCTTCAAATGGTGTTTTACAGTGTACCTAAGTTAAGAATAAGATGCCGTGAATGGACTTGTAGAGAATTTTAGATCTTACTTGCATTTCCTCCCATATTGACATAGCCCATGGCCTTAGAATATAGCATCCAGAAATATCATAGTACTCGATCATTTCCCCATTGACAACCACCTGTCACATTAAAGAAAATAAATCAACTAAAGCTAATATTACTCTTGGAATTTATATCTGAAAACATATTTAATCGAAAAGGAACTAATAACGTGTACTACTTTTCCACTAAGATAGTCTAGGTCGAATTTACTTCCTGCATCATCTCATGCATATACTCCTGCTATTACTATTAGATTGTGACTAAGCACCTCAATGAAGTACGATCAGATCAGAGCTACTTAGCCCAAACAGTTCAACATTGTCAAATGAAATTCTAACGGATTAAAATTGGAAACAGCGACCTCAGAATACCACTCCCCAAAGTTGTCGGCCTTTCGATTAGAGAGTCCTAGACCGGTCTCTTTCTTCACCTCCTTCTTCTTCCCACCTGAAATGTTTCGAATTTAGATACCAAAATGTGGAAACGACACAAAATGGAAGAGGAAAAGGCACAATAGCTAACCACCAGATTGTTTTGCTGAAGGCTTTTTATCTTCAACCCCGGCCATCCGGAATGCCGACCTAACGAAACAACGAATTGCAGATATACTATACCTGTGAATCACTTGGTAAGTTACAATCACTCTTATACTTGTGAATTTTGAACAGAAATGCAAGGTTGATTTAAGTCACCTATAATATAAATATGCCGGAGGAACAGCCCCGACGGCGGTGAAGTAAACGCTTGCTGGATAGCTATTGGGATGGCGCAGAAATTAGGGCTTTCCGCTTTCGGAGGCTATTCCCTGCGAAAAACGATAACGCGCCTCTTTTTGGGCTAGGGGGAAAAAGGGCGCGTAAACTGTCAATCTTAAGAGGAATTACTGTGCACTCTTCTTTGCCCAAAAAAATACTGTACACTCTTCTGAGATTTTTCATCTTTTATTTGAATGTTCCGCACATAAATTAAGGACTGAATTTAATTTAATTAGAATTCGTTTTAATTTTTTTTTTTTTTGCCTTGTTTAACATAAATTCATTTTGTCTTTTAATTACATGTAAGCGCTTACCTTTTAATTAATATCATTTTGTCATTTATTGAATAACAAAACACACAAACTCGTCTTCAAAGAAAAAACAAAAGTCATTTTATTATTTATTAAAATAGTAATATTTTTTATAAACTTTATATAATATATTAATGTCAACAATTTAATTGGGACAAAATATGAGAAACCAAAGTGATTGTTTGGGACACAAATGTAACCTTTGATGTTAATAAAAAGTTTCATTTGTATACAGAGAAGTGTATGCTTGGGACATCCCCATAATCATTTTTTCCCCTAAAAAACTGTTTTCCTCTATATTACCGCATGCTTAAAATAACTTAATAAAAAAAATTTCGCTTGAAAATAATTTAATCCAAATAGACATCGTGCTACAGCTTTGACAAAAATTTGAGGAGAGATGAGTTTTCACACAAAATTTATAGGTAAAATCACTATAAGTCTGTTCAAGTCGGTGTTTGAAAATATAAGTCAAGACAAAATCGTATTAATATACTTTTCTGATATGCTGTAAATCATGAAAAACCTTTGACAAAAAAAAAAAAATCATGGAAAACAGTATTTACGGAGAGCATATGGTATCTCTATTTAAATAAGTTAAAATAAATTTGGGAAAAGCACCAAAGTAGGGTCTTTTAGCAAAAAAATGTACGGTAGTTTTGAAAATATTTACCGGACTAAGGTTGTTTTGGGGGAGTCGTGTTACATGATACGACGCCATTATTAGTAGCGTAAGGGTGTCTAACGCCATTTGGATGTTACGTCGAACCCGACGACACCACCACATTGTTGACACCACTAAGTGTGGCGTGGCATTTAATGGATGTCACTTTTTAAAGTGGCGTCCATTTATTAAAATAAAAAAATAATTTAAAGTGGTGTCCATTTATTAAAAGAAAAAAATAATTTAAATTTTATAATTTATTTTAAATTAAAATAATTTTATAATTATAAAAATTATAAATGATAAAAATTAATAAAAATAATAATTTTAATCAATAATTAAGAGGATTAAAATATTTAAAATTTATTTTAAACCACGTGAGGCTATTACTCACCCTATGAGATCTAAGTGATGGACGTCTCCCAAAAATCTCTGTGAAGCTCGCCTCACCCTCAAAGACTTATAATCTAATGTGTTCCACACAACTTGTGATCGGTGTGACTACTGCACCTTCTCTATTGGTGCTTTTCCCTCGAAGTTTGACTGCACCATATCATAGATGCTTACCTTTTCAAAGTTTAAACTTTTAAATGATATATTTATTAAAACTATAAAAGTTTAAACCTTGAAATGTGAAGTCAAACTTCGAGGGAAAAGCACCAATAGAGAAGGTGCAGTAGTCACACCGATCACAAGTTGTGTGGAATACAAAAAATTATAAGTCTTTGAAGGTGAGATGAGCCTCACAAAGATTTTTAGGAGTTGTCCATCACCCAAATTTCACGGGAGGGTGAGGCAAACGCTCCGCGTTAATAAATTTTAAATATTTTAATTCTCTTAATTATTAATTAAAATTATTATGTATTCTTTTTTTATATATAATTAATTAGAATTATTATTTATAATTTTAAATATAATTATAAAATTATTATTATTTAATAAATAGACGCCACTTTAAAAAGTGGCATCCATTAATTTTTTTTTAAAAAAAAAGAATAAATGGACACGACTCTAAAAAGTGACATCCATTAAATGTCACGCCACACTTAGTGGCGTTGGCGTCAAACTGTCTGACGCGACACCCAGTAGAATCAGATACCCTAACGCTGTGATACCCAATGACATCAAACACCCTGACGCTACTAATAGTGGTGTCGTACCACGTGACACAACTCCCCCAAAATGACTATAGTGGTAAATATTTTCAAAACTGCTTTTGTTTGATACATTTTTTTGCTAAAAGACCCTACCTTTTCCCAAATAAATCTCCTCTCCAATAGTTATCTTAAATGGGTAAAATTGCACTTATTTTGGTGCCACATTGGCCGGGAAGCAGGTTAACCGCTTGCGGCTCCGTACCAGACGAGAAGCATAATCTTTCGGTGTTGGTGTCCTTCGAGTCGCGAATTCATCGAGAGAATTGAACACGATGGCTGACGAAGAATCCCAGCGTCCGATCAGGCTGATGAACTTTGTCTCAGAAGATCAAGTAATTTTTCCCTTAAACCCACTGGAGCTGAAACAAACCCTACGTGCCCTTGTTCAAAGTTATAGTTTTTAATTTTTAATTTCTATTTCTTGAACTTGTTTTAAGTTTGTGTTATACATCGATGGTTCCTAACGTAATAGGTGAGTATATTGTGAATAGTTGGCTGAATCTAAAAGAACAAGGGGTGAAAGACTTGAAGACGGCACTGCCCAAAGGGACAGACCCCTCTATGAGGTCAGCTTTCATTGTTCCCTTCTGATTCATTATGATGCCTATGTTTTCGGATGACTGAAGGGGTTTGCCGGGAATTGATTCACTGTTTATGTTTAACATCTGTCTAACTCCAAAGAGAAAGGTCTCGGTTGACTACTTCGTCCAGTGAATTCTTTAGTATGTATGAAGGGAATTAACCAGAAAAGAGAGTCAATTTTGCAGCATGGATTTGTTCTGCATTCTTAAACCTTTATGCTTACATGTCATGAACCCATTTGCAAATGGTTATATGGAGTTAGTGATTCAACTCAGCTGCTATTGGATTTAAATTTTACCCCAATTTGCAGATTCTAAAGGAGAATAAGGACAAGCGGGATGCAGAATTTAATGAACGGTTCAAACATAGTGAGTATTGGAGTAGTACTTAGTACATTATGGTTTTTTTCTCTCATGTAGTGTCTGGGTTCTGACAACTAGCTTTTGGAAGATGGTGTAGAGTAGGGAACATCTTGCTTATTGAAAGTTCTAACATTTTTCACCAATATTGCATTTGACTTTCCCAAATACAAACCAATGCTGCTCTGGTTAATGCTGCCATGTTTCCGGTTAATATTGACATTGTCATGTTTAATTGCCCTTTTTGGAGGAAGGCTTTTTATGCTATAAGCATGTCCTACCGGTCTTCCTTTTTCAGATTGATTTTGTTGCCATCACCAGTTGAAGTCTAATCCTTCTTCAATCCTTACAGGACCACCTAAAGCTTTAGATGAAGATGAGACTGAGTTTCTTGATAATTTGGAAATGGTAACACTCATTTTCTTCAACCATTGTTTTGAAATGTTTTATGGATGGAAGTTTGATTGTGGGTTTGATTAGAAGCATTAGAAATGTTTTCATTTAGATTTTATTCATTATGTAATGAATTATTTGCAAACAGTTATGCTTTTCTTTCTTTTCTTTTCTTTTTTTCCTTTTTTGCAGTGAGAGTAATATTTCTTTTTTCATGATTTGTTTATAACCTTCCAGACTAGGAGAGAATATGAACGACAAGTGGCAGATGATGAAGCCCAACAAATTCTGAGTTTTCAAGTTAAGTCCTGACAATTGATGAGATGATGATGATAATTCTTGAAGTTGTCATAGTAGACCAGTTCTTGTTTTTAATGGTCAATTTTCTCTTGGAATATTGTCTTTTCTTGCTATTGTAAAAGTTAATTTGTTATATGTGGGTGCCAATATGTCATCCATGGTTTTGCTATACGTATTTTACTTGTACTTTTTTCTTTTAAAGGCAGCAGTGGCAGCACAGTCCAACATTGTACATGAACTTAAGGAAGAAGCACCTCGTCCTGTTTTCCAGGTTGGTTTCAGTGAATTTTTTTTAATATACGTTGTCTTTTTTTTTTTTTTGGTTCTTCTACTTTTAACTGCGCAATACAATTATTGATTCTACTTTTACTTTGAAATCATGTTTGCAGCTAAGCTACATACTATTGTGTCTAAGTTTCTCCTGACTTCCTGACTTCTTTGACAACTTATTGCTTTTCCTTTGTTTCTTGTCATGAACTCTGTTGAATGAGATTTCGGAATAATTTGTGTCTACAGGAAGACTTTTGGTTTTACTTTGAAGGGCTTGTCCTTCATTTCTAGTTTGCCATTTATCAAAATTTACCTCTATTGTATATTCCCCTTCTTCAAGTTTTGTTTTTGAAATTTTCGTTCTAGCTAGGTGGTTACCTAAATATCCCAGGCCAAGACTGTCTTTTGCGTTCTCCATTTCTATTCAAGGATTCAAAGAGAAGTTATCGGGAAGGGATAACATGGTGTCAAAGAACATAGTAGATTTTATATTAAAATAACCAATGTGTTCTTTTTTGAAGCCTGGAATGATGAGTGTAGCTAAGGAACAGAAGTTGTAACATGATATTTTTACTTAACTATCATATGTATCAATGAGTAAATGGATACAGTAAGAGTTATGTAATAAAAGGAGATGAGAGATATGTATTCTGTGTGACGAAATATAACTCAAAAAAGATTTAAATGAGATGCTTGAGATTAATTTGAGGTTGCTGTGTATGATACCAAGCACAAAGTTCTTGTCAGATAATGAGTGTCTGACAACCCCCACCTCACTTTTCAAATTAGAAGGAAAAAAAAACGAGATGCGTCTGCCTAGCCCCCAAAAAAAACATATGACCAAGACCAACTTTACACTTTTTTAATAGCACTGAACTAAAATTCTTTTATTCATATATCATATTTTTCCTTCCTGGTCTTCTGTGCTCTGCCTGATTCTTCATTCTAATGGCTGTTATTACCAACCAATTATTTGCCACTTTGGATGATTAGCTTATGACCTGTGTCTTTTGTTGGTGCTGAAGCCTCTGGACATCTCTGGAAGTTTACCCTGCTGTTTCTTTTTCCTTTCTTTCCTCTGTGAAATCCAGAAGTTTATTTTTATTCATATATCACATTATAATTGGTACTGGTGCTGACGGCAAGACAAATTGAAGGTTTCCTATATTACGGCAAGCCTGAGGACCAAAGAGTTGGCACTTGGGATATTGAGTCTTGATGGCTTGTTCTTCATTAATATTAACTAGAAGACAACCTGTTTTCTCTTGCAGGAAGAAAAGCCTTCTGGAAAGAGAAATCCGGCATCTCGTCCATTAGGCATGACTATTAAAGTGAAGCCCCAAGCTAAAAAAGCCCGGGTGGATGCAGGCGATGCAGAAGAAGCTTCAAAAGTAGGCACTGATAAGCATGAATCTTCAGAGCCAGCGCAATCCTTGAATGGTGAAGCTGCAAAGTCCAATGAGGTTGCCCTATCTGGGCTCGTTTCGTATAGTGATGAGAGTGATGATAACGCAGACTAGTTTTATTTTTTGTGTCCAAGTAGTTACGTTATTATTAACGTATTGTGACTAATTTTTTTCATATGGCCTGTAAATGCCTTTACTTGTATTATCCCCACGCGCCTTCACGCTTCAGGCTGAGGAAAACCGTTGCGTCTGAGGTGTCAAATTGCGAGAAGTAGCCGTTATGACTGATCACAGAAAATCTAAGCAAAGCAATCAAGATTCCTATATGGTAGTATCGATTAATCTATATATGAATCTACATGTAACAAAATTTATGATAAATCCTATTGTTTACATTACAATTTAGTGCTGTTTGTTGAGCACAAAATGGTGTTTTTTTAAACATTTTTCTGCAAGTTGAGAAAAAATTCTTATAACATCTATTTTGAACACTGTAAAAGCACTTTATCTATTTTGAACACTGTAAAAGCACTTTAAAAAATTTAAAGTAAACAGACACTCGGGTATTTTCAGATTTTATATAATGTAATGCAAGTATACAACACGGATCCAATTTTTTTAATTAGATTTATACAATTAAAAATTCCAGTAAGATGTATTATGATTTATGATAGGAAAAATTCCATTTAAATACCAGATGAATTTGTAAAACCCCCAGAGGACCTCCGAATTTATAAAAAGACTCAGAGGTGATATGGATTTTTCAGGGTTATGCAATTTCGTGACAAAAGACCACAATGCCCTTCTATCTTCTCTCTTTCCTCTCTCCCTGCCAAATCCGTACCAAATCGTCGTGCGCCGTCGTCTACCTCCACCATGGACGTCGACGCCAACGCCACACCCACCGCCACCTACGCCGCACCCACCGACGGTGAAAAAGAAAAGAAAAACGAAACACACACGAACGAGAAGGAGAACAAATGAACAACGAACGAACAGTAAATTTTTTTTTGTCGATCCAGAAGAAATTAGAAGAAGAAGAAAAAGGAAGGAAGGAAGGAAGGAAGAAGGAAGAAGAGAGAAAAAGAGAAGAAAAAAAAATTGTAAATGAAAGTAAATTTTGTAAATGGGTTGAAAAGTATGAAGTTGTAAATTGCGTTATGAGATTTGTAAACTGCGTTATGAGATTTGTAAACCGCGTTATGAGATTTGTAAATGGTTTTTCCATTCAAGTTGAAAAGTGTGAACAAAAAAAAAAGTTGTAAATTGTGTTATGAGATTTGTAAATTGCGTTATGAGATTTGTAAATCACGTTATGAATTTTGTAAATGGTTTTTTGATTCAGGGTTGAAAAGTGTGAACCTAAAAAAGAAGTTGTAAATTGCGTTATGAGATTTGTAAATTGCGTTATGAGTTTTGTAAATCGCGTTATGAGTTTTGTAAATGGTTGGTTCCCACTCAAATGAGTGCACTTTCAGGGCACTCAAGTGAACACTCGAGTGCACTGAAAGTACACTCCAGTGCAGTGCGAACCAACCATTTACAAAACTCATAACGCGATTTACAAAACCCATAACGCCATTTACAAAACTCTTAACGCCATTTACAACTTTTTTTTTAAGGTTTACACTTTTGATGCTGGATCGAAAAAGGAAAAAAAAATGGGCATTTACAAAACTCAAACGCCATTTACAAATCCCATAACGCCATTTACAAAACTCATAACGCCATTTACAACTTTTTTTTTTTTAAGGTTTACACTTTTGATGCCTGACTGAAAAAGGAAAAAAATGGGCATTTACAAAACTCATAACGCCATTTACAAATCCCATAACGCCATTTACAAAACTCATAACGCCATTTACAACTTTTTTTTAAGGTTTACACTTTTGATGCTTGACTAAAAAAGGAAAAAAATGGGCATTTACAAAACTCATAACGCCATTTACAACTTTTTTTTTAAGGTTTACACTTTTGATGCCTGACTGAAAAAGGAAAAAAATAGGCATTTACAAAACTCATAACGCCATTTACAAATCCCATAACGCCATTTACAAAACTTATAACGCCATTTACAACTTTTTTTTTTTTTTAAGGTTTACACTTTTGATGCCTTTTGACCGAAAAAGGAAAAAAAAAGGCATTTACAAAACCTTAAAAAAAAAAGTTGTAAATGGCGTTATGAGTTTTATAAATGGCGTTATGGGATTTATAAATGGCGTTATGAGTTTTGTAAATGCCCATTTTTTTTTCCTTTTTCAGTCAGGCATCAAAAGTGTAAACCTTAAAAAAAAGTTGTAAATGGCGTTATGAGTTTTGTAAATGGCGTTATGGGATTTGTAAATGGCGTTTTGAGTTTTGTAAATGCCCAATTTTTTTTCCTTTTTCAGTCAGGCATCAAAAGTGTAAACCTTAAAAAAAAAATTGTAAATGGCGTTACCGTTAAGAGTTTTGTAAATGGCGTTATGGGTTTTGTAAATCACGTTATGAGTTTTGTAAATGGTTGGTTCGCACTGCACTGGAGTGTACTTTCGGTGCACTCGAGTGTTCACTTGAGTGCCAAAAGTGCACTCATTTGAGTGGGGAACCAACCATTTACAAAACTCATAACGCGATTTACAAAACTCATAACGCATTACAAATCTCATAACGCAATTTACAACTTCTTTTTTAGGTTCACACTTTTCAACCCCGAATCAAAAAACCATTTACAAAATTCATAACGTGATTTACAAATCTCATAACGCAATTTACAAATCTCATAACACAATTAACAACTTTTTTTTTAGGTTCACACTTTTCAACCCGAATGGAAAAACCATTTACAAATCTCATAACGCGTTTACAAATCTCATAACGCAGCTTTTTAAAATCTCATAACGCAATTTACAACTTCACACTTTTCAACCCATTTACAAAATTTACTTTCATTTACAAAAAAAAAAAAAAAAAAAAAAAAAAAAAATTCTTCTCTTTTTCTCTCTTCTTCCTCCTTCCTCCTTCCTTCCTTCCTTCCTTCCTTCCATTTTCTTCTTCTTCTAATTTCTTCTGGATCGACAAAAAAAAATTTATTGTTCGTTCGTTGTTCATTCGTTCTCGTTCTCGTTCGTGTGTGTTTCGTTTTTCTTTTCTTTTTCACCGTCGGTGGGTGCGGCGTAGGTGGCGGTGGGTGTGGCGTTGGCGTCGACGTCCATGGTGGAGGTAGATGGCGGCGCACGGCAATCTGGTACGGATTTGGCAGGGAGAGAGAGGAAAGAGAGAAGATAGAAGGGCATTGTGGTCTTTTGTCACGAAATTGCATAACCCTAAAAGGTCCATATCACCTCTGAGTCTTTTTACAAATTCGGAAGTCCTCTGGGGGTTTTACAAATTCATCTGGTATTTAAATGGAATTTTTCCTTTATGATATCATGGTTTACCTTTCATTTCTCAAATTTTGTGGTAAAATGTAGGATTTATGATATACTCTGGTTAGGAAGAAAACAATGTATCTGAGATTTAAAAAAAAAAAGTAAAACAATATTTATATTTACTACATTAGGAAGAAACACAGTTAAAAAAACACGAACAGATGCATATTTACATAGTACGAGTACATACCAAGATTTACAAATTTTAAATCTGTCACTACAAATGAAAATAATCTTATTTTAATTGCAACTAAAAATAATTTCTTTGTATCCAAAAATGAAATCATAATAAGAATTTAGTAAAAAAAACAAAACAAAAACTCCAAGCTTGAGTAGATCCCTGACTTTTTTCTTCTGGTCAAAGGTAGAACTTTTAGCTATAGGGATCGCCGCTCTCCTGTCATCTTATGTGGGATTCTTTAAAAACAAAACAATAAAATTGAAGTCAAATTATTCACATCCATTATGCCATGTTTTCTAATCACGCATGTAGTGTGTCAAATTTTTGAAATGTGATCATGTGTAATTAAAGAACTTGAAAATAAGTATGAGAAATATTTATCGTCCAAAAAAATACTTTAAAAAAAACTTAGGTGTTAATTTATGTTTTTGTAAGAAATTAACATAGCTTAAATTAAAAATATTTAAATTATGTTGAGTTTAAGTATGGTTAGATTAACTTTTGGAGATAACTTTTTGACGATTTATAAAGTAAGTAAGTAAGAGATGTTTTATCTCAACTTGCAAAAAATGACTTTTAAAACTTACGATTTAGGTGTTATCTAAACATAGGGTTCATTTCTTGGTTGCCAAGATCTGTGGACAAGTTGAAAAATAATGAACAAATGAAGGGATTGAATGAAAGAAACCAGCGAGAGTCCACCTTCAATAAAAATAATCATAAAAGTCGTAATTTTCATCATCGTCATTCCTGTTTGGCGCATTATATTGCTGGTAGCTGGCATTCCTGCGTTCGAAGGTCAACAGATACGGTAATGCGCCCCATAACTGTGTATTGCGTGTTCTTGTCGGGGTGGTGTAGTAACTGTTATGAAACAGACCAGCGAACCATATTTGGATTACGTATTTCTGGCCTCGCATGTTGAACCATGTCGGGCTATTAATTAATCATATATATCGATCACCAATAAGCTTTTGCTTTTGGAAGCGTTCATTTAAATGAGATGCAAATTGCAGTATTTTCTCCGTGAGGCTTCCACTTACTTTATTGAATCAATGGAATAAACTATCCATCCAATTGCAACATCACTCACTGTCTTCTAGAAATTGCGCCATTGTTTAATATTTATAATATTATTATTAAAAGCTAGCACTAGTGGTGTATTAGGTGCTACTCCATTGCCCGCTTGATTTTAATTGATCTGTTTGGACTTAGGGTAGCTATCATGCAGTGCAAGAGGCATGCACAGACAAGCAAAGACCTGCCATCTTTCTTTGTTTGTTACACAATCACCTACGAGTTTGGCATCATATCTATTTCTATCTAGCTCCCCTTTGCTTTTCTTTTATGTGTTAAGGGGTATTTTTGTCATCGTAGTTTTAAAAATGGAACAATTTTGCCTTAGCTTAGTCGTAATTCCAGTTAATTTTAAATGTTAGTTGATCAAATATGTTGTGTTGTTAATCTACATGTCATCCACGTCATTTTTTTTTTAAAGTGAATAATTGCCCAAAATTTTGAAATATAACTTTGCAAAAAGATAAAGTAAATGATATATAAACTTTTAGCATAAATTTATACCATAACAAAAATGATGTGTAGACTATCAGCTCAGTACATTTAGTTAGCTAACGGTCAAAACTAAATAAGATAACGATCAAAGCAAAATAACTTCATTTATAAACTGACAAATCATATGATGTATACCTTTTGCAGTCTTTAATATAAAAGTTATTTTTGTAGAGATTAGAGAAGAGAAATAAGTTAGAAAATTATGATCTTTCCTATTCATAGTATACGTCATGAGCTGTCATGCATGACGTTCGCACTTATCTCCGCTTCGTTTTATCCTTTCTTCGGACTTCAGGGGATAAAATGACACAACAACTTAATATCCATCGTTTTTAAACGTCTCATCATCTTCTTAAACACTTGCCGTTGATTAGAAAGTCAGAAATACTCTTAAAAAAACTCTAATAAAAAACTTATTTTCAAGATCAAATAACTGTCGTGATTTGACTACAAAGTTTGTGCTACGTACGTCCTCCGAGCTTTAAACAACGAGTCGCTTGTTAAGGTTTTTCCTTGGTGCCAACGTCATCCACCTCAGGGAATTCAGTGGTTGGTTAAGTGCATACAATTTGCTCGAGTATTTTAAGCTTTGATAATCTGCTCTACAAGTCATCCCCTGGGTTAAGGTGCCGACTAGGCAAGTAGATAATTCGATAAAAAAATGATTAAGCAGAGCAGTTTATCAAAGCCCTTGTATTTTTTCGAAAAAAAAAATAGAATTAAAATATCAATCTGATGCAGCATTTCGGTGTTTTTGTTGTTGTTGCCAGTGATTGCTTTTTCTTAGATGCTCCACTCCCCACCGGAAGAAACTCTGCTTCGTCTTAGAAGTCAAAAACAAAAGAAGGCTCTTCATTTTTTGGGGCACCGAACAGCGTTGCGCTATTAGTATTAGGGAGGAGAGTAGACATTGAAAGAGGGGATACATGTATAGCTTTATTGTGTGTGTGTACATTGCTTTATACCAAAAGAAGGAAAATAAAATAATGTAGGAACGGACGTAGCTTAAAATCATACTGTAGAAGCACTTGTATGAAGCTGGACAAGGGACACGTAGAAGCCATCTTTAATGTTAATCAACGACTCATGCCTTCCTTTCTCCACAATGACTCCGTTCTTGACCACCGCAATCACATCCGCATTCTTGATAGTGGATAGACGGTGCGCCACAACCACCGTCGTCCTATTCACCATCACTTTGTCTAATGCTTCTTGCACTACTCTCTCTGACTCCGCATCTAACGCACTCGTGGCCTCATCCAGCAGTAATATCTTTGGACTCTTTATTATGGCACGTGCTATGGCCACTCTCTGTTTCTGCCCCCCTGATAACTGCAGCCCCCTCTCCCCAACCACTGCGTCATAACCCTGTTACCACACAAAACCTCACTTAAATAATCCTCCCAAACAAATTATTAATAAGTAAGGTTATATGAGACTTTATTATTTGTTGGGTTTGTTTTTTAATTACCTGGTGTAACCACTTATGAACTTATGAGCGTTGGCTTGTTCTGCTGCGGCTATGATTTCCGCTTCAGTGGCATCGCCTCCTTTTCCATAAGCAATATTGGCACGGATAGTGTCATTGAATAACACTGGTTCTTGGCTCACCAGCCCCATCTGCTGTCTCAGCCACTTTATCTGCAACGTTCGAAGTTCTCTTCCATCAAGCGTGATCTCACCTAAGTCTGGGTCATAAAATCTTTGCAGCAGTGCAATCACGGTTGATTTCCCGCTTCCACTCTCTCCAACAAGGGCCACTGTCTGCAACAACAAATTAAATGGATGGAATTTATTATCAGTTTCAATTTACATGCATGTATTTTGATTTTAATCATTAGGAAGAAGGAAAAATAAAATAAAAGAAATACTTCACGTACGTACCTTGCCCGAATGAATGGCCAAACTGAGGTCTCGGAAAATTTGTATATCTGGTCTGGATGGATATTTGAAGCTCACGTGACGAAGCTCAATTTCTCCCTTCACGTTGTCCAACGTGGCACCGGACTCGTCGCTGGGGTCTATCTGGGACTTCCTGTCAATTAGTTCAAATATGGAAGAAGTGGCTGACTTGGCTTTGCTAGAATCTGGAGCCATAGAGCTCGACTGGGAAACTGCCATTGCCGTCATTGTCAGAGCAAAGAAAACCTACCAACCATTACAGTATCTAAATTAGTCAGAAGGAGCTAATAAAAGCAGAATGTAACATCCATTCCAAGAGCTGGCCAGTACCCGAAAAACGGCTGAGAACGTAGTTCTGCCAGCATCCACAAGTCTAGCTCCGGCATAGAAACTTGTTGCATAGACACTAAAAAGTAAGAAAAACGAACACCCAAATCCGATTCCACTGATCAAGCCTAGCCGCATCCCAGATTTCATGGGGCCTTCGCATTTCTTCCTATACAGTTCCATTACCTTATCTTCGGCACAGAAAGAAGCTACTGTTCTGATGCTTCCAACAGCATCATTAGCTACTTGGCTTGCTTCTTCGTACATCATCTGTAGCAATTCGCATTGCCGTATTGAGAAATTTGTTTATCAAAACTGGAATTATATAGTGGAATGTAAAGCAACAAGAAAGTAGATGGCTCACCTTTGCATCAGCACTAAAACCCTTCATGAATTTCATCTGAACATATCCATTCACCCCAATCAGGGGAATAATGACTAGAATAATTAAAGCTAACTCCCAGCTCGCAACGAAAGCGATAACTAAACCAGTCAAAGACGATGCTATATTTTGAATCAGAAGACCCAGCGCATCACCAACCAGGGCTCGCACTGTCGAAGCATCTGCCGAAAGCCTTGCACCTATTGTTCCACTCGAGTGCTCTGGGTCATCAAACCAACTAACCTCCATGTTTACAACCTTCTCAAAACACATCAGTCTGATGCGTTGGATTAACTTACATCCAGCTATAGAAAACAAGTATCCTCGGGATGGAAGTGCAAGAAGAGAAGCAATGCCGAGGGCCAAAAAGATAAGAGCCCAAAACTTGGAATCCTTAATCATCTGATGAGGTGGCTCGAAGAATGTTTTGATAACAGAGGAAATCAACAAACCAAACACCGGAAGTATTGCACCATTTATAACGGCAGACACACATCCGAGCAGAAGCACTGGAATTTCAGGCTTGTTAAGGGAAGCAAGGCGATGAAGTGGAACCGGTGGCAATTGTCTTTTTGCGTCTAATTTTTCAAGTTCGGGTTCAGGGACGTTAACTACAGTGGGCAAGCCAAACGGTACTGAAAATGAGTGCCTGCTACTGTTGCCGACAGATGATCCACGACTTGTGGATCTCCGAAGCGACCTCCTTTGGCTCGATTGCCTGAATGATTCTACGGAAATTTCACTTTTATTTTGACGCTCTGAAGGTTCCTCTGACTCTCTGTTTACTTCTTGCAAGCGTATAAGCTGAGAGTAAGCTCCCTCGGGATCCTTGAGCAACTCTGAATGCGTTCCTGATTAATAAGCACATAAAACTACAGTAAGACATACAAACGAAACTGCGATTATTTGAATTATGATTCTCGTGAGTTGTGGATCAATGGAAAGGACTAATACAGTGGCTGAGCTAATTAGTATTGTACGTATAGTACCTTTTTCAACCATCTTTCCCCTATGAATCACAGCAATCATATCAGCATTCCTCACTGTGCTCAACCGATGAGCCACAATAACAGTACTTCGGTTGACCATGACCCTGTCCAGAGCGTCTTGAACTATCCTTTCAGACTCTGCATCTAGAGCACTCGTCGCTTCATCTAGAAGTAGTATTCTTGGATCTTTTATAATTGCTCTTGCAATAGCAATACGCTGTTTCTGTCCACCAGACAGTTGAGTTCCATGCTCACCAACCATTGTATCGTATCCCTGGGTTTAACACACGGTTAGTGATATATTTAAGCATCGTGACTTTGAATATAAGTAACTTGAATTAAAATCGTACTAAAATTGGTTGTAAGTTGGGACCTGTGGCAATTTGTCGATGAACTTGGCAGCATTTGCAAGTTCAGCTGCAGCCCTTATTTCTTCAATTGTTGCTCCCTCCTTTCCGTATAAGATGTTATCCTTAATGCTAGATCCAAACAACACGGGCTCCTGGCTGACGAGGCTGATTTTGCCCCTAATCCATCTAAGCTGAAGTTCTCTCAAGTTGACACCATCAATAAGAACTTCACCTGCCTGTGGATCGTAGAATCTTTCGATTAAGCTAATGACTGTTGACTTCCCACTTCCACTCTCTCCAACCAAGGCAGCAGTGGTGCCACTTGGTATATGAAGAGAGAACCCGTTGAATATTAGCTCCTGGGGTCTAGTTGGATAACTAAAGTAAACATCCTTCAACTCTATGTCGCCGTTAATGTCCTTTAATATTTTACCTTTTGGATTGTAAGAGTCTATCTCTGGCTTTCTCTCTATTGTCTCGAACATTTTATAAGCCGCAGCTTGACCGGCAGCAAAAGCACTCAAGCAAGGGGTGGCCTGACCAAGAGACCTGTCCATACAGCAAAATGAAGTGAGCAATGCATCCATTTATGTCGTTGGCCATGTATATGGATGTGTCGATACGTACATGGAAGCGGTTAATATAGCGACAATTACATTAATCACCGTTCCGCCGTTGTATCCTCTTTCCAATATCATCTTTGCGCCAAACCATACAGCCAAAGCATAACCACAGAAAAACACACACATAACCGTGCCGAAACCAAGGCCGCCTACAAAACCTTCACGGACTCCTGATTTGTAAGCATCCCCAAGAAATTTGTTGTATCTAGACACTGCTTCCTTTTCACCTGTGAAGGATGCAACCTGGACATGTATGCGCAACGAAAGGTAAGATCTAATTCAGCCCTCTCTTATGTGATCTCGATATAATTTCCCAAAATATCAATTCAGCTCTAGCTACAACTTACAGTTCTAATAGAGCCAAGAGTTTGCTCAACGACATTTGCAGCTTTCCCATAAGCTGTTTGACCACGGGAAGCCATCCTTCCTATAAAGAAGGCCATGCATCCCCCGGATACCACAAGCAGTGGAATAATGGACAACATGACGAGTGAAAGAAGCCATCCTTTAATAAATGCTACCACGAAGCCGCCGATGAATGTTGAAACTAGTTGCAGAAATTTCCCAACCTGTTCAAACAAGAAGGCGTTTAGAAAATATTCGTCGGTGTCTTTTGTGTTCCTAATTCTGATTCAAGTCTTTATACCTTCTCTCCCATGGCATCCTGTATGAGAACAGTATCGCCGGACATTCTCCCGACCACCTCTCCGGTGTTTGTTTCCTTATCGAAGAAAGTAACGTCTTGTCTTAGTATGGTTTTCAGATACAATCCCCTTATCCGCGCAGCCTGTCTTTCCCCTGTGATCATCCAGCAAGACACCTCTGCAAAAAATCAAAGAGAGGGAAAGGGACTCAGATGAGCAATCAAGGCCAGGAAATTCCAAGTAATTTTAATTTTGGCTGTTCCATATACTTACGAAGGAACGCTGCCACGCCACTTCCTACTGCCAAGTACACAAAATTCAAAGAAACCTGCAATTTCCCCAAAATTCAAATGACAGAAGAAAGACAAGAGGTTCCAACGCATACTTATACTATATTCCCAGTGTTGACTCAGTTACTTGGGGAATTTATCGAAGCAAAGTCAAAATTTCAGATGCATCTCTTTCTAGACAGAAGCATGAGATGAACCTGATAACTACTGCTGCTTTTACCTTGGAAACTATTGCAGTGATGTCGCTGCGGTGCTGGTTATCACCAAAAGCATTGATCATTCTGCCCATCAGTAACGTCATGAGAGGCAAACCCGTACCGTTTCCGATGCCCCCAATGGTGCCAGCGATCATTAACAGAATATCGGTGTAATCCGCAAATGAGAACAGCTTGTGAAATGGAACTGTGTCGGCTTTTCCTTTTTGCTTTGCCATCTCTCTGTTTTCCTCGTTTGTGCTGGTCTCTGCGTGATTCTCTGATGTGGTTGCCTTATCATGCTCAGTCGCATGGCCATCCAAGCCATTCTCACCCATGTCAGATCAGCGAGCGAGCCTTCTATGTTTCACCTATGGAAGAAAAATCGCTATGCAAATCAGTAACTCAGGAAGCAAACTCGAGAGATCGAATCGAATCAGATGGCAAAAATAGCCAGCACTAATTGTCAAGGATTGAGCCCGCATTAAATAATAGAACTGGTAAAGATTGTTTCAAAGCAAATCAACTTCCGTGGCCCAGTTGGCGTTTCATTAGTTCATTAAACGTGCAAATGCGAAGCTTTTAACGCACGTCAACGTAAAGAAATAAAAACCAAAAAGCCAAAAATAAAAACAAAACAAGTGGAAAAATTGCAACATGTAGGATCTGAGAATTGCCAAGTAAGAAAGTTAGCCCCAATCGGGGAGCTTTTTAAGTCGGCACTTGTTTTTATCCCACCTGGTTGATGAACAGAGGATCAAATACGGTGAAAGATACATGAACTTAATAAATTATAGCAAAATACATTACTTCGTAGATCACCGATTTCACAGAGATGCGACCACACGCGTTAGCTGATCCAGACAAGAAAGTAAAGACGGTATATAACTTTTAATATTCTCACAACCTTTACAGAAAGAAAAGAAGGGATTACCAAGAATCAACTATGAAAAACAATTCGTTGTAGCAGCAAGAGCAGAAACCATGAAAAAAGGGAATCACTACAAGAATACACAACGCTATGGCGGTGAGTTGGCTATCAGTATGAAAAGAAAGACCCAAGAACTAAAACACGGAAACAAAAGAATAACGGATCAAGAAAAGGGGAGGGGTTGCAAAATTATTCGACCTGACTATAAATGGAAACGTACAAAGTTCTTAATCTTTATAACTCTCTGATTCATTGATTACACTTTTACATGGGGCGTTAATTTATCCTTACATAGTTATTAGAATACTGTTCCGCGCCAACCTATAATTATGGCGGTACGCTTCGGGTGAATATAAATATTATTTAGAAAGTAATTAAAATATTAGTTATATAAAAACAATTTGCCCTGTCCTACGTTTAGAACCGATTGAGTATAAAAGTTCTTCTAACATGTCCTTACCAAAAGTCTGTAGAAATATTTATATGGATATATAGGAGGGCAAAACAAAGAAGGAAATACTATGGAGTGGATATGGGCAAAAAATACTATGGACTGGATAAGTGATATATTTATATTTGTCAAACCAATAAGATAACAAATATTACTATATCTGTCCTAATTTAAAGTGTACGTTTCCCAAAAAAAATAAAAAGATCCGAAGATACAGACAAGAAGTGAATCATTAAAAAGAGGGAAAAAGCAATCATGGAATTGGTTGGATCAATTAGGTGGAGCTATAAAATAAAACTAAAGAATCTGCATATATAAATAAAAAAATCGCCATCCTTTTTAAGTGACCATCCGTCCGTGAACAGTCACATAAAGAATCCATGTGAGATATTTACTTTAAAGAATCTGCATAAAAGGCCGTGGACATCCGTCAAATAGAAAGAAAGAAAGAAGAAGAAGAAGAAGAAAAGCGAAGGAATGGATTAAAAAGAGTTGAGAAATTATGGAATTAATTACTGCGAGAATGAACAGTGTGTGAAGAGTGGCGAGGCATGTGGTATCTTAAACGTTCCTGAATTTTTTTCCCAAAAAAAAAAAAAAGAAAGAAAGAAAGAAAGAAAGGCAGCCAACCATCATGAACATCCACTTAGAATTCGGACAAATTCTACCCGGAGATGCAACCATTTTAAATGTTCCTGAATTTTTTTCCCAAAAAAAGAGAGAACTTCTACCCGAGAAGGCACAAGAAAGTGAGAATTGTGTCATGAAAGAATAATTTTTAAAAGAAAAAAAAAAAAAAAGAGAGAAATAAATCATGGAGGAAAAACAAGATAGGCGAGGAGAAGAAAAGCATACCTTTGGAATAGGAGGAAGAAGAAATCTGGAGTAAGTAGGAAGAGAGAGGAAGAGTGAAAAGCCGAAATGGAGAAGACAAGAGGCCGTGTTTAAAAATGGAGGAGATGGAAAAAGCGCTGCTTTAGGCGTTTCATGTGGTCACTAAAATCGTTTTGGGGGCCTTAATGCCTTTGTTTTCCTAACTTCTCTGGTTTTTTTAATTAAGGGTTCCTTTTTTTAAAGAGTTAGAGCGTAAAGGATTTTTATATCTCTTAATAAATGTACGACTTGAATTTAAACTTGTGTTTTTTTTTTTATGGAAGTGAGGTCACTTACCAATCCACGCTTTATACAATATAGCTTGTTGGTCGTCTCAATTGTTTAATTTTAATTATAAGGTTTTTTGGTAATATATGCGTGGATATATGATGAGACCTTTACTTGGAATATCAGATTTGTGGGATGTAATATGTAGTTTGTGAATGGATGGATATGCAGTTTGTTGAGGTCAATTATTGCGTTGGATGCTATCAGTATGGAGGGATTCACGCTTCACACAAATTATATGCTCGATCTCTTTACTTACTTATTGCATTCAAACGCAAACATACAGTCCCTTCCACGAAACCATGCAGCTGATTCCCAAAATAATATAGTACTGTATGTTGTGTGACTAGCATATTGTTCATTATATATAGATATACATATATTGGCGGTACATGCATGTCTGTTTGGTTGGTCATATTCTCCTCTTAATGTTGACCATATATTTAATAATTTCCTCATACGCATCTTCCTGGAAGGCGCCTAATGCACCAGCAATAGTGGGATTCCTCCCCCTTTTCTAATTCAAGTTATCTATCGGATTATTTATAAGAGTCCTTTTTAGACTTCTCACAGCCTTTTCGAGTTTTATACATTTTTAGACTTAGTTAGCTGTATGCAATGGAATTCTGGGGGCCCTTTTTGTTTTTCTTGGTGGACAAGATAAATCGAAGGCCACTTCAACCACCAGTCTTCCACGAGCTGAGGAAAAAAAGACGCCGAGATTTTGCTCATTTGTTGCGGCAATATTTACATTAACGAGTTGTAAGGTCTCGACAGTCCACACTCATCACTTTCTTTTTTTCAAAAAAAAAATAATAATAATCAAGGGTTCCTTTTTTAAAGAGTTTTAGAGTACAGAGGGTTTTTATATCTCTTAATAAGTGTATTTTTTGAGATTTTAAACTTGTGGTTTTAATGAAATAATTAATTTTAATTACAAGGTTTTTTTGGTAATATATGCGTGGATATATGGCCATGGAAATAAGAAGGGTCATCTTCGCAAGATGTTCTGGAACATGCGTTATTAATTATTTCATTAATATCATATACGGAGGATTTATTATAATTTATTGAACCACTAGGGTCATTTAAGGACGAAGAGATGTTTCAATTCCTCTTGAGAGAGTTACGTTTTTCATACGCCAAGGCTGTCCTGTGATTATTCGCAACTTCCTCTGCGTCGAACGGTTTCCACCGTCTAAGTTATCCATCCTGACGAACAAAATAAAACAAAAAGTGGCAGTCTTCCGAAAACTTCAAATTACAAGCAGTAAGATGACAGAAAGAACCAGTGGTGGATTTCTGAATTTCTGTACTCCATTTGTTTGATAGCCTCTCACACTCCAAATTTTAGGGGTTGTTTAATCAATCATGCACTGATTATTAACTTTTTATGGAAAATAGATAAAACAATTAAAAAGTAAAACTCACATGAACTTTATCTCAGCAAATCACTTCCTGAGCACGTAATAGAACCAAGTTCTCATTAATTTATATTTTTCCAATAAATTAGTTAGTAGTTCTTATTTTTCAAGGTAAAATTAAATAAATTCGTTATTTTAAAAAAAATAAAAAAGTAATTTTACCCTCCCTCGAATTTAGAAAGTGACCTCTACGCTAACTTGGTAGAATTATGTATATATATAATAATTAATGAATGAGTTAAAGCCGCAGATATAGGTTTAGCATTTGCGTAAACGGCGAAGCAGGTTCCAACACTTTGCATTTGGGTGCATCTATAACCACATTCACGGAACAAAGGTCACGGTCTGTGGTTTTAATAACAAATGAATAAAATAGCAATAACATCCCTATTTAATTAATTTGTTTATTTGTACTTCAAGTTTTAGCTCCACTGGTAATTAACCAGTCGGACATCCGTGAAAGGAAAAAGGATAAAACACTCAACGCACTGTAATGCTTATTACTTACTCCTATAATTGTTCCTATATATGTTCTACTATTAAATTTTAGAGACAAGTCGCTACTCTATCTCCTCTCCTAATTTGTAAGAATAATTAATTTTTTAACCAACACCAAATTATAGTGCCAGATTTAATTTATTTTAGTCTACAAATAACTTGTCTAGTATTAGTTACTTTATTTTAAAAATATCATTCTTCTCAAATTTTAATAAAATGATTATAAAAAAAGTATACCTTAAGGGGGTGTTTGATTTTTTATGGAAGGGGACTGGGGAGGGTAGTTGCTCATGATGAAAAATATTGTTATCATTAAAATATTTTATTATCAAATAAATTTTAAATATAAATATATTATCAAAAAAAATTTATAATTTTAAAAATTTATTTGATACAAGAAATATAATTTTATGAATAAAAATTTATTATAATTTTAAATTAAATAATATTATTATAATTTAAAATATATTATTTTTATTAAATTTGAATGAAAAATAAATTAAAACTAAGAAACACACTTGTTGAGAGATGTAAAAACCTTTTACTAGCTTCTCAAAGCCTCAAGGGGCAACCTTGATTAAAAAAAAATATGTTAAAGGATTGTAATATAGAATATATTATTAAAAACTATGGTGCAATAGTAATAAAATCAATAAATTAAATTTGATATGGGGAGGAGACAATGATTAGAGGTTAAAGTGGAGGTGGGGTGGGGGATGAGGAGGAGAGGGAAGGCGACAGAGGGATAATAGTAGGAAGCATGATGATGATATAAGCATTCTGGCTGTGAGCAACTGAAAAACTGGAATCATTCGAGCGAGAGTTTGTGTTTGTCTTTGTGTTTGTCTTGATATATATGATTAGGTGGATGGATGCAAAAGTCCACAACGTTATTCAACGCAGAAACAGTTTGGCATAAACAATAAAATGTGTGTGAGTTTCATTGTCATGCTCTGCTTCTGAGCCTTTCCCTCCCTCCCTAAACATTTCTTCTCTTCTCTCTCGCTCGCTCTTCCTTTTAAAAATGAAACCTCTTCATTTGGCTTCTACTCACTTAATCGAGAGAAAAACATTGCCTTGCCTGCATCCCGGCCGGCTTCTCTGCTATTGTGTCCAGCCTTCCCAACTTTCCCCCTCGTAGCACCACTAGTGGTGCTACCAGGAAAAAATTTTAGTTTGGGCCAAAAAATAAACATATTGAACTACTCTCTTTAATTCTTATTATAAGGAACTAACTAACAAGTAATTTAGCTCTTTTTATAAAACACTTGCTTATTTTCAAATAGCATTAAATATTATTTTCCATGTATACTCATAATTAAAAAAGTAGTGAGTGAATTTTTTTTTTCTGAGAAAAAAGAAAGTAATAATTAATATGATATTAGAGTTTAATGTAATTAATAGGAATAATATTGAAAATTACTTAAATTTTAGGACAAATTTAATGACTTTAACTGTTTTTATTAACTTGTGAGAATTGTTAGTTGGTTCCTTAAATAAGAACCAGAGAGGGTATTTACTAAATAGTATCAAATAACTTGGAAAATACAAACAAATAATAACATATAATTATAAATCAAAACAATATATAAGATGATACTAATCTTTTTGGTATCTCAAATAAGAATTTTACTTTCTTCTCACAAACAATGAGTAATGAAATAAACATTATCTTTATAGAGAAGATAAAAAATTAGCTGGGACCAAATTTGTGGTAAAAATAAAATATCATATAATAAATATATATATATTTTAACAAATTTTATAAGATCAATTGAGGCCAACATAACAACATTCCGCCACAGATCACCACATTCTTTTTGAAAAAATATTGAGTAATATATATATATTACGGCCTCACAAGGCTCAAAGTACAACATAATCTATACGGAATGTAATAATAACCTGATATCTTATACAATATATCTAAATAGGTGGCTAAATCACAATCCCTCGCAGACACATTGATAGCCTCTAAACAATCAGACAAATTTTACTAAAACCTATGAACCAGCTGCATACATCAAGTCAATTCAGCATTCTCGATAAATTTCTGTCTGGGTTAGCGCTCGAAAATCACGTTTAAATAAGTTGACACAAATTTATTTAAATTAACGATAGAAATTGTTTTTTCAACATGAGTTACGGTGTACGAGATAAATATGTGATATAAGTTTTATCTTGTCTTGTGTGAACGTGTTTTTTGAACGCTAATTCAAATAGTCACTTGTGATTGACAATAATATAAAATGATTCTCAGTGGTTGCTTATACTTGAAGCTTCTTAGCTCAACAATTATATTTTACCTTATCTTAAATATAAGACTTAATTGACTTTTTTTTGAAGATAATAAGAAAGCTAAATATACCATTTAATCATAATATATATTTGTATATCATTAAATTATATATGAGTTTATAAGTTAAATTAATTAATTTGAAAAAAATGAAAAAATGAACATTTAAAAATAATTTATTTAGTTTTATTAATATATCTATAAAAAAAGTCAATCAAATGTTAAAAAAGTCAAATGAAAAAGATGAGGTAGTAATCAGTTGCATATAATAATAACATTACGATTGTAACGGGGCGATGGAGATAAACCTGGATCGTACTTAATAATTCGAGAGGGTGAGTTTCTGATTATTTTATGGGCACAAGTTCTATTTGTGATGCTGCCATCTCCGAGAATATGTTTTGAAAATCATGTGGATTATCTTCTCAGAGATTAAAAGTCAAACAAAAAATCAGGTAAGCAGTCTTCTTGTTTTTTTTGGTCAACAGTAAGCAGTCTTCTCACTCAACCCCGCGCGCTGTATAAAATAGTCAACAATAAAATATAAAAATAGATCCAGCAAATCGAGGCTATTGCCTTCGTTCACCGCCGTGCATTTTAAACTGCGCTGGCAACCCTTTCCTTTTTGGTTCTTTGAAATCAAGATTATTATGCTCTTGTTTCAAAAAAATTGTCGCTTTACATTTTAATGAAGCATTAATTATTTTTGTATTTGTTGATAAAAATAGTAGATAAAGTCAGTGTGATTGCTTCGAAGTATCTTATTCATTATTAATATAGGGATAACTTAATTGGATATAATTATATCTGATCTGCTATGATTTTGTACATTATATAATATGTATATGCAAATTGCAATGAGCACTTTAGTACTACCGCATCTCATCAGGTGACAGTTGTTATAGCCCGCCATGCTTCATCATGAACATGATTGCACTTTGCTCTTGATCGGCTTGTAAGTTTGTGAGAATCACCTTAAATATAAAAATTTTAAAACTCCTTTTCTGGCGTTGGATCAACTTTTGATTTTTTGAGAAGGGGAGGATAAATATAGGAATCATCATTTATTTTTGAAAAGAGAATAATCACCTTATGATTTTTTTAAATATAGGAATCATCATTTATTTTTAAAAAGGATAATCTGTAACGTGGCTGATCAATTAAAATAATAATGAATTTAACTAAGTAGTATGATTTTGTGATAGTTTGCGGGTGGGGTTCACATGGCAAAGTCAAAAGAAGTCAGCTGCTTCCCACTCATCATGCTTTCCATATGTCCCCGTCATTTATCGCGGGAATCATCATCTTCATCACTCCGCATTATGAGCCTCTCGTCCTCACGGGCGTCACATTTTCCAAAGCCAAAACCAGATTTTCATAACTACCTTTGAATTTTCCGCCTATAAAATATTCCCCTTTGGAAAATGGATGGTCAGGCCTCCCACTCGAAAGCCCAAAGTGAACAGGCCCATTTAGGTGAGGGAATCTTTCTTCTTCTGGATGGAATATTCGATTCTGGTGGTCAGTCCAAATAAGCACAAAATCCAATTATCCCATATGACAACTAACACGTCAAGAAAGGTCTTAAAGAAAACCTAACTCGACTCCGATTGTATGCAGTAAGTAGAGTCAAGAGTGGGTAGCCAGCTGCATAACATAATCCCAACATCGTCACATCACTGAACAATCATACGGTCATCCTGGTTCTATTGTTTACAACGCAATTTCTAGGATCTCTCGTGTCAATTCATTTATACTGCTCACTTATGGCTTATAAATGAGTGGGAAGGTTATTAGGATTTAGGAAGCTACTAGCTAGACCGGTCACCTGGACTTTCTTTCCTTTTTTGCTTTAAAAAACATCTTTACCGTTTTTCAGTTAAGAATTACCAGTAGTACTAATAGAACAGCTGCATTAATTACAAACTATAAATACAAAAGTAAATAATATATGCAGTTTCAAAAGCGTTTTATTTAGTAATAAAGCAAAAGCTGGTCATGAAAGGAGGCAAGAGTTGACAAAGGCATCAATTTTTTTTTTTTGATAACAGCCATCAAAGTTGATTCACAATGCATGGGAGCATATATCTCTTTAAGGCTGTAACCCCCACCCGTCCTTTGTTATTTTTTATTTTAAAATTCATTACAGAAAGCAATGACAAATGACAATAAAGTATATACATACGTGGAAGCCTTACAGATTTTGAAGCCTCTCCAAATAGCCAGCCGTCAAAGGAAGAAGACGATTGAGAGCACTGTCCTTGGAGAAACGGAATGCTCCATTTTTAGAACTTCATTCGCTCAGAAGCAACGCCCTAAACGACACTGTTTAGTAAGTTGATAAAGCGTAAATCAAATGGATGGCTGGATGGTTTGTAGAGTGCCAGGTGTTCACGCGATCAATATGCCCAGCGATACTATGCGGGATCAAAGTTTCATATGCATATTAGCCGAACATCCATCTAGAGCCCAAAATAATTTAGATTAGTTTTTGATCACAGTTTATGAAATAAATATGAGAGAAGAGTTTTATCTCGCCTTATGAGTAAGGGAGTTTTTGAAACCATGATTTTATTGTTTTCCGTTATATATGTTTGAATTAACTTTTGGAGAATAACTTTTATGATTTATGAAATAAATATATGACGGGAGTTTGGTCTCAATTTATGGAGAAGGGCTTCTGAAACCGCAATTTGGGCCTTATCCAAACACACGCAGGCCCAAAACCATGGTTTAGAGTTTTGACGGAAACTCATTGCACAGCTTTTTCAAACTTCAAAGTAATTAATGCCTCCAAAGTCACACGAGACTAGAGAGAGAATTGAGTTGCCTGCTCAGCATATATGGGCTGAAAAGGGGGTGGGTTGGGCCTGGAGATGCAAGCATTTTGGAACTTCATATTGATGGGCTATCCACCACACTCTACTTCAGTCGGCCCACGTCAAATACTTCCATTTCCTGCCGCCGCAATCTCAAGTCTCCAAGCTTGGTGAATCTAATTTGTCCTAAATATAAAATATCATTAATTTTTTTAAAAGATAAAGAAATTATTTTAGACTATTTATATTCTTCCTTTAAACTTGTGTGACTTATAAACTAATATATAATTTAATGATATACAACATATATTATGATCAAACCATTTATTTAGTTTCCTTGATTTCTTAAAAAAAAAAAAAAAAAAAAAAAAAAAAAAAAGTCTAACTTCTCATCGAGGGAGTATATTTTTTGGCACAGAATGGAATTTATATTTGGGGGAATAGCTACGGACACATAACAATATGCGACATGTGAAGAAATTAATTCGAGGGGAAAACAATTTTAATCATGAATCACGATCAGAACAACAATGTGTAAGAACTAAGAACATTATTCTCCGCACAGAAATCAAATTTATTTTAATTACAGTGACCGTGCAAGAACTTAAGCCGGCATCTGGTAATAAAAGCAAAGCACAACATAAAGTAAGAAGTACTTGGTAGTATAGCGGAAAGACCGAGCAAGCTTGTAGACTTTAGTTGCAAGATGAAAGGCAGTACAGTTAGGCGATGGGTGCAGTACTTGGGAAATAAAGTAGTACGGGTCCAACGTTGAACTGGAATATGAAAGTACACGCATGTACTGCAACCCAATCTCACCTCACGTAATAGTCGTAGTATTACATATAGAGTGGGACTGCATCCTCAAATGTATTCAAGAGCGCTTGAACGCTCAACCTAAACAGCAGAGTGGGCTATATGTTGTGAAGGTTTTGTTTTGCAGAGGAGCTGCTTATTCAGGTGGTGGATGAGGTAAGTCAGAGGTAATGTGGAGGAGTTATGGGACAGGACAAAGGCTGGGAACAGGCAGAGCATGGATGGAGCCATCAACAGAAATAGATTGATACAATGAGAGCCAACAAATCTGTTGTGGCCTCGCTCATGCACTGCCTCTTCCCTGGCTATGTCTCTCTCCTCTTCTCTTTTTTTCCTCAATTCCTTCAATTTCTGTTTTGGCCTGGTATTTTTCTCCATCAGTCAAAATCCCCTAAATAGGAAATTGCATCTTCATGTAGTTAAGCCATCTCAGTATTTTTACATCTGACATTTCCCCTAATGTGATGTAGCCCGATTTCCGTCTGATGTAATTTTAGACTTTCCTTAAATAACAGTGAAATAGGCCCTGCTCATATTGGGTATCACACGCCCGCTATATGGATTTGTTTGTTACACCGTTAGTATCTTTCACTTTTTGAAAGCTGAGGGTTTATTCACCAGATGATTCAGTGCAGAATATAACAGCCCTTGTGAAGCAGAGGAGTATGAGGTATGGACTTTCTGAATTAATAAGCTAGGCTGAAATCAGACATATTTTTCTTTGATCTCTAATTGATTTATGTGTTGACAATCAGGCATATTTTTCTTTGATCTCTTATTGATGTATGTGTTGACTTAGTTGAATTTAGAGAGAGAAGAGAGAAGAGAGAAGATATTTTCCTCCGCTTGGGACGCTTGGATGATCAAGTATTTATTTATAAGGGTGATCTGATGATACATCTGAACCGTAAATAAAAAGAAAGTACATCACTTCAATTCTATGGGATGAAAGGAAATGCAGGTAGCTGTTTATGTGAAACACAGGCTGCGGGTTCCAACTTCCAGGGCTTTACAAGTTAAAAATCATGCACAAGTGGCATTAAAAGAGCAGAGTAGAAAAGGGAAAACCTCACAGTTTGGTATCACAAGGAGTGGGGAAAGTGGAGCAGAAGACAGGGTTGAGTCTGTGGAAGGTCATGGTCAAGCTTTCCTGATTCTATGAGAAGCAAATCCTCCAAAAGCGTCACATAGTGCTCTTGAACGTCCCCTGCTTTCTTGTTTCCTCCGACCATGGCTGCAATCACCTCCCACCGATCTGGGTATTGCTCGTCTACCACCGCCAGAGCCACCTCGAACAACTTGTTCTCCTCCCAACTCCATCCCCTCAAAACCTTACCACAATCATCCATGCCCCAATAATTCCCTTGTATTTACGCCCAATTTTGTTTGCTGATCAATTTATAAGGATCCTGACATTGAGAAGATTATAGTGGGGGAATTCTCTCGAGAGCTCTGTTCAATGGTGTCCAAAGATTTGAAATGTGTGGAGATGTATACATTTTTTCTTTATTCATCTGTCTTATTCTTGCCCTGAAGTCTACACCTCAATAAGGAAAAATTATGAAGTGCAAACATCACTTGAGTAATAATGAGCGTTGATCATTTTGCGCCTAAACAGGAAACTGTATGTGAGAGAATGGACAAAATAAACGACCTCATTATCCATCTCTTGCAAGCGTTGTACTATTTTTATTATTTAACAAATAATTGTTTACTCTCTGTTTTATCAATCCATTTCAGAACGCGATAGAACATTAGAGCCGGCATCAGGTGGGTGGTGACTTGTTTATTTATACGTTGAATGATAGCAAGAAGAATGGCCACAAAAATTATCCGAAATTTAAGGGGAAAAAACTGTATCTAAAAAATAATAGTATTGAACGGTGTTTTGATTTTTTCCCGAAGATTTAATTCCTAAAATCCTAAATGTTGAAGGTCAAAATGATTAATACTAGACCATCCTAATTTTGATCGCATATGAGAAGAATTTAGATGTTTTATTTTATTATAAAATAATTAAGATCTATTTATTTTGTAAATTAATAATTAGTTAATCTTTTTTTTTTTTTTTTTTTTTTTTGCCAACAATTAGTTAGTTAATCGCTTTTATTGGTCAGCGACCTAGGGTTGATTTATTAGTGAATGAAGCCCAAGGGCGGAAATAAATAGGATAAAATATGATGCGGGCTGTACCAATTTATTTTGTTTTAGACTTGGCCCAAAGAAGAGGGTGAAAGCCTTTTGGGGCTATTCATATTTAAAAATGGATCTCTAACATCTGAATGAATGACAAGAACAAAAACAACAGAAAGCGTCGGATGATAATATATTATATTTAACTCATCCCTCCATTACAATTGCAGGAGAGTATAAAATCATGGAAATAATAACAATGGCGCAACGAATGGGTGGTGAAAACTCCTGCAGAAATAATGTTGAAAATGAATTGGTTGACGGTTTAATGTGGCGGATGGGTAGGGAGAGGGATGAGTTAAACTTTGGTGAAAACGCTGTCGAAGGCAACGCCGGTGGTGGGGAGCCATGTGCTGGCCTGGAGCCAAGATTCGGCGGTGTATTGAGTGGCCTCGTCCTTGGTGAGGACGCCGTGGCCCCACTTGACCCTGTTGTTTGTGGCAGCGCCGGGACCGGAGTTTGCATACTCTGCGAAGTAGCAGGTGTCAAGGTACATGCTGCCCATCCATGGAAGATAACCATCGGCATGGATGAGATCGCCGATTTCATTTTCCATGAAGATGGCCCTGGAGAATGCCTTCCATGGCCTGGCCAGGTAGGACTTGATGGTTAGCCTGTCGGCGGTGAGGCTGGCGTCGGCCATGATCTGGCAGTTCTGGAGGACAATTCCGGTGCGCATTTGCTTGTTGGCAGTGCCGTCGGCGACGACGATGTTTTGCTGGTTATCCATGGGCTTCCTGATCAAGATCCTGGAGTTCTGGACCAAGGTGCTTCCGTATCCGAAGATGAAGTCCACTGTGCCGGAGATCTCACAGTTGCGGTAGAATTGACGTTTGGCGTGTGCGTACAGGGTGTCTTGGTAGCCACGGATGGCACAATCGAAGAAAGAGGAGCGATCGCCCATCACCCTCAGTGCAACAGCTTGGTGTCCTTCAGGCCCGGCGGTGTTCTCGATGGCCATCGACTTGGCAATGAAACCATCAGCCAAGGTAGCTGCACGCACGCAGAGATATCATATTATTATATTTATTCATGATATTTTGTTATATATATAGATGAAGAAGGATGGATTCATTACTGAAGGTGGCGGTTTGGATTGTTTTCCAGCCGGAGGTGTAGCTCCTGTTGCCGGTGACAATGGTCTTGGTAGGGCCATCGCCGTACATGAAGATGTTGGGCTGCTTCTTGGTGATGTGGACATATTCATTGTAGATACCGGCCTTGACGTAGATGGTGAATCTGCCTTCGAATCCCTTGGGGTACGAGTTGACGGCTTCTTGAATGGTCTTGAACTGGCCACTTCCGTCCTGGGCAACTACGGCGTTTGGCCCATTGATGGGATGTCCAGTGTTGGGCTGCTCGATAAGCTTGCGGTCGCTGCCAGAGAGCCAAGTGGGATAGCCTTCGGAATCCACCTTATTCAGAAGGCGACGGGAAGCAGGCTTGACGTCCAAGTCCAAGTCGAAGACGGAAAGCAGCTGGGAAATGCCGGACACAACGTCTAGCGCCAACCCTGTGAGCTTCTCCACGTTGTCCAGACCGCCCGTTTGCAATTGCTGCTGAACCGCCTTCTCGCCCTCATTCTCAGCCTCAAACCCATCCAGACAAGATTGCTGGTACGCTATGACGGCGCTCAGCCAATTCTTGAGGTCATCTTCCCGGTCGGTCACGCTCCGGGCATTGTTTTCTTGAACCAGCACACCCGATGCCTGCAGTTCCGCGATCGCAGATTGTAGCAAGTCCTTGCAATCCTCGACGGCCATCTTTATGCCTCTTGTGGACCCGTTCCTGTGCTCTACTTCAATCTTGTCCGTCAAGTTGAAGGACGATATAACGGTCTTCATGGCGGACTCCACCACTGCCTTTATATATTCCTTAGGGTCGGTGCTGTTTACAGAGTCGAGCGTGTCGTGGCAGAGCTTGGGGTCGTCGGAGTTTTGGCACAGGTAGGCAACGGCCTTGTTCTGGGTGTTTGTCTCTTGCTGCGCATTGTTGCTGCTGCCCTTGTTCTTGTAGTTGACGATGCCGATGACGCCCAGGGCCACACCCACCACGAGGATGATAGAAACAGCGGACACAATCACTTTTTTGTTCATCATTTTTGGGTTGTTCTCTCTACTTTATTGTTGATGCTTTTCCTCTCCGATTAATTACTTATAGCATACAAGAGCAAACCGCTGAAGATCAGGTTAATCGGAGCGAAAATTTAAAAAGGAAAGAGAGGAGGACGAGGAGATTGCCCTCCTACAAGAATATATGAATGGGTGATGAAGAGAGCGATGAAGCAGTGCATGGGGGTGGGGTTTATATCTCTCTCCGCCATGTTCTTAAAATAGTCTCATCCCCTTTTCTTAGAAACCTACGTTTCATCGATCTGTGATATGCCCAAAAATAGAAACGCTTCTGTTTTGCTCTCCCTTGATGACCTGAATTATTCAGCCTATAAAACCCACAAACCCTTCATTGCAGCTCAACTTTCGACCCAGCTCTAATCTTTAGACTTGCTAATAGTAGGCCTAAGTACTTTTTAAAAAAAAAACAGCTTTAGCTATTATTGGATATATATGCTTTGGTTCGTTTCAAAAAATTCAGTTCTGTTATTTTAATTTAGCTGATTTGGACAAAACACGAATCGTGCATTTGTAATGTATATTCCTGATTAAAACTAGTAGTATGTTTTTGATAAAAAAAAAAATTCTTTAATAGTCCGTGTTTGGTGTCAAGTATATAGAACTATCTTATATTAAGACCCGTTTGATTTTTCTAAATTAAATAGATTATTTTAAAGTATTTATATTTATATATTTTATATCAAACTACTCCATCAGTTTCTTTTTATAAGAAATAACTGTCACATGTACCATGTTCTTATTTATAAGAAACATTTTGAGAATGTCTTAATTTCTGTCCTCTGTCCATATATATAATATTATTTTTTTTAAATGGGCTTGTCCCATTTTTTATAATTGTTTTTTAGTTTGTTTCAATATTAAATGCATTTTTTTTACCAATTTTACCCTTAATTTCTCTCTCATTATTCCGCATATATTCTCTTTCATCATTTTTCATTATTACTCTATTTTTTTTACTCATTCATAAATAATGACATTTTTAGAAAACAAATTATATTTCTTACATATTTATTACTTTTAATTAATTTTAATTGTTTCTTTGAATCACGCAATTCAATTGAAATGACCTTATACTTATTCTGACGTATCTATTACTTTAATTTCTCATTTTGCCCAAATTTAATTATCTATATTTCTCACTCTCTGGATTGTCCTATACAATCATCTTTTTTTTTTTTTTGATAAGACCTATACAATCATCTTTATTAATTACTTCTACCATATTAATTTTCTTACTCTCTTTTCTATAACTGTCTTTGTTACCGTAATTTCCTTATTCTCTCTTACTCTATGTGTCCTCATAAATAAGGGTGTCTTTGTCAAAAAAATGTTATAACTTTTATATATTTATTGTTTTTAATTGCCACTTTGATTTTCTTTATTCAATTAACGGTTTCTTATAAAATTAAAGAACAGAGGAAGTATTTTGTATGACTTATAAACTAATAATATATATATAATCAACCGATACATGACGTATATTATGAATCAACTAACTCATTTAACCTTTTTAATCTCTTTTTTTTTTTTAAAAAAAAAAAAAATAACCGAGTCATGCATTTGTAATATATATTCCTTATTAATAGTATGTTTTTGATATAAAAAAAAATACTCCATCTAATTCAAAATATAAGAGCTAAATTTATGAGGGGTATGATTTAAAAACCCACTTTACTTTTGTCTTTGCATTTAATGTTTTTGTTTCAAATTTGCCACACTCTCTCACATCATTCTTCTCTTCTGCATTCTCTCTCTCTCTTCCATTTGTTATCTCTCTTTCTTATTCCCTTATTAAATAAGGGTGAGTATATTGGTGCCCATTGCCACTAAATCACATCCCTCCCCCCCGGGGGAAAATAAAGTAACTAGATATCTTACATATATATTGTTTTTAATTACTTTTAGCTAATTTATTGATAAATATAACGTAGGTATTTGACTCTTATATTTTAAATCAGAATTAGTAGATTCTTTAATACCATTAGAGTTAGTGTTTGGCGTCAAGTATATAGAACTAACTTATATTAAGACTTGGTTGATTTTTAAAAAAAAAAATTAAGAAAGTTAAATAGATTACTTTAAAATGTTTAAATTTAATTTTTTTAGACCAAACTACTCCTTCAATTTCTTTTTATAAGAAATAACTGTCATAACCTTGTTTTTATTTATAAAAAATATTTTGAAAATGTCTTAAATTTTACACTTTGTCCGTATATATATAAGATTATTTTTTTTAATGGGTCTGTCTCTTTTTATAAAGTTCATGAGTTTGTCTCAATAATAAATAAACTTATACCTATTTTGCCATCAATTACTCTCTTATCATTTATTTCCCATTCATCATTTTTCATTATTATTCTCTCTCTTACTCATTCATAAATAATGACATTTTTAGAAAACAACTTATATTTCTAACATATTTATTACTTTGAATTAATTTTAACTACATTTTCTTAGAATCGCGGAAAGGTCTTTATACATGGGACCGGCGGGAGTATTTATTACTTTTTGTTGTTGTTGACAAGGATTGATCTGAACGATCAAAAGACATTTAGCAAACTCTCACACGTCCCCCACCCCCAGCATCCTCGTGGAGCAAGGGTAAGAGTCCCGTTGGTGGCACCTCCAGCACATGTTGTCCCAGCTCTAACCCGAGAGCAAAATTGGCCAAATAATCTGCGCATTGGTTCCCTTCACGGTAGACATGGGAAACCGTCACCTGCCATTCCTGAGATAGAAGCCCCTGAATCTTCCTCGCGAGTCCTGAGTGAGCATGAGCATGCAACTCTGTTTTGCGTACTAGATTCAGAGCAACCAAGCAATCCATCTAAACCATCACTTTTCTAACCCCCATTGTCCAAGCTAGGTCGAGACCATCTGCCCAGGCCCAGAGTTCCGCCTGAAGGGAAGAACACATACCAATGTGGCGGCAGCAACCTCCCAGCCAGAGGCCTTAATTATTCCTTACTATGCATCCCGCCCCTGCTCCACGGGAGTCTGTCTTTCTAGCCCCATCACAGTTCAGTGATACCCACGTCTCGGGCGGTGGATGCCAGGAGATCACCCTCGGTTCCTTCACCCGCCCCTCAAGGTAGGTCGCTCTTCGCATAACCATTGCCTGCACACTGCATTCCGCCAAAGCTTGGATCTCCCGTGACAGCCTTGCTGGGTTAGCCTGCTCATTCTGGAATATAGCTTTATTCCGAGAATCCCATAGCTTCCAACAGGTAAGGCCGAAAACACACGACCAACTGACACTACCCGGACCGTAGGGCCCTGTTTTGAGAAGACTGTGCAGCATCCAATCACCGAAATTCATCTGCATGACCTCCGGCAACTGGTGCGCCGGTATAAGAGTTTGCTTCATAATTAATTATCCATACTTCTCACACTCTCTCTCCACTACACATTCTTTCTCTTTTACAATCTTCTTTCCCATGTCTCCGTAAATAAGGGTATTTTTATAAAAAATGTTACAACTTTTATATATTTATTGTCTTTAGCTGCCGCTTTGATCTATATTATTTGGTTAAGGGTTCCTTATAAAAAAACAGATGGAGTAATTAATTTATCTGACTTATAAATTGATGATATATAATCAAATAATACACATACAACACATATATATTATGATTAATTAATTTATTTAATTTTCTTAACATCTTTAAAAAAATGTTAACCGGGTCTTGTGTACTAAGAACAAGATGAAGTACTATATAATTTATTTTTAGGACATAAGAGTTGTTGGCCTATTACTACAAATTATGAAAATATGATTCTGGGGTTGAAGTTATTATTTCATGGAATTAAATTGAAATGCAGACAAGTGTTTAATTTGATATATACCTTTTATTTTTATACAAGAAACGTGTTCGATAGTAAACTATCCACGATTTAGATTATGGAATGTCATTCCAAATGCATAATAAAATGAATGGAAATTCTTACATGGAAATTTCTTAAACTAGTTTTAATCGTGATAAATAAATATCTATTTAGATTTTGTTAATTTTTATTTGACATGTCCACAAAATGGTATCGGGTTAATTCAAAGCCCACTATAAGTCACGTACGTTTTCAAACAAATCGATCAACTTATTCAAATAAAAATGTTCTAGTGACATCGCTTTAGTATATTTGATTGTTTTTATCTATTAATGAAGTACGAGTAGTTGACAGTTTGAATACTAGTTTTAATAACATAATAACAGTTCTATCCCTGCTCTTTAATATAAAACTCACTATGCACGTAGTTTAATTTTTTCATTAAAATAATTCTTATACTAAAGAGCAGATGAAGTAATTTAGTTGAAGGTTTCGATATCCTTCACACTCAATATCCTGGAGAGAAGGCTGATTTCTGTTATTAGTCTACTCTTTTTACGTCATAAAAAAAGAATAAAAATTGTTTGGAGAGGGGTGGACGCTTTGACGTCCCTTAAAATCTTTCCCTGCTATATATTATTGTTCTTGTTTCAATTTGTTAAAATCATAGAGAGTAAATCTACAATGTCTATTTCATATATAATTAATGTTTTGCATATTTAGTTAATTAGATTTTACATGAAAAGAGCCGCCCCGATGTCCTTTTATAACTCGACGATTTTCTATTTGATCATCCATAACAATCGGAAACAAAATTATTTTGTATGCTAAATGACCGTGCATCGCAGAAAATTATCTTCTTGTGAATTATATGCGAATAACTACACAATTTCACAACGATTGTCAATTAATTTATGACGTGTTAATCTGTGTATATGACGTAGCGTTTTTTACTTTATCGAATTTGACTTTTTTATGCAAGTGTATATAGTACTATATACACTTTTCCCGGGACATTATACGTAATTTAAAAAATAAATCACTTACTGCAAATTTAGTAATGTATCTGGATTACATAGATATAGATTTTGACCTATTATAAAAAATTATTTATTAATCTCTCTTTACAAATGGATAGCAAACGCCCCTGCTTCATTTCTGCAGCCAGTCACTGCTTATTGAATTTGCCACCCAAATTATGCGGGCAGAAAGCTAATGGTGTAATTGCTGGAACGCGTTGCTTATTTTGAATGTTACGTTTATATTTTAACAGAACATGTTGGGCGATAACAGTAACGATCTAAATCACTAAGAATGAAGCAAATGTATTATAAGAACAAGCCACAAGGGGCCTCTCCTCAATCTCATTAAAGGGCCAAATAACACAAACATCACATAAGTGATCACAGAATAATTACACGTGCTTGTCTGATCTGTGTGTGAGTATAACCGCTATACAATGGAATGAATCAAGCCTTGGTGAAGCCAATGTCATAAGGAACGTGGAGAGCCTTGAGCCAAACGGCAGAGTTTGATTCGGGTCCACCTCGGAGGAATTGGGCGGCGGTGAACTGCTGAGCTTCGGCCTTGCTGATCAGGCCCTTGTAACCAGGCCACTTGATCCTAGCCTGCACATTAGCACCGGGTCCTACGTTGTTGTGCTCAGCATAGTACAAGGTGTCGAGGTACAAGTTTCCTTCCCAAGGAATCCATCCATCGGGATGAATAACATCACCGATTCTGGATTCCATGATCACAGTCTTTGAGTAAGCCTTCCATGGCCTTCCCAAGTATGACTTCAATTGGAACCTGACGGGGAACAGAGCTGGCTCCGGCACGATATCGCAGTTTTGGATCACAATTCCGGTGGGCATGTTCTTCTGGGGTGTGCCGTCTGCTGTCACTGTGTTGAATTGGTTGTCCATTGGCTTCCTCAGGATGATTCTAGAGCTCTGGATCAGTGTGGGTGACACACCAAAGATGAAGTCAATCGTACCAGAGATGTCGCAGTTCTTGTAGAACTGACGGTTGGTCTGAGCGTACAAGGTGTCTTGGTTACCCTGGATGGCGCAATTGAAGAAAGCCGACATGTCTCCCTGGTTCCTCAGGGCCACAGCTTGGTGCTTTTCAGCTCCCGCGCTGTTCACAAATGACATTTTCTTGGCGATGAATCCGTTAGCAGTGTTGGCTGCACATATATACACATGATCATCATGAATACAGTTATTACCTTATATCAATTTTAGGAAATTAAAGTACCAATATTTTTTTAAAAGTACATATCTGTGTTTTTTTAAAATAAGTATAGAATATAAAATAAAGATCGTTTCTTAATTATCATATTTTCAAAATAATAATAATTTTTTTATTTAAAAAATCATCATTCTAAAAAAACTCATGGATGATCTAGATTAGATCCAGATTAGATCTGGATGGCCAAGATCCGTGACGATCACTTACCAAAGGTAGCTGTTTGCATGGTCTTGACCCCATCAACAAAGTTTTTGTTTCCGGTGATGACGGTTTTACCGGGGCCCTCACCGTACATAAGGATGTTCACTGCAGTTTTGGGAACGATGATGTACTCTTGGTACACGCCAGCCTTGACGAAGATGACGTATCTGCCGTTGGGGCCGAGACCATTTTTGGGATAGGAGGCAATGGCCTCTGCGACGGTCTTGAAGTTACCACTGCCATCCTTAGCCACCACCACATTGGCTTTCAAATGATGTCCCCTCTTCATGTTCTGCAACAGCTTGCGGTCAGATGCCGAGAACCACGTTGGATAACCTTCGCTGTCCACCTCCATAAGGCGACGGGAAGCAGGTTTCAAGTTCAACTGCAGCCCAAACTTTCCAAGGATATTGGAGAGATTAGACACAATGTCGAGAGCGATACCGGTGATCTTGCCGATGCCGTCTAATGCTTGCTCTTGCAACTGTGACTTGACCTGTTTCTCGCCGTCGTTGTTGTTGTCAAAGCCGTCCATGCAGGCCTGTTGGTAGGAGATGACGGCGGCCAGCCAGTTCCTGAAGTCAGGGGTTTGGTTGGTCACGGTTTTGATGTCGTTGCGCAACAAGTCAGTGGACATTTGAAGACTGTCCATGGCGAATTGGAGCAAGTCCTTGCAGTCACCAAGGGCCATCTTGACGCCTTTCGCGCCGTTGCTGTGATCCACAATGAGCTTGTCGCTCATATTCAAGCCCTTGATGACGCTGTTGGTGGTTGCTTCCACTACGGCTGATAGGAATGCCTTTGGGTCAGAGTCATTGACGTGGCTCAGAGTTTGTTGGCAGAAATTTGGGTCGTCAGTGTTCTGACACATCTGTGCCACCACCGTATTCTGATGGGAAGAGATTTCACCGGAGGAGTCGCCATTATTAGCCTGCTTGTAAACCACTATCACAGTGCCGATGGCTACCCCCACCACGAGGATGAGGGAAACTGCGGAGATGAGAACTTTTCCGCCCATGTTTTTTTATTATTAATGAAAGAGGACCTCAAGATATAGTTATTTTGTTTTCCCCCCTCCCCCTTCGAACTGAATACCTTTGTATCCTTGATCAGGGGAGGCAAAAAGGAGACCGAGAGAGGACGATTTTCTAAATGCACATGCACTAGGGTTTTTATATTACGTTTTTACGTTCTATAAAAAGGAAAAGCGAAGCTATTATTGGGGAATGATGCGTGTGTTTTGACCATTTTTAGCGGTAGGGATATGCCATATATGATCACTTGTAATAATACAACTGTGTGGCTTTTAATTAATTTCACGGCCGCCTCCCTCGTAGAACCAAACGCTTCTCCTCTCCATGCTATTTGCGATGCGTGTTGTCCACCATTTCAACTACTGTACGTATAAATGACATCAACTGATTCCATGTAATTTTCGAATTGTTTTTGATTAAGAATGCCTAATTGAATACTATTAAAAGTATATTAACATATATCATGAAAATAGATAGAGCTATGATATACTTACATTACCTATGTTGTTCATTGGGATTATAAATTACTCAATATTACTACTTTTTTTAATCCAATTAATGGTAATGATATGATGTTGGAATGATATAAAGCACTAAATTAAATTAAGTAAATGTTGTAGTCCCCGAACAATCATCACAAATAAGGCCCTTAGAAAATAGATAGAACTGGTAAAGATTGTTTCAAAGCAAATCAACTTCCGTGGCCCAGTTGGCGTTTCATTAGTTCATTAAACGTGCAAATGCGAAGCTTTTAACGCACGTCAACGTAAAGAAATAAAAACCAAAAAGCAGATAAGTTATCAAGAATTATATCTAACAGTGTTTCCTTCACCTTTGCAGAAATTCGAAGTGAACAAGGGGAAGGCACCAGCAGAATCATCTGAGCCAATTAAAGAAATAATGACATTTGGAGGATCAATCCTGACTAAATACCCACCAGGGCACAGCAAATCCTTCAAACATCTACCACATCGATATCTACCCCCTCCAGATGATTCACAACAATATTTACTAGATGCTTTCTGGAATGCCTCTACAGCAAAACAGAAGCACACGGCTTTAAAACTCTACCACATCTACCCCTCCAGAAGCACACATCTATGTGATCAATGAAGTGTCGATGAATATATACAATGGTTAAATGGGGAAATAATGAATTAATAGAAGCAAACCTTAATTTACTTATGTATTAACTGTGTATACATGTAATAATATGTATTATATATATATATATATATATATACATACTCATGAGTAGTACTATCTCTTATAGTATAATCGTAGGACTTTTAATGTTATAGTAATATTGATAACACGTTGCTTGGATGATGTGTAGAATCTAAGCAAATATTTAGTTGCATTATGTATAGTTCATGAAGTACACAATTTATTGTACATTTTAAACCTATATATATATATATTGAAGAAAATCAATACATGTTAAATATACTGATAGTCTCAAATATTCCACGAAAGCTTTAAAATTTGCTCCCTTCCTCTCACTCTCATGCACAACACATTATCTCTTAAACTCTCTTTATCTCACAATAATCTGAAGAATTAATTTATTTATTCATAAAAAATTACATCAATAAACATATTTATTGCATAAATATCATAAATCCAAAAAAAATTGAAAAAATGCAAATAAGATTTTCAGCGGCGACACTAAGTCGCCACTGAAACACCCACGGCTGCGACAAATAAGAGTTACCACTGAAAATTATTACTTTCAACGACGACATTTAATGTCGTCGCTGAAAGTTAGACCTTCAACGGCGACATTGATTGTCACACTTTTAGCAGTCACTGAAAATCATTTTTCTTGTAGTGTTATATGTTCATTCTATAAGAACTGTTAGATCGGAAAACGTTTAATTTACTTTTCAAAAGAACCCTTGTATAAGCTTTATGATTCAGAAGAGAAATTAACCAACAACCTTTGATTTTCGAACTACTTTAATTTATCAATTTTCTTCTGTCATTATGCCTTTTGAAATAACTCCTCCTATTGACTATTTAATGAATTGAAGTATATCAACAGCTTGTTTCACCTTTTTTCAAGTTATCACCCCTTTTTGGAGAAATTAAAAAAATTTAGTTAGTTAATCTTATATATCTATTATGTTTGTTTTGAATCAAATTAAGATATGCGATTTTTATGAACTATTTATTTTTATAACTGTTAGATGTGGGCTCCTTTTTATGCTGAGAAAATGGCTAATATTTAAAGTTCATCTATGTCTCACTAACTAAAGTAAAAGAAAGTGAAAAGGATCAGGTTAGGACAAGTGAAGTCTTATACAAGTGGGAATTAGAGCAACCACTCGGAGAAGATAAGAAAAGAAAAGGGTTAATACGATTTTTTGCTTCTCAAAGTTGTTCTTATCTTAGGTTTAATCCATAAAGTTTTAAACCGCAAGCTTTGATTCCTCAAGGGACAAAATTGTCTAATAGAGATTTATGTTTTAAATTAAATTAAATTTGAAGAACCAAAACCTATAATTTAAAATTTGAGGAATTATAAAAACCTATGACTTATAGCATAGAAGCAAAACCAACATCAATCATTATTGAACCAATGTGTCCATATTTATACAACTACTAACCTTTTTATCTAAGTGAATTATGCGCGTCACAACTCAGGCACAACAACCTAATTAAACACCTAACAATAATAGCACAGACATTTAGACATATACACTAACTTATAATAATACACTTAACACCCCCTTTCAATCAAGTTGGAGACTATACACATCAATTGGGCCTAACTTGTGCAAAAGTCTTTCATAATCTTCACGTCCAAGCGCTTTGGTGATGAAGATGTCTGCCAATTGATTTTTACTGCTCACATGTTGTAAATCGATCATCCCCTCTTGCAATTTCTCACGCACAAAGCAACAATCGATTTTAATATGTTTGGCCCTCTGGTGAAAGACCGGATTCGTAGCGATATATATCGTTGCTTTGCTGTCACAATGAACTGGTACTTTCTGGAGTCCATTTACACTCAAATCTTCCAACATCCGAGTCACCCACATATAATCTTTGATACAACACTTCCTCGCGCTATATACTCTGGTTCTGCCAATGATTTTGAAACAGTTTGTTGCCTTTTCGATTTCCAACAAATTAGTGATCATCCTAGTTTGATGACGTACGTAGCCGCTCACTAATCTCCTTAGCTAGTATCATGGCCTGTGGCCTAATCATAATTTATGTAGCACTCTATATTATGGTTCTCTGTGGTGCTAGGGAGAACTCCCAAACCAAGGCACCCTTCTAGATATCTCAGTATTTAAATGGGATTTCCTCGGTGCACTCATGAACTAGCTCAAGGTAGTCTTCACAGCAAAAGAGATATCGGGCCTAGTAGTAGTGAGATAAGATAATCTACGGGAAATTTAACAAAATAACATTTTTTTTAAAAATAATTATCAGATTAGAGCGTGTCAGAGACTATTTATCGAAGTAAGGCAGTCAATGGTGTCTGTTGACCGATGCCATTGAACCTGTCGGATAGGGGACGCCACGTGGCAATGGCGTCTCTGACTGGACGCCACCTTTGCAGGGGTGGCGTCCACTGACTGACGCCACTATCGGCGTCGGTCTGGCGACGCCATTAAGGCGTCGACCCCGACCCCCAACCCGTGACCCCCGCCCGTGACTCCCCCCCCGCGGTGACTCCTTCCCACCACTATCACTATACTCGCAAAACTCTTCCTCTTATCATTCAATCCTTCTCTCATTTGCAAAAACTCCCTTCGTCGTCCATCTCCCTCATTCACATTCTTCATTTCTTTTTTCTTGTAAAAAATGAATCAGATTCGATCATTTATATATTATAATGGTTCGAAAAATATTGTTGCAAACGGATTGAGCTTTGTAGGTGAAAAAAAGCAATGTATATTTTTCGACGCATGTCTGCTGAAGAGTTATATGAAAAGATCCGGCAAAAGTTAAAGCTGCAACAAAATCAGGTAATATCTTCAGTGACGGGTAAAGTGCCTTATGGAAACGACTATGTGGGTTTTGAGATATCCGATGATGAGGATGTGGATGTTTTTGTTCAAACATTTAAGGAAAACTCTACGGAACAATTTGCTGAGTTGTATGTGGATATTGAGACGTTAGAGGAGGGTGTACCAACACAATCAACCGTTGTGCATGGAGAAGAAATTGACTATATGCTAGAAGAACCTGACAATAAGGAAGAGCAAGAGGAAGAAGATGAAGACACATTATTGTCTAATGACCATGATCAGAATGATAGTGATACAGATGACGAATATCATCATAATCCCCAATCACAACAGACTGATATGTTATCATTAGCTTAGTTACAGAGTTGTATTATTATTTAAATAATTTTTTATGAGTTACTATGTTGTCGCATAAACTGTATTATGTGTGAATATATAGATATTACACCGTTTTGGAATGACATTCCATATTATGAGGTGTTCATGAAGATTACCCGCATGAGGATATACTTGGATGTTGAAGGCTTGGGCGGGTCCATGGGCAAGAGGAGATGAACTATATCTCAAACAAGAGTTCAAGTCCAAGAATGATGTCCAAGCAATAAAACATTATTGCATGAAGGTACATCATGAATCACAAGTGGTTGAGAGTACTACAACCAAGTACTCAACGAAATGTCGGAATGAAGAACAAGGTTGTAATTGGAGAGTAAGAGCAATTAAACGGAAGAATAGCAACACTTGGGTGGTAACTAAATGGGCTGCAAATCATAGTTGTGTGAGCCAAACTCTCTCCCAAGATCACAAACAACTTGATTCACAAATTATTTCCGAGGCCATAATAGGTATGATACACAATACCATTTGATAATTTGTGTGTAATAGTGAACATAATTAACATTCCTAGTGTGTAATTTTTGCGATTGGTTTTGCAAACATGGTAAAAGAAACACCTTCGGTACCTGTGAGCATGATACAAGAAAGGGTGACTGGAATGTTTGGATATCATGTTTCTTACATGAAGGCATGGAAGGCAAAACAAAAGGCAATTGCTAAGGTTTACGGTGATTGGGATTAGTCATATGCGCTCCTGCCAAGATGGTTCGAGCACATGTTGAGATTTTCCCCGGGATCTGTTTACCATATTCAACATGGACCGTATACTGTTAATCGGCAGGTTATTAATGGGGTTCGGGTTTTTCAACGTACATTTTGGACATTTAGGCAATGTCGTGAGGCCTTCCAATGGTGCAAACCAGTCATACAGGTGGACGGTACACATTTATACGATAAGTATAAGGGGACATTATTGATTGCCACCGCCCAAGATGGAAATAATGAGATCCTTCCGATTGCATTTGCAATTGTTGAAGGTGAAACTAAGGAAGCATGTGAGTATTTTTTGGCTTCCATACGACTGTATGTTACAAGTAAGGTTGGTCTATGTCTTATTTCTGATCGTCACAAAAGCATAATATCGCTAGTCTCCGATGAGGCAATAGGTTGGCACCTCCTAATGCGTACCATGTATTTTGCATGCGTCATGTTGCGAGCAATTTTAATACTCGCTTCAAGGACCAGGAGTTGAAGCGAAAGTTAATGAGATTAGGTAATATATAGTCCAACCGATGTGCCGACGTTCATTTTTTTGATTACTACAACCTTATACTCTTGTGTATTTCTTTTTTTTACGGATATGTTCCGAACAAAATAAACTTCGATGCTTTGTATGCCGAATTCTGCGATTACGGTCGTGAAGTGCGTGCATGGATTGATGAGAATTCCAAAAGAGAAATGGTGTAGGAGTTATGATGAGGATGGACGAAGATACGGTCATATGACAACCAATTTGTCCGAATCAATCAATAAGGTTTTTAGGGGAGCGAGGAACATGCCCATAACATCGTTGGTGAAATGCACCTACAAATTAGACTTGTTCGTTATTGGGTGAAAAGGGGGACCAAAGCACAAAAAGATGCAATGTCCGAAAAGTATTTTACGAGTGTTATTGGAGAAGCTATGGCAAAGAATGGAGAACGTGCTACATCGATGCGTGTTCGGGAGTTTGATGTGGCTCGTACCACGTTTGAAGTTGACGATCGACGATACATACTCGGTGAACTTGACCCGTGGGAAATGCCAGGTGTGGCAAGTTTCAGTGCATTCAAATTCCCATGTAGTCATGTAATTGCAGCATGTTCGACGGTATCCCATAATCTTTGCCGCGAAGACGTGGATCCAAAGTATTCTCAATCTACAATATTATGAATGTTTACTCTTCACAATTTCAGCCGATTGGTAGCAAACAAGGAATACCGTCCTCGTCCAACCAAAGATTATCCCCTGACGAATCGAAATTGCGTGGTACGGGCCGCCTAAATCTACACGCATTCGCAATGAAATGGATGAGGAGGAGGTCCAACCTAGCTCGAAATCGAATTAGATGTACGATATGTAAACGGTTCGGACATAATAGGCGTTCATGTCCTACGACGCGCACGACTAATTAACCTCCATGTTTTCATAATTTTATTTGATTGGTTTTATACTTATGTGCTTCGGTGTGTACTTCATTTTTAATTAGATTTTTTCCAAGGGAAAATTAAGATAAAGGACCTAGAGAAAAACAATATTTATTAAGAAGGACCATAAAAATTGTAATTATTTAGAAGGATCAAATATAAAAATATAAAATACTAAAATACCATAATACTAAATTAAATACAAACCGATCAAATGTTATTTTTTCACGAATTGCATAGATATATATTAAAAAAACATGAAATTTAGTAATTTTAAACACATACAAACAAATACTATAGTTTACATGATTATAAATACAATAGATAATGTAGGATGTTTGACTAAGGACAATTTAGTAATTTTAAACACATACAAACAAATACAATAGTAATCCGTGCAAATATGACATAATACAGTAATCCCGGCAAATACGACATAATATAGTAATCCCAGCAAATACGACATAATACATAACATAGAACACACTCAGGGAGGAGTATATGCAGGCCACGGTCTCAAACGCGCATCCCGCTCAGGGTTCCTACGAATGCCATCAGGATTGCGTCTAAAATTAAAATCTTCAGCAGCTGCCCGTATAAAATCATCAGAATGGTCACCTCCGTCGTTGCCCGTGTGGTGTCCTGCCTGGTATGGGCTACTACTAGATCCGGCCTCAATACAACCCTGTCCAAGATGGGAGGAACGGAAGGCGCAAAAAACCACCCCCGGATCGAAAAGTATTGAAGCCAGGAACGCCATATGGAGGCTGATATGCCCAAAAACCCTGTCCAGGCTGGTAAGGGTTGAACATAGGAAAGCCAGTCTGGGAATTCTGAGAAGGCCACTTATATGAGTACGGAACCTGTGTCTTCGAAGCATTCATCGTCTCTGGCTGTGGGTAAGAAGGGATCGGTGCATGTATCTCGGGATGCTCCTCTGCTGGCATCTCCTCTGGATACCACGGAACCTGAGTATAGTTCATATCTGGCCATACAAGAGGTCTATATACACCTCCGCCTCGTGGACCAAGCGGGGGTATCTGATATGGCTCCATTTCGTGCCGCGGTCGTCGTTGGCCCAGTCCACGTCCCTCCTTCGCACGGGGCAGGACCTCTAAAGTGGGATCTGGTACACTTACTAAGAGACCACTCGGTGCGCTAGGCCCAGGCTCCGCAACTCGGCCAAATTGTCTAACTGCTCCAAGTAACTGGTCACAGACCTTCTGTACCTCACTGTAGCTGTATTGGGGTCTAAATTGTGGAGAATTCATCCACCAAATCCACTCTACACCATCAATCTACATTTATCCAGTAAAATAAATAACAGTACTGAAACTACAGTTTAATCGAAAAATGGTAGCAAGATCAATACGTACCACGTGCCCGATTCGCGACCCGCCTCATATATACCGTCTAGTGTGTTTGAAAAACCAAGTCATGTACTCGGAGTTCGGGAAATCGGCCCTCCGATGGATCTCGTAGTCTCGATACGCTCTCTCGCGTGTTCCACAACGGAATAAATGGATCCATCTTCGACTCCCAATCCTCCGTCATCTTACCGCGTAAGGTAAGATCGTGTGCACCTAAGTTGTGGTGTTGGGTGGGGATGTGTTCTTGCATGCCAAATTGGCGCATGCAGCGATCGGGCTGGTGCATCTCGACAATATGGAAACAAAGCAAGGGTGTGACCGCCCTCCACAGGTCCTGCATGTGAACATCTGCACCCAAAAAGTGATATCCGGCGTCCCTGTATGGCTCCCACTGCACCTATACACGTAAACAAATAAGAATTAGTTTACTTTTTTTGTTCTCTAATATCAAATTTATCATACATACATCGTCTCGACCCATCTGGTCAAGATCTATCCGATATGTGTTTAGATCACGTCGCAATAACTGCAAGTTGACTTTATTGAACCTGCAATATGTAACTCAATAACATTAGTGAAACGATCTGCAAATAAGAACATAATCATTACATCAAACTTCTTCCATACCTGTGTCCGTAATGATCACCTGCGTGAATGGGCAGTGAACGGGAGGTGATATAGTAGGAAATCTAGACCATGCCCATATCTGCAATAACAACAAACAACCCCCAATGTTTGTTGCTGAAGCCGACGTGGCCTGACATAGCTCGCGAAACAAGATAGCAAGTACAAGACCCCCAACCGTATGTAGCGCCTCCGCAAGGTCACCACCCAAGAATTGTATATATCGGCATGGGACCTCTCGCGCCGGACTTGTCACACAACAAAAATCCACCGAATAGGCGCATGAGGTAAGCACGTGTGTAGCAAAGCGACCCTCAACAAGGCGAGTGCTCCTCCCAAAGGGCCCAATAAGTTTCAAACCACTCAACCTAATGTTTCCGCCAATCAAATGAGTTGGGAGTGGAGTCCGACCCATGTATTGTTGAATAACAAGTTGGCCGGTTGGCGTGCGTCCGATCGGAAACTACTTGACCCTCGGTGGACAAACCTAAAATGCCCGCTACATCCTGTAGAGTGATAGTCATCTCACCAACGGGCATATGGAAGGTGTGCGTCTCAGGCCTCCACCTCTCAACCAAAGCAGAAATAAGTTGTTTGTCAATTTGCACAACATAAAAGTAGATATGTAAGGGTTCTGTATTATCCGTATCATGTACAAACAACTAAACGCGTATAATTAATTACATAGAGAATTTTAAAACATACCGGGAGTCTCTTCATGCGAGACACGTGCGAAACCCGCACGCATAAGGTGTCTTCTTAACAACTCTACAGGGATGAGATTTGGGTCCTCGATATCTCCCAAAGACCCGTGTGAGGCTCGCCTCACCCTCAAACAATTGCAGTCTCCTGTGTTCCACACAACTTGTGATCGGTGTGATTGTTGCACCTCCTCACTAAGAACTCCCCACTCTCTGGGTCCGGGCTCAATATTGCGAGCGTGTTGGTCATCCATTTGACTAATAAAAATTTACAATAACACAACACATTATTAATTATGTGTACTTTCCTAAACTACCCTTACCCAACATTTAAAATGACGTTAATTAATTACTGTGCACAAACCGATCAGTGGAGAGGCGTTTTCATTTTCTTTTTTGTCCGAATCAGTGCATTAGCCGGTATAAATTTAAAAAAAAAAAAAAAACAAAATTGAGATGATGTTAACTATAAAGTTGTAGTTGCAAATCCCCAACCAAAAAAAAAAAAAAAAGTTGTGGTTGCGATTTGGGCTTCAAATATTAAAATTGAAAATATTCAATATTCATAAATAAAATCACTTTTCCCTTAAGCTAGAATTTTTAGCTGTTGGTTTTTCATCATGGGGAGAGAATAAAAAATTGAAAAAGAATGATGTTGGGTCTCACTTTTTTTTTTTAATTGAAATATTATTCTTGGTCCTTATTATAAATCCTTATAGATGAAATTTTTTGTCTTAAAAATAATTTCACTCAAATGTTAATAATCTTAAATATATCTATCTTAGGGGTTTAGGATAAAAATAATATACAATATATCTCACAAGATCTTTTTGTTAATTCACTAATTATTATTCTCACTAAATCAAAATTAGCAAAGCATAATATTTTACATTTTATATATGAAAATATTATCTTACAAAATATTAAATAATCAATCATCTATCTTAAGGTATAACATACAAAAATAAATTATTAATTCACTAATAAATTAATTTACTACTAAGTCTTGTATCCTAAGGTTAATAATAAATTTTAAATATTGTTATTCCCTTAATTATTCATTACAATAATTATTTACCCTTTTTATTATTTATAATTATTAATGAGCATCTAAAAAATAACTAAATGTATATAATTACAACTTAAATCAAATTACTAAACAAAAAACATAACAAAAAAATTAAATCGACCTATGCAAACTTGAAATTAGGAGTGATAGAGGAATTTGAGCCTCCTTCCTCTTCTTCCTTCTACTAATTCTCTCTTCTCTATGTCTCAATCTTTCTCAATATCTCTCAGCTCCGAGGAAGGAGGACGAAGGAGTTACAAGAATGAAGAAAATGGGATGAAAGAATGAAGACAATGGAGGGCGGTGGAGTTTTTACAATGAATAAAATACAATGAGTGAATTGAATGAGGGAGAGGGAAAGAAAATGAGGAACATCACGAGAAGGCATAGAGTTTTGAGAGAGAGATAGAGAAGGAATTGGATGAGGTGAAGTGTGTGTGTGTTTTGGGGTGGGGATGCTTGTGTTGGAGATGGGGTTTTTGGGGAAGGGGGTGTTGGAGTGTGTGGGTTTTTTTTTTTTTTTTTTTTGGGGGAACCACGTGTGTGTGGTTGGGGGGAGGGGGGCCGTGTGTGTGTGGCCGGGGAGGGGGTAGCGTGGGATGGGGGGGGGGAGGGGGCGTCGGAATCCCGCTGGATTCTCGAGCCACCCGACGCGTCAGGAAGATGCCTGACGCACGGTCAGGGGATTCCTGACTGGCGTCCATGTGGGGATGCCACCCGTGCAAGGTGGCGTCTGGTCATGGACGCCATTCGGCCGTCGCAAAGTACCCCGACGCCCGCCGGGGAATCCCGGGACGGGCGTCCATAGGAGGACGCCACCCTCCAAGGTGGCGTCCGTCGAGACGCCACCGCACGTGGTGTCCCCCATCTCCCGGAGTTCAATGGCGTCGGTCAACGGACGCCATTGACTGCCTTACTTCGATAAATAGTTTCTGACACGCTCTAATCTGATAATTATTTTTAAAAAAAACGTTATTTTGTTAAATTTCCCGATAATCTACCTACCAATTTTCTTTAGGCGGTTGACTCTTGGAGAAGTTGATCTTACTTATCGGGATGCTTTTGTCTCTTGCTCCGATTTCCCTTTCCAGCTCCTCTTCTCCATATACCGTTTGCACTCAAATCTCTCAACATCCGAGTCACCCACAAAATCTCCGATATCATGAAGACCTTCGGACTTGTACCATATATAGAAACAAAACCGACATCAATCATTACTGAACCATTGTGTCTATATTTATACAATAACTAACCTTTTCTAAGTGAAGCTTCACAACTCAGGCCGAACAACCTAAAGTAAACACCTAATAATAATAACATATGCTGACATATACATTAACTAATAATACACTTAACAGATTAAAATTGAAACGAAGGCAAACTTGATTGATCAAAGATTGTATTAATTTAAAGAAAATTATATATGTTTTCAAATTCATAGAGTAATTTTTATATATAGTAATTCACGAAGCGAGGTTGATTAATATTGTATTTGCAAATTCATATTAGGATGATATTTTGTCAGCAGTTCAAAACATCTTGTTCTCCATCTTCACTAGTTGAATAATTAATATACTGCCTCATGTGAGAGAGTTATTTAATTAGTTCGTCAAATAACCTCTATTTTAGAAGTTTTTCATCTTCTTCATTTTCCATTACAAACTTGGCTTCTTTGGTCCGCCGGGCCGTTGCCAATTTTACTACATGGCTTCTAACTCATTGCTAAAAGTTTCGTTTAAAGCAAACAGATTATAATAGAAACATGAAAAAGAAAAAGAAAAAAAGAAACACGTATTATATGCACCAATGTTAAATATAATTAATCAAGTATTGGGATTTGGGCTGGTCATCATTGTGTGTGTAATAAAATATAGGCTAAATGTGTAAAAATACACATGTGTTTTATCCTGAAGAGTGTTCAGCACCAAATGCCTTTTTTTAGGTGCAAAAATATATATGTGGTTATAAAACAAGTGCAAAAGTCACAGCACCGTTAAAATATAACTGAACGGTGTTAATTTTGGTGTGGGGCCCACACTATTTTCATGAAAATACCAAAATGCCCCTAATTATATAACCCCCTTCAAGCTCTCGATCAACCCCCCAAGCCGCCATGAAGGTGAGGTTGTTGGTTGATTCTTCTAGAAAGATCGATGCTCTTAGCTCCCGCCTCACCATCCTTGACCTTTAGCTCGACTCCAAGCATGGGTATCCTGAAACTTTCTCCATCAGAATCGCTTTCGGCGCCGTCATTAGCGGAATCAGAGCTGTAATGCCTCAAATTATTGGAGGTCTTGCTCAAATTTGGAAATCTGTTATCTCTGTTACTAATTCTGCTTCTTGATTCTCCATCCCTCTAGACATGTTTACTTTGTTCATCAATAATGGACTAAGGTAGCTCCCCCCCAAAAAAAAAAAAAATCTCTGTTTTGGTTTAATTCCATATTCCTAAGTAGAAACTAGTATGAAAATTGTACTTCATCCTCAAAACTCAATAGGTTAGGGGTAGAATTCAGAGATTAAAATATTGAGTTTATGGATTAATCTCTAGTATCATATAAATATGATTATGACTCAAAAACAATTGGATAATATGAATTACGTGTGCCGGTTTGGATTCAGGGCTTTAAACTGAGTTGGATAATTTTTTATTTCACCTGTCAAGTATGACTCAAACACAATCAGGGGCAAGTTTTAATTGAATTTCCCTCTGTTTTGTAGTCTATTTTTTGGTTGTCTTATAAAGGAGCATATAAATCGGTTTGACGATTTAATCTGTGTTCTCTTGGGGGGATTTTGTGTGTTTGTTTTAACTAGGGGTATTTTGGTATTTTCATAAAAATAGTGTGGGCCCCACCCAAAAATTAATACCGTTAAGTTAAATTTTAATGGTGCTGTGACTTTTGCGCCTGTTTTATAACCATATGTGTATTTTTGCACCTAAAAAAGACACTTGGTGCTGGGCGCTCCTTAAGATAAAACACATGTGTATTTTTACACATTTACCCTAAAATATATATTAAATGTACGTCCATAACTTACTTTAATCTTCAAACAATATATTATATATAAAAACATGTCCATTGCATAAATTACACATATTAATTTGTGGGGGTTTCAGGTCCCCATGACACCAGGCTCTTCCTTTTAGCGTCTCCGATCTTAAGCACGAGTTATGAGTTCAAAGTTTGTAAACAATAATAATTAGAGAAATATAATAATTAAAAAGATGAGGAATTATATATTATTGTATTAACCACATAAAAGTAACATCCTTGTACAAACTATAACTAACTTGCATTTAACAATGATCATCCATCACTTAAGGGCCAGGTGGTTAACAACTAACCCTAACTTAGAGATTTAATTAGAAGAAACTTCGCTCTCTAGAAAGAGACTCATATTAACTTCTCTCTTAACATGGTGTGAATGTAACTATAAACTAAACCATATTAGTAAAAACTTTTATATAGACTAAAGATCTAACTAACTAACTAATCAATTAATACCACCATAATATCTCTAACAAAGATTGAAAACAAGGCACAATTTTTTTTTTTTTAAATAAAGGACAAGGCACACGCATATTTTAAAGTATAAAAAAAATGAGAAAAATGAGTGAAGTGTATGATATCAATATTCCTGAATGCTTATCAGCTTATGCGATATTGGTTGGTCTCTCTCTCACACACACTGGTGTCTCTCTCACCCATGCATTTTTTTTTTCATTTTGTGCAATAATTCAGCTAATAAATAAAACTGAGTTTGTCACATTTCCTCTCTCGCCCCTCTCTTCATTCTCCTCAGTTCAGTTAACAAATCAAAGTGATTTGGTTTTGGCATCGTAAAGTCAACAAGTTATTATTGCTTTGGAACGAAAATGTTGCGTACAAAGGAAGAACATATTGGTGTTTTAATGTCATTATTAGTTACAGTCCTAAATATTTAATTTTTTTTAAAGATTTACTTAATTATATTATATGTTGTGTAATACTAAATTATATATAATTTTATATGTTAAACAATTTAGTTGGGAGAAAAAAAAGATAAATATAAATACTTTAAAATAATTTAATTAACTTTCTTAATTTCTCAAAAAAAAAAAAAAATCAACTAGATCTTATATTCATGGTAGAAAGTAGTATAAAATAATGTAATTATTATTAATCATGATATAAATATTTACATAAAATAATAATAATAATGACATAAATATTTAACACATTCTTGTTGAATGACTACTTTATTTTTGTATATAATTAACGTGTAATTATAATTATATATTTATTAAAATTGAAAAAAATGCTTTTTTCTGCCTGGAAATTTGATATAAAATCTTATGGGGCATAATATCCAGCAAGCTGTGGATCAGGAGAAGTTTAATATTTTTAATTTATTTACGCACGCTAATCCTGCACAAAAGTTACGTTGATGAATGAATGCATGTAGCCGCAAAAGAATATGGATTATGGATATGGAAAAAAGAATTGGACTGTGTTACTTGTACAAATAATATATAGAGTATCATATATACATATCCGTCACTGAACGTACGCAAGGGAGAGGCAAGAAGTGATATATGTGGATGGATGAATTAGGCCTTGGTGAGGCCGATGTCAAAAGGAACATGAAGGGGCTTCATCCAGTCCTCAGCTCGGGAAGTGGGTCCGCCCTTGAGGAATATGCCGGCGGTGAACTGAGCGGCTTCATTCCTACTGATGAGGCCCTTGTAGCCAGGCCACCTAACCCTCCTGGCCAAGTTAGCACCAGGTCCTTCGTTGTTGTACTCTGCGTAGTACAATGTGTTGAGGTAGGCGTTTCCTGCCCATGGAGTCCAGCCTTCTGGCTGAATAAAGTCACCTATTCTTGATTCCATCACCACCGTTCTCGCGTACTGCTTCCATGGCCTTCCCAGGTACGATCTTATCTTGAACCTCACGGGGAACAGAGCATTCTCTGGAACTATGTCGCAGTTCTGGATCACTGTTCCTGTGGGCAGGTTCTTCTGGATTCTGCCGTCTGCCGTCACTGTGTTGAACTGGTTGTCCATGGGCTTCCTCACGATAATTCGACTGCTCTGGATCAACGTGGTGGACACTCCGAATATGAAGTCAACGGTGCCGGAGATGTCGCAGTTCCTGTAGAGTTGACGGTTGGTTTGAGCGTACAACGTGTCTTGGTATCCCACAAAAGAACAATCGAAACAGGCTGACATATCTCCCTGGTTCCTGAACGCCACTGCTTGGTGCTTTTCAGAACCAGCGGTGTTCACAAATGTCATATACTTGGCGATGAACCCGTTTGCCATATTCGCTGCATGCATGCATAATCAATCAATCAATGGGGTCGATCGGAAGGTATATACTATTATAAATATAGGACGAGGGAGAAGTTTTTTTGTCGTCGTCTTATTTATAAGATATATCATGTACAATTAATTAACACTTCACTTATTATTATGCAGTATTATGTATATTGAGTAGGGGTAGAGTTAAAAAGTTATTAAATTTTATCACAGACTTCATGAAATTAAAAACCTGTGGAAGTGCCATAGAATTATAAATAGTAGCAGAGGAGTAAGAAAGGAATGGACAGATTGGCAGGTTACCGAAAGTAGCAGTGTCGGAGGTGGTGTAACCATCAACATTGTTTCTGCTACCGGTGACGATTGTTTTATCAGTGCCCTGACCGTACAAGAGGATATTGACGGCTGTCTTGGGAATGACGACGTACTCACGGTATGTACCAGCCTTAACGAAGATGGCATATCTTCCTCGGAAACCCTTAGGATAAGAGTTAATGGCATCCATGATGGTCTTGAACTGGCCACTGCCATCTTGGGCCACCACAACATTGGGCCTGATATGATGTCCCCTTCCCCTCCGCATGCGGGCCATCAGCTTGCGGTCAGAGGCTGAGAACCAAGTGGGATATCCTTCGCCGTCCACCTCAAGAAGACGACGAGCAGAAGGATTCATTTTAATCTTCAGACCAAACTGACTCAAGATGCTTTCCAAATCAGCCATAATATCAAGGGCTATGCCTGTGAGCTTCCCCATGTCGTCCAAACCATTCTCCTGAAGCTGAGTCCTGATCTGTGTGGCACCGTCCACCTTGTCGTCGTACCCATCCATGCAAGCCTGCTGGTAGGAGACGACGGAGGCGAGCCAATTCTTGAAGTCAGGGGATTGATCGATCAGGGTTTGGATGGTGTTGTTACCGAGGAAGTCAATGGAAGCCTGGAGGCTGTCCATGGCGGATTCGAGAAAGTCCTTGCAGTCATCGAGGGCCATCTTGACTATGCCTTGGGTGCTGTTGCCCTGTTCGACGCTGAGCTTATTGCTCATGTTCAGGGCCTTGATGACGTTGTTGGCGGAGGCCTCCACGGCGGCGGCTAAGAATGCTTTTGGGTCTGAGCTGTTCCGCACGTTGCCGAGAGTGTCGTGGCAAAGCTTTTGGTCGTCCGTGTTCTGGCACATTGCCTTCACCGCATTCTGACGCTCAGTGATCTGAGGGTCTTTGTTCTTGTTGTTCGACACCACAACGGCGCCGATCACCACCCCCACCACAAGGATGAGGGAAACTGCAGATATAATTATTTTCCCCTTCATTTTTGTTTTCTATTTTTTGTATTCAGTTTTGTTTTGAGATCTTCCCCCAGATATTTTGTTCCTCCCCAGCCCCCTAAGGATTTATTGTTTCGAGGGGAGGATGATGGTTGATAGATGGGTGCTGCATGCATGGAGTACGCAGTTCTGGTATTCTTATAACGCTTCCGCTTCCATAATTAGGAAATTAAACAAAAATCTTCGTTTTGCATGAATGACTGCTGGCACGTACGGACGCACGTAACTATCGTTCATTCCTTATTTTGAGGGGCACTGCTATTTCCTCTCTCGCATATATCCTGAAAAAACCCTCCTCCTACCTATAATAAGGGTTCGTTGTCTTTGTCGGTTTTTGTCTTAATTTTTTTTTACTAGTATTTTGCTCAAAATCAGTTGTCGTCCGTTTTTGTGCTCTCATCATTCTCTCGAGTTACCCTATGTCGCGTGATAACCACAGTTCTTTTTTGTGTGGCTTCCAATAGCTTTCAACCTACCTTCAAGAAGGATAATGAGCTAGTCTGAATTGTACAGGGATTGTTATTTTTTATTTAAATATAAAAATATATTATTATTTAAATAACTTTATATTTTAGTTGTAATTTTTTATTATGAAAATATGAAATCTCACATCCAATTCTTCTATAAAATATTTTTAAATTAATCGATATAAAATATAAATCTTAAACAAGCCACAGCCACAACTAGCAATAAAGAATATGATTCATTTCTTTGATATACCACACTCTATGTAGATACCGCTTAATTTTCTCAGCGGCGCGGGCATCTTTTTTTCTGTGCACATTCGGGTGCTCATAAACATAAACCAATGGATTGAAAGCCCAAAAATAACTTTTTGTGTTTTTTGATTTTTTTTTTTTTTTTTTTTTTTTTGGTCCAGAAAAGTTTTGGAGGGGTTCGACATCATCCCCACCAAGCGCCAATGAAGACTTACCGTGACTTACGAGATCGCCCCAAAAGAGTCCCAATATCGAACCCACGACCATTTTGTGTCCCTTACCATCTATGCCAACTCTCATTGACTGTGTTTTTTGATATTATAAAAACGAGGCTTGAAACAATGCAGCATATCACAGAGCAGCGTGCAAAGTGTGACTTGAATCGCTTTGGGAGTACCGTAGTGTACGGGCCGGTGGCCCATTAGTCTTCGCAGAATTTTAATTCAATGATTTTTTCTTATAAAAACTAAATTCACGAGAGGCCATCAAGGTGCAGAAAAACGTTACTTTTAAAACCAGATGTTAACTTGGTTCAGGTGGTTTGATATCTATTCCCACAAGCAAAATCAAGATTCAAATTTTTATACATGAATGATACGACCTCCCAGTAAAACTTGCAATAATATAGTCTGACCCAGTTTAATATTGAAGATTAATTAGAATTTGGGGACGTCTCCCAGTCCCATGGCAACATCGCTATTCGCTAAGGTCCATCAAATTACGGCAAGGAAGGAGTGACAAGCAAAGGAGGCAAAAGCTCCTGCTCCAGAGCTTCCACTTCTCCACGAACATAATAATAATAATAATAAAATTACTCTAATGATAAATAATAATCACAATGAACAATAGGCTTAGCTTTGAACACGGCATTGGTAAAGTTTTGCGTTTTCCGAACCTTAGAAGGGACGAAGGACATGATAAGCAGTGGCATCACACTCAATAAATAATCAATGTACAAAATATTTCAGACACAACAATGAATTATGTTTCACTCAAGCAAGAAACGTCTATGATCATTTCTTTCAGATAAAGAATGGTCCATTAACATCATCTTCGCTCTGAGTAGACACATCACTCTCTTGCAGCGTTTTTCTCACAAGCAATTAAGTAGAGGCCGAAAATATATATAAGCAGAGAGGCATGGAGTAAACAGTGAGACCAAGCGACAGTAAAAGAATATGACAAGGCAGGAAACATCGAAAAACCTCATGGATTATGAACAAAATGAATGCAGCGTAAAAAATGGTATATATAACCATGTTCCAACTCTTATATTTTGCATGCATATTGTGCATATGCTCACAGATACAAGGAGAAAGATACAGAGAATCAATTTGCAGTTTCACCAGCAGGGCCAGGGCGTGCATTCAACAAAGGTTGAAGAGCTTTGACTACAATGCTCATGTTTGGTCTGAAGTCAGCCTCATATTGCACGCATAGCGCAGCAACAGCAGCCATCTGTAATGATCAAAGCATCACATAGTCATTAATCAATATAGCTATTACTTATGTACACTAGTTATTCTCTACTTTAGACGTCCTGAGGGCACGAATGCTTTCACAGAAGGATCCAAAAGAAAATAGTATCCCATGGCTCCAGTAAGCTAATTGCCATACTTTGCCAGTCCATACGCATGCTTCGATAACTTCAAGGTCCTATTCTGATTTAATAAACTACCATACAGTCCACACACACAACTTCAGCAAGGAAAATGCCGTGCCTCATAAAAATAGGAAGAAATCAAAATATAATAAAAAACTGGCAAACACCTTAGCAACAGCTTTGGGTGGGTAATCTCCTCCTAGTCTTGTATCAACACACTGCCTAACTTTATCTTCGCTGAGTTTTGGTGTAGCCTGAAACACAAATCAATAGGTCTGAAACTCTGAATAGCAAATCATAAGAAAGAAGCAAAGATTTCTTTCTTTTCCTTTTGCTGCTCCCATTTTTTATTTTGGAGTGGGGGTGGGAGGGGGTTGGATTCTATGATTTTACCCAAGTAACCAGACTCTGCTGTCCACGAGGTAGTGTATGATCAACAGGCTTCCTTCCAGTCAAAAGTTCCAGAAGGACAACACCAAAACTGTACACGTCACTCTTAGCATTCAGTTGTCCGGTCATTGCATATCTGCATCCACAAGATTAGTCAGATAATATTACAAACGGTCCAGCAAAAACTCTTCAGGGTGCTTAATTCGAAAGAAAGATTTCTCTGTCCAAATTGATCCAATCAAATTTGGTTAAAAAGTGAAAACAATGAAAACGTTTGAATAATGGAATTTGATACTGCTTTTTGACGAACTCTGGCAAACACTACGCTAGGTTTCCCTTTTCTTGTGCCAATAATTATTCAGCAATCATGCTCGAAATTAGTTGTGCAAACTGACTGAAGACAAAAAATTAAGGATATAGAACAGTAAGTGACAAGAGAAATTCACGTTTTTTCTTTCCCATTTCTTACTCTGGGGCATGATAACCGAAGGTTCCAAGGACACGAGTGGAATGAAGACGTGCAGCCATATCAGGAGCCTGATTTGACAAATCAAAATCTGCAATCTTAGCAACATCATCATCAAAAATTAGCACATTGCTTGATTTGATGTCTCGGTGGATAATGTGGGGATTGGCCTTCTCATGCAAGTACTCAAGCCCTTTTGCAGCTCCTACGGCAATCTTTACTCTCTGTGCCCATGACAGGACAGGACCAGGTTGGGCGCCTTTAACACCTTTTCTGCCTGAATGTAAAATGGCAATAGTAAAATATTACATCAAATATATATCTCAAGTTGATATGGCACCAATGTTAGCAATATCACATTAAGTAATGCCAGTAAATTTCCCACTCTCTCTAATATAAAAAACTAAATTAACAAATGTTAAATTTTCAAAAGAACCAATTAGTATGCTAACTCAAAATACTGAAAAGGAAAATTATATACCATGTAAAATATCGTGAAGAGATCCATTAGATGCAAACTCATAAGCAAGAACACGGGAACTTCCATCAACACAATAACCAAGTAATTGAACAAAATTTTCATGCTTCAGCCTTGACACCATGGAAACCTGAAAGTTTAAAATCCATGTGACAAATGGCTAAACCACTGCAATCAACTGAGAATATATAGTAAACCAAGCTTATCAAGGATACCTGGGCTAAAAATTCATCATCAGGTTGTTTACTAGCATCTAACTTCTTTATTGCTGCAGCCAGACCATTTTTAAGAGTTCCATAATATACTCTTCCATATGACCCTTCCCCAATCAGACAATTTGTCCCAAAATTCTCTGTAACTTCTTTTAATTCATCTGCTGATATGGCAGGAACTTCAATGGGCTGGACTTTAACAGTCTGAGCACCCTGCTTTGCAGCCTCAGAAGCATGATAATTTCCATCATTTCCTGCATGAAGAATTTTCACAATAATTTCATTGAGTCAGATCATACAATAGAAATCAAGTTAAAACGATCAAGTGTTGAAATCCAGTAATAGCATCTACTCCCAATGGCGCACATAAATCCCATGACAAGAAAATGTCACTTAAGATGCATAATTTGATTTAGAGTTTAGACTCCCCCGCCTCCCTCACACACACTCGTCAAGGCAGTAAGAGATAAATTACCTGTTGAGCTTTTTACCACGTATGGTCCTCCACTCTCAGCAGCTTTGAGGTGTTCATCCTCTCCGCAACAGCTGAAACAACTCATGATCCGGTCTGACATAAAAGTTCATACATACATCAGTTCATATTAATAAAGTCACTGATTTGAATAACAAGTCAAAGTAGAGAGGGAGCAAGAAAAAAAAACACACTAAATTCCCCCTGGATGTTCATTGCAACCAAAATGAAAGAAAGAAAGAAAGGTAATGGTGATCAATGTAACTTTCAGCACTTCCGCGAAGAACAGCGTGAAAGGTCAATTAATTCAGCATTGCTGAATTCCGAATCAGCAAGTTAACGTCATCTCAACATGAAAACTTGATCACTATGACGCCGATCCGATTGATTATTTTTCTTGGCCAATACCTCGGTTGATATTAATAAGAACTGCTTAAAACAACATATAGTTGTAGGAAAAATATTTTCTAAAACTCTTTGCATCTCATCCTTCTTGAATGATAAAATATGGTAAGTGAACAGATTTTGCAACATTATGAGCGCTCCTAAAGTAAGAATGTCAATCCATGTAAGCTAAGGTAAGTGAAAGTGGATCCGAGCAATTCCCGCCAATCAAAGGAAACTGCGATTAAAATCCTGGCAAATACTTAGGGATCGGTCCCAAACATAACCAATAATTACAAATCGAGAGCAAATCTTCGAAGAAAAATGCTGATTGACAAAGCCGCTTGCGGTGAAAATGAAATCATACGGAAAAAGAAGAAGTTAGGATTGAGTATATAATAGATCGACTGGTACCTAAAATGAAATGGCAATATGCTGGAGTTGAGAGATCGGAGAGCTGGAAACAAACTGGGAGACGGTGTAGATGAAGATCGGGGCTCCAAAACCGGCGAAATTTGCGCTGGTTAAGGAGGGGAAGTGCGTAGGATAAAGCGCTGGAGGCTCTTGAATTGCTCTGAAATGAAAGATTGTATTATTACAGGGATTTTTGTCCAACCAACCTTACGTAAGTATATTCCATTGTTAATTTCCTTGCTTTAATATAATGTAATCAAAAACCCCTTTTTTCTCTCCCTTAAGCTGGTTCCACGCCGACCTGGCTTGACTAGAAACAGTCACTCCAGATTCAGGAAATACAAGTTTACTGCCTTGGTATATTTCTTAATTTCTTTCTTTCCTAGCAAATCCTAAGATAGTAATCCCATACTTATATTCCATTTATATAATCGCCCTTTATGTATAGTCCAAAAAGAAGGAAATGGTTTATTTTCTCGTTGGCTCCTAGTCGTGAAATTTCAGAGCTCCATACACTATGTAAATTTCTAAATCGTAACCATTGAAACCGACGAGGCACTGACTTATACTTTACGTTATTTAAGCTTACACATTCCCTAGCTCTGGCCCACTTCAATTGGGAAAGCACCAATTATATGCTCGCCATCGATTCTAATAACAAGTCAGTATGCATATACTTTCCGATGAATACTAGAATATTTAAGGTCTGAATCAATCTAAATGCCAAGCAAGATAAGGAATATGACAGAGTAGTGGCAATTTATATATGTTTAATCAGTTTATAGAAAGATTGAGAGTGGAACAAATAATATTAATTAGTAGGAAGGGTCAGCCTCGTTTTGCTGTTAAACGATGTCATATCAATCTCCCTAAGATAATTAAGTACGCGTTGGGAATAGTCAAATTAAGTGGATACGAAGAATATTAAATTGAGGGCAAATTCAAGAATCAGTCCCCCGGCCAAAAAGGCAAAAAATCACACATGGATGCAAGGCATGGACGAATTATTATACTCCAGTAGCACTTTTTTTTTTTTTTTTTTTCCGGTAGGTAGGATTTAAATATGTACGAATTTTATAATCCCGCTTCAATTATTCCAATAAAAGTGAAGATTACAAAAGTTCACTTCGCTGGCTCCATTTGACAATTGAAACTAGAAAGAGGGGCAGATGATTAAAATTAAAGTTGGAAGGAAGCTCTGGCGAGTGATAAGGAGTGAACTGGAAGAACTAATGTTGCACTAATTTTGCGCGTTAGCTGAGGCAGTGCTTTTTAGTTCTTTCCACAACCATCCTATGAATGGTTACACTCTAGTCCTGTGTATTTATGATTCCATGACTATATAAACCTTTTTTTCCTCTTAAATTACAAGCATTATATTTTCAAACAAAGGCATCAGATAATAATAGTAAGGAAATGCAAGGGGCCGCCGGGTAAAGCAAAACGTACACGTACCCACAAGTTGAGCTATCTGGATGAATTTAGAGGTTTAGAATTGGCCAGCAGGTGCACCCAATATTCATAATTGATGATGGAAGGAGTCCGAATCGTGGACGATGAGTCTGAAACCGTTCTCTGTCAACAACTCTCACGTAATCAACGCGCCACACAACACAACACGTTTCCCCCCACAAGTAACACAGCCTCCTTATACTGTAATCATGTCAGTTAAACTCCACATGAAACAAAAGCTCCCTGATTACTGTTGATGTCTTAAATTAGACTAGGATATGGTTCCAATAAATATTAAATCAAATATTTCGTATTACTAGAGTCAACTTTTATTTCTATATTATGATTTGTTTAGTTTTTCTATTATTAATATGTTTATGATTAGAGGTCTATAAACTGAATTATTTTTCCTCAGTTTGTCAAGCCTGTTGAAATAAATTAAATAATTCCAATATTTGAGTATTCTCTCTTTGTACGCTTCCCTTTCAAATTTTTTAATTTCCTCGTTAATATATAAATGATATAGGAATTCAATTTTTTGGGTGTAAAATATAGGGTTTTTTTTTTTTTTTTTGGCCACAATAGAATGATTGACTCCACCTCAATGTTTCCCTCGATCCTTAATACGTAGATGGTATTGCAGCTAGGGAGCATTGACTCCTCCGATTAACAGATGAGTGCTCAATGTTCATATTTATGGCGCCTTATAGTTTCCACTCTGTACTTCAAAATCTTCAACCGTGTACGACTCCTCTACAAAACCCACACTAAATTTGATCATATTAAATAACAAAACTTTGTTGATGTTGTTTATATTCGATTTGAGCGCCGAAATCAAAACAAATGAGCTAGATGGTTCGGCAGTAAGAATTCATGAAAAGTCATATGACGGTCCTATTTGGACAAGTTGCATTCCAGTTTGACAACCCAGGAAAAATAATTGTGTTTCTGAAACATGATTGAGCCAGCACGAGCGATCAATAATTAAATCGTAAGGAAATTAAAGGACAATACAAATCATTTTGGGTATTGGATATTTAGATGGGATTATTAACTATTGCCGCTCCCCAACCCACCCCACACACCCCAAAAAAAAAAAAAAAAAAAAAAAACACTTGGAGATTATTCATCCAAAGCCAATAAAGACCACCGCTGATTAAGATTCGCTACTCTTAAGCTTGAGGCTTTTCCCACTTGAGTGGCTTCACAGTTTCCCAGGTGAAGTCTGGATCATCCCTTCCGAAGTGTCCATAAGCAGCTGTCTTGAGGAACCTATGACCACCCCTCTTAAGGTCCAAGTTAATGGTGATCATTCCAGGCCTAAAGTCAAAATTCTCCTTCACAAGTTGAAGGATCTCCTTGTCTGGAATCTTTCCAGTTCCGTAGGTGTCAATAAAAACCGACAATGGCTCAGGAACACCAATGGCATAAGAAACCTGCACAAGGCACCGACGGGCAAGCCCATTTGCCACAACACTCTTTGCGGCCTGCCTGACAACATAGGCACCACTTCTATCGACCTTAGTTGGGTCCTTCCCTGAGAAAGCACCACCGCCGTGGGCACCCCAGCCACCATAGGTGTCTATAATAATTTTTCTTCCGGTGAGACCAGCATCCCCATGAGGGCCACCAATAACAAAGCGGCCAGAGGGGTTGAGGTGAAAGATGGTGCTGTCGTCTAGGTATTTCGCAGGGATGACAGGCTTAATAACATGCTCCTTAAGATCAGCAGCAATTTGATCGTTAGTGACAGTCTCATCATGCTGAGTAGAGATAAGCACAGTGTGGACACGAACTGGAACCATAGCGCCATTGTCATTGTAGTACTCAACAGTTACTTGTGTTTTACCATCTGGTCTGAGCCAAGCGCAGGTGCCATTCTTCCTAACCTCCGTAAGCTTGGCTCCTAATTTGGTTGCAAGAACATGGCTCAGGGGCATGTATTCAGGGGTTTCATCAGTGGCATACCCAAACATGTGACCCTGATCACCAGCACCAACCTCCTCTGGACGCTTAGTGAAGTGGCCATGCACGCCCTGAGCAATGTCAGGGCTCTGCTGCTCAATGTTCACCAATACGTTGCATTTATCAGCATCAAGACCCACATCATCGGAGACAAATCCGATGTTGCGGCATGTATTGCGGACAATCTTCTCATAATCTACGTTGGCCTTGGTTGTGATCTCTCCAAAGACCATGACCATGTTGGTCTTGGTGCATGTCTCACAAGCAACCTTGCTGTCGGGGTCCTGTTCAAGGCAGGCATCAAGCACCGCATCAGAGATCTGGTCGCACAACTTGTCGGGGTGACCCTCATTGACAGATTCAGATGTGAAAAGAAAGGTCTCCTTCATTTTTCAAGCTGCACAGGACAACGAGTAAACAAAATATCCGTCTATCAACAAACAATAGCTCAAAATAATAAACGGATAAAAGCTTATATGAGCATGCTCAGCAATCATCAATAGAAGGTATGTAACGGAGAATTGAGATTACCATATAAAGGAATAAACCCCCAACATTCCAAAAATAAAGTAAATGGAAATCTTGAAAATTTATGCTACCAGAACACAAACTAGGGACAAAAATATATAATAAAACAAGTTCTCTCCCCTTCGTACACAAAGAAACGGAAACAAAATGTGGAGATTATACCATCTCTGATCTTCAAACATAGAGCATCAAATTTACCTTACGCAAACTAATAAAATCAAGTAAAAGTTAATTGAGGTGGTTAAATCTGTAGCAAAACATAGTATTTTTTTAAAGTTCACATTTCTCTTTATAAATGCTAAATTTCTCTCTCATATAAAAAATAATAGCGCTAGAAACAATTTCTTTTTGCCAAAGTATCACTAGAAACATGAAAGATATAATCAGACAAAAATAATAGTGTCTCCAGTAAAGATCAATAGACATAATAGTTAACAAAGACTGCGAGCTTTCTGGAACATGTAGTGGACTAGTGGACGTTGGCGTTGAGAATTCAAAAGCATTTCCTGGGATGTCAGTACAGATATTATAATTATAAATAAGAGGTGCATTTTTGCCTATGTGCCCAGGAGCAATTTTGCCCCGTCTAAAGCTTATTGCAAAACCTTTAAACGTTGAACGTTAGTTTTTTGACCGTATAGAGTTTTTAACGGAGAAAACGGCATTAAAGTTGCGTTAAAAACGTTTTGAAAGAGTAACATTCTAACATCGTCTCCGTTTTGAAAGGTAAAATCGCATCTTGCATCTTTAGGGGCAAAAAAATTAAAAATGCATGCACCTTAACCCTATAAATAAAATTAAAAATTCTGAAAAGTCACTGATTCATTGAACGGATTTCAAATTTCCCTTTAGAAAAGGGCGAGCACCTCCATAACCACGGATCAGAGAAGTAAAGAGCAGACTGAGCCAAAACTTACACAGTAATCCACAAATAAAAGTAAACATTCAGATCCCAAACAATATTGTTCAATGGAACAAAACAATTTCCACTGTTTATACGAAATGCCCCCAACATAGAAGATGAAACTAACGGTGAAAGAAATCCTCGAGATGCGATGCAAAACATGAAGAGTACATAAAAGGAATAACACGAAATGAACGCGCAAGCACGCAGAATAAGGAGAGGGAAATGCTAACCTGGAGCGGAACGAGTAAGTGCAGTGAAATCTTAAAAGGAAGATTGGGGGTACACTACTCGCTCAAACCAGAACTCGATGAAAAGGATGGCTGGTGAAGGACGCTGCTTCCAAACGAATCACCCCATATTTATAGTATTTAAGGTCCCTGGTCATTGCCTGATTGGCCATCGGAACGGGCGGTTGTGGATTTGACGGCTAAAAATGAAGGGATAGGATTTTCCGGGATTGGTGAGAGTAAAAATGGAAGAAATGCGCCCCTACAATTTGGGCTTCTGCATAACTGGAGACTACCGGTTGCTCACCAACCCCAATCGGTCATTGCTCATTCATCATTCGGCGTCTCCGTCCAATGGCTTTGGGCATTAAAAAACGATTTGGCTAGTTTAAGTGGGAATCATGGTGTTAAGGTAAAGCTTTATTGACAGTTGCTCCAAAAAAAAAAAAAAAAAGAGTAAAGCTTTTATTAATGGGTGATATGTGTTGTAAGTATGAAGATATGTTTATCTAATTTAATTAGATTAATAAAATTAGTTGGATTAGTTAATATAACATATATTTTTTGAAATACTTTAATCATATTCCTTAAATTCTTCATTCCTTCTCCTCCTTAATTAGTTAGTGTGGAGGCAGTATTAATAGAGATAAATTAAGAAAATTTTGATAAATATAAAAGTTATGTTTTTTTTTTTTGATAGTTTGCGGTTGTCATTAAGTAAATTAATAAGGTAATACATCATATATCTACAACCATAATTAAAAATTATTCTTATATTTAAGACTAAATTCAACTATTTAAATATATCTTATAATAAGTATATGAGAGAGTAGCTTTGAGATGGAATCTTATTTGATTTTAATCCCATATCACCCAAAACTAAAAAGGAACTTTGAGATTTGTCACTTTTTTGACAAAAATATTGGTTAATGGTATTTATAGATGATAGGCGAGCTGAAAAATAAAATCCAGAAGTATTTGTTGATAATAGGCAAGGTGAAAAAGAAAATCCAGATGACATTAATTAATTGAATAACAACGCGTTAAGGATAAATTTTATGCTGGGATTAAGAATGATAAATTGAAGAGGAGGCGTTCGGTTCTTGTCATTTTTCTCATAGTCATATGAGCTCTTAGCAAACTTGAAAGGGCTCACGATCGTAATGGGATTGGTCAGCTTGGATGGACTGCCACGTGCCGGTTGTACGCGGTTGTTGGCGGTGTGGTCCCCTCTTGTTCAACCATAATTCCCACCTGTTTCTTGCCTCCTCTATACCTTCTCACCAACTAAAAAGCCCAATAATATTACTTCCAATGAAAAAGATGCTCCTAACGTGTTAGCAAAGAGAAACTAAATGTTTTGAAATAAAAAAAAGAAGAAGAAGAAAAACTAAAAGTAATAATATGGTAATATCATTTTGGTCATATTTATAAATTTATTTTCTTTATATCTAAAATATTTATATAAATAAGGCAGCATTTACTGACCAAGTCAAACATGTTCATCATTCTTACGCGGCTTTCATCCATTTTCGGTTTTCCTCATTTTTTTCTCTTGCATTTTTTATGTGATGGACGGCGCTTTATGCTTTGATAAAAGTCAATTTAATTAGCAAAACGGTAAGTATCATTGTGCTGCTCACAGTTTGATCAAAATTTAGTATTGATCTCTAATTCTCTATTGTTTCAAAGTGTTGTTAGCCTTGGACCTCATAGTTTTATAATGATTTAATCTAAATTTAAGTATATGAAGTAAAATTAAAACCCGTTCAAAGTATACGGATTTTTTTTTATTAAATTCAAACTAAATTTTTATGAATCTACCGACATTAAAACCAACAATTTAGAATTATAGGGTATCAAATCAAAATTCGATCAAGTTATAAAAAGTAATAATAATATCAACCCTTAATAAAATTATAAAATGATACATATAGGGCCACTCACTAATCTAGGTTAGAAACAAAAGAGGAGGTCAGAGTCTAAAAACAAAAACATGTTACAAACACATGTGATGCACATGGCTGCGTGCTTGTAGGCTGTGGCACCGCCCTTTCAAATAATCAAACAAGTGTCTCTTCTCAAGGTCCCCAAGTCTTATGCAAATAATCAAACAAGTGTCTCTTCTCTTGTTCGTTTATAAATGTAAGGCCTAATTTTTCAGATAAATTACACAACATACTAAACCTTACGTTTATAACATTATTATTTTACCTATATGGACTCAACCTTATCACATTGTTATTATTTCTCCTGTTTTAGAGTATAAAACATTCTTATATTTTTTTTTCCCCTTTCACTTTAAAGGTCTGTTTGGTAGGAGAGAAAGAGAGAGAAGAGGAAATTTTTATTATTTGGATTTCAAAAAAATTGGAGAAGCAAGTTATATAAAATTTTAATAAAGATAAGATGTAAAATAAAAGAGTAAGAAATATACGAGTTTGGTTTTTCTCATCATCCTTTTCTTATCATAATCTCTAAATCATATCCGTCCAATCAATACAATATTACTTTAACTTTTCTCCCACTTTTCCAATCAAGGGCCCAGATGAGGCCAATGAGAAACAAGATAAGGAGAAGATCTCCTTCTGAAATACACATGTGGTTTGGCGAAAAAAAACGCCTAACACCAAGTGCCTTTTTTTTATGTGCAAAAGTAATTATGTGATTACAAAAGTGGAGTAAAAGTTATATGTTCTATTATCTTAAGCTGATGTCCATTAGCTTTGACATTATGGTGCCAGGTGAAGTCCAACTATAATTTGACTCATTTGACTAGGCACACTTGGCAGTGGGGGTCTGATTTCTCCATTAAACACAAACCAACTCCACCTAACCATATCCGAGATCTTGCCTGAAGATCTATCCACGTCAGTTTCCTCTCGGCATCAAGCTAGACAATAGCGAGTACTTCACCAGGGTCAGCGCTGGTCTCCGGCCAAAGCCTCTCTTCATGGTTCTCGACACCGAGAGCGACGAGAACTAGATCCAATGTAAGCCCTGTGCCGATTGTTAAAACTAAACCGACCCGAATGCCTCATCTTCGTACATTCCTCTCACCTGTAGTTCACGACAATGCTAGCAACTTGAAACACTCGCCTATACCCTATGACTCAGTAACCACTCTATTACGGAAAAGCCAAAAGCTTGGTTCATTTTACTACACTGAACTCAACGGAGTGAGCGTCGGAGGGAAAACTATTTGTATTCCTTTGTCTACATTCGCTTTGGACCAATTGGGAGGTGAAGGAATCATCATCGACTCAAGCACCACCAAAACTCGGCTACATCCCGAGGCTTATAACTCAGTCCGTGACAAGTTCATGAAACTGACTTGATTTCGTGTCACTTCAATTCAGTAGTGGCAAGTCGTTGTCGTTGCCGACGAAGAACTACTTGATTCCAATGAACTCGAGTGGGACATGTGGTGGGGTTGGTGTGTGTTTAATGGAGAAATTAGACCCCTACTATCATGTGTGCCTAGTCAAATAAGTCAAATTACAATTGCGTTCGGCACCATAATGTCAAAGCTAACAAACGTCAACTTCAAATAACGAAATATGTGATTTTTGCGCTACTTTTGTAACTACATAGTTACTTTTGCATATAAAAAAAAGGCACTTGGTGTTAGGCGCTCTTTTAGCCAAATCACATATGTATTTTTACACATTAACCTTTCTTTAAATGTCGATATAGTAAGTTTAACTTTTAAAATAACAAGTTCTCAAAAAAAAAAATTATTTGGGGCCAATAAAGATATATTTAAAAAACTGAAAACATATTTTTTTTACAATTAAAAGATAAGCAGAAACATATTTGGAGCCATATGGCCAAGCCACCATCTCTTGAGCTTCGATCTATACAAAACCCACCACCGGTCTCTTTGATATGTTATAAGCCGTCACCACAATTGATGCTTTGTGTACGAAGCTCTTCTCTGAGGATAATCATCATTCTACAACAGAGAACTCAGCGGCTACCATAGTCTCTTAACGACCACCGCTCGTGAACGGAGATGTGGAGGAGAATTGAAGCGTAACAAATAGGGTTACAAGTTTAAAGCGTGCAATTAACGGAGGTGAAGAAGGGAAACATTGTTTGGGATGGCTTATAAGTACCTTATAAGCGGCTTTTTGTTTCAAAAGTTAAATTTGTCTGTTTGGCATGGCTTCTTATGGTGATAGACTTTTTTCAAAAAGTGGCTTTTAGGTGAAGCCACTTTTTTAAGCTTCTGGATGAAAAAAGTAGCTTCTAGCTTCTTGTTGGCTCCATCGCTCTTATAAAATTCCACAAATGCTCTCACTGATTTTTTTTTAAATAAATAATATACCACTAATACAAACTATTTTTTTTTTTTATATTTCTCTGTTACATAACTAACTTGTTTCAACTTTTTAAAATATTATATGCTTTTATTAAAAAAAATGGGATAAAATTATTTTTTTTACTTTTCTTCTTTCTTTTTTCAAAAGTATTTATACTTTTCATACTTTTTCAATGCATTTATATATGTTACCTTTTTGTGGCAAATTTACAGTTCAATTTAATTTTTTATCTCAAATTATCACATAATATACAATACACACACATATATATCTATTTGTGTGTGTGGTATTCAATAAGATTGATTTTTTTAGTCATTTTTTATTTCAACTGATTTTTCAAATGCTATGTTAAACAAGAGTCTATCTGAAAAAAGTCATTTTTGCTACTATTATTTTAAACACAAATCACATCTACAATCTCACTTTTATAAAAAAGTTTAGCAGAAAAAAACCACATTTGTCACCGATTCACCGTTCTCCCAAACAAACACATAGATGATGATGTGTTTAATGAGGGCAGTGACACATTTTGGTTGGAGAACTGGATGGTGAACTAGATGTAAGTTTTGTCCTTGAAAATATATTCAATTAAAGCAAACTGTTACCAATGATTACTTGAATACCACGCCTTTCATTGGCACAATAATCTATGCAAAGCAGATGCCATATGCCTTCTGTTTGTAACGAAAAATGTGCTCTCCCCACTCCATGGTTTGGATTTCGGTTGACAAAGAGATTATGACTCGCGTGGAAGCACCATAGATGCAAAAACGTGCGCGGATCTTAACATATGGCTCAAGCTCATCAGTAACATAAGTTGCGAACTACCAACATCTATCTATTGAGATTAACTGGAAAGAGATTTGTTCTTTTTAAATAGGTTATCAAAGGCATGTGAATGTAAAAAATGGGTTTGGGAGCACTTCCTAACAACAGTGAACCTAACTCCGAACAAATTTGGATTAGTAGAAATCAGTAATCCAAATACCGGATGGTTTACAAAAAAAACACATGTTGTGAATTCTTTATAATCATTAGAGCTGGGAACTAGGGCCGGTAAGTAAGGACGGAGCTTCTATGGGACTAGTAGGGGCCATGGCCCCCTTTTTATATTTTTGGGGCTTATAATTCAATCTTTGTTTCATGTGGGGTCTTATATGATTTATGTTAATCTTGTCATTTTTTTCTATATTTCATTCTAAATACCTGAAATTTTTTTTTCTATATTTAGAACTTTCTTTTTAAAAAAATTTCGGGCAATCCCCCTACCATTGTTTGGCCCCCAAAAATTTTTGCACCAAGCTCCGTCCCTCGCTTGTATAATCTAAACACATCTATTTTTCAAAGCTTAATAAGATATTATAAGGGTGATTAAAAAACTAAAGGAAAAGGTGTATCCACCATATCGATTAACCCTTTTCTCTACTTCCTCCATATAATTTTTTTTATCATTGGATTGACTTTAAATGGTGAAACTTTCATATCATATTTAAAATATTATTTAATATTAAATATTAAATGATAATATTTTTATGTAACAAATCTCAATCATTAAAATGGTGATGAAATTAAGTGAAGAGGAGGTGCAGAAAGAAGTCCGTAGAAATACTATTTTTCGCATAGATAAGGGGTTTTGGGGTGAGATAAGTGTGAGAAGCACGAAGATGGGTGCACCACAAATTACACTTCATCACTGTATCATAAATACTCCCTCTATCAATATAAGGAAGCTAATAAATTACTCATCAAATTAATCAAACAGAGTCTTATACAATGGGTGGACAACAAGAAGTTGCACTTCATTATTTAATTATAGTTGATTCATGATCCATCTAAAATACATTTATTTAATTAAATATTAATTAAATATATATTAAGAATATGAGGTAGTTCAAGTTATTTCAATTTATTTATTAGAATGAAAAAAATAATAGCTACCTTATTAAATTTATCTCAACTTGAAAAAAGAAAATCCTAACTTTATCCATGATAAATTAAATTTTGAAGGAGAGAGAAAAATACAAGAAATCATGTTTAAAATTTAAAATTAATTATATGAGTAAAATCGATAAATAAGTATTAATTGTTCTTTAAGTGACTTGTTTTACAAAGACACCCCTTTCCTATATATACATAAATGAAGAAAAACCTTAAATTGCATTAAAGTTCAACAACTTAAGAGACAAAATTATACATTCACATAAAAAATTTAATAAGGCTTCTTCTAAAGAAAGAGGACAAAATTTCTTGCCTCTTTACTCCATAAATAGTACTCCCTCCGATCCTAATTATGAGGCCTAATTGACTTTTTTGGAGAGATTAAGGAATTTAATTAAATTACATTATTTATTTTATTTTATTTTTCTTCAAACTAATTAGTTTGACTAATAAACTAATATGTAATCTAAATGATTAATAAATCTTATTTAGGTTCCTTAATCTCTCCAAAAAAATCAACTAGGTCTTATAATTAGGACTTGAGGTAGTATCAAAATAGTATACTCCTTCCACTCCACAATATAAGGCATTTCTACAAAGAAGGCATGGATCACGGTTTTTTTCCAATTTGCCCCTTTTTAAATAACTATTTAAGCATATGCCCCTGTTTTGAAACTATTTAAGCATCTACCCCTGTTTAGTCGACTAATACCCCTATTTAGTTGACTAAATCGCGGGGAACACTTTTTTTTGAAGACTCCCGATATTTAGTTGACTAAACCCTGAGGTTTAGTCGACTAAATATCGGGAAATTTTTGAACACCCCGATATTTAGTCGACTAAACCTCGGGGTTTAGTCGACTAAACCAAATTGCAGGCCAAATTTTTCAAAAACCCTCGGTTTAGTCGACTAAACCGATCGAGAGGGCTTTTTTAAAAGCCCCAAACGCTCGCTCCACAAACCCTAATCGACTAAACACCCCTTTCCCCTTCCAATACTCTTTCTTTACTCTCTCTTTTCTCAGTTTTCGTGCGGCCCATCAAGGTTTAATACGATTCCACCTAGTTGAAGGTATGATTGTTGTGTAATCTTTGTAGTTTCACTTTGTTAAGCTCTTGTTTTTGTTTGTAACCCAAACCCTTCGTTTTTCAGCTCCCAAATTCTGTGAAGGATGAGTTCAAGTCCAAACACACACGTTACTGTAATCTACTATAGTGGGAGGCATTTTGTAGGTCCCGATGGTATTCAATTTGAAGGAAAAACGAAAAATGATGAAAATCAAACGGGGAACTACGTACAACGAGCTCAAAGAAAGAATTCATCAAAAATTGGGGCTACATAGAAGACAATGCATTCATCGGTTAATTGCCAAAGTGGAGACTATAGTAGGTAAGGATAGTGTATACTACATTAGTAACGATGTATGTGATGATGAAGACGTAGAGTGTGTCATAGATGCATTTGCTAATCGGAGAGCACAAAATTTTATTGAGATATATGTTGAGCTTGAATCGGTGAATCATCATCTATACCCATGCATACAAGATCTGCACAGTATTTTGGTGAAGAAGACATACCTGTCGGTGTATCTGCACATTCACAAGTCTTAAGTCAGGTAACATTGACGGATGAGGAGGAAGAGGAGGATGAGGAATATGGGAATATGCATAGCAATGAGGAGGACGAATTTGAGAGGTTTATTCCACTAGGTGACAACTTAGACACTGATGTAGAGGGTGATTTTGATGCTCGCACGAACCCGATGCGGAGTACCGCAACAATGCCACCGCTTTGTGTTAACCTAGTTAGAAGTGGTAAGTTAGTAAACTTGTATTTGTATTTGTAATTTTTATTTAGTGGTTCGACAAAGAAAATATTAATTGACGATGTAGGGCCTGAGAGTGAGCCATTTTGGAACGAAAGCCCGCACTATTCCTCCATTAATGAGGCGCACTATGATGATGACATGGACATGTTGTATGGTGGTGATGAGCGGCAAGGTGGTTGGGTTTTAGGTGATCCATTATATTTGTATCAGCAGTTTCATTCTAAGTCTGAAATGCAACATGCCGTGAAATTATGTTGCATGAAGTCTCATCGTACGGCCAAAGTTGCAAAAAGCGATGAGAATAGGTTTGTGATGCAGTGTCGAAACCATGCTGACGGTTGTCCCTGGTATATGAGGGCAATTCTCCCTAAGAATGGAAATTGTTGGATGGTGCGTAAGTGGGGGCAAGAGCACACCTGCCTAAACCAAAATCTCACCCGGGATCATAGACAGCTAGATTCAGATGTTATATGTGCATCCATTATCAGTAGGTTTTCCATTTGTTTTTTAGTTACATTCGATTTAGTTATTGACAAGTACATGTATAATTTGCTTTGTTGTCATTAGGTATGTTAAGAGAAGATCCACTTTAAAACCAAAGTCTTTGATACAATAGAGGATACAACGTCTGTATGGATATAATGTAACATACATGAAGGCTTGGAAGGCGAAAATGAAGGCCATTGTGAAGTTATTTGGTGATTGGGAGGAATCATATGCATTCTTGCCCAATTGGTTGACATACATGACGCAGTGTAACGTGGGTTCTGTTTTCAGACTTGATACGATGAATGTTTCAACGAACGTCGTTTTTATAGCGACAAACGCGTCTTTCGTAGGGTTTTTTGGACATTTAACCGGACCATTGAAGCCTTCAAATACGTAAGCCCATACTACAAGTTGATGGCACCCACTTGTACGAAAAATACAAAGGTACTCTTTTGATTGCGACTTCACAGGATGGTGATGGGAAGCTCCTACCCATTGCCTTTGATGTTGTTCCTCCTGGTGAGAAGTATGATGATTGGTGGTGGTTTCTTTGTCTCATACGTGATCATGTGACGCAGAGGCAGGGTATTTGTTTGATATCTGATCGTCACGCCGCATCATAAAGGCGGTTAAAGATCATCGTAATTGGCGCCCTCCATACGCCTATCATGTGTATTGCCTACGTCATGTCGGGAGCAACTTTAATACGAAGTTTAGGGATATACAATTGAAGAAAACAGTTATGAAACTAGGTATGCAATTTCACATTTTATGTACTTCTTGCACATATTTGTAATCATTTATTTGTTTCCATTATTATGAGTGTACTTTCATTGTTCTATGCAAAGGGGTACATGAGTTCAAAGATCCAGTTTGACATGCGGTTTCAAGAGTTTATTGAAACACATCCACAAAGTTGCCCCCTGGTTTGATCGACTTCCAAAGGAGAAATGGTGCGTCCTATGATGAAGACGGATGGAGGTTTGGTCACATGACCACTAACCTAGCCGAGTGTGTCAACAAGGTCCTCAGGGGTGCCCGTAATCTACCGATAACGGCATTAGTGAAGATGACTTGTAGTAGACTTGTCGAATATTTCGTCACGAGGCGTGTTGAGATTAACAAACATGTGGCTGCAGTAGGATAGTGTCAAAAAGGTTGAAGATGCGATACGAATATGGATCGGTTGACAATCACGTACCGCGTGCGACTTCTATGACAGATTTTTACGCTTATTTGAGGTTGAGGACGCATACAACCAATCTACACATGACTCGGTGACATAATGAGGGTTGACTTGATCAATCGCAAATGTCAATGTGGGAGGTTCACAAAGAAGAAGGTATCCCTGCAGCCATGTATTAGCAAGTATGCAAGATGGAAAATTTAAACCATTATGATTATGTTGACCCGGTATTCACTATGCCATACATAAGTCGTATATGCTGCACAATCGGTACCCTATAGGCAATGAATTGTTGATTCAACAAGGAGATGGCCCCATAGTTATCTCGAACGCAAGTTTGGCACGTACACAGGGAAGACCAAAGTCTACAAGGATAAAAAATGAGATGGATTGGGTGGAGTCTCAACCCTCGGGTAGTCAGCAAAGATGTAGGAGTTGTAACCAAGTCGGTCATAATATGCGTTAATGGTTTAGTCGACTAAATCAGGGCAGTGGCACCCCTCACCTGATTTAGTTGATTTCCAGCATACAATTCAAGCTGTCCAACATAATTTTACATACCAAATTGGATAAATTCATCCCACATAAACCAAAAGCAACAAAATTCATTTAAAATAAACATCAATGTCATTACACTTGGACAAAGTCTAACCACACAAACTAAAAACCAACATCAAGTCAAAAGCAACATCAAGTCAAACGAAATCACAAATGTCAAAAAACAACAATGGCATTACAAATAAATCTAAGCTTCCTCCTCAGATGTGTCCGCCCCCTCCTCAGATGGAGTTCCCTGGTCATCGTCACCGGCTACCTCCTGCTCTTGTCCAAGCTGCAACTGACCAAGGCTATCATCTATTCCCTTCATCCGACCCTGCATCCATCTCCACCTTTCATTCTCTTTTTCAATGTGGCTCTTCCGCCACTTTTTTAGTTTCGCTACCATCTTGGCATTCTGCTTCGTGTTAGCATAGATGGCTCTCATGACATCATCAAGGGAGAATCCACCCTCCGGCAAGACAACAAAGTCCTCCATATCAAGATCGTCATCATCATCATCATGTAACTCGGATCAAGAACGGGTGGAATCGGGCGGCCAAAGATCGTACCTCCTCCTCAACATTAGTGTAGTGCCAAACACCATTTGGCCCCTTTGAGATCTTGCACCGCTCCATAGACGTTGTCCAAAACTGGCACTCCAGTTTTCCGACTCACCATTTGCTCGGTGTGCATAGGAACATTGAAATGCTCCAATATCTCCCGAACCGAGATACGCGTAAGGAGTACACCATTGTCCTTCCGTTTGGCCTTAGACATCATAGTGCAAATGAAGTGCCTCCAATTCACGTTAAAACCATGACGAATGGCCCACATAACACGAATGTCACCCTCCAACACCCTCGAATGATTGTAAGCCCGAGGAACAATATGTGGTCATGACATAGAAGAGGATACGGGCATCAACAATCCGCCCACGTAAAGTATAGGTCTATGAGCTCCGGCCTCCGAATCTCCCGAACCGTCACCTCCCGATGATATCCCTCTAAGCGTTCAGGGTTATCCCCATCATACCGAACACCGCCCGCTCCATCAAAATCATACCCAAGCACCACCTTCCAGTCGTCAGCCGTCATCAATATATCAACCCCGCAGACGCGAGATTGCAAATCACCATTTATATAGCTCAGGTTATGGTAGAAAGCTCTCACCATAACCTCTGAGTACAGACGAGTCTTCTCTGCCAAGCCTCTCAAATGGGCATGATCCAACAATGGCACTATGTCAAATCCCTCATCCGCAAAGAATGTGATATCTAATGATTGTGGCTTGCGATGGGTCTCAGTGGCAAATTTCTCCATAAATTGGTTATGCTCTTGTACATTATTATCGAATAGATAACCGAATGGAAGATCCACAACAGGCTCAGGCTCAGGCTCTGCCTGTTGTGCCCCAGAGGAAGATGCCCCGCGGTTCACTCGTTGCTTAATCCGCCTCCCACGCTCATTGTTGGTGTTAAAAGGAGCTTGTCTATGACGCATGATGGCAACAACAACCTACAAATGGACATTATAGACCATCAACAAACAAGAAACATTCAAGGATATGGGTTTTCGAAAAACTTAACATCTAAGCAACATAAACAAACATTAATCATTATAAACAACAAACATTCATCATTTTAAGAAATAAACACAATGAACAAGAAATAAATTGATAAAAACAAAGTGAAATTCGTCCAAAATTAAAAAAATTATCAACCGATGTAAATATTTCCACTTTAACATGTACATTCCTCATTTTCATCCATAAATCCTAAGTAATTACTCAAATCAATCAAACATACACAACAAAATCACCCAATCAAACCACAAAACGCAAAAACGCAAATGGGGGTTCGCATAAACGCAAGAACTACGGCGGAAATTCGAAATGGAGATGAGAACATAACAAACATACACAAATCAATCAAACATAGACAAGAAAATCACCCAATGAGAGCACAAAATGAAAAAACGCAAATGGGATTCATATAAAAACAAGAACAACGGTGGAGATTCGAAATGGAGATGAAAACATACCAAAATCGACGCAAATGCACTAGAATCAAGCTTCCTTCGCTACCCACCAATGGATTCAAGGTTTGAGTGAAAAAAAGAGAGGAGGAGAGGGGACGAGAGGTTTATGCGGCTCCCTTAGTCGATTAGGGTTCGTGGAGCAGCGTTTGGGGATTTTAAAAAGCCCTCCTCGGATGGTTTAGTCGACTAAACCATCGGGTTTAGTCGACTAAACCGAGGGTTTTTGAAAAATTTGGCCTTCCGGGTTTAGTCGACTAAACCCGAGGTTTAGTCGACTAAATATCGGGGTGTTCAAAAAAAATTTCCCCGATATTTAGTCGACTAAACCTCGGTGTTTAGTCGACTAAATATCTAGAGTCTTCAAAAAAAAAAGTGTTCCCTCGATTTAATCGACTAAATAGGGGTATTAGTCGACTAAACAGGGGGTAGATCTTAAATAGTTTCAAAACAGGGGCATATGCTTAAATAGTTATTTAAAAAGGGGCAAATTGGAAAAAAACCCCATGGATCACAATATAAGTCACTTTCAATTTAATTAATGTTATTTTTCATGTTTTGTCCCTATAAATAATACTTACTTTCTAACTTTACTCACTCATTATATCCCCTCTTTCTTTAAAATAACATTCTCAATCCAATACACATTTCTTAAAAAGGGTAAAAATGAAAAGAAAATATATTTTAGAGCATATTAAATAACTTAACTGTCATTTCTTGTTTCCGAGTGATATAATGAAAGTGCCCTATCCTCTGATTGGAGGGCTATAGTGGACAAACCATTCTTCCATAAAATGATATATTTTGGAGAGGGCAAAGAGAAAGCACATACAAAACTTGAATTGCTCCCGTCTCCATAAAAACTTTCTGGTTTGATTCCTACATTTTCTCAGTAGACTTATCTCTAAAGTCTTAAAGTCACATTGTTAGATTCAAATTCACATTACATGCTTCTTAAGTGCTTGTCCCTCTAATTTAAGATATGAAAACACTTTTTCTATATATATTTTATTTATTTAGATTAAATTATTTGTTCCATCGTGATTTTTTTTTTCATCCAATATTTCAAATTAGTTAATTTTCACGATGATGGTGTTACAAGGAAAATATTTCAAATACAAGACTAAAAATTAATTAATTTGAGATACTTTGAATGCAAAAAAAAAAATCGGGATGCAACATATAATTTAATCTAAATAAATAAAATATATAAAAAAAATTTAAAAAAAAAAGTTCTCATCTCTCTAATTAGAGGGATAAGTACCTAAGAAGCATGTAAGGGGAAAACATAGAATAAAAAGACTCCAACATTCAGGGCAGGCCGGCAGGGTAGATGGCATAGGCGCGCACTAAAACGTTTTGGTACATGCGGCAATCATGATTATAAAGCGGAGGTTGAAAAAAAATGAACCTCCATCGGAAGGGGAAACAATAATATCAGTGTCGGGTCAAACTGCGGAAAAATCAACCATTTGCATCCCTCTTCCAGCAACAGCAATCTGATACAGGTTCCTGTGTAAAACACGAACAAGAATGAAGTAAAGATGAGATACATCCATAATCCAACCTTTTCGTTCATGCTTTCTTGTATAAACGCTCACCTTCCACAAGCTCTAGCACTTAATGCTTCTGGCTCTGGCACACTAACTACCATATGCGCATGCTCCCTTAATTTACTATCCTCAACACACCAACATCTGAGACGCTGATCAAGTCCAGTGGAGAACACCCAAGAACCGTCCGTCCACACACCTTCACAAAATACAATTGTTATTCATAATGGTCAAATTTCTCGAAAATTCATATTAAAAAGTGTCAAGTATTCTTTGTTATACTGGCTATAATCTTGGTGGAATGGTCCTGGTGGGTATGGCTTTCACTATCTATAACATTGAAAGCAAAAGACGCACAGTTTTTTGGCAAATTTGCAACAAACCAAGAACAAGAAGAAAAAACTGTGAAGTGGAGTTCAGGCTAAGACGCAGATATATTGACTCTTCTTTATAAACAGAATGAGAGAGAGAGAGAGGCAAAGTCGCGCCTAATTACCTTTCACAGCAGAGCTGTGGGCTGAGGGGATTTTTTCACAACATAAGAATCTAATCCTGTCTTTCATGCTCCAACGAGGATGGTAAATGTCCTTTTGATGTCTAGGTTCAGACACCACGTTTTTGATGTCCTGACTCAAAGTCTCTCTATTTGAATTTGTTGAGTTCGATGATGATTCAACTAAAAGATGGTTTAGCGCCTGATCGTCACCGCCACTAACAATACTGTACACATTACATCTATCAGTGCTTTGGCCACATTTTATCTCTGAAACATGGAGACAATTGACGCCAGACTGATGAATTTCCTTCAGAATATGCATGGGCGGTATTTCACATATTTCCGACGAGTTATGATTGTTGATTTCTGACACAAGGGAAGATGAATGCAAGGATTGAGAACAAGCTGTTTTGTCATCTTGATTATCATTTGTTGTTGAAGAGGTCCCATCCACGGTGCAATTGATGTCATTAAACTCATCTTTAACTTTTGAGCTAACAATATTACTATTTGGTTTTTTCTTTGATAAGCTATTGCTTAAGGATCTCCACCATCTACCACCTTGACTTCCTCTTCCAGTTCGTGGACGTTTTTGACAATCAAAGAACTTCTCTATGCTATGAACTGACACCCGCTCCATAAAAGCTTCAATACTGTCAGTTAGGTCCCAGAAGGCAAGATTCCCGTCCGTCGACCCACTGATCACAATATAAACACTTCCAACCTCGATATTATCTGCAGAACAAATACATAAAGGAGATGAATGCCACTCAAGCAAGAAAATTATAACTCAATATAAGACCTGTACTATCCATACAAATGTATAATTGTATATACAATATGGATCAACAAAGAAAAGAGTAGGCTTCTTAACAATTAGAATAATTCCCATCATTTCAGACTCAAGTCAACTCAAGAAATTACTTATCAATAGTAATCCCAAAAAAAAAAAAAAAAAAAAACAAATTTAACAAGGATATTTAAGAAAAAAAGATAAATTGATCTATAAACCAACGCTTTCTTAGATGCTAGTCAAAGCTAAGCAATACCACAAGCGAAACGGCAAAATATACAACAAAACAGCATCAAGTTATTTCGATGGCCAAAAATTACCAGCCAACAAACAGCAATCTGCAAAATGTCAGTCGCCCTTACAAATAGGAAGGACTAATACAGTAATAGTTCTGCACTCATGAGAAAGGAAATGATTTGGTGGTCTTTGCCACCAATTTAGGACTGGAAGGGAAATCTAACCTTGAGCAGGCTGGCATGTAGGGAAAATTATGTGCTGCAATGACAAAACTGGTGCGGATAAAGGAGCAAGCATAGCAACATCAAACCTATCATTGCATAAAAGGAAATGTTTGACATAGGCACACAGCAACGACACACTAAGAAAGCTAAGAAAAAATCAACACAATGAAACAAGTATGATAGCAATACCACAAGCGAAACGGCAAAATCAGAGCTCGTAATGTAAGTGTGGCATCTGAACAAGCAACTACAACAAAACAGACTGATATCCTGAAATGTACACAAAAACATAGGTAAGTTTCATGCTTGCAATAAAAAAGAACATCCCAAGGCAGAATATAATAAGGCATCTCATCTGACCTGGAACCAGCACATTTAACATGAAAAGCAGTGACTGCAAGATATCTCCAGTCATCCTCATACTTATCTCTGATAACGTCCAATGCCCTTTCAGGCAACAGTGAGCCAGGTCTAACATCACCTTTTGCATTATAAGCATTTTCAGCACTCTCAACTACTTTCTTTGCATCACTTTCCAAATTTTTGCGTGTACTTGCATATTTGGCTGGCATATCAGTGGAAAGCCACTGGAATGTCAATGAGGAGAAATCTGGCCAAAAGTTATCATAATCTCCACTTGAGTTATATTGCTGATCAGCTGGAATGTCTTCCTTGTTGTCTAGCCTCCTATTTTTTAGTATCCAAGAAGTTAACACACGCTTGGCACCAACTGAAATCAGTAAAATTGGATTATCTTGGTTCTCAATAGCAGCATTCGATTCACCCCTCCCATCACACAAATTAGCTGCACGTGATGAAATAATGTGGAGTTTTGACACACAGCACAATGACCTTACAGCTGACCCACCAACATGTTCACCAAGCAATTTTGATATGGACCAGTTGTCAATACCTGGAGAGTACCTAAAGCCATGAAGGCACCAAAACCATCGTCAAAATGTGGTACACTATGTGGTGATGTTGAACTTAAGCCAGTTCTCAAGACATCAGATTAGGAAGGTCTTACCAAGTCAACCTCACTGTTCCATCTTCACAACCAGTTGCTATCAAACAAAAATTAGAATATAAGTGGTGCTCAAAATTATTTCCAAGGAGCATGTTTCCAGAGATAAAGCACAGGGAATGCATCTCTCTCCCATGGAATTGCATATGCAAATTCTGAGGGTATATCTTCCTGTCTTCGTCACTAACCCAGTGTTTATGGATATAAATAATTTCATCCTGAAATAATTGGCATTTAATTTGAGATATTTAGAAAAATAAGCGTGGGATCACAGAAATGATTGGATTCACCTACAGACAACATAGGTCCTAGTAAGTAGTGCAAAAGTAAACAGAAGGAAAAAAAAAAAGACAAGCCAACCCAGTTCTGATAGATCACGAGACTGGAGTTATAATTCAAAATAAAGATCCAATACTCCTAAAGTTGAAGCAAGGCAATAAGAGGAAGTTAAACAATCTGACAAAATATTCTCTTCAGATTCCCATAAAAATAATTGGGAAAATGTCGAAATCTAAAAATTGATGACCATCATGATGGACTTTGCTCAACCTCAACAATCCAAACCATAAAATGAGCTAAATTAGAAGCTTAAACACAATTTCTAACAAGGTTACAATTTTTTAGCAGCAACATTTGTAAATTGCTTTTTTCAATAAACGTGAAGAATTGCTGAGAGTTCAAAACAGAAAGCACACCTTTACAAAGGCAAAGCAGTTCTTCATCTCAGGTACATCACCCATATAATAAGAATGAGGGCGCCGCCATCCACCGCATGGAATTTTCACAACCTGTTAAAAGCATGCACTTAATCATCACAGTCATAATGGATGGCAAGTAGTAACTAACAGCAGAGTTTAAGCAGGATTAAGGGTAGTAAAAAAAGTACCTTAGTCTCACTAATCAAATTCCATATTATGAAATCTACTGAAGCAAAACCTGCTGCATAGCTCCTTGACAATGTATGAGCAGAGTTATTATCAGAGGCATACTCAATTAAACTCAACTCTTTCACTTGCTTCATCCCCGTAAATTGCAAATTCTGCAGACCTCTATCATATTCCAGATAGCATATACAACCATCCGCTCCTGTCTGAACAAGAATACTAACAGATAAGTTTAAAAAAATGGGACGGAAGTGGAACACATTAATGTTTCTGTATATTTGGTTTTGAATATCAACACTTATTTAATTATTTGACAATATAGTATAAAGCTGAAACAAGGATGGATATTTTAAGTTTTTAACTTACTGAGCATATTTCAATTTGATTAGAACTGAGCAGAGTCACGGAAACACTGGACACACTTGAAATTCCATGAACTCCCTTGAAATGATTAACTGGGGATGTCTTCACTTCATGTGCAACAGACATGTCCAGTACCAGCCTCTTCTCCAGAGGGAACAGAACCATATTACCACGTAGATCTCCACACACAAGGACCTGCAGAAATGTCGATATCCATACTCCAATTTCCCCTTTAGAACTTCACTTAAACACTTTCAATTATGATTATCCATTTCAGGAATCTTATAAGCCGGCTATATTCATAATTTCATATGACATCTTTTAAAAGTTAAACGGAAAGATATTCCATCTCTGTTTCCACAAAGTTATTGTAGTATGTCATATCTTGGTCAACCTCTTTACAAAATACATTGTTTAAAATGCTAATTTGATTCTAAGATTAAGTCAGACTCTACCAAGTAGGTTATTAGTCTATGTAACTATTACTAAATATTTTGAAAAGGGAAAAGAGTAACTAAGCCATCAAACAAGAAGCTCTGCCCAAACACCCCTAGAATATTGAAAAGAACAGATGTAGATAGAGCAATACCTCTTCCTCTATGCATGCATCCAAACACATTATCCGTATTCCATAACTTGACATGAAAGTCACTATATGAGACACATTGTAACTCCTCAAGGGGCTCAGAAGATTAGATTGTGAATTGACAGGCAACCTCCAGAGTTTCAAAGTTCCTCTAGGATCAGCTGTGAAGATATACCTACAAATTTTTTTAAACATCTGAGAATGATAATATTTTAACTTCTGCATTTGAGCTTTCAACAGCCAAATAGCCCATGTCAAGAGTTTTTCTAGATAGATGCAAAAGCCACAATTTTATAGCCTTCTGTATCAGTCAAACACAAAAGCTTGGGAAGTAGCTTGATTCTCTAACATAAGGTGAGGTGTATGCAACTATGACATCAGGATATGTCCCCATTTTTTTTTTTTTTTTTAATTCTAGACATGTTGTTGAAGAATATTGGCAAGTTAGTACCTATGCCCTAGAGATTTGCACCAATGAGTACCCAAGAGCTGTCTCTCCAATTCAGCAGACCAGGTAAAGCTTGACTTCACTGTAGGAGTACAATCATCATTAGTAACCCCAATAACTGTCATATTCCCTTTACCATCTCCAACAGCAAGCCAATCCTCAGCACCACAGTCAAGTTCAACAAAGTCCTTAGACAATAAATCCATACAGATAATTGGTGCTCCATTGCTGACCTGTACAAGTTGAGTCCACTGGGCATCTCCAGTGCCACATAATTTAGCATTATAGAGATAGCCATGATTTGTAGCAACATAAAGACTATCCTCACAAGCAAAACGCAGACAGCGGACATATTCACTCTTACTGCAATAGATAAAAAGGAAACAAAGCCATCAAATGTGTGTGTGTGTGTGTGTGGATAAGAACATCCCAAGAGCTGTTTGAAAATGTTTGGAAAAAATCTAGGCAAGCATATCATATGCACTAGTACTACCTGTCCATGAGTCCAACTTGATCCAACACATTAGGGATACAAATGGAGAATATCTCTGTCCTATCAGGTTTTTCTTTTGCAGCTGTTGAGCCCCTAGACAGCAAAGCATAAGGCTGATGCACTTTGATAGCCGAATCAAACCCAGCAGTAATTATGATTGAACTGTTTGGATCGTACAAACATCTCCATATACCCCTTCCACTGCACAAACCAAATCAATCTATTTCTCAGGCCTTTTAAACATCACACATGGATTGCAATTAATAAGCCCAAAAAAAAAAAAAAAAAAACCTATCAAGGACAGCCGATAATTTATATAGTGAGGTCCTTGGGACAAAAATTAAGGTTGGAGCCCCAGGAATTCCATAACAACATACTACAAATGATCACTGCATTTAGAAATTCATTTCTTAAAAAAAAAAAAAAAAAAAAAAACAGAATCTGGACCATGGACCATTTATGATTAATTTATTCAAGATAGTAGAATGTCCCAAAAATTCAAGATATAGAAACTCATCTCTCAGAAGCCAAGATTTCATGCTAACAACTTACATGTGCTCCCTAATGATCTGAAGCTGTTCACCATCCATTCCCCATATACGACAAGAACAGTCCTCACTGGCAGTGACAATCAACTGCAGAAACTCATCAGAAAAGATAACAAGGGATGAAATGTGCCCTTAAGACCCTAAACCTTTAAATTACCTTAGGCAAGAAAACTGCATGATGGAGTAAAGTAAAATGCTAAAATAGGGAAAATGCTTTAAAAATGCTATATAACCAAGAATAAATAAAAGTAAATTTGTAACAACGTTTGATAGATAATTTGACAAATCAAACATAATAATCAGCAAGTCATAAGTCATAATAATCATCACTTCATCAGTTGCACTAATTAAGTTCATAATATCACTACTCAAGCACGATACTACACTTCTCTTTTTTGTCTGTATATTATACCATAAAAAAAGATAATAGCCTAAATAATTTATAGAAGCACTAAACAGCATCTTTTAACCTTTTAACTTCTAGAAAGAGTAGTCAGGACTAATAAGCTTACAGAATCAAAAATGGAGCAGTCCCAAACTCGAGCACCATGACCAAATAAGACAAGGGCAACAGGATCATGGCCGGACACCTCTTCCCTTTTAATAGGAACTGCCCAGACACGTGCACTGTAATGAAAGCAAAATCAAATCATTACAACTACCAAATCACTGGACCAGTCAAAGATTAAAAAACTAACACACCTGCGATCATCAGAGACTGATACCAGTTTAGATCCACAGGAAGACCATGCTATTCGAAAGATTGAACCTTCATGTCCAACAAGTTTACATACATGAACAGCCTCATACTGTTGATTACTTAGTTGGCAGCAATGGGAAAATGAAATGCTCTCATGATCTTGGTCTTCCACTACACTTCTTAAACAAGAAGCATCATGCTTAGGGTCCACTTTCCAAACAATTATCTGAGAAAACCAAATGTTTAATAGCACGAAAATAACTCTTGGAAAAACAAACGGGGAGATTTAACAGACAGACAAGCCAATCAGATAAAGTAGAGCAGGTATGAGAAGGAAATCAAAGACAATACCATTTCAAATATGTTTAGAAATATAAACAGATGACAGATCAGTGCATTTGCATCTCTTAGGAATTAAAAATGATGAGTAGCATTGTAGATTTCTTACCTCATTATAAATAGTACCGGATGCAATACGGAGAACTTCAAGATTGTCACCCCACAATCGCATTGAATACAAAAGGCACCGTACTACGTTTGAATGATAAAGGCAGATATCAGCAAAGGGATCAATATTAAACCAGAAAAACGCGATTATGTTTAGGAATCCAACACATTATCATGATTACAAACAACCATGTAGCGGTTATGGAAGTTCACCACCGAACCAACAACTAAACTTTTTGAAGCAATCCGTTCGAAGAATTTTTTTCAAAATGGAAGTTAAGACGATTCAATCCTTGTCGTTTGCAGACACTAACCTGGAGATTGAATTTTAAGAACCGTGACAGACTTTAAGGCGTCCCAGATATGAACTGAATTATCGCTGCATCCTATGGCCGCAAGAAAATGGCTTTCCTCATTGGAATGCGTTAAGTAGCTCTACCAGCCACAGCAAACCAAAACATATGTTTTTTTAAGAAAACGTAATTATTCTCCAAACTAGTACAAGACATCAGGGAGGGAAGGAAACCAGATACCTTCATAAAGCAAACATCCAAAACCCAGTGATTAAACTTAGGCAGCATATGAACCAGAGTCAATTGTGGGCGGGATCCTGGGGCAGTATCAACGGAGAAGCTATATACTTTAACTCTTCGTTCCCCATAAACAGCAATTTTAGTGGAATACTTAATAGCAGAGGTATCTAGTGTGCTACTCATGACACCAGCTGCAAGTCCATGCACGCGAATGCCATCGAACACTGTGAACGACGTTATCATCTTTTCCACTTCCAAGTTGTACGTAAGAATTTCGGAACCCATTCCTGTTATTATGCAACTAGTAAGTATAAAGTAGGGAGCTTCAGATAAAGTGACCATGTATACTACAAAGAGAAATAAAGGAATACCAGCAAGGAGAAGAGGAAGAGAAGAGGAATCAGAAGGAAGGTGAAGAAAACAGAGGGCTGAAACTTCTCCAAGGTATGGACCACGACGTATCCGCCATTCACTTAACTTTTGATCAACCATGATGTAGTGTTCACTTCGTATGCTGTTACTTAACTTTCCAGTATTCAATAGGGTGAATTCAACTCTTTTTCCCCCCTTCACAGAGCTGACTTCCTAGGCCTTTGTGTTCGCCTGACGGTGGATTCTCGACCTGAGATGGAGGAGGCCATATTTCAGGCTCTGACCCGAACAGAAGCCGAATTCGACCCGAACCTAATGACTCGAACGGAAAAAGGCCTTCAGCCCCAAGAATTGGGCGGGACCTGAACCTAATAACCCATACAAAAAATGGGCAAAAAAATATAACATAAGGGAGTAAAAAAATTATAGGAAATATTAGAATGCGGTGAGCGTGGATCGAACACGCGACCTTCAGATCTTCAGTCTGACGCTCTCCCAACTGAGCTATCCCCGCTTGATGATCGTGAGTACCTAATAAATAAGTATAATTTCATTTTTTTTGATCTTATGCATACAATATTTATACCCTCCTCCTCGAGTACGTGCGTCCGCCGGAACTTGCAGGAGCAGGTAGACATGGGAGGCAGCCACAGGTTTAAGGATGAGTTTCCCTTTGGTAAGAGCAATTCTGAACCGTTTGTGTAAATATATGTTGGTTAATTTGTCCTTGTGTGACTATATGCGCTTTGATTTACATGCAGAGCAAAGACTTGAAGAATCGAGGGATATTGTAGCCAAATATCCCGACCGAGTACCGGTGAGGCCCTCATCCTCTTTATTCAGCTGATGATTTCTAGAAGGAAGGCGTAAAATTGAACAAATTTATTATTCAATATTCACTATATAGGCTTTTCCTAAATTTTCTAATCAGGTTCACCTCCCAAGTTAATCTTTCATAAATCCTTTTGGGCTTCCTATTTGAGTTTAACAACTTTTGATTATTGAGAGCTGAGCTGATCGTTCATGTTTGATAATAGATGAATGTGCTAAGTGATATTTGCTCGGATTATAATCACCATTGACTGCTGCAGCTGATTTGTACATGCTGTTATTTTTTTCAGGTGATCGTCGAAAGATATTCGAAAAGTGACCTTCCTGATTTGGAAAAAAGAAAGTAAGACCAGTCTTTGTTTAGTAAAATTCTCTCTAAATATTGGGAAGGGAGTTGACTCCGTGATTGCAATATAGTTAAAAAAACGAATTCATAAATTAATCTACTCAAGGGCAAGACATCTTCTTTTGATTTTTAATTCTATTTCTGTTTGGCTATAATATTGAGTTCAGTTGACTTTCATAGTTTTCTTCCTTAAAGCATCCGGAACATACATATTCTGTGCTTTAGCCAGTCTGCTTGCCATATTGCCCTTCAAACAGTATGCAAAGTAGACAAGAGATGTTGATTTTTCTGTTACCTATGACCATATATTTAGATATCAACCAGATAGCTTATCACACATACTATGTGAATGCTGGTTTTAGGTTGATTGATGTTCCTCTTTTACCAATAGAATGTAGGAATCTATGGTGCGCTAATAATGGACACATGTAAAGAGCATGATTCTCATAGTACCTTTTTTTATAGCACCTTATCTTCTTTATATGAATGCCCTGATGCACTAACCTTGTATGCGAATTGAATAAAAACAAAAGGAGAAGACGAAGGAGAAAGAAGGGCAGAAATAGCATTGATTGCCATTGAATTGGAAATTATTCTGTGGTTCAGATTTTGCAACCCTGTTTACCATACCTCTAATAATTATTCTCGTTTTGTCATCGAGATAGATTCCTTGTTCCTCGAGACATGTCCGTCGGGCATTTCATTCATATTTTGAGCTGCAGACTTCATCTGGACCAAGGAAAAGCTCTCTTTGTGTTTGTGAAAAATACCTTACCTCAAACTGGTAAAGTCGCAATTAAATCCCATCTGTTTTCCCCCTTATTCTTCTCTAATTTGTTGCATCTCTGGTGTTGCAGCTAGTTTGTTGAACTCTGTCTATGAATCATTCAAGGATGAGGATGGATTTCTGTACATGTATTATTCCACAGAGAAAACATTTGGTTCAGTTCTGTAGAGACTGCGCATTAAACTTACATAGATCACTGTGCTGTACATAGGGTACATTGTTCGCATTAAACTTAAACATCGATCACTGCCTCGTAAATATATTACTCCCTCCGGTCCTAATTATAAGATAGAGTTTGTAGTACAAATTGTACTACAGACTTTATTATATGTTTAGGATCAGAGAAAGTATTGTTACCCGGTTAGCCGGCCTTTTTGTTATAAACCTCGGGTGAATTTACAATATATACCTTATGTTGCACCAACAATGACACGAGACACGAAATACGATACGACTCGACAATCCGACAAGTTAATCCTAAAAAAATCTTAATTTAGACACGTTTTGATATTAAATATATATATTATAATTTACATTCAAGTTCAATATTCCGTAAAATCTTGGTCTCCAGTTTTGACTCATCGTAGATTCTGCCTCATCTTAAAAAGTCATGCCTCCTTTTTAAAAAAAAAAAAAAATACAAAAGGAAAGTTCATCATCAATTTAGTATTATTCAAAACCACACATATTTTTTAAAAAATAGGAGTGTCGGACGGTGTCGGAAAACGGACGGTGTTAAAGTATCCGACACGCATATTTTTTAAAAATAGTAGTGTCGGTGCTTCATAGCTACCTTCAAGTTTCTACTAAATATATATTCTGTTGTGGTAGTTTTTCATACTACCAAAAGAAGCTGGCTTTTGCCATTCTAGCATTTTTTTGTCACTAATATTTCTTAAACATAAACTCTCTCACATACTGTATCATTAATGATAAAGATAAACACCTTTGTTCCCCGAAGAAGACACCTTCGCTCTATTACTATTATTTTCTTCCCATTTTTTGGTGTTGCCAATACTATTATATTCTTACTGAAAAATTATCTTTCAGGATCATAAAAATGATAACTTATCCAAACTTATCCGATAGTCTAGGAAACTTGGAGAGTAAACAAAGCATGGAGTCGGTCGAGAGAATGGGGAATTTTCGGGAACGGATTAGGGGTCTGAACTTTGGTGCGAGTTGGGCTGGACTGCATGGGGTTTATAAAGTCCGTATTTTATATCAGATGTAAATATATGGACACATAAGCCTTCCATTCCATAACCATTTAAGGAGGATGCGATCAAACGCCTTTAACGAGGTAACATTGTCCTGAATCCGATTTGAGCAAGATGAGACAGCAAACTCAATGTTTGGAGAAAATAGGAGAGGGGGGATCCTAGGAAATAAAACTTTTATAAATGGTAAAAAAAAAATACTATTTTTTTGGAATTTTCTCTCCTAATTTTATTTTTATCTAAACATAGATTAAGGAGCATACGATTAATGTCATAAAAGTTGCATGTTTTAAAGAACTTAGCATAGAAGTAAAATTATCCCGGCGGGGAGGTGCATGTATGTTATAGAACTTTGCATGCAAGTAAAATCATCCCGGGCGATGCATAGACGTGTTTGACTATTATATATTACGTCCGGTCCTAATTATAAGACCTAGTTGACTTTTTTTTTTTTTTTTTTTTGTGAAAGAGTAAGGAAGCTAAATAAGTTACGTAATCATTTCATATGTTATGATCCTTAAATTATATATTAGTTTATTAGTCAACTAATTAGTTTGAAGAAAAAGATAAAAATAAAAATATTCTAAAGAATTTAATTAATTTCCTTAATCTTTCTAAAAAAGTCAACTATGCTCTTAATTAGGGGATTAACTACTCCCTCCAGTCTTAATTATAAGACCTAATTAACCTTTTTGGAGATATTAAGGAAGTCAATTAAATTACTTTAGAGTATTTTTATTTTTATTTTTTTTCTTCAAACTAATTAGTTTGACTAATAAACAAATATATATAATCTAAAGATACACAACATATAAAATGATTAAGTAACTTATTTAGTTTTCTTTAATCTCTCTAAAAAAGTCAACTAGATAATTAAAACCGGATGGAGGTAGTATACAGTACGTATGATATTATTGGATATCAATTATTAGGGCGATTTTTCAACAACATATACAGCATAATGACGAGAAGACGCCCTCTTTGGAGAAAAAACAACGATTCAAGAGTTATAATGTCATTCACCATCTCAGCATCGTCAATCGGTAATATAATTTCATTACACTAGTGTTACTAAAAGGACAGTGAACATCCTTTCCAAAAATGTAAATTAGGTATATATTACATACGAGTGTGAGGCTTAGCAAGTAGCAAATAATTCTCAGGAGAAATGGTTGAGGGAACATATCTGACAAGCAGGGTATTCAAACCTCGTTTCCTTAACCACAACAACCTCCCCATGTCAATTATCCGCTTGCATTTAAAACCCAGCGCTGCCCTTTCAGATGGATTCATGTCGGTAAGAATTTTTCCAACTCCGCTTGCGTGCTGGTCACCATTTTCTCTGTCACTGCACAAAACTTGGATTCAGAAAATACACCAGTACCAAAGAGTTCAAAATTCAAATTAATTATTACAAAATTTAAATTATTACATTGACAGTAAATTTGAAGCACAATCAGTATTATCCGAAATCTCTGAACCATGATTGGCATCTACTGCCCAGCTGGTAAACCACGTAATGGCATGGAATTGATCCTTTGTTATCCCCAAGTCCAAAAAATATTTCTTATCTGCAGAGCAATGAAAACAGAAGGCTCACGACTATAACCTAACCTCACATCCCAAAAGTGGGGGGAAGAAATCAAAAACTATAAACGTTATAGCTGATACTCGCGAGGAGTGGAGGATCAGGAACTTACTAGTGTAGTGCTTCCACTGGCAAAGGTGATGGCAGCATGTTGCGATGGCCAAACCTCCAAAGTTATTGTTAGCATCATACTGGTCATTTTTTTCAGGAAAGCAACACCTCAAAGCCAAGTCTGCAACAACAACGACAAAGACTAATGTGTCAGTATTCATATGACTGATCTTCTCCTCAATCAATCATTCGCCATGAATTCATTAGAACATTTGTCTAAATAGCAAAACATAACCTGTTGCAGCTCCACATAGATGTTTACCAATCGCCAGAAAAGGAACTCCTTCCAAAGACTCAACAGCATTTAAATCTAAATCTTCAACTGCAAAAGTTGGTTTTTACAATGTTGCAACTTGCAAGATGTATAACATCAAAGTTTGCGGCTTAACCAAATATAATATAGGAGCATCCTAGCCTATAAATAAATCAGGCAGTGATACAAATGTTTAATAAAAAAGATGACAATAAATGTGAATAAAAGAATCATATTAGGCACTAGAAATCTTGCAAGATTCAACACATTCTGAATGGTACTATAATTTTGGAAATCAGTATATCACAAAACCAAAAAAAGAAAGGAAAAAAGAAAAGGAAGTTGACGCGGAACATCTAAACAATTCGATAATGCATACATGAATTGTGAATTTTTTAAAAAATTGAGGTAAGCCAAAACCAATCAGAGCTTTTGCTTAGTCTAAATGCAGCTAGCACTAAATGGAACAGATCCATCAACAAAGACTCAGTAACTTGTGCTTGCTGGCGTGAAGCAAGAGAAAATTAAAAGGTGAAAGAGGGAGGTAAAATTCATGCCTGTGTTATAGAGAACTAACTTTCTCCTACGACCAAATTAAGCGTGACAAACTACTTTGTGCTATTTCCATTACTGCCCCAATCCCTTCTATCCAGCGCCAAATCCAAGACTGTTCTCATAACTACTAAAAGATGCATAGCACTACCAAAAACTACATCAGAAAGGCAGGGAGATGCATCAACACTTTTCAGGACATGCTTTATAGTTCAAAGTTAAAAGTGCCAACAGATAAAAAGGAATAAATGGGCAAAAAATGAAAGTTTTCACAAAACGCAACATAACTCTACAAGCATAATTACAGCAAATCTTCTGCAAAAAAGATTCCAATGACCCTTACTGTCAATTCTCAAACGCTCTAACATCAAGTCCTCATTCTGTCGCAAGGATCGATCAGCCTAGAAATAATAGTGGCGTGATATGAACAGTAGACAAATTAATATTGCTATTCACGACAAAATAAATAAACTCTTTAGTCTTTATGAAATCAGACACTCAGAAACTTCTTCAAATTTAGATATCGTGTCCTACAACTCAATTAAAGCACTTCCAAGGCTAACCTTCAGCTTGTAAGACTTTCTCTCAACCAGGAAAACTCTTTTAATTCCATAACAATCTGCAAGCATTTGAGTCAAGTATCCTCTGCCAGCTCCAAACTCAATCACCGCAGGGACACCATCCTCCTCCTCCTCCTTGCACTCGAATGGCTTCCTTCCCAGAGAACTTTTGAGCACACCAAGAATTTCCAAGTTTCCCAGAATAGATGCTTGTTGCATTACATGTTTCTCTTGAAATGGCAATTTCCTGCAAACAAACCAAGTTGGACATCGAACCACCTCCATAAAATTAAATTATATGCTTTGCCAATAACTACCTCTCCTCTACTGCACATTTAATCCATCGACTGCAAGCCTCTGGAATCCGATATGAGTCTTGAACATCCTTGGAGAACGATTCATAAACAGATTCTATCTTTCCAACTAAATTCGAGAATTCAAGAACACTCATATTATGAACAATATCTCTCTTCATTTCTGAAGAAACATTTTCCAAAGGCACTTTGAAGGGCTTAGGCGATATGGAATCAGGAAATCTTAACGTTTCCTCATCTTCATGGCCAGCGTTAATGCCCTTACAATAAAAAGGTTGAAGAGACAGTGATTGAACTTGTTTCAGCATCGGGCAGCGCTTCACATGTCCTTCCACGTTCTGCTTAAGTACTGAGCTATCAAATGAGAAAAGGAGCAAGGAAGCGACAATCAGATATAGAGACACAAAAGTACAACTACATAAATGGCGGATGTTTGTTACAGCGCGTTATATGGAAGAAGTTGTAGATATCTTACTGGGAAGGATCCAAGGGGCAGGGGATCCACTGGCCTTCGGACCTTGAGTTGTGATTGCCGCAGAATCTAACTCAGTAGGAATGCCCAAGAATTTGAGAAGCCGAAAGAAGTTCCGGAAAGGAAAAAACAAAACAGAGGGGTCAAACTTACAAGGAATCTTTGAAACGCGAGTTTGCACAAAATCTGTTTTTCCTAGGGAGCCAGAAAGTGCAGCGCTGCTCCATATCGGCCCCGTTCTCGCGTTCGAGAACTGCATCATGCTTGGGACGGTTGTGCTCTTCCATGCTCAGAGGAGGAAAAATAAAGCACAGTAGAATCTATGTGAGTGGCGATGCTCCTTTACCTCTCCCGAATCAAATTACCCCTCCATCACAGTGTAGGTCAAAAAGTACCCGCCTCCTTGCCGCTGTTGGTTGATAACGATACTTTTTTTTTAAAATAAAAAAGGGGGTTTTTTTGGGTACAAAATGAGGGTTAATATGATGATTAGTGTCTCAAATTTATTCTCATTTAGCTTTTGGCCCTTCAAGTTTGGACTTATCTATTAGGATTTGATGTTACTAGCAATCTACTGGTACCCAGGCTTAAACTGAAATGGGAACAGAACAAAACTCTATTGACCCGATTTCGGTACCCCCCCCCTATTAGGATTTGATGTTACTAGCAATCTACTGGTACCCAGGCTTAAACTGAAATGGGAACAGAACAAAACTCTATTGACCCATTTCCCCCCCCCAACCTTATCTATTAGGATTTGATGTTACAGCAATCTACTGGTTTAAATGGGAACAGAACAAAACTCTATTGACCCGATCGTAATCACTATTTCGTAATCACATAAACGCCCCCCGCGGCCCATACCCCGAGACAAAACCCTAAAAATCACAGTCCCCTCCATCCGTTCCTCTAACCCTCGCCGAAGCCCTGAGAGCAAAATCCCCCACATCTGACAGGCATCGTCGCTTCCCTATCTGCATCCAAAGATGCAGATCTTTGTCAAGACCCTTACAGGTAAAACGATAACCTTAGAGGTTGAGTCATCAGATACAATCGATAATGTGAAGGCCAAGATCCAAGACAAGGAAGGCATTCCTCCTGACCAACAACGCCTCATCTTCGCTGGCAAGCAACTCGAGGATGGACGAACCCTTGCCGACTACAACATCCAGAAGGAGTCCACCCTCCACCTTGTTCTTCGCCTCCGTGGCGGTGCCAAGAAGCGTAAGAAGAAGACCTACACAAAGCCCAAGAAGATAAAGCACAAGAAGAAGAAGGTGAAGCTCGCTGTCCTTCAGTTTTACAAAGTCGATGATTCTGGGAAGGTTCAGAGGCTGAGGAAGGAGTGCCCGAATGCTGAATGCGGGGCTGGCACCTTTATGGCCAATCACTTTGATAGGCACTATTGTGGTAAGTGCGGCCTCACCTATGTTTACCAGAAAGCCGGCGGTGACTGACCGAAATTATGAAGCGAATCTCGCCCCTCTATTACATTTTCTATCTGTCTCTAGAATGATTTTCAGACATGATTTTTAATATTGCGGAATGTTTGAGATGATATTCATCTATAAATTACGAAACTTGTAGTATTGTGGTTTTCAATTTTACTTCTCCATTAACAGTTTACCGAGTTATTATTATTTTGTTTTGATTTCTCAGTTTCAAGTGAACCTTATTGTATGGGTCCCTTACCTTCTCATGACCCATTTTTCTTTCTCATATAAATGATGCAATTGGATTTTCTCAAAAAATAATCACGCAATTGGAATCCGATTATGGTGGATTATGCATGCCATGTTTCTTCATTCGATGGACTATGACTTTTTGTCACACTTACGACATTACGGGCAGAAGGCATGAGATATGTTGCGGCGTAGCTGATTTTGATAGTGCATTTAATTCCCTTTGTTATAGTGTAATCGCTGAATTTTCCTGCTTTTAGTCGTTTTAGTTTCATAAACTATGAGAATGATTCATTTGATCGAAGATTTTGCGTGCGGAAACACTTATAATTTAATCCGAGATATGCCAGCAACACAAGATGCTTGGACTGTTATGCTAAAGTTTCTGATATGAAGTAACGTGTTCGATTGTCTTGCTTTTACCACCTCATCCAAAATTTTGTTGAAGCATTCCGACGGTTTTATGTTGTTGCTTGCTGTTTTCTGGCATGTTATGAATTGGCTTATCCTCATGCTTGAAAGAATGTCGCGGATTCTAAGTTGCACGCATTGACATTAATGGCATACATGCCTCTAAATGCGTTTTGTTTTTTACGCTTGTTGGATGACTCTGTTATTTATAATGTTGATTTATTAGACCTACACATATTTATTAGCCTGAATGGAGTGGATACGGCCAACCCTAAGAAGACAGGGGCAAGATGAATTTTTACTCTTTTGCGTTGATGTTTTTGCTCTATTGCTGTGTTTTGCATTTCTTTCTCGATTGACTGTGACTGTGAGTGAGGGGTAGCATCTTAGGCTCTGTTTTGATGTTTAAGATCAGGTCAGGCGAAGTGTATGGAAGCGGCTTGGAAATCATTCCACCCTATTCTGCACTGCAAGATAGCGGTCCGCACCCTGCTTTAATCATTATTAACTCTTTTCAATATTCCTTAGACATCGGTTGCGCCACCAAAATTTCCATTCTCCCCATCTCGTGTACTGATTTTGAGAAGGGAAGGAACGGTTCAAATCCTCGTGGAGCAAGCAGTTTTTCGAAACTGCTTGCGCACTAATGTTATGTGAAGCCATGTATTCTTATTTTTTCGAATCAGATCATTCACTGCGTGAGCTATTAAAATTCAGGGACCAGCGTCTATCAGGTCTGTTAATTATTAGATTTAAATATACATTTGGTCATATTAATCTCAATCAATACACTCAGGAGGAGGGTATCATTATCCTGAGTAGTTCTGATGATCTAATTGGCATATTCATCAGTCTTCTTATTCTTGTAATACATGATCCAAGATAGTATTCTAGTCTCTGGCTAGGTCTATGACATCTTTGAACAGATTTTGAATCGAATGTCCCCAACATTATTTCTGTCCATCATATTCAGAGGGATCAATGGTTGCTACAACCGTGGAAAACCTTGTTCCCATTTCCCAACAGGGCATTTTCCATCATATGTCACGTGCCTACATGGCCAGTAAATTGTCTCCTTGGCAGTCACCATGATAGTGTTGACGTTCATTTTGCCATGGCTCTTGGTCCATCACCTATCCTCCTTCTCACGAGCACATAAGGGTGCTTCTACCTCGTGCCCCTTACATGCCCATCCCTCTGGATGAGGCTTTTTTTTTTTTTGCATTTTTTTTAAAAATATATTCTATATATTTAGATTTATATTATATACTGCTTTCTGAAAAAAAAAAAAAAAAAAAAAAAAAAAAAAAAAAAAAAAAAAAAAAAAAAAAAAAAACACCCAATATCTCAAGTTAATTAGTTTCTAGGATATTGGTGTTCCAGGATAAAAATGCAGGAAATATAGGACTAAACTAATTAATTTGAGATCTGGGTGCAAAAAAAATTCTAGAAAGCAGAATATAATATAAATCTAAATATATAAAAAAACAAATGTCTCATCCTCTAATTAGAGGGATGGGCATGTAAGGGCCCGGCCTTCTCCCCTCTCTCGATTTCATTGGAAAGCCTAAAATGTATCGTTTGCTGCATTCAACCTTTAAAAGCTGCAAAAGAAGCATCTATCAGTTTGAAATTGGTCCAGCCTAGTTTAACATCAATATTGCCGCAACACCTTATTCCGTGTCTCCTCCTAATCTGCACCATGATCACCATTGTGCTCCACCTTTTCATTCCTACGCTTTGTTTCCTCCGTCCGATGTCTTAGAATTGCAGGTGAGGGTTGAGCCTTGAAGTAGATGAATCCAAGGTCTGATCTAAGGGGACTCTGCCTGAACGATCATCTGAAGCACAAAGTTTCATATCGTAACAATATTCGTCATTGACCAAAAGCGATTGCTTTATAAGAACCGTTTGACGCACGTTGCAAGACTTCTACGATGAAGTTGACCTTTATGTCAGTTCATGCTGTCGTCAGTTCCAATCAATCTAACTCGTAAATTTAGTTGAACTTCTTGCCCTAGTTAAACTTGGTTACTGTACAAGAGTTACAGAAATATATGACAAGATAATCCAACTCACTCGACGATATCCATACCGTAGCTTCTTCTTCTTGAATTCGACCATAGCTTCTGAGATTGAATCTTGTAAACATGAAGTTTGTACCGTATGGAAGTCTTCTTTGAGCCGTTTAAATTTATTTTGAACATTTTTTATTTTACTTTTGACTAGAGAGAAGTAAAATGCAACGCGCGCGCATTGTAGTTTTTAACAGTGAAATCAGATTTAAAAATTGAGGTTACAAAAGATATGCATGTTGTGCATTGGATTGTGTTGGGAACAAAGTCAACCATATTCAAGAGCTGTGATATTCTCTTCATTGAATGGAATAGCTTGGTCGGGTTTCAGACCCAATGCATAAATGTTGACGAACATTTTCTTGTTTAAACCCAACTTCGCGCATTGCATTGTAGTTGGCCGCCAACGTTCTTGTATCTGGAGCGCACTAAGCAGTTTCAGCCACTTAAGCGAGATTAGTTGATGTTGAAGAAGGTTTAGCGCATTAATCAAGGGAAGCTTATATAATAGTAGTAGTGCGTGTGGAAGAGAGGAGGAAGATATAGAGCTCGATTCCGCTGTACTTTACAAGTTGTTCACATGTTTCTTCCGGAAGTTATGGGTTCACAAACGACAATTGGATCGATAACACACACATATACATAACATACATGGGATTAGCTACCGCCCTCTAATCTTATCGTTTTCTTCCAATCCTTTCACCTCTATTACTCATCTCAACTTTTGGATTGAGATTTGAGCGATTGAGACTTAATGTTTATAAAAACATTCTTTTTAAATATTTTTATTGCAATTTTAATTATCATAACTAAAATTTAATCGTTTTTAAATTTTGTTAAATTATTCAATAAAAAATATTTAAAAACAATATTTTATAAAACATTAAATCAAATCTAAATTGATCATATTTCAATCCAAAAGGTTAAGATGAGTAGTGGAAGGAAGGAAGAGAACGATAAGAGTAGAAAACGATAGTCAATCCCTACATACATATATATCCTCTTCGGTTTTAAATATAAGACAAAGTTGATTTTTTTGAAGATATTAAGAAAGCTAATTAAATTACTTTAAAATATTTATATCTACCATTTTTTCTTCAAACTATGATGACTAACATGTAAATCAATATATGATCTAATGATATAAAACATACAATATGATTAAATAACTTATTTAACTTCCTTAAATTCGCTAAGAAAAATCAAACTTTGTCTTATATATATACATATACATGCATACGCACACATATACACACACATATACATGTATATATGTGTGTATATATATCTATATACATAGTGGCCTCGTTATTAATTTTTGAGCCACGCAAGTGTGCGTAAGTTCTTATTCTTTTTCCACATTAATTCCGAATATTCATCTTCTGTTTCGATTTAGATTGTATAAAAATCATCCTGACGATTTATTTTTCAGCAAAGGCAAACTCAGGATGATTTTAGAGTTGGGAATGGGAAGATTGGGAGGGTTGAATGAACAAGACACATGGATTATTATATTATGAACTGTGTGATTTATCTCCCTCGTAGCATGTAATGATATTTGTGTTCCCAATGTTTTTGCTAATAAATAACATTGAATCACATGACTATGGTCTCCTTCTGGTCTGGCTGTCGCATAGCAGTGAAATTGAAAAAATATCCATGTGATAATCCTTCCCTTCTAAGTTATTGGAATAGAGAACAACTTGATTTCATTTTTTTAACAAAATCCACTCATTATCTCTAGCGGCCAACTTCTTTCAGGCGAACAAATTACAATTTTAATTTAATAATTAATCTACCGCCAATAGCTAGCAGCCTATGGATGCCAACATAATTCAGGTTATTCAAATCATCAAGGGGATAGCTTTTTGGAGACTTACACTATATTAGATGGAAATAAATTTTGGAGGAAAAACTCTCAAAAGTAGTAATTTTTCTTATTATTTTTGGAAGTTTTTCTTCGGATTATTTCCATCCCCTATTTTACCTTCACTTTTCTCTTCATCCTAACAGAAGAAAGAATAAAGGAACAAAATAGAACATAGAAGACAGGTTAAATCTATGAAGAGTGAAATAGAAAAGTAGAGACATCGATCGCGTAATTCATTAATATCCAGGAGATCTAAAGGGCACATGGGAAGTGGCAGCTGTGACTGATGAGACCCAAATTATGGTAATTAATTTGGTCCCAACTTGAAAGAGAATAGGAACAAGTTGAATGATGATGATCAATAGACTATTGGCTTCGGGAAAAGCCACAGCCATGACAAAAGTAGGCGCATCAGATGGGAGAAAAACTATGTTTAACCACAGAGAAGCCACCATCAACCACCAAGTTGTGTCCACTGATGAAAGCAGAATCATCAGAAGCAAGAAACGAGGCTGCTTCTGCAATATGCCTTGCCTTCAACACAACCCCCTTGAGATTAGACTTGGAAGAGCTATTAGCTTCAACTTGATGAGGCTCAAGATTGAAGGCCGAACATGCAAGAGGCGTGGCAACTCCAAAAGGGGACACACAGTTCACTCTAATCCCATATTCCCCAAGCTCACTACACGCGGATCGTACGACCCCAACAAGAGCATGCTTCGATATGGTGTAAGCATGAGGCGCCGATCCTCCGACACAAGCTGCCACGCTGGCTGTGCAAATGATGGATCCTCGGATGTTCCTTGCGACCATAGTACGAGCAGCATGCTTGATTGTCAAGGCCACACCTCGAACATTTGTGGCCATGGTGTTGTCGAACTCATTCAGATCAAAATCCAGGATTCCGGACGATGAACCAAGTATTCCGGCGTTACTGAACAGGATATCTAGGCTTCCATATTTTTGCAGAGTGTAATTTACAGTTTCCTCTACCTGCTGTTCATCTCTGACATCGCAGTGATGGTAACTCACTCTGTTTGATCCTATGGAGGCGGCGACTTGAACACCCAGTTCGTCCTGAACGTCTGCTGCTACAACGAAGGCGCCGTTTTCAGCGAATAGTCTCACTGTCTCTTCTCCGATTCCACTGGCTGCTCCGGTGATGAGAGCCACCTTGCCCTCCAACCTGTACGAGTTCATATAAATGGAAAAGATTGAATATGGGAGGCGGATCTGATTGAGGGACGAAGGCAATGAAATTGCTTTACCTCTGTTTCGGCATCTCCTGCAGTGAGCTGCTTCCTTGATTCATGAGCTCCCCAAAACCTGCAGACAAAAGCTCACGATGTGACATTTATATTGCCTACCTGGTGTCTCCAAATTTAAAAAGGAATTTTGACTAGTAGACGCAGAACAAAAAGAAAATTATACCATGAACAAGAAAAGGTATTTTAGTATAGTACTATAGTTCGTTGTCAGCTAGCAATGCATAACCCTTGTCAGACTAACTGTAATAGCTCAGACCTGTGTTATCTTGGAATTTTATAAATTTTCGATTGGAAATATATATAATAGCTGGCTGTGGAAATTTTTGTTGCATATATGACATAAAGACTATAATCTAAAAATCAAACTAGGTCTGCGGCATGTCCAATTCACTACACGTTTTCGGATCACGAGGCCTCTATACAGTGACGCCTTCTGTCCCCCAGCCCCACCTGTTTAGTGTCTAATAATTACTTCTTCTTATTAAGCTTATAGTCATTGTTAAAGAATTTGCAAGTCGCCAATGAGTTTTCGATACGGGGGAAGCACCAAAATAATGTTTTTTTTTGAAAAGAATACCAAAATAAAACATATTAGAAAGTTTTTTCTAGAGTAATGCTCACGCCACTGATGACGTGAGAGAGATTCACGCCACTGACACAAAAGTGTCAGTGGCGTGACACAGGGTCACACGCCACCTAGTGGCGTGAACAATGTTCACACCACTGGGTGGCGTGAAATAGTATATTATCACACCCACAATTGTGGGTCTGATGATATATATATATATATAAAAAAAAAATTAAATCTCAGTGGCGTGAACCACTGACATTTTGTGTCATAATGTGTCAATGGCGTGGCCCTTTTTTGCGCCACTAGTAGCGCGGCCTGTCCTTGCGCTACCAACTACATTACTTTAGTAAAATGTTTCCAATCTACTTTAATCTGGTAAATTTTTTTTTTTTTTCTTATTTTGGTTAAAAAGCCTTTTCGATACAGTTGAATTGCATTATAGTCAAGCATTTTTTTTCCTGGAATGGAAGCTCGGGTTGGCTTGCTTGAACTCTGAACGTCATAAATGGGCCCGGTATTGGAGCTTAACCAAACAGTATTACCAATTGGGCTGGATTACAGTTCAGGTCTGCACTGCAAATCGGAGAAGTATGTAAGGTTCATCCTATAGCGCAACGGAACAAGGCGATGGTTAGCTGGCTAATTACTAATTAACATTACAGGGAAAGACCACTAAATTGTTGCGTGATTGTATTTGATAAAATATGAGAAACAGTGAAGGGCAAAAGGGACGTGGCGTCGATTGAAGGTGAGTTGGCGGAGAAAGGGGAATAAAATGCGGAAAACTGGACACTCTGATTTGCGTTGCTTGAACTCTCCAAAGTCCAAACCATGCTTGCTAGTTGCTGCTGCCATCAATTGTTGCCGCCTCCTACATTAAACATTGGAGGATCATATTCCTAACACTATAATCTTCTCACTTTTCATGGCAAAATCCCTATAATTGGTAAGCTACCAAGAGAAGCAGGCAGAATTGGACACAATTTTTTTTTTTTTTTTTTTGGAAAATTACGCGCAAATTCTAAGAAAGAGAATTTATCACAATAAAGTCCCTTAAAATCATAAAATTACACAGAAGTCCCTAGGGACTTTTGTGTAATTTTTTGTGAATGTTAACTTATCAATCTGACCTTCCCTCATGTCTTCCAATTCCTCCCTCTCTCTCCATTCTCCTACTTCCTTCTCCTCTCTCTCTCCTCTCTCCCTTTTTCTTACCTCTCTTCCAATATTTATTCCAATTACATCTAGAGGTCCATCATAAGAAGACATATGTTGGATTCAATGCAATAGTTAGGTGATCCACGCATACAGAGACATCACATAAATAGATCTGAAAGACACAGTGGCACACGAAGACAGCAATCATTCATTGATCGTCGGCCAGTTGGGGGAGAAAGAAGAGAAATCAATCGGAGTAGAAAGGGGTGTCATCAGCGGCGGAAGGGGTTAAGGCGGTTAAACCAAGGCAAGTTGAAAGAGAAAGGGCCAAATGGCAGAACGGGAGGTAGAAGAGGAGGTGCAACACGGTGTTGTTGCTGAATCTCTCGGGATTATAGGATATGTATTGGTAGAGATTGGCTGAAACTTGAGCTACCCTCAACGCCGCTCCACTGTTCAACACCATCTCTTTCCTTTGCTCTCACCACGATCACAATTCCGGATCTCCACCTCCTACCCAGCGTCAGACCTCGTCCTATCAAAACCAAGATTTTTTCCATTTCTCAAGTCCAGATATTAAGTTCAATGAGTAGGTGCATATAGTTACTTACTCATACAACTTAATATTCTGAAATGATATTCACTTCTTAAGCTAGCCTTACATAGCTGTCAAAATTCTCAGAAGATGTTGTGAATATATGTTTTCTATGTTGTAAATATAGCATCTGTTGTTGTAAATAACCTCTGGACATGAGAAATGAAAAAAATCCAGGTTTTCGAAGGTTGTTGTTAATATATAATTTTTCGGTTGTAAATATAGTATGTGTTGTTGTGAATAGCCTCCGGACGTGAGAAATGAAAAAAATCAAGGTTTTCAAAGGTTTTTGTAAATATGTGTTTTTTCTATTGTAAATATAGCATTTGTTGTTGTAAATAGCCTCCGGACGTGAGAAATGAAAAAAAAATCTAAGTTTTCAAAGGTCTTTTATAAATATATGTTTTTTCTGTTGTAAATATAGCATTTGTTGTTGTAAATAGCTTTCGGACGTGAGAAATGAAAAAAAATCCAGGTTTTTTCAAGGTTGTTGTAAATATATGCTTTTTTTGTTGTAAATATAGCATTTGTTGTTGTAAATAGCCTCTGGACGTGAGAAATGAAAAAAATCCCGGTTTTCCAAGGTTATTGTAAATATATGCTTTTTCTGTTGTAAATGTAGCATTTGTTGTTGTAAATAGCCTTTTGACATGAGAAATGAAAAAAATCCAGGTTTTGAAAGCTTGTTGTTAATATATGCTTTTTTATTGTAAATATATCATTTGTTGTTGTAAATAGCCTCTTGACGTGAGAAATGAAAAAAAAAATCTAGGTTTTCGAAGGTTGTTGTTAATATATGTTTTTTCCATTGTAAATATACCATTTGTTGTTGTAAATAGCCTCTAGACGTGAGAAATGAAAAAAAAAAAATCCAAGTTTTCAAATGTTGTTGTAAATATATGTTTTTTCTGTTTTAAATATAGCATTTGTTGTTGTAAATAGCCTCTGAATTGAGAAATGAAAATAATTACACATAAGTCCAAAATGGTAATTGTACATTCACAAAATAATTACACAAAAGTCCCTTTCAAGGGACTTTATTGTGATAATTCATCTTTCAAGGGACTTTATTGTGATAAATTTTTCCTTGGGACTTGGCGTAATTTTTCCTTTTTTTTTTTTGTTTTTTGGATCAAGAATTGGACACAATTAAGGCTACGGCCATTATGCTAAAAGTCTGCTCTGAAAACCCCAAACACAATCCCTCTCGAGCTGCTTTGGACTTGAATGCCAGCTCAGGGCCTTTAAACGAGAAGGCTTCTGGAATATCTGGATCACGCTTACGTAGAAACGAAGACAACATGCAGCTGCTTGCCCAAGTTCCTTTCAAACACACAAAGGAGTTGTAATTCTGTTCTCCCTACCTTCTTCAATACAAATACGTTGAATATTATTTATTTTGTGCGCTTTTTTCCTCCTTTTGACTTCTAATAACACGATCAACATTCTTGTATTTTTTCTTTTGCATCCCTCGACATTCTCGTCAACAACACATCTCCTATTCTCTGTACAAAAGTTACGCACAAGAGCCAAGATTCGCCCCCCAGTAGCATGGATGAAAAGAATCTTCTCAACAATGCTTTTATTCAAGATATATAACTGCATACAAGAATAATGCTATGAATAGGACGATCTATCGATACAACATATTCCAGAATACATGTATTTACACCAGTATCATCCACCGGGCTATATACATTAACCAACCAACCACAAAATTCTAAGGCTACTCTTCCTGCTGTCAAAACTAAAGCAGCCAAAAACAGTATGAATATTCTACCAAAAAAATAACTTATTAGATTAAGCCGTATGTAACGCATTCAGTTGCTTGCACTGCCTTCCAGCAAGTTCCTCAAGCTACAAAGCGCCTCTGCAGAAAGGCTGCAGCACCTCAATTTCCGCTGACAAGGAGGGGATGGCTCCCTGTGATCAATAGTATTAGAAGAGAAGCATACAACAATCACTGTAAGATTATCAAACGTGTTAAGGCGTAGTGCCTCCATGACCAGGTCCCTGGCACATCGCTCTGGGTCATAATGCCGCCTCAGGCTTCTACGAACAAGACTAACTGCCTGCTGACTTGTCATGACATCCCAAATTCCATCACAGCCTATGATGAGGAACTCATCATCCTCAGTTAGAAGCACTTGACGAAACTCAGGCTCTGCAATCAAAGGCGAGGAAGAACCACGAGGCAACTTCATATCCCAGTCCCCAAGGGCTCGAGAAACTGACAAAACCCCATTAAGATAACCATCATCTACATGACCGCCTAGTTCCTCAACTCGCCTCCGCTCTGAAGGATATATAGGCCTGTGATCTTGAGACATGTCAATTGCCTCTCCTTTACGACAGAGAACTGCTCGGCAATCACCAGCATTAGCCACCATTAGAATCCTGTAAACAGAAAGTGTAACAGAAATCAACTGAAGGAAAAGGACCACAAAGATTGAACCATCATGCTCAAGAAGCTTTTATAAATCAAGGGAGCAAGAAATAGAAAACTGCACAAAAGATCAAGTAAAATAGATAATTAGATCAAGCTACTTGGGGCTGGCTCAAATGCTTAAAGTAGAGCGGAATATGAGTGATGCCTAAAGTTCAAACCATCTTGATATAACCAAAAAACAGAAAGGGGAACAAACGCATTTTATAAGTAGAAAGGGGAACCTATTATGTACTGCATTAATATATACCTTCCAAATATCAAGGCAGTAAGAGCCGTGGTCCCTGATGAGTTGCTCACACTACGATCATCAGCCAAAGCTACGTCAGCCAAAAGAAATGATTTTCTGAGAGAGTTCTCTGCCTCTTGTAAAAAAACATTATCAACTTCAGATGTCTGAGGGAAGCTAACATCTTCAAAGAAGAATCTCATTACATTTTTCTGGATATAGGCTGCAGCTTCAGGTCCTCCGTGACCATCAAATACCTGAGTTATTAATTAAGCCTCAAGTAAATTAACAACACTAACGTGCAAAAATCTAAACACCATGAACGCAGAAGGTTGAAAAGACATATACCCCATAGAAGGCACTTGGTTCAGGAAATGTATATAGTGATCCCATGTGAGAAGACAAATCATCTATCCTTATATGTTCATCTTCCATGTATCTCCGGGGGCCAATGGCAGCAAAACTACCAGAACGGATGCTGGGGACAAATTGAATAACAGCAGAATCAAGAGCAGCATTTGATATTCCGTCTGCAGCTTTAATATCCTACCAAATAAAAGTTACACACAAATTAAACAATATGATAAAGAATATTGAGGAATTCATGCAAAATTTTGCATTTACGACCTCATAAGACTAATGATGCTCTGTAAACCTCCTATCTATCTTCATAAAATGAGTTTGATGCATTTCATAATTAAGTACTCCTTTCGCTCTTTAATCTCAGCTTGGTGTGCAGAAGAAACTAATATACCCATACGGATCATTAAGTACCCTAAGTCAGAGGTTCCAAGTTTTGCCTCAAACTAAGGCAGAAGATATGGTATCTGTAACTATTCAAGGAACTAGTTAAAATCATGACCACTCTGAAATCTACCTCTACAACAGCGGGAAAGCGGATGGTAGCGGGCGGGAACTACCTCACACCTTCAAAGTAATCTCAACCCACACATCTATTTTAAAAGGTACCGAAATTCACCAATTGCCGCTAACACTTAATATATACATAAATACGCAGTAGAATCGAATATCAATCCTAACGTTAAACAAGAAAAAAAAGCTACATAAGCACCTAACGGGAGAGTTGCCATTCCTGCCGTAATCCGGGACAAATCTAGACAAGCATCATGACAGTTGGGCATCTTCGTCGAGGCTCCGCTCAGTGGATGAGCTGATGCCTGAACCCTAACCAAAGTGTTCGCATGACGCATGAAGGAATCAACTCTATAGCCTACCACGATCAGAGAAACCAAATAAATTCATATGAACAGACAGACCGGTTCCCAGGGGAGGGAGGGGGCGGGGATCTTCCATGACCCTCGATATCACCGAGAAAAGAAAAAACAAGCAGAAACAAAAATAAGGAAATCAAGGGTGTGGGTAATCTCACTTCTTGTGACCTGAGTAACAGGGCAGACGCTAATGGAGAAGCACGAACTCGGTCAAAACTCGGAGGCTTGGTGGAAGCGGCATCTTCGATCTCACATATATTTGTTCCGTTAGGAAAACAATGAACATCAAACGCAGGGGGGCTCTCTGGACGCATAAGGTCTGCTTCGGCCACCATAGCTGTTGCCTTCCTTCTCTCAAGAAATGATCACAAACAAATATCGAAAAATCGAATTGGGCTTGCAAAGATTATTATATGAACTTAAAGCAGGGATGTTCCTTCTCAAGATACCTAGGGGATTCTTTTTTCGCACCTTCCTGATCAAACTGGGGCTGCAAAGGGATCAAGACTTGTCAAAGGTTGGAGTTGAACCGCTTATATGGGGCCAGCTCGGGCGGACCGCGGAGAAGAGGCTACCGGTAAAGTTGTTAGGGTAACGGACACGTGCACTTCTACCCACCATGGATTTGGATTCTGAATCTGAAGAAGCTTTCGGCCCACACGAGATCGACCGGCACGTGAAAGTTTTTTGGGTGACGCGGGATGTAGCGGTCTTTCCACCACCCAGAAGGTTGCGAGGGTGAAAAGACGTAAACGCCCTCCATGTATCTTCCATGCATGAGCTGTCCGTTTGACTTGGTTTGTTCATCGCCCAAGGTTGTTGTTGGGCCAGTGGCAATATGGGAAATTCGCTTGCAGCCGACCGAATCAGTTAGCTGACTTTTATTGGTGTTCATATGTCCAGAAAAAACAGGTGTTCAGACGCGGATGCCAGGAGATATGAAAATTGCAGTAAACTGTGGAGTCGCCTGGGTTGAGGATAATTAATATCCCACACAATCTTAATCTAATTTATAGTATATTTAGCATAATATTATTATTTTTCTAGTAAATCTAGCACCTTCTACTGTTATATCCGACACTATGATCTTATTTATGGTCATAGATGAAATGATATTGGTAACACTGAATGCTATGGAAAATAATCTTTGAACGCGCTAGAGGTTACTTTATGGTTTGCATTAAAAAATCATTTTAGTTTTGATGGCAAGGAAGTGAACTCGTTTCCTGATCACTGCAATTTGGCGCTCAATTCCCCACTGTACCAGACAATGGAACCGTGATGTTTTTGTTCATATGGCCTTGAATTTGACTATCCCTCTGATTAATTTGCTGATACCCGTTGTCTGTTTAATTTACGAGAATGTTTATCGGGGCCAGGAGCTACCTACATATTATAAGAATCGGATATGTTGTCATGTTCCCGGTGGATTATTGGATGGGGAGCTATCCTTGTTATTACCAATATCAATATCAACTAGCTAGCTTTTATACCTATAACCTATATATAAAAATTAGGGAAAATTAGAATCAAAGACCTAGATGGTATTTATTAAGAAAAATCGTAAAAATTGTAATTATTTAGAAGAAGTAATAACCAAAATAAAAATTAAAAAAATACCAAAATGCCATTGATTAAATTTTTTACATTCTCTCCTTCAACCTCTCTCACATTCTATTTTTAAAGGTAATTTAAATTTTATTTTCTACAAAAATTACAACCACCAAAATCATCATTTTTAAAATGTTAAAGTATACATTTAGTCCCTTATGTTTGCCTCTAGTATCATTTTAGTCCCTTAAGTTTGTAAAGTGCACGTTTGATCCTTGAATGTTAACACCGTTAGTCTAACTTAACAGAAAATAATGACATAACAATTTTATCTTATGATCGTGTAATTAAATGTTGACCAAGCATGCTTATATATTATTATTTTAATAAATTAATATTTTAAATCCTATTAATTAAAAAATATTTAATCTTTTCGACAAAACAAAAATTATTTAATCTTCATAGACTGAAAAACCGTAAAATAGTCCATGAAAATTAAATATTTTTCAATTAATGTGATTTAAAATATTAATTTATTAAAATACTAACATATAAAGATGCATTGCCAAGATTTAATTGTACAATCATTGCTTAAAATTGTTGACAATTGTACAATCATCGCTTAAAATTGTTGAGTCAATATCAAACTAACTAAGTGTTAACATTAAGGGACCAAACGCGTGCACTTTACAAACTTAAGGGACTAAAATGATATCAGAGACAAACATAAGGAACTAAATGTATATTTTAACCTTTTTAAAATTTTTACTAACATCTACATAATCATATCATCAATGTATTATTTAATTATTAACACATATACTGACCTTTTAAATCATTAAGGTTTTTCCTGTTTTATATAATCTTATAAAAATAAACTCTAAGTAAAATAGATCAATTGAAAAGATGTTAAATTTTGCATCTGATATCTCAGTCATCAAAAAAGATTTATCTCCAAAAACAATTAAACACTAATATTATTTGAATATTATATATTTTATTGATTATATTAAATTTTTATTAACATTATTCTTCTGGCTTACACACTCAATATTCTGTGAGGAAGCAATCTTATATACCATTCTTGAATAAAAAAAATATAAGATATTATCTAACCTTTTATTAGTATATTAACGTAGCATTACATAATTTTCAGTCAAAAAAACATTATATGGACTTTTATTTTATTTTTAAATCATATATTAACATAATGATAGCCTCCTTTAAATATTTTTAAATTGCATATTTTTAAAAGGTTTTTAGATATACATAACCTTTCTTTATGGTTTATAATACATTATAAAACATTATGAGTTTTCCTAAGATTATGTAAATTTTATTTTTAATTAAAATTTGTGTCTTTTTTATGCGAAAATTCCATTTAAATACCAGATGAATTTGCAAAACCCCTAGAAGTCATCCGAATTTGTAAAAAGACTCAGAGGTGATAAGGACTTTTGTGGGTTATGCAATGTCGTGGGAAATGACTCTAATGCCCTTCCTTCCTCTCTTCTCTTCCCCCTTCCTCTCTCTCTGAACCAAAACCACTCGTCGCCGCACGTTCGTTCGCCACCGTCTACCTCTGCCGTCGACGCCAACGCCGCACCCTCCACCTTGGATGCCGCACTCGCCGGCACCGGTGAAAAGAAAACAAAAAACTGAAACACGAAACACGCGAGAAAACTAGAAACAATAATTTTTTTATCGATCGATCCGGAAGAAATTGGAAGAAGAAGACGTGAAGGAAGGAAAGGAAGGAAGGAAGGAAGAGGAAGAAGGAAGAAGAGAAAAGAAAAAAAAAAGTATGAGAGTGCACTTTCACTATAACACACTCCAGTAAACACTTCGAGTGTGTTTTAAAACACTCGAGTGTTATTATTATTATTTTTCACTCGCCTTGCATGAAATGGTAAATGGCGTTTGCGAAATGGTAAATGACGTTTGTGAAATGGTAAATGGCGTTTGCGAAATGGTTAAACTATCTTTTTTTTGGTTATCGATATGAAAGAGTAAAAAATGGCACCTGGAAAACAATGGTAAATGGCGTTAAATGAATTGGTAATGGTAAATTACCATTGTTTCCCAGGGTGCTCTTTCATGTATGTTATAACACAAATACCATTTGCCATTGCACAAACGTCATTTACCATTGCACAAATGTCATTTACCATTCCAGAAACGTCAATTACCATTGTTTTCCAGGTGCCATTTTTTACTCTTTCATGTATGTTATGACACAAACGCCATTTACCGTTCCACAAACGTCATTTACTATTGCTTTCCCAAGTGCCATTTTTTACTCTTTCATATGGATAACAAAAAAAAAAAGACAGTTTAACCATTTCACAAACGCCATTTACCATTTCATGCAAGGCGAGTAAAAGTTTTAAAACACACTCGAAGTTTTTTAGAACACTTCGAAGTGTTCAGTGTGTTATAACACACTCCAGTGAAAGGAGTGCACTCTCATACTTTTTTTTTTCTCTTCTTCCTTCTTCCTTCCTGCTTCCTTCCTTCCTTCACGTCTTCTTCTTCCAATTTCTTCCGAATCGACCGATCAAAAAAAAAATTGTTTCTAGTTTTCTTTTCTCGCGTGTTTCACGTTTCAGTTTTTTGTTTTCTTTTTCACTAGTGCCGGCGGGTGCGGCGTTGGCGTCGACGGCGGAGGTATACGGTGGCGAACGAACATGCGGCCACGAGTGGTTCTACGTTGAGAGAGAGAGGAAGGGGAAGAGGAAGAGAGGAAGGAAGGGCATTAGGTCATTCCCACGAAATTGCATAACCCACAAAAAGTCCTTATCACCTCTCGAGTCTTTTTACAAATTCGAGGACTTCGGGGTTTTGCAAATTTATTTGGTATTTAAATGCAATTTTCCCCTTTTTTATCTTACACAAATTTCTTCGATACTGAAAGTTCGGTTCAATTTTTAAAGTTATAATTTTCACAAAATGAAATACGTCAATGTGTTTTTTTTTCAATACATACCTACTTAAGTCATAGATGAGAAAAATTACATTTAATATAATAAAATTTAAAAATTCATATTAGTTTTAAAAATACAGTGTAGGAGAAAATGTAGGAGGTTTAATAAGGGCAATTTAATATTTTTAAATTTTTATTTTTATAATTGATCCGTATAAATAATTACAATGTTTACAATCCTTTCCAATAAATATTATCTCTTATAGGCCATTCTTCCTAATTTTCCCTAAAAAGTAATACAATGTTTATTACCTATCTCTTATAGGATCACTACAAGAAAAATAAAATTTTGTTACGGAAAAATTCCGTAGCAAAACAAGCTTTTTCCGTAGCAAAATGGATTTGCTACGAAAATCCCAATTCGTCGCAATTTGCTATGGAAAAAAACTTCCGTTGCAATTTTCTACGAAATTTGTCTCGTAGCAAATTCGAAAATTTGCTACGGAAATTTTTCCGTTTTGACATTTTGCTACGTATTTTCCGTAGCAAACTCAAAATTTTGCTACGGAAATATTTGCCTCGAAAATTAAACGCTAGCAAATTTTTCGCAAATTTAAGAAAACAAATTCCATAGCAAATTTAATTTGCTACGGAAAAAATTGCAACGAAACCCATTCCGTAGCAAATTTCAGCCTTTTGCGACGAATTCAATTTCCGTCGCAAAATTCATTTTCTTAAAAAAAAAAAATATAAAAATTACATAAAAAATTATTTAAAAAATATAAAAATATAGAAAAATTACATAAAAATTACGAAAAAAAAAAAAAACTTGTATATCATAAAAATGTATAGTAACAATCATAAAGAGTTTACATAAAGAAAACAAAATATAAATAAAAATGTTGCGAACAATATGTTCAAAAAATAGTCTAAAAGTAGCAATACAGTCATCATCAATTTCTTTTATTTGAGAGTTCTCTGGCATCTCAATTTCTTCTAACCATCTATATCCATCTTTTTCCTCTTCCCCAACTTCACTCTCTCCATCTGCAACAATAACACCACCAAATTAAACACAAATCAAAACTGAAGAATGTATAAGACTTTCTTAGTGACTATCCAGAACAAAAGTGACATGAACTTCCTGGAAAAAGTAGCATATGAGTGATCCTTATAGGAGAGATAACTTGCATGCCATGTAAACATTTTTGAAGTCGATTCCCCTCACGACTCCAATTTCAGAATCTAAATTTTGCTTGACAAGTTTTTTGGACCACCTCAACTCACCATTATTTTCTTTAGTTGCTTCATCCTTCCCATTTATGTGGGTCATCACTTGCAATAAGATAATCAAAAGGCTAGCATTGAATTCCTGGATAAAACTAGATTTATTAAAAAAAAGGTGAGACAATATAGAGCCATAAACAATAATAATATAGCCCACTACTGAGAACAATGCCAAAGTGTTTTAACTATTTAAAACAAGAATAATAACACCATTTTACAAGTGGGCAAATATGAACTCGATCATATAATCTTATTACAAACCTTGAGAATATGGAAATTATAATTAAAATGCTAACTATATTAAAAAAAATATGAGCTTATATAGTAGTACACTACCAATTGTATCTTTTTTGCTTCTCGAGTAAGCTGTAGCATCCTATTTAATACTCACAATTATAAGTTTCCCAGTCTGCTTTTCCTTTATTCCTATTTAAAGTTGCATCATATCAAAATTTACATGTGATGCAAGAATGTTACTTTTCCATGGTCATGAAACTGATAGCAAGAATTATACTTTCACAAAAAAGGGAAAAGTCTACTTACAAGTCATCGATGATGCAAGAGTCACAGATCCTCATGCCCCGGAAATTGCCTTCTTACTTTAGAGCTGAAACAACCCATTTATGCTATGGACGAGTGTAGGCGGAAGATGCTAGACCAGCGCCCAGGCTTCACTACAATATATAATCAAAATCATCTTAACCTTGCAACTTCAAACCCAAATTCGAAAATCATGAAGTCTAAAAGGGTGTGCGTGTAGTTAATAATGGGCATGCCCACCGGAATATCCATGTTTAGATAGGCGATATTACGATTAAAAACACATAAGCAATGTTGAGTTAACATGCGGGCATACATAACAATTAACATGATCCAAAGAAAGCAAAATTTAAAATAGTCGTTAATCAACCCATGATCAAAGTGTGTGTCAATTACACCACAATGGAAACATGAGAAGAGATTGGATCTCTGAGCACAAACATCAACAGGATTTTCACAATATTAATTATGTGAAATTAGATACAAATGTGATATATAAAGACCACTACTCTACATAATTTCAATCCATATCAGGGAATGAAGAAGCTGAGAAAGAAAATTAGATACAAATGTGATAAACTCAAGTTGGATACAAATTAGTTATTTCTTTATTGACTATGGATAAAACTCAAGTTGCTTTGCCATACTAGATACACAAGCATGAAACTTGAGTTTTAGATTGTTTGAAGTGTCCCATTAACCAAATCTAATATGACTTTTAGATTGTTTGAAGTGTCCCATTAACCTCTTCCATATTACACTTCAATAATGAGAAGTCAAAAACGTACACAAATTCATAGTCAAAAGTATGCATCACTTTTACCAAAAACGTTTCAATAGCCTATAAAGTTATTACGGGATCAAACAACATTTTGAAAATAAGGTAGTCCAACTATGGCCTCAAACACTATTATAATGTTTAAGCCTCCAAGTTATATACAGCAACATTCTGTATTCCAAAAAAACATCTAAACAATGATATATCTCATCCTTCTAACAATGATGTGATCATATTTTATAACATTTGGATAAAGAATATCACAGGGTACAAAAGAGTAACTGAACAAATTACAAAGGTTGTAAAATTCCTGGGAGAAGTCACAAACTCTCAAACCTAGCTTCCCTTGCAGTATTGATCACGTCTAGAATAAATTTCAGATAGAAATTTTAGAACCAAAAATCACGGAACCGATGAAGAGTAAGAGTTTTCAAAGACTTACATTTCAAAGAGGCGCGAATTGAGGAAAACAGTGGCGGTGTTGTTGGGATTTAGGAATGCAAAGAAAAGCAATAAAAGTTGCTCCAATTGTGAAATCAATTTGGTGTCAAAAGCCAATTGTAAATAATGTCATCCCAAACAAAAATTTCGGTCCCGAATTAAATTTTGAAGGCTAAAAGTCAGCTTGGGGTAGGAGAAACATGATTTCAAACAAGCCCTAAGTAGTTAGGTTAGAATTTGTAAACCATAAGAAATTAATCTCACAGATTATCAGAGAAGCGGTTCGAACGGTCTTCAATACGCCGGAGAGCAAAATCTGAGCAGGTCTCCAACAAAACCAAAGCAGACAAGGAGAATGAATTTGTGACGAGCTTGAAGAAGAAAAGTGGAAGGAGGAGGAGTGGAGGGCCAGACCACCGGAGGTCGCGAGAAGGAGCGGAGCGAACAGCCGGATCGGCGAGGAGGAGACGGAGTGCGCGGACGAGGCGGAGGCGGAGGACCGGACGGGCGAGTCGGAGAAGGCGAGAGATGCGGACGAGGCGAAGGAAGGAACGAATCAATGGATTTCATTTTTTTTTTTTTTTTTTTTTTTTTTAGTTTTGCTACGGATTCTTGAAAAAAAAAGTTTTTGCCACGGATTTATTTTTCCGTAGCAAAATTTTGTGACGGAAAAAGAAGTCCGTAGCAAATTGCGACGGAAAAAATAAATCCGTAGTAAAATTTTGCGACGGAAAAGTAAATCCGTAATAAATTGGCGGACTTTTTCCCTCCAAGACATCAAATTTTTTTTTTTGAATTTTGCTACGGATTTATTTTTCCGTAGCAAAATTTTGCGACGAAATCCGTAGCAAATTGCGATGGAAAAATAAATCCGTAGCAAAATTTTGCGACGGAAAAATAAATTGTCGTAAAATTTGCGATGGATTTCAATTCCGTCAAATTCAAAATTGCGACGGATTTTTTTCCGTCACAAATTCCGTCTATTTTGGCTTTTTCTAACAATGGATCATCCATATGTTTATTAAAATTTAGCTATTAACATTTTATATGGAAATAAATTTGAGACCTCAAGGTCTCTAGCTTTCTTGGGTGTGGCTATACTTCACTTCCCTTCTCATCCTCTTCTTCATCTCGGGTCGTTGGATTGAAATATCAACGATGCAGTTTAATGTTGTATAAAATTTTTTAATTTTTTTTAAACAATTTAATATTTTATTAATATTTTTAAATACCTTAGTCATCTTCCTTAATTATTCCATTTTTGTTATTTTTTTTTTTTTTTTAAATTATCTATATTAATACTCCTTCAACAATAGTTACTGAAGAGAGTGAATAAATGAATTAAGGAAAAGTACTAGGGGTTTTAGAAAATACTACCTCCAGTCTTATATATAGGACAAATGTCCTATATTTAGGATTGGAGAAAGTACCCAATTAATTATAATTACCCGTATCAGGGTTTTTTAAATCACTGCCAAAGTTCTCCATCTGTTTATTCTTATCGAGACTAGTAATTTTGAGGTTTAAAATAAACAATTAATTCTAATCAACTTTCTTAACTTACCCAAAGTACTTAATTATTTGAGTTTAAAAAATGATTGGTTAGAGCATATGTATTTTGAATTTTATGTGTGTCTTCGAAACTTTTTTTTTTTTTTTTTTTTGGCTCGAAGTGTCTTCGAAACTTACTCTGGTCATGTGTAATGAAAAAAAAAAAGGAAACCATACTATATATATATATATATATACACGACAGCGATATATAGATTGACAAAAAATAAAACCCTATATAAGATTAAAGAATTGTATACTTTTTTTTTTTTGCTAAAAGAATTGTATACTTTTGAGTTGTAGCACAATATAAAACGAAGAATGTCTAGGATTAAAAAACAAGAAACAAAAAAAAGTGAAAAATGTCTAACTGCTATGACTAAGAATCAGGCCGCGGCCCACTAAACTGAAGAAGAAGCAATTGATCTTGAAGAGAATATATATGATTATGATTTTATTTTAATTTTCTCCTATTAAATCACCACAGGTGTCAAATCCAGAGCCTGGGAAGGTATCGGGAACGCTAGAGTGTTCGCGGATCTGTGTTTTGTATTTATACGACAGGATGAAAGTTGAAATATAATAACACCTCTTTCGCTTCAGAAAGCTGAGAGAAAAATACAAAGAAGGAAAAAGTTGGTCAAAAGACACACCTTGAAACGTTATTTTAATTCTCTTCCTTTGCCTTTTTTATTCAACTTTATCTTTTATGATTAGTTCTTGTATTTATTTTACCAAATTTTGACAGACAATGAAAAATTGTAATTATTTTAAAGGATCAAAAATTAAAATATTTAAATATAAAGATTGAATTGTCCATTGTCTGATTTTCTATATTCTCTTTAATTAAATCATAATTTAGAGTGATTGATGGATAATCATACATAAATATAAAATAAGAATTTGCTAAATTAAGCGTCTCTACTTTTGCCAAAATCGCATCCCAATTATAATCAAGATCTTTTGTTTTTAATTTTGAGGAGCCGAATCTTATTAAATAGACACGATAAACAATGAATTTAATATTCTATTAAAAACAAAAGACCTTGATTGTAATTGGGAGGCGATTTCGGTATAGTAGAGACACTAATTTAGCAGATTATGATTATATCTTTGTGTGTGATTATCCATCAATCACTCCAAATTTTAATTTAATTAGAAAGAATATAGAAAATCGTGCAAATGACAATTTAATCTTTCTATTTGATGTTTTAATTTCTGTCCTTCAAAATAATTATTATTTTAATATTCCTTCTTAATAAATATTATTTTTTTAAGTCCTTTATTATAATTCTCCCATGAAAATACCCCCTGCAATTTTAATTTGCTGCATGGAAAATTATTAATCTCATACGTGGGAGCATAATTTAACGGAGGACTAGGCTTATGGTCTTTTTATCGGGTGTATGTTTCATGTTAAAAATCACGTACTAACATGAAACTAGACTGAACCCACTTCTTTTTCGTTCTTTAGCCAACTACCCATACTTTAATTCAATACTTTGAAACACTCGTTTACTCATACGTGTTTGTTTCTTAAGAAGCACACTGGTCGAATTTGTGTGATTTGATAAAATAGAAAGAATGAATATTGTGTCCCTATATTCATATACAAACGTTATATATATATATATATATATAAATAAGATAAGAGAGCCTTTAATAGTAAGGGCTTTCATAATGACTAATAATAATTATTAATGAAGATTATTTCTAATCCCTATAAATCAGGGATTCCTATAAATCAACTAATGACTATTAATGAAGATTATTTATAATCCTTACAAATCATGGATTCCTATAAATCAACTAATGACTATTAATGATAAATGAAGATTATTTATAATCCCTACAAATAAGGATTCCTATAAATCAACTAATGACTAATAATGACTATTAATGAAGATTATTTACAATCCCTATAAATCAGGAATTCCTATAAATCAACTAATGACTAATAATGAAGATTATTATAATCCCTATAAATCAGAGATTTTTATAAATCAGAATATAATTTTTTTGCTATGTAATCAGTTTGAGTCATTTATCATGTCATGAGAATAACGAAGCTTGTCAGAGAAACATATTAATGCATAATTAACATCAAATGGAGGATATGCAGCGCGTTGATTTAGACTTTGATTCGTTATTATGGATTGCCATGGATGATATTTATCTTATTTAAATTTAAAATAAAGAAGTCAACAAGGAAAACAAAAGCACAGTAAAGAAGGGAGGGGGGAGGTTTTTTTTTTCCTTTTTGATAAGAAAGAGATGCTATATATATTTAAGAAACTATGGTGGGGAATTGAATCCCAATACAATCTTGAGAGATCAAAGTCCTTATAAAAACAGGGAGGGGGGAGGTTGAATGGTCAAAAAGAAGAGAACGTAGAAAGTGAAAAGGAGAGAGGGAAGGAATGATTGAGGTGGAGCAGAAGAAGTACATATAGAGGTTTGGGCCCCCTGTGTTGACCGCCATCTCATCACCTCACAGTTTTCACACACACTCTTCCACCATACGAAATATAATCATTTCCATTAACCAAACAAGAAGCAACACACACCACCGCCACTCCATTATTTGCCTTCCTCCATTCCCTTCTCTCTGAATCCCAAGCACAGAGGAGGACTAGATTCACTAACCCTAGACCCACCTCTGCTCGCTTCCCCTACATCTCCCCTTTCATTGGTGAGCTTCTCTTCTGACTTCTCCCGTGCATTTCACACCACAGGGTTTCATTGTTTTCCTGCTCTTTGTCTTGCTGTTGCTCTATATGTTTTCCGTTCGGTGTCAGTTGTTTGTGGTCTTTATTTTGGGAATCAAGTCAATCAACTAAGTGTCCTTAACATGTTTCCCGGTAGGTCGTTTCGGGGCTCTGGCTACTTCTGAGCCTTCTCATTTCTTTGTTTTAGGTCCTCATGATTTCCTTTTGAGGAAAAACTGGTGTTGGTTGTATAGAAACTGCAGTGGCAGCTCAGAATGGGTTCTGAGCTTCAGTATTGATGGTTGTTTACCTCTAACCTTTCTATGGTTGAGCGGGCGAGCGGCAGTCTACTCTTCCTCCTTAAGTGGGTAAATGAATGTTTTCACTTAAAGCTCAATATCAATTAATCTAATAGGTCACTGCTTTATGAAATTATATTTTAACGTGTCATGACTTTCTCTCCGTAATTAAGCCACATAAAGTTTGTACTCTTGGATATTGGTTATATGGTCCCCTAATTTTATGCTGAGTAAGAATTTGAGTCTTTAAGTATGTCTCTGTTTGACCAATTCGTCAACGTTTTCATTTTCTTTCAATTTTACTTATTTTCCCCCCCATGTTTTACAGGTTGAAGTTAATTTATTCTGTAAGTCAAGTTTGCGGCTAAGTCCTTAGGTTGCTCGTCACAAGTCATTTGCCCTCTAGAGTTCTCTATGACCTATCCATTAGTTGGTTGAATCAGCAAGAGAATCTACCTGATCTCCTTCCTTGAGTTCATGGCGTCAGAGGGTGTAACACATGCTTCTAAGTTAACGGATGTAAAAGCGGATACAAATGGCTTTGATAGATTGCCTGCCGAGATGAATGACATGAAAATTGGGGACGACAAGGTAAAGACAAGCGACTAAACAGTTCAATTATCTTCCTGCAACAATTAATTTTATTCATGTTAAAACTCACATCAACAAAATATTCAGGAAATGGAAGCAACTGTTGTAGATGGAAACGGGACTGAAACAGGACATATAATTGTCACCACCATTGGTGGTAAAAGTGGCCGGCCAAAGCAGGTAAATTTATGGCATTTGATCTGTTCTACTGGACTGCTACATAGTTTCATTTAACCCTCAATGAATATGAGGAAAATCATATTCCGTTCATTATGCCTAATGCTTAAATTTGTTTACCATCATTTTACTGTAGACAATAAGCTACATGGCTGAGCATGTTATTGGGCATGGATCTTTTGGAGTAGTTTTCCAGGTTGGTCCTTCTTTATTCCTCAGTTGCTTGGCAGCTTTTAAGTGGTTATCATTGGAACTTTGTTAAATCTGCTGTTTTGACATTGTTATGAAGGCAAAGTGCTTGGAGACGGGTGAAACTGTGGCTATAAAAAAGGTTCTTGAAGACAAGAGGTACAAGAACCGAGAACTGCAAACCATGCGTCTTCTTGACCACCCAAACATTGTATCTTTGAGGCACTGTTTCTTTTCAACAACTGAAAAAGAGGAGCTTTACCTGAACTTGGTATTAGAGTATGTTCCTGAGACTCTCCATCGGGTGATCAGACACTATAACAAAATGAATCAAAAGATGCCATTGATATTTGTCAAACTTTATTTTTACCAGGTATACTTCGCTGAAATGTATAAAATTGTGTATATTTCTTCTTTTCCGTGCGCTTGCCAAACTATATATATATATTGTAGTGGCTCTGATAACTCCTTTGTATTTTTCAAATCTACAGATATGTAGAGCACTTGCTTACATTCACAACAGTATTGGAGTGTGTCACAGGGACATAAAACCTCAAAATCTACTGGTATGTCTGTGCAGAGCAACTCATATCAGTGTTCTTTAGTCTTTACCATCTAGGAATATTCAAAATTGCAAGGATGCATAACTGCCATATTTTCAATAGAAGAAATCAATATTACAAATTGGCATTTATTTTTTATGATGTCAATCAGATGAAACAAATTTTGGAGGGTATATCTGAATGTTGAAATGATTTCTTGTAATCAGACACGATGTAGTGTAGACAGACGTAAATCCTAAACTTAGTGAAGAGCTTTGTCTTGAAGCTTTATGAACCTGCTAAGGTTTACTTTGACTTCTGCAATGATTCAGCTTTTGAAATTTTCAAAATGATATCTGCATTAACTTAATTATATGCTGAAGTTCTAGTGTTCTTTTGCTGGCTTTCGCTTTGTTGTGTCCATCGAACTTCTTTCTTATCCGATAGACTAATATGAGCATGTCTCCTCCTTCCATGTGTTTTCTCTAACAGGTTAATCCTCACACACATCAACTGAAGCTATGCGACTTTGGAAGTGCAAAAGTGTTGGTTCGTATATTATATTCTAAAACAATATTGTTTATTCTCATTGGCTTTCTAATATTTTCTCATGACTGAATTTGGCGTCAATTTGACAGGTAAAAGGGGAACCAAACATATCATATATCTGTTCTAGGTACTATAGAGCTCCTGAGCTCATCTTTGGTGCTACTGAGTACACCACAGCCATTGACATCTGGTCTGCTGGTTGCGTACTTGGTGAACTATTGCTTGGTCAGGTAGATATCTAGCTTCTTTATGTCTGCTTAATTTGGATAATTGAGTGTTCACATCTGTACAGACACTAAGCAGCACACTGGTGATTTCTTGCAGCCTCTCTTTCCTGGCAAGAGTGGAGTAGATCAGCTTGTTGAAATTATCAAGGTTAGATAAGTTAGAGAAAATAAAAGATATCAAGAGTTTTGTTAGATGAGAATTGTTATTATTTTAAACTGTGAAGTCCTGGATTTAGGATAGTGCTATTTTGTCTATTTCCTAATAATTATGGAGTATTTTATTTCATTCTTTCATCGTGAGGCCTTTAGCCTTCCACCACTTACGAAGATCTGTGGGATTCCCATGCAGGTTTTAGGCACTCCGACAAGGGAAGAAATCAAGTGCATGAATCCTAATTACACAGAATTCAAATTCCCACAACTTAAAGCTCATCCTTGGCACAAGGTACTGTAATGTTATTTTGTTCTATCAATTCACAAAGACTCGTTCATAGCAATTCATGAGAATGAACTCATTCTCTAATATTAACACTTGCGAACCTTCATCATCATCAGATCTTTCACAAACGCATGCCATCTGATGCTGTGGATCTCGTCTCAAGCCTTCTGCAGTACTCTCCCAATCTTCGAATCACAGCTGTTAGTATACACACACACACACACACAAAAAGTGCTTGTGTATTACCACCTAATCCTTCTCTTTTCTGGTGGACATTTTACAAATCATATTAACAGAGGCACTGCTATTGAAATTGCACTAAATGTAAGAGAATGTTTGTCTGTGATTTATGTAATACAGCTGGAGGCTCTTGTTCACCCGTTCTTTGATGAGCTGCGTGACCCAAACACTCGGTTGCCAAACGGTCGTTTCCTCCCCCCACTCTTCAACTTCAAGGCGAATGGTAAAGAATGAATGTCCAGATGAAATTTGTTGTGTTGTACTTTTGTGTGTAGAGGTAGTTGAATAATGCTTTGATGTGATGCAGAGCTCAAGGGAGTGCCCGCAGAGATGCTGGTGAAGCTAGTTCCTCCACATGCAAGAAAGCAGTGCGCTTTGTTTGGGGCATAATGCAGCATCTGTGATTAATATCTCAATCTGTACAAAAACATGGTAGTTCACTCTATTTTGTTCATTTGTTCCTTCCTCCTCAATATATAATATTGGCCCTTCCCGTGAAATATTGGTAGAATTTTGCAGCGTGGTCTACACTTCACTTTGAAGGAAGGAAATTGCATTGCCATCTTGAACTAGTGTAGGGATGAAATGATGACGGCAAGCATGATAGATCTGAGTAGGGAGGGAATGATGCAAAGCATGCCTTGTGCTTTTTCTGGGGAGTGCACTTTTCTTCTCTAGTAGGGGATATGAATTCCATTATTAAACAGTTTGGAATTTTCCTTTTCAATAAAATGAAGCAGCAAGTGGTAAATCTCTTGTATGGCGTGAAAGCAACTTGCCCGCCCAAAAGAAAACATTCTTAACTAAATCTTCCTCATTAATAATTGATCCAATCCTTGCCAAGCAGACTTCCACATCCTGAGGCCTGAGGCCCATCTCACCCAATAAACTCAAATTTTTCCCATTTGATCTGATGTTAAAGGATTTTAAACTTCAGTTATTTAAATTAATTATAGATGAATGTTTGCTGCTGCATTCAGGTCCCTTGAGGGGGAATTGGATTTATTATTGCTAATTTTAAGGATGACGCACAAGATTGAATTGTTTGAAATGTTATTCAGGTGAGCCAGCTTTAAGATTTTTTTAATTTTTTTTAAAAAATTATTGAGATTAATATAAAAGACTAAAAAATGAAACCGTGACCAATAAGATTTATTCTAAATGTCGTGTAAATGTATGAGAATCTGTTGTGGCTATATAAATGAAAAATAATAAAATAAAATTTGATCCATTTAATTTTAATATGAACTGGTATTAGAATGCAGATAGCATTCAGGGGGCTAGAGAAACCTGTGGGAGGAGGGAAGTGAATAAGTCCAAATGAGTGGCTAAGAAGCGAGGGAGCACAGTGACCTCAAACTGGGGCGGCGGAGGCAATATTTCTCCCACAAAAGCCCCATTCTCAACTCAGTGGATGGACGGTTCCATTTGACCCAAAAAAAAGATGGATGGTTCCTCATCTCTCATTTTATATACTTTGATTTAGCTTCCTATTCCCTCATTTTTTATTATTTCGCCTGCCCACCCCAATTATCCATTCTCATCATTCCCCACTTAATTTCCGATAATCATATAAAATATCCATCACAATTTTATATCTTTGCGCTAAATTTAGACTATTTGGATTTAATTTTTTTAATTACTATCTTTTATTTCAATTGACAATAATTCAAATACACACACATATATATATTTTCAACTATCATTTTTAATTTAAAACATTGGGGCATATTTTAAATAATTTAAATCTCATCACAATAATAATTTCAGAATGCGAACCCCTTTCTCCTGAAACCATAAAGGTAACACTGGATTCAGCCTTCCCTTTCTAAACCTAATCATATAACAGAAGAAAGAAAGATTTTTTTTTAAAAAAAATTACAAGCAAATTTAAAACTAATTCAAATAGTTTAAAATTGTAATAAAATTAAAAATAAGTTTGTTTTTGCGCTTAAGAAATGAAAAAATGAAGACGGAGAGAGAAATCAAATTTTTGCGAGTATATATGCACCAATTAAATATACGTTTTATACGATGCCTTCTTGTCATAAATAAAATCGGAGTATTGTAACGTAGATATTGCCTGCAATCACATCTATTTCATCAAGCTATTTATGTCTATGGTTAAACCTGATCCATTGGAGGGTTTTATTCGGCTTATTTTTTTTATTAATTTATATAGTTAACAGGTTTACATATCAAAAATAATTTTCACCTCCTAATATTTTGTCTGTTGAAGGAGTAAACAATTTGAATTCAAGAGTTAGCATTGATTTCCACTAACATTAAGGTGGCCTTTCGTTTATGTCCAAGATTCAGACCAATTTCCGTTTTGCCAACTTGAAGTCTCAAATTTAATGATAATTTGCTCTATCTCTCATACGCACTTGAGCACAGCTGAATTATTTAAGTCATTTGTGAATGATTTATCACAAAAAGCTCTTCTTCTTTTTTCGTGTGTGGTGATTGGCCATGATCTCGGGAGACTGCATGCAAATTAAAGATTAGGACAAAATAAAGCGCATGGATATTTATACAGCAGTATAAAACCCTACCTACTCTGTATTCATGTGCGTGAAATTCTCAACAAATTTGGCCTCTGTTTCAGAGTTCAGAATCAATCCTCAAATGTTCAACTTGGTCAGGTGTTAACAATTAACATACAATGCAAACATACATGTGTGTGTTGGAATCCCAAGGGAGAACGATAGTTATGGGAAGAACATGGGAGGATTATGAATTGGCCACCACCATTCATACTGATTTCTCGTTCTTCTTTCTTTGCTCTCTTTTTCAGAGAGCACAATTACAGTCACTTGCACAGGCTCCTCCTTATTCTCTAGACAAATCATGCTCACTCCCTATGTGGTATATTTGTCGGTTCCCACTTGTTAACCCCATTAAACAATTCCTAATTCCCAATGAAACTTTAACAGACCTTCCACCATAACTTGTCCTACCCACATACCCACCCGTATATATATACACTTGCTCAGGCCTTCTCATTTTGCATGTACTCCCATTGCCAAAACAGCGAAGCTAATTCTCTATGTACAGAGCAGCTATATAGAGCCACTTATTTCCCTCCCATTCCCTGCAACTCGGTGCCCCACGTTGTTGTTGACAGTGAGAGAGTCAATTGGCATCATCAGTTCTAATTTCTAGCGCCACAACTTAACACACTACTCCCCTCTTTCTTTCTTTTTTTAAAAAATGCTCAAGATGAAGCATTCCCATATCTCACTACTAGCACTCTGTGTATTTTTACTTGTTATATTTCTTTGCGCCCAAGCCAGACACCATTCCCGCCACTCCAAACACTGGCATTCGCATTCTCATAAATCATCTGAAATTTCTACACCTCCTGCTTCAGCACCCTCCTCTTCTTCCCCTCCTTATGATGATGCTCCTAGTCCTCGCCCTTCATATAATGCCTCTGGTTTTTTTGATGTACGAACATTTGGGGCTGTTGGAGATGGGATATCAGATGATACAAAGGCATTCAAGATGGCATGGGACACTGCCTGCCAAAGTGATCTACCACAAAATGTCATCCGCGTTCCCAGTGGCTTCTCCTTCATGATTCAATCTACCATATTCACAGGTCCTTGTCAAGGTCGCATCGTATTTAAGGTACTGTACCGACTCTGAGTCTGCATGTATACTCTGATTATGTAAGGGTAAGACAAAGCTCATGATTATAACATGGTGAAGGTTGATGGCTCCGTTATGCCACCCGATGGACCCGACTCGTGGCCAAAGAACAACAGTAGACGGCAATGGTTGGTATTTTACAGAATCGACGGCATCTCACTGGAAGGAGTTGGTTTAATTGATGGCAGAGGACAAAAATGGTGGGACCTCCCCTGTAAGCCTCACAAGGTACTCATCCTCAATTGAAAATACATGAGAAACATTACAATTTTAACCAAATAGGACAGTTGCTCATATCTATGATCAATATGGTACTGCAGGGACCTCATGGGTCTACATTGCCTGGACCTTGTGATAGCCCAATTGTAAGTTCGTCAAAATCTCTTTTTCCACCTATATTTTGTGTTTTTATACTGTCTGCTGTATGACTGAACACAGTTAATTGTTCACAAATACGATGCAGGCAATAAGGTTTTTCATGAGTTCCAACTTAACTGTGCGAGGACTCAGGATCAAGGATAGCCCCCAGTTTCATTTCAGGTTTGATGGCTGCAAACACGTCCAGGTAGTGTCAATCTATATAACAGCTGCAGCGCTAAGTCCCAATACCGACGGAATTCACATAGAGAATACCAACGACGTCAAAATATATAACTCTGTTATTTCGAATGGTTAGTTACAACCTCAAATTCTCGCTCACCAATTCACTAGCTAACGCCTCCAACAACCTGTTAACTTGCTCATTTTCTTCCCCAGGTGATGACTGCGTGTCCATAGGGTCCGGTAGCTACGATGTTGATATAAGGAACATTACATGTGGACCTGGCCATGGCATTAGGTAACTAGTTAACTTTCATGTACGTGCTGCTTAATTAACTTCTACTAATCTATAATTCTCAAGATAATTCATGTTTTCACCCTGTGAATGAACCTATCAGCATCGGAAGTCTGGGGAATCACAACTCCAAAGCCTGTGTTTCAAACATAACAGTAAGAGACTCGGTGATAAAGATGACAGCCAATGGGGTGAGAATAAAGACATGGCAAGGCGGATCAGGGTCAGTATCAGGAGTGAGCTTCAGTAATATTCACATGGACAGAGTGAGAAACCCCATCATAATAGACCAGTTCTACTGCCTCACTAAGGAATGCACCAACCAAACCTCAGCAGTGTTTGTATCAAACATTGTTTACACAAACATAAAAGGAACCTATGACATAAGGACCCCACCTATGCACTTTGCCTGCAGTGATTCTGTGCCATGTACCAACTTAACGCTCTCAGATGTTGAGCTTCTTCCTTCTGAGGGAGATATGGTTCTGGATCCTTATTGTTGGAATGCCTATGGGAATCTGCAGACACTAACCATTCCACCAATGTCTTGCTTGCTGGATGGAATTCCCCAGTCCGCGCAAGGCAGTGAGATAGGTCATTGCTACGTCCAATGATCCCGCAAACCAAATGTGTGTGTTTGATTTTGTATATAATAAATCACTAGGGAAGTAATCCATGGATTGATGTAGCATGATTGCGAAGCTTGTGTCGTGGAGGAGTTGTTTTAGATGCTCCTCCCTAATTGTGAACTGTGTATCCCACAATTATCCAGGTTTGAAATGTAACTTCTAATTTGGGTTTGTTCATGTCTTATCCATGAAACTGAATTTTATCTGTGACTAGTGCAATTGTATCTCCAAATAACTGGTAACATTATATTTGTCGATCCTTTACTTCTGTTGTGTATGGAGATGGTTAACGCGGCAGAACAATGTATCCTTTAAGACTATAGTATAGTTCCTCATCATTTGAAACCAATTTGGTTTCGGCGGAGCGTTTTGCTAAGAAAATACTAGACAAGATGTAAATGATCACTATCATGGCATATACTAAAGAAATAAAGATCGGCCATGATCTAATTATTTTCTCCGTTATAAGACAAAGTTGATTTTTTGTATGTGGAGAGATTAAACAAAATAATTAAATTACTTTAGAATATTTTTATTCTTATTTTTTCTCCAAAGTAATTAGTTTAATCAACTTATATAACTTATATATAATTTAACAATACACAACAATATTATACAATTATATATTAGTTTATTAATTATAATAATTAGTTTGAAGAAAAAATAAAAATAAAAATAATTAGCTTCTTCCAAAAAAAACTAAGTTATAATTAGCTCTATCTTATATTTATAACAACATATGATACAATTAAGTAAAATTTACTACTCAGCCAATTTTTGGACCTGTGGTTGTCAATAATTGATTGCATCACACTTACACCTGGCTCATTAGGTCATTAACCGTTTCTTTCTCTCACGGAATTTTTTGTTTTTGTCCTTTTTCGGGTTATACAAGAGGCAACAGTACTGAAATTGAGTTGTTTAATTATATGTGTGTGTGTGGATGGTATGGCACGCAGTTTTAGCAAAACCAAGACCAACTATATTCGGCCAAATTAAATTTGATTATGTCTGTCTATTTATAGAAGACAAAGCTGGGAGAATGCACACAAATTTTGTCTGTCGTGAAAAGATAATGATAATTTGTTGATCTGTTAGAATCACCAGAAAGTTGCATTGTGAGATTCCATAATATATCCTTGGCATGCGTGTGAGTCTTCAAAGATTATGAGATGATGATGATAATGTAAAGTAGAATATACTAGTAAATAGAAAAAGGATGGGAATTCAACTGGCTGGGAACAGAAAGGAGAATATAATAATGAGAGGAGATGAGAGAGTTTTGAAGCTAAGTGGAGGGACACAAGTTGTTAATGTGAGGGTTTGCACGCGCAGTGTGGCCACTCTTAAACGAAGGGTCAGAGTCACAGACTGTGGATTCATAAAAATTAATGAAGACGCAAAACATAGTGTGTTACACTTCATGACCTCACTGTCCAAATTAATGTTTAACCACGCAGGTTATGATTAAAAGGTACGGTTTCTTTCACTAAAAAGAATGGAGTTTGGAGGGAAGTGGTGGGTGAATGGTTGCTTTTGGTTTGTTGGGGGCTTGAGAAAAAGCAAAAGGCTCCTAAATGGTTAATGGAAGAGAATGTCGCATGAAGAATGATGGGGTGTCCAGACTTGGTGATAAAGAGGGAGACGAGGGAATCTATCTATCTAGAATTCTAGACCACTAAATGCCATCTCATCTATCCACTATACGCACCCTTTCATTTCCTTCTTGCCTTTCCATATATACTATAATATTCTCACTTGTTCCTCATAAAATAACATGTAAACCCTGCAATTTGCACTTTCTTTATCCGTTTAGGCATTACCTATGATGCTTCCAGTCACCGCCCCTTTGTTCCTCAGCTTAAAAACAACCAACCAGCACTCATAGCTTCCCCACGAACGAGCAGCTTTGCTATTTATATAAAAATCTTAGCTTTTTGTTTGCTCGTGTTCTTCTGTTCTGCTTTTTCTTCCCTTCTCGGTCCTCAAAAATCACACCTGGATCATCTTTACGCACGCCAGGCCACTTCTTTACCCTAGCGCCTATTTACAAAATATTAAAAATAAATCAAATATGTCCAAAATACTTTTCCTCAATCGCATTCTTTAACTTTCGGCCTTCAGAATTGGTGGCGCGGAATAACTGACCCTCCAGGGCCTTAACGTTATAAACTTTCACCTATTGCTCTTTTTAATAATCAAGTCTTATGTTAAAAACAAGATGACAATATTTGAACCCATCTTGTTAGAAAATAGTGAGAATATAATTACAAGGTCTTAAGTAAAGAACTAAATTATCAAAAAGTCTCAGAGATGTCATCATTTTTTACTCTTAAAATTTATTATTTCTTGCACTCTAGTTGTTATTGAGACTTGTGACTTTATGAGTAAGGGTTTGAACATTGGTTCGTTATTTGTAAGGGGCTAAATCTATGTTGTTGATGTTAGTTGAACTATAAAGCCTGGATTCAAGGTGTTGCATTTGGCTTGCGCATTATTGAGATAGGGGACAGCTCGGGCACTTCAGTAATTTTATAGCGATTTCCATTTTCCAAGAACAGCATCAACTTTCCATCAATCTAGTGGTTTTATGGACTTTTACTAGCTTTTTTAAACAATTGACATTCTGTGGGCTTCCTCTAAAAGCCTGTCTGATAAAATTTCAAAAACCCATATTATTTTGTGATACAACGGGCCAACAGCCCAAAACCGAGAGACGCTAGAGATATTCACGAGCCCCCAGCCCTACAGTAGGATACACCCTCAGGCGATTCTTTTTAATTTTAAATTGAAAGGTGGGTTCAAAATTAAAATACATTGCAGCATGGTAATGGCATGAAATTTGGCGCGGGCCCATTAATGTGATTATTATCCTCTGCTGGGTTTCAGATTGAATTTGGCCTGGGATCTAGGATTTCGAAGACTATTGATAGAATCCGATGTAAAGGAGCTGATTTCCTTAATTGAGAACAATGATGCTGATAGGTATGGCAATTTGCTTCTTTGGAGAATCAAAGAGTTCTACAACCGCAATTGGGAGTTGTGCTTACGTTTTATCCCCAGAGAGGCAAACAAAGTAGCAGACATTTTCGTCTTCTGTGTATTATGATGTGTGTCCTGCTTTTTTACACACCGTGATGAATCATGTTAGTCTAGGATTGATTCCCCCTGTTTGTAGTTAACTTTAATTCTGTTTCTCACTAGTAGCAAAAAAAAAAAAAAGTGTCTTCAAGGAGCCTCGTATTTAGAGAGAGAGCAGGATTATAAAATTTGAGAGGCATGAACGAGGATGGGGAGTGTAAAACAAGGCAGTAATAGATATTCCTTTTTATTCTTATTATAAGGTACCAACTAGTAAATTATTTTTGGCTCTTGTTTGTTCTCAAGAAACATTAATTATTTTTTCTATATATGTCTAATTAAAAAGGTAAGTGGGTAAAAATAATAATTAATATAATATTAGAATCTAGTACAATTAAGTAGGATAATATTGGAAATCAAGACAACTTTTTAATTTTAATTATTTTTATTGATTTATGATGATTATTAGTTGATGTGTTATAATAAAAATGGACGAAAGAGAAAGAGAGGGAGTACCAAAAAAGAAGGACTGACCAAGTTTAAGGAATCTAATTTTTGTGACGGTGGCTTCATCATTGAGTCAAAAACAATGGTGCGCCGCTCATTGCTCAACCTCTCCCACGCATTCCAAGCTGGATTCGGCTTAGGTCTTCTTCGGCCTAATATCCACTGTCGTCCTCTGCTATAATACTGTGTCGTTTTGACGCAGATGATACCTGATCTTTTTTTTCTCTCTCTTAATATTAAGGGTACAAAAAAGAGACTTAGGGATCTTGAACAAGATCTAAAAAATATTGATAGGTCTTTGATCTTAAAAAATTATTTTAGGGCGTTGAAAAAAATATTTCAAATAAATCTTGGTTGACTAAAAAACACTTCATGATCTTGAAAAAATTATTTTAGTCCTAAAATAATTTTTTCAAGATCATGAAGTGTTTTTTAAAACATTAATAAGATCCCCGACAAGATTCCGACAACGTCCTAAATAATTTTTCAAGATCATGAAATCTCTTTCCAGTACCGATCAATATCCTGAAATATCTTTTTTATACCCTTGATATATATATATATATATTTAAAAAAAGGGATCAGGTATCATCTGCGTCAAAACGACGCAGTATTATAGCAGAGGACGGCAGTGGATATTAGGCCGAAGAGGACCTAAGCCGAATCCTTCCAAGCTTGGACAGAGTCTACATCCACAAGAAAAGCAACCTCATGTACGTGACGTGGCCCAACGACGTCACTCCAATGAAGCAACCCTGAGTGAGTATAACATATATATATATATATATATATATATATATATAAAGAGTAGTATAAGTAGTATAACAATGGACTCTCACGCTCCCTTTCTTTAACCTCACGCAAGTACCCAATAAGTTACCCAGAAACTGCACGCTATCCCTTTTAGTTTATTCTTTTTCCGCCGCACTGTCTTCTCTTTTCATTTGCTATAAAATTCATATTGCTTCAAGAATCAATTTGTTATGGAAAGTGCTGGCAGCATCCGCAAGAGGAAACTTCCTCACCATCCACAAGACGAAGAAGAAGAAGAAGAAGAAGAAGAAGCCAAAATCCAGAAATTCTTCGACCTCATACAAAACATTCGGGAGAGTCGAGATCGATGGATCAAAATGAACAAGAACGCCAACAACGTTGAAAATAGAGGCGGAGTTTGGATTCCTACGTTTGAGCTTCAAGACTTCGCGCAAGACCAAGTTCTGATCCAAAACCCTGCTGTGACCTTCCCCGTTCCGTTTCCTAAAGGAGCGACCCAAGAAGACCACAAAATGGAAGGTTTAGACTTAAAGCTCTCTCTCTGATTAAACTTTCATATTGCTAGTAATTTGCATTCATCCTCATTTGTGATCTTCAACTACTTTGTACCATATATATATCTCTATTCGACTGTTTGGTGGCGGGGATGTCTAATTATTCACTTATTTTACCTTGCGTTTTGCGGTTCCTCCTCTATGATTAATTAATGATGGCTATATGGCTATATGGCTTAGCGTTGTTGTATTTAATTCACTTGATTGATCAGTCTTCATTTTCCCTTCTGATGATCAGCTTTGTTTTATGGGAGAATCTCATATAAAGACGATTGAAATACTCAAATTCTAATTTGGGTTACTAAATTTAACAAATTATTAATTAGGTTATCTGACACAATTAAGGATTTAGAATTTGGGCCAAATTACTTCTATATCCCTTATTTATTATTGATTTTTAAGAAAACTTTTGTCAGCAATGGTGGAATCAAATAATTAAGAAAGGACATATACAAGGGAGCAAGTATCAATTTTCTTTTCATAATTTTCATTTATGTTTAAGAGATTTCATATACGCACAACGAACCATGATTTTTTGGGAATAGAAGTTCATGCACAATAAGCACGGACACGGACAAGCTTCTGGGAAATATATAAACAGCAAAAGATAAACTCATAAGCAACAAATCTTTCCAATCATCCTTTTACGGTGGGCTCAGTTCTACTTCACCTTCTTCCTAAATTTCTCAAAACTGTTCAACAATTTTAGAAACCCTAATTTCCCTCCAATATCTCTTCTTTCTTCCCTTTTTGAGAAATCGATTCATTCACAAATCCTTTGCTTTGGAAGGATTGCGAATCGAATCTTGGGGCTCTTACTATTTCGATTTTCATATGGGGTCCTGTTCTCGTTTTGGGATTGAACGATGGATGAGGATCGAGAAGGCTCCCGCTTGGTTCGGAAGCAATTAGACCATGGTTTCGATAGTTTTTATCGCAAAAAGGGGTTTGATCGTTAGGGACATTGGAAGGGATAAGGGTTTGATGCGAGTAGGAGGGTTGAACTGGAAGATAGAGTAGTGCGGTCTCCAAAGATTTTAAGGGAGGCAAAATCACCAAAAATAGTATAAAAAATTTATACCCAACTTGAGGGTATTATTGAAAAATAACTAACATTTAAATATCTTAGATTGGGTCATTGACACAATTTAAGATTTGTTGAGTTTACTAGCCTTATATAGGATTTTCCTATTTCAATCGTCTTTATATGGGATTCTCCCTTGTTTTATTTTTCAAGTTGAAGTGCTTCATGAAAATGGACACATATACACTATACAGTCTCTATGCCATCACTGAACTGAAATTGTTGTTCAAAGTCATGGCGAACCTATTAAAATATTTTCATTTTCAGCATGGAGCAGGATAATTAGAACTGGAATGTTTTGGTCAGAATCGATATGGCGCTACTTAGAATGCAAAAATCAGCTGGCTCACTTCTTGAAAGCAGTGATTGGCTGAGCAGGAAATTAAAATCCCTATACGAGATACATATCGATGTTGACTAAGAGATATATAAAAGTATCACTTAATGGAATAAGTACGCAATATATGTGGATTAAATTAATGTTTTGGTAATATTGCGTCCCAACTTGCAGCTTTTAATATAAGCTTCCACCAATCACTTTCATTCTGTGGGATGAAGTGATACTGATTGGTTAAAGACAAACGCAAATCATGCTGGACGACGAACCCGCGTACGATTACCTTTTTTTTCTTCACCAACAAAGAGCATGCCGCAGAAAAATGCCCCGCATGTGTGATTGCAATTGGCAGATGTTGATAAAATAAGAGACATGTCCATGAGCAGATGTTTTTATCTGTGATTATTTTTTCATTTTTTACAGATTTTTCTTGGTTATATAATCTGGAATTTTTATTTATCACTTATCTATCCCTACATTTCTCTCTTAATCCCCCCCCCCCCTTTTTCGTGGCCCATCAATCTTACATTCATCTTTTTTTACAACAAAGAAGGCAAATCAGAGGGGGATTGCCATCCCAACTTGTCTTTCTGCACCAGGGCTCTCATGCATTGAGGAGCCGTGTCTCTCAGACCTGTCTTTGCTAATGCGTCAACGATTCTGTTACATGCTCTAGGCACAAATAGGAGACTTAATTACTTTCCATCTCCAGGATAGCATCTCATGAATTACCAATAAAGTAGTAGAACTTGTGAGGGTGTCAATAAGATTTTTATGATCACTCTCCACTGTTGGGTCCCTAAAACCTTCTTCCCTTTAAACATAGCCCACTCCTCAGCTTTAAATGCACTGAAATTTCAAAGAAAAGTAACCAAAACCAGAGATCCAGTTACCATGATAATTTCTGAGAAAAACTGTGCAATTGTAGGCTTCTTCCTGTGTCCATGGAACAAGAGGATTCACTCTGGCCTCTAAACTTGGAGCCAGTCAACCAAGTATTGGGCTCGTATCAGGCCCATGGTTCACGGCTTCTTTGAAAAAACGAAAGAAAAGGACTTATCCGCTCGAGGTTCTTCACACTAGCACAGCCGCACAAGCCCTCTGATCATTTGAAAATAGCTAATCACTGTCCGTTCTCTGATAAAGATAAATGTTTACATCGGATTAGAATAGGGTCTTAGGCTTGTTAGCCCCGTCCATACCATGCCCAGGAAACCAATGAATAAAGAACAGACAATTTTTTCATATTAAAATGAAAGTTGTTAATATCACATTCGCCAAACATCACCACCAGCATCAGTTACAGTACAATTAATATTGGTGCTGGCATTGACATAAAGTTTCAATTAGGATGAGTAAATTTGAACCGGGACCGAGAACCAAACTCAATTCAGTTTTTTTTTTTTTTTTAATAGAATTTCGGTTCGGTTACTTTAAAAAAAGTTTGGTTAAAAACCGAAAAATAGAAATATATATATTTAATAGATACAATTGATAATTGCATTTTTTATAATTAAATAGGTATAGTTTTTGAATTATATTAGATAAAATCTATAGATATTTCAAATCTATTTGATTTATTTGATCTAAACTTGAGGATAAAAAGTAATATTTCTACAAAATTTATTTATATATCTTTTATTTTACAAATATTAAATTAAAAAAATCAGTTAATTGGTTGTTAACTGAACCAAACTGAAATATTTCGAGTAATTTGGTTTTGTTTTCAAAATTAGATTCGGTACTGAAAACAGAACCGAAGACCCAAATGTTCACTCCTTCAATCACCTCATCATGCAGCTACAGCTTTGGAAGTGGCTTTTATATTCTTAAAACATCATCAATCCCTTACGCATTACCACCAGTAATCTACTCTCAGTGAATGACAAAATCATTTCCCAAAAGACAAATGAATGATCATAGAAGTGTTTGCTTTATCCTTCTCATCTTTACACAATTCTTAATGGCGCTTTTGTTTTGTGGGTGAGATCGATTAGTGCACAGCAGAGAATGTGTGGTTCCTTTTTAAGTTTCATTTACTGTGTGAGAAAAGCAAGCATGCGTTAATTGTCAGCCTGTCTTAATTCATCCATAGCGGGTTTGAGTTCGTATTAGCTTCATCATTACCACCCTTTTCCTTACTTGTGACTTAGCTTGGTTTTCACGTTATATAACCAGTGACCAACAGTGGAGGGATTTTTCTCATCTCCGTAAAAGTTTTTCTTTTTTACCTTTCCTTGAGTGAGTTTTGTGAGTCCCTGAATTTGGCCAAGGTCACTCTCAAATAATTGTTCACAACCGCTGGTAGTGGTGCATCATGTATGGTCACACAGGTCAACGAAAGTGTCAAATCTAGAATCATCCCTGACAAAGTCTCAAGTCTAGAATTTCCAGGGCCTCATCAAGTATGACGATTAGCTGATTTTGTCTCTTTTGGAAGTTGTAATTCACATCTGAGGCTAAGTTCTAACTTTTTGCACTTTTAGCAAAATTGTACTCAAATGACAGTGATCCTTCGGAATCATTAGACAGAGAAAGGACCTCTTCAAACAAATATGATGAATCGGGTTTCCCCACCATGGAACAAAAGCCAAGCTTCTTCGTTTACTTCTCCTGTGAATTATAATGTAGGAGTTTGGGACCCCCCCTTCTCTTCTTCATTTTAAGTGTGCGGTCACAAAAATTCTCTGTTCACTCTTTCTTCTTTTGAAAAGGCCCATTTTTAAGTAAACTCTTGCTGTCACTTAGTGCGGTCTTGTTTTCATGTTTTCAATAATGGCATTGTTGATCATCAGCAGGAAAGGAAGATCCATCTTCTTACCCTCACGCATTCTCAAATCTTTTTCCAAGGAGTCACTAATTGCTATATCCACCTCGCCATGCACAAAAATCCAACTCTGCTTTTTTGAAACAAGTCAGATAGAGTATTTATTATCGGACTAAAGTCATAATCATATCAATCAGTGTAAATACTTTAACAAGTCACGTTGCTCAAGGCATGAGACCTTCAACTAATTTTGGTCACAAAAGCAATTTTTTAACTAACCGTATAATTTAAATATCATATTTTGATAATGATTTCAATCTCATACTTAAATCTCTCTTGCAAAATAATTGTCATATCTTCAATAACTATCAATTGTTATGTAATTTATGCAATATACACTGCAACAGCAACTGAGACTCAAACAATTCAGAATCTATTAAAATAAACATTTGATGATATACAATTGCACAGATAGAATTACAACCATTAGTGTGTGTATATATATATAGATGTCTTAAAGAACACATCACACTTAGTTTACAAATCTCCTAGAGCCTGTTTCATATGGTGGGATCCATATGGAAAAGACTTTACAAGTTACAACCATTCCAAGCAAAGCAACGAACTAAAATGAAAAAGCAGCAGCAAATAAGCCTTCCGAAGCCTCTTTATGTGGGGGATCAGAGGCTGTGATATCTTAACTTCCCTTTTAATGCTTATCCTGCTGTTTTGATTCTGGGTTGAGAGGACTTTTCCCCAGAGTTGATGGCTTCACCTCTCTGCTCTTTGGACTGTAGGGACCTCTTGCACCTGATCGAGGGCTATACTCACTTGTAACCTCACCCATACGAGAATCGAATGAAATCCTTGGACTCTGACGCATTCTCAGATCTTTATTTGGTGTGGGTGTGGAACTTGTTATCTTTGGACTGCTTGTGTGCCTAAATTCCCCGCGGCTTCTGGTGATAACCTCATCTAGGATTTCACTTTCACCAACAGCAGAAGCACCTCCACCAAACTCTGATTGCTGTTGGGAGAAGACACAACAATGGAGGATGAAATCTAAGAGTGATATAAGCATAAAATATGATAGTTATTGATTGATAATTAGAAAGGAATAAGTTTCAAAGTGGTATATTAGAAGTATTACAGTTGCAAGATTGTATGGTAAAGCAGGTTGCTCCTCGTACGCTGCTGCATCCAATTCTTGAAGATGAGCTCCCTTGAAGAATCTGGGAAGGAAATATTGCCTTACTGGAACCAGCAACATGATCATCATGGGAAACATAACCCCAGCAAGAGGAACCCATGTTAGTCCAAAACATATAAGCAGATAAACTGTTTGGAAAATGGTGAATGTTGCAATTGTCTTGAAAGGCACAGTTTCCACAAAAGCAGCATGGTAATCCTCAAGCACCCTGCAACAAGAAGAAAAGAGAAACTTAATACTTGAATAGGACGTAGTATATATATGTAAATAGTAGAGTCTGTATATACTTGAATCTTCTGCTGGGAGCAGTGAAGAGAAGCAGGATCCTCTCCCAGAACTGATTACCGGGAAGACTCTCAATAGCCATGAAGGCAAAGTAGCCCCAAAGGACTGATGTTGGAATCTTCTTGAGAAAAGGCATAGCTGCAACACATCCTCCCACCATTATCGATTGAAGCAAGTTACTTAGGCGTTGTTCCTTCACTTCAACAGGCAATAGGTCGTCTATTTCTTTCTCAACATCAAAAATTGTCTCATCCACTGGCGCATCCATACTTCCCATACTTGTGGCTGCTTGGACGGTTGAATCTTTTAATTCTTTTAGCCCCTGTACCTGTTCATACATATAACTTTATAGTTACCAACACTGAACATCTAACGGCGTAGATAATCTAGCTATCTGATCAGGAACTGTACTTACTCGAGCTGAGGGGTCTTGATAAACTAAAGGTGTCTGCATTTGATTATAGGCTTCTTGCATATTGCCGTATAATTGTCCTAAACTAGCATTCTTCCCAATACTCTTTCGTGCCGTTGAAACTAGTCTGTTACGAAGTAACTGTACCAGAAATTCTTAATTTTAGGCAGGGCACAGATGTTGTATTTACTAAAGTAAGAACATCCTTAAAGAAATAATAATATTCAAAGGAAAGAGTCACCTTCTCTTCCTATACCCCATGGCTCGTAACTGTATTTTAATTTGTATACCTGGTGTTTAAGAGTAGCCAAACTCTTGGTATGCATTGGTGACTGTGGTATGACACCATTTGAGGGAGGGATCCCAAGAAGGCCACACATTAAGGTCTGGCATCCAGAAACATGGAAATTGGTATCATAAGAGGAACGAAGAAGCAGTTGAATACCAAGTTTAGAGGATATGAGGGAGCATGGAGAGCTGGAATGCATACCAGGAACCCCAAAAGGAGCAAGTCGTAATGGTAAGAAGATGGCTTTCTCAAATTGAATTCTTTCTGCTGGGAAAGTTGAGATGCCACACTATGGTCAAAGTAATAAAGTACAGCAATCATGGTTGCCGGAATAAATGCTCCAATGATGTAGAAAATAGGAACATGGACCATGTCCTGTCACAACAATTGATGAGGACCATATAGTTTTGTTACGAGACTAATAATAACAGTGAGAGAGATTGTAATGCAATAAAAATATACATGCCTTAATAACAGTCCAATTTTCATAAGCCCCAGGTGACCATGGATTTGGGCTGAAGAGACGCCTTGGGATGCCATGTGGAACATTTCCAGATGGCATGTACGAGACGCCTGTCCAGACGAGCACCATAAGTGGCACACCATAGTCTGCTATTAGGCTGCGAATCCAACCTGCAACAATCACTCAATGTTTAATCTCTTGGGAATTCCATCGAGTACTATGAAAGATGGATACATTAGAATTGCACAAAACTCTTACCAGAACCATAACGCCATGACCTAGCCTTTCTGCTTCTTAGAGCGGTGAGAAGAAGGCCAAACGAAAGCACTAAAGCAAACATCCCATTGGCAAACCTCCATGAAGGTATAAACTCTATTGATTTTGGATTTTCTCGCTGTGGTGTGCGAAACTCATCTACTAGTCCCTTGATTCATGTATGACAAACCATACAAAATACAGCTCCAGTTGTGTGAGAAAATAAAATAAATTTGGCCTTATTGAATTAGCGTTAAAACTGGCATCATAAATTCATAATATATTATATAAAGTCTTTTTTTTCCTGATAAGTAATCTTACTTTGAGCCAAAAAAAATCTTACTTTGATGGCTTGCTGCATGAAGAGCATGGCAATGAGCAGGCCAAACAGCTCCCCTGCAACTCGGGTAAACCTGTTGATTATAGAGCAAGCCCCCAAGATGGACATTAAGAACAGCAACAACGCTGTCCACACGCATACCCTACAGTATTAAATCACAAAACAAAACAAAAAAAGATGACGTTCAGCCACCAAACCATCATAGCAGACACTCCAACGAGAACCATATAATTAAGGATATTTTTAGAGGAAAAAAGCAAATCACCATCCACTCCATGCTAGAAACAGATTGCGACCCAAATCTGGTCTCTCTTTAGCAAAGTTGAACATGAATGTGTACATGATCACAGTTGGCTCTGCAACTCCTAGAATCAGTAAGGGTTGACCCCCTATTATGGAGTGTATAATGCCACAAATTGAAGTGGATGCCAAGGTCTGAACAGCTGTCAGAACTCCCTCTGCAACCAACAGGTACTTGTCATCATCTTTTTTTTTTCCCGTAAAACCAGATTTGTGAAAAAAGATTAAAAAAAAGGACCACCATTGGAAAGCAACATAAAGGGTATGATCCTTTCAGATAAAAATTATATCCTGAGTCCTTTTCCCGGGTGAAAGAATAAGTAGTTCATGTTTGATGAATATTCATTAGTTTATACCAGTATTTCGCTCCAATTGTTCGCCAAATGAAATGACAGGGATCGCAGAAGCAAAAAATATGTAGGTGGTGGGGGCCAAAATCCTGTAAAGAGAAGCCAAGTGTGATATTTAAACCAGCAACCTATGGTTGAAACTAATGGGAAATTATAATATTCCAACAAATAAGACCATATACCTGAAGCCTGCTCTGAATCCGCTGGTCCAGTCTTGCTTGTAGCACATCAACCTTCCTCTGAGGTCATTCTTGATTCCTTCAAAAGGTACAAATGTTTCTTCCATGGCTGAGGTTTTGTTGAATGAGCTTCAGAGGATGAACTGACACTCCAAGAAAATCAATCTGGGGAGTTTCTGCTGAAAGTGAATTACTTTGCTGCCATTGGAATAACCAGTGACCAGAGAGCAATCAAGTAGTTTTACATGATGGGCTAGTTACTATTTGTTTTAGACTAGAGTCGATTAACAAGTGAGGCGAAGAAGGATGACTGAGGAATAAGGAGACAGATTAAAGAAAAGAAAGGAGTCTGAAAGATGCAGTGTAGGTTCAAGAAACATAAGGTAATGAACGATCGGATGCGGGGATATACGAAGAAGCGAGCTGTGGCAAAAGCAGTATTTATATGATTGTCAAGTGCTTGCTCTCAACAATGTGGACGCAGAGGAAGGGCATTTATAAAGGAGAGGAGAAAGAAAAAGGCTCCTTTGATGAAGACAGCAGAGCAGTGAATCTGACTATGAGTTCCAGTTAAATGTTAATATAAAATAACTCCAACCTTTGCCGCTTCATCCTTGACCATGGCCCTCCACTTTAATTTGCTTTTCCAAAGAGATCTGCCTCACAAATCCTCTGTACCCACTAATTCAATAATCCCTTCTTAATAACATAAAATCAAGTTCAGCACAAGAGTTTAGACTTTTTAGACAAATAACGAAGGCATTGGAAGAGTTCGTGTTGTCTATATCAGCTCTTTGTAACATACAGGGTTGGGTGCGTGTCTTTCTAGTTCTACCCGTTATCAATCACAGGATTAATCTAGTAGTAAAATTTTTAGACTGTTTCATTTGACTTTTTGGTAAAGCTATAAGAGAAAAGTTATGTCTTTACACCCGTGTTATGTTGTCCATATTATATATACTGCATGAACGTTGGCAAAATATATGTATACTGCGTGAGCGATAACATGAATGAATGCTCTGATACTGTGGACCACTGAGTCATTTGTCAGTAAATTAAGCCAAATTACCATGAAAGCCTTCTTGATCAAATGCCAATCCACCTACTTGAATATCTTATTTATTATTATTTTGATTTTTGATATCATGATGCCGTTGCTTAGAACAGGGGGAAAGAGCAACAGCAAATAAAAACAGAATCGTTACATGTTACTTGTAAGAATTCATGCACAGGAAAAGGCAGTGAACAAGTTGATTTATAAATTTCTGGGGAATTCATTTCTGCAATGGTTGGGAGGGGAGAACAAACCGAAACTTGAGATTGTGTGCATTTTGAGCGGACAGTCGAGGACAAAATTAAAATAAATAAAAGCTGAAACTCGAGAGGCCATGTGCTTCCAAGATTGACAGCTCACGTAAAGATCACCAACCCGTATTTTGCGTCCCAATACGAGCCAGGCTTTATTTCAATAATATGATTAAAATAATGTGCATGGAATAATAATATTAAATAGTTCTATGTCCTTTGTAACTCGTATTATATTTATGTATGGCTTCTTTCATTTCAACGTTACAGCCTTTGTAAGAAAAAAATTCGAGCCATACCTTATAAACTGGCATTTATACGCTTCATCTCCCCTTCCGTTTTTGGCTCCCTGTTTTTCTCCACACTCTTTATATGAAGCACTGGATTAGATTCAAATTGTAAAATTCAAACTAATATTTTATAAAATTATTATTAACAATATCAGGAAATCTTTTTTTCCTTGAAAAAAAAAAATATATGCAGCTATGGTAGAATAAAAGTGTTCGTCTGAAGAACACAAATGTCTAACTACAATGAGTTAGTGTATGATTTATGTAGGATCTATAAATTCTCCGAGGCATATAAGAGTGAATAGCCAAGAGATGATGGTTCAGTGATGTATATAAGAACAACACCAAAGAATATTATATGATCACTGTGCTACACAAGAATGATGATTAGCCAGGGAGTGGGTGTGTGCATAGTGTGACTAAATAGTAAAAGGATATGAATCGAGTGAATGGACCTTGAGGGTAATCTTCTATTTATAGAGATTACCTAGGGTTTCGTATTCTTTGTCGTGCGTCCATTCCTCAGGCAACATGCATACCCACGTTCTACAAATGCCTGCTTCACTATCTGACGCATCCCTGCTCCACTACCTATACTGCTGGGATTAATGCCTCGTTTATAGGGTGATTAGCGTTTGCCTGCTTAAGGAGGGCTTCCAAACTGGTGTATTTGTGTTGGGCCGGCCCCACATCAGAGCCCAATATATGAATCCATAACAAAAAGTAATAAATAAAAAAGAGTGTGGTATATTAAAACTGAATTGCTTAGATCATGCTGATCATCAAACACGCATGTTTAGTTAATACCAAACGGCATATTTCCATTTATAAAAAAATGTTTGTGTGACTAATATAAAATAGTATTTTTTTTGAATTTTTAATATAAGACATATTTATCTAATTTAATTAAATTAAATAAGTTAATTGAGTTGTCATTTATTTTCTATAACGTTCTATTTATCTTGCTTACTTTGTTTATTCCCACTTCTCCTTAATTATTGTTGAAGAAATATTAATAGGAGTAAATTAGAAAAATATTAACAAATAATGAAATTACCCGTATATCTCATATTTAAGACTAAAATAGATTTTTTTAAATATGTCTTATATTAAAATAAAAAAAAGTAATATATTTCAAAGAAGGTTTTTTTGGGCTAAAATGGACGGATATTTTAAAATAATAAATACGTAGGTTTGGGAATAAGGATCATGTTGAGACTTGGGATCAGAAAATTTGTTGGGAATTCGGAGTATAATAAAAGTGACAGAAATTTTTATCCCGATGAGGAAGAGGATGGGAAGGGAAAAGTCAAAACAAGAATAACAGCATGTTGAGAGACTTGAGATCAGAAAGTTGGGAATTACAAAATAAAAGTGACAGAAATTCTCGAGGGGCATCGTCGTCCTCGGATTGAGTTCACTTTTATCTTTATTTTTTTTTTTGCTTAAAGATCTTTTTGCTCGGAAGTTTTTTTTGCTTAAAGATTGAGTTCACATTTGGTACACATCTTTTATGCATGTGCACCTTATTTGCTTATTATTCTAATTTTATGGTGAGCACATTTTTTTAAATATTTTATTTAAATTATATACTGCATCTTGAAATTTATATTCAGTATATTAAATTAATTAATTTTATAGAATAAATATTTCTGAATGTAGGACTAAAAATTAATTAATTTAAGATAGTAATTCCAAAAAATATTTCAAAATAACACATATAATTTAATTTAAATAAATAAAATATATAAAAATATTAAAAAAATATGTTTACCCTAAAATTAGAAGGATGAGAAAACCCAATATTTTAGTATAGTCTGACCCAGAAATGATGGCATTATTCTGCGATTTGGATGTTCCCTTGAAAAGCGATGCCAAACAAAATAAGGGAGAGTTACTATCAACTCTAAAGAGAAGAATCTAAATATATAAAAACAAAGTCTCATAAATCATCCGAGAACTTCTAGGGCTTTTGGTTAAAAATATAAGATATAGTTGATAGTTTTTGGGAGAGATTAAGGAAACTTAATAAGTTATTTAATCATATCATATATTGTGTATCTTTAATTTATATATCAGTTTATTAGTCAAATTAATTAATTTATAAAGAAAATAAATAAATATAAACACTTTAAAATAATTTAATTAACTTCCTTAATCTCTTAAAAAAATCAATTTTATTTTATATTTATGATCGAGGGGTAATTCCCAAATTCCTTACTTGTTAGTAATAAGTTTTCATATACTTGATTAACGACGTTTTCCCTTATTTATATATATAAATAAAGGGCTTAACCATTGGCGGCCAGAGCTCCCATTAGCAGCCATTGCCAGCTCCAGAGCTCCCACTAGCAACTGAAGCTCCATTGACTAGCAATTGGTTAGTCCTGAACCATGTGTGTATATCAAAATGATACCATCTCTATATTCACACAAACTTAAATTCAAGATACCATACTTATTGGGTCAAGACTCCTTCTACTAAAATCACGGCTTATTGGATGTAAATTACAAGTGTTTTTTTTCTTTTTTTTTGGGGGGAAAACGACAACCAGGTCCGAAGGACCATAAAAAATTACAAAAAAAATCTCAACAGAAATTCACATATAAAAAAGTCCCTATTTCTATTGATGAAACAAAATCCAGGTTTTTAAATTTTGTTGTAAATATAAAACTTCATATTGTGAATATGGCTTTTCCTACTGTAAATGACCAGGTTTAAAATTTTGTTGTGAATATAAAAAAAGCACTCTATTTCTATGTGAATTTAACATTTTTCTATTGTAAATACTTCTATATGAATATGGCTTTTCTTAGGGACTTATCGAGTTTGAAACAAAATCCAGGTGTTTAGATTTTGTTGTGAATATAGTTTTTTTTTTCTATCGTGAATGACCAGATTTTTAAATTTTCTTGTAAATATAGTACTTTCTTTGTAAATATATAACTTCCATTGTTAATAGAAATAATATTAAAAATATGTGAATTTATGTTGGGACTTTTTTATAATTTTTTTATGCTCCCTGGGACTTAACTGTCATTTTTTTTTTTTTTTTTTTTGGCCAAAGTATGCAAATTATAAGTTTTTCCGCCAGGGATCCAAATTACAAGATAATACTAATATATAGAGTAAATAACAACTTGTGACTGTTGCAAAGATCCATTAATTAACATGAAGGGAATTTTTTTAGAGAAATACTTACAAAATTTGAAAATTCTAAATTATTAATTTCTTACTAAAATGAGTTTTGGATTGTTGACCAACTAAAATCAAACTATCCTAAGAAACAAAACTAATTTAGGAATCTGATATTTTTAATGTATTTAATTTGGGAGCTGGCTTTCCTCCTTTGCGGTAATGGTCCGCTGCCGCCATCCATTGCGCCAAAAGCGACGTCGTTTTTTGCCAACTAACAAGATACTAAAAGATCTACGAGAAAAATAATTCTTCATGATTTTAAAAAATTATTTTAGGATCTTAAAAAAATGTTTCAATCTTGGTGGGTTGGGTATTAAAAGGATACTTGAGTGATATTGAAAAAATAATTCATGATCTAAAGTATATTTTTAGTACCAGTAAGCACTGAAATATTTTTTCACGATCATAATATAATTTTTTTAAGATCATGAATTATTTTTTCAGTATCCTGAGGTATCCTTTTAATACCAGTATGCTGAAATATTTGTGAAACACGCTAATGGGATAATAAGTCCATTAGATAGGATACCCAAACAGTAAAGGCGAACTCTTTGATGGCCAATTTCGATCGATCTTATAAAATTTGTGAAAATATATATGCATTTATTATATGATATTTTATTTGGCCACAAATTTGGCCTCGCCTAATTTATTTTTTATCTTCTCTGTAAAGATAATGTTTGTTTCATTACTCATTGGGCTTTGAAAAGAAAGTAAAATTCTTGTTTGAGATATCGAAAAAGTTAGTATCATCTTACATATTGTTTTGATTTATAATTATCGGTTATTATTTATTTGTATTTTCAAGGTTATTTGATACTATTTAGTAAATACTCCCTCTGGTCCTTATTTAAGGAACCAACTAACAATTCTCACAAGTAAATAAAAACAGTTAAAGTCATTAAATTTGTCCTAAAATTTAAGTAATTTTCAATATTATCTCTATTAATTATGCTAAACTCTAATATCATATTAATTATTACTCTTTTTTTTTGCTCAAAAAAGAGTAATAATTAATTTTTATTAATTATTACTCTCACAGTCACTCACTACCTTATTAATTATGGGCATGGTAGTGAAAACGTAGTTTTTACGTAAAAGCGGAAGGAGAATGAAAAATCGTAAAACGTAAAATCGTAAAATAAAACGGAGTTTTTACCTGCATATGTATATATAAAAAATTCGAGAAAAGTAAGGTACGTCATCATACACACATATACCGATCAATGCAATATCAATCAAAATGTCCAACATTATCATTGATCAAACCATATTTTTTACATGATTTTACATGATTAAATTGGGATTTTTAATGCATTTTCTGGGACATTATTGTATGATTAAGTACTAAGTTGAGTTAGGAACATTTGTATTGAATTAAGTGTAATTAGGGGTAAAATGATGTTTATTTATTAATTACAGAAAAGGAGCCAGATATTTTTGAAATTTCAGTTCTGCCCCAAAATAGTTTGAAAATTCTCACTGTAGTCCCTCTCCAGAACTTTTAAAACTTTCACTTAAGTCCCTTAGTAAAAACTGTTTTTTTTTTGGAAAAACTCGTCGTTTTTACGCTTTTACGTTTTTTCGCGGCGTTTTTTACGTTTTTACTCTGAAACCGTTTTTTCCACAACGAAACGCGTTTAACCCCAAATAAAACGTAAAAACGGCGTTTTTACGTTTTAAAACGGCGTTTTTACTACCATGATTATGGGTATACATAAAATTTTTTAATGCTATTTAGAAACAAGCAAGTGTCTTATAAAAATAACCAAATATATTTGGTAGTTGATGTCTTATAATAAAAACTAAAGGGAATAGTTTAATATATTTATTTTTTAGTTCGGGTTAAAATTTTTTCCTGATTCCACCAAACAGGATCTATTTCTTTGATTGGGCCCTTCATAAAAGCAATGATCCCATCGTAATTATAAAAAAGATACACATTGTAAAGTCACTGTATTATAATCCTCGTATTGTTCAAGACTCTGGCTACTTATAGAAAGTAACAACATGATTGCCTGCTTTCTGTTTTTTTCCCTTTATTTATAATCGAATACGGCGCAAATTTAATACTAGTAATAAATAATTTTGCCATCAGCACTTATAAAACTTGATTATTTTAGGATGTAAAAGTTGACATAAACAATTTATTTGAGAATAGATACAGCAATGTCATTGATAAGACTTAACTTTTGTTACTTTTTCTACTTTGGATCCCACAAGTCTTCTCTCTATGATTTTAATATTTTTTTAATAGGAAAATATAACTTAAACCTCATGAAAACAATTTTATTTTAGTTAACCCAAAAGATTCTAAAATTTCATTGCATCCTATGTCAACATGAAATTAAGTTTTTCAGTGAAAAGATAATAATGCTTATTTTTTTATAAAAGCATTTGCAAGATAAATATAGATATTTTTAAGATAAATAAAGAGATTTAAAGAAAACTACGGAGTTAACAAGAACATGTTAAATAAGAGAATTTTCAAGAGAAAAAAATACTTATAAAAGAAAAATAAAGAGATTTAAAAGAATCTAGGAAATTTTTTAAAAAAATTACATGTCAAATACAAACATTTACAACACAAATATGTAAATGAAAAAAAAAAAAAAAAAAAAAAAAACTTAAGTCCCTGTTCATTACATGTTTATCTTGAAAATGCACATATTTATCTTATAAATGCCCTTGCAAAAAAAAAAAAAAAAAAAATTGCATTATTTTCTTTATACTAATAAAACTTAATTCAATTTGATCTAAGGGGGTGGTGCAGTGAAATTTTAAATTTTAGGGCTAACTAAAATAAAATTGTTTTCATGGGATCTAAGTGATATTTTGTTATTAAAAATATTAAAATAATAAAGAAGACTGGATAGTACCCACAATATAAAAAGCAGTGGAGGTTAAATCTCCTTAATGGTATTGTTCTATTTGCTTTTGAATAAATTATTTATGTTTACTTTTATGCCTCAAAATAGTTAAATCTCATATGTAGGTATGTATAATGAAATTGTTGATTACTAAATTTCCTGCCCTTACAATAATACGCGTCAATCATTGATCTTCACCTTTTTTTTTTTCGTTTGTTTTCACTTTGGTCACATTTTTATTTGTTTCCGCTATGACCACTCCGCATCAAAGCATTGTTTTTCTATATGCGTCTAAGCTGAAGCACAAAATTAATAAATTCTTAAACAAATTAAAGTTCGCTTTAATTTCCCGATCACTATTTGCAACAACTTCTTTCTTTCTAGCTATTTTCTGGCCACCACAATTTGCAACTTGATCAATATCAATAATTTGTTTCTTCTCTTTAAAATTTTGAAGGTAACAATCATTGCATACTATAGTTCTGACTCTTGGTATATGATTATTCTACTCCCAGAGATTGTTGACGACCCAGCATCATTAATAAAAAACTAAGCATACCGTACGCAGTATGCTACAAGAAATCATAGGCCACGACTGAGTAATTAAAGCAATATAATACACGACAAAACATGCATTATTTAATGTTTTTTATTTATAAAAGCTCAAGTCAATGCACTAAATAATCAGTATTAATACTGTTCCATGCACTTTAGTGTGTACACAAACATAAAAAGAAAGCTTAAGCGAAGGAATAAAGAAGAATAAATCCCCCGTGTCATTATTGCTCCCACCTAACCAGCCAGAGGAAGCGAACCAGCTGAGGAAGGCTCATGGGCAGAAGCTTTACTCGCCAAATTAAAGTAGCTTTCGTCCCATTATGTCCATTGCTATTCTCCATATATAGCTTCGAAATGATTTTGTCGAGCATTAAACTTTATTCATTCTCATTATTCAGCATTTCTGAGGCGGCTAAAGAACGATCCGTCATTAAAGAGAACCGCACATCCTTTCGTTGATGAGAGTGGTAGGCCCAATGGTGCGTTGGTTTGCGTCTCTGTTTAAGATTACTTTTTGTTGTTGTTTTATCACAATATAATCCTCCACTTAATTATATTGTCTTGGAAGAAACTAATTGCTGTTCTCAGGCGGGGCTTGAAATTCTACAATATGTGTGGTGGAAGTGCATTCAGTCCATTAAATTGACCCCTGTTATTAGTCCAAGCAAAGTTAGTTCGCTACTAAGTTTGTGTTCATAATCCTAAATAATCTCAACAAATGTTGTGACGGAATAGAATATACCAACGTCTTGGAGCTTTGACTAGTAATACCGGGCAGTTGGTACAGTAGTGGACGGGTGGATAAAATATTGAAGCCGCCACCGGAGGATTGGCAGCTTCACTGAAACAAATTTGATGGATTGGGCTGCTTCGTTCATGCCAATCCAACCCTCACTAATCAGCTTATGATTGCAAGTTGAAAACCTATATATTGCGCATCTTCTTTACAGAGATGCTGCTTAAGGTCTGTTCACAATAAACTCCAAGCAATAAATTTTTTAGCTGCCTGCCTCGTTGACCCGCTTTGTGTGTCTTTCGCATGGTTTTAATCAGTGCTCTGGTAATAGATTAGTCCATTGAAGTTTTTGGCTAGTTTGTCCTCACTTCAGGAATTAACAAGGGTAAAAGGCATTCGGCAAAGTGGTGCTTAATGGGAATGTGGCAATTAGAAGTGAAGGGCGGTAGGGTAATCATTTGGATTTGAAACTCTTTGTGGCTTAGAATGCACTCAAAAAAGAAACGCTCGAAAAAGGAAGAAATATCAAAATCATTAAGGGATAAGATGTCAGAGGAGAAGATAAGATGTGAATGACAATTGAGAAATGGAGGATTGCGGCATGGGGATGTACAATTAAAGAATCTTCCGTGTCAAATATAAATGCCTTTGGGGAATTAGAAGGAGCGTATAGATCCTCTTGGGAAAAAACAAAAATGAAAGGTAAGAGCATACAGTAACACGACAGTCACCCTGTCCCAAATCCTACATTGGCTCATATCTCTCTCTTTTGACCTTCCCTATAGCTACCCTACAACGCAAGGGTCACCCACTTACCCACTTGATTCGATTGTCCCCGACGTTACCTGCTTCATGTCTCATTTTAATTGACATTCTTTCTGAAAATCCACTATGTTCCAATTTCAGTGCATGGTTGCAAAAGGATGCAGTCACATGGCTACAGCCAAGAACCCGCACACCATAACAGTCATTAAAACGTGGGGAATATATGTATGTATGCATGTATGATGTGTGTGTGTGTGTGTGTGGTGGGGGGGGGTGAATCAGTAGAAAGTGGAGTTAATTAGGGGATAATGGTGATTAGATGTTTATTGTTTGAGGTGGGACAGGGTTAGGTAAATTGCCGAAGTGAAAAAGAAAAGGCAGCGAACAGAGTACAAGGTTTTTTTGGGGTTATAGGTGTAATAGTGAGGACCAAAAAGCATTACAACATGCGGTGAGCGTGGATCGAACACGCGACCTTCAGATCTTCAGTCTGACGCTCTCCCAACTGAGCTATCCCCGCTTCCTATTGTTACGCAGCTAACAATATTTTCTAAGCCTTGAGATTTTATTAACCTATGCTTTATCCAAACTAATAGCGGTGAGCATAGTGCGCTGGATCTGCGTACGCCGCCCAAGCCGAGTAAAAAAAATTGCCTCTATCCAGCCCTAAAAAGGTGGCCCGAAAAACATTTGGGCAGTTTTGGGCTTGGCCAATAATCGGGCGGGGCCACATCGCAAGGGTCCTGCCCTAAAAAAATTAAATATATTTAAATAAATACTATTCTATATATACTATTTTATTTAAAATATATTATATTATTATGTCTAAATATATTATATTATACTTCAAGTATCTCTAAAACTTTGAAATTGTGTAAAGTATGAACTAGAATCTTCATAGAGTAAAGTAGGGCGTCACTACTTGGGCAGGGGAAGCCTTGCCCAGCCCAAAAATAATTAAGGCTTTTATTGGGCGGGGTGGGCATCGGCCGCAAAATGCAGCCGTTCATTCTTCTAGGCGGCATCTAGCGGAGTCTCACCCCGCCCACCTACCCATGCTCACCCCTACAAACCAGTTTCCCAACTTATCCCTTTCTTTCAAATCGAACCGTCCGTTTTGATCGGAAAATTTTGAACGGTTCAAATTTAATTATTTAACTGTCATTTTTAAATGAAAAAACCATTTTTTAAAAATATGTTAGTTAAAAAATTATTTTTATTTAGATTCTTTACCCATTAAAATAATTATTTTTTTAAAAAAATAAAAAAGTAAAAAAAATAAATAAATTTAGACCGTCCAGATAAGAAAAGCTCTCCCTACTAATTCTTGGGATATGTAGGAAAACTGATTCCTTGTTTTACCATTATCAGATACGATGACCTTTGACATTTTCTCATTAAAGTTGCGCTTGTGTTTTTTAACTAGCCTGTGCTGCGATTTTGCTTTAAAATTGGAATTCTCTTGACTCTCTTTGAATTTTAAAAAGGAAAATTAATTATTATAAAATTCCAAATTCAACGACACTCGCACATCGGCAATTAAACTGAGCAGCAGTTGTGTAACTTTTGCAAAAATTCTATATAATTCTTTTTGCCAATCATTATGATATGCGGAAGAGTAAAAAAAAAAATTTAGGAAAAAAAAGGAATTATACTAAAATTATCCGGCGTGCAAAAGCAGTTAGTTCTATAGAACATTTCATGCGAATCACAAACGGATAGTGATCGTTCAGCTAATGAATGCTATATTTTCAGCTTCTCATGCAATCGCAGACCCGAATGTAGATATGAACTACTAATCTTAAACTTAGTTCTATCAATCCTGAGGCCTGAGCTGTCCAAAAGCTGCCGCGTATTGGCATTCCTTCGGTATTTTTTGCCCAACAAATTAGGAAAGCTGGCTGTTCGTTAGGGCTTGTTTGTCACCAATGTAAACCAAAGGCACTGAAGAAGGAAGAACAAATAGGATAGTGAAATGGAAATACACCCCAGAACCTGAGCCTTATAGCCCGTGCCAGCGTGATCAAATGCAAATTGCAAATAACAAGTGAAAAGCAACCTATACTTTATTCGAGAAAAAAATATGAAAAACTCCCAATATCCACTTAAAGATTGTGATAATTCTCATGCTCGCTTATGCAAACTAGGCTGCCCTTGATAGGAGGCTCTGATTTCCCACCAGATCATCACTCACGCAGGATCTTCTTCCTTTTTAGCCACACAACATTCCTATTACTAGCAAATATTTTCATTCGCGCCCCATGCTGATGCAATACAAAGCAGTAGGAGGGAACAATTAAATCGCAGCTAATGGTCTCCTTACTTTAGTCGTCTAGCAAACTACAGCTGAAACGGCCATCGGAGAGAGTCAGCTTCTCTGCTTTTGTTACGGCATCCAGAGGAAGAGGGCTAAAACTTCGAGATGGCCCATAGAAATGAGGGAAGCTATTTGAACCATCCACAACTTCATACACCAACCCATCTCCCAGCTGCAACAACGAGTTTCACAAAAATGTTCAACTACGCTGTAGCTGTCTGTCATAACCAAGAGAAAATAGCTGCCAGGCTAAATTTTTTTTATAGAATTTGGTTTTAACCTCATGCCACACATTTTGTGAAGAAATAATCATTTGAAGCTGTTCCTAATCTCTCAACAAGAGTGAGCCAAATCACACTTTGCCTACTGCTCAAGTGGTTAAAGCAAATGTATAGAATTTGTGCCCACGATTGGGCATTTCCATCTTGAAGCATTTTGCAAGGAGAAAGCTTCAACTTCTTGGAAACAACTTTAGCCGAGTGTAATTTTACTAGCGTGTTTCATTATATGTCGCTAAATTATGGAAGTTATTTCTGTCTCATCCTACAAACTCAGTTTTCCAAATATTGATAAAAGGAACCCACAAAATACTTTAGGGAATTTAATCATCACTCAAATGCATCAGGTACAGCGTACAGAAGTTACTAGACTACTTGTAGACAAGGATAAACATAGAGGATGCATGTACAAACCTTTTTAGCATCTATCTGGAGCAGGTATAGTTCCTCTTTGGTGTTTAAGAAGAAGTTTTGCAGTGTTAACTGAACCTGCACATAAGTGCACGTTGAAGATTTAGTAATTTATTCCAGTATCATCAACAACTTTAAAGAGCACAACTAAGCATAGTACACCCACAAATCTAAGTATCAAACAAATCGATTTTAACAAACAAAACAAAACACAAAAGAGAGAAGGAGAACCTGATCCAGCTTGCTGAGATGGATGAAACCAGAAGACCTATCAAGCTCTCCACCGAAAATCGATCCATTCTTCTGAAACTCCTCCCACTCTCTTGCATTACTGATCCTGTACACGAAGACGCCGACCTTCTCAGCCATCTTCAACGAATTTTCCCCTTCTCATTTCACCCCCACCCCATCATGCAGGCTATATTGACTTCCTCTTTTACAAAAAGCGAAGTCTCCGGCCCAAGCCCACTTGTTTGGTGAAGCCCAGTTCGGATCGATGACGTACTCTCCGTTTAGTTGCTGTTATGAGGATGATTGTGCAGGTGAATATTTAATTAAATATTAAATCGTAAAAACTAAAAAACTGAGGGTGCTTGTCCTTGAGAGGCTACATTATGTGCTTATATCTCTAATTAGAGGTATGAGCATTTTTTTAATATTTTTATATATTATATTTATTTAGATTTAAATTATATATTTCTTTTTAAGATATTTTTTACACCTAGATCTTAAATTAATTAATTTTCATAATACGATGTTACATACAAATGTATAATTAAAAATTAATTAATTTGAGATATTGGGTGCAAAAAAATCCCAAAAAAATATAATTTAAATCTAAATAAATACAATATATAAAAACAATTTAAAAAAAAAAATGCTCACACTAATTATAAGCACATAATGTGTACTTGTCCTTCTGCTTGGATTCAGGGGGAAAACAAGGGTCCGGATTCTCTCAGAATCGGATCCCTCAGTATTCCTCAGTATCATGTCATCCGGGCCGTCCAAAAGTTAATCTAAGGGTCCAGAATCATTGTGCCACAAACCGCGCGCGGTAAAAACTACCGCACGTGGTTTTTATAAAAATTTTAAAAATCTCTCTCTACCGTTAGATTCATTTTTGGACGGCTTAGATCTGCCTCGAGGGATACGAGGCTCTGCTTCTGAGAATATCCACTTTTGGGGAAACAATGGTTACGATCCCGCTCACGCACTCGCTTAGGCCCCACAAAGGGGTTGAATTTGCTTTTGCAGGTCCTTGTTACTGTTTGTTAGTATGAGTAATTAGTATTCTTGTATTGGTGGAGTAGTAGTGTATCTTTGCGTATTGGGCCCATACAGGAAGTGTACAAGAGTGTGTGTGTGGTCTGGGCCTATATAAAGCTGTCTCTGTACATTGGTTTAGATGATTCAATATACTGATCCATTTACTTTAACATGGTACCAGAGCCATGGTTTATGGTTCAAGAATTCGGGTCAAGTATTCCGACCCGGTTGAATCTTGATTCCCCGATTAGGGCCTGGCAGCGACAGCGCGATAGGTCCCTCTTTCTCACGATACGCGTACGCGTATCCCATGGTTTCTTGGTTAATGTCCATTGTAAATCGGTCTTCACGGTTGCTATCCACTGTAAATCTGTCTTCAACGCTATTTTGTGGTGGTTCGCGATTCTGAATTTGCGGTGATTCCAGACTTTCTTGGTTGAGTTCGCGATGGTTCATGGTTTCTTGGTTGAAATCCTCGCGGTGGTTCATGATTCGGTGGTTCGCGAGTTTCCTGGTGGTTCAAGAATTTCAGGTCGACTTCTCCGTTTATCTTGTCTTTGGTCTTGGTATTGGTTGCCCACTTGGTCTGATTGAGGTCATCTTGGTATCTCGCTGACTGTAATTGTTCGGGTTCTGAGTAATCATTCTGCCTCGTCAGATTTTGGGTTCAGTCCCTGTTCTTCGTTCCTATTCTTGATAGATTGGGTTAGTGTTCAAATTCATCTTGGTGGCGGTGATTCGAGACTGTTCTCGACTGAGCAAGATTGTTCTCGATGACTCTGTAGTTGCAGCCTTGGTTGGCTTGAGTGGAATGGATGAGCAAGAGGCTCTTCCATTTCGAAGTATCTCACATGATCAATTTGCTCGAACCTTCATGATTGATCGGTTCCCCCAGTTTTGCAATGTTTCAAACACACAGACCAAGCGTGTCAATCTTTTCTTTGAGCCTCAAGTCTTGCAATATCGATTTGCACACGAGATAGACTAAGTGCAATCAATATTTCAAGAACACAGTGAATAGATTTCAGGCGGAAGATAAATGATGGATCAAGGATCGACGGTGCTTCGCGATTCTTCTCCCAATCTCGAAATTAGTGTTACGCCAGTGAACGATCAGTCTCGATCGCAGATTTGGCTGGAAGATCCTCTCTCCCTCTGGTGTTCCGACGGTCAAACTTGAGGTCTCGAACTCAGCGATTCTTTCTCAAGAAACAGCCCAAATTTTAATATCCAAAGACCAGGTTCATGGAGCACCTGTGATTAATTGATCGGGCCACTTCTCAAGAACCAGCCCAAGAACCCAAGATCCAAAACCAAGATCCTGGATCTTCTCACCCGACCCGAGGGAATTCTCACCTGGCCATTAGGAATTCATGCAAGGTTCAGGAACAAGGCTTGGCTATTCATCTGCTTCTTAGTTATTCAAGAATTGGCCCACAAACTCAGCCCGAGAGAAGGCATCGCACAGTGTTTATTCAAGAACCCATACCAAGTCTCCCAAGATTGCATTTAGATCCACCTCGTAAAATCAAGAATTGGAGCTGGGTAGATGTCAACCCAAGATCCGAGCCTATATTTCCATATCTCATTCAACGAGATCCTATTCGGCGAGTCAAGATTTGCGGCATTTATTCAAAAAAAAAATCATGATTAGCGTGGTGATTAGTATGAGACACGCACGTGTTCGTTCAGGGAAGCGATGCTCGAAATTGTTGCGACTTTCCACTAAGTGAAACCCTAATGACAGAAACAGGTTCAAAATCGAGGATTCCCACGGCGACCAGAGAGAATACCCACCGTCGCACGTTGGATCTGAGGGCAGACTCGTATCGGTGCGTGCTCCCAAAGCAGAGAAGCGAATCTCGGCGCGCGGTTCGAATAACGATACGATCCAAACGCCTATCGGTAATAATGGCTTTGAGGACGAAGAAATCGAAGAGTTCGAACTCACGCCGTCACGATTAACGGGCGTTTCTTCAATTCGGAACTGAAACTACTGTGATCCGCTGAGGCCTAAAGAGCACCATTTTTGTCGCCATCATCGTCTTTCTCGCTTGCCGTCAATTTCTCGTTTTTAGTAGACTCTTCTTGAATCCGGTAAGATTGATTCTGCCTTCCGCTATATTCGACGATCTGGTTCTTAACGCGTTCTCTCCAGAGCGTTACCTATATTTTTCTTTATCGGAGAAAACTCAGAAGTTAAAAGTTCTAAAGTTGGAGGTCACGGCGAGTTTGGCGGCTGTTCTCGGTAAATCTGAGGTTACGGTTGGTTCTCGGTGAAAGATCTGTTGTTCTCGGCGCAACTGTTTCTCAAATTTGAATTGGATTTCTTACTCTAGGATGACATGAAGGTCCATTTTGTTTGGTTTTTTGTTTGATTGAGGCCTATCAAGAAGATGATAGTAAACCCAGACGCTATATTTGGTTCTTCGAGAAAACACAACATGTAGTGATTAGAGTCTTGCTTGGCAGATCCTTCAAACGCACATGTAGTGCTGTTAGCAAAATACACGAAGGTAGTATGTTATGGGGAAAGAATGGTCCGGAAGATAGGCAGAGTTTAGAGCAGAGTAGAGAGCAGAGAAAGAAATGCCTCCTCGCTCCTGTCAATTTAAAGGAAAGCAGAGTAGAGAGCAGAGAAAGAATCGCCTCCTCGCTCCTATCGATTTAAGGGAAAGCAGAGTAGAGAGCAGTGAAGAATCGCCTCCTCGCCCCTGTCTAGAAAATCCAGTGATCAGTTGCCCAGCGAGAGATTTCAACAATGAAATAGATTAGGCACCCAAATGTCATACGCATGTATGAGGTGATGGCTAGCAAGACCAAGAGATGAGTTGTGCATTCTTTGTGGAGTTTGTATTGATGATTCCATTTGTTATTATGGGATTCTTTATGAAGCCTTTGCATATGAAAAGTTTTGTTCCTGCTGGATCACAAAAGTTTTGTTCCAGAACATTGGGATCTGATCTTACTTTGCTAAATAAGGTTTGTCCATTGTTGGGTAATCAAGAGAGGTTTTGCATCATTTTCTTTTTCTCAGGGTTCTCTTACTGACATGAATGCCAAATGCAACTGCATGAGAGATGCTCAAAAGATCAAGTTATGCGCGTAACAATTATGAATGCATACTTGAGTCTAGGAAGGGTGGAAGATGCAGATTGTTCAGAGGAGCATAATGATGATAAGGATGCTTCACAAAGAAAACCAGCTTGGGTAGAAGAAGAATTCAGAACTAAGGGCTTGTAAACGTTGCTATAGTTAATGGATTAATAAAACTGAGGAAGTAAAAGGATGAAAGCTTGATTACTGGCTGAATACGTGTCAAGATTGAGAGCACATTTTTTGTTGAAGGCAACAAACACTACCATCTCATTGTGCAAGAGCTGTTTCAGTGGATAGATTTGGTTAATAGGCTACAACCATATTGATACAGCAAGGATGAGGATTAGCATGGAGAAGATTGTGTTGAAGAAATCCATATGGTGGCTGCAGAAGGAGGAAATTTAAAAGAGCAGCTGTGGCGTACATTTCGGTCGATTGCTGTAGCATTTCTCCTTAATTCTGGTGTGGGAGCACTTATCGAAGATAAGGGAATCAGTAAAGGACTTGGAATGAATGAAGAAGTGCAACCTAGCATGGATTCAAGTACAAAATTTAGTGATGTAAAAGATGCGATGTGGCTGAAAGCAGTTGGTCGCCAAGCTCCAAAAGTGACCATCATTGACCATAACAAGACATTTATGTAGTCATTGTATGAAGATTGTAAGTTATGTGCATATAGCCCTAACTTGAGGGGGAGTGTTAGTATGAGTAATTAGTAGTCTTGTATTAGTGGAGTAGTATTGTATCTTTGTGTATTGGGCCCATATAAGAAGTGTACAAGAGTGTGTGTGTGGTTTGGGCTTATATAAGGCTATCTCTATACATTGGTTTAGATGATTCATTATACTGATCCATTTACTTTAACACTGTTCAAAGCCAAGTATTTTGGATATTCTCAATCTCAATTCTCTCATCGTAAGTGCAATGTAGCTCTAAGCACCGAACGAAATACTTCGGTTCTTCCCAAAATCAGAGCCCAGAATTCTCTCGGTACGAATGAACATTTTATCCACCAGTAGTCCTCTCTGCTGCTAACACTTGCTGATCTTACAGTTTATTTTGGAGTTACCTTACTTCATCTTCGTGTTTCTTCTGATAGGCCTTGGCGAATCCCTCATGTGTCTTCGGTAAGGCCTAACCTTTGGCACTGTTCAAACTCTTATATTGTTCTTTCTTCTTTTTCCGCACTTAATTTTGAAGAAATGGTTTTTTGCTTTTGGCTCAAGAGGACTGACTTAACGGGTGATTGATTATTTTATTACGATGATAGTACTTACCATGCGGATGTCACTGTTAGTGTTTGGACAAGTAGGAGATTACTAGATTGAGCGGTTAGACGAAGGGTATCTGCTTTAGAATGAATGTCATTTTTCACTGAGTGTCATTTAGTCAATATATACTCCTTATTTAGGATTTGGACCGAGTGCTTACAAACTCCTTGATGACTAAGGTTAGTAATACTTTTTATTTTTCTTAAATTGGAGGCTTTGTTGAAAATGGGAATCCGTGGCGTCACAGTATCTGATGTTAAGGGATTTGGTGCTCAAGGTGGTTCAAAAGAGAGGCGGGAGGTAAGATCAAGTCTTTCTAGAAACGAAGATACCTTCTCATGCATTATTGTTATCCCTTCTTTCATGCCAACATCATTGATTAGGTTAACCAAGTGGAAATGTCAGAGTTCCTGATGGTTTGTGTTAAATGAATTGGACATTTTATTCATTATCATCAAACAAACCAAGAGTACAAGTCTGCCTTATATAGGCCAGCCCACACACTCACACTTTGCTCACTTCCTGTATGGGCCTTATCCACTAACACTACTAATACTCCCCCTCAAGTTAGGCTATAGATATCAATGACACCTAACTTGCTCAACAAATATTTATGAGCCTCATTCCTAAGCTCTTTGTCAATATGTCACCAATTGCTCTTCGACTTGACATGCTTTAGATCTATCAAACCTTCCTGCAACTTCTCCCTAACAAAGTGACAATCTATCTCAATATGTTTCGTTCTTTCATGAAATACAGGATTGCTAGCAATATGTATTGCCGCACTACTATCACAAAATACATTCGCAGGCTCTACATTAATTACATGTAAATCTTTTAATAAGCCAACAATCCAAACTATTTACAAGTCACATGCCCAACCGCTCGGTATTCGGCTTCGAGGACTTGGATACTTGTGTTGTTTCTTTGACTTCCACGATATTAAGGATCCGCCCGACTTTACCGCATATCCTGTCACGATCGTCTACTATCTTTGCATGCAGCCCAATCCGAATCGCAATAACATTCCAAATGCATTTCTTGTTTGAAGACAAGAGGATACCCAAATTCGGTGTTCCTTTCAAATAGTGCAGACCCTCATTGCTCCATTCATATGCGATTCCCTTGGCTCCACCGTAAATTGACCGAATACCGCGATAACAGATATCGGGACGGGTGATCAAATACGATAACCTACCAATTAAATTTCGATATATCTCGGGATGTCAGTAATTTCTTATCAATCTTCTTCGGCTTCTTTGCTTTTTTTCTTTGGATTTTGATCTATTTCTCACATCTCGCTCGTGGGTGTTCCACGAATTCTGCATTTTGCTCCATTGGTGTTGGTCTTGGAATGGAAGCACTCAACCCCACATCACTAATCAAATCAAGGGTGTATTTTCTCGATTTAAAACTATTCCAAATTTGGACCGTGCTATTTCTAACCCCAAGAAATATTTGGCAGCACCCAAATCCTTGATTTTGAATTGAGTGTGTAAATAGCTCTTTGTCTCCTCAATAGCTTTTCTATCACTTCCTGTGATGAGTAAATCATCCACATAAACCAACACCACAATCATCTCACCCTTCTTCCACTTTATAAACAAAGAGTAATCATGCAAACTCGCTTGAAACCTCCTTTCACCAATGCATGTGTGAGCTTGGCATTCCACTGCCTTGAAGCTTGCTTCAATCCATACAAAGACTTGGTCAACTTGCATACTTTTCCCTTTCCAACATCTTTAAAACCTTTAGGAATCACCATATATACTTCCTCATGAAGATCTCCTTGTAGGAAAGCATTATGCACATCCATTTGGAAGATATCCCAATGATGTACAAACCGCAAAGAGTAAGAACGGCCCTCACCGTTACCATTTTTACCACCGGTGAGAATGTCTCATAATAATCTACACCCTCTGTTTGAGTGTACCCCTTTGCCACCAAACGTGCCTTATACTTTGCTACATTACCATTCGAGTCATACTTAATTTTATAGACCCACTTACACCCAATTGGATGCTTTCCTTCCGGGAGTTCAACAATGTCCCAAGTGCGATTTAATTCTAGTGCTTCAATCTCATCCTTCATTGCCGTTTTCCAATTGTGGTCTTTGACGGCTTCCTCAAACGTCCTAGGTTCAACGAAAGTATCAGCACAACATACAAACTCCTTGTAGGAGGAAGATAAATTGGAACAAGTATAGTAATTTTGTATAGGATAAGGAACAACTCCCTGTTTGACCATCCCACTTCATGCGATTAGACCCAAAGATCCGCCTCCAATTGTTGAGATGGAAGATTAGAAGTTTCATAATCATTCGGCCATCTAGGTGGCCTCCTATCTCTTATAGAGCGCTGTTTGAGGGAGGCGGAGATGTTTGTAGGTTATTTGGTTCAGATCCTGCCTTCCAAATTTTCAAATGTTCCCGTGGCAAACTCTCATTATCATATACAAAAGGGTTAGGTAATGAAGCAGAGACTCCCCCTGGGTTGTAACCATCCCTCTCTTTGAAAGGAAACCTCTCTTCTACAAAACTTACATGTCGGCTAACCATCATCATTTTCGTATTCAAATTATATAAAAGATAACCCTTTTGAGTTGTGGGGTAACCCATGAAAACACATGCATCTGCCTTACAAGACAATTTATCAATATCATGCAATTTAGTAGCATAGGCTAAGCAACCAAACACTCTCAGAAATCCCAGAGAAGGCACATTACCATGAATCAACTCATATGGAGTCTTATAGTGCGGTACCTTACTAGGTGTTCGATTAATCAAGTAAGATGCAGCTCTAATACTCTCCCCCAAAACTTAGTAGGCATACCGCATGCAACATCAAGCATCTAGCAACTTCTAACAAATGTCTATGTTTCCTCTCCACAACCCCATTTTGTTGGGGAGTATAGGGACAAGAAGTTTGATGTAAAATACCTTTGTCATGAAAGAAAGAACCGACATGGAATTTACAAATTCCAATCCATTATCACTCCTTACTCTTTTGACATTTGCTTTATATTGAGTAGAAACATAGGTAATAAATGTCTTGATATGCAAAAACAGATTGATTTATGTGACATAAGAAATATCCAAACCCCACGTGAAAAGTCATCTACTATTGTTAAGAAATAACGGAAACCTTGATGTGTGGGTTCCTTATAGGGTCCCCAAACATCCATGTGTAACATTTCAAAACAACAGGTAGTCTTAATTGTACTAACGGGAAGGGGAGTCGAGTCTGTTTTGATTGGACACAAACGTCACAATGGACATTATCGAGAGAGTGCAACATGCTTCTTTATTTCAACCAAATGTTTGAGAACATGTAAAGGCGCATGGCCAAGTCTATGATGCCATCTATCGATTTTACATCTTTCAAAGTGTATACAGATTGCAAAGAAGAAAGAAAAGAATTCTGAAAATCGATAGGCGATCCTAATTGAACGTTTTCTTGCAAGATATAAAGACCATGAGTGAGTTTACCAATCCCCTTGATCGTCCCACTCAAGGTGTCCTGCAAAACACACACATCAGGAAAAAACAAAGCTATACAATGTGCATGAGATGTGAGTTGAGAAATAGATATTAAGTTAAACTTCGGGCCGAGGGGCATATAGAACACCTTCTAGGGTAATATTATTACCAATTTTCACATTCCCTATGTGTGTGACGGTTAATCTCTCACCATTAGGTACCCTAATTCTCTTAATTGGGCCATGATAAATGTTGTAAGTGTGCAAATAACTTAGATTACTAACAACATGTATATTTGCTCCTGAGTCTAACAACCATACAGGATGAGAAGAAACAACATTAATCAAACCTCGTAGATGAAGTTCCAACGGCTCCCACGTAGTATCAACTAGATCCCGAGGGTATCTTTCTTCGATCATGAGAGTCCTTCAAGTAAGCGTAGCACTGCTCATATTGTTGAGCGGTAAGGTTCCCCGCAACTCCAATGGCTTCGAGGCTCCAAGTGCGAGAAGTAGTACGAGGTGAGGGCTCTCGTACAAGTCTCGGCCTCCACTATTAGGGAAGCCAATAATGTGGAAACATTGTTCCTTTTTGTGTCCCTTCCCGTGGCAATGCGAGCACTCATCTTGTTGATTATTTCCTCTTCCTTGATATCCTCTTCCTTGATAAGAGGTTCGACCTCTCGCCACGTCCCCCTCTTCCATTCGATGCAAACATGACAAGTATTCTCGGAGAAGGTTCAATGTGACTAGTTCCAAGAGAGCGATGAGTCTCATGTTGAGAAATCATAGAGAATGCGTGATTGACAATGGGTAGAGGACTTAACATCGAACGTGATTTCGGGCTTGGGAATAGCTCTCATTAAGACCCATTAAAAATTGAAACAGTAGTTGTTCACCCACGATTTTGGTATATTGCTTGAAGTACGACATTCACACGAAGGCGGTGGGACAAGACTATCAAACTCTTCCCAATGATCTTTCAATTTAGAGTAATAGGCGACCACGAGAAAGGTTACCTTGGGTCAATGTGTTGATTGCACGATGAATGCTTTGAACGTTTTGGAACCATCGGACTTATCAAAACGTTCCTTCAAGTCATCCCATACAGATTTGGCATTTTCGGAAAAGAAATACCTCCACAGAGTGATTTATCAGCAGAATTTATCAGCCATGAGAGAACCACAGCATTGCACCTGTCCCATGTGCTCTTGAGATTATCGGTGATCCCTACGGCACACTTCCATCAACAAACCCGTATTTGTTCCTCCCCAATAAAGCTATACGCATTGAGCGACTCCAAATGGGATAATTTTCGAGCCAGATGGACAAGCGGATACCAACAAGGTGGCTTGAGTGTCAGAAGGATGAAGGAACAAAGGGTGATTAAACCCAAGGTGCCCTGGGTCAGCAGCACGGGTTGGATTTTGACCATCCCCAGCCATGGTCTTCGAAAGAGATGACAAACCAGTATACCAGAAGGCAGAGTTCTGAGAATGAAATCTCTGAAGAAGTTCTGAGAATGAAATCTCTGAAGTACCACCAAGTCAAATAAACCTCAGAATGATTATTCAATCAGACGAGCAGAATACTTCCAGAACCTCAGAGCGAATATCAAAACAGAATATGATATTATTAACCAGATCAGAATGCAAGAATCAGAACCGTCAGCGAATAGCTAATCAGAGTGTGAACCAGACATTTAACACAGACATTTCTATATCTCATTTGTGGGTGAATTGAATTTTCCTTAAATTTCGATATTGGCGAAAAATCCGGATAGTGAAGAAAGAAGAAAAGCGTGAAATTCAATCTAAAATACCAGTGAACAGCGTCGACCTCCAGAATGAACAAACATAGGAGAATTATTAGAGACGAGGTCGAGAATAACCATCGACCTAAACCATCGACCGTTCTTGAATCAGAAATTCGGTCTAGGAACCCACGGGGAAGAGCAAGACCACCGTGCAATATTAATCAGTACCAAACCACCGTGCAATGCTACTCAATCGCAAACCACCGTGAAAGACCACCAGGAATCACCGCGTCACCGTGAACCAGAACCATCAACGATCCACCGTCGATGCCCTAAACCACCGTCAAAAGCGCAAACCACCGCGAAATTAGAACAGAAAACCACCGTGCAAGAACTTCGACCTTGAGTCTTCAACCACCGCGAGTCACCGTCGATGGTCGGAGCAAGAATCAGAAACCTCAGTGAGCAAAATCAAGAAACGCCGTCCAACGAGAGCAAGAAATGAGGAGCACCATCAACCACCGCGAACGAGTATGGAAGATCGATGAAACCAGAGTGAGCATGGAAGATCGTGATCTCACATGGAGTAGCGTGTGTTCTTGCGGCTAGTGTGGTCTTTCGGCTAGCCCTAACCAGAAACAAGAAGTAGAAACCGGGTCGAAAAAACCTGACCCGAATGATTGAGCCCAAAGAGTATTGGCTCTGGTACCATGTTAAATGAATTGGACATTTTATTCATTATCATCAAACAAACCAAGAGTACAAGTCTCGCCTTATATAGGCCGACCACACACTCACACTTTGCTCACTTCCTGTATGGGCCTTATCCACTAACACTACTAATAGTTTGATTTGTTTATCCTTGTACCCAAAATATATCTTTAGCTTTTACTAACCAACCAAAACAAACTATAGAAAACCTTTAGATCTCTCAACAATCACCTTTATTTAAGGTTGAGCACGTGCTTATATGCTCACTGCTGACTTATTTCATCATTCTTTGTTGACATTCTGTTCATTTCTCCGCAGGCTCTGAATTTTATGAGGACAATTTTGTTGCCAAGGTTAAGATGGAAATAGTGGTGAAAAAGGACCAGGTACGTATGGGGGTAGCATTGTGCAACTTTTATTGATCAAGCACGTCTTTTGTTAAAGATGATTTATCTTGTAAATACCGAGGCAAAATGGAAGAGTTCCCACTTATCACTATTCACTCTTAATAAAAATGTGATGGCAAAGCCGTGGTATAAGTTTTAATGAAGGAATAGTGCTATTTCTAAAGTTGGGATTTTTTTGTTCGCTGAGAAGTAATTTTGGGATGTCACACGATTAAAAATTTGCTATCATTTTGGGTTGAAGAGTTTTGTGATATTAGAATATTCAAATTTGATGAAGAAATTTATCTATCCTTGATTAGATATCGTACATTTTCTATAGGTCGAAACAGTAGTATACAAGATAATTGAGGTGGTGAGGACAGGGGAGATCGGGGACGGCAAAATATTCTGTAAGGCTTCAACATACATTTCCCCTTCTCCAATTATCAGGCTTCGAGTCACTGTATTATGACTTATGAGTGCCTCATCATTTTGCATCAGATCTGCACAATTTGAATGCTCAGAAGCATGATATACCCAGAACTACTATAAGGATATACAAAATCTAAGCAAGTTAGCCTGGTGCATATTTCCCGTGAATTGAGAGAACTTGTAGATGAAGAAATAATTTATTTTAAAAAAACCTTACAATTTAGAAAGCGACTTGAATTTTGGTAGCCTGGAGCTGTGATCATAGTTCTAATAGAAGAGCATTGATTGTGCAGTGATACCAGTGGCGGATGTTATAAGAGTTCGTACAGGTAACATTTTGAGGGCTGAAATTGTAAAAAGTCAAGTTAAAATTTGTGAAGTCAGCATTGGTAGAGGGGTTTTCTAAATAGGAAGTTTTCAGGTGAGGGTGGGGAAAAAGCTGAGAAGATGTCTGGTGGACGAGCCGACCTGTTGTCCGTTGTATGATTTATCAATGGAAGTAGGGACTGGAAGGCATCTTCAACTTCTCCCTCTTTCAAAACTGCAATGTAACGTGTCTTCTTGTATTCTTTTTGTGTTATGGTCTGAAAGATGAATTAAAGCATCTCCAAATGAATGGTGTTATAGGGTTGAAATGAAAACTTTGTTCTCTATGTGAATATAGGAATTTGCAGATTATTTGTTTCGGCTCCAATCATAACAAAATAAGGCGTCTTTTCTTAGACCGTATTTCTCATCCCATGGCCTCAAAAGGGCTGGATCTTACATTGAACGAATAGTATGCATGGCATAGAAAATTCTAACCCAAATGGTTTGATTGGAAAGTTGGTCTTTTTCTTGCACCTTTTTTTTTTGGGGGCAATCTAACCTGTTGTGGTTTACATCAGCCATCATGTGACTGTAATTTGTAATTACAACGACACGTTAGTTGGTCTTACATTTGCTGTTGGCAGTTGCTTCCTGAATTTTATTTTAGATTAAGGTGTAAATTTGTCTAAGAAGTTTTTGGTGAGGATCAATGTTATATTGAAAGTTTTTTGAGTTTTAATGTTATCCTATGCAGTTAAAAAGCTAACGTTAACCATTAACTTGTTAGCTGAAAATGACAACATTGTTCCATTTTTACACCTGTGGAGCAATATTAAATTTAAAAAACTTTCAAGATAATATTGCTTCATCAGCGAAAACTTTCAAGACAAATTTGTATTTTAACTCTTTTATTCCTCCTTGTGCCTTTACTTCACTCGATGTCCTTACAATTAATCATTTTATAGTTGCTGTCATGTAAAACGTCAGTGGATGCAAGACTTAAATAAGTATGATCGGAAATCAAACGACAGAAGTCAATAATACAATGATACGTTGAAGCTTGAATTCAAATCGGTTTGGTTGACATGAAGGGATCACTTTTGGAAGTTTCATAAGTGCTGATTTATACAAATTGAGATAAAATTCTTCTCACATATTTACCTTTTACAATATAAATCATGATTAAAAAGCTACTTTTAAAGGTTTTAATCACTATTTTAAACAAGCATTATAACTTATTAGCAATTGACTTAAGACAATAGACACACAAATAGGCACATTCCAATATTACAATCCTTATTGTATATTAAATGACGATGTAATGCTTTTGAATGTCACAGTTGCATCTTTTCTCTCTTCCTAATTTTGCAACAATGATCCTCATTAGGAAATCGGGCCCCTCATATTGTCCCAGATGAGTTTTATATATATATATATATATATATAATATAAAATAATTTTAGTAAAAGGATGGGTTCACTCACGATCTAAGGATAAGGAAAAATCTCCCTTTCTTTTAGGTGATATCGATGTTAAGGCGGGCAGAAATTCCTATTACCCTCGCGTTCCTGCAAGACCCGGAAGTTTCCATGACATGATTTTCCCTAGTACCTCGACCGACCAACTCCAAGAACCATTTTTGGGGGGCCCATAGAGGTATTATGCAATTGGGCATAAGAGGCATTAGTGCGTGGGATGTAGGAACATTGTCTGATAAATGTGGATCCGTCAAACCTTTGAATTCTAAATCTTTTTTTGGTTCCCTGCATTAAATTCTAAAACCAAACAAAAGGAGCCTCCCATATATTCTTAACCAAAGGAGGGATACATGGGGACTTTCACAATCTCGGCTCAACTCTTGAAGTGAATAAAAAAAGAGGTTTGACATATATTCTGTGTCTGTTCAAGGAGAAACACAGCTCGTGAATTCGTGCTGGCTGTTAAGTCCAAGGCATATATTCTCCTTCATTCACTGAATTTAAGAAAAACTTGGTCACAAGAACCAAATGACTCGAATATTTGGGGAAGAAAGACATGACTTGCAGAATTTAGAAGAAAAGTCGTGAATCGTGAAAGAAAAATTGAATACTCGTATTTTGAATTGAATCCTTACCCACGGATATTTGAGTCATTTAATCATTTTGACTAATTTCTCCCGGATTTTAGTGTACATCCTGTGCATGGTCAAAAAATATTTTAATGACAATATATCGTGTGTGTTCTATTCGAAAATCATTAAATTGATGCTTTTGCTATATAAGCAAACAATTAAATAACTGTTTCAGCGATTTCCATGAATTTGATACTTTCCAGCAAAGAAAAATCAAATACACTTCAAATGAAATTTGGATGCTCCTAATTTAGCATCTTATTTTTAATTCGCACTTGTCGTATTAAAATATTTTATATGGAATGGATAATATTTCATATTTGGCATCATTTAACATAAAGATATTAATAAAATCTGATTCAAGAAAGTAGAAGATCCAAGCCGTGTATTATGATCTGAACGGCCTCAAGGAGGCACACACGCTATGCACGGCTCTGAGTTTATAAAGAAAAGAAATGCACCGGTCGGCGTATCCATTTTGTTGAACCAGTGAAAGTAGCCTTTTCCTTGTGTGTGTGTGTAATGGTGATAAGAATGAATGTGCATCGAAGACTGGATAGCCCATTGGACCACTTCAGAACTGAGGAGTGAATACGTGTTTGGAATCATTTGAAATAGGCGAAGCCAATAGAAAGATAGAGATCTACAAAAAGGTGTCTTACCTTTGACTGAGTTTGACCACATTGGAATATTATTAAGGTTATCATCTAGACACGTGGTCATCCAAATGGCAATTTCATCGTAGATTAGTCGTGATTCTAGAATAACTTCAGCTTCATGTCCATTCACATTTCACATATAAATTAATTAGATGGCCAAGAATCAAAGATATGCCATTATTTAATGTTTTATATTTTGGACTTTTTGACCAGTCTACACACTCTCGCATAAAATTAAAGCTATCTTCCTTTGCAACTGCAACGTCACTATAATATGGTTTCCACGTACTCATTGCAATGTTTATTTAATGACCATGCCATATTGCCATCACATACGGTACTTAATATTAAAGAACTGCTTCAGCCCTCTAAGAATGCCATCCTTCAACGTATGATGGCACAAAATTAAGCAACCTGATTTTGTTTTACATGATAGTCTACTCATTTAATTAAATGCGTGCAAGTCTCTTCTTAAACATTTTTCAGAATTCATTTTTTAGATAAAATTGAAAAAATAAACCGATTTTCATGATGGTCGGATATAATATTTCATACAAGCTAAGTAGATAATTAGTTTCCAAATCCGCATCTCTTTACAATCATATAGAAGTCTTTGAAATCAGAATAATGAATGGACAGATCACAACACTTGCAACTCATATGCATATATTTAGGGTAGAATTGTCCACTTAATATATGATACTTCCTTCCATAGATATAAAATAGAGTTAACTTTTTTAGAGATATTAAAAAAGCTAAATAGAGTAAGTTATTTAATCATATCATGTTTTGTGTATCATTACATTATATATCAATCTATTAGTCAAACTAATTAATTTAGAAAAACAAATAAAAATACTCTAAAATAATTTAATTAGTTTCCTTAATTTCTATTAAAAAAAAAAAATCAATTTTGTTTGATATTTAGAATCAGAGGGAGGGGTTAGTGGTAATTCTTGGGTACAGCTTAACCTTAAACTTAATTCAGCAAAAAAGCCTAAACTCCTTAAACGCATAATTAAGCAATGAAGGAGCATAAGAGTTAATCCTAGAAAAGTCTCCGCATTTAATTACATTTTCAACACCCGATCTTCTATTGACGAGTAACATGATAGTATCACCCATTCTCACATAAATGATCAAATTGGAACTATTGCATTCTTTGAAACTGAGAAGAAAAATACAAATGGAGTAATGTATGTAGTGGTAGTGAGATCAAAATATCATGATGACCGAGGGTTGAATTGGGTTGGGTGTCCCGTACGTGTTTATTTTGTGGACACCCAGTTCTCCAAAATTCCATTTAGTGCCACAAAACTCACCTAACCCTTTCAATTTCCCTATAATGACCTCCACCCTGCTCAATCCCCCCAAATTAACCCTAATAATTTTAATTGAGATTGCAATGACAAATTAAAGAAAGGCATATGCCTGAGAGCTGTAACAAGAAGTCATTTAATAAACAAGAGAATTTGTCTTGTTTTGAAAAAACAATTCAAAGGGAAAGGAAAAATGTCCAAAGGGGGGTCCATTCCCATTCCCAACAATCCAACCACGATAGAGGGAGTAATTTGCAAGGCAGAGTAAAATCACAGATTCATTTTTCACTGTTTGATTCTTTACAGCCACTGTTCCTGTCACTAATTAATTACAACTCCAATTCAGTATTGTATTGTCAGACTCGGAACCTAATCTCGTGGTCAAAGCTATTAAACCCAAAGAGCAACTCAAAATATTTGCAGCAGTCCCGGTACGTACGTAGTGATAGTAACTTGTGTTGGCCTAAAATAGGATTTACAGTGAAAAATGGTTTGTAGAACAAGTAGGGTGATATGTGGCTTTAATCCCAGTGTTTGCGGCAGCATCGTCCCGTCGTCGTTCCTTATATTTACACGCTTCTTTGTAATTGGTATCATTAAGGTTGCCACTTGAATCAACCAACCATCTCACACGCAACCTTAACTCCTTTCTCCTTTCACACCTCACTTTTTAGTCTCCGTCTCGGTAACTACTGTGGGTTTCGTTTCATTGCTCTCCTCATTCACATGTCAAATTTTATCAACCGCAGGCTCCTCTGCATTTGATACCTGTGACGTGTACGGCCGAAACTCTTAAACAGGTTGCGTCCAATAAGGTCGCCGGGGCCTCCCAATACTCTTTTATTTTCTCTTCCTCCCTCTATTTTTTAGGGTGGGGGGCTTTCAGTAGTTCCAACCCTACCCTACCCGTATTATAGTCTCCGAGACTTCAACAAAAATTCCTCATTTGGAGGCTGTTTTGTGTCTTGTTCAACGTGTTGTGAGATTTTTTCCTCCCTTCATGTATTGCGCCGATCACTGGGTTGAAATTTATTCAAACCAAGTCCAATTCGTCGCCTTTTCCTTTGACTCGTCGTTCTGTGAACAAAAATTCTCGGATCTCGGCCCTCTTACGTATCACTGACCTAATAAACGTTGAATCCAGAATCAAGAGTGATGATTTCTATTTGTGTTCAGATCAGTGATTGATAATTATTAATTTTGCCTTTCAGTCCACGGTCACTCCCCTTCTTCCTTAGTGGGAAAAACCGGGGACCCATCTCTGGTTTTTTTCCTTCTGTTTCTTGTCCAACAGTTAAAACTCTGTTGACAAGCATGGCACAGCGTTTCAATTCTATCCATGTTTTAATATAAAAAAATGCTTTAGCGCATGCAAATCTCACCCTTTCATCATCTTCACATGATACAGAGCAAGGAGTATCAGAATTCCAACATCGCTATCTTAACTACAGAACGTTAATATTAGGGAAAATTATAATAAAGCATCTAAGAAAAATAATATTTATTAAGAGATACCATAAAAATAGTAATTATTTTAAAAGATTAAAATTTAAAATATTAAAATAGAAAGATTGTTTTATCCCTGTGTTATCTCCAAATCTGCTGTTTATGCAATTAAAAAAGAATGAGGTGATTAGAATTGGTCTCTATTTATAATTATCTAGCAATCACTCTAGATTCTCGGGTAAGAAAAAATTATTTCAAATTCACTCAAAAAAAGATAGGAAATCTAACTAATGGTCATTAAGTCTTTCTATTTTAATGTTTTAAATTTTCATCTTTTAAAATAATTATCATTTTTATGGTCCTTCTTAATAAATATTATTTTCCTTAGTTACTTTACTATAATTTTCCCTATAATATATATTAAACCGCTGTGGTTTAACAAGTATAAATGAATCGAATAAACCAAACCCACGAAGATTGTTTAATCGTTCTCCAGATACTACCCCTTGAAGTTGAATTAATCTTTCCTTTCTGTTTTAGCGCGCGTCTCGGCGGGATAACGAAAAGTCCACGGGTCAAACCATAAACAGCGAGCTTCTTTCTTAATAATACTAAAAACGCAACTCAATTAACTGAATCAGTTGCTGTTATTAATTATGGTAATTGTATATAATTTAAGAAAAACGAGTCTGGTGTGCTTTCCTTTTCAACGGGAGTCACTTGGCCACTATCATTTATCATATTTAGAATTAGAATTCCAAGCGACATTATTCTTCTCTCATCCTATATATAATTCCACATGCCCCAGCAACTTAAACCAACCAAGCCCAAATCACACATGTGGTTTCTTCTTCCCATTCACACCGTTTCCTACAATATTATCACTCTTCTTCCTCTCTATTAAAACACGCACACACGTACTCTTACAGTGTCACAGGCAGGGAGGTGCTAATTTTGATAAAACAGAGGAATAGAAATGAAGGTGGAAGGAGAGAGTAGAAGGAAGACACATCAGAGTGAAGATGAGATGGGTATAAGAAAGGGTCCTTGGACTGTGGAAGAAGACACCATTCTGGTCAATTACATCGCCATCCACGGCGAAGGTCGCTGGAATTCCGTCGCCCGCTGTGCCGGCACGTACTCTGTTCCTTCTCTCTGCATGATTGCGCCTTCAAAATTGTTGGCCCACAGTTTCGTACATAATAAATAGGCGTGATTTTGGATTGAATGTAAATTTGTGGAATTTGCAGGTTTGAAGAGAACGGGCAAGAGCTGCAGGTTAAGGTGGCTAAACTACTTGCGTCCGGATGTTAGGCGTGGAAATATCACGCTGCAGGAACAGATAGTAATTCTTGATCTGCACTCTCGATGGGGAAACAGGTATGTTAATGAACGAATATAGTATGGGAGGTCTTGTTTTTAAATAGGAAGTCAAACAATGGAGATGGAATGATGATTTGTTTGACATATACTGATGCTTTCCTGTTGCAGGTGGTCGAAAATAGCGCAGCACTTGCCAGGAAGAACGGACAATGAGATTAAGAATTATTGGAGGACGAGGGTGATGAAGCAGGCGAAGCAGCTCAAATGCGATGTCAACAGCAAGCAGTTCAGAGACACCATGCGTTACGTGTGGATGCCCCGGTTGCTGGAGCGGATGCGGGCCTCCGCATCTGAATACGACCCCAACAGGCAACCCATCCCCGTCGACCCGAATCGCTCCTCCGTCACGCCTCGCAATATCCAGTTCCACCAAGCCCCGTCTTCTCATTGGCAGGCTCATCATGTTTCAGACGGATCCCCAAGCGGGTCGGAAGTCTGCCCTCGGGTTGTATCGGAACAGGGAAATAGTGACTTGGGAGGCGGTGGCGGTGGCGGGGAGTGGGCTGAGACATTGTGGAGCGACGACAATATTTGGTTTTTGCAACAACAACTTTTCGAAGATCAGTAAATGAAAAGACATAGGCGTGTTAATGGGTCGACTGTACAAAACTACAAACGTAGGCATATATTTAGAAGATATATGGCAAAAGAGAACAAAACTAAATATTATTGTGACTATGATAGAGGTAGAGGTAGTCGATGGTGCAAATGTAAGGAAATGGAAATGCACGTTGGCTTTGTTTTTAACCAATAAAAGTAAAATCGGTTTCCGAAAATGATATAGTAGTGAAGTTAGTGGTGGCTTGGGCGTGGTCGTAGGTGAGGAGGTAGGACTTGCTTCTACGCTTGTGAAAACAGACTATTGGATTGCAGGAGTTTGTAAATTGCAAGCAATTGTGAGGGTGATAGGCATTATATTTGTAGGGTCGTTCGGTGGGAGAAGAAAATAATAAAATCTACCTTTTAGTGTTGCCATTGTGGAGGAGTCGTCTTGTGTAGTTGGCTTTCCTCATTTGATCGCTTGTGCAAGTCTAGACTCCAAACTGACTTGATGAAGGCTTCCCGTGCCTCCCAAATGCATCCTTCAATCACTCCCCTGTTTTCATCACACGAATCCTAAAAAATTTATAATGATCAGGTCACAAGTCTTCATATTGATTTTCTGGGCTCAATATTGTATTTCAATTTATCTTTTTTTACTACTCTGTCAACGTAACAGTACATTGATTTCTATCATATATTTTAAATATAAAAAGACCGCTCGACCTCGTTGCCACCCATTCATTTAATCTACATTTCCGACATGATAATCATTTATAATTTAATTGAATAGTAGATCCTAGATCGGTAAAGTTTAAGTTTTTCGATCAGAAATTAGGAAGATGTCACCTTTTTTAGAAGATCAACAGACCCCGAATGCTTGCAGCTGGCTCCTCTGCATTCTATGCTCTGTTTAGCTTGAAACAACATTACACCCTGTAATCTGCATAACCTCTCATTTTCATTAAATTGATGGGCTGATTATAGTTTTTGCAGATTTACGTAATTCGTTTATACTACTTTACTTTGGAAGCTCAGACTGTGTTGTATACTCATGTCAATAAGAAAAAGAGTAAGTGTTAGCCATAAAATGCCAATGGTAGAAAATTAGGAACCTACATGCTCCAAACAATTTTTTGTGTTAATATCCACCTAAAATACGGAGAAAAAACAACAAAATGTTAGGAAAGTATCTTAAAAAAGGAAGCAGATCTTTCCTAGTTGAGGTCCACAATCTTTAAAATATGTCTACGCAAGTAACTTTACGGAGGAAAGAAGAACAAGAAGCAGAGTGAGCTAGGCGTGTTGAGGAAGACATAGAAGAGGGAAAAAACAATAAATAAATTTTAAAAAAATATATATCAAGGGGGCACGTGCCCCCAATCTTATAGGTGGATCCGCCATGCTGATTATAGTTTTTTCAGATTTACGTAATTCGTTTATACTACTTTACTTTGGAAGCTCAGACTGTCTTGTATACTTGCATAGTGTTCTTTTATTTAGTGGTAGAAATTGTTTTTTCAACGTGATTTATGGTTTACGAAGTAAGTGTATGAGAAAAGTTTTATCTTGACTTGCATAAACATGTTTTTCTAACTCCAACTCAAACAGACACAATTTGTAACAATGTAGGGGTTAAGGCCTTTTAAAAAAACAAAATTATTGAGGGGCTAAGATTTGTTTAGAAATTTTATTAGTATGAGAGAACTAAATCATTGCTACTACAAAAATTGCATGGTACCCATATTTTTTAATGTAAAAATTAAAGTCATTTATACCAATAAATTCTTTAATGAGTTTTTTCTCCAATTTTTTTGATTTGTTTTAGCCACTCTTCTTAGGAAAAGGAGTTGAATGGTCTCGTGCCTGTTTATTTTAATTTGTTAGAAGTGTTTTTACGACTTATAACATAAGTATGGAATAGAAATTTTATCTCCGATTTGTAGAAAATGATTTCTGAAACTATAGTTTAGAGGTTCCCCGTTTGTTTTACTAGTTTTTTAAAAGTGCTTTTATGATTTATAAGGTAAATAAATGAGAAAAAATTTATCTCAACTTTCAAAAAAAAAATCTTTTGAAACCATTTTGGAGGGTTTAGAGTCAAAATTTATACATAATTTAGTAAATATTATTTTTTTGTAACCTTCCGAATCACTCAGTATTGACGCTCTTTTTAGATCTAATTACCAGATATCAAAATAATTGACCAATTCATATGAATTGAGGTTTTGCCACTAAAATACATTTCCTCAAGTATCTTTGAAAGAATGTAACATAATTTAAGTTAAATTGCCTGACTTTATGGTTTAGGGAGTCTTTTACTAAATCAAGTGCCCTCGAGGGGAATTAGTTATATTTATATTGAAAGTATTACGTGGCAACTTATACGATAACGGAAATCTTAGTAGAGCAGGTGGAACTACGTACTTTATGAGGTGACAAATAAAAATGTATCGGTGAGTGGGGGGAGAGTTGAAATTTTAAGAGGGTGAATGCAATTTTCAATTTTTAGTGGGAGCAAGTGCCCCCAATACAACCCCTTTGACCACTCCCGGACGCAATTTGGGAACATTGTTCCACGTGTTTTTAGGCTTATTAAACAATCCAATCTCAAAAAATTAAAATACTCCTATCACTCAATATTTAATTTAATTCTTATCCAGCGAACAAGGGAGGAGAAAAGATGTTTCTTTTAGAGAAAATGACAGTAAGGTCCAAAAAAAAAAAAATACAAAATATCAAAAAAGTCCTAATATAAAAGCACATATTTGATATTATTTGTATTGAAATAAAATCTAAGTGTTAAAATTTTATTGTGAATATCATTTTTTCTGTTGTGAATGACTATGTTTTAAATTTTGTTGTGAATATAATACTTCCTCTTGTCAATCTAACGTTTTCTGTTGTGAATGACCTACGTATATTTAGGGACCTGAGGTTTGAAACAAAATCCAAGTTTTTAAATTTTGTCGTGAATATAACACTTTTTACTATGAATATAACCTTTTCTATTATAAATGACTGAATTTTTAAATTTTGTTGTGAATATAAGACTTCCTATTGTTAATACAAATAATATCAAAAAAAAAATCCTTAGAAATCTTTTTGATATATGATTTTGGGTAGAGAGTTTTTTAATATTTTGTATATTTGTTGGTACCTATTATCATTTTTCCTTTCTTTTATTTATGTTTTCTATGGCCAACTAACTCAACCTCAAGTCCTCATTTTTTGTCAAAGGTAAGCTTTAATTTATTGGTCAAATAAACGTCAGCGTTAATTAAAACGATCAAAATAATCCCCTCCCACGAGATTAGTTTAATAGTTCTTTTTATTTTTTATTTAAAAAAAAATTATAAAGGAGTTCTTCTTCTTCTGAATTCTAAAGAAGAAACTGGATGTCTACATATATTCGTGGAATGGGATTCCCTACTTATGTTGTGGAAGCTGAATATATAGAGCGTAACCGATTATATCAAAAAATCATAATATAAAAAAATAAAGTTTCTAGACGTCATTTAATAATATACTAAATTACAACTATTATATCTAATAACAACTAATAAAAAAAAGATAATAAAAAAAAACTAAAATCTATTTTACTCCAACAAATTACAAATGAAATAATATAATATAAAAGAGGGAAGATACAAATTGCCTTGTAGAAGGAAATGGTAATTGAGGGGTGCAAGAAATGGAGGGAGGGGGTTTCCTTTTATAGCAGAAGATCCCCTCACCCTTCCCTTTCAAATTTCTTTGATGTAAGATTTGTTACCACAATTAATAAATCTTCTCTTTGACAAGATCCTCACATTCTCAATTTCTCCAAATTATAAATTCTGGTTATATCTTTTATTTGATGTTCAACAATGTTGATTAGATCCAAAAATGTTGAAATTTGGCAGAAGTCATCACTTTTATTAGTATATCGAGGGTTTTCACTTGTTCGTATCTTCTCGATCATGACTCCACCTTCTTCAAAAATTTATTGTATAAAGTGATATCAAGCATCAATATGTTTTGTCATTGTATGATAAACTTGGTTCTTTGCAAATTGAATAGCACTTTGGATATCATAAAATAAATGTTTTCTTGACTAATACCAAGCTCTCCGGATGCCATCATCCTCACAACCTCGTAATCCTCTAAAAATCTATTGGATCATTCATATATTCTCCAACAAAGTTTGTTATCTCCATTCTATTGAACACATTTGATCATCCTCACAAATCCTCTAAAAAGGATCATTCATATGTTTCTATAATAGCCTTCCATTTGAAAAAAAAAAATTCTTAACACTTCATCTTTAGTCTTCATCGTATACACCCAAATTCTTCAGAAGAAATCGTTGATAAAAGTTACAAAATAATGTTTTCCTTTCAATGAAGGTTTTTTGAAAAGACCCCGATCATTAAAGTGAACATAATCCAAAATACCCTTTGTCATATAAATCGATGTACTGAACTTAACCCTTGTCTGTTTTCCCTTTACACAATGCTCACAAAATTCCAAATTGCAATGCTTTAAAATCCTTTCAACAATCCTTGATCTAGTAGAGCTTTCAAGGATTTTCTTCTAGCATGTCCAAAGCACATGTGCCACACCATAGTCGCTTCTAACTCCTTCTCATCACCGAATATCACTGCTATTATCCCAATAACCATACTACTTTGATAGTGGTACATGTTATTGTTCTTCTGAGTACCCTTCATTACCACCAGTGCACCAGAAAATATCTTTATTACTCCACTTTTTGCAATGATTTTGAAACCTTTTGAATCTAGAATTCCCATAAAAATGAAATTTTTTCTTTAGATCCAGTACATAACAAACATTTGTTAATGTTCTGATCAATCCATCGTGGTTCCTTAATCGAATTGAACCAATGCTATATGCGATAAGAGAAGTGTTATCGCTATGTGGAGAACTCCACATCCTTCTTGAAAATCACTAAACCAATCTCGGTTAGGACACATATGATGGCTACATGTTCAGTCCAACAACCATAAGTCTGACGGTTTGACGACGTCATTGTAAATAGTGAGACATCTGAATTTTCACTATCACGGTCCGCTGCATTTTAGTCCATAGCAGCATTCCCATTGTTAGGTTTGACTTTATTTTTCAACTTTGGACAATCCTTCTTCCAGTGGCCTTTTCTCGACAAAAAGCCATTTGTCTTTGCTAGATCTGGACCTTGATTTGGATCGCCCTTTCCTCGATCTCGTCCGATTTTTAGTACATCCTCTCACAACTAATGCCTCTGGTTCTCCACCTCTTTGGTTTTTCTCCCTTTCTTTATTCATAGATGTGTAAGGCATAACAAACTTCTCTGAGAGACACTTCCTATTTGTAGTGAAGTAGAATAGTCTCTAAGTGCATGTACTCATCTAGAAGTGATTCCAACAACAGTAGGGCTAGATCTTCGTCTTCAAAGGTAACATCCATATTCTGCAAACTTGTTACCAATTTATTGAAGCAGGTGATATTATCATTAATTGTAGTACCAAGAACATTAATAAAACGAAACAGTCTTTTCTTCATGTGAAGTTTATTCTAACTACTTTTCTTTAAGAATTTGTCCTCCAATGCCTTCCATAGTCTGCATGCAGAACTTTCCTTGATATGTGGATAATTTTGTTATCTTAAAAGGTACGATTGAATAGTACCACAAGCAACATGATTGATGATTCTCCAATCTTCCTCCCTCATGTTGTTTGGTTTGTTTTCTTCAATAGCAAAGTCTAGTCCTTGTTGCAAAAGGACATCAAGAACCTCACTTTGCTACATCCCAAATTTTCCTAATTTGTAAAAAAAATCAATTGCAAACTTTGCATTGGACACAATTCTTGTGAAAAGCGAAGATGTCGTCCGTCATTTATGCTCCATAGACTTTTAATACCTGCTAATGCAAAAGCCCAAATTAAAGTGATTCTTTTCTAATGTGGAGGTTCTGACTATGCTACAACACAGAGCATACTTTGGCAGAACTTGACTTTGATACCCATTATTGTAGAAGCTGAATATATAAAGCGTAACCGATTATATTAAAAAATCATAATACTAGAAAACAAAGTTTCTAGACGTAATTAATAGATCACAATCTATATCTAATAACAGTTAATAGATAATAATTGTAAGACAACAATAAAAGAAATATCAAAAATCTAAATAATTACAAGTAAAATAATAATACAAAAGAGAAGGAATATACAAATTGCCTTATAGAAAGAAAAAGTAATTGGGGGATGGAAGAAGTGGAGGGAGGGGGTTTCCTTTTATAGCATAAGGTCTCCCTTCTTAAATTTCTTCGATGGGGACGTCTTACCACAATTAAGACGGTTGCTTTGCTTCAGTTGGTTCAGACATGGAAGAGGCCAATCAATTCTTCTGAATAATGGTACCCAATCACAAAATGCAACTATACCATAGCTTATAGAGACTTATAAATGATAATTGTATACTATTATTTACGACTTAGATGATCGGCTTCCATGCGAGTCTGTCATTGCTGAAGACGAAGAAAAATTAGAACTCTTTTTTGCATTGCTCTCTATAATAAGGCGTAAGCAAGCCGGCTTTTGGAGTAGATTGTTGGAAATCATGAGTGGGTGTGCCATAAGAAATAAGCCCCACTTTGCTTGAGATTGTGGGGGTGTAAGTGATAAGTGATCTTGGATTATTAAATGGGTTAAGAGAAGGAGTGAACTCACATAATGACGGGCCACATGGAAATCCGGCAATTTCTCCTAATTAGGAGTTTGATGTTTTTAATTAGAGACTTTTGCAAAATTCAGTCATTATTTTGGAACAAATGGCTTACTGACAATGTCTTTCTGCTAATATTTATTTGTGAAATCTGACATTGAAAAAATTCTTGTTTTTGAACTTTAATTTATAAAAGAATTATCTAATTGTTTCGATGACATATACTAAAATCTGAATGTTGGAGACATTTGAATAGATTAAGGGATTTCCTAAATAAATTTTTGGCTATTTTTATTGGTCTTAAAGCATATTAATCTTTCAATGTTTTGATTAAAATGTCTGACCGTTAAAAAACTCCGTGCTCTATGTCTTTTACATGGTTTTATGATCACTTAATGGGCATTAACATGTTTCCAACGTCTCTGATTATTTGGCCTATCTAAAAGGGTATCTGCAAGAGGTTAAAATACACAGCTCTCAGTCATTCGAGCACCTCTCTTCCTCCTCCGACATATTCTTTTACCTTATGAGTTTTATTATCTTCCGTAGTTCTACTCACGTTATTTTTGCATAAAGGGTTCGTTTAATCTTGAGGAATGCTGTTTTTTATTTGCTGATAGCTGCGGAATAGCTCTTAAAAATAGTGTCCTTAGGCACAACTCAAACAAATTCTATTATTTGCAAGTTTTACTGTCAACAAGATTTACATGGTACTAGAGAAGACATGGAAATCCACTGAGCTTTCATGACAATTTAAGAGCTGTCACCAACAATTATATATATCAACTAGAATTATTGGGAGGGGAATGATCAATTATATTCAACTAAACTTAAAAAACAATATTAATCCAACAAGGGATTTATTAGCATCAAATTTTGATGGATAAAATGCGTGAGGTCAGGAATTCTGGATTTTTTATGAAGAACCTAACCGAACATGAAGTTAAAATGCTTCTTTTCTCTTTATTATTAAGACCCACCACTGTTTCACCATATACTATATTTTATTTAAAGGATTATATTTTTTTATAAAGTATTTTTAATTAATTAATCAAACTCTTCCAGTAAGAGTTTTTATTGGGAATGGTTTTAAGATTTTATAATAAAAAACTAATTTTATCAATTTAAATAAAGAAGTGAATTGGAGTATATAAAATAAAAAGAATGAGGGGCTGGGGAGTAATAAGATTAGAGCTGGGAATCGGGGCCGGCCCGGCCGTATAGGGCCTGGCCCTCCAGGGCCTGGGCCCTACAGGACTTGAGATAAGGAAAACATCTGTTTTTTAAAGCCCTACCGATAATATCGAGCAGGGGCGGCCCCACGGCCTGGAAATTACTATTCCAAATTTTAACTATTTTTTTTTTGGGTTTTTTTCAAAGAAATATAATTAGTAAATTGCAACCATTAAAATTCTAATTTATCAAATAAATATTATCAACATTAATATTTAAACAATACAAATCATCCAACAAATAAACACATTCATTAATTCGTAATAAAAAACAAACCATTGTCACAATTGCCTCACATAAAACGCAGAAGCATTAAACTAAGAACATTAAATAACTCACATAAAATATAAAAGCATACCATTACCATTGTCAATTGTCACCTTCTTCATCACTATCATCAATTTCATAGATATTTGATTGAAAATTGCTTCACTTTGACTTCGAGAAGGTTGTGCTTCACTCTTTGACTAAATTTTTTTTAAAAAAAATGAAAATGCTTCGATAATAGGCCTAACGGGTCGCCTCGAGGCCCCGCAGAGCCAATTTCAAATTTCGCATATTTTTTCAAGCCGGGAGCCCTACAGGGCCAAGGCCTAAACGGGCGGCCGACGAGCCCTACCCGATTTCCCGGCTCTAAATAAGATACTCCTTCCGATAAAACTGACTATTTTAAAAAAGTTAAGGAAGTTAATTAAATTAATTTAAAATATTTATATTTATCATTTTTTTAATTTACTTTTCCTAACTTATAAATTGATATATAATCTAAGAATAAATAATAAATGATACAATTAAGTAATTTACTTAACTTCTTTAATCTCTCTGAAAAAATTAAATTTATCTTATATTTAGAAGTGAGAAGTGTATTAAAAATGAAGGGGAAGTTGGGTATAAGATGCGGGTGGTCAACTCTGCAGACGCGTGGAAATTAGAACTGTTTCTACTGAGGTGGGGAAGTCGTCAACCAGGCAGATGTCGCCGGCCTGTCCGTTTGATTCTTTATCCTTCATGCCAAGTATTTAATTTAATCGTAAAAAATGCGTTAAATTAATTACCACTATCCCTGGAATGTGTTTAACGGAAAACACAAACAAAGGAAGGTTGTTGAAGGCATGTTTCATATGTGTGCCAATGTTCACTATCATTATGTATTAGATAAATTAAAGCAGGATGGAATATATAAATACTAGGATCACTTTACGACTGTTTCTCCTTTTTTAGCACTTATTTTCCTTTATCTTTTTTTCTTAGATAGACACTGTATTGTTTTTTAAAATTAGTGTTTTTTTTTTTTTTGGTAATTGTGATGCAAGCAAAAGCATATTCTCTGAGGGCTCAAGAGCTAAGGAGTTTTATAACTCGTAGCTGAAGCGCTGACAGGGAGTGACAGTGACCCATGAGAATTTCCCACTAGAAACATCGAAACTGGCCACATTCAACGCCCTTCCTATATTCCTTTTTATATTATTATTTGGCCCCCTTTGAAATGACAAGGTTGACCCAGTAGCGTCTGCAGCAAACCAGTAGTTGACTTGCAATAGCTTGGAATATTGTTATTTAATTGGTACACTGGGTGAGAATGCGTGTGAACTCAGTCAGAAGGTCAACCAGGCCGAAGTGGCATGGTAAAAGTCCACAACCCCCAAAACTTTCAGCGGGCTGCCGCAGTCGTCCATCTCACTTTACTGGCATGTTTTATTTAAAGATGATCTCAGAACCCTGCCTAAGGTGCATCTGCTCCTAAATAACGCCATATATACCACCCTCAGCTGGTTCCTATATATATAATCATCCTTCTTGTCCATCCTCGTTGACAATAATCCCAAGCCATCAAAGCATTCAATTCATTTCCAAAATAACTCTACCCCCCCCCCCCCCCCCCCCCCAAATGGATCATCATCAAGTGTTAGATTACTGTAATAATATGAATAATAACATCAAGTACAGGGGTGGTGAGATGGCGATCAGAAGCGTGTCAGACTGTGGATCGTCGGGCAGTGAAGAGGAGATGATGGGGATAAGGAAAGGGCCGTGGACAGAGGAAGAGGATGCTATTCTGGCCAACTACATCTCCTTCCACGGCGAAGGTCACTGGAACTCTCTCGCTCGCTCCGCAGGTATATATATATATATATATATATATGCATGCCAACGCACATCCTTTGAACTACTCTTTGCTCCCACCTCTGTACGTAATTCTTTTTTAATCTCTGATCTCATAGATGCTGCTTCTTCCTATACTGACAGGTCTGAAGCGAACGGGGAAAAGCTGCAGATTGAGATGGCTGAACTACCTGCGTCCTGGTGTCCGGCGTGGCAATATAACCCTCCAAGAACAGCTCTTGATTCTTAATCTCCATTCCCGATGGGGCAACAGGTACCTAGTAGTTATGATCTCATCTGCCTAACTGGTTCCATATCTATATGCACGTATGGAGATGCTGATGAGTACATATACATCATATAATTGAATAGGTGGTCGAAGATAGCGCAAGAGTTTCCAGGGAGGACAGACAATGAGATAAAGAACTATTGGAGGACGCGAGTGGTGAAGCAGGCCAAACAAATGAAATGTGATGTGAATAGCAAAGAGTTTAGAGACGCCTTGCGTTTCGTCTGGATTCCTCGCCTGGTGGAGCGCATCCAGGCATCGTCATCGTCTCACACTGCATCACCCACCAGCTGCCACTGCTATACGGACGCCACTTCTCTGTCTGATCATTCCGTGGCCAGTGGTGACGACGACACCTCCTCTCTTCCTCCTTCTGCAGAAAAACAAGCCACAGCCTCTGGGATTCATCACTTGGAATATTCCCCAGAACTCCAACCATTTGAAGAAGCCAATGCTGATTTCTGGACTTACGAAAACATATGCTTCTTGCAGCAACAGCTTGCCGATGACTCCTGATCCTTTTTTTTGCTGATGATGTTAATTGTCTGCTTCTTTCATAATTAGGCTCCTCTTTTTCTGACCCTTGTCGACTGGCTTAATGCAATAATACTCATCAGGAAATCAATAAATTAATTAATGTGTTGCATGTGTACATGCATGCTTGTATGACGAAGGTGTCACTTCTGCGGTATACACACACACGACATCTTTCCCGTTGCGTTATATATAAAAATCTCTAGTACATACGTAGCAGAAGAAGTAATACGAAATTAAAATTAATAAACTGATAGATGGAGCCACCAATAGTTTGACATTAATTAAATGAAAAGAAAGACAACAAGAGCATTGTGAAATAATATATATATCGCTTGATCCTTTTTACAAGACTTTATGGACTGCTTTCATAAAATTAAAGGAAATCAATCATAATTAGTCAAATATAAAAAACTTATACAACTTATCAAGATTACCTTTTAATTAACATGCTTCATTTGCGAGAGAGGGGATGGAATTGAAGAAAGAGACGCAGGCATCTTTTCAATGTGTCATAATAAATAATGTTTGATTAAGTTTTATAAATGATCCTACATTAAGATCGAACCAATGAAAAAGAACTTTATGTCGAGGCGTTGCAGTTCAATGACACCAAATTCGTTTCCTAAGCATTAATTTCTCAAACACAAGGTTGTGAATACAAATCTCCTGTGAGTATGAAGTGTGTGAGATCGAGTTGGGGAAAAAAACTGGTAAATAATAAATAGGAGAGGAGGGAGTATATGGGTAAAATTCAAAGAGTTTCTGATTGGAAGCACTAAGGATGGGGCCGCAACTTTTGAAACCCTTGTTAAGGTTTACTAGGTCAGTCTAGTAATGATGGGCTGCTTACACGTAATTAGGCAGTCAGCTTTCTTTTTCAATTATTCTAATCACATGTAGATGAAGGGGTCGTCATCCCTTGCATCATCATATCCACCCGTGTTCTCCACTTTCTTTCATGACATCCACTGTTCGGTCTCTAAAACTGCAGCAGATATCTGAAATACAGTTGTTTCGAGCGAGAGAGAATATAGATACGAATAAAAAACTTTTTTTAATTATAACACTCACACACACATATATGAAGAGCATATTCGAATTTTATTTGCAAAATAATCCAAACTCTCACATTAGAATCAACGTGCCTTAAAACTTGTTTATTGTTTTTGAGACAGGGTATATCCACGTTTGAGCTAGCACGACATAAAACTTGTTTCCTCCTTCAGGGTTGGAGCCATAATTGTTTTGGAACAAGTTCAGAGTGGCGAGGGAAGGTGGCCTTGTGGGGGTTGAAAAACGGAAGCTGATTTTACCGTGTAAACTGAAATGGACAACTGAGGCGGGGCCCACGTCATATGATTTTTGTATTTTAACTTTAAGTGAAGACCGGTTTAAAAATGACATCTCAAATTATCATATTAAAATAATAACAAATATAATAGACACTATATATATATATATTTGGGGGATATTCCAAATAAATTTCACTTCCCAAAAATTAAAAAAAGCGATAAAAAAAAAAGAATGACTTTTACGTCTCAACCCAAAAAAATAATATCAGAAAATTTACAAAGGAACATAGACAATTAATAAGTTAATCGGTTAATATTAATAATCTATGGGATTTTTCAATGTACAATTTGACCTAAAGGTCATTTTCTAAATAAAACAAAAAACAAAAAAACGGGGAGTAGAATAGTCAGCGGCTCATGGTTCAACGCCGCGCCTAACATCAACCGCCCCCACTAGTCACTGTGGCTCACTCCTGTTTGCCACTGTACTCCTCGTGCCAATTCCCCCAATTAAACGCCCATTTCTCTATTTATTAACACCTCTTTTTATTTAATTTGCTCCACTTTCAATTACCTTTCGCACTTGTTCATTCATACGCATCCTAAATTATGCATCTGTTCGTATTTAAGAATTAATCTTTTCTGTTTCTATATGACTCCAAATTTAAATAATTAAAATCACCCTTTCTCTTTTGGGAAATTAAAGAAAAATAACTTTAAAATTGTACAAATCTTAAATCAAATATTTCACGTAAAATAATTTGTAAATTGTTTATTATATCACGTTATTACTTTATCACTTCTTCATAATAGACTTAATTTGGATTTTACAATTTGAGAATTCATTTTTTATCCTTTTCCCTTACAACTATCAAAACTCTAAATTAAAGGTTGAACGGTAAAACTAGTACCATAACTTATCCTAAATATAAGAACAAGACACCATAACTTTTAATAAATATATGAACAAGACAAAGGGTGATTTACTTTGAAAAATATCTCCCAATCTGTAGCGCTTTTCAAAGCGATCCAACTAGCTCTGATAGCGTTTGGATATACATGTTGCATATTAAAGATGCTAGATACATAGCAAAATAAAATGCCACTAATCTTTTTGCAGCAACGAAGATAAATGATGATTTTCTTTGATTCTAAATATAATATTTCAATCTATTCTACTTTAAAAATTTAAAACTTTTCTCTAGAATATCTCTATTTGATTAGATATAGTGAAAGAGTTTTTATGAAGGTGTGACCGTAATTCACTACTATAAAAAATGACATTTACTTCCTTAAAACACATCCCCCTTTAAAAAATGGAAAGTAAAAAATAGAAGCGGTAACATTTTTGTAATTATGTGGAGGCTTTTGACGTCCTAATTATAGAAAATGACATCAAACCTAATTTAAAATTGAAACACCTAAACAAGGGACTTTTGGCATCCTAATTTAAATTTAGGATGTCAAAAGTGAACCCTAATGCTACATCTGATGCTAAAAGCAGTATTTTTACGTCCTAAGATATTTGTAGGACATCAAAAGTAATATTTTTGATGTTCTAAAAATATTTTAGGATGCCAAAAACAGTACCTTTGGCATCTTTAATTTATTTTAGGACGCCAAACCCAAGACTTTTTTGTTTTGTTTTTGGGTCCATTATCTAATCTCTATTCTCGGACTACGATCTCATTTCATCATCGATCTCTCAACCTCTCATTTTTGCTTTGTCGTCACTCTCGTCCTTCCTCTGTAATGGTTGCTCCTCGTCATGCAACTGCGACCGCCTCCCCTACTCACCTCGATTCTTGCTACCGTAGCTTGCTGCCACTTGCCACTCTGCTTTACTCCGCCAGACCCAGACCCTTGCGTTTGAAGACTGTCTCGCTAAATCAAGCATCGCAGATCCCCTTCTGTCTTGTCGGATCAAGTATCGCCGGATCCCCTTCTGTCTTGTCAGATCAAGCATCGCCGAATCCCCTTCTTCAGATCTAAAATAGATCTGCTTTGTTTTGTTTCTTCGGATCTGAAAACGGGTCCCTCATCGTTGATCTATGTAATTTTTTTCCCCTTTTCTTTTGATTATTAGATCTAAAAATTTTGGATATGTATTATTTGCATCTACTAATTAATCCCAGATTAATTTTTGGATCTATATATAATTATTTGCATCTACTGTTATTCTATACATTTTTGGATCTGCTCACATTTTTCATGTGCATCCTCATATTTTTGGATTTGTATTATTTTTTCATCTTCCCATATTTTGCACATATTTGAAGTTTGAGCGGTTTTTTTTTTTTTTTAAAAAAGCAATATAGCATTCTAAATTTTTTAGGACACTGTGAGGCTTAAAAGTCTTCACTTTTTACACCCCTTACAAAGACATCTCCAACAACAAAAAGGTAGAAAGGGTCTAAAAAAGGTCATAAAGACTTTTTTTTGCAGTAGTGTAATGCATATAGTTAAAAATGAAAAATCAGTACACATCTGTTATAAATAACTAATTTAGCTATTTTTTTTAATTAATCATCTAGCTCTTGTACATATAATTAAAGGTAGTAGTTTGTACTTTAACATCTGGGTTGCTTCCAAAACGCAATTAGCACCTCCATTCCCCCAACGGATGGAAGTGGATAATTTTGATAATGCCGTGAGCCTAGTCCTCTTAGAAAATATTGTAATTAAATGGACATGCTTGGATAAGGGTGACGTAATAAGAGTGATATACGCCTGGATATGAAAAAAGGGTACGTCTGGTCCATTAGAAACCATTCCCCACATGGCAATGGAATCCAGCTTTGAGATGGAGAGGCAGCGATGCATGGCATGACAGATTCTCTTGGTTTTAAGGAAATGCGCATTGCAAATAGATGAACTTTGTCTGCGGTCCCATCCCATCTCAGTCATCTTCCTCATTTTATATTCCCAAAAATAATGCCTTGGCAATTGGCATCCACTATCCTCTGCTCCTTGCTCAGTTTCTTCCTCTATCATAAAATACAAGCGCCTATATCTTCCCCCAACTTATCCTCACGTGTCCTGTCCTCCACAATACATGCTTCTACCTCACTCACCTGCTCCATTAGCTCAACACCATAATGTGCCCCTCTATGTTTCTTTCTAATATATATCCACATTTAATTTGTAGTCTTTCCATTCAATTTCCTGCTTAACAGGCCTCGATCTGCTCGCCAGTTTCAATTCCTTCAGCATCATTATTTGAACACGTACGGTCATGTTTGCCAAAACTCGTATCCAATTGATTCTACTGCTTCTTTCATTTTCATGCGCCTCTTGCAAGCCTCCCACTTGGAACTCAGACAGGCGTACAGATTATGAGAACTGGATTTCGTGGAACCTCCATAATTACCACAAGGCCACGCTTTTGAAGACTCAATGGAATGCTAAAGCCCCTGATGATGTTCTGAGGCTGCGGATGGCTGAGACTAACAAAGTTAATATCACAGTTCGCCAGGACTCTACCGGTGACTTCAGCACCATCACACAAGCGCTAGACAGCATTCCACCACGCAACACCAGAAGAGTTGTAGTTTCCATTGGACCGGGCGTTTACAGGTACGACGATTACTTGCATTTCTCATATTCCGTCGGAAAAAGTTAAATTTAACTTTGAAGTGGAGAAATACATGTATATCACTAACTTGGGATGACCAAAGCAGGGAGAAGATTGTGATACCCAGAAATAAACACTTCATAACATTGTTGGGGGACGCCCCTAACCCGCCAACAATTACAGGGAACGATACAGCATCCGTCATTGGAAGGGATGGGATGCCATTTGGCACATTCCGCAGTGCCACCGTTGCTGTGGATGCTAATTATTTTGTCGCCGTCAACATCAGATTTGAGGTACCTCAAAACTCATAAATAAAAGGCATACTGTTGAGTAATTAATCATCTGGCCACTTTTATACGGGAGACTACACCGACACATATATCCTATTCTTTACATCACATGGTTTTGAATATATTTTTACAGTGGAAACTAAATGTTGAGATAAGAACTTGGAGCAAAAGCAAGGCGAATATGTGCCTTTACATAAAACAGAGAGAGGGTCACACACATATATATATATATATATTTTAAAAAGAGAGAAAAGTCGGGGAAGAATTACCAATGAGGAGGCGTTGAACTTAATTTGTGGTAAAACAGAACACGGCATGGCATGAGATGGGAAAGGCGGGTGGACAAGCGGTGGCGGTTCGCATCTCAGGGACGAAAGCCGCATTTTACAACTGCAGCTTCTATGGGGATCAAGACACGCTCTACGACCACAAAGGACTTCACTACTTCAATAATTGCTTCATTCAGGGCTCTGTGGATTTCATCTTCGGCTCCGGCAGATCCCTTTACGAGGTTGGCTTTTACATTTTTATGTAAACTCGTAACTGATTTTGGATTCCTCAATGCTCTTGGTGATTGTACCCATTTGAGGCGCAGAACTGCAATCTGAATTCAATAGCGAAGAAGGCGGTCTCAATCACGGCTCAGAAGCGCACAAATGCGTCGTTAGAGAGCGGGTTTTCGTTTAAGAACTGCTCCATAACGGGAAGTGGGCAAGTATATCTGGGAAGAGCGTGGGGGGATTATTCGAGGGTTGTTTTCTGTTACACCTACATGGACAAGATTGTTGTGCCCCAAGGCTGGAGTGACTGGGGTGACCAAAAGCGCGACTTGTGAGTTCATTCTTTCTGATTAATTAAACCAGATTCTTAATTACTTTATGGCCCTCACTCATTCTTAGGAGGAGTGAATAATAATTAATAATGTTGCAGGAGAGCGTATTATGGAGAATACAAGTGCAGTGGGCCTGGGGCTAACTTGACAGGAAGAGTGTCATGGGCACACATACTCACCGACCAACAGGCTCTGCCTTTTCTTGGAACCCATTTCATTGACGGCGACACTTGGCTCCTTCCCCTCCCCTTTTGATTCCTACTCTCTTTCAAAATTATGAAATTAAATAAATGAAGGAAATATTTTAATTTGGACCATGTTTATATATGAAAATCATGGATGCATGTATGTTGATTACGATCGCATCGCATAAAACTCAACCCCTCCACCAATAAGGCGACTGGGAACTAAATTTGCCCCACCAAGTGTCTTAAAATTTAAAATAACTCTTAGTTTATTGTCTGGGTAAACCAGAGTTCATGAAACAACAGCTTCAGCGGTCTCCACTCCTTAAGACACGCCTTACCTATCAGTTATGTCTTAAAAATAATATGTCATTATAAAAGAGTATATAATTTAAAAAGAAATCCGGACCTTGTGCTTCTCTGGCTGCAGAGAAACCAATCCCGGCTTACCTCCCTATTGGGTTAATTTGAATGTTTGTTAAAGTGGGTAAGGTGGGCATTGAACAAGCAAATAAAACTCAACTTCACTTAGTAAGACGAGATTGGCTGGGTTCTTGACAACAAGTTGAACACGCACAGCTCGGGACTACCTTACGGGCACAATGGCAATCTACATAAAGCCTCATCAAATTAAAGACGATGAAATGACAATAAAAAAATATAGAGAGATGGGCAGAAAGGAGGGATCAGGGAGAGGCAGAAAGGAGGAGGGGAGCATCTGGGGCTTTAAAGAGATCGAGGCGAGTGTGGCGGAGGGCGAGAGAGTAGGAGGCTTCCTTGTACTGAGCCCAGGTGAAGGGCTTATACAGAGGCTGCTGGTGAGGGGGCAGCAACATGGGCAGCGGCCTGATCCAGGAATTCGGTGCCGGCGCTCCGAAGTATATCACCGACATTCTCGACTTGCTCCTGTTGGTCACCGCTCTATGCCTCACGCTTCTCAATCTCCCATTCGTCAGTGCCTGCCACGTATGCATTAGACAGTATTAATAGAGTACTAGGTAAGAGAATGATCGGGCAGAGTTGATGATTCCATAACCATATATACACCTGGAGGGAATCGCCGACCATGACAAAGAACTCGTCGGGGTCGGGTGGTACGGGGATCCAGAGGCCGTCGTGGCTGGAGATCTCGAGGCCACAGACGTCGTTGGAGCGGAGGACGGTGAGGATCTGAGGGTCAGAGTGTTCCCCAAACCCGATGCTATTATTGGGCACCACCTGTGATGGGTCCCTGCTGGCTGGATAGTAATTCAGCCTCAGCACTGAGTCACTGTGGGCGTCCCTGACGTGCCTGCTTAACGCCAACTTGTCCGGAATCCTCAATCCCTCTGCCACCAGCTCCAGTATCTCACACGCCACTTCCCTTGCCGCTTTTATATACTCCTTCACCGCACAGCTACGCCAAAACTCTTTAATTACTAACTCAGTACTATTTATAAGATTAAGTGGACTTTTTTTAAATAAAAAAAGAATAATTAAATTATTTTAAAGTATTTTTATTTTATTTTTCTTCAAACTAATTAGTTTAACTAATAAAGTAATATATAATCTAAAAATATATAACATATGATATGACTAAATAATTTATTTAACTTTTTTAATCCCTCAAAAAAATACCAATACTGTTTTTTTTTGTATTTTGGTTTGGTAGAAGCAAATCAAGGTACAAGCGCACTGTTGCAAAATGGCAAAATTGCGCCAATCATGTGCTGGCGATCCAGTATAGACTCGTGAGTCGCCTTAGTCTATATGCGCCTATCATTGTTCCCTGTTCGGGTAACGCCCTTGAGCATGATTCCACCCAATCGGTTTTGAAATTAGCATGGCCCCGACTTATTTATGACTTGCTTTTAGGGGGTCGCGGTTGTATCATGAAATTTAGATAAAACTTATCTTATAACATTATGTATTATAAATCATGTTTAAAAATCAGTTTCTATAATTAATTCAAACGGAGACAATCGGAGACGTGGTGCCAACAGCTTAGATAAACCCCAAAGGCCCAAACGGATGGTAGCTATGGCCCCACCACTGTTAGGCCGTAGCCCCACGGCCCACGCTCCCAAAACCATTCCCATTTACATTGCCATACAAGTTTCGAAAGGGAAAAAAAGGCTACTAGCTAGTTCTATATAAGGCTAATTTCTCAACCCCACCCCAACAAAACCAGATCACCTCTTCTCAAGTTGAAGCCTTGAGACCCTCGCTGATGCAATGCATGAGCTGTTCGTTTTGGACCATTTTTTTGTGTGGCAACTGCACGTGTTCCTTCTTACGTAGCCCCCCCTAGCTTCCCTAATTCCCTCATTGAGTGACTGTTAATTAAATTGACGCGCTATTGTTAATCTCTCAAAGGAATTATGCGTTTGTCTTGGATGCCATTTAATTTGCAAACACAGCCAAATTAATTAATACTATAATATATGAAGTTCTTGTTGGTGGACCCGCCGTCGTAGGGAACACCTATTTACTGGTTCGCATTTGAACGGTCCTTTCACTTTAAACGTTGCTGTGATCAGGAGATCAAGACAACATCACACATATGTTAAATAAGTTAAACTCGTTAAAGAATGATCAGCATTTCGCACGAACTCCGCCAGCCTGCCTGACCCTAAAGAAAAACAGAGGGCCTTTTTTCCCCGGGCCTAGGTAAAAGTGTGGCGCATATACATAATTTGTGAAAGATTAAAAAGTTGTGAAGTATAATAATGGAAGCCCCGCTATAGGGCTAGCTGGCTACTTCATGCTTACTAGAAAACGAAGTATTACCTGAATTCGGTAGGGTCTTTGGAGATGGTTTTGGAATTCTGAGAAATGGATAGAGGATTAGTATGAAGGAGGAGATACTCAAGGTCACCCGTATCGCCGTGGGAGCCAATGTTTCGGGAACCGTAGCCAAAAGGAGCGGCGGGACCAGCTCGCAGCTTCTCGGAGACGGGTCGGGAGAAGAACCGACAGCCTTCCTCTTCCAATCTCAAAATGACCCGCTTTGGCACGCCATGGTTGACCACCTTGAAGATTCCGTATTGTTCGCAGGCTCTCACCACCTGTTCCGATAACTCTGACCTTTCCATAGAAAGGTCGATGGTTGGAATTCCCACCGCCGTTGTTTTCTTGCTTCGAACGGAAGGCAGGAACATTATTTCTGCAATATATATTTATATACGAATCCGAATTGTTATAGAGGAAAAAGAGAAATGGAGGGATGTGTTGTGGTTTGAGAAGTTGGGGCGAGGGATATATATAACGGAAGAGTGAAGGGGGGAGGTGTAATATTTTCAAAGAGAAAAAAAAGGGTGATAGGGGTATGCTAATTAATTAGGATAATGTTTATGAGGAGGGCCATAATAAAAAGGAGGCGTGGACCTTTAATTTGTAGTGAGGATGCGATTTTATCTTCTCCTTTTCTTTTCCCTAAGTATCTTATGTCCACCCTTAATTAAAAATTTGAGTTAATATTTTATAAATTTAGTTTTTATTTTGTTTGTCTTAACAATTATTATGATGCTAATCAAATTTTAACCGCTTAAATTTATTAATTTATATTTAAAATAATAATTTTATAAAAATATTACATTTGAATCATGTGTTTTTTATATAATGGCCCTACAGAAAAAAAAAGTATAAGAAGAAGGGGAGATAGAGTATATCAAGTTTTGATGCTTCAAAAGTGTTTATATATCCTAATTGAGATAAAACTCCTCTCATTTATCTACTTCTTTGAAATAGGGATTGGAACCTTTAAAAACAATTTTTCAATCATAATTTACGATATACGAGATAAATATATGAAAGAGATTTTATCTCCGTTAATGTAAATAAGCATTTTTGAGACTCAAACATAATCCCAAACAACCTGATTACAATTGAAAAATGTTTTTAAAAACTTCAATTACCATATCACATTAGCTCTATAAAATTACAGAAACTCAACCCCTCCTCCAAAAGAGGTGTAAAAACAAATAAAAATTGGGGAGCGGTTTGTGCATGAAGTGACATGGGGATAGATATTAGATAAGATTAAGGAATGTGAGGTTGATTTGCCGCAAAGTAACCTGAACGTTGGGCTTTGGCACCTCATCTACGCGAGAATATGAATTTGAATAGTACACTACTTGGAATTGGATCTGCAAGTACTCTGCTGCTCCATTCATTGAGCCGTAGCAATACGTAAGAGCCTGGATATTCAATATAACCACACACCATCTTTCGCGCGTTCCCACCAAACAATATGTCTATCCCTCGCTTTTTAACGCTTCCCCACAGCGCGTTTACTCCACCTCCATATCTAAGTTTACTTGCAAGTTTTGACTTTCTTCTATCTGACTCGCCTGCTCTGAAAACATACTCGTATTAGTGAGTATGTCTCTGCCTTCTTCTCCTTCCTCTCTCCCTGTTGTGTTTCACTTAAAAAAAATATAAATAAACATCATGTTCAAGTTGAATGCGAGTGCTTGGAATTGGGCATTGATGTGATTTAGGAATTACTGATGGTATTGGGAGGTAAGCTAAGATGAAAAGAAATGGGGTCAAAGCGTAGGGGTATGGGAGGTCAAAAGTGGGCGCACAAGTTCAGAGATTCAGTGAATGTATTCACAAACTATACGAAGCTGGGAATATGATCTTTGTGGAGTTTCAAACGACACAGTGTCGGATATCCTTTTCTCACAGACGGCTCTTGTTTAAACATGTTCCCGGCCCCATTCAACACTTGAATGTATATTTCGTTTGTTGTTCTTGGCCATGATAATTATATCTACATTACTGTTCTAAGGAGATTAGTATAGTATTTATAATTATCGTTTGTCCATTAATCAACTATTGGCAGTCATTCGGTGGAAACATTTGTGAGTGGCAGTTTCATGTCGCCATTAATAATTAGTACAAATTTGGGTTGACCACGTTTTCTGAGTCCTCCCCAGTTTTTTCTGATCTCTTTTCACCCAGCCATTGATTTTCACCTACGATGATATGATGTTCAACAAAGTAACAGGGGGTGAATGGTTTACCGAGGATAGACGTGTGATGCAGAACGAATTGATGGCTGCTTACAGTTTCATACGTATAGACATGACCAGACCTCTATACACGCACGCTCTTAACGTCAATTACGTACTGCTGGTTGCTTTGAGTTTCATATGATATTGCTTCTCAATGATCACATATATGCATCCGTGTGTGCTTGGATGCAACTTATGTGCTTCTCGTCAATATAATGATCACACATCCTATTTCTTTTGCTTCAGCTTTGTGCTTCTGATCAATATAATGGAAAACGAGAAATGTATTTACTTGTTTTATATACATGTATATATTAAAATTAATTAGGATAAGAATATTTACATTTCTGAAATTTATTCACAACCGGCGCCCTATATATATAACTCTTGAGCTAGCATATCAAGGCATTTCATGTATTTTAATTTGACATGTGCAAATTTTGGATTTTTTCATAAATATAAGTTTAACTCATTACGCGTATTTAAGTAAATAATGAAGTACTAACAAACTGTTGATTAAGGAGGTAAGTGATTTCACTCTCATAAGAAGAAAAATACAAATTTAAATAAATACTAGGAAGTATACTTATTAAGACAAACAGAGAAAATCTTTTATACTTTAATTTTCTAAAAATGACGGTTATCTATGTTGGACAAGAGAAATATAATTTGTATACATTTTGGGTTAAACCAATAAAAATAAGATGAATTACCAAATGTAATTTATGTGGAGAAATTTTAGCCGCCTAAGGATCATGTCGCCAATTTAAATCTGTATGAATGGAAAAAATGCCTTTAACATTGTTATATTTTTTATATCATGAATAAGTGCTTTGACGAGGATCACATCAACAAGAAATGTTTCTAACATATAAAGTTAATTAAGATGATCTGGCAGGGTAGAAACAAGATACTCTAATTATAAGTAGTCGTTTTCGAGAATTTGTGGAAAAGTAAAGAAAAGTGAACCATATATAATAAACAAACGGATCAGATAATGGAAGGAAACGGACCTTTTTCAATGACAATATAAATATTATATCGTGACGAGGGCATCATAGCTGTTGAGGGTGCCAATATAATTAGATATTGATGAAAAGAGGCGCCAAGTCAACAAAATGATATAATATTGAATTAAAAATTCATTGAAAGATCAGAAGTTGAGAACTATGTTTAAGTAATTGGAATTTCTTTTATTTTTTAAAGAAAAAAACAACATGGAATATAACTGCAAATGGAGATGGAATGATGTAAATTTGACATTAGGAGATACGGTTTTAAATTTTAAAGATGATGAAATCTCAGAGCATTAGTTGCGGTGGGAGGCTTTATCAGCATATATTTGTCGTAGAGCAGGTGGAACTCCCTTAGTAGTACTATTGAACACCGGCCATGTGGCGCCTTGTCACGCCTTCATGCACATTTTCTTAAAAGTAGATCCTTTTATAATCTATTTTTCTCATTATCCCTTATAAATTTATCTCAACCGTTAATTGGGAATATGAGAAAAAAGACTAAATAGTATTATAATCTTTCATATTGATTAAATTGAAATAATTTAAAAATAATGACAAATGATGAGGAAAAAAACAATAAGAAAAACCTAAGTCGTTTTGTTCAACCTTCTAAAAACTCCTTCCTCTTTATTTTCTCATCTTAGCTAGCTTCTCGCCCTGTGTCGGGCTCCTATTTACAATTTCACTTCATGTCTCTGTCTGGACCCCACCTTGTTGATCTCTCTAAAATCACTAGTAGTAATATTTCATTTGGGTGTCATGTTACATTCATAAATTAATCCTGGGATTGGATTTCGTTCCTCCCATAATATTCAATATCTGTTTTTCCAACTGTCTTGAATCACTAGTAGTGAGTAGTGACTAGTAATTATGACTACATATATTCTTTCATCATGAAGCATTGAAACTAACTGGGACGTTGATTTCACCTTTTTGAGGTTGTCACGAGTCAACTAACCTGCCATTAATTTTACCGGATGAACAGAGAAGCGAATCTAATTCAGGACTACCTAGTCCTATATAAACATCTGGCTTATCGCTTCAGCAGTACACAGAAAAAATGATAACTTCCTGGGTCCCTACCTCCCAAAATTTAATGTGTTGCCACTTGCCACTAATCACTCTCACTCCTTTAATTTCTATAAAATCTGAATGACGAATGCTCTAATTTCTTTTCTTTTTTTCCTTCAAAAAATGCTACTTATGGTCTTAATTATAATAATACTTTTGTAGTAAAATTTATACTAAAAAAGTGTTCATATAATTAGATCGGAGAAAATATTAGTTAAAAGTAATATATATATAAGGTATGTATATTTTTAAAATATATCTTTATTTTTAAAATAGTAAGTGAGGGAGAATTAACAAGGAAAAACATAAATAAATAAAAACACATGGAATAATAAGAGAGAATAAACATTAGATAGAAAATATGTGTAAAATGCATTTAATGTTTAGACGTCCGTAAACTGGACCAATTCAAAAATTTACAGATGGATATAATGAATGATGTGCAATATTTTAATTGAGTGGGTTGCATATATTTGATGAGCCATAATATTATATGAATTCATTGTAAGTAATTAATAAAACCCGCGCCATCAAGCATCCATATCCATATCCATTAAATGATGGGATCATTAATAATAAATTAATTTTCTGGTAAACATCGGGACAGGCACTTGAATCTCATTGCTTATCATGTCCCCCCTCTCGTCCTCTGGGAATTTTACGGAGTCATTTATTTGTTGAATTATAGAGGCTAGGGGGCGGTGGCCTTTGAATAATAATAATAATGTTGGTTTGGTAAATGACATGATCGATCGAGGAGACCCATATGACTTGACAAGAATACCAAACCCACAGAGACCTTGACGCGCGCGCTTGCATCATTTCATTGCATACGAGTTAAGAGACTGGGAGGGACTTCCGGTCTGTTCTAATAAGCTAAGCGTGATGTTGCCACAGTGCTAATTAATCGACACTGAAATCAGACTTAAATAATCAAGAGCAGCTTTAACTTGTTTTAAACTTTTCATTAAAGCACATTTCAGTTATTCCATCTCTGTTTAATTTGCATGCACTGCGAATCCTTCTCTCCGTCCATTAATATAACCAAACCTAATGTGACAGATAGCGCCAGGATGAAGAACTAATTGTATAATGAAGGAGGTACAAGAACACAGCTTTCAAAGGTTAATTTTTATCTTGAAAAGGGGGACTGCAGACCGTTTTCCCTTGAGCATTATGCCTACACTATTTCAGCCAACAAACGAAGTACAACTTACAGCCATAATCAAGTGGAGGCTATGGCCCCCAAAAAAAAAAAAAAATTGTTGATACATTTTTTTAATTTTTTTTATTATAATGTAAAATTTAATATAATATTATAAATCTAAATATTTTAAAAATGTTATATAATCATAAAAAAATTTAATTAGTTAATCAATATACATCTAGCCTTTCAACTATTTATCCCAATGTTCGCTATTAGCCATAATATTACATATCACATAAATAGCCCACATAGCTCGCCCAGCACTATGACACAAGCAACTCATTAAATTTTTTAGACATATAAATAATCTACAAACGAACAAGCTTGCTTGATATCACTTTTATGACCTCCAAAAGTACTTATCTAAAATAAACCATTCTTGAAAACACTAATGGAGATTTGTCTATAAAATAGTCCTCCATATACACTAAAAAAAATTTGGCTTTTAGCGGCATTTTGTCGACGCCCAGTCATTGTTGGTGCTGCCTTTACTAATACTATTAACGGCGACAAAATGAGTTACCACTAAAAGCATGGTTTCAGTGGCAACAAATGTCATCACTGAAGGGTAGCTTTAGCGGTGACAATAGATGTTACCACTGAAAGTCACCCTTTAACGGCGACTTTAGTGTTGCCATTAAAGGTTTGCTTTAGCCGCAACATGTAATATTAGCACAAAAAGTCAACTTTCAATGGATACAAAAGTCACCTTGAAAGTGTATTCTGCACATTTATCACATCACCCTCCACGTATCCTAAAAAGAATATTTCCATTGATTCTTCTCCCTATTCATTACGTCTCAACCATTATTGAAACTTAATTTAGTAGTGGAGGCATTTAATAGAGAAAGGAATTGAACCTCCTTGTCAAGGAGTGAAGCTCCTAACCATGTCAGTTAAGATGAATTGACTTCCTTTATATCAAAAATTACTTACATACATACATATGTGTGTGTCTATATAACACCTAAAACATTTTTTGAAAAATTAAAACATGGATATAAATAATATAATACCATTAATATAATATATTTTTAAATTATATCAGATTTATATGTTCTATCAATATATTGATAAATGATTTAAAATACAATGTATATAAATAAATAATAATATATATTTATATATATAAATAGTTAAAAATAGAAAATTAATTATAAATTCGAGTATATGTATTGTTTTTATTACTTAGAAATTTATTTTAACTTTAAAATAATTATTTAATTTTTTTGAGAGGTTATTGATAAATTTCAATAATAGGTTTTTTTTTTTTTTTTTGGTGTAATTCAATAATAGGTTTTTACTTTGTTATTGTTTCTTAGTATAAATTTATAAAAATTATATATTAAATCATATGATGAATATTATATTTCAAGATGGTATTTAAAAAGCATATAGCATGATATAATTTTATCTAATATATTTTCGTATTGGGTGGTCTAATTAGCCATTTGAATCATCTATCTCACCTAAAATTTCCATGTATCGCGTTCACGTTTGCTCGATCCAATCTACGAAATTTTGATCAAGTAGACAATCAGAGTTTGTGCTTGACTAAGCTAAATCTTTTTAGGATATTTGAAACACCCTATCCTTAAATATAAGAGCTGTTGGATTGTCAGGTTTTTTATCTTCCCTATACTTGTCTTCTATTTTGAACATGAGAATGAAAGAAATTGTGGTGGTGGGAAGATGCACAAATAGCATATTAAATTTTAGGGATTAAGATTTCTCCTATTTTTATAAGCTTCTCTCTAGTGACTCCAAAACTGCACCGTTTAACACTTCAAAAATAAAAAACAACTAATTTATTCGCTAATCCTTTTTTATCTAGCATCACCATCTCTCCTTTGACGCGGTTATCTCCACGATTTCAGATACATCAGACTTGCTCCAGCCGCCTTCTCTCAAAACCGACCCGATTTTCCCTGTGTAATCCTCAACCCATTTTGGGATTACAGACCGGGGCACCTCAAAAATCCTCTCCGGTGAAGAAGTCGACGAATTCCTACGCCACTGATCGACGGCGGCATCGCTCCAGAACTCGACCCACCTCGGTGTTCTTCCTCCCACGAGGGTGTCTAAGATCGGATTCAAAGCTCTGGAAAACAGACTCGCGATCGAAGAAATTTGATAGATCCAAACCGCAACAGAAGATCCTACTCTCATCCACGAAGAATATAGGATTCCCAGCTAGGGAGGGAATACATGGCCTCGGACCCCAGGATTTGGACCAGAAAGTATTCCTAGCAATTTGAAAACAAATTGCAGCGATCGGTAAATCCAGTGGAGTACAAAGGTGGAGTCGATGTTTTTTATTTTTGAAGTGTGAAACGGTGTAGTTTTGGAGTCATTGGAGAGAAGCTTATCTCCAGTGATTGGAGAAATCTTAATCCCATTTTAAATTTTATATATCAAATTAGTGGAAAAATTATTTTTAAGTAGACACCATCATAATGAAGATTGAAATCGCAAAATTTATGTGTCGATGTATCGTTTGTTTAATTTCAAATTAAAGTATCAATTTAAGCATAAAATTATTGAAAAAAATGAAAAATCATCAACTTATTTTTCATGAGAAATAACATTTAAATAGTGAGATGTTAAACATTATATTTAAATAATACATTCCTTATTAATTAATTGAAGATTGCCTTCAAAAGTATTGCCTTTAGCAGCAACTAAAAAAATTATATATAAAAGTATGACTTTTAACGGCAGCAACTTTTTGAGTAGCCGATTAAAATATGACCTTAAGTTGTTGCTCAAAGCATCACTGGAGACTCAAAAATGTTGCAGCCAGTAGAATGACTTTTAGCAACAACCGATAAAGTCACCACAAAAGTTCAACTTTCAGCTGCAAAAAATGTCAACCACTAAATTCAATGTATAATTTTTTAGCAGCGACAAAAAATGTTGCCACTGAAAAGTCAAACTGTTTTTCTTTTACAGTGATTTACGGGGAAAGGAATGAAGAGTGAAGACACCCAAACCAATTTAAACGACAAAATGTAACCCATTAATCACAACCTTCTACAATATTTCATTGTAGTACTTTGAATAAATCTGCACGATCTAGTTCCAAAGGCACAGAGCTAGAAGCTAGCTAAACTAATCCATGACCTCCATATATCGATTTATTCCTCGACTCTTGTAAGAAAAAGCCCAAAACCAACACGAACAAGAACAAGAACAAGAACAATTACTCCTTTACTGGAGTGAAAAGTAACAGTAAAATTTTAATTATGACTGCACTGGTGCACCTGGTGCATGGATATAATATCAATTACAAAGCGATCAATGACAGACTTTTTAGAAAAAGAAAGAGAAACCACCAAAATGTTGCAGCCCATGCCAGGACGCTTCAACAATATAATTTAAAATCCCATATATAGTTTATAACAAAGTGTATGAAAAGTACTTTCATATACTATATATGTTACTTTACGACGTCCTTAGCTTCTTAAGAACAAGGAAGAGAATTCATATTAATTTAAGGAACATGTGGATCGACAAATGTGCGTGTCCGGGAATTGCATGGGTTGGGATTCCCAACAGCTAGCCTTCTGGATATATTTGTACGAACTATATCACCTTCCGCGTGTTCTTTTGATCATACCTTTCACATTCCCATGTGTTGTCTTGAGACCTTTTTACTTTTTAAGAAAAACAAAAATCTCGTGCAATGCTTTTTCTAACTTTTTTTTCATATACACGGAGTTACCCAGGAGTTGAATGAATTATTGAGCCAGAAGAGACAGTTTAATGTGTAGTGGGGTTCTGCGGCTCTGCCCGGCCGACATAGACTTAAAAATTTATTGAAGATGATTATTGTAGCAGCTTTTTTTATTAAGGATATATAAAACGACGTGGGGAAGACAACAGATTACACATAGACAGTTGCCAGTAGACTATTACCTATGTATACGTACGTACGTAGAAGAAGAGGGTGATATATCTGAAGAACAGTAATGAAAGGGTGGGGTAGTTTGCAGGTTAAAGGGAAATAATCAACAATCTATAACTGTGTTTAAAAGAATCGTCTTGTTATTAGAGTGCAATAATAATAGGTGGAATAATGGAGGAAGAGGGATTTCTAGGGTTATTAAAAATTCAATGAAATCCTGGCTTCTCCTCAGATTGATGCATGGTAGTGACAGGACAATGGCGACTTCATATTGGTGAGCACCCAGCTTCCACCTGAACCATTCTAGAGTGTATAATCACGCCTTCTAATGATGCACTCATACTATCAAATTCCTCATTCTTCTGGGCCAACTCACATAATGATTGCATTAATTAACGTCGTCGCAATGCTCCTTCATACTCCCCACAAGATTATGTCTTGACCGTCCTGCTTAATCCACACTCGTCAAATCAATTTATCAAAGCAGCCATCTCTGACAAGTCGATCATCAAATGGAAATTAACTGTCTTTAATTAGTACCGTATTATGTTAATGACGAATTAATTATCCCAATTCCTGCACCATATCGTCCTGCCACCTCTTCTTATGCCCTCATTAAAAGTACGTAGTTGTTATGTGGTTGATGCACGCTAATTGCGTTTAATTTTCAATTCGTACCGTTTATTACTATGAGTACTCTTTGTTCTTTTTCAATCGGAATTAGTAGAGCACTGTGTATTTGTTTTAACTTCAACCTTCTATTGACATGATGATGACCCCAAACCCCTTTTTCGGCACCTCTACACCCCCTCTAAGTCTGTTTGGAGGTAGCTTTTCGATAATAGTTTTTGGGATTTATAAGGTAAAAATAGCTTTTGGAGAATAATTTTTAGAATTTATGTGGGAAAAATGATTTTTGAAAAATAACTTTTATATAAAAATGATAGTGTTTGAATATTGTTATTAGAATAATTTTTTCAATCTCAAATTCACCAAAAAGTACATTAGTTTTTTTGGTATAATTGCATATAAAGGATAAAGTTGTATTTTGAATATTATAAATATTATAGTTCATGATAAATGCCAAAACTTACATAAATTTGTGTAAAAAATTAAAATACTTAAGGATACTTGACTGATCTTGAAAAATACTTCATGATCTTGAAAATTTATTTTAAGATGTTGAAAAAATATTACGTAGGATGATGGTGATCTTGAAAAATCATTTCAAGGGTATTGACGTACTAAAAAATACTTAATACCGATCTTAAAAAAATATTTCATATGGCCTTAAAAGTTTATTTTAGGATCTTGAAAAAATATCTCGTAGTATTGTATTGACTAATCTTGAAAAAAAATTAGAGTATTAACAGTACTAAAATGATACATACGGATCTTGAAAAAATACTTCATGATTTTTTTAAAAAAAATAGGATATTGAAAAAATATTTTAAGGTAATGAATAATCTTGAACAAATATTTCCGGATACTAAAAAAATCTTAAAGATATTGATTGAAAAAATTGACAAAATTCGATGATGGAAAAGGAGAGAGAAAAATTTGAAAAAAAAAAACTTTTTCAAAACTTAGATTTTGATGCAAAATAACTTCTAGGCAAAAGTGGAGGTATTTGATAACTTCTGATAAAACCAGGTTTTAATACAAAATAGCTTTTGAAAAAAAAATAAATTGTTTAAAAAACTTTTATCAAAACCTAGAGTCTTCCCAAACAAGCATTAGTTTAGTACCGTATGCTTTGGTTTGGGCTTGTACAGTATGCCCAGTTTTATTTGTTCTTCTGGAACAAAACAGGGTTGCTGTTGATGCTTTCACTGTTTTTGATGTCTGCCCATCTTATCTTTGGACCTTCGTCAACAATGATTGTATGGATTAAATTTTCCAATGCGAATGAGGATTGGTTGGCTAAGGTGTCGGCCTTTATCATAAAAGGGGGAAGATTTGATACCCGTTTGTTGATGTGAGGGCGCTTTATTAGTGGGCGATCCAGAATTCTATAAAGCTTTCTTTGAGCTTTTAGAGGCATGCATTGGCCCCGGTGGGGTCCAATGTCTACCCCTACCTAAACTTTTAAGTATAAAAAAAAAAAAAAAATCCAATAGCCTCTTCCACTTACTTTTTATTCTTTTTAGTCTTAAACATAAGATCAAAAATATTAGTATCCTCTTAGTACTAGTCTATACTATAAAATATTTTTTTAATATCTTAAAATAATTTTTTAAGATGCATGAAGAATTTTTTTCATTCAGTATTCCAAATTATCTTTCTACTACCTAGATTTTTTTTCAATTAATAGGATTTAAAATATTAATTTATTAAAATACTTAACATATAAGCATTCAGTATCATCCCAAATTATCTTTCTATTACCCAGTAGTGTCTGAATTTTTTATTTTTTTATCAAAAGAACTAGAGTGTGGTTGGCGCCAAAACAGTGCCATTTAGGCTGCCACGGACAAATCTCTACATCGACGAAAGCCAAATCCATGTGCGTCTCCTTGAGGGCCGCTTCTGACAAACAGTGGAGTACTAATTAAATAGCATTAATGACTCTTGATTTAGAAAATTAAATGAGATTATTAATGACTCCTGTACAATGTACATGGTAATCTTTATTATGCAAATATTTTGTCAGTCATACTCATATGGCACGATCGCACCATATTTATCTCTTTTATTCAGATCGTCTTTCATATTTTTAGTTCTCCGTTAATTATAAATGTATGATCTAATTTCCGGTGAATTTTATTTCTAAACGTTTATTTTATTATTTATTATTTATTAATTTTCATTAAACTAATTAGTTTAATTTCTAAACTGATATATATAATTGAATGTTACACAATTTTTTTTTAATTAATTAAGTAATTTATTTAGTTTCCTTAATTTCTTAAATTAAATAAATATGTTTTACAATGAAGATAAGGTGATGAGTACATCTTAAAAAGGTTTTTACTTTCAAACATCAACTTTAAAGGATGAAATTAAAATAATAAAGAATCAATTGGTGTCTTATAAAGAGCGAATCGGACTAATCTATTTCTAGGGGAGAGAAATCCAGAAAAAGGACCACAAAGTCCCCTTCCTTCTACAGGGAGGGAATGAGTTTCCCTACCTATCCAAAAGATAGGTAGGGAGATACATTCGAGATCTGATTTGAAATCCAGAAAAAGAAAAAATTTGATCAGATGGGCAAATGGTGCCTATCTCTTGGATAGGCACCAAAACTGGTTCCCTACAGGGAGAGGGAGTAAATGCTACTGTACATGATAGCGGTATGCTCCATACGTCGCAACTAGAAGTGTTTGGTGTCTGCTGGCCGGGTGATGCTCATAGAATTTCTCCATTAATGGTTATTAGTTAAACATCATATATACATATTAATTGTAATGAATCCATTAACGTCCAACTAACGCTGTGTGGTGGGATGGTTGAAAGGATGGCTAACAAAGATTGGATATATACTGAAATGATAATAAAGGACTCCTCCACCACATACCTAACCTAATTACCTAGCTATATACATACCTATCGAGAGGCTCACTTAATTACCATTTTAATATTAATTAGATTTACTATTGTCTCTGCCCCTGTTTTGCATGAACTTTGAGGGTCCATGAAATATTTTTAGTATGGAATGAAAGAGAGAGGGCCAGAGCTACAAACTTCATGAAAAGGCTGTTTTAAGTTAAATATGAGTTTGATAGGGGCATATAAATCAATTAGAACCTTTTTGAGGGTTTGGTGTGATGAGATAAAAATCCTTATCGAAGCACCAAATTATCAAGTCTTCAAAAACTACTAGCTAGCAAGGAAGCTAATATATATGCATAGGCATTAATTCAGTATAAATAGAGTAGGCGCAAAATTGAGTTGAACCATTTCCCGACAAAAATCATATATGGCAACAGAAATAAATGTAAACTTTAATTTGTATAAATATATATACTACAACCATAAAATGTTAAACATATTCGTTGAAAATATTTAATTATTGATAGTTTAATGATAGTCAAATAATCAAATTATCAACTGAACTTGTAATGATTTAATAATCCATCCAATATTGAGAAAGGATGGGAGAAATAAATAGTGGTTTCATTCCTGGTAAGCTCATGAACACGGGCATCAATATTAAAACTGCGCCGAATGACACAGGATATCATCTATAAATTCTGCCACCAAACCCATCAGAAGACGTGGAGCCGATCATAAATTATATTGCAGCTCTTTTCTCTTTATTTTCAAAAAAGGGAATGATACTATTTGTGTGTGTGCCTCTTCTCCATCACATGAATCTGTTTATCCGTTATCCCTCAACCAATCTTAAATACTTTCCTGGCCGCGTCATGCATATATATACCCAAATGAAAAGGTTGGAGAGGAAAATGGAAACCCTTTCTATCTTTGCTGCTACTCCTCTCGCTAAAGTCACCAGCACGTACAACTCAACAAGCCTAAATATGCAAACCATAACCACTTCATTCTTCATCCATAATCCATAATCTCATTTTTACAATTCTTGTCCTTTTCTACTGTTGCCATTGTTTATATATATATGTTACTACTATTGTCATTCAAGTATCACTGCACTGTAGCTATAAACTGTTAAGCCATTAATTAATATCAACTGTTAATTATTGGCATAGTTGTGGGATATATGAATTCTGACATATATACGTAGAAAGGAGAAAGAAGTTAGGTCAGGAAGCGCTTTAAATTTGTGTATGGCAAAAGTAATGAATGGAATTTACGTTCCCGCAATATTGTGCCCATCACGTATTCAACTACCTCATCTGCATCAGTTATTACGAACTCCTCTTTCCAATGATAACATTTTCCTTTAATTTTTTATCTTTTTAATTCTTCGGCCAATACTATAACACCATATGTTTACTGAGTTCACGTTAGGTGCTATTCCCTTATGTGCTTCTTAGGTGCTATTCCCTATAATTAGAGGGATTAGAAATTTTATTTTATTTTTTAAATTTTTTTTATATATTCTATTTATCTATACTAGATTATATGCTGCATCTTAAAAAAAAAAAATTTATACCTAATATATCAAATTAATTAATTTTCAGTCCTGCATTCATAAATATTTCTCCTGTAACCCCAATATCTTGGAAATTAATTAATTTGAGATATTGGGTGTAAAAAAAATTCAAAATGCAACATATAATCTAATCTAGATAAATAGAATATATAAAAAAAATTTAAAAAATAAAATAAAATTCCTAATCCCTCTAATTAGAGAGAATAGTACTTAAGAAACACATAAGGAATAGCACCTAATGTGAACCCATGTTTACTCGCCCCAGCTACCTATTACCCGTCTTGCTCCTTACTTCTCCACCCCATCGTCAGAGCTGATCCTTCTGTAGCAGGTTCGTAGCAGTGCTCTGACAATCTTTCATGATCGTCAACATGATTTTTATTTCTTCCAGTGATTTTGGATCTTTTGGGCTGTCATTTTTCCTAGTTTAATTACTGTTCAAGTTTGTTGGCTGGCTGGTTGTTCATGTTTTGCTTTAATATTGCTGGGTAAAATTGAAAACTTGAAGACACGTATTGCGGTGTTTGTATGGGTCATATCATACTTAACTCTAGTCGCTTTCGTTGTGATCGAATTCACAAGTGACTCATCCGAGGCATATTAATTTTCCTGTTTGCCATCACAGACCAGCAACACAAGCGAGCGGTTCAATGACCCGCTTATATTGAAGCGAGTTATATATTGCTTCTTCTTCTTCTTCTTCTCTCTGTGTCTCTGTACAAGTGCTTGGTGCCTAGTGGACACGTATCTCTTGTTCAGGTTTCGTACACCACGGTGAATGAAGAATTTTTCAGCCAAGGCAGAGGAAGGAAGAGAAGGTCAAAATGGGAAGCCAGCCGTCGGTCCCGTATACCGAAACCTGCTGTCCAAAGATGCGTTTCCTCCCATGGATCCTGATTTAAACACCTCTTGGGATATTTTCGAGTAATTCTATTCCCTCTCTTACTTTTTGGTATCTTCTCATTGCCACATCATAGCTTTAAGTTAATAGATATCTAGACAATTGCATTCTCGTAATGGGGATTATTGTTTGGTGCATATTAAATATTTGAGTATTTGCTTCTTGATTCTAGTCTGTCGGTCAAGAAGCACCCCAAGAACCGTATGCTGGGATGGCGTGTTTTCGTCGATGGGAAGGTATTGCCTGCCGCTAAATAATTATTAATCTCTTCTTCTTGTAAATGTCAGTAAAGAAGACTGACTTCTTGCTATAGATAGGGCCTTATGCCTGGAAGACGTACAAGCAAGTTTATGATGAAGTTCTGGCCATTGGCTCTGCTCTACGAGCATCTGGTGCTGAACCCGTAAGTAGTTGCAGAAGTCCATTATCATACACTTGTTAAATGTTTAAGTCCCAGCTGTCATTATACCTTGTTCTAAAAGGAAAATCTTCTCGCAAATGTTTTTTTTTTTTTTTTTTTTTTGCCGTGTAGGGCTCGCGAATTGGAGTTTACGGGTCTAACTGCCCACAGTGGATCGTGGCAATGGAGGTTTTTCACTTCCCCAGGTTTTTGACTTGTGTTCATCCCATATGATGGCATCATAAACATTAACATTTATTTATGGATGTAGGCTTGTTGTGCTCACAGTTTAATTTGCGTGCCTCTCTACGACACACTCGGTAAGCTACTTCTCTATTATGTCCTGAGTGCTTCCTCTGTTCTACTTATCCCTGAGTCTGATTGAACTGCGGCACAACCAACTCTCTCCCTTCTCTTAACATCACCTGCAGGGTCTAGTGCTGTGGATTTTATTATAGATCACGCAGAAGTAGATTTTGTTTTCGTCCAAGATAAGAAGGTTGCAAAAGTAAGAATCAGACACTTTATTGATCCAAGTCTTGTTGGATTCTGAATTTTGAGATTTTTCTTTTGGAGGCAAGTTGTTAGGAGTTTCTGACCTGACGCATTTACTTGCTTCCGCAGCTGTTGGATCCTGATTGTAAATCTGCTCAGCGACTGAAAGGTAAAAGTATAGCTTTGAGAGAATATATCTATGCTGAAGAATTAATAATGATCGAGTTGGGTTATGATTACAGCGGTGGTGTGCTTCACTTCATTAACGGAGGAAGAGAAAGATAAGGCAGCCAGCAATGGAGTGAAGCAATATTCATGGGATGAGTTCTTGCATATGGTTGGTTTTTGAGGAATTTGTCTTTATAATAGTATATCCTCCTTCGTGCATTTGGTTAGTTGTTAGTTAATATCAGAAGCGTTGTAAGAATGGAAGACGCTGCAAGATTGTTGAGCTATATGCCTACTGGTTGTTCCTAATTAAACAGTCTTGGTTAGTTTTGAAAGTCTCTGTATTTTTGTTAATCCAAAGGGGGCTTATTTTCTTGCAGGGGAAAGAAAATCCATCAAACATTGTGCCCCCTCAATCTCATAATATCTGCACAATAATGTACACGAGTGGGACCAGTGGACAACCCAAGGGAGTTGTTTTAACGCATGAGAATATAGCAGCATTAGTGAGAGGAATGGATCTGTTCATGGAACAGTTTGAAGACAAGGTAATTTAGAATCTCATGCTCCACATCGGCAGGGAAATCATTATGATCCCCCGTGTTACATCCCTTGCCCACGGTGACGTGGCAATTTTAGTTCTAATTCACTGATATCCATATTATATTTTCTTTTTCGCTTCTACACGCACCAGAGCTATTTTCTTGCGACATGTACTGAGAATTGACCAAAATCCCAAATAACAAGAAAAACATCACATGTATTGTGGCGCCTTTATTTGCATCAAATACTGATACGTTTTCTATCTTTAGCTTTTCTGACGAGAAGTTTTTACTTTGTACAGATGACTTCGGACGATGTGTATTTGTCTTTCCTCCCATTGGCTCACGTCCTTGATCGCACAATTGAGGAGTACTTTTTCCATAAGGGTGCATCTGTCGGATATTATCATGGGGTATAAAGCATCCTAAATTAGATGTTCCTTTATTTAAAAATTAAGAGGTTATCATAATTTTTAGTCTCTTAAATTTACCTTTATTTTGATTTTGATCTTTTAAGTTTTAAAGAAGAGTTTTAGTCCCTAAAATTTTATTTCTTTTAAAACACTTGTCACTGTAATATAGCAAAAATTTGGACCATTTTTCCCCAAAGTAACTAAATTTTTTTATTAAAAACTTAAAAGACAAACTAAAATGAAAGTAAATTTAAAAGAATAAAGATTATATTGACGCAAATTAAAATTACCACTTGCTTGACTTTTATAAGTGACTGTATAAGTGAGGAAGGAGTACTTCCCATAAAGGACAAAAGCCCAAAACGAGGAAACCCAAGACCGTTTAGAGTAGGACACTGTAGGTAGATACATTAAATCAAAGAAACTGAGGAAGACTTGCTTTTCGGTATGGGTAGGTAAATTGCATAAATGCATCACTACGGTAAAAAATTATATTCTAGTATATTATCGTTAGGTAGCTTATAAAGAGATACAGATGATTGCCACCTACACTTTCCCAACGCGTACTTATACATCTGATGTTTACGTGTTTCTGAAACTATACGTATACTTTAAATTTAAATTGAGGGATATATCATGAGAAATAACCGTTATGCAATTGGATTTCATGAACTACTTGCATAAAGGATCTTAATGCACTGAGGGATGACTTAATGGAGTTGAAGCCCACACTCTTTGCTGGGGTCCCACGTGTTTTTGAAAAAGTCTATGAAGGCAAGTTTATAAATATGCCAGCACAGAAAATCCTCCGTGTCATTCGTTTGATTCCGTAAAACTCAGTGAAATTGATATTTGTGGCAGGAATCAAGAGCGCGGTGGCAGAACTCAATCCGATAAGGAGGAGAGTTTTTGGCTGGCTCTACAATTAGTAAGCTGATAGTGCGATATATTTCCCTGCTTCTATTTTTTTGGGGGCATGATACTGATACTACTTTACATATGTACCGTAACACAGCAAACTGGGTTGGATGAAGCAAGGATACAAACATAGGGAAGCATCACGCTTGGCAGACCTATTAGCCTTCAGAAAGGTTTGAGACACTATATCCAATATAAAACCATCTCTCACTTCACAATTGTTGCCTCTTATATATGTTGTTGACATTGATCTGTGCAACGCGGGATTTAAGGTTAAAGCTCGGCTAGGGGGTCGTGTTCGACTTATAATATCTGGAGGTGCAGCCTTGAGCACTGAGGTCGAAGAATTTTTGCGCGTTACTTCTTGTGCCTTTGTGTGTCAGGGCTATGGTAATTAGTCATTTCTCTCTGTTTTCCGCCTGTTGTTCATGAATAGCATTAGGGTTGCATGATGATGTGGTGAATTCAGGGTTGACTGAAACATGCGGGTCCACTACGCTGGGCTTTCCCGATGAAATGTGCATGATCGGTGCCGTTGGAGCTGTATCCGTATACAATGAAATGCGGCTGGAGGAGGTTCCAGATATGGGCTACAATCCTCTCGGAACTCCTCCCTGCGGCGAGATATGCGTCAGAGGCAAAACTGTATTTACTGGATACCACAAGGATCCCCAGCTAACCAGAGAAGCAATTCAAGATGGCTGGTTTCACACAGGTTTTTTTGTGTGGTGATCAATCTTAGTGCTTTTCGTTTGTTTTCTTGCTTTTATGCTATCTCACTTCGCCATGCGATCAGGGGACATTGGAGAAATGCTTCCTAATGGTGTTGTCAAGATTATTGATAGGAAGAAGAATCTCATAAAACTGTCTCAAGGAGAGTATATCGCTCTCGAGCATTTGGAAAACGTTTATGGAGTCACTCCGATTGTTGAGGATGTAAGACCGGTTCCTGCCATTTTAGTCCCAATTACCAAGCACTCTGTGGATTATAGTTCATAATTAACTAATTGCTCGAATTTTCGTGTGAAGATATGGGTTTATGGGGACAGCTTCAAGTCGGTGCTGGTGGCAGTAGTGGTTCCAAATGAAGAAATGACCAAGAAGTGGGCATATTCAAATGGCCACATGGTTGCTTTCTCAGAACTCTGTGGTCTTGACCAACTGAAGAAACATGTCCTGTCTGAGCTCCACTCTGCCGCCGAGAGGAATCGGGTAAACATCCGTTGGGATTAAAGTTCATAACCATTTTCTTCAATTTCCCAGTCCTGATTATATCTTTCTTGGTCTCTTGTATCAATCATTTTTCTCTTTTGTCAAATTAGCTCAAGGGCTTTGAACGCATCAAAGGAGTGATTTTGGAACCCCTGCCATTCGACATGGAGAGAGATTTGGTGACTGCCACTTTGAAGAAGAGAAGAAACAACTTGCTTAAATATTACAAGGTACACTTTTTTTAGCCAATATAAATTATGCTGAAATCCATTTCCCCCTGTTTCATTGAGTGCAATCCATATCTATCTATAAAATGCTCACAATATCTTTTCATTTACCAGGCGCAGATAGATGAACTATACCAGAGTTTGTCGAGAGAAAAGAATAAATAGTCAAGTTTCAAATGAAATTTGGATCTTCTGTGTTTATTTTTTCTACCCATTAAATCCTGTGAAGTGAAGAAGGCAATTGTATTAGACTAAATAAGCCCTATGCGATTTTCTTCTTATGTTAGTTAGATCAAATTATGTTGTGTTCTCTTAAAACCATATAAATATAATGCATTGCGTGGCAAGTTGTAAACCATTGTAATCTATCCTTTTTAAACGTGAATTATTCATCATATTTCTTCTAAACCATTTGCTCTAATCCTCAATAACTAAAACTTTTTGTATTCTAATTGCTCCAACCTTCATCTCTTACTTGACATTAAGTTATTGCTATTTGAAATTGAAAGATTGTAAACAGTACTATCCAGAAATTTTAAACAATACCACTCATCTTGAATTTTTGTATAAATAGAAGATGTCAATAACAAATGTCAACTAAAGCAACATATGGATTACTCTGGCAAGGGCCTCAGCTTTCATAATTTCTTAGAAAAACCTCATTATCAAAATCTCTTTGCTATTCTTATGAGAAATTTTCCTAACGAAGACTTTCCAACTGATGAGGTATTCAAGCTTCCAAATACTATCAACCACTTGACCAATCTACAGTTGGCAATTGAGATGTTTATAAATTTAAAACACGAATTTATCACATACCTTCATAGCAAGATTACAAAGTAATTGAAGAATTTGAACTGGTAAAAGTAATTGTTGCTGAATGGAACTAGACACGCCGAATTCCGTAGAATTTTGCAATCCATCGGAGGAAAGGAGGCATAGACTTCATTCACATCTCCTGGCCTCCTCATTCTCCCACCCCTGCATCTTGTAAAGCCTCTCAAGAACATGCTTGGCCTCACATTGGAAAATTTGAGAAATCATAGTAATGTCGTGCCGCCTGGCAAGGGCATAGTTTGTAATTGTCCATCATGGGCAGATTAGCCGTCGTGCCATACCAACTAGCCTGCGTCAAATAACAATTGAATGGATTTAAAGTTAAGAACATCTTGAAAACTTCTTTGTAAGTGCACAGCTCCTACCACTATTAAAAACATTTTCATTTGTAATAGGCATTTACATATTTTATATTTAAAAGGGTTAAGGGACAATTTTATCTCATAAATTCTCACCGAAGGGGCAATTTTGCCCTGAAAAGCAAAAAACAAGCAATTTTGTCTTGCCCGTTATCCCAATTAATTTTGACCGTTAGTTGACAAAATATGCTAATTTGGTAGTCCACATGTCATTCACATCACTCCTTTTAAAGTGAAAATTTGCCACAGAAATCCATATATTGTCTACTTCATTTTTTTATTTTTTTTAAAGTTAGATTTAAAACTTTTGAGATAAATTAAATCTTTAACAAAAATGATGTGGATGACATGTGAACTGACATCTCAGTATATTAGTCAACTAACTGTCAACGTTAACTATGATAACGGCCAAGGTAAAATTGCCCCCGGTGAAAACTTCCAAAACAAAATTGTCCTTTAACCCTATCTAAAATATCAATCAACAGATTCAAATATTTCTGCATATAGAAGATAAGACTAATATATTGATTACCACCATATAAGCTGAACACAAGTCATAATTTTACTAGCTCTCTTTTGAACATGACTTTCGACTTTTCTAGTTCAAGGTTGTCAAATTATGTTTGATAAAAATGCAACAAAAAAACATCAAACCCCGTGAATAAAATTCCTCCTGGTTAGAATATTTTCATTGTAGAAGACCCATTTAGGCCTGTGTCCAAGCAATTTATTAGTGGATGCAAAAGTGCACCATGTGCACACAGAAAACAAAATTAAAATTTACTAAATCATACAAATAAAATGAAAGAAGGGACCGGCACGTTAACCGTTTTGGTAAAATACAAAATGAACATAAAATTTCATCTAAATCATCAGCACTAGAATCAAATAAAATCAAATCCCCATATCAATTTCAGCAAACAGGGGCAGTTAAATCAAATCCCCATCGATCATTGTTGCCCTAATTAATCTTAATTGAGTGCCAAACACATCTAAACACACTACCATAAGTATTGTTTGAATCAAAAAACTAACCTGGGCAATTTAGCTACTCCAGTCTTCCCAGCCAATATCAGAGTCTGTTTGACTTCAAACTTCAAAAGCTGAAAAATATCCTCGTTTTGTTGACAAAATTTCATGGTAACTCCATGAGTAAGGTCTCCCAGTCCACCTATTAGTTAGATTGTTGCCAATGGTGTCGTTGACGTTGACGGCCCCACTGTTTGCTTTTGCCATTTTTAGACATTTCTTCCCGTGCCCATCAAAACCTTAATCTCGCAAAGCAGCAAGCGAGACAAGGAAAGCGCTTGTATGTATTGAATGTGTGATGAAGTTATAGAATCATCAGTCGTGTAATTAATGCATAACTCTGATAATTTGGGTATAAAATGGATCATCAAACTCTTTGAAGTACAGTATCCAAATCCCTCGAATTGGTAAACCCGCGAAGCAGAGAGGTTAGGGATAAGTTATGGACTTATGGCGGGCAAGGTGGAGAAAAGACTCCGGATTCCTGAATTACCGACTGCTGAGACCATTATTATGATTATTGGATATTATTTCATTCGAAGTGTTGGACTGGAACTCTCCATCTGTGCCCATGGGTTAGGGTTGAAGTGGGGCGAACCGATAATCGGCTTTAGTTATATTAAAAAAAAAAAAAGATAATCGGCTTTAGAATTGGGCCTGAACAAATCATTCTCGGGCTAGGGCATTTCTTGTGCTGATCTAGCCCAGTAATATTTTTAAATTGACCTCTGTTTTTTACCAACAAATTGCCCCCGGTTTATCAAAAAAAAAAAAATTGCCCCCGGGACTTGCTATTATTCTCTATGTTTACTGTTTTCTTCCCCTTCTCTGCTGAAATTAGCTTTTAGATTAAATTTTGAGTGGTTCTGATATAATATTTTATGATATTATTAATAATTATTATATTATTAACAAATAGATAAATTTAAAAACTGAAAATTTTCATTGATGATAATTTAAAAATACAATAAAATATTGGAAGAATCTCGTTTAAATCCGTTTGAAATGCCTAAATCTAAATTCAGGCTTGAACTTGTAATAAATCTCTAATCAATTCAAGAGGTCCCATTCAGAATTTCTAAATATTGTTAAAAGACCATAATGACCCTGAGCATCCCATCATATAATGAAACATTGGAGAGAAAGGGAAAAATGTCAGTGGGTTTTTAAGCAACACAAAATTACTAAATTAGAGAACCAGAGGAGAGATGATGTCGAGTGATCTTAGCCAACAATGAAAATCAAGGGGATAATCTCTGCGCACTTAAGGATTAACTCAATACGATTCTATGAATATTTTCGATTTGAGGTTCATGTTCAAAAATAGCCCTGTTTCTTGTTTGTCTCGCCCAATTTGCAACTATTTTTTTAGATTAGCTTTTCTGCCCCGGAACACTTTCTTCAAGAACGTTCTCTGCTTCAGCAAGTTTTCCTTCTGCCAAGTAAAACTCAACTTTATTTATAATGGATTCAATGGATATCTGGTGATCTATGGTGTGCTTGATAGGAGTGAAAAGCGAAATAAAACTGCCAGAGATAAAGAAAATTAAAACACTCACCAATGTCCCTTATGACCAAAACTAAATTTTTTTTTTTTAAAAAGCAAGACTTCCGGGAATATCCGTTGGTGCAGGATAAGCGGAGGGGCTTAAACAGAATAGATCCTGAAGGACTATATACGCACAGTAAGGAAAACGATTTGAAATTAATTAGGATGGAAGAAGTAAGTATGTGAAGCAAGCAGCTTGTGCTGCCAATTTGATAAGACGAAACCTGGCTTAATGGTATGATTAAATGTTAGGATGGGGGAGAGGAGAGGTGAGGATTGAGATTTTACAGGAAGAGAAGATGCTGAGAAAATAGTACAAGTACATATTGGTAAAATTAATATAGTTAGAAATCCCTAACGATAACTCTTGGCCGGATTGGGGACTCTATATATAGAAATGTAGGCCTAAATCTAGATTAAGATATTTTAAATCTAAAGGTTGAGACAAATTTGGAGGGAAAGAGAACAGTAAGACTGTAAGGGCCCGTTTGGTATAGAGAAAATTTGAGGGAAAGGAATTTAGAAGAAGGGAAGGAAAGATTTTGAAAAATGAGGGAAGATGGTTTGAGGGAATATGAGTTGTTTGGTAGGAAGAAAATGAAGGGATGGTAGTTGGTAAAGAATAAAAAATGTCTATTTTACCCTCAAAAGTAATTAATTCAAAATAAAAAAGAAAAATAATTTTTTGCTAAAATATATTTTTTATAAATATATATCAAGTTTGAACTTCGGTAAAAAAAAATTGCCGCCAAATTTGAACGTCCCGTCAAGTTCGAATTTGAGGGGTAAATTTGTCAAAAAGTGTGAACAATGACATGGGAAGTTGAAATCCCACCAATTTTGATGGGATTTGATCTTCCCACATATGAGGAAAAATAGATTGGGAAGATTGGTCCAAAATGCGTACCGAACGAAAAATTTTCCTTCCTTTCCCAAGATTCCAAGATTGGTCCAAAAAAAAGGATGATCAAGTCCCAACACATGCATATTGGTATTATTATGTACTAGTTATGAGATAAATATTTAGATACTTTTAGAGTGTCAGTTTTCTCTATTCAATAAAAATATAGTCCATGTTTTATTCTAAGCTCGTTTGAGCCAACAAAAGTCACTTATAAGAGTAAAAAAAAAAGATTTTGGAAAAAAGCTCAAGTTGTTTGGTGATTATATAAATATTTTTACTTAAAAGTGTCAAAATTTTTGTCATAAGCACACACATGCATATTGGTATTATTATGTACTAGTTATGAGAGAAATATTTAGACACTTTTAAGAGTGTCATGTCATATGAACTTTTTAAGCTCTTTTTCATTATAAAATAATAAACTCTTAATAATTATAAGAGTTTATTTTAATCCAAGTTGGTTGATGAGTAATTTAAAAAAATTCAAATTTTATCTCTTTAAGAAAAATAATCTTAATTGGAAAATTAAAACTAACACAGAATGATGAACTAATATTTTTCATAAAAATAAGATAAAATTTAAAAAATTTCAATTCACCAATCAATTAAAATTAAAATGATTAAAATTATTATGTTTTTATTAGACGAGTTTACACGGTTTCCTCCCGATTATGAACCTTGACCACGAATGTATTGTCTGATCGAATTGATGACATGAATCCTTTCAGGGCCCACAGAATTAATGAAATGGGATCAAATTCGAAGGGTTGACCCATATTTTAGTCGGCTCACTGTCTCCATTGGACCCCCTTTATTTTTTGGATAAAACATTGTAAATGGCTGTATTTGCTCTTTCTTTTTTTTTAAAAAACTTGAATCTTACTCAAATGTGTCACAGCATCCAGTGAAATGTTCACAGGAAAATCGAAAAATAAACAAAATCACATAAGAACATAAATGGAGTCGTTGTTGTTAAGTTATTAACTTATTATAGTACGTAGTAGATTTTATATACATGAACACTGTAGCAGAGACCCATACATTTGCACCAAAAATTGGAGGTTGAACCACTCTTATGAATATATGAGGGGAGACGGGAGTTGAAAAGGGAAGGCAAAATAAAGAGCGTTAAAGGGAATAAAAGAAGAGGAGACGTTTGGTGAGAATGAGACTGAGAGCAAATATAAAGACGAGAACGAGGTTCGGGGGCTCCCAACTGTACAACTAGTTTCGCGTCATCCACAACCAGACCGTTTATGAGGTACGTGGATGGGCATGTGGGTGTTTGGTTTAAATCTCTCTCACTCCTTTTGTTGGGGGTTCGTCCATTTCCCAATTTCTCTTTGCCTGCTTCCTCCCCATCCATCATCCCAAGTCCCATCCTCTAACCTGTAACTATATTCTCTATCATCTTCACATCTGCTTCATTATATTCTACAACTTGTTCCCTACCTTCACACCATTCTTTTTTTACTCTATTTAATTTCCTTCCACAAACAAGACTAGCTATATTTAGTGGCATGCTTATATATATGCTGTGCCCAAATTCTAACGTCCCACTACTCTTGCCTCTTTATTCACTATATTCTAATGGAATGCTCATTCCATTCTGTTCGAGAACCAGGAGTATTTTATATGAGGATGTTAAACAGACTTAAATTAGAACGAACACATGAATAAAATTTTGACGTATGCATTTAATGTCCTAAACTACCTGACAGATCAGATGAATTATTTGCATGTGTCTACGCCCCTCTATTTGTACGACCACAAGCTTAATTGTGATGTGAGTTTAGAGGGCTGATATTTTTCGGGCATAGGATGAAGACTATGACACATCTGACGACCCAGAGGAAAGGCATACTATGACAACGATGAGATCCGCTTTCATATATATATATTTGTGTACCAATGATATACATGTAATTTTTTTCTCCCTTTAAGTATCTATATATATATTGAATAAGATACAAGTAGTGTAGACCCAATTAGATTTGAAGTAGCTCTGATCTCATGTGATATTTTTAATTTTTTATATCCCAATATTAATTCAAATCAACAACCTTCTATTTTCCTGATCGAATCCAACGGCACTGCTCCATAAAAAGAAATTAAATCCCTTTAAGCTAACACGATGAATCTTTGGCTATATATATAACACTAAATATACATGCCATATATTGGTCATATATCTTATCAATAACGTCAGTTTATGTAGACTATGTTTTATATTGGAAACCAAAAAAAGAAGTGAATTTTTGCGTTTGTTTTCTCCACCGCTGGTGAGCCATCTGCGACTGTTACTTTCATATGTATCAGCAGGAAGGAAACCTTGGAATTTCGCAAGTCGTACAGCTGAAATTTTATGATCAGATGAAATAAATTGGGAACTGTTCGTAGTGAGGCCTGAAATGTGGAAACAGTGCTCTGGCTAAACACACACACACGCATTGCCATCATATAACATGGCATTTTTTTATCGAACTCAGAAAATCTGGCTTCGCGCCAGTGTTTTTGTGTGTCCCACATAATACATTTATACACACATATGGGCTATTAAACACGAATTGTGTCGGTTGGACATTTCATATGTTACGTCAATATTAATCGCAAGAGAAGCAATAAACCCAACAGGAGAAATTAATTAAGTGAATGGAATCAGCATCGCAAAATACATATATTACAATACACAGGAAGAGTGAAATTTTTTTTTAATACAGGAGATAGAAGAAAGAGAGACGTTCTTTCTCTCTCCCCCCACACTAAACTATATATCTTGTAATGACAGCTATATATATATATGGTACAGGTAAATGTTATAGGGGAAGCACGATTATGATTGAGACGTAGCATTATAGGTGGTGGAGGTAGAAGAAACAAGGCCGTCGTTACCGGCCAAAATCGAATATTTATCTTTTCTAGTAAGCATGGTGCACTCAAATCCAAGGGCCTTCCCAATCTGGGACTGTACGTGATTGGCCACTTCAAATCTATCACTACTAGCGGTGGAGGAGGAACATGACACCGTGTCCAGCAAGCTGAGGGAGTAGATGGGAGAAGGATTCATGAGGAACAGAAGTGGGTCCAAGCACTTAAGTCCTCCGGCAGTCGTACCGTGGAACATGCTGACGTGGCAATCAACAGCGACCGGAGTTATTTCGTCGCTCATTTCAGAAAACAGTGGGCTGAACCGCAACAAATATGGCTCTCTACAAGTGGTCCCCTCCGGGCACACAGCCAGGTCGCCTTGCTTCAATAACTTCTTCATCATCTTGGCGTCTTCATTGCGATCCCTTGTTAATCGGACGGTCTTGATGGGTGCCAGTATCTCGGACATTCTGCTCAGGCTGTATGTCACGGCGATCAAGTCTCTCCTTAATGCAAATGACAGGTAAAGAGGATCCAGTAAAGTCCTGTGGTTGCACACATAGAGCTTACTATTCGTGTTCCCATTATCATCATCGTTGTTGCTGTTGCACGTGTTGGGCATTGAAGTGGTCAGGCGCAGACCAGTGATTGCCAGAAGAGGAGTGGAGATGTGATAGGGGAGTGATAACGCTATAATCATCCTAATAATGGAAAGGATTAAGCCATACGGGATCCAAATCAAAGTGGCTACCGCATTCATTGGGGTAGGTCTCATGGCCAGTCTACCATCATGGAATATCAGTGCTTTCGGATACTTGTCTCTTGGCAGTATTTTCCAGCTTATCTTCTCAGCCTCCGTCACCAAATACACTTCCTGATTTGCCAAGGCAAAGCGGAATATAAAGGTGAGTTTCCAAGATATACTAAAATAATTAAGCATTTTACTGGCTAAAACCTGACCCACGTAATGAATTAAGCTTCACCACTGCATACTAATGTCGTGAAAAAGTTGACCTTTTAATGCAAGATCTTGTTTGTAGTTCAAATTGAATTACAAACTATTTCTGACAAACAAAAAATTATATTAAGTAATGAAGGTGTAGTAGTACATTTAGGAAAAAATAAGACTAAAAGGACAGACCTTGCAATGAGTTAACAAGTCGGAATCAAGGGACTTGTTGAAGTTGCAAATGCCAATGGCGTGAGGACGTCCTTTGCCTTCCCGAACTTGGTTCAAAGCTTGCGACGCAGCAATTTTAGTGTCCTCCATCAACCCCACGTAGTATCCACAGAACACTTTAAGCTGTCTGCCCACCACAAAATCAATCTCCAGATACTCTCTTAAGAAACTCTCCACCATTACTTGAGGTAAATTACTGACCCCCACTTTCTTCCCACCTCGATTTAGTATTTCGAGTATTTCTGAACCAACGTTCTCCAACAAGAACTTTGGCAGAACAGCCCTTCCCGCTCTGAAGCTCTTTGCTTTGATCCCGAAGAAGCATATTGCCACCATTATATTCAACCCCATCTCGTGTCCAGCTAAGCAGACGAGAGGGTACAGTAGAATCAGGAGGAAGGCTCTTATGAGCCCCCCAGCTTCGAAGGCTACGAGCATGAAGTAGGGGAAGAGAGAAGAAGATTTTAACAAAGCTCCTTCTACATCAAATATTAAGGTATGGTCAGTGAGGTCAGATCTACGAGCCAGGGAATGGTACTTTTGGTATTTAAATTGGGATGGAAAGGCATTGGTGCTTATAGATCTATGAAAGCCTAGCAGGTTCTTAAGTTGCTTGAGAAGGAAACGGTACCAAAAGATGAAAAGGGATTTGAAGAAAAACGCTCTGAACATCTTAGCCACCGAAATGTGTGTTGCTAAGGGCACTCTTTGCTGCGGTCTTTGCGTACTAAAGTATATATAGAACAGCTCATACACCATTGCCCTTACTCTTTGGTTTTATCACGAGAATGGCATATCTTACGCGGTAATTAAAAGCTGGCTTGGCGCCGTCAATTCTCCTTTTTTGGTTAAATTAGTTGACCAAATGGTATGCCGTGGAGGTTTCGAAGCTAATTTTAGAGGTAATATGATACTTTTGTTTTTATGTAATTGGAGTCGTCATTAGTGTGATCTGCACGATATAAAATATTTAGGAACGATTATTGTGTTGTTGGGGGGGGGGGGGGCTAAATTACACAAGTGGACCCCAAATTTGTAAGAATTATACTTTAGCCTCATAAAATTTTTAATATTTTCAATTTAGTCCCTATAAAAAAGTCTCATAAAAAAATAAAGTGAAAATATTGAAATTTTTATAAGGCTAAATCATAATTTACGAAACTTTTGAGTTCAATTCTGTAATTTTTGCCCCATAATTTTAAATACTGACTCCAATGGGTTTCAGTCTGTAATTTTTGCCCCCCTAATTTTTATTCCTGACTCCACCCCTGATCACAACCACAAGAGTTAGTGGGTCAAAAAAACACAAAGAAAGAAAACCCAGCACGAGATGTGAGATAGGTGCCAAAATATAGAGATCAGAGAATAATTCAGTAGAATTCTCAAGATGTATTAACTGATGTGACCAGTACAGTATTTATAGAAGAAGCATATTGCGCAGTGCTATAGCTAATAACACTGATATAAGCAGTAACTGAATATAGCTGAGCTGGACTAATCACTAACAACTCTGTAACAACTTTGACTAATCACGTGGGTACCTACTGTGAACATTACATACAGCTGTCATCTCATTAGTACCTAACCGAGAGCATTATTTATTCACTAATAATAGGACCATGCGTTTTGGGACTCACGTGCTGATGAGACTTGGGGGTCTTCATTATGGCTCACACCTACTGTCTCCTCCGATTCCCGCCTTCTTTCAAGCCCTTACCGCTCAACTTAACTCTGCCTGAAATACTCAATATTATTTAATTTTCACTAACGTCACTCTATCTCCTGGGGTTCCATTGCCCATAAACAGAAAATTAGATATCACTAAATATCAGATAAAACAAAATCGCAGGTTGTCAGTGTCAATAAATCAGGAGACGACAGGCAACTAAGTGAACTAACATTGTTATATATGTGGATATAGATTATGCATAATCCGATCCCACTTGGGAATTAATGAACAAGATGAACATCCTTTTCAGTTCCCCCGAGGATAGTCCTGTTTGCAACGGTGATCAATTCTGATTGATTATTTGACCAATTCACCAACGTTGCACTTGTTAACTCCCGATCACATCGCACACACTGTTACTAATTTGTCATTATATCTGGACTCCAACTCGAAAGCTATCAGAAGGGGACGTGCTGGTTCCTAGCTAACATAAATTGAACTCAGCTTTATGTGCATTAACTGCTGCCGTACCATATGCAGCTGGAACAATCGATCGGTACTACTCGAGTTTTATTGATTCAGCTTCAAATTAAATTGGTGTGTGCATGGGGTGGGAAATTGAGACCATCAGTTGTGACCACATTTAATTTAGTAACGCGTAAGTCTAGAATGCTGTGGGCTCAGCATTTGACTTGTATAAAGTGGAATGAGTAAACAAGTAGGAAAGTGTCCTACTCACATGTATAGTTGAACCAAATCCAGCAAACAAGTCATGGTTGGATCGGTGAAGAATGTCAACGCAGAATTATGAAATATAATAAAGGATATATTTGAGCTATATATGCCGACCACGCTGCGTCTCTCAGAATGTGCACTGCTGAACATATTTACATGGCTAAGATGAAAACTAAGAAAGTGATGTATCCGTGTTCTGGATAACTCCATGCATATACGAGCGGCGTTAAGGCCATGCTGCTTTTGAATACAAACCATTAATTAAACCCCTCCTTTGCGATATGGGTTTCTTCTTACATTCAACATCGAAATCCAATTTTTGAAATTTTTAATTCATCACCCCCTTTCCTTCACACTTCCTTGGAGCTTATTTCATTTATGGCTTTATAAATGCTGACAACTCGCTCTTCATCTGGCACCAGGGTTCAATGGCAAGGCTTACTGTTAGAGATATGGGCATAAGATAATCTATGGACCATAGTGGGAGTAAATGAATTATCCGGAATTAAGGCTCTTTTTTTCAGTTTCAATTTTAATGTCCAGTTCATCGTAGTAGTCTTATAGCTAGGGCAAGGGTTACGTCCCATGCCTAATCCAATGCAATGTATTTGTCCTCTCTCAATCAATATTTGGATAAATTGACAATGAACCCCGTAAAATATGTCAAACCATATATATATTCATTAGTTGACCTTACCGTTAACGAGGTATTACTCTAATTCTGACTGCAAACTGGCATATATTTTCTCTGCTCACTTTTGTGTGAGTGTTTTTTTCCTTTAAAAAAAATTTGAAACTGTGCGGTTTTGCACAGGTTTAACTAAGCTGACATCTTAGAATATTTGGTTTGATAATTTATGAGTACACTTTAAACGAGCAAGTGTAAATTTTTCAACTCCACATCAGCATATTAGGCATCATAGACATATAATCTACTTAATAGTTAAAGAATTTGGATACTTATCGTCATCATATTTAGGAAGCGGTATAATACACGTGAATACAAACTGGAGCAAAGAAAAGAAACCAGGAGGTCTAACCTAAAGATTTAAATTCTCTACAGCTGCCTTGAAGGATTGGATCAGCAAATAACTCCCCCCAGGACTGATGTGTGTAGGAATTTAATATTTGTAGTAAGCCTTAGTAAGGCTGGCGTGCCTCTGAAATTCACCAAAGCCTAGTCCGTAGGATAATTATTATGCATATTTTGTGACAACTTGTTTCTCAATTCCAAGGGCAAATTGGTCTCAGCACGGTGAGAATTCCCAGTGGACCATCACATTCAATTCAGAAAAATTATATATGCTGTTTATTATAACTGCTGTTCATGCCTGCAGGCACCGAGACCGAGCAGATGAAATTCTTCCCACTGTTCTGTAAGTGACTAAGTGTTACTCAGCTAAGTGTTACTCAGCATAGCAGCTCTGGTGTTCTGTAAGATTTGTAGGGATTAGGAATAATCTTCATTAATAGTGTTATTAGTCGTTATATGTAATTCTCAGTATATATATATATATATATAATGTTTGTATATGAAATACACCTTCTTCTTTCCATTTCTTAAGTTACATGGTATCAAAGCTGTTGTTGAGTCACATGTTCTTTCCATTTTGCCAAGTTACACACTTCTCCTTCATATCTTTAATATCTTTCGGTCCATATATATATTTGCAAAGAATTATAATATTGTTTAAATATTTGTGATGCACCAAACTGCAAGCAAGAGGTCAACATTTTGGTCAATTCAGCCATTCCTTCATATGAGAAACATCATCTAATTGGACATGCTGACAAGCCGTACATACTAGCTGATAACTACATTTAGGTTTAAGCACAAACTCAATCTTCTCAATTTACTTTTCCATGCTGGTAAAGTCAATATAATATATTCAACGTCCATTTAAAGATTAAACTTGCCGGCATTACTGAATAAGCATGGTAGTGCTCTCAGGTAATCCTTAACAAAATATCCACTTAGAAGGTTATGATGTAAAACTTGGAGTTTCTAATATTTGTGCTTAAAAATGAAAGATGACAAAAGTTGTTTGCAACATGGCTTCCACAAAAGCTTAGGGTCTGTTTGGGTATCCTATTTAATGGACTTATTATCCCATTAGATGGGATAATAAGTCCATTAAGAGAAAAATACAATTGTTGGGTGTTTGGGTTGCTTTAATTTTTAATGGACTTTGAAGCTTGATGGGTTTTTTTTTTTTTTTTTTTTTTAAGCCACTTCCCCTAGCTTCTAATTCCATTACTTCTGATCCCATCAATGCATATGTGGGGCCCCTTTGTAAAATGACACTATTGCCCCCAGTCCATTTCGTCTTGTTTGCACAGGCTGATCTGGATTTCAAGTTCTACTCGCATACTAGTAGACCAGAGGATCTATTTGTGTGTGTTTATTTGTATATACGCATTTTTTAAACTTTAAAGTAATGAATATAAAAATAAAAAAAGAACTCAATCATAGTTGAACAATGCCATAATTAGCCGGTTTTTAATTATTCGTCACTCTTTTTTACACCAAATTACATAAATAAAAGTTGGTAAAATTGGTTTAAACTTTAAAGTAATGAATATTAAAAAAAAATGCAAAAACGTCTATATTTTTTAAGACCTTAAAAAACACCAGTATTTATAAAAGATGGTCTACAATGAGACTAACAAATAATTTGTGTGGGAAAAAATATGATACTTGCTAAGAAACCGATAAATGATATATTTTTATTTTTTTATGCAAGGGAGTATTATATTTTTTTTAAATTTTTATCCCAAATTATTACATTTTATACAAAGACATATGTGTGTGTGTGGAATTTGATTAAATGCCTTTTCGGTCATTTTCCATCTCATCTATCTTTTTAAAAGTTATGCCAAACATGTTAAATTACAAGCAAAAAGCTACTTCTACTACTTCTATTTCAAACACAAATCACATTAAAAAAAATCCATTAAAAAAATCCATCGAAATAAAAAGTCACTTCTCCCACAACTATCCCAAAAAGCCTTTGAATTCCACAAAAGCTTATTTTTTTATCCACAAAAGCTTATGGAGAGGCATGTCTATTGCGTCTTCGAGTTGGGGTTGCCAAGGCGATTATATTTAGTCTCGGGCCTGAACCTTTTTGCTAGCCCATTATATATATTTATATTTAGAAGCCCATTATATTTTCCTCAGAACAAGCCCATCATATTTTTAGTTATCAAATAGATTTATCCATCATATTTAGTTATCAAATAGATTTATCCTTTTAGCTGTTTCTCTTCATTTAGAAGATTAGTGATTAGTATTACTATTAATTAATGGACACGAATCGTTCAAATTAATTGGATTACTTAAAATATTTTTATTTTAAATTAAATTAAATATGATAAAAAATTATATGAAGAAGGAACTGTATATAAATTTTGTCCACTTTATATCTTAATAAACGGAATTTTTTAACTAAGTATATGATTGTTTGAAAATACTATAACAAATTTATAATTTTGATAAATAGATATTCAATTGCTCAATTAAACTATAATTTGCAATGCTGTTGTTGCCAACTTGTACATTTATTATATCTTATTACTAACATTTAACAAAATTATATTTTATAGTACTAATTTAAACTTTCAATCTTAAAACTTAAATGTTAAATTGTCTCCATTTAAATATCCTAAGTTCGATTGTATAAATTTTCGGAATCCAGTTGCGATTTCCCTGAAAGTTTTCGACTGCAGCAAGTCCGAACCGGTGAACCCTTCCTAGTCTAGTCGTCGAGGACAAGCATTACACTCCTTTTCCTGAGAGGCCATATCGTCTGTAAGCGTTTGTTTATCTCAGTTTACCATGCTGGAGAATCTTAATAACCACCCGGATCAAAGAGTCACCGGAAACGGCCTCCCTCCTCCTCCTCCCCCTCCCAGTCACCCAATACACCCTCATATCCATGAGCCGTTTTTCAACCACTGCAACTTTCAACCACCGGCCGGTAACTTCACTTACCCCCATGTCCCTGGCCCTCCCAATGGTTTTGCTAACCATAATCAACCTTATAACCACTTCAATCACATGAATGGCGAATCGAACAGCTCGTTCGGTGCTGGAGCACCTCCCTCTACCAATGGCAACTCTGGATATGGTTTTAACCATTCCTTGCCTCGTCCGGGGCGGAAACGAGGTTGGCATCTCGCTACCCAAGGAACTCCTCCAGGTACGAGCACATTTCACTGATATAAAAGTTCCATCCAAGTAAATAACTGAAACCCGGAATGACTCAAGGCCGTTGGCAATACGGTTTATATTGTCATCAGTTACAACAGCTTTTGTATTTTTGATTTGGATTGCTGTTTGGCATCAGCTCTCTCTCTTTTCCCCATCCCTTTCCTGTTTCTTGATATCATGGCCTGATATCTACAATCGTTTTCACTTCCTCTTTCTCCACTAGTATGGCCTCAGCCTCAGGTTTGTTAGGGATACTAACGGCTTCTTGACGTTCTTGCTACTGAATTCCATTGTAATTCTAGGTGCTTGGCACTTTAGGACCTTCTCACTCCTCAGGATTTTGTATTTGACCTACAATTTTACACTCACACATCACTTTTGTGTTTCTCTCGCTACTTGAGAAGATTTTAGTTTTTAGAGTGGATGATCCATTTATATACAGTTTTTTTCTACATCACTAGCCTCAATTCTTTTCTGATTGCCAGATCAAGTTGACGGCGCTTGTAATGTGAAACTCTACATTGCTCCAGTTCCACGAACATCTACAGAAAATGATGTGAGTCTTTTTCTTCCAGAAATCATACAATGGTTGCATATGGTTTGTTGAATGCAAGAATATTTTTGGCACACAAAAATTTTATTTTCATTTCTGTTTGCAGTCCATGGGAATGGCTATTCCTATGTTTGATTCTTATCTTGAAAGTTACTATATTTGATGTGAAGGAAGCCTTGGAATCACAATTCAATTATAGGTCTTGATCTTGCGTAGGCTGGGATTACCATTCGCTCTTATAAATCTAGCGATGGTGATTAATGGCAACCTACTCAAAAATCTAATCCAAGTATTTGTTGTATGGCCTTATGATCATCATTTAGCTTCAATACTGATTCCATGTCATGAAAACCGTATGTGCCCAATGCAAAACAGTTTGTAGTTGACTCATTTTATTCTTTATACAACCAAACACTGGAACAGATATGGACATTCCATTTGCCATCTCCGGAATGAGAAACTAATAGAGTTTAAAGGGAATAAATAAAGGAAACACAATCTAGAGTCAGAATCTGTACTCAAACAAATTCACAGTAAAACTGAATAACATATATCTTTCATAATTTCTTTAAAATAGAATAGAAATATATATAGAGGTTTTCCTAAATAACTACTTATCATAACTACCCAACAATAGATAAGAAGAAAATAACTTCCTTAGTCACAACAGATAAGAATTAATAACTACTCCTAATTTCCCTTGAGTATCTAATCTTATGTCTTTCTTCTGGAATAAACTAGAAGATGACATGTGTCCCTAACAATATCATAACCTTGAAAATAAGCCTTGTCCTCAAGGCGGGAAGAAGGAAATTTCAACTAAATTTGCATTTGCAAGGGGTTCTTCTCCTTGCACTTTCAATCCGTCCATTTACTGGATCAAAGACTTCCATTACTTTCAATGTCGACGATGAACAGCGATGGCTAGGGGTAAATCTGTCACCACAGCAGAAATTCAAGCCTTTATCTTGATGATGTTGTCTTTCAGTTTCCGAAAGGCGCGGTGGTGGTGTCGAAGAAAATTGTTTTTGGGAATTCAGATTTTCAAAATTTGAATTCCTATGACCAGCTGACGTTATCGCACCAGATTGATCATGAGTTGAGTATTGATTAATTCCTTGAGATATAGTGCTGGACGAATATCCAGTTTCGGAATTCGCTGAATTTGTGGCATTATAACCGAATTGATTGCGTGTTGCAATTCTATATTCACTGTTGTAGTTTTTGTTGCCACGCGTATTAGTGTAGTGGTGATTGGAGCGCTGGGCACCCTGGGAATGTAATTTGGATTCAAATTCCAATGCAAGACTCACAGCTTTATATACGGTCCACGGCTTATGGATTTTAACATTAGACTGCAATTCTTCCTTAAGGCCGTTGATGAAAACTCCTAGGAGGCAATGCTCCGGCCATCCTTGTACTTGGGCTTGCCTTCTAACAAACTCTTGCTTATAGTTGGTGACTGAGTATAATTGTTTTATGCTACATAAATAGGCGTCTGGATTTTGAAACTCTACAGGACTGAGTTGTTCTTGGAAAACTTGTTCCAATTCTTCCTAGTATCTTATAGTTCTTCTCGAAGAAACCCAGGTAAAAGTGTCTAAGGTGTCACCTTCGAGATTCATTGCTGCAATATCAATTTTTAGATCCTTGGGCATTTGATAATATCAAAAATATTTCTCTTCCTTTAAGATCCAGCCTCTTGGATCGCCCCCCTCATATTTTGGGAATTCAACTTTTGAGTGAGGTCGTTTGGAAGGATTTCGATTCCACCATGGAGTCTCCATATCATTTTCTTCATGCTCACCGTAAGCCTCCTTGTGATTATAACTTGTTCCTCCCTGAACCATTATTGGCATTTTCTGCTTCTTCAATGTGTTTATCTCTGAATTCATCATATTCAATTGCACTAGGATGGCGGCCAATTGTTGCTGGTTGGTCTCCGGTTGCATTTGTGATGGTTGTTGCACCATAGTTACAACAGGGTCATTATGAGGATTGGAATTTGGTAGGATTTCTGGGTTCTGATTTGGTTGAATTGGAGAATTGTTCTCGTAAGATGAATTACGAGTCTTAACCATGGTATCTTCTAGTCCAAGGATGCACCGCTGATACTAATCGATAGAGTTTAAAGGGAATAAACCAGAAGATGACATGTGTCCCTAACAGAAACATGGTCAAATTATCATGTCTTTGTCCAGCACAAAGTTTCAGTAGATTCTCCTACTCCTTATCCTCACCTAACAAGATGACCCCCCCCCCCCCCCCCCCCCCAAAAAAAAAAAAAAAAAAAAAAAAAAAAGTTGAATTATGCTCTCATTATTTTGTTATTTTCTTCCATACTATGGTTATTTATGTAATATTTTGTCTGTTTAAATCAGATCCGCCTTGTGTTTGAACAACATGGAACTGTTGTTGAAGTTGTTCTTTTGTGGGATAAGAAGACAGGCGAAAGACAAGGTACTATTTTGCTATTTTTCTTTTTAACTGGATGATCATTAGTATTGTAAAGTTCAATATCTATTAACTTCATTAGGGGTTTTCAGGAATTGTGAGTTTAACCTTGTGCTGCCTTGAATGTATGTAGCATGCTGTGTGCATAAGTAATCACATTAGTTAAAATCTTGTTTAACTCATGCAGGAAGTTGTTTTGTGAAATTTGCAACGTTAGATGAAGCTGAGAGGGCCATCAAAGCTTTAAGCAATCGATATACTTTTCCTGGGGTGAGTACAATTTTTTCTGGATGTATTAATTAACCCTTTATTGCTGCCGCTAATTCTATCAGTTTAATCAAAGTTTTCTGTTGCTTGACATATTTAATTTTCATAGGAGTCATTGCCTATTGTTGTCAGATTTGCTGACCGAGGAAAAGGGCGTCTTGGTAATTCTTTAAGAATCTCCTTTTGACCTTATTCTTGTATTAGTATTTTAATCTGCCTGAATCAAATATGTGCTTTAAGCTGAATATATGCAACAATTAACTGACAAACCAACCCAAGCTCCATTCCATTTGGTTATTTTTATGGGATATTATGCCTTGACGTTTGCACACACTATTATAATTACTTTTTATGGTGGACCTTGTTTATGATGACTCTGTGCACCATCGGTACCTTGTGGGATAGGTGTAAACTCTCAGTTTAGTAGTACTGTGACTATATCTTTGAAATTGTTTTCTGTAAAGTTTCCTGTGTCTTGTCCACTTGTTAAACCTGGCATTTTTTTTTTTTTGCACTGACCTTTACAAAGATATGTCAAGCTGCTTTTTTTACTGTTGCTCATGCTTGCTGATTGATGGTGATTCTGTCCTTCAATCTGGTCTAATACAATCTACTGCAGAGTAAAGCTAGAAAGGGAGAAAGGAACAATATGATGTGGAAATACTGATTGTTTGCCGTAGTAGTTGTTTTAAGCATGTGTGAATTTTTAGTGATGGATCTTGAGAATGATGAGTGTCTTTCTTCTCTTAAAATGAAGCAAGATGCACAACTTATCCCCTAAAAATGAGAAGGACCTCAAATTATTATCACACTACAAGCAACTTAAATCTAATAATTAGTATGATATTTAAATGAGGTCAAGTGTTTTAGTGTTGATTGATGGAGAATATGAGCTTACATTTCGAAAATTCCAGGATTTATACCAAGCTGGTTTTATTGATGAAACACATAGGAGATACAAGAAATATTGTCACATTCACATATATTTGTTTGAAAGTGAATAAAAGAAGATTGATGAATGTCCTCAGCATCTCATAGATTATGGTGGAGCTTCTTCATTGCGTAATAAGCAATTAAAACTAAAAGCATCGTGGTCTTTTGATATTAAGTTTTTTGATTTATTCTTTTGTCAGGGACTCGAGGGTTCTCCCAAATCATGGATAAAAAAAATCACTCAGAAGGCAAGCTTCTTCTTGCTCTCAAGATAGCCTACAACCTTCTATGGCCGTTCTGACTTCTGACAATCTTTCTGTGTCTGGATATATGTTTTTGATATTTTTGTTATTTACCTCTACTCTTTGTGTGTGTGTATTTCCCAGCTCACTCTTGTCTTTTGTTTTGATATTTGTTCTTAGAGGTGGTGGACAAAGTGTTTGTTGGTCACATCAACAAAGAAGCTTCAAAAAAGGAAATTGAAGAAGTATGTCTTACCATTCACGCCCATTAAATCTTCAAATGTATTCTGTCATCATCTAAGCTCAAGTTACTTTAATCTCTTTTTCATGTCAGTGCCTGTATCCAAGTGTTGTTATTGAACTTCAGAATTTGCTGATTTTAGAAATACATTAGATCCATGCCCTTGGTTGGCTTTTGGTGGAATTAAAAACTTTTAGGCACCATGTCGAAGTTGTTCATAATGCTGTTGTGCAGAAATAGCTGGCTGAAATTATTTATTACTAATGTGTGGTTGTGTCTAATCTTCCGCAACTCAGAATAGTTCGGAAATTTCTTTGCACTGTTAATGTTATTGTTTAATGTCCTTGCTGTTTATTTTGATTATACTGAAATATCTTTCACAATCCACTTGCATGCCAAGATGCATCTTATCTCTTTGGTTCTATTTTGTAATTCTTTGTATGCATATTTTCTACAGGTATTTTCTCCTTATGGACATATAGAGGACATCTTCATTGCACAATCTCGCGGTTGGTTTTTGCTCTTATGTTTTTTCCTTAAAAAATATATTTGTGGAATTTAAGAGCACATTGATCTCAGTTACTTGATCATTGTTTCTTCCCTCCCTTTCTTCCTCAAAATTTTCAATAGTATTATTAGATTGAATTTAGTCATTTGTGCCCCTTGAAATTAAAAGTTGCACTCCTGGTGATTTAAACTACAGGAGATAGAGTGGGATGTTTTATATATTTCTCTTTCGTCCTCAATCATTTTTATTTTTCAACTAAAGGCCTTAAATGGCTAGGACCATATTATGTGAAGTAGTTGAGGTTAGAATGAGATAGAGAACCGCCTCTTCTTCTATTGGTTCTCACAAATAGCTAACTTCTCTCTTTAAAATCAAACCCATGGAAACAGTAAGTACTATCACTAAGCATTGGAAAGAGATGACTTTTCACTAAATACTTTCAGTATTGGAACATTTTGTCATCTTGATTTTTACAAGTATTTCCTACTTCAATTTATTATTCATATTTCACCTTTTGCCTAACAACTTGTCACGTATATCTTTCTCTAATTTCAAGGATATGGTTTTGTCAAATTTTCAAACAAAGACATGGCTTTGGCAGCAATCAAAGGGCTGAACAATGCATTCACAATGAGGGTAAAGCTCTTCTCATTTTCTTGGTTTTTTAATTGATATATATATTACTTGGAAGGGTCTTGTGAAGCCTCATTAAATCTTCTTAATCAATCAGGGCTGTGAGCATCCATTAATTGTTCGTTTTGCGGAACCTAAGAAACCCAAAGCTGGAGAACCCAGGTTCTGCCTTTCCCTTCTATTTTCAGATACAAGTCTGATGTGGCATTTCTAATGAAGGAACTTCATTTAATTGTACTGAATTCATATACCGAATGAACCGTGTTCTGTTCTGGTAATTGATTAGCCAAGTACTTGGTGTACGTATGCCTTATAAAGATTAGCCAAGTACTTGGTGTACGTATGCCTTATAAAGACTCACTTGGGCATACTTTCAGCCGCCCAATATATGCCCATAATTTTGTAAATGAACAAAATTTTTATCAAGAAATTTATGTTCGTATTTCTACTATCTCTCTGTAGGGCCAACCATATACCTGGGAGTGCATTTGGTCCATGCTCTCAAGAACCAGCAGTCTGGTTGGTTTTGTTTCATCCTCTCTCTCACACCCACAATTTTTAAAACTATTTGCAAGAAAGCCCAATATGTTGTTGCTGATCGAGTTGTCACAGGCTGCCACCAAACTTTGGTGATTCCATTGGAGGGAGTAATATGCCTATGGCCCCGCATCATCCCACAATTCCACACCCACAAGTTGCTCCTCATATTCAAAACTGGGAACCTGCTAATACTATGGTGCAGCAACCATTTCCTTCCAAGCCAGCACATCCACAGTCAGCTCCAGTGCTCTCCCAGTCCATGCAGGCTCAAAAGTTATCTTCTCAACCAGTTGTCACCGAGGTGCTAAAGCAGTCACATTCAACAGAATCATCAACTCAAAATATAGAGCAGCAGCTAAATTCACAGGTTAGTGGCCAACAGGTGATAGATTAATCAATCATTATTTAGAAGCTCTTCATTCAGGTTTTTGTTCTGGTTGTGAAGTAAATTTAGCTACTGAAGAGGTAGGCTCATATAACTGCCGTGATATTTTTCTCTTCCTGGACTCTTGTATACATCTTCTTTTAACTTGACATTCTTATATTTCTTCAAACTCTGTTTCTCGTTTTTCCTGGAAATTGTCCACAACTAAAAAGTATAGGCCTTTTAAAGTTTTATATTTTTCTTATAGCCTTCCCAAGCTGGAGGCAGTCCTTGTGCTGTTGCGGGCAGTAAATCACCAGATATGCCAGAAAGTTCTGACGAGGAAGTTTATCCAGATTGTGACTGGAGTGAACATATTTGTCCTGATGGTAATAAGTACTACTATAACTGCGTGACTTATGAAAGTAGGGTAATGTTTCTCCCTTGACACTTGAGCTTGTTCCTACATTTCCCCCCCTAATTTTATCGAACCAAGTTTATGATTCTTGCTCTGAATGTTGCTGCAGTGGGAGAAGCCTGAGGAATATGCCTTGTTTGAGAAGAAACAAGAGCAGGAGGATCATGGCTGTCCAAATTCATAGTTGGTATCATCTTCCTGACAAGCTGCTCAAATACAGCAGGTGAATTCTCAAATGAATCTTCCGTTAGCTACGGAGCTAACCTTTCCTGCCTGCGTGGGCGTTACTTCCCCCTTGTACGCATGAATAGAGAACATAGTCATATATGGGGTCTGTTGTACTCCTACCATTGTGTTGAAATTGATATCTTGTGCGTTTTCTGTTGGGGGCGGCGCTTTGGATAGTTAAGGGCTGGCCGATTTTTTTGTTTTTTTAGAGGCAAGGAAGTGTACAGAAAGCTCGAAACTTGTTCGTATATATTTTTTGATGCCCATACACACACGAACTGAAGAGAGTCATTATGCCCATTTTATGGGTGGCAAGTGGGGCTACTGCTGGAGCTGATTCTCGACTCTATTTGTAGCAATGGTTCATAAATCATTCGTCTTACCTAAAAAATGCTAGGGGTTTTGTTTCTACTTGAACAAATGCTAAAAGCCTACATGAGAAATGTGATTTTACTTGTTCCTGCAAGTGTTTGATTGCTCTTCGCGTGGCTCACTTTTTTTTTCCCGGGCCTGTGTTTTTACTTTTTAGGTTCACTCTAAAAATCAAATACGCTGTCGAAGTGAATTACGACACAAAGTTTCAAACAAATTGTGCGGCTTTATGAACGATGACTAATTTTTTTAATCACCGGATATAATCTTGAAAGAACAAAATAAGGTAGATTGAAAATCCATACAGTCGAGAGGGTGAACAAATCCCAAGTTTATGCGGGAGAATTGGTCAATTTTAAGGCGGGAGCAATGTACGCGTGTTAATATTGCCAAGAAAATCGTCCATTCCTAATCGGAATAGAAGGGTCCCATCTGTTGAAGTTAAAGCTTCACAGTGAGTTGGGCCGGGCCCAACTGCCTATCCTATCAACTTCAGTTATTCACGTACGACGATGGTCTAACCCACGATCATCTTCTTCTGGGGTCTTCTTCAATAAAAGCGATAACATGTCGTTTTCAGGATCTATTCCTTCCGTCTTTGAAACCAAACCACTCTCTTCCTGTAACACACGCCGCCGTGGATTTTCTTCTTTATTTTCCTAGTTTCGTTTTTTGTTTTTTTTGCCCTCTTCAGTTTGCCTCTATTACAGCTGCTCTCTCTTCAATGAATCCAATTCCTTAATGGATTGCATAGCGTGTAGGTTAACCAGTGGCATTTACTCATCAGGCTCGAAATAGAGTGGTGGAGGTTGAATACACCTTCCTTATTTATAACATGGTGCCCATATAGGGACACTACTTTCACCATCAGATCCTCTAAATCGAAAACACTTTCCCAGAATTAGTTTTGTGTGGATTCCGGGACAAAAGCAAAGGAAGAAAGCTTCCGCACCGATTGTTCTCGTGCCAATAAACCTAAACCTAACAATCTTTACTGCTGCACCACTGTGAAATCAACGTACATTCCTTCCACAGAAAGAAACAAGAATACAAGACAAAGGAGGAGTCAGAACATTCAAAGCGGCCACAAAAGCTTATTTACTATTTTGTTTCTATGTTATCATTCCCACACCGCCCAACCCCCGCCTACGAGAACTTTGTTCTCCCTTAAAAAAATATATATATTGAAACTTGCTGGAAGAAGCAGATGTAGTCCCTGCATTGGTTAAAAATCCAAGTTACAGCATGCAGTACTTGATCAACACGAGGGCTATGTGCAAAACTTTAAAAGTGGGTTTTACATAGTAATTAACTAGCAGGACCGGAGTTCACATCTAAGTCTATGATAAATTAATGCCGTCATTACAAAGAAATTACATGATCACGCAGTTAATTAAGGCTTGATGGCCTGTCTACTCTTCTTTCAGCATATGGGAAGGAATAATATCTTGGAGAAGGCCATGGTCCCTTAAAAAAGCACTGGTCCCTGGATTACAAGGCATTCTGTCTTGAGGAAAAGCGGCAATACTACTCTTTGAACCACAAATGCGGGTAAAACCCAAAGACGACAATGTGTTAGCAAGGAAATGATGATCATGATGTGGGAGCTGCTCATGATGATACTGCTGGGATAAGTTTCCTGAACCACATCCGGTGGAGACCACCGCTGGCGCCAAAGCTCCAGCGAGAGTGGAATTACGAGGCATGAGTGGGCTTGGATGTGTGTGTTGGCCTTCGTAGGTCGTGACAACAATGGTTGAATCAGTAAAGGATCGTTCCACTCGTTTCTTCACATTACATGAAGCACTGGTGCAACGATAGTAGCTTCTATTCAAAATTTTAAGAGCGATATTTAATATTCATTCTAATTACAAAGAAAAGAATTACCATAGGTGCCGATAGATGGGTTAGAAAAGATATATACACACAGCAGAAATTGAAGCATCACCTGGGAAAGGGGCTGTTCTTCACTGCTTTTTGACCGTACTTTCTCCACCTGTACCCATCATCCAGATGATCGACCTCGCTTTTCGTCATGAACGCGAATCTCGGTTCCCTCTGTTTCTTCTGATTTGTCTTCTTGGCCTTCAACCTAAACCCACCCAGATCCAAGGAAACCATCAAATCTTAGAATGTCGGTCACAACAATTTAATTGGGCTGTGGAAGAAAAATTATAGCATACCTCATTATTTCCTAATTACTTGGAACATAAATATGTGTGTGCATATATATATATGGTTTCAGCAATCGAAGCAAAAATAATTGCAAGGAAAAAAAAAAAGCATGTACTACGTTACACAAGAACGCCACAAATTATCTCCTTAATTTCGTCCCATGCTTAAATCAAAAGGGGAAAAAGTGAGATGAACAGAAAACCCACTGGTTCTTGGTCTTTGGTTGCTCATCTCCTCGCTGATCTACAGTTTTAGTGTGTTCATCCATCACTGCCTCACTAGACGCAGATGAAATGGATGAAGAGTTTGGAGTGGCGGGCTGTTGATTCAACGGCTCGCAGCAGTTATTTGCAGCAGCACATTGATTGTTGAGGTGAGAAGGAAATAGGTGCTGGGACAAATGCAGTAAAGAACCATGGTCCTCCTGCCCCTGCACGCCCAGTAACTCCATAAACCCTAAAGAACTTCTTTCGACTTCATGAAAATCAAAGACGTTGGAAAGTGGGAAACTGTTTGAATTATAATCCCCAAACAAAGAGGATCCAACTGTTTCCTCCGTCTTGACACCGCCCATCACTTTCTTCTCCATATATAAACCTACAGATCGATAGATTACTTCCTCATGACAGAGCCTAAATCCTTCAGCCTAGCTCGACCAGGAAGTGAAAGTGAAGCTTGGCAGCGAGCGAGGAAGGTAGGGTTGATCTGGTTGAAAGGGAGAATAGTTTTGGGTTATGTAAAGAAAGAGAAAGCTGAGAGGATGAGGATGGCTAGTAATGGGAGATTAAACAAGTATTGACCGGCAATTGTAGGTAATTCAACAGTACGGAAAACGTGGTCATGACGCGGCGCGGGCATTTAATGAATGAGGAAGGGGCCAGACGTAGAATTTCACTGCTTCAGCCGGTGTCAGGTGTGAATGGGTTCGGCTATATACGCTGAAGCAGTTCGCGTTTTTTATTATTCTAAATTTTAACTTCTCGTATATAATATTCATTGTGAATTGCTCCAGTCTTGGCTCGCATGAGAATTTCCACCGAAAAGCCTATCACATCTGCTTCCTTTTTCTTAATTTAATATCTTCGCTTCCTACCCTGTGCGTGCAGCTCGCGTCGTATAATTCTTCTAGTAGAAGGTCAAGTAGTGTCGTCCCTACGTAACTATTTTAAGCATCATGCGATCATGACATGCATATAATTACGCCAGTTAATATATACATGGTTTGATGAATCGATACATGTAAATAATGAGTGTGTGTGAAAGCATCATTTCAGGGCGGAACAAGAACTTACAGAGATGAACAGAGGTAGAGGGGTTTAATTAAAGGGATTGGATATGATGAGGGAAGAATTTAGTTGTGAAAGCAACCATACAAAGATGTATATGTTAAAAGAGGCAAGTATGAGCGTAGATGTAGTGGGTTTTGGTGAGGAAGGAAGGCAAGAGCTCATGCACGTGCGGTTAAGTATGGTACACCACAGGCACAGAAGACGAATGCTGACATAATTTGCGTGCAAGTACTTGGTACCTACCTATAGCTACCCATACATCCCGCCCTCCTTCTCTTTCTTCCTTTCCATTCCCTTCTTCTCTCTCTTCATTAATTCGATATTATGCCCTACCCTTCTTACTACAAATACGTAGTCTTTTTTTTTTTCAACACACGTATATCTGTAAAATGTCGATCCTGGTGCAACTACATATATACTCTCTCCACGAACCATGTAAATACGTCCCAAAGAGCTTCCCTCTCGTTTTCGCATCACCGGATTCACAGCCACCCCACCTTCCCTCTTTTCTTTGTTTCCCCGTCTTGCGTCATACGAATGCAAGAAAGTTTTTCTCTTTGGCGCATCATTAATTGATTATTCTCACAACCTGCAGCTCTTCGGCCACTCTCGCATGGACGGTGGTGGCCATCAACTTTTCAATTTCTTACTCCATCTGGATCTACATGTAGGATAAAATTTATAGTGACATCAGAAACTTTGTCTTATATTTAGATTTGGATGGAGTATTTTTTTTTTTTTTTTTCTACGTTAATGTCCCGCTTTGCTTAATTGTAAATTTGCAATCAATGTTTAAGTCCTTGCTATAATAGAATAAAGAAAGTTTTATACGCTTCTCCTGGTCCTGTAATAATAGGACCTTCACATTCTTGACGACGTGCATTTTGAAAATGCCTGCGTCTTTTATATACCGAAAAGGTGAAAAGTATTTAAAAAGGGTTATAGTTTTTAATATTGAATTACATATTACTCAACGTTTCAAATGGAACAGATATGTTTTAATTTGGGTAACCTTAAACTCCCTCCATCAATCTCTTTACATTTTTTGTACAGAATATTTTAGAGAAAGAAACAGTAGTAAGAAAGTTTGATCAGTGTAAAATCTTGAACCTGATTTTAAGGGATTTGTTTCTAATATCTCAGATCTACTCGGAATTAAGGGAGGTCGGGAATCAAATCATCAGATAGTAAAATAAGGGCATGACTCGTGAGTTTGTGCTGGTTTGACTTTGACCGGAGGTTGCTTCTGGGATAAGTTTGGGGCGCTCAAGACCGGGAAAAGAAAACGTAGTAGAAACAAAATAAGGTTTTGCCCAGTTGCGAAACGTCGCCGCATTGCCTTGGAAGCCCAACCACCATTTGCACCGATCCAAGAGCCCCGGAATTGACCAGAGTCACGAGTCCACTATTTATTTATTTCTTGAATTCGCATCAACTAGGCACCTACATAGCTACTTGATCAGCGAAAGCAGCTTATAACAAGACAAGTAATTGCCCGTGTCGGTGGTAATTAGCAGAGCCAATTGCTAGTTAATGAGTTAACACTAAGTTGACTTGCTTTTAGTGAATTTTGCATTCAAATCATGGCCAGAAAAAAAAAAAAAAAGTATCATATGACATTACCTGAAGTCACATTAAACTAAAAAACTTTCTATTATTTTAAGAAAACTAATTTTTGAACAAATATTCTTTATTAGAAGACATTGTGTTGACTTTCTCGTAAAAAATGACGTTGAATTTTAATGAATTCGAGTAAATAAGAACAGTTTTAAAAAAGCAGCCTTCATAATTTCAGAATTGTAAGAATATATATAAAAAACTATTTTTTAAAAAACAAATGTGTGAGATGATAAAATTATTTCTATGAAAAAGGAAGTATATATATAATAATATGGAGGGTTGGCAAATTGGCATTGATGAGGAATAGGTCCGTCCATGATTGCCGGCAAGTTATACAAATAAAATGCAAGAAAGCTAAAGCCATACCCATATATTGTTGAAAGCCTCATGATTTATCTATATTTGATGTGGATTTCTTACCCCACCTAACCGTTACTTTTTGTTACGGGTGACCCACTTAATTATGGCGAACTTATCCTTTTCAGCCCGATTAAATTATAGTAATTAGTTATGAAAATCTTCACTGATTCGCTCGATCTTTGGGAAGCTCCTTCTAGAACGTTGACATCGTTTAGGTTTTAATCAGGGTTCCAGGTCCAGCCAACTCGTGATCCTGAATATACCCCACAAACTGATCTTCCGGCAGCGTAATTTAGTGGTATTATACATATATTATTCGTGTTTTACAACATCCAGTTGGCATTCCAAGTCCAGACATGAAACAAGTTTCCACCTTCAATTAAAAATAAACCGCGTTTGAGTTTTGTTGGTTTGTGTCTGTGTTCAACTTCAACCTACAAAACACACACCCCTCAATGCGGATACTATACACATACACGCGCGCGCGCACCTGCGAGAGTGACTTCTAGGTGAGAATAAACAGAAAGAGACGAATGTATATATGTCCAAAATTTCATTTAAATCCCTCACCGGTCTGCTTTTTTACCTTCATAATTATATGTGCAATCCAGCAAGACTGCCCCACCCCATATCTTTTCGTGTCTTTTTGCATAGACGAGGCACCAGTAAAAAGATTTCTTTTTTGAAAAATAAGGGTTAGATTCGCAATATAATCACGTACACCTCAGTTAATCTGAACCATCAAACCGCTTCTTCTTAGTGGGATAGCTCAGGCACGGAATTATGGGATCAGACACTGGTAGATATCGATGGACTAGAGCCTTCAGAGTTGCTATAAGAGAGTATACATGGAGAAAACCAGTACGTAGCACAAAAATATGAAAAAAGAGGGTGCAGCCCATACCTTGGCATCGCAGAGGGATGGTCTCAGAACATCTTTCGTGTGTATGTGTGTACTTCTGTGTAAATTTTCAAACTGCAAGATTCTCCCACCCAACATTGACAAAATTTTTACATATTCATATATATAATGCAGGACCATTGTTCAAGTATCAGTATAATCTAGAATTGTTCTTCCTAGCCCACACGTAATGATCAATCATCCAGAGGCATATATATGATTTGATTTTATCATTGATATAATTATAAATAATAGCTGGGAATTGAAGGAAGCAATAATAATATGGGTGTGTTGTGTGAGACATGTTTTGCTTTACCTTGTGATGAAAACAATGAATTCGATTGGTTTGACTTCTCATCGAGCATTAAAGCTATCATGATACCGGTGTCCCACCTTAAATGCTACCATTACAAAATCCATGGCTTTTAGTGCTATGAACAACACACACTGCTGAATCCCATCATGTGGTCTTGTCAGCAACACTTTAGCTAAGCTTAGTTTTAGCCACCACTCCTTTTTAATACGTTCAATTTGATACTCTTTTTTTTTTTGCTAGAATTTATTATATTAACACTATATGTAGGTCATAGGGTTTTAATTTTTCTATTTTGGACGAAGCACTTTTACGTGGGCTCCGGACCTACCATTTCTTACCAGAAATGCTTGTTGTTTTCAGAATCCAAATCTCAACTAGATAATCCAATCTCAATCATGCCTCGTAGCTGGATCACTGCTTTTCCCTCCAACTCTTATTCTTAATTCTGTCGTTGAATTGCTCATAGAATCAATTATTTTTGAGCTTTTAATATAGTCACCGATTTTTTTCAAAAAGAAATAAAAGAAGAAAACAAGAGAACAAAGAAAGAGGAATATAATTATATTGCAGAATTCCAAATGCTTCAAAATCTCAGCCAACTCACGGTATTTTCAACACAGTATCAATATCAATAAGATCAAGACTGCTCATTTCAAACATAAAATAAATATTATGCTGCATTGTGAGATTTCTAAGAGTTTACGTGGAGATAGATACCGGTACCTTATTAGGGTCAGGACGTGCGCCCGAGCCAAAATGTCTTCTGAGAGGTATTCTGATTATCCATTAACGAGACCCTCACATCGACCAGTGGGTATTCTATCACTTAGTGGATGGACTAAATTAATGCTTAGATTATAGTTTTTTTTTTTTTTTTGGATATAAAAGATGACTAAACGCCTACATTACAAGAAGCAAATTACACATAAGAGGAATTTAATTCTAAACACTCTTGGTTCACTCAAGCTCTCAAATGAGTGGAACACCCAGCTAAGATTGTAGAATTGGAGATACCCCATTTGGCCAAGGCATCCACAATTCTATTATAATCTCGAGGGATGACTCTAACATCAACCTGTCAATCCCAACAAAGCATAACTCTAGCTTTCACAATCAAGCTATTGCCAGTAGTACAAGAATTATCTAAAATTATATTAATAACCTCATCTGACTCAGATTCTAGAATGATCTTCTTTAGGCCCATATCCCAAGCCAATTGAAGACCCTCAACAATAGCCCATTGCTCAGTTTAAAGTTCAAAAGTTTGAGGTTTTTGTTGCTGGCCCCCTTCTACTGGGGAAAATTTTGGGATATGCAAAATAGATGGGTTGAGCCCACGCCATGGCAGAATCATGGAATAACCAGAGTAATTCTTAGAAGAGATCCTTCATAGAAAGGCCCAATCACATTAGGCTTTTCTTAGATTACCCATACCTCAATAAATAAATGGTCTTATCGTGCGTATCGCGCCCAAATGCCCATGCTTTAAATATGACTTCCGTTCTGTTCCCCAGAATCCACATCACCATGTTCGTTATTTTTTGGACAGAAGAAGTTTAATTTCTGAGAGTTTTTGGCTTACTCGGAATTTCAACCAGGTGGAAAAAGGCTGAGTAGAGATGAAATGAAAAGGAATCGTGGGAACTAAGATATGATGGCGGGTCACTGTGAAAGAAATAGAAATAGAAATAAAGGCTTATAAACGCCGCAGCGCAGCAGTGAGGACCGAAATGGAAGCATCAGGTTGGGACGTGTTACCTGGGATTATGTATGTTTGAACTTTAATGTACACGCGACCTCTCCATTTCTCCACAATTGTTTTTGTGGATATAATGTTATTAATAGGTTTTCAGGAAGTCAATGATTGGTAGTAATTAATTCTTCTTTTTTATTACCTTTCGGGTCTCGGCTTTGATGTTCGTAGTCATGATTAATTATAGTTAAATGGTAATTAATTTACCCTGACATTGTCCAAGAAGCATCCGAAAGTATGTCAAATTGATACGGAACGAACAGGAAGTGATTTCATCTCTCGCAATCTTGCCCGTGGCAAATTAATAGTACATGACATATCAAGGCTAGGCTTCAAGCTTAATCCCAGAGGAAATACAAGTAATAGTAACAGTGATATGATATATGAATTACAGAAATAATGGTAATGAACCAGCCAGCATCGGTTTCATCTCTCCACACAGTGACTCGTTGAAACGATCCCCATGCTGTTCTAAATCTAGGCAATGGGAGGCGAAATCAAACATAATAACAAACTTGTTCTTCCTCTATATATAATATCTCCCTACAAACCATAAAGGGAATTAATTAAACAAGGCCTAACTGTACTTGTCTTTACAGATGATTCGGATTCATTCATCAGAAGCTGTCAATACGTCAACCATAACCTGCATGACCCTCACCCTCGTTTGTAACGACAGAATGTAGTCGGCGGTATCCCTGAACAGCCCTTCCAACCCCACGGACTCGCTGTTCTTTCTGGGTATAAGCCTCTTCAAAGTTCTGATCCTCGTCTTAATCCCCACGGCCCCTCGTCTTCTAGAACCTTGTATCACGCGAGGCCTTCTCTTCATCAAAACCCTCCTCGCCTTGTGCTTCATGCCTCGCCCTGCCACCACCTTGCTCCACAGGCATCCGTACGATGACGAATTTCTGTCTTCCTGACCAGCTTCTCGAAGCTGATCTTTCAAAGACAGGGAAACAAGTAAAGGCTGTGAAGAAACTCCCATAATTCTAGAGATCGGGCGTTGGAAGCTGTGCCACTGCAAGAATGATATACAATGCGTGGGCATTTATGATGTAGTTGGCTGGCGAGCATTGAGGATATATAACACAAGCTAACAGGGAAAAGAATAACAGAAATGAGGAGGTGGGGGCCACAGAGTAGAACTTGAGAGAAGGGCTCCAAGGGAATGGGAAAGGGACAAGTGTAGGGGAGTGCGGTGTCGTTTGCTTTGAGCACGTTGTCCAACTCCAACTCCAACTCCATGCACATGCCTCCACATGATTCTTCCTCACGCCACCCAAACCCCTCTCTAAACCACCACGTCGTCCCTCTCTCCCGCGTAAGACCTCCCTGGATTATTCCTTCCTTTCCCACCACTACTTTCTAAATTCAATGCACTTCATCACAAATGTGCATGTGTGGAATTAATGGGGTCCTACATCTCCCTCCTTCCAGCTCAATACTTACATGCTCTTCTGCATTAACAAATCTAGGTAACGTGTTTAATTCCTGCCGCTTTAGCTCCTGCTTCAAGTGAGGAAACCTCCTTAAAATAATATGGAGTAATATTTAAGTGCGGGCACAGAGTAGACAACGTGGATACTAATGTTGGGATAAGGTGGGTTTTCCTCTGACATTCATGAACCAGTTTTCCATTCAACTCATTTATATCATTCAGCTCTCACAAATATAGCCGCCTTTTTTAGGGTTCCTACTAAGACAAGCTGACACCTGGGCAATGTTTCGTATGCATGCATCTTCATTTGCCACTCATGATACCTCAGCAGCTGAGGTTACAGGAAGAACATGTTTCCAGAATCTTTTCCTTCACCTGTTTCAGGGAGAAGCAATCACAATATGGCGCTTTTTTTTTTTTTTTTTCCTATGGAACATTCTGCAACAGCATTATATATAATTCCTCACGATCGATTTAAGAAAAAGGGAAATAAAGGGCTATTAATTTGACGACATTTTGCGGTGCATGTAAGCAAATGAAATGAAAATGCATGTGAAGCAGGTGATCAAAGGCCGTAATTTGAAATTGATGAGAAGGCATAGAGCTTTTTTTGGCCGATCGAGTTATGAAGAAGAACATGCTTCCACGTGCTGCCGTGGGCCTTGTAGTAAGTGTTAAGCACACGGAAGATGGAAGCGACACGTCCCATCGTATCGGCCTGGCCAATACAGTTAAGTCCTTCGGTTAATATTATCGTTTATTTAATATAACAGTTATTTAATAGCTTATGTGAATGATATAAATAATTATTATTTATATGAAAAATTTATGATTTCCAGTGCTGGGCTGGTCAATTAATTCAGTGTGTATACTGATGATGTAATTAATCAATTTCCTTCTCATTTTTCTATATATCAGAACTCAGAAGGTGCCTTTAATTGTTTTTCCCGTTAGGCCAGGATTTTTTAAACTTTAATTGTTAAATGACCACAATATTTTAGTACAAGCCGACAGCCTTAACAGGTCACTCCCACGTGGTAACGCCAAAAACAAAGAAGCATACATGAAGACTTAAAATTAGTTGTAGTCCTGGGGGCCCATTAGAGCCCTTCACACCCAACACTACTTCGCTTTCAATTTCAACTCTACGAACCCAACGACCATGCCATGTTCCTAGCATGTGTTGAAAAACTTGGATTCGATTTTATACATTGCAAATTGAAGAGTTCAAATTTTAATTTATTTAATATTTGTTTACATATTTATTTTTTGATGAATAATAATATAAAATAAACGTGATTATATGAATATTAATTTTTAAGAAAACGAAGTTATCGTTTAGAAAATTTAAAACTAAAAATGTTTGAATTATAGCAGTTTAATTTTTTTTTAGTTCTTCACGCCCAAAAGATTTAAAGTTTTTTTTTTAATAATAAAAGTTTATGCAATTAGTTAACAGTTATATTCTTTATATATATATATATATTATATATATATATATATATATATTATTCTTTATATATTTTTTAAAAAATAGGGGGGCCACCCCACTCCCCCTTACAAATCACCCACAATCGACAATTTAAACTCCCTCCTCTAAATTGCCAAACCCTCATCACAAATACCTTAAGATCGACATATTTTGAAATTAAAATACTCGAATCATTACTTGTTGCGTTGAAAGATAAATCACCTATTAGCATTTTGGTTATGTTTTGTTTCTTTCTTTCTTTCTCATCGAATTGTAATTAACTTTTCAAATAGCAAAATTTAGTTATTTGACTCTTATATTTTGTATCTAAGATTAAGGCTAAATTAGGAAAAAATTGAAAACTATGAAAACTATTCCTTCCGATAAGACGCAGTTGATTTTTTAGAAAAATTAAGGAAGTTGAATAAGTAACAATTTTCTCAAACCAATAAAAACAGCTTAGATTCAATAAAGTAAAATTTAAGTAATTTTCAACCTTCTTTTATTCATTACATATTTACATCCTTAAACGGTAATCATTAAATTTGGGGGGAAAATATATATATATGAAGTAACCTTTCTAAATTTAAAAGGCTATTAGAAATAATTTTTTTTTTGAAAATATTTCCACCATTAATTTTAAAGGAAGATTGTAAGTTTGTTCAAAAAGAGATAAAAATAATAAAGGATGAGTCTAAAGAGAGAAAATAAATAGAACACTTAACCACTTGTTTGTATTTATCTTTTCACCAGACCATATCATTGTTTTTATTACCCACACACACAGCTCTTTTAACTCAATGAAAACCCTCATGCTAGTAAGATTAAAGCAACATGTTATTTGCCGTAAAAACACGAGTCATCAAGCTCAAGTTTCTCACTATAACATTAAAAATAATATTGTATAATAAACAAAACAAAAAAACAAAAGTAGAAGTTATATGTGTATTCACTTACTTGAACCATCTCCATCTTTTCGATAACTTCTCTCAAAGCTTTTCCTTCGACCCTCCCGAGATGCTGGAGCCAGAGGGAGAAGGATCCCCACCATGATTTGCAGCCATGGAAATTCCACAACACAAAGCGATGAAGAACAAGAAAATAAAAGAGAGAACTTGATACAAGACTTATTGATAAGAAGAGGATATGGAGGGTGTTTATATATTCAATTAGAGACACCTATTGTTAATGCATCATATCTTTTATTGAATTGGAAAGAAATCTCCTTTTTGGCATTATTATTCTCGTTAATTATTAATGATCGATCAATTATTTTATGTGATTACGAAGCTTCTTTAAATTTATTACAAATTATTTCCATTTTCTACGGTCAAATCTTTCATAGAGAATATAACATTAAGGTGCGGTGTTAGTGCATCACACCTTTTATTGTAGTTTTTGGAGATGTGATTTCAACCTAGAAGAAAATAGGAAACCATGAAATAATTACTTGTTTACATAAATTAATTATTTGATCATATCTTTCTTTTTTTTTTTTTAATATTATTGATAATCATAAAATATGAAGGACCAAGACTCGAGAGGAGATTTGATCATATCTTTGAACTTAGCCCCTTTAAGATGAGAAGTACTATAGGGTGGACGCAAATATATAATTTTGGGTTGATTTAAGGACTTATTTATTGAAATTAATTCTATATAGGTTGAAATTTTAGTTTAATCTTGCCGGATAGACATCCACCGCATGCCACATCAAATAATATAATTTCTTTGTCAGCATCCAATAAACTTTAATTTATATATTTTAGAGTTAAGGTGGATTCAACAATGTAAAGTATTTTCTTACAAGTATCCAAATAATTTGAAGTTTTTTGGAATGCCATAAAGAACCTTTTAATTAGGTATGTCGAATGCATTGTTTGTGTCTTAGTGTTGTATGTACCAAAAAATATTTTTTGTTTCCTAAAAAAAAGACTTTAGGGTACTAGATGCACACAAAAAAATTTAGGATGGATGTATTTGAAAAAAAAAACTTCAAAATACTAAATGCACATAAAAATACGTTAAAGTAGTCTTTTGTACTTGAAAAATACATCGTAATGCACCTTAACGCTTATATTTTAATATGATTGTGCTAAAGTACACTTCTTGTCCTATATGTTTAGATGATGTCCTATTTTAATTATTTAATTTTAAAAGTGTGTTTTTAATCCGTTTAAATTAAAATCGTTGATTTTCAATTTATAAAAGACATATCAACACTTTAAATTTATTAAGTTGGAATTTTAAATTTGTTGATTCAAAGATTTTCGTCCGTGTTAATTATATTAACTTAAAAGAACTAAGAACGGATTAAAAATGAAACCTCTTTTTACAAAGGAACAAAAAGCATATTTTAGCTCATGAGTGTTGCTTTGATATATTCTCATGTTTTAAAAGCCAAAAAAGTTTAATATAATTAGATTAATACTTTTGTGATAATTATGATTAGATAAACGGAAGACTAATATCACATTAATTTTGAGTGAAAAAAAGAAGACCAATATCACTTTTACTTTTTATTATTTTATAAATAATAACCTTTTTCATATGGATAAATAGTGCGTGAAATACGTGGTATTTATTAGAACCATAGAACATCTTTTCGATCTATATAAAAATACTCACGAAAGCTACAAATTTTTCATGTTCTATTGGTTTAATTAATCCAACTAACTAATTTATGGCCAAATATGTAATTTGCAATGAACTAATTGAGGTAGGAAATGATGAACCATTAACTTACTCTCGGCTCCTTAATATAAAACCTAATGATAAATTTGAGTAGATTAAGAATGTTAGTTAAGTTAGTTTTTTACCCTAATCACCTACCTTAATTATCTCCTTTCTCTTAATTATTATTGAGGCAAATATTTTTAAAAATGGATAAATATGTGAAAAATGTCTTATATTTAGAACCAATACCAACTTTTTAATTAGTTCTTGCGTTATAATAAGTCCCGGAAGTAGTAATATATTGATCAACTGAAGAGAGGGATAAAGAAAATGGCAAAACCTCACGTGTTAAGCAAGTGTATTTTCTTAGTTTGACTACCCATCTCTACAATGTCAATTTTTTTTGGGGTGCTTCAAAATGTCTTCAAGTCTCATGATGACTTCTGCATCGTAATCCCATCTCTCTTAAAGAAGCTTCCACCTCCTCTCTCTCTCTCTCTCACAAATACCAAGTCAATTGTATTACCTCGCTTTATTTTGAATATTTGTTTACATATTTATTTTTAATGAATAATAATATAAAATAAACGTGATTATATGAATATTAATTTTTAAGAAAACGAAGTTATCGTTTAGAAAATTTAAAATCTAAAAATTAGTCATATTAATTAAAATATTAAAAATATTATAGGAGAGATTATAGAGATTATAAATTATCAAATGTTTGAATTATAAAATTCATCAAGAGATTTTATTGGTTTTATATTTAAAAAGGATAGTATAGAGTCCTAAATTGTGAACCCAGCATCCATGCCCGAATGTTATTGATACAGTGGGCTAAGAAAAATCTAGTCACAGAAAATCTTTGGGCTTGATAATAATTTCAGTCAATTCCTTTTTTTTTTTTTTTTTTTTTTTAATAAACTTCCCTGTATTCTTTTAGATTAAAATGAAATTAATTTGCCAACCAGGATTGATGCAGTTCACTACAAAAGGAAGAAGGTTCGATACCTGCGGGCCGATATGAGGGCCTCATTGATGGACGATTTGTAAGTAGCTTCAGAAGATTTCTTCGAGTCCGGAGACGCCTAACCCTGGCATTGGTGAGGTACTGCCTACCACCACCTAAAATTTTTCTTATAAAAAAAAAATGAAATTAATTTTGGGGTGAAAAGACAATAATCCCTTACTTTATTTTTCTTATAAATTGTCTTATTTATTATGTAAATGTCAAATTTATCTTATAAATGACCAAAATGTATTTAATTTTTTAGGTTTTTTTTTAATCTCTTTACTTGTTTTATAAACGTCTTAACTTATCTTGTAAATACTCTCTTGAAAAAAAAAAAAAAAAAGTCATGTTATCCTTTTACCCCCAAAATATAATTTCATTTTGACCAATGAAATACAGTAAAAAAATTGCGATTGGCTGAAATCATGTCAAAACTACTACTACTACAGGGTTAAATGAAATTTCGCCAAAAAAAAAAAAAAAAAAAAACGAATAGTACAAAACAAAAGATGTGGGGTTTATTCTTTATTCTCAAGAATTGGAGGGCAATTATTTTGGGAATCTGACCCCAAATGGAACCGTGGCGAATGGCATAAGCACAGCGCATGGGTGTAAGAAGATGCCACACCATAACCTTTGAATTCTGCTTCTCTCTATATAATCCCATTCATCCTTCTCATCTTGGCACTGCACTTGCTAACCAAAGAGGTAAGGCAGACTGCGAGTTTGTGCGTGAATCTACTCAAAGACTTTGACCTCCTTTGTTCCGATCCGTTTCTATGTTGGTAGATTCCTCAGATTGGACTCAAGTTTTCCGTGTTAGATTCACGCACAAACTTGCGATTTGTTTGTTATCTCTCATCCCCAGTTTGTTTTAGAGCTTCCTCTCCACAACTAACCATTTTCATCTACTGAGGTATGGCGTCTCCTTCCTTCATATTTTAGATATTTGCCCAGTTCTGATATCTGATATTACAGATCAGGATTCTATTTTGCCAGAATTTTAGGATTCAGATCTTGTATTTTCCGGTTAATTTAATTCACCTGGTGATGGTAAAGCTGTAATTTCAATGGATTCAACTCCATGGTATAGTTCCAACATGTAGAAAACATAATGCTGCTACATATGCCTGGAGCGGATAATATGGGAGAGGGTTCATGTTTCAAATAGGTAGAGTAAATTAATTACTCTCGCAACCCTTTAGTTTTGTCCTAATTAGATGGATCTTCCCCTATTTTTAAGAATAGCACTTACCAAACTCTTAAAATCTATTAAGAATATTTCAAAAGGATATTTTTAATTAAAATAATTTTTATTTACTAATTTTCCCTTCATCAAATCAAATCCCTTGTTTATTTTTGAAAGCTTGTAAACTTTAAGAATAGAAATCAATGGCTGCAGCGATAAATTATTTATATAATATCGTGACCTTATATTATTTTATACTATATGATAACAAAAATTTATTTGAAATCTGTTCTTATCCGTTTTTAAAAAGCCAAAAATTAACATGCTTCAATAAATACCATGAGAAATTAAAATTATAAAATTTTATAAAATAATCAAAATTAATAGATTTTACTACCTCCAATCTTAAATATAAGATCCAGTTGATTTTTTAGAGAGATTTAAAAAAACTAATTGAATTACTAATTTGTCTAACTATAAATTGATATAAAATTAATTATACACAACATTTATATTTACGACCACAAGTAGTATAACATATTAGAAATTTTAAAAATTTAAATAGAATTATATTTTAAGTAGGTGAGCCTTGATGTAGTAGTGATAAGATTACCTCCATGTGACTAGGAGGTCACTAGTTAACAAAGAAACAGTTGGGAATGACATACATAGTCTAAAAAAATGAAAGAAAGTTTATTTTACTCAAATAGTTATTAAGATAAAAAGAAAGTTTTGTTTTGAGTAAACTTTTGAATTTCATTAATTCTTAGCTATTGACATTGTTCAGGGACCCGTTACCTCTCATGGCTTTAAAATATGTTAAGAGGGAAATGTATCTAGACCCTATAAGACGTCTTTCGTTTCTCTAACTCTAAAACGCATCGAGAGGGAAAAGTATCCAGACTTTTATAAGTTGTCTTTCGACCCGAACGAACACAATGCCTCACTTTCAATATTGTCCATTTTGGGGACCATCACCCCTCACGGCTTTAAAACATGTTAAGAAGAGAGATATTCAGATCCTTATAAAGTGTGTTTCGCTCTCTTTTCCAACCAATGTGGAATCTTACATATTTACTTCGTAAATTGTAAAAGTTACTCTTCAAAAGCTATTAAGGATCTTTTTAGGGGAGGTTCTGTTGGTGTTGGGAGCGATCTGGAAGAATGAAGAAGTGGATGATCTGAGTCGTGTCCGAAAACACTGTCCTATAGAGTTATTCCGCAACCACCGGTAAAGAAGAAGCGGTACTCCCCAGGATTAAACAGATCCTTCTCGATTAAATCAAGGCGGCAAAACTGGCGGAAGATAAGATAACTCAGCAAGAGATTACCGATGTTTTCTAATTCTCTCTTAAAATGGTGTCACAATTGGGGTATTATAAATAATGAATCAATGCCTTAAAGAGGTGACTTTTGAACATTACACATCTTCAGAAAGTCATAACTATTTATTTAATTCATGAACCATGTTGATTCATGAACCAACACAAATCCCTTAATTTGTAACAACATGACTTCTCAAAACACATCCTTTCATTTGAACACATTCCATAATATTGGAAAGACTCTTTCTTTGACACACCCATATGCAATATTTACAACAATCCCCCACATGTGTCAAAGAAAACACCATTAGCTGAGTTACACCCATGGACATAACCATTGTATCTGGTGGTCCGTAGAACTATGAACCAGATCTAGACTAATAACACTTAATACACAGAGATGTCAGTGAAGCATGCTTCTATGAACTAACAAATCTTGGTGTGTATTAGAGGCACTAAGGGTCAGATTACATCCTAACATTTCCACTGTTAATCAACGGTTTTGCGCGTTATGACGGCCATGCGCGTGCCTGGTGCATAACAAATGCTCTAGAGATTTCGCCATGATCTCATAGGAGCGGCCACACTCCACATTCGTAGAGGTGATTTCATGTAAGTGTGCCTGCATTGAGCACACCATCTTTGTATGACTATGAAATCATTAAGAGCTTTGCTCACCCTCAAAATATGCATTCTAGCACTTTCTCATTGTCATAGGAAGGGGCGATTGATATTTTTCGTGCTAGTCAGAATTGACGAACGACTTATTCTTACCCATTGAACCTTCTTCATGGGATCACCAATCACAAAGGTTGGGTTGCCATCGCTGTCAATTACGAGTTGGCTTTAGTCCCATTCCCCTCGACCAATTTATATCATCCTGCAGGGTTTTGTTAACGGCCGATAGGTCTATTATTGACCTCACCAAATCGATTGAGATAACTTCAACACAGATCTTAAGCTAGCTTATCATATTATATCTTCAAACGATTTTTATTTCATCATTGTACTTTTACAATGGCTATTGTCATCTGGCAATCACATATCGTCGACTTTAAGTGTCGGTTTCTTGTCAAAATATTTGCTAAGAGATTTGTAACATTCTCAAAGATTCCATCCATTTCCGTAGTAATCAACTCGATTCGCATAATACTTAAATTTTGTCACCACTAAAGATCAATGATAACCAGTGGATTTTCACATATAGACTAGATATTAGTTAACATCCGTGTATATACCTCAATACAACGGGAATCCATTACATGATGTCAATATTATCTATGGCATTATCCCTTAACTATTCCTTTCTCTTCATGAGAATTTACATATGCTCAATCTCCACATATCATTTGCTATGTCGTGGGATTAACATTTATCAGTGCTACAAATTCTCAACAATTTGTGCATACATTGATTGAGCTTTAGAATCATCTCAAGTAGTATCATAAAGAATATTCACATAATGGTTCTCAAAACCAATATTTAGAAACATTTCTTATTTGTCATCAATATTCTTTTATGATCTTTAACACCCAAAATCACATTCAATTCTCTCATGCTTTCAAGCACATAACATGATACTTTTGACCATAAAAGTCATCCATATTAAACTAAATATTTCACGATATCATGCATGCTTATACCAAGAGAAATTAATAATACTATGAAAATTAAGCACATTTATCTCTACAATAGATAAATGATTAAAATTTCATACCATTGTCATATGCTTTGTTTCAAATCACAAAATATTTGATAATGCACAAAATTTGCTTTCAGTAGCAAATAACACAGCCTTTGTTAAATAATCATAACGCATGGCAATTTTATAATTTTCAACATATTTTCTTGCACCAAAATAATAATTTTTAAGGTACCCCATATCTTAGATACCCCCACACTTTCAAATATTTTATAATGAACAAAATTCTAACTAAATTAGAATCCCACTAGTATATTTATAAAGATCCATACTTTATAAAACAACATAACCATATGACTGTATACTTCAACAAAAGGTCGTGCCAATTTAATCTTCTATTTTAATTAAATGAGAATGTCTCGAACATTATCATTTATTTCACATAACAAAATTTGCTTTTCACAGAAAAAGAAAAAGCCTCAACTTAATTAATTTCCTTTTGTCAAAATAATATATATTTTATATATTAATATTCTATCCTCACACGAATTTTCCACATAAATTTATAAATCTTTAATTATTTTAAATACCAATATTTAATAATATTCACACTATTTAAATATGTGTGAAACCAATGCCACAAATTCTCTTTGAAAAATTCAAAGCACCAGATTATATAAATCACCAAAATATAAACATAAATTGCAAAAAGATTAAAAATCTAAGATTTCCAATATTCAAACGAATTTATATGGTATATCAAAATAAATCACACATCATGTAATTAATTATTTCAATCAAATGATCATGGTGAAAAATCTTCCCATAAATTAAATAATGACTATATGATATATTCACAAATATATCACCAGATTTATTGAAACAAAATTTGCTTCAACTTCCAACTATTATCATGCTAAACACAACAAATCTCACTTTTATTCAGCCATATTAATTTAAAAAGATTCACAACATTATAGGAGATTAGAAATTATTAAACAAATTAATATCTCCATTGATAATAAAGCCATAAATGGAAATAAATTCCCCTCTCATTCTAATTAATTAAATTAGAATTTTTCAAATATATAACATCCTAAAATTTAGGACTTCTAATAAATCTCATCATTTAACTTTTAAATATATTTACTTTCTGAACTAGAAACCAAGCATGAACCCAATAATGATCTCATTATCATCGATATTTTATTTCCATACGATGACTAATGTAATTCAAGATATTTACTAATAAAAACAATAAAATCTCCCGATCAATCCAAGGGCATAAGATATACATTATCTTTCCTTTATTAATTTAATATTCATCAAATCCTCATTAAAATAAGGAGAGATAGTAGGAGATCTATGAACTACCATATCAATCAAAACTGATTTATTTATTAACTAAAGATATTCAAAATTTCAATGGAAATAAATTCCCCGTGCAATTGATCAATAAATTAAATAAAATATTGATTCCTATGGGCATATTTTTACTAAAAATTCAGCACATCAAATATTAAAAATAATAATAACTGCATTATTAAATTTTTAATATATGCCCTCGAATATTATATATATTTATATAATATTCCAATCAATCATACGCACCTTATTGCCGTTTGATCACGGTGAAGAGATATGAGATATGACTCTTTCTTCCTCATCAGAGAATTTGTTGTTACGAACACGTACGCCTTCACGCCTTCTTCAGAACAGACGCACACCCATAGTCCTCGGCGTCCTACTCCTCTAACTTCCAATGTTTCAGATTCAGCATTTCAATTTTCATAGTCCGCTAATTATCATCTTGGGACTATCTGAACAATGAATTCGCCTTCGCAATTCTACCATGGCTCTCCTTGATCATAAGCCTTTTATTTTCATAACAGGGAGGGAGTAATCAAGTAAGAGGCAGACAAATAACTCTATAGATGGCGTTGGGAGCGATCTGGAAGAATGAAGAAGAGGATGATCTGAGTCGTGTCTGAAAACACTGTCCTATAGAGTTATTCCGCAACCACCGGTAAAGAAGAAGCGGTACTCCCCAGGATTAAACAGATCCTTCTTGATTAAATCAAGGCGGTAGAACTGGCGGAAGATAAGATAACTCAGCAAGAGATTACCGATGTTTTCTAATTCTCTCTTAAAATGGTGTCACAATTGGGGTATTATAAATAATGAATCAATGCCTTAAAGAGGTGACTCTTGAACATTACACCTCTTCTTCGAAAAGTCATAACTATTTGTTTAATTCATGAACCATGTTGATTCATGAACCAACACAAATCCCTTAATTTGTAACAACATGACTTCTCAAAACACATCCTTTCATTTGAACACATTCCATAATATTGGAAAGACTCTTTCTTTGACACACCCATATGCAATATTTACAACAGGTTCAATGACAATGACAAGCTAATGGAATGAGCATGTCCGATCAATATGATGAACCTATCTAATTATAGAGTAAGACTACATACATCTATCCCTTCCCAGACTCTGCTTGGTGAGAGCTATGTGCAACGTGCTATCCTTTTTTGTTAATAGAATTATTTTTTGGTTGTATTTTTTTTTAACAAATATAAATGTTTAAATAAATATGATGTTTGTATAACATATGTTTTGATTTTAAGGGGTCTATATACAAGTTTCCAAAATCAAAGGGAGGTCCAACAAAATAAAGAGATAGTTAGAGTATTTTACTCAAGTAAATACTAAGGTTTCTTTTCAAAAGGGGGGTCAAAGTTGTTTACTCAAATAGATATTAAGATTTTTTTAAAAAAAAAAAAAAAAGTTTGTTCTGAACAGAGATATAGCCGAGAAACAGCTACAAATGACATAAATAGTCTCAAAAATGAATCAAACGGGCAAAAATTAGAGTGAAAAAAAGTTAATGGAATGAGAATATAATGAACCAACTTAATCTCCCTTCTTTATAGTAGTTTTCAGAGTGACCGGAATCAATAATAAAATACACAAAATTCTTGGACTAAACTGACGAAAGCAAGCTACAAAAGTATCCAGAGTTGGCAGATTTCTGCCGAGGCAGAGGCAGCGTCACTTGCAGACGCAATAGGTCAAAATATTCCTCATTGCAGTGATGTTTACAATAAGTTCCATTGTCTTCAAACGCTCTAACGAGTCTGTAGAACAGCCCTGTCGTTGTTTCATCAAGACCTATATGGGATTTATAGTTCATGAGAATCTGGTGGGCCCTAGTACGAAAGTATCCTGGGACGAACGTTTCAAAATTCTGAGGCGGCGACTTCAACATGCAGAGCATGGCCTCCCAGGTTTGTTTCATCTCTGTCGTGTCAGGTCCTTGTCCACCGGAAGGAACACGCAGAGTCTGATTCGATTTGTGAACAAGAAAGCAGGTCTGGGTGAGAGTGAGAAGCTGCAGTATTCTCATGGGGGTAGAACAAGATTTAATTTTGAGATTAAAAAAATGCTTAAGCTCTGCATTAGTGTTAGAGTTGGGATTTTGTGAAGAGGGGTGATCATTATTATCGTAAGAGCGATAGGAAAATTCAGGGGGTATGGTGGGATACTTGGAAGGGAAGCGAATATCAAAGCAGAGCAAAGCGAGATGGTAAGGGGTTTCCTCAGGCCCTACAACAATGGCTCGCATTAGATCAGGCCTTTCCTCGTATGCTCTGACGTAAATGGAAGTGTCGGCGAGACAAAGCTTCAAGACTTCCCATTCTGCCTTCATCGTTTCCATGACATTCCGTCTTCTGTTGGTCGTCTTCTTAGATAGGAAAAAGTGATCCTGTGGCGCATCTTTAAGGATTTCGAAGTTCTCCAAATTCTCAAAAGCCCTCTCCAGATCATCTATTTCTTCTTCTATTTCTCCAAATCTTTTATTCTTTTCCGTGTTCTCATCTTCAATGTGAGCCTCCTCAGAAATTTGAGAAGCCGCCATCGCTATCTCAATCCTGACTTCGGTAGATAGCTAATATTATGGAAACTAATCGGACAATCCAATCTTCTTTATATTTATATATAAGTGGAAGGATTTGGGGATAAATCATCAATAATCAATATATCGGATAATAATCTTTTTTATAAGGAAATAGGATGATAATCTGATTATGATATGCTTCCTTTTCTATACAATATTAAAATAATTATAATTTCTGGATTATGAGATTATTTTATTCTTTTGATATTTTCATCGTTTTTATTTACACACACAAGTAGTAATATATTTATTTTATACCACCTTTATAATTATATTTAATGTTTAACTATTATGAAATTGAAATAAAAATTCAATCCTTTACGATATTTTTTAGATTCGGATTCTGTAGATATAGACAAATTACATAGTTATAAATTAATAGACTTATAAATCTATATATTTCAATTACAATTACACGTATTGCGTTGATCTTGTTCGGCGAACATCTTATAGAAACTTTAAAGTGATCTCAACCATGCTACATTTGGTTTGAATGTGAAGACGGCTATTTTTAATTTCTATTTTTCAATTATATTATAATCATAGATAAACTAATATATAAGGTCCTTCTTTATTCTTTATCATTCTAGTTATATATTATAGATGTAACCAATATATAATTATAGATAGCTATAGCTTTTGGAAAGAAAAAAAAAACCATGAATTTGGGACATGGAATGAATTGAAATGTTACAACTAGGATAGTAAACCCTATATCAAATTTAAAATTTATGTCTAAGAAAAAAGACTTCTAACTAAACGAATGCTATATCAAATTTTATTTTGTCCGATTTTGAAATATATGCCCCTGCGGTCCTGCCTATGATTTATTGAAATAAATATTATTTTATCACCAAGCTGTTGGTTAAAAAAAAAACAAACAAAACAGGGAGAGTCCGTGATTACTGATTAGGCAGTTAGGTTTGCTTCCGCTTAAGAGGCGGGAATTCTTCATCATAGCCATTGTTGAGTAGGAACAGGAGGAACAGTTGGAATCCTGATTTTATTTAGAGAAAAAAAAAAGTAGGATATAAAGAGGAAACTAAATAAAATTCAGTAATGTTAGAAGTAAAACGATAAATCAGAGATGCCTCCAGCACGTTCGATCCAAGGAAGGTGGAGGGTCAGTTTGGCATATGGTAACCACAGGAAAGGAACGTCAACATCATTCAGTTGACACTTTTGAGGAATCTCACTCGAGTACGCGAGGAAGTTGCCTCCTCCTTTAACCTTAACCTTGGCAACACTCTCGCCTCCATCCTCCTCATACTCCAATTCTTTGATACTTCCTCCACTGTTCAACATGTTTATTAGCCCAATGGGTGCGAATTTCACGCCAACTCTTAGCTTATGAACAGGAACGAAGCTGAAGAGTTCGAACGTAGAAGGCCGGAGTATAACTGGGATCCTTTCAGACTGGCGTGACATGAGAATGAGTTTCCTGGCCTCACTCTGGTACACTGCGTACTCCTTTGCCTCACCCATATCACCTGCTTCCTTCTTCTGGTCCCATTCAACCTCACTCACATGAACCGAACCAGAGACTAACTTGTAGCACTCAGGGAAACCCCTTATGCGATGCGCATCTGGGTCCCAACCAGCCCCTTGACAGTTGAACACACCAATCACCCCACTATACTGTTTCAAGCAAAAGAATCAAATTATTGGCCAGCTTTATATCATGTGTATGAGTCGAGAGGATTTAGGAGGGTACCTTGTTGAGATTCCAGAGCTTGAGAAGGGTTTTGTGGTCAAACAGAGGGTTGGTGAAGAGGCAGTCTCTGGTGGGAAGGGCGAAGTGGATGCACCTGGGGATGGTGCCATCAGGGTACACAAGCTTCTTGATGACATCAAAATCGTGAGAGCCGACCTGGTCGCTCAGGTAGACCGGACCCCCACAAATGGCCCTTGACGCTGCGTGAAATTTGGCGCACTGATGGACTGATTGGAACATATCCCAGTCAGGTTGAATCATCTGCCCCATCCACAGGCTGTTATAGGCGCAGTGAATCATATGTACACCTTGCAGCCAGAAGGATCCCATTGTGTCCGTTGGATCGCTCACCCAGAAGTCATCACCTTTGACACACAATAAAACAGGGAGAGATCATTTTTAGCTCACACTAAGAGCCTTAATTGACATGGCGAACACAACAGTAAGGACGGCCTATACTCACCAGCTCTTCCCATTGCGATTTGCTTCGTCCCCAGGAAGAAAAAGTCATTGCACTGTTGCATGCTAGCGATGATTCCACAACCATTGAAGTTCTTCACAATGGAATTTGTCAGGCCGCTATAGTAAGCCTTAGTGAGGGCGACTCTGCCCCCGTATTCTTCGCACACATACTCAAGCGTCTGCATTTAAAAAAAATACGCATATTATAAAGGGGAATTGAAAAGAACAGTTAAATCTAAAGTTGGTGGAGAAAACTCACATGAATGACATCCACTTTGACCCCAGTAACGCCGCAATTGGCAAGGTATGAATGCAGAGATTCATATATGTCGTGGGCTTGATGAGGATGAACAAGCCCAATTGAACCTTTCACTATGTTGACGACGGCAAGATCGTGCATTGTGCCGTCAAGCCCTGGAGAGAGTTTGCATGGCACTATTTTTGAATTCAGATGGGTTGCTCCCGGTCTCACCCCACCCCAGGCACCACAAAGGGCGTGCCACACGTAAATATCATCCAAACCTTTGAATTCGGTCCTCAAATCCCTTGTGAAAGCCTTCATCCCTGAGTCCTCTGTTTTGCAACACGATCCTCCACATTGTTTATTCCAAACCCTTCTTGGCCCTTCCCCAAAAAGATCATCGATATCTTGTTTCAACTGCTTCATCCTCATTAATTCAGTATTTGATAGATTGGCACTCTCATGTTGGATGGCCTCCAAGCGCTGTAGTTCAACCCCTTTTGCGAGCAGCTTCTCTGTCTTCTTTGGGTCAAATGCAGGAGCATTGGAACCTGACATAAGACCCGCTTGGTATTTTTTAAACTTATCGCCTTCTTCAAGCCGGCAAATCCTTGCAGTCATTTGTTTGCCACCCACAGTAAGATTTTTGGCATCCTCATTGGGGTTATCCCCATCAAAATTGATGCTTTGCCATCCATCGTCGATGATGAGAAACCTCGGGGCCACACCACCTTTGGCAAAATCTTTTAATCCGTGCCAAAGTCCGACAGGGTCTACGGTTAAGTAGAAGGCATCCCAAGTGCACCAACCAAATTTGTCAATGAGATTTGGCAGGGTTTTCTCTTCTAGGAGTCTGAAGGTGTTGAGGTGAACCCTCAGGGCACTAAATGCTTGTTTCATCAAGTTGTAGGGATTTTCAGACACGTGAATATACGCTATAGCATTGAAACTGGATGCTTTCACTTGAGTGGAACCACTCTCTGCGCAAATCATTACGTGCCCGTCAGAGCCAGGATGGAGGGCAGACCTAAAGCTGCCTTCAATTATAGGAATGATAATGACGTAGGACTTGATTTCAGGAAGATCAAAGAGAACCCATTGGGTTTCCATTTGTAAGTCAGAGCCAGAATGTCCCACCCACTGGGTAGACCACCATGTTTTGAATCTAAAGATACTGAGAAAGTCCCTTCCAGTGAATCTACCCAAGGAGTTCATCAACCTATCAGAAGGCTCTTCTTGGAAGAAGCCAAGGAAGCCACCCTTGGGAGATAGGGCAAGCACACGCTGAAGCAGATATGGGGGAGCATCAGATTCAGAGAAATGATAAATGGAAGAGAAAGGAGCGAAGGATACGTTTCGTGGAACTCGTGTTAGCAATGGCTCACCTCTAACGGTAAGCTTTCCATCAGATAAGTCAAAAATATTTTCCAACGGTTCAGAATGTTTGCTAAGTAGGCCACTTGGAGAAGCCATGAGAAAAGCCGAAAGGAAGGGGTTCACAGCTTTAACACACAGGAAATTGTTGCATAGGAGTGGTATGAGGGAAGAACACACTAGTGGTAAATATATACAACGAAACTCAAGAACATAAAAGGAAAGTGTATCAATATTGGGATACCCAATACTTGATGCATGTATATAACTAATGTAGCTAATAAAGCAGCTACTCAAACACGCAGATGCCAAACCAAAGAGAAGATACAATATTTGATACACCTTACCAAAACTGATGCTATTAAAGGAGATTTATGTTCTTTTACGCAAGAGAAATTGATACAGATGATAGTTACGAAATATTTGATTTGTCCCTAATAAATTCTGGATTTGTACAATTTTCCTCTCAAATATTTAATTCAATTCAGAATTTACCACCAAAGTTCTTTAAAGATAAAATTTCGTCAAGGCGAAATCCGATGAAGTTCTTCATATTCATTGCCGGTTAATATCAATATATTAAATGGGTAAGAAATCCCCTCAAGGCTCCATTCAATCATTGTCCCCTCACAGGAAAATCAATCTTCATATCCAATATATATATATATATATATATATATTCTTTGTTCCTTTATCATACCATTTTAAGAAAAAAGCATGGTAATTCCACCATCTGTCGAAGTTCAAAATCAGTTTTAGTTTCTCGAGAGAAAATATAAAGGGGCCAGTCCTAAATATTATGTTTGATTGATACCCTACCATTTAGCAGAAAAGTTTCCATTGTGTTAGACTAATAACAATCAATTTAGGCGATAAAAGAAGAAGCTTCGATGGGAACGGTCGCCAAAAAATTGATAATTCTTTAATTAGTACAATCAGTGCAAATTTAATCCTCTAGAATAGAAGGGAAATCCTATCAAGGAAAAAGTAAATGCTATGAAACTAATAATATTTTTTCTTTCGGCCAACTTCACCTTTTCCCCGATCCTAACTCTATTTTTTTTAATTGATTTTTCTTATTTTAAAACATAAACAAAATGAGAATGTCATATGAGAAAGAAAAAGCATTTAGTATGTCTTCTTTCTTGCCACTGGCTTCCGCACTTCCCTTTTCGAAGTTGCAGCAAGTCCTCCTGTGGGCATGGGCATATCTAATGTGGATTGATACAAATCCTTCAGTCTTCAGATGGAGATGGAGATGGATGGATGGAGGGTGGAAAAACAAGTATACATGAGAAAAGACTTCAAATTGGTTCCTTAGATAAATAGGGATATAAATAATTGAAGCACTTACCTCGGCATACTAAGAAATAGCAAAATAACTAGTACTCCAACTATAAGAGGGAATACTGGCGCGGGTGTCAATTCCTGAAGGGCACGGCAATTGAGAATATTATTATAATCATCTACTTAAGCATGGGGGCAAAGGTGAGAATGGAAGAATAATTATTGCAAATTTTGCTAAAGAGTTAAAAAGAACAAAAAAATATACCAGCTTCAGCTGATCTTCTTCAAATCTGTATCCCAGAGGGCCCACATGGATTTGAGCATTTTTCTCCAAGTCAACCTCAATGATATCCGATTCAAATTTGTGGGAGCTTGAAGGAAGACCAGATCGAAGCCGCAGAAGATATCTGCCCTTCGGTAAGTCCTTGACCTGAAAGAAGTTGGATATTGGCAGGGGGAAGACGGACTCTATCTTAGCTGCATCACCAGCTGAATTGATTTCTACTATTAGGTGTTTCCTTTGTTCCTCCGTACTGCTTCCTTCAACGTGACAACTCATAATCGTCATTTCTGGCTCCTCAAAAACTATAAAATCTAAACCCTTCATATCCTCAGTTCCAACCTGGGAACATCAGAAAAGTTTAAAAGTAAAGCCCAACTCTGAACTTCGTCCATCAATAGCAGAGCTAAAAAAGATAACTAGCAAGGACTAACCTGGACAGAAATGGAATCAGGAGAAGCACGCTCTATGCTAGAACTCCCTACACCATCTCTTTTAGCTACTTTGATGACATAGGTAGTATCAGGCAACAGCCCCCTCAGACGGTAATTTCCAGAGGAATCTGCCACTGTTTCTTCAAAATAACCTTTTGACACCGACCGTGCTTCAACAGGAACCCCTCCTTTTGGTTGGCCAGATAATAGAGAAACTCTGCCCGTAGCACTGCAAAGTTGATTTGACTAAGCATCTTCAGGAGTAGTATTTCCTTAAGTTGGAGAATGCATGCAAATCACTAAGGACAGTTGGATTGAGTAGTAAGGTAGTCAAAACTCCCTACACAAAGGATTAGTCTTTGGTATGGCTATCTCAAGCAAAGAGGGCAGGATTAGCTATTGAAGATTCTGCTTTTAGGACCACTAATGAATTTATAGTTTGTCTCCCGCCCATACAAGACTTTTCAACCACGTATATTTGGGTAACAATTATTCAACGTCAATCTATTGGGCCAACTACAGGCTCAACCGGTATATATGTTACTTGGGCAGTTAACTTCCATATAATGACCAGTTATCTTTTCCACTAGAATGAAAGAAAAATAAAATAAATGAAAGAAGAGACGAAGTGGGTTAAGTAAGAAAATAAAACCTGTAAGCTACACGGGTGGCTTGGAAAATGACTTCTCTAGATTCTCCAGCTCCAAGCTCTATCGACTGTGCTGGAGGTGAGAAAGCAAACTCCTAGGGTAAAAATAATGAATAGTGGGTAAGGTAGTTCAGAAAGCTTCAGCTCAAAAAAAAAAAAAAAAAAAAAAAAAAAAACACTCATAAAAAAAATTTTCCTCATATTCCATACACTGCAACTTTCTTCACTTCAATTTTAAGTCCCAAGCAAGCAGAAAACATCAAGATCTTGTGATACAAGCACAATGAGATAAATATTAGGGTTAAAGGTCAACTTTGCCCCAAAGGTTTTCACAAAGGGGCAATTTTGTCTCGGAAGTTTTTATGGAGGTAATTTTACCCCGAAGTTTAAAAAAGGGAGCAATTTTGCCATGGCTATTATCTCAATTAATTTTGACTATTAGTTGACCAAATTTGCTGAGCTTTGTTAGTTCACATGTCATCCACATCATTTTTGTTAAGATACAAATTTGCCCCGAAAGTTATAAATCTAACTTTGAAAAAAAAAAAAAAAAAAAAAAAAAAGTAAATTACACATGCAATCTTTACAAAAATGATGTGGATGATATGTAGGCTACCAAGTCAATATATTTGGTCAACTAACAATTAAAATTAACTGAGATAACAGTTAAGGCATAATTGCTCCCGTTTTGAAACGTCTAGGGCAAAACTGTCCTTAACACTAAATATTAAGACATGAAAATATAGAGTGCACAAGGTTTTGAATGAGCAAACCAAACAATAAAGCTACACAGAAGCTTCTTCATTTCTTCTTTCTCAAACCTGACCAGATAATCAGGAAAAGAAGAATATATAAAAGTAGCTTGCAATACATATTAAAATCTCTGTCCAGTAAATACCTTCAAAACAGGACGCAGATAGAACATCCCAGGAAACAAATTATCAAACAGGAAAGTTCCACTGGCCCCAGATACTGAGTTGTTTCTATAACCATTATCACCGCTCAAGGATAACAGCACAGAAGGAATGGGTTCTCTAGCATCATCTTTGTGATGTAAGCGTACTGAAATTTGACTAAGCTTCTGACAGCTGAAAGAATGAGACCCAACTTGTTTTAAATAATAACCAGGCTGCAAGAGAAAAGCGATCAATCAATCTAAGGAAAGAATGAAAGGAAGTCACAAGAACAAACTACTGAAAATCAATGAAAGGAAGTCAAAAGAACAAACTACAGAAAATGATTATCTGCATTCTGTTTTGATATTTACTGACAATCACATGAAAATCTTAATACAGGTAGAAAAAAGGACATTAAAAGCAAATTTGGAGATCGTGATTCTCTGAGATATCATTGTCTCTATGTTGAATTGCTGAAGACTGTGCAACTGGAACTGAAAGCATCGATATAGAGATGCACGCCCTTTATCTATTTAATAATGCATTTATTTTATCCCATTTGACATTGAACTGAAAAAATGACTACCTTTGAAGCCTCAACATTGTATGTAACATCATCATATAGAGGACCTGCTACAAAGATGCCATCAGCCGCAGTGGAAGTTTCAAGTACTGATCCACCACTTTTAAGACCAGTGATATGGCTATCACCAGCAGCAAGAATCCTAATATGAACGCCAGAAATAGGAGGTGAAACTGATCCTTCAATATATAAACCCAGTCGACCCAAAAATGTAGGAACAGGGGCTTGACAACTGCCATCTGTCACTGAGACCTACAAGTGAATTTTTTAGATGAAGCTTCAGTAACATTCCAATAGAGACATCAGAGAGTAAATTAGCATATTATTAGTTACTACTTACATGATGTTCTCTAGGATAAAATAGTATCTTCTTTTCCCCATTAATCCTGTGATAAATCAGAAGAACAAGTCAACAGTATCCTACAAACCAGACTGCAGAGCTGCTTGAACCAATTCAAAGTTGAGTCCCATAATCATACTATTAACAATTGCACGCATTATATGCAGCATAATATACTATAAAATAATATAAAATTGATTATTATAAATTTATTCAAAAGTTCAATTCTTAAAACATACTACCTTTAGTCGTCAGTATAAGACCTAGTTGACTTTTTTTAGAGAGGTTAAGGAAACTAAATAAGTTAGTTAACCATAATATATGTTGTATATCAATTGATTATATATCATATATATGTCAGACAAATTAATTTGGTATAAAAAAATATAAATATAAATGCTCTAAAGTAATTTATTTAGCTTCTTCAATCTCTCTAAAAAAGTCAATCAGGTCTTATACAAGGACCAAAGGGAGCACATATGTTTACCTTTATCACTACTTTGCCTGGAAGTGGAGTCGATGACTCCTTAGTAAACTCACAATAACAAAATCTTTTGATAAAAAGATGTTATCCAACTGATATAGCTAAAACAAACTAGCCAAAATAGTGCACCTTGGGTCCCGAGGAACAAAAATAAGCTTTTCTCCAGGATTAGCCCATACAGAATACTCATAGATAGCAGCACTTGTTTGATCTTTCCCATCAGATGAACGTATGGCATTGGTCACATCAATCACACTATCTCCGCCATTTTGAATATCCACAATCATATTCTCAGGCAATTCATTCAGCAAGCTGGATTCTACATTTATTTGTCCTTTAAGAAGGTACTTTTCTCCTTTCAGATAGATGGGCTACCAAAAAGTCATTAAACAAAGAAGAAAGTCAAAAAAATGAACCAATTTTTTTTTTTTTTTTTTTGGGGGGGGGGGGTGTTAATTATGTTTATCTAAATCCTTCATACCAACAAATTAGACGTATCAATTTTCACAGCTGAGCTCCCGAAGAAGACACATGAGTTTTTAAAATGCAGCTCATGAACTCCAGCATATTCTACACATATTTGCTGGGAACCTTTCTGCAATTCACACAAAAAAATGTTGAATTTTGAGTAGCTGCTGCATTTCCCTGACAAACTCTCAGAGGCCATAATTGGCATTTGGCAGATTAAATTACCTGAATCTTCAGATTCAGGTTTGAACCATCAGGTTGAGTCATGTAACTGTCAACATCATGGGTGGAAATAATATTGACCCAGTAGCCTTTTTGGACAAATAACACTCCTTTCAAGTCCTCAGCTCCAACATCTACATCAATAAAGCTCTGCTCCCAGCACCAGTTATCTTCCATGGCTGCTGATTTTGATGACTTATGTTTTACCTAAATCAAGGCATTATGGTTAACAAGAAAAACTGAACAAAAAGTAGTAAAAAGGGAAAAAAATCATAAGAATGTTCAGGAACTATATTTCACAACAATCACGTGTTATGCTTAAATAATTATAAAATGGGAATGAGTGCAGAGACAAACCTCAAGCCTGTACTTTCCAGGAATAATGTCTGAAAAATGAAATTCACTACTCTCATCGGTCAAGCCAATTGTCTTTCTCTCTTCATTATGTTTATTGAAATGTCTCACAAGAGAAACAGATACAGATGGACCACATTTCTCTCTACAGACTACAGCACCATGAATGTTGACTAGAGCCTACAATCATGCAGCACAGGATATCAGAAGCGAACATTTTCCATTATAAATAGATTGCAGGGCCAAAATGCTGCTGGACCTTATAAAAAGGACCCCCTATGAAAATAAAAATGGAAGCAAAAGAAATTTAAAAGATTCAGATAAAATTCTCATTACTTTTGGGAAAACAGATAAATAATAATTGAAGGCCTGAAGCTTAAGTTAGTAATTATACTCTAACAAAATCAAAGCTACCATTATGAAATCTGCATATTCATACTGCTGAACAAGACATGTAACCATAAGAATGATCATTATCATGCTGAGTAAATGCTAGGAAACTCTTAATTTGTAGGTTTTATGATTCCAAGGACTTCACTTTAGCAAGCATCTGGTGGAAAAGATTACAAAGATGAAAATGAAAGGAACTAAAATGTAGAGATGGACATATTACCTGTGAAAACTCAACATCCAACAATGGACTTTTGACGACAACATCAATGTAAGATGGCAAAAACATGAGTCCAGGAACACTCTCAGGAGTAGCAGCAATAGCTGACAAGCGATACTCACCAGGCAAAACCTGAACATTGTAAATTATTAATCAAAAAGGATAAAAAGTTAGACGTCACTTGTAGGGAAGGAACAAATAAAAATATAGCAGATACCTTAAAACAATTCCAAAACAAAGAAGAAAAATCCTGAAATATTTTCCACTTGAAAATAAAATTTAGCTGTAACTTGTATATCACATTGTTTTAAGCTTGACATATCACTTTACTTCTCTTTCAGTTTAAGCCAAACCAGAAGACAATAGGCAAAACGAGAAAAGAAAAAAAGCGACCAACATACTTCAAAGCAAAACTTTCCATTTGCATCTATCTGTTTCTTTTGTGGTTTCACATTCTCGGGTCCATGAGTCAGAGCCACCTAAAAATAAAAGATTAGCTTCAGTTGATATAACAAAAATACTTGATAAATAACAAGAAAGGAAGGTAGATGCATACCTTTGCTTTAAGGCCACCACTAACCATTCTAACCACACCGCATAGATCATATGAAATGGCATTGATTTCCTCAACTGAAGCCATATTTGGCAATACCTGATCATATAAACAATGTTTTAAAGGCATGACGGCAGCAAGGTTCATTTTCAAATCAATTCAAAATTTTATTCTTTTCCCAACAATATAATTAGTAATTAGTAATCACTTAATAGCTAGACATTATAAGACAAACATATGTTAGACTCAAATGTATATTTTACCATGTAGCTCTCCAACTTCTTGAACTTGTAGTGCTCCTTTTTGGCCTCTATGGTATAGTGCTTGGATGTAACCTTAAAATACCAGTACGAGGGTTAGAAGAAAATATATAGACTACAAGCAGTTAAGATAACCTTAACACAATGCAAGATGATTAAGGAAATTCCTAACATGCAGGCCCAAGGAAATTCTAAAAATTTGACAAAAAAGAAGAAAAATTCGAAGTTACCAGGTACGTGAGGGAGATGGAGAAAGATAGACATCACTAAGATATTATTTTGGATAAAGTAAAATAAAATAAATAAAGAGCTAAATAAAAAAGGGAGACCCTCTCATCAATGCATTATGCAAAGCAAATCTACCGAGACTCGTACCTGGTCAAGCTTATAATATCCATGTTTATCAGTAATAAACCTTTCACGACCATCCACAATAATTTTAACGCCCTCCACTCCCATTTCATTCCCATCAACTACACGACCTCCGACAGAGAATCCAGTGACCTGAAATAAAAAAGATACCACAGCAGAATAACATAAATATAATCGCAAAACCTAAGATAAAACTGAAAAAAAATATTGTTGTAATTCCTTTGAACTTCGAGAAATATTTTCTGCATATAGAAATGGTTTTTTCTTTCTTAGCTTTCTATTCTAATAAAATTCCCATATTAATTTCACTTATACTTTTGACGCATACAACTCCCCAGTGTCCTTCTGTCGGGCAGATAACAGACAATACCAATTCCCACTGTTATTCATAATAACCATAAATATATGCAATGAAGGGAAAACATTTCTTCATCCATCAACATTTACAGCATCTGGCTGTAGCATTCACTCATCCAAACCTATAGAGTATTTGATGCCAGTACTTTTGGGAAAAATTGCCAAAAGGCATTTAGCAGCCAACAGGGGAAAAGAATCTCACATGGAATTAAATTCAAAGTGGATGGGCATAGATTTCTACATAGATTGGCTTTGAAACAGATTTTATGTCTTTTAAGAATGCATTCTTAAGAAGAGTGCAACATGATCAAGCAATCACATTTTTCTTGCCTTCACCAGGTGGTGTCAACTACACAATTTTACCGCAGGTAATAATATGGATGACGTTTATAAATATGCCAGACAACTAATGTCATTGATCTATGCCACAGTTTTACCCCTATAATTTACCTGAAACTTTTGAGGAACAGCTACATGTTGATGCTTAACATTAACGAAGACACTGGAAGGTGAAACATCAAAAACTGTATTTTCACCCTTGTAGTAAGGCACGAGTTCATAGCTTCCTGAAGAACCAAGCAATGAAAAGCACTTATTCATTCAAGGCATAAACAAATACTCGATAATCGATAGTTGATACACACATTTATAAAGGCAAAATGGATTTAATTCCCAATATTTTAATTCTATGAACATACGATGTTTTATTTTGTCATTAATGTGTGTTAAGTAGCATTAGAGGATTTGGTATCAAATTCAACTGGGCAAATAGAAGGATGATTATGGCACCAATTGGAGAAGAGTAGAAAGCATAAATTCAGGGAATAAGTTGACAAGAGAAACTAAGTACAATACACCCAGGGGAAAAAAGAAAAAAGACATTGCAAGACTACGGCAAACTAAGCTTATCTCTCTCCATATGTACAAAGTGCACAAGGTGCTTGCTCAAAAATTGATGAAATAAACTCCTTCCAAATGGTATGAAAGAGCTGGGAAAGAAATTACATTTTGTTGAAATATATGGGGACCAGAAATTCAAAACAACATGTGGGAGAAAGAGAAAAGGGAATTACCACAAGGTATTGAACTGAAAGTGAACTTTCCATCAGCATCTGATACAGTATGACATAGAGCAACACCTTCCCTAGGGCCACTACCGGGACCTTGCAAACATTCTACCTCAGAGACGTCATCTGAATATAAGTAAATGTGGACTCCTAATATTGGATTTCCCTGGAAAAGTGAGAGCCGAAGCAAAACAACATAAAATAAAAGGAAATTATTTGATCTGAGAACTAAATTTAAACTATAATTATTTTGAAAGTTTAACTAGGTTGAAAACTAAACTAACATCCCTCAACAAATTCTTGTGACCTCAACCCAGGATGCAGCAAACAAGAACTTATTCTGGACGCTATAATGTAAAGATATAAACAGACATTTTCAATGAATTCCTAAATAAAATAATCCAGAGAGTATATTGTCCCTACAAATATTACCTGAGCAACAACATGGCCACTGATGCTATACCCAGGGACAAAGAAAACATCATCAACTACCCCATTTCCAAAGCCCAATTCCACCTGCAAGAACCACATAATGAAAAAAAACAGCATGCAGAATATGAAAGATTGTTAATGTTAAACATAATATAGTGTATGTGTTTGGAAACCTGTTGGTTTTAGATCAAAAATGGTTTTGACCAAAGTAACATGAGTGTAGCTGTGACTCAAAAGCTGTAAAAGCCAATTTCCCATGTTCCATATATAGACTTAAAGGAAGCCTAGACGAAAAATAGGTTACATATAATATTGAAAAAGCTTAATAAATATCAACAATAAGGCGACATACCTGTGTTGAACCTTTAACATCAACTTTCAACTCAGGATGTGATGCGCGTAGTTCATATCTCCCTGAACAAAAAGAGTGTGGCTGTTAGAATAAAAATTCACTTGTTTAAGCAATTTTGAGAAAGGGAGAGTTGTGAATAATCATGATGATGATAAAGAAGTTTTTTTTTTTTTTTTTTTTTTTTACCAATGCCTGGTATTGCACTAATAATTAACTAACTTTGTCGTTAGAGTCCTCAAACTAGGACAATCTCCAACTTGGACCAACCTATTCATACATATATACATTGTAGATTATTTATCTTAATTTGATCCTTTTCATTTAAAATATCTTGCATTTTAGCTATCATATTCATGATGTTTCATATATATTGCTAGCTATCTTTTGGTTTGATTGTCCATTCACTTTTGGGTGGATGATTGGTTGCCAAAGGTTGGATTAAGGTTCCATTCTCATCTCAATGATGGACCATGCAATGAGAAAGCATTACTTCAGATTTTAGATTAAAAAAAACACAAACATAACATGGACTCCTTGCTCGGATATCCTAGATGCAAAGTTCAAACTAACACTTTCCATTTTCTTGGTTATAAACACAAATCCTGAAAAGAGAGTCAATTTAGTAAATCATCAATTGTTCTCACAGAATGTAACCAATTAACCCTTTTCAAAAACAACTATATCATATTTTATATTGTTGAATCCTTTCTTCCAACTGTCTGCAAATTATATGTATCTTCCAAGCCCTTCAATATATAACATAGTTAATTTCAACAATATCCACTGCTTCAAGTAACAATCTTGCAAAGCACAAACTCAATACCAATCAATCAAATATAATAAATCCCATATTCATTAATCTAAGAAGACTACTTATACTTGGTGATTCAAATGGTGGAATCCAATTATTCAAACACAAGTTCTTTGAAGAAATAAATTGAAGCTTTCCCACCTGGAAAAATATCTGTGAACAGGTAACTCCCTGATGATGAAGTTAAGACAGAAGAGACAATATCACCGGCCGGAGATAATAACTCAACCTCCACATTTGAAGGACCAGCATTTTTAACTAAACAGCTTTCTCCACTGACAGCCCCAACAACTCTACCAGATATAGTGAACCTACATAATGCAAACATCAGAGGGTGATGTTGAAAAGCAGAAAAGGTGGAAACAAATGATTCAGAAGGGCACAAAGAAGCATTAAGTCAAATAACTATCCCACCCTGTGAAACGAAAATTTATATCTTCATTGCCATTGCATCCATTATCATCAACCACAACAGGAACCTGTGGGAAGAAGGATAAAATGACAAAGAACATGTCAGGTTTTATAGGAATTCCTTTTCAGATAAGCAGATCATGACCATGCCATAACAACTTAATAGCTATAAATTATATCAATAACAGCATAATAACTATAAACTAACCTTTTCTGGATCCCATGACCATCCTTCAGGTCCATTAATTTTAATTACAAAAGAGCCCTAAAATAAAAACAGTAGCAGTAAGAAGAACTGAAGAGTGCACTCAAATGTAAGGTTTAAACCTTGCAACCACATCATGAAACCAAAATGACTCAAAACACTCGTAAGAATTTCAACCTAACTTGAGCCATTGAAACAGACAACAAAAAGAAAAAATCAAAGACTTTGTTAGTGATGTATTAAAGGGGGGAAAAAACTGCTCATGAAGCCCCAAGCCCCCAACTGACTTCTTTAAGCTGCTGATGCAACAAATGATTTGGTTTAAGGGGCAGTGATTTTAAGACATCTGATAAAGCAATGCATGTGCACAAAAGTTTTCAACATTGTTTCCCCGATAAACTGATTATCAACATATGCACTTGGAGGGGAAGGGGACTTTGACTCATAACGGCAAATGACAAATCCTACCTATCCCAAGACAATATCTTGACAAAAACACACTTAACCAATAAAATCTCTCAGTATCCCCCAATAAAAATAAATAAAAGCAAAAAAAGGGGAGGTGATATGGAACATGAATAATCTGTATTTCGGGACCTAATTGTAAACTAGACAATTAGTAGGGTAATTAGTCGATAATCCTAACTAGCCGTTAGTCAGGACTTAAGGAAGGCTATAGTAGTGTTATAAATAGTCATTCCTCCATTTCTGTACAATCAGATCAATGATTGCAATACAAAACCATGAGAGAGTAGTTGAAGTGCTCTTCCTCTTCTTCTATCCTACTTCTTGGGTCTCTCTTCTATCTCTATTTCTCAATTCTATAACAATGAACATATTAGTGGTGTCAAACAATCCTTCCTTGGCTGTCTCTTTCATTGTTGATTCTGTTTTCTCTCTGTATCTCTGATATGTAAAGATAATTGATAGTTAAAAGTTAGTTAGAGTCAGTAAAGTAGCCGTTAGAATTAGTTAGAAGGGTTAGTTAGTTGTTAATAACCAATGGTAGTTAGTTGGGGCTAGTAGATCTAGAGATATTGCCTATATAAGGCATACAACTATCCATTATATCTCTATGCTTGTTTAGATGAATGAATGAGCATCACCCAAATTCTCTTCTCAACCCCTCTGTTCTATGTGTCTCTCGTCTCTCTCCCTTATTTCTATAATTTCCCTAATAGTGGTATCAAAGCGAGTCATCCTCGGCTCCCCCGTTGTGATCTCTATAGTTCTTGAATTAGTCCAGAGTCATTCTTCTCTTCACTCGGCTCAGTTCTGATCAAGAAATAACCAATTGACCCAGCACAACGTGAACCAGGAGGAGTCATGACCCTAATGGTTCAGTTCGACGTCTAAGTCAGCAGAAAACTCTAAAAAAGACACCTACTAGATTGACGTGCCCATGTTTAAAGAAAACAAGAAAATGATCCAAGACCAGCGGCAGACTCAGCGAAATCCTCCCACATCACCCGCTTGAATCGTCGACGCAACACCATCAGCATCATCTTCGATTTATTGGTTTCAGTTCAGTTCGAAATCAGACACAGAGGAGAAAAAAAAACTGTCAACGTACTGGAGTCAGGCTGGTTCAAGGGAATTCAGAATATTAATTCTGTAACAGATTCCAAAAGAAAAGAAAAAATAAATAAAATAAAATAAAATCCTACTTTTCAACGGCTACATCAACTTCTCCATTCCTTCCAAGAAGCATGGAACAACGTCTCCAGAGTATGATGATGAAGGTTGAGCAGATGGTGTCCCTTGTACAAGAACTTCAGTCCGTGAAAACAGATGTGGCAGAGTTACGGAAATTGTGGCAGGAGGAAAAGCTTGATCAAGAAGACAACAAAGGTCTTAAATCCTCTGTTCTTGGGAAAGAAACAGAGAGCAATGAGGCTGCTCAAATCTCGAAAGAGGTGATCGGGAAGAACAAAGACACCAAGAAAGGTCCAACGTGTGCGTTCGACAGTAATCTTGAAGGCCAAGTCGTTCACGGAAGTGATGGATCTTCCCTCGTCAACTCTATTGGAGGTTTCCAAGGCTTCTCACCTGCCACATGCAGTAGGGAAGTGACGGATGACATGCTGGGTACTGATAGGTGTTCGACTTTCAACGCTCCCAGAAATTTTCTCGAGGTGTCGCAGAAGAAGACTTCAATTATAGCGCTCTCGACACCGATTCTCATTCTGCCGTCAGTCCTCTCGTCTCATTGCTATTTGAGTTCGATGGTATATCGCCAATTCTTGATTCCTTGCTAGTCGAGAATAATAGTTGTGCTTCAAAGAAAAAAATATTTGAAGAAGCTGAGTGGTAAGATTTAGAGGGTACGTGGCTGTATGTTTATCATGCTGAAAAGTCAAATGCATCAGCTGTTTCTATGGGTAAAGGACAGATGTCTTGCATTTCAAGTGGTTATTGCATGTGTGATGTCATGAGTGGAAGCCAGTTGTTATCCACTATTGGTTCATGGGTCCACTGGCCAACTAAAGGGGCCAATATCATCTGCATAAGCCCGATAATGAAGGGAATTCTCAGCTGGGCTTTAATCACTCAGTTTCTCCCTACCCATTTGCTCATTATAATGTGGTACAAGGGAGAATTAATTAAAATGCTGTTGGGTTCTGATTTTCTGCAAGGTTTAGTGGACAATAATTTGGGGTTACACGTCGTATGGAAGGGGCAAAAGAAGTGAAGTGTGCAACAGCTCTAGTATTAGTTTTCTTCAATAACCAACAGAAGTTCCAAAGTTTCAAGTCTATATTTTTGTTGATTTCATATCTGTATTTTGTTGTTCAGCATCCTTGAGGGCAAGGATGTTTTGGGGGAGGGGTATTGATATGTAAAGATACTTGATAGTTAAAAGTTAGTTAGAGTCAGTAGAGTAGCCGTTAGAATTAGTTAGAAGGGTTAGTTAGTTGTTAATAACCAATGATAGCTAGTTGGGGCTAGTAGATCTAGAGATATTGCCTATATAAGGCATACAACTATCCATTGTATCTCTATGCTTGTTATGATGAATGAATGATCATCACCTGAATTCTCTTCTCAACCCCTCTGTTCTGTGTGTCTCTCGTCCCTCTCCCTTATTTCTATAATTTCCCTAACAATCTCTCTGTTTTGTTTCTGGTTTTGTACCTTTTTGTTTTCTAGTTCTCTTTCTTTCTGTTATCCTTGAAGCCATGGTGGATGGTACAAACCCAATCAGGATTGTCAAGAAACATGGAAGATAGGATCTTGGCCCTTCAAGAAAAATTAAATAAGGTGGATGAGTTGCAAGATACTGTGTGGGGCTTGAGAGATGAATTAGGGGCACTAGTTCAGGCAACCTAGAACAACAATGGTGATCAGAGGTGGTCGACAGCTTGGCAGTGTGAAGAGTATAATGAATTTTGATGATGTTGTCGTAAGATTCCAACTCCAGATGCCAAAAGAGTACCTTGTTGTAGAATATGTGAATAGATTGAAAGACGAAATCCGCGACTAAGTCGAACTCTTTCAACCAAGAACCATGCGTGAGGCTCGTTCTATCTCTAAGGCGGAAGAATTATATCTGCGGTGGCGATTGGAGAAGGCAAAAATAGTCTTGAAAGATAAAGAAGATGGTAGTTCTCAAAAGACTTCGCAAGAAGTGCAAGAAGCTTCCACCTTTCCAGAAAAGGATGAGTTTTGTGCGGACGCCACCCAAGGTTGCTTTGGAGTTCAAGGATCATCGAGAATCAGCAAGCAATCACCAAAGAATTCTCAATATGTTCCTAGAGTCCATCACGGGTTAAAGATGACTCTGCAAGATGATGTAGAAGTGACGAAGCTCCTAGATATTCACAAACAGAAGAAACTCGAAAGCCACAACAATGGATTCATAGGTAATTCTCACCGACCAGAAACATGGGTAAGTGTGAACGACACCACTCATGAAGATAAGGGATATGCGAAGGCGATTTTGAATGAAGTTGGGGCTGCTTCTGGTTTTTGAAACCCAGACAAGTGGGAAAATGAGAGCTTAGCACCTGTGTGTAATGGGTCCTAGCGTCCCCACAGTAAAGTTCGATTGACCCCCAATTTGCCTCTGTTTTGTCCAGTTCGGCCACAATATTCTCTTAACAAGGGTCAACAGTCAGCACTGTTTTGAAAGCAAGCGGAATGGGGAACTCAAGTTCTTCATTACCACCGCGGGCTATTTCTGGTTGTTTATTGCCTCTGAATTCGATTTCTTCATCACTATCTCAGTTTGTTGTTCATTCTTCAGTTTGTGAGTCTCTACAAATAGAGAAGGGCCATTGTGTGTCAAAGAAAAGTGAAAGGATTGCATGGTAAGCTAAGGATTATGTTGTACAAAAATCTTTTGTACTAGGAGTTACATGGCTGAGTGAAGATCAGCTTGAAAGGTCAAAACCACAGCTGGGTTCCACCTTCCTAACCTTCCAGTTGTCTTGCAATTTCTCTCTATGGCAGAAGAATGTTGAGGGATGGCATTCTCTTTCAACAGCAAAAGCATCTTAATGGGACAATGGGTTTAATAAGTTCTCATATAGCTATGGGCTTTGAAGTTGGCAGCAAAGAAAAGAGGCCCATGACTCTGCCTTTGGGGTGCACAATTCCTTTGGGTATTTTCAATACAAGGCTTCTGCAAATATGGGTTTCTATTCCTTCATTCTCTCCTAGACAAAGTCTGCGGCAAGCTTGGCTCAAGGAGAGTCAAGCACAATGATGTGAGGGAAATTCTGTTCTTTGAGTAGAAAAGAAAAGACACAAGTGAAGTGTGCAGAAGTTTAAGAAACAGATTTCCTCAATGACCAGCAAAGTGTTCCAGAGTTTAGCGCTTTTAGATTGTTTCACTCTAGTTTGGCATTTTTGTTAGTTGTCAACCATCCTTGAGGGCAAAGATGTTTTGGGAGGGGGCCAATGATGTGGAATATTAATAATATGCATTTAGCGACCTAATTGTAAGATAGAACTAGGGACCTAATTGTAAACTAAATAATTAGTAAGGTAATTAATCAATAGTCCTAACTAGCCGTTAGTTAGGACTTAAGGGAGGATACAGTGTTATAAATAGCCATTTCTCCATTTCTGTACAATCAGATCAATATCAATGTTTGCAATACAGAACCATGAGAGAGTAGTTTAAGCTCTCTACTTCATCTTCTTTTTCTTCTTCTTCTTCAATCCTACTTCTTGTGTCTCTCTTCTATCTCTATTTCTCAATTCTATAACAATAAACATATCAGGAGGAAACTATTAACAGGATATCATCAGAGCACTATACAGAATGCAGATCATCTTAAGTATAGAATGGCCTTTATTATATTTTCAACTCACAACTTCAACAACAGAGTATGCTTTCCTATAGTAAGTGATATAAGTTTTACCTTGTCATATACTGGAATAAAATAATATCCATTTGGAGCACATTGCGTTCTGTCCTTTACTAGCCCATCAACTGTGAGAAGCTCAACCTGCAAGTAAATTTTTTAACACGCGTTCAGGTGAATGCACTGTTTCAAAGAAACAATAGGAACTCCCTCGTACATGCAAGATATAACATGCATAATGCATCAGCGTATTTTCCTCCCAATAACATATCAGGGAAAGGTTAAAAAAAGACATGAGGTGAATCTTTTACTCATGCCTTGGTTTTAATTATTTGTATAAGCTTCAGAATATTCAAGGTTTCAAGTCATTAGCTGTTTTCTAAGCACTATGCAATAGAGCTTCTAACTACGTATAATCTTCACTGTTTTCTAAGCACAATGCAATAGAGCTTCTAACTACGTATAATCTTCATTTTATCTGTCCAAATATCATTCCGTACGTACACTTTGTGAGAACATAAATAAGTGAGTGGCAAAGTTCCAATTACCCAAATAGTCTAGGTATATACATACCGTGATATGAGAATAGTCCAATTTAGCATCAGTCGGCTTCCTTGACTTAATTAGAGATGAGCTCGCCTGCAGGATGGAAATTCATGATCAAATAAATAAATTCGTGAATATATATAAGCATCTGACCAAATAATAAAAGTGAAGCATAAACTTGTAGTGACATCCAGCGTCGAGCTCAGAAATTGACCAACAGCTCTTACCAAAACACATTTAAATATAAATATCATCCTTATATAGCAAGAACAGACAAATTCTCAGCCGGGCAAGAAAATTTTACTTTTCTAATTCAACGCCAAAATCTCACGTGCATGGTATAGTAATCGCAGCCAATATCGGCCATTGCAACGCCTGCAAATCTTTCTACTGGTTTGACATAAAGACTGGAACCTTAAACTAGTTTACCTGGACGAAGCCACCACAGCCATAAATTGAATCAGCCCAGGCAGCTGAGATGAAAGATGTTACGATCAGTAAGCATAGAAGAGCATCCCTAATCGACATTTTCGGGATCGGGATTCTGAGGTTGCCGATGATATCAACTGTGATAGAGTAGGCAGATCTGGAGATGCATGTGGGAATCGTTTGTTGTTTAATAATAAAAATCACTGGCAGAGTCCGGGACTGAAATTTCCCAGACGCAGGGTTTATGGGTTTAGGTTAGTTGCAAAATCGTCACCCCCGATGGGCCGATTCAGAAGCTTACTGGAAATTTTTCTCAAACAAAATTTGCCGGTAATATTTAAATTTTTTAAAGTTTAAGAATTTAAAATTGAAAATACGCCCATAAAATATAAAAATTATAATAGGAGAAGGACACATTGGAACCAGAACCAATGCAATAATTTCATTTCAACTTATAACTAACAAATTTAAAATTTTTATGAAAGGAATTTTGGCCCTTACTCCTTGGTCATATTGGAAACTTGGTTTGTATGGAAAAAATTACAGATGTGTTGCAAATTTATTATATAATTTTTGGTAGATTGTATAAAATGAATATCAAAATATTTATAACAGTATACATCCAAATTTTATGATTTGGTTTATTATTTGTTGCAAATTTATGATGTTGACGCAGAAAAAAATTTTTTTTTATGTTTTAATTTGATAGTTTCAATAAATTAGGACAAATTTTAAAAATAAATATTTAACCATGCAGACGAAAAATAATTAAAATTTTAGTTTTTTGCTCAAAAACTACATTAGGTTGTTTTTCTTAGTCAGGGGCGGAGGGCGGAGCCAGGAATGAAAACCAAGGGGGCGAAAATTACAGAGTGAAACTTGATGGAAAAAATTACAGATGTGTTGCAATTATATAATCGGTGGTAAATTGTACAGAAATGAATATCAAAATATTTATAACAGGTACATCCAAATTTTATGCATTATTCCCAAATTTGACGTTGACGCAGAAAAAATTTGTAATTGATGTTTCAACACATGGACAAATTTTAAAAAATAAATATTTAACCATGCAGACGAACTACATTTTTAAAAAATCTGGGTCTTTTTTTTGTGTAATTTTCTGCTCAAAAAACTACATTCGGTTGTAGTGTCAAAAAATTGTAACTGATGTTCTAATTCTTAACGTGAAATATTGGAAGTATTTGCTGCAAAAACTTGACATTGATGTTTGGGAAAGGAGCAATTTTATACATGTAATTTGGTTCGAGGAGCTATTCGACCATGCGTAAAATTTTTCAACTAAAAATACACATGTAATTTCATTTTGGAGCGCGACCACTACTGCCGTTAGTTGACCGTGATCGATTGACCGTTAACTTGGATGGAACGCCGACGTGGCGCCGATTTGACCGACACGCGACGTGACGATGACGTGGAATAAAAATTCAAAAAAAATTTAAAGAGTCGAAAAATTAGGGAAAAAAGTTTAAAAAATTAGAAAAAATTCAAATAATAAAAAAAATTCAAAAAATTTAAAAAAAATATAAATTCAAAAAATTATTTAAAAAAATTAACAATTTTTTTAACTTTGAAGCTATTTAATTATCCATTTTTTTCAAAAATAATAAATCATTATATATGAAGCATTCAAAATAATTATTATGTAGGCAGCAAAGGAATTTATTGCTATTTTTTTTTTTTTTTTTCTAATTTTTTTTTCTAATTTTTTGATTTTTTTTTCTAATTTTTTGAATTTTTCTATTTTTCCCTAATTTTTCGATTTTTATTCCATGTCGTCCACGTCATCGTCCACGTCATCGTCCACGTCAGCGTGTCAGTCCAAATCAGCACCACGTCAGCGTTCCATCCAAGTTAACGGTCAACTAACTACCAAAGGTCTTTGGCGCTCCAAAATGAAATTACATGTGTATTTTTTGTCTAAAAAATTTTACATGGTGCTGAGCGCTCCCTGAACTAAATTACATGTGTAAAATTGCTCCTTTACCCTTAATATTTTATAATTTGTCGCCCGCCATGCTCTAATTTGTAATTACTTTTAGAGATAGGATATTCTTACTACCTCTTTATCTTACTATCATTTTCTTAGCGTTGGATCTATTATTTGATCCAACGGTCCAGATTTACCCTACTTAAAACCTCCTCCCTTCCTCACATTTCTCTCCCTTCCTCTTCCACTCTCCCCACCGGACACCCAGTGCATCGCCGCCAAGACGCGTCCACCATCGCCACCGTCCCTCCCCCTCCTCCACGACCCTCTTCCTCACTCCACCGCCCCACTACCTCTCTGCTAGGGTTTCTTCCTCTTAGGGTTTTCAAGATTTCTCCCAAATGGTCGATCGGAACGCAAAGATAGGTCTTGATTACAATTACCTATACGATTTCAATTTCTACCATATTGTCTTAATTACAATTACCTATTCGATTTCAATTTCTGCCATATTGTTTGCTTTTGCTTTTGCAGATCTGAATTACCTATTCGATTTCAATTTCTGCCATATTGTTTGCTTTTGCTTTTGCAGATCTGAATTAGCTATTCGATTCTAATTAGCTATACGATTTCTATAGGACTAGCAACTCAAAGCATCACAGTTCGTGATTTTGCTGATATTGTTCAGGATTATTGTTTCATTCATTGTTAAAAAAGTTGAATTTGTTGTGTAGTTCTCTTCCAATTTGTTCCATTCACTTGCTAGTCTGGCTTCAACAATCGAAGGAAAATAATATACTTTTTGCTTATGGATCTACTAATGCATCATTCAACAGATTGTTGAAAATGTATTTTGTCGGCTCATTTTTTGTGAAACAAATTGATTCGAAATCGTCATGCAATTAATATACTTTTTGCTTATGGATCTACTAATGCATCATTCAATGATTGTTGAAAATGTATTTTGTCGGCTCATTTTTTGTGAAACAAATTGATTCGATATGCAAATTGTATATATGCAAGTATAATGTTGTACCGTCTGATCTTCTATTATATCTTTATATTTGTTGCTTTGATTCATGAAAGCAATATTTTTTTGGATGTTGCTGTTAGCTTTTTCTAATATTTTTCTTCTATCTTTTTAACCATTATTTTACATGCTTTATTCTGACTCTGAAACTTACAAGGCTTATATTATAACCTGAGGACAGATTTGGAATGGAAGCTCATTTATGTTGGATCTACTGAGAATGAAACGTATGATCAATTACTCGAGAGTGTATTTGTCGGTCCTGTTAATGTTGGAAACTATCGCTTTGTATGACAGGCAAGCTTCATGCGCACCAGTACTGATGGATTTTGTGTTTTAATTGCAATGTGGTCTTTAAGTAGGGTAAATCTAGACCGTTGGATCAAATAATAGATCTAACAGTAAGAAAATGGTAGTAAGATAAAGAGGTAATAAGAATATCCTCTCCCTTATTGTTATAAAATTTAGCATTAGATGTTTTACAGGAAGTGTGGCTACGTCATTTTTTTTTTTTTTTTTTTTTTTTTTGATTATAGGCTACGTCATTTATTTGATTATTGAGGATGAGGGTTCTTTACCGATTTTTTCCCCCCTGTTTTGGCCCCAAATTGAAGTGCGAGCCACACTACACAGTACACACACACAGTGACCTCCCCTTATTAAAATAATATTCCATTGGTTGTTTAATACAAAAAATAATTATTTGATTTGATTACATTAGTATTACTGTGACATTTTTTTTTTCAAAAATTGGGGATGTGACATGTTTTTATTTAAACACTCTAATCATATTTCTTAATTTCATTCATCTCTTTCATATTTAACTATTATTGAAAGACTGTCAATGTAGAGGTAGATTATAAAAACATCAATAAATATGATAAATATGTGATACATTTATAATTGATCAATATCAACTTCCTAAGTAGATTTTATATTAGGGACAAAATGAGTCCGGTCCTAATTATAAGAACTAGTTGACTTTTTTGGAGAAATTAAGGAAACTAATTAAATTACTTTAGAGTATTTTTATTTTTATTTTTTTTCAAAACAATTGGTTTGACTAATAAACTAATATACTCCCTCCGGTCTTAATTATAGGAGCTATTTATCAGAATTTGGAAGGATTAAAGAAGAAAGTTAAATCAGTTAATTATGTGTATTTTCCTAAAATATCCTTACCCAATTACTACAAACTGCAACTTATGAGTAATTGATTTATGCAAGCTTGACCAACTGCAGTTTGTATTTTTTCGGTCCAAATACCCTTACCCAATGACTACAAACTGCAACTTATGCAGCTTGTATTTTTTACTCCATTAATTATGTTATACAAATCCAAGTTTTTTTTTTTTGGAAAAAAGATAATGAAATTAATGTTTTATTAGGTTATTTTAGGGGGAAAATTAATCACTTTAGATGGATAGTTAAAAAAATCTTAAAGGAATATTAAAATTATTTTATTTAAAAATAAACAATAAAGTTGAATATCTCACTTGATAGAATATAAGTGTGTTGTTAAATTAATTATTGTGGAAGAAGTATTAGTAGGGGTGATATGGGAAAAATATGACAAAAATTTCTCAAAATTATTTTATATAAAAAAAATTAATTTAGTTGTATATGACATTAATGAGTTACAAACATTATTTACTTTATAAAATATATAGGTGTATTATTAAATTATTATTGAAAAGGTATAAATAGGGGTATTGTAGGAAAAAATTGACAAAAGTTAAAACTTGTTATTATAATTAGGACCAAAACCAACTCCAAAATTTGCTCCTATAATTAGGACTGGAGGGAGTATAATCTAAGGATACACAACATATGATATGATTAAGTAACTTATTTAGTTTCCTTAATCTCTACAAAAAAAGTCAACTAGCTCTTATAATTAGGACTATTTGATTTCTTATGTGACAGGATTGAATGAGATGGCCACCTTGTGCTATAGACCTATTCAGTAGTTTGTAAATAAGAATATCAGAAATGTTTGGGGTAGCTAGTAATCTCTAAGCTCCATGCTTACCTGTTTAGTTGTTTCACTTGTTTGTGTTTCTATTTAACTATCTTCTGGGTCCTCAAAAACTAGTTGAAGTCAAGCATTATGTTTGGTTCATGTTTGGTTCACCCGATACTCATGTTACAGTATTGCATATCGATTTTCAATAAATTACTTTAATCTCAAGTAGACTTCAATGTTAAAAGCTTGAATGTCTGCTTGTTTTAACATTTAAGGACTCCTAAGACTTTCTCCTTAGCTGGCAGAGATACACTTATTTCCTCAGTGTCCTCAGCTATCTCGGCATACACAATGCAAACATCTCATCTACCTAATACTGTTTGTGAGGCCCTAGACAAGCAGAATCGATCTTTTTTGTGGGGTAGTACAGCAGAAAGTTGGAGGTAGGGTTGTCCGTGATCGACTGCATCGGGTTGGGGGCCAACCCGAGGTCCGGTCCAGGGGGTCCCTGGGCCGGACAATCCAGCCTCGAGGTCCGGTCTCCGTCCAAAGACTGACCGATGGCCTGGGCCGGGACTGCATCGGCCAGAGACCGCCTGGACTAGGCAGTGAATGACCCCACGTTTTTTTTTTTTTTTTAAAAGGCAAGACTATATCTAAAGCATGAGGAGAGCCATATTTTAAGCAAAAGATCCAGGACTCGAAATTTTAACAAGACTACCATACAAAATACTATATCTAAAGCCATATTTAAATCCCTGCTTATGTGATCCACAACAATATCAAGTTACTTAAATATAATCCACAACAATTAACAAGTAACAAGTCCATCACATTGAGCATCCATTGTCATTGAAGTTCCTTAAATATAATCCACAAGACCACAACAAAAACATAAATGCGAAAAACATAAATAACAATTCAGTTTTCTTGAGCATCCATTGTGATTCATTTATTTCCTCCACCTTGAATGATACTCGATCCATCTAAGAAAAAAAATTGTTTGTGTTAAGAAATTATTAATAATGAAATATTTAAACTACAATAATGAGCATAAAAATGAAAATATTACCTGAAACATTAACAACATCATCAATCTCTTGAAAGTTGTCATATTCAGTGAACATAGTAGCTAAAGTTGAGATAGATTGTGTAGCCAGTAGCCAATTTTGGGCACAAATGAGGGCTTCACCATTTTAGGAGATAGATTACTCCTATAATCATCAACAACACGTCCCTCCAAGTGCTAAAAGCCGCTTGGATGCAATCAGATACCGGCATAGCCAATAAATCACGTGCTATCATCGCAAGCACTCTGTATTTCGTTGAATTAACCTTCCACCATGCCAATATGTCAAAATCATCATCATTAATAGGAGTGTCTTCAGCTGCATTCGCTGAAAGGTATCTATCCAATTCGATTGAGGATCTATTGATGAAATCTTTTCTTTTGGGATGCCAACCATCTACGACCGGTGGTCTTTTTTACTAGCATTTGCAGTGGAAGTCATGGTACACCCAGAAGAGTTTGAAGTGTTGCTACTGGCAGAAGAGTTCAAGGAGCTTGCACTATTTGACACGCCAGTTTGAACACCAATTTTTGCAGAATATCTTCAAACATGCGATACAAAGTGTTCCTTGCCTTGTTTTTCATAAACATACAAAGTTGATAATCAACAAAGAGTTGGTCAAATACATCATTGATGTAGGCAAGCTTGTATCGAGGATCTAAAATCACAAAGAATAATCAACAAAGGATTCATATTTTCTCGCTCCCCAATATTTATCAAATTTCATCTTCATGCTTGATGACATCTCCCTAAGAAGAGGTCCTCGACACAATAGTCTCATTTATCAACTCTTGAATCAATGCAATTTGATGGAAACATGTGTTTGCAAAGAATCGTGAGCGAGCTAGAAAATTGTAAGGTCACATCATAAAACACTTTTAAGAACCTAAGAAACACATTTGCCTTATCCCAAGCTTGTTTGTTAGGTGGGCCATTAGGAGCATCCATGTCATCAAAATCTTCTAGAGCAAGCATCCAAATGTGTGTTATCACGCTTTGACATTTTTTTAAAGTAGGCCACATAATCTCTATCTTCGTCCTTCATTCTTTCAAATGCACTTTGGAATTTTAAAGCTACATCCAACATTAAATATGTAGAATTCCATCTAGTGCTAACATCTAAGACACACATATTGTTGACATCTAAGAATTCCAATGCACATACATCTTTAAATTTTTTGAGCCGAGCTGGGGAGGAACGAACATACCTTACAGCATTCCGAATGGAATCGAAGGCATCTTTCAATTCCTTCAAGCCATCAGATACAATCAGATTGAGAATATGTGCAGAACAACGTAGTTGAAGAAAATCTCCACTACAAACAAGACCCTTCCAATTGATGAGTCGCTTTTTCAAATAAGACAACGCCGTGTCATTGGATGTTGCATTATCAACTGTGATAGTGAACACATTTTGTATGCCCCATTCTGATATGCACTTCTCGATAGTCTTTCCAATGGTATCTCCCTTATGATTCTCAATCAAAGTAAAGTTTAGAATCCTTTTATGCAGTTTCCAACCTTTGTCAATAAAATGAGCTGTGAGACATAAGTAGTTGAAGTTTTGAACTGACGTCCAACAATCTGTCGTAAGGCAAATACGACTAGTACACTGCTTCAATTGATTCTTCAAAGTGGTCATCTCACCCATATATAATTGCCAACAATCCCTAGCAACAGTTTGTCTTGAAGGGATATGAAATCGTGGCTCTAACTCTTTCACAAATGCTTTGAAACCTTGCTTCTCAACCAGTCTAAATGGCATCTCATCACATATGATGAACTCTGCTAGAGCCCGCCGACAATGTTTTTGATTGAACATGTGAGGTTGTAAACTTCCAGTTCCACCTTCCCCACTTTGTGAAACATAATTTAGCATAGACTGCTTCGATATTGCGGTGGTCCCGTGGGATTGCTTTGACATTTGTTGAAGTGTCTCTTCAAAGAAGTTGTACCACATTTTACCGATCACAAGCATAATCTCTTGTGCGCAAGACTTGCATTTTGCTCTAAGCTCTCCATCTCGTATCTTCCAATGGTAACTTAATGTAGTGATCCCACACTTCGATTTTTTGTTCTCGTATTTTTCTCTTCTTACTAGCTTTTGTGGTTTCATCTCCAAGAGAAGTTGTAGGAGTAGGAGGAGGACATTCTCAGTGGTTGGAGGTTGGACAGACCGTGGAATTGGAAGGGGTAGAAGATGGTCCACCAACAATCTCATTCTCACCAATACCTAAGACTTAGACATGTCAACACTTGAAGTTTGCTCTTCTTCCATGAATAAAACAAAATGAAAAAATAAGTATTCATCAATACTCAATAAAGACAATACTCAAAGAAAGAACTGATTCAATAAACTGATTTAAATATAGGATGATTAAATTGTCTCCATAGATTGACACAAGGAGAGAAGAAATTTATTTGCAATAAGTTAAACCATAAACCTCAATTTCTTCCACAGCCTTAAGCAAAATGATGAATCAATAAACTGATTTAAATATACCATTGACATTTATTTAACAAGTTGAGAGAAAATGCAAGAGCACGCAAAAGTGTAATACATTAATAGAAAATATAAACAATAAGCACACTTAACCATACATGAATATACGGTGTTGAAGCACCAAACAATACAAAAAAACATGTCTTCCAGCTAGTCACAAGAGAGTCATATGAATTTCTAAATTTTAGATTTTTTTTTTCTTCATAGAACACGTGGCATAATTGTATTGAGTGTGAAGTGCTATGTATTGATGAGTTTACTGTACATAATTGATATAAGAAATAAATGAATATATACCACTTTATTGTCTTTGTAGAAGATTGTACATAATATCATCAATATCACTTTAAATCGTGGATATTGTTAAGGAAGTGTAGAGAAAGAAGAAGAAAGAGATAGTAATAGAGAAGAATAGAGAGAGGGAAGAGGAAAAGGGAGAGAGAGACTGAAACTTCTCCTATTTATTCATTCGTCATAAAGCATAGAGGAACAATAAGAAGGCTTATCTCCCTTATTAAGACCTAAAACATCTATAATGGTTTATTCTTTAATAATGATTAGACTAACCGATACATTCTAACTACCTAACTAAACCTACTTTTAATATTTTCTACACTAAATATGAACATATTGTCCCAAAACATCCTTACCCTCAAGGATGTTGAACAGCAAGAATACAACTCCAAAGATTTGCACAGAAAACTGAGCTAGGAAATTTCTGAAAGCTGCTGTTACAATAAATATTAACCACCCATGAATGATTGAGTTTGAAGTTTGAACACTTCACTTATACCTCAACAAACTAACACTAAGCAGTAGTAAGCACCAAGAGTTCAGCCACACGGATATTTAGCATTAAAAACGTGAACAACAAGTCTATTTTACATTTGTAACAGAACCAACACAGGCTGCAATCAGTGCAATTAATTGGGTGAACATCAAGTCTATTTTAGAGGAATTAAATCGAATTTTATAGGAATTAGAATCATAATATACAAATGATTCCCAAGTTATCATGGCCAAAACCAAATTGGGAAATCATCCGAAGCAAGGCACAAGGGAAATTGACTTGGGGCTTCTAACATTTAAATAGAAGGAAGAAAACTTACGCCTATGAGGGAGAGTCGAGAGACGGAGAACGACGAAGTCTTCCGCCGCAAGCGACACCGAAGAAGCGAAGAAGCGACGGTGAAGAAGCGAAGAACCGAGGAAGAAGACCCGAGCCGATTTGTCGTCTTCGATCCCGAGATGAGATCTCGCCGAAGCCGAAATGGAGAGGGACTATCGGAGACGGAGGGTCAAACAATCGAACGGATCTCGGAGAAGGTGGGCCGGGGGGTTTTTTCGACCGTGTACTTCGAGTTCGCCACAACCCTAAGTTCTCTTCGGACTCTTCCCTCCCAACTAAGCCGATAAAGTGATAAACTAGCAAATTTTTTTTTTAATATATATATTTAATTATTTATATATTTACCGGGCGACCGGTTATCAAATTGGTCGTAGTCTCGGCCCGAGTCCGGTCCTACCCCGAGGTCAATTAGTCCGGTCCTGGCCGATGATATTGTCTCGACCATTTTTTTTTCTGACGACAGGCCTGCCTGGGCCGGACCGGCCTCAAGGTTACGGGACCATCGGGTTTTTTGGACATCCCTAGTTGGAGGGTGCCTCTAGTTGCTTGGGATGAGGTGTGCATGGAAAAATGAAAGGGAGGTTTGGGGCTGAGGCATGCAAAATACCAAAACCAAGCCTTCCTTTATGAAGTTGGGCTGGAGATTGGTCACGCACGGTCAAGGTGGTACAGGACAAGTATAAATGTGGGGATGACTTAGTCGCTCGCATCGAGGCTGCACGACCTGGCTCTAATGTGTGGACGGGAATTAAGCGAATTTGGGACAAAGTTCGAGGGGGGATCGAGAATACAACCAATCCACCCGATGTGAGATGGAAGTGGGAGAGGCATGGTGAGTTCACAGTGAAATCGGCATATAATGTGGTCTTAGATAAGGGAATGGAACGTGAGAACAACTAGGAGCACATATGGAAGGTAAGAGCGCCACATAGGTGTAAGATGCTCCATGTGTTTCGGGATTGCCAGCATTCGCGATCCTTATGGAGAAAGGTGGTACCACCGGACAAGTGTCGCACATTCTGTAGCAAGCCTCTATCCGATTGGGTATGGTGGAATATTAGTGGAAGGGTGTCTCGGTTCACTATATTATGCTGGTGGATCTGGAAGCGAAGGAATTTATCTGTGTTTGAGAAGCAGTTCACACCCAATAGTAATATCATTGCTAGTACAAACGCAATGTTGGAGAACAGGAGCAAGATGAATAATCGTTTAGCAGGTATGCCACTTAACAACATTACTATTACTACTAGTTGTGTGATTTGGCATCCGCCAGAGTCCGGGTGGGTAGAGGTGAATGTGGATGGTGCTTTTTCTAAAGCTGCTAACAAGGGCGCCTGTGGGGGACTCATTCGAAGTTCTTCTAGAGCTTTCCTTAAGGGGTTCTTTCATTCTATTGATCAGGGTGATGAGTTGACTGCTGAAATATGGGCTTGCCTCTTGGGTCTCAAAACCGCTTGGGCGATGGGCTTTCGGAAGGTTCGGATGGAATCTGATTCTATAGAGTGTATTACATTACTATCACATGCACAGGAGGGCCCACACCGCGACTCCGACATTCTAGATGAAGTAAAGAAGCTACTACAGATGGAGTGGGAAATCAAGGTGTCGTATGTGCCTCGGTCCGGGAACTCAGCAGCAGATCATTTAGCAATAAAGGGACTAGAATCAGGAGGGGGTTTTCATGAAGTGTATAAGCCTTCTGAGGCTCTAGAGGTCATCCTCTGTCAGGATTGTGACGGGTGTAATATCCAAGTAGGTGGTCATTGAGGCATCCCAATTTATCAAAAAAATAAAATAAAAGGATATGCGGGTAAAAAAGGATGTATGCACAAAGCACCCCTTACGTTACTGCGCAAGATGCGCAACATAGATCAATACTCCCTCCAAATCTTATCAAGATCAAGTTGATTTTGTTAGGAGATTAAGGAAGCTAATTAAATTATTTTAGAGTATTTTTATTTTATATTTTTTTCAAAATTAATTAGTTTGACTAATAAACCATATATAATATAAGAATACACAACATATGATATGATTAAGTAACTTATTTAGTTTCCTTAACTTTTTCAAAAAAAAGTTAACCCGGTCTTATGATTAGGATTGAGGGAGAATTATAGTTTAATTTATATTTTATGATAATTTCTTTTTAATTTTCCCTAAAATAAACAGATATGGAACATTTTTAGTATTATTGACCAGAATGCATGTCATGTCTCACGACTCATTCCATTTTTGTTTGCCAGAAAAATCTGTGACGGTAGATGGGGGGATACTCTGATTTTCACAAATAAGCCAGAAACAGGGCGTAACATGAAACAGAAAAAACAGAAAGAATGAAGTAAATGATTGTTTGGAATAGAATGGAAATCTCCAAAAATAATTTTTTAAATTGTGTATATGAAATAAGTTTTAGCTCTAGGTGAATCAACCCTGCAAACGTAATTCAGGGGGAAAACATCAAGCGCGATCCTTCCTAGTTGCCGCTGGGACCCGGGTGGCGGGTCAACCTGAAATAGGGAAGGAGAGAGTAGATGAACTGATTTTCTTGGTCCTCTCAAAATCCTGTTAACCTTTTTAATTTTAACTCACAATGCTTCACACGATCTCTCTTCTACTTTTCTTGGCCTCCGTCTCAATCGGAGGGGTCGACTCACACCAAGAGTCAGGTGCGTGGAACTGCGGTTCTAACTCGGAGATCCGACTTCAGGCGGACTTTAAACCTGGACTTATTACTCTAGATGGCCATGCCGACGATTGGAAGGACGTTGATGGCTCCGACTTCTCTCTTCTCCCCGCTCTTGACCCAGATGCTGACAAAGAGTACAAAGGCGGGAAGATGACTGTCAAGGTACTCTTCATGTTTCTCATGCAATCTGATGGTCTTATCTGTAGCCCATATATATGTATGGAATCATCATGCGTTGCATATCTGCTTGTGAATTACCTTCATCAGTTGTTCACCATGTTTTCACGCCATGATTGCCCTGTATTTCAGACTCTGCATGACGGCCGCGATATTTTCTTTCTGCTTGAAGTTGATGGTGTCTATGCTTATTCTAAAGGGTAAGCCATGTCGTGCAAAGAAACTGTATTCAAGTCCACGAGTTGTATATATTTGCTTAATGCTAACATATTTAACACTGCTTTATAAGAAAAAAATAACACAACCCATTTGACTGCTACAACGATGTTTTCCTAGTAATTCTTTTATGCTCGTGTTATTGCGGTCCAAAATGGTTGGAAAAGAGAGAACGTTTCGTTATCTTTACAGTTTACATCTACTAGGTTCCTTACTTCTCAATTATGACAAACTTTTGTTCAGTTGATACATTTTTCTCAATGCAGAAATAGCAATAAATGTCCATCCGTTGCTCTCATGTTTCAAATTGGGGATGGTGCCTCTTATCATAATGTAAGAAAGTCCACTGACTACCGGTCTAATTAATTTAAAATTTCTCATAGTTTTGCAGTTCTTGTTGCTCTCAGTCTATTTTTAAGCACATTAAGAAAATCATAATGAAATATTAAATGATAAATTTGTGTCAATTTTATAAGATGGGTGGCTGTGAAGAACACGCAAGCTCTTGTACAAACAAGACCTGCAAAGGTCATGAAGTCGACATTATGCACTTCTCCATTGGCAATGCTATTCCAGGAAGGCTATACGGAGGGAATCCTGTAGACAATAGGGATGGAAATGGGGGTGACAGGTGATAAACAGCAAAATTTTGGCGATTTTCACTTTTGAGCATTAGGTTTGGAGCAATTATTATAATAGACTTGTTACTTCAATTGTCTATTTTCATCTATACAGGTTTGGCCATTTGGTGGATCTGTATGCCTGGAATCCCCACTGTCGATACTTAGATGGATTTGGTCCTTCAGGCTCAGGTATATATAGATATAATATTTCAAATAAGAACTATGTATCTATATGGTTAAAGAAAGCAAAATGTATGAAGCAAAGATGACAGCCGTGTTGTATTAATTTAGGGAATAATTATACAACTTTCCTTCTAGTGCAACGCCACAAGTTCCTCCAGAGAACTTTTAAAACTCAAACTACTTCTGTAGTGTAAACCTTTTAACTATCTTACAATACTTTCTCTTTGATGGGGAAATTTCTTTCCCTCGTTAAAGTTGAAACCTCAGAATGATATTTAAGTTTCCTGAGAAAGAACATAAGTATGGTTGCAATCAGTAACTTTCCTACTATGACTCCTACGAGAATTATGTTTATCTGTTGAGAATTCTTGAAAAGTATTTTTCCCCAGAATATTGTTGGACACCTTGTTGGTTTATAGATGATAGGTCCAAACACAAGAACAGAAAGGGTGGGGATTCTTGCGTTTTAAATTTGGGCGTTCACTGGGTAAATCTCTTTCTGAAGTGGATGCCAGAAAAGGAAAAAACCTTCCATCAGTCAATTACGTATTTCTTTTTTAAAATGTGAATTTGATAACTGTGGGATATCTCATTCTGTATTCAACCCCCTTCATCTGATTGTAACCGAGATGCACAAATAACATGACTTTCTTTTATTTTGAAAAATTACACACTTTTTCACTGAATGCCCTTTCATTTATTGCATGTTCCCTTATATAACAAGCATTTTAAATATGCTTTTCATCAATATAAAATAGTGACTTGTTTAAATTTAGTATAACTTAAATTGATGGTTTCAACATTAAATGAGCTATATGGAGCCAAGAAAGGTTGGTCCAGTTAGTAAGGAGTTAGCTCATAATTTATGAGGTTGTGAGTTCAATTCCTATTGCTGATGTGGGGATATTATTAGTGGGCGATTTGTAAATACCTCTACTAGCTCTTTTGAGCCCAAAGACATGCCTAGCCCTTGTGAGCCCTTGGGACCCAACTCATCTAGACTTTTTATTATAAAAAAATGAGTTACATGGAAATAAAAGATTAAGAGATACGCTTTATAAAAAGTTATATTTTTTAATAAAAAGAAATCAATATTATCATTGATCTTCTGGTCATGCTTTGCCTTCTATGGAAGTTTATTTATACTTTTTGTGATAGAGAAAGGATGTATTATTTGGCATCTGTCAAATAATTTACCCAATTTAGGGTTATGTTAAAGTTTGACCTCTTTTCCATTGCCAGTAAATGATTCTAGTGCACAGAATGATTGGAAGGGCGCTTGGTGGCACAGCAGCTTATCAGTTCATTCAGGTGACTAACCCCTTTCCAGACATAATGTAAAATTACTTCTTCCGTTCACAATAGATTCAAGCCTAGTTCAGAGTTAAGACACAGACATCCGTAAAAAATTATTTACTTTATGGAAGCATATAGCCCCCACCCACCCACACACACGAATTGAATGGTCCATAGGCGCATGGCATAAGGATTATATGTCAACACTTCATTGCCAGTTGCCTTTATGAATTATATATCAGAAATTAGATTTTGATTGGTTCCACCTTAGTAGAATTAATCTCCACTAAGTCAGAAAGTCCACTCAGTTGATCTATAAAGAATAATTGATTTTTTGCCCCTTATCGCAAGAGGGGTCTTTCCATGTATGATTAATTTTCTATGATAAAGTATGTTTTGGCTTTTATCTGCTCACGCATGTTGTGTTGTATTGACCTCTCTTCCCTTCACCTTATCATCTGCCTATCTTATATCTCTGTGGCCTAAACTAATAAACTTTTACGCTTGTTCATAGCAGGTTTTATAGAGGATGAGAGTCCATATGCAGAAAATGGAAAAAAGGGCACATACTTTTTTGAATTCTCAAGGCCCTTGAGAACCATGGATCGTCTTCAACAGGTTAGAAACTAACATGCTCTTTCAGATGTTTATATGTAGTCAGAGCATGTATTGACCTGTCTAGATATTGTGTCTGTTGATAACTGAATTTGGGTCCATAAGCTGCCTCTCAATTTATGCTTGGATTTATTGTCAATTCAGGATGATTTTTCTAGACCTATTGTTTGAAGTTTGAACTTTATTATTGACCAGTTTTGTTAACATCACCATGCCAAGTGCTTGGTTGTTATAATTGAAGGGAGGTCTATGATTAAACAATTTTGGTAGGGGACATCTTTTGAATATTTTCTATCCTTGCTGATTAAATTCTTGCTATATACTCAACACAGGGATCATTCTCTCTTTTCACGGCCAAAAAGTTGTGGGCTTGTGGCACCAATACCACCTCAAAAATGATTTTTAGGGCCCATTTTTAAATACCTTCTGTTACAGTTTTTGATTCATCATATTTTAACGCATGCATGTTTGAAATATGCTATATCGGCTGATCAATTTTCTCTGGATTAAGGGGTAAATATACCTAACATGCTTTGCAGTCGTTGCTGCTTGTGAGTTCTAAGGTTGCAAGGGGCATGAAACCATTAGCTTTTTACTTCTAGCTTTGCTTCGAAAGGTTTTGGAAATCTACTTGATGTAACATAGCTATACTTAAACGAGGTGGATTCATTTGATGATTTGGTTAGGTGATTTCCCCAATGGTATTGAGTTTGATGCTCATTGATGTAGTGATTCGGCAAATTTCTTCCATAGGAATCTGATTTTATTCAAACTGTAACTCCCCAAGATGGTTTGGGATTGATGCTTTGTCTTTTGATTCTAGAGAGGTAGAGTCTATGGTATGTCTAAATATTTTTGTAAATTTTGTTGGGCAGAATAATTTTCTTTTGGCTTACAGAAGAAAGAAAGAGTCTTAGGAGGAAGAAGAGAGAAACAAGGCAGAGTACGGATGGAACTAACGTATATTAAGACTCCTGGCTACTATCTTTAAAAAAGATGCCACTTAAGCTAAGGATCCTTGGATAATTATTGTAACTAGTTCCGTCATCAATTTCCAGTTAGTATAATTCCAGTAGCCAAGATTCAGCCACTAAGCCGTGGCATTGGCGTCAAAAATGTCATCATAAAATGTTCTCTCACCACAGTTACTATAATTGAGAGTGCTCAAAACCTGGCAGTTTTGTCTTATTATTACTGAATGCTTCTGAATTCTTTCTACGTGGCAGCAACTAAGTAAAATGGTGTACATTACCTGGTGTTTGCAGGATGCACAATTCACTATTGATGGATCCAGTAAGATGTCTGTTGCATTCTGGTATCCGGTTGATGATCAACCATGGCATGGTTCTGGACACTATTCTGTTGACTGTGATTGGGTGCCCTTTGAAATATCTTCAGGAAGTTCTTTACTTGGCAAGTCAGCAGCAACTAGTTCATGGAGAGCTGCCAATGCATTTTCTCTATTCCTATCAGTAGCAGCACTATGCGCAACTGTGTTTTTGGGTTATCATGTACTTTTGAGACCCAAGAATGTCCCTTTTACACCTATGGAGGAGCTTTAATTTAAACATAGCGCGAGCTGCATGAGTTTGGTATTGTACTATTCATTGAAGGTTGTACTGCCTGTGATTGTACTGTTTAATGCGTTCACTTTATTCCATTTGTTTAGTGTATTGTACTATTCCCTTTAATTAGGTTTTAGTCCAGGAAATGTTAGAAAAGTTAGTTCCTAATCAGCATCGTGGAGTTCCATCTTGTGCCTGATAGACCTGCAGAGTTGTTAGATTAACTCTATTTTTAATGACAGTTATAAAAAGAAAATATCAAGACATCTTTATCAAAATGACAGTTATTAACTCTATTTTTTAACGGTTAGTAACTCTATATTTGGCATGTCAGTGTTATAAAATGAGCGGGTTGGCAGTGGCCGACATGTAACATGGATAATTGAATGGCACACCATCCCCGCTTTGTTTCCATTTTTGTCTTTTTCCATTTCTCATTTACTCTTCTGTTCCTCTCCACAGCCACTTAACTACAGATGTTCCCATTTATGAGTGCGAGCTTTTCATAAGCATATTTCCATTTTTTTAGTAATAGTAGCAGTATAAATAAGAAATTGGTCTTCAGATCAACGATGGTGGCTCCAAAGATAAAGTGCCAAATTTAGAGCTAGGGCTGTGCAGAAGAATGGAAGGGGTAGAAAGGAGAAAAGAAAGACAGAGAGCCAGAAAAAGGAAGACGAAAAATAAAGTAAAATAAGAAAGTAAAAACATGATTATGCCGCTATATACAAAAAGAAAAATACTTTTATCAAGCCTTTATATCCATTTCGTCAAGTTCTTCAATCACATATCATCATGTATTATGTTTTTGAATTATTACTTTTTCGGTCTTTAAAATTTCATATTTGACATATTTGGAGAGTTAATGTTAGTAATAAATATAAGACAAAATTTTAATATTTATTAATATTTTTCTACTTTACCTCTATTAGTGCTTCTCAACAATAATCAAGAGGAAAAAGAATGAAAGAAAGAATTAAGGAATATGAATAAGTTATTTTTGAGAATGCATGTCATATTAATCAATTTAACAAACTTATTTAATTTAGTTAAATTATATAAATAAGTCTTATATTAAAAACGTAAAGGAGTATCGTTTAAGAACCCACAAAACATAACATATGGTTTATATGATTTAACTATAAATGGATATAAAAAACAAAATATAACATATGGTCTTATATGATTAGTGAACTCCATATAATGGATATAAAAGTTTGATTCTAAAAATCCAAATATATTATACGCAAGCGTTGAAAGTACCGACAGAGAACTCTGTATAATATATTTCTAAAGGGATAATATATTTCAGGGATACGGAATGTTGGATAATTGATCGCTTAATTTTTATTTTATAATAAATTATACCACATACTGTACTGGATTTAAAATTTATTTCCTAGTTCAATTTTTTTATTATTACAGTGAGTCTTATTCAGGTAGAGGAGAAAGTAATTCATATGGGCGAAGAAGGTAAGGAACATCCTCGTAAAAGCCCGCGTACATCTCTAATCTATCTAATGGAAAAAAGGGGTGAAAACGAAATGTTCGCGGTTAGCACTGTGTAGTATGCCATGGAGCTTGTATCACTTCACAAACTACGGGATAAATGGTATGACGACCATCCGGTGAAACTGCCCACTGCAAGTGCGCAAACAAATTCAGGTGGGTACGAACCGGCGACTGACCAAATAGCAACCGCAGGGGAGAGAGGAAGAGGCTTATAGCCGAGAATTGAAATGAAGCCGCTAGGCGTTGTTGGAGCCCCCGCCATTTCTTCTTTTCCGCCTCCGAATTTCCTTTTCCCTCCCAAGCGCCTTCAATTCCATCGTTTTTGCGTTTCCTGCACTTCTCCAGGATCCAGAACAGTGCGCTTCTTTAACTTTCTTTTATTTTTTGGGGCTGCAAAATTCCTTCAGTTATTAATTATTGTTATGCACACGACATGTATTAATCAGGTAGAACATGCGAAGACTGCAGCTTCAATTCCAGAATACAAGCCCGGTGTATTTGACGACTTGTTCCTCAATTTGTTCCGTAACAAATTAGTAGCGGTAAATCTACTAAGCTTTATAGCGTCTTCCCCTTTCTTTCTCTGAGCATAAATTTTCCTTCCCGACCATAGTCGGGGAGGGAGGAAGGAGAAACAAATTGTGGAGCAGAAGGGTCTTCTTTATTTTCAATTGTCTAATTTATGGTATAAGATTGTTTATACTCGCCATGTATTTCTATGCTTGTGGAGTACCTATCCATCCTATTGTTGCCGCGTTTTGTCAAAATATGTTGTTGGAATATCATTACACGCCCTGGTTTCAGGAGGTTGGATGGGATTCAAACAAACCTGGATATGATGGACTTATTGAAGTTGTGAACCGTCTACTGATGAAGGGCAGAACAAGAGCTGATACGATTGAAGCAGCGGTATATCAGTTTACTGTGCTCTTTCTTCTATTGCCACCTATTTAGTATCAATACCAATATATCAATATCATCATTAATATCAATATTTAACAGACAATATAGAATTTATATCATGTCGCAGTATTCACAGATCATGAACAATGTTTAGACACTCCTAGTTTCATATCAAACAAGCCGGTCCATGCAAACTCATTAGACCTCTGTTGTGTAAGCCTCTACTGCCACGGAATGAGTGAACCTTTTGATTTGCTACAGAATATAATTCAAGTTTCACTGGATTAAATTTAAGTGTTAGGTAAAACAAAAACCAGATTAGAACTGTTTATGACTTAGGTTGGTATTGTTATGTAAGATTTAGCTTGGACTATTTTTGACTAAAAAGTTGAAGTACTAGGAACTGATGTTTCTTGCCGTTTAGTTTATAGTATAATTAGCCTTTTTGGGTTTCTTATGAATTTGAAATGGCGATGTTTGTGGCAAGCTTAGTTGACTAACAGTTGATGGCAGGTACGAGTGTTGAGGTCCTTATTTCCTCCATTTCTCTTGGAGCTGTATAAAATGCTCATAGCTCCTATAGGAGGGGGCAAAGTTGCCGCTATGATGGTTGGTGAGTCAAATGCATCTCATTTCTACCATTAAAAGCCAATAACATGTTTAAATATTCTAAACAATTATTTTATTTTCAAGCAAGGGTTACTGCTCTGACTTGTCAATGGCTAATGGGCCCGTGCAAAGTCAATTCTGTCGACTTGGACAATGGAGCCTCTTGCAGTAGTGGGGTGATCACCTGTACTGCTTTGTGTTAGATCTAGTATATGAATATTTTGAAGCTTAGGCCAAAAAGAATGACATAACCTAGTGGATGATAACATCAATTCTAGAGTGACATATTTCTGAATTCTTCTAGGTTTACGTGGAAAGATGCAAGTACCTGGAAGAAAGCAAATGTGCCAGTATTTGCATCAATACTTGTAAATTTCCGACACAGGTTAGTGGTTCTGCAAAATACTTCTTTGCCTTTCATTATGTTGCTGAAAGAGAGGAAGGTATTGTGCAATTCTCAGTAATTTGTTTTGGCATTCTTCCAATATTTACATTTGACTTTCATTATATCCAGACATTCTTCATGGATCATATGGGAGTTCCACTGCTAATGGAGCCCAACTTCAGTGATTATAGTTGTCAGGTTATATCGTACTCTCTTTTCTTTGTTATCTGCCCTTGGGAAAATTACAGTCACTTTGTAATGTTGTCTTCAGTTTTCACATTTGTTTCTTTACGTCGCTTTCAGTCATTCTCTTCTTCCAGATTTAAATAAATGGTTGAATTTTTTAAATTTTATTTAGGGTTAAGGGGCATTATTTTCCCGGAAGTTTTCAATGGGCAACTTTGTCTTGGAAGTGTAAAAAAGATGGAGCAATTTTGCCCTAATCGTTTGTTGGTCAAATATATTGGGTTGTTATTTTTGTTAATGTATAAATTTTCCTTGAAAGTTTTAAATCTAATTTTAAAAAAAGATGAAATAAATGACACATGAACTTTCGTACAAATTTACACCTTAACAAAAATGATGTAGATGATATCTAGATTGTAAGGTTAGCATATTTGGTTAACTATGATCAAAATTAACTAGAATAACGGTCAAAGCAAAATTGCTTTCTTTTTTTCACTTTTAGAGCAAAATTACCCTTTAGTGAAAACTTCCTAGGCAAAAATTGCCCTTTAACCCTTCCCTTTTATTTAGAACAATCCATAGCACCTTCAGGAATCCATTCCAAAATGATTGGTTTGAACTTTCAACTCCTCCTTCTCTCGTTGGTGAACCTTTGCTGCTTTCTTCAATGGTCTTCTAATTATTTTTGTTAGAAACTGGGATGGATAATCATCAACCAACAGTGATGGCATTCCTGTCGAGCACTAGCCGCTTTCTTTACCAGAGATTGAAGTCCATTAGTTTTTATTCTTTTTCATTGTGATGTATTTCGAGATCTTTGGGACCCGTTAAAAGATAGAAACGGGAAGCATCATTAGGGTAGAACTAGTTTTTCCAGGTTGGCCACTGATTGTGGCTGAAAACTAAGATCTATTAGCAATTAAGGACCTAAACGGAGTTAAAGTTGAAAGTCCTTGTGCCAACTTTTGGGGTCTTAAAGCCGCAGATGTTGACGGAAAATAATTGCATAACCAATATCTTTAGTAAGATAAACTGGTGCCACAAGTTTCTTATCGGTGTGAAGCACTAAAATTTCAGTTCAAATTTGGAGTCCTTCCACCACAACCGGAAGATGACGGCATCCTGAAGGAGCCCTGCCTGGAGTCATGTCAACTTGCTGCCAAGCGAAGAGTCGTTGCCAGAAACATAGATGAACCTCCATGTCCCAAGATTTGATTTGTGTTTTGACTCTCAAAACCAACCCTTTGAAGATGCAACTTTTAAGTATAGATTGTCCTCAGCCCGAAAGAAAGGCATATATTTTCACTCTCATTATCATAGGCATCATTCATCCTTGTATCATCTAATGCTTGCTATTTTCAGTCGTGCATGAGGAGAGTGATGTTGATGTCACTATTTGACTTATTTATATATGATGGATTTAATTTTAATGACCCCACGCCACGCGAGCTTACTTGTTTAGACATCACGTATCAATATCACTAACGTATAATATATAAAATATAAACGGTCTTGAACGTTATGGATTTTGTGCACACGTGTATGGGCTTATATACTTCAACACGGCATCAGATTCTCTCAATCACCTCTCCCGCAAATTAGAGCCTTCAGATGATTTCAATGGCTCAGAAAAACAAAAATGGAAAAAACCCCACTTCATTGATATTCATAAAATCACACAAAATACCTTCAGCAACGCACCTTTTTTGTTGTTGTTAATCTTATTGTTCTTTGAATTATCTAATTTCTTCGTTAGTTTATTCACTAATTACGAGGTGATATATTATTCCCCATTTAATTATAAACTTCCAAGTTCTAAATAATGTCCCTCCAAAATTGTTAGGAGATCATTTTTCAATGTTTTGTTAGCTTCATTCTGTGAACGAAAAAGTCAGATTGGTTACTATCCTCTTTCTCTTCTCTTCCACTATCCATATCAACCTTTAAATCAAAATGTGAACGATTTAGATTTAACGTTTTATCTAAGTATTCTTTTTATTTTTTTTTTTTGTAATTTTAAATTATCAAAACTAAAATTTGATATTTTTTTAATTTATTTATTTTTAATAATTTGATATTTTTATTAAACATTAAATCTGAATCATTTTCAATCTAAAGCTGAGATAAATAGTGGAGAGAAAAGAATGTAAAGAGAATGGTAAGGATGAAAGGCGGTCCAAAGAAGTCTGTCTTGATTACTTGTACATCTGAAGTAAACAGAACTAGTTTATCTTATACTTCTTGCATTATAAGGAAATAAACCTAATTTTATATTAGATGCTATTAATGAGGATAGAATTAAAGAGGATGTAATGGTAAACGGATAAACCAACGCAGAAGGAAAGTTACCGCCAGAGCACAGTCAAAGTACCTTTTTGTGGTATGTTACCGTTAGACAACGTCTAGTCGTCTACATTCTGATGGCCAAGAATTAGAACTGTACCGACACCATACAGGATCGTCTTCATGCTTCGCGGCGAGGCAATCTGAAAGCGAGGCCCTTTGCCTTGACTGTCTCTCTCGTATTTCCCTTTCCCCCCACAGCCACTTACTGTTAATTGGTACTTTTCCGTTACATCGCACATAGTCACTGGCAATTAACGCCCGCGTGCGCGTCTACCCCCACACGCGTCGGTAACCAAACAAAAAACGCCGAAATACATTTAATCCATTTGTTTCCCAACCAAACAAACGATCTTCTCCGTTACTGGGTTCTGGCATCTGATAACAGATCCACGTACCAGCACTAGTAGTCACCTTCCCTCGGTTCTCCGATTCAACTCAGTTATGGATTCCTGGACTCGTAGTTTACTACCTCAAGTTCGGATTACGGCGCCTGTATTTCTGTTTCTGGATTCTCCTGCACTTTCTGTTACTAGTGCTCCTTGCTCCTAGTCATAGTGTCGCTTTTGCTGTTCCACTTTTATGCTCATCCCTGCCGTTGATTTCAACGGAATCCTATAGATCTGGAGCGCTAAGGGCAATCAACGGCCTCGGTGATGTCGGTCCTCCCAGTTTCTATCTCAATCGGTAATATGCAGATTTCTAGAAGTCCTTCATTTTGCGTTCACTTGCAGTTTCATATCCACTTTTATGACTAAGGAAACAGGACACAGTGGAATGGACTTGAATTCTGCTTTGCATGTTTGTATATTTGGTGTTTAGAATAAGGCAATTTGGAAGTCCTTTCTCTGCTGCGTATTGTTCTTATATAATTATCGTGTAATCTTCGGAGCGAGAATTTATCTTTCTTTGGCTCTCTACGTTTGCGGGTTACTACTAATATCAAACTGATATAATTTGTTAAAACTGCTTTTAATGATCTCAGAGCTTCTCGTTTAACTGGACATGTCGGATTTGCTTCGACGGTTCTTTTCTTTTTATCCACAATCATCCAAACATGAAAGATGAATTTCAGTCCTCGTATCTTCACACCCTCAAGCGTGGCCTTGGTGGTGAAATTGAGAGGAAAACCCATTTATTAAAAACCTATTAAGTTGGCAGGCGTGTTCATTTTACTTGGTAGGGTCTGTGGAGTTGGGTTTCAGTTAGTGGTGCCTGTTTATTAAGCCATCTTGAAACTTTAAAGGTGAAAAAGACAATAGGAGTCATGACCCTTCTTTTTGCGGGGAGGGGGCTGCTGGACTTTTTTTGTATATGCAGGGCGATAACTTCGTTCAAGTTATAGTATACTAACGGTATCTGAGGTAGTTGCACAAAGCTGACATAATTTTATTTAAAGAAATATTTTACAGCTTAACTTGAATTGAGTTTTGGCCTTCAGTCTATGCTCTGATTCTATCTTGGAAACAATCTTGAGGCTCAGGCCACGCCATTAATTAGTCATAAACTATTGTTCTATAGCTATGGAAAGTAAACTTCAACTTATTTCAGTATGCTGCTCTCTTATTTTTTTATAATCAAAAGTTGAGTTTGACTTTCTACAAATAATGCAGGTGCCTTAATAGTCATTCAACCTCTGTTGCTGAAATGGTTACTTGTATTATCTTGCTCAGTATTAATGGCTGGCTCTAATGCATTATCTCCGGCTAGACCACCTTCTGCTACTATGGGTGTCCATGATCTGCCACTACCAGCAAATCTCCATGGGCGAAAGCATCTACCATCCCACGGCGGACCAATTCCAACACCTTCACCTACCCATCCTCCTTTATATAGTCCATCCTTGAGTACAGTTCGCCCCCCGGCAAGTTCACATTCATCTAATCCATTCATGAAGGGCAATAAAATAGGACCTTATGTTTCTGGTTTTGGAGATATTGCTGCCCCTATGCATTCAACAGCTGGTGCGATTCCTTCTGGTCTGGCTCAGCCACCCCTATCCCCTTACGTTTCCAGTAAGTTGCCATTTTTCAGACTTCTGTGCTTGTTTTGTCTTTCTTGTTTGCTTGATGGAGCAATTTAGTCTGTATAGTTTTCAAAAGAGCCTCTCTAATGTTACTTCCATTTTTAACAATTTTGTTTCTGTAATAAAGACTCTGTAATGAAATTTAGTTATTGTGCCACTTAATTCTTGTTTTGATTACCTTGATAAAAAAGATAGGAAGCATAGTGTCGTGTTGTTTTAATTGAAAAAAGAGAACTGCATTGATAAGTCAACTAGAGACTTAGAATAAAGGAACTAAATCACTTGATGAACAAACTAAGGGGAACAAAATTAAATGAAGCGTTGTATATGTTGTAAATAGCTGATTAGCTTTCAGTTGAAGTATTAGACAATCTTTTATATAAAATGTGAGCTTTGGCACCAGAATCTGACAATGACATATGTCTGTTTACTTTTATTCCGCCAGATTGTTGTAAACCAAACACGGTGTTGAAGCGTGGGAGTAAGAGTTGTCACTGCGTTTATCCCATAAAACTAGACCTTCTCCTTTTGAATGTCACTCAAAACTCTAATTGGAATCTTTTTCTTGATGAATTAGCTACCCAACTTGGGTTGCAAATTTCCCAGATTGAATTGGTAAATTTTTATGTACTCACCCTATCAGCATTAAATATATCAATGGATATTACTCCACATAAAGGGATTGGTTTCTCTGCCAACGAAGCATCTGAAATAAACTCTACGCTTTCAATGCATAAGATGCAACTAGATCCTAGATTGGTAGGTGACTACAAACTTCTCAATTTGACGTGGTACGAGCCTCCGCCTCCATCTCAAGGTAAGTCCAAATCATTATATTTTGGTGTCCTTGACAATTGAAACTTACATCGAGATGATTATTGTACTGATGACATAATGCTTATATTCTGGCAATGAAACTTTCAATTGCATAAAATTGTTGTTACTGCAATTTTACAAAAGTTTGCATGTATTGTTGTCCTTTTGTTTTATTTCATGCTGCTGAAGCTGTGAAGGAGAAAGATATGTGGACACTGAGGTCTTATGTTTGCTCATCAGCAAATGCAGAACATAAAACTTCAATGTTCATGAAATCTTATTCTTCCATTCTGTATATCATGAAAGATGCATTTTCTGTCGTAACATTGCTCATGCATGTGATCTTTTGTTTCTGTGAGTTCTATGTGATTCACTTATGTAATATATTTGGTGACCTGTCCTCATTTTTATATTAATATGCTTCAAGTTTCTTTAGCCCCTCAAACTCAGTCTAGACCTAATATTTGATATAATGTCAAACTAGTATCTGTGGGTTGATGGATGGGTTAAGAATGAACAGCTAAGTGTTTATGTGCAGCCTTACTCAAACTCAGTTCTAGACCTAATATCTGATCTAATGTCAAACTGGTATCTGTGGGTTGATGAATAGGTTAAGAATGAACATCTAGGAGTTTATGTGCAGCCTTAGCCCATTGTTTGAATATTAACATATTGTTGGATGTTAGTGCAGCTCCCATGTCCGTTGCATCTCCTATGAAAGCTCCTATTTACCACCACACAGCAACTTCAACACCAAGTGCTTCAAATAGGAAAGGGCATTCAAGTTTGTATGCTATTCTTGGAATTGGTGCTGGCATACTCTTCATTGCCATTATATCTGTACTCATACTTTGTCTATGCACATTGAGGCCGAAGACCAAAGGACCGTTGATAGATACTGGTAAATATCTTTAATACTAGCTCCTTTATTTTTTTCACTTGTTCATTTTCATTTTTTGCCTTTAATTTGTTGGCATCATTATAACAACTTATGGAGCAAGTCATTATGAAAATTATTTTTGGTCACCCTTTTATAATTTGGATATTGTAAAGGTGGCAACTCAATTAATTCTAACAATTCAATAGGGGAATTTTAGGCCCTCTTTAAAGAAAATTTAAATGCCTTAAAGAATATGGAGAAAATAGAGAGTACTCTGGGCTAAAGGAACTTACTCCAGAGCTATATTTATTAAGTACTGGTGACAAGAAGGGTTAATTATTAGTTAATATTTCTTTTTGGAAGTTGAATATAGACTTGTTAATTAAACCTGGTCTGGCATAAAATTTTACCTGCAGAATCAGAATTAGAAAATTAAAATTGCCGACCTTTTTGTTGGAAAATATTCTGTCTTCTTAACATGCTGAAGTTTGTAAATGATCAGATGGCTACCAGCCTTTCTGACGCTTACCTTATTGAGAAACTTAATACTGCTCTGACGCTTTAATGTTTTCACCTAGCTAGTTTTAAGTTTTTAAGTAACAAAAAGTAGACTGCAAGATAATAGACATGTGAGACTGAAAACGTTCAATTTTTTGGCTGAGATGAAATCTCATCCATTGACTAACCCCAGAATGAAAGGAAAAGAAATTGAAACTTGTAATGTTCTTATCCATTGTGGCATTGATCATAATCTTTCAAAGTTTTATCCTTGGTAGCTTTATTTTACATTCCAGTTTTGAAAATAAAGTTCTCTCTGTGTCCTATAGAGAAGCCAAGGACAGAAGGAGGTGCAGTTTCAGCCGCAGGGTCTTTTCCTCATCCAACCAGCACAAGATTTATTGCTTATGAAGAACTTAAAGAAGCAACGAACAACTTTGAAGCAACAAGCTTACTTGGAGAAGGCGGGTTTGGTAGAGTTTTTAAGGGTGTCTTAAATGATGGTACTGCTGTAGCAATTAAGAGGCTTACTAATGGAGGGCAACAAGGGGATAAAGAGTTTTTGGTGGAGGTTGAGATGCTTAGTCGGTTGCATCATCGTAATCTTGTAAAATTGGTGGGATACTATAGCAACCGTGACTCCTCACAAAATCTACTATGCTATGAACTTGTTCCAAATGGAAGTTTGGAGGCCTGGCTCCATGGTAATATGATCTCTCACATCACAAGTTTAACAATAATCTTCAAGTCTATGGTTATATCAAGCATCTTTTGTTTCAGAACTGGTTTTATGCATAGGATTGAAATTGACACTATTTCTGATACAGGTCCTTTAGGAATAAATTGTCCTCTGGATTGGGATACCAGAATGAAGATTGCGCTTGATGCTGCAAGAGGACTTGCATACTTGCATGAAGACTCACAGCCCTGTGTTATACACAGAGATTTCAAGGCGTCCAACATATTGCTGGAAAACAACTTCCATGCTAAAGTTGCGGATTTTGGTCTTGCTAAGCAGGCACCTGAAGGCAGAGCTAATTACCTGTCTACTCGTGTCATGGGCACATTTGGGTTTGTCCCTACCTCCTCTTGCTTGGGCTAGTTATTTCCATATAAGAAGGTTCTTAATAATATGTAATGAAACCGTTATGTAGGTATGTAGCTCCTGAGTATGCCATGACTGGTCATCTACTTGTTAAAAGTGATGTTTATAGCTATGGGGTTGTCTTGTTGGAACTGCTGACTGGAAGGAAACCTGTTGATATGTCACAACCAGCTGGACAAGAGAACCTGGTTACTTGGGTAAGTTCTGCACCTGGACCAATTCCACAATTTTTCCTCCTCATGAAGCTCAAATCATAGTCATCTGGCTTTTTTGTGTTCTCTTAGCTGGAAATATCTCAAGACTGAAGTTGCGTGTGTTCTTTGGAGTTATTTATGTTAATAGCATAACTTTGTTATTTGTGGTTGCTTCCATACAATGACCGATACTTTATCATGCTTGCTAAATCCTCCACGTCTGTCTCTAGAGTGATGTATGTTTGATGGACAATATTCTTACAAAGTTATACCTTTCAGGCAAGGCCAATCCTAAGAGATAAAGACCGGTTGGAAGAGCTTGCTGATCCAAGGCTGGGGGGTAAATATCCAAAGGAAGATTTTATCCGGGTTTGTACTATTGCTGCGGCCTGCGTCGCTCCTGAAGCAAGCCAACGACCTACAATGGGGGAAGTGGTGCAGTCACTTAAAATGGTGCAGCGCATGACCGAACATCAGTATTCCATGGTGGCCCCCTCCAATACAAGGACCAACCTAAGACAGTCCTCCACCACTTTCGAGTCTGATGGGACATCTTCTATATTCTCTTCAGGTCCCTACTCTGGTCTAAGTGTCTTTGACAATGACAATGTTTCTAGGACGGCAGTTTTCTCTGAAGATCTTCATGAAGGAAGATGACACTTGGGAAGGCCGGCTAACCTACAATCGCGCATCCATTTCAAAGTTCGTTACCTCAATAATCTAGAGCAGTTTTCTTTCTCATGCCTGAAGGTTTCACAAGCGGCGGCATTTTTTAGTACAGGATTGCAGTTTTCTAAATTTGGCTCTTGAGTGTGTAGATTTACTATTATGGCGTGTTAAGATCCTTAGTGGCAAACGGTCGTCTTGTTTTTAGCCCCCGAGGTAGTGTGGTTCGGAAGGGGATCAGTTTTTGTACATATATACATGCATTGTAGATTTTTTTTCCTTAATTTAATCTATTTCCAGTATTTTAACTACAAATAATCGTGATGGATCGCGGATTTTATCCAATGATTTTGCGTGGGGAATTGGCTGGCAAAGATTGGACTGAAATAACGTCACGTATTCAGATGTAGAATGTTTTTTCTTCAGAATTTTAAATGAAAAATTGAAAAATGTTTAAATTACTGTGTAATTTCATATAAACGGTTAATTAACAACTTATGGAATTTTTCAGTGATTAGACTCCACTGTAATTTTTCCTATTTTAGGTATATGAAAATGAAAATATTAAAATTTTAATGGTAGATAATGAAATAAAAATTTAGGCCGTTCATGTTTAAGACAAGGTCAAGCATAATATGAAATGAGTTGAGAGTTACGTTGTTTGGATAATTTTGGCGGGACAGAATCCAGATTGCGAAGATGGCAGTCACGTAGGCAATAGAGGAATCCGACCGAACTCAACGGACTAGATTTTAAAATTGAGGTGGAGATTCATTATCAGCAAAAGGAACACGTTGTAAAAAGGAAATCCCCATATTTCTGCACGAAGAAGGCTACAATCCCTAGAATTCAAGGCTCCGCTCTATCCCTATCCCTGCACTTCATCTCTCCAAGGCCGACGACGCATTTCGCTGCAGAGGAGAGAACGAACAATGGATTTTAATGGGAGGCTTGTCTTGATTATTACCCTCTCTTCTCTCTTCTGCGTCAACGCCGCTCCTTTGACCGTAATCCCCTCCTCGGTCCCTCCCGAGCTCACAAAACTATGCAGAGAGGCAGAGAACCCAAGGCTCTGTGTTCGGATCATTTTGCGAACATTGCATGGTCGTCTGGATCCCTATCAGGTTCTCGTCACCGAAATGGGCATCACCGCCCGCTACACCAGGAGAGCCCTTAGGATGATGAATACTCTAATGGCCCAACCAAACAACCCTAAAAGCTTATCTGATGGCCTTAGCTATTGCAAGGAACAGTATGGATATATCCTGGATTCCATTCAAACGGCACAGGGGGCATTAGCTACAAAAGCCACGTATGATGCTCGGTCGTCTCTTGGTGCGGTTATTTCGTACCAACAGACTTGTGCGGATACCTTTAAAGAATCAGGAGCTGACCTTCCTTTTGTTCGTGAATCCAAACATATATCCCAACTCGCCGGCAATTGCTTGGACGTCATGGCAGCCATGCCGATGTAATCAATCATCTGCGAATTGGGGGTGGAGAGATGGTGGTTATTGCCATTTATTTCTGATTTCTGGTTATGCAGAACTTTTGCTCCACCCACACAATTATATTGGCCCGTCAATGTCAGATTCGTAATTATATATCTCTTCGTTGCAGATCGAAATTCGGAAATAAGACTCTTATGATTACGGGGAACATATCTTGCAGGACTTCCTACTGCATAGATTACGTTGATAGCAATATGATTTTGGGAACCAGTTTTCACCATTTGCCCATCTGATCTGGACTGTTTAGATCTAAATAATAAAATTATTTTTGAAAAAATCTATTATCTTTATTTTAGATTAAATGTACCAAAAATATTTTTTTCTAAAAAATAGAAAGTAAAAAAAAGAATCCGAGGCTTTTAGATAGGTAAAAAGATAGGTAGGGGTACTCATTCCTATGATTTTGCAGGCTAACGTCTCTCATGAAAGGCACGATCAGTTTCTAACCTAATTCTGACATGATTGAAGTTCCTCTTCGTCAGCCTGTTTTTTTGGCTTCCTTTAGTAAAGTCTTGTTTGCAGTCTTAATTTCAAATAAGAACTTCAAAATGATGATGGATATTTTATATACGTTTTGTTATAAACACGTGATGAAGAAAGAGTGGGAAAGAATCTTAATATTTAAATCTCTGGCGCGGGACTAGAAATAGAAATTCATTGAGAAATAGAGTACCATGGAACGGGAGGATTTTTTTATTTAGTTTCCGTTTCCTATTTTCTCCTTGTGTCGAACTTTTTATCATACTACTTTTTTTTTAGCAAAATTTATTATATCACTTTCAATCTCTTCTTTAAGACCCATTTAACTAATATAAATGTTAGGAAATATATTATAATTAATATAGTATCACACATAATTAGGGATTAGAGGAATTATAGGGATTAGGGAATCAACCTACATAATTAGTCATAAGTAATCATTAACTCTCTTGTTCCCTCTTTTGTATATAAGTACCTCATACTACATACATGAATATACAGACTTTTGAGATCATACTTCTCTCTCCCTCTCTGGTTTTACATGGTACCAGAGCTATAGGTTCCAAATTTTTTCTTTTTCTTCTTTTTCCCGCGGCCATCCCTGTTTCAGTTTGGTGACAGAGAGAGAGAGAGGGAGAGTGTGCTTCCGTTTTCTGTTTTGGGCCGTTTCAGCTGCCACGCGCCGCCCCCTTGTGCTCAGGAGGTCCCGATAGCGGAACCTAGTCAGCCGATCATCTTTCCGGCAGCGCGTGGACGTTCACGCGCCTCCTGGAGCTCCGCCGTCAGATACACGCGCCGGCGTGTGAGGCAGTTTTTCTGCGAGTTTTTGGACGCTGTTTACTTTTTTTGGGATCGACTCGTCAGTACTCGTCCCGACCCGTGTGTTTTCGAGCTCATTCATTGCCATCTCATCCTATGCTCGCTTCTATTTGGCCTATTGTTGCTTAGTTTGTTTTTTTTCTTGGGAGACTCGTGTTTGTAGTCTCGGCTTGGTCCTTGTGTGGGTCAAGTTTACGGTTCTTTCTTGGTTGTTCCTCTTGGGTTTGCCTCTTGTGGTCTGATGTTTCTTGTTTCTTGGTGGATCTTTGGTGTTAAGTTTGCCTCTAGTTACTTGTTTGAGTAAAATTTGCAAGTATTTACCTTGTGTGTTGAAGATCGATGGCTGCATCTACACCCAGTTCTTCTGTTGCTCTTGTTACCGGTAATATTGCTTCTAGTCTTGCTACTTCCTCCTCGAAGTGGATCATCGATTCCGATGCTACTGATCATATGACAGGTAACCACCATTTGTTTTCCTCGTATGCGTCTTATGCCAATCCCTCCAGTATAACAATTGCCAACAGTTCCTATTCTCGTGTTATTGGCTCTGGCACTGTTGAACCTACTCCATCTGTTCCCTTATCCCATGTCCTTAATGTCCCTGACCTTACATTTAATCTTTTGTCTCCTAGCAATTGGGTGACCTTCTGACTAAGGCCTTAAATGGGACTCGGGTTGACTATCTTTGTAACAAGTTGGGCTTGATTAATATCTATGCACCAACTTGAGGGGGAGTGTTAGAAAATACATTATAATTAATATAGTATCACACATAATTAGGGATTAGAGGAATTATAGGGATTAGGGAATCAACCTACATAATTAGCCATAAGTAGTCATTAACTCTCATTAACTCTCTTATTCCCTCTCTTGTGTATAAGTACCTCATACTACATACATGAATATACAGACTTTTGAGATCATACTTCTCTCTCTCTCTGGTTTTACAATAAATAAATAAAATTAAAAATTTATTTAAAATATCCTCTTAAATTATTTGAATAGAAACTATTATTTGATGCAAATCTCTAAATAGGTGCCACTAATAATGATGGTTTAGCAAAAAATAATAGATATGATAAATAAAGTGGACGGAGATATTAAATCAAATCTAACACTCAAACAGCCTTTGTATATTAAGCAGTAAAAGTCTAGAAGTAGTATAATGAATCGTTGATATATTTGGAAGGGGAAAAAAAAGAATTGTTGATATATCATATTCTGTCAAATTTTAAAAACAAATTGAAAAAACACAGAAATATATGTCTACATTCCCATTTCTTTTTTTGCCCTTCTGCCCGGCATATTTTTATATATTTTCATCAATAAAATTTATATTTTTCAGTAGATTGAGTCTAACTAGTTTCAGGTAAAAAAGTAGTCTAATTATGTGACGTTTGCTGGAAACAGTTCAGTGAGTATTTTTCTCAATAAAATAATTTTTATCTCTTCCAAAAAATAAAATATTGTTTTGTATTACATACATATGAATATGAGAAAATTATAATAAAGGACCTAAGAAAAATAATATTTATTAAGAAGGACCATAAAAATTGTAATTATTTTGAAGGATTAAAAATTAAAAAATTAAAATAAAAAGACTAATTTTCCCTTAACCAAATTTTCTATATTCTCTTTTATTAAATCATAGTCAGCCAACATGGAAATAAATTGGTTATCATCAAATTTAGGAGGAATCACGCCGGGGTTACCACGGTAATAGTCCAACATTGGAGCCTCAATTGTTTGTTTCGTTCATACAATAACCTTAATAACTCCGAAACTCCTTTCTTAATACATGCGCGACTCCTCAATTCCCATGTTCCTCCTCGCCCTCTGTTTTTTTCCTCCAGCCATGCGAAACACATATTCTTTATTTAGTTGGGTTTTTTAATTTAAATTTTCTAATTCACCCTCATGGATTCATCTAGTTACCTGACAAAAGGCAAAACAAGTAGGATAATGTGGGAATAAAAGACGACGAGTTGATGATTGGCGTTGTTATTAGGGAAACTGCAGGATGAGCTCAGATACCTCTCTGATGGGCACGAGGCTTCCTCATCCAACCCTGAAATCTGACACTTGTGCATGTTATTTTCCATGTTTTGGAGGGAGGAATGGTTCATCAATTGAGGGCTCCAATGCTGGACAAATCGTGGTAATCCCGGCGTGATTCCTCTAAACGTGATGATAACCAATTCATTTCCGTCTTCACTGGGTATTTATCTGACCTCCATCAATCATTCCAATGATTTAATTAGTGAGGATATCGAAAATCTGGCTAAGGGTAATTCTTCCTATTTTAATATTTTAATTTTTGATTCTTTAAAATAATTATCATTTTTATGGTCCCTTCTTAATAAATATTATTTTGTTAGGTCTTTTATTATAATTTTTCCCATAAATATTTGTTTTAATTATCAACGAGAATAATCATCGCACTCCTGTTTAAAATTTGGTAATTTAAAAAACCATATTAAAATGACAAAAAGAAGAACACGTGTGATACACCACACAGGCGAATAAAGAAGAGAAGAGGAGAGGAGAATCTAACGTACGCCGGGGGATGCGCACACGCTTGGCATGCGCACATAGTTGCAGCAAAACCGTGCGAGCGTAGAAGAGGAGGGAAATAAAAAGCGGAGGGAGAAGTAAAGAGAGTCGGGCATCAGACAGAGACACAGAGTGAGTGAGTTGGATCGACGAGTCCGAGTCGTGTGACTGCATCAAACAAAAAAAATAACACATAGGAGGGTTTGGGTGTGGAATTAGCAAAAAATGGTGAACAAGGAGATAATTAGTCCTCTCTCACCTTTACCACCAGCACCACCTCCACTCTCTCTCCACTATTCCTATTCCTATCAAACTCCTCTAACCCTAATCCCCAAATTCATCTCTTTCTTCTTCCATCCCCTTTCTTTCTCTCTCGCTTTTTCTCCCCTACTCTTACTTTTGCCTCCGACTCCGCCCGACATCTGGCTTCAAAGCTCTCTGCTTTTATCCGTTTTCCTACTCTGCATTCCTGCTTCTCGCTAGCTTTCGATCGTTTTAATCTGTCTGAAATTGTGTTCGACCTCTGAGGTAATATAACGTTTTCCTATGTTCTGTTTCCGTTGTGTGCTGGGATATAAATTTTTTCTTTTTTTTTTTGTTGGTATTTCAAATTTCAATGCCAATTCTTCTCTGCGGTGTTTCGTCCTTGGGGTTTCCTGGCATTCTGTTTTATTCTACGTGTTTTTTTTTATAGCGATAGATCGTCAACCCTGCCCTATGTGAAAGGTTGGTGATTCATCGTGGTTGGATTCTTATTCTTTTTAATTTTTCGCCTGCGCAGATGATAATGTGCTCCTCTCGATTATGTTGGGATTGCTTGTGATTTTGGTCTCTTTACTCTTAGTGAAGTGTGGATTTATACGGGTTTCTACTGCTTGATTTGGTTTTCTAAATCGTCATATAATTTTAGGATGATGAATTTTCTTCGAACTCCTTTGCTTGAACTCTTGGCCGTTGATATTGGCAGTTCTTACTTGTGTTGAATTTGTTTCCATATCGTATCTCAATTTTTCAGTTTAAGTTTGCTTTTGCGCCACTTCTTTCTATTTACCTTTCTTGTGCCCATTGCGAGTTATCCTAAAGGGATTCTGGGTTTCCATCGCATTGACATCAACATCATTGATTTTAATATTTTGAACAATAAATTGTATTCTGGTACGTGTTACATTATTTTTCAATATGACTAAATCAATAAAAAAATACTCCCTCCGGTATCCATTTGTCTTTTCTCTTTTTTGGAGAGGTTAAGGAAGCTAAATATACTATTTAATAATCACAGTATATGTTGTGTATAATTAGATCATATATCAGTTTATAAGTCACACTAACTAGTTTAGACAAAAAAAAAAAAAAGAGATATAAGTACTTTAAAATAATTTAGTTAGCTTCCTTAATTTTTCCAAAAAAGTCAATTGGATCTTATATTTAGTACTGAAGGTAGTACTTAGTCTTCCCTTTGCCCTCACGTTGGTTACTCTGGAAAGAGAATATTTTGTTTTGAAGTTAAAGGCAATTAAATCTCCATAATGATGACCTTTTTATGTAATTATTGATAAGTTGTGTGTTTGTAATGGTTTCCTCAACTTACCATAATTGCAGCTGTGGAAGAAGCAACGGAAAATCTGTGCTATTATAACAATTCTATTATGGAAGACCTAGGTGGTACACGGTTTGATGGTATTAGCAATGCTGTAAGAAAGAGAAGGAGTCAAACTTCTCGCAGACCTCGACCTGATTCACAACCTATTTCTGAAGGACATGATCTGTACCCCTTATCATCTACATCACCTTCAGATGATGTGGCCAAGGCTTCTAGTGATGAGAATGCTGGTTGTGATTCTAATTCTAAAAGAAAAGAATTTAATCTTAACCAATGCTTCTCTCGAGGATCCTCTTCGACTGCACCTGAAAATGACAAGTCCCATGAGAATAATAAAAATGACGGAGGATTCCATGCGTTTTATAATAATGAACCTAGACAGAGTGGATTATCTAATAGACGCTGTAGTGAAGGGGTCCTTGCTCCAGCTAATTGGAAAGGCTCTAGCAAATTGAAAGATATCTTGGAATCAGAATCAAAAAGCGGGACGCAAATGGGGGAAGGAATTCAGAGTGGCTGAATCCAGAAGAGTCAGGAGTTCCTCCGGATGGACTAGGGAATGAAAGCAGGGTTAAGAAGGTTAAACTCAAGGTTGGTGGTGTGACACGTACTATTCAAGCCAACTCTGTATCTAATGGCACATCAGGAAGTGGCTCGACTGTAAAGATCTCTCAGACATCTGATTCTTTTAAACCACGTTCAAAGCAAAAGGTATTTTGCTCTTGTCTTATGATTTTCATGAGTCATACCTTATTTGGCCAGATACATGTCTTACCAAGTTAGTTTTAAATCTTACTTGTATGGAAGAGCATCTGGTGCCTTGATTTCTTATCTATGTAGGTAATAATTGCTTGACTCTTCCTTAGCTTATATTGTCTCATTTAATTTTTCCATTGAGTGGTGTTGTTATAGGGAAATTCAGATGACAACCATTCTTCTGATAAAAGGAGTGGCCTCCAAGGTGTTCCATGGAAGGATTTCGCTAAGGGTGGTTTTGGTTTTGGGAAGGAGGATTCTGTGATGGGGAAAACTTCTGGGAAGAATTCGTCAGGTAAGCAAGGGGACAGATCTGAACCAGTTCGTAAGAGCAAGAGAGTACCCAAGAAACGTGTACTTCATGGGGAATTTAGTGATGATAATGAGGAGGATGATGAGATTCGGTACTTGGAAAAGCTAAAAACTTCAAAAGTCTCTACAGTCTACAGAGATGATGAAGAAGTAAGCAAGAAACATCGGAAACTTTCTAGTGTCTCTAATATGGAAAATGCTGGCTCATCAAGGCCAGGCAAAGATGATAAGATAAAGTCCAGATCAGATAGAATTTATGAGGATGATGATTATGAGGAAGAAGAGGAGACCGGATCTGATGGTGAGCATGATGATAGGAAAAAGAAAAAGCAGAGGAAGGAATCTGTTGATGTCTTGATGGACAGTAAAAGAGAAATAACTCTTACAACTCGCCAAAGGGCTCTTCAATCAAGCAAAGATGCCTCAGCATCTGGCTCAAGTTTAATCGAATTTCCTAATGGATTGCCACCTGCTCCACCTAGGAGTGAGAATCTATTTCCATAATAGTTTCTTATTTGAATTTCATTCCTCATTCATCAGCCATGTGACTGTGTTTATATTTATATTGTCACTTCGTAATTGCAGAGCAAAAGGAAAAGCTTTCAGAAGTTGAACAACAAATAAAGAAGGCCGAGGCTGCCCAGAGGCGGAAAATGCAAGTAGAGAAAGCTGCCAAGGAATCTGAGGTTTGTTTTTGTTCTTTCTAAATTGCTTTGTTCTCCCTCAAATCTGATTGCACACGGAAAGACTCATGACTGTTTGGGTTTATTTTGTAGGCTGAAGCTATCAGAAAAATACTTGGTCAGGACTCCAGTAGGAAGAAGCGAGAAGAGAAAATAAAGAAGCGCCAAGAAGAACTGGCGCAGGTTTTACAACATTGAAAGATTTTCTCATGCTATTTATTTCAATTTTCTGTATAGATACAGTTTTTATTGAATTATTCCCCACAGGAGAAGGCAAACAACGCACGACTGAATGCATCAAACACCATCAGATATGTGATGGGTCCTGCTGGGACTACTGTGATATTTCCTGAGGAGATGGGCCTCCCTAGCTTATTCAACTCCAAACCATGCGGGTACCTAACTTTGCTATTTCAATTAATTCATAAATTCAATGCATTGTTTGATTGTCATCCAGAAAGCTCTCATCTGTCTTGGAAAATAAAAATAAAAATGAAATACACCCACTAAAAATAAAAACAAAAACAGAAATGGAGGGCTGTCTAATGTGTCTGCGTCAATTTGTTTGGCCACATCAATCATAAGTTAGACGTTGATACATGTAAATTTTCAGCAGCTACATGAAAAGGTTGTTTGTGCTGATAAGATTGTCTGGTGTTGTGACAGGTATCCACCACCACGAGAGAAGTGTGCGGCTCCATCTTGTACAAACCCATACAAGTATCGGGATTCAAAGTCAAAGCTCCCACTCTGCAGTCTCCAGTGCTACAAGGCAGTCCGGCAGCAGACGGTGCCTGAAAACACCAGTTGATGGTTGCCGAAAGTCCCTCTATCGTCGGCTGCTGCCGGTTTTACATATGGCATCACAAGTGTTAATATCTCTCTTAGGTATAGATTTAGGGTAGATCGATTAGCAATTGAGTTTTGGGCCATTGTAGGAGGATATGTTTCAGATTGTTTTTTTTTTTTTTATATAATATGTTTCAGATTGTTCATTTGATGTGGCATGCATCTTTTTGGGTGATGGCATCACAAGCCCAATGAAAATGAATAACGCTTACTCTATTTGCATGAAATTAATGATGTTCCCCAGCTCTGTATATCAGGATGAACCTGCATTAAGTTTCTTGCGGTAGGATCACATGTTAGCGAGTGATACTTAATGGATTTTTTTTTTTTCCTGTTATCCTATTTTTGAATGAAAACTGAAACTATATTAATCAAACAGAGCCACAGAAATTTCATTAGAAAAAATCACAAGCACAGAAAATTATCCTGACCCATCATCATCCACCGCCTCCCTTATGCAAGGTGGTCTCTCAAACCAGTGTGAGGACTGTCACCTCAGAATGTGATAATATGATGTATATGAAAGGGAATATCATAAAATTATTGAGCTGCATATAAATATTTTTTTAATCAAAAGATATCTGAAGTTATTATCAAATTTGATAACTGACCGTCAAGGAAGGTTAATTTTGTAATTAAATTTATTTTATCTTTGAAAATAATTACAATTTTTAAGAGTCATGTGTGTGTATATATTTTTTGGATCCTTCTCCATAATTCTCCTATAGAGAAAGACCTGTTTGTTTATTATATTTTTTAAGGAAAAAGGCATTATAAAACAATAATCGTTTAGCAAAAAGTATATGTGTTGAATCACGTTTAGAATCTTTAAAAAGAGTTTGTTTATGTTAATCAAAATAAAACCCATCTTATATACTTATCTCTTATAATGTAAATCACGATTAAAAAACTATTTTTAAAGATTTCAATCATTCTTCCAAACAATTATATATAGGGTTAAGGGGCAGATTTACTAACGAACTATTACCTAAGGAGCATTTAGCACAAAAAACAATTGAGAGTATCAAATTAGACAACGAACTATTAAAAAGTAAAAAAAAAAAAAAAACAATTTTGTTCAGATTCGCCAACAAACTATTACCCTGTCACTGTCTTGGTGTCTCCGTCTTCCATTAACTGTCATAATGTCGGCGACATCGACGTTTCTAAAACTTCCATTGTTGCTGGATGTTCCATTCACCCTCTTGAACTTATCCAGCAGTCCACAGCTTTCGATCGGTACACGTTTTGCACCTTGGTTGCATCCCTCCGATGCCACAACAAGAACCGCCACTAACATGCGCGCTTCTCGCGTATGGGTCCCATCTCTGTTGGTGTTTGCTTTATCCAACAATAAGACTTCATTGTATAAAAAAAACAATAAGACTTAACTTTTCTTTTCTCCAGCATTTCCGCCATCATTCTATGCTAGTGACTCATATTTTAACGTAATTGTGATAATTGTTTTTTTTAATAGTTATTTGGTTTTTTTTTTTCACTTTTAATAATAAACCGTTGGCCAATTTGGTACCTTCAATTATTTTTTGCCAGATCTTCATCGGTAGTAGTTAGTTAAAATCTACACCTTAACCCTTATAAATATGATTATAACAAAACATAAGATAAGTTTTAATTTTTTTTCAAAATCAAAAGAAATAGTTTTTTTTTTCCATAAATCCATAAATTATGTAAAAATAACTTATTTCTTTATCTTAAACAAATCTTAAGTTTACAATATCAAATATATTTCTTTATTAAAATGCATTAATAGGTAGGATGAAGTTTTTAACGACTTGGATTTTTACAGGAACAATACGAACAAAAAAAATTATTTTAAGAAAAGAAAGCTTTGGATGTTCATGCGATGCGTGATGAAGTCACATACATTGAGAACGAAGGAGCTGACAGATATTTTAATTACTTTCTGCTAAGCAACACTTCCCTCGCTGTTGCTTTTAAGCGCCGTCGCTCGCTTCGTTCATGCGGATAAGGCCAGCCGGAGCCCCAAGTTCTGTGAATTTCATACCATTGCCTTGAAGCAATTCCGGAGAATGGCTCATGCTTGCGTCTCCACCCAGGCATCCTCTCTTAGAGTCAACACTCTTTTCATCTCGTCGAGCCCTAGTTCTTGTTCCGACACTCAGAAGCTTTCTTTCGGCTCGGAGCCTTTCAGGTCGAGGTAATTTTCCCTAATATTCCGGTTTTATACTTGTAGACCGGGAATCTGTGATATTTTTTTCCTTTTTAAATGTTACACACTATGATTGAAGCGTTTGTTTGAATAAATGCTGTAAGTTCTATACTTTCAAGATAAATTAGGGAAGGATTGATAAAAACAATGACTTTAAACATTTTCGATGGTGATAATGGTGAGATTGGACGATTTTGACTATCATCGTTGGTTTAGATTTAGCGAGGAAAGATGAATTAAAACATAACTAGTCCTTGAGTACCTCTTTGTTAACGAGCCAGAATTTACCAGGAAGCATATTTCATGAGAAGGAATGCCGTCATGTTATGATATGAACAAAGTTGCTTCCGTTTAGCAAAGCTGTCGGATTTCTTCACTGTAGTCAAAGGATCAATTTTCGGTTCGCTTTAAATTTTATTGTTATTGATTTGTTGGGAATGAAATATTATGTAGGTTCGTTAATTTGTTTATTCTCTTGCAATTGAGCCTCAGGGTGAGGAGAATATCTTCTGTTATCCTTGTTAGTTATATCTATTCTGAGGATGAAGCTTATATGACTTGTAGGAAATTAAAGAAATTGGTAGTAAATAAAAGGAACACTCAAAGCTCTCCTGTGAAGGCTGTGTATGATAATGATTTTTGGGCACCTCAGGGGAGTTCACACCAGGGTATTTGGTCCATAAGGTATAATTTTCCTTTTTCCCTCTGTTATTCGTTTCAGCCTTTCTATTGACCTGCTCTTAAAATGTTCTTGAAGAGATGATCTGCAAGTCCCATCTTCACCATATTCCCCTACTTATGCTCAAGGACAAGGTCCACCGCCCATGGTGATGGAGCGTTTTCAGAGTGTTATAAGTCAGCTTTTTCAATATGTAGGTCATGTTTTGCTCTTCTAAATGTTACTTAAGGTTGACTATTCAGTTTCTGATCTTCAACTATTGATTATGAGCTTTGTTGGATTTAGAGAATAATCCGTTGTGGTGGAGCTGTTGATGATGATATGGCTAATATCATAGTTGCTCAGCTTCTTTACCTTGATGCTGTTGATCCTAAGAAGGTCTGTTCAATTTAGTCACTAAAAATCTGGGTTATCTTCTCATAACTTAGTTATGTAAAATAGTCCTTTGCATTATTTTGTCATCTTGATATGATTATTACCTTGAATCTGTCTTTGATTCATTCTAGTATGTGCTTACCTTCAATTTTTGTTGTGCTGGAATTTTTTCCAACTGACTGGTTTGACTTGTTTTGAACAGGACATTGTCATGTATGTAAATTCTCCTGGAGGATCAGTAACAGCCGGTAATGGCTCTTAAAGTAGCTGTCTTGTGTGTCTTTTGTTATATGTGTGTGTGTGTGTGTAATAAAAAATGCTGTGGTTTCATTTTCTTTTTGTAGGTATGGCAATATTTGATACAATGAGACATATCCGACCTGATGTGTCAACTGTTTGTGTTGGACTAGCAGCTAGGTAATGGTTCATCCTTCTTTTGGATGGGATCACCCTACTTCTGACTTGATCTATGTCAAGATTAAAACCTGAGGGCTTCTTTTTCTATGGCTTTGAAATTCATTCTTACCAGCTATTATCAGAGATGCACCATGGTGTTTAAATTTATGACGTTTTCAACAGTTTTCATCCCTGTTGATTTATGTTCTGGTTCTTAGATTCATCATATTCCCGGTTCTTTTGAAGACACAGCCTCTCTTGTTAGGGAAAATGATTGGATGCGCCACTGAGATAAAATACAAAATACTCATGAGTTTTGTGTATGCAATAGTTCGTAGAATTCAAACTCCCCGTTAATATTGATAATTTGTCTCTGAAGGGTGATCCATGGTTGATCATATGCTTGTTACTTTTGGTTTTTAGAGATGTTTGTCCTCATTAATACATAAAATAATAATATCTGTGGCCTTTTCTTGAGCAGTATGGGGGCTTTTCTTCTTAGCGCTGGTACTAAAGGTAATGGTTCCTCTATCTTGTTATCACTGCATTCTTTTGCCCCCTTTCATTCTTTCTATGGTGGATCCCGTAGTCACTTTTTCTCCAAGGAAGAAGCATTCTTCTAATCCCTTATTGCTTTTCTTCCTCACTCGTGAAGGAAAGAGATACAGCTTGCCTAATTCGAGGATAATGATTCATCAACCGCTTGGTGGAGGTCAAGGAACCACAACTGACTTGGAGATTCAGGTATAGATCCTGTTTTTTATTCCATTGATTTTTAACTTAAACTACTTGTTTACTTTTGTCTCTGTGTTTGTGCGCATGGGTTTAAAGTCAGTTTCTACAGTGTGGATTTAGAACTGATTTGTTTTTTGACACCTGTAGCTTAATGGCTTTTCAAACTTAATTTTGGTCAGAATCCTTGAGTTGTGCCTGTGGTAAGAGTGCTAAAATGTCCAATAGTTGTCTAGGTTGTCTTAAGATCAAGCATTTGGTTCCAGACTTCCTGGTAATTTGTTAAAATTCAACGAGACTGGTCCCAAGTGATTCACTATATTGATTTGTTTCATAAGCATCATAATCCTTCTCGGAGGAAACTGATTATTTTGTCATAATCTTTCAGGCAAATGAAATGCTGCATCATAAGGCAAACCTGAATGGGTATCTGGCGTATCACAGTGGCCAAAGTCTAGAAAAGATTAACGAGGACACGGACAGGGATTTCTTCATGAGTGCAAAAGAAGCCAAAGAATATGGACTCATCGATGGTGTCATAATGAATCCTCTCAAAGCTCTTCAGCCATTAGCTGCTGCTGAAGAGGGTGCAGATCGGGCTGTCGTCTGAATTTTGAGTTGTGCACCTTAATGCGGACAAACGTCCTAGTGTAAAACTAGAACAATGATTTTGGCTGTTCGTTCCATCTGCATTGCTTAATTTATATCAACGTTCATAGCTTTCCAGCTGTACAATAAGGTGGTGTATCATTTTCCCATTTGCTTTATACGCTGGCGCGATAGGTTCACGGCAGGCTTAATTGTGCTATGATGATTAGTCATATATTTTTAAGTGCTTTAGTTTTCCTTGACCGACAGTTTTAGTTGAATTTGTTGTATGATTGGTGATGTTAAAAAATGTTATGCGCCAACTTGGTGATGAAATGAGGTTTTCTTCTAACTCCATTTCTGCAGAGAGATTTTTCTCTACTGGTGGGAGTATTATTCTAAAGTTCCTGGGGATCGTACAAAGTATGGTTAATAGAAAGGACCAAGTTGTAGTATTAGGTATATAATCATTAATCTGGGGTAAAGCCCATGTTATCATCACAATTTTGCGAAAATAAAAATGATGTGAAGACCCGAGTAATAGTGATTAGGTAAATCTCTCCTCTCATGATTTAGCGAAGTATGGTGAAATTATTGACTTTAAGTAGTTGCCGGTGGAAAATTATTTTGAATCGATCTTTTAGGATTGACTTTAAGCCTTGGTAGAATCAAGCTGAGGCAGAAAATCATAACCTATAACCTATATAATCATTAATCTGGGGTAAAGCCCATGTTATCATCACAATTTTGCGAAAATAAAAATGATGTGAAGACCCGAGTAATAGTGATTAGGTAAATCTCTCCTCTCATGATTTAGCGAAGTATGGTGAAATTATTGACTTTAAGTAGTTGCCGGTGGAAAATTATTTTGAATCGATCTTTTAGGATTGACTTTAAGCCTTGGTAGAATCAAGCTGAGGCAGAAAATCATAACCTATAACCTATATTTGAATCCAGTCGAAGTTCTAAGGAATTAGGACCTAAATGGACAAGGACTACTAAATCAAATTTGACTAGCCCAAATCGGATAAAGAGATTGCGACTTGCCAGACAAAACGGTGTACTGTATTTTTTTTTTTTTTTTTCTAGGCACAGCTTATTAGAGACAATTTTATTTTTCGATCACTAAATATAAACACTTCTCTCAATAAAAATGTAAACTTTGTTTTATTTTGTTATGACTTATGAGGGACTAATACCTTCTGTTAGAAAACTATATATGGTAAAGACAAGAATCATGATTGTGGGAAGGCCAGTGTCTTCCCTTCCCCCATCACAAGGGTATCTTGTTTTGTCATATTGTGCATTGGAATCTCCCAGCTTTTGGATGCGCTATAAGCCACTGTATCAAACACTATACAAGCGTGAAGTTTGTCATTTCTATTTCTCTCTTGCGCCACACCGTATAAAAATTAGTAAAGTTGAAATAGTACATATTAGTTATAAATTGGATTGTTTATGTAAGTTTTGTATTATATGTTGATATATTCATTATTCATTGAGTAATGCCAAAAAATTGATCCCGAATCGGTTTACGAAATGAACTACTCCAATATCATCGTGCCAAATAACATCACCTTGCAACTTCCAACTACCCCCAAAGAAAAAAAGAGCAGCTTTTTCTTTCATAACGAGGCACCATTGACGGCTAATCTTTATCATCACTTCGTTTTGTCGTTATAAAAAAATTTCTTGGATCAGGAGTAATTCAGACTCAGTTTCCCATACAGAAGAATGGAACACCCCACTTGCTTCCCCTGTCAGTGCCGAAGTTAATCACTCACCATATTTGCCAACCACCCCTTATCCTCATCGACAATATGAGATATACATAGAACTGAAAATAGTAGTATAAATTACTCGTAACTGAAAATTTAGCTCATGCAGCGATAGCGTATCTATGAACATTCTGGTTATATTCTTCTAGGCAGCAAGCACCAACCAAAAGTTCGAATTATGACGGGGCCACCGGAATCCTTTCGTTGGAAAAGTTGTTCCTCATCAAGTTCCACAAAGATGGAGACATGGGTAACTCTTCAAGCTCGTCGAAGTAGTCGAGTTCCTCCGATTTGAGCGTTGAGAGGTCCTTCAGCTGAGAATAACAGAGGGGCTCTACCTCCACAAGAGGATCTATCCTCTCTTGCGTTTTCTCCGGATTCAATTTGAAAACATCCTCTTGGTCATCAATAATAATATCTTCAGAACAGCCTATTGGGGATTGCAGGTAATGAAAATTTTCTTCATTTGTACCTAGGTCGCTAGCTTTTGCAAGTTGAAGTTCTTTCTTCTCTTCCTCTTGCTCTTGGTCTTTGGCCTTTGAAGTTTCAGGTGAGGGATCTTCAGTAGCTTGAGTTTTTGATTCTTTGAAGGGTAATTCTGGAGCTGGATGGTTATGGGAAGAAGTATAGGTGACAATGAGCATTGAAGCCTCTGTTCTGCATCTCTCTACTTGCTTCTTGGCTGAACAACCTTTGGATGTGCTGCACTTGTAGTAGCCTCTGAAACAGACAGACATTGGAGTCAATAAATCACAAGACATACATTAAACTAAATTTCACTTTATTTCTGGGACGTGGCAAGAATGTAAACCTTGGATAAGGAGATCCTTTAATCGGCTTTTGTCCATATTTCCTCCAAGACCATGAGTCCGATGGTAGCCCTTCATTCTTCAGTTTACTTACATTTTCTCCCACTTTCACCCTCACAACTGTTTTCTGAACCATTTTCCTGCAACATGCCCACCTCAAAAACTTGCTCAGCAAACAGTTAAACCAAATATCCCAAATTTGGAAATGACGACTGACCTAATATTCTGACTTCTCATTTCATTTTGTCCCAAAAGCAGAAAAAGTTCTACTCACCTTTTTTTAGATTCTTGAATTTCTGGTGTGAGAGCCGTAGATTCTTCTGACTCAAGTTCAGGCGAGGCGGTACCATCCATAGTAGAGTACAGTGCCTTTCTTTCCCTTTTTTTCTTCTTTTAGTTTGGGTGAAAGCCTGAAAGGCGTGGAGTTGTGATGGAAGGCAAGGTTACAAGTTACAAGGGTAATGAGAAGAAAGAGATCATTGATTAGAGAGAGAAAATAAAGGAAGGGTAGAGAAGAGATGGTGACAAAAGTGGCAAGTTGGCGTCTTTCTTTCTTTTCACTCATTTAATTTAATGTAAAGCTATAGGAGCAAGTATGGACAACATGTCAGTGCGACTGCGAGCCCACCGTGCAATATAATAAAACACTCAACAACCCCAGCACCTGCTAACAGATATTTTAAAGCAATGGCTAAAACAACATGAATTGTTCTTCTGCCACGTGGAATCGTGGATCTCATTGCCCAAGTGTGCCTTTGCTAAAACTACTCCAATATGCTACCATCAGTGGGGAAACTTACAGTTGTGAACTTCCAAATTCCAAGTACAGTTGAATTGCTTTGCCTTTTGTGTTACTGTGGAATGAATGGCCATGTCGTTGAGCCACGTTCGGCACTGTGTGTTTAAAGGCGTTCTATTATTCTCTCTTCATTTGGACTGAGCAACTAGTCATTGTGTGAGTCTCTATACATGCTCAACAGAATCAACGAGGCTAGCTCATCAGCAGAGACTGCAGAGTGTTATCCAAAATTGAAGCTCCTAGTCCTAGGAGCCCTGATTCCCTTGATGGAATTGAACAGTGGTGCTGAGTCTTAGTGGACAGGGGAGATGAAACGAGCAAAAATTTTAAGTTTTGTCTGCAAGAATGGAGGTTCAAATTCAATTATGTCCCCAAGAAAACAAAAATTGCAATGGTTGGAGAAGGAATCAGGAAACATCCGGTCCATCCATTATGATGCATGCTGTGATTTTACTATCGACAATAAATTATTGATCTGACAATTACTATTTTTAATACGACGTTCTAATTGTTAGTCTTCCGGTTCAAATTTTAAATATTACTTTTTTCAATTTAATCTTGAGAAAATCACATCCAGTCACAAACCAAGAAAAATAATAACTAAAAAAATGTCACACAACTTATTAATGATGTCACTTTCATTTATAATTGACAAGTCATGACAATTTTTAGATAAGAGTATTATTTTTCTTCATTGGAGTCTTGGTGTGTTTTTTCCTTTAAGATAACAGTTTTAAAAAATTTATTCTGTCAAGAAGGAAAATTTATTATTAAGTATTCGGACTATTACAAGCTCATCAATGTTATTCGGATTATTACAAGCTCATCAATGTCAATGTGATTGGACTTGGTATTTCTTTCCTTTTTTTTGTTGGTATAATACATGCAGTTTCCACCAACTGGTAGTTAGAAACTAATCTTCCTGAGGCGTGGAGATTAATGGAGTGGTTTTTTCTTCTCTCAATAAAGCCTTTTTCAAGCACACGGCTTAATTCGAACTCAAAAAATCATATTTAAGGGACTTGATCATCTATCCACTATCCCGACTTTGTTGGTCCTGGTATTTCTTTTCTTTTTTTTTTTTGTACAACCTGGTATATCATTTTTGTTCGTGGGCATGTTGATGGAATTACAAGTCTTTGTTGCCTACTAATGGGCAAAATGGCAATGAATGAAGAGCAGTTTGATCATCGATAGGCTTTTTAGCATGAAGTCGAATAAAGCCCAAAATAAGTGGGCTGAACATTTGAGGAAACGTTTAAGGGCCAACAAAGTCAGCCCTGAAAGAGACCACATTTGATTGGGGAGCTTGTTGTCAAGTTAAGGGTAGTTCTGTCATTTTAAATTTAAATTTATTATCATTGATCCCGTAAGATGTTTTATGGTGTTTCAGAATTTGCTGGTCTCTTTCTTTTGCATGTAGTAAATGGAATAGAGTGATGCTTTTTTGTTCCGAACATAACAAGAAAAGAACGATAAGGAATAAAGATTTGACACTTGATTTTCTTGCTCATCTTTTGGATGAAGTAGGGATAAAGTTCGTCCCATCATCAATCATCCAGGATATGAATTATCCGGATAAGATTTTTTTTAAATTGCTTTTTTTTTTAATTTATTTTTTTAAAAACTAAAATATTTTCAAACAAAAAAAATATTATTTCAATAAAATAGATAATCTAAAATAAAAATAATTTCTGAATTGACAATTTTTTTTTCATCCAAAAAAATTATTTTTTCATTTAAAAATTTTTCATCAGCAATTTAAAAAATTCAATGAAATATAGATCCTCCAGATCTTATCTTTTTGACTTTTCTCCTCTCTTCTAGGATGGGATCTCTTTTTCTCGTCACAAGATCGATAAATTTATAAGAGATTATAAGAAATTGAGATAATGATCCCTTTGCACCTTGTGTTTCTCATGATCAATCCTTTGACAGGATAGGATTACCTATTTTCCTCTTCGTTTATTCCTCAGAAAATAATAAAATCGCAACAATTGTATTATGTGGTTTGTCTCCTACTAAAACTATGCAGTTTGATTGTTTAAACCAGACGGCATCGATTAGTGGTTTTTCTCCCTCGATGGATGCCGCCACCTTTTTCTTTATAAAGTGAACAATTAACTGACTGCTGCCAGATGTATTTCATTTGAATTAAGTTTTTTAAACAACACAAATATATGGATTACGTAATTAATTTTGTAGGCAATCCAATACGACCAACAAAATAGGTGGATTGGGTAGACTCCACTGCCCGTTAGGTTATATACCACTTGCCGGGAAGCAAAACCTATTTGTGTTTACTTATTTCCGTTTTTATAATTCATTACTATTGAGTTTCACCAAAATATTATACACCCTTTGCCTTCTTTAAATCAAGATTTTCTCTTTCCGTTCTAAAGTGTTCAGCTCATTACTATATTGAAAAAATTCAACTACGAATATTCTTTTCCTTTTTCCATCGATAACTCATCCGACATGATATATTTAAAATCATTTTAATTTACAGATTTGATATCATAAATATAACGAAGGCTGATAATCTATTTATCCAGCCTCTACTGATTATACATCTACCCAGTCCTCACAATTCAAAGTATGTTTTTTTCCCTAAAAAATTTCTAACGTGCATTTTTCTGTAGTAGTGCCTAAATATGGCAAAAGGATCGAAATGAGAACGCATACCAGCGTAGGAAAAGAATCAAAATGCAAATAATAGTAACGATAATGGTAATGACGGTAATGATAATTGACCAGGTACAAGTAAACTTGCGTTTTCAAAGTAAAATTAGAAAATGGAAGAAAAACGAAACACTTGGAAATTTATTGCAGTATAACACTATTGCGACTTCATGACATGTCCTAACCACCAGCCAATCTTCTCATGTGAAAGAGCTTGGATAACTATACGAAATATTACTAATTACTAGCTAGTTAGAACATAACTAAACTCATAGTAAGTAAGACGTCTTATTAGATTATGGGTCACGCGGCGGTCATCTGAAATATCTTCCAAGCTAACCATCCAACTTGAGTATCAGAAACGTAATAACCCGTCACTTGTACGTGTTGCAAGGTAAATCTGGGAAAATAAAAGCAGGAAGGGAGAAAGAAGAAGAAGAAGAGAGTCAACTATATGTTGGATGTTGTTGTAATACGACTTTTGGACAAACCCTTCTTTGACTTGAGATTTATGCTTCAGCACCTTACGTCCACCCAATTTGCAATTCTATAATTTATCTCTCTGACTTGGTTTGTCAAAGATCAGGGTCTACGTTTTTGTTTTGCCGTTGAGATTATTAATTTAAGGATAATTTATACTGCTTCCTACAATCATTAACCGTAATACCTATTTACTTTTTTAATTAGATTAAGAAAGATAATTAAATTTGTTAATATGATATTTTTGTTCTACAACATCTTAATTCTATTATTGAGAGAATATCGAGAGGTAAGTTAAGAAAATATTGAATGTTAGAAGAAATAGATCTTATATTTAAACAATTGCTAGCTCCCTAAAGAGGTTTCACGTCAAGGACCAGAGGAGTAAGTCGGAGGAACTAATTAATATGTACTAAGAAAAAACTACTTAATAATAATATAATGGAATAGTAATCCCCGTTGTTTTCTATCCTGGGCAGTTGTATTAAATTTATTATTGATCTTCGATGATCCAGAATAATGGTCCACATAGAAAATGATTTTAATTAAAAAGGAGTATGCATATATCTTAGTCCAATCTGCTGTTTCATTTCAGACCCGCCCAGCATTCAATATATGCGAGTCATAGAACGTGGGACTTGATCAAAATAACGATATAATTATTTAATTAATAGACAATGGATTCATGAAAATTATGTACGAACAACGTAACCCCCTCCATATGTCATATAATAAACAAAGGACGTGGTAACCACTTGAAGTTCCTCCTCCAACACCCAGCTGATGAGAGGTTGAAGCTCATGTTCAACTTTCTTGGCTTGTAAATTAAATAAAGGGCTCTTGTAATTAGTTCCACTCTTCAAATCATAACATTACTCTGCTTCAACTCACAAATGGCGACCCAAAGGTGGCACCACAAAGCTAAGGAGCTCTTGAAAATGTTTGGTTCATCTCCTACAGAAATCCTGTACCTAGTCACCGTCACCATCCTCAGCCTCCTCCTCCCTCTCTCGTTTCTTCTGCTGGCCACACTCTCCGCCGCCCAATACCATCTTCAATCCCTTCTCACTTGGTATCATTCGCCAAAAACCTTTCCCCGTCTCTTATATCTTGCTCTCCACCTCAACCCAGCCATTCTCTACGTCCTCGTTTCATTTGTTAGCATCGCCACTCTCATCCACAGCTTGACCGGTAAAATCACCCTTTTCAGTGACTCACCCACCTCCGTTCGCCGACCTCGTCTCTTTACCGCGTGGGTTCTCCTCTGTGCTTTCCAGGTTTGCGTTGGTCTGGGCATCGAGGGGGGTATAGCAGCGGGACTTTATGACTCTGATTCGAGTTTTGGGGTGGACCGGAGTTTGCTGAGCAGAGTGATTTTCCTCATGGGATTGCACGAAACCATGCAGCTCTGGAACAGAGCGGTGGTGAAGCCGGTGGTGGACGACACGGTGTTCGGTGGCGTTGCCAGGAAAGAGAGATGGATTGAGAGGGTGGTGATGGCGGCGAGCCTGGGTGGCTTGTGGTGGTGGAAGTTGAAAGAAGATGTGGAGTCGTTGGTGGTTATGGCGGAGGCAAAGAAAGAACAATTAATGGAAGTAGGAGTGGCGGATTTCGTCGGTTGGTGGTTGTATTATCTGACCGTTACCATTGGGATGGTGAGGGTGGTGAAGGCTTTCATGTGGATGGCTTCCGTTTGTCGGCGCAGAACAAGTACATCGGAGATTGCTCCGGTTGAATCCCGCGACAATGATGACAAGGTGTAAATTAATTTCATCAATTCTATATTTATTTATTTTCTCAAATGCATTGCCTGTTCAAATTTGGGCTTTGGCATCCTTCGGAACCGTTTCCTCACCTTGGATTATCAGAGGGAGGTCGGCCCCTCTTCAGATTTATTTATTTATTTATTTTGAAGATTTTTAAATTAAAAATTATTTTTAAAAAATATTAGTTGATATATTTTCTTTATTTTAGATTTTGTACTATTAAAATATTTTTTAAGAAAAAGTAAATAAAATTAAATCTGAACAGGTGGGCCGAGTTCCCCTACCTATCTAAAGGATAGTTCAGGAAATGGGTTTTGGCATGCTTCCTCTTTCAGAGTATTTTCATATTGAAATTCGCCTTTTCAAATGCAATAAATTTGCATTTAGTTTGTTGGCAAAAAAAAGGGCCTATAATCGTTCAATGACACGGTTTTTTTATTAAAAAAAAAAAAAAAAAAGAAAATTTGATAAGTTATTGAATCACATAAAAAATTGTAAGTTGTGCATTTTATTTTCCATATTATGAATTCGGTCCTTGTCCTCAAATATTATGTTGATATGATCATTTTTTGGCTTAAAACAAAGGGTTAAGGTGCATTTTTGTCCTTAAAGTATACACCCGGAAGCAATTTTACCTATAAAATTTCAAGCGTAGCAATGTCCTTTTTGAAGTTTTTTGCCCTCTAATTAAAAACCCTAACGTTGCCGGTTAGGGTTTTTAACGGCAACATTGCTCCGTTTTGAAACTTCGCGCAACATTGCTCTCCAAAAAAAGTAGCAATTTTGTCCTTGAAGTTTCAAAATGGAGCAATGTTGCCCTTCGTTAAAAACCCTAACGGTCAACTAACGTTAAAAACTAGTTAGGGTTTTTACTAAACGTTAGTTAACCGTTAGGTTTTTAAACTTCGGGGCAACATTGCTACGCCGAAAATTTTAGGGACAAACTTGCTCAAATAAATACTTTAAAGGTAAAATGTATTTTAACCCTTTGTCGTGCACATTAACCCTAAAAAAAATAAACCAAGTATAATAACAAATAAGAACGAGTAAAGCCGTGTTGACAGTGTCAAAATTCTGAAGTGCGTCAGAAATTTGGATCCGCAAGCAAATACATGACCAATGCTCCCTATAAATTACGGGATTAATTAAAATAATGGAATCCAAAAAATGACAAGATCAAATTTAGCCAAGTTAAAAGATCAAAATAATCAGTTTTGCCAATCAACGAGTTGGATATTAACACACATGGATTAGACGACCATAGTTCAGGACTCGTTATAATATTAATAGAACATGTTAGAAGCACGCGGTGCCGCTGACTAGGCAGCTGATTTTAATTTTCAAAAACTTGGTTCTCTTTTCCCGCAAGACTACAAACCACAGCAGCATTAGGATTTATAATCCGAGGTGTTGTTTACGCCTTGTCTCTATTTTAAACATTTTCTTCGGTCTCTGCCTATTCCAACTCGAAAGTTAAAGCATCATGACTGACTTCAGGTGTTCGAAACTTTCTAAAACTTAGGTTTTGTACAAGTTAAGATGAGTATATAAGAGGAGTTTTATCTCGACTTACATATAAGATAAATTTTAAAAGGTTTTCAAACACTACCTTAATGCATTTTCAGAAAGCAGTGTGTTTCACTATTTTGATCACGCTATTTATAATCGGCCATGCCATTTGGACTTGGGAAAATTATTTAAATACCAAATAAATTTGTAAAACCCTTTGTAAAAAGACTTAGAGGTGACAAGGACCTTTGGGGGTTTTGCAAATTCGCGCCAAATGATTATTTTGCCCTTAGGGTTAAATAATTAAAAAGAAAAAGGAAAATACCCCGCGGTGGGCCCCACGCCCACGGTGGCCGGGGCGGCCCCGAGTACCGCCGGCCACCACCGACCATCATGGTCGCCGTGACCAACGGCCACCGTCCACCACCGGGCGCGGCTATCGGTGGGCGCCTCGCCCGTGGTGACCATGGTGGTCGCCGTGGCGCGGCAGGGCGTGTGTGGGACCGGGGTATTTTTTTTTTTAATTATTTAACTCTAAGGGCAAAATAATCATTTAACGCGAATTTGCAAAACCCCCAAAGGTCCTTGTCACCTTCTTAAGTCTTTTTGCAAATTCGCGTCACCGGGGGTTTTACAAATTCATTTGGTATTTAAACGGAATTTTCCCTTTGACTTCGCCCCAAAAAAGAAAAATGGATCCAATTGGATCAAACACAAACCGATTCATTCTCTATGCAGGCAATCTGCTTTTATTTCAATTCCCTCCCGCAACTCAATTGTACTTCGTCAAATGTAGCTCCATGCGAGCTCTGACTTTTCTGAGTGTAGCCCAAAACAAACCATGTCTATGTAATACTATCTCCGGTCCTAATTATAAGATTATGTTAACTTTTTTTTGGAGAGATTAAGGAAGTTAAATAAGTTACTTAATTATTTTATATGTTATATATCCTTAAATTATATATTAGTTTATTAATTAAATTAATTAGTTTGAAGAAAAAAATAAAAATACTCTAAAGTTTTAATTAATCTTAATCTCCAAAAAAGTAAACTAGATCTTATAATTAGGATCGAGGAGTAATTTTCCTTTTTATTTCACCAGTGTCCTTCCTAGAACAACAACAACAGCCAACAATAAATTATTACTCAGCCTTATTATAAATCCCTTTTGATTAAAAAATTTAGTCATATTTATAAATCATTTTTTTAGGGTGATAAATGAGATTGTGATAATTATACCCCTTTTAATTGTACCAATAAAAATAAATAGAAGAAAAAGTTGAAATATACCTATTCATAAATGAGGGAAGTTGAAAATTTACCTATAATCATTGAGTTAAAAGAAACTTATAAATAGGATAAAAATGATATATATTTTGCAGGGATAACCTAGTATTTCAATGACAGTTTAGAGCCTGTTTGACAACCTTTAAAACCTAGGTTTTGGAAACAAAACCTAGGTTTTGTTAAAGTTTTGACAAACACCTCAATTTTTCTCCAAAATCATTTTCCACCCAAAACCTAGGTTTTGCCAAATCCAACTTTTTTCCACTTTTTGCTTTTGAAATCTCATTTTGCAGATTGTGGGTCCCACCATAATTGAAGAAACCCCAAAATACCCTCAATTTTAATCTTTTAAACCTACCTCCTCACTCGTTCCAGCAGACCACTTCACGTTCTCATCTTCATCATCGAACCAATTCACGTTCTCACCATTTTACGAAACATCAATCTTGTATGTTGATTTTTTTTTTTCGAGCAAAAAAGTATGTTGAAATTTTTTACAAATATTTTTTCTATACAATTTATTAATACATATATATTTGATCTAATTTTTATCATGTTACATAATTCACTAATGGTAGAAATTTATTTTTCTAACAATTTTATGTAATTTTTAGTATTTATTATTGAATATAATGTTTATGATATTTAAAATACCACTTTATCCTTTAAATGCAACTGTACAAAAAGTTAATGTCTTTTTTGGTAAATTTTATCCCTCAAAAGCTATTGTGATAAAAGCATCCAAACACTATCAGTTTTTTCCAAAATCATTCTCCAAAACCTAAGTTTTGCCTCGTAAATGGTGAACATTATTTTTCAAAAGTAACTCCCAAACCAACTCTTAGTTATCATTGCATACTTCATTTTTATGCAGAATAAAACCATTTTGCCGCTGTTCCCGAACCGTATTCCCTCACGCAGAGCTGCACTTCTTAGGAAAACTGGTACAATAATACTCGTCACTTCCATTTCATTGGAATTTCACAATTGTTTCGATTACGACAAACTCAGAAGTGATAGATCCACGATGGTAAGGCGAACTGTAACACACCAGAGATTTTCTTTTAAATCATAATCTCTGCCTGACGTTTGTCCCAAGGAATAGGATATCCAAATATCACCATTAGGGGTAATATTTTTTGGTGCCAACAAAAAAAAATAATACATTGATGAGTCCCATAAATTATTAACAGTGATTAATTCATTTATTAATTCCTCTGACGGAGACTTCTCTTATATTATTTTCTTTAGTTGGGACATTCAACCAAAATATCATGTAAAACCTTTGACAATTATTCCTCCTATTTATTGATAATGGAGTATCTTCAGTCATATTTACCTTTATTCCCTTGGATCCGACCATGATCAATGACACTGTAGCCTGTAGGTAGTTCCATGCTGATCTAGGTCTAGACGGGGACATTGTCTTGAGTGCTAAATTGCTGAAACCACTTTTGGTTTGTCACAATCCAACATGGGGAACGATACAGCCTTGAATTTCAATGGAGCCCAGGGCGGTCACAAGTCCGCACAAGAGGATGCTATGTTCCATGGGGGAATCAGTTTCCTGATGACATGGAATTTATAGAAGAGATGAATGCTCTCCCTAGCGAGAATCATGAGAAAGAAACATATTCATTTGAAAATCCAAGTTACGATCCTAAATTTGACGACTTTATGCTGGAAGACTTCAGCTTTGACTCTCTTCTGCAACAGCCACAAGCGCTTGAGGAAACAACGGAGGTAAATAATAAAGGAGGGGCAAGTTCTGAATCAGTCAAGTACAACAATAAGCCAGTCCCTCAAGCATCTTCAGTCCTGGCTTCCTTGGAGCTCTTAAACAATAACGAAAGCAGGGTCACGAGAATGAAGGGGTAAAATATCAATAACACAACAAAATTGACTGCTCCGTGGATTGCCAGAAATTGTCGACTGAGGAAATAATAAGAGTCGTCGGAGAAAGGTAAGTCCAATTCTCTGCCTATTGGGACGGCAATTTTTGCATGCCTATGCATCCATATGAGTCTAGTCAAGGTGATTTGTCTGAGGAAGAGAACAGAGACGTCGAACTTGCACAATTCTTCTCGCTGCAGCTGAGAGAGTAGGCTGCGAACATACGAACGAGCAAAACAAGATACTTTTACACTATGAATCGAATTCATCAGATTCTGCAACTCCTGTTCAGAAAATTATCTACTATTTCACCCAAGCACTGCGAGAGAGGATTCACAGGGAAATAGGAAATGTAACAACACGTGATGGATGTAAAACGGGTTAAGGTGCATTTTTGCCCTTAAAGTATGCGCCCAGGAGCAATTTTGCCCCTAAAGTTTCAAGCGTAGCAATGTTGCCCGAAGTTTCAAAATGCAGCAATGTTGCCCTTCGTAAGAACCATAACGGTCAACGTTAGGGTTTTTAACGGAGGGGCAACATTGCTGTTTTGAAATTTCAGGGGCAACATTGCTCCAAAAAGAAGAGCAATGTTGCCCCTTGAAGTTTCAAAAACGGAGCAATGTTGCCCCTGCATTAAAAACCCTAACGGTCAACGTTAGTGTTTTTAACGAAGGGCAACATTGCTCTGTTTTGAAACTTTAGGGGCAACATTGCTATGCCGAAAACTTTAGAGGTAAAATTGCTCCTGAGCGCATACTTTAAGGGCAAAAATGCACCTTAACCCATGTAAAACCAAGGTTCTAAAATCCGGACCGGTCAACAACCTAGTGGAAGCACTGGTCAAGGGTCGATGGGTCGATCGGAGTCAAACCGGAGTCGACCGGTATTAATTAAAAAATATAATATAATTAAAATATGTAATATTATATTGATTTCTCTTTTCTTTTCTTTTTTTTTTTTTTTTTGAAAAAAAGAAGAATAGATCGTCCACTACCTTGGTTTATGTGAGCATGTGATGAATAGTGAGGAGAGATCGAGCAATAAATGGTGGCATGACGGGTTTAGGTGGCGCGACTTTTACTTCTAGCTTCTAGGCATCTCGCAGGTCATGGCTTGGTTTACTCTTGGTTTACTTTTAGGTGTCCTTTTTCTTGAAGGCTTCAACTCTTATTCTTGGTTGGGTCATACTTTTTGGCCTTCGTTCGGCTCCTCTTCTCTTCCGCAATGGCTCGTAGCTTCACATACTTCTCTAGTTTCTCTTCTCTCGCCGCACAAAAACTGTTTTTCTCACGGTGGTCGTGGCATCTCTTCTTCGTCGGTACGGGTGGCTTCACATTGCCGGAGACCGTTGGCACTCGGATCTCATCTTTCGACTCATCAATGAAACCCTCCCTTCATTGTCGTCATACAAATGTAGATCTCATCTTTCTCACTTATCTTCCCACGCTGCAGTCGAACAAATCCGGCTAAAAATCAAACCCGATCTTCTTCTACTTCTCGATCTTTGTTCTCCATCTATTTTTGTTTTTCATTGATTCCGAAGTCTTTGGCTTCAAAACTTATTCCTATTTCAGATTCAACTCAGACGACATAAAAAAAAAAGGTTGACTCAGTGAACCCGTTCAACTCGGCCGGTTTAGGCCGAGTTGAACGGGTTGACTCGGAGTTACTGGTTCAAACCGTTTTGCCCCAAACTCGGACCGGTTTACCCGCTGGTTCGCTAGTTTCCGGTCCAAACCGGCCGGTCGGTCCCGAGTTTCAAAACCATGTGTAAAACCGAAAGGCACGATTATAGTGTGCGATTATCAGTGTGCCATTTGTTTTTATGTGCTTTTGAAAGATCACGTCACGTTCAGTAATGTGATGGAAATAGCCGGCGTACAAGCTATCACGGAGCACCTTGCGTCGGAGACAAAGATCCATCTAATTGATCTCGAAAATCAGATGCGGAGTGCAATGGACGGCTCTGATGCAAGCCCTGGCCGAGCGTCGTGAAAAGCCCCTTCAGCCTCTCAAGATTACTGCTACAGGATTCAGAGGCAGAAAGCATTTAGAAGAGACAGGCAAGCGTTTAGCCAATTTTTCAGAATCCTTAAACTTGCCCTTCTCATTTAATGCGATTCTTGTGACGGACATGATCGAAATCAAGGAATGGCACTTTGAGATTAACGACGATGAAGCCGTGGCGGTGTACGCTCCCTACGAGGCCAGAGTGCTTGGAAAACTCGATGAGCATGCTAATGAAAAAGAAACCACGAATGATGATAGTGATTGAAACGGAAGAAAAGAATAACTCGCCGTTCTTCAGGAAGCGCTTCGTTGAAGCATTGTTCTTCTTCTCGGCTTGTATGGATTGCGATGAAAGTATGAAACATGCGTGAAAGATGATAGAGAATGCAGAATGGCTCTGGATGCAATGTTCTGTGAACGGATAAGGAACGTAGTTGCGAAGGAAGGTGAAGAAAGGACACGGAGGCATGTGAAGGTGGATGTTTGGAGAAGGTTCGTTGCGAGGTACAGAATGGTGGATACGAGCTTATAGTGAATCGTCACTGTAACATGCAAAACTTGGGGGTCAAGAAATATGTGTACGACGACTTTTGCGCTCTGGGTGAGAACGGCAAAAGTCCAACAGTGGGGTAGAAGGGGACCCCAATCCACAGTTTCAGCCTGGAAATTCCTCTGACAAAACAGAACATTGAGCTCTTTCTTCAGAATAACATTTCTTGGTGTGTATTTTTAATGATTGCTTGTACGTTCTGCTATTAAATAAATCTTGGGAGTGCTTCTGAGTTTCAATACAGGGAGGTAATTGTACCCGCCAAAATTAACAAGTTCGTGCATTTTGTCCCATCCATTGTATACTTCCCTAATTTAGTGACTTATAGAACAAATAATGTAGTTTTTTCTTTTCTTTTCTTTTTTATAATTATAAACATAATTTATGAGATTTTTTTGGGCTGAAGTTTATGTATGAGAGTTAAATCTCGGAATAATCTACTTTACTAGTTTTTTGTTTTTTTATTGAAATTTTCTTGATTAGAAATAAAAATTTTAATTGTTTGCACGCGTTTTTAGTGAATGCCTTTGGGAATTTGGATCTGGATGGGCCTACAATGATTGTGCCGATCATGATTCATGGCAGGCGGATACTAGCCGGTTTCAAGGTTTTTCAAATTATAGTAGTGACTGATATAATTATAATAAGCTTATTGTCAATAAAGAGTGACACAATTGAATAAGGTATTGACTTTTATCTCAAAAAGAAGGAGGTTCGATACTCACGTGCCAACGTAAAAACGCCGTTGATGGCCATCATTTATAAATACTTCTATAAACATTTTTTGAGTTTAGAGGTATATCTGGTTCCCTTTCAAATAAAATAACAGGATCATGTTGATCCCAACAACAAATAGAACTGGAGCGAGGTGAAGGCAAAAAAGAAAAAGAAAAAAGAACTAGAGCGCGCTGCATTGCCTGATTTAATATTGGGCATGGGCCAAAAACCAATACCATGTTAAGCCTAATTCATCCCACCCTGATAAAGTGAGAGGGTTCGGTCGAGGACAAGCTTCAGGTAGCATGTAAGGGTTACTTTGTAGCATCAATCCCAATCTACTAAATATTTTTAAAACAGCAATTCATACAATATTCCGGCCAAAAAGAATAATAATTCATAAAATATTTTTAAATACTGATATTGATTTATTAACCATGGATTTTTTTTTTTTTTTTTTTAATAGAGTGATCATGTTGTAAATAGATGAGTTTGCCGATGTTTAAGCTTCTAAATTTCCCATTAAAAAAATACAGAAAGAGGCGCAATTAGCATTCCCCAAATAATGAGAAAAAATTTGACATCAATTAGAAACTGATTATTATCTTCCGCAAAATTATTATTCCAGTAAAAATTAAAAAGGTTATAAATAGAATAAATGCTTCCCGCGTAGGACTAATAATCTGTTTTATTTTAATACAAATGCGGCAAGATTAAAAATCTTTTTTTTTGTGTGTGTGTGTGTGTGTGTGTTTCTTTTATATACTCAAGTCAATAGTTTAACACAAAGAGACCACGCCAACAATAACGCTAGAAGACTAGGACTACGAATAACGAAAACGTAAATGCAAATGCAGTTTTAAAGAAAAATCTGTTAGAACTCGGAACCAAACACTGCCTAGTAATTTCCAAGAGTGGCCCTGCGAGTTGCGTGCAACGTAAATGCCGCATAAAACGGTCCCAGAAATTACGTTGAGTTCCGCGGTAGGCCATGTCACATCTCACTGCCTACAGCAAACGTGTCAGTCTTAAAGCTCTAAAGCGTTTCTTTTGCTGCATTTTGGAGTGTATCTCGCTCCGTTCACTCCTTCATCAACTCGCAGAGCAGAGCATCCATGGTGTCCAAAGCAGCAGACTCTGCGATCAAACTAAGAGTCAGTTTTTCTCTCACTTCCCTCATTTCTTTCTCCATACCTTGAATTGAATAATTTGTTTAGTTGCTTTGTTTCGTTATTTGATTTTCTTGGAATTGGAATCATACTGTCATCTCAGAATTCAATTCAGATAATCACGCTAAATTCTCAGTCTAATCGGATAGTTAAGTTTATACCCATAAAGTTTTCTTTTTTCTGTAATCTCTATCTCCAACAATTTAGTTCAGGTATAGGGCTTCCCCATAACATGCTTCTTAAATCCAGCTCTTTGATTGATTTGGACAATTTCTTTGAAGTGAACGGATAGTTTTTCTCCTACACCAATTGGGAATTGAACTTTAAACACTTACCTGCAATTTTTGGTTGGGCTGCCAAACAATATATCTCAGAGACAGAGGAAGCTTTTTTAGAATCTTTTCAGACTTGGGTTAATTTTTGTTATGCTGTGTTTTGAAAGAAAAAATGTTATTGCTATTTCATATTTCTACAGAAATCACATGGACAGCCAGCAAATGATGCTGTTGGAACCTTGTCAAGCAAGATTGATCAGCTGGAAAAGCAAATCCAGGCGGATAGAATTGTATCAATTAAAGTAAGTTGCCCAGTGGAAAAGGGTCGAACGTGGAAATTTTGCTTTCATTATAGCACTTTTGTTGGTGTGCTTTATGGTCAGAAACTTCGTTTTTTTTTTCACTGTTAACTGGGGGAATTTTCACTGATCTCCTAGTAATATTTATCATTGCCCACCAACTCATTCTTGTAAGTTCAGCTGTCTTTTGAGATTTTCTGCGTTAAACTGGACAGGACCAAAGCTAAATATGAATTATCAAAGTACAACATGCAAATCAATTATGAGGGTTTCATAGAAAACACTTTTATCTTACATTGTGGTGAATTTATTGACCACATGGCTTTTCAATTTCATGTGGGTTAGGACTACAACCTTATTTCTTGCACAACTGTGAAGGCCTATTTCTGTATACCTTATAAGTTTGCTCGCGACTCATTCTTGATGTTTAATAGGAAAAACTATTGAGGAATGGGAAGAAGGTACAATGCCATGTTTCCGAGGTTGTCTCTGCAATATCAAAAAGGGATTCTTTACATAGACAAGAAAATAGGATTAGTCAGATGCTCTCTTCAAGAATTGGCCACCCTCTATTTAAGTTCAATGCTTTCTCTCAAGGTTCTAGTGACAAAGATCTCATCAACAGCCTAGATGCAATTTTTACTACAAGTATCAAGATGCCTTATGTCGAAAGATTACCGCCATACACATCTTGGATATTTTTGGACAGGTACATATCCTTATAAATTTCATTTAGTTCCTGCTCGGTTGTGCATAAGTGGATTTATGTGTAATAAAAGTGTTAACTTCTTGAGTGTGATTCCTCTTTTGGCCAGAAGCTTAGATTATAAATCCTTTACCAGTCCATATGCAGATAGTATTGTTTCTTCTGCTATTTTACAATCTTTCACTCACAGAACAGAAATCAGAGAATGGCTGAAGATCAGTCTGTAGTTGGCAGAAGGCGTATCTACTATGATCAACATGGAAGTGAAGCGTTAATATGCAGTGACAGTGAGGAAGAGCTAACAGAACCTGAGGAAGATAAACATGAATTTACTGATGCTGAAGATCGAATTTTATGGTAAGTCAAAATGGAGATGCAATATTTGAATGAACAAGATTTTTTTAGGAGCTGTTTTAAGTTCATATGGGTTTGCAATATGAGCCCTTTATTGATGCATCACAGTGGTTTTATTCCTATCGGGACCACACAAGATATTCAATTCTGAATATAAGTTCAGAAGTGTTTAAAAAATATATAAATATTGAAAGTTTCTCCTTTTCATAACCACTGTCTAACTCTCTGATATACTAGGATGGCATTTGAGGAATATGGGTTAACTGAGGAAGTATTGGATACTGTGAGCGAGTCTGTTGGAGGTACTAGACAGGAAATTCAGGTGATTCTGAATAACTTATGGACATGAATTTAAAGCTTGATGGTTGTTGCTTTTAATTGGTTATCAGAGAAAGTAGTGTGCCAAGTAGTTATATTAATTATCCCTTATTTAAGAAAAATGTTTTCATGATAATATGCAGGATAGGTACAAAAGTCTCAAGGAAAAGAACATGGGGAGGCAGGACCAGCAGTCTGAAGGTTCTGGAGATTATGAATCTCGGATTGGCATAAGTTTGGAGGAAAGCCTGAGTACTGCTTTAGATTCTTTTGATAACCTTTTTTGTCGCCGATGCATGGTACATGCTAAATCATTATTTCTTAAACATTCTGGATATCATCATAATGTGTAAGGTGATCAACTAATATATTTTACATCTTTTTTTTTTTCTGGGGCTTGTGTTCAGCAGATGTTCGATTGTCGCTTGCATGGATGTTCTCAACCCCTAATATATCCTGTAAGTGAGAGTGCTATATGTTTTTTTTGCGGCTTAAACCCTAGATAGTCCATAGGTAAATTTAATCGTTTGCTTCACAGAGTGAAAAGCAGCCAGTTTGGTTGGAACATGAAGAGGACAGGAAGCCATGCAGTGATCAGTGTTTCCTAAAGGTATTTTTCTTCTTTGTCTGAGATGTCACTGACTTTTCTTTTCTTGATATCAGAAGAAACGAAACTGCATACTTATTTTGATCTCAAGACAAGGAGAAATTAGGAGTGGTAAACAAGTTTTTCTCTTCCAGCATTCCATCTGAAAATTCTTTCCCTTGTCAGTGGGATTGAGATTAGTATGTATTGAACAGAATGGCGGCCTCTCTGTGTTAAGCAATATTTTGGTTTGAATTGCTTGTAAGTCTCATAAAAACGTGTTTACAAGGCATGTGCACGTTCAAATAGATCATTCAAAACGAAATTGCTGAATTGCCTCAATAAGACATGCTTGTTACTTGGTTGCTGTAGAACCATTATATTCTAGTTTTCATGTGTGGGTAGGCTCTATTGCCAACTTTTGGACTGGGCTATAAAGAATGTTACCCCTTTTTACTAAACATCTTCAATCTTCCATATAAGTTTTTAATGTAAATCTTGTTTGATGGGCAAAATTTGTATGATTGCATTTTCTTTGCTTGCAGTTAAAGGCTGAGAAAACTTCATCAGATCCTAGGTGTTCTCATGGAAATGAAACCACAACTACGGAAGAGGGAGTATTGACTTTTGCACCCTCTGATGCAGCAGAGCCAGAAAACCATAGTTCTGCAACTACCTTGGTGGAGGAAAGATGCCATTCCATGAGCACAACACATTTTCCAACAGAAGTTACTGGTTGTGGGGGTCTCAACTTAAACGTGCCTGTTGCTGAGAGTCTGGGGAAACGGAAGACCGTAGATCAGTCAGATGATGACTTAACATTGCTTACTGATGATTCACAGAGTTCTTGTAAAAAGCAAAAGAAAATCACAGATACTGATGTAGTCACTGCAATTAATGGTTATAACAGAGACCTAAATGTCAGTGCATGTGATGAAAAATGTATTATCGCTTCCGAATGTTTAAATGATCCTGTAGAGAATACTTCTAACAAATCAATACTTTCTGGGAGCACTAGTCACGATGAACATGGAAATGTTGGGGATGGAACAAAAGATGGCATGGCTGAGGCAGAATTCAATGAGCCATCCAATTTCATGAATGAGCACGTTGAAGGGATGCAAAGTTTTTCAGAATGGAAACCTCTGGAGAAAGAGCTATACTTGAAGGGAATAGAAATGTTTGGGAGAAATAGGTACGTGGCTTTCAGCATTGTCCTGCATTCTTACTCAAGAAAACATTCCCTCTAGTCTTTTTTATAACAAATTCTCAAGGATCAAAATATGTAGTAAAAGTTGTTGAATTCAATAAATCTATTCCAAACATAAAATGCTTTCCCCAAATGTAATTATCATTGGGTTTTGATAATTGACCTCATTAATAAATAGACCTTTTTGATGAGGGTAAAAAAGGACATTTGTAATAAATGTTTCAAACAATAGGTTGTTGTTTCTTATAAATAGGACCATGAGAACTCTCCCAAAATTTATCTTATAAAAGGGACTGGAGGGGGCGTATTAGTATCATGGTGAGTTATGCTGTGGTGTTGTCAGTTTTGTCTTAGGGAGCGTACCATCATGTAATCTTTTTGGTCTCTAAATCCTACAAATATGTCCTCTTGGTTTAGCTTCTCTTTCAGGTATCCTACTTGAAGACATAGTTTGTAATATTCACATTAACAAGACAAGCGCTTGTAAGTTGGATTATAATTGAACTTCATGTGCGTCTATACATGCAAAATAGTCTAGGGTTCTACTGAACTCCTGTTTATATTGAATTGAGGTCAATGACTGCTATTGAAGTTTGAATGCACGTTTAGAATGTGACTTTCATGCAACACGTGATTAAAGAAATCAAGATTAAATGCTTGGACTTGTATTTCTCATAGTTGGGTCATGGAACAAATTTTAAGATAGGATTTATTTCCAGGTATTGGATGTCATACATCTTAATTCATGTAGGAGCTGTGAATTTGAATTTGTCGGATTTGTGATCATGTGCATCTCATGCTCTGCAGTTGCCTCATAACAAGGAATTTACTTTCTGGCCTTAAGACCTGCATGGAAGTAGCTACTTACATGCATGCTGGTGGAGCATCAATGCCCTACAGATCCAATGTTCCCCCGAGTTCACTCAGGAATGACAGCGGAAAAACTGATGCAGAATGCACAGTGAGAATTACAAGCTTTACTTTCCCAGCCTTCGTTTATATTTAGATTATTTTGTTCTCGTTGTCTTTGATTTTTCTATTTTCTTTTTGTGGGTGAATATGGGCATGGAAGGTTTTTTTCCCTTCTTTTTTTGTTTTTTTTTTTTTTTTTTGGGGGGGGGGGGGGGGGATGCTGAGTGAAGTGACATGTTAGTTGCTGAAGTTGTGGCAAAGGATTTCTAATCTGTATTTATTACTCCTTCTAGTTCTAACTATAAGACAAAGTTGATTTTTTTGGAGAAATTAAGGAAGCTAATTAAATTACTTTAAAGTATTTATATTTTTCATTTTTTTCTCTAAACTATTTTGCCTAATTTATAAACTGATATATAACATATAATATGGTTAAGTAACTTATTTAGCTTCCTTAATCTCTAAAATAAAAAAGTCAACTCTCTTATATTTAGGACCGGAGAAAGTACAATCTTACAATGGACTTTATTTTTCCAATAACTATTTTCTCTGATTTTTTTAAGAAATAAAAGATTTGGAATCTCCATCATGTATGGTTAGAGAAGCTTGATGAAATTTGATCCAAGTAATTTTGCACGGAGGAGATTCCCTGCATTGTGTACTTTTTCTTGGCTTACAAATGATGGGTGTTTCGCACATTAATTTATTTTTTCAAATTTACTGTTCTGTCACTGTGTTCCCATCTCGGTCATGTGCTCTGGCTATTAGACAACAATAAGTTGCTTCTGTACTCGTTGTTAGGACCAAGAGATGCCAACAAGAGCAAGATTGATACGGAAAAGGGGCAAAACAAGGAAATTTAAATATTCTTGGAAATCTGCTGGCCACCCATCGATATGGAAAAGAATTGCAGATGGAAAAAACCAATCTTGCAAGCAATATACACCCTGTGGATGTCAATCCATGTGTGGAAAGCAGTGTCCGTGCCTTCACAATGGAACTTGCTGTGAAAAATATTGTGGGTATGGCATTTTTCTTTTAATAAGCTAGTTTATGAAATATTTCTCTCATGTCGGTCTGTCGGAAATGTTTTGTGTTGGGGGCCATCCAGCCTTTGCACTCCCAATACAAAAAGAAAAAGAAAAGAAAAGAAACTCGAGGCAATGAAGGAGACATTCTTTACTTTTTTTTTTTTTGGCCAGATCAAGCTACTTGTAATTTTTTAAAAACAACTGTATTGAATTAGCTCTTCTACTTTTAGGTGCTCCAAAAGCTGCAAAAATCGATTCAGAGGTTGCCACTGTGCTAAGAGCCAATGCAGAAGTCGACAATGTCCATGCTTTGCTGCTGGACGTGAATGTGACCCAGACGTTTGTCGAAACTGCTGGGTTAGGTAATGACTTTTAAACATTTGTATGGTGATCTTGACTATGCCTTGGGATATTACATATCTAATATCTTTATGTTGGTCATAATGTTGTTATCTCCAGCTATTGGGTGCTGACTAGAGTATACTCATACCAACTTTTATGTATGCGGTATCATCTATTAGCAATTAAAAGTGTAAATTATGCCCCAGATAATGTTGTTATCTCCAACAATGTTAAATTATTGACTCTTGGTAGCATTCTTGGGCATTTCAATATCTAAACCTGTTTAGAAAGAAATATGTAATAGTCCCCTGCTTTATCTCCTAGTTTGAGGCCATGAGAATTCCCTTTGGTACCATATCATTTAAAAATCTCATCAGTTTTTTGTTTGGGGTATGGATGTTATTTGGACCTGGATGTTTTTATTTGAATCTTCTACAATGACACTGAATATCACATTCTTTAAACAGTTGTGGCGACGGTTCATTAGGAGAGCCACCTAAACGTGGAGATGGTCAATGTGGAAATATGAGGCTTCTTTTAAGGCAACAACAGAGGGTTAGTAATTGTCTTATGATTCTAGGAATTGAAATTTGGCATAAGAAGTTGTATATATATCTTTCTTGAGATTTTAACATCGTAATTATATGTTTGTCTCACACTGTTCCCCCTCTGTTTCAATTTCTCTTGGTCAGATTCTTTTGGCAAAGTCAGATGTCGCAGGATGGGGAGCATTCTTAAAGGTTGAGACTTGAGATGCATGGACTTGTTTATTTTCCAGTTAGTATGAGCCTTTTCTCGTCACTGACTGATGGATCCATTTCAGAACCCAGTTAACAAAAATGATTACCTAGGAGAATACACAGGGGAACTGATCTCCCACCGAGAAGCAGACAAGCGTGGAAAAATCTATGATCGTGCCAACTCATCATTCCTTTTTGACTTGAATGATCAGGCATGTGTCTCATAGTCCTCATAACCAAACCTGGCCCTTCGTCTTCTTCCCTTGGTGACAATATATATTCATGACCTTAAAGCTGTTACTTGTATATCTTCACAGTATGTTCTGGATGCTTATCGCAAAGGAGACAAACTAAAATTTGCTAACCACTCGTCAAATCCAAACTGTTATGCAAAGGCAAGTTCAGTAACTTCAATTTTTGGGAGGGTTGTGTAAATTTAACGCTCACCATAATTTGATGAGTGTGTTGGTTTCTTTAGGTGATGCTGGTTGCAGGGGATCATCGAGTAGGCATCTTTGCCAAGGAACACATTGAAGCTAGTGAGGAGCTGTTCTATGATTATCGTTATGGTCCAGATCAAGCACCCGCTTGGGCTCGCAAACCTGAGTCTTCCAAGAGAGATGAATCGGCAGCCCCTCAAGGAAGAGCCAAGAAACACCAGTCTCATTGATGAGACATTCATTGTACATCTGACTTGACTTCTACTCGTATTTTAATAAATAATATTATATATCGCCTAGTTCTGAAGGGTGGTTCCGTGAGGAAAACAATAATTCGAAATGCACATAGTAATTCCTAAAAATTTTCTGTATATCAATGAATGGGCAAGCTATAGAATTTAATGTTAATGTCAGTATTGAGGGCAGTGATTTCCTTTGTTATTTTTTATATAAATGTCCTTCATGTTAATTTTAGAGTAAATACTTTTTCTAGTCCCTAACAAAAAACACGATCTATATTTTGGTCCCTTACAAAAATAAGGTCCTTTTTAGTCTATAAAAAGGACGAATAAAGGTCGATTGGTTGACATTTTGATCCCTCACAAATTTCTAAAAGGTCCTTTTTAGTCCCTTAAAAAGGACAAATAAAGGTCGATTTTTTTGTAAGGGACTAAAATGAGGTTCGTGTTTTTTGTCAGGGACCAGAAAGAGTATTTACTCTTAATTTTAACAATAGTATTACTTACATTTAACAGGCATTCCTTGATTACAAGGTAAAAACGTAAATAATCAATTATTACTTGATTCAGACCCCTCATACTCCTCAGTCCTCACCCTTGAAAGACCTACGGATCGTAATGACTGCCCTTGGGTTTTATTGAATGTAAGTTGGAAGAGTGGATATTTATCGGTTGAATCCGTGTCACATCAATTTTTAAATGCTGTCAAAATCTAAATATACCACTTCTTCATCATAAAAAATTTAATAATATGAATAATGCACAACCTGCTGATCAAATTATCATAACAACGAAACTATTCCAACTCACATAAAAATAAATAAATAAACCTTTAATCCAGACAGTCACATCTATATTTTCCCAATATTCTCTCTGCAATAGACGTTTGTATAGCCATTTTTGTCTCTAAATGCAATCAATTTTCTTGTCAACAATAGTATTTTAACCACAAGAAACATAAGATAAGCAAAGGTGAAAAGGAAGAGAAATATATTGATAAATATTTCTCTATTTTATAATTAATATATTTATAATTTATTTTTATATCTCTTCCCTTTTAACATATAATCAAAATAAGTAAAACGGAACAAATAATTAAACAATTGTATATGTTTTATGGAATACAACTTTAAGGAATGTTATAACAATTCAACTATATGATATGTGGAAGAAATAATTAGATTATACCACCTCATATTTTAAATATAAGATCCAATTGACTTTTTGAAGAGATTAACTGAGCTAAATAAATTATTTTAATGCATTTATATCTATTATTTTTTCTTGAGACTAATAAATCTAATTTATAAATTGATATATATTCTAATGATCCACAACATATATTATAATTAAGAAATATCTTTAGGTTCCTTGACCTCTCTAAAGAAAAGTCAATTGAGTCTTATATTTAGAATTGGAGGGAGTGTATTACTAAACAATGTATATTACTTGTTTCAGAGACGCTAAGGGGCTGTTTGATTTTGTCTTTAACAACTGTTTTTGTATTATTTTAAAAAATAAAACAATAAATCTGTTTGTTAAACTGTTTTTAAAAACTAAGAAACAAAAGGGTAAGGTGCAGATTGACAAACGAAGTGTTACATTAAGAGTATTTGGCACAAAAATGTTTTGAAGGTATCAAAAATACCAATAAAAAATTGAAAGAGAGCAAAAATACTAATAAAGAATTTAAAACTTCAGCGAATAGACCAAAACGAGATTGTGCTACTTTCATTAAAATTTATTTCTTCATTGATATTTTTGCTCCCTTTCAATTGTTCATTGGTATTTTTGATACCTTCAAAACATTTTTGTGCCAGATGCTCCTAACGTAACATTTCGTTGGCCAATTTGCACCTTAACCCAAACAAAAACAGTTCTTAATTGTTTTTGTGTTTTTATTTTTTATTTTTTGAGGCCATCACTTATCCAATATAGACACCATACTACTAGTGACAACAACCATCACGTCACCACCGACGACCGCACCACCACGTCATTCCAAAAACAGATTTTTCAAAACAACCATTTAATCAAAATGTTTATTTTTAAAACTAGTTTTCAAAAATTATTTTATAAAACTGTTTCTGAGAAAAAAAAAAAAAAAAAAACAGAGAATAAAATTAAACAAGCCCTCTTCAAATCGCTCTGGTTGCACTACAAACGGATTAGGCTTCCAGAGAGCCCATTAAGCGCTCCTGAAACAGTTTTTATCAAAGGAGAAAATAAATTATTTCTTTTGCATTTTTTAAATTTTTACTCCATAATGCATGGCTTTTAGGAAGAATATGGTGCACGCAATTTGATGCAAAATTTTGTTATCCCCTACCTCAAGAATCGAGCACTATTGTAGGTTTGCTGGACTTGGAGCTGGTCTTGCATGGGAACACTTCAGGAATCAGCCAGGAGGCTCGTTTATGGCAGTCCTAGTTCACAGGACAATCAATCTGTACTGTCTGAAAAGATTGCCGGGAGATTAGCTCTGGCATTGTGCAGAATGCGTGGGGAAGCACTTAAAATTGGACAGATGTTGAGGACAGATGTTGAGCATACAGGATGAATCTCTTCAAATTGTATAATTGTTTCAGGCGTATTGATGTTGATGTTTAGAATTTTCAGTTGAGATGATGCAAGTTTTTATTTTTGAGCAATTTAGATGATACAATTTTGTTTTGGGGTAATTGAGGTTATTCAATCTTTGTTAAAGATCATGTACGGTCATTTATTTTGGTTTAGTTTAGAGCCTTGTATATATATTCTTGAACTTTGATTCCAATATTGTCAATGGTGAAAGTCAAATACCTATAAAATTAGTCATGGTTGAGCATGAGAGTGATAGTGCAAAATTTCAGGACAAATTACTGCGACATTCAAGTAGGATGCAACTATGTGCATATATTTGTACATTTTACTAGAGTTAGAGGTGGTTGAGTTCTACCATAGCTATCATAGCATATACTTGATGAGATCTAGAATAAGCCATTGGTATCTGAATCTCTGATGAAAAGTGTTATAAGGGCTGGTTTCCACTGGATTTTTGTTCTCTTACTAGATGATTTGTTGTAGTTCTATGTTGATCAGAGGTCTATTCCATTATTATCTTCTTGCTGATTCACACATTAGGTCATGAGTAGATTATTATTTTTACATAGCTCTAGAGTCTCTCATAAAATTGGGGATTAATTGTCAAATTTTTCTGAATCTCTACTATTGTCTCTCTTCTCCAAATGTTTGGGAACAAAATCAGTATGGATTTCTTTCTGCCCATTTTACACTCCTCTCCTATTATTTTGATGTCAGCATTTCCATGATGAAGTTAGTTATTAGATTTTTTGTTGCTGATTACTTCTTATTTGTTTGGTTTTGTGTGACCTAAGAAGTAAAGTTTCACTCTTTTTCTGTAGGTCCTGACTGCATTAGACATTGTCCGTCAAGGTGCAGATGTTATGCCAAAAAGGCAGGTTAATCAAGTTTTAAATGCTGAGTTAGGTCCTGACTGTACCTCAAAATTGATTAGTTATGATTATGAACCAATGGTTGCTGCAAGTATTGGCCAGGTATGCAAGTTTGTATCCCATCATCAGCACATCTTTCTATCCAGCGTTCCAGTTTATATATATAATTTTTGATATTTTCATGAGCACAAATCACCATTAGAAGTATGAGAATGTGCACTCTCATGACGTATGTTGAGTCATAACATTTCATTTTTTTAATTTCTAACCATTGTGGTTTCTCAATGTATTTTTTTCTTAATTCAACGTTTAATATCATTCAAATTAGCATTCATCTTTTTAAACATTAATTTAACACCCCAGCTTATGATTATCTTATTTGTAATTGATTATCATAATTGATCACTAGCTGATAAACCATAGTGAGCTTTGTTTCTATAAAAGTTGACAGAGGTTCCATTTGACTAAATCTAATGCCATTCAAATTCATAGCTCATAAAAACACAAGTTTTGCTTCTAAAACTTCTGTGATTGACGATAGTTAATTCATATATTTCAAAGCAAAGCAGATTTTCTATTGCCATAACCAATGTATTCAGTAGGCATATGTGCTAACAAATCATGTTTGCAGCTCATTCAATGGCATTGAGAGTGACACTGAGAATGTGAAACTTCTTTAGATCATACAAATCTAATTCCTGAAGGACTTTATCTTCACAGAGCTATGATCTATTTCCCCTCATTTTTGCTTCTGCTGCTTTATTTCTTCTTTGGCCATTTCTACTCCTTCATATCGTCACTACCTTTTCTGATCTCTCTTTTGAAAAGCTGGATTGTTTTAGTGATTTGATTATTTGATTGTTGCCTCCAACCGTAAGCCACTCAGTGTCAGTGGGCAGTGGCCAGAGCCACGCATAAGTTCGCTTTCCTCGCTGATCAATCATATTGTTAAAATTAATCCTAATAAGGCCTAATTTACTGTGGAGCCTGACTCCAATGCCAAAAAACTCTTAAGTGTGTTTCAAATATGGTCCCTGAAATTCGCGTGGTTGTCTATAATGCTAGTCTGTTTGGATAGAACACTGCCTGATTACCACTTCCATCATGGATTCCGATCTAGGGCAAATAGTTGGCTCATTCAACTGGAGGTATGTGAAAAAGATCGCAATTATTGTTCGGGTTTCAGGCTCAATAACTATAATTTTAAGGTTTAATATTTCAATAATGTACAGTATTCTAGCCATTTAATGGTGTATTTTATGAATTTGGCTTAAGAAAATAATTGATAAACGAAAAAAGTGTTAAGGTGCAAAAACACATGTAATTTTTTTTGAAGGAGTGTTCAATATTAAATGTTTTTTTTTTATATGCAAAAGTGACTATGCAATTACAAAGTAAGTGTAAAAGTCACAATCTCTATTAAAAAGAAAACATCGACCCTTAAAAATAAGGATCTTGACTAAAACTGAAGGCATGGATGATGACTTGACATATTAAGTAGGATGTGGGAGGGGAAAAAAAGTTGAACACGAGGTAATTATTTTAGAAACAGAGGAAGCCAAAAATTTAGAGCATGGGAAGATGAGGCTAGCCAGAGATAGAGAAAGGAACGGTGATTATGGAAGGAAATCACATATGACAGTGATGAAGTGCAGCTCGATGGGTGGTGTTGGCGGTGAGTGACGGTGGTGTGTGCATGATCGTCTTTTCCTCAAGCTCCAAAAACCCACCTTCGTTCCCACAAAATCACGACCACACTCTCTTTCCCAGCCGGAGATGGCAAAGTGAGCAAGGGACGTGATGGTGGTTATTCTGAGCTCTCCACCTCCCAATTCTCCAAGGCAGCTAAATGCTATTAAATCCGTCTGTCAGTCTTGGGCCATCAGTGGTGGTTGATTGGATCGTGGGAGTATTGCTGGCGTAAGCCCTGCTGACGCGAGGAGTGTTAGTAGTGTGGGGACCACCTACGCAACTAATGGCGTGAGGGTCCCACACGCGACTAGTGGCGTGAGGGTGACTCACGCCATTAGTCGCGTGAGTCACTCTCACGTGACCATGTGTCAAAAGCTGACACATGGTCAACCCCCTCCCACGCCCCCAGCTCCCGTGACCCCTTTTCTTTTTTTTTTTTTTTTCTTTTGAATGCCCCAGCTGTCTCGTGGCCCCTTTTCTGTTTCTTTCTTTTTCTTTTGATTCCCCCAGCTTTCCCGTGACCCCCCCCTTTTTTTTGTTTTTTTTGAACAATTGTTATTTTGTTCTTTTAGTTTCATTCACTCTTTTTTGAGCACGTTTAATTCAATTCACTCCTTCACTCCTTATATATTCACTCATTCACTCTTTGTCTCCATCCCTCATCCGTGACTCCTTTCATTTCTCTCTTATAATTCATTCCTTCATTCATCTGGAAAACTCCCTCTATTTCTTCATTCTATTTCTTGATTTTTTTCTTTTTTTTTGTGTTTAATTCCATTGATACAGTGTTTCTTCTTCTATATTGTTCAGTTACAATTTGTGGTGTTATTATTTGTTTTATCTGTAGTTTAATCTTCTTTTTCATAATGTTAAATAAGGGAAAAATGAGTGAAATTCGTTCATTTGTATATTTTAATGGTTCTAAAAATTTCGGTCCAAACGGATTGAGCTTTGATGGTGAAAAAATAGGAATGTATACTGTTCGAGGCATGTCTGCTGAAGATTTACATGAGAAGATCCGTCAAAAGTTAAAGCTACAACAAATCGTAATATCTTCAATGAGGAATTAAAGTGCCTTGTGGAAACCGCAAATATGTGGGTCTTGAGATATCCGATAATGAGGATGTGGATGTTTTTATTCAAACATTCAACGAAAAATACGTCCCAATTCGGCGAGTTATATGTGGATATTGAGACATCGGAGGAGAGCGTACCAATACCGACGCATGCACTCCATCGGTCACGGTATATGGCTGGTACCTCTCATCAGCCAAGACAACCAACCGTTGTACAGGGAGAAGAAAACGACGACTATATGGTAGATGAACCTGACAATGAGGAGGAAGAGCAAGAGGAAGAAGATGAAGACATTTTATTGGAAAATGACCATGATCAAAATGATAGTGATGCAGATGACGAACATCGAGGTAATTATTATATAATTTTTTTTTTTATCACTTGGTTACCATATTTTCACAAAATTGTATTATGTGTGAACATGTAGATATTACACCATTTTGGAATGACATTCCACATTATGAGGTTGTACATGAAGATTACCCGCATGAGGATATACTAGATGTAGAAGGCTTGGGTAGGGTCCGTGGGCAAGAGGAGATGAATTATATTTGAAACAAGAGTTCGTGTGTCAAAGAATGATTTGCAAGCCGCAATAAAACATTATTGCATGAAGCAACATCATGAATCTCAAGTGGTTGAGAGCACTGACCAAGTACTCAATGAAATGTCTAATGAAGAACAAGGTTGCAATTGGAGGGTAAGAGCAATTAAACCGAAGAACAACAACACTTGGGTGGTAACTAAATGGGTTGGATCTCATAGTTGTGTGAACCAAAATCTCTCCCAAGATCACAAACAACTTGATTCTGAAATTATTTCTGAAGTCATAATAGGTATGATGCATAATACTGTTTCATAAATTGTGAATTTATTTGTGTTTGTGAGTGAACATAAATAATATTCCTAGTGTACACTTTTTATGATTGGTTTTGCAGACATGGTCAAGGAAATACCTTCGGTACCTGTGATCATGATACAAGAAAGGGTGACTTGGAATGTTTGGTTATCATGTTTCCTACGGGAAGGCATGGAAGGCAAAAAATAAAGCAATAGCTAAGATTTACGGTGATTGGGAGGAGTCATATGCGTTCCGCCAAGATGGTTCGAGCACATGCTTAAATTTTCCCCGGATCTATTTATCATATTCAACATGGACCGTATATTGTTGATCGGCCCGAGTTGTTAATGGGATTCGGGTTTTTCAACGTACATTTTGGACCTTCGGTCAATGTCGTGCGGCGTTCCAATGGTGCAAACCGATCATACAAATGGATGGAATGCATTTATACGGTAAGTATAAGGGGACATTATTGATTGCCACCGCCCAAGATGGAAATAATGAGATCCTGCCGATTGCATTTGCAATTGTTGAAGGTGAAACGAAGGAAGCATGGGAGTATTTTTTGGCTTCCATACGACTATATGTTACAAATACAGTTGGTCTATGTCTTATTTCTGATCATCATAAAAGCATAATATCGCGTTAAGCAATGAGATGATTGGTTGGCAGCCTCTAATGCGTACCACGTGTTTTGCATTCGTCATGTTGCGAGCAATTTTAATACCCGCTTCAAGGACCAAGCGTTGAAGAAAAAATTAATGAGATTAGGTAATATTCTCCAACTGATGTGCAGTGACATTCATTCTTTTCATTACCTCACACTGTTGTGTCTTTATGGCTTTTTTGCAGGATATGTCCCAAATAAAATTCACTTCGATGCATTGTATGCCGAGTTCGCAATTCTGATATGAAGTGGCCGTTGCATAGATTGAAAGAATTCCAAAAGAGCAATGGTGTCGAAGTTATGATGAGGATGGACGAAGATTTGGTCATATGACAACCAATTTGTCCGAGTCAATCAATAAGGTTTTCAGGGGAGTGAGGAACATGCCCATAACATCGTTGGTCAAATGCACCTATAGTCGACTTGTTTGTTACTGGGTCAACAGAGGGACCAAAGCACAACAAGATGCTCGATCCGGAAAGCTTTTTTCTAATGTTATTAGAGAAGCTATGGCAAAGAATGGAGAGCGTGCAACATCGATGCGTGTTCGGGAGTTTGATGTGGCGTGTACCACATTTGAAGTTGATGATCTGGCTGATACATACTTGGTGAACGACCCGGGAAATGCCAATGTGGCAAGTTTCGAGCATTCAAATTCCCATCGTAGTCATGTAATTGCTTTGCATGTTCTTGGGATCCCATTGCGTTGAACAAAGACGTGGATCCAGTCTTCTCAATCTACAACATTATGAATGTTTACTCTTCATCATTTCAGTCGATCGGTAGTGAACAAGGAATACCGCCCGCTTCTGAACCTAAGCTTATCCCCGACGAATCGAAATTGCGTGGTAGGGGGCGCCATAGAGCTTCACGCATTCGTAATTGAATGGATGAGGTGGAGGTCCAACCTAGCTCCAGTCGGCTGAGATGTAGTATATGTAAACAGTTCGGACATAATAGGCATTCATGTCCTACGCGCATAGTGAATTAGTATGGACTATTACTAGATCCTACCTCAGTACAACCATGCACGGAACGAACAACAAAGCGGTAAAACCCGTGGGTCAGTTGAAAAACACGGGAAAGCCATATGGTGGCTGGTAGGCATTGAAACCCACAAAACCTCGTCCAAACCTAGTCTGGGAACTCTGTGATGACCACTCATATGAGTAAGGAACCTGTGTCATCTGTAGAGCAAACCTCGTCTGCGGCTGTGGGTAAGAAGGCATCGGTACATGTATGTCGTGAGGCACCTGTGGTGGCATCTCTGGAGGCACCTCTGCTATCACCTCTGGGTACCATGGAACCTGAGTATAGCCCATATTGGGCCACATGAGTGGTCAATATACACCTCCGCCACGTGGACCATGCTGGGGTATCTGATATGCCTCCATCTCGTGCCATGGTCGTCGATGACCTAGTCCCCGTCCTTCCTTTGCACAAGACGGGACCTCTAGCGCAGGGTCTGGTACGCTAACTAAGACTCCACTTGGTGTGCTAGGACCAGGCTCCGCAACTCGGCCAAACTCTCTAAGTGCTCCAAGTAGCTGGTCACAAACCTCCTGAGCCTGGTCCTTTCTGAACTGAGCATCAAACTGTGGAGAATTCATCCACCAAATCCACTCGACACCGTCTATCTGCATTTTTCCAGTACAATAAATAACATCATTGAACCTTAGTTATGGATAATACCCTCGGGACAAAAAGAGCACTTAGTGTTAAAATATTCATTTAAAAAAAAAAAATTTTAAAAAAGGAAATGGGTTCCAAAAACAATAAGATAATGTATCATGAAGTAAGAAAAGAATAAGAGCGTACCGAAATAGTTTTTTATTATTTAAGAAAGGATTTTAAAATTTCAGATTTTGGAATAAATCATGAAATAACAAGAAAAACTAAATTAAAAAAAAATAAGATTTTCGCAAAACAAGCAGATTTGCAAATTTTCCTTTTCAAAATAAAAGGAAGATGGATTTTACAAATTCAGAATTTTTCTTTCAAAACCAGAATTTAAACATTGAATATAATTGCAGATTTTCAAAAAGTAAAAATAAAAAAAAAGGAAAAGGGTTTCAAAACCAATAATATAGTGTATCATGGGAAAATTCCTTTTCAAATAAAACCAAAATAAAAAGAAGATGGATTTTAAAAATTCCGAATTTTTTGTTAAGACAAAGATAAAAAAATTTATTTCAAAATTAAAATTTAAACAATTATTATAATTTAAAAATTAATTCCAATTATTATAAATAAATATAACAAAAATATTAAATTTTACACATTGTGCAAACGTGAAGTTTCACCTCCTCCTTCTTCTTCCTATTTTGATGTATGTGTGTGTGAATGTGAACAAGAATGGGAAAAAAAAAAAGTTTTCGATGATGAGGGAGAGAGGGATGGAGTGAAAGTGGGTGAGAGTGAAAAATAGGAAGGAAAATGAGGGAAGGGGTGCGGATGAGGGGAAGGGTTGAATGAAAAAAATGGAAGAGTGGAGAGTGGAAATGGGAGAGTCGAGAGTGGAAGAGTGAAGAGTGGAAATGGGAGTGAAAAAAAAAAAAAAAAAAAAAAAAAGAGGTTGCGTGTTTTGGGCCTTTGCGGGGGGTTCTTGCGAGCGGCTTTGCGATTGCACGCCATGTCGGTGGTGACACGTGTGGCGTGCGGGGCGTAACATGCCAACTCATCGTCCATGTCATAAAATTAGTCAAAATCCTTCTTTTTAACAACAGAAACTAGGACTTTTGCACATATTTTATAACTTTTGCACATAATCACACAATCATTCGCACCTACCTAAAAAAAAAATTATGTTCTGTTTTTGTCACTTTATATTGGATTTAGTTAAGACCCGATTTCCTATGTCTCCTCTTCGTGCTCGTCCGTGGGACGGCAAAAAAACCATATATGTATTTTTACATCTTAACCCATGAAAAAATTATGTTCCTGTTTGTCACGCTATTATATTGGATTTAGTTGAGAAGCTGACCCGATTTCCTATGTCTCGCTGCAGGGTGGAGGACGGTGTAATACCATTAGAGGTTGTGTTTTTAGAAAAATTAGTTCCTCAAATCACATGGAAAAGAAATTACCATTTATGGGAATTTTAAGCAACAAAGCTGAAAACACCCTGGGTTTTATTTTTCCCCTTCACCATGGCATAATGTACATATTACTTACTTCTATGATACGTCTGGATAGAGAGAAAATTAGGGGATGAGAAAAGTAAAAGAGAAAAAAAAAATGGTGAGTCCCATATATTTTCTCCCTAGAGATGGAGAGATTTTGCACAAGAAGGTGAATTTTCTGAAATGACATAGCCCCGTGCCAAAAATGGATTACTTTTAAGTTGCATATTATCATTTTTTTTTAACACATTGTGCACTGATTTTTTTCAACCGGAAAGGTAATTTGATGGAGCACTCCTTTCATTTTTATTTTCTTGCTAGTCGTATTGAAACAATGCAATATCAAAGTCAGAGTTAGTAAACCTGCGTGCACTGATTAAACTTGACTCGCTCGTGTTTTGAAATTTCTTTATTTTTTAGGGATTGCGTAATTGGTTTATTCCCATAAACTTATTTGGTCTCCTGAAACTTGTTTTTAAATGAGAAGTTGTTGAGCTTTAGAAGAAAACTTGAGTTTTTATAGTGTATTTTACATTATCAATGGTAGTAAACAAGATTTTTTTTTTTTTTCTTTTTTTTCCCGTCTAGAAAGCACATCGTTACATTCCTTATCATACGCTCAGGTTGGGAGCCACACCTACCCCAAATAACCAGCTAAAAAGTGGGTGATGGGTTAAACTATCACCTTCATTTTAGCCCCATGCACGTTGTTCTCTTTTTTTAATGAGCATTCTTTTCTTTTATGGTTAATAATATTTCACTAACTTGTATTTTAAACCTTAAGGGATGACGTGCCAAAAAGCGGGTGGTCGGTTAAACTGATTATTTTTTATATTAAAAAATTTAGGTGAGTTAGATCTGAGGTGTCACCGAGAGGGCACTCAATTATTTATTTGAGTTTGTCCTTGGATCATTGTTTATAAGGCTCTTTTGTTTGATTTTTTTCAGAAAATGTTTGGGCTAACTGTTTTAGTTATTTTTTATTGATTTAGCAAATGTTTAATATGTAGTTTGATTTGTTTTAGTTATGTTACTTCTACTGGTATTTTAATATATTATTCAAAATGCACATAGTAATTCCTAAAAATTGTATGTGAAACAATAAAAATGGGCAAGCTATGGAACATTCTAATGTTAATATTGAGGGCGGTAACATCCTTTATGTTAATCTTAATAATTGTATTGTTTAAATTTAATATATGGTTGCAACTTGCTTGTGATGTTTGCTATCCCTCCGATTCTAATTATAAGAACTAGTTGACTTTTTTTTTAAATTAAGGAAACTAATTAAATTACTTTAGTGTATTTGTATTTTTTTCTTCAAACTAATTAGTTTGACTAATAAATTAATATATAATTTAAGGATATACAACATATAAAATGATTAAGTAACTTATTTAGCTTCTTTAATCTCTCTAAAATAAAATTTATTCAACTATGTCTTATAATTAAGACTAGAGGTATTATTAGCAATCACGGATTCATACTTCAAGATGTTTTGTGATGCATATTTTTTGGGTCAACCATGTTTTGTGATGCACTGAAGCAACTAACTTTGGAGAAAAAGCTTTCAATTATGATTGATATAACATAATGATATTTTTTATAGGCCTTATCTTATCTTGATCTTCAAAAGAAGATAATATGAAGTAGCCCCACATTATCTCGAAAAGAAGAGAGAGTATCGCAATAATAACGCTAAGATTACATCCAAGATAATCAAATCTAATACTCCTTGTTGTTATAAGACACCAACTATCAATTTTCATAAACCAATAAAAACAATTAAAAGCACTTAAGTCATCCTAAAATTCAAGTAATTTCCAATATTACTCTTATATACTACACTAAACTCAAAAATCATATTAATTATTACTTTCTACTCTTATTAAATATGGCTAAACATAAAAAGATAAATTAAATACTTATTAGAAACTTGCAAGTACTTCTTAATAAAAAGGATGAACACTACTTATTAGTTGGTATCTTTACCATCTTGTAATAAAAATCAGAGGGTGTACCTTATCAAACAAACCCAGTTGAACTGAAAATGGATATGAAGTGTCGTCCTGATTTTTTTTTTTTATACACATAGTAGGGAAGGGGGCGGGGTTTGTCAACCAACCTGACATGAGAGAGAGAGCAACTCCCATACCACTGCTCTACTAAAGCGCTGGTAGTGTCATCCTGATTTAACAATGCTCCTTACTTATTTAATTGTTCAGCATTTAAGCAGGCCTTCTACTCAAGAATGTAGATATAAGAAATTATCCCACCTCTACCTCTTGAATAAATTTAACTGGGATTATTTTATTTTTTACATTTTTTTAAAAAACATATTTATTTAAAAAGTACCGTCCGTATAAAACTGAAAATAAGCTAGCCTAAATTATCTTGTGTATAAAAAAATTATATATATTTCCAAAGTATGCGCCAGAGCAATTTTACCCCCCTGAAGTTTTCAAGCGTAGCAATGTTGGCCCTAAAGATTCAAAATAGAGCAATGTTGCCCTCCGTTAAAAACTCTAACTAACAACATCGATTTTTAACGAAGGGGTAACATTGATCCGCTTTGAAACTTCGCGCAACATCGCTTCCCAAAAAATAAGCAATTTTGCCCCTAAAGTTTCAAAACGGAAGCAATGTTGCCCCTCCGTTAAAAACCCTAATGGTCATCGTTAGGGTTTTTAATGCGGGCAACATTACGCCATTTTCAAACTTTAGCGCAACATTACTACGCCGAAAACTTTAGGGGCAAAATTGCTCGTGAACGCATACTTTAAGGCAAAAAACGCACCTTAACCCATAAATATATATATATATATATATATATATATATCCAAATAATTGCGCATCACTTTAATTAAAATATGGAACTTGATGGGGTTGACCGGTAAAAGATGCGATTGTCTCTGGATTTGCGTGATAGGAACATGCGGTGCGGATGTCTATCTTGCTCTGTAACATGTGGGAGTGCAGTGAGTGGACTTAATGCCAAAACGACAAATGAAGATAGGAGGATTTTACAATTAAACAACATCTTAAAAATGAATTAATAATTAAACGAATTGGAAGGGTGCAACTGAATTGCACTCCCACAGCTCATTTTGTTGAAGCGTACATGTGATAGAACAGTAGCTCATTCCATGCATCTGGGACCCCAGGAAGACACCAATGGCTACAATCTTGTATGTTCTGTGATTTACTGCTCTTTCCTGATTTCCGTCCATATACAGATGGATGCCCATCTATTCTATACTCCGACAACCTTGTTACGTCCAACAATCTCACCTCCGTTTTCATCTGCTTCAACACCTCCTCCACTATTATGTTCTTCTCAGGTTTAGCTGTGCTTAAGGTTTCATTTAGCGGCCTTGTCACTTCCTTACATTGCCCTCCCGTGTTCCATTGACCTCCCCTGTCACAAAGGCATCCAATTTCAGAGCTTTGCGAAATTAAAGAAACCATTTCACAGTTCAAATATTAATTATAAGCAAACCTGAAATGAGAAGGTGCCGAGCTTCGAAAGAAAACTCGAGTTTTTCTGGCATTAACGTGCTTGTCAACCCATGATGACCAAGTCGTCATAGCTTTCCTAAAAGCTGTAGATACGCTAAGCTGTGGATGAACTAGGCTTCCTTCCTGATAGTAATTAATCCTGTTATTAACACAAATATAAAATCCAGAAAAGATTGATAAGTAATTCAGCTATCAGCCATGACTGATCATTTAGCAAGCAGGGATTGTGCAACTGCAATCATTGCTCAATCCTTTCATGTTTAACTTCAAGTACAAGACATCCAAATTTCAATAACTGATTCTTCGACGCAATCTAACACTCAAAGGAGCGCACTTTTCTTGTAGAAGGAGCCCTATATTTAACTTCAAAGGCTTAATGATTGAAGAGGACAAAAGATGATGCTTACCCAGCTTTTGTTTTGTAGTGTGACCACCAATGTGCAGTGTTAAAAACCAAAATATCAGCCCCTTTCCATCTTGAGGAACCGCGATCAATGGCGTCAATTCGCAAGGTTGGTCTCCGTTTCTGCCCTATTCTTGCCTTGCTTTCGTGGACTAGGAAATGAGACGCATAAAATTCCACTGTGCATTGGTAATCCTGCGAGGTGGGTACTCGAACAACTAAACACACTTGCCACGGGCACACAAAAACAAAGCAAGAGTCAGCAGAAATTAGAATTACCAGAAACCTGAAACTATAATTTCCCTTCTCTTTGGTAATCTTTCGCCCATGGGTCTCGTACACTCTCTTGGGATCTCTGATAGCACCCATTAACATACACAGCAGTGATTCCCATTGGTTCCGATTAATCGAATCCCCCACAAACACTAGTCTTTTCCCTCTCATCAACTCCAGCATTTTTGTTGCATTGAACCTATTACAAATCACAAAGCACTTCAATACTTGTTCCTATAGGTATCACTCTGGTCAAAAGCCAGTAATTCCTCAGCTTGATCATCGTAAAGCTAAACATGTGCGAATCATAAGAAAAGTATAGAGATTGAAGATGATTTCACCTTGGAAAGTCACAGTCTTGCAGTTGCCATCTCCACTTTGAGTAGTCGCTATCTAATCTTCCATTCCCCAAGCAATCGAAACCCTCGTCTATGAAAGGACATGAATCTTTCGTGTACAGAGGATAGCTTTCATCAAAAACCCAACTCCCTTTTATTAAATCACAGTCTTTGACTGTTTTCTGCCCAATCTTCCTCCCGGTTAGAACTTCAATCTTCTTGGACAAAGCTGGGGTAACAAACTCTTCCTTCCTGTTGCCATCGTTTTTCTCATCCAAACCAAGAATGATGTTCCCCTGTTCATCTCTAACCACCCCAGATAGAGATTCATCCACAACGGCATCTTGCGTTGCCGTGAAATTAGCAACAGAAGCATGAGCTTCATGTCCTTCATATTTCGGCACAGAAGAATTAGACCCGGAATAACTGTCAACATCAGAAAAGTTACCGGACCAACCATGATGATTTTCAATCAAAGCAGGGATTTTTACACCATCTACCGTAAAGTTTCTAGTAGAAACAGTCGAGTTCAGAATGGTCAAAGCTATGTGATCCCCAATAAGAGATCTGTTGAATTGGACTTGTGTCTGCTGGTGGACTGAAGGTGCGAACTTTTTGACCCAAAACGTGAAAGTAGTAAGGAAGATGACAGAGGAACAGATTGTGAACGAGAAAACCAGAAGCCTAGTGGGTTTGAAGGAGAAGCTTCTCTGCCTCTCCATAGATGAAGCTATACTTTAAAAAGGAAAACAAGAACACGCGGTTTTCGTCACGGGCTAAAGCAGGGTTAGATAATGGAGGAAGGAAAAAAAAAAAGGCCCGATAGCAAAGAAGAGACAGGAGATAACGTGGACAGACTGTGATGGAGGAGCATAATAATAAAAATAGGAGGGGCGAGCAGGTAGAAAAGTCCGGGAGTGTAGAGAGAGGAAAAAGATTTTGTATCCCTATAGTGACGACGGAAGGATATTTGCATATTTGGCCACCCGGTGAGAAAAACATCTCAGGGTGCACGGGGGCAATCTTCTCGCAAAGATAAGGATCCCTCGATAGTTACATCTTAACAAACATAAGAAAAATACAAACGCAAGATAAGCACAGAGGCAAAGCAATAAAACAAATCTTGGTTTTTCCGCCTTGAAATGATATCAGAAAGAAGAAACCCAAAACGAGAGAGGGTTTTATGGGGTTCAATTCCGAACAGTTCTCAAGAACAAGAATGTCAGCTCATATTAAATTGGATTTGGAAATTTGGGAGGGCGGCGCCAGAAGTCATTTTCAAATGATCGTATTATTGTACCTTTTGTGGTGTATTTGGGCTTGGACCTTTATGGTCTAGCATCTATTTTCCTATTTTAAGTTTCGGTTTGCCTTTGTTATTAAAAAAAAAAAAAAAAAAAAAAAAAAAAAAAAAATCGCATTATTGCATTTAACTTTAAAATGAAGTTATGGTTTTTTTTTTTTTTCAATTCAAAGTTGTTTAAACCTCAAACTTCAAAGGGAGTTGGTAAGTAACTTGCTCGGGAGAAGAGCCTTGAAATGGAGCCCCAGTGCGGTGTCTTCTGGCACACGTGAGAAGCTGTCCTGCGCGCCACCACTTTTTCCTTTTAGGTAAAAAATATTTATATTTTATTTGACAAGTATGGAATGGGCTTTTTGCTCAAAAAAGATGACGCAGCGGCATTGATATGCCACGGATGAGGATTGAAATATTTATGTATTTATGGTCTGTGCAACTCATTGGATTCCCTTCTTTTTCTTTTTTAGGCCAAACGCTAAATTCAAGTCAGGGCTCTCCTAACCCGAATCTGTGCAACACATTGGATGCCCCGCCAGAATATATTCATCTTTAGACGGGAGAGTAATAATAATAGTCAGTATTATTAATTACGCTCATGATAATATTATTACTTACGCATGTTGCTGTAAAATTCTTTGCCTCCCTCTACTTGCTAGTTAATAGAATTCTTTAGCTCTGTTCTGACCAGTAGTAAATCACAAGACCACAGCTCTGGTGTGCATATATTGCCTGGCTTGCAAGACACACGAGTTTTTTTTTTTTTTTTTTTGATACACAAGAGAAGTAACTAAAAGACCACCAGAACTATAAAGGAGAATTTACATTAATACAAAAAGTGAATATTACTAAAAGACGTCCTTATTTTAAAAAAGGAAGTAAAAGTATAGGCGGTGGCAATTTTATAATTATTTGGCTGAATTTTGAGACTTAAGCGTCCTAAATATAATTTTAGGATGACCAAAATTAATTTAAACGCATAAAATATATTTAGGACGCCTAAAATTAATTTTTTTGCGCATTTTGAGAAAATTTTTTCGGGGCGCTTATTGAATTTTAGGCGTCCTATAATATATTTAGGACGCTTAAAATTAATTTTTTGGTGCGTCTTCATGAATTTTTTGGCGCCAAATTTTTTTTTGCACATTCTAATAAATTTTTTTATGGTAGGAAATTCTTTGACATTCTAAAATTTAAATCCGACGCCAAAATTAAATTTTACTCAAACAAAATCGAAACTTTTACTAATCAAATCAAAGAAATTGAAAATTATAACAATAAAATCAAAGAAATCGAAACTAATCAAATCAAAGAAATTAAAAATAATCAAATCAAATCAAAGAAATTGAAAATAATACTAATCAAATCAAAGAAATCGAAACTTTTACAAATCAAATCAAAGAAATTGAAAATAATACTAATCAAATCAAAGAAATCGAAACTTTTACTAATCAAATCAAAGAAATTGAAAATAATCAAATCAAATCAAACAAATTAAAAATAATACTAATCAAATCAAAGAAATCGAAAATAATCAAATCAAATAAAAGAAATCTCAAATCAAAGAAATTGAAAATAATCAAATCAAATCAAAGAAATCGAAAATAATACAAAAATCTAAGAAATCGAAACTTTTAATAATCAAATCAAAGAAATTGAAAATAATCAAATCAAATCAAAGAAATTGAAAATAATACTAATCAAATCAAAGAAATCGAAAACAAATTTAATACTAATCAAATCAAAGAAATTTGAAAATAATCAAATCAAATCAAACAAATTGAAAATAATACTAATCAAATCAAAAAATCGAAACTTTTACTAAACAAGTCAAGAAATTGAAAATAATCAAATCAAATCAAAGAAATCGAAAATAATACTAATCAAATCTAAGAAATTGAAACTTTTACTAAACAAGTCAAGAAATTGAAAATAATCAAATCAAATAAAAGAAATCGAAACTTTTACTAATCAAATCAAAGAAATTGAAAATAATCAAATCAAATCAAAGAAATCGAAAATCAAAAATCAAAAAATCGAAACTTTTAATAATCAAATCAAATCAAAGAAATTGAAAATAATTAAATCAAATCAAAGAAATTGAAAATAATACAAATCAAAGAAATCGAAACTTTTATAATCAAATGAAAGAAATTGAAAATAATCAAATCAAATCACTAATCAAATGAAAGAAATTGAAAATAATCAAATTGAAAATAATAATAATCAAATCAAAGAAATCGAAACTTTTATTAAACAAGTCAAAGAAATTGAAAATAATCAAAAAATAATCAAATCAATTCAAATTAAAATAATCAAATCAAATCAAAGAAATCGAAAATAATACTAATCAAATCAAAGAAATCGAAACTTTTACTAATTAAATGAAAGAAATTGAAAATAATCAAATCAAATCAAACAAATTGAAAATAATACTAATCATAAAATATTAATAAAATAATTGAGCAATTTTTGTCATATTTTTCCCATACCACCCCCACTAATACTTTCTCTACAATAATTAATTTAATAACCTAATAAAATATTAATTTTATTATCTTTTTTGTATGGCTAAAAAAAATAACCTTGTATTTGTATTATGCCCAATTAAATAGATCTTCTCTTAATAGAAAGATTTTTTTCTCTGGAAAAATCCATAGAAAAATATATATATATATATATATATATATATATATATATAATATTTCTATACATTTAAAATTCATAAAATTAACTACAAAATTTTATGAATTCATCCCCTGGAGACTGTGAAACTCAGCATATACTGTGGCTGTTCCTATAAAATAGATGCGCGCCCATCTCCCCACAAAACTTGTCGTTTATGTGATTTTAAACTCTGAGCAAGGTTTTTTTAGGAAAATCAATAAAATTAACTAATTTAACTTTTCTCATTAATCTCTCCAAATTCTGATAATTATGTCTTATAATTAGGAATATCCATACCCATTGTTTTGTTCTGTTGTTGTCCATGTTATTAATTTAAAATTAAAATAATAACCTTTGTACTTCTCTGGTTCTCCCATCTGAGTGGTCCCCCGGGCTTCCCTCGCGCCTCCCCAAAAAATTGAAAAACCAACCACAGTTTCCCACTCCCCACTTCTTACTATTTTGGCTCAACGCTTATCTTTTTTATAAAAACATCACAGAAAAGCCAGGGGAGAAGAATATGGGTAACCTAAAAGCCCGCAATACCCAGCATTGGATTTCAATCATAAGCCCATTTACCCACGCGTCCATACTCTATAGCAACTAAAAGGCCCCCACTGGGCTGTACCAAAACAAGGCCCCACTTGATGAGTCTCACTGTCACATAGTATTTGGTCCCCGAAAGGAAACCTTCTCGAGTTGGATTCAATACCCCAGTGATTGTCCTTTAGCTTTGAGAGCTTTAGTTGATCAGGAATGTGTGGGATTTATTCCCTATGTTGTGTAATTTTATTTTAACAGTACTCGGGCTTTTGCCCTCCAGTGCACACAAACTCTCCCTCTCCAGCACACAAACTTAATGCAGATATTAGTAGAACGGAAATTGCAACAAACACAACCACCAGGATTAATGGTCAATCACTCGAACCATAAAAAAAAAAAAGGATTGTACTAAACACCAACACAATTGATAAACGGGGCACCGGGACCCACTAACCATACAAACCAAAGCTAAAATAAATTATCATCGTAAGATCCGACAACGACATATTTCTTCGGCGTTGAGCATATAGCAGTAATTCTCTGCTATTCTTTTTTTCTAAAACTCTGCCTCAACGAAAGCGTGCTTCCTTTTAGGATAGCCCATTCCGACCAAATGGTTGAGATAGACCTTGCCGTCCTTCACGGTGGCTGCGGTGGCCAACCGATGCTTAGGCCCCCAGAATGTAGCTACCACAGAAGCTGTTTCCCAGCCGTCAGAACTCTCCACTAATCTTCCTGAAGGATTCCCAGCCACCACTAGCTCGGTAGGGGACAATAGTTCTATGCCATCTCCGAATTTGAGTGGCCCTCCCTCTACCTTTATTAGTTTCACTTCCTCCTTGCCGCTTGACAAGTCAATTTTCAACAAGTTGCCGCTAAATGTGTGAATCACTATCAGATATCCTTCTGGGTGGTAAACGATGCCGTTCAGGGCAACCAAGTTTTTGTACCATTCTTTTGCAACGAACAGTGGGTTTCTTATGATTGATATAAAGTTCCCTTCCGCCCCAACCTTCCAGATCTTGCTGGCTTTGGCATCTGTTACATAAGCGTTGCCTTCTGCATCCACTGCAACATCGTCTGCTAATGATTTCTCGTCACCTACATTCCGTGGGGGGAATTATTTGTCATTAATAATATTAGACTAACCATGGAATGCTTCGAAAATTCAGATTTGGTTCCAGAGTTCCTTTCTAATAGCACAAATGTGGAGAAACCATTCCCCGAAAATTCATTAATGAAAAGGACTGTATATAAAGCAAGACTATTAACCAACGTCTGAACCTGGTAAACTACCATCTGTTGCACACCAAACTTCAAGCTAACACAATTTAATGTTAGTTGCTCCACTAAAAGGGAAAAGCGCTAACAAATGTAGATATTTTTTCCCCGTATTTTTTTAAAAAAAATTTGGAAATCATTTGCCATCTTCTAACCTTAGTCCTCACTTGTTATTAGTCGTAATCCTCAACAATTCCGACCCAATATTGGCCAAAAAAATCTATAATTATAAAAACCTAGTAAATAATAATATCAAACACCTAGAAGGCGAAGGAGAGGAAATGGAGAATTGAAAGGGACAAGACACGAATTCACAGCTTACTTGGGCCACTGAGCTGGGTCAGAAACAATCGTTTCCAGGTTGACAAATCGTAGGCCGCAAGTGCCCCGTACCGATTCCCCATCGGGTCTCCATGAACTGCCAGCAGCCGATTCCTCGGCCGGTCTATGACGATTCCGAGGGTTGCGTTTCCGGACAGGTCAACGTCTTTGACCACCGGTATCTCCTCTAAAACCTCGCCCTCCGCTCCCGTCACCGGAATCTGACCGATTCCTCCTTCGAAGAAAGCCACGATGAATCGCCGATTTTGTTCATCCCACTTGCCACACTCTCTGAACCACCGCGTGCTGTGGTAATGGTACACGTGAGTGGGGGGTTTTGCTAGCTCGAGGGAGATGATTATACCGATCGGTATCGCAGAGAGGATCACGAGGAAGACTAGAAATCTGGCGGAGCAAAGCCTGGAGAAAGCCATTAGAGCTAGGAAGAGAAATAAGAGAGAAGGCCTTGTGGGTAAGCCTGAGAGCGAGGTGAAGAAGATGGAGTATTTGAGTAGCGGATTCTAAAAACCAAAATGACATAGATGGTAAATATATAAATGGGGTTGTTGAAACGGCTGGGAAATTCATTTGAGTAGAGGAAAATTCATTTCTTGGTAGGAAAAATTGGGTGAGGGAAACAGATCCTTTGGGCGCATGACATAAAAAGAAGCGTCATGAAACCGAACCAAAATGGAAGAGAAAATCTTGTGAATCTGGTGTCGAGATTCGAGAAGGGATGATCGCTTTGTACTTATTAAGAATAATTATTATAATATTTAAAAACAGCAGTTTTTTCTATGTACTTTTTTAGAATAATAATGATTATAGAATTTAAAAACAGTAATTTTTTAACTGGATTTACAATATAAAAATATAAAAAATAAATATATAAAAATCTTAATTTACAGAAATAAATACTTTTAAAGGTCCAAATCACATGCTTGGTGAATCTATAAATTTATAAAACCACGTTAATTTAAAAAAAGTGAGCACATAATTAGCTCCCCTAGAACGTTACTCGTTTTATCCATATATCAAGATATATATAATAAAATGTAAAAATTTCCGCAATTACGTTCATAGTAATATAAACAAGATAGAGTGATTTATTTCTTAAATTTGAGAAAATAAAGGGTTGTATTTAAGATAAGCGGCGCACGTTGGCGGAGGCATTTGACACCAAAATTATAGGTAACGAGAAAAGCATGAATAAACAAATTCCCCCGCATGGGGCTCGCGTACGATGCCCCGAATATATTACGAAATAATTAATCGATGTGGGCATGCCATTTTAGCCTTTTCTTTTGGCTGCTCATACAACATTATTTTAATTTGAAAAGCACAGTTAAACAAATAATTTTTTTCACATACTTACTCTTTGCAGTATAAAATTACTCAAAATAAGCTAATTCAAACACTGGGCATTTTTTTTAAAAAAGGGTCATGCCTCTGAAAATCAATCTAGCTATTCAGTGCCAATAAAGTATAAATATATTTTTTTTTTTGGTCAACTAAAAACATGCATATGTTGTAAATATCTACCCAACTAATTGCAATTCATTTCCCTTCATAATGTTTTAGGACCTAACTGTCATTAAATTGATATCTTAGAGTTTAATCGTCATTCCCCCACGTAAAATAATGTGTTCGGTTTCTCTCCATATCAGTTCTCTGCTCATCCCTCATCATCTACAAATTCTAGCCATCGAAATCTTAATCCAAATGCCTAAAACAATTTTTAAAAAACCGCAGATGAGCATAGACTGATAGACCTTAAATTTCTAGCCTAGACTTTAATGTGAAAATTTTCTAAATTACCAAGACTTTTATTTTTGTACTGAAATTTCCAAGACTTGAATATTACCTAGCCAGTCAATTCATCAAAAGTCAATTAGTCAACTTCAAATTTAAAAATTAAATGCACTGGGCGTTACAAACACTTCCTCCGTGCAATGAATCCAGGCATAGTTAATTGACTGTCCATTCACGTTTGTTATTTGTTGGTTTGAAACAATGATTGAGTTTTAAAAGTAATTTTTCAATTATGATTTATAGTATATGAAATAAATATATTAAAAGAGTTTTATTTTGATTTACATAAATAAACACTCTTAAAATTCCCAAAAGTAATCCCAAACATACGTAGTACTGTTTGGTTGATTATCTGAAGCACTCCTTTGGTCCATCCCATTCCATTGATTGGTGAAAACATTATAGTTCATGAACATGCAATTGATGCCTTTTCAAGATGCAGAGAATCTGGAGGATGTAGCTTGCAATTTGCATGGTAAATGAATTAAGAGCTACTAATTTTATATGATTCATGAAAAAAGTGACTTATTAGAAATTGTACATTGCATCATACTATTTACAGTTATTTTTTTTAAATGGAAGGAAAATATATTAATGAATAAAAAACTTTGCATAAGAACTTTTCATCTATTTACAGTTATATTAATGTTCTTATTTTTCATAAGAACATTGCCATTCTCATTCCGTAGCGCACCACTACATCCTTCTCCGACGCTAGATGAGATGGAACCGTCGGTGTTCATCTTAAGCCAGCTGCCCCGTATTGGTGGTAGCCAGCAGGCTTGACGATCAACAACTCTCTGACCAGCGAGGTTTACACCGTCTCGCGTCTACAACACAAGACAAAATAGAGGCAGCCTAGGTTAATAGACTCTCATCACCGCAATTTCGTCTCTGCGAAAGTAACCAGCAGATAGTTGTAAACAAAGCACTCCATCCATCCCGTACTCAATCCCTTTGGCGACGGATCGATGTTATACTGGAGCCAATTAGAAAGGTCCAAGATGAAGAAAAATCTCCGGTGAGATACTTGTACGTACCAGCCCCCGCCCGAATGATTGATTTGTGTTACGGGGCAATCTCGTAACACATGGATGAGGCTCTCCTCATGCCTCTTGCACCACCTACAAGTAGCATCCTCTCACACGCCTCGTCTCGCGCGTTCCAGATTAGTAACAAGTCTATTGTGAAGAGCTAACCACATGAATGACCGACAGCGTTGGAGCGTGTTTAATTGCCACGCCCTCTGCACATAGACCCGTTCTCATCACGCAGACTCATTAGATATAACTTTGTAGGCAGATCGGATAGAGAATGAGAGAAATCCCACTTCTCTCATGGCGCCACCTAGCTAGACCGAGGTTATGGTTAAATTCACATCCCTCCAAAACGTGCTGCCACGAATTCCGTATCCCTGTCCGGGATGTTCGAACGACCCAGTTCCGGATTAACTGACAGGGATTACATAGTAAATTGTATTCTGATTTATAGGAATCTCTGATTTGTAGGGATTAGGAATATTCTTCATTAATAGTCATTATTATATTTATAGGAATAATCTTCATTAATAGTCATTTTATATTTATAGGAATATTAGGAATAATCCTCATTAATAGTCATTATTATATTTATAGGAATCCCTGATTTATAGGAATTAGGAATAATCTTCATTAATAGTCATTATTAGTCATTATGAGCCATTACTACTGAGGCTCTATTATCTTCTATATATATGTAAGGTTTGTATATGCTGGGGATTAGTTGAGAACATAGGTTACGCAATAAAAATTAATGACTCACTTTCTTCCGCTTCTATCTCTGCTTCTTCTCCACTCTCAACTTGCCTCAGGGGGTTGCCGCGAGAAATCGGGTAGGGGGCCAAGATCGAAGAACCACGGAACTATTTTAAGGGGCTCGAGATTAACGTAGGTCCGCAAGTCTTGCTTTTGCACACATGGGCGAAGACGCTCCTACTGTACAACCTTCCTCTACGGTGTCAGAAACCGATCCGCCGCCCTCACTAACTCCTCCTCCGTCCGCTGTTTGATCCCAGTCGAATGGTTGGTATCATCAAGAGGAAGGCCCTGATAAAAGATTTAGCTTCTGCGTATCACACAGAATGCCTTTCATACTGTCAAGAACTATTGGAACTTCAAAGAAAATGGGAAGAGCCATTCATTGACTTGAGACCTCCAGAGGATTCAAGAAGGGACATATTGCGGCCCTCCAAACATGTAAAAAAAATCAGAATACAATTTACTATGTAATCCCTGTCAAATCTTCATTAATAGTCATTATTATATTTATAGGAATCCCTGATTTGTAGGGATTATGAATAATCTTCATTAATAGTCATTATTATATTTATAGGAATCCCTGATTTGTAGGGATTAGGAATCATCTTCATTTAATAGTCATTATTAGTCATTATGAGCCATTACTATTGAGGCTCTCTGATGAGCTGCTTTTGTCGCTAAAGCAATCAATTAAACTAGGTCCTAATTAATTATGCAGTTTAGGGTCAACCTAGGTCATTCTCCCAAGGAGCAATATGTGAGTTTTTCTTTAGGTTGAATTTAGGTGATGAAAAATGCAATGAAATGAAACTACACTAACTAAATGCAAGATAAAAACCTATTGAGAATGGAACTAATCTAGATGCGGATGCAAATTTGGGGGTTTTTGTTATAAGACAATATTAAAATCCTAAGAAAAGAAATTAACAAAGATTTAATTCAATTATGATGATAAAGGGGACAACTTAAGAATTGCATGGATTTAACTTTCTTAGCCCAAACCAATTGATTAGATCAAAAGGAGATTAATGAATTTAATTACCCAATTGAACATGGGAAACCCTCTAGCTCAATAACACATATTCCATTAGAAAACTTATAATGAAATAAGCGGTGGCTAATCAAACCCATTAAAAACCAATCACAAAATAATCTTGGAAATCTTGTTTACAATTATCTAATTAAACAACTAGATAATTTATGAACCCAATTACACAATTAAGATGATAAACCAAATTAACAATTAAATTAATAACGAAAACTCAATTACTAATTTAATCGACAATCCAAAGGTTGCAAACAAGAATCCAGCAATAATGCACATAGGTTTTTCTCCCAGGAGAGCCCAGCACCACGAGCTTTTTTCTGGACCAAAAATACACACGCGGTTACGTTTTGGGAGCAAAAATACCACGAGCCGTTAGTTGACGTTAGTTGGATGGAATGCTAACGTGACACCGATTTGACCGACAAGTTGATTTTGACGTTGACGTGAAATAAAAAAAAATTCAAAAAACTTAGGAAAAAATTCAAAAAATTAGAAAAAAATTGAAAAACAAAAACTAGAAAAAATTAAAATAAAATTTAAAAATTAGGAAATAATTAAAATAATTTTTTAAAAAAAATAAGAAAAAAATTAAAATACCCCGCCCGATGGGCCCCACCATCGGCCACCCTACCGTCAGCGGTAAGAAGGCGTGATCGGTTCCGATGCCGCCACCCGATCGGATAACCAACGGTGGAGGAGTTGTATATACACGGGCGGTGCGGTTGTTGAAGATGCACTATGGTGTTCATTAAAAAAAAATAATTAATTAATTAAGATAATCTTTTTGTCAATTCTCCCTACAAAGATAAATCTAATCTGATGTGTGAAGTCTGATTAATAGGAAAAAATTAAAATACCCCCGCCAGTGGGACGACGGTAGGGTGGCCGGTGGTGGGGCCCACTTTGTCGGGGGTATTTTAATTTTTTCCTAGTTTTTTTTTTAAATTTATTCCATGTCGGCATCCAAATCGCTTATCGGTCCCAAATCGGCGCCACGTCAGCGTTCCATCTAAGTTAACGGTCAATTAACGGCCCGTGGCATTTTTTCTCCTAAAACGTAACTACATATGTATTTTTTGTCCAGAAAAAAGCTCGTGGTGCTGGGCGCTCCTGGGAGAAAAGCTTATGTGCATTATTGCTCCTTAACCCTATATTAAATAAATAATATTATATTTATATTCTTATTAAAAAAGGAATATATCAATTAAATATTCAAATAAATTGAAAAATGAAATAGAAATATTTATTAATATCTTAGATATTATTAAAAGATATTTCTTACGATGACATCTTCTTCAAACTTGGTACATAACTGGTTTAATTAAGATACATATACAAAAGCAATATAATAGTAGTAACTTAAAATGTTAAAAGAGAATCTCATGTTCACCCACTATAAGATAAAAATATTTTTTTACTATTATCAGATTATATTTGAGAATAATTAACTCTAAACCTCATAATAATAAACTATAATGTTTGTTTACAAATAAAATTAACATATCAATATAACCAAAAATGAACTTGTTAGTTTGTATATATTCCTAAATAATTTTAATATTACAATTAATCTTTAATTATTTCATACATGTACACAAAATAAAAAAGAACATGTATAAGAGGCACATGAGTAATAAAGACAAGAGCATTATGACCACACAAACAAGGAAATTTCCGAAAGCAAATTTCATACATACAATTGCAGTTTTCAGGATAGAAATTTTCCTACCCAAATTTACATTGAAGCAACGAATATTGAATATTATAGAAAGTTATTAGCCTTACCTGGAGGTTGAGACGACAAATGAAAAGTACCGGAGGCTATGACGACGAGGAGGAGCACGGGAGATCGCGAGCATAAACCGGAGGCCGAGGTCATGAGCAATGGAGAGGAGTGCCGGAAGAAGAGGCGAGAGTTTAGGGAGATAGGAGAACCGGGGGGGGGGAATTTTGGAAGAGGAAGGGGCGGGGCCGGGGGTTGAAATGAAGGGAAGGGCCGGTGAAGAGGAATGGGAAAGGGGGGGCGTGGAAGAGGAAGGGGGAGGGGGTCGAATGAATACTGGGGGCGTGGTTTTAAAAAACCACGGCAATTGGGGGGGGATCCCGCCGAATCTGCGACGCCTAGGCGGGGGTGCGACGGATTAACTATCCTTCGCTAATCCAGTTGCGGGTTGCGACGGATGCTTTATCCGTTGCAACCCCCCGGGGGTTTGCGACGGACACTTATTCTCGTTAAAAAAAATTTCAACTTTTTTTTTTTCAAAAAAAAAAAACTCGGAATTTTCAATGGATTTAGTTTTTCCGTCACTTTTTTTTTTTTTTTTTTTGCGACGGAAAAAACGTCTGTCGAAAATATTTAGGGGGTCAAAATGAAGGGAAGGGCCGGTGAAGAGGAATGGGAAAGGGGGAGCGGTGGAAGAGGAAGGGGGGAGGGGGGTCGAATGAATACGGGGGCGTGGTTTTGAAAAAACCACGGCAATGCGAATGGGGGGGGATCCGCCGACCTGCGACGCTTAGCCGGGGGTGCGACGGATTAACTATCCGTCGCTAATCCGGTTGAGGGTTGCGACGGATGCTTTATCCGTTGCAACCCCCGGTGGGGTTTGCGACGGACACTTATTTTGTCGTTAAAAAAAAATTTCAACCTTTTTTTTCAAAAAAAAAACTCTGGAATTTGTGATGGATTTAGTTTTTCCGTCGCTTTTTTTTTTTTTGCAACGGAAAGTAGAAAATATTTAATTATTTGCGATGGAAAAAATTCCATCGCAGATTCCTCTGTTTGCGTTTTTTCTAGTAGTGGTTTTGATTTACGTAAATAAACACTCTTAAAATTCCCAAAAATAATCCCAAACATACATAGTACTTTTTGGTTGATTATCCAAGGACTCCTTTGGTTCATCCCATTCCATTGATTGGTGAAGACATTATAGTTCATGAACATGCAATTGATGCCTTTTCAAGATGCAAAGAATTTGGAGGATGTAGCTTGCACTTTGCATGGTAAATGAATTACGAGCTACTAATTTTATATGATTCATGAAAAAAGTGACTTATTAGAAATTGTACGTTGCATCATACTATTTACAGTTATTTTTTTAAAATGGAAGGAAAATATATTAATGAATAAAAAACTTTGCATAAGAACTTTTCATCTATTTACTGTTATTTTTCATAAATTTAAAACTCTTCGACCTTTCTTGTAAGTTTTATCCACGTTATTTGCGTCAGTGTGATAATATCGGATCATAAACTTTGTTCTTTTTAAATTCGTTCACATTATTGGGTTGATCATCATCTTGCCATTCTCATTCCGTAGCGCACCACTACATCCTTCTCCGACGCTAGATGAGATGGCACCGTCGGTGTTCATCTTAAGCCAGCTGCCCTGCATCGGTGGTAGCCTGGGTTAATAGACTCTCATCACCTCAATTTCGTCTCTGTGAAAGTAACCAGCAGATAGTTGTAAACAAAGCACTCCATCCATCCCGTACTCGATCCCTTTGGCGACGGATCGATGTTATACTGGAGCCAATTAGAAAGGTCCAAGCTGAAGAAAAATCTCCGGTGAGATACTTGTACGTACCAGCCCCCGCCCGAATGATTGATTTGTGTTATGGGGCAATCTCATAACACATGGATGAGGCTCTCCTCATGCCTCTTGCACCACCTACAAGTAGCATCCTCTCACACGCCTTGTCTCGCGCGTTCCAGATTAGTAACAAGTCTATTGTGAAGAGCTAACCACATGAATGACCGACAGCGTTGGAGCGTGTTTAATTGCCACGCCCTCTGCACATAGACCCGTTCTCATCACGCAGACTCATTAGATATAACTTTGTAGGCAGATCGGACAGAGAATGAGAGAAATCCCACTTCTCTCATGGCGCCACCTAGCTAGACCGAGGTTATGGTTAAATTCACATCCCTCCAAAACGTGCTGCCACGAATTCCGTATCCCTGTCCAGAATTTCGAACGAGCCAGTTCCGAATTAACAACTGGAATTAAGTCTCCTCTGCATTTATATTTGTTACGGATCACTTTTACCCACAAATCATCACGACGTACGATGGATGAGTTTCCAGCCATTACTTTATCATGTACGCTTGGTTTTGGTATCACGTGTCCTTCAAACCCAAACCACCACCCTTCTTAGATTTACATACGGTGTCCCAAGCCACCAAATGTGTACGCCGTTGACCCCCCAAGAAATTGTCTATTACTTTTCTCTAGAAGGTCAAAGGTGGCCACCGGAAGTGAAGCTGTTTGCATGGTGTATGCCGGAATAGTAGAGGTAACTGAAGCCACCAGGGTAGTCCTTCCAGCCAGAGAGAGTGAGTTAATTTTTCAGTTAGAGAGCCGCTTTCGAACTTCATCCACCACCTCCTGAAAGCTATCCTTGGTTACCCTATGATGGTGTAAGGGAACCCCAAGATACTTTCCAAGATCTGCCGTTGGTTGAAACCCCAGCACATACCAAGTTCCGTACGCCGAGTCTGGTTGACGTTCTTGGAGAAGAAAACACGCGTCTTGGAAGCGTTCACTTTTAACCCTGAGCTATTACAGAACTCATCAAGGCACTTCCTTGCCACCTCCGCTTGCTGGACACTTGCTTCCCCAAACAAAATAAATAAGAGACAGGAGGACCAGTCTTACAAAGAGGAATAGGACGCCATAATCCTGCTTCCATTCGCTCCTGAATAACGCGAGCCAAGCGATCCATACATATCTCAAAAAAGAGATAGGGATAAAGAGGGTCCCCTTGCCTAATAGCAGTTGTTGGTATAAATGAGCTAGCTATCTCACCATTCCACATTAATTCCATGGTTACGTTGGGGGAAGTAACACAACTCATAATAATATCAATAATATGGACTGGAAAACACAACTCCTCAAGACATGGTCGTAAGAAAATCCAGCTGACTCTATGATAGGCCTCATCGAAATCAATCTTGATGGCCATGAAGCCCTTTTTGCCTTGCATCTGTTTCATGGAATGGATAATTTCCTGTGCCATGATGATGTTATCCGAACCATGTCTCCTGGCACAAAGTTGCATTGGTTAGGACTAATCATATTTGACATAATACCATTCAACCTGTTTGCAATAATCATAGTGATAATTTTAAAAATAACTTGATAGGTCTTAAATCCTTGAGCTTCTCTGGGTGATCCTTCTTAGGCATAAGGACAATACGGGTAGGATTGATTTTCTGAATCTGCATATGGTCACGCCAGAAGTCCTGAATAACCCCACACACCGACCGCTCAACATTTTTTTTTTGTGCGACCACTGACTTTGATCAAACAAAGCATTTAGGCCATCCGGTGAGCTTTAAGGCCCCAATGCTAAACAAAGCCTCTTGAATTTCTGCTGCCATCACATCTCTGCCAAGTGCCAATAAATTATTGCTCCCCAATCGGCACCCGTGGATAAGTAAATCTGCAATTAAGAACTTCCTTTCTCCTCCATCGTCAGTAAATACTAAATAGAGAAGAAAAGCAAAATACAGCATGAGATTTAATACAATTCGAGTCCAACACCCACTCCCCATTAGCGTCTCGAATTGCACCCACGTTATTATTCTTTCGTCTACTATTTGCTCTACTGTGAAAGAACTTGGTATTCCGATCACCATGAATTGTACCCACGTAATTTAATCCACAGTATGTTTTAAATTATAATACTTCCCGGAAAAAAAAAAATCTGAGAATGTCAGCCGATCCATTTTTGCCCCCCAAAAAACCAGTCTATTCATTTTATTAATGTATCATGCCAGATTCCTTCAAATGTAACAGCTTTGTGCCTTCTTTGTTCCTTAAACAGAATAGAAGCCAAACGAGACTTCAATGTTTTACAAAGACACCTCCATGCAGGCGCTAGTACAATAGAACCTTCTCGATCAGCCTTATATTATAATATAGAATTACAGAGTCACTAACAGTCACTCCCCATCAGAACTGAACTTAGTTTGCAAAGGAGGAATAAGAGTTCAGTTATTCCTAAAACATATTTGAATTACTTTGGCAAATTATTTGCTTGAGGACCATTCCCAAATTCATGTCTGTGATGAATGCTTTCAGGGTAATGCCTGGTTAATGGTGATGGAGTGCAATTACACAGCTCATACTCGTGATGTCTGCCTCTGTCCTAACTTGATCCTGTTGCATACTCACTGGAAGCATCTTGTTGCTCGGTCCTCCCCTTGCATCATTCCAATGCTTCACCCTGGCAGCCGAAGATTAACCATCTTTTCTACATCATGAAAAGCTCATCGTGAAAATTAGAGCACTGGGCCTAATCTATATTTTTTCTATTATTGTTCAGGATTATTTTCATCGAACACGGATCTAACTTGGAAAAGTAACAGATATTGTTATCTATAGCACTCTAAATATGGTTGCAAGAATATGTCCAGGTCTGCTGAGTAATTTACTGATGGAAAATTATATCAGGATATATTTAACTCACAAGTTCCAATAAATTGTGCTTAATTACTTTAGTGAGTCTGAAGAGATTACCACAATGATGACCTTGGCATAGAGTGGAATCCTTCATACTTGAGATCAGATGCTTCAGGGCTACCACCTCCGCTGTGAATAACCACCTTGCTTTCAGAATCTTTATTTCCCGTGTCAGCATTTTCTTCTGCATCAGAACTGTTGGATACGCTGTACTTATGCAGCCATCTATCTGTTTCCCAGAGAACATGCATGATGCTTTCTCTGGCAGAATAGCCATGGCTTTCATAAGGCAGAATCACAAGTCGGCATAAAGCACCATGGCCCTTCAGAGCATTAAAAAACCTATCTGACTGCAAAAGCGGAATATTTACAAGTAAGTTAGTTGGATGGCCCACAGGGAAGGGATTTTTACATCAAAATACTGCAACAACCAATTAATTACAGGAAACTCGTTAGGATGGCTGATTGATAACAGTTGCTATCTTACCTGCATGGTTAATGTTCCTGGATTATTATCTTCTTCCCCATGCATAAGCAAGATGGGCTTCTTAATTTTATTAGCTGACATGAAAGGACTCATCTCTACATAAGTATTAGTGGCCTCCCAAAGAGTTCTGTCTTCATTCTACAGAAAGGAAATGAAACATAAGACTAAAGCCTTCAACTTATGCAAGGAATAGTAGAGAAATATCTGCTGCTAGAAAATAAGGTGTGATAAAAGGAAAACATGATTGTAATATAAAACCTCAGTTATGGTACTTATGTTATATTTGATACACGAATTAACGATTTCAATCTCATCTCAATCCCACTGGAATGAGGATCCCATAGTTTGTTAGGAAAGAAGACATGGATTGACAGTTCCACTCGGGCAGGGGTCTATTTTTCATATTTTTCCTGATTTATGTTTATTCATAATAATTATTACTCCCTCCGATCTTTAATATATGACATATTTGGAGAGTTAATCTTGGTCCTAAATATAAGGTATATTTTTCATATTTGTTAAATTTTTTTTTTAAATTTACCATATTAATGCTCCCTCAACAATAATCAAGGAGGAGAGAGAATGAAGGAATTAAGGAAGATGACTAAGGTGCTTTAGAAAATACATGTCATATTAACAAATTAACTAACTTCATCTAAATATCTAATCAAATTAGGTAAATATATTTTATATTAAGGACCTGAGGTAGTATTTCTTTTCATTAATATACCATGTGCTATACATATGAGGGGAATGAAGCCAATGCCATTCCATCCCTGGCTAGACCAAACATTGAAATAGTAATAGTCATTCCATTCTTGATCTAATAATAAAAGAAACCAAATCTGCCCTAACCACTGGGACCAAAAATCAAGCCATTCTTCGTAGTATACTACCTGAAAACCAAAAGGAGTGAGTGTTCTGTTGTAAGCACCAGACCGAGCAATTCCACAGCAGAAGAGATGAGGTGCATGTGCCAGGAGGTTAGCAGCCATGAAAGCGCCATAGGAATGTCCGCCAACAGCTATTTTTTTTGGATGGGCTACCTAGATATGACAACATCAATAGGTTTGACTTAAACCATAATTGAAATCTGTTGATAAACTCTACACATTAATAATAAAGCATACCCCTCGCCGGACAACTTCCTCCACAGCAGCCTCTGCACTTGAAACTAATTGTTCTACATACCTGATTGATTAATACATTGTTTATAATCAGATATAACTCTAAGGCTTGACAAATTAGGAAGAAATACACGAGAATTCTCTACAAGTTTATGAAGTAGAGAAAATGAGGACAAAACCAATGACCACAGAACTCAAAGCGTTGACCCTCCCTGGGAAGATCACTCATGGTCTTTAAGAACATGTTGGTATAAATATGGGGTAAACATCCTTTGGCAATAACAATTCATTTCCAACTTACGTATCATTTGCCTCCACGTCACCCTCACCAATAATAGGAATAGTAGGTCCAGAGAGAACAGCAAACCTGCAAGATTTTAAGTAATCAAAGAAAAATTCAGCTCACAGCACAATTCGCTTTGAAACAAGAGAAAATAATCCTGAAATAAAAAGAATTAAACCACACAAAGAATAGGAAAAGACAATCCACACCTTCTAGCCAGCCAAAGAAGGGCTGACGTAGGACCTATCCCAGCAAATTCATTAGGAGAACCACGAACTTGTCCAGCAGCATCTTTGCTTTTAAATTCCCCTGGGTATGACCAAACCAGACATGGCAAAGGGCCATCTGTTGATGGATTATATCCTGGTGGCAGATATAACGTAGCTGTCAGTTGAACCCCATCCTTTCTTTGATATCTGATCATCTCTTTTTGCAATGATACAAGCTGAGGATATGGATGAGGGAAATTTGTAATCTGATGTGCCTTTTTATCTGGCCAGGTGACAAGGTAGTATTGAGGGTTCTCAGTCTTTGACTCTTTTGAAGTCAGTATTTTAAGTTGATCTAGATGCAAATCCCCTTCTTCCCGATCAGACATTAGAGCAACAACAGTCTCATAATGCTTTTCTTTATCACTCTCCCAGATTCGTTCTTTGCTACTTGTATTGCTGTAAGGTTTTGGTTCAGACCAGAACACCTAAGTAAGAAACCAAAGGAACATACAGGAAACAAGTGATGTAAGACACTTACATTTCAAACAGATCAAGGAATGGGATGTTCCCTTCTGACATAGCGCCAATTCCGTTTAGTAAAATATATCTTCCTTCATCACTTCCTTTCTTTACATGGGCAATAACATACGTCCCAGCTTGAGTTCTCCGCAGCATGGGGGAGCCAGGATCAGAGTAGACATCTTCTGAAGATCTATCAAATAGGATGCGGGAATTCACTACATCATCACCAGGAGTGATTACCCATGTTCTTATCCGCCGTGTTTTATACCATGATTCATATACCAAAGCCAGTGAATCATCACACCATGAAATCCCTCTGTAGAGATGAAAAAGTGTACATCAACCAGTATTTTAGGTTTTCCTCAAAACATCACTTGGTCAAGATAAGAAAGACTAATAAGTTAACGATAATATGGTAAGGAACTTTCTTAACAACTGCTACAGACATGTGATAGACATAAATGCTCATTGTAACTAACATGCATTTTTTGCCAAGAATTATAGTTCAGATAAGAAAGTTCATGCTAACCTTACCTTGGTCATGACAATCTAGCACATACAAGGACATGAATGAATTACATGTACAATCTGTTAATTGATAATTTGAAAAATGGTCAATACTTGCCCTCAGAATAAGACCAACTATCGCCCTTGGTAGAATACATGAAATGCTACTCAGATGATTGACTGGGGAAAATGGTCCAATAATGTCAATATTATGGCACAGACATGGATATAACAATAAAGAGAAGTCAATGTAGACCATGCACATACCCATAGCGGAGATCAAGTTTGTGCAGTATAACAGGCTGCTCGCCCTCCAGTGTCTCAGCAGGTTGTGTGTAAACTATATCTCGTGGAGAAACCTCCACCTTCGCATCACCTCCATCTTGAGTTTCTACCCTAGAGACCTCAAATGAAATAATTTATACAAAAGAAGAAATCACATACCAATTTTTTCAAGAAAAGAACCATATAATGATAAAAGTCTGAGACAAATACAAAATAGTCAAAATACATATTTAGTTTGTTTATGCCCTATAGTTGCATTTGAAACTGATGTATGTATACGAAGGGGATTAAATAATGTAAAACTTAAGTATAGCAGTGAGAAGAGGTCCAAGAGAATTACAAATAGTGACAAACCAAAGACTATCCGCTAAAAATTTATCTGTTGAAAGTACATCCTATGTATCATTTTTGTTTCCCTGGGCATCTGAATGCATTTTGAGCTTCCCATATTGAAAGCAGTCAGAGCACTCTCAGGGTACTTGTTTTTCAACAATTAAAAATTTGGGGAAAAATTAATTCAAGGATTTGCAAATCCTTTATTGAACGGTATTTATCAGAAAAGTGCACGTCATTTGAGTAAAATTCAATCCACTAATTGTAATGGTTCTAATGTTCATGTGCTACCAGAAAATATGACTAAAAACTCAGATGTGTACCAGTAAAGAGTGGATGGCTTATCAGCTCTCCAGTTAATGGACCGCATCCCTTTCCGCACACTGTTGAAAGCAATCGGGATGTCCTCAGCCAGGGGTAAGTCACAAAGTTGCCTGACAAGTTTTCCATCAGCACTCCATAAATCTACCTTCTTTGGAAATCTTCCACAAGGTACGATGAAAGAGTATGGCCTATGAATTGAACTAATCAGAATGTATTTATGATCTGGGGACGGATCCATTGAGGTATAAACAGCTGGTGGGCCAAAATCACTTGTAGTACCATCCAGGGAAGCTAAAACAAGCTGTGAGGTTGCATAGTAGTCAAACAAATCTTCATCATATTCATCCTTCAGCAAATCCTGAAAAGTTCTTACTTGAATAACGTTTTTCTCTTCATTAGACAGAATTTTAGGGCCAAAAGGGACCAAAGGCTTCCTTGGTGGAGCTCCGCGAGACAATGGAATAGTGCAAACTAACAGTTTAGAGTTATCTACCCATACATAATTGTCAAAAACTGCATTTAAGTATATGTCAGTTGACTGAAATAAAGGTCTAGCTTTCCCTGTTTCAACATCAGCAATCCATACTCTGAGTTTACTACTTTCATCGTCCTCCCCATTCCCACGAATGCTAAAGGATAAGTGCTGACCATCAGGAGACCATGAAACAAAATTGATCTTGGCACCATCTGGGAAACCATGAACTTCTAACTCAGGTCCTAATGTGTTGTCAGGAAGAATTTGATGGATTCCTATGCCAGTGTAAAATGACATGCGACTCCTGGTATTGCAGCTTCCATCAATGCGTATACCAGCCAACTTTTCCTCTGGTCTTGCAAATTCTGCCAGTGGTGGTAAAGATCTCCGCTTGAGAAATAAAATTTTGTCTCTATGTGGTGAAAATGACAGGGCAGGCACCGGTGGAGCATCCACGATATCCTTGATCTCAGGTGGAGGAACACGATATGCTACTCCAACAGTTGACTCCTCTAATAAAAAATCAATCAACATAGTTGCCAGCATTTAGAGATATGATCGTGGCATAAATTAGAACAATCACGCCAATGATATTCAACTCTTAATGAGGAAAATATTGCCAGTTCACAAATAATAAATTAAGACAATAAAAGATATTCAATTTAGTCATGACAGTACAGTAGTGAAATCGATTGTTTTGATTACAGCCCCAACGTTTCAATTACAAAAACAGGACAAACTCCTTATGTATACAATTTGGAAAAGATGATTGAACTAATGCAGAAGTAAGTATTCTTTTCGATCTTTTGTGACTGCACTATGCATAAAATTAACAAATTTAGTGTTCAAGGATACCATCGGCTTCCAGAATAAGGTGTTACGGGAAATCCAATCAATATAGCAACTTTCTCACACTCGAAGACCAAATCATCGGGAAAAAACTGTGGGGAGACAAATAAAAACAAACCATTTTTAGCTTACCTTCGTAATCAAAGGTAGCTGCGGAGGAAGAAACAGAAACATTGGAGTTTCCGCCCCCACCGTCTTCAGTGACCGCAGCACTAAGAGGAACAACATTGCGAAAGCGGGAGCAGCCCATTGAAGTGATACTAGTAAAATTAGCAGTGATCCTGCGAGGAAATCTGAGTCGCGGTGAATATGGAGAAATTAAATGAAGAACACAAGGATTGGAGGGGAAAGAGATTGGGGAGAAGTGGAGAACTGAGAGGCGATGGTAGACTTTGTGGAGTCGCATTATGAGATAAGGAAAAAAATAAAAATAAAGATTCCAGCTTGATATTTTTTAAAGACTGTGCACTTTCGCAGCTTGCGCAAGTCGGGTGGCCAATCATGTTATTTCCTTTTGAGGAAGAAAAAAAAGAAGCATAATTTAACGATGATGGAAAGGGAATAATCAATATATTACTACATTGTTACTAACGTCCGAGCCTCATCTCAAGTCTTTTCTCGGTTTTTTCATGGAGGAAAATAGCTATATGGGATTCCTTTCTGTCTTCCTTGTGCTTGAATTGGTCTGAGAGTCGACATGTATGTTATTTAGTGTCGACATCTTCTCTACATAAAGAGCTGCCGGCCTAAATATTAGTGTTTGGAGATTATATCCTTAATTGTTTCTCTCTTTTAACGGGCGATGCTCGTAAAATATGCTACGCCGGACTAAATTTCAGTTAGAAATAAATATATATAGTTGTAATTATAGTTTGTATCATTTCATTATTATTTGTACATAGTATTCTAGAGTATTTTCTTATATTCTAGAATAATCCCATAGGGACATATGTTATTGTATTATTGGCTTTACATACTATAAATAGAATTATAGGCTCAAGCTACTGTTTTGTGAGCTTGACCTAATTTCCTCAAAACCTTGACTTGGTACTAGAGCTAAAAAGCCAGAAATGGCAACACCTGGGAATTCTACAACCCTGACAGAATCAACCACTACCTCTTTCTCCCTCTCTGAAAACCCTAACCCTAATTCCACCATTAGCCACACAATACAATCACCAAGAGACTCCATAGTCACCTCAACCCTAGTTGGTCACACTGTGTCATCTGCACCTACGTCCTTTCAATCCTTTCCTTTTCCATCATACCCACCTTTTCCCTTTACTGATTTCTCCCATTTTCGAAATCCCCAAATTAATCCCTCTTTTCCTCATTTTCCCATCTACCCGACGCATTCTCAGCCCCCGACCCACCACTCCGCTGCCCTTCACCATGCTCCGCTTGCCTCCATCGATACCTCTGTCGGCCCCTCTGTCAGCCTCGACTCAGCTGTCGGTCCCTCAGTCGGATCTCTTCACCACCCACGCTCCTCCATTGCCCCATTGTCTCTTCCCTCGTCCTCGCCGGCCATCACCTCGTTCCCTTCTGCTGTGCCTCTCTCGACCTACCCACCACCGTATACACCCTCTCCATCGGCTTTTCCCTTCCCTCATCAGACCCAGGTCCCCTACCCGACGCATCCTCAGCTCTCATCTGGTTACTCCTCTACTCACCAAAGTCCTCAGGTCACCTCCCGATCTACTCCCCTGTTGAGTTCATTAAATCAGGGAAATCCCGTCAAGCTGGACGGTGATAATTTCCTGACTTGGCAATCTACGATTATGCCTATCATTCGGGGACATCGCCTTGATGGCCATATTCTTGGCACAACACCGATTCCTCCAGAGTATGTCTTCGACCCTGCTGATCAGCTCTGTCTCAACCCCCAATATGAAGACTGGCTTGCAACCTTCCTGAAGAGTGAGTTTCAGCAAATCAGGAAAGGATCTCTCAAGATGAGAGAATATTTGGCAAAGATGAAGGCTATCTCAGACAATCTGACCCTTGCTGGTTGTCCTCTTTCCCTTACTGATCTTGTCACACAAACTCTAGCTGGACTTGATACAGAGTACACCCCTATTGTTGTGATACTCTCAGAGAAGGATCAACTGTCTTGGGCTGACCTTTAGTCTAAGCTTCTCACCTATGAATCCCGTTTGGAGCTGATTAATACCTCTACCACCACCAATATGTCCAATGCGTTCCCTGGCCTGTCTGTTCAATCAGGTAACCCTCAGCCACATCCTCCAAATCAGCGTGGTCATGGAGGTAGACGAGGCCGAGGAGGTCGGTCAGGCAGAACTTATTCTAGTGGCAGAGGTAATTCACCTTAATCTAGAGGAGACAGGCCCTGGTGTTACTTATGTGATAAGCCAGGTCACGAGGTAGCCAACTGTTTCAAGCGATTTGACAAAAACTTCAAGCCACCGCGTAAGCCTGAAAGTGCTTCTGCATACATTACATCTCCAGACTACACCACCACCTCAGACACTGTTGTTGATCCTGCTTGGTATCTAGATACAGGGGCTACTCATCACGTCACAAATTCCACTACTAATGTTGAAACCACTATGAATTCAGGTATTCGCTCCATCTCAGTAGGTAATGGTGCCTCTGTTTCTGTGATTGGATCAGGAAATGCTAATCTGCTTTGTGATAACTCTGTTGGTCTGAAAACTCTGAAATTAAATGATGTTCTTATTGCTCCTAGCATGTCCAAGAAATTGATCAGTGGTTTCAAACTCACTAATGACAACAATAATATCTCAATGGAAATTGATTCTAATGGTTGTTTTGTGAAGGACAAGAGTCAACATAGTGTTTTGCTGAAAGGAACAATCACCAGAGGCTCAACTCCAGGCTTGTACCGGATTGACAACCCTATAGTTCCAGTAAAGAATCTTGCAGCTAGTTTCATTTCGTTGGTAGTGATACTGTTAGGACATATAAACAGTTGTCTAGTTTTGAATCATGGCATAGGAGACTTGGTCACCCAAGCAAAGTTACTTTACAGAAAGTTCTCAATGATTGTAATGTTTCTTTGTCATCTAATGAAAGTTTTCATTTTTGTGAATCTTGCCAATTGGGAAAGTCTCATCGTCTCTCTTTTCCTATATCTCATTCACGAGCCTCTTGTGTTCTAGAACTCATTCATACAGACCTTTGGGGACCTTCTCCAATAAAATCAGTTCGTGGCTACCAATTTTACATTAGTTTTCTTGATGATTACAACAGACATATTTGGATTTATCCATTGAAAACAAAAGGGGAAGCTCTTTCTGCCTTTAAAATGTTTAAGACTATGGTTGAGAACATCTTTGAAAGGAAAATAAAAGTTCTTCATAGCGATTGGCGTGGTGAATTTCAAATTTTTCAGAGTTTTCTTGATGATAATGGTATTGTTTTTCACCACTCTTGTCCTCACACATCAACTCAAAATGGTAGAGTCGAAAGAAAACATCGTCACATTGTTGAGACTGGTTTAACTCTGTTGGCTCATGCATCTATGCCCACTTATTATTGGTGGGAAGCATTTTCTACTGCTGTGTATCTTATCAATAGGCTTCCGACTACTGTGTTACAGAATGTTTCTCCTTTTGAAGTCCTTTATGACAGAAAAACTGATTATAGAAACTTCAAAATTTTTGGATGTGCTTGCTATCCTTGTCTTCACCATTATAACCAGAACAAACTCCAATTTCACAGCACCAAGTGTACCTTCTTGGGTTATAGTGGATCTCATAAAGGCTTCAAATGCTTAAGTTCTGCTGGCAGGATATACATATCACGACATGTTGTGTTCAATGAGGAGGAATATCCATTTACTAACTCTTTCTTGTGTTTTCAGAAGCCTGTGGAAACTGAAGTTGTCAACCTCTCAAGTGTGTCTCCTGTTTTCAGTTAAGCTTGTTCCACACCTACACCAATTACCCAATCTGTTCAACCACCACCTTCACTCACATCAGCACCACCCCAACATCCTCATCCAAGTTTGCCCAGTCTTTCTTCACCCACCTCACGGTCAACACCCCCCTCATCACCTCAAGTCTCCACTCCTACAATCACCTCACCCATATCAAATATTCCCATTGTCACGACCTCACCTACTCCATCCCCTTCTTCCATTCCTCTTCCCACAACCGACACTACACTTATCTCTAATTCTCCCTCTATACAGCCCTCAACCGTCCCTCCTCCTCATCCCATGACCACTAGGAGTAAACTTGGCATTACCAAACCCGAATTTCCTTATGTTGGACTCACCCTCTCTTCAGATTTTGTACCAAAGACAGCGAAACAAGCCTTACATTCACCCCTATGGAAACAAGCTATGATAGAGGAATTTTCAGCACTCTAAAGAAATGGCACTTGGACTCTTGTCCCTAGACACAGAAATCAAAATGTAGTTGACAACAAATGGATTTTTAAATCCAAGTTTCATCCTGATGGTACTCTAGCCAAGCGGAAAGCAAGACTTGTTGCTAAGGGCTTCCAACAAAGTGAAGGTATTGACTTTTATGAGACTTTCAGCCCCGTCATTAAAGCCTCTACTATTCGCATTGTTTTGACTCTTGCTCTTTCTTTGGAGTGCGAAATAAAGCAACTTGATATCAATAATGCTTTTCTCAATGGTTTCTTGTCTGAACCTGTCTTTATGAAACAACCAGAAGGCTTTGTTGACTCCTCTAAGCCTGATTATGTTTGTAAACTATCTAAAGCTCTTTATGGCTTGAAACAAGCTCCACGAGCATGGTTTGATAGACTTCGTAATGTTCTTCTTGGTTGGGGGCTCACAAGTTCAAGGAGTGATATCTCTTTGTTTGTCTATTCTGATAAGACTCAGATTCTGATGATTTTGATTTATGTGGATGACATACTTGTGACTGGTAGTAATCCCTTTAGTCTTAAATGCTTTGCTGTCAAACTACACTCTATTTTCTCATTGAAGGACCTTGGCTCTCTTCACTATTTCCTTGGAATTGAAGCACATAGAGATCGCACAGGGTTGTACTTAACTCAAGTGAAATATATATGTGACTTACTTGATAGGTTTAACATGAAAAATGCTTCACCATGTCACACCCCCATGACAGCCACAAAGTCTTTATCTGCTTATTCTGGTGAATTACTTTCCAATCCCACTGAGTATAAAAGTGCAGTTGGTGCTCTCCAATACTTGTGTAACACAAGGCCTGATATTAGCTTCAGTGTTGGTAAGTTGAGTCAGTTTTTGTGAGATCCAACTACTGAGCATTGGAAAGCAATGAAGAGAGTATTAAGGTATCTTAGGGGCACTATTCATTATGGTATTCATGTGAAACCTTCTAGGGTTCTTGACATCTCTGCCTATTCAGATGCAGATTGGGCTTCATGCCCGGATGATAGACGCTCGGTTGGAGGATATTGTGTTTTTCTAGGGAACTCTCTAGTGACTTGGACATCTAAGAAACAATCAGTTGTTTCTCGCTCTAGTTGTGAATCTGAATATCGTTCTTTGTCTAACACTGCCTCTGAACTGAGTTGGATTAGATCTTTACTTTCTGAGTTGAATTTGAGATTGAAGCAGATACCTACTATATGGTGTGATAACACCAGTGCCGCTGCATTAGCATCCAATCCTGTGCATCATACAAGAACTAAGCACATTGAAATAGATGTGCACTTTGTCAGAGATCAGGTTTTGTCTAAAACCTTGAAAGTGTCTTATGTTCCCACAGAGTTCCAAGTTGCAGATTGCCTTACAAAACCACTGCACCGTTCTCGTTTTTGTTTTCTTAGAGATAAGCTAGGAGTCACTGTTGCTCCTGTTAAAAGATCTCAACAAGAACTTACTTTGACCAAGAGCAAGAGGAAGAAGGAGGTTCCAAGTGAAGGAGGGAGTTAGAAATAAATATATATAGTTGTAATTATAGTTTGTATCATTTCATTGTTATTTGTACATAGTATTCTAGAGTATTTTCTTATATTCTAGAATAATCCCATAGGAACACATATCATTGTATTATTGGCTTTACATACTATAAATAGAATTATAGACTCAAGCTACTGTTTTGTGAGCTTGACCTAATTTCCTCAAAACCTTGACTATTTCTAACAGATTCATATGAACAAAATTAATATATTTATGTCCAGTCAATTCATATTGATTAATTGATGTATGGATATATAGATGGAAGTAGAGTGAATGAAATACCAAAGAGTCCCATGCCTAAAACCCAAAGCATCACAAAATTGCACGGCGTAGAATGTTTCGGTCTCTTCCAATAAATACAAATTACAAAAACTTGTTGTTAGAATATAAATTCACATTTGTATGTATGTATTCTTTAGTTCTTTAGTCTCGGTTCTTGGTTTAGGCCTGTCTATATATTAGGTGCAGAGCCTTGTAATTCTTTTTGACTGATAGTAGTTGAATAAAGTCCATATGTTTATCACCTGTATTCTTACACTTCCGGTGATGAGAGGTCACTTATCTTCCCAGCCCACATCTTGTTGATAGGTTCAACTTGATTTATTTTTTGTAGGAATTGATTTGTTCAATGAAGTCGGGATTTGTACGCTGACAGAGGCGAAGGATTAGTCTCATGGTTGTCGATTGTGGGAATACCTTGCGTAAGCAAAAAAAAAAAAAAAAGTCGGATTTTCTTATTTGGCTAATTACTCAGCTTAGTTCAGTTTTAGTGAAGCAAGTTTGATTTGTGTTGTTTTTCCTTTTTTTTTTTTTTTTGCCCGCTTGAGTTGTGTTGGTTTCAATCATGCTAAAGTGAGTATTTTCAAAATATAAATACATAGAATGTAGTTTATAAAATTTAAATGCATGCATCTTTTAATCGAGGAGATGAACATTAGCGTTCTTAACTTATTATTCTTAAAATCATGTTTATAGTACCAATTTCGTGCGTTAATCCACTTATTTACTCTGTCCACGATTTTAGGCATGTATTTTCAAGAGTAGTTCCTATCTCAAGCTCATCACGAGCCAGTTGAGTTATTCAATTACGGGCTTAAAATAAGATCAAAACGTTGTGAGTAACAAAATTCATAGATACTGGGTCAAATCCAATAAAATTGATTCAGCTTCGTCAATGTTCCGGAGTATACAAGCTAAAGCTTAGAAACCAAACCAATTAATTTTGCAGAAAAACTAAAACAAGTAATAATTAGAGCTTATTTGCATCATTTTCCTAACTTAGTTTGGTTTATTCTGCAAAACCTCTTGAATATAACATTGAATAGTGGTACTAAATGTACCTTTGTGGTCACAAAATTCGAAATCGTACCACTAACGCGGATTCTCACAGTAACACAAAAGGTTACCGGGGCAAAATCACTGCAAAACACATACGGAGACTGTTGGTTAAAAGATAAACATTGACTAACAGTTGTATTTTTGCACCATTCTTAGAAAATTCATGTAATTTCATGTGCGTCTAACAAAATAGTTTATGGGCAGACTTACGCCTCAATAGTTATAAAAAGAAAAAGCTCCTACTTCATATGGTTTGATTTTCTTTATGTTTAAATTAGCTTGTTGGGATCGATTGCACAAAAGAAGATTACATGTAACATGAAGTGATTACGTTTTACAATATTAATTTTCTAAAGTAAATGTATGTGAATTGACCAACCAGTTGGCTGAAATAATACCCCAGCCGAGCAGCATTTCTGATGTCCATCCAGATCCAACGGATCAAGTTGCAAATGCCATGATCGCCGATCTCATTATCAAAGTGTCATTTGGACTCTGGATTAAAGAAAAAGCAAAGACACAGTATTTTCGTGTTTAATGTAAAATATCTCAAGGTGCTTTCGACGTGGCAGCTTAGCATTGGTTGCCACCGGATAAGAAATATGTGTCCACAAATCTTTCCCGTCTCGGCTATATATATCTCACTTCTTAAACCCCAATCCCAATCCTAATTCGAACTCATCTTATCTTGACTCACGACACCGATCGAGGCGGATACAGAAGGTAACCGAAAAAAGAAGAAATGGCAACGATAGCTGGTCTGAGCCTTTCGGGTCCTGGGTTTATGGTCAGGGCATCAGAGTCACAAAAGGGCAATACTGTCAAGTTTCCGGTGCTTCTAGGCCAAAGATCTGGGTCGGGTCGGATGAGGGCAGTTCGGATCGTGCGTGCAGCACCGGATCGCATATCGGAGAAGGTGGAAGAGAGCATAAAGAACGCAGAGGAGACGTGCTCAGAAGACCCGGCGAGCGGTGAGTGCGTGGCAGCGTGGGATGAAGTGGAGGAGCTAAGCGCGGCGGCCAGCCACGCCAGAGACCGGAAGAAGAAGGAGTCGGACCCACTGGAGAACTACTGCTCCGACAACCCAGAGGTGGACGAGTGCCGCACATATGATAACTGATCGAGAGGGTTGATATCGAAACATGTTAAAAATTGCGTTTTTACTTTTTAGCGTTCTGTGTTGCATGATATGAATGAACTGGCGTTGTTTAAAATAGTTGATTTGGAACCAATCGTGACGCACAAAGCAAACGTCCCAAGTTTATTTAAATCGACGCGTGCGTCCTTGGATGATTAATGACTGGCATCAAGTCAAGTTTCGTCTTGTTATGACCTTATGGGGCGCCTACATTAGCCTGCTCTGTTGCGTGTGATATTTTTATTAGCTTTCAGTATCCAGAATCTGGTCACGATGATCGCTTGATTGGGATCATCAATGATTGAAACGTTTCCCTAATATTGTTTTAAAAAAAGAAAAGAATTTTTCCCTAACATGTCCATTTTTGTTTTTTGGCCCAAACTAACATGTCCACATTGATGATTTTCTTTTGTAAACCCTTAAAGAAAAAAAAGATTTTCTTTTGCGGCCTAATTACACGTTGCCGAAATTCACCTTTATATATATAAATATTCATGGTTTCATGTTTTATCCTTTAATAGATTCTATTTTTCCTTCGCATTTACTTGAGCTTATCTGGATATGGATGTTTATCTCGTGCACGCGGTGGTTTTATCTTTTAATGTTTTTTTTCTAAAGCGCCATCTGTTTATTAAAAAGGAGATTAAGGCAGGGGTCAGAGAGAAGATCCCATTACGGCATTACTCGGAAAACCTTCCTCAAAACGACACGGACGTCTCCGTGATCCCATTGACCAGCAGCGCTTTGATTAGAACGCGGGAACCTTCCTTCCGTTAGGGCCCAAACTTGGACTTCCAAGTTCCAACGATCCATGATAGTAAATCAGTAAATATAATATAATTTAATATTTTTTTAGATGACCCTGCCTGATTTCTAAGATCCAATTTTCTTAAATAGACTTATTCTTTTCATCCTCAATTAATTTTATACATTGCATTTACTAAAATGTCTTAAACTTGTATTCATTTCCCTATAATCATTTTTTTCATGACATTTTCTTTTCATAATTTTTTCATTATTACTTTTCTTTTCTCATTCAATAATTTTTTTGCAAAAAATGTATATTTATTCATGTATTTTTCATCATACATTTTCAGTAATTTTTTTGAAGTTTTCTTATACATCGTACTTTCGAGGGATGGAGTAGGTTCAGTTTAAGAGTATTGAGTTGGAATCTTACTAGAATATTCTCGCAAGGCTAAGAAATTAGACTGCAAATTTTAGAGAGGAAAAAAAAGTTTGCAACTAAAGCAAGCTAAAAGGGAGATAAGGTATTCTGCCCTTTTAATTATTACAAATGGCATAGATTTCAATCGAAAAGAGTACAGATGCGCCATTCGTGGTCAGTTTTCTCACTCAAAAATCACAACCATGATAATTAAAAACAAAAATTTTATGATTTTTTTTTATTAAAACGATTTTTAATTTTCCAAACGCTTTTTTACATTTTACTACGACCTCCTTCCTCTTTCTTCCATTTTTAGGTAAAATTTACGTTTTCACTGCACTTACCTACCATAGTCACGACCTTACATAACTACAGTATCTAATTAGGATAATTAAAGTTTTGAGCAGTCGCAGGAAATCTACAAATGCAGAGATTAAACAAGAAATAACCATTGATTAGAAAACACAAAACCAAAGCACTACATTCAATTTAATCTACACAACCACGAATTGTCTAAGTCTGGCAAAAGCACCAACATTATTCAGAGACTCAAATGATAGAGGATACCCAACAGAGAACCAGCAGACTCATTAGACATAGTTTAACTATACTAAAACCCTTCAAAGACGCAAATGACAGATGACACCCAACAGATAAAACTAAAAGACTCGTTCGACAGAGTTTAACAAATACTAAAACCCACCATACCAACAAGGACAGAGCAGGGGATCTGGCGATAAAGAAAGGTTTCTATTAAATCAGCGCATTATCATGTCGACCGTGGACGCCATGATGGGCTGCATTGGAAGGGGAAGCTGCCATGGGTTCAAGAGAACATCTGGTATCTCAGGGATTTCTACAGAAAGCCCACTGACCTCTTCAGCAATCTCAAGGATCGAGTTCAGAAACCGCAATCGATCGGTCAACTCCTTAGTCTGAGCCCTCAAGACATTGTTAACGGATTCGATCTCAACGTATGCTTCCTCATTGGCCTTTATGCTCTGAAATAGCTGACCGTTTTCATCTTCGAGTCGGCTAATTTCGCTTGAAAGATCTTCGATTTGCTTTTGCTTCTTCATACGGGATCGCCGCGCCGACTCACGGTTGGACAGCATCCTCTTTCTCTTTCTCTCGTCCAATCCGTCATATCGTGGATCCACCCCTTCGGATCCCGAGCTTGCAGTGTGTTGAATCGAGGCCATCGCCTTTCGACGCGGTAATAACAGATTTGATTGGATGATGGTTAAAAATAAACGAACAAGGATTCACAATCGTTAGAGCAGAACAGATCAACCGGAGAAGTAATCGTTCATGAGAAAACGTAGAACCAGTATAGAAACACAACGGAGAAGGAGTGCAGCAGACGAATTCGACGCATGGGGTTGGCAGGGGTCACAGAAATTCCGAAATCATTGAGGCTATTCCTCTCAAACCACAAATCAAATGGAATCAACTTATGTTAGGAAGCCGGAAACCCTAGATCTCCGAGAGATCTGATTATCTAAGAAGCGAGCTTGGAAAAGGACAGAAGCGAAGGGACAAACGAAGAAGAAAGGGATTGAGAGAAGCGAGACGGAGAGAGATGAAGATACTTAGCTGTGGTGGAGGAGACCTGTGTGCAGGAGACGGAGCAGGAAAAGAGAAGCCGGAAAGGGGATGAAAAGATTGGATGGGATGAGGATAACAGAGGGGAGGGGTAGGCGAGCATTTTATAGACAAAACAAAACGTGCGAAACTCCCCCGGTTTTGGGAAGATTGCAAGGGCTTGAATTGACCGCGTGATAGCTGGCGTCCAGGCTGACGACGATTGAAATTGACAGGCACATCGACCATAAAAAAAGGGGATGGAGGATTCGGAAAATCCTTCTAAGGACCATTTTGACAAAAAAAATCTAAAAAAGGGCGACCTAAGAAAATCCTTGAATCACAAAAATAATTGGCCTTTTCTGGATAAATTCATTAAAAATTTACAACTAAATCGGTTTTAAAGAAAAATTATCTACAACAATTTTTTTTCGCTTATAACTAAATCGGGCCTCATTTACAACAATTTTTTTACAACTAAATCGATCTCATTTATAACAATATCAATTCCAACTCCCGGTTAACAACTATATCGTCTCATTTACAACTCACCAAAAATTCGACAAACCCAAAAAAGACTAAGGGACCTTTTTGAGATGGTGAGATTCTTAGGTCCTTTTTTGGGTTTTTTTTACCAAAATGGTCCCTAAGAAGGATTTTCCCTGGAGGATTCTCTCCTTTATCTTCCTTTTTTATTTTTTTTATTGACTTCATTTGAACCGTTGAGAAAATGAAAAAAATAAAAAAATAAAGTAATATGCTATTGGTTGGATAGATATGATTAGGTTAGTTTGGATTAAGAGGAGGGGAGGGGGAAAAAATGGGGGAGAAGAAAATTTTGTGGGCCCTACCACACTAAATTTTGGACCCATTTTCTTCTCCCCCTATTTTTTTTCTCTCCCCTCCCCTCCCCTCCCATTCTCTCAATGCAAACTCACCCGATAATAATAAAAAAAAGATGATAAAAGAAACTGAACTTGTCGAAAGTAATTTAGAGAAATTTTCATTTAAGGATTACTGAAGAAAATTAATGCCAGTTGGCCCCAAAAGATTCTGAAGCCAAATTGAAATTAATCGGTTGAGGCAAAAGACACAAATGACCCTATCAGAAAGGGAGAAAATGCACCTGATGGAGAGAGATACCCAATTGTGCGCTAAATACATCACGACTATGACAGAACGTCTACCTTGGTTCTTGAGGAGCTGGTAAATAATACAAGCAACCAACGAGGTTGAGTATGCAGTGGTAAGTGGGCATTACGCTTAAGTAAGGTTTCCTGTTGGCGCTTGTGAATGTAAAAATCCCTTGATTTTGGTCAGCTCACCCACCACGTTTAGGTGCGGGACCCGGGTCGGATCCGGATCGCCCCGGTGAACCGGGTGGGCAACAAAAAAAAAAATACAAGCATGAATCAAGTCCGAAATCGTGTGACCCTACCTTCTCTCCATTTGAATCTGAGTTTTGCAGGCAGCCCGTAATCGGTGATTGTAGTAGTTAGAGTTTCGTTGTCGTTGATTCATGTAAGTAGTTGGAATCACGTCGAGGTAAAATCCGAACTTCCCTTTTAGCTAAGTCTCATCTTCTTTATCTAAAGTGGCAAACACTTGTAGTTTGCAAGTGGTTCGTAGTCTGGTGAAATGGGTATGAAAGGAATGAGTGATTTCATATGTTGTATAGGGTGAAATGCATCTGGAATTTTATAATGTTGAAGCTCCTATGCATGTTTTTCTAATTTGTCTTGTTCATGTAACAATTGCACTTATTCATGAGGAGTTGAACACTTGAAAATTGGACTTGCTGAAGCTTCTATGTTTTATTGTCAACCAATTCGTTTGTCTTATTCAAATGACAATTACACTTCTTAATAATGAGGTAAACACTTGGAAATTAGAGGCGTTCAAGCTGCTATGTTATTTGTTAACCAATTAATTTGTCTTGTTCGTATAACAATTGCACTTGTTCATGATGAGCCAAACACTTGCAAATAAGAGGTGTTCAAGTTGCTATATTTTTTTGTTAACCAATTAATTTGTTTTGTTAAGTTATTGAAGTTTACATATCAATGACGTGCAGCAAGAGATATGGCTAGCAGTTCTAGAAAAACAAATATTTTGCATCTTCCATGGAGGAAGGGAATATGTGAAGACCTTAGAGAGGAAAGCCGTATATGAGGGTGGTATTATATGAAAGACTGATAACAAAAGGGATGAGTTAGGAAGAACAAAGAAAATTGGTGGCAATACATGTGTGGTCTGAAAATAATAGGTTTAACATGCAATGGATACACCACTAGATCTTGTGGATGATGTTGGAGTTAACCAATTAATTGACTACAACAATACCAATGGTCATGTGTATGTTTTCAAGAATGAGAAAGACTTGAATGAAGTATCAGGGTTGGACAGTCCACAATCCTTGCTGATAACTTTTCTGAAGATAGTCCTTTTTTATTTTTATATATAGCTACTTGTTATTGGGATATCAGTATATCCCAACTTGTAATTTTTTGTATGGTTGGGAAAGAAGCTATGATGTGTCTATAATCTTTTTTGGAGATGAGTTGCAATGTTGTTAGTATGTCATCTTGTAGATGAATGATCAATTTCAGGATGGTATCTTAGTGAAAAAGTGTCCCAAGTACCAGGATGAAATTACTTGCAATTATAATCTATTGTAAATGGATAAACACTTTTAGGATGTTATCTTTTGTTTAAACATCTATTGCACTTATTCATAGATCTATCGACTTGTTCATTTGCATAATACACTTGAAAATGTGTTCTTGTGATTTCACTTGTTCATACCTCTATTTCACTTGTTCATAGATCTACAATACTTGTTCATTATTTATAATACACTTACAAATATGTTATAGTGATTTTACTTGTTTACAGGTCTATTCGACTTGCTCATTATATACAATACACTTACAAATGCATTCTAGTGATTTTACTTGTTCATAGGCATATTTAACTTATTCATTATGCTAATTAATAATTCAAATGTGTTCTTGTATTTTCTCTTGTTCATATGGCTACTCCACTTATTGATCAAATGTAAGACACTTGCAAATGAAAGTTGTTCTTGTATGAGTAATTAGCATAATTAACTTCTCATTTTAGCTTTAAAAGAGCAATAGCTACAGAAGCAACAATCCATTACAACAAAATGTAGTCTTCCTTACAATTATAAATGCAAATTTAGATGCATGAATGTAGTCTTCCTCATAGAGCATTGGCTATTAAAGAGGCCACATATTTCTTCTCTTTCCAACTCCAACTCTCTCTATCTGGCTCGTTATCTGTTGCATTCATTTTTGTCTACTCTTTCCCTGCAGTTTTAGAAATTGTGGAATCAAAATCTGTAACATAATTAAATCCATACTAGAAATATTTTACATTACATCATGAACAAGTATAATAATTATATGAACAAGGGCAATAGTCTTATTAACAAGATAAATTAATTTCTTTACTACAACTCCTTTGCAAAGTGTCAAGTGAAATAGTGGAACAACCATTTCTAACATTGAAAACAGATCCTCCAATCATGAATCACATCATAACATAATCAAATTCAACCCATAACAAAAGGGGAAAAACACTGCTTGTCTCAGAATCAGAAAAATCATCACAACACCAGTTCTTACATCATATAGATTGGTCAGTAATCGGTCGACTATCTTCTCAAGACCTTTATAATTTTAATATGTAGTTTGAGCACATGGTAAAAAAAAATCCAAAATTATAACTCATTACAGAAGCCATACTGTGCAAAGTTTTGTTACAGATGGGACATAAGGGTGTGTTCAAATGCGCAAATACATGACGCGTGCACAGCACAACAAACTGGCCTGATCAAATGAAAAATCAAAATGGAGAAGAAAAAAGCAGAAGAACACTGAGAAAACAAGAGCACTCATGGGAATGAGGCTATAGTAACTAAATTTGTGCGCGTACTATCAGGAAGGGAACAATCAGCAAATAAGCAAAAAGGGAGAAACAATCTTTGAAGGAGAGATGCACAAGCGCCGACGAGGGAAGTTCAAGACTGAGCAAGCGACGCATGGGGAGGTCGAGACAAAGCCGGCGACGCACCGGTAGTTGGAGAGGAGCCGGAGTCCAACGCAAACGGGGTTTTTTTCTTCGCCCTATTCTTTTCAAACAGAGTAGGAGGGAGACACTGGCCTTTTCTCAAATTCTTTGTCAAAGGATCATTTGTGTCTTTTGGCTCAACCAATTAATTTCATTTTGACCTCAAGAACTGCGGTGAGTTTTTCAGAATTTTTTGGGTTCCAGTTGACATTAATTCTCTACCTTGGTCCTTAAATGAAAATTTTCCTTTTAATAACCTTTTTTAAACTAATATATATTTACCAATTGTTGCCCTTTTATTTATGGGAGAATTTCAAAAAAAAAAAAAAAAAAAAAAAAAAAAATTTGCTTAGAGCATTCGGTGTCGCAGGGCAGGCCATCTTCCAGGCACATCAACGCCCCAGACGAATCCGAACTGCGACCGGGTTGGCCCTTTCGTGGGGAAGCCTCTACCACCCACGCAGCATTCTCACGTCTCGAACTCAAGACCCATGGTTAAGTTAGGATAACCCTTACCGGTTGACCTAAGCGTTTGGTGGTAAAAAAAAAAAAAACTAAAAACTTTAAGCACGTTTGGGGATAAATATTAAAACCAATGATTTCTTACTAAGATGGGTTCTAAATTGCTTAATCAAGTGTGACCAATACCTAATCGAAACAAAATTGATTTGTGACTTTGATATCTTGAAAGCCTTTTTGAAATTTTTCCTTTGTAGGGCCTGTTTGGGATATCATCTGATGGACTTATTATCCTATCAGATGGGATAATAAGTCCATTAAGAGAGAAAGTTCAATTATTGGATGTTTGGGTTGACTTCTTTTTTAATGGGCTTCAAGGTTTGATGGAGATATTTTTCTGAAGCCACACCATGGAGCTTCTAATCCCATCAGCTTCTTCTCCATCAATTTTTTTCTATGGGCCCCATCAGTAAAAAAGCAAAAAAGACATTTCTCTCCTCCCTCAATGAATGCATCTCTCCTGGCTTATACTTTTGTCTATACCATTTTAGTCTAAAATCATTTAATTTACGCTCTAATTCTTTCAGATACCATGTTATACTCATCTAAAAGTTTTGCTGAATGATGGTTAATAAAATAATGAAAAGAATAATAGAGAATAAGTTTGTTGGTTTCATAATGTGATTCATTCGGGTAAAACCAGGTGATTCATTAATTTAATTTTTGTAACTAAAGCTACATAAGTCCAACACGCACGCTGCTCAACTAAATGGACCCATTTACGTAAGTTTGAACTCGGTTTAAAATATCTGATTTAAAGGACTGATCGTTTAATTTTTATAACTAAAGCTACATGAGTCTAACATGTACGTTGTTCAATAATTGTGTTGTAAATCTTTTAATGGTAATGTTACTATTTTATTTGGAAAATTTATTTTTTAATGGTAATGTTACTATTTTATTTGGTAAATTTATATTTATTTTTAATTTTTATTTCAAATTATCACATTTTGTACAACATATATTATATATATATATATATATATATATATATATATGAATTTGATTCATGCCATTTTCGGTCATTTTTCATCTCATTTACCTTTTTAAAAGCTATGCCAAACAAGTGCTTATTAAAACAAAAGCACTTTTGTCACCGCTATCCCAAACACAAATCACATTAGAAAAAGTCCATTAGAAAATAAGTCAATTTAGAAAAGTCATCGAAACAAAAGTCAACTTCTATCAAAGCTATCCCAAACGGGCCCATATATATGTGAGTTATTTTGTGAGTTTTTCTAAGTCCATCAGAAACAAAAGTCACTTCTATCAAAGCTATCCCAAACGGGCCCATATATATGTGAGTTTTTTTGTGAGTTTTTCTTTTTCTGATTTCTTTGTGTATGTAATTTTTTAAGAATGTTCCAAATACTTTGTCAATTTTAATCTCTTTGCTATTGTTGGGTTGAGTTTACTCTCTCTGGTCATAAATATGGGACAGAGTTTGTAGTGGAAATTGCAGTATAAACTTTATCTTATATTTAAAACAGAAGGTAGTAGGGGCTGAGCATGGAGCCCATAACCCGGTGAGCCCGCCCACAACCCAATACAATTGGGTCATTTTGAGCCCGCCCAAAAAAGCCCATAACGGGTTGGGTTAAAACCCGCTTATTTAAAACTTAAATGGGCGGGCTATGAGCGCACCTTCGGGCTACCCAAACCCACCCATTTAGTTATATATATATATATATATATTTTATTAACTATATGGATAATTGGACAATAATACGCCACATTGTCATGAAATACCCATTCCCCATTTCCCCATTTAACCATTCCCCTACTTGGAGTTTGAAATCAAAATTATGTTATGATAACACTTGTCTAAATTTAGATTCTTTTGTGTAAATTATGATTATTGAATTTTGAAGATTCATATTTCAGAATTTAGAATGATAAATTTGGGTGAATACTTAATACTTATATATATTTTTCTCCAAAAAATAAACTTGTCAAATGTAAATGGGTTACTCAAAACCCTCGGCCCATTTTATATGTTAACCCATTCAACATGGGTTAGAATGGGTTGAGTGCGGGTATAGGTTAGCCCATACCTATTCAAAGTTAAATGGGCGGGCTATGGGTTTAGCGTAGAATTTAACCGACTCATTGCTCGGAGGTAGTACTATATAAATCCCCACTAAATCCCACTCTTCTTTTTCTTTCAGAATCTTATGTCCACTTTAAAAATTTAAAAATAGAGCGTTTAACTTTATTATCACACAAAAATAAATTTAAATTTTTAACATTTAATTTGACCGGTCCATTACTGTAGTATATAAAAAATTTAATTATAAAACATTGGTATTATAATAATAGTTTTATAGCACATTAAATTTAAACCTACCAGTATTTTTTCTATTTAAAGGAGTATAAGAGGAAAAATGAGAGAAATGATTATTTGAGAGGATATGCTTCCAAAACCTACGGCTTGCCAAAATTACTGATTACATTTCTTATATAAAAAAATAATCATTGGCTGCACTTTTCAGAAATTTTTTTTTTATGAGTCGGAAAAAAATATTGATTGCAAGAAATACAATATCTTGCTCGAGGTTCTCTTCTTTACGAGTTTATATCGCTGCCCGAACCTTTTATGGTAATGGTATTGCCCTTCTCGTGCTGTGCCACACTTCTTTTTTTACCTGAGTGCTGTGTCATACTTAGATGCATGCATGGATCAATATGGTACACAATAAAATTTATAATTAGTTATATATTTATATCACTGATGGGATATGATATTGTCACTACCAATTTTATGTCACCATCAAATGTCACTACCACTTTTTCACCGTTATATCGAATCTTAATAGGAGAGAGAAATGATAAAGATAAATGAGATTATGATCTAACGGAGAAAAAGTGGTAGTGACTTGATGGTGATATAAAATTGGTAGTAATAATATCCTATCCCATTGATAGAATTATTTATGAAACTCTTCCTGATGCCAAAAATAAATAAAATGTAGGGTCATACGTAAAATATAAGATTGAAAATGAGCTCTACAGTTAGATAGTGTGATTTCCTCTATATTTTATGGCTCAAAGAAAGATTTCCTCTATATTTTGTATGTAGTATGTTATAAACTAGCTTTTACTTCCCCATGCGTTGCACGGATGATAATATTTCACAAGTTATTTAAATATATTTTACATTCAAAGTGATGCAACCTTATTATCTTTAAAGAATATTAAAACATTAGTATTAATGAAGAACTACATATTAGAAATAAAACTTCAACAATATTAAACGGTAATATTCTTCAATCAATTCAGAGTACATATTATAAATAAAATATCAACAAATTTTTGAGAGAACTCTTTTCAAATATTTGACAGTAAAGAATTTGCTCATTTGAGGACTTTTATTGTATATCATAATCCCATTCATTATAAAGTAACCAAATTTCCCAGCAAAAAGTCCAGTGCCTTTAACATGAATCCAATTATTCAATCCAAGTTTCCTCAGCATATAGTCAGTTTCCTCAGTCAGTTTTTTCACCATTGATTCGAGGCTCAATTAGCACGTAAAGAAAGATTTCCTCTATATTTTGTATGTAGTATGTTATAAATTTGTATTTTTGGGGCCACATTTTGGTTTTTCAATTTCATACGTTAATTATAATAAGATTATATCCCCTAATCCCTTACGTGCTACGAACCAGCATGGTGGGGCGAAGAGTTCCCGTGCGATCGCGAAAAGGCTTCATTCACCATAAATTAAAAAGCTCGATCTCCTCAAAGTCATCACTGGAGGGGTTGGAGGATTTGCTCTCAAGAGATCGGGAAAAAACAAAGAAGCAGAAAAATGGGGACAGATGAAGCACCACTTGGCGATAAAGCAAAGAGAATGAGAGATCTCCTGTCCAGTTTCTATTCCCCAGACCCTTCAATGTCGTCCAGCTCTAGGAACATCTCTAAATACGCTTCGCTGGACGACATTAATTCCACCTCCTTCAATCCCGATCAATACATGAATCTCCTGGTAATTCTTGTTCACGATGAAACACCCTTTATTTGTTCCTAATTTGAAACAGACTTTGATGACATTCTTTCCGATAAAGAGGCTAAGGAAGAAAGTGAGTAAGATTGCTACGAATAATCAAATTTCTTATTATTGCGTGTATCAATAAATTATGAAGGCACAAAAGACGAATTTGGAAGGACTACTCCAGAAGCACGTTGGCTTGGCCGCTGAAATAAAGAATCTCGACACTGATTTGCAAATGTTAGTCTACGAGAATTACAATAAATTTATCAGCGCTACAGATGCCATCAAGAGGTAGATTTTTATCACTTTCCTCCATTCGGCATTGTCAGCAAGCTTTTGTTACATCACATTACATTTTCAGCTTGCTGGCAGTCACACTACAGTGAAAGTACTCATCTAAATCTCGCCTAATCGTAATGTACATCCTATTTTGTTTCTAATGAATACGTGCTTTAGTGGGCGGCGCATTCATCTCCTTACCTTCAAGTATGATAAAATATACCTGACTTGCAGGATGAAAAGTAACATTTCAGGGATGGAGGCAAATATGGAGCATCTTCTTGAGAAGGTAAGCTTCGCATAAGTCTATCAAGTTCTCGTTGAAATTTACGTGTTTCATAGTTTTTTTTTTTTTTTTAAAAAAAAAAAATTTTAAACAGTAATAGCGAGTTTGATAGGAATTATTCACGTCCCCCTGCCCCTCAATGCAGATATTATCTGTACAGTCAAGAAGTGACAGTGTCAACACTTCCCTATTTGAGAAGAGGGAGCATATTGAGAAACTGCATCTCACGTGCAATCTCCTTCGTAAAGTTCAGGTATTAAAGCATTGGTAATATGTTATTGCCGAACACCTTGGTCACTCAAAATTTTGTTTTTGGTTGTCATCCAGTGATACAAGTCGTAAGTCTTTTGCTTAATGGAGCCAACAACGATGGTGTTTATGTTTTTGACTTGAGTGATTTTCATTTTTATCATGCAAGATAAATCTAACTCTAGATATTTTTATCACTTTTTACGCTCATGAAAGAGCAGTTCATATATGATCTGCCTGACAGACTTAGAAAGTGCATTAAATCAGAGGCCTATGCAGATGCAGTCAGGTTTTACAACGGAGCAATGCCAATTTTTAAGGTTGTGTTTGGATGACGCTGTTCAATCCCTTGGCTAGTTCTCTTTTACATTTAACGTACTTATATACTTGATTTAGCACATTGTTGTCACATCATGCATTGGGTCTTATTTCTCATGAGAGATAACTTTCTCATCTTGTTCTTTATCAGGTTTATGGGAGCACATCATTTCGGGATTGTAGGACAGCCTCTGAAGAAGCGATATCTATTATAGTAAAAAACTTGCAGGTATTCCTTATCATAATCGATGGTTTACATCTACTTGTTATTCCTCAAAAGTTTATAATTTGCAGTGCCCTCGAAAACTCTGACATCCTGCTGTCTAATTAGCTAGTATTCATCTTATATTTGAGTACGTAGTTGTTATATCATGAGTTCACTACATTTTTTTAACCAGGGAAAGCTGTTTTCAGACAGTGAGTCAATGCAAGCAAGAGCTGAAGCTGCAGTGCTCCTTAAGCAGTTGAATTTTCCAGTTTGTACTGATTTTCTATATCTCATAATTACACTTCGTATTACTTTATTTTTATTCTGAAAGTTTAATTTAAAAAGGTAAAATATATTCTTCATCTATGAAATACATTTGTTGCTCCCATTTTCTGAACACTTTTGGAGATCATCCATATAAGGGAAGTAATATTAAACTGCATGAAGTGTTATTTAAGGTCATATGATGATAAGGTTTTCTACATACTGGCAGGTGGAAGATTTGAAGGTAAAACTACTTGGCAAGTTGGAACAATCTCTTGCAAACATTGAGCTAAAACCTGAAGAAACAAATAATGCTTCTCTGGATTCTTCACCCTTTTCCTCAGTTCATGAGGTAAGACAAACAGCTGTAAAATCAAGTGCATCTTAGAACAGAAGTTAAATCAAAGATATAGGCACTGATCAAGATAAATATGGGAAAGTTGTATTAGGTGATGCACACATGAGAAAAGGAGCATAATATGGATTATAATAAACATGGGGCAAGGACAAGGGAGAGTTTAAAAACAGCTGTGGGATTTTGTGGCAAAAATAAATATGATACTAGTAGTTGCTCAGATATCCATCATCAACATGTCAATTGATGAATGGAGCACTGATAATCGTTGTGCAATGCTGTAATTTTACTTTCAGCGTTACTTATGTGTTCTTAAGTATCAATGGTTATGACGTGTGAGACTGATGGACCAAAACCGTTTGTTTTCACTTCCTTGTCATAGGCTGCCATTCTTGAATTTGTGGAGGCAAATCGTGCTTTTCTAGTAATATTTCCTGATTTAGAAAAGCAATTGGTGATACTTGCTCAGGACCTGATTACCAAGTTAGCATCTTCAATTCTTCATTCACCAAACTTACTGTCTTTATCTACGGCATGAAGATTATTCAACAATTCTTCCCCCCACCTTTTAAATACTTTCAGGAACTTCCTAATTATTGAAGAATATTTAAAGAAACGGATTTGTGCAGCAGATTTGCTGGGGGTTCTTCGTAAGCATTTTTTTTCATTTACTTGAGTTTTTTTGATGAATATGCGTAACAATCATTAATAATCACAAAAGATCGTACAAACTACAATATACAACAGAAACAGAGACAAACCATCAATCTACTTCCCCCTTCCAACTATCAAGGCAGAGGGTGGTTATTTCTCTTGATTTTTAAACCTGGCAACGTATACTTTGACCCCTACCTGGAGTATAAGTCAATCATGCTTGTGATCTTGTATTAGCTTTCGCATGAATGATTAAAAATATATAGTTCTGCATGTTACTTTAGCTCAGTAAGATTTAATTTTGGATGCTATTGTTTTTTGATGCTTTGATGATTTCCTTAAAACATGTACCATACTTAATTTGAACGCAGGAGTTATTTGGAACGATGTGCTCCAGATGGATGAAGTCTTACCGGAAGCAGATCTCTCCAACTATTCCCTTGAGGTCCTATTTATGCCTAAAACTGTTCTCCCTTTTTTCCTTTAGAAAATTGTCCTTATCAAGTTCATATCTGCAAGATGGATTTTAGTGATTAACTCTTTATTTTCAGGCTGCCAAAGTTGCCATCAAGCTGTATGTTAGCAGCACATTTTCTCATCTTCTGCAGGACGTCTCAGGTTACTTTCATAACTATCTACGCAAAAGGCTTGTGAATTCTAGTTCTAGCAAGAGGTTTTTATACCAACCCTGCAATAGGATAAGAAAAGCAAGAAAATGAACTTCTTGGAATCAGTTTGTGACAAGGTGACTGTTTGTGAAATAATCAATGAAACAACATAGAAATCATGTTCACCTGATTTCCATTAGCGGAAAAATGTATTTTATTGAAAACTTTTTTGATAACTGCAGTCTGATTTTTTTGTTTGGTAGATTCCCTCTTGAAGGTCCTGAAAAAGAATGGAACAGAGTACTCTCTGGGAGATGCTTTAGATGCTAGCTCAAAAGCTGTGCTTGAAGGCAGCAGGAATATCCTACTTGTGAGCACATTTGTATGCTTAGATGGATATAGTTTGTATATGTATTTATGTGCGTGCAAATTCAGGTTTTCTTATAAATATATCTATTTGCTTTCATATAATTTTCTCTCTTTCGTTTTTTTTTTTTTTTTTTTTTTTTTTTTTTTTTTTTGCGCTTTTTGTTGATGGATCATTCCAGGATTTCTGCAAAGTTCTAGTTGACGACTCTGGCCTCTTAGTCAGACTAAGGGAGTTGATTATCAATTTGGTTAAAGAAGGATTCCTAGAATTTTTCAGGGAACTTGAGGACCGATTCCATTTATTTTCAGAAAGCAATAATTCTTCAGCCATTCAAGATCATAGTTTGACTCAGGGAGCTCATGGTGACAAAGCTTTTGCTGGTCTTGTCCTAGTGCTAGCACAACTTTCTGCTTTTATTGAACAAACTGCCACTGCAAAAATCATTCAGGCAAGAATTCCTGAAGAGAAAGCAATAAATGGTTGATTTAACTTCCATAACCTCAGGAGTATGAAATACAGATCCTTGTATTTTTCAGGAATTAGCAGTTTCCTTTTCTAGTTGTGGTGTTAGAGGCCCTGAGTTTGAACCTACAATTGTTCCTGGAGAAATTTGTCAAAGGTTTCGGTCTGCTGCTGAAAAATTTCTGCACCTGGTATAATTTAAATTTCACCATTTCATTCAATAAGCCTGCAATTTGCATGGATCATTTGTGTAAATCATCCTTGTTTGCTTGGTTCTAATAATTTTTTTTCATTCAATATTTCTTTCCGATTATCAAAAGATAATAGAATAAGGATGCTCACTTGGTTTGAGATCTTTTTTATTTAGTTAGAAGGATAAATCAGTAAGTTGTTTCGTATGCGTCAATCTTGTAAAAGGTCTCCTGCATATTTTTGCAGTCCAGCTGTTCCTTCTACCTTTTTTTATGACACGTATCATTTTTTGATACACACATACGAGCTAGGCTGCATTGACATATCTTGGTTTTATTCTTCTCAGTACATAAATATGAGAACTCTGAGGATTTCACTTCTCCTAAACAAGAGGTTTACTACGCCTAATTGGTCGAAGGTCAGTCTGGAATGTCTTTGTTTCAAATATATGAATTCTTAGTATTTAAAATAGCTTGATAAAGTGTTTCTGTGCTTTGCACAGCACAAGGAGCCTAGAGAAGTTCATATGTTTGTGGATTTATTTCTTCAAGAGGTCGGTATATCCGTATTTCTTTCATTTATTTATTCCATTATTCATGTCAGTTTAGTCCCGTACAATATTTCGAGAATTGTACTTGTATGCTTGTCGTTTGTCATAATCTGAAACATACGAGCACAAACACTTCATAAATACGTACTGGATAAATTTAACTGCGGTAATTAATAGAAGTTGAAGCAAAATAAATTATCTTTAATTTCAGTTCTCTTGTATTATTTTTCAGCTGGAACTTATTGTGAGTGAAGTGAAGCAACTTTTGCCTCAAGGTAGCCGCAAACACCGTAGGGCTGGGAGTAATGGAAGTAGTAGCTCATCAAGGAGCAACTCCTTGCGAGAGGATAAAATAGTTCGGTCAAATGCTCAGAGGGCAAGGAGCCAGCTTTTGGAAACACATCTAGCGAAACTATTTAAACAGAAAGTTGAAATTTTCTCTAAAGTAGAATATACACAGGTATTGATTGTGTAGTTGTTGTTGAGGTGATTTAAAATGTAATTAAGTGGTTCCAAACCATCTCACACAGAGTTTGCTGGCAAATTGCAGGGATCCGTTGTTACTGCCATAGTTAAACTGTGCCTTAAAAGTTTGCAGGAATTTGTCCGACTCCAGACTTTTAACCGGAGTGGATTTCAGCAAATTCAGCTGGATATTCAATTCTTAAGGACTCCTTTAAGGGAAGTTGTTGAAGATGAAGCTGCCATGGACTTCTTGCTTGATGAGGTTGGAAAATTAATCCTGCACTAGATTCTAATTTTTCCCGCAATTTACTGTCTTCTTGTGCCCTCCTCTGTAGATTTTTTTTTTTTTTTTTTTACCCTAAGTAGTTTTTTTTTTTGTTGCGGTAAACTGATCACTTACTCTCTGCATCTTATATATTGTCATTTTGGGGGCACAGGTTATTGTTGCTGCTGCAGAGAGGTGCCTTGATCCAATACCTCTTGAGCCTCCGATTTTGGACAAACTCATACAATCCAAGTCGGCAAAAAGACTACTTGAGAGCTGAAATTAAATCCTGTCTCCCTGTACATTTTATTTTATAGTAGGGGAGGCAGTGTTCAATTTTGATGGTTCCATATCTGATAGGCATGACATATTTTTCTGGGATTCTTCTAATATTTTTTGATGTTGACGATATAAGGTCTAGATCAAGAGAAGCAGCATTCTCCGTAGTTCTGGTGGCACCCTATTCAGATTAGATCTGAACAGTTTGCAATTGGGATGAGTTCTTGGTGAGCACTTAGATATCCGTTTGAAGTAATTCATTCATTCATTAAACATTCTGATTTTGGTCCGTATTCATCTCTTGTGGAACCAGTTGTATTGGCCAGCCACTTTTGTGCTTCGCGCGACTTGACATGTCAAGGCTGTTGCTAGTTTGGGTATTTTTTCTAAAAAAGAAAATAAAAACATTTTTCAATCCCAGTTAAAATCTTTAATTTCCTCCCCACAGGAGTACTTTATAATTATCAGTATTAGATCAATGTATATTGTATACATGTCATGCTTCGACTTCTGTTGCGAAAGGCTCGGTCGCGGACCAACTTTAGTATAATGCCATGGTGAATATAGTTTTCATTAATATCATTATGTCTATGATCCATACATATTAACTGCAACACTTTAAACGGAAGCAAACTTCCTTGATAGTAGAGCATTAAAAAACCATGTTACCGTTGGTAAGGCCATGTTCATTTTTGAATTAAACTCGTATAAACACGTTATTTTGCCCATCCAATGGTTAGATGATATTTATAATATCACTTCTCACATTTAATTTAGATAATAATTGTGTTCTCTAACATTGATTAAAATTATGTACAGTGAAATGGTACTAGAATCAGACACATTATTTTACTTTTCATTCAAAACTTGCTTAAAAGTCACATTTTGCACTGACTTAAAAATGAGCAACTAAGTAACATCCTTGTTGTTTATCTGGAAGAAAAATGAGTGGGACTTATTAAAGGATTCATCTCTAACGGTTTGATTATACCACTACTAATGTATTGGATCCTATTAAAACTCTACAATTAAGGGTGCTTAAGTGGGAGTAATATTAGGATTGATGACCTCTTAAAAAGTCCTCATATTAAACCTTTTGGTAATGCAAAAAGGATGCACCTCCAATTTTACCGTTAATGAAGATTTTTTTAAGGAGGGTTTTTTCCTCATCTGTTTTCTCCTTTTCTCTCATCAGCAGCCATTAATTGGGAAGATGAGAGAGATATTAAAGTAGTATTATGATTGATTGGACGGATATGATTTAGAGATGATGATGGATAATAAAAAAAAGATCAGGAAAGAAATCTAATCCAGATTTTGTTGGTTACTGATTGACCTTTGGTATGGAGACGACTTATTTCCCTGAGGCCATGGCCCTTTGTCTGAGCGGTTCTCCCAAAAATTGGCGATTCCCGGGAAAAGTAACCGTAATTTCCCGCCAGATTTCAGGTCCCGTATATTGAAAAGCGCTCGCCTCTCTTTCGTTCCTGCTTCAGTTCAACACCACACAGCCTCACTCTTCTTCATAAGCAATGGCTTCTTCAAGCCGTCAGAGCAATGGCCGATCGCCTCTCGTCAATCCTCAGCGTCAAATTACATCATTCTTTTCTAGAACCACTTCTTCTCCTTCCTTTCCTGCCCAGCAAAAAGCTAACCCTAACCCTTCGCCCCCCTCCATTGTCTCCAAGAAGAAATTAGGCCCTAGTCCAATCTCAGACCGGAAACTCAGTCCTAGCCCCAGCCCTTCTACGCCGTCCCCTTCCAACCCTAAAAACAACAAGTCCCTTCTTCTCATTGGTACTTCATCACCTCCCTCTCCATCTCGTCCCACCCCTTCATCTTCACCATCATTGGATAGCCCGTCGTACGGACCAAGAGGTTGTCGGAAGAAGGATAAAAGTTCATTGGCCTCTGGATAAAACCTGGTACGAAGGCCGTGTCAGCTCATTTAACAAGCAAACTGGTAAGCATTTGGTTCTATACGATGACGATGAAGAGGAGTCATTGGAACTTGCTAAGGAGAAGATTGAGTGGGTCCAAGAGACTGCCAAGAATTTCAAACGGCTGCGTCGTGGTTTATATGCTTCGAAGCAAACGGTGATTGAGGACGGGGCAGCAGAGAATGTGGATGTCAGAGCAGGAGAAGCTGGTGCTGATGATAGTCACGATGATGATTCTAGCGACGATGATTGGGGGAAGAATGAGATTGCGGATGACGCTGAGGAGGCTGATGAAGACATGGAGCTAGAAGACGAGGAGGATGTAGCCGAGAGGCCTAAAGGTAGAAAGTTCGAGTCTGCAAAGCGGAAACCAAGTGTGGGAGAGAAACCTGGACCTGCAAAAAAGAGCAAGATTGCAGTTGAATTTGGGAAGGAAAGTTTCAAGCTTTCAACGCCAGAGCTTAAAAGTAATCCGGACAGTAAGTGGTCAAGTGTGTTTTCACTTTTTCTTTCGGTGGACGTGTTGGAGGGCAGGGCTTACATATTTTCTTATTTTCTTAGTTTCATCGCTGAATTATTTTTTAGGGGGATTTAAAGGTTCACTATCTTTTGAAACACGTTACCTGACGTTGAGGGGAATATAATTAATATTTGGGGTCTACATGTGTGGTTTAGTCGCTTAATCATGAGATTTCAGATATATGAGTGAACTGCATGTAGTGTTTGTCAAATAAGACAGTGATCAATGGGAAAAGGCACCCTTGAGTGGGTAGCGCAATGCATCTCAAACGGAGACCAATAGATGTCTGGAATGTGTGACGGTTAAATTTAAGTCATCTCTTTGCAGGTAGAAAGGCATTTAATGAAATTGATAGTGTTGCAACTGGCGACGCCTCTGAGAGATTTGCTGCACGTGAAGCCAAGAAATTTCATTTTCTCCGAGTGTAAGTGTTGGCAAGAACACAATAGTGCTTTCCCTTAAACTTTTTTCCATTCCTAGAGTCAGGTGTTTTTGGTGTCTGTCCGCTTTAGTGGTATTGCCATGGGCTTTGTTAAGCAAAACTTATGCTTGGTTTTATTAAGCAATACTCATGTTTGAGCAGCAGTACAAAGACTGGCTCTCATTATATGGTTTGCAGCTTGCTTAATCTGTACAACTTAAGAATGCAATGAAAATAATATGCATTTGTAAGCAATCATCGCTGCTGCTTTTCTGTCATTTAATTTGAAGGCTTTTATTATATTATTTTTATGGTGCTCTGTATATAACATTGGAACAGAGATAGAAAAGATGCCAAAAAAAGACGGCCAGGAGATGAAAATTATGATCCAAAGACCCTATATCTGCCTTCTGATTTCTTAAAGAGTTTGTCAGATTGCCAGGTAATTGCTTCTAAAATAGTGTAGCAAGACTCTTAAAATACTTCTTGTGGAATATTATTAACAAGGTTGCTTGATGAATATAGAAACAATGGTGGGAGTTCAAGTCGAAGCATATGGACAAAGTTCTGTTTTTTAAGGTATATAATTTAGTATGGCTAAGTCTTATTGATGCCATATATTACCCAAAAGAAAAAGTTTTCTTGGTGCCATCACTCTGTGGTCTAATAAAACTTATTTTTGGCTGGAGCAGATGGGTAAATTTTATGAACTTTTTGAAATGGATGCACATGTGGGAGTGAAAGAGCTTGACTTGCAGTATATGAAGGTCAGTATGAGTACTATAGAGTTCTAGACACTCTTTGGGACCTGAAGGTGCTCTATTTCTCTCTGTTTTTTTTTTTTTTAAACACATTTTTAATTTTGGCATCTCACCTTTGGTCACTAACCTCATTAAATTGTGCAAGAAAATCACGAGAGCCTGTGTAAAATATGTCTATGCCCTGTAGTGCTTTAATCTAGTATCTTATTTGTTTACATATGCTTTCATTTTTAGGGCGAACAACCACATTGTGGATTTCCAGAGAAGAATTTCTCAGTGAATGTGGAGAAACTGGCTCGAAAGGTTTGCCTTTTTAGTACCCTTGTTTCTTTTTTTCCCTTTCACTGAACTTGATCGTATTTGTGAGCCAACTTGCAACTTGCGGAGAAACTTACTAGAACTCCTCTGGCAGAGCAGGGCTATCGAGTTCTTGTTGTAGAACAGACTGAAACGCCTGAACAATTGGAGATTCGTCGCAAGAAGGGTTCTAAAGATAAGGTCCAATTACATCTTACAGTTGCCTGAAAAGTGAAAAGTCACAGTTTCTGTTTCTCAATGTCATTGCTATTTCCCCCCTTTTGAGTTCAAGTTGTAAAGTGATTTCCATGTCTGCACCTTATATTCATTCTCTGCGTCATGTTTTTATATATTTTATGATGTACCTGGCTAAAAATTCCTCTTGTTGATATCTTATTGTTGGTAAAGGAATACTTTTATTTATAATCTTGACATGATTCTCTTTCAGGTTGTGAAACGGGAAATATGTGCGGTGGTTACAAAAGGCACAATAACTGATGGGGAGTTGTTGTCAGCACACCCAGAATCTTCTTATCTAATGGCCCTAACTGAGTGCCACCAAAACACGGAAAGTGAAAGTTTGGGGCGTATTTATGGTGTTTGTATGGTTGATGTTGCTACATGCAGAGTCATTCTTGGCCAGGTTTGCCTCTTTACATTCTAAATCAATAGCGTAATTGGTTTGTAATATGTATTTATTTTTTGGATGTCTTCATGAGACACCATCAGGGATAAAGCATCTAAGCCCTTTAGACATGTACCTTATTCTATTAGTTGCTCATTCAACGTGTGTTTAAATTAGTGCTTACCTCTGTATGACAGTTTAAGGATGATTCAGAGTGCGGTGCCTTGTGCTGTATTTTGTCTGAATTTAGGCCAGTGGAAATTGTAAAACCCGCTAAACTGCTTAGCACTGAAACAGAGAGGGTACTGCAGAAGCATACAAGAAATGCTCTAGTCAATGACTTAGTTCCTAATGTGGAATTTTGGGATGCTGAGAAAGCTGTTGACGAATTGAAGAGATTTTATGGGGGTCTTTCTAGTGTTGAAGGTGATGGGATAGGATGCATGCCAGATGTTTTGCTGGAGTTGGTGAGAACAGGTGGTAGTAGTAGAAGCGCACTTTCAGCACTGGGTGGTGCCCTCTATTATCTGAAACAGGCTTTCCTTGATGAGTCATTGCTTAGATTTGCACAATTTGAGATGCTTCCATGTTCCAGTTTCACTGGTCTTGCTTCAACGCCATTCATGGTTCTTGATGCAGCAGCCCTGGAGAATCTTGAGATTTTTGAGAATAGCAGAAATGGTGATTCTTCAGGGTATTGTTATCTGATGATGAGCATTCTGTACATTTCTTATTTAAAAATGATAAATACTCCCTGTTTATCTTTTACTGAAGTGATGCATCTCCTGCAGCACGCTTTATGCACAATTGAACCAATGTGTTACTGCATTTGGAAAGAGACTGCTGAAGACTTGGCTAGCGAGGCCGTTATATCATCTAGAGGAAATCAAGGAACGCCAAGATGCTGTGGCTGCTGTAAGGGTAGGTTTCATAATCATGTAGTCTGCTTCTGATTTTAAAATATAATCAGCCTATGAGAGATCATCTGCTATGACTAACTTGGTAAATCAAACAGGATTTCCAATCTATCAGATTTTCTGTTTGGGTTTTAACAACACTTATTTTCTGCTCTATTGATTTTTTATATATTATTCTGTTCATACAATCTTTTTGGATTCTGTATGGTGGACTCTTATATTTAACATCTTAGACAGGGATTTTACTTATTTGATGTTACTAGAGCACTTCATCTCATTGACACACGCATGTGTGCATGCAAACTTATATGTATGGTTGAATAAATCACTCTTAAATGTGATCTTTACCAGCCCCCCAACTACTGGATGTAAATCCTAGAGTTAACATTTCATTTGGCTTTTTCCAGTTAGTCAGTGTATATTTAGTCCTCTCCATCCCTGATTTGAGTTGGAAAAGTGGCCTGTTGTCTTATAGTTATAAATGATAAAATCTAATAGCTGATGTTATTGGCTATAGATTTTGTGGGCGCAAAATTGATCAGGGTTACTAATTGTTATGATGTGAAATCTGCTGTTTAGGGAGTTAATCTACCTTCCTCACTAGAATTCCGGAAAGCATTATCAAAGCTACCTGATATGGAACGGTTGCTAGCACGCATATTCTCTAGTAGGTGAGAGCAGCATTTAAAAAAAAAAAAAAAAAAAATTTGTGCATCAGTTGAATGTAATTTAATTCAGAAAAACCGATTATTCTCTTGATTTTTTCTGCTTCTCTACTTTCATGAATGCAGTGAAGCTAGTGGCAGGAATGCTACTAAGGTGATTCTGTACGAGGATGCTGCAAAGAAACAACTGCAAGAGTTTGTTGCAGCATTGCGTGGATGTGAACTAATGGCACAAGCATGCTCATCACTTTGTGTCATTTTGAACAATAATGAATCTAGACGGCTTCATCATTTGTTAACAGCTGGTACGATAAACCTCAGTCACCATATTTTTTCAACTACTGTGGAGTGACTGTTTGATTTATTTATTGTTGTCATGTGCAGGAGAAGGCCTTCCTGATATTCATTTGCTTTTAGATCATTTCAAGGATGCCTTTGATTGGGTTGAAGCCAATAACTCAGGACGTATAATACCTCATGAGGGAGCTGATTCTGAGTATGACTCGGCCTGTAAAATGGTTGGTGAGATTGAATCCAGTTTATTGCAGCATCTCAAGGAGCAAAGGAATTACTCCGAGACAATTCAGTAAGATCTCTAAGGACATCATTGGTGTTTAATCATTTCATGGTGTATTTAAACAATCTCTGAATGCTATCGTTTGGCTGTTTCAGATTACTTATGTATCTGTTGGAAAGGAGGCATACCTGTTAGAAGTGCCAGATAGTTTGTCTGGAAATATTCCGCGGGATTATGAGATGAGGTCATCCAGAAAGGTAATAAACCAAACTTTTGACAGTGGAGTAGTTGAACGCAGGCTGTGTAGTCCGATTTCTATGATTGGGTCTGTGGTAATTTTTGAGCATTTGGTCAAGTGTGGTTTACGTATTAAAATTTTAACCATTATGAGATTATTGGCTAGTCTTCAATAGATGAATTTTAATCATGCCAACCAGCAGAAATTGCTTTCTGGATAAAGTAATTGGTCTTTCATTCTTCCATCTTTTACATGCAGGGCTTTTACAGGTACTGGACTCCACATATTAAAAAGTTAGTGGGAGAACTTTCCCAAGCAGAAGAGGAAAAGGAGTCCTCATTGAAAAATATTTTGCAGAGATTAGTTTGTCGTTTTTGCGAACATCATACAAAGTGGAGGCAGCTAGTGTCTGCCACTGCTGGTACATAGTTCCACCCAACTGTCTATGTTCTTAATGACTTTACAATAAAACAGTAGGTTCCTTGGATTCTTAGTAAGCATATTGTACTGCAATCAGAAGCATAAATTAGAATATAGTAAGATCAAGGAATCCAATCAATGACTTCCCAATTTCCCATGGAGGATGTGCAGTAGACATAAATTAGCATCTTTTGCCCACTTATAAGGTGACACTGAGATAACCAAGGAGACAAATAGGTATGATAGGGTGAGGTGCATGTCTAGAACATGTGCTCCCTTATCAGTCCTTGTATAATGAATGCATTTACCTTATTTGATGCTTGTCATGGTGTGTTTTCTTTCCCAATCAAATGGAATATCCAAATGCTTTTATATGGCTCAAAATGGTTTTGATGTGTTGCAGAGCTGGATGTTTTGATCAGCTTAGCTATTGCTGGTGACTACTATGAAGGGCCAAAATGTCAACCAAGATTCCTAGGCTCGCCATGCACAAAAGAAACTCCATGCCTTTCTGCTAAAAGTTTAGGGCATCCAGTCCTTCAGAGTGATTATTTGGGCAAGGGCACCTTTGTTCCAAATGACATAACAATTGGTGGTCCACAACAGCCAAGCTTTTTACTTCTAACTGGCCCTAACATGGGTGGAAAGTCAACGCTTCTTCGCCAAGTTTGCTTGGCAGTGATTTTGGCCCAGGTTAAATTTTCACTAATGTTGCTTCATTTTGTTTTTCTTAATCTATTGGGGAGATTCTTTTCTATATTGTTGGTTTTTTCCCTAGCCTAGAGTGACAATTCTTTTGTTAAAAAAAGAGTGACAGAATTAGAAACACTCATATTTTGAAAACTACTGCTCACTGGGCCCCCAATCTAATATACTAAAGCAACTAGCAATTTCCAGTGATCCCTTGCACAACCGAGATTATACGTAACCCAGTAATTCTCTTTTGGGGTGGGAGAGTAGGATTCATTGGGTTTTGTTAATTACGCTTCTCTTTTAACTTTGAAGCCACTCATTTAGTTCCTTTTGCAGGTAGGAGCTGATGTCCCAGCCAAAAGTTTGGAATTGTCACCTGTAGATCGAATATTTGTTCGAATGGGTGCAAAGGATAATATCATGGCTGGCCAAAGTACATTTTTAACTGAGCTTTCAGAAACTGCAGCTGTGCTGGTGAGATGCCCTTGCATTAGCAACGTTATTGAATCAAATTAGGATTCAATTGGTTTATTAAAAATAAAGACATACGACATCTCTATTATCAATTTGTAGTTTGGTTTTTAGGATGCTCAACAAGTTACTTGATGGCTCCCAGCAGTCACAAAAACTAGATAATTATATTTTGAATGGATAGTAAAAGAAATATCTCCAAAACACAACAATCAATGAGCCAATGACATTAACAGTGAGCAAGAAAATATCTGCCTTGCCTTTTTTAATCAGCATATCCAGAAAGTTCCCTCTTTGATGGGATTGATTACTGTCTGTGCAATATTCTGTCTTAAAGCCTTTTAAACCCTATTTTGTCTGCTCGTTATGCATGATATATAAACCATTAAGCACTCTTCTGCATATCTAATTGGTGAATACAGTCATCAGCCACTCGCAATTCATTGGTGGCTTTGGATGAGCTTGGACGTGGGACCTCTACTTCCGATGGACAAGCCATTGCGTAAGTGTCTGTAACAGAATTAGGTGCACATATTGTCCCCAGTGGCTTCAGTTTCCATGAAGATTATTCAGTTTCCTGATTTCCGTCTTAGTCTGCGCTTTGTTTTTTGAATATTTGTCAGGGAATCGGTACTTGAATATCTTGTACAAAAGGTGCAGTGTCGTGGAATGTTTTCTACTCATTATCACTTATTAGCTGTTGATTATCACAAAGACCCCAAGGTATGCCTAGGTTCCATCCTGTAGAATCAGTTAGAAGTCATTGCACCCACCATCATATTCTATGGCAAGTTAATGTATCTGGATGCTGAAATATAGCCATCTACTCATTTTTCTAATAAAAGTTGCTGTTTTTTTGGCTGCTGTTTCTGCCTTTCTGGTATTTCAGCCCATTTCCAATCATGCTTTTTGTGCATTTGTTGTAAAGGTTTTTCTCTGCCATATGGCATGTCAAGTTGGTGATGGAGTTGGAGGTGTGGATGAAGTCACATTTCTTTACAGGTTGACACCTGGTGCATGTCCTAAGAGCTATGGTGTTAATGTTGCTCGGTTAGCTGGTATGGTCATATCTCTTTTTCAGATTCACTGTTGGCAGCTGTGAGATTGTTATTTACTATTTCGCATGTGTTGGTTTAACACCATATTTATGAGGATTTGGCTTTGATATGGACTCATCATTAGTATTCACCCCATTCTTCACTCAGAAATGGAGCCTAAACTTGAGGTTGACATCCTAGTACAATTCATGTAGACACAGGTTTGGGTGCTAGTATGTCTGTCACATTTAGAAACTGAAGAGAAAATGCTTATTATTAGTTAATTGTGAATGAGTGGTTCTTTTAGGTGGAAAGTTGTACGATTTAGATTTTAGAATGTAATGACTGCGTTTGACCTATTCAGTTCGAGAATGATTTAAAAAGAAATTTCGATGAAATATTCTCATTTCAACTCATTCTTATTTGTTCATAAATAAGTCAACTTTTACGTCATTTCATTCTTTCGAAAACTCCCTTTGCTTTCACCTTCATTAATTAGAATGAATTTGCAGGTCTAGGCAGATTACACTGCAACATTAAATCTAGTTTTCAATTATTTGTTCCATTATTAATTATTTCTTATTCTAAAAAAACAATCAACTTTATTTCAGGACTTCCAACTTCTGTTCTACAAAAGGCTGCTGCCAAGTCTAGGGAATTTGAGGTTGCATACGGTAAGCACAGAAAGGTGTCTCTGAAAAACAACTCTTCTAATCAAAGCTGGGCTGATGAGATGGCAGTCGTTCAAAAATTGATCAATGCCACTACAGACTTGAGTTTCCAGGGAAACATTTTTGATCGTTCTCTTGGTGAACTTCATGATAAAGCAAGAGCACTACTGCAATGTTAAACCACTGCAAGACATTTTTGGATCTCCACAAATATCAAATGGGCTGGTCATTGATGGTTTCATTCTTCTATAGGCAACTATTGTTGATATCAATTGTAATATTATATGGTCGAGCCACGCTTGTTCTATGTTAGTCGTCTAACATCTCTGCTTTATTCGAAATAGTTTGGTCCCCTTCCGGTAAATAATTGCATCAGTGAATTGATCCAAGCCCAACAGATACTACTGTGGCGCGTTTGTTTGGCTGGCTATCTTTTTTGTCTTGTGCCATAAGTGAACACTGTTGGTGAATTCGGTTGTTGATTGTACCGGCAAGTATATGTAAAGATTCAGTTGTTGGTAGAGAGAATGAAAATGCCTTTGAATTTAATTTATGAATTCCATTACTTTTTGCCATAAAATTAATTAATGTCCCAAAGGTATAGGATCTCATAAAGAGCATCAGCATGATGCGGTGAAACAAATGAAAGCAGAGTTGGACTGCCTATGCCTATTCGTGTCTAAAAATCAAATCACGCAGTGTCCCGTTTTCGTTGTCGTATCCATCAGACATGGCCGCGCCATCCTCAGAATCCTGAATGTGTACAATAACCATCTCTCTGTCAGTTGAGAACTTGCTATTGCATGTCATGTCAACAAGACAGTCTAATAGTAACTGTTGTGAGGACAACGTAAAAACTAATGAACCTGATAGTGGCGCTGAATTATGTTTTGGATCGCTCCAATCATTCTAATAATTATGAACATGGGCAGCACAATTCCGCCAGCCCTTAGCATTAAAACCTGCAAAAGTAACGCCCGCCACAAAACTTCATTAATAGATGGAGTTCAAAAGGCTTGTTCTTCCATAACAACCGAACCCATTTTGGAAACCAAGTACTTACAGTAAGAAGTGTAAATGGGTAATCTTCTGTTCCACTCGTAAGCACAGCGAGAAGATGTCTCACAAGCATAAAGAGTGTAAACTACCAATAAGAGAAAAAGAGACGTGTAAATATTAATCAAGTCCTCAGGTAAATTTTGCTATTACACAGTTGCAAAACTGAGCTACCCTATCATCTACCTCTGATTCTTCCATTTCACAACCCAAGAGTCCAATTTGATAATTGTTATTATACAATAATAACAACGTAACTCAACGAATCTGATTAATTAAGAATAAAAGATGCTTACTGCCAAGGCCAGGAATCGACAGTAAGATGCACTTCTGTCTGCGGCAGACGTGCATTCAGAGTAATCACTTTCTATTGCCACTCTTTCAACTATTGCTTCTAATCTTGCATTCAGCGCTTCTTCTTCCATTCTTGAAATTTGCAGGCTATCTCTGTAATAATGCACTCACTAGTCAATGCTTCACACTTCACACTGTGATGCCCTCAACTTTTCTATAAATTATTAGTTAATTAAGGAATAAAATAACTGTAAAATGGGTCCACATTCAAGGACTGTTGAAATGATTGCATTGAATTATTGTTGTACGGCGTATTGGCACAGAACGAACTGTACGCGGGAATTGAGAGGAGCTTTGATAAAGCAAATCAAAATCAACTGTAAAATTATACACATATCAGGAAATGTACCGAATGGTCATTGCTTCATCATTTATCTGCAATTTCTTTGGAGGTGGAGCAGTGTAACCAGGTTCATATTGCTGCGAATAAAGAGCCAAACAGATATAAGTCAGGTGTAGCAGAAGCCTTTTAGAAAGATTAATGAATGTAGACAATCACATGACGAACGTTCCAAAGAAAATTTCATTAATCCAATTGCCCGTCGAGAGAAAATGGTGACTAAACGTTAATTCAGCACGGGGTGAGATAGACTTCAATATTAAGCAAAGTAAGCAAAAGGCCGAGAAAAAAGGAAAAAAGAAAAAAAGCCAAGGAAGATGAAGAAAGGAAATTATCAATAGTTTCAAAAAGTCACTATCCGAATGGACAGCCGACCCAAATCTGTATAACGACACCAAAATAAATTGATTCACACAACCAACTTCTATTCCCTTTTCTCCCCAAGAAGATAGTTCATGAATTTGTTCACAAAAAAATGTTTGAATTTATTGAAGCAAAAGAAGAGAAAAGAATTTCAGGTTACAAACTAGAGGAATGATCGACATTCATACCTGGAGACATATTTCACAAATTGTATTCCCTTTCTCATTGCACCATCTCTGTATACAATCTCTGTGAGCAAACTGAACAAGAAAAAAGACTTATTAATTTTTCAGAAAACGAGAAAGATAGAGAGAGACCAAGAAAGCATGGCTAGAGTTATATATATATATATATATATATCTGAGATTACCTTAACGGTCCCAGAACAAGCACAGGGAGCTTCAAAGCTTTTTGAGCTCTCAAATTCTTCTTCATGACAAATTCTGCATCGAGAAATACCAGATATTGATTTCAAATCGTCAATAAACACGATAACCTCTCCCATTGCGCTGCCTCTGTTTTTTCTTCTTCCTTGATTTTCAAATCTTTTTTTTTTTTTTTTTTTTTTTGTGCCACTGTGTTTGTCTCTGCCCCCTCTGGTGTGGAGGGTGAACTCTATTTATAGAACTAACACATACACTTCCAAAATCACCCCTTCTCTCTTTTTCAAGTGTACTGTTTATAAAGGATGTCTCACTTTTTTAATTTAAATTTTGATCAATATTTTCCATCCTCATAATTCATCGGTAGTTTCACTTTTTTTCTTACTCTAACCATAAATCATGGAATTATTTTACTGTATTAAGTATATTTCTTTTAGTTAGTAAAGTTTAAACAAAATGAGATTAAGGTGTTCCATAAATTTAATTTTCAAGAATTTTTTTTACAAACAAAAAAATATCTATGAATTATGTTAGTCTTTTTACCTGATGTTTTATGCAATGCCTAGACTCAGCAGCACATTGTTTTGTGATCAATGAGAGTAATTTTTTTAAGTATATGTTTTAAAAAAATTGGTGTCAAACAAAACCTCATTTAAGCTTTATCCCAAGAACTAACACATTACAGATTATCAAGTAAACGTAAAGAGAAATACATTATCCAACAAAATGTTTTATTTTTATTTTTTTCAAAATTACTTGCAAGAAAACAATTTACAGGTATCTAGGTAGAAGAAGTAAGAAACAATTCACGTATAAATCTTACGGACCGACTCTTACCCAATAATATCAAAGTAACAAGGATTGGGGTAAAACATGGAAAACCATTTTTTAAATTTTTGCCTAATTTTAATTTGGTTATTACTTGCCTAATTTTCTTCCTTTTTGGCCAATACATGACTCTGAAATGAAATGCCCCTTTTTTTGGTCGGGAAGAGCTTAAACAAAATCAAATGAGTTACTGTGGGATGCGTCCGAGGGTACCGTCCAGTTCAAAATTGTGTTTCCTGATTCAAATGTGGGACCCTCAGTCCCTCACCAACGGTCATACTAAACGTTCAATTTGAAGTCATGGGCCCCCATAAACTAAATATCCTGCCACGCGGATCAGTGGGCCCTCTTACAATCTACGGTATCCAGTCGTCTATTAGAATCTACCACTCAGATGTAATTCCACATTCATAAAATTATTGCAATTTTTAAAAATATGAGATTCTAATTTGTTTTTTGATGCATGCAAAATTAGGGTGTTAAAGGTGCCCATTCACTAATTCATCAAGAAATCCATATGTGGTGAGAAGTATAATATTCACAACTAAATATAGTCACGGACTCAAGAATTTTAATGATTGGAAGTGAAAATAAAAAATATTACTCTTTCGATCTTAAATATAGGACATAGTTTTTGTATAAATTACATTATTTAGGACTAGAGGTAGTTTATTATAAATAAAAATATTTGAAATACGTAATGAACCTAATATACAAAAAATTGAAAGAAATCCATTACAGAAATTAATATTACTTTACTTAACTCTTATTCTACGTGTTTAAATATTTTTAAACTCATCTATAATTGAATCCGTGCTAAAACTCTTCTGTAATGATTATAACAATGATAAAAGAATCCAAACTCAATAATACTCCTGTATGTTCAAGCACACTCCAAATTTCAAACAAGATATTAATACAATCTTAAGAATCTCTCAAGTCAATATTAACTAGCTACAAAATTCAACATAGCGGAACTCTAGTTAAAAGGGCAATAAAATTCATCATACTTCAATTTTGACTTACGCTAGGATTTGCCATTTGTTACATCAACGCTATAAAGCCCCTTGCACTTAAACAACAACTTGCATCTTCATGTCTGATGTTGTCTTGCACCATAACCTTGTCCTCTATGCTGACCTCCATTGGAATCAGACCTCCACTGTGAAATCTCCAACCCAGTAAGTTAAACAAGAAATGGATTTATGGATAACAAAAATTACAACCTACAGTATTAACTTAGAACAAAAAATGAACGAGTGTGTTAATTTACAACTCTCCAAACACATATCAACAATAAAACCTACAAATAGAGAAAGCTTGCAAACCTAACAAAACCATAACCTTTTGAATGGCTAGTGCTAGAATCAATGACAACCTTTGCTCCCTTAACAAACGAATATCTGCTTGCAAAAGTTTCTTGCAACATAGTATTAGTAATATCTATAGCTAAGTCCCGACAAATATAAAGTAAACTGAATTAGCATCAAATCGCTTATCACCCGAACTGAAAAGCAACCCAACTTAGCAAAACGGTTGATCTGTATTTGGCATCATAATACCATGGTAGATCTATAAAACTTTCTCAGTTGTTGCACGTTTATAAAACTCAACAAATCCATATCCCTTGGATTAACTAGTTTGCTTATTCCGTGTAACCTTCACTAAATATACCTAGATAGGCACAAGTTTTACAACGTTTTAGGGGGGCCCACCCCTAGCCCCTAGTTCCGCCTATGATTATACAATGCATGTTTGAGATAGCGGTGATAAAAATGACTTTTTTTTCAAATGAGCTTTTATAAATGAAAGATAAGATAAAAATCAAATTGAAGATATGATTTATGTTTGGGATAGCAATAATAGATGAGACTTTCTTTTTTCCATATGGGTTCTTGTTTAGAATAATGTTTGAAATGTGTCAATTGAGATAGAAAATGATTGAAAAAGGCCTGAATCTTATGGAATATATATATATATATATATATATTAGTTGTATATTATGTGATAATTGAAGATAAAAATTTAAATTATTAAAAAAAAAACACTAAGTTCTAAAAAAAATTGATTTGTATTTGACATTTTTTCCTAAAACAAGTAACTACTCCCTTTGGTCATTATTATAAGGCACTAACTAGTAAGTGTATTTGGTTCTTTTTATAAGGCACTTGCTTATTCACAAAGAACATTAATTATCTTTTTTTATGTATGCCCCTAATTAATAAGGGTAGTAGGTAAGAGTAATAATTAATAGGGTTAAGGAGCAATTTGGCAAACAAACTATTGGCCCAAGAGCGTCCGTAAGATTAACTTTTAAGTGGACCAAAAAATATCAATAAACTTTAAAAATGTGCACCCAGACACAATAAACTTTTAAAAATGTGGTCGATCAACGTAGTTAGAAAAAGATAACGTCCCATTATTTAAGGTGCATATTGACCAACAAACTTTTACTCCATGAGTGCCTAACACAAAAACTTTTTACTTCGGGAAATGTAGAAAAAAATTCTAAATTTCACTAAATTAAATAATCTTTTTTTCTCAATTGTCATTATTCAAAACTACTTGTATAGATAACTATGGACAAAAATTACTCATTTGCTAAAATAAACAAAACTTTTCATTAAAAACATAATTATATGATTTAAATAAAACTCAAGGTATTTTATAATTTATTATATATGTTAAAAAAAACAATTATATGATTTATTTCTAGTTTAGAAGAAATTTATGTGAGTTAAAAAATTCATTTAATGTTAATAAAATTTAAAAAATCTAAAAAATATATTATATTCGAAAAGGAATGAAATGCGTTTAATTTTTATTTTTATAAAAAAGAGTTTAATAGATATCAACGTTGATACTTAATAATATCAATCCAAAGAACTTGATGATATATTTGTTAATTAAATGATCTATTGATTATATGAATATGGGATTTGTTGGGGAAAAAAAGATAACCTAAAAAAATTAAAAGTTCGTTAGTCAAATTGCTCCTTAACCCATTATTAAATTGTCCTTAATCAAACCTCTTAAGTTATCTTCTTTTTTTTTTCCAACAATTGATCCCATATTCATATAATCAATAGATCATTTAATTAACAAATATATCATCAAGTTGTCGATTTATGTTATAAAGTATCAACGTTAATATCCATCAAGCTCTTTTTATAAAAATAAAAATTAAACTCATTTCATTTCTTTCCGTGTATAATAGATTTTTTAGATTTTATTAATATTAAATGAATTGATTAAATCACATAAATTTCTTCTAAAATAAAAATAAATCATATAATTTTTTTTGTTTAACATATATAATAAATTATAAAATACCTTGAGTTTTATTTAAATCATATAATTATGTTTTTAATGAAAAGTTTTGTTTATTTTAGCAAATGAGTAATTTTTGTCCATAGATATTTATACAAGTAGTTTGAATAATGATAATTGAGAAAAAAATTTATTTAATTTAGTGAAATTTAGAATTTTGTCTTTGGACGCTCCCGAGTAAAAGTTTTTTTGTCTTTGACGCTCCGGAGTAAAGTTCGTTGGCCAATCTACACCTTAGATGACGGACGTTATCTTTTTCTAACGGCGTTGTATTGACTGCACATTTTTAAAAGTTTATTGTGCTTGATACACATTTTTAAAATTTTATTGGTATTTTTGATCTACTTACACTACAAAAAAAAGCTGTTTTTTTGCGGCGGAAAAATTCCCTTGCAAAAAAACTATTTTCCGTCGCAAACAAACCGATTTGCTGTAAATGAATAAGTTCCGTCGCAAAATAGCCCTCGCAAACCAATTTTCCGTCGTAAAAATGATCTTTTTCCTCGCAAATTCCAGGATTTGCGATGGAAGAATTTTCCTCGAAAATCTGGAATTTGCGAGGAAAATGCTTCCCTCGCAAAATTGTGGAATTTGCGAGGAAACTTGCAAAATTGTAAAATTGAGGAATTTGCGAGGGAAACATTTTTCGCTCGCAAATGTCAATTAATTTTAAAAAAATAAAAAATCAGAAAAAAATAATTACATAAAAAAAATTAAAAATTAGAAAATAAAAAGACTTGTATATCATAAAAATAAATTGTAACAATCAAGTTACAATTTCCCACTAGGCTTCTATGCTCTTCATTGTCATGCTAAACGCACCTATACTCGTTCAATTTCAAATGTAAATGAGTGTTTGGATAACTTTGAAATCGTGGTTTCGAAACATTTTTTGCAAATCAAAATAAAACTCCTTTCACATATTTACCTTATAAATCAAGTTATTATCCAAAAACTAATGGTATATAGTGCAGTTTATATAATAAATTGGGTCGTGTTTAAAACCAGAGATAGTATGCTCATTTTGGCTTTTTTCCCAAAATGCCCCTAATTAAATAACTATTTACCAAAATGTCCCCTCGCTTCCAAACTATTTCCCACTCACCCCTTTGTTTAGCCGACTAAATCATGATTTAGTCGACTAAAAACGCGGGCTCCTTTTTTTATTTAAATTTCCCGAGATTTAGTCGACTAAGCACTTGTAGCTTAGTCGACTAAATCCGAGATTTAGTCGACTAAGCTACGAAGCTTAGTCGACTAAATCTCTACGAAGGGCATTTTTAACTTAAACCCGAGATTTAGTTCTCAAATTGAACCATTGGGATTGTAATCCCAATTGCTTGATTTCCTCCCATATTCATTTGAGAACTAACCATTTTGTTAGATGCCACCGTCAAGCTCGCCAACACAAAAGCAAATTTCATCCATGGAGGAGGTATGATTTCTTCTTTTGATTCGGGGAGAAAGAAGGCATTGCGGCAACGAGAGTAGGGTTTCGATAAGGAAGGGCGAGCATTTGATTCAAAAGTGGGAGTTTATTATTATTAAAAATATGAATTTGTAAAAAAAAATTGAGTGCTATAAGATTAAAATAATTTGAAGTCAATATTTCCTACTAGGTGAGAGGCTAACGATCTTAAAATTTAAGGATTAAAAATATATTTTAAATACTCCACAAAAGCCCTTTGCAACTAGCTTCTTACTACAAACAGTTACAACTAGTAAAGAACCGATATCACAACAAATATGTATTTTATATACTCCACATTATAGGCTCCAAGGGAAAAGAAACAAGGATCCAAAAGCATTTCTAAAGAATGCTATATAGGAAAAAGGTGCCTTGGTAAGCCAATTCAGGCCATGACAATTTAAACTCCCTCCTCTAAATTGCCATACACAACTCGAACAAAGTCATTTATCAGATCATGCATCACAAATACCTTAAGAATTTTGGTAAATAGTTATTTAATTACGACTTGTGATATCACTAATATTGTTGGAATTAATATTTGAGAGCAAGATATTTTGGAAATTAAAATACTCGAATCATTACTTGTTACCGGATGGATTCCTAAAATCATTTTGAAAGATAAATCAGCTATTAGCATTTTGGTTATGTTTTGTTTCTTTCTTTCTCATCGGGATGATTTTGAAGATCACGCCTACATGTGCACACCAGCACGCTCCTCTCGCAAAGAAAATATTATATTCACGGGGTTTTTGAAATGTTCATTGTTTACCTAAATCTCGGGGATTTTTAAAAAAACCCCTGTTACGATTTAGTCGACTAAGCAACAATGCTTTAGTCGACTATTAGGGTTCCATTATGACACGAATGGGGGTTTTAAAAAGGCCTGCTTCAGAGATTTAGTCGACTAAGAATCAGTAGCTTAGTCGACTAAATCTCGGGAAATTTAAAAAAAAAAAAAAGGAGCCCGTTTTAGTCGACTAAATCATGATTTAGTCGACTAAACAAGGCAAACAAACAAAAAAGTGGGAAATAGTTTGGAAACAAAAGGCATTTTGGTAAATACTTATTTAATTAGGGGCATTTTGGGAAAAAAGCCTGCTCATTTTGCCTTCTTTTAGGGAAAAAAAAAATCATAATGAATGGAAAATTCATATCACTTATATAATTCTTCGATTTTTAAATGTTTGGGACAGTATTATCTATATATTGTCTCAACCTGTACATAATTGTGGAGAACAGTAAGCACGTAATTGGGGACTACGCCAATCCTACTGCTGTCCGCGTCTTCCCCAACAAAATATCTGATTATCAATCCATAATGGATCTTTTAAAGATTTAGAACATAAAATAATACTACAGAAAATGAAATATAAATTAAATAAAAGTAAACTCATCATGATCGGAATATCTATAAAATATATATTGCTTTCTTTTGATTTGATTCTTTAAATATAATTATAAAGTATTACATTCGTTTCTCGAAAGAATGCTCTCATTTAATTTCCATTTGTTACTTTTTCTTTTATAGATAAAAACTTTTAATTTAATATTTTATTTCTGAAAAAAAACAAAACAGTACTTAAAAGATAACCCACCTTCATGCAGGGATGACCACTCTACTTGAGATGAAGAAATATGTAGAGGAATTAAATGGAAAAAAAACGGAAAAAAACGTTTTTAAGAATTTTCAGAGGGTTAGATTATTAATATGTATAGGAATTAATGCACGTAGAAAGGAAAAATAATCGAGAAGTTATTTGATTTCTCATCATTTGTCACACACTTGTTAGTACTAGTGTAGAATGTTGGCAAACAATTGCTAGTATAAAAATATATCATCTTAATTACTAAAATATTGATATATGATTTAGTATAAGACATACAAAACAATTAATACTACCCTCCAAATATATGAGCCAGTTGAATTTTGGTTGTAAAAATAATAATTTTTTGTTTTTCATTTTATTTCTTATATTTATCATTTTTTCTCCAAATTAACTTGTCTTACTTATAAATAATCTAATGATAAATATAAGTATTTGAGAGAAATCGTGTAATATATGTTATAATTAGGTAATTTATTTAGTTTCCTCAATTTCTCTAAATTAGTCACCTAGCTCTTATATAAAGAACCAAAAGTAGTACTCCCTCCGATCCTACTTTTCTTTTTAAAAAATAAAGAAGCTAATTACATTACTTTAAAGTATTTTTATTTTTTCTCTAATAAACTAATTAGTTTGACTAATAAACTAATATATAATCTAAGAATACACAAAATATGATATGATTAAATAACTTATTTAGCTTCCTTAATATCTCAAAAAAAATTCAATCCGGTCTTATAATTAGGACCGGAGGTAGTACATGATAAGGGATTTGTGGATATTTATCTTAAGTATGTAAATCCAAAAAATAAAGGGTTAAGTCGCAATTTTGCCCCTTTTTTTTTAAGCTCAATTTTGCCCCGAAGTTTTTTCTTGAGCAATTTTGCCCTCCGTTAGCAACCCTAATGGTCAACCATTAGTTGACCATTTGACCGTTAGTTGATCATTAGGGTTGTTGACAGAGGGCAAAATTGCTCCACACAAAAACTTCGGGGCAAAATTGCTCCTGGGGGTGTACTTCCGGGGCAAAATTGCTACCTAACCCCTTTTTTATATTTAATATTTAATTTTGCAATAATGACTCATTAATGAAAATGTAACCCTTTTTTATCCTGGATTTGGATTTAGTCCTTTGTAGCTTAGCATCCATTGCCGTCCATTGCGTAGAAAAACACTGATTTCTCTTCTTCTTTTTTTAACAAATATTTCGATAATCGTAGGTACTAAAAAAAAAAATACTTCGGATATCGACGATTAAAAAACACATCACGATCTTTAAAAATTATTTTAGGATCTTTGACAAAATATTTCGGGTACGGACCGGTACTAAAAAAATATTGGTTGAGGATACTAATCGGTAATGAAAAAATACTTAATGATCTTAAAAATTATTTTAGGTCTAAAATAATTTTTCAAGATCATTAATTATTTTTTCAAGATGCACAAAAGATCCGAAGTATTTTTTTAATACCAGTCAATACCCTGAAATATTTTTTCAACATCCTAAAATAATTTTTAAAGATCGTGATGTATTTTTTAATTTTTCAAGATCATTAAGTATTTTTCAAGATTGCAGTGAAGCCTAAGGCTCGGTCCGACTGTTTCCACCTTAGATATTATATAAATAAGAATCAAAAAAATATGATATCATAAATAGCAATTTTAACATTTTTTTTGGGTTAAGTAGCAATTTTGTCCCTAAGTTTTTTGGAGCAATTGTACCCGGAAGTTTTTTTTCGAGCAATTGTACCCGGGAAGTTTTTTTTTAGAGCAATTTTGCCCCTCCGTTAGGGTTAACAGGAGGCAAAATTGCTCCGGCTTTTCGAAACTTCTCGGGGCAAAATTGAGCTAAAAAAACTTCCGCGACAAAAGTGTTTCTGAGGGTATACTTCCTGGGACAAAAATCCTACTTAATCCAAAAATAAAAGCGCACAAATTGAAATGATAAGAAGTTAAAAGAGATAAATAAGGGGCAATGATTAGTAGACAATAATGGAGAGTGAAGATGAATGGAGCGGATTAGGTGTGTGGTTGATATTGGATGGGACGTTATTATTCCGTTAGAAGAAGGTAATGTCGACTTTGGTGTAAGCTATGAATTATAGGTTTCACAGTATCATGCACCTCAGCGACAATAAGCCCATCAAATTATCCAATCTTAGCATAAATTTTCCACCTTTGATTAGGACGTTCCAATCTTAACATAAATTTTCCACTTTTGATTAGGACGTTAAGTATAACCCTCCACTTGTTGATGTCTTAGCTTCCAAGCTCATGTCTTTCTCTGCTTCAATTCTCATATTCATTCACTCATGTCAACCTTTTTCAATATGGTGGCCCATGAAATCTCATCACTACTTCTCCACTCTTAATTAGACTCTTCCCCTACCTATTAATTATCAAACTCTTTTTCATATTACTGTATATCTTGTCACTTCACTTAACACCTGCAGGATTAATCTGCTTGTTTAATTAAGAGCCTGTGTGTGTGTGTGTCTCTGTTAGCATCCATCTCAGCTCGGTGTACTTTTTTTGTCATCATGTTTATTCGAGAGGTAGTATGTTCTATGTTTAGGTGTCCTCTTATATTATTACCAGTGGCCATGCAATTATCACCCTAACTCGAATCTTACAGGCATTACCGTCGTATCTTTCATTTCTTTGTTTGTTCGCTGACCTGGAGCTGTTTGGTGTTACTAATGACTAGTAATTATATTGCTTTCTGATGGTATATACATACCAGATCGGTGAAAATGCTTGCTCAATATAATCTACCATCACCAGCAACATTAATCCTAACAAAAAGTATATTCTACCTATCATTTTATTAATGCTTTTCTCTCGCTTCTCTTTATATGAATGCATTTGAGAGATATATCGATCGTAAGCAGACTAGTTTTGGGTACGTTGCCCAAATAATATGGATGGTTTAAAATACTAATTATCCAACAGATTACAAAACAGGGTACGCACACTCAAATTGCAACAGATCGGCGCCAGATGTTACTTAATATTTCCACTCTACACAATAAATTAATGACTGAATTTTCCAGAGCTTCATACAAAATGACAAAGACGGGTTTTGAACAATTTTTTTGCCTTGAGAGTTTGTCTTCGATCACTTAACGCTCCGATACAAAGGCGGGCCTTTTTTTCTATACTTATTCCGGCCTTGACCGTGACATCGATGTGGAATCTTATCTCAATGTCATTAAATATTAGGGTCCTCAAGTCAAGACAAAGCCATATCAGAGATGTCAGGCTTATCAAATTGACTTGAAGAATCCAGCTGGGCTTAAAAAAAGAGGCCACGAAACCCAGAAGCAGCTGCAGGATATAGTATATATACATGGAACACATGCAATGCAAGTTAGAGCACTGAAGTCAAAAAAGCAGGTTATATGGCAAGGAAGGAGCGAAAGATAGTGGTGGCGGTGGATGAGAGCGAGGAGAGCAGGTATGCTTTGAAATGGTGCATCACCAATCTTATGTACCATTCAGAAAACTACAAGCTTGTGCTTCACTATGTCCAACCACCTCCTCCTCCTCTTTACTCTTTCTTCGACGCTACAGGTTTTACTTCTCTAATTTACTGCTTTTGTTATTACTACTGTCAACTTAAGGCTACACCTTCACCTTGAGTTTGACTAGTTTTCGGTGTTAATATGGCGGTTTGATCGATGCCTAAAGGGCATTTGTTTGTCGGCGGCGATTATGTCGTGGATATGGAAAAGCAGTGCAGGGAATTGGCTAATTCAGTAATGGAAAGAGCTGAAGCTATTTGCAGGAAATTGAACACCGCCAATAATGTAATCGTATGCATGCGTCCTTAATCTCTGTTCATTATATTCAATGTCCTCCTTCTTCATTGAAGCGTGTGTGAATGATCTGACCAAGGATTTCATGCAGATAAATATGGAGAGAGTAATAGGGACTGGAGACGCAAAGGATGTGATATGTAGTACCGTGCAGAAAGTGAAGGCTGACATCTTGGTCATGGGAAGCCATGGTTATGATGGATTTTTTAAGCGGTACCACTAATTAATTAATCTAATCATTCCACATTTTTTATAATTAAATCAAGCGTGTACGTTATTGCTAAAATTTTATTATTTGGCAACTTGCAGGGCACTCCTAGGAAGTGTCAGCGATCACTGTGCCAGGCACGCCAAATGTCCTGTTTTGATTGTAAGGCGCACATGAAGGAACTTTCTTGTTTGTAGCTCTTCTTTCTCTGTTGCTCTTCTCGTAGAGCAGATTGGTGTGTTTACCTTTAGTTTGTATTCTGCCTCCAAACACACAGCTTTGGTTTACTTAGCTTGTCCATGTGTATGTATTATGTGTAAATATAACAGAGTGCAGAGTAAGCGGATAGATTTGAGATCACTGGAGTGCATAGTGATGGTAATGAAAGAGCCAGGGTTTCATTTCATACGGTGTCATAAAAATAAATATTTTATAATCATGCAGACGAATTTTTCAAAAGCAATCAGATGGTGAAAAAGTCGAACTCTCTCTGGCGGAATTGTCACCGTTGTGATGACCGGATTAATATGACCGCTAATTGGTTTGCGCTAGTTGTGTCTTATTTCAACTAATTTATCAGAACTAAAAAATAATAATAGTTAACTCATTAAATTAGTTTTGTGGAAATTAGAGAGAGAAAGATGGAGAAAATATACTCTCAAATGAATGTGTTTATTTATATGCTCAATAGAGTATTTATACATAAGAGAGAAGACAAGAGAGTAATGACTCATTATGATTATTGATTCCCTAATCACTCATAATTCCTATAATCCCTAATTATGTGTGATACTAATTAATTATAATATATTTATATTGATTTATTTCCTAACACTCCCCCTCCGGTTGAAGCATAAATGTTGATCATGCCCAACTTGTTACAAGAAAACATAATATAAATAAATTCAAACAAAATAATTTTCTTTTTCATGAGATTTTGAATCAAGCAGCAAGTTCGGGCTACATCCAAGAAACGATCCAACAAGTTCACCAAGAGTTCGAATAACAGAGTACCAAACCAAAGTAGAAGCTGCAGCAAATGGTCTCACAAGGGACCAAATAATACTCCAAACGTCTCACAGAGACAAAGCAACAATGAACATCCCATCAGAGACGAACACCAAACGGTCTCACTAGGGACCAAACAATACTCCAAACGTCTCAACAGAGACAAACACCAAAGAAACACTTCACCAGAGGTAAAGAATAGACGGGTCACACAAGGACCACCAAACTCCTTATCAGAGGAGCAAAGCATAGCAGATGCCAACAAAATTACCCAAATAATACACCAAACATCTCACTTGAGACAAACACCAAAGAAACACCTCACCAGAGGTAAAGAACAAACGGGTCACACAAGGACTACCAAACTCCTCACCAAAGGACGCAAAGCATAGCAGATGCCAACGAAATTACCCAACCACAAACACGGCATTCAAGACAAAGGAATCATTTACTCGTTCAAATAGATGATGAGACTGCCAAAGATGACATGTAAGCTCACAAGAAATTTTTTTTTTCCTTTCCATTTTATGTATCCTTGAAATTCCCTTATAATTCAGTAACTCTTGACTGATTATGTATCCTGTGAGAAGCAGAAGGTTGTTTCCTCTCATTGTATTTGTTGATTTATAAGACTGATATGAAATGAATATAAAAAAAAAAAAAAATTCTTGTGAGCTTACATGTCATCTTCGGCAGTCTCATCATCTATTTGAACGAGTAAATGATTCCTTTGTCTTGAAATTCTGAAATCTCTGGTGGAAGAAGACCTGCTAACGGGGAAAATTAAATCCGTGCATGGTATCTTCTCCCCGGGCTGCACGTGATTTCAACTTGGGTAATGAGGGAAGTTTATGAATGTTGCCACTGCCATTATCATCACAATCAGTTTTTAAGAGCAGCTTTTGATCTGAGGACACATCTGGAGAGAAGATAGGTGAAGAAAAATCCTTTGCATCAGGAGGATTCAAACTTGATAAGGTACTACTGGTTGTTGTTGTTGTGCTACCCAGTTCTTCATGTGGGACGTATGTATCAGCATGCTTTGTCAATTCCTCTTTAGAAGATATGGTGGGTTCGGCTGGCTTTTCAGATGCCAGACTCTTTCTGCGACTCTCAAGTAATGTACGTGAGCGTCTAAGTTTAGAATTCATGCGCTTGATTTGTTCATCGGCTTGATCTTGCTCCTCCTCTTTATTGCAGACCACAGGTAGACCGGAGAGGTCACATGCCAAAGGACTTGTGTAGAAAAATTGATTTTGGAGAGCTTTAGATGCAGTTCCACGATAAGCAGGATCCAAGGAAATCAGAGTACATAATAGACCCAACGAAGATGGAGGGAAATCTTTGAAAGTCTCTACAAGGGAGGATCTATAAGATCTCGGAGGCTTAAAATTCCTAGTATCTTTGAATTTTTTCCAATAACCCTCTGATGGCGTGCGACATAACCTAAAAATTCTATGAAGTTGCTCCACCTCTGTTCTACCAGGCATAATAGGAGCCCCTATAAGCATTTCTGCCAGGAGGCATCCAGCACTCCATAAATCAACTCCAACTCCATAATCTGTAGCACCTAGCAGCAGCTCGGGAGCTCTGTACCATAGTGTCACGACCCTGCTTGTGAGATGCTGATTATGGTTGGGATTATAATAATTGGCCAGCCCGAAATCTGCAATATTAAGCATCCCACTTTTATCAATCAAAAGGTTTGAACCTTTGATATCTCTATGCAAAATGCCCCTCTCATGGCAATGCTGCAGACCTGAAAGCAATTGATGCATGTAGGCCTTGACCTGTGGTTCAGTTAATCCACTTGGACGATAAGTTATTCTGGCCAAGTCGGAATGCATGAAGTCAAAAACAAGATAAAGACTATAATGCATTCTTGAAGTAGCCAATCCTTTGAGTTTTAATATGTTGGGATGATCCAGTCTCCGTAATATCATAATTTCTCTTGCCATGAATTGAATGCATTCAGGCTTTGATGTGTCAAGGCGCACCTTCTTGAGGGCCACTAATTCCCCAGTGTTCCGATCTCGAGCTTTATAAACATTGCTATAAGTTCCCTGCCCTGCCTTATTAATCATACTATACGATTCTGCACTCTTGGGAGTCAAGCCAGCCAATGCTTCCTCTGGAACGTTATCAACTAGCCATTTGGGCCATCCATCAACCATCTCATCTTCAAAAGACTTCCTCGATACATTCAAATGATTACGCCCAGCATTCATTCTTTCCCCAGTTACATATGTCACCAATTTTTCTCAACACTGCAACTGTTATCATTATGAGACTCGAATCATAGAGGACTATGGGCTCTCACCAGTTTAAGCCATCTAGGTCTTTGGAGAGGTTCGAATTACAAAATGGTTATACCGGAGATGGTGACTTTGCTGCTCTTGGACGATCCACGGGGCAAAATTTTGATCGTAAGGAGTATGGCGGGCAAAACCAGCGCGAACGCTTGAAGCATAAGGTTGAATCTGGTACTGGCAATAATCAAAGACAGGATGGTGACGTTACTGCTGCAGAAAGAGTTAGGGATAAGGCGAAACTGAATAACAGAGAGGGAAAGAAGGATGCTGGGCGTAATCATTTGAATGTATCGAGGAAGTCTTTTGAAGATGAGATGGTTGATGGATGGCCCAAATGGCTAGTTGAAACCTTGTAGGAAGTGAAAACCTCACAAAAAAGCAACCTCACTAACACTCATCGACACACATACTCTGTCTGGCCACTGTCACTGTTCATGTGACAATACGGTTCATGCTACAGTGACAGTGGCCACCGGAAAACTCAAATTGACCAAGAACTAACCAAGCTTTGATACCATGTGGAAATCAGAGAGAGAAAAATGGAGAAAATATACTCTCAAATGAATGTGTTTATTTATATGCTCAATAGGGTATTTATACATAAGAGAGAAGACAAGAGAGTAATGACTCATTATGATTATTGATTCCCTAATCACTCATAATTCCTATAATCCCTAAATATGTGTGATACTATTTAATTACAATATATTTATATTGATTTATTTCCTAACAAGTTTTAAATTTCCAACTTTACTTTGTATTAAATAAGGTTTTGAAATTACCAACGGGGGTTGGTACAAGTGGTAAGCAGCTTGTGTCGCTTAAGCAAGTTCTCGAGTTCGAGCCTTGTGAATGCAGAAAAGCCTTGTGAATGCAGAAAAGCCCCGCTGGGAGACTCACCTACCATAGCCAGGTGTGTGACCCGGGTCGGATTCGGTTTAGTCGGTCGAAGCTCGGATACCGAATGGAACCGAAAAAAAATAAGGTTTTGAAGGAGAGAGAGAAAAATACAAAAAACCTTTAAATTATAGAAGTAAAATTGATAAATAAGCATTAATTATTTTCTAAATCACTTTTATAATGAACAAGATCATTCTTTTAAGGGAAAATCCCATATAAAGTTGGTTGAAATAATGAAATTCTAAATCGGTTAGTAAATTCAATAAATTCTTAATTAAGTTATCGACCTAATTTAGAATTTCTAAATATGAGTTAAATAACTTTATTGCCCTCTCTTTGTCTCATCTCTCATCTTAAAAGGGTTTTAGTGCTTTCAAACTTATTTTTTCCAATAAATGTATACATATGACAACATTAATGTATAATAAAACAAAATATGATTCGCATAAATCAAAGATTTTTTTGTTTGGAAAGATCATCAAGAATAATTCCAGCCAAAAGAAAGAAAAGTATAACCCAAAAACAATTAAATGATTTTCAGCTCAATATTGAGAATCGGAAATTTTATTTTTGACTTGAATTTTTTTATGAGAAGAAAATTAAAATATATCAATAAAAAATCTTACTTATGTGATATTAAAAATCAAATATTTTCATTAATGGAATTAAAAAAAAAGTTTCATTAACGTAACAAACATGGTTCAAAAAAAATTAACGTAACAAACCAAAATGAATAGGAGTGTCACACACATGTCGAATTTTGTCATTAGTGAAGTTTGGTTTTATTTTTATTAACAAAACCAATTTAAGTGTAGTTCGTCCAAAAATAATTTTTTTGACCAATATTTAAATAAAAATCATTTCACAAAAAATTCGACATGTGTGATACTCCTATTTAGTTTGGTTTTTTAAGTTAATGAAACTTTTTTTTAATTCCATTAATGAAAATATTTGATTTTTAATATCACATAAGTAAGATTCTTTATTAATATATTTTAATTTTCTTCTCATCAAAAAAATTCAAGTCAAACATAAAATTTCCGATTCTCAATATTGAGCTGAAAATCATTTAATTGTTTTTGGGTTATACTTTCCTTTCTTTTGGCTAGAATTATTCTTGATGATCTTTCCAAACAAAAAAATCTTTAATTTATGCGAATCATATTTTGTTTTATTATACATTAATGTTGTCATATGTATACATTTATTGGAAAAAATAAGTTTGAAAGCATTAAACCCTTTTAAGATGAGAGATGAGATAAAGAGAGGGCAATAAAGTTATTTAGCTCATATTTTAAAATTCTAAATTGGGTCAATAACTTAATTAAGGATTTATTGAATTTACCAACCTGATTTAGAATTTCATTATTTCAACCAACTTTATATGAGATTTTCCCTTCTTTTAATACCAACTTATATAGTGTGGATCGAAGGAGGGAGCACACTCTTTGCCCAAAATGATAGCAAAACGGTTGAGACGGAGTCGTCTAGAGATTGGGCTTTTGGGTCCTTTACTTGGTCCATGCCAAGCTAGAGTTGGAGAGACGAGTGACGTAATGGAATCCCTTTAAATGCCAGCCGAGTGACGTAATAGAGATTGGGCTCTTGGGGTCTTACTTGGTCTATACCCCAGCATCATCTGATCCCTCCCCTCTACTCATTCCAAGCTATAATTTGCCATAGCCGAACAGCCGGAGAAGAATTAAATTTTTTTTTTTGGGTTGAGGAGTGAAAATATATACGAGCTTTTCCCCAGGGGACGTCCAGCACTACGAGTTTTTTTTCTAGAGCAAAAGTACACAGGTGGTTATGTTTTGGGAGCAAAAATACCACGAGCGGTTAGTTGACCGTCAACTTGGTAGAACGTTGACGTGGCGCTAATTTGGACTGACACGCCGACTAAGAATAAAAAAATTCAAAAAAATAGAAAAAAAAATTAGGAGAAATTCAAATAATTAGAAAAATAATTAAAATATTTAGAAAAAAATTCAAAAAATTAGGAAATAATTAAAATAATTATAAAAAATTTAAAAAAATTATAAACTAATTAAAAAAAAAATTAGGAAAAAATTCAAATAATTATAAAAAATTCAAATAATTAAAAAAATAGAAATAATTAAAAAAAATTAGAAAAAATTCAAATAATTAGAAAAAAATTCAAATAATTAGATGGTATATAAAAAAATGTTATTTGAATTTTTTCCTAAATTTTTTATTTTTTTTCCTAATTATTTGAATTTTTTTCTATAATTTTTGAATTTTTCTTTTTTTCTTTCTTTTTTATTCCTAGTCAAGATCCACGTCGTCCGTGTCTGTCCAAATCGTCTTGCCACATCAAGATTCCATCCAAGTTGACGGTCAACTAATGTTCAACTAACCGCTAGGGTCAAGTAAATCAAAATTGAAACCGAAAACCGAACCAAATAATTCGGTGTTCGGTTTTTTGGTTCGGTTCGGTTTTTAGAACTAGCCTCATTCGGTTTTTCGGTTTTTTGCGATTTTATTTCGGTTAAAACCGAAATTTTAGCAAAATTGAAGAAATTTTATCCTCTATATATAATTATCACATTAGCTAATATCTTTTTTTTTTTTTTGGGTTAGTTTGCACATAAAGAAAAGCGATTCTAATTATAATTCTTATTTTATCAAAATCACATTTTCCCCAAAATATATTTTACTCAGAATCTATTCTAAAAAATCATTGTTAAAAATTATATTTGAAATTGTTCAATTTTTTTTTTTTATTTAAAAAAGTTGCTTTAAGTTTAACGTAATTTTTTTCTTAAAAAAATCATTTATCCTAAAGAAATGCCAAACATGTGTGATTCCCCTTCAATTGACTTTTAAGTTTTAAGAGTTGAAAGTCAATTTGGAGATTCTAAATGGAGCCCCAAACAAGTGAAAATCGATATATACGAGGTGTTCCATGTTAAGTATACTATAGCTAAGTTGCATTCAATAATCAATATTGTAAATTGATTTAGCAAAAAAAAAAAAAAAAAAAGTAGATTGGCCATTTTATAGAATTAACCCAAATAAGAAGGTCCACAATAAGCCCAAAAACTGAATTAATTGCAAAACCGAACCAAAATATTTCATTTCTGAAAATACATGTAATTCGGTTTTTCGGTTTTATCCGAAAAACCGAACCAAAAACCGAATGCTCACCCCTACTAACCGCCCGTAGTATATTTCTCCTAAAACGTAACCACATATGTACTTTTACTCCAGAAAAAAGTTTGTGGTGCTGCTCGTGTGTATTTTCATTCCTTAACCCTTTTTTTTTTTTTTTTTGTTGGTTAATTCCTGCTTGCAAGGTTCGACTTTTCCGTGATCATTGGATTTCGTGATACGCTGTCTTTTCATATTTTTTCATCACTACCTAATCTTCTTGTCACGGGGAGATCATATATATAAATCCAGGGCAAGCTAGTATTATATACGTAATGTAAAGAGTCGAATAGATAAATGAACTGGAAGGGCCGATTCAACTCCATTCGTAATAATCTAACCCAATTAGGTGATGTGGTTGTGGTTGAACGGTTCCTCAGATTCACTTCGCAGTTAGGTGAATGGACTCATTTAGAACAGTAAAGTCTAAACTCCCTTCAACAGATCAATTTCAAAGAGAAATTTTACGCGCAGAGAGGGAAGAGGCAGGATATGCAGAAGTCAAAGCATGAAGCAGGGGTGAAAGTGAAAACTCAAAGATGAAAACAAAAAAAATGAAAGGAGGAAGGCACGCCCGGGCCAAATCAAAGGTTACAAATAGTACCAAGTCCACCATTATGTGCGTCACAAGATGGAGCGGTTTAACAAACATCAATTTCTGTAACGTACATTTCATTACTCTCATCCCAAATCCACTTGCCTCTTTCTTATATATATAACTGCCTCCCTTTCTTCTCTCCCCGGTCGTCGTACCTCTTACAAAGTAGAAGCTGCCTCAATAAAGACTAACTGAGAATACATGGGAAATTACATGTCTCGTGGTGGAAATGGCAGAGGCAAAATTGTTCACTGGGATGGCTCCGTTCAAGAATTTGATAAACCGGTGACGGTGGCTGAGCTCATGCTGGAGCACCCTCAACAGCTGGTTGTGGAGTTCTGTTCCGCCGTCAGCCAGAGAAGGCCAAATCCGTTACCGGCGGATCAGAATCTTGAAACCAACAACATTTATCTGATGCTCCCCATGAAACGAGGGAAGCCCCTGGGATTAAACGCTCAGGATTCACGTCGTTTTCTTCTGATTCTCAACTCCTCTGGTCTGCGTTCTTCCGCCAGATTTCTTCCTTGGCTTGCTCGCATGTGCCACCACCCAATGGAGTAGCGGCGAGTCATCTCACACAGAAGAAGCCACAGATATCGGAAATGGAGGAGACAGATGAAATGCGCAGGGACGTGTTCCCTGAGATTCTGCAGCCTGAGAGACCTGAATATTTGAGTCGTGAGCTTTCTGGAAAAGGGTGGAAGCCCAGCTTGGACACCATAACAGAGAAGAAAATCAACACAAAAATATCCCACTGGTTGTTCTTCAAGGCTTTCTAGTGCTTTTTTGCATGTAATTGTGTACCTATGTTAGAGATACCTGAGACCTGCCTTGTTAATTATGTGTACGTATCAGATCATGATATCTTAGCCTCAGCTTAATGTCTTTGTTCTTCAACTTCATTAGACGATGTAAACATGCTAAAGCCGGATGTTGTAATTAATCTGTAAAGGAGGCCCTCTGTTCTCTGTGATTTAGTCGTACTCAAAAATTAGAGGGTTGAGTAGTTTTTAAGAAATCTTGGTTTTGAAGCGTGTTCTGTTAAAATGCATTAAAACTGTGTGACTTTATTTATAATCAGGGTACAGTATTTATCCAATTATATTTTATTGTAACACAAAATAGTGCTATTCTTTTTTATAAAAAAAATTATTAGTAACCGACACATGAGTCGTGACTTTGAACAATAATAATGTCAACCCTGGCTAGCTAGTTTACATGCGCTTAACAATTACGAGTAACATATTTTTCGTTGACATAGTTAATGGTGAATTTATGTGGCTCTTCCTTGGTCAAACTTCTACATCCCACACCAAAATATGCAATTCTGTTTCTTTTCTTTTTTTTTTGGAAACGTACGCAGTTCTGTTTCTATATATGGTCAAACCAAAAAGAGAATACGCCGGGAGTTTTCAGTATTGAATTTTTAGGGCAACAATGTATCGTAATTCCTGTGTTATTAAAAGTGGCTTGTGGTCACTCTGCGCTCTTGCCTCGGTGAATTAGTGCCTGTTTGGCCTAATTTATTTTTAACTTATCTTCTACTTATAAGTATAAGTTAGGTCAAATAGGATTTTATAAAAGCTCTTATAATTATAAGAGCTTATTTTATAATGAAGAAAAAAGAGCTTAAAAATAAACTTTTCATAGGAGCTTTTTTACAAGCTCTTTTTTTTATAAACTCTTTTTTTAAAAAAATGAAAAAGAAAATAGAACCCGTAATATCTCGATCGAACACTACTCTTCCATCTCTGCCATCTCGCCCGCCCCTATTATAATATACCTTTTATGATAATTTTTATTAGAAAAAGTGCTTATGACAAAATTTTGTTAAATAGCTTATTTTTAATTTCAGCTTTTGAGTAACTTTTAAACTAAAAAATTTATAAAATCATCAAACAGCTTTTAGCTTTTTTTAAAAAACTCTTTTTTTTTTTAGCTTTAGCTTAAAAATAAGATGATCCAAACGAGCTCTTAAAATTATGCACGCTCTCTCGGAGTTGTTGTTTTTTTTTCCTTTTGAGTGAAAAGAGGTTATATATATTTATTAGTTAGAGCGGGGAAATATGGGTTTCACAATGATTATAATTTGCCCAAACTTGCTACCCTATGGTTATCCTCTTTTTGGAAGAACCTAGTCCGTTATTCATAAGAGGGATATATTTACGTATTAAATGGGAGGTTGGTAATGGTTAGGGTATAAGATTTTAATCTTATTATTGGGTTGGAGAACTAGGACCACTGAAACACCTCTCTTCCACACCAATCTCTGATATTGACTTGTTAAAGCTCATTGCGGATTACATTGATGAGGATTACATTGATGAGGACGGTAGTAGGCAAACTAATTTATTTCAACATCTGCTACCATCTACTATAGTCTAGAGATCAGGGACCACCCTCTTGCTTCTAGAGCGTATCCTCTAATGGCAAGTTTTCGGTGAAATCTGCTTACAGGGCCATAGAGTCCCTTAATTGGGATGATGCCGAAGGTAAGTGGGAAAAAGTTTGAAAGTCACCTGTAACTAAGCAAATTAAAACTCTTATGTAGCTGTTTATTAAAGAGAAACTATTGACAAACTCTAATCCTAGTTACTTCTTAAAGGGAAACTATTGACAAACTTTTATGGCACAAGATCCCAGTTGCTCTCTTTGCACCAGCATAGTGGAAAATATCAACAATGTATTCAAAGCTTGCCCCTTAGCAAGCTCAATCTAGAAGAAAATTCTTTTATAGGACTTGTGTGCGGACCTTTTTAAGAAAGACATTTCATTATAGATGACTGAGTAGCTCACCAAATATCAATCTTGATACTATCTGAAAAATTGGATTTTGCATTACACTTTGAAAAATTAGGAATCAACGCATTTCTGCACTTGAACCTTTTACTATTGATACATATTACTACAGATTTGATCCATAATAGCTCACACTATTAGGAGTTTTTCTCTTCTTTCTTGATGTAAATCATGGCGTTACATTCCTTTTGTACATATTTTTGAAATAATGAAATTTCCTTTCCATGGAAAAAACTATTTACAGCTAGAAAAAGATACATATAGCAATTACATCTACTATAATTGAGATACAGAGGGCAAGATTGAGATAGACGCATAGGTGCGTGGAGCTCTCTTGCTTGGACGGTATGGTGTCTCTCGGAGTTTTCTAATCAAAGGCACCGTCACTTTTATCCTATATAGCTAATGATGTGTCCCTAACCATTTCTCGCTGCTTTTATGAAAAGTGCGTTTCGGACCACTTAATTACACTTACACCAACAAAAAACGCGTTAATTGTTTCATAATGTAACAGGAGGTCAAGGTGGGCTTACTGAGCTGAGATTGAAGGCCTCATTTCTATTGCTAACTCATAACTACCAGCCTAATAACGGCCCAATATTTTTGGGCTTTCAAGGAGAGGCGGAGATGCGTTCAACGGGTGGGCTGAATGAGCCATTATTTTTAAAGTTCCCATTCAACGCAAGGTAGGAGTACGTCGTTTTTGGTGTTTCGGATATTGGACGTGGATGTTAGTTTCTTAAAATAAGAAGAAGAAAAGCGTATTAACACGAGGGAGTAACGAAATAACAATAACTAACAAGGTGCTGTTTGACATGGTAAAAGCCTTCATCCTATAAAGAGAATAATACAAATGCGAATCCCATAAGATGCATTTATTGGGAGGTATGAGAACCCTTTATTTTCTAAGTTTTGAAGGGAAAACCCCTGATCTAATTTTAAAAAAATGATAATATAATTTTTTTTTTTTTTTTGATAAAATAAGATAAGAAGTTGAAGAAAAGAGGGAGGTGGGTGAAGGAGGATAACTTGCGAAGGGAGCGTTGTTAGGATTGGGGATCAAAAGGTGGTTGAAGGTGGGATCTATCTACAACAAAAGATCCTAACTCCCCCAGAATAAAAGAGTATCTTCAGATATGGTATAATAGTCAAGATGCTCGGGCCAAAGATCACGCGAGGCCCGAGATATCCCACCTAAGGTACATTCTATAAATACAAAGATCAAACCTTAAGGTACACACGTTCTAACTTCATACTATTTACATATGGTCCCACCCCTTGGGTGCAAGCTTCGTTTGTGTATTTACCTCATAGACATTAAGAGCGAATCCATTGATCCAATATCAACGTACTAGCCCACCTGACTAGACATCTGTATTCTATACCAAATAGTAGGGAATAGTGGGAAGCACACAGCTTAGAAGAAGACTTAACTGATGTTATCTTGGGCGGCAATGCATAAACTCAACATCTATTGATGTCATTTTTTCCATCTTCAAAACGTATCATGCGATGGGGACAAAATTTCAATGTTCTTAGACATCAGGCATTTAGAATTAACATTTATGTGCAATGTACGGGGTCTTTTGTCTTGTTACTAAGATAAAATAACTGGTCCGATGGGGATGGGGCCCATTTACTGGCCACAAACTGGTTACATCTACAATTATAAAGATATTTTTAAAGGAAGAGTGGTGTCGCCACTAAGCTTCTCTCCATTTCTTTTCCACTTAATATCTCAATCATTTAATCATGTTATAATGGGTGAGATTTAATGTTATGCATTACATAGTATTATAATATTAAATATAATAAAAAACTACAATTATAATATCATTACAATACATTAAATCTCACACATTAAAATATGATCTAATGGTTAAGACATTAAATGGAGAGAAAATTAGTGAAGAGATTTTGAAACACTGCAATTATGATACACTATGTTTGAATGTAAATGCATATACAATCAAACGTATATCATAATTATATACTCGAAGTCACTTCCCATTATATTACGTATTTTGCCTAAACTTGTATCATACGCCTATTCCTCTCTCTTTCCTGGTTTTCTCAGAATATGGGCACACTTGTATGCTGTAGCCTATTACTAACCACACGAACGTATAACTCCCTTCTCACTCCGCTGAGACTGCTAAGTGCCTACTCATAGATACTAAGCACGAGTAACTGATGTCACCATATATATATATCTCCCTTGTATATTCTCAACAAATTCATCAATTAATTTTATAATTTCATTATTTTTAAATAAGGTCATGACTTCAACTGTGGTTTGCTATGGGTTTAGGAGGGAAAAATATAATACTGTGTTTTTGACCTTGTCTTGTAAGGAAAGCTACCCTCGACCACAAGTAGTGCTTCCCCAAAAAGGGGCAAAGGGATAGCTTATGAACTATGAAAGATAAGCACTCAAAATTCTGAAAGTAAACCAAATAAATAAAGTTGAACCAATAATAGGCCCTGGACAACGTATATATATCCCGCCACTCACCAAATGAACTGTCATAATTGTAGCTCGTCATAAATTAATGGGCAATCATAGGGGATTTACCCTCATTCTACTAACCAGCTTTAATCAAACCCCACCAGCCAATTAAGCTGTTTCATCAGACCGCCGAAAAAAGGAAAATGCAATCATGAAAGGAGTTCCACCATTACAGCGAAGTATAGTGATGCCACTGATCATTTGATATATATTGCTCAGTGTAGTGGACAGTTCTAGGATTAGGAGTATTCCCTTGGGTGATCATAATATTCACATCATGGGCGCGATGTCAAACACTCCATATCGCTTCTAGCACAAACACTCGGAATTATCAAGACCTGATCTCTCTGGGCAATCTCATTCTACACCCTTCTGGTGAATAATATATATATATATATAGGCTATAGCCTACTGATCAACATTTGAAGGTAACCTTCAACTATACAAACCCTTCAAGTACTACTTTGATTAGAATAATACTTTTGAGATTGTATTATTGATACGGCCTGGAGCTTTTTTTCCCAATGAATTAATATATAATTGGAATCTACCCGTCTTTTTCTTAAGATTGGTGACATGAAGAGTTCAGCCCGCCTCCATGACCATGAGCATCACCGCACGGAATTGTTTCTCTTTGCTTTTTAAGTTGATAAATCTGAGTCTGCTAGTTACTGGGAGTGCGGTTCTCTACAGTCTACATATGATTGTTACATGTTAGTAGTACTTTGTTACGTTGCTATATTTCAAATGGCAGGAAAACCGAATGAGCTTTGCCATTTTTCTTCTTTGCATCTTTTTTTTTTTTTTTTTTTTTTCCATTTTTACAAACGAAATACAATAGTTAAAAAAGATACAGATCCTGTAAACGGATTTACATGTATATATGCAACTTTGTAGTTGGGTGCCTCTTCAGATCAAAAGCATCCGGACCACTCGATGGAATGTGCAAATGCAACATGCCTCACGTTAGCAGAACAATGTTGCTGATGATGGATTAGCCAGAGGAAGGCATTCAACGATCCACCATATACGACACGACACCTCAAAGGTCCTATTTCAGAGAGTGTATACGGATGGCTGAAGTCCCTCCTTTGTAGCAATATAATAATAACAATAATAATGTAGTGCCTCTGTTACTGGAAAAAGGATCCAAGGGTGTGTCTCCATTGACCTCCCTCATGGAGGTGGAGACACCCCTCTCCTGTAACGACAAACAGCTGCATTATCATTTTTGGTAAAAAATAGTTCAAGTAAGGGTCGAAACAGAAATTGAACATAGAGCCTGTGCTGGATAGGCTAACAGTACAGGCTGGTTTTTACTGTATAATGTTAAGTCAGCCTTCTGTTCTGGAAAGATTTATATGATTTTTTAGATTGCATTAATTGCCCAATATAACATATATTTTTCGAGCATTTATAATTATTTTCAAGTTTCCAGTAATCAAAGGAGGAGGAGTCCAGAAGAATGGGTTGGCGGGTTTTTGATTTTGGAGCGTTGCGTTTTTTTCAAAGTGAATCAAACAAGGCACTTAGTCAAACTTCTCAGAAATTATTGATGGGCCGGCGAATAATGGCCGAATGTATGTTGACCTTTTTTTTGGGCCAATGTTTAAGCCGCCCTTGTTAGGATAGAAAATTTAAAGAAAGAAGATTAAATAATGGCCGAATGTATGTTTGCAAAGCAGGTTTGGCAGCAACTAGTTCATCCGTCCCACTCTCACAGGTTTTTCTCATTACCTCTTAAGCAGTGGTTTACTACCAACTTGCTAGAAAATATGGGAGTTGCTGGCTTGCAACATTGGAATCTTATTTGGGGTGTCTCTGTCTGGTTTCTTTGGACTTGGAGAAATAACAGTATTTTCAAGACTGATTTCCAGAGGCCTATTAACCCAGTCGCTGTAATCCTCAAGCGCTGGAAATCTTTCTGTCTTATTCCATCCATTGGTGCTGGTCCCTCTCCTACCCTCTCCTTAACACCGATTAAATGGTCTCCCCCGCCTGCGAATTGGACTAAGGTTAATGTTGATGGGGCAATGGTTCCAGCAAATAATAAGGCTGGATGCGGTGGAGTAATTCGAAATTCTCGCGGGAATTGGCTAATGGGCTTCACACAAAACCTGGGCATATGTGGAGTTTATGAAGCTGAAGCGTGGGCCTTCCTGCTGGGACTCCAAATAGCTTGGGATGAAGGCTACAGGTGTATTATAATTGAATCTGATTCTAAAGCTATTATTGATGATCTGTCTGATAATAGTAGCGTTGCTTCTCCTAGCATTGTCTTTTTGCGTATCAAGCAGCTACTCTCCAGGGATTGGATAGTTATCCCTCGGCATATTAGCAGAACTCAGAATGCTTTGGCTGATGCTTTGGCCAAAGAGGGTATTTTGACTTCTTCCTTTTTGCATTCTTGTCCGGAGCACTTGAAGTCTGTACTCATCAGTGATTGTCTGGGACTTGATCCCCTTGTGTAATTCTGTTATATATATATTATGGCTAAGGCCTCCCTTTTACCAAAAAAAAAAAAAAAAAAAAAAAAAAAAAGAAGATTAAATAAACAGTAGAATAATTTTGGGAAAATTTCAAATAAATACCATTTGAATTTTTAAAACCCCCAGAAGTTTGTTGAATTTGTAAAAAGACTGAGAGGTACAAAGGACCTATAAGGGATATGCAAATTCGGGTCAAATTACCTTTTTACCCTTAGTGTTAAATAAATAAAAAAAATAAACTAAAATACCTCCACCGCCACCGGGGCAAAGGGCGGGCGACGGTGGTGGTAGTGGCCCGGCGGTGGGGGAGGGGGTATTTTAGTTTATTTTTTTATTTATTTAACACTAAGGGTAAAAAGATAATTTGACCCGAATTTGCATATCCCTTATAGGTCCTTTCAGACCTCTCGCCGATTTTTTACAAATTCAACAACTTTCTAGGGGTTTTACAAATTTAAATGGTATTTATTTGAAATTTTCCCAATAATTTTTAATTGACTAAATGAGGTAAATAATGAGATGGACCAATCACGGTTCAACGTACTAGTCCTCCCACAAGTAAAAGAGAAAAATTGAACCCCTTATCTTTGAGCTCAATTGGCAAAGGGGTCTGACACTCTCACTAAAGAGAGAGGATCCTAGAGTTGATCAAGGCGATGGGGGAGATATCCTAGCTTCTAGGTGCCTAGGTAAACGCCTGATGGTAATAGACAGCTCACTTTGCCCAATATCAGTATCACCTAAGGCTTTGTTTGGGAGTTTGGAGGAAGGGGAAGGAAAGCGATGCAAGGAGAATGGAGGGGAAGGGATGGAAGGGAAATGGAGGAAATATCTTCCCTATGTTTGGGAGTTAAAAAAATAGTAAGGGAGGAAGATGGAGGATTAATGAGTTATTTTTACCATTTTGTCATTTTCTTTAATAATTAATATAATTATTATACTTTACAAATAAATTTAAATTTAAATTTTCTAAAAAAATTATTTATGTAACTTTTATATTCAAAAAATTATTTCTTGCGATGGCGGTAGTAGTGGCGGTGGCGGTGGCGGTGGTGGTGGTGAACAAGGGTAAAGAAGTAATTAATTTATTTTCCTCTTAAGAACTTTATTTTTTAGAAGAATGAGGGTTTTGAGGGATTTGTAAAATCTCTTGATTCTCTCCCCTCTTATTTTTAAAACTTACAAACAAAGGAAGGGACTATCAAAACCTTCTCTTCCCTCTCATTTCCCTCCAAAATAAAACTCCCAAACATAGCCTAAGAGGAAGGAGGATTCTGCCCTATTTTTAGATCGTAGGTTAATCCAACCCCTTCCTAAAATTTTGTTATCAAAAGAGAGAGAGAGAGAAATTGAGTCTGAAGGTGAACCTTTTTTTTTTTTTTTTTTTTTGAAAGAGTGGCTTTCGATATTAAAGTGGAAATGATCAAATCCTTACAATCGTTTACAAGATCCGCATATGATCCGGACAATTCCTCAAAATGAACCTTCTATTATATGAGCTTCGAACGCAATTAACGATGATCCAATCGTCACCCAAACTGCCATGTATAGGCCCCAAAGCCCACAAACATTAAATACGAACCACTGTGGAAAAAGGGGTACTAATAAATCGGATCGGCGGAATACCCCTTAAAAAAAACAAGAAGAATCTGGGTTGGTCCAGGAGCGGGGTCATTTGGGTGTCACGTTGAGCTCTGCCCCTCTCTGTGTTTTCTTTTAATAATAATTAAAGATTCGTTGGCCATAAAATAACAAGGAGGGTGAAAATATCAACTGAACATAGAATGTTATTAAAAATGCAAATTTTAGGCATGCTGAAGTATGTTTCTAGGTGTTTTCAGATAAGATGAGACACAAGGAGCTGAGTCAATGTTTTATTATTGTTGTCAGGAAACCCTGAATTAAACAACAAAATGCATGAAACATGCAGGAGCCAGAATTTGTAGTTAAAAAGGATGCTTGACTTTGAGTTCAAGTTTCTGCTTTGAACTTCTTCTCCACTGGAAGCTGGGCAGTGTGATAATAATGCCTTTAAGAGTGGAGGATTTGAAGGAATATCTTTCCCGTAAACAGCAAGAATAAACAGAGAGTGGAGGCAGCAAGCAAGCTATGTGAAAAAAATAAAAAGAGCTTTTCTTTTTCCATGCCACTGTTATTCAAAGCGAAGAAAACCTTTAGCAAAGGCTTACTTATTGGGGAGGCCTTCAAAATAAATAAATAAAATTTCGATAGTGCAGCCCATGAGGCATATCACTTTGCAGTTTGTATCTTCACGTCTACTTTTCCACGACAATAATTAGAATAACAGCCTTCTAGTTTTTTGTGTTCCCATTAACGGGATCGCCCTGGGCATACATAACAATGTCAAAGCCTCAGGACTCAGATAGACGAGTTGACTCGTTCTTGACTCTTTTGTGGTGTATGCATGATAAGTGTTAGAAATTAATAATAAGTGGGTTGGCTTAAGCTTTCAGTATGGTTGAAAGCACCTTTCATATGCTAGCTACCTCTCTCAGCTCCTTCCTTTCATTGATTCACCTCCCCTTAACTATAATAATTAATTGGTAGGGTATAAAGCCCACTCATTTTGTTAGCGATTGCAAATGAACCTTGGGATGTGAGCTCGAGTACGTAAAATTTAAAAGACTTGTACGTATAAAATGAAAACAAGAATAACAGAGAGAGAGAGAGAGAGATGGTGGTGCGTAAAAATTTGAAAAATGGAAAGGGTGGCCAAATTATTGGGGAAAGTTGAGAGCAAAGAAGCAGGGCAGAGGCACATGGGGGTGAAGGGGTGGCCATGTGCACGTGAAATCCCATCCACAAGACACGTGCTTCCCACAGAGCCATGAAAACCCAGCCCTTCAGATTGCTGAGAACCAATTTGGGAATTATGATTGGCAAAGGGCTTCAGATAAGACTACAAGACTATAAAATATGAGTGACCCGTTTAGATAGAAGTATGTGCATCGTGCTTGTGTAGAAATCAAACCTTATCCAAGCGCAGTAGAATCTTTAGGGCTTCACGTCACTCCTCTGCCTCCTTATGCACTAACATGTCTTTGATAACTGAGAGGCTCCCTTCCCATCGTTAATTAAATAAAACTAACTACTATTTGAGTGTAACAGCTTTGTGAGCCAGCTTCTTAATCATACTGTTTTGAAACAAATAGTGGGTTTTTAGTTAGCGACAAGGGCCTTAAGTCTTGTGGCGTCGTTACTCAATTATGAATTAGTTGGATTTTTGTGTCATTTTCTCTAGCGACAGGAATGTTTGGTGGTGATTGGCATGTTAAGCCAGTGCCCTGCTAATCAAGAATGATAAAGCGCAGCTGTCCTCCTTAATTGAGGATTTGGACATTACAAGTAGGGCTCTAGTGATGAGAGACGCTCAGCTCTTAAACTTCCCAATCATGCCATCGACCATGTATAATACAGCATCAGCATATTCATCATTCAGCATCACACTTTTATGTGGTCCCCTTCCGCTTAAAAAAGTGAACAATAACCCAGTAATAATTATCAGTCCCAGAATATTTACCAACCGATCGATAGGGGAATAGGAATATCATTAAGAGATGTGTGAAGGCAAAGGTAAGAAACTTGACCATTTCTTTCCCTTTCACTTTGGGAAAGAGCTACTCACCTACATGTCAGGTCTGTTTGCATCAATCCTTGTTCTGTGGATTCCAACAATCATGTGTGTGTGTGTGTGTGTGTGTATAATTGATTAACAAACAGAGTGGGTCCTTAATCCTTATACGTATGTCTGGAGAGAAATAAGAAAAATAAAATGATAGGGAGAAAAGGATTATTATTAGGAGGTTCAAAAACAAAAATTAGATATTTAGACAGCTACCTCGGAAGGACATGGGGGCTTACATGTGGCCGATAGATAATAATTGGCAATGATAGGCGGGGCGAATGAAAACGAAATAAGGGTAGATCCAAAAATAATGAAGGTGGGATTAAAAAGAGAGAAGGAAAAAAGGAAAGGGGAGCAATTATATATGGGTTGTGCCTTCATGATTAAACAGTGTCCAAGAATAAAGGCATAAACTTTTAGCAATAGGTAAAGTGAATTCACCTACATGTTCGTAAAACTAGCTACACACAGCGTGTGTTGTGACCAGACGAGTTAAACATGGTCCTTCGAATTGGTGTCCTGTTTTGATACAAAGAAACAAACATGAACCTCATCACAGGCCTACTCAGGATCTGGACATTGACATCCCTTCTCGATGTGAAAAAAAATGGAGTCTTTAATGGGAAGAAGAGGGAGAGTCACGTAAAGCAAAAGTGGGCCCTCACCCATTTAAGATTTCTACCAAATAATTAAAAGGGGGTGGTCTCCATCACATTAAATGGGTCCCACCCGCTTACAACTGGAACCCCTTAGCTGTTCCAGCGTAGCAGAGTGGCTGCCATGTTTGTGAAAGAAACCAGCTCTTGTAGTCCCCTGCCCTTGCCCTGCCCTTAGGGACCAAATGGTCCCAATACCCTATGGGAGCAACCTTCACTCACTCATTACACCCATATTCTTTCATACGTTTGCTTCTTATGTTGTGTCTCTACGACACTAGCTTTCTTTTCTTTTCGTGGATCATGTTTATTCCTTAGTTGAGTTTCTGCATAATCCGAATCTGTTAGATGAAAAATGCCACTTCTGCCTTCCTGTGATTCCTTCTTTATTTCTAATGGCCAACTTTTGGATGAGACATATAAAACAGGGTTGGTTGTTTGATTGAAGATGTCAATATTAAGTTTTTCTGCTCTGCTTTAATTTATGGGCCCAATTTGTAATATTGTCTTCCTTGTGCCACCACACCTTGGACACAATTCGAGCCTGGTCCGTTTTGGAAAAAGAGATAAAGGAAAACGATGGAAGGCGCTAGGAGAAACTCCAAGACATTGACAGTATTGGTGAGTTTGAAATTTGGGACTTGTCCGTGAATGAATTAATGGAAAACTTAGTGCAGCAAGCCCCAGGGTGATCAGAAGAAGCCAATGGGGATAATTGTGTTGACAAAATTGGGTTCCCGATGCTTTGAGACAATTTAGATTCCGTTTACATTCAAGAGACTCCACTTTTTGCCAAAAGATGTATTTAGTTTGCGTTAAATGATCAGCCTTATGTTTCTACGTAAAAGGTTTGACAGAGAAGGCGATTATTCTGCATCACCAATCAATAAACACCGCACCTTATATATATGTGGACGGACAAATTGATTGGCCTCATCAATGTAACGTCAATACCGTTAGTCTTCGTCGCTTTAAAGCTGTTTCTTTCACACTACTCCCTAAAGTGAAGTTACAGCTTCACGTTAGTAGGTTAGAGATATACAAAAAGGCAAGATGAAGAAATTAACTCAACTTATTTCTACTGATTAATTAACAGTACTCACAGGATTCTGGATCTTGTTTAAAATATAATATGCATGTAAAGGATTAGACCGTTGAGAGCTGACTTGTCAATGGGCAGAGCCATGTGGCTGTACATGATTAAGAATTTTCAGAACAGAAGGGAAATGCAGGGAGAGACATTTATTAAAAAAAGAAAAAAAAGAAAAGAGTACCATTTAGTAGTCACTACCATATATAAATCATCTGTACCAAAAAGTTTTATTCAAAATATAAGTCACTTGTAGGACATTAACTAGGGTTTTGCTAATTTTACCCCTATTGACTATAAGCTGGACCTTGACATATGAAAAAGAGAAAAGAAAAGGAGAAAAAAAGGACACCCTCTCATAAATAAGGGTAGATATAAATTTTTTTTTATCCATTTAATGATTTTCTTAATTTACAAAATGATTTATACATGATACTGGGTGGTATATTGAAGAAGGATAGGAAGGAGGAAGTGTTCCGAGGGTGATGCATGGATGTTAGAAAAGCAAAGGGGTCATCCTTACAATAATGGAAGCGGTCCAAAAAAACAAAAGAAACAAGAAACAAAAGCACAAGGACAAGGACAAAGTCCAAAAACAGAGGCTTATCTGGATAGGAGGGACCCAAACTCCAGGAATGCCACGTGGAGACAGGCTAGCTTCGATGGGGATGACATGGCAGAAGGAAGTGGGGGCAACGGAAAGGGAAGTTAGCGAAGCTTTAAGGCAAACCTGTCTGGCAGTCTATCCAAATTCATGTGCCTTCATTAATCTCTGTAATATGAAAAGCAAAGGTAGCAGTAGCTGATGAAGCAAACCCTTCCCTCAAAGATAAAGCATGATTCCTGTTCCACCATTGTTACTCTCTCACATTCCATTCCTATTTTTCACCATTTTACCTCCTTCCCTTTTCCCCTAATGATAATGAACTGGGGGTTATTTAGCTTGATTCACGCAACTACTTCCGTTGATTATTGCAGACTTGAAAGGTTAATTAAAGAATCACTGGTAATCATTAATTGGCAGGGAAGTTTACGAGGCTAACTCTACGTGGGTTAGTCATCGAGTGGGTGGTTCGTGCATTTTATTAACCGGGTTTTTGGTTCATTGAATAGCTAAAGCTCCATGATCACGGTTTCTTTTGTAAAGATGAAATCTTCCAGCATTTACTGATTCATGATCCTGCAACCTCACATGTGCAACTACTATTTTTTTGCCCTGTGAGGTGGATGAGCCCATGAGGACTGACCGCACAAAGTAAGGCCAAGGATAGAAATTAATTTTAAAAGAAAACCAAGTCAAATCAGATACAACCACAAGATATATAACTGCTTAAAGAAACAAGATTAAAAGGGGAAAAAAAAAAAAACTATGACTTTCTTCTACCCGATTACTAAACACCCAGAATTGAATTCAACAGACTGATAAATTCATGGAGTAAGTGGCGAATTCAGATCCTCACACAAAATAAATGGGATGTGGTGTGGTTATTCATTTTAATTTGGAGGATGTTGTCTGTGTACAGGTAGTAGTAGACCAGACTTCACTGCTATAAATTTTACGGCTCGTTTGTGTACTTGGTTTTCACTATAGTTTCAATATCAGGAATGACGGTTAATCAATGAAGGCAATGCAAAGTGGTGCGTGCAGGGAGGGTGGTCAAAGAAAGAGCGAGGAGGTAATTTTCTTAGGGAAGGGAGGGGTGTTTCTGGGAATACCCTCAATGTTATGTGATTATGAATCCGTGAGAGTCATTACTGAAGCAAATCTGTCACGTTTTATAAAATTAGGAGATTTTCAAAGGTTCTCTTTCTAGTTGCTGCGCTCCCTTGGTGAGCAACTGCTGGTGGAGTTCACTTTCCCCAGTGGTTGAGGGCGAGGACCCGTGATGGGTCACCGGCTACAGCCAGTCACAATCGGGTAGCAGATAATTAGAATCTCTTTAGTTGAAAGGAATTAATATTCCATTGCCTCAATTGTCACAAATATTAGGGACACTAGACCTATACAAAAGCCACATAGCCTGTGAGGGAGAGAGAATCTACGGTGTGCTGCCAGCTGCGAACTTGATTAATCAAAGCTTTCCCATAAGGGTCAAAGTTGTCAAATTTTCTCACAAAGCCCTTTTCTCTCCTCTCTCTTCCCCCTCCTCTGTAGTCTTTTACAACCTTCACCCACACTTCCACGAAATCTATATTCATTTAAAATCCCTTCTCTCTTCCTCCATCTCTCAACCCCCTCACTTGTCTTCCTCATTTCCGTCCTCCCTCGCAGAAAATATGTGCCTGCTCTGGTGAGGGGAGAGAGAGATAAACGGGGTTCATTCTTCATTGTTTGATGGTTGAACCTTGAATCTCATACTTCAACCCCCACCGTATGACAATGGCTGTTGCTACTACCTCTCTCAATGCTTCAGATAAGAAGCACTGGTGGCTTACCAACCGAAAGGTTAGGCTTCACTTCCTTTAGATTTGTTTCCACAAGTTCTTCATCCTTGAGATGCTTTTGTAATTCAGAAATTCATTCTTACGCTTGTGTGTTTTGCCTGTGTAGGTTGTTGAGAAGTACATCAAAGACGCTCGCTGCCTCATTGCGACCCAAGAACAGAGCGAGATCGCATCGGCTCTGAACCTCGTAGACGCGGCACTGGCTATATCTCCACGCCTAGACCAGGCGCTGGAGCTCAGAGCCAGGTCTCTTCTTTATCTCCGGCGTTTTAAGGAGGTCGCCGATATGCTTCAGGACTACATTCCCAGCCTCAAGATGGCGGTCGAGGACTCGGGCTCTTGTTCTTCGGATAGTTCGTCTCAGCAGCTCTCAAGGGAGGGAGTGAAGCTGCTATCTTCTTCGGAGTCTTCGCCGGATCAGAGTTTCAAGTGCTTCTCCGTCTCCGACTTGAAGAAGAAAGTGATGGCAGGACTGTGTAAAAGTGGCGAGAAGGGAGGGCAATGGAGGTAAATCAATCAGACTGCCATTACTCTGTTTCATTGGTTTCGCCACCTGTTCCTGTTTCCAATTCTTACTGATGAAATGATCCATTTTGACATGGACCTTGTTCATTTCGGGGGTTCAGCATTTAATGACTCCATTCAAAGATTGGGATCAGATCGGTGCACACATAAATGCTGTGCCACCCATTTTCAATTGGTTCCCATCTTTCTACTTTTGGAAATAATATTATATTATTATATTTAATGCCCCCATTCAAGTCATTTATAGTTGTGATTTTTCTCGTGCATCAGCATTTACTGTTTCTGCTGTTGCTTTCTTTCTTCCCCAAAGGATTTCTTGCCAATTTTTAGTTCGAGTTTAGATGTTATGAAGATGTCAGATTTCTTGTTTACTCTCGACATTTTTACGCTAGCGGCGTTGATGCTTCTAGAAGTACATGATTATAAATAAAATAAAGTAAAAGCTTTCGATATTCGGATTTAGCTTAATTTTTTGTTTCCGTTATGCTAATCACAGATACTTGGTGCTGGGTCAAGCATGTTGCCATCTCGGTCTGATGGAGGATGCGATGGTTCTTCTCCAAACCGGTAAACGAATTGCCAGCGCCGCCTTCCGCCGTGAAAGTGTCTGCTGGTCCGACGACAGCTTCTCTTTAACAAACATTCCCTTCTCCGGTGACGCAGCCAACCCCCCTCCCACTACTCCACCTCGGACACCTCTGACCGAATTCGAGAGCGTCACACAACTCCTCAGTCACATCAAGCTCCTTGTCCGCCGTCGCACTGCGGCGCTCGCCGCCCTCGACGCTGGTCTCTATTCTGAGGCTATCCGCCACTTCTCCAAAATCGTCGATGGCCGCCGTGGTGCTCCGCAAGCCTTTCTTGCCGAATGCTATATGCACAGAGCATCTGCCTACCGTTCCGCAGGCCGAATAGCGGAGTCCATTGCGGATTGTAATCGCACCCTGGCTTTGGACCCCACTTGCATTCAAGCTCTTAATACCAGAGCTGCCCTTCTAGAATCCGTTCGGTGCTTGCCTGATTGCCTACATGATCTTGAACACTTGAAGCTTTTGTACAATACAATCTTACGGGACCGCAAGCTTCCAGGTCCAGCTTGGAAGCGTCATAATGTAAGGTACAGAGAGATTCCTGGGAAACTTTGTGCTCTGACGACGAAAATTCAAGAGCTGAAGCAAAGGGTGGCTTCAGGGGAAACTGGTAATGTGGATTACTACGCTTTGATTGGACTGCGACGTGGTTGCTCTCGATCGGAGTTGGAGAGGGCTCATTTATTGCTATGTTTACGGCACAAACCGGATAAAGCTACCAGCTTCATTGATCGCTGTGAGCTTGCGGATGAACGTGATCTTGAAAACGTGAAGGAGAGGTCAAAAATGTCAGCGTTGTTATTGTACAGATTGATTCAGAAGGGTTACACAAGTGTGATGGCTTCGATCATGGACGAAGAAGCGGCAGAGAAGCAGAGGAAGAAGGCTGCGGCTGCTTTGCAAGCTGCACAAGCAGCAGCAATTCAGGTTCCGGAAAAAAGTGGGTGCAGAGCGGACTATGAGGAAAAGAAATCTGACAAAACTGTATCTTCATCGACGGTAAACCCTTCTGTATTCCAGGGGGTGTTTTGCCGTGATCTTTCGGTTGTCGGGAGCTTGCTTTCTCAAGTGGGATTCAACCGTTCAATTCCAATGAAATATGAGGCATTGAGCTGCTGATCTGTTGAAAGTATTCTAGTATAGTATTTTTGTGTTTGTGCAGGCAGTGTGCTAGAGAGATTCAATTTTAACCAATGCATGTATGTACAGACACGAAGCAAAGAAGTGTTCTCATGGATCCATTGGTACAAAATAGAAAATTTGGGGCCCTTGGAGATATTATGGGCTGAGGAATCTCTCTTGATTATGCAATCTGGTCCATCCACCTGATTGTACAAAAAGAAAATTAAGGCTGCCGGAAAATTTTGTCACCTTTTCTCTTTTACCTAGCCGTGATCAGTTATATTTATTTATCAGTTGTACAGAATATCAGTACTGAATACTCTCCCATTGACGAACTTGGACCTTCCCTTAGCTTCTAAATTTCGCGCTCAAACGCAGGGTAACAACCGGGCTCAAAATCTGGGATTACCTTTAGGCCTCGGATGCGAACGAAAATATCAATATGGATTCTTTTCTTTTCTCTTTAATGAGTACATGGAAAATGTGGCGCCAGTGTTGCAGCCTTGTGGTGCAGAGTCATAGGTGCTTGACTTGGCCTTTTCCTTGTGAGCATTTAATTTCTACCTCGCTAATTTATCCAAGAAACTGGCCTTTCTGACATTCCATTGAATTCTTTATCCTCTGTTTTCACTTTCAAGTGTAATGAACTTGCTGTCCATGAATGCCTTTATGATCTAAAACCAGCATGATTCATCTCCGGTTCTCGCTAAATGATGACGTGGACGGTAAAAATAATAACTGGGTGTGGGTAAAAAAAGCAGTGTCGACTTCGGTAACTGAGTCATGAGGGTGTTGTGTTATGAGTTTGTGGGCATGAGATGAGTTGAACGTGGCCTGAATGCCGGATGATAACGGAGAAAACTGATGAATGTCATGCACAGTGTAAAGGGCTTGTCAGGGTCTTTTTTCAATCACAGGTCTCTCTCTCTCAGACCGTAAGAGTACTGTATCAACAACAAAAGCAAAGCAAAAGGGGAGTTTCTAAGTTGCACCCAATACCAGAATACAAAGTGATTTAGAAAGGAAATGTCCAAATCGAATAAACTTTGTCTTTGGCATCATGAGCAAGAGTGTTTTCCCCCACTAAACTATGTGTTGCGCACTCTGCTGCTTGCGATTGAAAGATCTCAAATTTCAATTATTTTAATGAATTTTTGGTCAATGGTTTTGAAGATTTTAGATTATCAAATAAAAAATCAACTGTTTGTGTGTGTGTGTTTTCAAAGAGAGGGAAGTCTAATAATACAGGGTGGATGGCCTCTCTGGAGCGTGACCTGTAATTATGATAGAAAAGGGGGGAAAAAACCCTGCAAATTACTGCCCACTTAAAAAGGGGTCAATTATTTTGTTTAGGTTGTCCCTTTGCAACAAGAATCCAAGTACTCTTGCCATTCACTGGGAAAAGTTTTGAGTGTCCAGTCCAATTCAGTCTTTGTACTGCCTTGCATTGTTGGGGAAAGTAAAAAAAAAAAAACCGTGGGCGCTGGGATAAACAGAGTATAACAATGGTTTTCAAAAAAGCAAATGTGGATTATGTCCTTTCCCATATCCACAGGTCTCTTTAATATTATATAACCTGTCAAAGTGATTAACCATATTTGAGTGGCTGATTAATATTACTTAAAGACATATAATATTTAATGCTGAGTTTTAGTGTTTCCATTGCCTTTAGCCAGTTATACCGAGATTAGCGATTGTTACTTTCCTTGCAAGTGTGATTTGATGTCCCTTTTCCTTAACAAGAAAAAAGAGAATAAAAGATTTCATGTCCCTTTTCCTGGAAGAGCGCCTCTAAATTTTTCCCACCTTTCTCTCTCTCTCTCTCTCTCTATCCTCATCTTTCCCCATTCCTCACAAATCCCCTTTACAGGTTTATTTTAACTCCAACCATCCAACCCCACGTAATTGGGTTATAAACTAATACAATTCCCTTCTATTTCAAACAACTCAACATCTTCCAGCCTTGTAATGAAAGAGAGATATGTGGACAAATAAATACTAACTAATTACATGCACTTGGTTTTCTCTTACCAGTATCATTAACAATGCCAAATTGATGATGACACAATGACACCCCACCTTCGTTGTTAGCTACTTTGCCATTCATTTATTAGTCTATGGCAAATGGCATTGTTCAGTTTAGGTTGGATTTTTTTATATTCATTCTCTGATTCATATCTAGATTCATTGTATCATTTACCTTGGCATTACCCTTACACAGCGACTACTATATTGAGATTTGAATGTTGTGACTTGAGATTATTTAAAAGAGCAAATTATTTGTTTATTAATTTAGTAGCTAGATTTTGAATAGTGACTGGAGGAGAATTTGAAAACATGCCTCGCACATCTTCATCATGCACATTATACAAAACTCCTAAAATACTCTGCCCAAAGTCGTATGGATTGTATCACTTATCAGCACATTGTACATGAATAGTTCCTCTGACACAGTATTATTATCTTATTCGGAATATGTCAATATTTAAACCTTGATCTTCGAATTAGAAGCATAATTTAATATCTTCTGGCGAAAGAAAAGGTGCATATCACGAGGCTGTGAGCTTTCTTTCTTTCTTTTTTCTTTTTGAAATGCTTACTTTATTCTAGTCAGAGACTTCAGGGCATCTTTGTAAGACTATTTCAGTACCTATCACTAATTGTGAAAGACACATGAATATGATATGATAGTCATAAACAAAATCCACTGGACGAACAGCCTAGCTTCACACAACAGGAGGGCAACAACTGGCAAAGCAAAAGTTTAATGAAAGAACTTGGGATAATTAGGGTGGAAACAGGATAAACAGGAATATGAGAAGGAGCTAAAAGAGAAAAATGGCACGTGATGTTTGAATGTTGGGGACATTGGAAAGAGGAAGGGTGGTGGCCAGATATGATGTCAGGGGCACCATGTGCTGCTATCATGTGCTTTCTTCAATCTCTGATGTGCCTCTTCACCCCCACTATGATCGATTATAGTGTCTCTTTAAAGCTCTTATATCAAAACTCGGTGCCCTATTGGCTGCAACAATTCTTATTTTAATGCTTTCATTCTAGTTTATGCAATAGGCACAAACGAAAAGGTGCTAAAACAAATATGTTTTCTTCTGACTAGTTTCGACTTGAAGCCGAATGTTGCAGTCAGCAGGAAAAGCTGGAGTGTGGGATTTTCTTTTTATTGAGATCTGAGTCTGAAATTAACAATCTTGTTCGTTTTTAAGGGTGATGGGTTGTGAAACCTGTATCCAGCGAATAACACCGACTCAAAATTTGCTTCACAGTCATATTCCATTTAAGGAGGATCCGTCCAAGATTGGTTGAGAGGCATCAGTTTCAGTTTCAGTTTCAATTTCATTACTAGGCTGTGTTATTGAGGGGAAGGGGCTAAGGCTAGGACGAAAATCATAATTGAACCATCAAATGATTAGGGCACAGGGGCGTTTATTTTCAAAGTTTCATGCGGCTGTACCCTGAAAAAAAGGTCGTATGTTGCAGGACGCGTGCGTCCTTGAGAGTTGAAATGGATATAGGGTTGGTTGCTGGTCTTTCATTGTCAAAATCATTGCACAAAATTTGAGTGAAAACAGTTCGCACAAACCATTAGGACTTGCATAATTGACACTCAGATGAGCTATAAGTATTTAATTATGGGTTCAATATTAGGCAGAATGTATGGAGAAAGTTTCATGTCAACACTAAAGGCCCTTCTAAAATCTATTGTGGGAGGAGATTAGTCATCACTACGAAGCAGTAGATAATCTAAGGTCTAAACAAAATGATAAGATTGTTTTCAACTCGGACACGTTGGAGTTAAAACATGACAAACATTTATATTATTTGGGAGGCTTAGAGGGTTTTAGCTCAAAAGCTTTTTGTGTATGGGCATTAGGTACTCGATTAATTGATCCTAACGATCAATATTTGTTGATTAAATATATAAAGGTGGCATGCCTATGTGTATCCACCTTACCATTTTTGTCTATGTCAGTTGTCACATTTTTTTAGCTGGGTTGTTTTTAAAAAAGACTCAGATCCACCCATGCAATGTCTCAGATCTTTAATATAAAACTCAATTGAGTTATTTGGGGAGATTTAAAAAGGTAAATAAATTATTTAATTATATTATAGTTTATGAGTCAAAGAAATTAGTTTGGGAAAAATGATAAATATAAATAGGGATAGGTTATTCTGCTTACTTTTGCCTACCCCTATCAATACTGTTAGATTATAATCTCATCCAACAGTGGAGATTTGAGGGATAAAATAAACCCTTTTATCCCTTCCTCTCTCCCACCTTCTCTCTCTCCCCCCCTCCGCTAGCATGGACGCTAAAAAATTAGACATATACTCAAAACGGATTCAAGAAAAACACATAAAGGTTAATTACAGAGATTAAGATCAATTAGTCTAGATTAAAATTCGATGAAGAAACGGAATCAAAAGTTTGAATAAATCAACATGATGGATCATGTTCTCAAAAGGCATTGAAAGAGCAAAACGAAAATCCAATTGATCAAAAGAATCAAAAAATTTGCATGGATCCTGTTTCACAATCATATATCAGGAAAACAATCTCCAACCAAAGCCGTAAAGATAACGCAATGAGGGAGTTCGTTCTCCAGTAAGTTCATGGGTGGCGTTAAGGAAGGCAAATCGAGCAATTAAGAGTGTTATTTAATTCCCAAAGGTTTCAAATGATGAATTAACCAAGAAAGTTCAGTTTTGTACTTCTCTACTTTTTGCAAGAGACGAGTTCGTATATGCCAGCGGAGGAGAAAGAGAGAGGGTGGGAGGCGATGGGAGATAGGAAGGCATAAAAGGATTTATTTTATCCCTCAAATCTCTGCCGTTGGATGATATTATAATCTAACGGTATTGAAAGGGGGTAGGCAAAGGTAGGCAAAATAAGGGTAGGTAGAAGAACCTACCCATATAAATACATTAAAGTAATTTGTTTTTAAACTAATTTGCTTGATTTATAAACTAATATATAATTAAAATTTATTTATTTATTTTAATCTCCCCAAATAACTCAACCGAGTCTTATATCAATGATCGGAGACATTACAGGAGAGAATTTGAGTGTTTTTTTATAAGAAAATCCTACTAAAAAATCCAACGGTTGACATGGACAAAAAATGTGAGTATATCTAGTCAACAAACGTTGACTGTTCAGACTACAAAGGGGTAAAATTTCCTTGTTTTGAAATTTGTAGGGCACATTTGCCCCTTCAAAAACTTTTAGGTGCTCAATATCCACATACAAAAATTTCCGGGCATTTAAACCCTTTAACCCTACTTGGATTTAGGATTTTTGGAGGAGTGGCGTGGGTGGGTGAATCTTTAGGGAGCATGTTGTGTTCAAAGAGGACTATACCACACTAAAGGGTTCTTAGCTCTGTTATATTGTACCCTTCCTAATTGGGCCATCTGACTTTTGTTTGGACAGTGGACACTCGACAGAACCAAAGCCCAAAGGGCTGGAGCCTGATGGTCCAAATGCCAAAAAGATATAAATAGTCATGCGCAAGACCAAAAAGGAGGGGTTCGATCCTAGAGTTAGTCAAGATGTTAGAGGAGACATCCTAAATCCTAGGTGCCTAGATTAACGTCTGAGGGTAATAGACCGCACGCCCTACCCAACATCGTATCACCTAAGAGAAAGGGGGATTTCACCCTATCATTGGATTGTGGGTGAACCCAACCCCTTTCATAAAATAAAATAAATAAATAAAAAAAAAATTCTCTTCAAGAAAACAAAGAAACCGTATCTCTACCACTTTTCGCCTCTTGTCTGATTCAATTTCCAGATTCAATAATGCATTACATTTCTACGTAACAAGAATGAAAATCAAACATGAATAAGTGTAAGAGGTCCGACAAAAAGGAGAGGACACAATCATCACAATCGAAACGCTGAGACAGGTACTACGAAATACTTAATTCAACTAGAGATTACATTGGCTTAACCAAAAGTTTTGAATTGGAGCTCTAGAATACAGCAATATTAAATATTTAATAATAGAGTTTTCTTTTACTACCCTCACGGTCCTATCGACTTGATTGAGATTGGTTTAGACCCCAATAAATTCTTTAGAATTAAAAGGAGATAGGTCCATACGGATGCTCCAGGAAGAAAAAAAAAAAAAAAAAAAGCTGAGATGGGTGCTTTCAACTTGGGCCGCAATCGAACTCGCAAAGTATAGGAGCTGAATGTTAGATCAAGGCCGAAGATGAATGTTAGATCAATGCCTTGGGCAAATCAGATTGGTTCTTCCTCTGTGTAATTTCTTTTATTCTATGTAGGCTGTTAGCCATCTTTAACATAAGGAAGCTCTAACATTACATGAAATTAACAAATTGCAGTTCAAGAAACTCATTTACGATCTTATTTATCAAAAAAAAAAAAAAAACTCATTTACGATAATAAACAGTGGCTTCCTCAGAAATGTCACCCGAACATCTCTATGCATCAAATAGATTTAATACCGATATATTAGTGATCTCGAATTTTACAGAATATGGCAACAATAAAAAAACAGCTTGGATCGATTCCATCGAGGCCAGGCGAACGCTTCAACAATTGAAACAAGCTTCCTAGATGATGATGACTAACATAAAAAGGGACTGTCACTTGATCTTCGAGGAAGACAAGACGCCTTTTTTCCTTTTCTTGATAGAGCTAGAGCAGTTTCGGGTTTCAGTACACTTGGGACAAAACCAATCCTCCTCAGGAACATCTTTCAGAGGAGGATCGCAGCAATCGATATGGATACCAACTCCACAACCAATGGAACCACTTTCATCACCACATATCAGCATTACGTCTCCTCTATCTCGAGATCCACATACTTGGCAAGCGGTGTCATTATCATCAATTTCTGGAGGATCCTCGATGATCTCTTCTGCCTTCCTTTGAAGGTTAGCAAATGACCTCTCTGCCCACGCATGAGTCCCATACAGTACATGTTTCTCCAGGGAGAACCCGGGCTTGCACACATACTCCACCAAGTAGTCAGCTAAAACGCAGGGAATCTCATGTTTTAAGAATTCTTGGACCCACATGTCCACACGTGGCATGCCCGGGCTAACTATGGCATAGTCAATACCGGTATCAAGGAACCGGTTGTAAGGAGGAGAGGTTGCTAATATAGTTCCATCTCCTGCTTTGACTACACGCTTCAATGTATCCTGTTGTATGTTATCAAATCAGATGAAAAGCATACGTCAAATTAAACAATCAAATGCAGAAACAAAGGTGGAAACCTGTTAATTTAAATGATTTTTGTGTAAAGGGAAATATAAAATTCGCCTAATATTAAGGCTAGTCCTTAAACCTGTGATCATTGAAGATGGAATACACGGCCAGCAATAATGGCAAATAGGAAGAATATCTCGAAAAACCGGATCTCAAAAGCAAACCTACCAAAGGTGGGACAATGCAATCGCCGTATATAATAATGCGCACTCCATATAAGACGCCATGACCTGTCTTCTCTCTCAAAAGCCGCCATCTTCTTGGAGCCTCCAAATTGATTGCACCATCCTCGCTAAGGCCACTCTTGTGCCACTCATAAGGTTCTTCGGTCAAGAATTTACCGGCCTCACGACAGGCCGTTAAGTAATCAGTTTTAAGAATCCACCTGCATTCCAGTCAAAATAAATTAGGAACATAAATGATTAAATAGAAAACATATGCCTCTGTTTTTAATTCACTCCAGCATAAAATTTATCATTAAAAAACTAATTAAGTATGAATACCAATCCAGATATAACTTAAATTTATAATAACCAGATCTTATTTGAAGTGTCCTGTTAAGTTTGTGTTGTACGAAGCCGGACCTTTTCAAATGGCAATGCCAAACAAGATAGAGTGCAGGCCCTATGACAATATTTTCCAAAGAGAAATATGCAGTTCTACTCAGACTCAGCTAGAATTTCCATACCTCCCTGATGCAGCAGCAGCGAAAAATTTCTCAGTCCTACGTACAGGATCTGGGGCTATGAAGTGTGTTGCCTGGTACGACCATTGATGAGAATCCCGGCAGACCCTTCCTTTCAATCGCCTAATCAATTGTTGAAACTCCTTTCTCTGTAAGCGGTGCCCACTTACTAGAAAACATGCAGCTTCTTTCTTCACTCTTCTGTTATCTTCTGATGTAGATGAAATAAGAGCTTTTTTACGAGTCTTTTGATTGACCTTTGCTTGACCTGCACTAGTTTTAATTACCGAGTTTCCAATGTTTATACCCTCTCCATCAATTGGCCTGTTTTCCTTATCAACTTCCTGAAAACCCCTGCACTATTTGTCTGTACTGCTGAGCTGCTATCTTTACCAGCAGGAAATAAAGCTGTTTCCATGGTTTCCATATCTGTCTCATCTTTCCTCTCATTGGACGCAGCCTCCTCAGGCCTCATTGTATCCTTGGTAAATGGGGCTTTCTTGGTTCTACCTTCAGTAAGTTTTCTGCCTTTAGGCTTTCCTTTTCCTTTAGAGGTTGAGTCTACCAGCTCAAGTTCCACTGGTTTAGTTCCATTTGTATCTTCCTTTGGAGGCTTTGATTTAGATTTTGATGCATGGTGAGTTGCTTCGAACTTCTCTTCTGTCTGCGTAACATTTTTATTTAAAATATTAACTGATTCACGATTGTCTTCAACAACTGTCAGTCCCTTGTACTCAGTTTTTTCATCCGGAGCCTCTGTTTCTTCATCCTGAAATTCTCTGCCATTGTTATTTTCTGCAGATTTGCAAACGCTCTCCTGCTCCGTTGATATTTCAACACTAACAGTTTTTGAGGATTTAACAAGTTTCTTGCCATCACAAAGTGCCGTCTCTTTCCATCCACTTAAACAACCTGCGCCATCAGCTTTAAGGGTACTTTCATCTAATGAAATCAAACTCTTCTTTTTAGCAGTAGCACCTGATTTAGGTCTAGAACCCAAACATTTCTTGGCAACTGTCTTCTTGCGGGGCGATTTTCTAATCAACTTATCACTTACTTTGTTGCATAAATCCAGGGTTGCATGACCAGTTAATTCCTCATTTCTAGACTTCTTTTTACTCGAATATGAGCATTCAAGATCGTTCCTGGCATTATGAGGTTCTGTTTCATTGCCATCTTGAGCAACTTCTTCCCTGCCACGATCTGCAATATCAGGCTCGCCATTTATTTTGGGTGCATCATGTTGCAGAGACTCTGAGCTTACAGATTCTTTGTCCTTCATATCATCTCTGCCCACAGGAAAAGGGTGTTCTATCTCTGGAAGTTTATTGCCATCTGCTAATGGGGATCTTTCAATGGAAAGTTTTGTGTCTTTCGTCATCATCGAATTTAATTTAGTAGAAGCTTCAATCGACCTCTTGTTAGGTAACAAACTACTTTGCCCTTTCTTGTTTTTCTTGTTACTAAAACGGTTACCTTTCCCAGAACCTTCAACAAAGTCGAAGTTGATGCTGTCACTTGCCTTTTCCACCTTGTTCGAAGAGGCTTCTAGGTCATTTCTTAATTTTAAATTATGTAAAGGTGATGCAGAAGGCTCGCTTAAATTGCCAAGGTTTTCATTTAAGCCACTTGGAGGAGAAAATCTCTTTAAGTTTTTCCTAGAGCTAGTTGCAGCACTACCCCTTGCATCTGAGCGTAGATGTCCTTCAACACTATCAGAAGTCAATCTCAAGTCATTAACCAACATCCCATACTCAGAAGTACTAGCCTGAAGATCAGGAGCATGACCTGATGAATCAGCATTTCCAGGAATGCCAAGATTCTGGCAGTCAACAGCGTCCTGAACACAAGTATTTTCAGGTTTGGTGGTCTTGGCACATGTGTCGGGTAGCTGACCAGATGCATCACGCCTGGAAACGCCAGGATCCCCAGAACTTGATTCTAAAACATCATGATGGACGTTTCTGGTCTGATCAGATGTTTTCTCAATTTTGAGAATTGATATAGACTCATGCCCCTCATTTGCTTTCCGCGATCCCTCAGGAGCAGCAGAACCCGTAAAGGCATTTGATTCTACTACTACAGGTTTTGATGAGTTATGGGTTGTAGTAGTATTCATTTTTGAACTAAAGGGACTCTTAGTGATGCCTCTTCCCCCAGACTTCCCAGATACTAGATCTTCTTCTTCTTCAGAGTCTTTAGCCTCTTCTGCCATCGTCTCTAGTTCATAACCACTGGTTGAGAACGAATAGAAGTTGAGTTATTAGAAAAAATCTATTCATGAGCCACAAGAGAAACTCTTTATAATTAAATCATATTAAGTGAATAATTTAAGTTGGTCAGCTTAAAATGCATATTTCATGAATACCCTACAATTTGCGAAATTGCAGTGAACATAGCAGATGTCAATGCAGCAATTGGCTTTTATTCCACCAGAGCAAACAAGCCAGGCGTATAGTACATTATGCAATAACTTTAAGGTGTGCAACAAGACATATTATGCCAAATACTTAGACGACGATAAGAGGGCTCACCTCTTCTTATATTTTTCTTCAGGGAGAAGCAACCAATCCTTCAAACTGGAGGGGAAAATCACAACTTAGCATTAGATAACTCAACATTTTTATAACAAATTTCAAATTTTAAAATAGATGGCTTGTTATATGCATAATATTATGAGCAACAAAGGGAAAATAAAAAATACCAGTCTTCTAACCACCGATGATTAACTAACTTAATTGTCTGCAGTCTACTGGCAAGCTCATACTTTTCTCCTACTCACAAAACAAATTTAAAAAAAAAAGAGTTAAAGATGATTAAACTTAAAACTTCTTTATAAAGTAAGGAGACACACTAAAATTTAAAAATACTCATGAACATGAATCATCTAAGCAATTCCACTAGTAAACCTAATACTACGTACACTCTTGGTTGCACATATCAGATTAGTTCAGATATAAGTATGTAACAAACCTTCAAATTTGTAGCATATAAGATGTGTAACTTTGCTTGCCACCAATGGCTTAGAAAATTCAGCACCCATCAGGCCAACCATTGTCTGAAGAGAGAAAAACAGGGTCAAGTCCTAATTGTTACAAAACAATCATCCGCACAAGCTCCAAGAGAAAATTGTTGAGCATAAGAGACTCTTACCATAATGTCATCCCGATCCTGACGTTGATAACCAGTCAAGCAAACAACCAAATTCTCAGCACCCGGTATACCATTTAAATCTTTCAGGGGCCTATACATGACCTGTACAGAAAACAAAGATTTATAACAGTGTCCAACTTTCCAACGATGATAATATAAGAATCACTTGCAAGAATAATCAATTAGTGATTGGATTAGACATGGATGCAGTTCCTCACATCCTTATTATCAGGTTACTCAATAAAAACATGACAAGTAAATGGTTCTCCAATAAAAACATGACGTGTGTACAGTTGAATAAGAAAACCAGCAGAAGCCAGACGCATGTCATGTTATTATTAGAAAACAAGGCATTTTTATCAGAGAACCTCACAATCAAGAAATAAAAATGCATGTAAGGTTTTTCCATAGTTATCAGAACCAAATCCTCAAGATGACAAAGAAATTTCAACCAAGTTCTGGGCCAAGAATATATACAGCGTGAATGAACTCAAAGCTATATATAAGAGAACATAATTAACAGTTGTAAATGAATATAATGAAAAGATGAATAAACCCAAGCCTTAAAGGTATACCTAACATTATACAGGTGCAAAAGCATTTACAAAAATTGTCTTTGCCTAAAACTTGTAACCAACAGAAACATACTAAATACAAGTTAGCAGTTTTTACAGATCCACTTGAACTCCTCAAATTTTTGTGATGAGCTGAGCCGTAGCACATGCACTACGCTGACAAATTATATTCCAAACGAGTCCAAACTTCTCAATGATTTTCTAAGTAGGTGGTTTTTTTTTTTTGGGGGGGGGGGGTGGGGTGGATCTAGAGAACTAAAAACATACGGAGGTCGCATCAACTGGCATTCCAATGTCCACACTGTGATCAACCCACAAAGCAGTGACGAGAGTCTTCCCATCATTTCTTGCAGCAACGCAAATAGGATCATCCTGCATAATACATAGAAAAGCAAGGGTTGTGGAGTCTAATATGTTAAGGTCAATTAAAACACAATCCAAAGCTAATTCCTCCCATCTCTAACTGCGAATGCGATTGGAAGTCAAAAAAGGATTTTCTGCAAACCAAAGAGAAAACAACAAAACTCGGCCTCTGTTTAGATGGTTGAGATTGCAAGCAGTAAAGTGCTGCTTAGAAAGCGGAATGAAATGGATGGGGTAGCATATGGCGAATCCATATGCTCAAATGTAACAGAAAACAAAGAGTGAATTTGACTTACATAAGTAAGTTTGCCTACAACGACATGTGTGCAACTTGGACCGTACTGACCAACATCAACTCCACCGCCATTTGCAAGCTTGAATCGAACCTACAAAGTAGCATTGAATGAAATAAAAAAGGAAGAAAATGATAATTAACCTTACTTTTGACAAACGATCTCCCAGATTGGCCACGATACGAGAGAACATAGCAACAGAATTAGATAAAATAATACAAACAGAAATGGAAGAGCGAGAAACCTTGCTTTCGTTGATAGGATCAAAACCATAGAGAACGAAACGAATGTTGAGAAACACTTGCGATGGAATACTTGTCTCCAACATTTGGGAGGAAAAATCAAACGTGAGTTTTGGGGTTCGGAGACCAAAATTCGAGCTGCTCAGTCCCAAAAAGAAAATCCTCACTTGAGCGAGGGAAAATTTTCCTCCAATTTGTTTGATTTTCATGGCTCTGGCGCGCTTATGGCTATTAGCCTATTACACGTAAACTGACTGGCCCAATCAGTCGGATCCGTTTAACAACCCGATCCAGGCCCATATGTACTTTGGGTTGGACTTTTGTAGTAACAATTTTTATTTTGGCCTAAATTCCCAAAAGTACGATTTTTTTTTTTTTTTTTAATATGAAAATTTTAGGAGAAAGATTAGGCTCACCTACAATCCAAGAGGAAAGCGCTATAATTTTGATCACAAGATACACTGAGACTTTGAGAACACATGCCTCCATCTCAAGACACCTTACTACACTTCACTTAGTTTAAGATCTTCCCAAACGCCTGAATCAACCCCACAACCCCACCTAAAGAGTGACCTAAAGGGTAAGTTTGGTTTGAGGGGAGAGGAGGGAAAAAATGTGATGGAGAGGATAACTTTATGGGTCCTACTACACTAAATTTTGGTCCAATTTTCTGCTCCCCTCATTTTTTTTCCCTCCCCTCCCCCTCCCCTCAAACGTCAAACCAAACTTACCCAAAGAGTGTCCAAGGACAACGGTTAGGTATGAGTTTTTTTTTTTTTTTTTTTTTTTTTTTTTTTTTTCAAAAGGGTTTTTTTTTTTTTATAATAAAATTTTAGGAAATGGGTTGGGCCACCCACAATCCAAAGCGAAGTCTTGGAAGGCTGACCCATAGGGACATACTTGGTGAGAAGATATATCTCTACCTCTACCCTACCAACGCGTTTTGAATCTTGCCCCTAAGCGCGGATCTCCCCTAACGCTTGACTAACGCAGGATCAAACCCCCTCCCTTAAAATGAAGAAGTCTGACCCACGCCAGTTGAACCCACAACGGGGTAAAAGGGTAGGTACGAGTTGATTTGCTAGAAGTTTCCAATTTCCAATCTTGACCCGATAAACAAACACCGGTCCTTGCGGTCGATATAAGTGCCGGAGTGGTTTGGTGCCCCCACCCGCAAGCGCAATTTAATCTGTGGTTGACTTGGGCAGAGGAGTAGGAGGAGAGGAGTTTTTCCGTCGTCGTCTGAGATGGCTTGGCTCACTCGATTCTTGGCGGCTGTTGCTTTCTTAGCCATTGGAGTTATATTCTCCCCTGAAATCTTTGGATCAAAATCGGACGCTTCCAATTCACTCAAACTGTCAACCTACCTCAAATTGGCGCATCTCCTAAGCTTCTCCACGGCTTTTGGTTCCGCTTTATGGGTTACCTTCATCGGCGGAATTATTATGTTCAAGTACGCATTCATTTTTCCCAGCTCAATTACCTGCTCACATATGCACAAGTTTTCCGACCTAAAGATACTACGACGGATTTATTAGACTGAAATGTTGTCTCAAATTGAACCCAGATTTTTCGATGAACCTTTAGGGCATGCTTGAGTTCTGAAAAAACTTGCAAAACATGATTTCCTTGATCATTGCAAATGCTCTATCAGCCATACAAGTTCTATGTTTTACTATGCTTTGCCTACCAGGTTTCTAGATGTGAAAATGATGTCGTGATTTATTTTTTTTCTTTTTTTAAATTCATGATGAGTTTAACAGGAATCTCCCGAGGCATCAGTTTGGTAACCTGCAAAGCAAGATGTTTCCTGCATATTTCTCAATGGTCGGCATCTGTTGTGCGATATCGGTGGCGTCGTTTGGGTATCTACATCCTTGGAAATCTTCGTCCACGGCTGAAAGATACCAACTTGGCTTCTTGCTCTCGTCATTCGCATTTAATCTTGCTAACTTGTTTGTCTTTACTCCGATGACTATCGAGGTAATATTCGTGATTTTCCAATTTTTTTACGAATAGATCATCAATTCTTGAGTAATATTTAGAATGTTTTCTGCGGTTATTGATTCTTATTTCTTCCCTGTCCGTGAAATAGTTTGAAGAATTGCCCCGTATCCCTCAAAATTCCAAGATATTTAAGCCATCTCTATTCCGGTTATGCCTTTTATATCCTTTCTCAATTGGGTTTGCATAGTTAGAGTAATGCGACTCCCGTTAAGAAGTATTTGATTGGAACGGTGGTTTGAGAGTGATGTGGGTTAGGGTGGAGTGGATTCGTTGGGTGTTTAAATGATTTGAAAACCGTCCTTAGTCATCTGACGTTTTGGGTATAGTTTAGAAAACCAGACCAATGGGACTGATCTGAACAAAAAATTGGAGAACTAGCCAGGAAGTGGATCACCTCCAGTGAGCATTTCTCCTCTGGGCGTGAATTGCGAGGATCTCAACCATAGGGAAATGTTGATTTGTAGTATTTTGATTTTGTTGAGATTATGTTATTCAGTTTTTTTGGGCGAGCAATTTGAGTATGTTTACCAGGGATAATGGCATTGTGCGTTGATGTATATCAATCATCCGAAACTTGGATATTGTGAAGCTGCCATAAGTTACGAGTGTGTAATGTATTGTGTCCCTGAATTATTTTCACTCAGAATTTTAATTTTTGTGACGCAGTTGATGAGGCAAAGGCATAAAGTGGAGAGAGAAAATAGCATTGGAGAGGAAGTTGGTTGGTCAAAAAATGTTGAAGTCGCAAAGAAGAATCCAAAGCTTGCAGCCATGAATAAAAAGTTTGGAATGATCCATGGATTATCTTCCCTTGCCAATATCATGTCCTTTGGCGGCCTTGCCATGCACTCTTGGTACTTGGCCGGTAAAATGGATCTCTGATCCAATTTCTGCTTCCCTTTCTGTGGAGGATTGTCGAGCTCATAGCTTGTTCTTGTTTTCCGGCAAAGTATGATGGAAAGATTTAGAATATTTGTGTAGTTTGTGAAAATATACTTTGGAAGTATTACATGGTATTGCTCCAAGAGAACATTGCAACGTCATATAAAAACACTGGAAGTATTTGGCTTCGCGGGGAAATAGGTAAGTAATTATATCATCCTTCCAGCAAAGGAATAAAATGAGCCTCTTTACGCACCCCCTCCCCTTGTCTTAAAGGCCTTTCTTTTTTAATCATTACACGAAAAGTAGAATAACATGATACTTTGGGATTTGAGACCTTGATCTATGTTGTCTCACATCTGAAGGATGGGCATATATATTTATGGTTTCTCCAACCTTGTCCCTGAGGATTCACCTTATGACCTTAATGCTCCTTGAAAAAGCAAGTTTTCTATTTGTTTAAAAAATTATGAACGTGGATGTTGATCGTTGAAGGTTCTGTGCAAACCTGCCCATTTGTACACGACTCTGGCTTCTCGACTCTAAGAAGCCTCAGCTGCTCTCAATCAGACTCTTGTATCTGATTGTGATTTATTGTCGAGTATCTTGTTTTTGTTATCATCTTTGCACAATATTTTAGGGAAGTCTTCTTTCCTAACGAAGTCGGAGGAGTCAGGTGATAGCTTCTTTTAGACTTTTGTTTTGAGACCCTTTCATTATTCCACGAAAGAGCGTTGAGAGGGTTTGTCAAATGCTCATGACATTCAAAAGTCTTGATTTATTTATGATTTAAGATGGATCGACATCAAGGCAACGATATTTGTTGGAGTTGTGAGGACGATGTTGCTTGTTGCTGGGCTTCATGTCCATAATATCTTGTTTATGGATGATTAATCGTCAGCTTGCTTCCGGGATGACCCTTCTTGCTGGTGGTTGCGCCGACCCACAGCCCCCTTGCTGATTATGATAGTCCATGTGGTGTCACCAATTTGATCATGACAAGCTGAAATTCATTCCGCATACGTGTGCCCGTGTAACCATTATCCACTATTTAGTTTGATTTAAATATATTAAAAAACAGTAAATCTTGTATTGATGAATGAACTCTTTTGGAATTTGTTAGTGAAATTCGAGAAGGGGTTTTGAACCGCCGGACAAAATGAAGTAATTGATAATCACTGAGGTTGATAAATGTACAAGAATATGTAGTAGCTCTGCGCACATCTGGATTTTATTTTTATTTTTTTTATTTTTTGGGGGGAGGGGGGTGTTGGATGAAGCTCAAACGTCATTCAGGGGGAAAAAATGTGACAATAGCTAAGCCATTGTCATAGATTAGTTGATTGAGGCTAGACTCTAGAGGACACACCGGAATATGTAGGTGTCACCCACCACTCGTTTGGAAGATTCCTGCCACCGGAGCCGGAAGGAATCAAAGCGATAACACCACCAAAAAGGTTGGGAATGCAGAATATTGTGCAGCTGTGGCCATCACCACTCATTGCTTTAAATGATCGAATCGTCGCCCAGCCACCTTCATTACTCGTCATTTAATTTTGGGTCCTGTATTGTTTAAATTCATGTGTGTCAGTTTGGTTGAGGTCGGAGGGTGGAAAATTCAAGGACGAGTGATATGATATTTTCATACGTTCAAATTTTAGTTGGAATCATGCATTTGGAAAAGAAAAGGGAGGGGGGTTTACTTGAACCATATGGACATGAAAAGTTTCAGATTGTCCCACTTGTAACCTTATCCCAATAATTTATCGGTCTATGTACTTATAAATGAGAAAAATGGAGAATAGTTGATTAGAGAGTTAGGATTAGGAATAAAAGGAGGGCTTGCGATGGAAGGAAGATGAGAATGTGGGTTGCTTTGTTGGATGGATAGGCATAAAGGGTTAAGGGAAGAGTGGGAGGGCCTATTCCTTTTGTCCGGTAACGAACGTGGTTCCGATTCAAAGCTTCGTCGGCTTTCGCGGGTACGTTTACAATGTGCATCACATGCCTCGTTTCCCTTTCACGTGTGTCCCTCTCCGCTTGCCTTCCCAATTTACAACTTTGCCTTGTTCTTATTTCTCAAGCTACGCAACCTTCCCTCACACAAACACTCCCAATAATTCCGTATTATGCCCAAACCCTAATTTCGTATTCAAAGCCGCCACGCAAACTCACTTCTCCCCAATTTTGATACGACGGATGCTCCAGTCCACCCCTTAACCAATCTCCGGGAATCAAGCAACTAGTTTTTTTTCGCTCGAAATCAAGAAACTAGTTTTGCATCATTGATATTTGGGGAATAGTTTCTCTATTGGCAAACACCATTATTTCCGAGGGACACTTTCACTTTGCACTATTGAAATCAATTGAATAAAGAATCACCTAATTGACTAACTGTGTCTACATCCATGTCCCCTCCCCACCCATACAACTGCCCTGACCATAAATAATGAATTATCAATGTCTATTCAATAGAAATTGATGGTGTTCGTGAGTAAAGAGCGTGCTGGAAACAAGAGCACCAAAAACAAATGCATGTGTTGGGATGCAACGAGCCTGCTGAACCTTTTCAATGACTCTCTCCCTGTTTTTATGACGCCTGAGAATGCTGACCCCTCTCCACTCACATTGACTGATACCACTGACCTCCTAACAAAAGCCACCGCATCAATCCCATGGGGTGACAGTGCCACCAGAGGCCACCAAACCTTCCGCCTGTTCTCTCTCCTCTGCCTTCTGATTCTGTTAAGTTCCTGGCGAATCACGCCTCTCACAGATTTTAAGTAGGAATTCATGTCATGATCCCGTTGTATATTTCCACCCGACCCATAAGCAGCTCGGTCACTTAAGATCTCCAGTGGATGTGGTGAGTTCAAGAACACCAGCTGTGCAGTCAGGAGCTGCCTGTACATGTTATGGTTGGATTCTGATGAAGGACCACTCAGAAGATATAGACCACAGCCTGCGGGAAGGAGGTCATGTCCTGGGGAAAATTTCTCTTCTGGCTGCAGAATTAGCAGCTCACCCATAGGTGTATATAATACCTTCTACAGGGAAAGATTCACAAAGTGATTTAGAGGATTAATGATATAATATGAAGTTCCTTCCAGACTTCAAACTTGTTTAAGAAACATTACCTGGTTATTAAGACAAGGATGATGACGGAAGTTTCCATTGATAGCCTTTAGCAGCTCTGCTACATGATTAGGATAATGGCAAGAAAAGGCTCGTGGTACTATGTCTCTGTGCATTGTAATTGCCTGAACATGGTTCCGGGGCAATCCTAGCTTGTCTAGCAATCGGTCACCTCCACACATGATGGAAGGGGCACCAAGAGTTATAACAGGAAGCAGGGAGGACATTGGCACTTCTTCTCTAATCAGCAGCATGAGATTTACAAGCAATGCCAAACTTCCCCCAAGGGAATGCCCTGTGAAACGGAAGGTTGCACGTGAACCTTGAGATTTTAGGTGTGCCTGAACTTCTGGAAGCATCTTTTGGTAAATCCCTTTAGCAGCCTCATATATACCTCTATGGACAAGAACATCCAGGCCCTTGAAAAAAAAGAAAATTTATGTCATTTTTACCAATTTTAAAAAAATTTCATGATTGTTCTTTAACAAAAAGGCAGTGAAGAAGTTAACAATCACCTCAAATTGAACAGGCTCGAAAAGTAGGTTTGCTTGCCAGGATTCGAGGGTCTCAGAACCCTGCACATTGAAACAATATTTTTATTTTGGGAGAAAATCACACCAGCTCCAAATCACATGGGAGTGTGAAACATAACATGTTACGCAATAACCTATTAAGAACTATGGCATTTCTATTATGGTCTTAGGTGTTCAAGGCTTTACTGCAAACTTTCAGCATTTTAGAAATTATGTTGAGTAAAATAGAAGCGCATCCCCAATTTGCCTTACCTGGATGACAAAAAATCTAGTACCACTCTGGTCATCATCACATATGAACCATTCACAGGGTGATGAGCTTGTTGAGTTCAAATCATCTGCGACAGCCTGCTTCACTTCCTCCTCTGCAGCCACCACTGCTGTCACTGAATCAGTAGTTGCCATCAAAGATGCTACCTCTGTGTTTACCATGTTAACACCATCAACACTTCCACTGCCTCCTTCAAGTGAACCTTTCCCGACCCCATCTTTTGAGGATTTAAATGGAATTATGTTCCTGGTCCGAGAATGGAGATAAGAGGCAGCAGAAGCAGCAATCTCATAAGCAGCCAACGCACTAATCTTTGGTCTACTGTTCTTTTGTTCCTTGCTTTCTTCTCTGTCATGCTTATCAGTTTCAACTTCCTGAGTTTCAGCTGACACCTGATTTTTTTCGGCCGTTGTAGAGAAGCCTCTTTTATCTACTGATGATGTTACAAAACGCAGTCCATAACTTTTCAAGAGGTTCTCAGTCTGAATTAACAAAGCCAAGATATAAATCTATGACAGAACTTCATAAATATGTCTTCTTGATTATACATTGCAAATGGATTGTATACAAAAGATCATGAATCAACCCCCATCTATACACTTAACCCAGAACTATACGTAAATGGCAAAAAATCAAACAAATATGTTCCGAGTATCATATTTGTTCAAAAAATACATCAGGTGAAAAATTTTAGGATTTATTATTCCATACTGTTCTGATTTAACTGAGCAGAGTTAGAAACAGACATGAAAAACTTAATATTTGGGGCAATGCAATCTAAGTATAACATTGATATGAGTAGATATTCCATATTAAACCGGCGCAAGGTTTGTTAAATGTTCAATATCCCTATCCTTGGCGGAAGACAAAGCACGCCCACAACGGGCAAAAGAAATTTCCAAAGCAGGCACTGACAACGTGAAGATGCAAATTTTTTAGAACTCGGAGACAATTTTTGGCTAATCTGAGATAAAATGAGCAATTAGCAAGATATCAGATTTTCAAGCAATGCAATGCACACAAATCGTTCAGATATCAGAATAGACTCTCATCAACATTAAAGATGTCACGAGTCTCTCAAACTTCGAGACGGCAGACGAGATCTGACGCCTCATAAACCATTAAATGAGAGTACGCCCCATGTCCTGCCCTATAATGCCTTTATCCAAGAAAAATGGAATATCCAATCATTTCTTGTGCAGAAATCTGTGTCTCTAAACGATTAGGCGATAAGCCATACAGAGCATACGGCATCGCCAAATTCCGATAACAATAAAAAGAGAAAATATAAGATAAAAGAAAACCATCATACCTTCATTCTGGGTATGCAGTATGCCAAGTTTCCCAGGTAGGACATCTGCGCGTACAATCTGGCTTCAGCTAACGACACCCTCCGAAGCAACCTTGAAAATGAATCCCTGTCAAACTGAATCTCTTTATCACCAACATCATCATCAATCTTGCAAGCATCACATGGCTCCTCATTATCACACCGAGATCCGTTTATTTGATCGGTGGCTACATCCACCTCCTCTTCGATTTCCGTATCTTTATCACCACCGCCACTGTTCCCCTGTTCACCCCTCCAGATAGATTTGACATGCAGAATCTTCAAGACCCAGTTCCCATTCTGATCCTCTGGACACATTGTTCCATTATTCTTGTCTTCTTGAACAGCTTTTTCTTCCCCCTCTTCCACCGATACGGCGTCGTCTATGGCCAACCCGTTGTACCTGCTACTTCCACTTCCGCCTGGCCAGAGAGATCTCAAAGGGTATTTAAACGAAAATCTCGAAAAGACAGACTTCTGCGTCGATTTCTCCGTCGAAGACCGCCCAACCGCGCTTACTTGAGATGGGTTTGTCCGCGCATCCAAGGACCCGCTAATGGAGATCGTCGGATTTATCCCAGTTATACCACTTTTAAAACACACGGCATCCATTCTAGCTTTCTCTGGTTTGCCTCTGTTTCGAGAGTTCCTCTTTCACTTTATGTAGAACGTTAGAGAGAACGGTCAATTGCAGTGGACGATTCTAACGAATTATGGGTTATCAATAAAACCAGAACCCTTGTATATTCACAGAAAGGGGGCTTGATTTCGCTTGCCTACTCCGCCTGCTTCGCTTGGTTGTGTAATATTACAGAGGAAGAGAGAAGAATGAAAATGGACGAGGCATGCCGATGCGAGGATTTAGAGAGATTTATGAATTATTGATCACGCCGTTTATCAGGTCACCAACTTTCGTCTCCCTGTCTAAATGATTTCTTTCTGACTTTACCTTATTTTTGTTTTTATCACAACTTTTTTATTAATTTCATAAAAATCTAAATTAAATAGTAGATACGTAAGCTTTTCAATAAATAGAAAACTTGTTTGTGATTATATTTGGGGGTTTAAATTTCTTATATTACATATGGGAAGAAGAATATTCTACACACACACGTGAAATAGTGGGGCCTACATATATATAATCTTCATTATATATATATGTTAATTATACATGTATGTGTGTGGTACATTCTCCCATTTCAACACGGTGTGGCGTAAGAATGTTTTTCACTTTCCTAAATAGAAAACTTGTTTGTGATTATATTTGTGATTGAAAAGTGTTTATTTATATAAATTGATATAACCTTTCTCACATACTCATCTTTTATATTATAAAACCCTAATTAAAAAATTTTGAAACCTCCAATCACTATTCTAAATAAATATATAGTAATTTCTTCAAAAAAAAATATATATAGGATTTTTCAAAATTGTGTTACTATAATGGTTTTTTAACAAGGCTTACATGAGTTTTGGATGAAAACTATATATCACTCTAGTTTTATTTATAAATTCATTTTAACCAAAAATTTAATCTTTATTATAAGTCCAGTTTTAGAGTAATAAATGCATCTATTACATTTTTGTCCTTCTTATTTGTAATTAAAAAAATAATTATTTATTTGATTTTGATTTTTAAGGAACTAATTATAAAAATTAAGCTCATTGTAAAATTAATTAAATTTACTCAATAATTAATGAGTAAATTAACTCTTTTCAAGATCTAAAGATTAATTAATTTCGACTTATAATGAGGAATTAAGTATTAAATTAATGAAAACGTTAGCCTTCAAATAACGACGTCGTTGCGTTCAAAGGGTGATTTTGGTGTTTGGAATTTCCGAATTTGGATTGAATCTCACGTGGCTAAAGGTCACTCTGTCGGTTTGTGGTTGTGCGAGTTAACATTGATTTTTCTACGAAAGCGCGTTTTCAGACCCACAGCCTGCCACTGACAGTTGCCGAATTACTCAAGGAAGTGCCACGTCAGAGAGTTTAGACGACTATTGACGTGTCCCAAAAGCACAATACCTCGGCCTTCCTATCTTTCGGTAAACACTCGACCCTACAATTCCTCACGCGCCTCTGATATGTTTGTTCCACTCGCTTTAGAAAAGCTACACCTGTCCACCTTACTCACGTTGCAAAAATGTTGCGGTGTCAATAACTCGCAAATAATACGACTTCTTACCCTAGCTTCCTATCAGTACTCCTATAAGAAAGGATTTTTTTTTTTTTGAGAAATTTAAAAAAATTAATTAAATTATTTTAAAATATTTATATTTATTGTCTTTTCTTTAAACCATTTTTCTTAACATATAAATTGATATATAATTTAATGATACACAATATATAATATATAATATGATAAATAACTTATTTAACTTCCTTAATTTCTAAAAAAAAATCAACTTTATATTGGGAAAGTATTATAGTATGCGCACAGTTTATGAAGATGTCAGTGTGCAACAGAAAAAAGAAATAATATATTAGTGGAAAGCAGGGCTTTTATAACATAATCATTGCACAATGCGTACTAAGAAGGGTCAAAAGGTTTGTTGCAGCTAAGGTTGATTATGGGAAAAACATATGATAGACTTGATCGGAAATTTCTTGAATGCACACCGGATAGTCTGGGATTGGCAGAGGATTTTATTAATTCGGTTATAAAATTTTTATACTCAATTTCAATGAGAATTTTGTGGAATGGACAAGAATCAAAAGAGTTCCACCCTACTAAAGGCGTCCGTTAAGGGGATCTGCTGAGTCCATACCTCTTTAAACCTATGCATGGAAATACTGGCAAAGATCATATAATATGAAGTGGAAAATGGCAGATGGAAGCCACTGAAGATTAGCACAAGAGGATCAAAGATTTCCCATCTATTCTTTGCTGATGATCTAATTTTCTTCAGTGAAGCTTCCTCACAACAGATGCTAGAAATGAAGAATATAATGCAATTATTTTGCCAGGTCTTTGGACATAAAATAAACCTAAGTAAATCAAAGCATTTTGTTTCCCATAATTTTCACTTCAATCGGGCATATGAACTCAAATAGATCCTAGGAATTAGCCTTACACCTGACTTGGGAAATATCTTAGTGTTTCCATCCCACACAAGAGAGCTTGACCTTTGCACTGTTAATTCAAAAATTTGGCCTAAAACTTGGAAACTGGAAAAGAAGTTTTCTAAGCATGACAGGTAAAATTGTACTTATTAAATCTATTTTATCTGCAATTCCATATTATCGGATGCAATCAATACTCATATCTAAAGGGTTCTCCTTAATCTTGAAAAGATGAGCAAATACTTCTTTTGGAATCATAATAGGGATTCGAAAAATATGCATCTTATATACTGGCATGTTATGAAGAGGAATAAATCTGAAGGTGGGTTCGGAATTAAAGATTTGCAATGTAAAAATCAAGCTTTTATTATGAAGCTTTGCTAGGGGATCATTACCAAGTTGGATGCATTATTTGTGAAATGTTTTCGTAGTAAGTATAGATGTGGTGAGATTAGAAGCTAGAGGTGGACAAGAAAAAATATCAATCTGCAGTCTGGAATGACATAATAGCGGTATGAGAAAATTTCTGTAAGAGGATTAGGAAGAAACTAAGAAGTGAGTTATCTATAAAGGTGTGGAATGATCATTGGACACCATTAGACAAACCTTTGAAATATTATGTAGATAAGAATCTCCATTTGATGGATCTAAAGGCAGTGGTAAATGATTTTGTTAAACCAAATGGACAATAGGATAGGGCTAAATGAAGAATATTCTTCCAAATAAGATAGTAGAAGAAATTTTAAAGGTTGTTCCACCTAATGACTTGGGTAAGGATGTTTGCTATTGGTATAAGGCTTCAGATGGGAACTTCATTGTTAAATCAATATACACTATGATCTACCACCAACAGGAGCATACACCTAAATCCACCGGCAACATATATGGCATTGGGAGATTCTTGAAAGAGCAAAATTCTTCATATGGCAAGTGTTCCATGAAAGACTTCCCCCTAATATACTCAAAGCAAAATATAATCCCCATTTGCAAAACACTTGTCCTTTTTAAGTGTGATAAGGAGGAAACCATTATCATATACCGAGAGACTTCCAAGAGAGTGTGGTTTAATTTATGGTTAAGTATCAATTTTGCCCCTAAAGTTTTTGGTGTATCAATATTGCCCCTGAAATTTAAAAACGTAGCAATGTTGCCCAACCCTAACGTTGACCATTAGGGTTGTTTTTTAATGGAGGGGCAACATTCTACGTTTTTAAACTTCAAGGACAAAATTGCTATTTTTTTTGGGAGCAATGTTGCCCTCGAGTTAAAAACGTAGCAATGTTGCCCCTCCCGTTTAACCGGCCTCAACGTTAGGGTTTTTAACAGAGGGGTAACATTGCTATGTTTTTAAACTTTAGGAGCAACATTACTACGCCGAAAACATCAGGGGTAAAATTGCTCCTAGGCGCGTACTTCAATGGCAAAATTGATACTTAACCCTTTAATTTAACAAACTCATTATATTAATTTATATTTTTCTTTGGCTCTTTGTAAGATTGGCTGAATGGAACTTAAAGAACAATCCATCTGGCAAGCTTACTGCGAGATGGCTTTATCACAAAATATTTGGTGTTGTGTGTTGGCTTTTCTAGAAAAATAGATGTACAAAAGTATTTGAAGGCATAGGAGATCAATCAAGAGCGATTACACAAAGATACTTATTCACTTAATGGAAGTAATGGCGCATGGACATTTTTAGCTTCAAATTATGTAGATACCGAACAGAGCAGAAGCTAGACGGTATCCCTCAAATCCAAGTTATGTATGAGTTGATGTGGATGGATCATACAAAACTATGGACAAGCAACTTGTGGGGGAGTGATCAAAGATCGCCAGGGAAACTGGATATGAGGGTTTCAACAGAAGTTAAAACATACTATGTCAACTGGTTGGGAAATCCATGCTATCTACAGGAGCCTTATACTATGCAAACAATTAGGTTTCAAGAAACATTATGCTCTATACTAATTCATTATATATTATTCATTTGTTGTTACTTGATTGTGGGCAAGGTCATCCTATGATAGATGAAATATAGGAGGTAAGATTCCTTATCCTTTCACACAAGGATCTATAGATTATTTATACTTATAGGAGAACATTAAGATTTGCTGATTACTTAGCCTAATCCGCTCAAGAGATGAATCAAGATTTTTTAATTATTTCATCACAACCTATTGAATATGTTGACTTAGTTAATCTGAGTGTGGCGGAATGTTACTAAAATAAGTGAATATAGTCTAATCTTAGATTTTTTGTAAACCTCAAACCTTTAGCTTACCATGTATTACAAAAAACAGAAAAAGACCAAGAAAAAAGAAATAATAGGAATAAAATTGCCAATCACATCTAAATGGAGGATTTGGTCTTCTTTCTTTCTTTCTTTCTTTTGAGACGTTCAGGTTTTGCTCTTTTTGCTATGTTAGAGTTTATAAGCAATTCTTTATTAGATTGTAATTCCAGTTGTAATTTTAAAGTCCAACTCATCTAAAATGTTTTTAACAAAATTATAATGTGCCATATAATCCTGAAATCCTTTTTTTTTTTTTTTTTTTTTGCTAACAATCTGTCATGTTGGGGTGGGCAAAAACCCATGGTTTAGTCCAGTCTGGTCCAACCCAAGTTGGTCCGGTCCAATCCAAATAAGTAACATATTAAAATCGAATCAAACTGACCAGTCGGGTTGGATTGGATTCTGGACTAAGAGACCAAACCACTTGGACTTGTTTGTCTGGTCTAGGTCAATTTTTTTTTTTTAAATATTTTTGTCATTTAGATGTTACTTTTATTTTTATTTAATGTTGTTGAAGTCTTTTTTAAGGATTTATAATTAATTTTTATTTTTATGATGGTTTTTATAAGATCATAGGTCTTTTAATTGCATATATCATGTTTAAATTTTTTTTACCATTTTTTTTTATTGTTGTTGAATGTTATTGGATGTTTTTATAGATTTGCAATTTTTTAATTTTATGTGATGTGTTTTATATTTTTATAGATATTCTTATGTCCTAATTGTGTTTAATAGGTTCAAAAACCCTAAATGGTCAACTAACGCACCAACGTTAGCGTTTTCCTTCTAAAGAGTAAAAAAACAAAAAATTAAAAATAGATAAAAATAGATTTTAGGTCCCGAACCAATCCAGGTAGTCCACTAGATCTGGTTTGGTCCAGATCGGCCTCGGGTTGATGTTGGACTAGATGCCTTGTGCAACCCAAGGTCCTTTCTAGATTAGATTCCAGGTTGATGTCAAACTCGGTTCGATCCAATCAACGTTGATCCATAATGTCATGGTTTGTTTACATACTCGATCGGTATTTATCATTACAACTAGGGACCTTTTAATCAGTGTAATTAAAACTAGACCAGACTAGACCGGCCGGTGTGGCCTGGAAATTGGCAAATCATTCGAAAAACCGGTCCAAATGATTAAATTGGTTTGTTATTTTAAAAAAATCAATTTCTTTTTTAATTTTCTTTATAAATTCATATTAATAACTCTGGAATCTTCACTTTCTCACCGGTTTGGCCCTAATTAGCTCTAGTCTGACCTAGTATCCCGACCGATCAAGTTTTAATATCCTTGCTTTTAATATAACTAGCATAGGCCAGCGCAATGCGCTAGTGAGCAAACGAATATTTATTAATGTGTTGTTATATAAAAAATAACTTATTTAAAATAATATTTTGTAGTATAGAATACACTATGACCCGTATAAAGATATATGTGAATTTTGTAGTATAGAATATATGATATAAAGATATATATGAATGGAGAGATGATGCTATAGTAGTTTTAACTTTCATTTCTCAACTTGTAAATAAAATACTCAAAATTGCTCTATATAAAAAATCATAATTAATTTATTGGAATTCCTATTTTGTCTATTGAGTGGCTCCCAAAATTTGAACATTTGTACATATTTATATTTATAATTATAGTATTACAATCGTTCATTTTAAAGATTTAAGAGTGAATAATCAAAATATTAAATTAAATATTTATTCAATATTTTGTATCTACCTCCCATATTATAATTAATTTACAAAATATTGTGTAATTACCTCCTTCATTATCTATCTTTCATAATTGCCACTCATTACTATTATTTTTTAGGTTAAAGTGTACGTTTGGTCCTTCATGTTTTTTTACGATATCATTTTAGTTATGTTAGTATTTTAATAAAGTATTATTTTAAATCCTATTAATTGAAAAATATTTAATCTTCACATACTATTTTACAATTTTTCACGGTTTGTGAAGATTAAATATATTTTTTTTGTCGAAGAAGATTAAATATTTTTCAATTAATAGGATTTAAATTATTAATTTATTAAAATAGTAACATATAAGCATGCTTGGTCAGCATTTAATTGCACAATTATCGCTTAAAATTGTTGAGTCAGTATTTTCTGTTAAGTCAAACTAACGGTGTTAATAATTTAATATTAAGGTTCCAAACGTGTACTTTACAAATTTAATGGACTAAAATGATACTTAGATGCAAACATGAAGGACTAAACGTATACTATAGCCTATTTTTTATTTTAGTATTTTGAGCTTTGAGCTTGCAATTTTGTCGTAATTAATTTATTGGAATCCCTATTTTTTCTATTGATTAGTTCCCCTAAATTTGAGTATTTGCATATATTTATATTTATAGTTATAGTATCATATTATTTACTTTTAGAGTTCTCAAAGGGAATAATCAAAAAATTAAATTAAATATTTACTTAATATTTTATCTCTACCTCCCATTATTAATTCAAAAAGTCTAATTAATTTATTGGAATCCCTATCTTTTCTATTGATTAGTTCCCCTTCATTTGAACATATTTATATTTATAATTATAATATTATATTCGTTCCTTTAAAGATCTCAAAGACAATAATCAAAATATTAAATTAATTATTTACTTAATATTTTGTATTTAACTCTCCCATTATTAATTTATAAAATATTGTGTAACTATTTCTCCATTATCTATCTTTTATAACTGCCTCTCATTATTATTATTTTTTTATTTTAGTATTTTGATGCTACAATTTTGCTGATGTATCAACTAAGGAGATGTTTTTCTGCTCTACCTTTATATAGTTAAGATGATAAAAGGAAGCCTGAAAAACTACACAGCCTCGTGGCGGTTAAGGTGCATAAACTTATAATTTGAACATTTCTATACGACAAATCCATAGAAGCAAAATCGTTAGACTATAGTTGGGCAAGCTTTCCTTGTGAAGATTAAATGATTTTTAATGTATAATTCGAATTTTTCAGTGAACATATCATTAAACATGCTCCAACAAATTTATTCAATTGAATAAATTACTCCATTTGTTGACCAGATATATAAAATTGTATTATGTCTGCATATATGCAATTCATTTTGATAATATAAACATCTCAACAAAAGAAAAGTAATATAAAGATTTGTTTGAAAATATATATAAAAAGATGAGTAATTTATTCCAGGATCGAATCCATTTGGAGCCTTTAATGCTTTAACGTAATTTTTTTAACAAGGTGAAGATCTTATACGTGAGCGCGGCTTGGCTGCCTTTCTCTACTTTATTTAGTTGCTAAAAGCCTAATAAAGCTGACCCCTTTCATTATAAAAGAACAAGCATCAGAATTCGGAACTTTTGTTCCAAACCAGCTATCTTCGTTGATTTCACTTCAAGAGAATAGCTTAAGCACGAAATCAGAATCGTTTGAATAAAATTGAAATAGTCCAAAGAAAGCATGCATAATGAATTCGGTTGGGAATCACTCTTCAAGCCTGCTTTTAACTGCTGCAGTGGGGGTTCCATTTTTGTTTCATGCCACAGCAAAATGAAGGGAATATAAATTATGTCCTGACCATCGAAATCAAGCCCTGTCAACTATTGTTCACTCTTTTTTTTTTTTTTTGCCAACGTCAACTATTGTTAACTAGTGCCTATGTTCATAGTCGCCTTGTGATTTGTGAAATTCAAACGAGGCGTACTTTAGATGAGTGATTTACTAGGGCATAGATAAGGCATCCTGCTATTATAACATTATATATATATATATATATATATATATATATATGCGCAGCTTGCAGCCCACACGTAATACCTTCAATCTATCCCTATCCTGGTGTATGTACTTTGTTGATGTTTAAGATGAGTAATACGCCGAATGGTCAATGTTTATCTATCATCACCAATATCCAGAAAGAACAAACAAATTCGTCCACGAATTTCATGGCTTACGTTACTGTTGCACCATATAAGATAGGAGGGCCTTCACAGGCAGCAATTTTAAGGAGGAACTCCCCAATTTTACAATGTTTAAGCGACGGCTTTCAGCCGACTACAAAAGGCTAAAGATCCATGTTTTGTTTGAGATCGTGTTAGGCTTTGGTACCATCTTGATTAAAAAAAAAAAATAGTACGTGTAAAAGGGCAGGGGCAGGGTAGTAACAAACAAGACATCCATGACAGAAAACCATTGCCCACGCGTCAACTAACCAGAGATGGTGAGCCCCGGCGAAAAATTTCCCGTGCCTACCTAATAATCCCGGAACATGGAATAAAATAGCATGTATCATGTATCATGTATCATGTATCCTAACCAAGAATTGCTTGTATCTTCGTTTTCTGCTCCTCCGTAAGTGACGTGGGGAACAAAACCTCAAAAGTCACGTAAAGGTCTCCTTTCTTAGTGCTCATATGCAATGGCATGCCCTCTCCTTTGAACTTCCTCACTTCCTTTGGGTTCGTGATTTTCTGGGTGGTCAAAACTCAAAACAAGTCCGTCAGAAGTGTGCTATTTTTTTTGGGGGAATTACTAATTAGATCTAAGGAAGGGATTTAACCACTCAAAAGTCCAAAAACAATTGAGGAACACACAATGATAGGCTTCACTATAGTAAATGACAACATATTTTTGTTGCCCACTAGTTATTCTTCATATTTTTATTCCTTTTTAAAACCAATTGACAAACGGAATCAACATCACCTTTGAGCTGATGTCCACCAGATGCTCATCCAGGTGTTTAATGGTCTTCTCAAAACCTACCAAAGCTTGAACCTGGAGAAAATAAACCCAACCCCATTAAGTCTTAACTTTGAGGTTCTAAGTTCAAATGTTAATGAAGCCTTAAACACACACACACATACATACAACAAGCCTTGTCTAGGTGGTATCAGACTATATATATAGATATATATATCCAACGGAAAGAGAATTAAAGTACAATGATAAAAGAGGTGGGCGCAGTTATACACAATGTCTTCATTCCACTCTGCTAGTTAAAGTGACACAACTGGCAGGTTTGTTCTCCACTTTGGACTGAACTAGCAATTAGTAGTTTCATACACATATCAACAACTGAAAAATACTTACCAGGGTTATAGTGACAGTGGTCTGCAAGTCATTCCCTTCCCTTCTGAAGACATCGTGGGGTGCTGTAAGGATGCAAAACTATCCAAATTCCAAAATATAGTATTCAATATCAAGAAAACAAATATATACAACAAACGATAAATAAATACGAAATAACTAGTTACTAACTCTTAAATCTCCAGGTTCACCATCAATAATGGGCTCTCCATCTTCATAAAATAACACTTCCTGTGAAGGGGCAAAAGCTTGTAACTCTACATGTCAATGATACATCATCCATTTGCAATAAAACAGAGAGTTTCAACCACCACCCAATCGGAGCGTTAGTGTCTTTAAGAGCTTTCTCATAACGAAGAGCATATGTTAGAACAGCTTATAAGAGGTCATGATCTAATACTAAAGCTAACGGCTTTAAAAGTTTACCTGCCCATCTTGCATGCCTTTCTCAATATCAACGGTGATGAAATACCCCTCCCTTTCATATTTGACATTAGGACATTGCTCACAGACCTGCAAGAGTAAATTCAGAACAAATAAGCAAAAATCTCCACTTATATTAACCACTTGAAGAAAATAAACACCCCCCCCCCCCCCACACACACACACAAAAAAAAAAAACACGAGATGATGGCACAAGAATTTGCAAATCTGCATTATAAATAAAATATTTAAAACTAGTTCTATGAACATTTTTAGAGAGGTTGCTCACCTGCTCTGTCATCTGTTGAAACATTCCAGGACCAATTTGCTTGTGGTAAACCTCATTTCTACAATTACAGCGCCTCTTCCCAGGTGCTGCCTTTACAACATTCTTCTCTCTCCAAACCTGATAAGTACAATATAAAAGACAGAGTGAAGCATCACATTAAACCTGAGAACTTCTAAACTTCGTGTACCAAGACTTGAGCACGGTGAGTTAGTACCTAAACTGAATATATAATGATTATTTCCAAATATCCCTGGCTTGGCTAAGGTATGCTTAAGAATATATGTATATAATGGTATAATACAGTTGAGATAGAACAGAGAGGGAAATACAGAAGGCGCTCCAGGAAAATCAAATCTATGATGGTGTGTGGAATATGTGAATTGGAATTTAGATAAAAAAGCTTTGTGCACGACCAAGTATTTAAACAAGTTCTGCTTAGCAGCTGTTATACTATATGATTTAGCTTAATAACACAGTACATGCTATCATTTATATGAGAACCAATTGGATAATTTCAAATTTGATTGCATCCGAATTGTTGTTATATAATGTTCCAAAATATAAGTATGGTATCATTTGCATATCAGCAGAACCCTGCATCAGTGCTGAATGGATCTCATCAATAGATTTAAGGTTCTATTCCATTTAACGAGAACAATTTTGGTACTTGGCTGTACCTTCAAGGAACCTCCCATGTACAAATCTTCCAGGGTTGCATCCAATTCAACAATGACATCATCACCTCTTACAATTCTGTCTTCTTCCTCCATTGAACCTCCACCAAAGAAGCTGAAAGAAGCGCTCTAACTTGTGAAACAAACCCCATATTACACACGTAGAAGTATATCAAAGCAAAATAAGTAATATTGCCCACAAGGTCAACCAACGGTTGGATGAGTATACATGGAAATCAGTTAGTAAATTAGAATAGTAATGCGCCTCAACTCTGCTCAGATTCATTCATGTGCACTCTCTGTGATGCAAGTCGAAATTAAGCATAAAATTTTGTAAATAGCTTTTCAAAAATTCACGAAGATATTGCGTAATCAAATCTTAGCCTTTCTATTCCCCGAGCACCCAACAAGTATGATGACCATAGATATTGGGCTTACGTGCTGAAAATGTCTTGGAAGTGCATTCCCATTCCACCACCACCTCGGCCTCCACTGGCAGCATGCTGTTTCAAGCCCTCTTCACCGTACCTGTCATAAATACTTCTCTTCTCGCTATCCGACAATACTTCATATGCTAATGCAACAACAGTTAACGGAAAAAAAAAAAAAAAAAAATTAGAACCAAAACAAAAACATACTCAATTCCGATACGAATCAACCAATCCACATATACCATTGTTGATCTCAGCAAATCTCTTACTGGCTTCTTCGTTGCCCTGATTCTTATCGGGATGATACTTCAACGCCAGCTTCCTGTACGCCCTCTTTATCTGCTCGTCGGACGCACCCTTCGAAACTTGAAGTATATCATAATAGCTCTTTCTGCAACCGGCCGAATATAAGCAAATGTGTAACACCGAATGTATGCATTGTTGATGGGAGAAAACAGAAAGAATACCCGGCAATGACGTTTAGAGAATAGCACAAGACACATAAAAGGAATAGAAGCTTTTCTCTTCGACGCGCCATGAATGTTAAGGGTATGGATAGAGCGAGAGAGTTAGATCTCTCGAAATGCAAATTTAATGCCCTAGAATAAGATCTCGGCTCGAACTTCAAAATCGAACCATCAAAATTAGGAATTAGGTTTTTCAAAGAGAAAACAGAGGAAGAGAGCTTGGATGATGGAATCGAGCTCCTGTTCCTCCTTCTCCTCTCTGCTGTTTGGTTCTGGCACAAATTCCTTCTCTGCTTGTTTTATTACAGTTTCCCAGGTCGACTCCAGAAAGTGGTTCGGGTGATCCTAGGTGGCAACAGCAGACCCCACTCTGTAACGGGTTTCATTCGACAATTTTTTTTTTTTATGCCCAAGGTGAGTTGTTAATGGGGCTGATCAAGTTGTTAAGCGGTGATTTAGTTGTTAGATGGGGATTTAGTTGTTAAAAATAAAAAAATTTAACAACTAAATCATCTAACAACTAAATCCGCCGCTAACAACTTCGATCCATAAATCACGAAGGGCCTTTTTCCGAATTGTCAGATCCTTGGGCTTTTTTTGGTATTTTCGGGAATTTAGGCCTTTTTCGGTATTCTTTGAGTAATATGGGCCTTGAAAAGGATTTTCCCATTTTTTTTGGAGAATTACACACGTCCCAGGAGAGATAATTACAATTAAGTCCTCAAATCATGAAATTATTTTGAAGTCCCAAGGGACTATGTAATTATTTCATATGAGTAAAAGATTTTATTGCCCATTCTCCTTCTTCCTTATCTTCTCTCTCATCTCTCGGACCTTCGATCTTTCCTTCTCGCGTTTCAACTCCCACTCGCCGGTGGTTTCCTCCTCCACCACTACCGCCGGTGAGCTTCCCTTCACCTCCGCCGTCGACCACCATCACTCTCACCGGTGGTGAGAACCGACTGGACCCGATCCGGAACGCGCGAACCTCCCTCCTTCAACGTGGTGGTGGAGAGATTTTCCAATCCTGGGCCAGAGTTCCGGTGGAAGATCATCCCAATTGGCTCTCGCATCCATGGCCTCTCTCTCATCCATGAGTTGCAGATGAGTTGGAGACGCATCCATGGCCTCCCAATTCGGCACGTCCAAGTCTTCAAGGTCCATAGTAGAACTCTACTCCGTTGCTCCTCTCCAGTGTCCACCCCTTTAATGGAGAATGGCGGGAAATGGGTAGAGAAAAGAGAGCATTTGTTGTTGTAAATAGATGTTGGGGAATCCGCAAAAGTATGTAAATTTTTTTGTAAATATATGTTTTTACATTGTTATTAATATTTGTTGTTGTAAATAGCATAAGCGAAAAAAATCCAGGTTTTGAAAAGTTGTAAATATTACATGTTATTTGTTGTTATAAATAGCCTCTCTCCGTAAGTGATAGATGAAAAAATCCAGGTTTTGAAAAGTTGTTATTATTATATGCATTTTTGTTGTTATTACATGTATTTGTTGTTGTAAATAGCCTCACGGAAGTGATAAGTGAAAAAATCCAGGTTTTGAAAAGTTGTTGTTATTATATGCATTTTTTTGTTATTACATGCATTTGTTGTTGTAAATAGCCTCGGAAGTGATAGGCGAAAAAATCCAGGTTTTGAAAAGTTGTTGTTAAAATATGCATTTTCTGTTGTTATTACATGCATTTGTTGTTGTAAATAGCCTCTGGAAGTGATAGACGAAAAAAATCGAGGTTTTCAAAGGTTGTTTAGGTTCGAATGGGTAGTTTAAGTTCGAACGAGTAATTTAAGTTCGAACAGGTAGGAAAAGCATATTTTTACAACAACATTTGAAAACTTGGATTTTTTTTTTCATTTCTCACTCTAGAGGTTATTTACAACAACAAATGCTATATTAACAACAGAAAAAACATATATTTACAACAACCTTTGAAAACTTAGATTTTTTCATTTCTCACTTCCCAGGCTATTTACAACAACAAATGATATATTAACAACAGAAAAAATGATATATTTACAACACCCTTTGAAAACTTGGATTTTTTCACCTATTACTTCCATAGGCTATTTACAACAATAAATGCATGTAATAACAACAGAAAATGCATATTTTAACAACAACTTTTCAAAACCTGGATTTTTTCACCTATCACTTCCATAGGCTATTTACAACAATAAATGCATGTAATAACAAGAAAATGCATATTTTAACAACAACTTTTCAAAACCCTATTTTTTCACCTATCACTTCCATAGGCTATTTATAACAATAAATGCATGTAATAACAACAAAAATGCATATTTTAACAACAACTTTTCAAAACCTGGATTTTTTCACCTATCATATATTTACAACAACAAATGCATGTAATAACAACATATAATAACAACAACTTTTCAAAACCTGGTTTTTTCACTTATCACTTCCAGGCTATTTACAACAACAAATGCATGTAATAACAACGAAAAATGCATATAATAACAACAACTTTTCAAAACCTGGATTTTTTCATCTATCACTTCCAGATGCTATTTACAACAACAAATGCATGTAATAACAACAGAAAATGCATATATTTACAACAACTTTTCAAAACTTGGATTTTTTCGCTTATCACTTCCAGAGGCTATTTACAACAACAAATGCATGTAATAACAACAGAAAATGCATATATTTACAACAACTTTTACATACTTTTGCGAATTCCCCAACCTCTATTTACAACAACAAATGCTCTCTTTTCTCTACCCATTTCCCGCCATTCTCCATTAAAGGGGTGGACACTGGAGAGAAGCAACGGATTAGAGTTCTACTATGGACCTTGAAGACTTGGACGTGCCAAATTGGGAGGCCATGGATGCGTCTCCAGCTCATTTGCAACTCATGGATGAGAGAGAGGCCATGGATGCGAGAGCCAATTGGGACGATCTTCCACCAGAACTCTGGCCCAGAATCGGAAAATCTCTCCACCACCACGTTGAAAGAGGGAGGTTCTGCGCGTTCCAGATCAGGTCTAGGTGCTGGTTCTCACCACCGGTGAGAGTGATGGTGGCTGATGGCGGAGGTGAAGGGAAGCTCACCGGCGGTAGTGGTGGAGGAAACCGCCGGCGAGTGGGAGCTGAAACGCGAGAAGGAAAGATCGAAGGTCCATAAATGAGAGAGAGAAGATAAGGAAGAAGGAGAATGGGCAATAAAATCTTTTACTCATATGAAATAATTACATAGAAGTCCCTTGGGTCTTCAGAGTAATTTCATGATTTCAAGTGACCTAATTGTTATTATCTCTGCTCCTTGGGACCTGTGTGTAATGCTCCCTATTTTTTTTTCCTCTAAAGAAGCATTCGACAATTACTTGCATACTCTGTTAGAATGCCACGTCTCTCAAATCAAAATATAACAACTTAAATGATTTTAATTCTTGTTCACTGATTACTCGTCTAAACAAATTTAAATTTTATGTTGTTTTTTTTTTTAAATATTAGTGATCATTTTGTTTTATTTTTAAAAATTAAGATTTTTTTCTTAAAAATAAGATAAAATTTAGATTTTTATAATGAGTAGTCGGGGCAACAATGAAATTAAGGGTATGTTTGGTTGGGGGTGGGGGGAGGGGAGGGGGAGGAAAATGAAAGGAAAATATTAAAAGGGGAGAAAAATTTTGTGGGCCCCATCACAAATAACTTTTCTCTCTCTCCATTTTCCCTCCCCTCCTCTCCCCCAACCAAACATACCCTAAAATAATATAACTTACTCCTTTCTCGGTATTTATTATAAGGTACCAACTAACAAGTTTATTTAGTCCTCTTTATAAGGCACTTGTTTGTTCCCAAGGAGCATTAATTATTCTTTTCCATGTGTGCCCCTAATAAATAAGGGTATTGGGTAAGAGTAATAATTAATAGGATATTAGAGTTTAGTGCAATTAGTAGGAGTAATATTATAAATTACTTACATTGTAGGTTAACTTTATTAATCTTAACTGTCTTTATTAGTGTGTAAGATGTGTTAATTGATGCCTTATGATAATAATATTTTTATTAACGATAAAAATATATATGTATTTATAGTGTCATTTCAGGTCTTCTCAACCTCGCAAGCAAATGGCTGATTGAACCAGTCATGTCATTGCACGTGGATTTTACCTCCTTTGCTTGATTTATATGAAAAATTACAAATATCGAACTTATAGACTAGAATTAACGTTTTTCAGAAAGATTAATTTGTCATTTTTAGACTTTTGAAATTGTAGTTTTATAAGTCTTTTTCTGCAAATCAACACAACTTTTCTCACATACTCACTTCATAAATCGTAAAATCTATTTTGTTAAAAGATAATCAAAAGTTCAAAACACACACTAAAATAGCTAAATAAGATACTTTATCATATTATATGTTTTGTATTCTTATATAAGTTAGGAAAAATAGTTTGGAGAAAAAATGAAAAATATAAATATTTTAAAGTAATTTAATTAGTTTTCTTAATATCTTCAAAAAAAATCAACTCTATCTTATATTTAAGACCGAATGAAATATTAACAACACAATATTTGGATGCTCAAAAATTTTATTGAGTCTTTTTTTGTATTCTTCTAATTTTTGTGAGATGATCGACTTTTCTTATTGGCACAGCTAATAAATTTGAACATGTCCAAACCTCAGCATGATTTTTTTTTTTTTCGGTCAACGGACGCCATTTGTTATTTTCTCTTTCAATAGATAGTGCTTAAACTCTAATACAAATATGCTCATTACCGACGGATCGAATCCTTTCTTTCATGTGTGTGTCTCTGCAAACAATATGCATATAAATTTCATTGAAGGGGCAGATGATGAGCTATAATGCATGCATGGTTCCAGGATATTATTAAAAGTCGTGGAGAAAAATTTATAATAAACCATAAATATGTTTATTAAATTGTGTCCAAGTATGATACTAGTATGTGAGTAGGAAGATTAATAGGATATTGGGTCTAGTAGAAGGAGTTGATCTACTACAAAAAAGCAAACCAATATTTGAATACCCACTATGAGAATTACCCACATTTAGTGTTTAACCGTGTCTCTAGCAAAATTACCTTCCATAGAAAAATATATAAGCCTAGAGGGAAAACAAGGTACTCCATATGTGAGTACGAAGACAAATGATATTTTACTCCCTTTGCTTTTTCTTATACAAGAAAAATGAATAAAGATTAAGAATTGAATCTCGTTTTTTTATTTAATTTCCTCGATGCAACACACGATTACCCTCACATGATGACTTCTTCTGCTGCTTTTTTTTGCTGTTCAGAGTTTTAACATATTGATTAAGAAATATAACGAAAATGTTAATTTTTTTTATTTAATTTACCTCGTACATAATTTTAATTTCGATTAACTAATAACAATACGCTGGCCTTCTGAAATTTGTGAAAATGAAGACAGAATTGAAAAATAACAGTTAATGTTGTCTTGAAAATTCAAAATGATAATTAAATATAGATAAAAAATTTATTCTCAAGAGAAGCAATTAAAAAAATACCATAAAAATTAGATTGAAAAACACCAAGTTAAAATGAAATGGATAGAAAGGAAACTCTATTTTTGTTCGGAAAATAATAAATCTTTTATAGGCCGGCTTCTTTTTGGCAGCAGAAGGATAATTATGTTTGTGGGCATCCCTTCGTCTCTCTTTCATGGGGCCGGATAGGCCCAAAGCTGTTAAGCGCTGCAAAAACATGGTCTTTTTGCCACCTAGTCATCTAGACACGGACACGGACACGGAGGAAATATGTATAGCACAGAAATAGACTTAATTTGTCTTCTAACTTAGATAGGCCTTCATCAATGGCCTCACTTCTAGCTATCTTCCCCCCTACTCAAATACCAATGAATGCTATAAAAAATGGATTTTACTTCCTTTAAAAACGCTCTCTTTTTTAAAAAGGAAGTAAAAAATAAAGGTGGTAAAGTTTTGTAATTATGAACAAAAAATTTGACATATTGGGTGTTCCTTTTAAAATTGGAACGCCAAAAGTGGTATTTCAACATTCCAATTCAAAATTGGGATGCCTAAACACTTTTGAAATCTCAAAAAGCAATACTCGGGTGCTCTCTATTTCGTTAATCTTTCACACCCACACACCCTTCAACCATTCCCTAAAACCACAAAAGTGTAGGCGGTGGTGGGTGTTGGATCGGATCTTAGTCACCCAGGCATGTCTTTCATCACCAGAATTAGTTTGGTTGGTGGTCGGCATTTTCTAGTTTGTGCTCAACATGGTCCGATCAGTGTGTTTTGGTTCATGCTCAACCTGTTAGCGTTTGGTTTGCCATACACGTTTTCAAGGTGTGGAGAATTTCCACAACTTCAAGAGATTTTAATAGTCTTGACCACTCGCTTTGTATGAAGATGTGGAACTGCCGTTCTTGATCGTGATGAGGATCAAATATATATATATATATATATATTTAAGGCTAAAGTATACATTTGGTCCTTTATATTTGTCTTTGGTATTATTTTAGTCCCTTAAGTTTGTAAAGTGTACATTTGGTACCTTAAAGTTAACGCCGTTAGTCTGACCTAACGGAAAATACTTACTCAACAGTTTTAAGCGATGATCGTGCAATTAAATGATGACCAAGCGTCTTATATGTTAGTATTTTAATAAATTAATATTTTAAATCCTATTAATTGAAAAAAAAATCTTTACCGATTTGTTTTGTGGTTTTTTACAATTTGTGAAGATTAAATATATTTTTTTTGTCAAAGAAAATTAAATATTTTCCAATTAATAGGATTTAAAATATTAGTTTATTAAAATACTAACATATAAGCATGCTTAATCATTTTAATTCCACAAATCATCGCTTAAAATTGTTAAGTCATATTTTCCGTTAAGTTAGACTAATGGTGTTAGTATTAAGGAGACCAAACGTCTGACTTTCTGCTTTTTACAAACTTAAGGGATAAAAATGATACCAGAGGTAAACATAAAAAACCAAATGTATATTTTAACCTATATTTTAAAAAAAAAACACCTCACGTTATCCTTTTTAAAAAGTGACGCTCTGTATCCTAACTTTAGTACGTCTCTGATATAGGCTTTCTCCTGTTTTCAGACGTTAAAAAGTATTATCTGTAGTAGTGATTGTGATATACGTTAAATAAATAGGCAATTCTTCATAAGGAGACATCATATGTCATCAAGAGTGCGTGTTCGCAATTAACCCCTAACAAGTCACACATTATGTTGTGTTTAGAAATCTATTGATTACCCTCTGCTTAGAGTGGACAGCCCACGCTAATCACTTCACAATCATCGCTTATAAATATATCATTAACTTGTTGGTGGCCACTTGTTATCTCTTCTCCAGGTACGTGTACTGTACGATTCCTACTTGACCTCATGTTAGAGGGAACTGCCTCTCAATTACTGAAACCATCTTCAAACGCATATATTGTATGTATGTAGAAGGAAAGCAGATTAACAACGAATCAGAATTATAAATGAAGCCTTAAATATTCATATGGAGCGGGGAACAAACATACGTAGGGGCAGCATATATTTAGTAATACCTTGATAGATGGAAATAAAGAATGAGAGTATGAACGTGGGAGATGGAAGCCCGTCAAAGAGGGATCGACGGTGGATGGGCCACGAGGGTATTATCGAGAGGCAGCGAACGTGGCAGTATGTGGCACCACACATACTAGTGTGCATATTACTTATTCCTCTGTGGAAGCTCTATAAATTAAATGCCGTCATTACACACTCTGAGGCTGAGACAGAAAAAGAGAGAGAAATGGGAAGAGCACCATGCTGTGAGAAAGTGGGACTGAAAAAAGGCAGATGGAGTGCTGAAGAAGACGAAATATTGAGCAAGTACATTGCGGTCAATGGCGAAGGCTCTTGGAGGTCCTTGCCCAAGAATGCTGGTACCTACCTACATTTTCTATTTTTGTCTATATTTACTCTGTGTACTGTTGTGATCACTGTGTATTCCTTCCATTCAAAGGACTTTTGAGGTGTGGCAAGAGTTGCAGGCTGAGATGGATCAACTACCTGAGATCTGACCTTAGGAGGGGCAACATTACTCCTCACGAGGAAGACCTCATTATTAAACTCCATTCTTCTTTGGGCAACAGGTTCTTCCTTACATACTTCTCACTCCTCTCTCGTGCCCCTTTTCTCATGGATCAAACTATTCAACCTCTATCATTTATTTCATTTTAAAGGGAATTCTTTCAAGTCTTTACCAAGTTGTTTCATTTTTAATCAGTGTTATCCAGTTTTATGCAAAAACAACACAATTATAATGAGCTGCTATTACACAGAGTAATTAAATATATGCACAGCTGGTTTCGAATCTGCATTTTAATATACTTCGTACTCTTCTCCAGATTTCACAGAAATACCGTTTGATTTTCTTTAAAAACATTAGAGCACGATATTTTTTTAAAAACATTAATGACTGACACTTTTTATTTTAATAAAATAAATAAACAGTTGAGCCAAAATTGTTGGCAGAAAGAAAAGTGTCAAAACATAACTTGTAGTTGTCAAAAGCCGTGTCACGAAATAGTATCTCCCCCCCCGGTAAAATTTTCCAATAGATCATGACATAGATCGTTGAGGAGATGAAATGTGGAAAAGCTCAACACCAAGAGCCTAGCTAGGTTGAATATGTAACTACAACTCGGGTCCTGCGTGTGCCCATAATGTGAAAAGGGAAGAAAATTGTCGCTGGCAGAGGTCTTCAAGTACGGTGTGAAAGATTTAAACAAATTGTGTAGAAAAGTTTAGGAGTGATTCATGTGAAATTGAGTACCGCCGACCTCGATACTTGCATGAATAGCTGTACATTCAAGAGCCTTTCCATGAAAATTAAAGGAGCGGAGAGAGTTGGAATATATATAATATGAAGCCGAATGCCACTAAATTATATTGCAGGTGGTCCCAGATTGCGAGTCACTTGCCAGGAAGAACAGACAACGAAATTAAAAACTACTGGAATTCTCACTTGAGCAGGAAAATCTACGCCTTCAGGAAGCCGGCTAGTACGGATCAGAGCACCACAGATACAGTGGAGACGGCCAATGCAAACAATAATATTACCAAGCGCAAGGGTGGCAGAACCAGCCGTTGGGCCATGAAGAAGAACAGAAGCAGCAACACCAAACGAGAGGCTACGGAGAAAGGCAATCATCATCAGAACAACAGTGTGACGGCAGTTCCGGAGCCACACACGCCGGCACTAGAGAACGAAGGCTTGTCCATTACAAGCGATGGCATAGACTTTGAGGATTTCATGGTGCTGGAAGGTGACAATAATAATACTACAGAAAACAAAGTAGCAGAGAGATCAGAAGATGAAGGCGGAGAAAAGGGAGATGGTTGGTTGAGGTCAGGTGAAGACAAAGAAACAAGAGAGATGACGACACAAGAAGAGGTTATTCATGAGCAAGGCATTGATGGCGGTGGGAGTTATGTCTTGACGACATGTTGGACACTTGGTTGCTGGAAGCCGACGGAGGTGGGGTTTCCAGTTTAACTGAGGAGAGAGAAAGAAACGATGACGTGTCGTGTTTTGATTCCAAAGAGGCTTCAGCAGATCACCCAGATCAGTGTACTGATAATAATACTCAGCACTGCAATTCTTGCTCTCCCTTGCCTGAATACGATCACTGGCATAATTGGGAGATTAACATGGACGTCGACCAGTTGATGACGAATCATGATGATTACCAGTCGCACACATGGGACGACGACAAACAAGACCTCTTGTCTTGGCTATGGGAAGACGATGATCGTCAGATTGATCCTCACAAACAAAATCCCAAGCTGCCGTTTATTCTTTCTTGACCTATGTATATGTTCTATGATGTTCTATGTTAGTGGAGTATACATTCCGTAACAGGAAAACTCTTGTTTTGGCGGTTAATTAATAACGGTGACAGCCTTTCTTTGGTGCCAATCGAGGTGATATGACTTTGATTAGCTCTTAATAAATTGATTACTATATATAATTGTACCTTTCGCCTCTGCTATGCATATGGTAGTTGTGTGGTGGCCACTGGCCAGTTCCTATCGTGAATAGTACCAGCTGCCCCCAAAGCAATTTATGAGCCTCCGTACATTAATGCTGGATCGATCAGACTGTCTTACATGCTTTCAAGTTTGAACGTATGAAGATTATTCGTATCTTCTCAAGTTAATACGTGTTTTTTTTGTTGTTGTTGTTGTTTGTTTACAGCTACGCCAATGAAAGAAATGAATGCAAATGTCTTTTTCATTCGAAATGTAAATAGATTGTGAGTGAAGAGTGGTATCGTTTCTGAGCAAAAAAAAAGAAGAGTGGTATCGTATGTCCATTCAAAAAAAAGAGCAAGGGTGTCGATTTAATATACCCAGATTAATTAGTGAGTGCCACTGCGAATACGTACGTACGCTGCTACCCATTGATTCTTGATCTAAAATGAAAAGTGCCGCGGGGATTCCATGCTGCTCTCCTTTTTAGCAGGTCATCAGCAGATAGGTGAAGCTTCATTTGGTTCTGTCCATTCAAGAACAAAAACCATTGGGAATAATGGGATTAGTTAATTGATACCCCACAGACGCTAATAATTTATGAATGATCGAGAAATAACATTCTGAGTAGTCGCTTCTAATTTATAACGATTGGGAACGCCGCATTAGCAGAAAGTCAACAAAAATTGTTCATTTCTTTTATTATCAGGAAAAAAAAAAAAAAACTAACGTGTGTTAACAATAACACGTACGTGTGATTACCACATAAGAAAAATATTTTATGCCGACGCTATGAGATATCCCGCCAGAGTGCGTGTGCTTGGTCACTGCTCCGATAATTCACGTACGTACAAACCTCGTCCGGGTCCACTTTTAGTGTGGCGTTTGAATTCATTCCATTAGTGAATTGTTCAATATAATATGCAGAAATTAGATGAGTGGGCATATATAGAACCCTAAAACATTTTTAATGATTGGTAGATACTAGCTAGGTTAACTTTAGTTGTTGATGCAGAATTACTCACATCTCACGTCAAAATAAAATTATCTATGCCTAACATGCATCGTATCCTAATACAGGAGGTGAAAGTTGGAAAATTAAAGGGTCCTGGAAAGGGAGATCTAATGATAGTACTGAGAGTCTAACTAAGAGTTCGTGTATTTGGATTAGCTTCCGAAAAAAAAAAAGATTTTGAAGAATAATTTTTAGAAAAAAAGGTGAAAAAAAACGATTTTAGAAAAAGATTTAGTAAAAAGGTAGAAAAAAATTGGCATGTTTGGGAAATAATAAAGCCATAGTTTTAAAAGCCTTTTTTCTGCAAATTGAAATAAAAATTTTATAAGATACTCAACTCATAAATTATAAGAACTATCCTCCAAAAACTAATCTAAACATGTATGAACCCAAACTATGGTTTTCTTGCCAAATCATGGCTTTATAAAATTTGAGAGTGTTTGAGTAGTTTATCCCAAACTATAGTTTTAAAGATTAAGAATTATTTTTAGTCTTAATGTGATGTTTGACAATCAAACAGACATTAAATTGTATGTCTGTGGTTGGTGAGGACAGTGATATGGGAGGGTCAATGCTTAGCATTAACAAGACGACAAATCCGAGCAGGAGAAGGGGAGCCCAGCCACAACGGCAATTACAATGACCGGCCTCCTCATTTGTATTTACTATAATTAGTTAACTGTCACCCTTCACAATATTTTTCCCACCACATAATTAAGTAATTAACTATGGAATCACTCTTCCCCTGCCACTCTGCCAATAAACTTTCGTTTTGATGAAGGGCGCTTTAGTTGCTCTGCCAATAAACGTTGTTCTCAATAGAAGGAGTTTTAGTGAGGTTGGAGTTATATATATATATATATATAGTGGTGCAACAATATAGTAAACTAGGTCTTATCGTTTCCAATAAGACGCTCCAGCTCCATTTCAACACGTAGGAGGATATGGAATCAGCAAATATGAGAGACTAGCTTTAGCTAAATGATCGGTGGCTTCATTAGCCCATCGCCTAATATGATAGAATTCAATATTCCCATATCTTTCAACTACTTGTTTGATTTCAGCAATGAGAATTCCAAGCTTTAATCATATTTGCCTGATCCATTGATGCTTCCACAAAGAGAACAACGTCATATGCAAAGAAAATGTGTGAAATAGGAGGGCAGTCTTTGTGAGACGGAATGGCTTATTAAATTTCCTTTATGAACAGCTGGTTGAATAAGATGAGCTAGTTTTTTCAAAGAGATGACAAATAAGTAGTGCGATAATGGATTTCCTTGTCTCGCTCCTCTAGATGAGTGGAATAAATCAGCTTTGTCACCATTTCATAGCAGTTGCATGCTAGGACTATTCGGAATGTAGAGTTCCTAAAGGCAACTTAACATAAATTTCTAGTTAACCCAATCATCTTAAGCTTTTTCAAGATCAATTTTTATTGCCAAGAATCCTTTCTCCTGCTGCATATTTTGCATGGTATGGATTACCTCTTGAGCCACAATTATGTTCTCACTATTATGATCCCCGGAACAAAATTGTATTGGCTTGGGACTATCACTTGAGGAAGGATAAGCTTCAACATGTTCACAATAATAATCTTTGTGATTGCTTTATAAATTATGTTACATGAGCTTATCGGTCAAAGCCCCCATATTTTCAAGATGGTCTTTTTTCGGATGAGAACAATTAATATGCCATTGATCTCGTTGATAGCCTGCAGGTTAGAAAATAAAAAATTAACATACACTACAAAAAAATATACCCATGAACCTTCATCATCCTTTATAGCCTCTATTTTATTTTATTTTCTTCGACGGTTGACTCATGCATAAAACCAACGAGCCTTTCAATCTCCATAAACTGACCATTTTGCTCTAACTTTCTATACCCAAAGAAGAGACTCTTGGTGCATCACATCTTCAAGTTCATTCCATAGAGAAAATTATAGCATTACAAAAAAAAAGTCGCTTTTTGTGACGGAAAAAAAATCCGTCAAAAAAGGGTTTTTCCGTCACAAATTTCGTTTGCGACGATTTCGTCCGTCGCAAAAAAACCCTCGTCGCAAATCCCATTTCAAAATGTATTTTTAAAAAAAAAATATATATAAAAAAATCATAAAAAAATAGAAAAATTATTTTAAAAAATTATAAAAATTCATTAAAAAAATAATATTCATATAGTCAATATTAGTATTAATTAAGTTTTAATAAATATAAAAAAATAGGAGTGATTAAGTTGCAATACATATAAAAAAAATGTGTAGCATTATATAGTCAATATTATATAACTTGTTTTCTAACTTTATTATCTTGGCCGTAGATACTAGATAGAGCACTACTTTTCACAATGGGCTCAGAGATATTGGAAAATAAAGATTTACATGGGAAATAATTAGACATGAATGAGAATTAATTAGATACCAATACAAAGTAATACATACAACAAATCAAAAGGAAACATAATCCGATTAAGACGTAAAAAAAAAATTAAGCTAAGAGAAAATTATTAACTAGGTTCAACCTCCACCCCATCCACATCCTCCTACAGCAACGCCACATCAGTGAACACGTGCTGTAAATTAAACGCCACAAGAAAATATGATAATTGAAATAATAATAGAGATGGACATAAGAATCATCACTAATAGGCTAATAGCATTAAGGCACCTGAACCAGAGCCATAAGCCATTCAAGATGCTGAAGCTGATAATTTAATCTTCATTTCCCTAAGCTGATATATTTTCTGGGATGTGAAATTGGGGAATACTTAAATATACTTCCATTCAAAGTATTATACCAACTACAACAAACATGTCCATTAGCAACTATCTAACAATATATGATAAAAAAACTGGAAAAAAAAAAATCAAACTTACCTGGCAAACCGGCGACAGCGAAGACCAGAAGGGGCGGCAACAGGGGCGTCGGTGGAGACCGGGGCAACGACATAGCAACAGGAGGTGGAGGATGGATGGTGAAGAGGGAAAACAAAGAGCTAGGGAGGGAGGAATCGGGAAAGTGAAGGAGGAAGACGGGGTTGAAATTATAAATGAATTTGTGATGGAATTGCAATTCCGTTATAAAATTATTTTTTTAAAAAAAAATTATTAAATTTACGACGGAAATCCAATTCCGTCGCAAAACCCCATTTGGGTTTTGCGACGGAATTGAAATTTCCGTCATAAAATTATTTTTTAAAAAATAAAATAAAATAAAAATTATTAAATTTGCGACGAAAATCCAGTTTCGTCGTAAAATTATTTTAATTATTAAATTTGCGACGGAAAATCCAATTTCGTCGCAAACATTACTATTTTGTGACGGAATTTAAATTTCGTCGCAAGTACTCCTAAATTTGCGACAGAAAAAATTCCATCGCTAATCCTCTGTTTTTTAGTAGTGTAAGTCCTCATATTGAGGTGACATACCATATTGAGAGACCACCTGATTGATCACAGTCTTCGAAGAAGGTGTTTCTTCTTTGCTTTTGTATGCATGAAAACTTCTTTATTCCATTTAGAACAATCCTCTGTAAATTGGGAAATATTCTACAACCATGAGGTATCTTCATGCTAGGATTGCCAAACAAACTCGTCAAAATTCTCATGGACAGGTAATCACAAGGCATTAGATTCAAATCTAAAAAAGCCTATTCCAATATGAATATGAAGAATAAAAAGGCAGGCATACTTCTCTATTGGGCATGATTAGATGCCTTGATCTTAGGGAAAATTTCATAGAGCCTCTAAGGATGTGCCATAATTTTAGTCAACCTCTATAACTTTTTGAAACTTTACTGCACCCCAAGGGTCAAAATAAAATTAAGTTTGTGGGTGAATATAATATTCATTTATTTAAGGACGCTCGTTAAATGTCTCTGGAATACAAATTTTTTGACACATAGACTGCTTGAGATTTTTTAGTTTCAACCAGAGAATGGGATTTGAATGCTGATTATTCTCAAGATATATAGAGTCCTTAGCCTTACCAACTTGTTGAATCTAGTGGAATTGCACCGGAAAAATTGTTGTGCACTAAATTAAGACGAAAAATATCAAGTAAAGAGAACAAGAATTATGGGATTTCTCTAGAGAGCAAGTTTCGCTACAAGTAAAGATTCCGAAGATGGACATAAGAAGCGAGATTTGAAGGGAGCCTACCAGTCAAGGCATTGAAACACAGGCTAAGAGTCAAGAGATGAGTAAGGTTACTGAAAATGCCGTTAGGCAACTTGCTGGAAAGCCCAACAATAGGAAGATTAAGCTCGACAACCTGGCCATGGTCGCATTGGATGCTGGCCCACTTGTAATGGTCTGGTTTGGTGATGTTCCATAGAAGGGTTCAACCACCGACCGAAGAATGGAGAGCAAGTAGGGAAGCTCGCTGAGAAGCCTGATCTGGTGTGGATGGCTAGAGGAGGCAAAATAAGGAAGAAGGGAAGCAAGAGAGAGAGAGAGCTTGTGAGGTAGCATTGCTAAGAATGTGCAAGCAATGCCGAGCAGAACAAGTTCAACGCTCATGTTAGAACCCAGAAGCTAAGTTTTTCGGCTTCTCCTCATAAGCCACTTTTGAAAGAAAAGCCCAATTGATTAAGATGTGAACTCAAACACCAAATTTTTTGGCTTTTTTCCCTACTGGGCTTTTACCCCCTCTACTAGACCTTTCGGCTTGTGAATGCCATGCCAAATAGGCACTTACTCTCTTTACTCTCATGGAAACTCCATCGTTAATCACTCACCTCGCGCGTCGATTCCTGCGGTTCTCCTCTTTATTTCAATCCTCTGGACTTGTGTTGCTACTGGTCCTCCTCTTAGAATCGCTCCCTCTATTCTCTTCTCAATCAGCATCCCTCCCTCTATTTTTCATTCCTCTTGTTTTTTTTTTCAGTTTGAGCAAAATGTTTTTTTTTTTTTTTTTTTGCTTTATCTAGAAGGAGACACTGATGAGGAATAGTTTCTTGTTTTCTTTTGATTTCCTTAAATTTTTTTGGTTTAATCAAGTGTCAATCTCATTATCTTCTTCTTCTTCAACTGGTGTGAATTAAAAAGAAAATAGGTATCCTGGACTACCCGACCAATCTACCAATCCAATGGACCAATTCTAGTTTAACTCGAGTTTGGGTTGTTACCGACTGCACCTCAAGTTGCCTTTTTCAGCCCGAGGTCTTAATTAGACCAGACTTGTTTGCTTTAAACCAATCTAGTCTAGTTCATGCTCATCGCTAGGGTCTATAATTTTTTTTTAAAAAAAATGAAAGTTTAGGGATTAAATTTAAACTTTCAAATGTCAGTGGTTATCTGTAACTAACTCAAAATTCAGAAGATTTTATATAATTTAGCTATTTCATTTTGATCCAAGGAGTACAATAAAGTTTCAGAAATTTCTGAGGCTGTAACTGAAATTATGTCTCATCATTAGAAGTTAACTGAAATTGTCATTAGTCATGGGGGCGGTCGTTGATGCTCAGGTGGGCTTGCACATCACAACTCTATGGGGGCGCCATGAGAGGCGGAGCAAGGATTTATAATTAGGAAGGGAAAAATTACATAATTAAATTAGAAATTACAAAAGTGAAAATATTAAAATTTTTATGAGACTGAAATATAATTTCTTGAACATCTAGGCTCTATTATGTAATTTTAGGAGGGCAGAGTCACCCCTAGCCCCTCCATAGTTCCACCCTTGGGCACCACGTTCCTAAGTCTAGGGCTCGTATGTAATGGAATCCAAGTAACTACCTACCATCACATTACCACAAACACTCAACACACACAAATATATTATTACTCTTTCTATTTATATATTCCTTTTGATAAAAAAATTTGGTTTTATTTATAAGTTCTCTTTTAGATAATAAATGAGATTGTGATAAGTTTGTTCATATTAATTGTACCAATGGAAATAGAAAGAGAATAAAGAGTTGAAAGATACATATTCACAAATGAGGGTAAAGTTGAAAATTTACTCCATAATCATTAAGTTAATTATCTCTCCTTAATACGTGTCATTTAGTCAAAAAAAACTTATAAATAGTAGCATAGTGTTATAACACACCACTTCCCAACAAAATTTCCTTCGCCATACAGGGAAACCGCAAGATATATGTGGGCAATTATCAGATCTGGGTCATCGCATTTGGGATCATTCGCTTTTCTTCTTCTATCTTCCTTAGCCCGCGACGTCGCTGTGCTAGCCCATGAAACTTTCGACCAGAAAGTTGGCCGCCACGTACATGAGGAGCTCTTGTTGAGTTTTGGTACCCAACATTTCCCATTCGTGCTTCCTCCATGTTCATTTTGCAACGTCCAATCTCTAGGGTGATCTTTTTGTGTTAAAATGGTTCGAATGATTTTTCCTTATTCGTCTCACCATTTTTCTTTCAAGATTTTAGATGATACATGCCATAATCCCCGAATTGCATTTTGATCGGTTTCAGAGATCCCTTCTAAGATGCATGCTTGTATGCTCTTTCCATTATATTCTTTTTCCGGTGACAGGCGTAGTCTCTGTAAAAAGTTTGCTCCAGAGTATGAAAAGCCAGGTGCCAGCTTCAAGAAAGCGAAATCTGTTTTAATTGGAAAGGTAAGCACCCTGGTGTTGTTCTGCCTCCACACCTTTTGGATAGTTTATGCAACTATGCATTGCCCCTTTTCATCTGTTCGTGATTTTTGTCTGTTGGCATTTTTTAGTTGAATTCTTCGACAAAATAAACATTTCATCGCAAAATAAATTACCTAAAACAAAATTGAGCACATCACCATAAAGAATTGTTATTTTATAAAATAACTGATGATCAACATATGGCAATTATGCGGCTTCATGGGGGATACATAACCACTGAATAATTGTTGGCACTTCCATTGAAGTCGCTCTCTTACAATGCTTTCTTCTGATATATATTTTAATCTGCTGCAGGTGGACTTGATCAACACAAGAATTTGTGCAAAAAATATGGGATTTATGAGTACCCAACAATTTAATGGTTTCCCAACGGATATCTGGAGCCCAAAAGGTGGTTCGGCCAGTCGAAGGATAATTAGATTAACTTTTTATAATCGGTTGCCTAGTTCTTAATCATTATGCTTTTCTTTTCTTTTTCCTCTTGCCTTATCCCTTCGTGACCGATTTTGGAAAATTCCTCGAGGTACCAAGGGCAAAGGACTGCAGAATCTCTAGCTGCGTTTGTAAATACAGAGGGTGGTACTGGCACTGCCTGACTCATTTGAAGCCACGTGCTTTGTTGTCTAATTATCTCTGAAATTAGTGTGGTTTCCAAGGAAAAATAGTATTTGGACTGAAGCATATTATAAACGAGCCAACTTGCACCCGCTAACGTTTAAATTTGAAGTGTGATAGTGACACTTTACAAAGCCACATATATACACAACTAGATTAGATTCCATGCCATTAACATTGGGAACTGCAAATTTTTGGTCTCAGTTATCATACTGACCAGAGGATTGGCTTAATTACAGGAACCAAGGTGAAGATCACCACAGCTTAATCCAAGGTGGTGATATGTACTCCCAACAATTTTGATGAGGTCGTCTTGGATGAGACCAAAGACGTATTGGTTGAGTTTTATGCACCATGGTACGTACTCAACATTTTTTTCCCTTGTCTCCTTAACTTTATCTCGCACAGTTTTTGGGTTGGTCTAAAATTTCAAAAGACAAAGGCTATGTCTTGTTTTCATATTATTATGTAATTTTGTATAATCTCCATCAACTAGTAGTACAACCTTATTATATTTTGTGATTTTTCCAGGTGCAGACATTGCAGAGAACTTGCTCTTGTAAGCAAACATCTGTGCTGGTTGTTATATTTTTATCAATTGTAGGCAGCCTTCAATATCTGTAGAATTAGTAAGCGTGGAATTTGATTTTGCTCTTGCCTTCAGACTTATGCAAGCTTGCTGCAGCATTTAAGATGGAGCAAGAGGTAGTGACTGCAAACCTGGATGCTGACAAATATAAGGATCTTGCCGCGGATTAAGATGATGAAATAGCTAATCCACATCGTACTAGCTGCTAGCTAGGGAATAAGTTCAGTGTTGAGAGGTCATTGCAGAGCTGAATTAAGGATTTCAAGTGTGTTTCAGAGATTAATTGCATAATATAATACCGGTATGATGTAAAAGCATTTCCTACATTGAAGTTCTTTCCAAAGAGCGAAAAAAGCGGCGAAGTGTATGGGGGAGGAAGAGACTTGGATGACATCGTAGCTTTCCTCAACGATAAATGTGGCAAAAATAGAGACCGAGAAGGACAGCCTACTTCAAAAGTCAGTGATTTTGGCAGAGATTCAAAATCCAATTTCGCATATTATTGGCTTACTTATATATAAATAATTAATTTTTCCTTTTATATGTAGGCTGGTATAGTTGAAATTAGAGCCTAGCTGGACGCCTTGGTAAAGGAGCTTGTAGCTGGTGACCATGAAGAGAAGAACCGTGTATGGCCGAATAGAAGAGGAAGTAGAGAAGCTTAACAGGTCTTTAAGGGTGTATGTGCTTTCTATGGATAATTGGATACATAACGTTAACACTTTTGCCTTTCACTCAAAGTGAGATATATTCATGGGAATATAGGTGCGCGGTGCGCCGTTCAAATTTTGTAATTTTGAATATATTAGGTACGGCAAGATTTACTTGGAAAGCTACCAGGAATTGCATGGAGAAAGATTCTGATTATGGCAAGAATGAAATGCAGCGCCTGCTTGACAAGGTAATCAATCATGCTGTTGTATGTATATTAATTATTGGCTTGACCATTGAATATATCCTGAGATTACAAAAATACATATATTAAATCGATCAGAAGATTGAAATTCATCTCAAAGGAGGGAAGGTCAGGTGAGTGATATTTTGGGTGGTCAAGTGGGAAGAGTTGCAGTCGGGGGAGCCATTTTCATTGCGTAAAAGCAAAGATAGTACAGATATACATATATTTGATTGATACTCTAAAGGTGGTGGGTTAATTAATGCCGGCTACTCTAAAGAAAAATATATCATCAACATTTACGTGGGCCCGGATCTTCTCATTAGCGTTTTTTCATTATCCCTTATCGGCTTTAAATCTGGACTATACATTTGATATAATTACCCACACCAACAATCCTATTAAGTCAAATCAATGGTTTAGATTAGATGATGAGAGATGAGGAGAAAGTTAACTAATGAGAGAATCATGGAATTTTAAGATAAAATCCCATGGGTTATGAATAAGAAGAAGGATGGAAAAGAAGAGGAAAAAGAAAGAAGGAATGTGTGTGAGAGAATAGTCCCACATTCTTAGTTGGAGAAAAGTTGGAGGGTATATAAGCCCCAACTTGGCTCCTACTAATTGGGCCCTCGGGCCAACCCACTGGAGGGGTGAGGACTTAGGTGACCCTTGTCCACCACACACGCGCGACGCGCCGTCCGTCCGCTTCGTTCGCGCTGTCCGGCCGCGCGTGAAATAAAATATTAATTTTTTATTAAATTATTTTTTCGGATTAAAAAATAATTTTTTATTAAATTATTTTTTGAATTTCCGAACGTTTAGATATTCTCGTTGTGCCTCTCCGACTTTTCCAACCAATGCAAGTTTTTGCGATCCGTTCACTTCATTCTCGTGCGTTTGTTCGTGAAGACGCACCGCTCGTCGTGAATGTATGCGGGTCGCCTCCGTTCGCTTCGTTCCGTGTGACTGTTGGTCAAGACGCACCAATTCGCTATGAACGACGCGGTCACCTCGTTCGTTCCGTTCGGCGTCTCCGTTTGCACAACGCACCGCCCGCAGCAGCAGACTTGTCTATCTGATCGTGTTCTTTCAAAGTCTATAAATAGGCGCCCTAGTCACGCTTTAGACACACAATTTCTCTCGCACACTCTCTCTCTCGCATTCCCGCATAAACACTCGTGCGTTCCGAAAGTAGACTCATTGGCTTCGCTTGGGCTTCGCATGCACGAGCCATCTTTTTGGAGACGAATAATCCGCTCTATCCTAGGAGGCAATTGCTCGAAAAACCTTCGATCCGTATTGAGGAGCAAAATTGTTTTAAGGACACAACGAAAGTTGGGCCCGAATTTCGCATTTTTCCATTCCATATCGCCAGCCTTGTGAGTTCGTTTTACGCTTTTTTATTTTACACGTACTAAGTGAATGTTCCCCGTATGCTCTATTTAATAAATACGATTCTTGTTTTGATATTCTCAGGTACTTTATATTCAATTTCTACCTACTCATTATATTAGAAACAACAATCTTAAGACAATTTTGTTTATTGAAATCGCTTTATGTTAATTTACTTGATTGCCGATTTCATACATCGGTAGTAGTATTGAATTGAATCATGAATAGTTTTTGTTAATATTATTATTATACCGTTAGTGAATTAATCTGTGTGATTAATCAGAGTTTCTATTTTAAACAAAAATGGCAAGTACAAGTACCAATCTGATTAACCCAAGTGGTCCTGTTCCAATGCATGGTGAAAAACCATAAAAGTTCAATGGCAATGATTTTAAAAGATGGCAACAAAAATGTTTTTCTATTTAAACACATTGAACTTGGCACGGTTTTCATCGAGGATGCTCCAAAATTGGAAGAAGGACAACATGCTGACAAGGAAAAGGTTGCTGCGATAGATATTTGGAAGCATTCTGATTTCCTTTGTAGAAACTACATTCTCAATGGTCTGGACAACACACTCGTATAATCGTATATAGTGCTTTGGATACAACTAAAGCATTATGGGAGAGTCTGGACAAGAAATACAAAACGAAGATGCTTTGGTTTGAAGAAATTCATTGTTGGCGATTTTTGGACTTCAAGATGCTTGATTCTAAATCTGTGGTAAGTCAAGTTGAAGAACTTCAATTGGTTGTGCATGAGATTCATGTTGAAGGGATGTCTCTAGCGAGTCTTTCCAAGTCGCTGCATTTATTGAAAAATTGCCACCGTCTTGGAAAGACTTCAAGAATTACCTCAAGTACAAGCGTAAGGAGATGTCACTTGAAGATTTGATCGTAAGACTGAGAATAGAAGAAGACAACAAGGTTTCTAAAAAGAAACTTGGCAAAGAACCCTATAGTTTTGAAGGCTAACATTGTGGAAGATGGTCCGAAGCCCAAGAAACGCAAACGCTCTAACGAGGGATTATTTAAACAAGGCCATAACAAAGGCCCTAGCAAAGGCCAGAAATTCAAAGGCAAGTGTTATAATTGCGGGAAGACTGGTCACCGTGCTAAGGAGTGCAAGAAGCTAAAGAATTTCAAGAAGAAGAACACCGAAGCCAATATGGTTGACAATACCACCGATATGATGGATAGTATGAGTCTTTCAAATAGTTGTAATGCAATGTGACTTGGTTGGAAATACCAAGGAGTGGTGGGTGGACACCGCCACCAGGCATGTATGTGCAAACAAATGGATGTTTTCTTCTTACACTCTGCGAAGCAAGATGAACAACTTTATATGGGAAATTCTTCTCGCTTCAAAGGTTGAAGGTTCTCGGGAAGGTCGCCTTGAAGATGACTCTGGAAAAGTCGTGACACTTAAGGATGTGCTTCATGTGCCCGATATTCGCAAGAATCGATATCCGGATCCCTCTTAAGCAAGAATGGTTTTAAGCTTGTATTTGTTTCGATAAGTTTATACTCTCTAGGAATGATATGTATGTTGGAAAAGGTTACCTTAGTGAGGGCCTTTTCAAAGTTAATGTAATTACTTTGTCACCAATAACTAGGTGCTATTAATAATAATATTGCTTCTATCTATATGCTTGAGTCCTCTAATTTATGGCATCAAAGATTAGGACATATTAATTATAAATCAATTAAAAATTTAATTCATTTAGAATTATTGCCTAAAGTTGATTGTTCAAATAAAGATAAATGTCAAGTATGCATTGAATCAAAATTTTCTAAGTTACCTTTTTCTTCTATTGAAAGATCAACTGAGTTGTTAGATTTAATACATACCGATATATGTGATATGAAATCACCATCTAGGGGTAATAAGAAATATTTTATTACATTTATTGATGATTGTAGTAGATATTGTTATGTGTATTTGCTTAATAGTAAAGATGAGGCCATTGTTGCTTTTAAACAATATAAAATTGAAGTTGAAAATCAACTTAACAAGAAAATTAAAATAGTAAGGAGTGATCGTGGGGGAGAATATGATGGTCCCTTCAAGAATTCGTATAGAATCTGTATTATACACCGACTACACTCCTTATGCTCCTCAATCAAATGGGATTGCAGAGGAAAAAATCGAGACATTGAAAGAAATGATGAATGCATTATTAATTGAGTCGATTTACCACAAAATATGTGGGAGAAGCCATTCGACGGCTAACTTTCTAATCAACAGTGCCTCATAAAACGATAAAAAACATACCATATGAAATATGGAAAGGAAAGAAACCTTCCTTGAAATATTTGAAAGTGTGGAGGTGTTTGGCGAAGGTTGAGATTCCTAAACCTAAAAGGTTAAGAATTGGACCCAAGACAAGAGATTGTGTGTTTATTGGTTATGCACATAATAGTAGTGCATATCGTTTTCTAGTTTATAAGTCCGATGTATCGATATCCATGTGAATACGGTTATTGAGTCAAGGAATGCTACGTTCTTTGAAAACGTATATCCGTATAATAAAAATAATGATAATAACAACACTGTGATATCTCCGGATACAATAACTAATGATAACCTTGAACAAGAGGAACCTAGACGTAGCACTAGGCAAAGGACTTCAACATCCTTTGGTCCCGATTTTATGACTTATCTACTAGAAAATGAGCCTCGAACATTTGGAGAGGCTATGGGTTCCCCTGAAGCGCCATTCTGGGAAGAGGCTATCAATAGTAAAGTTGAATCCATTATGTCAAACCACACTTGGGAGCTGGTTGACCTTCCTCCTGGCAATAAGCCTCTAGGAACTAAGTGGATCTTCAAAAAGAAGATGAAAGCAGATGACACTATTGATAAGTACAAAGCTAGGCTAGTAGTAAAGGCTACGGACAACGTGAAGGCCTAGACTACTTTGATACTTATTCACCGTTACAAGAATTACATCCATTCGAATGTTGATCGCATTAAACGCGCTAAATGGGTTGGAGTTACATCAAATGGATGTAAAGACAAGTCTTCTTGAATGGGAATTAGAAGAAGAAATCTACCTAGAACAACCTGAGGGCTTTGTTGTCTCAGGACAAGAACGGAAAGTTTGCCGCTTAATAAAGTCCCTTTATGGACTTAAACAAGCCCCCAAACAATGGCATGCGAAATTTGATAAAGTTATGTTATCAAATGGAGTATTAATGAATGTGACAAGTGTGTATACATTCGAAATACTGAAAACGGGTTTGCCATAGTTTGTCTTTATGTAGATGACATGTTGATAACGGGTAGTAATAATCAAATGATTAAAGCTACTAAGCTATTGCTTACCGAAGTTCGAAATGAAAGATATGGGTCTAGCAGATGTTATTTTAGGAATTAAAATCCACGTAACATCCGAGGGTTAGCTTTATCACAAACACACTATGTTTCCAAAATTCTTGAGAAATTCAAGAGTTTAAATATAACTCCTGTGTCGACCCCTATAGAAACTAGTCTTCGACTGTTAAAACATACTGGTGAAGCTATTAAACAAAAGGAGTATACTCAAGTGTTAGACAGTCTTATGTATGTTATGAACTGCACTAGACCTGATATTGCTTATGCTGTAAGCATGTTGAGTCGCTTTACAAGTAATCCAAATGAGCTTCATTGGAGAGCTATGATAAGAGTTTTGGGTTACTTAAAGCAAACTCAAAACTTTGCTATGCATTATGAAAAGTACCCTGCAGTATTAGAAGGGTATTGTGATGCGAATTGGATAACCAACTCTAATGACATAAGATCCACAAGTGGATATGTGTTCACCCTTGGCGGGGGTCTTTGTGTCTTGGAAGTCATCTAAACAGACTTGCATTGCAAGATCAACTATGGAAGCAGAATTCATTGCATTAGATAAAGTTGGTGAGGAAGCCGAGTGGCTTCGTAATTTTCTTGAAGACATTCCTAGTTGGCCAAAGCGGCATACCCGCAGTGTGTATACACCGTGATAGTCAAGCAAATATTGGTAGAGCCAAGAATGTCATGTACAACGACAAGTCTAGACATATACGTCGTAGACATGATACCGTTAGACAACTACTTTCGAATGGAATCATCTCAATTGATTATGTAAAATCAAAAGCGAATATAACGGATCCATTGACTAAAGGGATTCCTAGAAAGATAGTTAGGAAATTGTCCAAAGGAATGGGTCTAAGGCCGATCCATTGTTGATTATTGCGGTAACTCTACCTAGGAGAGTGGAGATCCCACGAACTAGGTTCAAAGAGACAACTAAGTGATGATCGACTGTTAACACTGTGGAGTTTTAAACTCATACTCATTCCTAGACAAACAGTGCATATATATAAAGGGTAAGCTTCTGAGCTTTTAATGGTTTCTTAGTCGATGTGTTCGATGATGTATGATGACATACATCACAAGGAATCACCTATGTGAGTGTGAAGTGCGGGCCGCTTCTATGAGAATTTAAAACGGCCGATTCTCTAGAACACTCACGAACGAAGCGGTGTCCAGGGGCCAAAATTGACACGATGAGAACCAATGATGCTAGAGGAGCAACCGTGTAACTCCTATTGTCTTGGTATACACTAAAAGGTCAACGGTTCAAGACAACATAAAGTCACCGATTGACCAAGATATCCGATAGGTTTTTACTAGAGAAGGTTCAAAGGTAACCCCTACCTTTCTCGATGCGCTTGTTTCTCGTAGAGGAACCGCACTTTGCATACATGATCATTTGCATTTGGTCATGATGGACTAACTTCTTATCCATGTGGGGGATTGTTGGAATTTTAAGATAAAATCCCATGGGTTATGAATAAGAAGAAGGATGGAAAAGAAGAGGAAAAAGGAAGAAGGAATGTGTGTGAGAGAATAGTCCCACATTGCTTAGTTGGAGAAAAGTTGGAGGGTATATAAGCCCCAACTCGGCTCCTACTAATTGGGCCCTTGGGCCAACCCACTTTGTGGAGGGTGAGGACTTAGGTGACCCTTGGTCCACCACACACACGCGCGCGCCGTCCGTCCGGGTTGGTCGGCCGCGCCCGCCCACTGGTCCGGCCCGGCGTGTGTGAAATAAAATATTAATTTTTTATTAAATTATTTTTTGGATTAAAAAATAATTTTTTATTAAATAATTTTTTGAATTTCCGAACGTTTAGATATTCCCGTTGTGCCTCTCCGACTTTTCCAACCGGCGATTTACGATCCGTTCGCTTCATTCTCGTGCGTTTGTTCGTGAAGACGCACCGGTTCGCCGTGAATGCAGATGCGGCCGCCTCCGTTCGCTTCGTTACGGTGTGACTGTTCTTCAAGACGCACCAATTCGCTGTGAACAGACGCGGGTCACCTCTGTTCGTTCCGTTCTGGTGCGTCTGTTTGCACAACGCACCAGTTCGCAGCAGCAGACTTGTCTATCTGATCGTGTTCTTTCAAAGTCTATAAATAGGGCGCCCTAGTCACAGTCTAGACACAAAATTTCTCTCGCACACTCTCTCTCTCTCGCATTCCGCATAAACACTCGTGCGTTCCGAAAGCAGACTCATTGGCTTCGCTTGGGCTTCCGACGTACAGAGCCATCTTTCTCGAGACGAATAATCCGCTCTATCCCGGGAGGCAATTGCTCGAAAACCTTTGGCATCCGTATTGAGGAGCAAAATTCTCTTAAGGACACAACGAAAGTTGGGCCCGAATTTCTCGCATTTTTCCATTCCATATCGCCAGTCTTGTGAGTTCGTTTTACGCTTTTTTATTTTACACGTACTAAGTGAATGTTCCCTGTATGCTCTATTTAATAAATACAGATTCTTGTTTTGATATTCTGTGTACTTTATATTCAATTTCTACCTACTCATTATATTAGAAACAACAGAATCTTCTTCCCATTCACGTGACACATGTTCAGTCACAGATATGCTTTTAACTTGCCATCACAACCCTTCAGTGTGGAGCACAACTTGGTTGAGTTTCCCACATGGCGCACGCTCCAATTTCTTAGTTTCTACACCTTCCTTATTAGTGCCTGTTTGGCTTAGCATCATAAGTTAAAATAAGTGCATCTGAAGTACATCATAAGTATAAACAAATTATTTGGGTGTTTGGGTTGTTTGATTTTTTGATGGGCTTCTACACATGAAGCTACTTTTTATCCCATCACTTATGAAGCCACATTTTGTTGCTTATTATCTCATTACCAAAAGCCACATTCATTTTATTATGCCCAATGGCTATTTCACCCTTCAACTAGTCTTTATTTACAACTTTATCTATTATTTATTATACCAATTTTATCAAATAATTTCTAGAAATTAATCATTAATACCATATAAGGATTTTCTTCCTCAATTAACTTATTTAGGCCATAAAATATCTACTTTAAAATTTATAGATAAAAAATTATCCTTTAACTATTTTTCCTTGAATTTTTGAGAAATATGTCATAAATTCCGAAAATAGCTTTAAAATTTATTTAAGCCAATTTTTCATAATTAATCTCTTCATAATATTTCTAGATCACCACAATAATATTCCATAATTTTTTCCTAGATTTTCAAGGTACCAAAATAATTTTCAATAATTATCTTAAACTTTTTGTCATGATAAAGTCCAAATATATATATATATATATATATATATGATTCATGCCCTTTTCGGTCATTTTCCATATCATCTATCTTTTCAAAAACTATACCAAACAAGTTGCTATTAAGAAAAAAGTTACTTACGCCACCGCTATTCCAAGACAAATCACATCGAAAAAAGTCCATAAAAAAAAAAAAAACCACTTCTACCAAGACTATCCCAAACAGGCCCTTACATACCCCTCCCCATCTACAACTCTTCAATTACATCATAAAAAATAAGAAATAACTGTTAAGTGATTCAATATATTTTAAAATGTATTTTTTTTTATTACCCTTATTGCATTGTAAAAACTATTTTAGAGCGATGATATAGTGAGTGAGGAAAAATTAAAAAGTGAGTAACTGAAAGCACTAAGAGGAACTCATTCTAAATTATACATTTCCTTCTAACAGCGCCAATATCGGATGGAGTGGATATATTTATATGCATATTAATATGTAGTGCCACCACAAAGGCGTGGCAAGTGGCACCACAAGAACATGATTGTATTAGATATTATTAACTAGCAAATTGATCCATGTCATTTTCAATCGTACAGCCGAAATCATTTCCCATTATAAAACTCGCAACAAACATAAACACGCACAAACATGACACACCATCACGCATGCATAGGCAGTTCAAACATGTTCCTGGATAAACATCATTCTATTATATACTACTACTAGTACTATTTAGTATTTTTTCTGGCCAATATATTATACTTCCTCCATTCTAATCATAAGACAACATTTGAGAGTTGGTTTTGGTCCTAATTATAAGACAACATTTTAATTTTTGTCAATTTCTTCCTAAAATACCCCTATTTATTCTTTCAAGTACATTTGATTTTTGGTGAGTATATGTATATGAGTGCATAGACTCTTCAATCAATAAAACTTTTAAATTGTTGAATTTACACACACAAAAAAAAATATATATATGTGTGTGTGTGTGTCTAGATATATATATATATATATATGTGAGTGTATGGGTGTATGTTTATATGGGTGTGTATACACTGGCGGACCCAGGAAATTTTTGAAGGGGGCACTGGTGGTGAGGTGATTCGGGGGTTCAGGGGCAGCGCCCCCGAATTTTTTTTTAAGGAAAGTTTTAATGCATTAAAAAAAAGAATATAAACAAGAAAAAAAAAAAAAACTATTCATGAAATCAAGTTAATACGATGATGTAATAAGAAAGGCAATTATTTTACAAACCCGTCACTTAGAAAAGCAAGACTAAGTCTTTGTTAGAAATACAACTACATAAATTACAATGTGGGTGGAAGACTCAATAAGTTCAAGTATATATATTTTAATAACAAAAATATATTATAATAAAAATAATTACAATATCATTCTTCTAGGCTTTATTTTTTGGAAATCTATCGTAATTGTCTTATTAAAAAAAATTTCCCAAATTCCCCACCAATAACCAAACGTGGGTCCTCCATCTGGCACTCAAGAAACCCATGAGTTGAATCATCCAAAGTTCCAAACATTGCAGATCCTCATCAGGACAGATACTTGTCAACCTTCCAGCATTTCACCCTCATAACTTGATTTTTTTTTAAAAAAAAAAATTTTAATCCCAAAATCCAAGGGGGGGAACTTGCCCCCCAACCACCAAAGTGGGTCCGCCCATGTGTATATATATGCATATGTGTGTAGATATATACACAACATATATATGTGTGTGTGTGTCTAGATATATATGTGTGCGGGCATGTGCATATATTTACACGCATATATTTATACACATATATGTATTTATAGGCAGACCATTATTTTAATTAAAAAATGTGTAGAAAGAAAAATTCTAGGTGGGAGAGATATGTGGTAGAGATTGTTGATTCACTTTTACTTTTGTCATTTTAAATTTATATGAGGGTATTTTAGAAAAATGAGTAAAATCAACTAATTTAACTTCTTCCTTTAATTTCCATAAAATCAGTTAAATATGCCTTATAATTGGACCAGAGAGGAAGTAACTCGAAACTCGACTTTATTCATAAAATTATTGTCCCTTCCCAAATTTGCTTGTGGAATATGTAAACAGTAAACGAAATTAAATCCTGCGTGTTCATTTTTTTTTTTGACTCTTTCAAAATGGCATCTTCTGGTGTTTGAGATTGATTGTTGACGTTGGCTCCACTGGCATTATTATAAAAATTGTCCATAGCGTATCATATATATATATATTAGGAGAAAATTTGTCTCGCATCTTCAGAAATTATATATACATTTCAGTGAGTTTAGTAACCATTTTTTTAATTAAAAAACACTTCAAAACTAAACAGCAGAAGGCCTTTCACACTCCCATTGTATTTAAAAAAAAAAAAAGAGTGTGAAGTGTTTTTTTTTTTTTTTTTTTTTTCAGAAAGGGGTACAGCTAGGATTATGACATTTTAGTGGTTAGATGAAAATAGGGTTGAGTTTCTTTTATTGTCATTTTTTTATCATCCCTTATAATGTCTAAATTATGTTCATCCAATCGATTTAAGAGATTATAATACTTTTTTGATTTTTGTCTTATCTTCCCAATCAATAGTTCAGATGGGTTGATGAGAGATTAATTAAAAAAAAATGATGAGGATATGATCTGCTTCCCTAAAAATAACTCAAAAGGCAGAGCACAACGAGCATGAGTTAAATCTTTTTTTTTTTTAAAAAAGTAAAGTTTATACTCGTAATATATACTGATGCTCCATATTTTTTTTTTTTTTTTGGGAGATCAGATGCTCTATGATTATTTTGTAATGAGTGGAATAGTAACAAAAGGGGTGACGAATGGTGAGTAATGATGATTCTGATGAAAGAATGATATAAAAGATCACAAAGCGAATCCCTTCCTCCCACAATAAGCAAAAAGGCACAAAGTGGATCATCTAACGGTGCCAAGGAATAAAAGTTGTCCATTTTTTTGGAAAAAGTACAGCAAATCGCCGTTAAGCGCACGAAAAGGTATTTTTAGTTGTTTATGCTTCCGATTCATCCAAGTGTCCTCACTAACAAACATTTTCCACCCTGCTTAAAAACTGCCCCGGTTCTATTTTTAGTTTGGGTACTAGTCTTTTTTGTCTTTATTATAAAGCACCAATTAACTTTTCTTACAAACTAATAAAAGTAGTTAAAGTCAATAAAGTTATCATAGAATCTAAGTAATTTCTAATATTACCCCTATTAATTGCACTAAACTCTAACATCATAATAATTATTACTCTCACTCACTACCCTTATTAATCATGGGCAGACATGGAAAAAAAATAATTAATGCTCATTGAGAACAAGCAAGTGCCTTATAAAAAGAACCAAATAAACTTGATAGTTGATGCATTGTAATAAGGACCAGAGGGAGTATGTTTGGTATCCCGATTGAGCCTCCAATCGAACATTTTGAGGCCCAATCGGGCTTCTAAGCTTTAAAAAAATTATATCATATATTTGACAACATTTGCCAGCTGTAGTTATAAACTAGTCTCTCCGATTCTCAAAAGCTCAATTTAGGAGCTTTTGAAAAAGCTCCTTCTGATTTTTGTGTGGACCCACACCATAACGGCATTTTCATTGCTTCTCCTCTCTCTCTCTCTCTCTCACGGATTGTAGAGAGCTCTCTTTTCTCTCGCCTACAATGAAGGTTGCTGAATCTTGAGAAGTCAACGGTAGCTACTCTCTAAATCCGAGATTGAAGCACTAAAAATCCTAATGAAAGCATAGTTAATAATGAAGACGGTGAAGCTCGAGTTTAGGAGTCCTCGTTTGATTCTTCCTCCTCCTCTTTGTAAGTGTGGAATGCTGCCATTAAATTCAAAAGACTCGTGATGGTGATGACAAGTTACAGCTCTGTCACCAACAACAATGGTGATGAGGGCTAGATTCACCGACAATAGAGAAGGTGATGTGATAGTGATGACGTTGATGGCGATGAAGGTGGTTCAAAAGGTCGCGGCTCCTCCTTTGTTATGCAATTTCATGGCTTTGTCTCCCCAAGTTGAGCTCCCTTGTTGCTTAGCATCCACCAACATCCCAACGAGGAATGTGGGAGTATATCTTTTATATCATTATTATTTAATTTAATTTAATTATTCTCTTTTTTCTTTTAATCATTGAAAGAAGGGCATTATAGTAACTTTCAAATGGTAAAATAAAATAAATTACTCCTTTGGCATATAGATAATATAAGTGTAGATGAAAAATCTTTCTCGACTAATTATGATATACCATCTTCAATCCAAATGAATTATATTCGTGACACAATTAGAGACTTAATTATACTGGACCTGTTTCCAAGTTATATATGTAATATTATTTGATCAAATTATGTATTTTAGCATGCTAAATTTTCTTAAGTTAGCATTTTTCATTTTTTCGTAATTTTGATCTTAATCTTTCTCTTATAATTATCTCAAAAGCCCTTATACTATCATTATTCCAAACAAGTTTTAATTTCATAAAAACTACTTATGCTACTGTCAATCCAAATATAAATCATATTTTATGGTCTAAATTTTACCCAATTTTACTTTTCCATAAGTCAGATTATAAATAAGTTATTTTTCCCACCACTATGATAAATATATACGTAGAGTAGTAATAATTTTCTCACTAAACATAAGGATGATAAAGGCGTCGGATAAAATTTAAAACATATAATTAAATTCAGTAAACATTTTATGAGACTACTAAGTCGACTTAAACCAGACTTATATAGTTTTTATTATAAGGCACTAACTAGCAAGTTTATTTGGTTCCTTTTATAAGGTACTTGCTTATTCTCAAGAAGTATTAATTATTTGTTTCCATATATACCATGGTTATCGAACCGACGGGCCTACGGCTTCGATCGGAAACCGTCGAACCGACTGGACCGGGCCGGTCCAGTCAGGCTAAACCGGTCGGGGTTAGCTTCTTCCTTTTTTTCCCCCTTTAACATCGATTGAAGCTCCTCTTCGACACTCCGACATAGAAGAAGGAAAAGATGAACACGAGATAGAAATGGACGAGAAAGAGGAGTAGCGCAAAGATAGAGGTCACCGGAATTGAGCAACCGCTACCTCTTTTCCTCGAAACCGCCGGAGATCGACGAGGAGGGAAGCCACAAGATATCAACGATGGCAGATCCGTTGAGGTGCTGAACGATGGTGGACATCCGGTGAGACACAGGGAGTGAGACCAACCAAAAAGCCATTGTTGAAGTGTTGAACGCTGAAGTGAATGCCAAAGACACAAAGAAAGCACAGAGAGATAGAGAAAAGAGACAAGGATAGGAGAATAGAAAGAGACGAAGTGACTGACAATCTGAAATTTCATCAAAGAAGGACATCACGTGGCTACAAACTTGTAAAAGAAGTGATAAGACAATTCCCTTATGACCCCCTTTTGCTCAATGGATATTTAGTGTGACCAGATGTTTTTTAAACCAGAGGATAATAGCCATTAAAGCAAGTTAATTTTGTTATAATTTTATATTAATAATATAAAATCTTTATTTTTTCACGGTTTGGTCCCTGGTTTGACTCTCTGGCGACCACCCACTAACCCTTAACCCAAGATCTCACCGGTTCATCGACCGTCCGGTTTTAATAACCTTGATATATACCCTTAATTAATAAAAGTAGTGGGCGAGGGTAATAATTAATACTACCTCCGGTCCTAATTATAAGAATAGTTTTGTAATGTAATTTGTACTACAAAATTGTTCTTATAATTAAGACTGGAAGGAGTATAATATTAGAGTTTAGTGTAACTAGTAGGGGTAATATTAAAAGTTACTTAAAATTTAAGACAATTTTATTAACTTTAACTATTTTTATTGGTTTATGAGAATTATTAGTTGGTGCTTTATAATAAAAACTAGAAAGAGTATAATCATACTATGAAATTGAGGGAGGAATAACTAGCGTGCGGCACAGAACAAAGGCTCACATTGACATGTCGCGGTAGGATTGGTCAGAAAAGAGGTGCGAAATGGACAGTCGTAAGCAGGAAGGCTCCAAAAAAGGGTCTAAAAGTTCTAAAAACGAAGGGGAAGGCAGGATTTAGGAAGACCCATTTTTTAATTAGGTTTTTTCTTTTTAGGTTTTATTTTAATTAGATTGGCTTAGAAAGAGACCTCCGGCTTCGGCTTCAGTTTCAGCAACCCAGGGGAGTGCTGCTGCCTTCTCAGCCTTCTCGTTATCAGCTTCCACCTTCCCGCTCTGATATTAAGTTATAAACACAATCATTTAATTTGTACAGCAACACACTCGAAACACTATACCTTTGATAATGAAGTACGTGTTGATCACCGGTGGAGTTGTAAGTGGCCTGGGCAAAGGCGTGACGGCGAGCAGCATAGGGGTCGTGCTCAAGGCCTGTGGTCTTCGTGTCACTTCCATCAAAATTGGTTCGTCGCTTCCTTCCTTTTCTCATTATTTATTGTTCTCCCATTTCTCGCTACACAGTTTTTTCGTTTTGAATCATTGCCTTCATTGGTATTTTGATTATTTTGAATACCTTATCTCTCTACCGTGATTGAACGTTAGCGTTTCTATAACCTGTGGTCAATATGATTCGTGGGGTGCCTCTTATCATGAATAATCTCTCCTGCCTTTCTATATTTCCAGTCCTTATTGAGGACGTTCTGTTTGTAGTTTATGCTTCAGAGTACTTCACTTTTATTCGATTGGTTTCCTGTCAAGGCCGTTCTGTATGTGCTGTTTGCTTCTGCCTGCTCTTCTTTTTTATAATCCTTATTATTTGTTTGCTTCCTCATAAGGATATATGAGCAAATAAAATATTTTGTAACTTTCTTATGCACCTGTTCTCTATACTATCTGCAGATCCATACCTGAATATAGATGCTGGTACCATGTCTCCTTTTGAACATGGAGAAGTTTTTGTTCTTGACGATGGTGGAGAGGTTTCATTACTTCCACAATATATCTGTTTGTACCTGAATGTACTGAGGTGATATAATATTGACTAATTATTTTGTTACCTTTGTTGCTCGTCTTGGAAGGTTGATCTGGATTTGGGAAATTATGAGCGCTTCCTAGATGTCACACTTACAAAAGATAACAATATCACCACTGGGAAAATTTATCAGGTGCTTTTATATCTTCCAGGACTATATACTGAACAGTAAAATGAAATTACTCCATACTTTCAGAACTTGACTATCATCTGTCTTTCTGCTCAGTCTGTTCTTGAGAAGGAACGTAAGGGTGATTACCTTGGAAAAACTGTTCAGGTGATACACATGTTATAATTGCTATTTTGTGTTGCTTACGCACTTGTATTGTATGGATGAGGAGCAAACTACTGAATTTTGGGGATGTTGATACAGGTGGTACCGCACATCACAGATGCCATAAAAGATTGGATTGAATCAGTCGCTGTGATTCCTGTGGATGGGAAGGAGGGGCCAGCTGATGTTTGTGTTATTGAGCTTGGAGGCACTGTGGGTAAGATTCTTGTAAAGTAGAGATGCTTCTTTTTCCATCCATGTTACCCTGTTCAATTCATCACATGGGAGTACAATTTTATGATTTTACAGGTGATATTGAATCTATGCCGTTTATTGAGGCTTTACGACAATTGTCCTTTTCTGTTGGTACGTTCATTGTATAATTTACTGCTAAATTAGTGTCACTTGTACAGTTACTTTTTGTATGCATACTACTTTGAGCCATGGATTTATTTGTCAAAATTAAGTATAACCATAGATTCTTTGGTTTGTCTTTCTATAGCATGATGGGAGAGTGTCTGTGTCTTTGATATTCTTTGAAACTCTGTTGGTTATCATAACATATTCAGATAAGACAGATTGTTTTGGTTGTTCATGGAAAATACATAAAAATCAATTATACTGATAGGTCTGAGCTTTATGGTTCTATATGGTAAGCTTAGTGCTACAATTTTGTGATGTCAATCTTCTAAGTTATTCAATGATGTCTTCATTTGGTTTGCTTATTTTTTATGGAATAACTTTTCTCAAAGACTTGATTTTTCTGAAATGTAAAAATCTCCACTTGTCCTTTTTTAGAAAAAAATTGGAGAGCCTGATAGAACTTAAGGAAATTAAGAGAGAAAAAGGGAAACTAGAGCCAGAATTTGAAACTTTAATCAAGAGAGGAGACGGAATAGACTAGAATTGGAATCTGAGTTCTAGGGAAAGAGGAGAGATAAATATCTCAATAATAATTTCATTCATCCATATTTTGGTAAAACACATATATGATACTTATAAGCTAACACATAAACTGAAAATAACTACCTTATCTTATCCATATAAAACTGACAATAACCAACACTAGACACTTGTAAAATTTAACATAAGACACATAATAAAACATAAACTGCAAATAATGGCTGGTTCCTATCAGAGCCTACACACAAATATGTTACGATCATGCTTAAGTTTTCTTTATTTTCTACTTGGCTGTGAAATGTTGTTTCTTGTAGCATAATACTTTCTTTCTTTTTTATGGCTATTTTTATTATTCATTCTCAGGGTCCGACAACTTCTGTCTCATCCATGTTAGCCTAATACCGGTGTTGGGTGTTGTGGGAGAGCAAGTAATGTTTAAATGCCTGTGTATTATGGTTCCCCACTGTTTATATGAATTAATTAATTAATTTTCCTCTTGTCTTGCTACTAAATTTTTGGTTCCAGAAAACAAAGCCTACACAACACAGTGTCAGGGAACTAAGAGCATTGGGTTTGACTCCTCACCTTTTAGCATGTCGATCTGCTGAGGTATGTTACTACGCCATTTAGCACCTTAATGAACATTCTGGGAAACATCGGGTAACTCTTTTGTTCCCTTCATGCAGTTTAGATGTAGACTAAATCTATGTGTGTTATATTATTTAGGCTTTCTAGATAGCATTCATTTATATTTAGTTTAGAAAAGGATTGGAAGATGACTCAATCTTGTTAGTAAAAAAATCTCATTGCCTCATTAGTTCCTCCGTTAGACTGCAATGATATATTTTATTCCTCATGCTCATTTTTGTTGTCAGTCTTTTGTACTTTTGAAATGCATCCTTCAGTTCGGCAATTATCTTTGATCTTACTCTACAGTAAGTAAAATATTTTGATATTGAATGTGGCAGCCTCTTTTGCAAAATACAAAGGATAAACTCACACAGTTTTGCCATGTCCCGGTAAGTTGTTAGTGAATTTAGCTAGGTTCTTGGTGTTTTACCATTTGCCAACCAAGGTTCATTTTCTTAGTTATTGATCTTATCTTTGCCTTAACAAAAAGTTTGTGATCTTAAAGTTTTTGTATGGTCTCCACAGATTGATAATATTCTGAATATTCATGATGTCCCAAACATTTGGCACATTCCTCTTTTACTTAGGGTGGGCTTTCTAAGAATTTTTCCTCGCTATGTTGACTCTTGGTTGCATTATGTATATACTGTCTAATTATCTACTTTATGATTGGCTGATATTTTCAGAACCAAAATGCGCACCATTCAATTCTGAAGCAGCTTGACTTGATCAGGTGAGTCTTGCTTTGCCCTTAATGAAAACAAAAGCTATATATCCTAGTCTGATTTTTCATCAGTTAACCCAGGTTAGATGATACATATACACCATTGTGATTATAGTTGATGATAGCATCTTATGCAAGATTTATACTACATTGATGCTATGCAAAGCTGAGGCTTTCTTTTTCTTTGGGATATCAATTTGATGACGGACAATGCTAAATCATTTCATTCTAATGTTTTGTTTCAGCAAAGCTATGCCTCCTGATTTAAGGAGTTGGACAAAGATGGCTGAGACTTATGATAATATTACTGATTCTGTTAGTACCACGATGATAAGTTTGCAATGCTCTCTCTGAATGTATTTTATATCCTATTGTGCGAGAATAAGACATTATGACATTTGCAGGTGAGAATTGCAATGGTGGGGAAATATGTTGGCCTAACAGATTCATATTTATCTGTTATAAAGGTGTGTTATAGCTTTTGTTTTGTTTTTAAGATGAGAAAGAAAATGTATACAATTCTAGTTTTGAATTTTCGCTTGTTTATTTATCTATCAAACTAATTTTGAATAGAATAACTTATGGACTACTTGATGGTGTGATGATAGCACTCAAGAATTTACTTATTATAGATATATATACTCTTTTAATTTTAATTCTGATTCTTTCCATAAAGTGATGTATAGTTGATGTCATTTTGTCCTGATATATTAGTAAAATTAGTATTCCCTATAGGAATATAAAAGCTTTGTTTGATTTCATCTAAATTTTAAACAATAGTATTGTGTGTATTCTTCTTGCATTTGAGCATGATGATTTTTGGGAAATGAGTTTTGATTTTTGCCATCCGCATGCTGTGATTCAATAGAATGGCCTATCAAGTTTCTTGTTCTCTTGTGTAATTGCAGTGTGTAAATAGTCTTTGTTATGCCTGATCTGCTTACAGGCTCTTCTGCATGCTGGCATTGCATGCTCAGTGAGGCCATCAATTGATTGGATTGCAGCTTCTGACCTTGAAGATGAAAGTGCAAAATCGGTAGTGATTTATTTCAAATTGCATCTGAAGATATTTAGTCAACTTTCACTCTGCATTTAGCCAGCTTTATTTACTTTTAATTTCACTCACTTAGGCACCAAAAGCATATGCTGAGGCATGGGAGACTCTGAGGGTAAGCCTTACTTTCATATATTTTTTGCCCTCTTTGTCTCTCTTTCTCTTCTTACAATATCCTTTATATGCTTCGCCTTTATATTGTTTTCTTCGGTGTTACTTGATTCCTAGTAAATGGTAAGACTGGCATAAAGTGGCATATCTTTCCAAGTTTATTATCCCTTAAAGTGACATCTTTCATGATCACTTTAAAAATTTTCTTAGGCCTTTTGATGCTGCCTGCGTGTACTTTTTAACAAAAATTGAATGCCAGATCTGATTGTTAGTGATTGAATACTACACCTTTTCCTGAACATATTATCAGGAATAAGTGATGGGCAAATGCTAAGGCGTAAGGGTCTTTAGTGTGTTTGAATTTCTATTTTGGTGAGTTTTTGACTTCATTAGAACGGCTGGGCTGCCTTTGGAATTGAATTTAAAGAATCAGGGAAGAGGTCTTTAGCATTTGAATCTTATGTCACAGCTTTTTTTGGAAATTGATACTTGCAGAGTGCAGCTTGTGTCTTGGTTCCTGGTGGATTTGGAGATCGCAGTGTGAGGGGCATGGTCCTAGCTGCCAAATATGCCAGAGAGAACAATGTTCCATATTTGGGAATTTGCTTGGGAATGCAGATTGCTGTGATTGAGTTTGCAAGATCGGTGAGTAATATTTCTGTATACGTTGTTTTACCATATGTTTTTATATTGCAATTTAATGGGTGATTCTCAGGTTTTGGGTTGGGAAAGGGCGAACAGTATGGAGTTTGATGCCCAAACACCAAATCCTGTTGTGATTTTCATGCCTGAGGTACACATTGGTCCCCCTTTCTTGTTTCTGCCAATTTGTAAAATGTTCCTTGTCACTTCTAACTAGGTTAGCTAGACAATGGATGTCATTATAATACGTATTCACATGCAGGGTTCACGAACACACATGGGAAGCACCATGAGGCTGGGATCTCGTAGAACACTGTTCCAGACACCTGATTGTATTACTTCCAAGCTGTATGTGATGTTTCCATCACCCTTTGCAGTTTTAATGATAAACTTAGCCCATTTCATGGATTAAAGAAAGGGCATAAAGCATACTTCTAAGCTGAATTTGCTCTAGTATATGTGCTTTCCTTTACCCATATTGGTAGAGTAAAATGTTCTCAGCACCCTTATTATGCTTGCCAACATTATTATGTGTTCCTAAACATCAGGTACCACAACTCAGAGCATGTGGATGAGCGGCATCGGCACAGATATGAGGTTGGCTTTTGTTTTAAAAGAACATGACGCATTCTGTTTGTGAATATTAATTCAGCGATGTCATAATGCAGGTCAATCCAGATGTTATTGGAACACTAGAAGAAGCTGGGCTAAAATTTGTTGGCATGGATGAAAGTGGAAAGCGAATGGAAGTAAGTTTAATGACTGAATGTTGTTTGGATGAGAAGAAATAGTAATTAATTATATTGCATTTGGTATCCCCGCTTGTCCTCCCATAATCGTTTTGTTACATAGAACTGGTGTGTGTTTGAGGGGCCAACATTTCCAAACGTGAAATGCAGAAGCGCTGAGAAGCAGCCCTGCGCTCACCTTATATAAGAAGTGGTTTCCGGAAACACACACTTGGTTGCTCCTCCAACTGAATTGAGTGTTCTGCACTCCACAGCTTGATTTTCACCCTTGTTTTTCTTCACATCAAAGGTTTTTTCTTTTTCCCAAAAGAAAAAATACCCCATGGATTTTGGTGACATTACCTTTCTTTTGAGCAGATCCTAGAGCTTCCAAGTCATCCATTCTACGTAGGCGTGCAGTTTCATCCTGAATTTAAATCGCGGCCTGCTAAACCGTCTGCTTTATTTCTAGGTACTTGTTGGTCGTTAAGCTTTAGAGCAACTGATTCTTGTGCATCCCATGTGGTGTCTCTAATTCATGTATGGCTAATTCTTAATCAAGTGGTGTACTTGTATGTAGGTCTGATTTTGGCGGCAACAGGGAAGTTGGAAGCCCGCATCAGTGGTCATGAAAATGGAAGTTAACGTGCAATATTATGCTCTTTTGACAATGCCATAGTATTTTTGCTAGGATATTATGTTTATTTTTTGAAGAAAAATGAAAGGAAAAAGACAGCTGGGGGTGAAGGGATTCCCCGCACTTGAGTATATGTGCAACTGCTCCAAATTCGTTTTGATTGGTTCCGAAAAGCGTGTCCATTGTAACTTTGTTTGGACGTCTCTTCTACTTTTATAGCTGTGTCTGAGGTTCCATATTTTAATCATTAAATCTGCCATTAGGGTCTTTTGGTGCTGATGTAACAGAAAACATAGAGCTGTGCTAATGTTTGTTGCAATGTCAGGATGTTAATTATAGGCTTAAACTTTCAAGCCTGCCTCAAAATCCTTCTGTGTTATACTCTTTCTGGTCCTTATTATAAGACACCAACTAACTTTTCTCACAAACCAATAAAAGTAGTTAAAGTCAATAAAATTATCTTAAAATTTAAGTAATTTCTAATACTATCCGCTATCCCTATTAATTGTATTAAACTCTAATATTATATTAATTATTATTTTCACCTACTACCCTTATTAATTATGGGTAGATATGGAAAAAATAATTAATGCTCATTAATTAATGCTCATTCTTATAAAAAATGACTAAATAAACTTGTTAGTTGTTGTGCTTATAATAAAGTCTAGAAAGCAAGAGTATATATATATATATATATATATATATATATATTGCGTCCCTATTCGTTTAACGTGCCAAATTATTTGATCTGCTCTCCTTGTTTTTGTTTCTTAACCAAAATGAAGATTCAGATTGTACAATCAACGCGTACTTGATCCAATCTTGAAGACTTGGAGAGTTTTGTATTTATTTGTTTAATTTTCCCATCACAAATTGCCGTCTCATTAATCTGGAAAATAATAATGACATCCTCATTGATCTGTTGGTTTTATTTGGGAAAAATTTTATATTTATTTCAGTCAACAAGTATCAAAATATTTTGAAATTTCACTACAAGATTAAAGGAAAAAAAAAGTGAAACTAAGTAAAAAGACAATAATTTCTCATTGTATTTTCTTTTAAAAAATATGTTTGATCATTATTGGAGCTCGGCGTCCGGTCACTGGCAGCCATCGAAGCTGCAACTTCAACCAATTGGAGCTCCGATTGTTGGAAATTAATATATTATTTATAGGAGGATTCCTCTTGTTTATGAAGAATTGCAAACTTGTTCAAAAAAAGTAACAATTACAAATACGTCTTGTTCAATTTGTATTGTTCATATGTACTATCCATTTATTTATAAAGAGTTGGAATAAGATTTGTTTATGATCCTGTTCTCTTATTACCTTATTAGTTGGTGATGTTCATCTGTTTCACTGTAAGAGCTAATGAAAAACATAAATAAGTTCTAATAAGAACATTTTGAAAGGAAAAGCTGTCGCTTCTACCAATAAAATGAAGTAATAATAAGATGAGGCATAACGATTCTAACGCGTACTTGATCTTTTAAAAAGAATGCTAAATTGGAAGATTGATATTTATTTGACTGTGGAATGAAATATGAACATCGCCGGAAAAAATGAAGTGTGTAAATACTAGAACTCCGCCGCAGCTCTGGGCATCTACAAAACTCCCGCAAAATGTGCGGATTCAAAATTCGGAGGGAACAAATGAATAGCGCAGTGAAAGGAGCAGCGTCAACAGCTGAGTCTGGTGGGTGTTTCGTTGTACCGTAGAAGAGAAATCTGTCTCTGGAGCTTCATCTGCTGGTAGAATTTAGCAATGAACTCCTCTGCTCGCACATCAATCCCTTGGTCCTCGTCGTTGTCGTCTTGTTCACATTCTCGGTAACGGCATTGTTCATCGCCTTCTTGAGCGTTAGCATAGCAGAGATCGTCGTCTCGGTCATAGTCAAAATGAACATGAGGATTGATGCAGGGGATGTGAGGCAAATGGAAACGCATAGAGGAGGGACGATTGAACATAGGGGTCTTATCGAAGGAGAGCTCGCGCTCCAAGTAATAAATGTGGCTGGGCGGAGCGGTGTGGGTGAGACGTTTCAAGTATTTGGGAAGAAGACGCATCTCCGTCATAAGCCTGCGCTTGAAGACTCCGCCTTTGCGAGCCCAGAGCAGAGCCAGCCGCAATATCTTCCATGCTCTATCAGCACCGGTACGATTCTCAATGCCCATTATCAAACAGCAAAAACGAAACTCAAGAGGGGACTTGGAAATCAAAATCTGAGAAGCTTGCGAGTGACTGTGAGTAGAGGCTTTGATGAATGAATGAATGAAGATGATGGGAGTGGCAAGAGACGTGGTGGTTTATAGTGGGTGGCAAGGGCAACATGGTAAATTTGGGCATAAAAATGTGGGCTCAAGGCGGTGCCAACCTGTTAAAAGTTAAATCTTATGGACACGCCGTACGCGGTTAGATCAAGCTGGACTCGTTTTGTTGGCTTCCTGTTCTGCCCCTCGTTTTCCATTGTGGGTTCATCAACTTGCTGTAGCATATAATGGGCTACGGGAGCAGTGAGAAAAATGATTTATAAAAAAATTAGATTGGATAAAAATCAGATTATGTTTGAGTTGATGGTAATATAAGTAGCTTTTGTGATTTAAATTTATAGTCAATCTGAAATATTTTTGAGGATATTGTTTGGATTGATAATAAAAATATAATTTATAGTCAGAATATTGAATGTTACAAAAAAAAAATACTTCATGATCTTAAAAAATTATTTTTAGTACTTATTTAATATCCTAAAATATTTTTTAGGGTACTTAATAGTATTAAAAATATATTTCAAAATATTGAACGGTACTAAAAAAATAGCTCATAATCTTAAAAAAATTATTTTAGAATATTAAAAAGGAGCTCAAAAACTCCTCAAAGTAACTTTTCAAATAAATAACTTTTAATCTATAAGTCCGTCCGATTGGAATAACTTATCAACCAAACATTTTTTTTTTAAAAAAAATCTCATAAGTCGAGTGGGCACAATGTATAATACTAATTGAAGGCACCCAATCAATAACAGCTAGTATTCCAGGTATGATCCGTTTTGATGTTTGTCAGAGTCTGAGGAAACCACATTTCTAGTCCTGTTTTACGTGGAGTTGAGCAAATTTGTGGCTCAATGGGTGTGTGACATGTGAAGCATTGCTCAGTTTGATGATTGAGTGAGTGATAAGCTGATAGACAACAAGAAAGGGGGGAAGGGAGGGTCATTTTGGTCATGTGAGGAGGAGGGGTCCCACGCCCACTAGAGGGAAGGCTGCATCTGGTTGGAAGTAGTTATAAGTTGTCAATCATGGGAGAGGAGAAAGATTATGGAGTTTGTGGAAACAAACGTTTGCTTCATTGGGCGAAACTGATGATGACAGTGGGGCCAACCTGACGAAAGGGGATCCAAAGCTTCCAATATATAAAACCCAGTTTCCGGGAAACATGAAACGGAGCTGCTATCCTGCCCCATCCTCACTGGTTTGCCTAAACCGTGTTATTGCCGTTTGATAGTTGTACTTATGACGTGTGTGTGTGTGTGTTTTTTTTTTTTTTAAGAAAACTAAATAACAAATTTTATATTGGCAAATAAAATATAATAATTCATACATCTCGAGCTGTATTTTTTCATAGGCTGAACATGTAAAAAAAATTGGTTTTTCTAAAAACCTTGAATAATACTCCATCTTGTCTTTATTATAAAGTACCAACTAATAATTGTGTTTGATTCTTTTTTATAAGACATTTATTTTTTTCCAAAGTGTATTAAATATTTCTTTCTATGTATACAGACAGTGGCGGAACTATGTGATGGCCAGCTGGGGCCTTGGCCCGAGCTGACCTTCTGTATTTATATATATGTATTATATAATATTTTATTTTGGTTACTAATTTGGCCCCAGCTAATATCTTATTTTTTATTTATAATTATACTCTTTTTTTTTATTAGGACAATGTTTGATTTATTACTTATTAGGTTGTGAGAGAAAAGTAAAATTCTTGTTTGAGATACTTACTAAAAAGATTAGTATCATCTTATATCCGGCGTTGTTCATCTTCATTTTAAGGACTAGATAGGTACTCAAAATCACTTCTTTTCACCTTACTCATTTTATGAAAGTTATTGTATGTATTTTTCTCCTTCTAATAACGGTGATATTGTGTTGGTTAGTGAAAATTTCTGGGTTATGATTTAGGAGATTCTTGAGTTTTGACAATAGATAACTATATATATGTAGATGATGATTAATGACTAATTTTAATCATTTTGGATTTATGATTTTTGACAAAAAGATACTAATTAACACTAACATCAATATATATTTTGAGTCATTCAATTTGTTGTAGGTTGAAAAAGATGAGTAAGGATAAATACAAAAGCATAGATGTGTTCTTTAAGAAGAAAACAACTATAAAAAGTGATATTTCTAAGAAAATAATTTATAAAAGTCATGCACCTTATAATGAGTATCCTTTCAAACATCATAGAATTTTGTTTCTTTTAATTTAAATTGTCGGTTATTATTTATTTGTATATTTAATGTTATGTGATATTATTTAGTAAATAGTTCAATATGATTATTTTTTTGGCCCGTGCTAAAATAATTTCTTGGTTCCGCCACTATATACAGATAGTTAATAAGGATAGTGAGTAAGAGTAATAATTCATATAATATTAGAATTTAATACAATTAGTAAGGTTATATTGGAAGTTACTTAAACTGTTGGAAACTTTATTAACTTTAACTGTTATTATTGATTTGTGAGAATTGTTAATTGGTATTTTATAATAAGGACCAGAAGAGTATTTAGTTTTGTAATTTACTTGTCGTTTAGGAGGGAATGAGTGTGTAAGTTGGGAAGGTGCATGTGAATAGGTTTTGATTTGATTGGCGTTCACATTGAGGTTGGAGAGGGAGATAAATAAAAAAGAAAGGAGTGGGTGGATTGACCAGGTGAGGTCAACGGCAATGCACATGGCCTGGGGAGCGCAGCCCATTAAGAGAGGTTTGAGGAGAAAACTGATTTCATAGAAGCCTCCGCCTTCACTCCTATAAACCTCACATTATTCGTTCCTATATTTTATTATACTCCGTATTCAAACTTCAAACTGTACAGCTTCACATAAATTATATGAACCAAAACTCATCTCATCATATATCTTTTTTTTTTTTTTTCAAAGTGAAAGGAGAATGTATTAAACTATTATGTACAATGATTACAAGACACGACCACGGCAACTTACACGCTTAGACAAACACCTCTCATATACAAAATCACTTAAAATAGCGGCACCAATGATGATAGAGTGCGAGACTCATTATCATGGTAGTTAAAAATACGCTTTATATCGTAAAAACAGCGTTTTTATGTTTTTTCTCAAGCAAAACATGTTATGTTGCAGTCAAAAACGAAAACAGAGTGAAATCGCCAAAAACACTGACTTTCAACGCAAAAACACAGAAACGCCTCGTTTTTTAATAAAGCGAAAAAAATTGCCCTAATCTCGTCAACTTACTCAGCTCCGTTGGAAGAAAGAAAGAATCTACATGTGGACTCTTGCAGTTTCTCCTGAGCGCCGTGGTCTGCCGTTGCCGATGGAGTTTCAGACAGGGAACTAGCCGAAGTACCTGCTGTATGAGCCGATGGTGAAGCGGCAGCGAGAACATGAGACTTGGCCTTCAGTGCTTTATCACTGGTGCTGGAATCTAGGAGTAGGAGACTTGCACCTTCTCATATCAATGTTTGCGCTGAATATAGTATGTGATATAAAAGATAAAATAAAGGCTCATATCTCTGTCTAATTAATATAATATATATATATATATATATATGTGTGAATGAATGATTACAAACAATTTCATATGTTTTGTATTATATTATTATTATTATTATATTTAAAGAATTAGTCACGAACATGTTTGAATTGAATCTAGGTACGCATGATTTCCCTATGCCTATCCTTTTATCAATTTTCTGTTTTGTTGCAAGATATATAATATTTGTCAATGATGATGACAGGTGCTTTACTTTTCTTGAATTTTTTTTAAATATATATATGCAAGTAAAATCTACGTTTTGTATTACGATTTTTCATTCTCTTTTCGTTTTCAGGTAAAATCTACGTTTTCACTACCATGCTCATTATATCTGAGTTTGTTTTCATAAGGCGAAGATTCCAGGCTAGTGCTTTTTGTCCCACATCGGTATACTTGAACTGGGCCGCAAAGAAGCCTCGAACCCAACATCCAGCTCCTAGCCCCTTCATATAATATCACAAGAAAATGATAGACAAATGTCCAATGAAAGTGGTGATGGTACCTCTAACAACTTCTGGGCTCAAATGTGGAGATGGCAAATTCCTGAGAAAGTTAAATTCTTTATTTGACAAGTTGGCCATGAGAGGCTTGTCACTAATTCCCTCAGAGCCAAGAGAGGTCTTACGAATGATAATACTTGCCCTTTCCTTTGTAATAAGGAGGAGAGTGTGATTCATATTCTCAGAGATTGTGAGAGAGCGAGAAATTTATGAAAACAAATTTTAAAACCTAACTATTTTTCTCAGTTTTTCACAGGTAACTTACAGGTTTGGCTTAATTGGAACACTACTAACCATAAACATGGAAAAGGAAGATTTCAGAACTTCTCTTGGTCGCGGGTTTTTAGCCTTGGATGCTGGATTCTTTAGACGTCCAAATGAAAATTTCTTTTTCAGGGAGGAAGCACGGATACTAGGGAGATGCTGCACCTTTGTAATTACCTTCTCTTGGAATCTACTACTAACCAGCATCTAAACCACCAGATCTTCCAACTGAACTCTAAAGTGGAGGAGTCTTGGACGCCCCCTCCTGCGCATGCGGTCTGCATTGATGTGGATGGTTCTGTACGGCATCATCACCATTCAGCTTGCGGGGGAGTAATGAGGAATGCCCAGGGTGAATGGTTGATGGGTTTCTATAAATCCCTTGGCCTTCATACTATTATTGAAGCAGAAATTCATGCTATCTTGCGCATGCGGTCTGCATTTAGACTCTTTCTTCCCTAACAAATATTTAATGGCAGCATGATCAGTGTAAACTACAACCTTAGCACCCATCAAATATACCCTAAATTTTTCAAAAGCAAACACTATGGCTAGCATTTCTTTTTCGCAGTTGAGTAATTTACCTGAGCCGCTACTAGGGTCTTGCTCGCATAGTAGACGAGGATGGAAGATCTTTGCATGCCTTTGTCCCAACACGGCTCCGACAAAGATGGTCACTTGCATCGCACATTACTTCAAAAGGTAGTGACCACTCGGAGCTACAATGATAGGAGCTGAAGTCAATCTCCTCTTTAGTTCTTCAAAAGCCTTCATACACTCCTCATTGAACTGAAAAGGAGTATCTTTCTCAAGTAATGCGAGAGGGCTTTGAAATCTTGGAAAAATCTTTAATGAATCGACGATAGAATCCAGCATGGCCCAAGAAGCTCCTTACAGCTTTGACATTAGAAGGAGGAGGGAGCTGCTCAATCACAGAAATCTTAGCCCTGTCAACCTCTAACCCTTCTTTGGAAACTTTATGACCCAAAACTATTCCTTCAAGTTACCATGAAATGACACTTTTCCCAGTTGAGCACTAAGTTGGTCTCCTCACATCGCTTCAACACCTTATCCAGTTATCAAGCACTTGTCAAATGATTCACCAAATGCGAGAAGTCATCCATAAACACTTCCATTATTTCTTCTATCATATCGGAGAATATACTCATCATGCATCTTTGGAAGGTGGCGGGGCATTGCATAGACCAAACGGCATTCTTCTAAAGGCAAAAGTGCCATACGGACATGTGAATGTTGTTTTCTCTTGATCTTCGGGAGCAACCGCAATTTGATTATACCCCGAATAACCATCCAAGAAACAAGAATTCTTTACCCCGATCGGTCTAACATCCGGTCAATGAAAGGGAGTGGAAAATGATCTTTCCTCGTGGTATCATTCAATTTTACGTAATCCATGCAAATACGCCAACCATGAATCGTACGAGTGGGGATGAGCTCATCTTTCTCATTAGTAATCACTTGTCATACCTCCCTTTTTAGGCACGCATTGCCTTTGGGCTAACCCACGAGCTATCGAGATAGGATAGATAATTCCAAAGATCTAACCACTTAATAATTTCCTTCTTGACCACTTCTTTCATCATAGGATTGAGTCTTCTCGATTCTCGATAGATTTTCTATGATCTTCTTCCGAAGTATCTTATGCATTACAAGTGATGGGCTTATACCTTTTATGTCTCGCAATTGTCCAACCTAAAGCGCTTTTGTGGCCTCGGAGAACATTCAACAGCTGTTCTTTTTGGACGTCAGATAGGGAAGACGAGATGATAATAGGTAATGTCTCAGATTCACCCAAGTATGCATATTCAAGATGTGGAGGTAAAGGTTTGAGCTCTAGAATTGGTGCTTGTTCAATAGAAGGCTTCAAAGAAGTAGTTTGCCTTGATTGCATCTCCAGTAACTCAAACTGCTATGGTGGTTTACTGTAATACGGGGAGGCTTCGAGTAACTTCTTGCATTCGATGTATTTTCTTCTTCAATTTCATCGGTCCTTGTAACACAAATTAAAAGGTTCTTTTATAGAGAAGGACTCTAAAGCCTTTTGAATCACCTCATCGAGCACGTCAACCCTGAAGCAATGCAACGTCTCTAGGATACTTCAATGCCTTGTTCATGTTAAATATAACTTCTTCATTATTTACCCTCAACTTGATCTCTCCTTTTTCAACATCAATCGAGTTCGAGCCGTGGCAAGGAAAGGTCTTCCCACAATGAGCGGTATATCTCTATCTTCATCACGGTCCAAGACAATGAAGTCACGGGGAAAATAAACTTGTCAACTCTAACCAATACATCTTCAATAATACCCTTTGGAAACGCTAAACTTCGATCGGCTAGTGAAGTGTCACGAAGTTGGTTGAGCTTCACCCAGATTGCAATTTTCTAAACACAGATAGTGGCATTAAGTTGACACTTGATCCTAGATCACATAATGCTCCTCCCTTAAACTTTTCTCCAATTATGCAAGGTATGGAAAAACTTCCTGGATCTTTCTGTTTAGGGGGTAGCTTGTTGAGAAGAATAGCACTACACTCTTCAGTTAGAGCTACGGTCTCATAATCACCAAATCTCCTCTTCTTACTCAGCATCTCCTTTAGAAACTTCACATAGTGAGGCATCTGCTCTAACGCTTCGAGGATAGGGATGTTAATGTGTAGCTGCCTGAAAATCCCCAAAAACTTCTTATATTGCTCGTCCAAAGCTTTCTTCTGAAATCTTTGAGGAAATGGAAGGGTGGTACCCATTTAGGAATCTCTTGAGTTGTCTGCGCTTTTTCATGTCGCCCCTTTAGATTCAATCTCAACTTTCTCTTCATTGACTTTTTCATTCACTATCTCGTGCAACCTCTTCATTATCCTCTATAGTGATTTGTAAGATTTGTTTGATCATTGGAAGGCGAGGGTTTCTTCATTGGTTGTGGAACCTCGGGTAATTCCTTTCCACTTCTCAATGTCAAAGCTTTGCATTCTTACTCGTCCCATCTCTACGAGGATTAGGCACGGTATTACTCGGCAATTCTCTCTGTTGGAAAACGTTCACAGCATTTGCAATTTGTCCCATTTGTACTTCAAGATTCTTGATAGATGAGTCTAACCTTGCATTGGTAGCGACTTGATCTTGAGTACTTTTTAATTGAAAATTTGCGAGCCGAGAAATCACGCTCTAGATCGATTTAGGTTCTTGGGTAGGAATGACTTCTTTTTCTAATTGATGGAATCCAGGAGGTGGCCCTTGTCTTGTATTAGAAGTTGATGCTTCATTAAGAGTTGCGCCATATTTCCAAGAGAGGTTAGGATTTTTACGCCAGCCAGAATTGTAGGTATTCGAGTAAGGATTGTTCGGTTGTTGCCACGGTAGTTTCCTCGCATAGTTCACTTTGCTTCTATCGGTTGAGTTATGAGGCATTCTCCATTATCATGGTCATCTCCACAAGTAATCACAAGGAGCACGAATAGCATTTACTCTCCCCGTGTCCACCATTAGATCGGTTTGCTTGAGCTTAAGTGATCAATCTTCTTGTTGATTGTATTTAACATTGCCATCACTTTGTGAAGAAGGGGCTTCAATAATTTTATCAACTGACTTCACCGGCCTTCTTTCATTGTTATTCTGTATAAAGTCATCGATAAGTCATCTAAACAATTCCGAGACATGATTCACCTAGGTTGCTTTGTAATTCCTCCATTAGTAATGACATTTAATTCGATTTAGATTCAAGAGTCAACCGAGTACTGAATATTTGAAGTAAGACCCACTTCTCTAGATTGTGACCAGGGCTCTGCCTGACAAGCAACTTGAACCTCTCCCAGGCCTCATACAGATGTTCACCACATTGTTGACAGAAATTTGTAAGAGCGGCTCGTGCGTCCACAATCTTATTATGTGGAAAAAATCTTGATCGAACTTTTCTTCCGAGTGTCTCCCAAGAGGTTATGCTACCCTCTTCTAAGTTGTTGAGCCATTCTTTAGCTTTCCCTTGTAGAGAGTAAGGAAAAAGCCGAAGGCGAATCACACCATCAGGAACTCCATTCATCTTGAATGAGTTGCAAACGTCAAGAAATTGTATCGATGCCGATTTGGATCTTCCAATTGTTTCCCGCATACTTGACCACGTAGTTCAAGCATCTTGAGCATAGTCTACTTGATTTCGAAATTGTTGGCGGAAACTCGCACTCGATTCTTGACCGATATCCTCGCGATTGTCTTCCTAGAAAATCATTGATACACAAACGATCATTTTCATCTGCATGCCATTTCTTCGATCAGTATCAATTCCTCCTCTTCGTTCGAGATGTTGTAGCGTCCAAAAAGCTCTTGGATATTTCTTGATTTACGTGGCGTTTTAGTAGATTTGGTTCTACGAGACATGTACCGAGGTACTGCAAAACCAAATAAATCTCAAAGTACCAACTAACACCAAAAATTGAAAATAAAATAAAGATAAAGAAAGAGATTTTTTATTATTATTTTTTTTTTAAAAAAATATTCAAACTAAAACTACTAAAGGATTTCTAATACTAGTCACCAATTGCCTTGAGTCCCCAAGAATCTACGCCAAAAACTTGATAGGGCAAAATTTAAAGCCTATAGACTCAAAGTATATTTACCGTAGTATCAAGTAATAAAGTGATAAGTAGGAAAAATATCGTTCCCACGAGGACTCAATTAACTAGCGAGTAGATATTAAATTCCTTTATTTCGTTTAAGTTGAGTAAGTCGGTTTGTTTTGAAGAATAAAAAGAAATTAAATAAGAAACTAATAATAGCAAAAGAGCGAATTCTAATTCGAGAAGTACAACCTAGAGTCGCTAATCCTTTGTTGGTTTCTTAGATTTAATCCCCACTAAATTAATTTTGACTTAATTTACTCAAACTAACCTAGAGTATTAATGTTTATAAATGCCTTAGGTCCATTTATAAACCTATCTTAATTAAGTATGTGATGCCTCACACAACTAACTAAAATGCGTTTTAGATCAAACTCACCCTAATTTGATTATGCGGAGCTTCTAGGTATATTCCTATCCTAGATGCAAATTAGATTAAAACCTAATTCCTTATTAAATTTAAATCTAATTCCACATTATTTAATCCCAAGGTCTATTTAGGATTTCCTCTTCCAAGTTTAACCTAAATCCCCTAAACATGCTTACTAGTGGCCAATTAATAAACAATAGCAAGAAAAGCGAGGAATAAATAAACTGATTGAAATTAATCAAAACTAATAGTGGGAAATAATACCTAGAACCCAAACAAGTTCATAGGTTCTCTAGGTTGAAAAAGAAAATTAGCCACACATGGCTATACTAAAACTCATGAAAAGATGAAAATCGATTCGAGAAATAAAAGAAAGCATAAAGAAAAGATAGGAGAAATCAAGACTCTCAAAAATTACTCCTCTCATTGCTGTCAAGGCCTGAGCAGTACGGGTTGCCTTTATGCCTCTACTTCTTGAATTCCCGATCGTTCCTGTACGCGTCCCCAATCCTCCCTGGTTCGCTGCTTCTTGAATTGTTCTTTTCAAGCTCCAATGCGTCATTCCTTTTTTGATGCGTGCTTCCTTCTCTTCATATATATCCACTTATTCCATCCCCTGGGCCGTGCCGTGATCTGCTTTTTAGATTTATAAAGGATATAACATATCCTTTTTCCTTTTTTATTCAAAAAAAGGAGGATTCTAATATTTTGAATGTTGTTGCGTGAATCTCTCCAGCAGATTTATATTGCGATTTTGTCTTTTTTCTTTGCATGGGTCCACTTCTTGATCACTTTATAATATAATAATATATTATATTATATCTTTTTCAATTTAATTTGTTGCAGCTCTTTTATATCACATAATATCTCTCTATGAAACAAAAAATAGGATATCAATAGATTTTGTTATAATATCCCTTTATCCTATATTTAATTAAAAGATGAATAAATATATAAAAGATAATTAAATAAGTATAATATGAACAAATTTAATCCAATATATCTCGGAATATATACTTATTTAATTATAAAATATCTACTTATCATCATTTGGGCAAATTTGCTACCTTTTTTTATACTTTTGGGGCAAATTTGGTACCAAAAAACTTTCTTGTGAGTCTTGAGTGCCCCCTTATCAATATTTGTGGCAAATTAGGTATTTAACCCAAAAAATCCTATATGGCAAACGTCCGTTTGACCTTCTGTCAGTGTTGGGCAAATTTGGTACCTTTTTCATGCTTCCAGGGCAAATTTGGTATCACAAAAACTTCTGGGTGCTGAGTGCCCCATTAGCAATACTTCCGTGGCAAATTAGACCTTTAACCCAATAAATAAATCCATGTCATAACGCCCTTCTTCACCATAGTTTTTGTTTATTCCGTCTGATTCTTAGCCATGGTTGAAGCCTGACCCTGGAACATGGAGGAAGCCAGTTTAGCATTAATTGGCCCAAGAAGTGAGTTCTTATTGCTATCGATTTTATGCTACTCGTACTGTTTATAATCAACTAGAATAATCCTTCTATTAATCAGAGGATCAGGCGTAAGAAATAAAAAATTATGGCATCACGTTATTCGAAGGCAAACAACAATTAATTAACATCTTCAATACAAAAAATAATGAATTTAAATTAAATAATATCGATTAATTGTATTTTTACACAACATAATAAAATAATTGATTGATTGATATTTAGTTATTTAAAATAAAGAATGAAGTCACTCAGGCGACAAATTTATCAAGGCAAATATTATTACATTCTAGCTCGGCTGCTTAATTAGTTGAATTTGGAATCAATTTGAGTTAACCCCGAATCACACCCAAGCGCAATATATAAGCATTCAATTTAATTAACGACGGTGGTTTGAACGGATCACCCCGGAGTGAATGCATTTGATGTAAGGAACATCAACCCAATTTCTCAATCATCCATGATGGTTTGACTAAAATGGACAAACCATGAAAATGAAAGGAGGAAACGTCAAAATCAGAAGAAAAGGGGCGAGTCAAGTCAGAATTTTTTTACAACAGACTCCTATATCTCTTTGAATTGCTGCCACATCAGAGATAAACAAAATGCTGGCTTGACATGGCATGATCAGACCGAACGGAACAGCTCAGTAGCCATTGACGATCTGAGAACACTTGTTCTTGATCCACCGCAGCCCCTTCCTGAGCGATGTCTTCACTTTACCTTCAACGGCGTACACCTTGTACTTGGAAATCCTCTTCCTCCTCTTGGCCTCCGGATCCTTGAATCCCCACGGCTTCGGTGCGCTCTGACTCCCCCCGTTCCCACTTCCTGGAGCCGGTACCCCACCGGCCGAACCCGGTCGTCCTGTGTAGCTGCAATTGGAGCTGTAGCCTTTGCCGCTCACGATGCCGTACGGGCGATGGCCCGACCCGGAACCTTCCATGGCGTTGGTCGGAATGAATGGCGCGAGGGATGGAAGGAAGGAGCCGGAGGGGGCGAGGGAGGTTGTATTTAACAAGACAGGGAATGGGGCTAGGGTTTCGAGAAGGGAAGGGGCAGAATGGGGAAAATATATAAAGAAAGCGAAGCAAGGGAACGTGTCTTGAGGAAGAAATGTGCAAATTAATGGTTTTGAAGTTGTGAGAGGGGTGAGTGCGGCGCCGGGAGAATTTGGAGTTAAACAAAGGAGGAGCGTTTCGTTTTGTTTTTATTGAGACTGAGAGTCTTAAAAAGAAAAGAAAATGGGAGAAGCCATATTGAAAGGCTACTGGCAAAAACTGTCTGAGTTTGAGGGTTTTTATTTGGCTCGCCTTCTGTGGACGAGAAAATCGACGCCTTTGTCGGTTATGGTCATGGTGCATCGCATCATCATTATATTATTTAGAATCATATGAGTGAAAGAGAGTGGTGTGGCAGTTAATAATATAATAGCAGCAATAAAGCATGAGTGAGGAATGTTTAGGTGAGTTCTTTGCCAATAGAGAAGGCTGCCCAACACCCAGAAGAAGAGCCAACCAGGAGGCACTGCAAAGTACGTAAAAAGTAACGCAACGACTCAAAAAGCTTAAAAGCAAAGATTTTCATAGAGGAGGGAGGGACTACTCAAAGCTAATCCTATAAGAGTAACTACATATAATAATGATCAGCTTCCTGATCTTCTCCAGCATATCAAACTTTACAACCACGTACTGTACTACATCAGCACCCAGTTAATATATGAAGTCATTATTGAGCGATGTAGTAGATGAAGGCAAGAGGGGTTGGGGTGTTTGAATGGGGCATACGTCGTCCTTCCCGTGCATTATACGCATTGGGTAGCGTGTAGAAACAGGAATACGAGGCAATCTTATTAATTACACTTGTTGCGTTCAATAATTTAATTTCCCCTTTTCTTGCCTTGTGTTGCTGCAGAGCCAAACAGTTTTGGTGCTGAGGTGGGGCTATATATACGATTATGGGCAGACATGCAGTTATATACTACCTTGCTATGTAGGAGTACTAGTCTACTTCAAATGGACAACGGAAGAACATAATAATGGACCATATATATATATATATATATATATGGGTGGCAAATAATATTGATTGGTGACCTCTTCCGTACGTAGACAGATTTAAAGGACATATGTTCAGTTTCAAAATGCTAACGCGCACTCCTGCGCATATATACTATATAGCCAATCAAAGATTCCACGGGCCTATGGAATTAGTGATAGTTGAAATATTTTGATGTACGCGTCAGAATTTTCACCTGTCCAAGACCGGTGTTACGTTAACGCACTGTGTAGCGCAAGAAAAAATAACAATATTTTAACTGTAGAGTCCCATCTTGCATGTAAAAGCTTTACAAACATCATTTAAAAATATTCAGATTTATAACAATTCTAATGTAAATGAGAAGATATCATAAAATTTCGCTAAGTAATTTATAATACAAAATTAATAAAACACTAAAATGAAATAATTAAAAATTACTTTCTCCAAAAAATTTTAATTGAATCAATAGTGAAATGTCCATATTATCTGCAATAAAATCATCTTTCATTTTACATTGCTAAAAACGAGCATTCTATGGTAGCCAAGAGGGTAGGGAAGGTTGTTCAAATCGGATGACTAAAAAAAAGAGTTGAAATTGAGAAAAATGTATTAAAAAAATCAGCAGGATAGTATTTTGCAATAAGAGTGCAAATATTATCAATGTTAAAATTAAATTTTACATTATATGAATTATTTTTTTAAATTGTCAAAAAAAAAAAAAAAAGGAAAAATGAAAAAAAAATTGCAAATTTTTTTTATATGAATTATTTTAGAAAAAAAATTGAAAGCAAATTTTTTTTTTTTTTTTTTTTTTTGGGGGGGGGGGCCATGGCACAGAGAAGCTCCGTCTTTGTGTGTGACGATTTGAAGCTCGGCTTTGAATTTGGAGGCAGGAATATTATTAAAATCCAGGGATTTATTAAATTCGCGAGTGAAGTAGGAAGGAAGATGTGCGTGTGGGGTTGTGTTTGTGTGAGAGGGATGGAATTTAGGAAATTTGAGAAGGAGATGCACTGAGGCGTGATTGACAGATCAAGACCCAGTCGGCCCACCGCACTGTGAAAAGGTTCTCCACGGAAGACACAGAACGAGGGGTGGGTTTGCTTGCTGGCCAGTTAAGAGTTTGTTTGAAATGTGGTATTTACAACCTTTAAAAAACAAGTTTCAATTTTCAATCATGAGTTATATATATAAAGTAAGTATGTGAGATGAATTTGGTTTTAATTTGTATCAACGTACTCATGATAATCAGCTTGAGACAAGAACTAACTTCATGCGAATGTGCGTTGTTGTGGTGATTTGCATCTCTGATCAACAACCAAAAAGTCAACTTCACGGGGGTGCATCGCCACACTCACGTACAGCTAATGACCCACCTCCATGTTCTTCTCTGCCTACCCCAGACTTCGGTGGTTTTGCTTTGCAGCGCTTCACTTTTTTGTCAATATGTCTCGTTAAATGTTAAATGAAAACTACCTCCCAATCTTAATTATATGAATACTACTCGTAGTGTAAATTGTATTATAAAAGTGTTCCTATAATTAGGATCGAAGGGAGTACTTTGTTGTTGTCAACAAATAATTTAATATACTGGCGGGATTTCTTCTGCCCCATAATTTTGAAATCTTCATTCCAGTACTTAGTTGTTGAGTTAACATCCGTTAGACTCTTCGCATCCATCCATGAATAATATATAAAATTCTTGGAAAATTATAATATTGACGCCACTATGACCTTTTTCTAACACACTTCATTTTTTATTTTTCAATGTAGCTCCCACATTCACACTCATCATCCTTTTTTTACTACGGATTTCACACCCACATTTTTCACCTTCTCCCAACTATGTATAACTTTAAACAAGATGAAAAAAAAAATGAAAATTGTGTTCCATTGGCACGTAATTTACTATTGATAAAGGTAAATTAAAGGTACGTAGGGCTCTTGTTTTGTGTAGGGTCTTGTTAACGTCCACCGGTATGAAAATCTTCGGAGATACTAAGTTGGTAGGGCTTAACCTCGAAAAGCTCATTCTTAGTGTTATAATATGGATTACGGTTAGATCCATATTGTTAGGGATTAAGTTAGTGACAGAAACCACGGGTAAACTGAGAAGAGGAGTTTAGACGAAGACGAAAGAATAGTCTGAATTCATTTATCTGAATATTTGATACAGTACAGGATATATAGTCTGCTTTACACATAAGTTACATTGAGCAATTACAAGCATACACGTGTAGTGAACTAAACAGAAACTAAATGAGCTAACCAAAATAGAAACTAAACAGAACTAGTTGACAGCTATACTCAACTCTACACGACTCACAGCTACAGTGACAGTTGTACTTCATACAGTCTAATATTCCTTATACTACTTGTTTTTCCTCATGACAATGTACAATGAGTCGATCTCGAAGAGGCAGAAACTGGGATTTGCCGAGGGGTTTTGTGAGAACATCGGCTACTTGATCACATGAGGGAACATAGCCAATTCTGAGCTGTCATGCAGCAACCTTCTCCCGAATGAAATAAAGATCAATCTCCACATGTTTTGTCTTAGAATGCAACACAGGATTTGATGCAAGTGCAATGGCACCTGAATTATCACACCATACTATAGGGACCTCAAGTATGGGAACATGCATCTAATTCAACAATCTTATTACCCATACTACATCCGAAGAAGCATCAGCAAGGCTTCTGAATTCTGCCTCTATGGCAGACTGAGAGACAACCGGTTGGCACTTAGAGACCCAGGTAACTGGATTTAGACCTACATAAGTGCAATACCCACTGACTGATCTTCGATCCTCCTTATTGGTCGCCCAATCAGAATCTGCAAAACCTTGAACATATAATCTAGGAAGTGAGTGAATAAGGAGACCATAATGTACAGTCCCGGCTAGATAACGAAGAATCCTCTTAACACCAACCCAATGAGGTTCACGAGGTGCCTGCACAAACCTACTTAGCCGATTTACAGAAAAAGAGATTTCAAGACGAGTGTAGCAGATATATTGCAGCTTGCCAAGAATACTCCTATACAACTTAGTATCAGAAAAATAGTTGCCTTCAGTGGAAGAAAATTGAGCATTAGTTACCATGGGTGTAACACAGGGCTTGGCATTTACAAAATGAACATCCTTAAGTAAAGACAAGATAAATTTCCGTTGAGACAGCAACATACCATGTTCAGTAGAATAAAACTCTATACCCAAGAAGTATGACAATGGGCCAAGATCCTTTAAAGAGAAGAGATCACCCATTGTTGTAATCAAATTTTGCACTTCATCTTGATTAGAACCAGTTATGACAATATCATCTACATAGAGAACCAAATAAACAACATCATGCTCACTTTTCTTAATGAATAAACAAGGATCAGACCTAGATGCAATAAAACCCATGGAATTTAGAGCTGCATGTAGTTTTTGAAACCAAGCTCGAGGAGCTTGTTTTAAACCGTAAATCGCCTTACGTAGTCTACAAACCAAAGGCTTACCATCGGGTGAAGAACCAAGAGAGAAACCTGGTGGTGAAGTCATGTAAACCTCTTCTGAAAGATCTCCATTGAGAAAAGCATTATTAAAGTCCAATTATCTTAAGGGCCAGTGAAATGTGACAGCCACAGTTAATAGAACACGAATAGTGGCTGACTTGACAACGGGACTAAAGGTTTCAACATAATCTATACCAGCAGCTTGTGAAAAACTTTTTGCAACTAACCTTGATTTTCGTTTTGCTAGTGAACCATCAGCATTAGTTTTTGTTTTCCATATCCACTTGCAACCTATGGGTTGACGATGAGAAGGAAGAGGAACTACATCCCAAGTATGAAACTTGATTAGAGCATTGTACTCATCTAAGGTGGCTTGCTTCCAATCTGGATTAGAAAGGGCTTCAGTAATTGTGGTGGGGGTAGGTGGATGAGAAGTGCACACAGAAAAAAATTTTGGTTTAAAAATGCCAGTTTTGCTTCTAGTAGTCATTGGATGTTTGTTAATGGGAGCTGAAGGTGTGTCACGAGTTGATGAAACAAGCTGGGACGAGGAAGTGGAAGGGCTATCTGTAGATGCAGGGATGCATGACGGTGAACTGGATGGAGATAAAGAAGGTGAAGGAGGAATATTGATAGATGAAGGATGAGGGTCTGGACCTGAGAGTTGTTTAGGACGTGAGTGTTCGCCTCGCAAGTGTACGAGTTTCGCAAGTAATAAAGTGAAAAGTAAAGTATCGTTCCCACGAGGATTTGTATAACAAATTGGTCAAGCAAGAGGCTTAGTGAATTTCATCAAGTTGAGCTAGAACAAAGTTTTGATTTGGAAAGAGAATTTTTAAAGACTATTTCTAAAACTTAAAATTGATAAAGGCAAATGACTTTTGACTTCAAGGATAAAAGAGTCAAGGATTCTTCTTCCCCTTTTGCACTTCATAAAACTTGGTCAATTACCTCTCTCGTAGCATTTCAATACATACATGTGTTAGTCTAAGGTTCACAAATACTTGATCCACTCTCTCAAGTCAAAATCAAGTTCTCTTCTCATTAAAATGCACAATCTCTTGCTACAATTAATAAGAATCAATCTTTAAGCAACAACCCTAATGTGACAATGCAAGGTTAGTAAATATATCTCTATTTTACCAAAAAAACCATCCATTTATCAAGTAAACTTCAAGACAAGCATGATTTCAATCAAGTTCTACACCTAGATTAGCTCTCTCGAGTCAAAACCTATGTGAATAAATCATCTAAATGGAGGACAATCACTTAGAAGCATTAAACCAATGTTGAAATCAACACATGTGTATATTCATCTACCAAAAGAGAGGAATATTCAAGTTTTAATCCATACAAAGGGTAAGAAGAACCCTAGAATGAAAGGTTTAGCTACTCATATTCAAATACAAAGAGATTCTAAGTAAAGGAACTGAATACATGAAGAAACTAGGAAGAAAAGAGAAAAAAAGAGGAAGAACCAAGGTAAAAACCTCAAAATCTCTCTTAGGTTGAGCACCCAAGCCTCCAAGATTGTCCAAATCTCTCTCCCAAGCTCTTCCCTTGTGCCTACTTGTTTCCTTAGGTCAAGAGTGTGTTTTTCGGCCCTTCCCTTTAGGTTAAATAGGGTTTTTCTGTTTCTGAAATGTAAAAACGCGCAGCTGTACTTTCTGCATTTTTTACGACTGGCTGCGGCCAGTTGTGACTTTCCACGGAAAGTACTGGCTGCGGCCAGTTGTGACTTTCCACGGAAAATACCGGGCCGTGGCCGAGTGACTTTCCACGGCGGTTGCACAGTTCTTCTAGCTTTGCACCGCTTCACCTCCTTTATTTCTTTCCTTGTTTCTTGGTTCTTATAGAGCTTAAAAACTTGTCTCCATCTTCCTACAAAAGAGGAAGCAATTATCAATTCTCAATTGCATCATAAACTCGATAATAACAAGAATTTCTTTGATTTTTGCCTCATACTTTGATATGCACATTTTCCTCTATGACTTCATTTCTATGCACATTTTGAACCAAAAATAGGTAGAAGGAGAGAGAAAATGTGCTGGAATATTGTCAATTTCTAAGAGTTAACAGTGAGGTTTGTGGTAAAAGAGGAATATGAGCTGAAGAGATGAAACAGATTGAGGATCAGTGTGAAGTTGGCTAGTGACTGCATTTTTAACTGAGTGTTGATGTCTTGTAGTGTGAAACCTTGTTTCATCAAAAATAACATGTCTAGATATATATATCCTCACTGTTTGCATATCAATACATTTATATCCTTGATGTTGAGAAGTATAACCCAAGAATACACAAGTAGTAGACCTAAACTCCAACTTGTGACTATTGTAAGGTCTAGTGTGACGATAGCAAATACAACCAAACACTTTTAAAATAGAGTAATCAGGTTTGACCCCATGTAACTTTTCATACAGAGTCATATGCATAGACAAAGCTTTGGATGGTAATCTGTTCAATAGAAAAACAGCAGTTGCAAATGCATCTTTCCAGTAGAACTTAGACAAAGAAGCATGAGCTAGGAGAGTCAAACCTGTCTCAACTATTGAACGATGACGTCTCTCCACTAGTCCATTTTGTTCTGAAGTGTGAGGACAAGAGAATCGATGCTCTATGCCACAGGAAGTCAAATGAGGCTTAAAAGCAAGGAATTCACCACCATTATCAGATTGTACTTGCTGGATTTTACTGTGATATTTGTTCTCAACAAATTTTTGAAATTCTTTAAATTTAGCTAATGCATCAGATTTCTTGTGCAAAAAGTAAATCCATGTAAAGCGGCTATATGCATCAACTAGAGCAAGATAGAAGACAGAACCATAAGATTGAACAGGGGCTGGTCCCCAGATATCCATGAGTATTAATTCCAACGGTTTGTGGTATACAGTGGAAGAAGACTGAAATGGTAGTTTATGACTTTTACCAAACTGACATGCAGTACATATAGTCTTATTTGCTATAGAAGTAAACGAAATAGAGTTACACGTAAGTACATTCTTAACAGTATCAAGAGATGAATGACCTATGTAACATTATTAAAATTAAAATTTGAAATTTGGAAAAATAAATAAATAAAATAAATAAAAATAACAATAACAAGAATTTTATTTTTTTTAAAAAAAAAGGAAAAGAAAAAAAAAGAGAAAGAAAAAGAGACAAAAAAATTAAAAAAAATATAAATTGTGGCGAGTGCACGCCGCCACATGTGGAAGTGGCAACGTCCCCGCCACTTAATATTGGCGAGGGAGTATTATCATTACATTAAAAAAAAAAAAAAAAAAATTGATTCAAGTCCACCGCCACAAATCCACCGCCTTTAATCCTATTATATATATGTATGTGCGGTGCTTAAATGTGTAATAGAGCTTGAGTGTAATTAGAAGAGTGTGAGTGAGAGAGACGATGGGATTGGAAGAAAAAGGGAAGAGAGAGTTTATTTAAGGTACGTTATTTATTTTATAGGATCATTTAGATAGTTAGATTAATTTCTTTTCAATAAACTTTCTTCATGAAAGTTGATCTACTTATTTTTCTCTTTCTAAAGAGGATAATATAGTATTGATTATTGAAAATTTTAGGATTAGAATATTGGTAAAGTTTTGAGTCTTGATAATAGAAGGCTATATATATGTCAACCATGACTAGTAAGTAACTTTAATCGGTTAGTTTTACTAAATCTTTGAACTACATGAAATTATGAAATATGAATTGGGATTTGAGATTTTAAATTAGAGATTGGTGTGATTTTGAGTATGTGGAAGTTTGGAGATTGTTTAATAAATTGGATTATACTTATAAAAGTTAGTATTAGGTTAAAAACTGAGGAAATGATAAATTGTTATTTTATTTTAGGAAAACTAAAATGAGATAATAGTTTAATTAATTATTTAATTATGATATTAGTAATTAGTGTTAATTCTATTAACATATAATTATGTATTTATTTGTAAAGGGGACTGATTTCTCTCACGGTTAGTGTTGTGTCAAGAATTTGAGGTAACCACTTTCCAATTTATCTTGTATACTTGTTGAGGTGATTATAAGTGTATGCTCATATATTTAACTGATATAAATATATTATTGTTTGCTGCCTATGAAAATGTATATATGTGTGAGATATTTGTTTGAAGGAAATTTTTTAGTTAAGTGGGTCTAAACTGCTTATATTGTTATGAATAAAATTGTTTATTTTGAAATCATGGAAATTTATGAATGATGTCGATTATTGAACATAACTGTGAATTGTTGATGTTGAAAATTGTGATAATGCACTGCATATTGAGGTGTTCTAGGTCGAGATGAGATGAGATGTGACTGTAGGGGATTGATTTTATACCACGTGGTATTGCCACCACTGAGCGCACAGTGGATGGCCGGATATTGCCCTTGGTATCATCCTAATCTTTTGGCCGGGATTAGGGTCACCCTTGGGAGTGACACCTTTCTATATTCGAGAGAAAGGGAACCCATGGTCCGATATGAGTTCTCAGAGCCTTTGGGCGGGCTACACCTCATTATTGGTGAGCTTGGAATAATCTCGTCAAAGAGATTAGACCTATTATATTGTAGCCCATGGGTTCTGTCAGCGATTATAAGGAGGTTATAAGGAGGGTTGAGGGAGTTACATGCATATTGAACAATTTTGAATTATTAATTGGTTTGGTAAGTTACTTAGAATTTTTGATATACGTATGGATAATTGGCCCATTTAACTATCTTGTAATTACTCCCTGTATACTTGTTAAATTGGATATATGGTTACTAAGTCTTTGTGACTCACCCCGTCATTATTTATTTTTCAGGCAAGAATTCAGGCACTGATACTAAGGGGAAGAAGGCATTCGAGACTTGATCCAAGTTATCAATCTTGTATGTCTTATTTTGTTACATGAGCATAATTTGATGTATATTGGCAAACTTTAGGGCCTCTTTTGGTACGTTGCATATTTTGATTATTCCGTTGCATACTAGAGCTTATGATATGAACAGTGACTGTTGATATGAATTTTACTATGGAATGATTTATTTTGACTGGAATTTAGTACGTTTAGGTATAAAATTATTTAAAATGGTAATTTTGGGAGGATGTTACAACCTAAGCGTTGGTGCCAAAGGTCCACAGAAGCATATGTGACAGCAAATACTTGTGGAGTTGTAACAGAGTGAGAACTAGAGCCTCTAACAGAAGTAGAACCAGCAAGTGAAGCAGAACCAGTATTATTATTGAGTGAACATCCATGAGCAGCAGAGGACTTCACATGCGCCAGCAGGGGGTACATACCATTGTGCTCAACTCCAGACATCAAGTGTCAGCCATTCCTCAGATCCTTGATGATACATTTGGTTGGAAAAAAGTCAATAGAAACGTTATTTTCACGAGTGAATTGAGCAACAGATAGTAAATTTTTCTTCATATTTGGTACATGAAGAACTTTATTCAAGGTAAACTGAGAATGAGAATTATTAAGAAATGTTTTACCAACCATCCTAATTGGAGATAACTCACTAGTACCAACCTGAACCGTGCCTTTACCATTGCGAGCTGAGGATGGTTCAAGACAAGAAGCATCATGTGTGATATGAGCTGTTGCTCCAGAGTCAGGATACCACGCGGAGTCATTGACAGTAGCTGGAGTTACCAGAAATGCTTGAGCCATAGGTGTAGTCACTGGCTTAGACTTAGGCACAGGTGTAACAGCGGAAGCTATATACGTAGCATTGTTGGCAACAGCAGAAGCAGAAGCAGATGGTTTGGAGGAAGCATCAGACACAGATGAATCAGCAAGAGAATAGTACTCAAAAGTGTAAGTGGAGCTATATACCCAAGAGGGGGGGTGAATTGGGTATTTTAAAACTTTTCAGAAATTGCTCTGTTTTGAAGCTATGAAAACAGAGATAAGTAGAGTGAGGGAAGAAGAAGCTGAACACAAGGATTTATACTGGTTCGGTCCAACTCTTTGACCTACGTCCAGTCCCCAGAAACACTCTGGGATTTTCCACTATCACTCAATTACAATTACACACTCTGTACTCAGGATGATCCTCTCCCTAGGACTCACTCCCCCTTACAAGCCGTAATTGTAAACAATCGATCGGAGACTTCGTACTCAAGAGTTATCCTCTCCCTAGGACTAACTCCCCTTACAAGTTGTACTGATTACAATCGGATACCCACTCTGTAAACAAAGAATGCTCCTCAACCTAGGACACACTCCCCTTTACAAGTTGTACTTCGATTTTCCCAATCTCCAAGTTACGACTTGAGATTGTTACAATGAATGATATACAAGGAAACAAACTCTCTCTAAGAGTAGATAAGATAAGCACTTGAAGCTCAATGTATCACAAGATACTACGAGATAAAACGAAGAAATAAATATAAGACTTGAATGATTTTCGTCTTCAAAGAAGGGTATGTTTTTGAGAAGAAGTTAATGCACTCTATTTATAGGTAGAGAACATTAAATGACCGTTGCTTGATGAATCCAACCGTTGTAGGTGATTAGCTTAAGGTCTGGTCATCTTCTCTCTCTAAACTCCAACTAATCCAGGTGCTAATATGATCGATGTGGAACTCGAGGATTTTCCCGTTGGAGAAGAGTTTACTTGATGAAGAAAGCATTCTTGGACCGTTGACAATACGTGCTCGGGTGGATTAGGCGAAAGTAGGTTGATTTGCGAGTTGCATTAAATGCACTTGAACACTTTTTTGCTTTTTGCCTTGATCTTCATTAATCTTCATCTGTGCTAACTGAAATTCACTTAATAAACTTGTTAAACTCATGCGGGAACATAAGTGAATGATTTATGAAAGCAATAGGATCAAACAAGAGTGATTTGTAAATTCGTGTAATTCAAAAATCAGTTTTTTACCGTTGTAAACTGCGGTATGTTCATGCAAACTGCAGTTTTGCACTTGTACATAAGTGTCCATACTGCGTTTCCAATGGGAAACTTCGAGTATGCACTTTTCGAGGCAAACCATCGTGTCTTATGTTCGAAAGACAAATCCTATACTCGAGTTTGCACTCAAGATTCTTGCGGTATTGGTTTAATTTAAAAAATCCTTTTGCTCTCGAAAGTCCAATACTGCGGTATAGATCTTGCTTACTGGAGTATAGCATACTTTCACTTACATACTGCGATAAAGGTGGAAGTATTGACTTAGCTTGAAAAACTTGGTTGCTCTCTCGGAAGTCCAATACTCGAGTTTGGCTACGCAAACTGCGATATTAACTTAGTTTGAAAAATTCTTTAGCTCTCGGGAAGTTCAATACTCGAGTTTGGCTAGGAAAACTGCAGTATTGACTTCATTTAAAAAACTTGGTTCGCTTCGGATGTCCAAAACTGCGGTATACAAACCTATATTTAGCGGTTTGCACTTAAGTTCAACAAGTTTGATTGCTTTCTTGAAATTATCTGTCAACTTTCGAGGGCTATATCTCCCTGGTCTGAACTCTGTTTTGGTCTTTTCAACTCTTGATGGAAATCTCTTTGAGTCTATTTTCATATGCCACTGATTTCAGCTCAATACGATTTGTATATTGAGAGTTACACTCAAAATACCGAAGGTGGGTCTGGACTGTGACGTTGATTCTTATGGCAACTTGAAAAAATCATAGCTCCTTGATCTTGAAACCTTTGGACTTGATTTATATATCAAAATGACTCTTTGGATGTCTAGTTTTAAATGCCACTGGTTTCACATCAATCCGATTCCTGGTTTGAGAGATATCATTGAATTACCAGACCTCGCTTTGTGCTGAAACGTGAAACGAGTTGCTGAAGAGCTGATCACGCTGCAAACTCGAGTTTACACTTGCATACTCGAGTTTAGCTCTTCCTTACTCGAGTTTAGCACTTGCATACTCGAGTTTTGAGTCCCAAACTCGAGTTTTGTGTTCCAAACTCGAGTTTTCACTTGTCCCGAGAGATGCCGAGGTGTCTTGAAGACACTACAAACTCGAGTTTTGAGTTGTATACTCGAGTTTTGAGTCCCAAACTCGAGTTTTGAGTTCCAAACTCGAGTTTTCTCATCCTGAAGTTGATTTTTGCTGACTTTAACTTCAAATTGACCCATTCCAACTTCCATATGACCTTGGAGACTTCTAGCATCAATCTTAGAACTTGAATAATGATATCTTCACTTCATTCAACAAGTTCTTCTTTCTTTCTTTTTCTCTTGATCATTCTCCATAACTCTAACTCTTTCTTTCTTCTCTTCTCTTGATCATTCTTTATAATTCATCTTGGATTAATCTACATTAAGTACAGTAGTTAGTCAATGTAGGAGATAACTATATTACTCAATCTTTTTGCTTTCAATAATGACATCCATATAAGACATCATCAAAACTAATCATAACTAACAAAAAGGAGAGTAGAACTCAGGCATACCATAGTCAGCAGCATAATGAGCTTGAGCCTCAGAAGATTGACCATAGGAAGTTGGATATTCATAATGATAGTAACACCGATCTGCTAGGTGACCAGATTTATGACAAATCTGGCATTATAACCTCCAGCTGTTAAAGTGACCACGACCACGGCTAGTACGACCACCACCTCTAGCAAAATTTGTAGGTGGACAATAGTCTCTGTTACCTTGACCGGTGCTAGGTCCTTGAGTGTTACAAATGACATCAAAGGAATCCTCATTAGTGTGTTCAGTAGAGTATTGATCAGAAACGAGAGCGTGAGCGCTGGTTTTCACAGCATTAACTGAATGAGTGGAGTTATTCGACAGAAAAACTTTGTGACGAGTTTCAGAGTCGATAAGCATGTTAGACACAGCATCAAGGCCAAATCTAGGCGTGGATGCATTTATAACGGCAATAACTGGTTCGTACTCAGCCGTAAGTCCGTTGAGAATATAAGAGACGTGTGTTCCTTCATTGACTTTCTCTCCGAGCATGGCCAAGTGATCACAAATGGATTTTCAGATTTGAGAGATAATCTCTCATGGATAGCTCACCTTTGCGTTGGTTTGCAAGCTGATTATGATATGAGAGAATTTTCGCATCAGATTTGTTTGAATATAGCTAAGTCAATTTTGCCCAAATTTGAGCAGCAGATGTGAGTCCGACGAGTTCCGGCAGAATATTTGGAGCGACTAAGGCAAGAAGCCAGGAAGCTAGAGCAGAGTCGAGCGAGTCAATCTCATCAAACTCAGGATTTCGAACTCTTCGGCCAGCAAGAATTGTTTCAGGTGGAACAGTAGCCGTGCCATCGAGCAGAGAGTGAGCATTGTGTTGTTTAACCATAAAATACACTTGTTGCTTCCACAGTAAAAAATTAGTGTCTTCTAGCTTAACGGTGATTTTCTTGTTGGAGAAACCGCGAGTCAACTGAATCTCCAAGTTCAGAGAAGCGACGATGGTGTTTGAACCAGACATGGTGGACATTTGTACAATAGTAATCGATCCAGAGGCAGGAGATCACCGTTGCGTTAACGTCTTTTTGAGTTTCAGGTCACGGAATCTGAGCCGACGGAGGTCGTCACCGCTCTGATACCATGACAGAAACCACGGGTAAACTGAGAAGAGGAGTTTAGACGAAGATGAAAGAATAGTCTGAATTCATTGATCTGAATATTTGATACAGTACAGGATATATAGTCTGCTTTACACATAAGCTACATTGAGCAATTACAAGCATACACGTGTATTTAGTGAACTAAACAGAAACAAAATGAGCTAACCAAAACAGAAACTAAACAGAATTAGTTGATAGTTGTACTCAACTCTACACGACTCACAGCTACAGTGACAGTTGTACTTCATACAGTCTAATAGTTAGATCCATATTATTAGGGATTAAGTTAGATCCATAATTATAGGGTTTCCTGGTACCCTTTCTCTTGTATATATACTCATGTATTTATCTTAATTAATATGACTTTTCAGATTCTCAGATTACATGGTATCATAGCCTTACGTTTGTACTTGACCAATTTGAGTTTTTCCAGTGGTCACTGTTCACGGACTGTAATTGTTCAACAGTTACTGTAACGTGAACAGTGACCGTGAGAGAGTAAGGGGGAGAGAAAGAGTGTGTCGCCACCATCATCATCGTCATTCAACATTGACCCATTAAGAACTAATCAGATTCACATAGAGGGGTTGTGCGAGGGTTTCTACCCTTCCCTCAATCGGAGGGATCTCTCCATGGGAGAGTCGATGCATTCAGCATCATTCTTCTGATGAAGCTCGGGTGTGGGTGAGTGTGTGTTTTCTTGGATTAGGGTGGGTGGATCAGTGAATTTAAGGTTTCAGGATGGTGTTTGGGTATGGGAAGGAGTTGCAGAAGACTGGAAGTTATCGGTTGTTTTAGTCATGATGGATATGCTTTGATGGCAAGATCGGGTCAGTTCTCCATTGGATGTTTACAGATTTCGTGAAGTGGATAATAGATTCATCAGATTTAGGGGCTTGGAAGGACGACGCAGCCACGATGAAGATTTAAGATTCAAATTCCTTTGTTGCTATAGGGCAGAGTTTGGGCGAGCAGAAGAGAGTGTGACTGTCAAGTTTGATGCGGCCATGTTCATCGAGCTGGTAGGTGGATGTTTTAGAGAGGAGTAATGTGCATCATCTTATTCACCTTTTACTGGTGTCTTGCTCCTCTATATGGTATGAGTTTCCCAAGTTTTTGGTGTTGATCTATTGTCTGTGTTTGGATTCAATTGGTTAAGTTGAAAGTAACAAGTAAATTGGTTTATAGTCCTATCCTGATTACCATTTTGGATTGTATTGTTTGGACTTATATTAGAAAGGATATATGTATTGGAGATAAACATTGGGTCCCACTAGGTACTGATTGGTTTGGCTTGGGACTTCCTCCTAAGCGTATTTCACCAAGTCTTGATATTCAGACAATGTGTTTATAGGCTGTTGTTATGGGTGGCATGTTTTACTTGAGAAATTGGGTGATTAGAGATGGGTTCCATCTGTTGGTGTATACTCTGGTATGCTCGGAAAATTGGAGTGTTCTCCACTAGTTTTAGCTTTACCTCTGGTGAGGTGTTTGGTAATTATTTGTTGTTTGGGGTCCTCTTATGACCTGTTCATTCTTTACCTCTGATGAAGAGTTTTGGTTTGGTGTTTGTCTCCAGTGAGACATTTGGAATATTGTTTGGTCTCTGATGAGACCGTTTGGTGTTTGTTATTCGAGTTCTAGGTTATAGATCATTATTTTCTTGAAGATCAGTTGCTGCATATGCAAGCTCTTTCCAGTTTGAGGGGGAGTGGATATTGTGTCTTAATTCTCTCCTTAACAAAAGCCTTAAATGGCACACGGGTTAAGTATCTTTGTAACAAGTTGGGTATGATCAATATATATGCTCCAACTTGAGGGGAGTGATATAATATGGATTACGGTTTGATCCATATTATTAGGGATTAAGTTAGATCCATATTATTAGGGATTAAGTTAGATTCATAATTATAGGGTTTCTGTTAGCCTTTCTCTTGTATATATACTTATATATTTATCTTAATTAATATGACTTTTCAGATTCTCAGATTACACTTAGTTTCGAAAAAATAAAGGGAAAAAAAAACATTCTCCAACTTCAAATTCGACTTTCCGGAGCCGCCCAGCAAGTTCAATCACACTCAGTGTCTTTTTTCTATTTTTGGCAATAAGTCTCCAGTCTTTATTCAAACAAACAAATCAGCAGAGAAAAGAATTAGAAAACATCGTACTAGTTCTTCACTTGCTTGTTGCTGGGTGGGTGTTGGCCTGGCTGAAAAAGCAAAAACAACAGAAATCGTTGGTTGTTGGGTCAATTGGTCAAGAAGAAAGTTCTTTTTTTTTTTTTTTTTTGATATTAGAAGAGGCAAAGAAGCCAAAGTTACAGCAAGAAAATTACAAGAAGAAAGTCGCTGGGTCCAATGAGAAATCTAATCAAGCATCACTTGCTAGAATTTATAAGGCCCATCCCTCTTTGAGAACCCAGCATGTCCATTAACCATTATACTTTACACTGTCGAAGCGCTTAGCTCAAGATTTGAATTTTGATAGCGACTTCGGCAAGTGCACCGGTCGTTATAAGTAATAAAGTAGTGAGAAAAAGATCGTCCCACGAGGAATAGTACTCCAATCACTAATTCGCTATTTTTTGCTTTAGTTGGATGAATGAGTAATATGGGGTGAGTTGTAACCAAACAGAATTTAAAGAATTAAATAAAGAATCCAAAATATGAATCTCAAGAACAACTGAGAGAAAATATGAGTAATCCAAAATTAAGACCTTCAATTAAGAAATATGCGGTAGGGATGAGAATCCCCCTATGTTCCTCTAATAATTTGAATTGAATCTCTAATTGATTATTATTCTCATGATTGACGATCAATTCTCTAAAGTTAGACTAAGTCCCAATGTCTTGATCTTCTACCTTAGTCCGTTATCTTTGAAATCAACCTAATGTCTTAGTATTGATTGGAAAGATTATATTTTTAAACCAGAATTATGAGATCGCATAAAATCGTAAGCCTATGTCTAGGTCATGCAACTCTACGATGAATTAACGGATCTAGTTAAATGCACCAACATCTCTATTGTCATACATTAACCTATGAACAATCTAAAAGGTGATCAATCTTCAAGAAAGCTTTAAGCACAGATAATTCATTCAATCAAGAAAAATAAAGATCAATAAAGAATCCAACTAAATATTTTAAATTCACATAGGGTTCATCCTCGCCCTAACTACAAAAGAAAACTAGCCAAGCATGGCTAGGTTAAAATCCATAATAAAAAAAAGATGAAAATCAAACTCGTTCTTGCGGCACACACACTCCTAATTTCTTGCGTCTTTGCTGATCTGTGTGCCTCCCCCAATTCTCCTGATGCTCCCCTCAATTGCGATGATCGTAGTTGCGTCTCTGATTCCGTGATGTGTCTCCGTCTGCGTCCTCGCGTTTCTTTAATTCCGTGATCGTTCTTGTGTGTTTGTTCTGCTCTTTATAGATTAGATCTTCATTCAATGTTGTGGGCCCACGTCTTCAATTTATTTTCATATCACGCATTAGGATATGATATATCATATATACATTTGCTTCTCTTCTACGCACAGGGTCCGTCATCAATTTAAATAATATATTATTTAATACAATAATATATTATATGAAATCCTTTTCAATTTAATTTGTTGTGATGTTATTGCCTTCTCTATATTTTCTCCCTCTTAGATCATGAAATATCTCCTATAAAATAAAATAGGATATCAATAGATTTTCTGTTATAATATTCTTTTATCCTATATTTAATTAAAAGATAGATAAATATATAAAAGATAATTAAATAAGTATAAAATATTAAAAAATCTAATCCAATATATCTCAGAATCTATACTTATTTAATTATAAAATATCTACTTATCAAATTTGTTTTTTAAATTGCTGCCAAGGTTTCAACTTTCAACTCTTGAATTGTATTGTGAAACTGAAACCGTCCGTCTCGTTAGTCGTTACAAAAGAAAAGCTATATGGTACTGAAGATTCGGACAAAGTGCAAAGCCCAGGTTTAAACATTAACGAGAAGCGTATATAAACCAACGATGACGCTAACTATATAAGTTGTATAATCTTACTACTGCATTCCTATATCACACAGACACACACACACACGCACAACACACAGAACAATAAAAGTGGTTTAATCTTACTATTGCATTCCTATTTTCTGTTGGAAAAAGGAACTGAAAAGTAGGAGACTAAATATGGTAGGTGTGGAGTGTATAGGTTAAGATTTTAGCTAGTTGTGTGTTGGATCGGAGGCCATGGAGACCTTGCTGAGCCTGCTTGGTGACATTCTGGCAGCATCATTGCCTCTCCCGTTTCTGCTGCTTACGCCGCTGCCGTGACAACCGTACACCGCCCTGTATGCCAGTGCTTTTCCCAAGTGCCAATTCTCATTGTATCTCTTGTTTGATGATTGTTGAACAGCTACGTCTTGGACGGTGTCCGAGAATTCCACATTACCCCTCTCACTTGCCATTTTTCTGACGACAATGCAGCATCAAATAGACAGCCGGCTGGCCTTATATAGTATGGGAAAAAGAAGAAAAAGGGACTCGATTGGGCCTAATCATCAAATCTGAGTTACAAGCTAGATTTAAAGATGTTGAAAGACTGAAGCAAAAGAGATCAGCTACTAGCTCTCTAGAGTTCTTTACCAGCTAATATGTGTTTCTTTTTTTAATTCTCTTCCATCACAAGAAACCCAATATACCAGTTCCCTCACCTTATCCCAACATGTTCATTTATCCGCATAGTCTCTGAGAATCTTATTTTTGTAGCATAGTAAATAGGAAGCTTGTGTTGCCTTTTCTTTTGCAAGGCATATGCCATTTCAAGAACTACATAATACACTACAAACTGGCTGAATTTTTTCCTATTTTGAAGCAAATTTCACCTTTAAAAATCCTTTAGAAAATGACTTCCTTGTTAGACACCCTCGTTCTGTCACTGTCCAGTAGGTTTTTAACATGTAAAGTGAAGAGCAAGACCAGTGGGGGAAAACGTGATTGCGTGACTTTGAAACAATACTGTGTAGAATATATTTTCTGCAATTTGAAACCCACTTTGATCTCAACCAAAATCCTACGACTGATCAAGGGCGGTAAGAAGTAACTAGTATAGTTTAAACTTCAATATATGGGGTCCGGCTTCTCTCCTCTTCACTCTCCCTCAGAATCCCTCAGAATCGCATCTGGACCGTCCAAATCGTGATCCAACGGTCCAGATTAAAAAAAAAAAAAAAAAACTTACTTTTGTCTTTTTCGAAAAAGACAAAACTTCAAATTTTTTTTTTTTTTAATCTGGACCGTTGGATCACGATTTGGACGGTCCAGATGCGATTCTGAGGGATTCTAAGGGAGAGTGAAGAGGAGAAAATCTGCTCCCCAATATATGCTAATTAACCTGCGCAATTACGTTTTAAGACGTTCAGACTGCAAAGATCACCAACAAAAATCACCGACAAGCTTATATTAGAAGTTTAGAAATGGGATATGATGCTTGTTTCAATGGAGCATGTCCACTGCCAAAAGAACGCATGCGTCATCATCTATATATAATTTTGTTTTTTTTTTTTAATATATAAAAAATGCCTTTCCTGCGGGTGAAAAATTGGAAAGGGCCCCACGACAAAACAAACATTCGAGAGACAGGTGCACCCTCAACAAACACTTGTTTACTTCACATAGTCTCAGTAAATATTATCTTACACTGAAGGAGGAAGCTTGATCAGTCATTAGTTAGTCTCATGCTCATAACTCATAACGCATCTCCTCCACTTAACTTGTATCATCCTATATATCATCAATTATCTCTTCAGTCAATTCAACGAAGTACACCGAGTCCCCCAGCATCTAAAATCTTAGCAAATCTTTCTGCAACCGCAGCTAAAGTGGCACTGCTCTTGCAAAAAGCAAACCTTATGTATCTCTTCTGGTAGTTACAGTCTTGACTAGAAGCTCCTGAGTTGGGGTGAAAAAATCCTTGTCCTGGTACGGCCACCACCCCTGCTTCCACTATTAGTTTCTTAACAAATTCTACCTGAAAACCAATTATGTATTTGTTCTTATAACTTTAGAAACAGAACATGATAATTCAAATATTTCTCAAACTAATTTTAGCAAAGAATGCACATACATCAGAATGGGGGTAATCGTCAGGAAGCTCAGCAAATAAAAAGAAGGCGCCTTGAGGTTTAAACTGTATCTTTAACCCAACTCTAGCAAGTAAATTGATGATATAGTCTCGTTTTGATTCATAATCCTGAGTACAAAGCAAGAAACACAAAAAGGTGAATGAGAAAGATAGCAAATATCTAGTTATAAAATCTATTGCTAACCTCGTTATTTGTCAAACCCTAAACAATTCATGAAAGGCATCTAGTTGTTATTAGATTGACCCTTTTCCCTCGGGTTGTATTATGATGTTAATTCTAGATGTTTGGAACTTGGTCATATTGAATGATGTATGCCCAATGAGAACATTAATGATATTCTCTCCGATCCTTTTTATAAAAGACTGACAAAAGTTGTTTGAATGTTAATGTGTTTTTTCTATTTTTGCCCCTCATTAATAATATAAATTGCATTAATTAAAAGGTTGATGATATCTATAGTTACTCTATTTCTCTCTCTTACTTGTCCCTCATAAATAAGAGAGTATTTGGAAAAAAGGTTTATTTCAAACACACTGATTATTTTTAACTAATTTTAACCACTTTTTTAAACCGCATAATTTGGTTATTGCACTCTTATAAATAGGACCGGAGGGAGTATCTTGGTCTCTTACTTTTCTCAGTGACTCAAAGTACTCAGGGCGGCTACTCAAAGCAGTCAGAGCAGCTTTCTGGAAAGGTGCAGGAGCAGAATCCGTGATTCTGATGTGAATATTCCTGATTGCAGACGCGATGAATGCTGGGGCAATTGCCCATCCAACTCTCCAACCTGTTTGATGTTAGAACATCATTAAATTTATGTTATTCTCATAAAAAAAAACATGTGAAAATATAAAAAAGAAAAAGAAAATATTTCAGGTACAGTTTAGTTTCATGCAGCATTGACCTGTCACACTATATGTTTTAGATAAAGAAGAAGTTATAACAGTTCGTTCTTGCATCCCTGCAAACGAGGCCAGTGAAATGTGCTTTGCATTGTCATAAGTTATATGCTCATATACCTACATAAAGTATCAGAAGAACACATTATGTACATTTTAGCTAAAAAAATTGTCCTTATCTGGCAGTTCAATAAAGAAAGAATGAGGCAAGAAAGCTAATAAATAGTTAAAAATTGGGATGTTGATAATAGAATGAGCACACATCACCATGACCTAAAAGCTTTGACACTACAACAACATTTATGCTAAAAGGCATATTTCCTCTTTTTATACTTAACAGCATTACTTTCAGGAAATTCATATGGAACATGAGTATGCATTGTATATCACCAGATAATTTATAGTGTAAACCCTCAAATTGAAATTCCACCAGCATAAAGAAAAGAGGCATCATACTTCATCTGTTATAGCCAGACAATTTCGGCTGCAGCATGCTCCAGCAATAACCTCAAGTTCAGCTTTTGTGAAAACTTTGCCTGTTGGATTGTGAGGACTGTTTGAACTTTATGTTAGTATTTGCATAAACCATAATCTGAGGATAAGCACATCCTCTTCACATTCACATTCACATTCACAATGATGCTGACAAGTCTTGATCAATTTAAATTATCTTACAAGGGATGTTTACCTACAAGTCAACACCTTGAAGACAAGGACCTTTTCATAACCTATTGTTAACATTACAGCTATAGTCTATTCTCAGATGCTTTACACTCTAAAAGCACACATTAGAAACGGGAACAAACACATTAACAGCACACCAAACTCCTCCAAGGATTGCAAGCTTGTAACTAGCCTCAAACAACTAGGGCATATCAGAACTAGTCGGATTTCATTTTCTTAGAGATGAAAGTTAACAAAGAATGAATGATGAATTTATGATTGATTTATGTGTCTTGTTCAGATGTAAGACAGGATTTTGATTCACTAAACCATTATTCTATCAGTTTCGTTTTTAAAAGAACCAGTTTGAGGCTCTCATGAATCATGATGATGATATCTAAGGTTCAATGTAGTTAAAGTAATTGCCAACCTGTTCAGCACGATGGCTTTCGTTCTTTCAGTAAATGAGTTCAGGAATTTGGTTGGGTCCAGGATCCATTGGGGCGGGTCAAGTGGCACGTGTACCTGTGATGCCCATATAGGTCACCAAAAACAAAGAGGCAAATAGATAAATGAAGTTTCAAACCAGCCAGTTCAAAACGGGAAGCTACAACACCAGACTGCAGGCTTTATGATAGCTTCCAAATGAATTGAAATCTTACCGGAACTCCCCCAGCAAGAAGAATGCCAGCTTCATAAGTTTCATAAGAAGGGTCGAACACAATGACCTCATCACCCGGGTCAATTACTGTTTGAATTGAAACATAATGATGTGGTGAACCAAAGAAAAAGCGGCTAAAGTATTTTAATCAACTCATGTTCTGATGCTTGGAAACAGATAAAAAATATACTCGCAAAAATTGCTGCAGCAAACGCCTCAGTTTGACCACAGCAAATAGCTACATCAGTAAGAGGGTTGATGTCCAAACCATGCATTTCCTTCACTATCTTTACAAGGTGATCACATATTCCTTGCACATGCCTCAAATTAGAAACAGGACAATCCGTCAAAATCCAGAAAAACTGAAAAACAAGGGGCGGGGGAGGGATCTAAACTAAACCAAGCACAAATACAATCTAAATTCAAAACTGGTTGGACATAACTTCGTTTATAACGGTAAGCAAGATGTTTGTTTAATACTTGAACAGTTGCAGAAAATTCACCTGTACTGGTTGTAGTCAGAAACAATGGCGGAAACGGCGGCATTTTTTATGTGGGAAGGTGCAGGGAAGTCGGGAAAGCCCTCGGCGAGGTTGATGGCGTTGCATCGCTGAGCAAGGAATGACAGTTCTTGAATAGGAGACGACGCCAGCTTCTTTGCAGTGCCGGACAGCTTCCCTTCCATTTTCCTACCTTATCACCCTCTCTGCTCTTCCAACATTCTGTCGTCTTCTTTCGCCTACACTTTTATAAGTATCCGTATTTGTCACAAGATAATCCAAACGCTTTTTTTTTTTTTTTTTTTTGTTATTTTATATTTTTCATTACATCGGCGTAGCAGCGACTTTTTTCTAAAAAAAAAATTAATAAAGAATCAAGCGCAAATATGAAATATCAGACAGTCAGCGTGGATATTCTTAATTCTTGCTGCCAACCCAAAAGGCGGAGTAGAAAAACCAGAGCTTGATCCATATTGTAAATGTTTAGAATACAAAATGTATGGCAATATTAAGTATCATTACTCTGTCTTTCTGGTATTATGTAAAATTTGATTTGATGGGATGAACAATAATCCTTATCAATTCATAATCTCTGCCGTTGCTTCCTAAATCTAAATTATTGCGATATTTCCATTTTATGTGATGTTTAAATATGAGAAAATGCTTCAAGTTGGTTGGTGCACGCGGGCTACATTATTTGGGTCGGACTTTGTCTTTTCTTTCATCTATTTCTCCTTATTAGGTGTTTTTATATTTGTTTTGTTTATTAAAACAAAACTTGGATTCATCTAATTGGACACCATACCACCGGCTCTACAAGATTCTGGCTTTCTCTAGGACTCCCACCATATATCAACACCCCACCATAATCCATAATAGTGATTGGGGAAGCCGGCGGTGCTCATGATTGAATCAACCTCTCATCCCTAAATGAGTTTTTTTGTGTTGGCAAGAGTATTAAGACATAGATATTAAGAGGAACAAGCATTGAAGCCCCGATCCTTCAAGTTTGATTATTTCCATCTGTCAGCCAACACTTGCCTGGTCGTAACTAGAGATTATGAAACAGGGTTGAAGATCAAAGCCCAAGGTCATGGATGTTAAAGCAGAGAAAATCTGCAGGGAATGCCGCACAAGGACTACCCCACTATGGAGGGCAGGTCCAGATGGGCCAAGGGTATATTATCATCAATTGTCCCATTGCTCTAATTGTTCTATATTTATTGAACCCTCGCTTCTTTCTGACTTTATATATTTTTTATGTTAAATCCGGCTATTTCCAGTCTCTTTGTAATGCGTGCGGACTACGATTCAGAAAGAGAATGGCTCTTCACAGTGCAGAATCACAAAAGCGCAGGAAGAGGACTCCAACTGATAGAGTCATGAAGAAGTTAAAAGAGGAAGAGGAAGCCGCCATATCACTGATGGCTCTTTCTTGTGGCTCCGACGCTAGAAGCCAACAAGAAACAACTTATCCATTTCATTCAGTACTGTAGATCGTTAAATGCTATTCTTTTGATATACTTTTTCCCTGCTGTAACTCCCAAATATAGGCTCAAGTCTGGCTGGCCAAAATATAATAAAGTTTCAAATCTACAAGTATGCTCTATCTGTAGTTTCTATAGTGAAAACCACGTAGCTTTCGTTGCACTAGAGTTTTCTTCAATGTTCCTCCGCCACTAGTCCCACAGCTGCTCTGTTTCTAGAGGGCTCTAGCCAATGGGGAGCCGACACACGAAGTACACCGTGACAAGAGAGACGTTGCCACGTCAAACGTTTCTGACACTTGTCGAGTAAATTCGAGAAAGCACCTCGCGCCCTATTTCTACGTCTCCTCTCGTTTTCCCATTTCGTATGCCATCCAGTTCAATTTTAAGAATTACAAGTCTTGAAGGCAGAACAACACAGAAAGCAACGTCATGCAGTCAAGGTTATTGGATCATACGGCAAGGACTTCAATTCGTACGTTATCTGCAGTCTATCGTCATAATCTCCTGCGACGATTTTGCGCTGCCCCCAGCGGTCAAACCGCCGACCCCGCCATTCATTCCGGTGAACGAGAAGCCGGCCCTGCGGTTCACAAAGGAGAACCCCAGGTAACCATTTAATTCATTCCCTATAAATATGGTTGCCTCAATTTTGTAACTTATCCATTTTGTGTTGACACTGTGATATCAACTGTGTCTATGAGTATTGCAGGGAATTAAGCGCACAACGGATGCCAAATTTGCAGAAACAGAGCACGTACCCAAAGAAGACGAGTTCCTAAAAAATCCCAATTATCCGTATGAATCTTCGGCAAGGCTGAAGAGCAGCGGGGTGAAGCAGCGATTGGATCCAACATTTCAACAAAAGCGGAAGCAGGGGACAAAAGCCTTGGAAGACGTGAGCTGTGCGGGTCTCGATGGAAGCCCCTCGCCGAAGGACGGCGCAAAGGATCAGAGGAATAGAGCGGAAAAGCTGGAGGATGAAAAAGAATACTATAAGCATCACAAAGCGTCGCCCTTGTCGGAATTAGAGTTCGCAGATACTCGGAAGCCTATCACGCGGGCGACAGATGGGACCGCCGACTCTGGAGCAGGCAGGAATGTGATTGGTTGGCTTCCGGAGCAGCTGGACACGGCGGAGGATTCGCTCAGGAGGGCTACTGAGATATGGAAGCAGAACGCTATGCGAGGTGACCCTGATGCACCACATTCAAGAGTTCTCAGGGCTCTTCGGGGCGAAGATTTTTGAGAATAACATAGTGCCTATATGGACGTAGCTGTCCTTGGTTATAATATGGAGTTTTACGTCGCATGTACAGTTGAATGCTTTGATCTCCCTGTTCCGGGAACTGCGAAGAGTTCCTAAAGTGCTCATCATCTTTGATGGAGGTGTTGTATAATTGGACACGTCATATGTAGGGTTCTTTCTTTCTTTCTGTTTTTTGTGGGGCTGACGTTGGTAAGTTTTTTCTCTTTTGATACTTTGGTAAGTTTTTTGTTGCGACAGTATTATGAAAGTTTGGCCGAGCGCTCAGTAGCGCTCTTGGCACTTGTGCCAGCTCTAGGAGCTGGCCTCCCCTTGTCCCAGGTTAGAGCCCCCGCCGCCCCCGCCGCCCCCCCCCCCAACTTGGAGTATTAAAAAAAAAAAAAGTATTATGAAAGTTTGGATTTTGGACTAAGCTTCAATTGGCCTATGGACCCAACTAAAATCACGTGTGCTTCAATGGGCCTATAGATTCAATATTCAAGGCCACAGACAACTGGATCTGAAAAGTTGGGGTTTAATCCCAGAAATAAGTAGGGGTATTGACTGGGCTGCGTGAAATCTTTGCCCATTGCCTGCCTGAAAGATTATTGAGCAGTAAAATGCAGTTTGGGCTGGGTCAATAATGGGCTACGTAGGGTGGCCATTCCTTTCTAAGTGATGATACCCCATCACACTCTATTTTTTAGCTTTAACAATACCTAGTTAACAATATTGTAAATTTCAAGTGAAATTCATATTTCTATACTTTAGAATATTTCAAAATACATTTACAACTTGATTCTTGAAATTAAAAAGACAACCATATATCCTAATAAATAGTTAAATACCTATAAGTGAAAAAATATATTATTGTATTAAAAAATATAATACTATATATACTATTGGGTAGGGTCAAATGGGCAGGGAGGTATACCTTGCCTAATGCCCAGCCTACCTGCAAAAATATCCAACTTAATTGTGCCCAATTTTTAGGGGCTACTTTTTCTTGGGTTGGTCAGGGCACTCTCTTTTATTAGGATCGGTGGGCGTACGAGCCAAGTCATCATGAACTGGGCTGCGTGAACTTTGCCCATTGCCTGCCTAAAGATTATTGAGCAATAAAATGTAGCCCAATGTCCAGTCTTACTCGATAGAAGTCATAACATTTTTGGGCTAGGATCAATAATGGGCTACGTAGGGTGGGCATTCCCTTTCTAAGTGATGATACCTCATCACACTCTATGTAAAAAAATAGCTTTAACAATACCTAATTAACAATATTGTAAATTTCAAGTGAAATCCATATTTCTATACTTTAGAATATTTCAAAACACATCTATAACTTGATTCTTGAAATTAAAAAGACAACTATATGTCCTAATAAATAGTTAAATACCTATAAGTGAAAAAAAATATATTATTGTATCAAAAAATATAATACTATATATACTACCGGGTAGGGCCAAATGGACAAGGAGGTATACCTTACCTAATGCCCAGCCTACCTGCAAAAATATCCAACTTAATTGTGCCTAATTTTTAGGGGCTACTTTTTCTTGGGTTGGTCAGAGCACTCTCTTTTGTTGGGTCTGGCGAGCGTACAGGGCCAAGTTATCATAAACACCCCCTAGGAATAACAACTGAATCCAAGTATACAACAAAGTAAATTGATGCATCCTCGGCCTAAGAAGAGGAAAGCCTCTCACGAACACAAACAGAGTTGAATCCACTGGGAGGGAATGTGACCAATTATAGTTTGAATCCTCTCTAATAGTAGAGTACCTAAGGGAGAAACCTCCCTATTTTTGTTTTTGACATGTGGATCCTCCTTTTTTTGTGCAATGCTGAATAAATGAAGTGGTGTAGCATGTGGGATGTAGCGTGGTTTTGTCCTTGTGGTGACGTGAGGGTTTTGGTTACTAAGATGACATGAGTGTTCATGGTGAAGGCAAAGAACACCTAGGTGGGAATAATGATGACAACTTTCTAAGATCATGTGAATGTAAGGCTGAGGATAGAAGGAAGGATGGAACTACAGAGAAGATGAGAATTTATGGAGATGGCTGGTTTAGGTATGCCTTTCACACTCCACACCGGCACACCGCATGATCTCTCAGCTTCCATGTCTCACTATGCATATGGGTGCCAATTTGAGAAAGTCAACCCATCAGTCAACAATATACAATATTGCTGTCCTATATTAAAATGGAAGGTGGCATACAATATAGTATACTCTAAAAGCTATCTTCATATGAACATGCAACGATTTCTCTCTTACCTAATGTCCGATACGAAAAGTATGGTCATATGCATAAGAGATCTAACCTACAGATTTCATAACCAAAAGCACAATAAGTGTAGGACACCCATAACTTCGCATTGTAATTTTAAATAATTATTCACTAAATCCATAGAAGCAAACTTTAATTTACTGTATTAAAAATTGTTGCTTAATTATATACTTAAAGAACGGTCGAGTAATTGATGAGCCATAAAAAAACCCAACTAATTGATGAAATTTCTCATTAACTCAAATATTATATTGTATTTATCTGAAATGTACTACATATACTCCTATGTAGTATTAAAGAAATGATTCTTCTTTGAATTAAAATTAAGGGTAGGTAGGAGAAATAGGGTTGGAGAATGGGAGTAGTGAGAGGAATTGTTGAATAATATATAAGTAGCAGTAATGAGCAAGTAATTCGCTGAGGAGTTAATTTGTGGAGATAAATTTGATAGCCTACCTAACAAGCGAAACAGCCGTACGCAGAAGGAATGAAAACAACCAGAGGCTACCCTTGAAGCTTCGTAAATGGGTTTATTGTATACCATAACATAGAAGGAATTGAACCACAATTAGTAACGGACCTTAAGATAAATATATGAGGGTTTAAATGTATACTCATTCTAATTAAAGAATATATATTTGGGGAACTAGATGTATAATAAAAATATTTTAACAATTCTAATTATACTTTTTTACATTATATCAATTTTTTTAAAAAAATTTGAACAAACTTTTTTTTGGGGGTCATGACCTCCCCTTATCTCTTCTAAGGGTGTCATTGACCACAATGAATTGCAAGGCCGTCCAATTACTCACCGACTCTCTGCTGTTTCCATTTATCTGATTCTATGTATATCCTCACCCTGTAGTCAAACTATACAACCGCCAACAGCCCCAGAGCAATACAACTCATATTTCCTTGCCCACCTTTATTAATTATCCGCACTCATCATCCGAAACGAAGTCCTTTTTATTTTTGAGTCGCAAGTAGCTAATGACTTGGTATGAGAATACATACTACTCGAGAATCTAGATTGTAATGATTTCGACATATAAGAATACAAATTAGAAACGGGGTTGTGATTAATTAAGCAAGCAATAGGATTCTATAGAATATAAATGATATGGACTTGTGCATCACCAACACACCACGTAGCGGTACATCGTCAACATTGTAAGACGAATCCGCCATAAATGAAACTACTGTGCCAACCAAGCTTACTATCACGGAAAGTGAAATCCTACCCACACCTACACGCCTCCTCTTCATTCAATGCACCATCTGAAGCCATATAAATACAAACACATACGATTAACATCCTAAACTCAACATGTTAGGGGCGAAAGAGGCCATGAAGGGTGTTTCTGGGAGCGTGGTGAAGGGATGGAGGGACTACTGGAGCAGAAGAGGCTACCGGAGACTGAACGAGAGGAGGAGGCGAAGGTGGAGGATGAGGATGAAGGTGGGCCCCAAGATCCGAATCGCCAGAATCCCTGGCAGGGCCAAGAAGATGGTGGTGTGGCTCAGAGACGCCTACATGAGGATGATGATGGGACTGGCCGTGTCGGGAGTGAGGGGTATCAGCGGAGCAGACGCCGCCGTGGGCTTCAGCAACCCCTCCGTCAAGGAGTACGACCGCAAAATGATCCTCCACATTTACAACTCTCTCCTCGCCCCCACTCTCCCTCCGCCTCGCCAAACCCCCGCCCTCTCTTCCACCTGAAATATTTATATGTTCCAACACACCCTCATTATTTTGTCCTCTGTACTTATCCACAAAAGAAATCTACACCATCTTACTTTTGTTTGGCCCTGCATCGCATGTTTAAGTCACAAATTTTCCTACTTCCCGCTCAATTATGATGTTTGCCTTTTTAATGATGAAGTATCGATCACTAATAGAGAAGAACAAACAAAATGAACAGAGCTGTGAGAAGCATTTTGAAGATATTTGCGAGGGCAAAGCCTTGCTTGGCTGGTAAGGGCTGATGAGCTCACTCATTTTTGGGAATTGCAGGTAGGTTAGGTGTGTTATGCCTTCAGACAACAAATTCTTACCCAGCAGATATCCTCCGGTAGCGTGTAGAGTACACTGAGGCGGCCATCTCCTTTTCTTTTCTTGTTCTTGTAACTTCCATTCCCTTTTAACAATGTCGGGATTATTATCATCAAATAAAAGAATACACACGCACGCATGTTTCCCAACTTCATGCCTGCCGTAAAAAGTTAGGCACCTGGTGAATCAATAATCAACGGACAAGCCAACCTTATAGGCAAGAATTTGTGTTGTAATTTAGTGTCAAGCTCTATTTTTTGAGTTAATTCTCTAGTGAATGCAAATATGCAATTGCTTGATCTACAAAAGAACATGGATTCCGGTGGATTTCAAGTTGGCGAAGGGAGCTCCTTTTTTTTTTTTTTTTTTTTTTTTTTTTTTTTTTTTTTTTTTGAGGGGAGAAACAAGCTCATTTATCAGGATAAAATCTCAAATGTCAATCCTGAATAGTTTGATTTGACGTTGTCAATTCTTCTGGACTAGCCCGTGAAAAAAGGCCTAATTTTTCCACGAAGGTCTTTTTCTGGTCCTGAGATAAAGGGCACGTATAAGTTAATTAATGAATTTTTATAACAACTAATTGATTATTAATGTGCAGCAAGTGATTAAAAAAATTGAAGAGAAAATTAATTTACAAGTCCTTATAATTTTAAAAGTCATGTAGGAACACCATGAATTGTCATCCTCATTGATTAATTCCACGTATATTCTTCTTCATCATGCATAGCTAATTCCCTCTGGGTTGAACTTCTATTCTCTTTTTTCATTATATAATATTTGTGCACCTTGCCTATCTTTCATTTCTTTGAAGTTTTTTATTTCTTAGCTCTCTAAATCTCAAACTTTAAAATAGTCTCTCTTTCATTTTCAATATTTTAAATGCTAATCTATCTTATCAATTCGAACTTTAAAATAGTCTCTCTTTTTTTAACATTAAATAGTCTCTCTTTCATTTTCAATATTTTAAATGCTAATCTATCTTATCAATTCGACCTTTAAAATAGTTCACACATAAAAACTTTAACCATGAAAAAATAAATCTTACTCCCTCTGGTCCTAATTATATGAATATTTTTGTAGTGCAACCGGAGGTACTACTTTATTTTGTAATAGTAAAAACATTAAGATATTTTTATTTTGATTTAAAGTTTAACATTTAAATTGGTAGGCATTATCTACTCTCTCTCTTTCTCTCTTTTTCCTCTCTCAATAAGCCTTGATGTTGGCACGAATAGTTTTTTCAGCCAGTTTCGTTAAATCATGTTGAACCTTCTACTTTAAACTATTAACTTCAGCTCTTTTAACAATACAGCTAATTGAACCCCAGACAAACAGCTTTGACGAATTCTGAGGGAATAGTTTACGACTAGTTTTGTATCACGAATAGCCAAAGATCATTTGTAACATTAAAATGAAATACCTCGAGTGATTCATTCACAAGAACGAGGCAAACTGGGAGAAGAAGAAAATATGACTTTTCTTCTATATAGACAGTGGTCTACATATGTCATAAACAGCACAAGGTAAAGATACAACATATTACTAAGGAATCATAATAATACAACAAAACGTCATCTACGAAAATTGACAAAGAATAGTGTGAATTGGCACAAATATGTCGAGGAAGTTAATCTTCCTTCCATTCTAAGGGAACTGGAATCTCGTGTAGTCTTGTGTTCCTGCAGGAGGGTTTATGTACACCCAAAGTAGAGAGATGATAATCGAGAGCAATCCAGACCAGACATAAACAATGGTCGGAACCTTTCCTCTCTTCCCCATCAACCCCCTTGCAAATGGATAGAGATGGCACAAAACCCAGAAACTGAAGAACACCCCTCCTACCAGTTTGCTCCATTGTGGGAACGGGCTGTACATAGTCCTGGCTACACCAACAGCAATAGCAATCATGTTCACCATCATGATTGTAATTGGAGGGATCATTAGAAAGCTCCACTTTACCACATAGAGATCTGCAAACTCATCATCTCCATCTTCTGGAGCGGCAGACTTAGAGGTCAGAGTGAATGATATATCTACTCCTGCTATCACCTTCAACAAACCTTGAAACACAGCAGCAGGATGGGCACTTGTCCCACCAATTAACCAGAATTGTTCATTTCGCCACCAGTCATGTAAAGTGATTCCTGACCACTTGATCTCCAGAAGTGCTAGCAAGCACAGTGTCAGTGTGATGGCCAACAAGAACACCAAAAAGGTTACGCTGAGGGATTGCACTATAAACTGCCCCGAAAAGAGAGAGAGAGCGGGAAGAAAGCAATACACTATCAGAAACATAGATGTGAAAGGGTACATTCCCACGTTGATGTATGCCACCCTCTGCAAAAACTTCATTCTAGGACTTGCAAATAAGGCGTTGTTCCTTGAGAAGAAGATCTCAACAGACCCTGTGGCCCATCGGAGCACTTGGTGGAGCCTATCTGTCAGATTAATCGGCGCTGTTCCACGAAAAGCATCCCTTTTGGTCACACAGTACACAGATCTCCACCCTCTGTTGTGCATACGGTAACCAGTCACCACGTCCTCTGTCACAGAACCATATATCCACCCTACTCGCTTGCCCCACTCAGTTTTGTCCTCATAGAAGCAGGATACCACACTTATTGCCTCCGCAACAGTTGCAGCATCTAATGGTTCCCGTGGCACTGCAAGAGAACCTGCTGGCCTTCCCAGAGTTCCTCGTCCCTGCAAATCTTGAAGCAACCTGCCCTGGTATTCTGCCACAGGTATCGATGCAGAGAGAGTAGTGGAGTTTCCAAACCTTCTGGGAAGAAGCAGAGACTCAATATCGGCGTCCTCATCATTGGGATCATCATTGATTGGAAGAGCTATTTCGTCTTCTTCCTTCTTTGACCTCTTGGGCTTTCTCAGAAACAATTTAATTTTCCTCCTGCCAAGCCATCCGTGATGTTCTGTAGCTCTAGGGGGGCTAAAGCCATAAAGAGCTGTTCTTCTGAAAATGCAGCCTGTGCCCACGTACATTGGACCCTGTAAGCCATCCAGAGCTCTCATACTCACATCAAAGAACACGGTATTGTGGTTTGCATATCGGTCACTGGGGTCAATACCCTCGAACCTCTGTGGAAATTGAACGTAGCATATCCTATCACCACCCCTGTCAAGCATAAAGCACATGCCTTCTCTGAGAGCCAATGAGTTGTGTATGTAGTGATCGCAATCAAGATTCAGAATAAATGGTCCATTGGACATAATAGCACTGGTGCGTACTAGAGCATTCATGGCCCCGGCTTTCTTGTTGTGATCATATCCTGGCCTCTTTTCACGAGACACGTAAACCAGCATCGGCAGCCTAATATCAACTGTTCTTGTATCAATCAAGTTCTGTCCATCTGCTTCTGCACCGTATTCCGGCTCTGCATTTGGTGGAGCTAACATAGCCTGCAGAAAGACATAAAGTTTAGTGGCTTTGTCACATATAATGCCAAGCATTATGTAGATGACCTATAAATAATTTAAAATACCTGAATTATACCGGCATGGTCCCCCCTTGAGTGATCCGGTTCTGCTGATGCCCAAGTTCCTGGCCAATGAGAACCATCGGACATCCATGTTGCCCTTGGAACCTTTAAGGGTTCGGAAACGTTGGTGCCCAATTCCATCTGTTTCTTTTTTGCACGCAGCTCCTCGTGGGCATTGTAAGCATCGGATCTTCTCCTTATTGATTCTGGAAGAGAATTAATTCTCACTTTGAATTCATCATATTCTCTCTTCACCTTTCTCCTCTCCCTTACGAAGTCTAGCCGTACCTTGTTCTTGAGAAAATCACCCTTCTGCCCGAAATATGCTTCAGGATTTCGGGGTTCTATCTGGTGCTTTCGACAAAAAGGAACCCATATTCTTGCAAAGCTGGCAGTCTCAGCTAGAGCTTCAAAGGTCAGCAAAGATCCACCGTCATCAGATAAGTAACATGCTAGCTTCTCCACTGGATAATCAACAGCGAGGATTGAAAGAATGGTATTTGACGTGACAAGAGGAGGCTCCTTTTCTGGGTCTGCTGTAGAAACAAAAACATCTATCCCGGGAAGATCAGATCTTCCTTTAGGGTTACGGAGGTTTGGGGACTCAAACCTTTCCTTCAGAACAGATAGATCAGTGACTCTGTTCACAGGGCAGAGTTTAGGAAGCTGATCAAGTAGCCATGAAAATGAAAACCAAAGCTCACAAGTAATGGACATTCCCCACAACCACATTGCTTCCCGGTTGGGATGGCGAATCCTCCAAGTAAGAAATAGACCGAGTGCAGCAAGACGCATCAGAATAAGTAATCTGAAATAGATAGGTTTCATACACATGAGCATGATCAGAAACTAATTATTCTTTACTAGCAATCTTTAAAATGAAATCCATGCATCCCAATATCGGACCCCAACTTCAAAACAAAAAAAAAAATCCAATTGATGTATTAACTGCTACATTTGAACCCTGCTCAAATAAGAACTGTCAAGAAAAATTTGAAGTACGCGGAGAGCTAAGCATTGGACCTACCTGTATGGACTAAGAATCGCAGCTGAAACTCCGACCTTCCTTGTTAAAGGTTTCCTGGTTTTCTCTCTGAAATCTGGTGGGTTCTCAAATCCGGTTGCACCTGATCCGGCGCCATACCCGTCGTCTTTGGGCCACACCGCATTGCCATACCCATATGTTCCCTTCGTTTCAAAGAGCCAACGAGTATGATCAAAGTCAGGGGGATGGTTCTGCGCTTTAAATGATTTCACAACCGAAAGCCTCTTATCCAACTTGAATTCCGCTATAGAAGGTAATGGCAGAGCCTGGTCTTCTTCCTCAGATATCTGCCCTTCTTCATTGTCACTTGTATACTTAAAAGCTTCTTTGCAACCAGGACATCGACCTCCTCCATTTCCTGCCCACTCCAAGTAACAGTCTCTGCAAATCTTGAACCCACACTCGCAAGGACCACCGAACTTGCCTTCCATTGCTTCCTCGTCGCAACCTTTCATTCCACAAACCGACCCAGACTTTCCAAGCTCCTCCCGTTCCACGGAGCAATCAATAACATGCCCTCGTGTCACCGAATTCAATCCTCCTGTGAAAATTGTACCTGAAATGTAACTTCTATCGGGCTTCCCCATAATCTTGACGTCCTCGGCGAGGCTAGTCTCTGACGATGACAAGGTCTGGCGTTCAGGAGTGGGAGGAATATGAACAGTGTAGGTCACATATTCAGAATTAATTTCTTCCATAGCATCGTCTTTCGACATTGAGCAGAAATTACCACCGCCTGATGCTCGCCTTCCGCCAATGGAAGATCTGTTTCCTCTGCCACTAAGAGGGGAATTTGGATTGTTCGACACTGAAGCCCGTGGAACAGGACTGGTTAGACCCATACTTCTACTTCCACTTCCTTTACCCGCCGATGACACAGTTATAGTCACCGGAGAGGAGGAAGGAGAAGCAGGCGTTTTGACCATATTTGTTGGAGAAATTGTCTCCGAATTCAAGATGGGAGAGTGAATAGGTGAGAATAAACAAAATGAGGTGATGATGAAACACGAATCGTCAATCAAATGCCCATAACGGATCGGTGGGAATTTTGAAGTGAACGATGGATGGAAGCAGGGAGGAAGGAGGAGGAGAAGGAACAGAGGTAGCAATAGCTTGTAAACTGTGATATGAACAACGGTAGAATTTGAATTTAATGGAAAAAAGGTTGCCTGCAATTTCATTATAACGTTCAACTAATCTGGACCGTTGACAGAATGAGATCATGGGGAAGCTTTCTGGTGGAAGATGTCCGTTTGATTTTTTATGTGGTCCCGGCATGTCACGAGGAAAGTCAAAGGGTCTTTAACTTCAACGGTCTAATAAACTGAACGAACCTCGATGTTTTTCGGTTTTTCCTTTTTTGTTTTTAAAAAAGGTTGATAAAGACAATGCTGCATAATAAATGCATCTCCATCGTTTCAGACGGGCAAGGAAAAGAAAATGCTTTTGTCTACTCTTTATGGTTATCTTACCGCTTTCCGCTTTGATCGTTAGTTTGCTTATTCGTTTAACCTTTTTTTTCTTGCAAAAATTGAAAAAGTTATTGCTCTTTGATTAAATAAAAAACCTTGTGATCCCACCTTATGATCATAATAATCTGAGAGATTTAAGTGCTAAAGATGATTAGTGTTTAATAATCACATGTCAAATTTGAATCATAAGTGGAGCAGAAGATAAGATATGTGTAATTTTAATAATTATTTAAATTAGCAGTAAAAACTTTTCAACATGATTTACTGTGTACAAAATAAGTTTATGAGATAAGTTTTTTCTTGACTTACCTAAACATGTTTTTCTAACTCCAACTCAAATATGACCGGTGAGAACTGAGAACTAATGACGATGAAGTTCAAGTTTGAAATGAGATGCATATCTTCGTATATTGAATAAAGAAGGCGTATCTCGGATCCAAGAAACCAGGCAGGCAGAATTGGGAAACGGCACATTCATAAAGATCTTCATATATTCCCAGACAGCTATATCCTCCTAACTTTGTTAAATTTCAAATATTTACGCCTCTAAATCAAACAGCCCATTACATATAGATGATTTTAAGCCAAAAAGAAATCTCATGGATGAATTCTCTTATATCAATCATATATATATATATATATATATATATATTCGAGCTTGAAGCTTGGCTTCTGTAATTAAAATACCACTCCGATCCTATTTATAAGTCCATTTTGACCAAATCACATATACCAAGGAGATTTAATTGACACAATAATTATGGGGGTAAATTCTCAACTTTGCCTTCATTTATGATTAAGTATTTTTTAACTGTTTCTTCTCTTTCTATCTTCATGAATATAATTAATATGGGTAAAATTGTCATAATCTCATTTATTACATGAAATTGAACTTATAAATAGGACCAAAGTTTGTTGGTCAAAATGAACTTATAAATAAGACCAGAGTGGTATATATATAACCAAAGACTCAACACAGTGGAATCCAACCTAGAAGCAGTCTGAAGGAGAACGAGGTTTCTGAAAAGTAGTGGCAGATGTGTATGTTAAGTAATAATGATGCAGCAATGAACTACATGGACATTCTGAACCCTTCGATGAACATGTATGTTAATCCCTGGTTCCAGTTTTAACCCCCAAATATGGGTACCACTTAAAATTTGTAAGCTAAACCGGTTAGAAAGTGGATGGATGACAATGCTAACTATCAAGTGCTTGAGAGAAGAGATGAAAATGTATAGGGATAAGACCTAAGCCTACGTACGAAGTTTCCTAAGCAACCATTTCTTTCGTAGTTTAACATCCAGTGCCAGAAAAGTTCTTGCCTTCTTCTCATCCTCTAGAAAATCGCAGGCATCTAAAACCAGGTCTTCATCGATATCAAGCAATGCTTGTACTGCTTCTATCACAATCTCTATCGGTACTGAGTTATCATCACTCTTTTTTGTTGACAGAGAAGAAACTGTAGCCGCCATCTCATGGAGAGTGCTAGCCATGCCTTGTTCATCCTCCCTCAATCTTTTGGGGCAAGTCGAATCGATCTCTAATTGGCGCTTGTATTTCTCACTAGTATGTGTTAAATCCCAGACATTACTACCATGGCATTCAATATAACTTGATACTGCTGGAGATAGACTAGTTTCAGATGCCTCCATACTCCTATCTTCAACTGAATTTTGCTGATCTAAATCTTGACGTGCAGATTCTTTTTCATCAAAAGTTGGATCATATATGACACACAAGTCCTTAAAATATGGCACAGGTCGGGTCATAAACTGCCGCACGTCTGGATGCACCTGCATGTAATCATTTCAATGGTTTTTAAAAAGGGTACAAATAAAGATCAACATATTATCATTATAAGCATTAATATTGCTTAAGCTGTGCTTGGTAAAAATGCAATGGGGAATAAGGATCCCTCTGCATGCTTTCTCAGTAGGAAAACGAATGAAAAATGAAACGGCTAATATTTGTCTTTCATTTTCATCCAGAAAATTTAAGTAAATATGCAATGTCTTAGGGGAATGGAATGCAGGCATTTTTGCTGTGTTCCTATTTGTCAACGTTTCTACCAAGGATACTCCATTCCAATCCATCTAACATGCACACCCTCGGAGATTTTCATTTTTCAAAGAATTTTAAGGTCGTTTTACATTGTTACACATTGCAAGAAACAGCTGACTAATAGAAGAATAAGAACGAAGCACACATAGCCACAGAGTTGACGACCCTCAGTAAATTGCTTTATTACTGAATCCAAACTCAATAATATCATCAAAAAAGGAGATTGATAAATAGAACCATACATAAGATTTACTATGCCAATATAATCATTTACTTTTTAAGTATTCTATTCCTAACAGATTTCTATAGTAGGTGTATACCTTGATGTAATCTTGCCAGAGGCAATCATCAGAAGTAACCATATGCCGTGCATCATCCCAGACAAATCCATCCAAACGAAGTAGACTCTTAATAACATTATACTGCCTTCTTAGAGTTTTATATCGATTTTTCAGAATCTCTGCACTATAGTCAAAACCAAAATTTTCATTGAATGATGAAATCATCTGCATCCATGCTTGCTTGCTGAAGACACCATGAACCCGGTTGTGCACATTTGCGCGCATCAAGTTAATAAGATAATGGTCCATTGAAGGCTGCCAATAAGTGCGAGAACGGCTACAAGAAGTGGCTGTTGTCTCCTTTGAAAAACTTAGCATAAAATCACTGTGTGCATTTTCCAGTATAGAAACTCCATAGTTTTCTGCAACCTTTGTATCGAGAAGAACCTGATTAGTATCCTTATTGACATTGTTAGATTGTATGGCTACGGTGGCTCCTTTTGCACCTGAATTAGATGACCCATTTGATTCCTTATCATCTAAAATTTATAATCACCAAACATCGGAACATATTTCAGACCTTCTATAAGGATCAAGCATAGGTTATATTAGTCCTCAACAACAGCAACAACAAACAAACAATTACTGAATTACCTTTTTCTGCAGTCAGTACATGTCCATAAATAGTACACAAGTCACTAAAGTAGGGAATGCTTTTTATTCTGTATGATCGGGCATCTGGATGTACCTGCCATTATCAAGCAAAAAGATAACTACAGAAAACCTTGGTAAGATTAAGAGGAAAAAAACTAAGCACAAGATTCAATTTTTCATTACCTTGATGTATTCATCCCAAACGTTATTACCAGCAGTCACCATTTTCCGCTTTTCATCCCAGCTAAACCCTGTCTGGGCAAGAAGCTTTGTAACAGTCCTATACAAATTCCTCAATGTTTTGTGGCGATTTTTTAGAACGTCTTTTTCATACTGAGATTTGAACTTTGCATTGAACATTGAGGACATGTGCTTCCATGCTCGTTTACTGAACAGATGATCATCAAATTTATTACCTTTGCCAACCTGCTCTAACATCAGATCAATGAAATACTGATCCATTTCAGGTGTCCAAATTGTTCTTAGCCGATCATTATCATTTTGGGATTCGACGCCCATGTTTCTAGAGTGCAAGATACACAATGAAAATAATCATCAAACACTGAAAGTGAAAGTGCACTAAAAATCATAAATTAGTTAAAATTTCAATACTTTTAATCGATTGGTTAAAGACAATGGAAGACTTTGAAACTAAAGTACATAGGTATTTTTTGGTATCGAATTCATGTTAGAGATATACAATTGAAAATAGAAATCAAGAAATAATCAATGCTTAAAGTTCTGAAGCAAGTGTTCCATTCAAATATCTTACACTACGAAGAAAAAGAGAGATAAAGTATAATCAGAGACTTTGAATCATTATCTGACCACAATTATCATGCACGATTATGAAACGTCTAGAGAAGGCCTCAAATTTAGTCACAAAATACAATTCTTCTTGAACTATAAATAAACTAAAACAGGGTTGCAGCGGCTTCTCTGCACAACTTCTACTCATGCATCTCACATTGCTCCATGAGTACATTACTACATGAACATTAATTCATTAACAATCACTTTTCCAGTAACAAAAGGTCACGTATTACTTCCCACAGGCCTCTTCTCATTTCGGACTAGGAGCAAGGAGAGAAGACAACACATACATTACTTCCCATTTGTATAAATTCCTTTGGTTCTTCTCCACACGTGAGTCTATTCGAATCTAAATGTAAAACTTCACGCTCTCCGCTGTTTGGCAACTGCCCAAAAGAGTTACTCCCGTTCGTACGCGCTCCCCATTTTAATTATGAAAACAAGTCAGACACAGACGTATAAGGACCTAAATTCTTAAATACAATACGTATATTGTTTGATTAAATCAACATTGATCGGCTATGGTGGCCAAGCCAAGTCTACAATGAGTCAAAGAATCGGCGCCAAGCGCTGTAGTCCGTGTCAAGAAACATAAAGGGACAGTTTGGAAGCGAATAAAAAGAGGAAAGGCACCTTGGACTTGGGAGTACAAGACACTTCACAGTGCTATAGTTTACGCCTCATTCTGCAAGTCTGGGGATAAAGTTTTCCTGGACAAGGTGAGAACCGCTTTGTGGAGGAATGGAATAGGGAATACCACCTTAACCTTATTTGGGATATCCGTGAGAAGGGGATTACTGATTGCCATTGTCCGCCTCTAATATATACTCCATGCCCACAAAACAAATTTCACTCAAGCTTCATAATCTTTTGAAAATTTTGTCATTTTAACGATTTAATAAAACATTATTAAACTGTTTCATCTTCTACTAAAAATAATATTCACTCTGATGAAATAAATGTTAAAATTATATATTCAAGGGAACTTTTAAATCAAGGGTGTTTAAGTAAAATAATATTAAATTCTACTAGTAAAAACTATGTAATGATTTTTTTATCTTCTATTATTAAATAACTAAATCCATAAATACTAAGGAAGCAAAATGAAAAGTAAATGTGGTGCGACCATCAATTCTATTTTATTATAATACATTAATATTACCATTAATAAATTTATAGAGAGTATGTACATCAATTGAAGTGTCTTTGGAAAAATACTCTTTCTTGTAAGTACATTAATCACTAATCTAATCGCATAAAAAGAATTATCTCCGAACCTAAATATAGAATAATTATAGTATAATTTACACATAATACAAATTTTACAAATTCTCTCTTATATTTAGGGTAGACAAGTGGTACATTAATCAAGATTCATCTACGCACAGATGACTCCTGTGTACTGAAACTCTGCCACTTGTTTTTGAATTATCCTTTCTACAGAGGTCTCTGGTATGGTTCAGGTTATTTAATTAGGCCCCGGTTCCTTCAATTTCAATTCCTTTGCAGATTGGGTGTGCCATAATCTCAACTTTGGCAATAGTGAAGTAAATCCCGGATGGGTAAAACAATTTCTACGTAACATCTGGAAGCATCGAAATCAAGTAATCTTCCATTGCAGGGAACCTTGTCCTGATCCTAAGCTACAGAATGCTAAAAGAATAATTCTTTCATTCCCAGTGTTAACATGAGAGTTCAACGAATAAGTGGCAATGTGAAGGCGAGATGCAGAGCTATGAGCCTATGACACGGAAGAATTGGACTGGACATCTTTCTATCTACTCCGGCTGCACCCTCCTATATTTGAACTAAACAGAATATTAGATGTTACAGGTGGGGGCGCGTGTATGCGCCTCAGAAGATCAAGAATACCGAGCCTTTCTTTCTTCATTTTTGTCACCTTCGCCAAATTTCAGTGTAAATAAATTGCCGAACACTAACATAGTACAGTAATATACTCCTTATACCAGGACTAAGTATGTTTGAACCGCCCCAGGTAGAATAAAAAGGAGGGGCTTATAAAATATCCATGTGTCTATAGCAGTTATATCATGCCTGGATCATGAAGCAAATAGAATTACAGATTTGTATTGCCAACGAGCCTTTCATGGATTTCATGGACTCCAATATAATCTGGTCGGATAATCAACTGACTTTAAATCCCAACCAATGCTATAAGGCAACTCTTCCCATCCTGTGCAGTAAGCTGCAATTTTTTATCAACAAATCTACCATAATTATATGGAGAGGCCGAGTCAAGATGGTTAGCACGAGGATTTCAAGCAAGACAGTAAGTTTTCAACATAGTTCATCCCACACCAACGCTGGTTTCCCTGAAATGTGGAAGAACTTTTCAACTCACGGCCCCTTATCATCTCCACTGAGAGCTACGGCTTATAAAGTACTGGAAATCAGGGAGTTTAACCTGCAGACTCTGCAGCCACTTGTCAGCATCCTGCAACAAAGAGTTCGCTTGCTGCCACTCAGAGCCTCCATCAGGAGTGAAAATTGAACCTCTCAACTTATAGGAAGCAAGGGCAAAAACTGGCAGAGAAACCTTTGTATTAACACCACGGGCCTTCTTGGCACCAGAAGCATTAAATTTTGGTTGAAATTTGCCTGCGCCAGGTAGAAAGACACAGGTTCAAGTGTGATAAAAGGAAATTTCTTCAATGATTGTGTATTTTTCAGAATGAATGAGATAAACATACCTCTTGAAAGAGTTGATAAGGAATGGAAGGTTAGGAACGATGCATCCAAACTTCTTAGCGTTGAGCCAACAGGTATTCTATAAATTGGATACCTGAACCCATGTTCAATTCATCAACACAACAAATAACAAACAAGGAATTAACCACAACAGCAAATAGAACATCATTTACACTTACCAAGCCACTGAAAACCAACTTGAAGGCAATAGATCACAGCTTCTGTACTTCTTTAGATCTGGAAAGTGGGAGGCAAGACTAGTAACCTAAGGAACAAAAAGAAATCATAAGTGTCCAAATCAGAACATAAGGGGGAAAAAAATCCACTAAAACCTTGAAAGAATAGACTTGCCTTATCATAAACAGGTGGACGAAAATGTGGTTGTTCTCGTTCAAAATATTCAAATACAAGCTGCCCTGGATCGTTGCAGACCTCAGTTTCATCACTTGAAGAACTCAAAGGAGGTCTATCTCTCAAACTTAGTCTGCTCAATCTCTGAGAATTAGCATTCATCAGGTTGTGCTGCATCCATGCACCATCAACACTCCCTCTGCCTCGCTTTTCTGTTTCACAATCACTGCTACCAGCACTGCTTGTCTCCCTTGAAGACTCAGCATCACTGTCCTCACCAGGCCTCCTGATACAGTTATATAACAATAATTCATACATATTTAGCACTGCAATGACAATATAATGATATCCATTTCATAGAGTTAAAAAGACAGGGCAAAAAAACAAAAAGTCCAATGAGGCTACAAACAAATTGCATGACCCTAGTTACCAGCTCTATAAAAGACCGTGAGATATGATATCCCTCCACTACAACAAATTTTGCATCAACAAACTTAAAGAGAGAAGATGTGAAGCAGCCTATACAGTCTACAAAAAACTCAACAAAGACCCATCAATTGTTAAATTGTTATGGGCCAAACCACTAAGCAAGCGTCCTTAAATGTACAAAACTTCTAAACTGTCTAAGGGACAGTCTCCGCCTAGTATTTAGCAATTCACCTTTGTTTATCCCTCATGACTCAAAAACTGACCATCCAATGTTGAGCATCTCGTCGCTTACCATTCAAGCAGCACCCCAAAGGTACATGCATGTTAAAATTATGATTACAGGGGTACTAATGTTCGTAATATGTTTCCAGGTAATTTTAAAAACCTAGTATGCTTGATGGAAAATGGAATTTTATTCATCTAACCAAAGCAAAGCATGAACCCTTATCCTGATCAGCTCTTAGCATTTCCTGTATCTCAGTTATGAATTTTTCCATCACTAAATGTATGTAATAATTTCTCGGTAGTATGCCTAATAACAATGCTCTTATAATCACAACTACCATATGCTTCTTGTTAAAAGACTCACTTACACAAATACCAAAGAGATCAAATTTTATCTAAAGATACATCTGTTTTCCACTAACAAGAACTTAAGATCCCATATGTGGATGCACAGACAAGTACCAGAGGCCATATTCAGAATTCATTTATCACCTAATTTCATTTTCTAGAGTGTCCATTAGGCATCTATTCTCCACAATTGATAGCTTGTAATTGATATACCAGCTTAGGAACTCGAATCAACGCCTAATTGACATAACTTCCAAAATGTTAGGAAGCTGTTTCTTATACCACAATCACCCAGGTTTCATTTGGCATCAGTTGAACAGAGAATCATTACCCAAACACTAGGGAAGACAGAAAATTATTAACATTGGGACTGACTTAGAATTAGTGCATTGAGTACAATTTGATGAATGCTAGCATTGTGATTCATAGAGAAGAATAATTGGAAGCAAGGTCCCTGATGGGCAAGATAAGACCAAAGAAAGAAACAATCTCTAAAACAAAGCAGCAACAGACACTATAGCCAAATAACTTTTCCATCATGGTCATAATTGTATCAAGAAAGACAACACTGAGCCTTATCGAAAGATACAGGCTTCCATAACAACAAGATTAGTTGAATGCTTTACATTGCAAGATCTCAACACCAAAAACAAACCTCAATTATGGTAAAATTATGTGATAAACATGTTGTAATATAATAATCTTTTGGGTATTTCTTATCCTTTTTCCTCTTCAATGTGTGACTAGCTTCTCCAATCCTAATAATTAAATACGTAAAAGTGTTAGCAACACTTCATATTTCGAATCTACACTGCAGCCAAGATAAAGCAATTGTGTGGCCTTCATTTGACATCTCTAATATATTTTCAGAAAGAGAGTCCAATAACAGAAGTATAACTGTGTTATCCTGGTAAGCAACATTTGATAAAATGCAATTGAAATTGGTTCCAACTTTTCACTTCTAAATTTGATAGTACAAAAGATATTAATTGACATGAAGTTAGTTTTACTCTGCAGGCTGTTAATTCCTCAACATTCCCAAATGACCTGAAGTTGAGCTGGAATGAAGACTCATTTTAACAATTTTGCATCATATGGGAGTGTAGATGTAAAAATCAACAATAAAAACCAACTAAATATCGACTTATAGGGGAGAGTACATTGGAATTTAACCATTGATTGACCACTGCAAAGTGAATGAAAGAGAAAAGAAACAAAAATAGATGGGTAGATTAGCTATATAGAGATAGAAAGAGTGGGGGGGCTGACCTTGGCCTATGCGGTTCAACATATAATTGAATGCCTGACAAATATGGGATATAATACTGCTTAACAGAATCACTGCCATTCAGTAAAAGCGGCACTTCTACCCCATAAGCACTCCATTCTCTAAAAGATTCCCAGAGATCTCCAAGTAAAAAGTATAGATTCCCATCACCTTCAGTTGTCCTCCATCCCCTCTTCTTTGGCTGTAGACTCCAAAACCCAGCAGTTAAGAACATAAATACAAAAATTTGAAATCAACAAGAATGCAAAGAAGCCATAGAACAACAATAGACAGACTTGTACTTAACATCCAGTGTTTTTGTTTAAATAGGAATAGCTGTAACAAAGTAGGTAGTGTTGAAATAAGAAAATCTGTTAGGGAAGAGAAATTGTTTCATTTCTCTATGTCATTCACGAATTGTACTTGCAAGATGGGTGCATAATCAAGACACTAGTACCAACTAAAACCTGGCAACAAATATAACCACCACACATCATTTTCCTTTACAAACAATTTAAATGAAAATATCAATTAAGAAATTGCATATCCTTCCATCTTATTGGTTTGAATTAAGATAGCATCCCTTTCGTCGCAAGATGAATCCAATCATTCCTGCAATGCTCGAAGCATTCCTTGAGAACTTGAATGTGAAAGATTATATAGTTTATATGTCACGTTATTGATTGTTCGTGGACCATCAGCAAGAATCTGGATAATTAGCCAAAGAATTCTAGTCAGACCCTAACAAGCTCTGGCATTATGATATTGCAACAACACAAGCCAGCAGTCAATTGTTCCTATCTTAACCTTAAAATTACAAAACAGAGTCGATACATTTTCAAATATAAGAACTGCATTTCACTTCACTCAAACTGTTTTGCTCCTCCGTCATCAAGTGTCTGAGCCAAAGACAATGGAGTCAATTATGGACAAAGTTCAGATAGGAAGGTCAGAGTATTGGTTTCTACAAGATAAAGAAAAATCAGAAATTTTTAACGCTTTCCATTATTGCTACAGAACGAAAAGTCAGACAGTACCTCCGAGAAGAAATGAACCGGAACCAGGGGGGCGACTGATTCCATGAGGCGATCCAAATTAGTCAAATTAGCAGTTCTCGGTGGCGAAGAAGAGGAGACCGAGTTGGGCCTCGACAATGACGACTCGTCGGAGTCGGTACGCGTCTCCGCTTCGACCGGGTCGACTCGAGCGGGAGACTTCAACGGTCTTTGAAGCTGCTGCTGCTGCTGCTGCTGTTGCCGTACCAACTGCTGGTTTCTTCGAACAGCCGGAGGGTTGTAGAAGCGGTCAGAGCCATGAGTCCGCGTCACAGCAAAGCCCCCGGAGTTAGACATTATTGTAATCTACGGAAAATTGCAGGGCGTGTGACAGTAATAGAGGGAGATTAAATAACAAATATGTAGAAGAAAGGAATTAGTATTGAAAATTTAAACAGTCAGGAAAGTAGAGAGTGGGTTTATAAGGGGTTTTAGGGCCAATTCTCTGTCGGGTGAATATGAGGAGGCATGGAAGTGAATCAATAAGCTTTGTACGTATGTTGGGAGGTTGGATTTAGAAGAGGAGTTTTCATGTTATAAGTGCAGGTGGTGTTCAGGAAATTGGCCTATTGGTTTTTTATGTTTGGGACGAAATCTGCTTCCCCCGGCCGTAACTCTCTGTGGCCTCTGAGCAAATTTTCACACTGAAATGCCCTAAATGCCCTCCTACCCGCGCTTCCATACGTTTTACTACCTTTTATCCCAAAAAAAACTATTGGAACAAAGGAATACCGTACTTAATATATTGCCTTTTGATCATCCATGTAATAGATTTTATAACACCTGAATTTAAGTCAAATTATAATTGAATCTGAATTTAATTATTCTAAAAAAAATCTTAACAACTGTCTAATGATCAGATTATCCCAAATTAGCCAGACAATAATAATATCTGAAAATTAAAATTTATTGAATTACTCGGACGTTGGCGGAGGGATGTTTTGGGAATTGCAGGGTGTGATCTAGGGGAACCTAAAATGTTTTTTGGTCTCAGAGGGGAAACTAAAATGATAGGGTGGAAATAATAAAGGAATACAAGTGCAGAAAGGAGCGAAGGTCGGTTATGGGGCTGAACTTTCTAGAAGTATGGAGATGAATTTTGAGGCTCCCAGAACCATAAGCTTACAAACCTTGGGGGCATTTAAGGCTTTTCCTCTTGCCTGTGTTGCATAATCTCCTTCTCTGAATCATCAGAACCAGACAAATGTCCTATCTCCCAAGTCCCATCTTTTCACAAATAGCCCAAAGTGCCAAACCTAAACTAGTGCTTCAATCTTAACTCTTGACTAGACACCCTCAATTCAAATTTGAAGTTCTTGGTGTCAAATTTCCCTAACCTAAAATCAAAAACATGCATGACAGTTTTTTAATATCATTGGGAATATTCGGTAGCAATGGGGACATTGTACCAACAGTTCCTCAAATAGTCGATGGGGCCTTAATTTCAAAGCTGGCTTTGCCATTGACCTGACCTGACAACACTTCGAACTTCATTTGCTCTTTTTCCCCGTGTTGCGTTCATATCCTTGTTTGGTAATTTATTCACATCCAATTCTCTTCTCATATTCATTTGTGTCGCTGTTTGCTAACAACTATTCGGTGATGATGACCTCAAGTAATAAGTATTGTTAAAGTATGCATAACAAAAGTGGTAAGCGCATAATTTCAAAGGAAACTGGGAGCAAGGAAAAGACAATGGAGTGATGGTTACTGAATACGCCTTAAAATGTCTTCTCACCAAAATTTTGAATTCATTCAAATGCTAAAAAAACCATTATCTCCAGGATTTTTTTTTTTTTTTTTTTTAAAAAAAAAAAAAATCAAATTAGGTGTTACAGTTTCTTTAGTTTTATTTCATGTTCAGGTTTATTCATTTCAACATTAATTACCGTATAGGAATCATCTTAACTATATTGTCAGCCTATTCTGCCAAATTTGTCCATAGTTAAGAAATAGCAATTGAAGTTAGTAGGTTGCCATTTTTCTAGTCCATACATCCACTCTTGTTATAAAATCTGTCGCACTAGTGTAGGCATACAGATGAATCAATAGCAAACAAAAGCCAATGAGGATTGACACAGTTGGCTAAGGCGTCGGCCTTTATCCCAAAAGGGAGGTGGTTTCAATACCCGCTGGTCGATATAAGGGTTTCATTGGTGGGCGATCTGTAAGTACCTCTGTAAACAATCTTTGAGCCTAAAGAGGTATCACGACCCCTTTGGAGATACGATGTCTACCCCTACCTAAAACTTTGTAATTATAAAAAAAAAAAAATAGCAAACAAAAAATGCTTGGTGTCATTAGATAGTTGCTATGGACTGGGCCCCGTTTGAATGGTCTTCGATTCTGGCTATCTTTTTAAGTTTTGGACCTGGAGTCCTGTAAAGGGTAATTTGTGTGCCGTGCTTCTAATGGCTGTGACGTCAATTTGGGCCAATTAATGCGAGTAGGCCCATTCTGATAGGAGCTAAAACACTGGTGCCAGGCCCTGGCTTCTGTCTTTTGTGGCTATTACAGTGAACAACAATGGAAGCGATATATCAAAAAAAAAAACAAAAAAAAAAAAAACAATAGAAGAGGCTTTAAAAGGCATCGGTATAGACATGATTAAGTTTGCTTGATAGTGGGGTTATAGGTCCCTATGGTCTTCCTTCTATTCATACATAATTTGAATGTAACCTTTGTATCAAATTTAAAAGAATGTAATAGTAACTATTGAGGTTGAGTCAAGCGAAAGAGACTAATTTCTTATAATGTAATGAATTAAGGTTTGAATTCTGCTGAGAGAAGTGTCCATATTTAATGTCTGACAGTGTCTCGAATAGAATTGCTTCCATTAAAAGGATACATATGCCTAACAAGAGAAAGGACCCAACCAGACTCATTACTTGGGCTTGCCCTTGAATTGAGGGGGTAGTGGGCGAATGCGAGTTGGCCCCTTTTAATCTTTGTGTATCAACCACCCAAACGAAGGTAGGTCTCAGGGGAAGTGCAAGGGCCAACCTCCTCAACGTATTGTCTTTGTACGCGCCAAGCTTGGCTTTCGTCGTCCTTTTAAGTTTACTTCGTAGTGTCCACTCTCAACCTTATCTTGTGTTAGTATGGCCCTTGTCATTCTGCCTCCCTCCCCCTCCATTTCTCTTTTTCAAAATATTCATGATAGCCTTCATTTAAAATTTGAACAAATGTTCTCAATAACCCAAAAACAAAAAGAAAGAATAAACCCACCCTAATACAACATAACATACTTATAAATTATGATTAAAATACATAGATCCTCCTTTAGTTAGAGGTATGCCCAATTAGTCTTTTATATCTGAGAAATATTCACAGTTGACCCATAAGCTCTTAAGTGTAGTCAGTCAAATAGTAACCAATCTCCCATTTCAATGAGAAAATCAATGACAAGATATAATGTTCACAATATACGTACAATATACAATAGAACTGCCAAGCTTGTAATCTACAAATAAATGCAAGCTAATGGCACATGAATGACATGATAACGCTACATCATGCCCTACAACTCCCTCGTTACAATCCTTTTTTCTGGAGATGATTTAAGCCATACCCGTGAAATTGGCATCCCACCAAACAAATCAGAATTTGAAGCTGACAAATAGAATTGAACAGGAAATCCAACCTTCATTTTTTGTCAAAGAGATTTACAGGATGGTAAATCAAAGGGAGTTGAATTGTCAGAATCAGATAACTTAGAATGTGTAACAAATGATCTCAATCGGCTTCCTTGCGAAGCATGCAATCTTTTCGACCAGGGTGGGTTCTGTTTCCTCTTTAGAGCACTCGATTATATGCTGTTTAAAGGAGGCCACATATAAAAAATATAGGGCTTTTCGAATTTCTTGGTTAAAAGGACAAAAAAATCTAAACTTTAATCCTGGATCTCGATTTGAAAAACTCCTATTCCCTCTTCCCCATGAGCATGCCAGTTAAGGGCTGCAAATTAAGGTCATCATGCCCCATAGTTGGACAACTCACTACTGAATTAATATGAAAGGTTAATGGTTAATTCCTATGAAAAAAAGAAAGAAAGAATGACGCTGTTCGAATCATATCTTAATACCCAAAAAAAAAAAAAAAAACACACATGATGCTTTCGCAAGCCAGTGTACAACTGTTACTTTCTCAAATCAATGACTGGGTGGGACTAGGCATTTCCTTGGGCATCCAATGTTGAAAGAAAGCAACATCAGACAAGACTCGTGGGAATCGATTCCTTTGCCAAAGCTATATCATCATCTTCGAAAGAACAAAAGAAAGAAACACTACGAGTATCCGATATATCTTTATGCTCCAGAAATATTACTGTTGCTTTACTTCTCTCTGGGGTATATATTTTCGTTCAGTGAAATCAAAGGACATGAGATCAAAACAGAGCGGTTCAGTAAAGCAAGAGATTTTGTAACAAAAATCCTTTGGGAGCGTCGTTATTAATTGTTAAGGGTTGATTGAAGAGACAAAATAACACCTGCTGAAATATAGAATATGAGTGGGAGGGGAATACAAGAAGCAATAGATTACTGTTCTTTCACCTTTCATCATGGTTTGGTTGGTCCAAAAAGTCTTAAAGCCATTAAAGGACCCAGGAGTGCCAATCTTTCATCATTCTTTTTCGGCAATGCTGGTTATTCCATTTCCACCTCCTTTACAAGTCTCTATCTTGCGAGTTAGCTAGTTGTGTTGTTTTCTTCCCTTGATAATTCTTTATGTTCCTGATCCAACATCCCATTAATTAATTATGAATACAATCAAACTATTCCTCAAAAAAGGGTTAGATCCCACCATACCGCAAATTCTGGCAACATAACCGACCAATTATCGTTGAAGTTAAGGTTAGGCTACCCTTTCCCATTTTGCTTGAAAAGTATTTTCATCATATCCCTCTAAATTAAACTAGAGTTTTGTACAAATATTTATAGACGGATATCTTGCATAGTGGGCAGTAATTATTATACACACAAACACATGTAATAATGAGTAGGATGATGAATTCATTTACTATTAGTGGGGATCCCAAAGCCTAAAGTGATGCAATTATCCTGTACAAATCACCTCTATGATGAAACCAGTGAGTGACAGCTATCTTTTATGTGGGCAGGGGGACAATTGTGTACTTGAGAATCAGAGAGAGATGAAAAAGCCATGAAACCTTGAGGCAGAAGCTATATATGCTGATTTTGATTGTGGGATATATGGTAACAAGCTGAGAAGTGGGTTTTGTTTTTTACTGGAGGAACTTGGCTAGATTGGAGGGTGGGATGGGTGCATGTGCTGATGTGCAACTCACAAGACAGAGAAAGAAATGGTGAAGTTAATAATAATTTGCTGGTGGTGGTGCAGCAGCATCTGGGCTCACTTCACATGTGAAAGTCTAAAAAGAAAAAGGCAAAATGCCTCCTAACTTTCCTTTTTTATTTTAACTTTTCATCATAATAATAATCTGTAACTAATAAGCTTCCTTAGGTTAGCATTCTCAATTATAGTTCAACTATTGATCTTAATATTAATTGCCTTTTGGGTCCTGCCTTTAACACTCATAATCAACTCTCTACAGGTCCCATGCACCACTCCCGTATATATTTTATCTATTACTTTTTTGCTTTCGACTTTCATACAAAATGCTAAGCCCTGAATCCCCTTCACTGTATTCCATATCTCTCAACCATTCACTTTTTACCTTTTCTTACTTTCTCATCATTACTCCTTTGTTGTTCAGGACAAAATTCAGGGTTTATCTATCTGTTTGTTTGTTATTTTTAGTTAAAAAATAATATAACTATTGAATATTTCATGCCCATTTGCTGTAAAGAGATTTCTTTAAACTAAAGAACTTTCCTGTTTATTTTTTAAACTAATTAAATAAATTTTAATGATCAACTTATTAATTTATAATCTTACACTCCTTCCATTCTTAATAAAAAACACATTTAGAAAGTTGATCTTAATCCTAAATATAAGACCGTCTTCATATTTGTTAAATTTTTTTTCTAATTCAACCTTATTGATATTTCATCAACAATAATCAAAAAGAAGAAGTGAGAGAATTGAAGAAGATGACTAGGACATTTTAAAAAATACAGGTTATACTTATCAATTTAACTAATTTCTTTAATACAATCAAATTATGTAAATATGTCTTATCAAGAGGATGGGAGAGTATCATGTATTTAGAATAAAAGAAAATGGAAGTTAATTGAGGGTGAAAAGCTTTATGGTGGGTGATATTGAATCTAAAAAAAACTTTAAAGAGAATATAACTCATTACCAAAAAGTTCTAAAATAGATTTGCAGCTTAACCGTGGAAACTAGCTATGTGCGTCCACTCCTGGCCGTATTCTTAGTTTTTGACGCCTGTTCTCTCTCCAATCACACTATTCCTTTCTCTATTGTTATCGTTATCGTTATTATTGAAATTCATATGAAGGGCTTCCCCATATTGTGTGATAAACTTGTCACGCGCTACATGGGCCTTGCCCTTCCTCTTTCACACGCCTTTGCTTCGTTTCCGAACCACCTTCGTTTGAATATTGTTGACCGTTACGCCCCGGCTTCTGCCATTTCTCACTTACGCCCTTCCCTCCCGCTTCTCCCGTCGTTTACCCAATTCGTTGTCCCGCGTCACCGTTCCAATTCATGGATGATGAACATGCTGTTTTTCTGGCCAACAAAAAACATGCTCTTTTTCATATAACCAAATTATCGTGGTGGATATATTAAAGGGTTTAAGAGCAAAAATACACATGTGTTTTATCCTCGCGAACGCTTAACACCATATACGTTTTTTGGGAGTAAAAATACATATATGGTTACATTTTATGAGCAAAAGTCACACCACCGTTAATTTTTTTTTTTTTGTAAATACTAAATACAACACTTCTTATTGTAAATATGGTTTTTTCTGTTATAAATAGCCAATTTTAAATTTTGTTATAAATACAACACTTCTTATTGTAAATCTAGCCTTTTTCTATTGTAAATAACATTTATATGTTCAAAATCTAGGTGTTTAAATGTTGTTGTAAATATGACATTTTCTGTTGTAACTATGGCCACATTTTAAATTTTGTTGTAAATACAAGACTTCCCTGTTGTAAAGATAGTTTTTTTTTTTTTTTTTTTTGTAAATGACATTTCTATGTTCAAAATCCAAGTGTTTAAATGTTGTTGTAAATATGACATTTTTTGTTGCAAATGAACCGTTAAGTTAGATTTTAACAGTAGTGTGATTTTTGCTCTTAAAATGTAACCACATGTGTATTTTTGCTCCCGAAAAAGACATATGATGCTAGCCGGGCGCTCCCGAAGGTAAAGCACATATGTATTTTTCCTCCTTTACCTTATATTAAATGCATGTTTAATTAAGCAATGGGAGCTTAGATAAGCCCGATTAAAACTAAGAAAGTGATTATAATCCCAATTGTCTTGTTTGAGTAATTTTTTTAAAATCCCAATCAACCTCGATGAATTGTGATTTTACCCTTCAACCACACGTTGAGTATAAGTACCACACGTTGAGTATAAGTGACAAGGAGTTTAATTATGTGATTGAAAAATTCCGATTAAAACTTCCTTCATAACAATTTCTCCAATTCATCCTCTAATTCCTTCTTCAAAATTCTCTCCAAATATTCTCTACATATATCTTCTCTAATATTTCTCAGCTAAGGTAGCTCGAATAATATTATTTTAAATATTGTATTGTTCATTACTTAACCTGAATTTTTAAATAATAACAATTATAGACTAAAAATAACATTTAAATATTCATCTCATTTATTAAATCATATTTAATAATAATAATTAAATATTCTATTATCTTTCTTATTAAATATAATCATGAAAATGTAAATAGATTTATTTAATAAATAAATTTGATTGCATACTCTAGTGCAATCCTAGCAAAAGAATTAGCTATCATATTTATCAATATATTTTTCTATTTAAAAGTTAGATCATGTGATAATGATAAGTCCTATAGTATGCTTTCTGAAATATACTTCAACATGTATAATTTGTCTTTTAATTTATTTTATTTTATTCGTTGAATATAACTTTATAAAATTCATGCATTTTTTAGTAATTATACATGAGATAAGATATTGTCACTATTAATGTCACTACCACTTTTCCGTTGTTAGATCATAATCTCAAGAAGGGGGAGAAATGATAAAGGTAAATGAGATTCTGATTTAACTGTGAAAAAGTGATAGTGACCAAAATTTGTAATAACAATATCCTATCCCATTATACATTTAAAAGTACTTTTAATAAATGAAATCAAAAACATGATCACAATTGTTAAAGTTACTTGTGAAAAAAGTATCCAAATAAAAATCACAATTGACCACGGTACTTTATACCAATATCATTCATGCAAATCAAGATTACAATTGTCCATTATATTGCCGTTCCAAATGAGCAGTAATTATGTGTTATAATGCACGGTAAATAATACTATTACAAACATTTATGGACTAAATAAAAATATATTTTGTCCATCACTCATTTTCTAATGAGCCCAAAGTTTGGGCGAATCAATATTTTATTATAAAATTTGTAACATTTACAAAGTTGAAAGACCAGATTTTATGTTTTGGGCAGAGATTGGTAATTGAATGAATAGAGATTAGATAATAGTGGCTAGTATGAAATTGTAAGTGAATGTGTGCTTTCAACCTTTTTTAGTTGTTGGAGTGAGTGTTGGTAATGAGTAATGACATACGCATGTGGGAATGTCGCTGTGCATTTTCTTCACTTCCAAACTTGACTACGTCCTGTGGATTAAAAGATGGACCTATCATCACTCTTCCTTTTGCTTCAATTATGCTATACGAAGACGATGCAGCACCAAAACAGTCCTTCAATTCAACAAATCTACAATGGTCGGCAGTATTGACCGTTAATCTCTGGTTTAACAACAAATGTTGCTTTCCTTGACCGCGGCAGGGTCAGTTCTGTCATTTGACCGGAATTTATAGGAATGGGTCTTCTATTTCTATTGTATATCACTTTATTATTGTATATATATAAAGGGAATAAAAAGAAGGAAATGATTGTAAAGTACAAAGTTGAGAGATTGAGGCAGTGGCGTGTGTGTTGTTTTGTGGATGAGCTTTAACGAAGACGACAGACTCAACCACCCTGCAGCTTCTCGGATCTGGTTTCTCTCCTTATCATCTTTTTATACATCTCTCATCATCTTTCAAAAAAATTTTAATCAAAGCGCAAACATTTAAAAAAACCGCGTGTGCGGTAAAGATTACTGCTCGACGTCTTTTTTAAAAATGTTACGGCGCTTTCGATCAAGATTTCGATTGATGGTACGGATCTGATCATAAAAGATGATGAGGGAGCTGATAATGAGAGAATCGTCTCCCGCAGCTTCTCACTGTTTTAGATCCTCATCCCCGGGGGAGAAATATAAAAACAAAGATTTAATTAAGCCAAGCAAACACATCACTTTTCTTTATTCTTTTTCTAAATTATCTAACAAGGGTGTCACGTCTTATAAATTAAGGAGGAATATTCTGAGGGAGGGCGAAGATGGGTGGTCGTCATCATGTCACGATTCTTAACTTATACTTTTAATTTTTAATTAACTATAAATTATAATCCAAGAACAAAGACATGTCGACAGCAACAAGAATACCCGACGAGGTCGTGTGTTGTGACTCGTGAGATCGTGTTGCAATTGGAACTACCCAGTAATTACACGTATAACGTCCACATCTTTCAATTTTTTTTTTTTTAATATTTAATAATGGAGTATCATATTAAAATAGAAACTTGGGATAAAAGAAAACAAATCATTCTGTGCGCGTATAATATTAATTAATTAATGGCAAGTATTCATGAGCACAAGCTGGTTTTCCAAAAAAGCCGGTGGACGAGGGACTGCCTTTTTTAATCTCATTCAAGAGTGGTAATCAAACTACCGTTTTATTTTTTTAATTAATGAAACATAAGTTCGAATTTATGGTTTTCAACTGTTCATCCCATGTTTTAATTTGTTGGGTATATCATAAATACATGCCATAGCTGCTGCTTCAGGTGATTTCCTAACATTTCGGCAAAACTCATCCATTCATACAGGGAATATATATACACTATAAAATATAAATTAAACTGGGGGTTTTTAAGAAAAATATATTTAAAGTTCCTCAAATTTAAATTCTATACAAAAATCTGTCTTGACAAGTCAAATTCTTTATATTTATATCAAAAATAAATTGATAATTCCACATAATATATAAATGCACACAGATGTGTGTGTTAAGAGTATCAGATAAGTGTATTTTAGAGAAATTTAGCAAAATTAATTATTATAATAATTCACCAAACAATATCATTGAACACGATAAAAGTTTAGATAAATTCAAATAAAGCAAATGATGAGCAATGATATGTTATTCTTTTTTAAAAAGATGTTATTTATTTATATATTTCCGGGACTGATGTGTTATTATTATCATCTCGCCATAAATATGTTTAACTTGAGCCGCTTTTGGTGGGAAGCTCGTGTCCTTTCCTTTGTTTTCATCCGCGGCATCATGTTTGTAAATAATAAATAATTAATACCAAAATAATAGAAAAATAATTTCAAAATTAACACATCATTTTATAGGAAATAACTAATATGAATTTTGCAGTTCCAATTTTTTTCCCTGTCCTACTCCCTTTTTCTTACCCACGCTGCCATGTTTATTAAAATTAGTAAATTACATTTAGTAGTAATGTTAACAAGTCATAAAATAAAAATAAAAGCTCCCGTAAAAGGCACAGGATCAGAGTAGGTATAAAATTGCCAACTTTAGAAGGTGCAGGGCGGGAGTTAGCCAGTTAGGGGAGTAGCTTCGGGTTTGAGGTATGGGAAAGAGAAAACCAACTTAGTGGGAGTATAAAGCGGATGATACAGAGAGAGAAAGAGAGAGAGAGAGAGAGAGTTCTCTGTGTGGGAGCACCTGTTCATGCTTTGTTAGAGATTAGAGATAGAGAAAAGCAAAAGGTAATGGGGAATGTGAGTGTTTGAATTTGGTAACAAAGAAAAAGAAACCTCCAAACCACTCAACGTCAACATCAATACAATACGTTCCTCCCATTTTTATTCTCTCTCCGTCTCTCTTCTTTATTTCTCTCTGTGAAATCAAGCTCTCCGTCTCTTCAAGCGGCTCCAGATATTAATTAATTTATCCTTATTCCATGAATGATGCTGCACACTGTTGACAAGTTGAATTGTTGAGTTTGGTTTTTGGCGGGGGATTGCAAGGTCAGCTCGCTGTTTGATTAGTGCCTAGTGAGGAAACGATGGCTGCAGAGGCAACATTGTCGTTTTCGGTGGCATCGATGGTGGAGGACGTGCTTCAGCAGCATGGCACTCGGCACAAAGATCTTGATTTAGAATCTAGGAAAGCAGAGGAAGCTGGTAATTGCCTCCCCTTTTCATTTTTCCCGGTTTTTTCTAAACTCGGTTGCTTTCAGAATTGCGCAATAATAGTAATTATCTGGCGCCAAGTTTTTCAGTTGTATATGGTCCTCAGCATCTATAATTTCTGTCTAAACCTTTTCTTGCGATGGCACATATTGAGAGAAAGAAGGCTTAGAGAAGCTTACTATTCCGGCTCCGATAAGTCTAGCCCTTTGATCTGCTTTCATCTTTTTTACATAATATTTTTTATTCCACTGAATGTCAATGATGCATACTAATTTCTTTTAAATGCAATCTACGCGTTATTAGGATCACTCATAATAAGTTTTAAAATGCAGCATCAAGAAGATACGAAGCCGCAGGGTGGCTGAGAAAAATGGTTGGAGTTGTTGCGGCTAAAGATTTACCAGCTGAGCCCTCTGAGGAAGAGTTTAGACTTGGATTGAGAAGTGGGATTATCCTCTGCAATGTTATTAATAAGGTTCAACCTGGAGCTGTACCTAAGGTCAGCTACATCTTAATCTACTTTGCTCTATTTTATATGCTAACTACGATTTATCTACTAATTACACTTCTTTGTAGGTTGTGGAAAGTCCTGTTGATTGTGCGATGATCCCAGATGGAGCACCATTGTCGGCATTTCAATATTTTGAAAACGTGAGGAACTTCCTTGTGGCTATCCAGGAAATCGGGCTTCCAACCTTTGAGGCATCTGATCTAGAACAAGTATGTAAAGGACCGGAATCTTATTATTTCATACTTTCCGTGAAAGGATTTCAACCGCAGGGAACCTGATCGCAACTAACACTGGATATTTCATCAGCATCTCTGCATTCTGGTTGTTTTAAAATTCGCAGTTTTGGTTTTCTGCTCAATAATTTGTCATATTTTAGGGGGGCAAATCAGCTCGCATCGTGAACTCCGTTTTGGGCCTCAAATCCTATAGTGAATGGAAACAGACAGGGGCAGATGGATCATGGAAGTTTGGTGGAACTGTTAAGGCCACAACTCCTGGAAAATCTTTTGTGAGAAAAAATTCGGACCCCTTTACTAGTTCCTTGTCAAGGAACTCATCCATCAACGAAAAATCTATGACTGCTTCTCCCTCTGACGTTGATTCTAGTAAAATGGTAGGTAAGCTTTAGTTTTTTGTCATTATATCTGCTCGTTTTCTCTAGTATAACATCACAACTAAGTAGAAAGTTTGACTGCTCATACTTTTGCAGCCTGGCTCTCATTCTTTGAGTTCGCTCGTTCATGCAATGCTGTCTGATAAGAAACCTGACGAAGTCCCAATGGTAAGGAGATTTGCACTTTCCTGCGTCCATGACAGAACCTAATCAGAAACTTTTAATCAGTTAGACATGATGGAATTCAATTATGCTACATTATCTGGGAGTCTACCGTCTAGTATCATTATAAAGTGTTTCTCAATTGTTGTGGTTTACCTACTCATTTCTGCTGTTTGAAAGAATGTTAAAACGTGCATTCTGAATACATATCGGTTAGCAGAGCCCGTTACTGTCACCAATAAGACTACGAGTGCCTTTGAGACTGTCCGTTAAGTTTTATTGTTCTTCTGCATGGAACAGTTGGTCGAATCTGTTTTAAACAAAGTTGTAGAGGAGTTTGAGCATCGGATTGCTCGCCAAGGCGAACAGGTACAATATTCTTCACCTTTTAGTATTGTTGCTTGTTCTTATGTTGATGTTTATGACGAGCTTCTCTTATTTATTTGTTCATCATGCAACTCAGACTAAAACAACGTCAAGAGATAGTGTTTCTCAAGGCAACCGACCTGCATCAAAGTTTGCGGTGGGAGATAAAAAGGTGACAAAAACATTTACTTCACATTTTCATGAAATCTATGACTATGATGACATTGACAAAATGTTTTGATTCTTCGACTTATTCTTTCTCAATTGATCAGATAGAGAACAAGATTCTGATGGTAACAAGCAAAAAGGACATAATTCCTAGAAACTGTGTTGCTGAAGAAGAATTGCAAAACCAACTTCTGAAACAGAAGATGCGCTTTGATCAGCAGCATAGGCATATTCAAGTAGGGAGCAGCTGAGATAATATTTGTTCAATTAACTTTGCCTTTTGTTTGTCCGATTGTTAATATTTTTGTTTTCATCTTTATACTTACTTTTAAAGGAATTAAAGCAAACTCTTCACACCACAAAAGCTGGAATGCATTTCATGGAAAGGAAATTTCACGAGGAGTTTTCAAATCTAGGTAAAGATTTGATATGGAAATATTTTAGTTTCTCACCATGGGATTGTTCGATGAGTCATCTTATTTTATCCCTGTACTTTTCCTTTACAGGGATGCATATTCATGGGTTGGCTCATGCTGCTTCTGGATATCATAGAGTTCTTGAAGAAAATCGCAAACTATATAATCAAGTCCAGGATCTTAAGGGTATTAAGATTTTGCTAATGGTCTTAAAATTAATTTCCATTTCTGATTTTCCAAGGATTTTGATCCCAAAATAGATTAACGATAATTGTTTACTTAACCAGGAAGTATTAGAGTGTATTGTCGAGTAAGACCCTTCCTACCTGGACAATCAAGCTATACAAGCACAGTGGAAACTATGGAAGAGGGAACGATCACAATCAATATTCCATCAAAGAATGGAAAAGGGCGCAAAGCATTCAACTTCAACAAAATCTTTGGGCCATCCGCAACCCAAGGTTAGATTGGTTTGTAAATTAAATTTACCTCCAGCATTCTTACATCTCAATGATTGAAATCGTATCTCATTGTGTTGCAGCGGAGATCTTCTCTGATATGCAGCCACTCGTTAGATCTGTCCTTGATGGTTATAATGTTTGCATATTCGCATATGGCCAGACAGGATCAGGAAAAACTTACACTATGGTGGGATACGATAAGTTGTCACCAAAAGTTTGACAAATATAGAAATTTATTGCTGATTTATGTTTTTGACATGCAGACTGGGCCGAGAGAGATTACAGAGAAAAGTCAAGGTGTAAATTACAGGGCTCTAAGCGATTTGTTTCACATAGCAGATCAACGAAAGGACACTTTTCGCTATGACGTGGCTGTTCAAATGATTGAGATTTATAATGAGCAAGTCAGGGACCTTCTTGTTACTGATGGAACAAACAAAAGATATCCTTTTACTTACCACTTGATTTTCTTATGTAAAGGGTTATCCCACTAGGTATAGCATAACATCCTATTGATATGGCTGTAGAAGATTAAAACCTCAGATGTTAGATAATATAGATGACATTGATGGATACTTTATCCTTTCTATTTTTATTATTACCGTCATTTTCCTTTTCCATATCGTCCAAGCTTAAAATGAAACAGCTTTGAGCGGTGATGTTTGGCCTTAATCATTGATACATTAGAAATTCGAAGTAGTTCTCAGAAGGGGTTGAGTGTACCAGATGCAAGCCTTGTCCCTGTATCATCAACTATTGATGTTATTGATCTAATGAACCTGGGGCACAGGAATCGTGCAGTTGGAGCAACGGCCCTTAATGACCGTAGCAGCCGCTCTCACAGGTATATCCCATACATTTTCCTGGTATCACTGCTTCTTGTTTGTGTAGTGGCGTATTTTGAAACATATATTTATTGTTGTCGGGAAATGTTCAATTTGCCAGTTGCTTGACCGTTCATGTTCAAGGAAGAGACTTGACTTCAGGTGCCATCCTTCGTGGATGCATGCATCTGGTTGACTTGGCAGGAAGTGAGAGGGTAGACAAATCTGAGGCCACGGGAGATAGACTCAAAGAGGCACAGCATATTAATAAATCTCTCTCAGCTTTGGGTGATGTCATCGCATCACTCGCTCAGAAAAATCCACATGTCCCATACAGAAACAGCAAACTCACTCAGTTACTCCAAGATTCGCTTGGTAAGGTTTATGAAAGACACTTGTCATATTAAAAAAGAAAACAAAAAAGAAAGAAATTCATTTGCTTACTGGTTAGATTTAACCATGTTGCTATATTCTTTTATCTCCGCTCTAAAAAGCAAACGTCTTTCTGACTTCTAAATATGTCGGTTGGGTTCATTTCAGGAGGACAAGCCAAAACGCTAATGTTTGTTCACATAAGTCCAGAGTCTGATGCCATTGGAGAAACGATTAGCACCCTAAAATTTGCAGAAAGAGTTGCTACAGTAGAACTTGGTACTGCTCGAGTAAACAAAGATAGTGCAGATGTAAGAGAACTCAAAGAACAGGTTGTGATATCGTTTACGGTTAACAGTCGTAGAAAAATGCCTCTTTTCAGTTATATTGTGGGTAACTTATGAATTGCTTTGCAGATTGCTGTCCTTAAGGCGGCATTGGCAAGGAAGGAAGGGGAATCAGAGCTGGTTGCACATTCATTTTCTGGCAGCAATGAAAAGTACAGGACAAAGTCTGGTGATCTATCACCTTATACTATAAACCAGCGGGGTGCAGATATAATGGGTGATGTAGGCAGCATGGGGGTATGTATATTCTTTTCCGAACAATGTTTTCATAATGACAAAGAAATCTAATGCTCTTCAGTCGTGCATAAAGATGAGGAAGTCATTTGTTGTTTCAATTTTCAAGAACCAACAAAGCAAGTCACTGCTTAGCATTAGCTGTCGGAATATTTGAGGAGAAGAATGTATGTGGTTATTAATGTTTGTTAATCCTGCAGCTTCACAGTAAAACCAGGAGGCAAAAAACACAGAGCCTTGATTTTGACGAGTTATCCGCAAATTCACCACCGTGGCCCCCTGTGAAGAGTCTTGGTCAAAACTACGGGGAAGATGATAGAGAAATTGTACAGGGAGAGTGGGTAGATAAGGTGATGGTAAACAAGCAAGATGGAAGCAGAATTGAGAGCCCCTTGGGGGGTTGGGAGACAGATAATGGACAGTTGTCTGAGGTGTTTTATCAGAAATATCTCCAAGATTCTTCAAAAGTATACACAGATCGATCTTTTAATATGCTCATGGGAGGCAATCAGTTCAACCTTGCTGGTTCAGATGACTTGGATGATCTTGACGCTGTAACTAGTGATTCCTCTGAACCTGACTTACTTTGGCAATATAATCACTCCAAACTCACCGCCGTGGCCAATGGAATTGGCTCACAGACTAAGAGGTCTATATCCAAGCTACCAAAAAGCCCCGACTTGAGGTAATAATTTAAGCATCATGCACTTTTAGCAGCAGGCCAACACCTTAAATTCACTCGTAGTTTTTACTTTTTATGATTTATAATAATAATAATTTTCTTGGGTGTTATTCCATCTTACAGCAAGAATGTGAATTCTTCCCTAGTTCCCTCGCCTTCTCGGAAACAGCCAAATGGAGTCTTGAATCGAACTGGAAGGCATCCAGCTCCTGTTGACATGAAACGGAAAACTGGAAACAGAAAGTGAATACCGTATCAGACGACTTTCTTTTCTTTCTTTCTTTCTTTTTTCCGTTCTTCTGATTTTTGTGATATAGATTTTTTTAGATGGAAAATGAGAGGTTTTGCCTTATAATATTTAATTTGTTGTGGTCTGTAATTGTTGTAATTTGTAATATACGCACGTAATGCAGCAATGGTGCCCGTTGTTTGAACATTGACATTCTTTTATTTATTTTGTAGCTACCAGGGGATGTAAAGTTTTCAGACAATTGCATTTGCAAGAGTTTGTTTCTTGTTTTTTTCTTTTTTCTGGAGCCACGCGTGCGGTATAGTTTGATGTGCGCCTTTTTGGCCCAGGAGCACTGATTAAAAGATTAAGTCACGATATACCTAGTTCTGAGCCAAAAAGGATATGCCTAGTTGACTTGAGTCATTTCAGCAGTCTACATCACGCATTACATAACATTATACCTCAAATTTAAAAGAAAGAAAGATGAAACGAAGTGTTTCAAGGACCTGACTTTCCTTTGTTAAGGTCTGATGCCCTTCTTTTCTCCTATACTGCGCTATTTTAGTGTAAAACTGTGCAACTGTTGGCTATTTTTTAATATTTTAAGGTATTGACGGGTGTTAAAAAGATATTTTAAGTTACTAACTGGTATTGAAAAATACTTCATGATTTTAAAAAAATATTTTAGAATTTTGAAAAAATATTTCATAGTATTGACCGGTAGTAAAAATATACTTTAAGATCCTGAATAGTACTAAAAATTACTTCATGATCTTGAAAAATTATTTCAAGACCTCAAAAAAAAAATTTCAGGGTAATTACTAGTACTAAAATGATAGTTCAGAAACTGAATGATACAAAAAAAAAATACTTCATGATATTGAAAAATTATATTAGAATCTTGAAAAAATATTTTAGGATCTTACGACCTATACTAAAAATATGCTTCAGGATATTTTTTTAAGATCCTAAAGTTTTTTTTCCGTACCATTTAGTATCATGAACTATCCTTTTAGTACTAATCAGTACCCTGAAATATTTTTTCAAGATCCTAAAATGATTTTTTAAGATCATAAAGTATTTTTTAGTATCGGTCGGAATCCTAAAGTATCTTTTTAATACTAGTCAATACCTAAAAAAAAAAAAAACAAAAAAAAAGCTAACAGCTGCACAGTTTTACGCCAAAACGGCACAGTATAGGAGAAAAAGACGGCAGCGGACCTTAGGAGGAAAGCCAGGTCCATGTTTCAATCACTAAGAAAATTGATGCAATATTTTATTTGTAATTGAAAAAAATATTTTGATTACTAAAATATCTAAATGATACCCCCTTTAGTCTTCCAACTAGCAAGTGTATTTGGTTCTTTTTATAACGCATTTACTTGTTTCTAAGGAGCATTAATTATTTTTTCCGCATATGCCTTTAATTAATAAGGGTAGTGGGTGAAAGTGATAATTAATATGATATTAGAGTTTATTGCAATTAGTAAGGGTAATATTAGAAGTTACTTAAATTTTAGAACAGCTTTATTAACTTTAACTGTTTTTATTGGTTTGTAAGAATTGTCAGTTGGTGCCTTATGATAAGGATCAGTGAGAGGATAATTTCAAAGTATTTGTTACAATATTATTTATTTAACTAAATTTACATGCTCACGCGGATTTTAAAAAAATGGATCAGTGGGTGCGAAAAAGCATATCTCATATGAATATTGATAATTATTGAATATATAATATTTGATAATCACTAAATAAAAATTTGATTTGTATTTAAAAAATAAACATGACGGATATTTAATGAAAATTTCAAATTTATGAAACAAGCCAATTTGACTAAATCAATCAATTTTATCTAAAATATCTAACTAATTAGATTGTTCATTCTCTTCATGCTATTTTTTTAATTACAAGGTCACGGTAAAAAGTGTGCAAATATCAAAACTAATTGAAGTGAGCAACTAAAAATATGGGAAAAGCGCAGAATGGTCCTAAGAGACAAAAACAAAATAGGGAAAATATCAATGAGGTTCTAAGATAGATAAAAATAAATAGGCTAAAGTATACATTTGATTCTTTATGTTTACCTTTGGTATCATTTTAGTCCCTTAAGTTTGTAAAGTGCACGTGTGGTCCCTTAATACTAACATCGTTAGTCGACTTAACAAAATACGACTCAACAATTTTAAGTGATGATCGCGCAATTAAATGCTAACTAAGCGTGCTTATATATTAGTATTTTAATAAATTAATATTTTAAATCCTACTAATTGAAAAATATTTAATTTTCTTCGACAAAAAAAATATATTTAATCTTCACAAATTGTGAAAAACCACAAAACAATTTGTATTTTTTTTTTTCAATTAATATGATTTAAAATATTAATTTATTAAAATATTAACATATAAAGCATGTTTGGTCAATTTAATTGCACAATCATCACTTAAAACTGTTAAGTCGATTTTCCGTTAAATCAGACTAACGGTGTTAACATTAAGGGACCAAACATGAACTTTACAAACTTAAGGGACTAAAATGATACCAGAGGCAAACATAAATGACCAAATGTATACTTTAGCCAAATAAATATAAAAAAGTTTCAACCCCAAATCCCCTCCTAAAAAGGTCCATAGAAACTTTTTTGATATTAACCACAAAATTCCTCTTACAAAAAAGTTTCGTTGTCAAAATGACTTTTCATGTTGTCAAAATGGCTTTATTAGTTGTTAAAATGTCCCTATAAAAATCTCGTTGTCAAAATGGTTTTTCATGTTGTCAAAATGACTTTTCATGTTGTCAAAAATTCTCCGAGTTTTTTCCTCCGGCACGTAGAATTTTAGAAACTTGGAAAATTTTTGACAATGTTAAAAGTCATTTTGATAATGGGATCTTTATAGGGACATTTTAACAACTAATAAAGTTATTTTGACGACATGAAAAACCATTTGACAACGGGATTTTTTTGTTAGAGGAATTCCATAATTAATATAAAAAAAGTCTCCAGGGACTTTTTATCTACCTTGGGACCTCACCGATATTTCCCCAAAAAAATATCAAAAAAAGTCTAATATAATGCTAAAAACTTCTAAGGGAATAGATTCGGATTGTGAAATTATTTGTGTCATAAACTTGACAACGGTAAGTCGGTAACACCGATTTGTCAATATAACACATACACTTGTCAACGGTAACACTCACTTATCAATATGAGTGTATGACATATACACTTATCAACATATAGAATTGTTAATGGTAACATAAAGACTTATTAATGGGGGCAAATAGATAATTACACAATTTGAATCTATTACTCTAGTTGTATTTAACTAAATCACACATATCAAGAAGAGTCAGTTAATTCAATGATTATAAATGTTAAAAAAAAAAAAAAACTCAATGATTCTAGGTAAATTTTCAATTTTACCCTCATTTATGAATGAATATCTTTCAATTCTTTATTCTCTTTCTGTTTTTATTAGTAGAATTAATATGAGCAATATTATCAAAATCTCATAGAAAAAAAAAAATTTGTCAAAAGAACTTATAAATAAAATCGAAATTATATATAATTGAGGTGGACCATACTGCCATTTTCTGATCGTCCTAGGATGCTTGATGGGTGAGCTAGTCAACACAGTTGTTGGTCCCCCGGAAAAATGGTCAAAGGTCACAGTCCAGCTTCTTTTACTTTTATTTATCTTGACTTTTTAGCTGCAAAATTAGGTAATACTCCGTACTAGATTAACTGTGATTGATGTTAGAGCCAACCACTGTTGTCGCCATCATGCCTTGCTCTTTACTCCCTCCGGTCTAGTTGTATTAGTTAGTTATAAAAAATGTGTAGGTAAATTTTTTTTTTTTTTCGTTGAGCCAAAATTATCCAAGTCTAGAGTGGGGATCCCCGATTGACTTAGAACCTGTAGCCCTATCAATACATAATTCACTTAAAGTTTTAGCAACAATCACATTGTCCATGGCACAAAGTGTGTGTGTGTTTGATTTCACATTGGTTGCATGCATGTGATACATGGTTTTAGGTATATCATACATAAAGGTGAAGATGAGGTTGTCCGTGAATATAATTATTGGCAATCGGGCACCATTCTGGACAGGACTAATCCCCAAGACAAAGGAAACTTGATTGAATTGTACTTGAAGAGAAAAAACCTCTTTAAATCAATAATTTTCTTTTATTGGAAAATTGTGTTGAAGAAGCGGAAAATATAAAATCTGTGTCTCATGTACAGTTTGAATGAAACGAATCACATTGAACCTCATAAGCTGGAGACGTGCGTTGATGGAAACGCAGAGGTGAAGCAGGAGGAGGAGGAGAAAGAGCTCTGGAGATCAGAACAAGGCTCAGGAAGTACCTCTCGAGAGAAACCTTCCACATTGGAGCAAAACCATGAAGATGACGACTCGGAACTGATTGAAAAAGTGATATTTGAAAGGCATATCGACGCGAACGGCGAATCGACTAATCCCGAGAAATTGCCAGCAACAGTAACATTCGAGCCAACAACATCATTGAAAGTGATGCCTCCAACGTGCGGAAGCGCACTAGGATCGTAATCCTCGTCTGGATGGGAACCATAGTACGCATCGAGGCTGAGTCCCAAGTAGATATTTTGCAAACGTGCGTCTGAGATTGAAATGTGTTTGACGTAGCCACCCCTTCCCTTTGTCGTCTTCACTTTGACGCCGACATAGGAATCGAACACGTGCAGGTGCTCGGCAATTACGGTGGATATGCCTCCAGACATCTCGCTTCCAAAAGCAAGGCCAGCACCTGATGAAGATTGTAGCCTCACACTCCTGATGTGCACACTGGAGGTAGCTTTGCCGTACGATATCCCATACTCATCCCAACCACTCTTGAGCACAATCGCATCATGACCACTGCTAATATTGCTGTTCTCTATGCAAATGTTCTCTGAAGAATCTGCAACTCCCCCATGGTACTATTATTGTCACTATCATCATGATTGATGATGCAGAAATGAGTGGGCTCAAGAAAAAGCAATACCTGGAACTATACCACTGGTGTAAGGGGAATCAATTGGTGCACGAGCTGTGATGTTGTGAATCCGAACGTTACTGCATTGGGTTGAGAAGGGAATGTTAAAAAATGGAACTTGATTAATGAGACGGGGAGGGGATGAAGGAAGCATTTTTAGAACATGTACCTGCAATACACTGGATGGATGTCCCAGGCTGGAGGATTTAAGAATGTTAAGTTTGAGATGATGATATCATCGGAAGCAATGAATTCCACGAGATGTGGTCGGCTGTAATTCAAGGAATGAGAATTGAACATGTCCCACCAGACAGCACCCTGGCCATCAATGGTTCCATTATCACCTGACACATTCATTGTTCATGACAAGTTAAGCCAGGCCAACAAGAGTACTGTGAATGAACCAGAGAAAGGAAAGGACATAGTGGACTTTGCCTGTAATAACCACGTCACTTAAGTTCTGTCCATAAATTAAGCTTCGATATCTCTTTCCCTGACCTCCACCATAAGAAGGGAGAGGATCCACCACCTTCCAGTGCTCAACATCCTGAAACGGCATCACCAAAAGTGCTCACTGGATCCACTACATCATATGACACAACACACACAATTAATTCTGTATTTTCAATTGGAGATTAGAACCTGGGATCCAACAATGGTGGCACCACTGGCAAGGAATAGAGTGAGGTGGCTGGTGAGGTTGAAGCTTTCGGTGAGCCATGTGCCTGAGGGAACATATAACTGAGCACCACCCTTATCGGCAAAGGACTTGAGATAGAATATTGCGTTTTGGAAGGCAACTGTGTTGAGTGTTTTCCCATCTCCTACTGCCCCAAACTCTGAAATTGACACACTGTGAGGCCTCGCTTCCAATACTCTGTGTTCGCATGGCCCACCATTGGTATCATCCCCATTAACCTCCAGAGCAAACCTTAGGACCAGAAGCAGCACAACCACCTGTAAAAAAAGGAGAATACTTAAAGTCCATCGCCGGCTTCATAAACAGTGTGTTACTAATTTCAATAGTGCATGCGATGCAGAATCATGCATTGGGTCCTTTACAAAGACATTGTTTGGACGAAAATAACTTTCGACAAGAATTCGGAGGACGAAAATGGAATTCGAACTAGGGAACCGCTGTAATGATTACACATTGGAACTACAGTTTGTGAGTGGACAAGAGCCATACAACATACAACGTTAACTACAAATAAGATCTTTTGATCAGCTTTAACAGACAAGACAGATCTATCGAACAACCTACCTAACACAACCACCGATCTACAATGTCGTCAAATTAGAATTTTCAGATAATTCTTCAAAATTATACACTCGGAAGGAACCGTACACACTAAAAAGAAAAACAGACATGAAGATGAATTAGAGTCCGCCGGAATAAGCCAAATGAGAGCTTTTTCTGGCTACCGGATGATCGAAATTCAAAATCATCAAACTGGACACAACCAATGAACAGAGCATTGCGTTCTAACAGGGAGAGATAACGAAAACAAAAAGATTAGTTTTTTTTTTTTTTTTTTAAAATTTTTCTGGTAACAATTGTAAGATAAAACAACGTACTTACTAGAGTCTTCATGGGGGTGTTGTGGCTGCTTCAAAAGGCGAAGCCAGTGAAGCAGAGGTAGAAACAGAAGTAGAGACGAAGTGAGGAAGAGGGAGGGAGGTGAACAGAGCAGTTTCGTATATAATGCCAAGCGAGTGCTCCAGAAGGAAACAAAAACAGAGGTGAGGTGGTAAGAGAAAACGACATGTAAAAAGGAAGAGCCAGCTCTGCGTTTCGCTTCCTTGTATATTTAATTTCCACGCATCACACAAGGGCCCAGGCAAGGACAAGCGCAATATTATAAAAATTATTACTATAATTCATGCAACTTTAATTACTATTAATCCACTGATTTACCACGAAATCCTCAATTAAATCTCTCGTTTTGCCGACACCAAATCTCAACCAATTTTTTGGAGTGTTTTCACGTACACTCTTAAACAACAGGGCCGATGTGACTTGTCAAATTAATTAATATTTCGCACTTTCTTGATTTCGATAATACAAGGATCTTTTTTGGTTTTTTTTTTTTAAAAAAGGTGAACTCGCACTTAAAAATACAAATTCGTGTCAGACAGAGGCTGAATCTAAATCACAGATCGTGTAATGTATAACATCACGTCAAGCAAATATTGGAAGGAAAATAGTTTGAAAGTTGTCGCGTGAGGGTAACTCTCTCTTACTTATTTTTTCCCTAACTGTGAAATGACTAATCATGCAATTTATTATTTTTAATCCTGAATTAGGAAAGAAAATCATTTTGTATCCTGTGAAAGTATAACGGTCAAAAAGTAATCACTGGTCCAAAAATATAACATTTCTAATTTATCTTCTTCTTTTTGCCTCATCGTTTTATTTATTCATTCATTGCAAACCCAGAGATTTGTTCCCATTCATTGCTTTATGGAAAATCACGACAATCTCATTCATTTATTGGATTAGATTGGATATTTATTACTATAATATAATTGTGATTCATTACACTTCAAATATTAATTTGAATGTCAATTATCTTGGACAAAAGAAACTGAAGATGGGGAAAAATTTTGAGATGATTATTAATAAATTAACTTCCAAACAAAAAACAGAGTGAGCGATACTACCAATAATATTTTGGTAAAATATCAATCTCAATCACCTTATAAGGAAGACATTGAAAAGGGAATAGTTGACGACAATTAATAATGAAATACAATTTGTACCCCAAAAAAAAGAAATATGCACAGAAGAGTGAAATAAATACGAGTTGAGACTTCAGCCCCACGAAATAAAATTGCAATTAAAGGGGGGAAAACTGCAACAAATGACATGTATAAATTAAGAAGCAATTATAGCGGGGAAGACAGACATCTCAATGAATTTTCCATTCCATTCCATTTCTAATTATAATTATAAATTTATAATTATGGTAGGGCAAAAAAAAAAAAAAAAAAAAAATTTAAGAAACGAAATTTAACCAGAAACATACAAGTGTCGCTATAAATATTGTTATATAAATTTAAAGACTTTCAAAATTTCTTCTATGTTGTCATCTGTTAAAATGGAATCGACTTGTTTTGAAAATATGATTTATAGCATTGATTTATATGTGTTGTTGGGAAAACGTGTGAAGTTACGAGCTTAATGTGCTACTTTTACCTTCAAGTTGTTTTAACAATTTGTTGATATTTATGTAAAAAAAATAAAATCAATTAATAGAGATTTTTAACTGGGACTAAAACGATGTTATTAACTTATTTTAAGAACTATTTAACGACTGTAAATTCATGAAAACAGATTTAGATAAAACAAAGAGATGGATAAGATTGAAGGTTGGCTACAAAGAATAGGAAAGATGGCGATAAATAGGTGGCATTTTTCAGTAAGAAGAATAAATGAGGAACAATCTGTGAGCAGTGACTTAAAAGCAAGACTGGGTCGGACATCACAAATATAGAATCCCGTTGGGACACTAGGGATTAGGACCGCGGGACCCACAAAGTTTGGCTGGCTTATCTTTTAGTACCACATTTGGAGGCAGCGACCATATTTCTTATGAGAAAAATGATATTCGTTGGATTATATCGGAGGTGGAGATTTTTCGGCCTTGGATGTTTGAAAATTTGTGTTATTAAATGCGTATTCAATATTATTTTTTGGTAAAATATCACTCAGGTTTTGTCAAAAAAATTCCAACTCCAAATCCCCTATATTTGATACTCCCTCCGATCCTAATTATAAGATAACATTTAGGGGTTAGTTTTGGTCCTAATTATAAGATAGTATTCTATTTTTTTCCAATTTCTTCATAAAATACCCCCTATTTTATTATCTTAAGTGTGTTTGATTTTTAGTTAGTATATGTATGTGGTTGCGTAGACTCTTCCAATCAATGAAACGTTTAAAGATCTATATATATGTGTGTGTGTTTCTATATATGTATATATGTGTGTGTCTACACACACATACTGACGTACACATGTGTGTGTATACATAGATGTATGTATGTATGCGTGTGTGTGTGTGTTTGTGTTTCAATTAGGTAGTGTGTGGGAAAGAAAATTTTATGTTAGAAAAATATGTTGCAAAAACTATTGATTCACTTTTACTTATGTCATTTTAAATTTATATAAGGGTACATTAGGAAAATGAGTAAAATTAACTAATTTAACTTCTTTCCTTAATCTCCACACAATCAGTTAAATATGGCCTATAATTAGGACCGGAGGAAGTATTAATTGCGGAATTTCAATATAAAAAAAATTCTATTGTCAAAATAGCTTTTGTTGTTGTTAAAATAGCTTTTCCTCTTGTCAAAATTTTTCCAACACAAATTTTAACAACAAGAAAAGTTATTTTGACACAATGAAAAGCTATTTTGACAACAATTTTTTTATAAGAAAATTTTAATAACAACAAGAAAACTATATTAGAGTGGCATCTTCACCTATCATGTAAGGATGTAATATTTAACAAAAATTTAAACCACTCAAATAGGTTTGGTTCTTGCAAAGAAAGCACTCATTTAAAGAAAAATTTCAAAATAATAAATAAGTTTGGATGGGCTTTTCATTTAAACATTTGAAAACATTTTATCGATAGTTCAAACTTATTATTAAAATTGCATCATACTTAAAACCTTATTAAGTTTCATTAGAGTATTTCCTTATTTTTTCAATTAATCTAGTGCTTTACTAAATTATTCACCACCATTTGGGCCTGTTATATACATGTCCGTCCCTGCAGCAATGGTTAGCTCTGTGTGTGTGTGTGTCTATTTTGACAACGAGATTTTTTTGATATTTTTTCTCCGTCATTAATAGGACTTTTTTTATAGGAAATTTGGGGTTGGAACTTTTTTGATATTTTTTCTTTTCCTTAGGGCATGAGTGACATCTTCCCTTTTTTTTTTTGCCAACTATGCGTGTTTAATATTTAATAGTTGTACAATAGAAGGAGGGGAAGAAAGTCAAAATTAGCTAGCAAGGTCTAATTACACAGAACAGTGATTTCAATATGATAACTTCTTTTATCTAAAAAAATTTAAGAAAAGGGTTAGGCTCACCCACAATCCAAAGGCATGGTGAAATCTCCTTTCCTCCGAGGTGATAGATGTTGGGCAGGGCGAGCCGTCTATCATCCTTAAGTGGGCACCTAGGAGCTAAGATGTCTCCCAAGCCTTTACCAACTTTAGGATTGAACCCACTCTCTTTAATAACAGTGTCCAGCCAGTTAAACCAAGGTGGGGTTGAATATGATAACTTTGATGAATCATGCTTCCAACGTTTCATAATCCCTGTTTTGTTTCAAGACCCAGTCATTGTGGGTCTAACCCATGTCATTTCGCAATTAAGAAATGGCCCTCAATTGAACCAAGACAGAGAAAAATGACAACTCATGATTTTATCTGGGAAAGGATATGGATGTTCTTGTGGACGGCTAGGTCGGAGTATTTAATTGGTTTCGTGTTGGCATTGAGCTGCTAAAAAGAGAGAATTTTGCACCTCAAGGAGACCTACCAAGATTTTTTTTGTTCTGTGCCAAATCGTCTGGACTTAAAATAACGCATCCCATCAACGATTTTCACATACTAAACACCACTAATATTTTTCTTTTTCCTTGGCACTATTTCTTTTTTGGTAAACAAATTTTAGAAAAGGGTTCGACTCACCCATGATGGACAGGACAGATAGATGATACCAATATTGGGCAGGATGAGTCATCCATTACCTTCGGATGTAAACCTAGATACTCAGAAGCTAGGATGTCTCCCCTATCGTTTTAACCAACTTCAGGATCGAACCGCCTCCTTTTTATGAGAGTATCCAACCTTTTTACCAGTTGAATCCAAAGACAAAGGTATTTCCTTGACATTATGATTAGCGCAAATGACAGCAAAAACAAGTCCACCCAATTTTTATAACTCGTTCTGTATTGGGCATTGATATGAAAACATGAACTGCTTTGATTGCTTAGAAGTTAGAACAAGAAGCACCATTCACTCATGAGCACAGGCGTCTTCCAATTTCAACATCTAACAACGACCTGATTTGCCGAACTGCAAAAAACTAAATATTTGTTTGGAATAACGATAAAAGTCTTCAAAAACATCTTTTTCAATTATAATTTGCAAAATATAAAACAAGCATATGAATGAATTTTAATTTTGATTTACATGAATAAACACTTTCAAGGCCACAAATGTTATCCCAAACACGCACTAAAGAAATGTGTTTCCATTTGACGTTGAAATTTGTCCCCCAGCCACATTTAGGAGTCAAAAAAAGCTCTTCGTGCGATCACAATTATTAAGCAATGTCAGAAACGAGGTGTGCCTTAATACCAAAACCACGATTAAACAAAGTACAAGGAATGTTATAAATGCTTAAACTTAGAATACTGTCCAAGGTCTCTAGCAACAAAAGGAAACTCCAGCAAACTAATTCTTAACACAGTAACTGAGGACGTCAGGGCCTTCGATAGTTCAAAATCCTTCTAACCTCCAAATATGTGACTCTGACTTACTTCTTGGATTTCTTTGATACTCTGCATAGTGCATACAAGGTAATACATTTAGATTCCAAAGGAGAATCTCCTGGCCAATAAATATATGCATATATGAAGGTACTGAAGAAAATCTGAGAGCGATGAAGTAAAACACTCACTGGGCAGGCTGGGAAGCAGGAGCAGACGGCGCTACTGGTGCCTTTTCTCCAGGACCCTGAACATTTTACAAAGAGCAAACGACATATCAAAATCTAGAGTCTATGAAAATTCCAAATTCAGCAGGCAGAGTTAAATAAATTACAAAGCATATAAACTCACCTGAGCCAAGCGCTCCTCTCTCCGGGCAAATTTCCTTTCCCTGCTTGCCTTGTTCTTAGCGCGCTTGGCTTCAAACTGGTCAGACAATGTTTTCTCTCGTGCCTTCTCTGCCTTAGATTTGTGTATGCTCTCCATCAGAACTCTCTTGTTTTTGAAAACATTACCCTTCACCTTCATGTACATATCATGGTACATGTGCTTGTCAATCTTCTTGGATTCCCTGTACTTGCGAAGCAAGCGTCGGAGCACACGCATTCTTCTCATCCAGAGGATTTTAGTTGGAAGCCTTGCCTCCCTTGTACCCTTACGCTTACCTAAGAGTATTTAGGTGAACATTATAAATTAATGATACCGCATCTCTCAAATGACACCTAAAGAGCAAAGCATTGAAATATTTCTTAACTAAAACAAGACAATGTACTGATTATGGTCCGCCAGAGATTTTGATTAACATAAAGCATCTATTATGGGTTGATCTTTTAAAATGAAATGTAGCAGAGTAGCATCTTGAGAACGAATCTGTTTACGAAGCAAGATGATAGACCATAATATCTAACAAACCATTTCAACTTACGAACTACAATATGATTCCCAACTAACATCTAAAATTACTTCACGTCAAACCCAATCAAGTTGAGAAGCAAATACCATATCCAGAGTGGCGTCCTTTTCTCTTGGCCTCCTTCATACGCCGAGCACGAGATCGAGAGTGAATTTTAGTGGGCTTCCTGATAATGAAGCCATCCTTAACTAACTTCCTTATGTTTTGGCCTGCAAATGTAAAGTCATTGAGCAGCGAAGCATAGAAGATGAAATACTCATATATTAAATACGTTTTTGGGCAAACAGGGAAAAATCAATGCATAATTCCTCCACTTATTGACACTTCTAATACAATCAAGCATATATCTTGTCTCGCTCAAACGGATATTAAACAAGTACGAGCTTATCTCTGATGCCACCCCTCAGAAAAAGGCATTCGGAATAGAAAGTGTAGTGATTCTAAAGCAACGGTAGAATAAAATCCATCAATACCAATACAAATGAAAATAAAAATATGGTATTCAGAGAATCGATAAAGATAATTATTATGAAGAAAGCTAATTGATGCAATATTTCCAATTGATATGCATCAGAGATGAGTTGCATCCATCAACCGATGATGCCATGAGGAAAAGCTGCAGTTAAGTTCCGATCCCAGAGAGTTTGCGCAACCTATTCCAAAAGTTCTAAGCAACCAAGCTATGCTAAGGGTATTAAGAAATAAGACGGGAAAAACATGGAGGAACAAAGATGATGATGAAAAGATGAGGCAGATAAGGAAGAGAAAGAGCATACGAGAGTTGGCCATGGAGATTTCGTTGACTTCATTAGGATCCAGCCAAACCTTGCCTCTGCCGCACTTCAAGACACTGGCGGCAAGCCGTTTCTGCAACTTGAGGGACACCATTTTCGTCGAGCAGGATATCTGCCGCGAATGCCAGCAATGCGGAGAGACGATGAGGATATAATGATATACTCGAAAACCCTAGGGCTTTTACCAGTTTAGGGTGGATTGCATTCTAATATGGGCCAGGCCCATGTTATGGACTGAGCCCTCAAAATTACTGTATCAATCGAAGAAAGTTATTGGGCCTATAGTTGAACAATAATCACCCAGTTTTTGGGAATTTGGATTTGGGGAGAAGAAAGAGGAGGGGGGGAATTCAGGAAGCGCCCACGGAATCACTCCATGCTCCACACTGCCCAACGCAATTCCAAAACCCGCTGCGGCCCCCTGTCTTCCGCCCATCGTTCTTCTAAATATTCCTTCCTTACATTTTACCTCCTCCTTTTCTTTTTTCCCCTCCCCATACATTAACTGTATCCTTATTATATTCTACTCAACGTATGCCCTCTCTTTTTCTTAAAAAATTATAATTTTGACAAAAATATGGTACACAGAGAATTTATCATAACCTTGGCAATATCTTTCGAGTATTCGCGTCTAGCCTGAAACCATTCACCACGTGGCTCCATTTATTTGAGGTTCATGTTTTTTTTTTTTAATTAAAGAGTAATTTTATTATAGATAAAATGGAGTATATAAAAAATATTAGTTACTAAGTGTTCGATAATGAAAAGATGTTTATACTATTATTTATCCTTAATATACGAATTAGTAGAAATGATTCTAAACATGATATCTCAATGTATTTCAAATTTACAATTTTTTTCCCAAAAAAAAGAATTCTTCCTGTTCATTACTCGTGTTAGAAAGGTTATTGTGAAAAATGCAAACGATTAAAAGTACTCGAAAACTAACATACCACAAGTAACTAATTTAATTATTTTTTAATCTTTATAAATTAATTATTTAGCCAAATAAAATACGATAGAGTAATTACATCTATACGCTTGTATGCTTAAGAATGTTCTGAACCCTGACCAAAAAATATATACTTGTGAATGAATCGTCTTTGACTCGCGAAATAACAGTATCAGTGTTTCCCCTGCCCTTTCTAGCTTGCTTGCTTTCAGGCCACTTTCCAGTTTCCAGTGATGAACGCGAACCGCTTAATCAAATGCCACGAAATGGAAATTAATACTTGAACACGAGACACCATGGTCCATGGCAAGTTCGAAACAATCTCATGCAAGGCAAAATCAGAATCTAACAACGTCGTCTTAATTGAACACGAGACAATATGGCAAGTTCGAAACAATTTCATGCAAGGCAAAATCAGACTCTAACAACGTCGTCTTAATTGCTAATTCTAGAGTTCCACAAAACAAGAAACTTAAAAACTGAAATCACCACATCTGCCCAATTTACAACCCCCTCATCCCTATGGGAAACAACCAGCAAAACGCCTCCTTCACATGGCGGACGACGTCACGCACGCAGCAATGTTTTCGTCTTCGAAGCTCCACAAGTCGCCCACCGCGTTCTCCTGAACGGCATTTCGAGTCGCCGGTTGGCCATCGTAGTATGGAATCTGATATAGCTTCATGTAATTCTCGTACGCCATCAGCTCCTCTGATAGCTCCCCTGCCTGGTTCTCTTCTTCCTCCCCATCTATGCACACCGTCTTCAAGTACTCTGACCCCGACTCTCCCCGCCGGGAAGAACAAGTTGCCCCCGCTTGGTTCAGATCATAACCGAACTCCAAGTTCAGGCTTGTCGGTGGAGCTGGTTGGTTGCGACGGGCTTGACCGGAGCGATCCTCGTCTTCGTTGGGAAAATTGACCTTGGCTTTCTTGCCGCGGATTTTACGAGCTTCTCTATCATAGGCCCTGGCAGCTTCCTCCGCGGTGTTGTAAGTGCCGAGCCAAACACGAACACCTTTCCTCGGATCACGAATCTCCGCGGCCCATTTACCCCACGGACGCTGCCGAATCCCTCTGTAAAGGTTCTTCCTCTGCCTCTTGGCCGGCTTCTCAGCCTGCTCAGCTACTGTTGCAAGAAAATCTCAAATATGAAGTCAGAAGGAGTAAAAAAGCGAGAACGTAAAACGAATGAGTGTTAGTGTGTGAGAGAAGAATGACCTGTGGAAAGTTGAGGGTTTTGGAGGGGAACGGAGTGAGAAAACTCCGAGGGGAGGTCATGGTGGTTTCCAAATGTGTCGGGCCAGATGTCGGAGGGGGTAAGGCGGCGACCACGGTGGCGAGGAACGAAGTCAGCGATAATAGCACCGTGACACATACTCGATCCAGATTCAGAGAGAAATGAACAAATGGATTTGAAAGTCGTGAGAAAGCGAATGAGTTAAACCGAAGAGATCTGATGTGATGAAAATAACAGGGGAACCGGCCTTTTTATAGTCGAAAATGAGGGCAGGAGGCGTGTTTCCTCGTACTCTATACTTCAACTTGAAATATGAAATTCTAGAAAAAAATTCTTGTTTAAAGTTTTTAATAATTTTTTCCAAATTTATCTATATTTTATGCCTCTTCCACAGTAAATAAGGAAATAAGAAAGGAATCAAGAAAGATGAGTAAGATACTTTAGAAAATATATAATATATTAACTAATTTTATTAATTTTTTATAATTTAATAAATATATGTTATGTGAGTATGAGTATCAAATAATGTTTTTTTGTTTTTGTTTAAAATTACAAGTTGTTATATATGGTAGTCTTTCGATTTTAAATATAGAATATAATTTATAATGTAATTTATATTATAAGGTGTATCTTATATAGATACTTTTTTTTGATACGGTAGTACTGTAGTAGATACTTAATCTGACATGGGGAGTATTAATGGTTTGGACGCTGTTCAGCAGCATGCTAAGTGGATGTAGTATTTTTTTTTTTATATCCCACCCGGTTTACTAGAACATTCGGTTTTGATTGATCCGGATTTCGTCCCGCGTAACGCGCCCATGGTTGTGGAGGAAGAGCTCCCAACACTATTTTCACCATTTCCACACCTGGAGTTGAGGATATAGTGGTGAGAAAGTAAATCTCCTTATCATTTACTCCAAATGGATGTTGGCAGTGGATGCATTATTTTGAAAAGCGGCAAAAAGGATGGGGTGAGGAAAGATGGCTTGAAATGGGCTTTTCACTGAAAAGGCAAATGCAAACCATTAAAAGTAAAACTAGTGAGGGGCAACTTCGAGTGTGTGCTTGAACAATTCAGGAAGGACTATATGAAAAGGGAAGGGAACAGTAAATGGGGAAAAACAAGAAACGGGTCTCATCAACCCCCACCTTCCCTTGTCGAAGACAATGGTGATGGTTGTAGACAAGTTGGTGTGTTTCAACAGTGAAAATAGGAAGATGAATCACACGAGAAAGGCGGTAAAGCAGAGGTGAGCAGGATGAGTACTTGGTTTTCTTTTTTCTTTTGGTCAAGAGTAACACAGTCTGCTGACAAAATACTCAGCACATGGTATGGCCATCGGTGGGCTTAATCTGTGATTGAACCCCACTCTCATCATTAAATATTTTACTCTGCAACGCTCTGTACAATTCTTTCCAATTTTCCAATGTCTAATAAAATTATGACACATTTTACTGAAATTAAGGATTTTTTTTTTCCCTGCTGAAACACGAGAAATCGTGCTTAAATTTAATATTTATATTAATAATATTTTTTTATATATAAGAAAATTTTATGAGAGGGGTTGGCTAGACAACCCAAAGGGTGTTTGGGCCCTCCAGGGGGTATATAATAAGAGAAACACATGTTTTTCAAAGCCCGGTTTACTATTCTAAATTTTAACTATTTTTTCTCCACTTTTTTTTTAAGAAAATATAATTAGTAAATTACAACACGAATCATCCAATAAATAAGACACACTAATTCATAATCAAAAGTAAACTATGCTCACAAATAACTCATATAAAACATAAAAAGCATATCACTAAGCGATATTAGTATGATGACTATTATTGTCGTCTTTGTTACTATCATCAATTTTAACGACATTTGATTGTTCTTCACTTTGAGTAGTAGCCTCCTCATGAGTAAGAATATCATGAAATTCTTCTCCTGTATCATGAACACATTCATAATCTTTATTTGCAACAAATAATAAATCAAATCATAAAATTAGAGTATAGTTATTATGCATTTGTAGTTAAATGGATAAATAACTCTATAACAAATACAAAAAATATATAAATTAATAAATTTTAAAAGGAAAAAAAAAAAAAAGCTATTATATTAAGATTTGAGTTTTTTTTTTTTTAGTTGAACTCAGAGAAGCAGCCCAGTTCCTCTAATTAAGGACAAGACCCAACTGGGCCACACCTCTAATTAAGCGTACGATACTTAAATTGGGCCACATCAGTGAAAGAATCCCATTTTTTGGGGTTGTATGGCCCATAGGGGGAAAAGGTTGGTGAGGGGAGGTTCATCACGAAGAAACAGTGAACCTTGTGGCACTCCCAATTTTCTTCGGGGAAAAGTCAATTTGATGAATATCAAAAAAAAAAGTATCACACATACTAATAGTTGAAGCCAAATTAACTCTAAAAAACACCTAATAGTATAACCTAACACACTTCTCACAAATATAAAAAAACCTATAAGAACAACCAACTAATTAAATTAGTATCACAAGCTTGTCTATTTGCCCACTCCTTCCCTATCATTCACATCATTTTTGTATCATCATTACTTTCTCTAGATAACTCAGAGTCATAGATCAAAATACTGTTTAAAGAAGATGAAGCACAATCCAGCCAAATATGTTGGTGCATCCTCTTTGCTGCATTAGCTGCTAATCCATTCACAACTCTATTACCCTACACTGAAACAAGGGAAACCAACAGATTTTCTATTGACTCTAACAGATCAAGAATCTCCTTCAATCAATCTCAACTCCTCCATTCACATCCAGTTGATGTTTTCTTCTTTATCAATATTTACAAAATATCAAAGTCTGTTTCAACAATTATCTCAGAACCATGAAACTTCTTCATGTATAACAAAGCTTCCTTCATTGATATACACTTTCCCATAAGAAGGAGAACCAGTCTTCACAGCTCTCCCCCAATCTCCCAACAAATTGGCTTTTATTATTCCTACAAACCACACCAATACAAGCCTCGCTTGTAGCCTCTATAAAGGAACTATCAATATTGATCTTAATAGCCTCAAAAGTAGGCGTCACCCACTGCATATTCCTCACTATACCCTCATCATACAACCTTTACAATCTCCACTCACTTTTGCTTTTGATCAACAATATTCTTTCATTTAGACATTAACACCCTACCCACCTCTTTAGCATCTGTTCCTTCCTCTCAAAAAAACCTAGCGGTGTCTTTTCTTCTATATCCACCAACACATTGTGGCAATCAATAACTGTGGCACTTCCAACTTTAAACTTCATTCGATGCTCCTCACCCAAAAAAAATAAATAAAAATAAAGTGCATGTTTGATTGTGTTTTTTTCATAGAAAAAATTTTGTTCTTAAAAACTTATTTGCAAAATTGTTTTCAAAAAGTTTTTTAAAAAAATTAAAAATAGTTTTTTTGGTATTTTCTTGTTTTTGTTTTACTATTTTTTATTTTTTAAAGCTACCATCAATCGGCTATTAGCACTACGCTACCGGTGATGACCACCGTTACATTATTGTTAGCAATAACCGCTGCCACGTCACTTCATAAACATATTTTTTAAAATAACTATCTAAACAATTTTATAAAACTGTACCTTCTTAGTAAACATAATCAAACATGGCTAAAACTTCTTAATTAGTTAGACTGAAAAAGTAAGGCCCGTGATGGCTATGTCCTTGCAACGCCGTCGCATTGGGAGGTGGTGACTGGTGAGGCGCTGCAAGGCTGACCTCGAAGCCTCCTCTTTCCCTTGTGGCACTCAACAATGCCATCTCTCATCCTTTCCTCTCTGCCTACTCATCTCCCTATTTCTTAGCACTCAAGTAATGCCCTATTCTTTCGTTTTATCCTCTCCTATTCTTCCCTCCCCAACATATACTCTTACTCTGATCCTCTAATTTCCCCCATTCCCTCTTACTAATGAAAGGGAAAGTGGCCCAGTAATAATCAAAAAATCAAAGGTAACAGAATCAGAATTTTAGAATGACAGATAATTTGAGATGGAGTGCTGATTAAATTACAACAAACTATCCGAGCGTCATGTGACGAGTAGAATTATGGGGATGTGACCTAAAACTTGACACAACACGTACATTTGGACTCGTGAATTTTAAATTAGGATTTAGATAGTGACGGAGCTAGGAATTTTGATGACGGAGGCGAAAATAAAAATCTATCATATAATAAATAAAAACTATAAAGAAATTTATCACATAATAGCTCATTTGTATTGGGTTTGGGCGACCCTAATCCACCAACAATGAACTATGTATATTCGAACAAATTACTCCCTCCGATCCATAATATAAGACATATTTAGGGAGTTGATTTTTCTCCTAAATGTAATACATAGTTTTCATATTCGTTCACAATAATTAATGAAGATAGTGAATAACAAAATTAGGGAGGATGATGTCTACTGTCTAGGGTGTTTTAAAAAATACATGTCAAATTAAATTATTCAACTAACTTCCTTAATTTGTATAAATTATGTAAATATGTCTCATATTTCGGTCCGGAGAAGTATTAATTAGATTTTTAAAATACAAATGATCAAATACAATAGAATCAAGACTAATAGTTGACGGTTAGGGTTTTTAACGACAAGCTTAGCTTATTAAAAACTTATATATACATATAGATATCTTCTTATATTTTGTTAATGTAAAATTACTCGACAATTTCAAATTAAAAAAATGTTAAAAACATGTAAATATCAATTTTGTTAATGTACGGCTAAATTTAAAACATTAAGGACCGTACAAGCAATTATATAATAGTTTGAGATAAAAAGATAAAAAAGTTATATATAATAACATTTTTTTTGCATTTGGTTTTATTTGTGTGTAGTTAAAATATTAAAATAAGTCGTAAAAAAAAAAGTAAATATATATATTTTATATATATATAAATAAAATATTAAAGGGTCACCCTAACTCCTCTAAATCTGGCTATGGATTTAGGAAGACCCCTCTCAACCATGACGGCGCATTAAAGTTAAATTAAAGAAAGTGGAAAAAGCAGCCACGTGAAGACTAGCTTAATATTATATTGAATTCGAATGGGTGGCGTGTTTGGTTGGTTAGTTACTCGCAATATGAGCAACAAGACAACACACGGCTTGAGTGGAGTGTGTATTTTACAATTTTCATGGGGCTTTCGTCAGGAGGAGGAGGAGGAGGCATAATAAAACATGTTAGTGTGAGTGTATTGGACTGTGATATGATCCTCCTATAAAACAATAATGGGGCGTCAAAATATTACTATTCTGGATTGATAAAACAAACAGTAACGAAATTGGGGAGAGTAAATAAGCATCAGGGTACGTAGATGGAGGATGAGATTTCCAAACACGTTTCTTGCGAGGGAGGGGGGAAGATTAGGATAGGGACAAGCCAAGTAACGAATCCAAGCAGGCCATTTTTATATGACCTTCCCATTTCTCTCGTCTCTCCCATCTCTTAAAAGTCAACAGCCATCGTTGAAGTTCAACCTCTTATATATGCGCGGAGCTATCTAGGAGTGATCACCAGCCATCGTCGAAGATGGAGGCACACCAAACCCAACGGATCACCAACAAGGAGCAGCGCAACAAGACCGCTCCGATTGCGGGGCTTCTCGTCTTTGGTGGAGCCTTGGCCGTTACTGGTGTCATAGCCATCACATCTTTCGTCACCAAACGAAGTAAGGCCAAGGCGCCACCCCACGAACCCCTACAATCTGACTGTGACCACCCTTCTCTTCAACATTCTTCCACCAATAATCATGACAATGCTTGGTATGTACCCAAATCTCATCCTATCACTTGTCTCTTTTTGCATGCCTGCTATCTGTCTTTTGTGTTGTTATTCTATTCATTTTTGCTGCTTCACCAGCTACGAAACATCATATACGACCAAGGACCAAGTTCTTTCCTGTGAGTCACTCCCCAGCCAAACTTCCATTCTGGTGATACGTCTCTTCTCTGTCATCGTTTTTCTTCCTGTGAAATTATATAATGTCCAGGTTTTGCGGCTTTAGAAATTACATTGAATAATTCGCCGGATTCTGGTTCAGGAGGACAAGCCTGACCTTAAGGTTGAAACCTACGTCCAAGAGGAGAGCACGACGAGTCTGCATCAAGAGATTGTGCTATCAGATGATTCTCCCCCAGAAAGTACGGTGTCGTTCAATGATAACGAGACTGGGTTAGAGGGTCAAGAGTCTTCAGCGGACAGCCCCCGTCTCGAGGAGGTGGATCAGAGTGAACCCCAAGAGCCCCTAAAATCCGTAGAGATTAACGAGGGGCAGCACGATAACGACAGTGCAACGACTGAAACAGAAGATGATATTGTCGAGGAAGACGACAGTGTCGGCTTTGAGAGAAGTGAAAATAGCTCAGAGGCAACAGGGAGGACTTCCCTGAATTCCAGTGAGGCAGTAATTTGGCCTGCAGAGTTGATAGAGGAGGAAACGCAACAAGTCAAGGGACAGATGGCCAATGAACAAAGCGAAGCTGAGGGAACCTCCGAATTAAACATCTCTCGCACGGATGACAAGAGTCACAGTGGCGCCAATGTTTCTGAATTTTCCGGGTACCCTGGGAATGATAAAGTCATGGCATCAGCAAAAGCAAGCTCGCCTGAGGAGGTGGATCAGAGTGAACCCCAAGAGCCCCTAAAATCCGTAGAGATTAACGAGGAGCAGCACGATAACGACAGTGCAACGACTGAAACAGAAGATGATATTGTCGAGGAAGACGACGGTGTCGGCTTTGAGAGAAGTGAAAATAGCTCAGGGGCAACAGGGAGGACTTCCCTGAATTCCAGTGAGGCAGTAATTTGGCCTGCAGAGTTGATAGAGGAGGAACCCCAACAAGACAAGGGACAGATGGCCAATGAACAAAGCGAAGCTGAGGGAACCGCCGAATTAAACATATCTCGCACTGATGATAAGAGTTACAGTGGCGCCAATGTTTCTGAATTTTCCGGGTACGCTGGGAATGACAAAGTCATGGCATCAGCAAAAGCAAGCTTGTCTGAGAAACCAAATTTGTATGCGGCGCTGAATAACCATCTGAATGTATTCGAGTTCAAGACCTGGACCATCCTTTTGCTGCTATTTGCCATATTGCTTCTCGTCCTGCTCACTCATCGCAATGGCATGTCAGGTTCTTTAACGGTGGCAATTCTGTAATATCTTCATGATTACCCCGGCTCAGATATTAAAACAGTTTCTACGACAATTAGGTGGCAAGCACCACTTGTATTCACAAGAACACTTGCATTTTGTGATGGCTAGTTTGATAAGGATTATCTGTTTTCTGTTCAGAGGCTTTATATGAATCAGCACTTTCAAGTCCCGTGTTGTAGTGTAAATGATGTCACTATCAAGTATCAACCATAGCGATAAAAAGCAAAATCATTTTCGCGATATTAATATGTTATAAAATGGAAATGGAGGTTGCATTCTTTGATCCTGAGTGTGAATGGAGTAACCACATTGAACTTGAGAGTCACTGTTGATTGATTAATCAAAACTCTGATCCTCAACCGCATGATTCTTGCAATGTTGAGAGGGAAAACTCTATAGTGTACAGAAAAATGTTTTTGTTATCCACCTTGAATGCCGTCATTTATCACAGACTCTATAATATACAGAAAAATGTGGATAATGATCACATCAGGAGGAAACCCTTATTGACAAATTCTTGACGAGTCCATCCAAACCATCAAAGCATGAGGAAGATCGTTTTGAGGAAGGGATCAGCACAACCTTCTCATAAGAGAGAGTATATATAACTATATATTGAAGATTCATTTATGCACAGCGACCTTTACAGCGGATAATCGTTCACGACTTTAACTTCCCTACCACTCTTTTCTATATACAATGCCTTGAATTTTGAGTATTGGCTCAACTGGCTTCTGTTGGTTTATTTAGCTAGAGTTGGAACAAATTATGAGCATGAAACTACTATGGAAAGAAGACTGCGGACAAAACTTTGTTCCCACCTATGCAACGGTTGGGCGATGTAACTGAGTATAACTTGGCCACTGCAATCAACAAATATTGGAGAACTTGTAACTTTCCATCAAGCTTGGCCAACTGCAACCGGTAGACCATCCTAGAACACCCACTGTCAGATCCACTCTTTGGCAAGCATTAACCTGCGAAATGTTGTTGTATGATGTGAGTTGACCAGAAACACGACGAGAGAAACACAGATTAAGCATTGAGCGTAATAGCAAAGTTCTAAGGCACGATACAGTACCAAACTCTCCAACTTCCCTTCGATTTGAAATAGCATAACAGCCAATCCCCTTCCGTCATCAATCTCAGCCTGGCCATTTTATGAGTCGAGATTTACAAAAAGCATATTCAAAAATAGCACCGCAAGCATACAAGTCAAAGCCAGGCATACAGGGAAATTCAACTCTTTCTTGGACTAAAGTTTTACCACTCACCACACAAGAACATATGGATAAGCTTGCAGCAGCCATTGCCGTCGTGACCTCAGCCATGATGCCTGAAATCATTGTTTCCCATATCACAGGTATGGATACCATGCATACTGGCAAAAGATGCGGATGGAATTGATATATTAAAAACAAAGAAAAGCTTACCTCTTCGGTCTATGCATACTACACAAAACCATTGAATTGAATGCCCTTCTTTATTGTGCCAAGAGGCAATTTTCTGGGTCTGCCAACTTTCTAAACCTGGCAGAACTTCCTTATATCTTGGAATGTTCAAGCGAACCATCTGGGCAACATGGTTTCCGTGCAGCAGCAACTCTCTGTCACCCTTCAAACCAACATGTTTGTTATGCTTTCCATTGACCTTAGGGGTCCAAACGCTACCATTACTACTTGGGAGGTCATATCGGGAGGATGATGCTTCCACGCCATTCACTAACGTCTTCCCCAACATAGGCTTGAAACTACTAAAACCATCTAATGGATCTGCAGATTCACTATCCCCTTCAGAATCAGCTACAAAGTCACTGACGGCTTCTGTGGTGATATCAACAGCAGAAAGTGCAGCCTGTTCCCTTAGAAACTACAAGATACAATATGATTATTATTAGATGCTTAGAAAGCATTTTTTTCAGGGGCCAAGCTCCACATTCATGATTCGTTATATAAATGCCTACCTTCATTATTTTGTGTCTTGCACTACGTGTTTTAGCATGTTGCAACCATTGCTTTTGCCTCTGAAAAGCTGATTTACTGGAAAGTGCCTGGTAATAGCAAAGTTCCGGAATCCAATTAATTTGTAAAAGGTGAATATGTGGTAACAGTAGTGCTATTTCCTTATTTCTTTCTTTAAAGTTATTCAGCAAAAAAAAAAAAAAAAAAAAAAAAAAAAAAAAAAAAAAGTAGTTTAATACATTGATTTGTGCGTATACAGATGCAGAAAGGAATTAACTAGCTGACAGTTAAAAAAAGGGAAAAAATCATCGGTTGATTTTAACAATTAAATAGACTGATTGGAGGATCTTCACACCACCCCTCATTGCAAAATAATTTTTTCACTTATTTAAGAAAATAATCACTGTTCATCTATATCATAATAATCAAACAGTAAAGAAAATCATTGGATCGGTTGAAGAATACTAACATCATATGTGATTATCTCCACTACTTCTGCATTTGCAAGTATGTGCGTCGGAGAAACAAGATTACCATTGACCTGCATTGACACCATACTAGAAGTCACTAGCTTCCTTCTATTGTCATTTCACGACTGAACTTGTGTTCACAGAAAACTACCATCCAACTAAGGGGGAGCAATACCTTTGCAGCTACCATCTTGTTGCCAATTTCAGTGTGTATCATATAAGCATAGTCAATGACAGAGGCACCAGTCGGAAGATTCTTAATCTGTTTATGACACAATAATTGTCAAGAAACTACGACCAATATTCTACAACAATCTTTCGATTTTATTTTACAGAGAATGGAAAGAAGAGAGAATAGCGATCTAAATATAATATACAATGTAATCCTCCCTTACCTCTCCTTTGGGTGTGAAAACGAAAACACGACTACCCAACAGATCTCTGGTAATAGTGTCTACAAATTCCCTAGAACTCATGTTACCCACAAACTCTTCTTGCCACTCTCTAATAGCATTGAGCCAGCCAATCTGCATGAAAGTAGACACTCCATCCATGAAATCACAATCAATATCAAAATCTAGTGGAAAATATGCTAAGAATTCTTTTAAAGGATGATTTTCATCATAATGGCATACTCTCAGAGCAATATTTGCATTGTTAAGGCAGACAGTCTTTCCTCTTGAGCTTTTACTCGTAGGCATTGCACTTCCAACCAGACCACTAACAGATTCTCTCCCACTATAATGAGCAGCAATCCCCCTCTCAGCAATCAAATCCATCTCCTCCGTTCTAATCTGCCAACAAGAAATAGAACTTGCTAGAGTACAATGCAAATTATGTAAGCATTCATACTTGGTTTTTCTTTTTTCTTTTTTTAATGAAAAATAAAGATGAAGGCAAATAAATTCAGCAAAGTTAAGGAACTAGTGAAGATTTTGTAAATGAACCACTTGGATGAGCTTGAGCTCCCTTTCTTTCTTTTTTTTCTTAAAAAAAAAAAAAAAAAAAGGCAGCCCAACGCACAAGGCTCCCTCCAGCCGGGTGGGTCTGGGGAGGGACAGATGTATGCAACCTTTCTCCCACAATTGGAGAGGTTGTTTCCAAGTTGAGCTCCATTTCCAAAAAGAATGAAAATGAAAATCATTACCTGGACTTCCAGTCCAAACATTCTCTGATACAAAAATGGAATCACAGTGGTATGGAGACTCTGGTAGCCATTAGGTTTGGGAGTTGCAATATAATCTTTCACCTATAACAGAACAAACAAAAATTCACTATGCATTGAAAAATTTGTTTCGTTTAAACTAAGAACTCTCACATAGGAGCAAAAGCATACGCACAGATCTAGGAATAGGTGTCCAAATTCCATGGACTAACCCCAAAACATGGTAGCAAATCTGCACAAATCATGACAGAAACAACAGAATGCCTTCTATTATACCAAGTGCAAGATGGAGCAAATGTAGACAGCAAATCTCTTGACAGTGGGCAATAAATTACCTGTTGTGGACTACACAGTGGCCCCACTCCCACGCATGCCTTTGGTTTTATGATGATACGAAGCTGGATATGTTTCAACAAACAAATTTAAGGTTTTCTGCAAATTTCCTTACAACACATTAAGGCTTAGTTGAAGACCAAAAAATAGTTGAGAAAAACCTGTGCAATTTGGTTTATCTTGTTGATCGAACCATTTGATTTGAGAACAGCCTTATAGATACTGCACATAACCAACAAAACTTAAAGAGCAACCAATGAACCTCAAAAGTGCTACCACAATATACAAAAATTATGTAAAAATAAAATCACTTTTCACAAACAGTTTCAATAGAATAAGAAACATATAAAGGTCCTGTGTGGAAAAAAGTTGAAGAATATCTGTGACAATTATCTGAAGAGTCTCAACATGGTAAGATTATTGTTTTATTTCAACACTCCAACAATAATGATTTACAGAAATATTATATTACAAATGAGAAGTATGTCGTTGATTTGCTAGAAGAGCTATATATAGTCCATCAGCAAATTCGAGAGATTAATTGATAATCTAATGCTTAAAACATAATATGACATTTAAATGAGCATGATATATGCATCAACAGACATAAACATGTGGCCATGTAAAATGGAAGCTTAGAGCTTTGTGGCTTAACCTGTAGGGCTCCTTACACACAGCATGAACTTCAGTTTTCACAGTCAGAAGGTCTAAGAACTGATCATCTTGGATTTTCTTCGCCAATATTTTCTTTGCCTATTTGAAAAGGGAAAACTTCAATTAGTAAACTTGCACTGATGTACAGTCATTTAGAAAGTTTTCAATCTTGACATTTTGGATTTGGCATCTCAAACATGTAGAAATAGATTGCAGCATGCAGGGATAACCTTCCTACTGGTCTGTCTGAACAACATTTCCAGATAGGATGACCAATTTTACCTCCAAAAGTTCTTTCTCATGTTCTTTATAGAGATCTGCAGCTCTTCTCTTGACCTTAGCATAATCTTCAGCGTTTGTGTACATGAATGACAGATTTTCTAGTTCAGACTGTGTCATAAGAAAAAGCTTAGTATAGAAATGAATCTTTCATAATTTATTAATACCGCACAAACTTCATAATTAGTTTCTACCATTACCTATACTCTAGATAGAGGCTTAGAACGTTTATGGGATAAAATATGAATAATTCCCAGGATGTGGAATTAAAGATTACCTTGATCTGATACATTCCAAGCAACTTCGCCAAAGGGGCAAATACCTGTAATGTCTCCATTGCAATGCTAGTCTGTGCACATAAATGGTGTTAGAAAAACAACTCAAGAGTGGCCCTTCTTTTCTTTTTCTACTTTAGAGACGAAGCATTATAACAGGACAATGAACGTTTCAGAAAGTCAGCCCAAATTTATGGATCTCGGTTCCAATGATAGAGACAATAGATGTTCGTCATCTGCATTAATTTTACTAAATTCTTAACTTTTATAGTTTTATTTATGGACAGAAATGACAAGGGGTCTGATAGAATATAAGAGTGGTATAAATTTTGAAGAAACCTTCAAAAGAAAGAAATCTATCTTACTTTTATATTTTACTACTTTCTGTTTTTACTTTATTTAGCAAAGTGGGTTGTTTAATTATTACATATACTAAATGGGCTGCAAGTATGATGTTTCCTTCATAAGAAGGAAACCTTATATTTTATTTTGTTTTTATGTCTCCTTCATAAGAAGGAAATCTTAGCAGTGGCTTCTATAAACAGCCACCATGCAGCACATGTAAGGAGACTGGGATGACGATGAAAATAGATTTTGCTATGGTTTAACTATTCACCACCCCCTCAAGTTCTTCTAAATCCCCACCTTCTGGCCCCATCTCTCCCTAATCCCTCTCTTACACCCTCCCCCCATCTCTGTTTCTGCTACTCCCACCCAAATTCTCATCTGTCTGCACTAGAAGAAGTGTCTGTGAGTGCATCAGGGTTCCAGTGCTCAGAACAAAAGGATGGCAAAAAAAAGGAAAGAATAACCAGTTAATTATCTATATCAATAGCACAGACCTGCTTGTGTGGAGGCATATGTGATAGAGTGCGCATGTTATGTAATCTGTCTGCTAATTTGACAATTATAACACGGACCTGCACACAAAAAAAGGTTACAGACAGATTTCAACAAAGAATATACCGGGAATTGACAAACATCTAACACATTCAGCAGGCTACCTCTTCTGTCATGGCTAGAAACATCTGGCGTAGGTCCTCTGCTTTCACATCTTGAACAGAATCATTCTCATTTTTATACTTCAACTTTCCCAGCTTTGATACCTAATATGGATGTGAAAAATAATGTGATCAACATACAACTAAGGCCAAAATAATTGCACACATATCCAAATGCATCTTTTGGACATTTGCTAAACATGACAACAATGCTATCAATAATCATAGCCACTTTAATTGTTTATTACAACCAAGTGTGACAAGTACCTTCGTCTCCCCTTCAACAATGCGGCGAACGGTAGCACCAAACTCCTCCTCAATTCTTTCAAAAGTAACGACATTTGTATCCTCAACTGTGTCATGCAGTAATCCCGCAGCCACAGATTCCCAGTCAAGTTCCTAAACAAGCAGTAGCTACTTAGCTCCACTTAAATTTCAGCTTGCATGAAAAATAATAGCCAGATCAGGGAACACTATTCAAAGTCAGAAAAACTCACAAGTTTTCCAAGGATGCATGCAACCTCAACTGGATGAATGATGAAGGGTTCACCACTGCGTCTCTTTTGACCATTATGAGCTTGAAATGCCAACTGCGACACCCAATAAAAGAAAAGAAAAGTAAGTTATACCACCTTGGAGGAATAAATTTACAAGAAAGGTATGTTAAGATTTCTGCTTCAAGCAGACAGCTTACCATAAGGGCATTATGGACCAACTCAAGTTCTTTTGGTGAAAGGTATGAGATCACAGGTTTAAGATCCTATGGCAAGAAGATGATAGACAGTATGACTCAAATACTGGCAAAGACGATATCCCCACTTTCAGAATTATAATTAGCATTAGACATGCCAGGTTCAGTAAAGGCAGGACTATACCTCCCACAACCTTTCAGGAGAAATCTCACTGGTAGTTTCCACAGAGGAAGACGACAGGCAATAGAACCGCCAAGATCTAGTGTCAACTTGAGAAGATATTGATCTAGAGAATCTCCCAGGAAGTATGATATCGAGTGCTTCATCTGAATATGAATATACTATACTAAAGGGTCTGCATCTCTGTCAACATAAGATCGATAAGTATACCAAATAGCAATGATGATAATGTCTAAAGTGAACATAAGTGAGATGAGAAAATGAATATGTGGCAATTCTAACGGATATGAAGAATTGGTGACGAGTGTCATCTCCACAAACCATAAACATTCCAGCCATAAAAAAGAAAAAAAGAAAAACAGAGAGAGAAAGGAAAGAGAATTGAGCAAATATAGTCCATGACATAAATTTGCACAAGACACTTCAATGTAAGTCAAATACAAAAATCATCTAAAAATTGGAATGTTTTTGCATTTTAATATTGAATTCAGAGTGGCACATGCCAATAGGTGTTAGAAGGGAGTTTTACAAAATGTTTGAAATTGTAGAGAGATCAACTTCTCATGTAACAAAAAATTGACCTTCAATCTAAATGGTGGAGGCTTCTAAAAGTTTGCCTGAGAAACAGCCTATCATGTAGCTTTCATTTTTCTAATTGCTGAAAGCTGAAAGTTTGTGTAACAACTGCTATAGAAAAACAATCTATTTTATAGCTAAAGTACAAGTCCATTTTTTTGAAAAAAAATGGACTTCATTATTTTGAATGCAACCAGTGTTGAAGAAGAAAAGTCCTCTTCCATTTTGGGGCAGATAATCACAGTAGGCCATGAAGATAACGAATTTAAAGGCATCCACTAGTCCGTATAAAGTATTAGCAATTCCAAATGCCAGTGCTTCGGGAGAAACTTAAAAAACTTACAAAATTATACCGGTTCCTTCTTCCATTTCGCCCACACGACAAGGATGACTGCGGAGGGTGCGCCGTGCTCGCAAGATATCCTGTAAGGACCCTAGGAGCTTTTGACGCGCATGAAAGAACACTACAGTCGTATCTTCCGCTTCCCTCGCCCCTCAAGAACTTGCACGCATTCACGTATTCTAACGAAACTAGAATATGGGGAAATTCAAATTCACTAGAGAATTACACTTCCAGATAGTTCATTTCAAATGAATACAAATGAACTAAAAAGAACATTCCTAAAGTTATTAGAGAAATTAAAGATGCTCCAACTGATTGCATGTCAACCAATAAAGGGAAAAGGAATCTTCCGCAGGAAACAGTATAAGTTCAACCTAGAAATCCCACATATCTAGTCTGGCAAAGTTCACTGGTTCTTAATTCGCCAGACCCAAATACGAAAACCAAAATTCGAGTTAACGTCTATGACACTCCTCACATTTTTTGGCAACCAAAGTAGACATACCTGACATCGAAGGAGCAGAAGCCATTTTTATGAAAAGTGAGAAATCTCATTGAATACAGCTAAGCATTAATCGTTCCATGAGCATACACTCCGGTAAAGCTCATGGAGTCCTCCAATTGAGAGCGAACCAGCGATAGGTTCATTGATTTTTGGGGGTGTAGAGCGGGGTGACGATGGGCAAAACAGAGAAATAATTAAGACGTCTTGTGATTTCAAAGTAATATCCTGAGCTTTTGAAATGCTTTTTGGACTAATTTATCGACGAGATTGGTCTGACGAGGAAGACGAGCATAAATAGCACAGGGAGAGGATATCGAGTGTAGCCCAGGCCACACAAATACCGTGCGATGGAGATATTATTAATATTATTATTAATTAATTACTATACTTATCAATCCTTCAATTTTTTTCGGTCTTTCTTCTCTCCTTTTTCTTCGACCAGAAAGTAACATTTCTTACCTCAAGACTCAAGTGTCCAAAAAAATTAGTAGTAACAAGTTCCATTAAAGCGTAATTTGTTTTCTTTATTTATTCGATGAGAAACAGTGGGATTACTTGTGCAATTTTCTCTGAAAATTTTAATAGTCTGTTTTCATAGATAAGTTTTAGTTTTTTGTACTTCGTTTTGAGAAATAAAATCTCTTTAATGTTAATCTATAAATGTTAAATTATGTCAAAAATAAAATTTCCGACCAATTAATAAATCCATATGGTAAGGTAATGATCCATATATCATATGAAAACGTTATTGGTTAAAGTTGTAAGTAATCTCGTCCTAAGAATAAAAAAACAAGTTCAAGCTTATAAAATATACTTTTATAGAAAGACTAAAACAATTTGCGTTATATATCTAAACCTATATTATAGTCTCATATACAAACTTTTCAATATTAATCAGTATGGTGATTGGTGAGATGATCATGGCAAGGATTATAAATAATGTACCAAATATATACATTATACTAAGATCTGTCAAGATTATCAAACTTTAAACAAACTTTAAACAAACCCGTATCATGAATTTGAATCGTAAACTCAAAATAATTTACTTTTATTGATTATTAAATAAGTATTACTAGTAATAATTGAATAATTAAAATAAAAAAAAAATTGATTTAAATATATTTTAAATCCAAAAAATTGAAACTAAATCTATCAACATTCATCATTTATCAAAAAAATAAATTTCTAAAAAATCTATCAAATTCATCATTTATCAAATAAAAAATAAGTTATAAAATTAAAATAAAGTTAACACGATTTTGTAAGCTAAAAACGTAAAAAATGTAAACTCGGTGTTATAAACTCGTAAGTTTAACCGAATTTACAACTAATACGAGTTTAATAGTGATTCAACTAGTTTTTTTAATTGAGAAACGTAAAAACGATTAACTCGTAAAAAGTCAGTTGAAAGTGAGACAACAATGCAATGCACTTGCTTTATTAAAATTAAAGGTTAACATCATTCCAAATCTTTTTATGAAGTTTTATTAATTAGGCTGTTAAAATTAAGAAAAGTAATAAAAGCTAAATGAATGAAGAAGATTCTTTACCCGTTTGAAATCACACAAAATCAGGAAATAATGTATGAATGAATCTAATGAATATATACACTGAACTCTACTTCCTTGAAATTAAAAGTTACTCTCCCTCCAAATCTTTTAATGAAGTTTTATTAATTAGTTCATTGAATATAAGGAAATTAATTAAAGCTATTTGAATGGAGAAGATTTTTTATTCCTTTTTTAAATCACGAACAATCAAACTAAACCAATTATTTAACTTTATATGAATAGGAGGGATAAGGATGTTCTGGAAAACATGTTATTAATATTTGGGTTAAGTAACAATTTTGCCTCAGAAGTACACCCTCGGGAAGAATTTTGCCCCGAAAGTTTTTTTGAGTTTAATTTTACCCCGAAAGTTTTTTTTTGGAGCAATTTTGCCTCTCCGTTAAAAATCCTAACGATCAATTGTTAGGGTTGTCAATGAAGAGGCAAATTGCTCCAAACAAAAAAATTTTCGAAGCAACATTACTATAAAAAAAAAAAAAAAAAAAAAAAAAAATTAAAATTGCTCTAAAAAAAAAAATTTGGGGCAAAATTGCTACTTAATCCAAAAAAAAAAAAATTAAAAATGCTATTTATGATATCGCATATTTTTAATTCTTATTTATATAATATCTAGGGGTGGAAACAAGCCGGACCAACCCAGGCTTCACCCTTAACGGGCCCCGGGCAATAAAAAGTGGTCGAGCTGGCTTGTGGCTTGTTAGAGGCCATTTTCTAGCCTGAGCTTGGCCTGTGCCATGTTAAGGAGGCCTATATTTTTTAAAAAATTTATAATTAGGCTAACAGAACACATGCCTCATTGAAAAACAGGTCTACTTCAAACAGGCCAAAAATTGGCCTACTTTAAATAGGCCGAATTACATAAATTAGCAAAGGCAAAGATAAAAAAAGGTTGCATTTTCATTAACGAGTCATTATGGTAAAATTAAATATGAAATATAAAAAAGGGTTAAATAACATTTTTGCTTCGAAATACATAAGCAATTTTGTCCTGAAAGTTTATTTTTGGAGCAATTTTCATTAAAAAGGGTTTTTTTTTGGAACAATATTGCCCCGGGGTTTTTGTTTAGAGCAATTTTGCTTCAAACAAAACTAATGGTCATAACGATTCATCGTTAGGGTTGTTAAAGGGGTGAAATTGCCCGAAAAAACTTCAAGGCAAAATTGCTTATAGAGGTGTACTTTCGGAGCAAAATTGTTATTTAACCCTTAATATTTTATTAGATGTTCAAGGGTATTGTTTTATATGTTTTCAAACGTAAAAAGTTTTCCCGTTCTTAATTAGTGTATTTCTCAAAATTTGAACTTGTATTATTTTTTCTTATCGGATGAGATCCTTATCACATCAAGTAACAACTTATTAGTATATTGGTAGATTTTCTCGTTGTATGGTATTAAGTGATCTTTCTAGTTCTCTTCATAAGAGCTCATCATTTAAATTGCCTTTGTCGTTTTTATAAGAGCTTTACAAGTAAGGTTGTCAAACTCATTATTTAAGTAAATTGACGTAAACTCGTAAGAGTTTACTTTCACTATTAAATAGCTATTAATAATGTATAATAAATAATTAAAATATAAAAAAGACAACAATTTGATTTAAATATATTTTAAATTCAAATAATTGAAATTAAATTCATCAATATTCATAATTTACCATATTTAACAAGAAAATTTCTATAAAACTCACATATAAAGCCGCTAAGCATGATCAAATAAAAAGGTTGACACGAGTTTAAGGGCAAGTTAATATGATTTTGTAAGTTTGAAATGTAAAAATGGTAAACTCGGTGTATAAACTCGTAAGTTTTAATTGAGATTACTAGTAACTCAGACTCGATTTAATAAACTAGAAATGTAAAAAATATAAACTCGGAGAGTTAACTCGCGAATTTGACAACAACATTTACAAGAATTATTTGAACATTTAATATATTTTAATTTTAATTTTTCCTTATTAATTATATTAATTACATTAATTGAAATGTTAGTGATGGTACTATTTACTCTTTCTCTGTTATATGTCCCCTCATAAATAAGAACATTCTTAAAAAAAAAGTCTATTATATATATATTTATTATTTTTAAATAATTCTAACTATTTTCTTAAAGCACGTAATTCATTAAACTTTTGTAAACAAGACCTGAAGGAGCACTAATCGGTAAAATCTTATAATCATGACATGATAGAATGTTTGGCTATTCATTAATAAATTTGTTGGTCTTATTGGCATGAAATTTCTTTGCAACCTTTATACAATTTTCATGCTCTTCATGTAACTCTCACAACAATCGTATACATGGATTAATGTTAATTTTTTGAAAGTTAGACTCTGTATGTCATATGAAATTTGAAATGAAGTATCACAGTCACAGGTAAAATCCCGCAACTTATGGCGAGACTAGAAGTATCCCCAGCCTAGCTCCCTCGTGTGCCCATTTTATGCGTACATGCTTACAATGCATGGTCCACGTATATTTTACTTGGACAATGCAATTTACTCTGCAGGGCTTACTTACCAGATTAAATTTTACTCTCATACTACGTCAAACTAAACAACACAACTCAACGAAGTACGAGAACCAAAGCCAGCTAGCATCTTTTCTTAATTGGGCTGCCCTTCATATCATATAGTTCAGATTGTGATCCAAATGCGTTTAACTATTTTAACGAGTTCACATTAGGTCTTTATTCCCTTATGTCTTTTTAGGTGCTATTCCCTCTAATTAGAGGGATTGAGAATTTTATTTTATTTTTTTAAAATTGTTTATATATTCTATTTATTTAGATTAGATTATATCTTTTGCATCTTGAAATTTTTTTTTTACCCAATATCTCAAATTAATTAATTTTCAGTCCTGCATTCATAAATATTTCTCATGTAACCCCAATATCTTGGAAATTAATTAATTTGAGATATTTGGTGTAAAAAAAAAAAAATTAAAATGCAACATATAATCTAATCTAAATAAATGGAATATATAAAAAAAATTTTAAAAAATAAAATAAAATTCCTAATCCCTCTAATTAGAGAGAATAACACCTAAGAAGCACATAAAGAAATAGCACTTAATATTTCAACCGTGATTTTCAAAGAAAATAAAATAGAAACATTTCAAATTTCATGCCAAAGTTGGGACCAGCAATTATCGTCGGTTCTTTCGCCAAACCCATGGATAGTTGAGTTGCTTCCTTCTCTAAGTAATTAATAGTCAGTGCTGGATTGAAAATGAACTAGGAGATTTCCATTCTTATTAAGAGAAGTATGGATTGGTTAAAGATATACGTTCCATATTATGGTCATAGAAGTAGTAGGACAACAACAAATTTTTTGTATAAGGAGATATTTATAAACATAAATGCATGATCTTAATTTAATCATAGTTATGTGTGATGTAATCTTTAGTTAATGTCTATATAGTAAGTATAGTTGTATTTTTATTTCAACCTTGAACAATGTTTTTCTTTACTTTCTTTTAGTTGAAACCAATTATTTTTGCGTTGAATTTAATGCTCCCCGCCTAAGGGAGAGTGATTGCTATTATTTATATGCTATGTAGAATGATATTTTTTAGGAGCTATTTTTTCAAATAAAAAATAGTAGTTATAATTAATATGTGGGAATTTTATCAGGTAAAAAATTAGTAGGCTATATTTAAGTTCCTCAACAACTTGGGTAAAAAATGGTAGTTGATGCATTAATTTGAATTTAAGTACTCTCAACAACTTATTAGTCAAAGTAGCAAATTCAAATATTTTGTTGATCCAGAGGTCTTTTTGTTCATAATGTCCATGCATATTAAAAGTTGGTAGTTGAAAGGGATTTGTTGTATTGTGGTGTAATGCTTTTATGAACTAAAATGTAATTTTTTATTTATTTGAATTAGATTGAAATAACTCCAAATGACTAGTTAAGATTTAGAGGAAATGAGGTTATAGAATGGAACTCAAATTATATTAATGCACGCATAAGGAAAATTGAAATTATATTTAAATAATTATAATCAATTGCTTATTTCCAAAAAAATGATCCATTCTAAAATAATTGCAAAAAAATTGCTCATCTTAAAAGACATTATACCTAAACAATTAGAATATATTTACACTTCTCAAAACCTATATAGACAACATTCTATTGATTCTCTAATTGATCGAGTCGTATTTTATTTCTCTCCCCTTTTATTCATTTAATTGTTTTTTCTCATAATTATATTGATAATATGTTCAACTAATGTTAATGGGCCTGTTTGGGTTGGCGGTAGAAAACGGTGGCTTAAAAGCTATCTAACTTTTTAAAAGCCCGGTAGGAAAAAAGTCAGGTTGAAAAAGTCAGGTTGTGTTTGGATTACCAGTCTGGCTTTTTGCATAAGTAGCTTTTTTCTCAATGATGAGTGTTTGGATTGCCAGTCTGGCTTTTTACAGAAGTAGCTTTTTTCTCAATGATGAGTATTTGGATTATTATTTGAAAAGTCGGTTAAAATGGAACATGACCAAAAGGACATGAATCATATTAAATACTACTATACATATTAGTTGTATATATTAGGATAATATAAATTTTAATATCTCAGTATTAGTTGATTTTTTTCAAGATTTCTTGGTCCTTATGTGGTTCTGATCAACTTGAAATTAATCCTTGTGATATTTTCAAGATTTCTTGGTCCTTATGTGGTTCTGATCAACTTGAAATTAATCCTTGTGATATTTACGAGTGTTGCTTGATAAGAGAATGAAATAGTTTTTTTTTTTTTTTTTTCTTTCAACAGATTCTCTATATTGATGTATTTATGAATCTGTACAATGGCAAATTCTAATCAGATACGTTGAAATTGAATATTGTGTATAATATCATTACTGGGGTGCCAACAGATTTTAATTAGTTTATTGTTATAGAAGTACAAAGGTATTAGCGTGATCGCAGTTAGATCTGAATTCTGTGACTAATTGCTTAGGCATGCATTATAAAATGAGTCATAGGCAGAAATTTGTTTTTCCGGTGCAAATTATTGATTATAGCCTTCTATTAGGAGTGCATTTTAGAGCTTCTAAGAATCTAGAGTCCTTAGCAGAGAACAACAGGAGAATTTAACTTGTCATGCTGGAAGCGAAAATGAGCAGCAGTGCCAAGTGCCAACTTCTAAAGGGAAAAAGGTAATGATACTACCATCTATTTCACTTGAAAACATCCATGAAGACCTATTTTTTAACTGAGCAGTAATGAGTCTATTTCAAAAGTTATGCTTTGGCTGCATGAAAATTTGATCACATCTTTAACTGTCTAAGTTTTGGCTTGCTATGCTGTCATATTTAGCTTGCTGTCATGGAATGTTACAACTGAAGAGCAATAGAACATATTTTAAAACTGTAGTTTTCAACATTGCAAGAGTTAGACCGATTGCCTTCATATGAAACAAAATACAATTTGTTACGGCAGCACAACTATGTCATACAAAATAGAACTTGTTGTAGTGATTGTACTACAAAAAGAAACTTGATGGATTGAATGACTAAATTGCCGGAATTTGAACTGTCATTGCGGTGGTGGTGCCAAGTCCTTTATGTTGATTAAACATTGTTGAAGCTACAAAGGATGGAACTTCGCCTATAAAAATTGATTGGACATTGTTGAAGCTATATAGAAAATGGAGATTCACCCAGTGGGAACTGATTGGACATTGTTGAAACTTTTATGGAAGATGGACCTTCACTTAGAACAAGGAAGAGCAATGTAGATGTTAGTATAGGGCCATAAAAAAACTGTAATACAATATATTTAAAAAGATTGTGTCTTACTTTCAGAATTCACGCAAGTAAAAAAGGCATATTGTGACACCTTAAATTATACTATTAGTATATAAATATTTCAAGATTTCGATGTGTCAAAATCATATTTCCTAAATTATCACTCTAGTTGAAAGGGATTTGAGTTTTAGGTTATTGGATCCACAACAAACGACTATATCAACTGAACAAACTGACAATGACAACAATTTTTTTTTTTACAATTAAAAGAAGTGATACTTGTTAAAATGACACATTCTTTTTAATCAATTGAAGACAACACATAGGCCATATCACAAAGACTTAGCATTTGACATCAGCAAGTATATATGCATAGGAAACTTGTTTTGACATCATTATGAGCATAAATTACACAGAATGAGCATGAATTTGGGTTATGAGCATGAATTACACAGAATGAGCAATGAGCAAAAACAATGCATAACACAGGGCTTTAAAGAATGAGCGATGAGCATAAACAAACCACTGAAAATCATAAGAGAACAATTTTAGAGCAGGGCTCTAATATGATGACAAATTTTAGAGCAGGGCTCTAATATTATTGTAATTACCACACAATTAAATACTAGGAATCGCATTTTCAGGGGATATCAGAAATCATTGATGACAAAAACAAATTCAAAAACGCATTTACGGTTCAAAGATTGTTGCAAGCTTTACTCTTAGGGTGAGAAAGACCACCCTTCACCACACACATCAATGGCTTTATAGAATCTCAGGAAAATGAAATGATGGTATCACAAATTCAATGATATTAACTTATGCCCCTTCCTCAACACCAATCCTTCCTACATTCAATTCCCATTCTAGACAGCTCCAATGGACAAGGAGTTCCAATTTCTGAGCCTTTATAGAGCTTGAAATCTTTGCAGTTTGTCTTCTTTTGAGGTTTTTGCGCTACCATTAATTCCATCGGCACTGAATTTAGTTCACGCTCCCAAGTATATACCATGCGACTTCCTTTGGGTTCTAATCAAGACATTGATTCTTTTTTTTTTTATAACTATTTTAACTGATTCGGATTCTGCACATTGACAGGCAATATACTTTATACATCACGACGGAAGCATCAAGGATATTTCAATAATCAAATTTCGGATATAATTTTTTTTTGTAATCAAAATATCAAAAATGAATCACAAGACTTACTGATTTCTTGAAATTAAGTGGATAGAAATAGTCAAGAACGAACAAAGTAGTAGACAAACATATGTGACAGGAAGATCAACAGAGCGAGAGAGATCAACACTTTGGAGTTCCAGGATCATGGAGGAGATTTGAAACAGGGTATTCCTAACCAATTCTTTGTTTTCCTCATTTAGATGTTCTTAATTCGTCGATGTTCGTACTAGTATGAAAAAAATAAAAAGAACAAAGAGGTAACAAAACTACGAATAAAAAAGAAGAACTCACCTGCGTAGGCCGACGACGAAGAAAGAGAAGAAAAACTCAAAGAAGAAACTGCCCCACTCAGCCTCTCACGCTCGAGCACGAAAGGTTCGGTGTCTATGCCATTGAAACGGCCAGAGAATCTCTCCTGGAGGAAGGAAAAGCCGAGGATGATGGAGTCAAAAACTCATGATCTAGGGCACGAGTGAGCACGGGAATCTCTGATGGAGGGGATGCTTGAGCACGGGATGGAGAATCTCTGATAAATTTCAGAAGCCACGCGATGTTCCAGGCTTTTTCTGATGGAGGGGACGACTGACGGGATGGTGGAGAGCACGCGATGGAGAAGCGCACGGTGGAAAGCACGCGATGGAGAAGAGCACGGGCTGGAGGGGATGATGATTTTTTTTTTGATATATGGAGGGGATGGACCGAATTAGCACGGGCTGGAGATGATGGAGCCAGTGCGTTAATGAATAAGCTTGGATTTCAGGCGTTGAAAAAGTCCAGTTGCGTTTTTGCAAATGAAATAAGCTCATCTAATGTACTTGATCCACCCAAACACTCATCATTGGGCTTTTTTTTCCCCTGGTCCATTAGCTTTAAAGTCACTGAGTCATTTTAACTAAAATGCTAATAAATAAGTTAACCCCAAACAGGCCCAATGTGTGGAATGACTCTAGTAAAAAAATAAGTTTTTTCCTTAATAACATTCTTCTGGACAATTGCGGGAGAGTAAAAGCTCGTTGAATAAGCACAAAATTGAGTATACTATGGGACTCAAGACAGCATTTAAAGGCAATTAGCTAGCAAGCGGCCCCGTCAATTGGGTTTATATTATACAGTCTAAATGTCTTATAAGATATTCTTTTGAATTAGAAGAGCAGATACTAACTATTTGAATCGAACTTACGACCTCCTACGAATATTTAATGTTATTAGGTTGTAACACCACTTGTATCTGTTAATATTTGGCCCAACTTTAAGAAAACTATAATCAAATGTACCTTTCATCTAGTTAAAAAGCATCTCAACCAAGGCTCTAGGTCATATTCTGACTCAACTGAGGCTATGCAGTTATTAGTATGGGATCATGGCTCTACCCAATCGATGGCGGAGGAAACAGCCTCTGTTAGAACCTAGATACATTCTGATTGGGATGTAGAAATTATCCATGCTCATAGCGAAGTTCACCATTATTTAGCTAAAATGGCGTATGGACTGAACAAGAAGCTGATAATACTGCAGGATCCCAGCTTTTTGTGTGAATCAAATGTTAGCCGGTCTAGGCTAAGATTTGTGAAGCAGTGATTTTGATGTGTAGTACTATTGTGGAATAGCAACTCTCCAGGCTATGTGCTTGTCCTTGTCATCAAAAAAGAAAAGAAAGCATCCATGAATCAAAGTCGGTGCTCTCGACACAATATTCTAATCATCATACAAATCTAAAAATAAAAGGCCACTTTCTTCTTCCCTCTCTTGGCAATGCAATTGCGGCAAACACTCAGGCCCCGTTTGTTATAAAAAAGATTTGGAGAAGGAAAGAAAAGGAAAGGAAAGGAAAAGAAGATTAAGAAGGAACTTTAAAATGTAAGCCGTTTGATATACTAAGGAAAGGAAGTTAGTTTAGGGAAAATAAATTGTTGGTAGAAAGAAAAGGAAGTTGGTTAAGTGGGAATGAAAGATAAAATACCTATAATACCCCTGAACAAAAAAACCACCACACCTATCTCTCGATCTCATCTCTGCCTTTCTTCCTCACTCTCGTCTCTGCCCTCTCCTTCACATCATCAGCGCCTCTTCTTCATCCACTATCGCGCTGCATCCACCATCGTCGGGGCCCTCTTGCATCACACCACCATCACCGACGCCTCTTCTTCATCCACCATAAAATGCCCCTAAATTAAAAAACAATCATGGAATGATTCTTTTTGTTTTCGCAATGGGACATAAACAAACCCTAAAGCAGATGGCGTGAAGGTGCAGATGTAAAAGAAACCCTCGGTTCGTTCGGACGTTCGAACGACAATGTTATGTTCGAACGACAAGGGGCCTGTTTGGGGTTAACTTATTTATTAGCATTTTAGTTAAAATGACTCAGTGACTTTAAAGCTAATGGACCAGGGGAAAAAAAAGCCCAATGATGAGTGTTTGGGTGGATCAGTACATTAGATGAGCTTATTTCATTTGCAAAAACGCAACTGGACTTTTTCAACGCCTGAAATCCAAGCTTATTCATTAACGCACTGGCTCCATCATCTCCAAATTTCGTGCTAATTCGGTCCATCCCCTCCATATATCAAAAAAAAATCATCATCCCTCCACCCCGTGCTCTTCTCCATCGCGTGCTTTCCACCGTGCGCTTCTCCATCGCGTGCTCTCCACCATCCCGTCAGTCGTCCCCTCCATCGGAAAAAGCCTGGAACATCGCGTGGCTTCTGAAATTTATCAGAGATTCTCCATCCCGTGCTCAAGCATCCCCTCCATCGAGATTCCCGTGCTCACTCGTGCCTAGATCATGAGTTTTTGACTCCATCATCCTCGGCTTTTCCTTCCTCCAGGAGAGATTCTCTGGCCGTTTCAATGGCATAGACACCGAACCTTTCGTGCTCGAGCGTGAGAGGCTGAGTGGGGCAGTTTCTTCTTTGAGTTTTTCTTCTCTTTCTTCGTCGTCGGCCTACGCAGGTGAGTTCTTCTTTTTTATTCGTAGTTTTGTTACCTCTTTGTTCTTTTTATTTTTTTCATACTAGTACGAACATCGACGAATTAAGAACATCTAAATGAGGAAAACAAAGAATTGGTTAGGAATACCTGTTTCAAATCTCCTCCATGATCCCGGAACTCCGGTGTTGATCTCTCTCGCTTCGTTGATCTTCCCGTCACATATGTTTGTCTACTACTTTGTTCGTTCTTGACTATTTCTATCCACTTAATTTCAAGAAATCGATAAGTCCCGTGATTCATTTTTGATATTTTGATTACAAAAAAATTATATCCGAAATTTGATTATTGAAATATCCTTGATGCTTCCGTCGTGATGTATAAAGTATATTGCCCGTCAATGTGCGTAATCCGAATCGCTTAAAATAGTTATAAAAAAAAAAAAAGAATCAATGTCTTGATTAGAACCCAAAGGAAGTCGCATGGTATATACTTGGGAGCGTGAACTAAATTCGATGCCGATGGAATTAATGGTAGCGCAAAAACCTCAAAAGAAGACAACCGCAAAGATTTCAAGCTCTATAAAGGCTCGAAATTGGAACTCCTTGTCCATTGGAGTGTCTAGAATGGGAATTGAATGTAGGAAGGATTGGTGTTGAGGAAGGGGCATAAGTTAATATCATTGAATTTGTGATACCATCATTTCATTTTCCTGAGATTCTATAAAGCCATTGATGTGTGTGGTGAAGGGTGGTCTTTCTCACCCTAAGAGTAAAGCTTGCAACAATCTTTGAACTGTAAATGCGTTTTTGAATTTGTTTTTGTCATCAATGATTTCTGATATCCCCTGAAAATGCGATTCCTAGTATTTAATTGTGTGGTAATTACAATAATATTAGAGCCCTGCTCTAAAATTTGTCATCATATTAGAGCCTGCCCCCGCTCTAAAATTGTTCTCTTATGATTTTCAGTGGTTTGTTTATGCTCATCGCTCATTCTTTAAAGCCTGTGTTATGCATTGTTTTTGCTCATTGCTCATTCTGTGTAATTCATGCTCATAACCCAAATTCATGCTCATTCTGTGTAATTTATGCTCATAATGATGTCAAAACAAGTTTCCTATGCATATATACTTGCTGATGTCAAATGCTAAGCTGCTGTGATATGGCCTATGTGTTGTCTTCAATTGATTAAAACAGAATGTGTCATTTTAACAGTATCACTTCTTTTAATTGTAAAAAAAATTGTTGTCATTGTCAGTTTGTTCAGTTGATATAGTCGTTTGTTGTGGATCCAATAACCTAAAACTCAAATCCCTTTCAACTAGAGTGATAATTTAGGAAATATGATTTTGACACATCGAAATCTTGAAATATTTATATACTAATAGTATAATTTAAGGTGTCACAATATGCCTTTTTTACTTGCGTGAATTCGAAAGTAAGACACAATCTTTTTAAATATATTGTATTACGTTTTTTATGGCCCTATACTAACATCTACATTGCTCTTCCTTGTTCTAAGTGAAGGTCCATCTTCCATAAAAGTTTCAACAATGTCCAATCAGTTCCCACTGGGTGAATCTCCATTTTCTATATAGCTTCAACAATGTCCAATCAATTTTTATCAGGCGAAGTTCCATCCTTTGTAGCTTCAACAATGTTTAATCAACATAAAGGACTTGGCAGCCACCACCTGCAATGACAGTTCAAATTCCGGCAATTTAGTCATTCAATCCATCAAGTTTCTTTTTTGTAGTACAATCACTACAACAAGTTCTATTTTGTATGACATAGTTGTGCTGCCGTAACAAATTGTATTTTGTTTCATATGAAGGCAATCGGTCTAACTCTTGCAATGTTGAAAACTACAGTTTTAAAATATGTTCTATTGCTCTTCAGTTGTAACATTCCATGACAGCAAGCTAAATATGACAGCATAGCAAGCCAAAACTTAGACAGTTAAAGATGTGATCAAATTTTCATGCAGCCAAAGCATAACTTTTGAAATAGACTCATTACTGCTCAGTTAAAAAATAGGTCTTCATGGATGTTTTCAAGTGAAATAGATGGTAGTATCATTACCTTTTTCCCTTTAGAAGTTGGCACTTGGCACTGCTGCTCATTTTCGCTTCCAGCATGACAAGTTAAATTCTCCTGTTGTTCTCTGCTAAGGACTCTAGATTCTTAGAAGCTCTAAAATGCACTCCTAATAGAAGGCTATAATCAATAATTTGCACCGGAAAAACAAATTTCTGCCTATGACTCATTTTATAATGCATGCCTAAGCAATTAGTCACAGAATTCAGATCTAACTGCGATCACGCTAATACCTTTGTACTTCTATAACAATAAACTAATTAAAATCTGTTGGCACCCCAGTAATGATATTATACACAATATTCAATTTCAACGTATCTGATTAGAATTTGCCATTGTACAGATTGTACAGATTCATAAATACATCAATATAGAGAATCTGTTGAAAGAAAAAAAAAACTATTTCATTCTCTTATCAAGCAACACTCGTAAATATCACAAGGATTAATTTCAAGTTGATCAGAACCACATAAGGACCAAGAAATCTTGAAAATATCACAAGGATTAATTTCAAGTTGATCAGAACCACATAAGGACCAAGAAATCTTGAAAAAAATCAACTAATACTGAGATATTAAAATTTATATTATCCTAATATATACAACTAATATGTATAGTAGTATTTAATATGATTCATGTCCTTTTCAGTCATGTTCCATTTTAACTGACTTTTCAAATAATAATCCAAATACTCATCATTGAGAAAAAAGCTACTTCTGTAAAAAGCCAGACTGGCAATCCAAACACTCATCATTGAGAAAAAGCTACTTATGCAAAAAGCCGACCGGTAATCCAAACACAACCACTTTTTCAACTCCGACTTTTTCCTACCGGCTTTTAAAAAGTTAGATAGCTTTTAAGCCCACCGTTTTCTACCGTCAACCCAAACAGCCCAAGGTCGGTGGCCAAAAGGGAACGAGCCGACAGGTAGAACGTATTATTGTAACGGATTTATTCAAGAATTAAAAAAGGCCGCAAGACCTATCAATAATATTCCAGAACTGTAGCAGCATAAAAAGTATAAATGGGTCAACGGATAAATGCCTCAACATTATGGGATGAGCATGATCACGAGGAATTTTTTCCCCGCAGATCAGAATATGATGTATGCATTAATTCCGTCCATGCAAGGCAGTAATGTGATAATATAATAATGCAGGTGCCTGTGAACTGTGTTCATTTTCCTAACCAAATAAAAGAAGAGTTTGAAATTTAAGGCACTATATTTGTTTGTGCACATGCTACGACGACAACATGCAGATTATATTCGATCAGAGCATTATATCTGCTTTCTTTTAAAGTGGCAGTAATGAATTCTCACTCCGCACCTTTGAATAAAGCCAGATCTTTGCCGTGTAGTCTAAATATTCCTGGTCCAAATGAGGTGAATCGGTTAACTACATATATTATCAGTTTTCATAACTACGTTTTTCATCAGTTTCTAATAAGTCTGGTTGTATTAGCTAATCACGAATCGGTCAATTACAAATAAAGGGCAAAGAATATCATGCCGAGCTTCTTTTTCCTTCCTGGGCCAAAGGATACGTAGTTGCTAGATTTATTATGCGACGTTGATCCGTTGGGCAGAAAACAAACAATTTATCCTCTAAATCTTGAAAACATGATTTAGTTTTGAGAAAGTTTTAGTGTCCGCACATTAGTCCCTATAAGTTTAAATTCATCTAGGCTGATGCGATGGTTTGAGCCGTGCATAGAGACAACGACATAAGTCTCAGTATGCTGAGCAAATTACTCCCTATGTTCTCTATTCTCTAATGACTATACGGAAACTATCCATCAGATTTTACAACTCGTGATAAAAAATTCAATTTCACAGCCTGAAAAGTCTTCTATAGCTCTTGAGGTGAAGAACCATCGACTTCTGTGCGTCCCCAGTTTCTGCTGTATACTTCACTCTCTATTTTTGTACCCTGTCTTTCTTGACCTTCTTACGTATTAAATCACATGAAGTATTAAGTGTTAACCATTCTGCTGAAGAATCAGTAGGAGCAAAAGTTAAAAAAAAAAAAAAAAAAAAAAAAAAAAAAATCAATGGACAGAGATGCTCTGTTCAAAAATTATGTTCCCTTAATTAATTTAGTTTAACGAGTTGGGGATTTTTGCATAAAATGCAAACCCGTCAAAGTGAAACCACTGCTTCACTTAAAAAGTACCCAGTTGCAAGACACACAGCACTGTCTATTCAATTCATGCGTATACCGCAGAGGATGTAATTATAAAAAGCTAATTTCGTCATAGCAGAGATATAGGACCTGTAGATATAAATAAAAGCCACACACGTACACATATATAAAAGCATACAACAGCTAGGAACACCATTATGGAATTCTTATTCGTGTGTGTCATATATATATGTTTGTGGGGGTTTCTGGAGGCGTAGTTGAGAATTATGACGCCTCCATATTTGCGAGCAGCTTCATAGTTATAGATGACAGGTCCTCCTGGTTGATGAATCACAGTGATACCGATGGTAGTGATGAACGAGAGAACGCCTGAGGGTTGGGGCCATCCTCTCCTCCACAAACGCAAATCCTTCCATTCGTACCTTCACACTTGATGATGAAGCCATTGCCACGTACCTAACTCACTCTCTGCACAACACCCCTCACACTCTGCTTCCATTTTTATACTGAAAGTTGAAAGTGGTGTACAAACAAACCACAGTGAAATCAAATTATTTTGCTTTGCATCTCTCTCGTCTTACTGTTGTTTTATTTGGGGTTCCTAATAAAAGTAGTTTTCCCATCCCAATACTTCTGTTCGATTTGGGAAGAAAAACATGGGAAAGTGGTCTCTAATCTTTTATGCTTGATGATATACATAAATATATTCCTATTCTTATGGATATCTATTCTGACAATTGTTTTCAACCCATCTTTCAATTATAATCTTATTTAACAGGATATTATTGGACAGGAACAAGAATCCTATTGACTTGGTGTTAGCCCTAAGCCCCTAACGCCTAAATTACCTGTTATGGGTGGAGACTATCACTGGTATTTTCCTTTTGAATGTATATAGTAGATACAGTACGAGATCCAGGCATTTAATAAATTTCTTAATACATCTAATATTATGTTATTAATTTTGTTGTTGTTTTTATTATCTGACATATCAAATTTTAAAATTAAAACGTTTTTAATAAATTAATTTTTACAAAATAAAAATAACATATAATCAAAATCATGTCCTTTTTAAATAATTATGCATTCAAACATTCTTTTCATATATATCACCTAACCAATTTTCAGTTCATCATTAGAAAATGTATCTAAACATAAATCTTACTACTTGTCATAATTATAGGAACATTTTTATAGTATAATTTGCACTACAAAAAACCGGAGGGAGTATTACAATAACTACCTTCTACCAAACCGATTTTGGCTAAGTGATCAAAAATTTGACGGGCATATTTTTGTTAAACTAAAAGCCAAATACACTCCAGAACAACTCAATATCCCACGTTTCAATAGTTTTTTTTTTCAGGGTAAATTATTAAAGGTTAGGCTGTAAATTTTTTATAAAAAAATTTCTATATTATATACAAAAACCGTTGATAGTTTAAAAATAATATAATTTGTTCGAATTTTAATATTACATATACGAATTAAACAAAATAAGGTGGAAGAATTTTCATTTTGGTTAAATCATCAGCAGAAAAAATTAAATAAAAAAAATTTATGCATCTATATGTAATATAAAAATTTTAAGTATCCATTTTATTTTATATATTTTGTGTATATTTTTTTTACCTGAATAAATTTTGTGTATATAGAACTCAGAGTCAGGAAAAAAAAAACCCAAGAATTTTAGGTTCAAACAAAGCCCAAAACCAAAACCAATTTAGTTTCTTGGGCCCACAAACCATGTTACTTAATGACGACAAGTGAGCGGTGTGTTTGAGATAGCAATAAAAAAATTGAATTATTCGTAATAATATTTATGAAAATGTAAGATTGAATAAAAATTGGATTGTGTAATATGATTTAGGTTTGGATTGACGATAGCGTAAATAGCTTTTATAAAATTAAAACTTGTTTAGATTGGGGGTAGCATAAATGCATTTGAGATAAATAAAAGAGAAAAATTAAAATAAAAAACGAATGTCATCGATATTCCCTCCGGGTAGTTTGCGTCACACTTGTTAGGGAAATTCACCAAAATAGCAACTTTTTTAAAAAATTGTATCTAATTAGAGCAGTTTGGAAAACATTTACCAAACTAATGCAGTCAAACATGTCGTTTGATTGACGCGACTAGTAGCGGGCTGACGTTAGGAATCGAATCTTGACGCAACGTCGGGATTCCCGATGCAAGGTCAGATCACCACACCAACCCCCACCCTCGATGCCCCCCCTAACACACACACACACACACACACACAACCTCACTCCTTCCACTTTCCTCTTCCATTCACTCCTCTTCCATTCACTCCTTCCCTCTCTCTCTCAAAACTCCTCACATTTTCTTCACTTTCCTTCCCTCTCTCTCATCCTATTCACTCCTCACATTTTCTTCATTCTAAAAACTCCCTCCGTCCTCCATTTTCTTCATTCTTTTTCACTCTCACCCACAGCAGCCACTCGTCACCCACACATACACCTCCTCGTCCTTCCAATCTCCATCCATTCTCTCATTTCCCGAAGCTAGAAAACGCTGAGAGAGGCTGAGAAACTTTGAGACATAGAGAAGAGAGAATCGCTGGAAGGAAGAAGGAGGAGGCTCAAATTCTTTCTCACACTTTTGACTTTATGTTTGCACATGTAACATTTAACCTTTTTGTTATGTTTATTATTTAATAATTTGATTTAATTTTTAATTATATACATTTATTTATTATAGATGCTTAATAAATGTATAACAGTAGGATAGATACTTAATTACTTACAAATTATAAATAATAATAATAATAATTAATAATTTAGACAATTAAAATATTTAAAATTCATTATTAACTATAGGATACAAGACTAAAATTAATTAATTATTGAATTAATTATTTATTTTGTGTGTTAATTATAAACCTTAAGATAGATGACTAATTATTTAATGGCGTGGGGAGTCACGGGTGGGGGGGGTTAGGGAGTACTGACGCCACTAGTCACGCCACTAGTTGCGTTTATTTGTATTAGTTTGGTAAATGTTTTCCAAACTAGCTCTAATTAAGTATAGTTTTTGTTAAAAGTTGCTATTTTGGTAAAATTCCTCACTTATCATATTCCGGAAACAATAAACCCCCAATATTATTCCTATTCCTATGGTGGCGCTTACCTGCCGTCGTCGGCACCTCCGCATGGGAGTCCCTTCGCATCATTGGTGTCGTAGGTGTTCCCTCCGGAGACGTATCCCAATGTTATCGCCGGCTTTCAATTGGCGGACTAGGACAATCGTGGGATGATTGATGGCAAGGAAATGCAGAGCTGAATATGATGATGGAGAAGAAGAAAAGGATATCTCGCCAGAAAGATCAAAGACTCACCAAAAAGCATAAAAAAAGACCAAATTTATGTTATTTATTATGAGATTTAATTTTAAAAATATTTAAAACAAAACATGATCCTTTATTTGCAGTTATCATAAAGGCTAATGTCTTTTGGTAATTTGAGTATGAAAAAAATATTTTGATATCAATATTCAAATATTATCATTTTATCAAAATCAAAAAATTTTTTTTCGCATAATTTATTCTGCTTTAAAATTTATTCTAAAAAACACTTTTATCAATTTTTTTTTCCGAAACCATTTTCTAAAAATTAATCTAAACGGATAAGCTGTATGCCAAGAGAAAACGCCAACCGATGACAGGACAGCGGAATCTAACCGTCCTGGTCACGCCCTGCTGGAAACAGTCAAAAACACATCCCCATTTTCTTTAAACCGAAATGAAAGGAAAATGGAAACATCTAATTTCAAATTTCAAATTTCAAATTTCTCTCCTCTCCTCCTATAAATACCATCCAAACCTAGCATCACCCTACACATTCAGAAGGAGGCGTCTTGATAAACGCCTTCATTTCTTTTCTTGCGTTTTCTCTGATCCTTGCTCCATTTTTATTCTTTCGTTTACCTCCTCTGCGCTACGAAGATGAGAGAGTGTATCTCAATCCACATTGGTCAGGCCGGTATCCAGGTCGGAAATGCCTGCTGGGAGCTTTATTGCCTTGAACACGGAATTGGGGTGAGTACCTTTTCATTCTCTGATTCTACGTCCTAAATTACTGGATCTAGGTCCTATATTCATGGCTGTTCGCATTCCTCTCTGGATCTGAATTTTTTCGTATTTATTTTTTATTTATTGCGCGATGCTTGTCTGAAATTGTTTGAAACGTTGAGTCAACAGATCTGGGAATTTCTGGTCTTAACCGTTTTGACCCTGCTTAGATCCGAGTTTCATCTCTTTCGTTCTGGCTTATGCACGGTTTGCGACGAATGTTTCGACGGTTCTCAAGAGTTTTTTGAACCTTAAAACCGTTTTTTATTCATTTCTGTACTGTTTTTACCTCTGTTTTTCGAAATGAATTATAATCTAACACCATTAAATTTATCATACCTTTTGATTTCATTGTGCGATTGCTCTTCAATGCTTTCTGTTATGTTCTCATAATTTTCCCCCTGAAAAAATTCTATTGCTCCCACTCACCTGAAATTTGTCTATAGCCTGATGGACAAATGCCCGGTGACAAGACCGTTGGCGGCGGGGATGATGCTTTCAACACCTTCTTTAGCGAGACCGGTGCTGGAAAGCATGTGCCCCGAGCCATTTTCGTAGATCTTGAGCCTACTGTCATTGACGAGGTGAGAACTGGGACTTACCGCCAGCTCTTCCATCCAGAGCAGTTGATCAGTGGTAAAGAGGATGCTGCCAACAACTTTGCCCGTGGTCATTACACCAGTAAGTTTTGGTACTAACAGTTTGGTTTGTTTATTTATTTTTATTTTCTGATATCTTTAACATCTTATTTATGTGATCCTTTCAGTTGGTAAAGAGATCGTTGATCTATGTTTGGATCGCATCAGAAAGCTTGCTGACAACTGCACTGGTCTGCAAGGTTTCTTGGTTTTCAATGCAGTCGGTGGAGGCACTGGTTCTGGGCTTGGTTCGCTTCTCTTGGAGAGGCTATCTGTTGATTATGGAAAGAAATCAAAACTTGGGTTTACAGTCTACCCGTCACCTCAGGTGTCCACCTCTGTCGTTGAGCCCTACAACAGTGTTCTCTCTACCCACTCTCTCTTGGAGCACACTGATGTGTCTGTGCTTTTGGACAATGAGGCTATCTATGACATCTGCAGGCGCTCCCTGGACATCGAACGTCCCACCTACACAAATCTCAACCGTCTTGTGTCTCAGGTATATTTCTCCAATTTTAAATTAGTTAATTATTTCCCAGGATATGAATCAGTGTTGGTTAATTTCTTCTTCATTGTGGGTTAATAACATCATTTTCTTGTTTTCTTCAGGTGATTTCCTCCTTAACTGCCTCTTTGAGGTTTGATGGTGCCTTGAATGTGGATGTGACCGAATTCCAGACCAATTTGGTCCCATATCCCAGGATCCACTTTATGCTTTCCTCTTATGCCCCAGTCATCTCTGCTGAGAAGGCATATCATGAGCAACTCTCAGTTTCTGAAATCACAAACAGTGCGTTTGAGCCTTCATCTATGATGGCCAAATGCGATCCTCGCCATGGTAAGTACATGGCATGTTGTCTGATGTATAGGGGTGATGTTGTGCCCAAGGATGTGAATGCTGCGGTTGGCACCATCAAGACAAAGAGGACCATACAGTTTGTTGACTGGTGCCCTACTGGTTTCAAGTGTGGTATTAACTACCAACCACCAACTGTTGTTCCCGGGGGTGACCTTGCCAAAGTTCAAAGGGCAGTTTGTATGATTTCTAACTCCACCAGTGTTGCTGAGGTGTTCTCTCGCATTGACCACAAGTTTGATCTTATGTATGCCAAGCGAGCATTTGTCCACTGGTATGTGGGTGAGGGTATGGAAGAAGGAGAATTTTCTGAGGCTCGTGAAGATCTTGCTGCTCTCGAGAAGGATTACGAGGAGGTTGGTGCAGATTCAGCTGAAGGTGAGGATGATGAGGGAGAGGAGTACTAGAATCTCTTACATTCTTGTCATATTGCCTGTGTTCTTCGGATCTACTTTTCTGTCCTCCCTTGTTTGGTGAATTTTATTTTGAACTCTAATTCCGGTGTTGTAAGTGAAATTTGATCGAAACTTTCAAGTTTGAATCGTCTGTTATTATTGATATCATATGGTGTGTAATTACATTAAATGTCCTTTCCGATATAACCCTATGCATGTTATTTCTCGCGGTCGCTTATATTTGATGTCTCTAATTATACTTTGGCAGTAATCCACAATGGAGAGTAATTTGTTTTGCTTTCTTTTCGATGTATATAAAAAAAATCCACAATAGAGAGGATGGGCGAATTAATTTTGAAGTATTATTGGTTGCTTAGGCCCGGTCATAAGTACTAATCATTTAGTTTGGCTCTGGTAAATATATCATATAATTAGGAATGGAGGGAAGTTAAGTGAGCGATATATTAAGGAAAATAATTGATGTTACTTGAACCTCATTAAACACAAGGTCTAGTTCCGCCTTTTGTTGCCGCTAGCGAAGTATTGACAGGAATGAATGGTTGATATTTGATAATCTTATAATAATATTGTCATAAAATAAATAAATAAATACATTAAAATTGTTATAATTCACCAAACTAATTCATAGTAAGATATTAACATGTTTTACTTACAAGATATTATGATAGAGTTTGGTGATAGTGAAATTAAGGACTGCTTTGGAAGGAATGATAAAATTGTTCTTCATGCATTTTAACATAAAAAACAATTATTCTTTATGCAAAACTTTGTTTAACCTCTATGTTAGGATTAGCTTTTATATACTGATTTTTATGATTAAAGATGTAATAGAAGTTTTGTCTCAATTTAGAAAGAAAAAAACTTCTAAAATGGTTTCTTTTTATTGCAACCGATCAAAAAGTTAAGCATAGTTTACTTTAGCCTTGATCAAAAAATTAAAAATAGCCATACTTCAATAATATAATGTATACTTTTCAACACAGTATTAGAAGAAATTATTGGCATGAAAAAACACTGTGTAAGTGCGAATAAATAAAACATTTTTAAAGATTAAAATGAATATAAATAGAAAGGTTAATACTATATTTGGTTTTATTCTTATTTTTGTCTTTATCTTTCAAGTTTTAAATTATTGATTTTGGTATTTCTATGGGCAAAATAGTCTAGGTTTTCATTGATTATAATAACTAACGTTTCAAACAAAATAAAATTTGAGAGACTAAAATAAAAATGAAGACAAACTTGCGGAATCAAAATTATATTAATTCAACCTATGGCCCAGGTTTTATTTTATTTTCTAAAAATAATAATTTTAATTTTTAAACCATAAAAAGTAATTCAACCTAAATTTCAATATGTTCCACATTCCTTCAAAAAAATTCTCGACCATACAGGATGGAGCGAATCTCCAGCGCATGACTTCTTCTTTTGCCTGACCTTGGTTTCTTATACTGTGAATTCAGCTGTTCTGAAGCAAACACGTCATGATTCAGTTCTTACAGTTATTTTGCATATTAAGAAACGCAAGATCGACTCTGATATAATCAACAAAATTTAACACTTTGAGAGCGAGTGTCGCAGAGACTATCATCTTTCTATTAGCACCCTGGAAGAAAGTGCCACAGAGGAGACTACCTCTTTGGTAGGGAACGAAGAATATAGCCCTCCATGCCTCAGCCCAGGCTTACCCGATATTCCAGTATCAGAAACCAAGTAGAGGACGACCTCAATGCTCACCGTAATGAACTCGTTTCTTTATTCTCCAGGTTTTTCTCATGATCGAACGCACTCTCTATTATCCTTTATGGTTTTCTTCATACTTGATCAAGCCCCATTTCTTGAGTTCATCGTTTGATTCGACAAAGCTTGAAAATAGGATCATGATTGAATTTACTCCGAAGGGACTTTCAGTTCGATCCGATGTAAAATGGTAGAAATTATATTGCATCTTCTTGAAATGGAGTGCAATGTTGCTCATTGTCCACACATTTCGCATTTCTGAAATTGCAAAATTTCGTGTTAAACTTAAGGTTATGCCTGGGGAGATGAGAATAATACGGGTAAAATCGGATGTCGATTTTGTTAACTCGCAACTGGCGAGTCACGACTAAGCTTTTTTAAATTATTTCTTTAGGGTGGAAGAAGAGCAAGTAGTTTATTGCGATTTCAAATTTATTTATTGTTGTCGACATTACGTTTAAAGGTATCTGGGACTAGGGAAAGGCATCTTGCAACCCCATAATTTGATTGATGAGCTCGAAAACATTATCAAAGAAGATCAAGCATCGAAGGAGCTAAAAGACAGCCGATTTTGCGAAATCCTCAAGTCCGCAAAGGTAAATTAACCTATCAACGCATTATATAAATTATTATTATGATTTTTTATGTGGCAACGAGCAAGTGAGACTTAAATGTGTAACATCATTTGTGTGACAGGATGCAATAGTTTCGCCTCCTTTTGTGGCAATAGCAGTTCGTCCAAGACCCGGTGTTTGGGAATATGTTCGTGTTAATGTTTTTGAACTCAGCGTGGAGCAACTGACCGTTTCAGAATATCTTCGCTTCAAGGAAGAACTTGTAGATGAAACGTATGGAATCCATTGTTTTACTACTTCCTTTTCCTGACTTTGAATTATATAATTAATGATTCCTTGCTTTTTATTTCATGCCGATCATTAGGATTAGCAACCATTTTGTATTGGAGCTTGACTTTGAGCCTTTCAATGAAACATCTCCTCGTCCAACCTGCTCTTCATCAATTGGCAATGGTGTTCAGTTGCTCAATCGTCACCTTTCTTCAAAAATGTTTCACAACCGAGATTCTATGGAGCCACTTCTTAATTTCCTCCGAGCTTACACCTATAAAGGACATGTTGGTTTACTTCCTCTGTTCTGCACATTTTACCTTTCTTGGTTATTCGACCTCCGGTTCTAATTATAATTATAAGATTTAGTTGACTATTTTTTGAAGAAATTAATGAAGCTAAATAAGTTACGTAATTATTTCATATTCTTAAATTATATATTAGTCAAACTAATTAGTTTGAGGAAAAAATAAAAATAAAAATATTCTAAAGTAATTTAATTAGTTTATTTAATCTCTCTAAAAAAATCAACTAGATCCTACCGGAAGGAATACTAAATATCCGCCCCCAAATCAAAAAAATAAATGACGACTAAGTCTTATACTAAATGACGACAATCTTAGTTTGAGAGAACTTATTTTTTATTCTTTGATATAAATGAATGTAACTTGACCCCCCATTATTTTATTATAAAGATATCTTTTGTTCTTCTGGAACAAATCTATATTTTCCCCTTTACCTTCTGTTTCCTATTCATTGGTTGAGTACCACATGTTATATTCTGTTTCTTATTCATTTGTAGAATGCGAATTGGTGACTGTAGTTTATTTCATTCCCTGATAATTATGGTGCAGGCACTTATGTTAAACGACCGTGTACAAAGCATAGCCAAACTTCAGTCAGCTTTGTCCAAGGCTGAAGATTATCTTTCTAAGTTTGCTCCTGATACACACTATTCTGAGTTTGAATATGTGTAAGCTTAGCTTTTGCTCCTGCATTTACTTATCTACCCTCAGTTGCTTAACGTTGTGCCTACAAGTTTGATGTTTTGATTTTTGAGCTCTTCTTCTGTGTCCAGGTTACAAGGAATGGGTTTTGAGAAGGGTTGGGGTGATACTGCTAAACGAGTATCAGAGATGATGCGTCTGCTCACAGACATTCTTCAAGCACCTGATCCTTCTACACTAGAGACTTTTCTTGGGAGAGTGCCTATGGTGTTTAATGTTGTTATATTATCTCCTCATGGCTACTTTGGGCAAGCCAATGTCTTGGGGTTGCCTGACACCGGTGGCCAGGTATGTTCTTATTTTCCCATGTACCATAATTTCATAACATGCAATATTTGTAATATTTTCATTGCTCCCTCTTTACGTTTTCAATTGTTAGTCATTTTTCATATTTTGAATCTCATTCTCATATTAGTTACAGTTATTTATCATGTAAGAGCACCATCTACTGTAAAAAAGGTTTTAATCTGCAGGTTGTTTATATTCTGGATCAAGTGCGTGCTCTTGAGAATGAGATGCTTCTTAGAATCAAGAAACAAGGACTGGATATCACGCCTAGAATTCTGATTGTAAGTGTATCTTGTGGGGTCAATTTTCTTGTAAAAGATATACTCCCTCCGGTCCTAATTATAAGACAACATTTTGGGGTTGGTTTTGGTCCTAATTATAAGACAACATTCTAATTTTTATCAATTTCTTCCTAAAATATCCCTATTTTATTCTCCCAAGTGTGTTTGGTTTTTAGTGAGTATATGTATGTGGATGTGTAGACTTTTCCAATTAATGAAACGTTTAAAGATATATATATATATGTGTGTGTGTGTGTGTGTTTCTATATATGTATACATATGTGTGTGTACACACATATACATGTGTGTGTGTATACATATATGTGAGTATGTGTGTTGTGTGTGTGTTTTTGTGTATATATGTATGTATGTGTGTGTATATGTGTGTGTCTCTATATATGTATATATTTCTGTGTCTACACACAAATATATATAGACACACATATATATGTATATATTTGTGTGTGTGTGTTTTTGTGTATATATGTATGTATGTGTGTGTGTGTCTCTATATATGTATATATTTGTGTGTCTACACACATATATATATAGACACACACAGACACACACAAGTGTATATGTGTGTTTCTGTGTATATAGGTATATGTGTGTGTGTGTCTATACACAAATATACATAGACACACACACATGTGTGTGTGTATAAATATATGTATAAATATGTTTGTGTCTCTGTCAGTAAATATGTGTGTATATATGTATATATATAAACACACACACGCATATATACATACAAACTATATCTGTGTGTGTGTTTATATGTGTGTGCATATATATGTGTGTGGATTTATGTACACACACATAATATTATATATATATGTGTGGGTGTGTATGTATTTATATACACACACATATAGCAAGATCATTATTTCAATTAGGTAGTATGTGGGAAGGAAAATTTTATGTTGGAAAAATATGTGGCAAGAGTTATTGATTCACTTTTACTTATGTCATTTTAAATTTATATAAGGGAACTTTAGGAAAATAAGTAAAATTAACTAATTTAACTTCTTTCTTTAATTTTTACAAAATCGGTTAAATATGTCTTATAATTAGAACCGGAGGGAGTATTGAAGGCTCTTTTAATTGAAGCTACAATTCTCTGCACTTTTTAAAAGGTTACCAGATTGATACCTGATGCAAAAGGTACAACATGCAACCAACGGCTAGAAAGAGTTTGTGGTACTGAACATACTCATATTTTGCGAGTCCCTTTCAGATCGGAGAATGGAATTCTTCGTAAATGGATCTCAAGGTTTGATGTTTGGCCTTATCTGGAGACTTTTGCACAGGTAAATGTCTCGTAATATTTTTGGAATGAATACTTCCATGATTATGAACTAATGCCTTTCAAACTTTCTTCAAACATGGAATTGATCTTTGAAATCACATAATTTAATCTAATTTGTCATTCATTTTCTATTTTGACGGTTATGTGTGTCACAGGATGTTGCCGGTGAAATTGCTGCTGAGTTACAGGGACGTCCTGATTTAATCATTGGAAATTACAGTGATGGGAATCTTGTTGCCTCTCTACTAGCTGATAAGATGGGAGTTATTCAGGTGCGTTGTCGTTCTTATTCTACTGTCTGATATGCCATTCAAAGTACAAAGTTCATTTTATCATCTACTGAGAGTGTGAGAATGCAACTTACTGGTTATAAATGTTGATTTTTTTAGTGTACGATTGCACATGCGTTAGAGAAGACAAAATATCCAGATTCAGCTATATATTGGAAAAATTTTGAAGACAAGTACCATTTTTCATGCCAATTCACTGCAGACTTGATAGCGATGAACAGTGCTGATTTTATCATCACAAGTACATACCAAGAGATTGCAGGAACGTAAGTATCATTGTTGTTATGAAGTGTGGATGTGTTGATTTTTGACATTGCACTTTAGCCAACTCTTATTCTCTTTATAAGTTTCTCCTTGTACTTTTCAACTATATGACCTCCTCAATCTCCATCCTTTCTTTCTCTTGCAGTCTCATGCCTATTTATATTTCAGGACAAAATCATCAGTTAAAGTGATTTTTTTTTTTTTTTTTAGTTGGCTTCATTTTGTGAAACCATGCTTGCCAACTTGGCATTATTTGGACAGGCATCTTATTGCTAGCTATCTTTTCCTTTTTGAGTTGGCTTTTACTATGATTTCTGTTTAAATTGTGGTTTCTAGTTATGCTAATGCAGCTCAAGACATCTTGTTGACTTGTGAGCTTTCTTTCAGGAAGAATACTGTTGGCCAATATGAGAGCCATAATGCATTTACCCTTCCCGGACTCTATAGGGTTGTCCACGGCATTGATGTTTTTGATCCTAAGTTCAATATTGTCTCCCCTGGAGCAGATATGACAATATATTTCCCCTACTCCGATAAGCAGAATAGACTTACAGCCCTACACGGTTCCATTGAAAAATTGTTATATCATCCTGAGAATACCGATGAATGGCTGTAAGTCTTCTTCTATTTTCACGAAATATTCTATTCAAGTTTCTGATAGGAATAATTATCCATGTTTACAGACGGTTCATTGGGTTCCCGTTGTCACTTTACCCTTTCATCACGGGATCCATCTCAACTGCCTACGACGATTACCTCAATTTACTTGCTTCTTGAAGTCTGTAGAATTGAATTCAAAAGTAGATGCAAAAATAATGGAAAAGCACACCTCTTTTTTTCAGATTGCATTGCTATCGATGAGATTAGTAGTTGATATCATTTCTAATTAGTAGATAATTTTGGTTTGGTCTGATGTTTATGGCAGTGGTAATCTGAGGGATCGGACAAAGCCTATACTTTTTTCCATGGCAAGGCTAGATCGAGTGAAAAACATGAGTGGTCTGGTAGAGGCCTTTGGTAAGAACAACAAATTAAGGGAACTGGTCAACCTCGTGGTGGTGGCTGGCTTTATTGATATGAACAAGTCCAGCGACAGAGAAGAAATTGCAGAAATCGAGAAGATGCATGATCTCATCAAACAATATAAATTAGATGGTGATTTCCGATGGATTGGTTCCCAAACAAATAGAGCGCGTAACGGTGAGCTATATCGCTATATAGCAGACACAAGAGGCGCCTTCGTTCAGGTAATATATATGTGTGTATCAATGTCAATGTCTCTTGGTTGATTGATTGACCTTGTGGACATGAATTTCAACCACTGTTCCTCTCGTGCTTCAGCCTGCTTTCTATGAAGCTTTCGGACTTACAGTTGTGGAGTCCATGACTTGCGGGCTCCCAACTTTTGCTACTTGCCACGGTGGTCCGGCTGAGATCATCGAGCATGGCATCTCGGGATTCCATATTGATCCTTACCGCCCGGATCAAGCTTCTGAGTTGTTGGTTGATTTCTTCAAACGATGCAAGGACGACCCAAGCCATTGGAATAGAATATCCGATTGTGGACTTGAAAGAATTTACGCAAGGCAAGTATTTTATTTGATGAAAACTGGTAGGCAATTCTCAGCATTACACTCATTACAAGTGAAGTGCATGCATACAGGTATACGTGGAAGATCTATTCTGAAAGGCTGATGACCTTGGCTGGAGTTTATAGTTTCTGGAAGTATGTGTCCAAGCTAGACAGGCTTCAGACTCGGAAGATATCTGGAGATGTTCTACATCCTCAAGTTTCGCGATCTGGTGAGTGATTTCATTCGCTTACTTGTTAGTGTCCAGGGATCAATTGTCGGGACAGTGATGTGTTAATTAGATAAACACTAAAATCAAAAGCGGAATGCAAGTTGAGGAGAATGTGACGGAAGTTAATTCCGTGGTGTACGTGTTTTTGCAGGCAAGTTCTGTTCCAAGGGCAAAGGATGATGCTAATTAAGGTAGTGAACTGGCGTCGCTTCAAATTGGATGATGCCTAAAATGCGGACGGCTGAGCGTGGGTACTTAACTTTTTTTTTTTTCCTCAGGTTGGATGAAAGTTGAGGTGGCCCAATATTTAAAATGGAATATTTAGTGTTAGAAATTATTATTAATACCCCGTTCACTTTTTAAGATGGAATTATTTTCATTGTAATATTTAGTGTTAGAAATCATCATCATCATCATCATATACTTTTTTCAAACCAATCTTAAAAGATCAATATCATAACAAAACAGAAAAGTCTAGAAAATGTGATGGGGGGTAGCGCAAGGGGAAAAGGCGCGGGGATGTGATACAGTGATAGGAGCAGGACATGGTGAAGGTAAAATAGTAGGGGTGGCTAACAAACGAGCAACGAGGAAAGCAAATACTCCCTGACTTCAAAATATTGATCGATTTAGGAGTTTAAATTTCTCATGTTATATAAGAAAAAGAAGATTCCAACACACACATGAAATGATGGGACCCATATATATATATATGTGTGTGTGTGTGGATCCTACCATTTTATATATGTGTGACGGAATACACTCCTCCCGCAACACGAAATGTTTTTCCCATTAACTAATGGGAAAAACACTTCTCATGTTGTAGGAAGTGTTTTTCATGTCACACACATATAAAATGGTGGAACCCACATATATATATAGAATTAACATTATATATATATGCGTCCCACTATTTCATTTATGTGTGTAGAAAACTTCTTCTTTTCATGCAACATGAGAAGTTTAAATCCCTTAACTAATTCATCATAATTGAAGATTGGTAGTTAACTATTAAATTCTTTTTAAAGTAAAATATTTTTTTTTAATTTATCTATATTAAATGAGGTACTCCCCCTGTCCTTATATTAAATTCTTTTTAAAGTATGCCTATAAGATATTTTTTCATAAGATCATATTTGATTTTGTCTTGATAATAAATATCTTGTTATCTATTTTGCTTATTCTCTTGTATAATTTATTCACAAGACATTCTCTTTCTTCATTTTTTAATCATTACTCTTTCTCTTTAACTCATTAATAGGGTCATCTTTGAAAAAAAAAGGGGGAAAATTCTGTCCTAAAGTCAGGCATGAATTTCTTCTACAGTGATTTTACATCCTCAAAGTCCCCGGAGACCTAACTTACTCTATCTTCTCCAACCCTGCTACCCCTGCCACTATCATCAAAATCCTTTAACCCACCACCAAATCCTTTAATTTGGACTCACACGGATTTTCCGTTCTCATTTTTCCTTCGCACGGTAATCCTCTGAGCCTCCGAGTGTAATATCCTGAATTTTTGGACCTTGAGGATTGAGAATAAGCCTAAGTTAGGCAGACTACCAAGCCCGGTTCAGGAAGTGTGACATTTCCTGGACAGATGAGGATCCTCTGTGTTTTAGAGGAAAATAGGAGAAGCAAGGGCAAAATGGTCAATTCCTTGCCCTTTTAATGTTGAATTTTGTAAAGAAGATAAAACCAGGCGATTTAAGTCATACTCAAGCCCAAACTTGAAATGTGGGTCCCACAGGTGATTGACGAGCAGAAATGTCGGTCAAGTGTGGGGCCACTCCAGGAAGTTTGAAGAGTAATGTCTATTGAAAAGGAAAAGTCTAGAAAAGATAAAGAAAAGTGCAAAAGGAACCACTCTGATGGCCGGCGGGACCCACACGGTCCGGTAGAGCGGGAACTGGACCGGAAAAGTGAGGGAAAAAGGAATTAAATGTCAGAGACCCAATGTGTGGAGCCTCTTAGGCGTCACACACTCCCTTTAATCATTGAAAATATTTACCTGAAGGAAAAGGAAGAAAAGTCGGTGTGAAAGTCAAACAACGGGACCCACATTTGGAGAACAGGGGCAAAATAGGGATAAATAGGTAAAAATTTGGTTTGGGCATGTGTGTGGGCCCAAAGTGGCGTTCCATGAGTCAAAAAGGGCAGACAAAAAGGTGGGGAAAAGTTGTTAATTATTACAAAGTTTTGGGCCAAAATCGTAATTTTGAAAGTTTCGGGCCAAATGCGTAATTTGCCCCAAAAGCAGGTAAATATCTAGATATTTTCAAGTAAATTTCGACACATGGCAGCTGCTGGACTCCCCTGGAATTTTCTAGAAAAACTTGGAGGTTAAGTCAAAAATTACATATCCAAATTACCCCCTATCAGCCAGAAACTTATGCCAGTTAATTCTAGTTCAACCGGATCAAATTCACCTTTATTAAAAAGGTGTTGTAACCTCATTTTTCACCCTTAGCCACGAAATTTTCAGAGAATCCAAGAGAAACCCATCAGCCACCATAGCTAGGGATCCAAGCTCAAGCTCCCAAGTTCATTCACCTAGGTCTTAGATTTGAGTAACCCCAACAACTTCTTCTCTTGAGTTCTTATGAAAGGAAAATTCATGCAAGTGATAGAAGCATGGTTTTGGGGTTGGATTTTTGCATTTTTAAGATCTTCAAAGGATCTGGAATGAAGTTTTGTATAGGGTATAGCCATGGTTAAAGTTTCCGAAGCCGAAAACACCGAAAACCCATTGAGAGGGCTTGCTGCCAGCTTCAGTGAATCTGGACAGCGACCCTTCTAACGCGTTTTTGAAGAGGTAAATGAAGTCTTTTTTATCTGAAAATTTTTATGGAGAAACTAGACATCTGGGGCATGAGTTCACATATATAATATGGTGGATTTAGACAAGATTTACCAGGTGAAATAAATAGTTGAAAAAGAGGTTAAGACAGTGACGTGAATCTGGACCAGAGGAGATAAAACAAGAAACACGCCAAAATATTTGTACTTTTATGGCTTAGGTATATTTTTACTGGAAAATGTACTTATTAACAGATCAGATGGCGCTGGTCTCATGTCAATATGATTTTTGTGGAATTTATTAAAAATCCAGAAAGTTGGGACAGAAACAGTGAATTTCTGAAAATTCTATGAGGGGCTCGGATTTTGCAAAAATGTGATGTAAGGGCATTTTTGTAATACGAAAAAAGGTGTGTTTTAATGTTTTAGGTCAAAAAGGTACTTTTAGAGGGGCCACAGAGCAAAAAGGTAGTGAAAATGGTATCCATCACACCAGGTAGTAACCTCTTTACTCCGGCACTCTTATGTGTTTGATGTATATACTTGCTCGCCATATGTGTGTTTTTGTATTGTTTGCCAAATATGCATACAGATCATGTTTGTGATGTGTCCCTAGCGCTGAGGGTGCTGCCGGGGTCGACCTACGTGGTGACTCAACGGAGACGGGCGATGATTCCGGTAATTCCGGGTCTCGCCTTGGTAAGGCGACCCAACTAAGGTGCGAAGACATGTTGTTGTGTGTATGTCTGTTTGCATATTGTGGCATGTTTGACACGTTTATCCATGTTTACATATTCAGGTGGTTGCATGCATACACATATCACATATAGTGCATGAGTATTGACGGTTACTTTGGGGGCCACTATTGGACCTCAGGAGCATTTGGTGACACAGGGCATCGTGCCTGATTGATAAAGGCCTTTTTGCAAAGGTAGTGTTGACCGGGCAGATGAAGGATAGGGGATGCCCTATCGTGTTTTGTATTTTATATTTTGGATGTCTGTACTTATTATCTGGATACTTACCGTCGGATGATCAGTAAGCTAACCCTCCGGGGACTTTACTTTTTGTTGACTTTTACTTTTTACCAGTACGTAGTTTGTCCGAACCGATCCTGTGCTCTGCTACGCGTACTCTGATCTAACTTTAAATGGACTAATAATAAGGGAAAAGTAATCTTTAAAAGGAATCCCTCTAACCCACCACCCGAAAGGGCGAGGCCGGTGGAGGTGTAACACCGAGAGAATCCAGCAATGGCGGAAATCAAAGCGGATACAACTCTCCAGCACACTCTGCCTGTTTCAGAGCCGTGCGTTTCCGACAACAAGCTGCATAATTAAGCCAAAGCGTGTCGCTTCGCTCGATATCTTCTGAGGTCTTACTACCGCGGTGCTTCTTCTTTCTCTCATCCTTTTCATAATCATTTACACTAAAATTACAGAAACGAGAACAGTGGGTGAGTCGCTGTGCTGAACACCCATTATCTTTCTTTTCAAAGTATAAAGCGAATAAATATCCTCCGAAATGCTGAAAAGCATGTGTTTACTTATAGAAAGTTGACTTAATTTTCGTTCCAAGTCTCAAAGAATCATGATTTGCTATCTCCAATTTTGCTTTTTCTCAATCACTAATGGACATGGAGGTAATTCAGTCCAAATTATAAATTTTTAATTTGGTATTATAACCTAATTAATAATTTGTTAAGTTTAATATCCCAAATTAGAATTTGGATATTTCAACTGTCTATATATGGGATTCTCCATTTGCAAAAATTCAAGAAGTCTTCCGAATTTATAAAGAGATTGAAAGGTACCAAAGACCTATGAGGTATATGCAAATTTGAGTGAAAGTATTCTTTTGCTCTTAGTTTTAAATAAATAAAAAATTATAAAAATACCCTCGCTGAGGGCCGCCGCCGGGCTAGGCGCCGGGTGGGGTTTTTTATTTTTTTAAAAAAATTATTCATTGAAAGTATGGGGGTGGGGCTCGAACCTCCAACCCCCCACACATCCATGGGGTCAAGTGGCCCATCAGTTGGGCCACTTGGTTCCTTTAATATATACATACATTAACAAATATATATATTCTTCTTAATATTTTTTCAACGGTATTTACAAATTCCATAATGTCAATTACAAATCTCATAACGCCATTTACAACTTTTTTTGGAGGTTTACAATTTTCACCTTTTTCATGCCTCTGACTGAAAATGGAAAAAAAAAATGCACTATTGTTACGTCATAAGAACACGAGATGTCTAGCCCTAGGTGGGCTAGTATGTTTATGTTGGATCAAATAGCTCTCTCTTAGGTATCTATGGATGAGATACCTTTGAGAATAGAAGATCACTGTACACAACCAAAGGGGGTGGGGTGTGTGCACAGTGTAGGCAGAATCGTAGATGAGAGAGAGCTTAGAGATTGTGTACCTTAGGTTTTACTATCTATTTATAGAGGGTACCTTAGGGTTAGGGTTTGGACTGTTGGGCCTCTTGTGCCTCCAAGTCCAAATGTTGTGCCATCACATCTGTGCAATATTGGTTGCCTCCTGTTGGGCCACACCTTAGTTGGGCCTATTATTTGAATCCATAACAGTTGCCCCCCAGCTCGGTAGTTCGGTCTTACCGAGCCGCCGGGGTATGTTTGCCCCCCCAGTCGGCTTTATTAGCCGAGCTTTGCTGTCGTGAGCCTTACATTGCCGAGCTGAATTATGTTGATCCTGGCTGTCAAGGCCGCTTACCTTGAAGATCCGAGGTCTTGTCTCAAAGACCCTGAATAGCGTGGAGATGGTTCGCCTGCATTTGAATCCAGGTGTTGATCTTGGCTATTGAAGTTGTCTTCTCAAAGGTCCGAGGTAATGTCTCTAGGATCCAAGATAATATCAAGGAGTTCGCTCGACTTCGAGGTCGGGAACCTTATGCGTTCGCCATCGTTGCCCACTGACACCTGGCGGCTCTGTACTCGTGCGGGGTTTCAACCACCACACCTAGTCACCTACGGTTTCCGTGTGCATTTAATTCATCCGTCGTGTCACCTGCGTTAGCCCTGCCTTTTGGGCTTAGAGGTCACTAGGCTGCCGAGGCGCCTTTTTGTTTGACCCGGATTCTATATCCGAATTATTCCATCTTGATTTGCTTTTTTCCGAGTCTTTGACGAGTTCGGATTCGTATTCTGCTATCGATGTGCTTGTTTAGGCGATAAGTTTTCTCCCAGGTGGGATCTATTCGCCTTTCCTTCGTTCTTTGTTTTTGCTTGCCTCGGCCTTGGTGAACCTGCATTAAAATAAAAAATTCAAATATCCCCGCAGGGCTTCCATTAGTTCTTCTCACACCGTTGTCATTAACAACCGTATAATAGTTGCCCCCGGCTGGCGATCAAGGGCTCGGGGCTCGGGGTGCCTTGACTATTTAACCTCGGATCTCATGTCCGAGGTTAATCTTCATTCCCTCTAGCGAGGTGCCGCTCCTCCGAGTTGAGGGTCAGGGCTTTAGTTTTGCTTCTGCTTAAGGCGTCTGTGCCGGTTTGACTTTAAATACTCCCGGCGTCTATGCCGTTTTGACTTTGAATGTTCCCGGCGTCTATGCCGGTTGTAAGTTATGACAATCTCTGATTATATAACCAATTAATTGCCATACCATTTTTGAACTCTAACCGTAGTTAGAAATTCATCGACCGTAGTAGGTACAGGTCTTTTATACTCGACCAGAGCTTAAGTCTGGGAGTGATGGGCGGGTTGTCTGTTTAACCTCGTGGGGTGTTAACTTAACCGCACTACCTCGTTCCGGCTTGACTAGCCGGAAAGTAATTTATAACCGAAATAAGGGCGAAGTTGTCACTTGTTCAACCGAGGTGTCCATTACCTCTAATCAAACATTTTGACCTGATCGATCGAATGACAACCCGCTTTCTTAAATCGGGCGGCGTTGACGCGTCAATTTCGCGAAGGCCACGTATGGCATTTTCGCCGAGCTCTAACCAATGTACGTCGGAGTACAACGGCCGGTGTCATACATCTAGATGGTTTTATTTTTGACCGGGTTTTGGGGACCACGGTGTCATGCCGGGTTTAGAGACCTCGGCTTCATGCCGGGTTTAGGGACCTCAGCGTCATGTTTATTACCGGGTTTAGAGACCTCGGCTTCATGCCGGGTTTAGGGACCTCGGCTTCATGTTCATTACCCGTGTAATGACCTCGGTGTTTCGACCGGGTGTATAGACCTTGGTGTAATGCCGGTTTAAGGACCTCGGCTTCATGGTTATTACCGGTGTAATGACCTCGGTGTATCTCTTTGACTATCGATAGTAAAACAAATGAATTTCCATTGAGGAATTCTTTATCCGGGTCCTTTTAAGGAGCTCGCGCGAGTCAATTGTACTTTTCACGGGCCGGATTTTAACGGAATTCGGTGTAACCGGGTCCGCCTTCCTTTTGCTTCCCGCACAACTATCCATGGAACCCGGCTTTAACCAGATTCGGTAACTGGTCCGGCTTCAAAACTTCACACGGAGCGGGTTTTAACCAAATTTGGCATAACCGGGGTCCACCTTCAAAACTTCACACGGAGCCGGGTTTTGACCAGATTCGGTGTAACCGGGGTCCATTCAATGACTGGGCCAGAGTCAACAATATTTTGCGCATAATATTCATCTAGTGCTAGCCGAGAGCTATACGCTCCGACATGGTTGACCAGGATTTAATCCGGAGTGCACTTCATTTTTACTGTGTCCCGAAGGGAGCACATTTCAGCTATAATCTCGATGTTACCATGTCCCTGAGGAAACACGTCTGTTCCCAAGGAAACATGATTTAACCGTTACCTCGGCTTTACCGTGCTCTCGAGGAAACACGTCTGTTCCCAAGGAAGCACGTTTTAACCGTTATCTCCACGGAACCCGGATTTTAACCAGATTCGGTGTAACCGGGTCCGGCTTCAAAACTTCACACGGAGCCAGGATTTTAACCAGATTCGGTGTAACCGGGTCGGCTTCAAAACTTCACACGAGCGGATTTTAACCGGATTCGGTGTAACTCGTCCGGGCTTTCAAAATTCACACGGAACCCGGCTTTAACCAAATTCGGTGTAACGGTCCGCCTTCGAAAATTCACGGGGATCCCGAATTTTAACCAGATTCAGTGTAACCGGGGTCCACTGATTCGTCATCAGGAATTTTGGGCACATTTTGGATCTTTGATATGAAAAATTCTATTTGCTCCTTTGTGGAGTGAGATTCGCCATCGTGGTTGTGATATGAAGGAAATCGGCCAAGTGCAACTCGGGAGTACTATCAAATAATAGGCGAAAAGCTCCATCGACATGGCCATTTTGCATGCCGAGTCCTTACACTCCGGAAGCTTTTACTAATGCCCTTTGCGAGTGGACAAGCATATTGAAAATTCCTCAATGGCATATATCCAATCAAAGGAAACAATCAACCGATTGGTGAAGTTTTGCATATATATACAAGTATCACCGCTCTTTCAAATATTATACCACTGATGGGACCTTCACGTTACCATACTTCTCCACTGGGTAGCTTATAGATACACCAATGCTTTTTTGTAATCAAGAGCATATAAGTTTTGGTCATCCGTGCCACATCATATCAAAATTTGCAAAATGAGATAATTATGGATGAATAACCACATCAAAGGAGAATTAGCAATCGGCATAAAAGACAAAAAATTAACACAAATTGACATGCACGTGTGACTGTGAAGGATTATGGGATCTTCCCAAATGTTTGACTTTTCTTCTTCAAAGATAAGTCTTGATGAAAAATATTCTGTGGAATATTATCGAAAAATTTTCTCAAGCAATCAAATATTCCTCATCGGCTAATCTTTTTGAATGCATGCGTCAACAAGTAATATGATATGAGGAGGTAATTCCTTTAATCATCCCGTCGAGGTTCCATCCTCCAAGTACACGCCAATGGGTTGAATCAAAGAGTGGCCTACACAGATATAATTCTGATAGGATGTAACCACCAGAAAATATGTCCCCTGCAACATCTTCAGAGATGAGTTTTGAACAAGAAAATTTCTGCCTCCACAACCAAAAGCCTGGATATCCTGATAAACACTCATCTTCCTCCTTTTATGCTTGGTTAAATTAAGCAAGCGCCACCAACATTGACAAGTTGTGAACATGGCATTATATACATGGCATTAAGGAGCGCGGATTTAACGTATAATATTCAGGTGTGTCCTGGGTCCATTTAAGGAGTACGGACTTAACGTATTTTGCACCGATCTCGGATTTTAAGCTGGAATGCGAAGTAACCGAGGTCCTCCTTCCGTTTGCTTCCTTTAGAGGTGGACTCCTTCGCCTGATTTTTCCCGTATTTATTTATCCATGATGGGTGTCGTAACCCGGAATTTGTCTATACGTGGAGCCCGGGCTTTAACTGTATTAAGTGTAGCCGGGGTCCGCCTTCTCTTCGCTTTCCGCAAAGCTTTACACGGAGCCCCGATTTTAACGAAATGCGAGAACCGGGTCCGTCTTGAAAAATTTACACGAAGCCCAGATTTTAACCAGATTCGGTGTAACCGGGGCTGTCTTCGTCCCTTTCGGAAACGAGTTTATGTACCTCGGATTCCTACATGTTTAACTTGAACATGATTTTCGAAAACTGGTTTCTTTACCAAGAATTCGTACATGTTTTCCTTCGACATGATTTTCGAAACGGGTTTATGTACCTCGATTCCTACATGTTTAACTTGAACATGATTTTCGAAAAACGGTTTCTTTACCAAGAATTCGTACATGTTTTCCTTCGACATGATTTTCAGAAACGGGTTTATGTACCTCGGATTCCTACATGTTTAACTCGAACATGATTTTCGAAAACTGGTTTCTTTACCAAGAATTCGTACATGTTTTCCTTCGACATGATTTTCAGAAACGGGTTTATGTACCTCGGATTCCTTCATGTTTAGCCTTGGCGGCATTGTTGTCGCACAGGGATCCCGGATTTTAACTAGATTTAATTAACCGGATCCGCCTTCAAAAATTATCGCGGAGGCCTTCATGTGGCATTGTATCCTTCAAATGGTACGCTGATAAGCCCCTCCATGATTTCCACTTCCAGTATCTCAGAAAGCAGTCTTAAACAGGTTGTTGATGCTCAAAGACAGGTGCCATGATTGGGAAATGATCTTTAGCATAAGTGATGCGATCCGTTGGAATTATCAACATTTGCATGTGAATATATTTGATCCTGCTTTAATATATTTTCTCAAGGAAGTAATTCCTTTGTAGAAACTGATAGATAAAAGTCTTCAGCTCTATGAATAATAAGCATCATATGGACGCCTAGATGACCTCCAACAAAGATTTTGCATATGTATGGATAAGTGCACTTTTTACTGCAGCACATGATAATGAGACTTATCGTAGCAATATATGCACAAGAACTCCATGTCATATCTAGATTCATGATTAAATAAGCATGAAAGGGAAATAAATTCCCATTTATTCAACCAAGTCCATCATTTGTCTTCTTGTGTTGCTTTCACATGAAATTAATATGAAAGGCCAAGCATTTTTCTTCGTTGATTTATAAACGTGAAACGCCACATTAATCGCATCGGATTTTAAAGCCAATCACACAGCATCCGTCATTTCTTTTGCCAGAAAAAGAAATAAAATATTCAGAAACTGGACAAGAAAAAGGGAACTTATCTGGATGATGTATGGCGCCAACACACACCAAAGACGCGCCCACAAGAGCAATGCATGAATCAGTAGGACTTTTGAGTGCCCTCGGGTGCTGTTCATTTTTGCATTTCACCGAAGCAACACATGAAAATTCGCGTTAAACGTATTTTCATGGTTTGGAGCTTCTCTTGTTCAAGTTTTGTTGCCGAATCACCACCATGCCAACCCATGAAGATAAGTGGATAACCAAAGACTTGGAAAAAGAGACCCATTCAAAGTGCGGTGGGCCAATTAAAGAGTGTTTGACTAGAGATGAAGAAAAAGTATGATGCCATTCCAAAGCGAAGTTGCGGTTCCTACCGGCTTTTTTTGTAGAAATTATTTGAATCTCAATTGCTCTTTTTGGTATGACTGGTACAACGACGCAACCAATAACCCAATAAGAAGCATCCAACCAATAACCCAATAAGAAGCATCCAAGAGTACAAATCCGCGCGCCAAGAGTACGAGTCAAAAGAAACGAAATATCGGGGATGCTCTTCGACTTATGGTCTGGTGCGTAATCAAGAATCAGCAGCTGCAGATTTCAGAAGCAATGGAAGAGCCAATCTCTAGCAGCAACCGGCAAGCTAGAAGTTATCCAGGCTTATCAATGGATCACATGGACTTCCTCGATCACAGTATATCCAACGCAGAATTAATCGTGACACGGAATTAACCGCGACCTATCATGCTGTGCAAAGCAATTGTGATGGCTATGACGCCTTCTTTTCTTACAGGCCAGCCATGAATTTGAATTCCAATTTGGAGATGATGAACATAGAAATAAGACGGAGCGACATTCGACTTAAAGTAACGAAGTAAACTTGCAACACCAATGAATCAATGTATCCTAAACAATGATTGCAATTTTGAGATATGAACCGGAATAAAGTTCTCCTCGGCGTGAGTGTAGAACAAGAAGAGAAAATTAATGGATAAGCCATCCACTCATTGCAAGCTCCCTTCCACCAATGTTCTCCATCATTCCGTGAAATATAAAGTGTGGTTGCTTCAAGTGCTCATATGTCAATAAGAGCACTTCCATCACCTTGATCAGGGGTTGTGCGGATCTCATTCTTGCAAATTGCAGGGTACAGCTCCAATAGGAACTCTTGAGGAAGATTCGACAAAGATTTATACGCCTATTGTTGCAAATAAAATCCTCTTCGCCGACTTCTTTTTATCCTTAGACCATGTGATTGGAATTTCTAGGATCCTTCATTCGCGATCTCCCGGCTGCAAGTTGCTACGTAGTTTATTGAGAAAACACCGCATTTGCTACATAGTCGGCCGCAAGTGTTGGAGGCACGCAAATCAAGAACCTTATATCCCTTGAAGCAAAAAAAACCTCACAATTTCACAACATGCAGGTGGGTCCCTCGGCATATATTTCATATCCTACTTCTTTCGTCTTTATGCCATTATGGAGATTTGCCTTTGACTTAAATGAGTGAGAATTATTTTGCAGCTTTTCTTCCACGTGGAATATGTCATTTTGGAATCAATCTTTCATCCTTGGAATAATCGTTCGAACTAATCCATTCTTCTAAGAAGGCAAGTCAAAAGCCAAGGATTTAAACCAATGTCCTTGATTTTCTTTAAACCTCACGTGAGCTTCATCAAGATACAATTTTTTTTCGAGAAATCAAATATTGCCCATCAAAAATTTGAGTGTGCCCTCTGCGAGTCATCGTATATTCGTGGAACAAGGTGAAGTAATTTCCATAAAGTTTCTAGAATGCTTGATGAAGATAGTCTTCCATGTAATCAGGAAGAAAGGCGGGGACAGGTTCCACCTCCGACAATCAATTTATCAACCGATGTGATACATGCGCTTCTTGCTTCTCGGTTGGGTGAGGCGTTATATATAGTCCATAAAGAAGATAAAGCAGACTAAAATAATCTTTTGTGAATACATCAACAAGGTTGGAAAACTTATCTCCGAAAATTGCGCTTGGTTGAACCATTCGCGTACGGTGTCCTCATCATTGTGAAAGTGCTCCCTTTTGCAAGTCTCATTTGATTTCACCGTTAATATTGCTTTGGTTAATCAAGAAAATGACTTGGTGCAGAATAGCCAATCTCGGAATGATATATACAACAGGCCATCAGAATCAATATTAGAAACAAAAATTGAACTTAGCTTTGCCTCTTGCCGCCTTATCACGTGTACATGGAACATTGAATATTTGACTGGAAAAATCCCCAAATCTTTTGACTATCAGGAAAGTTTCCTAAGGCAGGTCCTCGGGCTCTGTGTAAACAGCTTTGTCTGCAGGTGAAAATAATCGATCCTGCACCCACTGGTTCTTTTCTGAAATTTGAGGTGTCGCGGATACGGACGGAGCCCTTTTATGGTATAAATAATGATCAGCAGCATTAGGTGCCGCGTCTTTGTGAGCTGATGTTCTCCCCAAGTTCCACCTCTTTGTTCGATGGAGAAATCTTGCAGCATTGGACGGCAAATTATGACCGAGGTGGCTCCTGTTGGGTATGTCGGCATGGGCCCGAGGTGTACCATTCAATCTGCATAGTTCTATTTCCATAGCGTCTTAATTTTATCTTCTTGGACTTGGATCGACACCTCAATCTCGTCCCCCTGGTTCTTGAATACAACATCGTCGTCCCACAGTAAGGAGACGCGTGAAGAAGTCGTCCGGATAGGATCTCGGTCACTCTATGGAGAGAATTGTCCGACCTGTATCTCGGCTGTCCCCATCCCGGCTACTTCATGAGGGGGATCGTCCGAACTGGAACCTGGCCACCCTGTGAAGAATACGTTCTCACGTTCATCGAAGGGAAAGCTCCATGATTGATCTCGGCAATTCGCGTTGAAAGCATGCCGACGAGACCGAAGACTTCGGCGACTTTAGGGCATGGAATAGCTATAAACCCGACGGAAGATCCGCCTCGTCCCGACTCGGTTCCTCATAAGTGGAGTGTGCACCGGTTTTTTGATAAGAACCTTGAACTGTCTCGGCACTTGAGCATCTCGGAAATATCACCACCTTGGTATACCATCATCTCGGCGTCACTAGACGACGTGAAGTCTCCATCTCGGCCGTTGACTTCGTGTAAGGACTCCTTTCTCATGATCTCGATCTACCGGCTTTACCTAGTGGTCTCGATCACAAAGATCACTTACGGGGTCCTCAACGTTGTGTCGCTCCGTCATCATGTACGACCTCAATTACGGGATAAATACGGTCTCGACTCCATGCAAACGGATTTGTGAGACCGGGTTGAAAGATACCGTGTTGATCAAGACTTCGAAGATATTGAAATCACAAACTTTTTGCAATGACGATTGTGAGACTTGGGTCTTTTCCGAAGAAAGGAGCGAACGACTCAATAAGCGACACGCGGTGTGATCTCGCGTCTTCGGAGGCGGATCCTTCTCGTATGTCATAGCTTGCTTAGCAAGGATACACACGAAACCAATTTTCTCAAGAAAGCAAGATTTAATTAGATATCTAAAAAATCTTCGGGATTGGATAAGAAAATTCGATCCCAACGCATGAATAACGTTCACCAAAGGAAAAATTTAAATAAAAGGAGGCAAGTTGGAATTAAACTTATCTCAACATAAAGAATTTCGTAGCATCCCGGCCTCCTCGACAGAATCTTTTCCGCTTTTAAAGGCCTGCTACAAGATTAAAGATAAGGCTATGCGTATCTTTGATTTACTGCCAAAACCTGCAAATGTTTCTTCGACTTCAAAGACGAAGTCGTTTTACTTGCTGATGATCTCGATCACGGCTAGGTTTAACCACTCTGCAGATCTCAGATTCGTCAAGAATATTGCAGTTTCGAGATCCTGAAGTATCCGGCATTGAACTCCGACATATATCCCGGCATAACTCAAAACCAGCAATTAGTTGCGGCATCCCGATGTTGCTAGATGAAGTCATCGGCATCTCAATGAAGAATGCGTTCTCACGTTCATTGAAGGAAAATATTCAACGATCTGAAGTCTTAGATAGCGAGAATGTCAACGACAATCTAAGAAATTCTGAGAAGCTGTTAATTAGGTAATATCCTTGATCTGTTGATCTTCGGTTGATGAGATCGTTGTCTGTCTCGATCACAGACATAGCCTCTTTGCTTTTCGTATTGACCATATTTGGTCATGGGAATCGAAGTTTACGGTTCCCTACGGTCGGCGCCAATGTTCTGTCATAAGAACATAGATGTCTAGCCCTAGGTGGGCTAGTATGTTTATGTTGGATCGAATAGCTCCCTCTTAGGTATCTATGGATGAGATACCTTTGAGAATGAAGATCACCGTACACAACCAAAGGGGGTGGGGTGTGTGCACGGTGTAGGCGAGAATCGTAGATGAGAGAGCTTAGAGATTGTGTACCTTAGGTTTTACCATCTATTTATAGAGGGTACCTTAGGGTTAGGGTTTTTGACCGCCGGGGGCCTCTTGTGCCTCAAGCCCAAATGTTGTGCCATCACATCCGTGCAATATTGGTTGCCTCCTGTTGGGCCACACCTTAGTTGGGCCTATTATTTGAATCCATAACAACTATCACAAATTCTATAACGCCAATTACAAATCTCATAATGTCATTTACAACTTTTTTTGGAGGTTTACACTTTTCACCTCTTTTATGCCTCTGATTGAATTTTTTTTTTTTTTTTTTAAAAAAAGCACTATCACAAATGCCATAACGCGATTTACAAATTCCATAATGCCAATTAAAAATCTCATAACGTCATTTACAATTTTTTGGATGTTTACACTTTTTCACTTCTTTCATGCCTCTGATTGAAAAAAAATGCATTATCACAGATCTCATAACGCGATTTACAAATTCAATAACGCCATTTACAACTTTTTTGCAACTTTACATTTTTTTTTCAATCAGAGGCAAGAAAGAAGTGAAAAGTGTAAACCTCCAAAAAACGTTGTAAATGACGTTATGAGATTTGTAATTGGCATTATGGAATTTGTAAATCGCGTTATGGGATTTGTGATAGTGCATTTTTTTTTTAATTTTCAATCGAGAGGCATGAAAGAGGTGAAAGTGTAAACCTCCAAAAAAACGTTGTAAATGACGTTATGAGATTTGTAATTGGCATTATGGAATTCGTAAATCGCGTTATGGGATTTGTGATAGTGCATTTTTTTTTAAATTTTCAATCGAGAGGCATGAAAGAGGTGAAAAGTGTAAACCTCCAAAAAAAATTTGTGAATGGCGTTATGAGATTTGTAATTGGCATTATGAAATTTGTAAATCACGTTATGGAATTTTGTGATAGTGCATTTTTTTTAAAAATTTTCAATCGAGAGACATGAAAGAGGTGAAAAGTGTAAACCTCCAAAAAAATTTGTAAAGGGCGTTATGGAATTTGTAAATAGCGTTATGGAATTTATAAATACCGTTGAAAAAATATTAAGAAGAATATATATATTTGTTAATGTATATATATATATATTTATATATATATTAAAGGATGGGTCACTTGGCCCCATGGATGTGTGGGTTGGGGGTTCGAACCCCACCCCCCACACTTTCAATGAATATATATATATATATATATATTAAAAAAACTTAAACCCCCAAAAAAAAAACCCCACCCCCTCGGTGGCCCTCCTACGATGGTATTTTTTATTTTATTTTATTTAAAACAAAGGGTAAAAGTGTAATTTCACCCGAATTTGTATATCCCTCATAAGTTCTTGGTAACTCTCGGTCTTTTTTATAAATTCGAGAGACTTCGAGAGTTTTACAAATTCAAATGGTATTTTAATAGAATTTTTCCAAAAAAAAACATATTTATTACTTTTAATTAATTTTAACTGTTTTCTAGAATCTCATGGTTCGGTTAAAATAATCTTATATATAGGGACAGAGGGAGTATTATATAAGAGAGAAAGATATAAAGCGTTATATTTAAACATTAATTATCGGGGCAAAATTAACAAATAAATTATAATTGTTCTATGTAAGTACTTATATTATACTCTTTCTAATCTTTATTATAAGACACCAACTAATAATTCTTACAAACTAATAAAAACCGTTAAAGTCAATATCCTACAATTTAAGTAACTTTGAGTATTATCCCTATCAATTGCACTAAATTCTAATATTATATTAATTATTACTCTCACCTATTACTTTATTAATTATGGGCATACATTAAAAAAATAATTAATGCGCTTTGGAAACAAACAAATAATTATAATAAAGATCGGAGACCAAGTTGTTTTTATAAAAGCGGCTAATAACAATGTGGATTGGAAGGAGTAGATTTATGATTTTTACTTTGGCGGTTAAATTGATAAAAATTTCTAGAGTAAATACCTTTTCATTCCCCCGAAAAAACACGACCCCATTTTCGTCCCTGGGACTAAAATAAGACATTTTCATAGAGTAAAAAGAGGTTTTTGGAAATTTTCGATGGATCAAAATGTTCACCAATCAATGCTAATTCGTCCTTTCGCGAACTAAAAAGAGATTTTCTTTATGTGAAGGACCAAAATAAGGTCTCGTATTTTTTTTCAGCAACCAGAAAGGATATTTACTCAAATTTCTACATTCTTAGTGCCTAAAATGCTTAATGGCGAGCATTGGTTATTCATTTAGACTTATTCCGTGTTTAAATGTAAGCCAATTGTACTTCATTCTCACTCTACTTAAAGTGAGAGAATGTAATTAGTTATTCTGTAAATCACTGATAAGGGGAGAAAATGGAGAGAGAGAAAAGTTATTTTGAGTTTTCTCCCCCTTTTAATATTTTCCCTCAATTTTTCTCCCCCTTCCACCCCCAAACCAAACATATCACTGATATTTTTTTGAGAAAAAAAAAAAAAAAAACACTGATATTTTGAGTTAGACTTTTTCACACTCTATATATAATAGCTTTGGGTGCTTTATTCCTACGGCTGACATGTCCGACACAAGCCATAAGCTTTTAGCAGTTGAAGCAGCTTTTTTGACCGTATCATTCAAAACCCCTCACATGCCCCTCCCTGTTCATCTCAAATCCTCCTTTCCCCTGCCCAAAATGTAAAGCACCAACGACGCTAACTTCTCTTGTGATGTTGATTCCCCCTCCAGGAATTTGACGCACCAAATGCTAACCAACATAACTGATTCACGCACCAGCACCATCTAGTAACGCTGGAAAGTGGAAGCAGGGGCCTCACTTCAACTGTCGAAGTCAGAAAGAAAGCTTGGCTCTTGTAACAATAAAAGCCAACAGTACCACTCAATGCACAACGGTTAAACTCGTGATGGAGCATAACAATCATAGACTTTCATAATTCAGCTTGATGGAATTGAACAAAAGTCAAGTCACAAGAGTTCATAGTTACACAAAACGCCAATCTGTCACGGTGAATCTGCTTCCAGAGATTGCCCAAAACAAGAGCTTACCACACACACACACACACAAAAAGCGTTTACTATAAATGAGCTTCAAGGTTCCGGGGGCTTGTGTCTAAATTACCCATCTACCCTCTTAATCTCGAGCCTTTCTAGTGAATACTAGGCAAACATACATGGGATGATAGATGGATAATGGTAATACAAGTAATAACAACGGGGGCTGCCACTCCCTCCAGCACATTAGAGTTGTCCGAATGAGTGAGCAAGATAAGCTAGGGCGCCTACAAGAGGGGCGTTTGTGTACGTGGTTGGCTCCGACTGCGCATAATCTGACCGTTCATCCGGAAACCTATCGTGCAAGTCTGGCCCACCAACCACCGCTCCCACTAGTACGTTGGGATTCGGGCTCTGTGAGCCCAAGGCGCTGAAGCCCGCGGAGCATTGGATCCTGGCGGGGTGCACTGCAATGGACGGTAGAGATGATCCCCTGTGGTGGATCCTTCGCGGGTAATTTGGACCGTACCCCACCATGTAGGACATCTTCAAGGGGTTATCTCCCAGCAAGTAATCAACCTATCCATCCAGTAAAAATAAATCCATCCCGTTTTGTCAACAGTAGAAAAACTACCAACAGATTTGCAATAAATGAGGTTTGACTTAGAACCTGTTTTTTGGCCATAGTGCGAAGAATCTTGGGGGTGACAGTGGCTCCACCACAGCTGACAGACATGTGGGCTGAGGTCAGGTACTTGGCATAGGTTAAGAGCAGGAAGGAAGTGGACGTCACGTACTGCATGTTGCTATCACTCATCTTGAACAGAAGCCCCCCTGCTTGGTTTCTCAACCCCAAAACCAGCCGTTACACATTGGACCAAAGTAACACCCTAGACATTTTGATATTGAGAACGAATCTCACTCACCTGGAGTATATTGGGAAGAAGAGAAAGAGGTCCCAGGAATTATGGAACATATGAAATTGTCTGCAAGAGCCTTGTACTCATGGAGCGATTGTACTTTTTGAACAAGGAATTCCTGAGGTCCAAAGCACCAAGCATGCATAGCTCAGTTTCTTGAAAAAGACAATTTAGTAAAGAGTACAGAAGAAATGTGATTATAATTATACCTTGGAAAGCAGTATCCTTGCTCCAACATGCTTGTTATCCCACCCAAACATATTATCAAACTCCGCAGCCCCAAGGGTGGGTCCATTCACTTGAATATAGTTTAGGTACATGGGCTTCCCAGTAGCCTTGTGCAGCCACGCAGCACCCCATAACAGCTCATCCTGCCAAATTTTCAATATGTCCTTTCAGTTAACTCTACACAACCAACACAGGCACAGCAACAACTAAAATGAAAAAAATTAAACAACTGAAGCCTTACCTGATAGCCAGAGTAAGAGCAATAGAAAGGGCATACAATGGGCTTCAGCCCATCACTGTAAGCTCCCCTGTACTTATCAGCAAACTCAAACACCTATACACAAAACAAGAAGATAAAGCCTCATTTTTTTCACTAGAAAACCATAAACAAGTTCAAGGAGTGATTTTAACTTCGACTAAGTGTCTATATACCCTTGTAGACCTGGTGACTAGAGTTTTAGAGTATGTGGGGTCACATTTCTTAAAAACCAGAGAAGCAGCAGCTAGAGCGGCTGCAGTTTCAGCGGCCACATCTGAACCAGGGTTGTTCTTATCTATCTTGTACACATTTCTTGGGGTATCCATGTCCTCCGGTCTCTCCCAACAAACGTGATCACTTCTAGCATCTCCCACCTGCAACCTCAAACTAATCATCCTCTGTACGTATGAAGACACTAGAACCATGACAAGTGACAACTATATGATAGAGAGGTATTAACAAACGAAAACTCATTAATAACCTGAACGTAAATGACGTCTGGATGTTGAGTAGCCTTAAGTAGGTAATCCGTAGCCCAGCGAATGGCTTCTCTAGCATTCTGCACTTCACCTTTCATCAGTCCACCAAACTCAATAACACTCCAGGAAAGCATAGTGGCTGTGAATGCCATAGGAAAACCAAACTTCACATTGTCCCCTGCATCGTAGTACCCTCCCACTAAATCAACCTGCATTGTAGTTTTTCACCCAAATAAGCAAAAAAAAAAAAAAAAAAAAACTAAAAAGCAGAAGTAATGAGAAAGAGGGCAAGGTGACACACACACGCGCGCACATACATGCATTGCAGAGCCGTCTGAGAGAGCAGAGTCTCCCCTCCAAGTCATCCTCTTGTTAGGAGGGAGTTTGCCAGACCTCTGTCCTTCAAAGAAGAGGATGGATTTGGAGAGGGCATCTCTGTAATTGTGAGAGGCAAAGCGACGGTGGTGGCTGTGGGGAGTGAAGGCATGAGAAGCAGAAAAGAGGGAAACGAGAAAGAGCAAGACGAAGAAAGTCATTGTTGGACTGTCCAAACAACGACGACTGTGAACCTGCCACCTCCCCCATTGATCTGACATCTATTTATAAAGCAAAAGCTGCACTTCAGGCCACATACTATGCGACGTCTTGTTTCGTTAAATCAATAATTATGTCCACATCTTGGTTCATCATGCACGGGTTTGGCTAATTAATCCCATTCTGTGTGCTTGAATGTGTGCCTGCTGTCTTGCTTTTCCTCGCAAAACACAACACCAGTACATGCTTATCCAGTTATACATCGATTAATCAGCCAATCAGGTAAACGTTGTCAGATGGCCAGTTTTATTCACAGTACTCTTTCCTTTATTTGGATATTCATTAAAAGAACTTTCACTTTTTTCGTTGACCTAAATGGCAAGGCAGAATAAAGGTAACACCTTTGATATCTTGACACTCAACCGTTTTTTCTGTGTGGAAAAAAGGTCATTTTTTATCTACTATATATACACAGTACTAATTTTCTTTGTTCCCCAACCAGTTATTACTGGTAAATTGAGTAAGTTGGGTTGTTTGTATTTTAAGAGTTATTTTATAATGTATGAAAAAAATATATGAGAAAAAAAAAATTATGTCGAGCTTATGTGAAAGCCATTTTTTAAGTGGTTATGAGGTTTAGTGTTCTCATGTAGGAATTCATTCAGAAGTTTTAATGGGGTAAACACAGAAAGATATTGCTCTTGGAAAGGGAAAAAAACAATCTAGGCAAAACCTATGGGATAATGCCCCTGAAAAGTGAAAACTACTCACTATCTATCCAGAATCGAGAATAACAAATAAGCCTTCCTTTTGGTTTTCGTATCACGGCACGTTTCCTCATTCGGACCCTGTTGAGGTTTGTTCTTCAAATTAAGGGACGAAAACGAAAAGCACAGGGTGTTACGAGAGAAGATAAAGTGATCAAGTTTGAAGCCTGCTGCTGGAATTATAAAAGGAAAAGCTCTGCTTTTAATCAGGTCACGTACATTAATTGTCATGGGCACACTCCCTATGAGTTTCTCTTATTATCTCTTATAATCTTTAAAGTATGTCCATCTAATCAATTTGGAAAGTCGCAATATTATTTTGATTTTTCACTCATCTTCTCAATCAATAGCCTAGATAAGTTGAAGAGAGATAATAATGTTGTTTCTAATATAATGAGTAGGTAGAAATTGAATATAAAGTACACAGAATATCAAAACAAGAATCTGTATTTATTAAATAGAGCATACAGGGAACATTCACTTAGTCTGTATAAAATAAAAAGGTGTAAAATGAACTCACAAGACTGCCGATATGGAATGGAAAAATGCGAAATCCGGGCCCAACTTTCGTTGTGTCCCCAAGACAATTTTGCTCCCTCAATACGGATGCCGAAGGTTTTTTGAGCAATTGCCTCCCGGGATAGAGCGGATTATTCATCTTCGAAAGATGGCTGTCATGCCTGTCTAAGCCCAAGCGAAGCCAATGAGTCCTTTCGGAATGCATAGAGTGTTTATGCGGAGAATGCGAGAGAGAGAGTGTGCGGAGAGAAATTGTGTGTCTAAACTGTGACTAGGCGCCCTATTTATAGACTCGAAAGAACATGATCGATGGACAAGTCTCTGCGGCCGTGCGTTGTGCAAAAATGGACACACCCGAACGAAACGAACGCAGGCGACCCGCGTCGTACCGAATTGGTGCGTCTTGACGAACGATCACACCCGCAACGAAGCGAACGGAGGCGACCACGCATCTGTTCACGGCGGACGATCCGAACGGATTGCGAAAACGTAGCCGTCGGTTGGAAAAGTCGGAGAGGCACAACGGGAATATCTAAACATCCGGAAATTCAAAAAAATTATTTAATAAAAAATTATTTTTTAATCCGAAAAATAATGTAATAAAAAATTAATATTTTATTTCACACGCGCGGACCCGGCCAAGGCAACGGCGGTGTGTGATGGACCAAGGGTCACCTAAGTCCTCACCCCTCCACAAAAGTGGGTTGGCCCAGGGCCCAATTAGTAGGAGCCAAGTTGGGGCTTATATATCCTCCAACTTCTCTCCAACTAAGAATGGACTATTCTCTCACACACATTCCTCCTTCCTTTTTCCTTTTCTTTTCCATCCTTCTTCTTATTCATAACCCATGGGATTTTATCCAAAAATTCCAACAAATAAGAAAAAAGATGAGGAGAGGATTTGATTTCCCTTATTCTTGTTTCGCCACGTTTTGCACTGCACTACGTCTCTACTTTTTCTTATACTTTTAATATATTTGTTCATTGGATAAAAAATAATAGTAAAAATTGAGTGTTGATAAGTAAAAAGGAAAATCATTTTAAACTCTAAGAATATAATAATGAGATCTTGTAAATTACAGTTCAAGCCTCATCGATCATATTGATGGATGGGTCCATGATGAATGCTTAATTTTTTGGTCAATTGATGAATGCTTATGATTGTAATGAGAAGGTAGCTGGAGCCAAAATAGTACGTACGTAATTACTGTCACTATAATTATGAACGAAGCAAGAGATGAGCATATTAAAATGCACGTACATGATGGAAGGAAAATCAAATGGGCGAGGGCTGCAAGCTGTGAGGAAGGAGCTCAAGAAAACTGGCTAATGAATTGAATAGTGAGAAAGCACATAATAATGCGATGGTATGATAGGTGAGGTTTGAGTCAGCAAAGGGAACAAAGGAACATGTGTTGTGATTAAAAGGGTGTCGGAGAAATTAAAGTACGTAGGTGATCACGAAAGTGCCCGCCACTCTCACCTCTTTAATTGGTGAAGGCCCAAACCCCCTCCAATGGAGAACTTATTCGGATAAGCCATACATGCCTTCGCTTGTCGTTTGGCTTCTTATCCCCACTTTTCTGCTGATTGAAGCGCGCCATTTATTCCCATCTTCCGTCTCTTTCCTGCTATATATATCACATTTCTTTCCACTTCTTCACAGAGCTTTTGGGTTTCAATAATTGAGCTGAAAAGACGGACGGGAGGATCAATCATCACATTCATTATATTCTTCATTTTCGCTGAATTCTTTCTTGCAAGGGCCGTACTCATCAGTAAGAATCTTAGTTTGTTCTATACAAATACATCGTGAGAACGTTTCATATTTAAGTGAAGCAAAATTCAACAATCCGATGGAATATTAAACATGATGAGGAGGATCGGAGGGCCACAACAACTGTAAGCCAGAATGATGGAAATATCACGTTGTGGGGTAGAGCTGCTTCATATATATCTTGCTTACTGTACGTGAAATTACAGAAGCTACTGGGTGCGGGGTAGGGGAAGAATTAATTGGTTCCATATCTCTTCCGGTGTGGCAGATCGGTGAGCAGATAAAGAGGAACAGGTAGGACCACGAAGCGCCCAGGCAGGAGATGAAATTTGTCTTTGTGCCAACAGCCCAAGATTAATCATTCAAGTGCACTGCGTCTAAAAGAGGATCACTTAGCTTTCACAGATAATGAAAATAGAAAGGCCAAGGAAAAAGTGAGAGAATGATTCAAGTAAGTGACGAAACATAGCCACGTGTTTCATGCTCATTTTCAGATCGATCATTATATGTGAGCTCCTCCCTTCTCTTGCTCTTCACTGTCACGTCCTCTTTATATCCCAGGCCGTGTTCTTCGGACTCCATAGACGGGTCATGAAATATTGCAATTATCAGCCTCATATCTGTTTTATATACAACCCTACAATCTACATGATAAATAGATGAGTATAACTTTGATCGTTCAATCTTGGAGCTTTGAATCATTAAAGCTTCAACACAATTTTAGTTTGCTCAAATCAAATGGGGCTGTCTTTCCGTAGATAGTGGGGTGCGGAACTGGTCGGTGCCCAATAATACGGCTTTGGGCCACATTGAGTGTAATGAACCAGGTGGACTTGGACTTGGGCTGATAATATTGGGCTTAGGGTACAGAAGTAAAGATATATATAGACGCATAAAAGACTAGGAAGGGTGTGGAATTATTTGTGGAATCTGTCTCTCCCTCTATCTGTGGTCCCCCCCTCTATTCTGATATTCCCTCTCTGCTATTCTGTTATCCTTCCTTTTCTATACTGTCATTTAGCTATTGCACTACTTTAATATTCTGTGTTACGCTCTTGTATGAATTGTGGCAGTTATCCTCATATAGCTGAACGCCATTCTGATCCTACAAGTTTTCCTATCATCTTTTCATTTGGAGATCATAACATTGAGACGATTGGCACTTGAGAGCGTGGCAAGGGTTAGTAAACAGCAAAAAGTCGAGCCCACCACATTAATGTTCACATGCATGTACAGATCCAATTACGTACTGTTTATTGTATGCCTACATATCCGGCCTCATGAGTCATGACGATGCCGGTGAAGATCGTTGATTAAAATCTCAGAGAAAATAATGTATAGTGTATATTTGAAAATAATGTATAGAAATAGTGTGTATATTTTAATATAAGGTAGTTATTTTGTTTACATGGTATCACAAAGACGTTAAAGACCCCCACCCATTAACCGAGGTGGCTTTCCAAGACCCAAGGGATATAAATAGGACTTGCTTTGACCCTAAGTGGTTTTTGCAAGATCCATCCAAGACCCGTTTTCTTCAAGATCCACAATAAATAGATGAACATGTCCTCTTCAAGATGTATTCATTTTAATTAATCAATCCTTGGAATCAAGCTCACAAATTCGACCACCGAGGGACGCGAATCGGATTTGGCCATGGAGTCTATTTATTTTGTTTTGTTCTATCATCGGATATTGGCCACAAATTTCCCGCTGATTTGGCCTCGGATTGCGTCACCGTCGTTATTTTTTCTTGGTCAATCGTGTTCACCCATCCAAGAAGCCATCCTCCGTATTACCTTTCACCGTCGATTATGGAAGACTCCTCAAGGGTGGCTTTCCATATCTACATCCATCTCGACACTCAAGGTACGCAATCATTCCCATTACTCTCACCGGATAATTACGCTGAGTAAAGCCATGAGGACTTGCTTTGACCGTGGTTTTGCAAGATCCAAACAAAAACTTGGATTTGTTGATGGTTCCTCTTCAAGATCGCTAGTAGTATTTGATCTCGCCACTTACTCTTGAAGGTCAAGCTCACAAATTCGACCACCGAACGCGAATCGGAGATTTGGCCATAGAGAGGATATCGAAATCACTCTTGTTTGGGCGATTTTCTATCATCGGATTATGAATTCTTTGTCCCTTGAGTCGTTCGTTGTGATTGCCTTGATTGGTATGTGTTCATCTTCATCCAAGAAGCGTGCTCATATCTACCTTTCACCGTGGATGGACTCCTCAAAGAAAATTTGATAAAGTCATCCGTGGTCTCTTCACCCATCCTCATTTGCTACATCCATCGTGAGATTCCCGTTATCTCACTCCAACAAGGGGAATTGTCCATTGGAAACAAAAACTTGGATTTGTTGATGGTTCTGCCCAAAGCAGTATTATTCTGGATTCGGTGGGAACGTTGTAATCTTTGTTGTCTTATCTTGGATTATGAATTCTTTGTCCGGAATGGTATGGTGTATCTCTTGCACATATGGTGTGGATGGACCTCAAAGAAAGATTTGATCTTGCAATTGTTGTAATTAATTCACTCCAACAAGGGGAGCATCCAGATATTATTCTAAATTGAAGGAATTTGGGAAGAACGACCTTCCCTTGTGGTATCAAAATGTGGAGCATCGAAGATTCAACGTAATTTGGTATAGCTCTCAATTCTTGATGGGTTTGACCGAAACCTATCACATGGCTAAAAGTCGAGATCTTGCTTATGTCTCCTCTCCCTACTATGAATCAAGCCTTTGCAATGGTTGCGAGGGATGAGGCTCAAAGGGCTCTTATCGGGGCAATAAAGATGTCCCCTACGGAAGGTATAGCCATGGCAGCCAGGGGGAGAGGGAAAGGACGAGGTGGAGGAAGCGGTAGCTCACCCTTGAATTGCTCTCATTGCAAAAAGAGGGGACACATCGGAGAAAATTGTTACCAACTTATAGGGTATCCTCTTGACTTCAAAGGACCGAAAGGGAGGCAAGTGCAAGAGGTCAACCAACAAGGAGTTGAGAGACAAAAGGATACAGAAAAGGCTATGCACTCTTCAACCATGATCTCGCCATCCCTTACACAGGAGCAATATGATAGATTGCCTGATCTTTTGAAGAAGGAACCGGAAGAAAATATGCATGCTTTAACCGGTAAAGGTTTGATCAATTCTCCCTTTCATAAAAATACATATGTAACTTGGGTTATTGATTCGGGGGCAACCACACATTTAGTTAGTGATTTAGCCTTATTAGACAACTATAAAGTATATTCAAAGCCCACTTAGAACTGTTAAGATTCCTAATGGAGATAAGGTGTACATAACCCATATAGGAATTGTTAGATTTTCTAATGGCATAACTTTATATGGTGTCTTATATGCTCCCATGCTTAAGTTTAACTTAATTTCTGTATCAAAATTAACTAAGGAACAAAGATGTATGGTAGGTTTCTTTTCTAACCGTTGTTTGATACAGGGCCTTCAGGGTGGCAAACTGAAGGGGACTGGTAAGCTGATTGAAGGACTATACATTCTGCAATGTAACCAAACTGATATAGTGAATATGGCTAATGTTTGTCCCAAGGATAGTAAACATGTTGATGTATCTTTGTTACATAATAGATTTGGTCATGCTCCTATTTCTGTATTGAGGCATTTGTACTTGATGAATGACAAAACAGTTACTCTCAATAAAAGTTGTGATGTTTGCTTTCAATCAAAACAAACCAAGCTTCCATTTTCTCCTAGTTGCATTAAAACAAAAAGGATTTTTGAACTTCTACATATGGATGTATGGGGACCATATCGGACTCCTACACATTCTGGTTGTCTGTACTTTCTTACGATAGTTGATGATTTTTCTCGTGCAACGTGGTTATTCTTGATGAAACGAAAGTTTGAGACAGCTGGGCATATTCAAAATTTTATTGCATATGTAGAAAATCAATTTTCTACTAATGTTAGAAGGGTTCGTAGTGACAATGGTTTGGAATTTGTCAACCATACATTGAGAGATTTTTCTTAAGAAAGGGAATTCATCATGAAACATCATGTGCATATACACGAGCAAAATGGTATAGTTGAGAGGAAACACATAACCTTAATGCAAGTTTCACGTAGCTTACGATTCAATCCCAAGTTCCAATTAGATATTGGGGAGAGTGTGTAAAAACTGCAGCGTATATAATTAACAGGATTCCATCTCGAATTTTAGGATTTAAGACACCATATGAGCTTGTTTATGGTACTTTGGCTGATGATTCACATCTTAAAGTCTTTGGTTGTCTTGCATATGCAACAAATCTAAATAATAATGACAAATTGCAATCAAAATCTGTTGCTTGTGTTTTTCTAGGTTACCCAAGTAATCAAAAGGGTTTTATGCTTTGCAATACCAAAACTAAAGAAATATTTGTAAGTAGACATGTTAGATTTATTGAGAACGGGTTTCCCTTCAAAGAAGAAAGGGGATCTCGGCTAGGGGAGCATGTGAAGGTACTTGTAGGTGACATATTCCTGGTTTGATGCGGTCAAAAAGGGAGCACCAAGTTGAGTGCTCTAATGGTGGTACAGCACAAGAGAACCAACCGAAAAATGTCACTGCAGCACATGACAACCTACCTGAGCATCAAATTGATCATAGTAATGAATCGAGCTCTGAATCTGAACCTAACACAAGTCCAGTAAGGCCGGTAAGAGAAAGAAGACCGCCTATTTGGTCTCAAGACTATGTATGCAATTTGATTTCTCAAGGTAAAATAGGTAAATCTGTATCTCAATTAAATAAAGGGTCCAAAGGTTATTGTAAATATCCTATTGAAGATTACATGTCTTATGAAACTGTTTCATCATCCCATTTTTGTTTCCTATGTTCAATAGATTCCAGTGTAGAACCTACTTCTTATAATGAAGCTATTAAGGATAGTAGGTGGATACAGGCAATGAAATTAGAAATAGGTGCTTTAGAGGCCAATAACACATGGGATATTGTGTATCTTCCCAAGGGAAAGAAGGCAATAGGATGTAAATGGGTCTATAAGATTAAATATAATTCAAATGGATCTGTTGATAAGTATAAAGCTAGGCTAGTAGCAAAGGGTTATACACAGCAACAGGGCATAGACTTTCATGAAACATTTTCTCTTGTGATCAAGATGATTACTGTTAGAATTGTTCTTAAGATGGCTGCTGTGTTTGGATGCAATCTATATCAAATGGATGTACATAATGCTTCCTTGCAGGGAGATTTAAATGAGGAAGTATACATGTGTGTACCACGGGGATTTGAAAAAGAAGAAAAGGGCATGGTATGCAAGCTTAAGAAATCCTTGTATGGACTTAAGCAAGCTTCTCGCCAATGGAATTATAAACTAACTACTACTTTGTCAACTGGTGGATTTAAACAAAGTAAACATGACTATTCGTTATTCATTAAAGAATATGATGGTAGCTGTGTTTTAATCCTTGTATATGTAGATGATTTGATCATCATAGGTAGTTCGGAGAGCAGAATTAATGAAGTGAAGGAGTTTCTCCACAAGCAATTTAAAATTAAAGATTTGGGTGAGATGAAGTACTTCTTAGGAATAGAAGTAGCTAGGTCTCATAAGGGGATTATTCTTTCACAACGTAAATATATTTTGGATTTGCTCTCTGACATGGGAATGAGTGGGTGCAAACCATTATCGGTACCAATGAAACCCGGATTAAAGCTTTTAGCTTATGAAGAGGGGCGAGATCGAAAAGAAGATTTATTAAGCAATCCTGAACGTTATAGAAGGTTGGTTGGGAGGCTGATTTATCTCACAAACACTCGTCCTGATATCTCATTTCCTGTGCAGGTTGTGAGCCAATTTATGCAAACACCTACCAAGGCACATATGGTACCGGGCAGTAAAGCATTGTTAGATACCTGAAACAAAGTGTTGGTATTGGCGTGCTACTGAGTTCAAACCAGGATCTCAATTTGTCATGTTTCAGTGATGCAGATTGGGGAGCTTGTGGGACCACAAGGTGATCAGTCTCAGGTTACTTGCTCAAGCTTGGAGACTCTCTTATCAAATGGAAGAGTAAGAAGCAAGAGACTATGTCACGATCGTCGGCCGAAACGGAATATCGTGCTTTAGGTTCAGGAGTTGCAGAAGTGGTTTGGGCCACTGGAATGATTAAACACTTGTCAATTCCGGCTACAGGTCCAGTTAGTGTGTATTGTGATAGTAAGGCAGCAATTCATATTGCCTCGAATCTTGTATTTCATGAACGAACTAAACACATCGAGATAGATCTTCACTTCGTCAGAGAGAAACTTCAAGGAGGTCTGATTGAATTACAACATGTTAGTTTGCAGAATCAAGAAGCTGATATATTTACTAAAGCCTTGGGTAAAGAAGCTCACAGCAGGTTGCTTAGCAAATTAGGCACAATAAATGTGTTTCCTACCCCTAATTTGAGGGGGAGTGTAGAAAATAATGTATAGAAATAGTGTGTATATTTGTATAAGGTAGTTATAGGCTTTAATTCCTTTTAAAGCCCAAGGGATATAAATAGGGACCTAAGGCTGAACAATAAATAGATGAACAATGTATCCATTTTAATTAATGGAATAATTCAGGTTTGGGTCTATTCATTTTGTTTACAACTCGGAAGGAGAGCCTCGCTCTGGATAATTTATTTGCGATGGGGCATTTGTTTTAGATCTAATAATACAGTTATTATTGAAAATTATTCCACTGATCGAAGTACAGGAATAAATCACAACAATGAGACAGTGTCATGAGTCCATAAGCCCGGGGATGACAGTGTCAGGGGCTGAGACCAGGGAAGAATGGAACACCGGTGGAATTTAACCAGTCGGAGCCTTGAATGAACTGGGCAACAGTGAACTGTGAAGCCTCTGTGGAGGAATTGATCACCCTGTAACCTTTCCACGTCACCCTCCTGCTCGTATTGGAACCTGGACCCCTGTTCTTGTACTCCCCATAATACAGAGTGTCCAGTGCAAACGACCCGTTCCATTCCAACCACCCTGCTGGATTTATCAAATCCTCCATGTAACATTCCAAATACACCGTCCTCGAGTACAATTTCAATGGCCTCCCCAGGTACGTCGGGAACGATGACTTCACCGGGATCAAGTCCGATGCCGCCGCCACCTTGGAGTTTATGATGGAAATGCCTGTGTTCTGGTTCGGGTCCTCTCTGCCTTGGGCCGTGAACAGGTTCTTCTGGTTGTCATTGGGCTTCCGCGCGTACAGGTTACAGTTCTGGAGCACGGCGGCGGCGTTGCCGAAGATGAAGTCGACGGTGCCGTAGATATCGCATTCCCGGTAGAACTGACGGAGGGAATGGACGTAGAGGGTATCCTGGTAGCCGAGGAAGCTGCATTGGTAGAAGGCCGAGAGGTCGGCGCCGTTCCTGAGGGCCACCGCCTGGTGCTTGCTGGGCCCCGCCGAGTTCTCTATGGTTATCCCCTTCGCTATGAATCCGTCTCCTACGACGGCTGATCAAAGCAACAAACCCCACCACCATTATCATATCAGATTTCTGAATATTATGATCATATTTATTATTCAAACTTTCCAGTAATTTAGACCGAAGGACTGAGGTCAAAAGTCAGAAGAAAGAATCACGTAAAAAAAACAGAGAAGAAAGAAGTGCGGGAAAAAGAAAAGGGGAAAACGGGTCTGATTGAATGGACTTCTTAAATGGATAGGTTATACAGCCTGGCCCAGTTAATCGACCCATCTAAGCATAAACGACACCATTTATGAGGAAAATGTGAAACCATGCTTCCCTTTTCTAAATCTCCTCTCGTATACGCAAATACAGTTGAGTGGGTACCGTATTTCCAATTCGTTTTTTGTCCTTTTGTTTTTTGGCCAGCTATTTTTGTCGTTTCGAATTATAGGGTACTGTCGGCAACTCCAATTAAAAAATGTGGGTTTTTCGCCAAAATAAGGTTTTTTTTAAAAAAAATTAGGGAATTAGTGCAGTTCAGAAACAAATTAGGGATGTAATGCAGTCAATGGCGTCGGGACTGGCTACTAATAGCGTGAGTCTACTGCCGCCACTCTGCAAATTGCAGAGTGGCGTGCATTTTTGCACGCCACCATTAAGTAGTGGCGTGCAAAAATGCACGCCATTACTAATCTGACACCAAGGCGTCAATTTTGACGCCTTGGTGTCAAATTTTTTTTTTTAAATAAAATATAATTTTATAATTATAAATAATAGTTTTAATTTATAATTATGAAGATTAAAATATTTAAAATTTACTATAAATCTTACGATATAAGACTAATAATTAGTAAATTAATTAATTAGTGGATTTATTATAAATCATAAGATAGGTGCCTAAATATTTAACTAATTAATTAATTATTTCCTAACTAAGCTTATCCTAACTAAGTTTATCCTATCTATCCTAACTAAACTTATTTTTAAGATAATTGACTAATTAATTAATTAGTCATCTATCTATTTTTAAGATAGGTGACTAATTAATTATCTTAAAAATAAGCTTAGTTAGGATAGATAGGATAAACTTAGTTAGGATAAGCTTAGTTAGGAAATAATTAATTAATTAGTTAAATATTTAGGCACCTATCTTATGATTTATAATAAATCCACTAATTAATTAATTTACTAATTATTAGTCTTATATCGTAAGATTTATAATAAATTTTGAATATTTTAATGTTCATAATTATAAATTAAAACTATTATTTATAATTATAAAATTATATTTTATTTTTTTAAAAAAAATTTGACACCAAGGCGTCAAAATTGACGCCTTGGTGTCAGATTAGTAATGGCGTGCATTTTTGCACGCCACTACTTAATGGTGGCGTGCAAAAATGCACGCCACTCTGCAATTTGCAGAGTGGCGGCAGTAGACTCACGCCATTAGTAGCGTGAGTCAACTGACGCCATTGACTGCATTACATCCCTAATTTGTTTCTGAACTGCACTAATTCCCTAATTTTTTTTTAAAAAAACCTTATTTTGGCGAAAAACCCAAAAGATAGTTTCTTTATCAGTGCTGCAGCGTGCATGTGTGATTTCTCTGTTTTTTTTTTTATCCTTGGAAAAAGAATTTGAGATGAGGAAAAACCAGGGATTTATAAGTTCAAGCTTCTTTTCCAATATACCCATTTCTTTGCAGATGATGGTCCTACTAATACTGTGTCCACGCCAGGCAAAAAAGAAAAGAAAACGAATAAATACGGTATGTTCATGACAATGTTCAGCAAAACAAATAATTTGGGCAGCTCTAAAATTTTAATGAATCGAGTTGAAATAAAATAAAATTTAAATAAGAAGGTGAAACTTCGTCCGCAAAGTAAATGTCAAATTAAAATACTAGAAGGGAGTCAAGATATAGAAGTGGAGCTAAATAATATGTATTACGTACTGATCATGTTAAAAATTCTATACAATTAAGGCACTGTAAATATATCTGTGTCTGTGAATTTTGTTTACATTTTAAAAAAGTGGGCGAAGTTTTCTGATTTGAATCTGCCCGATTCAGGCTAATAACTGGTTTTAGCATAGCAGTGTTGAGTTGGGGCGGATAAGGTCGGTTTGTCATTTGGGACCTCGCAACTGGACACGGGGCTAAAGCACATCGTCGAGAATCTCACAAGACTTATGCCATCTGAGATTGCCTAAATAACAAGTTGTGTGTCACAGTCTCGCTAGAAAATAATATTTTAGATGTTGGGGCTCTGAAGAATCTATCCACAATCCGTGACAATTGTCGTTGTTTTGTCAGCATTAGATTCCCACATGATTACTTGGTTTTCTTCTCAAATCATGAGCGTGGGATCATACCTATTACCTAACCTAAGGAGAAATTGCAGGATCCAAAGCCCTTAACACAGAAGCATGTTAGTTGCTACCCACATTAAGATTCGGAATCATATATAATTAAGTTTTAGAGTTACTAATATCTTCATGTTTTCCAATGTATTGCATTATTCATCGACAAACCCAGTGCATCTCGTGTGTGTACATATGTGTTTATACGAATGTCTCGTCAGTCTGAAATGTCTTGTCCTTTTTTTTTTTTTCACGAGTATATGTTTACCAAGATATAGCACTCACCATTCAGTGTCTCTTCCACAATTTTCTGTAAAGAATAGTATTAGTGTGTACGTGTCTTTTTTTTGAATTTCAAAAGGCTCACGACAAAATAATATTATTCAAATATAGAAAGCAAGTAAGGTGATTGGAAGCGCACCTACAGTAGCGGATTGAAAGGTGGTCCACCCATCCACCACGTTTCTACTGGCCTTCACTATCGTCTTCCCAATCCCATCTCCAACGAACATCAAATTCGTCTTTTTCTTTATCACCTCCACATTCTCAAAGTATGTCCCAGCCTTTATGTGTATCACAAACCTACAACATCCCATTTATTCATTTAATAATAAAGATAATACGGGGCAGCACCACCACATGTAATTGGATAACGTACTATGGTGAGAATAATTATACGTGCCTGCTTGTGGCGGAGTTTGGAGCGGCAGCTACTGCTTTCCCGATTGTGGTGAAATTGCCGGAGCCATCTTTGGCCACCACGAGATCGAACTTGGTTTTATTAACAGCAGATTGAAGGAGCCTTCTGTCTTCGGAGGTAAGCCAGGATGGGAAGCCACCATTATGCCTCATTTTGAATGCCTCTGACGGAGACTGGTTCTTCACCCCCTTTTTCATTTTGTTGAGCAAGGCCAATGAGTTACTAACGTGGTGGCAAATCTGATACAAGTTGTCCTGGATGATGTGCCTCACGTGTCCATTGGTGTCGCCGTCTGCAAATCCGTCGAGGCACGTGTAAACATTGGTCAATGCGCCGCTCAGCAGAGTCTGTGAGTCGTGGTAGCGCTTGGAATCGATTTTTGTATAGGAGAGATCGGCCAAGCTGGTTTTGAACTCCTCCTGAGTGTGATCAAAAAGTTGGAGGCAGTCATCGAGAGCTCTTTGTTGAAGCGGGTTCAGATTTCGAAGCTTTCTTTTGAGACCAGTACAGTTGGAGGACGAGGATCTGACCTCGTACATGGTGTGGTTGACGAGGGAACAAATGACTTGGGGAACAGATTTAGAGGTAAGATCCGGGAAGGAGGCCAGCGTGGAGACACATAGGTCAGGGTAGAGTGTTCCTTGGCAGGTGGAGTGAGCTACTTGAAGGTGTTTCTGAAAATGTGGGTGTGTTGTTTCTTGTGGCTCTGTTGCTTCGACAAGTAGCAAGAGTAGAGAAACAAGGGCCGATGAGAGTGTTCTTCTCTTGTGGTGCTGCATGGTGGACATGGAAAATGCTAGCTACCAACTGCAAGGCGAAGACGAGTGAGTGAGAATAGGGGCGTGGCTATCAAATTTATGCTCGATACTTAAAGTGTGCTACTTGGATTTGCACAAAGTTCAAAATAAACATAGGGACTACTTAAGACTTAAGTACTATATTAGTCAATCAAGTCGGGGGTGTCCACCGACATTCATTGGAGATCTATAAGCCATCACGGGTCACGGGAACACTATGTATGTTAAAACTTCATTTTCTTGGTCCTTGCGCCTGACATATATACGTTCCGCCTCGTTATTTATTGTAAGATATTTGCTTGGAGTTACTACGTACTATGGAAGGTTATTAATCAGATATGTATTTTTCACTTGTATACAAATGAGTAGATCCAAGCGCCAGCTATTATTACTGCTCCTTTTATGAGTGGGATACAACGACTAAAGCCGTGGGCGATGCCATCCCGTTCGTCTGAATTTGGTCTCATCATATATATGGGCGGGGTGTTGGAAAAGATACTTCTGCACGTTGTTTCTTCATTCCATTCTAGTAGTAAAGAGAAAATGGAAACTTGCAATTAGTTATAATGAGTGAAGAAAGTTATAAACTATGGAAGGTAGCAGAGACAGCCCGTAAACCGCAAAGCTAGCTAGGATGTTTGACCTGTCCGATATCAGATTCAAAAATATTATTTCATGACACCTCCGATCAGGACTAGTAAGTAGCAGCAGAGGGGCGGACTGAGTCCGGTTTCCGATCAGGAAATCTTAATTCAAGAACCGATATTTTTTGAAAAAAAACCGCATGCGGTAGGTTTTTTCAAAGACAAATTCTCGCAATCAAGATTGGGCGATTGACCCACGCTAAGAATATCTCCTTCCGGGGCGGACCCAAAAATTAATTTTTTTTTTTTTGGGGGGCACCATTGAAATTTTTTTTTAAAAGCAAAGTTTTAAATGATGCTAAAACCAAATTCTCTGGCAACAAATATCAAACAGTTTATCTGCAAAACAAACAATAGATACAACAGAGAGACAGAAAACTATGCCACTGGAATCTACATCAGACCTAAGAAATAAAGGATGAAAATGAAAGGAATTCCAAATGAAAGCATCTAGAGATGGTATTATACTTTTGGATTACTAATAGAACTTAGTTAAAAGACATCACGTTTACGAAGCTAATGTCAATCCAAAATACAAGCATTAAACTTAATATACAAGCCATGAATGAAGAAGTAAAAGATTCACTGCATCTTCAGCTTGTTGATCAATTCCCTCCATTTCAGTAATTTTATATCAAAAATCAAGGGGGGCACGTGTCCTCCTTCTCACATACGTGGGTCCGCCATTGAGTAGCAACATACCCCCCAGTTATCACTTATCATAATCTCCTACAGTAACATGATCTGTGAAAATATACAAGTGTGTCAAAAAACTGCAGAGCAAAATGTCCATAATTGAGACCGTATAAGGAAAGGTGCTGAAGAGTGAAGAAAAGCTATATATATATATATATCAATGTGCTCTCAAAACTAAATGGGTAACCGTGAATTCGGTTCGTTGAGAAGTGGCAAATATGAAGGAAGGAGGAGCTAGCAACGGTAAATGAACATGGAATTAGGCTTGGAAATGGCAAAACCAAAGAAGGTTGGGGTTGGTTAAAGGTAATGATTTTTATTCCAACGAAGTGGGACATAGAGTCTTGAGCCAAAAACAAAAAGTGGGACATAGAGCTTAATGAGGGTCAAGACTCGAGAGTGGGGAGGAAGCATAAAGAAGTGGGCCAACAAAGGTGGTGGTTGGGGGAGGGTCCATTATATTAAGTGGACCACAATACATACCCATGCGCCCATAATACACTGCCGTATCCGTAACGTTATTGCCATTTTGTTTAGGGAAAATTGCACTTAATTTCTAAGTAATAGAAAACACAGAAAAAAGCTCCCTTAAAATCTTAAATTTGCAATAAAGTCTTGGAGGACATTTTTGCAATGCATTCTAAATGTTAAAAGTCCAAAATAACCCTATTGATAAAATAAAGTGAGGGAATGGATGATTTTGTGTCATTTAGGGTATTTTCGACTTTCACATTTGGAATATTTTGCAAAATTGTCCTATAGAAATTTACTACAAATTTAAGATTTTAAGGGACATTTTTGTTATATTTTCTCTTGTTTGAGACTTAGGTATGATTTTCCCTTTTGTTTAGTTTTTGATATGGAACATGTCTCCGTGCTCATCCATTTTGGGGGAAGATATGGCCGTTAGATCTATTTTCTTTTTAACAATTTTTTTTTCAATACTAGTAATACACTCGAAATATTCCTTCAAAAATTTTCATAATTTTTTTTAAGGTACTGATTGAGACTAAAAGGATAATTTAGGGTATTATTGATTAGTACTTGTGAGAATATTATGAATTTATTATGATTATGCAAGAAACCGGGACATAAAAAGGATAAGCTGGGTTCTTCATGGTAAACCTGTGACCGGAAGCCAAGAAGAGAAAAAGAAAGAGATGATGTAGCCGAAGCCTCCAAAGAATCATCCAAAATGACCAGCTCAACAAAATCATCGAAATGCTAGCCACACTTCGACTACGAACCAACCAATTGCCGGCTCGACCATGGCGGCCACGGTTGACAAAAAGGAATCTGGCGGCGTGGCGGCGATTACGGTGATAAGGGAATTGAGTTGTATAAGCAAGTTGGACATGATTAACATCCATGATCTAACTTGAGAGGAGTGTGAGAATATTATGCATTTATTATGATTATTATCTTATTATTATGATTAGATATAGGTATATTTCTATCTTAGGATATTTCCTATTATATCTCAATTAGTTTGATTTACTTTGATTTGATTAGATTTTATGAGATTCTAGGTTTAGCTCTAGGTTTGCCTATATAAAGGCTTATATGTACTCTATCTTTATAATTTTTCTTTAAAATATCATTATTGGTTCCATATACTAAAGGGTTTTCATCGTTAGAGAGTTGTAATGCTTATAATTAACCGTAACCAATAAATAAATTTCTATGAAGTTTATATAATAAAGCCATTGAATATAATCAAAACAAAAAAAATAATACGAGTTTAAGAGCGAGTTGACATAATTTTATAAAATAAAAACGTTAAACTCGATGTGTAAACTCATGAATTTAATTGAGTTTATGGCTAACATGAGTTTAAGTACAAACTGACTCAATCTTGTAAATTATAAACGTAAAATTAGTAAACTCGGAGAGTCAATCCACGAGTTTAACAACAATGATATCTATTCTTTTATTGAAGTCAGTCATATTCAAAATACTATCAAGCATTAAATATAGACACTTTTCCCAACGAGGATTGGAACATTAATTTACTGTGTTGTGATGAACTAATCCTTTTTGCTAAACCCAGCTCCTGTTGGTAAACCAACCAACACCTTTCTTTCGTGGAGCATCCGGTATTTTGAACCTATCACTTTTTAACTAGGAGAATTTACGGGGTCTAGATTAATCTGGATCGGCATATAGCTGTTTGTCTGTACGGAAGTAGGCTTTACCGCAAATACAAAGTTGGGGCGCATAAATTAAAGCTTTTGAGATTTATCATATTGATTAGTTAATTAATATTTCAAGAATGCCCCAGTTTAGACCATTTTCCCCGCTCCAATATAGCCAGTGGTGGAGCCACACTTGTGCATGTGGGTGCAAGTGCACGCACAAAGTTTAAGAATATATATGTATTTTGAAGGAATCTTATAACAAGTTGTCTAGATGGTGCAGTGGTTATAATGCTAGTCTGATACACAAGGTCCCTTATTCGAACCCAGCCTCGGACAACTTACTTAAATATTTTTTAGCCATGGACTTGCACCACCCATGATAAAACACGCTCGACAACTTTCACACCAAATGGCTTAAAGTAAGTTTACAACATGAGCCCGATTTGATAAGGAAAAAGGCTAATTAAAAATGGTAAAAGATAAATAAATATGTTGAATCTTAATAATTTCAAAGGATTGATTTTAAATTTTGAAATGCTGCAAATTTTGAAAAATTACCTAACCACCCTTAGATTTTTTAAATAAAAATTCAAAAGGCTCGTAGTTTACAACTTTAGTATAGCTATTACCAACTTAAATATTTGTAATAACAATTTTTGCGTGAGAAATTCAAAAAAAAAAAATAATAGGCCGTTGAAGCTATGAATTTTTTTTTTTTTTTTGCAATATTTTGTCGGTATCTTTGGAATTATTGAAATTCAAAATTTTGCATTTAAAACTTTCCTTCAAAAGTTTTTCCTTGTCTTTATTCATTTGATTTTTAATGCATTTAAAACTTTCTTTTAAAAAATATTTCGGCGGCGCTGCCCCCGAATCCTCTCACAAACTATGTACCCACAAATATAAATTCCTGGCTCCGCCACTAAATATAGCAGCAGGCTAACATATTTAGTTTCAGTGTTAAGCACAGTACCTAGCAATTGGACGGTCCATATTCAAGTTTTTTAAAAAATGGTGATCTTTTAAATAAAAAATAATTTTTGAAGAAATAGTAGTTAAAAAATTACCTTTATTTTATATTTTATAGCCATTAAAATAATTTTACTAAAAAATATAAACTTTTAAAAATGTAGATCTGGACCATCTAAATTAAATTTAATAGTCTAAATCTGATGAATTGGGAGAACTAAACACGATCTAAAGTAGCGTGTATTTAACCTTCCACTTACAAGTAGAAGAACTTGTTTTTGGTCAGTTTTTTTTTTTTTTACACATTGTTTTTGGTCAGTCGGACGAAGCATTTTATTATCACCAACATTAACACAGACACGCCCGTCAAAGTGAAACACTCGAGAGCAACTGGTCATATGGAAATTAAACACAGTCCTTTGAGCAAGCCATATACTCCCTTCTATTTTTCCTTTTTTTTTTTTTTTGTATAAGTAACATTTTCTTTTTTAAGAATGATTTTTTTTTTTAAAGTAACAAATCTCTTTTACCTAAAAATAAAAATTTGTCTTTCCACTTTTACTCTCATTAAATACACGCCTTTAAAATAATTACTACCTCTGGTCCTAATTATAAAAAAAATTTGTAATAAAATGTATAATACAAAAATGCTTCTATAATTAGAATCGGAGGGAGTATTATAACATATGCATAGCAAGGAAATTCGTCCATTTAATTAGCATCAGTATGTCTATAATAAATTACACACAAGTCACAATTTTTCCCTAAATTACTCTTTTTTCTACTCATTATCTCTCAACGTTAAATTTTCACTCATTATGGCAAATAAGCATCAAGGAGTTAATATGGCAGAAAAGAAATCCGGTGACCAGCGAAAATCAGAACAAATTAGGGATTCTCGAAGCACGGATTTGAAGCAGGAAATTGTAAAGGGAAAAAAGGATATTTAAAGAGAAGTTGACCAAGGGCAATGGCCCACAAAAAAATGAATGGGTACAGGTGGGGGCTAAGAGGAAAAGTGTGAACAAAGGGAAAATGAAGGGCAAAACTAGCAAGTCAAGTTCACGTGAGAATCTTGGGCATATTCATGTGGGGCCCGCCTTGAAGACCACCAATGGAAATTCCTTTAATGCATTAAATTCCCTGGATCCCAATCAATTCCACGCTAATTTAGTGGCCTATGCCGTGGAAGTTCCTGATTTTGCTACCAAGCATGATATTCACGTGGCACAACCCCAAGGATCCCTTCCCTGCATAACGACCTCAGATTTGGTTCAAGATGCGCATAGTGTACAAATGCAAGACATCATCCTTGTAGAACAGGAGAATATGGATGAACAGATGAATAAACATGATAAAACCAAGGGGGAGGCCGGTACACCCCAACCCAGGAATTTAGTTTCCTAATGAATTACACGTTATGGAATTCACGGGGCATAAGTGCATGGAGCTTTCCTGGCCTTATACGTGATTTAAAAGCTCATTATCAACTAAATTTTATTGCCATTCTAGAAATGAGATGTGCACAACAAATATCTCAATCCGAGCCCGAACCGGGATTTGCAAATACGGAGATTATTGATTGTGAGGGATACAGTGGTGGCATTTGGTGTCTTTGGGATGATAATATCATAGCAGTTACAATGTTGGAACGGAACAACCAATTTCTACATTTTCAAATTACTAACTCTGTGGGGTTGGTTTGGCACCTTACGGTGGTCTATGCCAGTCCTAACTGTGCTTCTCGTTGGATTTTGTGGAACAATTTATCTAGATTAGCTTCAAGTATGACGCAGGCTGCCTGGATAATCGGGGTTGACCTTAATGGAACCTTGCTTCATTGTGAACGACGATAAACTGCTTCGCACCGAACTCCATGTGACCGTGACTTCATCCGGTGGGTGGAATCATAGGACATGATTGATATAGGCTTCGTTGGACTAGAGTTCACATGGAAGAGGGGGACATCCGAGGCACGGCTTGACCAGATGCTTGCTAATGAGAAGTGGGTTAATACATTCCTTAATGCCTTGGTAGCTCACCTGCCTTTTTTCAAATCGGATCATAGGCCCCTACTGTTGGGATCCGTACAACGCAGCGGATTAAAAACTTACGAATCCCGTCCCGAGGATCACTCAGGTGCGTTTAAACCTAGGCTAGGGAATTCGAAATTACCTTTGGAGAATTCGTTCGCGTCTCGTTCTTCCTTGAACAGTGGGCTACCTCCTCGATCGAGAAAGACGACTCGTAGGATCGTCTTCCTCCATCGGTACCCACACGATTAACTCCCCGAACCCGCTACAAAGCCGTACTAGCACCTCTTGTGCGTCTATCTTAATTTTCCACTCTAGGGTTTACTCTCGCGACTTTCTGAATACGCTCGAATAAAACTCCTGTAGGTTTTCTCAAACCCGGTCAGCGCATTATATAAAATTAATCCGCATTAATTTTGAATTTTGAATTTCAAATATGGATTAAAATACATTAATTAAATCAATCTGTTAGATCTAATGTAACGCATTTAATCCGCATTAAAAGGCGATCTCGAAATTCAAAATTTGAATATGAATTAAAATATATTAATTAAATCTATCTAATAGATCTAATCGATATATTTATTTAATCCAAATAAAAAACCTTCGATTTAATTTTTCTCTATAAATTAAATCCGAGAAATGATATCTATCTATTTAATTAGGGTAAAGGAGCAAAAATACACATATGTTTTATCCTCAGGAGCGCCTAGCACCATATGCTTTTTTTAGGAGCAAAAATACACACGTGGTTACCATTTTGGAGCAAAAGTCACACCTCAACAAACGTCCGTCATTTCCAGTTCTTTAATTGTCTAATTCATTCCTACATTCAATGGTCTTGAACTCATCTTTCAAATCCTTCACGAACGCACCCGAACCTTTTTCTCCTGACCTACCTGACCTTTTGGGACTCACGTAGTCTTTGAACTTGTAATTTTCTTCATACTTTATGAACCTACATGGCATTTGCTCACGGCATCAGTGGTTCATGCCTTCTTTGGTAATCGGGTCCCAGTCGTGTATTATTCATCGTCTCTCTTGTTGTTTTTTTTTGGGTTCCTCACCTTCTTCATCCACGCCTCTTCTTCTCTGGTTATCATTCATCTGAAACACAACGCACTTATATTATATATAAGGATTCCTTTATACAGAAGGGTGAAGAGTTGAAGACAATAACATGGGTAGTGAAATTGGATGAAGATTTGCTCAAACTAGGAGGAGACATTGTTGCCCTGTAACAATATCAAAAAATAGAGGACTTTCTTTTTTAGTTCTGAAACGACATATATATTGCTAATGAAAAATAAGGGTGAAGGGTTGAAGCCATTAACATGGGTGGTGAAACTGGATGAAGATTTGCTCAAACTAAGAGGAGCCATTGTTGTCCTGTAATGATATCAGAAAACAGAGGGCTTTTTTTTTTTTTTTATAGTTCTGAAACAACATATATATTGCTAATGAAAGATACAAACCAACACAGGGTTCAAAAGAAAATCAACAACAGATGCGAAACCAAAAGAGGAAACAGCAGCAAGAAACAAACTGCAGAAGCTAAGCACCTAACCAACTAAACAACACGAGGAAAGACATTATAAAAACAACCAGATCTACTCGAGAAAGAAACAAATCAGCCCCCATTCACTACCAAACCAGAGGCAGGAGCAGCATCCATTTAAGATAGAATGAAGATCAACAACTTAGGGTGACTGGAATGGGAGGGTAGATATAATTATACCATATTTCATCCACACTTATCCTCTAAACTTAATTCAAGCGGCTAACTGACGTTGGTATGCTTGTGTGCGAGAAGGTGTTTAAAAAAAAAAAAAGGCTTTAAATATTGGTGTCCTCTCGTAACCACTTGTTGTATCACGTGCGCGAATGAATTAGATAGTTAAAGAACAGAAAATGACGGACGTTTGTTCCGGGAAATGAAGGATGTTTGTTGAGGTGTGACTTTTGCTCCAAAATGTTAACCGGTTCTCCAAAAATTAAATGACATGAGAATTTCAAATGCATTTGTTAAATTAAGTATTCATTAAATCTCGAATCGTGGCTTGGACACACTTTACTCGTGTTGAGTTATTCTTGATGACACCCCCTACAAGTTGCAAGGCTTCAAAACATCTCGATCACTTTACAAACGCTTGTTCCACGTGGAATAAAGAGGTTTTCAAACACACCCCTTTCCATCAATGACCATACATTTCTTAGAAGGAAGAAAATTCGACTCACATTCCTCCGCATGAAAACCACCGATTCCCATCCCGCCTTTATCATCACCCGGTCAAAGGTGACTTGATGGGCTTAATCGTATTGTCACTCGTGTTGGTATGTTGCCTAAATACGCCCATGACCTACAATTATCCCTTTGAAAGAGTTGGAAGATGTTTTGTTGCGATAACAAAAGAGAATACTTCTTCTTTGGGCTCAAAAAGCTAGAAGCCTAATCGAGTGGGTTCTCCATAAGAATTTCGATGCTTTGTCCGTGGGGATCGTAACACTCTCACTTTACAAACGTTCTTCCATGCTCGAGCCAACCGAGCTAGGAAATCCAAGAGAATTGAGGCCCTCCAGGATGATGAGGGATCATGGGTATATGATAACACTCAACTAAAAGGTATGGTTACCAATTTTTTCTCCAATCTACTCTCGGAGGATGTAATGACTCGCCCAGAACTTGCTTGCCATATGACATACCCTCACATAAATGAGGAATTGTTAAACTGGTATAGTAGAGGTATTTCAGATAGTGAGATAAAAGAAGCCATGTTCAGTATGGGGGCCCTTAAAGCTCCTGGCCCTGACGGTTTCAATGCTCTTTTGTACCAAAATCAGTGGAATACGGTATGTTCATCAGTGGTGAATTATGTGAACTTTTTATTTGCTAATCCACATGCTATCTGTGAGGTAAATGGCACTCTCGTTGTGCTCATCCCCAAGAAAGACCATCCGGAAGTAATAGGGGACTTGAGACCCATAAGTCTATGCAACGTCATATACAAAGCAGTCACCAAGATTATTGTTAACAGATTGAAACCGATTTTACCCTAGGTGATAGCCCCAAATCAATGCAGTTTTGTTCCAGGGAGGCATAACAGTGATAATATAATAGTTGCACATGAGGTTATCCATTCAATGCGAAATATGAAGAGAAAGAAGGGATTCATGGCCATCAAAATTGACTTGGAGAAAGCTTATGACCGGGTAAATTGGCAATTTTTGTTAAGTTGTTTGCAAGAGCTCCACATTCTTATCTTCCTGCGAGAGGTCATTGCTCAATGTATCGCTACGCCTAGCATGCAAATACTTTGGAATAGGGATAAAATTGACGAGTTTAATCCAACTAGGGGAGTGCGTCAAGGAGATCCGTTGTCCCCCTACCTCTTTGTCATATGCATGGAAAAGTTGGCACACCTCATCCAATCAGCCATTCAAGATGGGGCTTGGGAACCAATTCGCCTTACTAGGTATGTTCCCCAATTTCCCATTTATTTTTTGCAGATGACATTCTCTTGTTTGCGGAGGCATCAATGGATCAAGTGCACACGATCAATAATTGCATCTAGTCCTTTTGTGATAGTTCTGAGTTGAAGGTGAACAAATAGAAAACAAGAGTATTTTTCTCGAATAATGTCAATCATATTTGAAGGAGTGAGATGTGTGCGACCCTTGGGTTCTCCATCACATGCGACTTGGGCAAGTATCTTGGTGTCTCGCTTCATCACAAAAGGGTGACTAAAGAATCATATCAGTATGTGATGGACAAGGTTAAAACGAGAATTTCAACATGGAAAGCTAAATCTATTTCAGCGGCCGGGAGAGCCACTCTTGTATCCTCAGTCACCGCGTCTATACCTGGGTATGTCATGCAAACTTCGCTCCTCCCATCAAGCACTTGTGACGTCTTAGATCATTGCAACCAGAGGTTTCTAGGGGGAAGCACAGACGGTCAACAAAAAAATCCCTCTTGTAGCATGGGATGCTATTTGTAAGCCTAAGGTATGTGGTGGTTTGGGACTTCGTCATGCTCATCTTCAGAACCGTGCATACCTTATGAAAATTGGATGGAGGCTTACAACCAGAAGTGATGATTTGTGGGCTAAAGTTATCCAGAACAAGTATAACTGTGGAACTGATAAGCTCCCAAGGATCGATATGTCCAAATCGGGATCAAATTTATGGAGCGGAATCAAAAGAACGTGGGGAAAAGTGGAAGATGGAATTGAAGCTTTGACAACTGGGCAATTACGGTGGAAGTGGACCAAGAGTGGAGACTTCACGGTAAAATCAGCCTATGACTCACTTAATAGTGTGGTGCCTCATTCGATCCTATGTGGGGGAAATGCTGAAATTGAAAGTTTCGGAAAGGTGTAAGGTGTTTTCCTGGCTTGTCCTCCACAAAAGACTGCTTACCAATGCATCAAGATATAAAAGAGGGTTGTGTAATAATGCCCAGTGTACTGTATGCGGGGCTGAAGAGGAGACGATCATTCACTTGCTCAGGGACTGCCCATAGTGACCATGAATTTGTGGCAACACGCCGTGCCCCAACGCTATTGGCACAAATTTAGATCCATGTCCTTTGACTATTGGTTCCGCTGGAACATTAAGCTTAAATGTCAGAATAAGCACGAGGAAGAGTGGAGTCAGTATTTCATTCTTATTTGTTGGTGGCTTTGGAGGCGGTGTAACACGTCAGTTTTTGAAAGGAAGCAGATCTCAAACACTTCCTTGCTGATAAACGTTAACGCCACCTTGGGCAGTATTCATGATGCACGCTCCCGGCTAAACATAAAGAACAAGGGGGGGCGTTCCACAGGAGAACGCGAGGATAAGTGGGAACCACCGCCAGCTGGATGGGTGAAGATTAACTCTGACGGGGCGTTCTCACACACAAGTTTTGGGATGGTGAGTGGTGGAGTGATTCGAGATGAGCACAGTTCATTCCTGAAGGGCTTCATGTTTAAGGGTGTGGAAGGGGATAGCTTGTCTACGGAGCTTTGGGGATACTTGCATGGGCTAAAATTGGCATGGGACATGAGTTACCGGAGGATGAGTCCGACGCTACTGAGGCGGTGGAACTGATAAAGCAAGACCTGAATGAGCTCCATTCGGACCGCACACTTATTGCGGAAATTCACTGCTTACTTGAAAGGGATTGGACGGTCGAAGTGAATCACATCCGCCGATGGGCAAATAATGCAGTAGACTATCTAGCGAAAGCCAGCTTATCAGTGATGCCTGGTCCGCATACTCTTTCTTCCGCTGATATGTAGGTGGGATACTCACTCATTATCTCTCCTAAGGTCTCTTTAATTTATGAATAATTGTATAATTGATTTTTGTTGTTGTAAATATTACATATTTATTGCTTTGAAATTGGTAGGTTTTACTTATAAAAAGGATAGGAAAGAGTACTATCTATTAAGCTTTAATTAACTGACATAAATATTTGCTCATTTGCGCACTGAACATATAGGGAGATTGAGATGATTTTTTTTTATACCCGAAATAGAGGGTTGATAGTTAGAGGTGCGAATCGCCAACGCAAGGGATATTGCTAAAATTGACAATCCCAAAAGTCAGGGTGAACCCAAGAAAATAGTTAAGAGTGAGCATTAGTAGTGGGAGGGATTCGGGGCTCCTCTGAAAATTTTTTCTAGAGAAAGTTTTAAATGCATTAAAAAACAAAAGAATATAAATAAGAAAAGAAAAAAATATTCATAAAATCAAGTGAATACTAATGATGTAATAAAAGAGACAATTATTTTACAAACTTATCATTTAGAAAAATAAGGCTAAGTGCTGTTAGAAATGTAGCTACATAAATTACAATGAAGGGTGGACACTCAATAAGTTCAAGTACATATATTTTAATAACTAAAGTATATCACAATAAAAATAATTATAATGTCATCTTCCTAAGCCTTATTTTTTAGAATTCTATCATAATTGTCTTATTATCAAGGACTAGACACTCAATAAGTTTAAGTATATATGTATTTTAATTATCTTATTATCAAGGGTGGGCGAGTAATTAATTACTCATATCAAAGACTAGACACTTATTATCAAAGGAAGGCACTAATTACTGGGATTAGTTTCCCTCTGTAATTTTCTTATCTTTATATTAATTTCTTTTGTATAAAATATATATATATATATATACTCACATCAAAATTCAAATTCAAGGGGGCATACCCCATTCTCATGTGAGTGAGTCTGCCCATGCCCATAGCCATGTTATTAGTCTATTAATCAAAGACCTCGTTTTGTTCATTTGTAACCAGAACCAAAAAAAAAAATAGCCCGGGCCAAAAATAAATATATTGAACTATTCCCTTTAGTTCTTATTATAAAGCACCAACTAACGAGTATATTTGGTCCTTTTTATAAGACACTTGCTTGTTTCCAAATAGTATTAAATATTTTTTCCTATGTATACCTATAATTAAAAATGTAGTAAGTGAGAGTAATAATTAATAAAAATTAATTATTATTCTTTTTTTAGCAAAAAAAAGGGTAATAATTAATATGATATTAGAGTTTAGTGTAATTAATAGGGATAATATTAAAATTACTTAAATTTTAGGATAAATTTAATGTCTTTAATTGTTTTTATTGACTTGTGAGCATTGTTAGTTGGTTCCTTAAATAAGAATCAAAGGGAGTATTTACTATATAATATCAAATAAACTTGAAAATAAAAATAAATAAAAATCCGATAATTATAAATCAAAATAATATATAAGATGATACTAATATTTTCTATATCTCAAACAAGAATTTTATTTCTTCTCATAACCCAATGAGTAATGAAACAAACATTATCTTGATAGAGAAGATAAAAAATTAACTGGGGCCAAATTTATGGCCGAATAAAATATCATATAATAAATACATATATACTCTAATAAATTTTATAAAATCAATCGGGCCTAAGTGGCCATCAAAAGATTCCGGCATTGTTTATAACGTCGTCAATTATAATATTCACTTGCCCTATTATTATTCGTATTTTTCTTCATGTGTAGGACCCTCCGGGAGATTGGGTTGGGAATTGGGATTAGAATGCCAGAATGTGTTTGGTGGATCAGAGATAGCGAGGGAGAAGCATGAGTATCACCAATAAAGATCATGTTTTATACGGATACAGACCACCAGGACGCCTTTCCCTCCTCGTAATAATATCCTACTGCCTCCGGACATAAATACTTTAGGATAAATTTGATTTTTTTAAAGAAATTAAAAAAGCTAATTAAATTACTTTACAATATCTTTATTTTTATTTAGACTAATTAGTTTGACTGATAAAATGATATACTATAAAAGTGTTCCTATATGATTAAATTGCACTACAAAAGTGTTCCTATATATACTTAAGATCAGAGAGAGTATAATATAAGTGTTATGGAATAAAAGTATGGCTCGATATTAAAAAGTGTTCCTATATATCACCAATCACCCCATGATCATGCCCATGATCCGAGATAATGCAGATAATGGGAGAGAAGCGGCTTGAATCATGGGACATTCACGGCATATAATACCAACAAGAGAAACCCTAAAAGATCTCTATATATATATGAGATGTTCTCCAGTAATTAAATAACTTATTCATATCGAACTACGTGAATTTTGATCCTTCAAAAAGGCCCTTATTCAGGAATTGTTCCTAGGTCAAGTCTTTATTCTATATTTAAGGATACACAACATATGATATGATTAAATAACTACTATTGGTTTTCCCATATCCCATTGTTTGAAGCCTTGTGTTTGAAAAACTATAGTTGACTTTCGCGTGGAGGTGTTGGTGCCTGGTGGCCGGGGACATGTTATATGTCATGTTAGTTGGTTACTAACTAGTTAATCATTTTAAGATTCAAAACATAAATAGGATTTTTGTTCATGGAATAGGTGTGCACGCAGCAGGGAGTTAATTAATTTATTAATTAAAGTGCTATCGATCACTTGATAAGTTTGAGGCCCTTTTCAAAAGAAGGGTTATTTGAGGAGTGCGGGTTTACTGCGAGTTGTTGTGTCATGCGTGAGCTTATGACTTCTTCATTGTATTATCGTTATTCTCTCTGCATTCAACATTCTCAACAAGATGATGCTAGCTAGAATGATTAATGTTTCACTTATATATTGTGATCTATTAATCAACTAAAGAATTAAGACAACGTAACGAAACACGGATCACATATCGAAGGGGATCGAGTTTCTTAATTTAACGTGTTGTTCCCCAGTTTTTAAATAAAAAAACTAACAACAAATTGCTCCAAATCCTCTCGTTTCAATTACTATATGTACATCTCTTTTTATTCGTGAATACTTTGTAAATTTATATTACTACTCGTTCTAACTTTCGGTGTGTCAGATACCAGAATTTAATGTAGATCGTGAGTCTTAAAAAATAAAGTACTCTTATTAACTAACAGAAAAATTCGAATCCATGTTTCTTTTATACGAATCATAATATTTTACAATCGGAAAAGTTCTTATTGATGTGGAGTTTTTTTATTTATTAATTTACTGTTGCTAGACGTGACTCAATTTTATACAGACCATAGCTACGTCTGTCCAGACAAAGAATAATAATAATAATAATACTTGTTACATTTTATGATCTTCAATTCAAATGATCAGTAAATACGATAACGTGATTTGTAAGTAAAAGTATAATTTTTAATTTTCAAAGAAAAATGTTATAGTCTCAAACAAGAGGCATATCGAGCATGGACATGTACCAAATATTATTCAGCAGTCAATATTGAAGTGTCATGTTAGTCAAGAAAAACTATGTTATATGGGTTCAAATGACATAGGGAAAGCACGATATTACTCAGGCCGCAATGTTTCTTTGTTTTCCTATTTTTTTTTAAAAAAAAAAAAGGTATGCATGGAAGGAAAGTGAGATATGTTTTAATAAGCATCTAGTGGGAAATTGGTAGAACTTTGCGTGATTGTGATTGAAATTTGAATAGTCTTCCGTTGAGTTTTTTTCAGGCTGGCTACTGCATATGCACCTTCATGGTTTTTCTCAGAACCTTCGCCCAAACACATCCCGCAAAAGAAAACTTTGACCCAAAAATGGAGGGAGAAAAGAAAGAAGCGCACTATTTTTGTAACTACTCGGATCATCATCATCTTATAATGACCAGTTTTGTTTTTTGGAATTTTCCACATGAATTTCATAATCCATTGCAGGAAGCATGGCCTTTTGTGGTTAATTTCAACTTGACAGAATGTCCGCTGAATTCCTTTACAATCGCATTACGTGGATCCAGCTTCATTACCTCCCTTTTCGCCACCTACTACGCTGCTATGTATACTAAATATATATATTAAACGCAACTACACTAGATGGAATGTTTAATCAATTAATTAATTACCACGTGTTCTTCTATGCTTTAGTAGAGTTTTTTAAAAAAAAAAGAAAATTCTGACTTTGTTATAAAATGTGCACATGCATTGGTCTAGGGGTGAGCACGGGTGGTTGAGCGAGTTGCGGGTCACTTGCTCATCCTTACACTGGTCAATTCCGTCTACACCACTGCAGGAAGGTTAGGGCAAGGGACCGTTACCAACTTTCCTAGTTTTAAATTTTGTTAGTTTGATACCATATCGTTTTCAATCACGTTGCCCGCCTTGGTGAGAACATATATATTGCAAACTACAAATATATTTACACACACACACACATTTTCTCACATTCCCTGTTCCTATATGCTGTTCAGTTGACCTACATTATAAGATATGAGTATATTTTTTATAATTATTCTATTGTGGCTTAAGAATATATGTATATGATGCATGAACCCTACAACTGAAGAAAGACTCTAATTAAGGTTGGTCATGCATGTTTCGTTTTCACACTCGCTAGCTGCCAAAAGTTTCATACGCGAAGGAATCGAATCCATCCTTCTTTATATCTGCATATTAGCCGATAACGCAAGAGGCTTGATTGATTATAATTGTAAGTCTATCTATATTGCTTAATCACTTTGCATATGAAACTCTTTTAACGTGACAGTGAAGGGTTTGAATCGTCTTGTTCAAACCTTTCAGTTCACGTCATTTCCCTAAATTAAAACCTTTAATACTAGACTAACAACTTGATTGTTTCAGACTATTTTAATAATACACATGCCATCATTGACGTAAAAAATCATCATATCATCTTAATTCGTTAGCACTAGATATTCCCTCACGTCTCTAACGCAGGAATTAAATAGCTAGATAACTAATTTCCTAAAATGCCTTATTTATTTATTTACATTAGAATTACTCCTGATAAATACTCTTTAATTAATACGAGCAATTAATAGAGATAACTTTTAAAAATTATAAAGTTATTGAAAAATAAAATAAATTGAAATATTATAGTCAGAATTAAAAAAAACTCTAACTATCTCCCATATTGATATTGATGATGGGATGTAATATAATTAATCTCACTTGTTTCTTCCCAGTATGCCTTTGTGAATACCCTCTCACAGTTGACGAGCTAAAATTATATGGCGATTGGCAAATAACTAGCAGAATAACAGCATGTCACCAAATTAATCTTATTATTATACATAAATAAGTAGACAAACCCATGAATTTAGTTCAAAGGAATAAAGCAAATATCTATGTCTGTGTTAGGGCAAAGATCAGACTACAGTAAGTCAATGTTTATTGTCAACCAAAATATATCAATTTAGAATAGCCAGTTGGAGCTCAGTTGACTGCGTTCATGGGAGGCACGTAGGCCCCTATATATACCACGGCAAAACTAGCCATTTCAAGCCCACCACAACTAAGAGATCTTGTTTAGATCCCCCAAACAATGGCTTTCAAGCTCAAGTCTCTTGTTAGTTTTACAGGGTCCCTCTACCTTCTGCTTTCATTATTCGCAGTGCTATCTCTAGCAGAGAACCCAGAGGCCACCACCATAACCCCTCCAGACGCAGTCTGTGAAACCACCAGGTACCCTCCCCTGTGCAAAACCCTGCTTGGTAATCAAAACGGCAACGTCTTTGTCTTTGGCCGCATATTGCTTCGAAAGTCCTTATCCCAGTCTCGCCGATTCTTGAACCAGTTGGATTCCTATCTACAATCTCCATCCTCTCTGTCTCAGCCCACCATTGGAGCTCTCGAGGACTGTCGCTTCCTCGCTGGCCTCAACTTCGACTACTTATCCGACGCCCTGGACGCTGTGCAGAATCTCAATGATTTCCTGTCTTCCTCCCAAGCCCAAGACCTTCAAACCGTATTCAGTGCTGTCCTCACCAACCAGCAAACATGTCAGGATGGCCTACAAACCACTGCTTCGGATGGAAGAGCAAAGGACGATATTTCTTCCGTACTCTCCGACGATACCAAGCTTCACAGCGTGTCTCTTGCTCTCTTCACCAAAAGTTGGGTTCCCAAAAGAATATCATAACCTCATGGCCAAACAATGGGGTGCATTTGGACTTCAGCCATGGTCGTTTGCCATTGAAAATGTCTCCCCGAGTAGAGGCCATTTTCAACTCCTCAAAAAGCCACGGCAGGAAACTGCTCCAGTCGGACCAAAGTGTGGTGATCACCGACATCGTGGTTGTCAGTCAGGATGGAAGCGGAAACTTCACCACCATCAACGACGCCATCAACGCTGCCCCTAACAACACAGCTTCCGGTGCCGGTTACTTCTTAGTATACGTCACCGAGGGTGTCTACCAAGAGTACGTATCCATACCCAAAAACAAAAAGTACTTGATGTTATTGGGAGACGGCATCAACAGCACCATCATCACCGGCGACCACAACGTCGTCGACAATTATACAACATTCAACTCAGCGACATTTGGTAATTCACTAACTCATGCAAGAAGACCTTAAATATATTTTAATTACACGTGTCATCTGAAATGTGAGCGTTATTTTTCAGCCGTGGTGGCACAAGGATTCGTGGCGGTGAGCATTACATTCCGTAACACGGCGGGGCCAGACAAGCACCAAGCCGTTGCCGTGAGGAACGGAGCGGACCTGTCCGCGTTCTACAGCTGCAGCTTCGAAGGGTACCAAGACACTCTGTATGCACATTCTCTGAGACAATTCTACAGAGAATGTGACATATACGGAACCGTGGACTTCATATTCGGGAACGCAGCCGTGGTTCTGCAAAACTGCAACCTGTATCCCCGGCTTCCATTGAGCGGTCAGTTCAACGCGATCACGGCACAGGGTCGAACGGACCCCAATCAAAACACGGGCACGTCCATTCAGAACGCGACCATAAAAGCGGCGGACGATTTGGCTCCGTCAGTGGGCACGGTGCAGACATTCCTGGGGAGGCCGTGGAAGGAGTACTCGAGGACGGTGTTTATGGAGTCATGGATGGACAGTCTCATCGATCCTGCCGGGTGGCATGTGTGGGACGGCACCTTTGCTTTGAGCACGTTGTACTACGCAGAGTATAACAACAGTGGGCCCGGTGCTGACACGAGCAACAGGGTGACGTGGCAAGGTTACCACGTCATCAATTCGACTGATGCGGCTAATTTCACGGTGTCCAACTTCTTGATGGGGGATGCTTGGTTGCCTCAAACTGGGGTCCCATACTCTCCTGGACTTTGACTCCTGGGAGCTGTACATAAATTATCATTGGCTGTCGTTTTTATTTATAATTCTTGCTTCCCACTCATAAGTCATAACTCATTCGTGTAACGTGTTTCTATGAGCAGTGGCTCTAATTATCCTTGCTCCATCACCTTTGTTCAATAAAAAGGCCTTGCATGCCGCATCAGTTTCTTCTTTCCTCAGTTTTTGTGCAGATTTATTTGGGAAAATGATGCCTCTAATCCTTATCTATAGTTCAAGGGAGTTTGGTTTTGGTCCTTGATAATTAATATTTTTAGATCAACTCCTCCAATTTCAACTATTGCTTTGTGGACTTATTACAGCTGGCACTAGAACTGTTAGATCTGCTGATGTCAGAGATGTGTTTAACGGCATCTTTGTAACAAACATTTTGGACTGTGAAAACCAGTTCTTGAACTCCCCTAAACAAAGTTAGACAGAAGGAGCTGGCTAATACCAGAAAACCAGTTCTTTGAAGCATGGCGAAGGGAGTTGGCGGTGAAGTTTTGGCTTGGTTTGGGTCTTTTATTTCGATTAAGCTTGACGGTCCCTATTGAGATGCTTCAACCTGCATTGACTGGAGATGAATTAAATGATTGAGATGTGCCAGAATTATGTTCAGACACTATCAATTTATTTGTTATTGAAAACATCATTATATCAGTACTCATTTGTATCACATTAAAGCATTCTATGTTCAATTCGTAATTATTATTGTTCCTGCTAGAAAGTAGCTTATGATTAATACTCCTTCCGCTCCTAATTATAAGACTTAGTTAATTTTTTTGGAAAGATTAAGGAAGCTAATTAAATTACTTTAGACTATTTTTATTTTTATTTTTTTTCAAACTAATTAGTTTAACTAATAAACTAATATATAATCCAAGGGTACACAACATATGAAATGATTAAGTAACTTATTTAGCTTTCTTAATCTCTTCAAAGTAAGTTAACTAGGTCTTATAATTAAGACCGGAGGTAGAAATATAGTCAACCATAATAATTCATCAATCATATGATCATTGCAACAAGAATATAATATAATCATCCTATTATAATACTGAGCCAACAGCCTAATAGAATGAAAATATAGAAGCTCAGATTTCTCAACATTATTTTCTTAGATTTCTTGAGAACTACTCAATTTGAACGTGGAAGATGAAGATCCAGGAGCCATGGTTGCACCTAAAGCTATGGATCCCCTATAATAGGATCGTGAAGCTTGGCTGAAACGTTGAGAGACCGAAGAACGTAACATGCATGGGAGAAGACGAAGACCAACACTAGAGCCCTCAATGCAGTGTTTTTAGTCGGTGTGTGTGTGTGTGTGTGTTTTTTTTTTGGCATCTTAGGCCCGTCTGACACGTCAGAAGATCGATTTAACAGAGTCCGTGCCAACTGTTAATCCCCAAAGCAATATTTGATATGGGTACTAATCCATACTATCGTTGGCGGTGGCGGAAGCTAATGGTCAGTTGGGGCTAAGACTGATCTTATAAATTTTGTTAAGAATTATATGTATTTATTATATGATATTTTATTTGGTCACAAATTTGGCCCCAGCTAATTTTTAATCTTCTCTATAAGGATAATGTTTGTTTCATTACTCATTTGACTGAGAGGAAAGTAAAATTCTTGTTTGAGATAATCGGTAAAAGGTTGGATCATCTTATATATTGTTTTGATTTATAATTATCGGTTATTATATATTTGTATTTTTAAGGTTATTTGATACTATTTAGTAAATACTCCCTCTGATCCTTATTTAAGGAACCAACCAACAATTTTTATAAGTCAATAAAAACAGTTAAAGTCATTAAATTTGTCCTAAAATTTAAATAATTTTCAATATTATCCCTATTAATTACACTAAACTCTAATATCATATTAATTATATTACTGTTTTTTTTTTTTGCTAAAAAAAAGAGTGTTAATTAATTTTTATTAATTATTACTCACACTCACTACCTTTTTAATTATGGGTATACATGGAAAAAAAAATATTTAATGCTATTTGAAAACAAGCAAGTGTTTTATAAAAAGAACCAACTATATTTGTTAATTGATGTCTTATAATAAAAACTAAAAGGAGTAGTTGAATATATTTATTTTTTGGCCTAAGCTAATTTTTTTTTTCTGGTTCCGCAACTAATCGTTGGTCTCTCCTCTGAAATTTTCCTCCCCTAACCCTCCGTGGTCTCAAACTTGGCCGTTTTCAGGTAATATGGGTGACGGTGATCAGTTTTTTCTTTCTCACAAGCATACTTTTGAAATATTTTTTCACTCGTATTTCAACATTAATAAGGATCTTTTTGGGTAACACTCCATATTTTAAAATATTTTTCCTGCAATTTTATACTTTTAAAATACCTTTTTAATTAGGGAAAATTCCAAATAAATACCATTTGAATTTGTAAAACCCCCAGAAATCCGTCGAACTTGTAAAAAGACTAAGAAGTACTAAGGACCTATGAAGGATATGCAAATTCGGGTGAAATTACTTTTTATCCTTGTTTTAAATAAATAAAAAAAGAAAAGAAAATACCCCCTCTTCCACGATTGTTACACCGTCAAATTCTCCTTTCATATTTGATCAGTTAGTTCAGAAATAAAACAAGCTAGGCTTGCCATTTTTTGATTCATTCTCAGATCAGAGGGTTGAGAATTCGTTTCTTCTTCCTCCATGAATTTGAAATGTTCTTGAGAAACTAGCATTTGGATTTTATTTTCCCATTTTTGTAAACATTATTTTAGTCTAACTTCTGATTTATCATGATTGTTCACTCCCTCTTGTTCCTTCTCTTCTACCTTGCATTTCTTCCATTGATCCAATTTGAGCTCGACATGAACTACTACCAGAAAACATGCCCGAAATTCAAGGAAATATAGTCCAAAAAATAGTAATAGACAAGCAACAAACTACGCCGACCACGGCCGCCGCCACACTCCGCCTCTTCTTCCACGACGCATGGTGGGAAGCTGCGACGCCTCCGTTCTCGTCTCCAAAGAACTTCCTCAACACCACCGAACAAGACGCCGACGTCAACCTCTCCCTCCCCGGCGATGGCTTCGATGTGGTCGCACGCGCCAAGAACGCCCTCGAGCTGGAATGCCCCGGTGTTGTTTCCTGTGTAGACATTATCACGGAGGCAGCGCGTGATCTTGTCATCTTCACCGGCGGGCCCTTCTACGAGGTCCGATTAGGCCGAAGAGACAGATTTGAATCAAAAGCAAAAAACGCAGAAGGAAAATACCCAAAACAGACAATGACATTAACACAAGTAATCTCAATCTTCGAATCAAAGGGATTCTCCGTACAAGAAATGGTAGCATTAGCGGGTGCTCACACCGTAGGATTCTCTCACTGCAGCCAATTCAGCTACAGGATTTTCAATTTTAGTGAGACCTTACCGACCGATCCGGCGATCAACCGCAAATACGCAGAGGGATTGAAGAAATTGTGCTCGAGTGCAAGCAAAGATCAAGGAATGAGCGCCTTCAATGACGTGATGACGTCGGGGAAGTTCGACAACATGTATTACCGGAATCTGTAGAGAGGATTCGGGTTGTTAGCGACAGATTCGGCGTTGTGGCTGGATGAGAGGACGAAGCTGTTCGTGGATCTGTACGCAGCGGATCAGAACAAGTTCTTCGAAGATTTTGCTAATACGATGATCAAAATTGGGAGTCTGGGCGTCAAGACGGGCAATTTTTTTTTTTAAATTTAAAATTAAGGGTAAAAGGGTAATTTCACCCGAATTTGCATATCCCTCATAGGTCCTTGGTACTTCTCAGTCTTTTTACAAATCCAACGGACTTTTAGGGGTTTTGCAAATTCAAATGGTATTTATTTGGAATTTTCCCTTTTAATTAATAGTAATGATCACCCAAAACTTAAGATACTGAGTGCCTGTACAAAATGCTTTAAAGTGTTGAGTATACAGAAAATTACTTTATAATATTGAGTGTCACTAGAAAAATATTTTAATATATTAAATGCTATTGAAAAATATTTCCGAGTGCTGGATTATACTTAGCCAAAAAACATTTTTAGAATATTGGGTACTACCGTACTACTAAAACAATACTTTAAAATAATGAATGTATAAAAAAATTATGTTAGGATGATGAGTGTTACTCCAAGGTGCAAGAACGCTACTTGGAAAAAAGAAAAAAAATACTTGAGGAGGTTTGGATGCTGGTTAAAAAAAGGATTATCACCGTCACCTATTTGACCTGCAACTATTTCAGGAGGCGGAAGAAAAAAATCAGAAGAGAGAATATTGAAGCTGTTCACCGTTTCCCTGATATTATTGCAATTTTGTTTAGTTGCTACTAACGAAATTTGCTTGCATGTCTCTTTATATGTGTCACCTGCAAATACCAATAATGCTTTCATTTATATAATGAGAGGAGCAACCTGAAAGGATTATGGGAAAGGGTCTGGACATGTAAATTCCTGAGAAGAAATAGGAGAAGGCTACCTTCATTTTGAGGCTTCTAAAGAGATAACGTACATTTGAATCATGAAAGTGGAGCATGTGGGGCAATTAACGCATAGCTAGAGATAAAGCGGTTCAACCCTTACGAAAAGGGCTTCACATTTGTGCTTATCCTCTAATTATGAGATGAACACATTTTTTTATATATATTTTATTTATTTAGATCAAATTATATACTGTATTCTGAAATATTTTTTACATTCAGAATATCAAATTAATTAATTTACAGTTTTGTTTTCATATATATTTTTCATGTAACACCAATATCGTTGAAATCAATTAATTTGAGAAGGATGAGCATATAAGGTGCACATAAGAGGCGTGCACTTAATGTAAACCCTAATACATTGTTTGTACCTAAGTCGACTTAAATTATGACTTACGTATTCAACAGAAATTAAAGCTGCTATGATTAATTAATCATATTAATTAATTAAAATTTTCAAGAATGCTCAAGTTTAGACATCACAATTGTTCCCTCCCCCAATATTGAAGCGTTAATTTAAGAGTGTGTTTATTTTTGCATTCACACGCATTCCAACGAGCACCAGCAAAAACTTGATTCTTTGTCGGTTGGAAGCATTTTTCCCAAGCACGCCCGATCAAAGAGGTTTGTTTGTTTTTAGGCTTTCATTGGGAGAGGAAATGAACAGGATATAGAAATTAAACACCGTTCTTTCAGCAAACCATATGTCTATTAACTAAAAAAATTGGAAATCCTCATTCATACTTCCTCTTATAAATGCTCATTATCATCTCGTTGTATGGTTAAAAAAAAATCCAATTTACCTTTTAGCCTCATTTGTCATTGTTTCACTTTCACTTGTCTTATCCCACTCTATGCTACACTGCTACCGCCACTACCACCACCTCCTCCTCCATTGCCGCTACCGTCCCCTGTTGTTATTGCCGCCACCTCTATCATGACAAATGTCAACACTGTCGTCGCCCCTTCTCGCTGCCACCGCCACCGCCACATGACGATTGTTTGCCACCAACCCCACCACTGCCTCCTCCATTGTCACCCCTTGTCATCACCACCACCACCTCCATTGTTGACGTCACTGCCTCCTCCTCTACCACCGCTCCCTGTCGTTGTCATCATTACCTCAACTGTCATCGCCACTACTTCTTCCTCCACGGTTGCTGCTACTGCAACCCCTCATTGTTGTTGTCGTCATCGCCGCTATCACCACCTCCTCCACTACCACCATCGCTATCATTGTCCCCTTATCGCCACCATTACCTCCATCGTCGTAGCCACCTCTACCATGACAACTTTCATCGCTACTGCCACAGCAGCACTGGTCATCAGCACTGTGCCATCTCTACCACATTTACCATGCTAACCATTGTCACTATCGTAGTCGCCACCGTCTCTACCTCATCCATTGTTGTCGCTGCCGCCACAACATCATTATCCTTGCCTCCACCACCACAAACATCACCATCGGACGATCCTCAGTGAGGTATCGCAACTTGATGAGGTGACATGATGACTCTTAGCAATTTTTTCTACAAAGATTATATCAAAGCTAAAATAAACTTTGTGTAATATATTAATTTTAAATGATTATTAAAAAATAACTTATTGCACCTTACTTAAAAATCAAACCAAACACTAACCGTATAATTAATATTGTATCGCATCACTATTGCATCGCATTGCATGGTGCAATGGGACCTAACCAAATGGCCCTTGAGTCACTTGTATCTCATTCTTGCAAATCAAGGAAAGCACTAAATCGATAATTTTTTTTTTTCGTATTTTCCCTTATTTTATGAAATGGTGTACATCCCCGTTCTCTTCTCTCTTTCCCACGTGCCCAACCAATAGTTAAAAGGTGTAAAGTTGACAAATTAAAACATAATTTAATACCTTATAAGTGACTTATATTTCATATAGAACTTTTTAGGTATGAGTGGTTTATAATAAGGTACATAGTTATATACTACTTATATATTTAGTACTTTTAAATACTTTCTTAATATAAAACGATTGTTCTAAACTTACATTTAGGGATGGAGTGAGTATTAAGAGCTAAATTAATTGACTAACTTGATAATCTTTTGAGGCGGGGGGAGAGAAAAGAGAGGGCGAACGAGATGTTTACTAGACTAGATGTTATCTAAAATTAACTAACTTATCTTTTGCTGAAATGGTCAAAATCCCCCGTCCATGTCATTATATTCCCTTGCCCTTATTTTTTATCATCTTTCCTTCAAACAAGACGCGTATCCAGCATTAGATGTGTACTAGCAAGACTAGACGTTATCCAGACCGCAATATTAATGTGCTTCCCCCCCAGAAAAATAAGTTGTATGTTGAAGGAAGGTGTACGTGTATATGTTTTTACCATGGAATAGTACATAGTGAAGGTTTTTTATGATTTCAGTTATTCTGACTTTGTTACATAATGCTCGCAGCCAAACAATCCCAGACTTGGTCAACTCCATGTACGCCACTCACTACTAGAAAAAAACAAAACGGCCGACGGAATTTGCGACGGAAATTTTTCCATCGCAAATTCACGAATTTTGCGACGGAAAAACAATTCCGTCGCAAAACTAAGAAATTTGCGACGGATATTATAATTCGTCGCTAATTTGCGACGGAAAAATATTCCGTCGCAAAATATTAGCGACGGAACATGAATCCGTCGCTAACTGCGGCCAAAAGGCCGCCGGTTTCCACTTTTAGCGCGGATTTCAAATCCGTCGCAAAAGTTAGCGACAGTTCAAAATCTATCGCTTGGCCGCCACTTTCCCACCTTTTGCGACGGATTTCAAATCCGTCGCAGTTAAAAATCCGCGACGGATTCGAGGTCCGTCGCTAACCGGGCGACCAAAAGGCCGCCAATTTTGCCACATCTTGCGACGGATTTGGAATCCGTCGCAGTGTCGGCTACTTTTTGCGACGGAAGTGGTTTTCCATCGCAAAAAGTGATTTTGCGACGGAAGGAGTTTTCGTCGCAAAATCTCTTAAATGTTACCACCTTCTCCCTCGGCTCGCCCTCGCCCCCTCGACGGCCCCACCCACAAAACCCACGCTCTCCCCCGCCCCCCTCGCACCCCCGCCCTCTCCCACCCACTCCCCTACTTCCGGTAGCCCCCTTCCCCTCGGCTCCCTCCCCCCCCCTTCAACGCCCCCGCTCCCTCCCCCCCTTCGGCTCGGCTCCCTCGCCACCGGCTCCCCCCCCCTTGGCCCTCGGCTCCTCCCCCTTCAACACCGCTCCCCTCCCTCGTCTCCATAGTCGCCATTCTTCGAGTCACGGTGCTCTTCTCCATCGTTCGGCTACCCTCCCCTTCCTAAGCTCCTTTTTTCCCCGGATTATTTATTATGATAAATTTAGTATAGATAAAAATTGAAAAAATTAGTCATATTTATTACTCTTGAATAAATAGGTCTCCACAGATCGCCATTTTCCCCGTCGCCGGTGCTCTTCTCCGCCGTCCGGCTACCCTCCCCTTCCGGTAAGCTCCCTTTTTTTCACCACATTATTTATTATGAGAAATTAGTATAGATAAAAATTGAAAAAATTAGTCATATTTATTTCTCCTAAATAAATAGGTAATAATTTAACATTATTGTTTATTTAGGTTATAATTTTGTTAATAATTAAAGTCTATTAAGTATTTAGAGGAGCAATATAAATATTAATGCAATGTATAAATGATTAATTTTGATTTGTCAATGATATTTTATTTCTTTTTATAATAAAAAATATACATGAATAACATTAATGGTACATAAAATGATATTGGTGTGATAAAATTATGATTATTTATTAGTTGGTAATGATACATAAATCTATAATAGGATGGTGTTGAAATTAGAAAAGTGAAATGTTGAGAAATGATATCTAGGGATAAGGCAATAAAATTTTTTTTTTATAAATATTCCGTTTCAATTTTTTATTTGAATCTATCTTTAACAAGTTATACAATAAAATTGATAATGTATAAAACAAAATTACAAAATACTATTTAGATAAATAGGTAATTATAAATATAAAAGATAAAGTTGATTTTGCACATTATATAAATTTGATTAAGTCTTAAATAATCTTTATATGTTAGAAACTCCAAAATACTTATAGTGTTCTATTATTTGTTTGCCCCCTCCACAAGCATGTCCCCATATTCTGGTGTGCTATCCTCATTCTCTGGTTGCTTGCTGGGATATGTTCTTTGTTCAATGCATGTGTTTGTTTTTCACTTTCTTGACTAAATGGCAATTGGTTGATACAAGTGGCTAGTTGTATTGGTTACTTATATATATTTGTGACATATTGAGATGTTAATTAGGTTAGTAACTGAACTAGCTAGGAAGTATGGAAGACAATCATGATAGGAGTTGGATGTACAATCGTTTAACTGAGAGAAGACAACTAACTCAAGTATTCTTGGCGGGTTTGAAAGAGTTCATCAATTTTGCTTTGGCACATTCACCTCATTCAAGTAGGGCGATCGGTTGTCCGTGTGCCAAATGTAGGTGTTTAAGATTTGAAGATTCGGAGACGGTCAAAATCCATTTGTGTAAAAAGGGATTCATGAAGGATTATGAGTGTTGGGAATGTCATGGCGAAGTCCCATGACATAATCGAGAGGTTATTACGGGGACAGTAGTCATCGAGACAACCTTAATCAATATCAGCAGTTGGTTATGGACGCTGCAGGACCGTCGATCGGCCAATATTTCGATCCCATTACTCATGCTGAACCGTCATACATGGGAGAGGAGACCGATACACATACTCAACCATCATACATGGGAGAGGATCCTCATCCGGAAGCGATAGGTTCTATAAAATGCTTCAAGAAGCGCAACGTCCGTTATGGGAAGGTTGCGAACACTTTGAAAATAGTGAATATTCATCGCTATCGGCTACCCTAGCAACACTAAGCTTGAAGACTGATCACCATATGAGTGAGAGGAATTACAATGAAATGATGCAGATCATGAGTAAGGTTGTTCCGAACGACAATAATTTGCTGAAGGATTTTTATCAAGCAAAAAAAAGGTGAAAGAGTTGGGCCTTGGATGTAAAAAAATCCACTGCTGCCCCATAGGATGTATGTTGTATTACAAGGATGATCTTGGTGACCAACTGTAAATTTTGCGGACATGACGAGATATAAAGTTGTGAGGATTGGAAGGAAAACGACCCGTCGGGCATTAAGCAAGATGACATACTTTCCTCTCGTGCCCGGACTTCGAGATTGTATGCATCGGAACAAACAATTTCGCGTGAGATGGCACCGGAGCATCACGGGGATGAAAACTTTGTGACGCATCCATCCGATGCCGAAGCTTGGCAAAAATTTGACGAGGCGAATCCTTCCTTTGCTAGGGATCCCCGCAATGTCCGTCTTGGTCTATGTTCGGATGGGTTCGCTCCTTTCGACAAAGACGGGCAGGATTTATTCATGTTGGCTGTCATTGTGACACCGTACAACCTCCCACCTTCTATGTGCATGAGAAGAGAGTTTTTGTTTCTTAACGCGTTAATCCCTGGGCCATCCAACCCCAAAAAGAAGATAGATGTGTACCTCAGGCCTTTGATAGACGAGCTTAAGATGTTGTGGAGTGAAGGGGTTATTACGTATGATATATCGTTGAGCCAAAATTTCACCATGCGGGCTGCCTTAATGTGGACGATAAATGACTTCCCTGCATATGGTATGTTGAGTGGGCAGGCAAACGTCGGGAAGCTTGCATGCCCGATATGTCTTGAACAAAACATGGGTTTTACCTTGGATTACGATCCACAAGGTCATTTGGTTTGACAGCACCGCGGTTCCCGCCCCGAGCATCCGTATAGGAGGAATAAAAAAGACTTCATGCGGAGTGTGGTCGAACACGCGAGATCAACCTCGTCGTTTAAGTGGCCAAGAAGTATGGGACGGGGTCAAGTACATTCAAAGTGTTGAAGAAGAGGGCTGCGTCCGGCCAACCCGAGGATACGGCATTCATCATCATTGGAACAAACGCGGCATATTCGGGAGCTACCATATTGGAAAGATCAATTGTTAAGACACAATCTCGATGTCATGCATATTGAGAGGAATGTGTTTTGCAATATTCTCATGCACCGTGATGGACACCAAGGGCAAGACGAAGGACACGATCAACGCAAGACTGGACATAGAAGCGATTTGCAGAAGGCCTGATTTGCATTTGGTGCAGAATGGCACGGGACGGACTTCCAAACCTAGAGCGCCGTACACATTCAACAAACAACAGAATTTAGAGTTGTTACAATGGGTTAAAGACTTGAAACTCCCGGACGGTTATGCGTCAAACTTGAAAAGATGTGTCAACATGCACGAGGTGAAGTTATTCGGGATGAAAAGTCATGATTGTCATGTTTTTTTCCAGAGATTGTTGCCATGGGCCTTCAAAGCACTTCCGAAGCATATATGGTCTATTCTGACGGAATTTTCAATGTTCTTTAGAGAAATCTGTGCTTCTGAGCTTAATGTTGAAAAGTTACGGCACCTTGAGACGAGCATGCCAATAATGCTATGCAAATTAGAGATGGTGTTTCCTCCTAGCATGTTTGACTCAATAGAACATTTGCTGTTCACTTGGCATACGAAGCAAAGGTAGGAGGGCCACAACAATATAGGTGGATGTATCCGTTTGAGAGGTAATATATATTTATTTCACACTTTTATTAATTGACGGACATGGTACTTTAGTTTATTAATACTCTCTCATTGTCCACTTTGTAGGTTTTTACGCACACTTAAGAAGAAGATAAAAAATTCAAGGTATGTTGAAGGATCTATCACGAGAGGCGTACCTAGTCGAAGAGGCGACAAAATTTGCGTCATACTACTATCCCCCGAAATGATATCAAGATGGAGAAGGGTACCTCGCAACGATGATGGCGGTGACACGAGCAAACAAAATTCAATATTTAATTTTCCAAGCCGAGTCTTGGGAAAACGTTGGAGGTCAACTCTGGAAGGGAACGATAAGAAAGTAGCGGAGTGGTACATTCTAAACAACTGTGAAGAGGTCGCCCAGTATTTAAAGTAAGCTTTCTTTTGCTTTTTACTGTTACGGTAAGTATTAAAATATTAACTTCATTTTTTTCCCGTACAGTTACTTCTCTAATTGGGTCCGATCGGAAAATCCTTTAATGTCGGATTCCGCAGTTGATCAATTCATGACCTCCGAGTTTCCTAAATGGTTTCAACGCTACTTCGTGAAACATCCAAAAGATCCAACGAAGTTGCATGGAGTTTATCTCATGGAGCTGCAATAGTTGTTACCGGTGCAAAAAATATTTAATCAATGGGTATCGATTTTATACTTGATGAAGCGAACATAAAGTACGGTATGTTGCAATTACGGTGTATGTTGTCGAGGTGGCCAAGGTGACGGGGTGGAGGCCGACTACTACGGGAAGTTAATTGACATAATTCAGTGAATTACCCGTGGGACAAAGTGGTGACCCTTTTTAAATGTGAGTGGTTTGATAACAGTCCGCGTGGGACAAAAGTGGACATATATGGAAATGTTGAGGTCCACTGGACAAGGAGATATACGGTTGGTTATGACCCATTTATCCTTGCTCAACAAAGGAACAAGTGTACTATACATTATACCCCACATCACGTCAAGGGTGGAGGGGAGTTATCAAAACCAAAGCACGAAATATTATACCCAAGTCGAAAGAGTCGGAAACAAATAACGGTATGACGGAACCGTTCCAAGCTGATGCGGAACATTTACAGCCCATATACATTGTCGACGACGATGTACCAAGCAACCTGTTCAATTCTGCTGCGGAGTTAGAGTTGATTCCTATCCAAATTGACGATGAGGAATCAGACGAAGAGGCAGACGAGATTTATTCTGATAGTGAATCCGAGTTCGACGATTATGAGACTTCAGAGGAAGGCACGGAGGCTGAGGCTGAAGAAGAGGAATCGTCCGATTGATTTGTGTTAGTTCTTTGTTTATGACGATATATTATACTAGATATATCCTAATTTGCCAATGTGATATTAATTAAATTTCTTAAATTTATAAACATTTTGATATAATGTTTATGAGTGTTCGGAGATGGAGCATACAAGAGGGCGTTCGGGTAGTGGACGTAGTGGTGGTCGCTCCCGGCCTCGTCCTATTAGAGGGGTAGGGCCACGCCATCTGCCCCTTATGTAGTCCGAGGGCTCGGGGGTTCCCCAGAGTTGCCGCCACTTGATCATCTGTCATCTCCACCGTCGGTTTATTTGTCATCTTCACCGTCGGTTCATTTGTCATCGTCACCGTCTACCGCCTCTGATCCACAGCAAGGGCAACAACAGGTTTTACTTTACGATTTCTGATTAATTTACATATGTTTAGTTTTCTTGAACCATCTATGTACAAATATCTTCAATAGTTCACATTCGTTCCTTTAGCCCACGGGTCGCCTCGAGCCACGTTGGGGAAGAAGGTAGTTCCTCCGATACACCCATCTCGGGGGAACGGTAGATCTGCGACGAGGGAAGCTTTGGGTCATCACCGGAGGCGAGCACGAGTAAGTAATGTAAAGTTATCGGTTATGTTACGATTTTCTACCTTCAGTTTTTATGCTAATATTTGCATCTCGTCCTCTGTCTTCAGATTTTACCCTTATAATGAGGTTGCGGATTGGATCTCGCGTCAAATATTCCGTAATTTCAATCAGCCTTGGGGCAATTGGACACAGATCCCTAAGGAGAATCGTGATCGTTGGTTCGAAGAGTTCTTGGTAAGTTGTGTGTTTTATCATCAAGCGGTTTTAAAATTTAGAGCACTAATTGTTCATTATTGATTTGCGAGAATCGGTATAGCACGTTGCCTAAACATCGTGAAGATCGAAAAAAGCTTATAACTACAAAGGAGGCCGGTGGTTGATTGAGAGGTGTTATAAGTTGAGAACGGCAAAGAGGCAAGCACAATTGGATTCAACCGGACACTGCGAGAGGAACTAATTCAACAATGGACCAACGATCCGAAGTTTCTCAACAAAAGTGAGAAAAATAAGCAAAATAGGGCCAAAATGGAAGGACCGTCATATGTTGGCGGATCCATTCCATTTAGTGAGCATCGATGCAAAATTGTGAGTAGACATTATTTTCTATTTAAGTATTCAATATTTTGTAGGTCATCATTTGTATTTGCGGGAAGAGTCGGGAAGTTCTGCAGAGTCACTGATTGGGCTACCTTTGAGCGAACCCATTCCCAGCGGTCGAAGGGAGTGAGAGGCGCCGGATTAACAACAAGGCGAAGCAAGTAGCGGTGAGACATTTATTGTATATTATTTGTTTCATGCTTTGCAATATTTATTTCATTTCACATGTCTTATTTCTCCTGTATTTTTGTGCTTGTAGGAAACCTTTCGGAAGGTCGTCGGGATAGAGACTCACGAGTGGGGCCGACCCCGCATCGTCTCGGTCCGACAATGAGAATCTCTTCTTTCGGGCTACGGAGGATTTGACAAGAAAGGGAGAGTCTTCGGGGTAGGTGCCTCGCTAGCCGATGAAGCAAACGAAGCGCTCCTTATCTCGGCGATGAAGGTGTTTTTACGTAGGTAAACGTTATGCATTTTCTACTAATTGTTACATTTTCATTCATTTGTCCATTTAAATGATGTTCAAAAAATAAACGTATTTCGTAATATTTTTTGCGAGATGAGATAAAGAAGATGAAGGCATTGGTGGAGGAGCTTAACCCGGACACGACAAAATGACTCGAAACGAGGAGATGATGATGCGGCGAGATGACTCGGGAGCGGGGAGATGATGAAGCGGCGAGATGACTCGGGCGGGAGATGATCAAGCGGCGATGCTCCAGGGAACGAGGAGATGATGAGGCGGCGGCTGCTCCAGAACGGGGAGATGATGATGCGGCGGATGAGTCAACAAACGGAGATGATGAACCATATGCGGCTTCAACTTAAGTCCCTAATGAAAGACAAAGTGCGGAGCCGGCTCGATTGTGGTGATGGTGGTGGCGACAATGATGATGATCTTTATTCTTTGTTTAGACTATACTTTAGTAGATTTTTGTTTTAAACAATATTATTTATATTTTATTTTATCTATGTAAACTATTTCGATTGTTATTTTAATCATATACGGTTTACTATTATATTTTTAAATTTTAAATGCCATTTTTAAATGTTTTTAATTATTTTTTCAAAAAATTTATTAAAAACAAAATTTGCAATGGGAATAAAATTTTAAAAAAAATAAAAATAATTATTTTATTAAAAAATGAAAATTAGTGACGGAATTAAACATCCGTCACTAATATAAAAAAAAAAATATAAAAAAATATAAAAAAAGTGATTTGCGACGGAAATTTATCCGTCGCAAATGTCGATTTGCGACGGATAACATTCCGTCGCAAATTGCGAATTTGCGAAAATATATCCGTCGCAAGTTGCGACGGAATGTTGTATCCGTCGCAATTTGCAACGGAATTTCGTTTTCCGTCACAATTGTGACGACATTTTTTGCGACGGACTGATTCCGTCGCAAATACGTTTTTGCGATGGAAATACCCTTTTTTGCGACGGATTTTTTCCGTCGCAAAAACTGATTTTTTTTGTAGTGACTGCAGCAATGTTAGGACAGTGGGACCATTACCAACTTTCGTAATTTTTTAATTTTGTTCTTTCACTTTGTATATGAAGCTCTTTTGACGTAAGAGCGCTGAAGCCTGAAGGATTTGAATCGTTTTCAAACCATTCAACTCACTTCATTTTCCCTGAATTCATCTTCTACCATAGACTAAAAACTTGATATTGTATCACACTACTTTAAGAATTCATAATCATCACTTCGTTCAGAAAATAGATTATTAAATTACACACACGTGTATAAGAGCTCGGTCAACGCCAGTTAAACAAGTGTTGCTTTTTTCCCAGGTAGGATCATTTAATGTTAAGGCTCTATCCGACTAAAGCTCATCTTCCATGTTCTCATTGGCTTGACATTGCATCATCATTATCATTCCCGTAGTCTTTAATCCAAGAGTTACATAATTGATATGCAGGGATTGAGAAAATTATTAAAACAAGTTATTTGTTAAAAAAATGTGTTGTTTTCTCTAAAATAGTCTCGTTAAATATTTGTATTGAGCTTCTCTCCATAAAAATCTCATTGATATGATCAATTTTTTGAAATAATTTTTTCAAAAAATTTAAAACTTGGGGGACAATTTTATAATCAAAATAAACTCTCTAACTAGCTCATAATGTGCTTTTTAATTTGCCTTGTTTCCTTCTTTGTATGCCTTTGTGAATGATGCAGGAGGCAAATAACTATCTAAATAACCTCATGTCACCAAGCTAATATTATTATATAGTTAACCACACAAAACCATGAATTTAATTCAAAGGAGTAAAGATATATATAATACGCACACACGTTGGTGCAAATATGGCAGTAAGCTGATGTTTTTTTTTTTTTTTATACACATAGTAGGAGAAGAGGTTGAACCCGACGTAAGGCGTGGAGAAAGGCCCCTACGCCACTACGCTAAAAGCACAGTAAAAGATGATGTTTATTGTCAAACAATATTTCAATTTAGAATGACAAGTTGGGCTGTTGACTTTGTTCGTGGGAGTCCCGTAGACGTCACAACAATTGTGCTAGTATGACAATTGACAAGTTTATCACGAAAAAAAGACAAAATAAATTAATTAATCTGATTCCCAAACAACCAGCCCCCTATATATATTAAATCCCACGATCAAACTAGCCATTTCAAGCCCATCACTAAGATCCTCTCTTGTTCAGACGATCCAAACAATGGCTTTCAAGCCTGTTAGTTTTACACGCTCCCTTTTCATTCTGCTTTCATTCTTCGCACTGTCATCTCTAGCAGATAACCCTGCGGCCTCCCCCGTAATCCCTCCAGACGCACTTTGTGACTCCACCAGGTACCCTGCCCTTTGCAAAACTGTTCTCGGTAGTCAAAACGGCACCGTCTTTGACTTTGGCCGCATATTGCTTCGAAGGTCCTTATCCCAGTCTCAGATATTCTTGAACCAGGTGGATTCCTATCTGCAATCTTCGTCCTCTCTGTCTCAGCCCACTATTGGAGCCCTCAAGGATTGTAGCTTCCTCGCTGGCCTAAACATCGAGTTCTTATCAGACGCCCTGAACGCCGTGCAAAATCTCAATGATTTCTTGTCTTCCTCTCAAGCCCAAGACCTTGAAACCCTGTTTAGTGCCGTCCTCACCAACCAGCAAACATGTCAGGATGGCCTCCAAACCACTGCCTCCGATGGAAGAGTAAAGGACGATCTTTCTTCCTCGCTCTCTAACGACTCCAAGCTTCACAGCGTGTCTCTTGCTCTCTTCACCAAAAGTTGGGTTCCCCAGAAGAATACCACGCCAAACAATCGGATACTTTTGAATTTCCTGCAATCCCAAGTAGAGGCCATTTTAGACTCCGCAAGTAGAAGCCACGGCAGAAAACTGCTCCAGTCCGTCAACGGAAGTGTGGTGGTCACTGGCTCCGTGGTGGTCAGTCAGGATGGAAGCGGAAACTTCACCACCATCAACGACGCCATCAACGCTGCCCCTAACAACACAGCTTCCGGTGCCGGTTACTTCTTGATATTCATCACCGCTGGCGTGTACCAAGAATACGTATCCATACCCAAATACAAACAGTACTTGATGCTAGTGGGAGATGGCATCAACCGCACCATCATCACCGGCGACCACAACGTTGTCGATGGTTATACAACATTCAACTCCGCGACATTTGGTAATTAATAATTTAATCATGCAAGACTTCAAATTTTGATTGCATTTAATTTCATGCATGTTATCTTTAAAACGGGGCGATTTCTTAGACTTGAATGTTATTTGCAGCCGTGGTGGCAGAAGGATTCGTGGCGGTGAACATTACCTTCCGTAACACAGCGGGGGCGATCAAGCACCAAGCCGTTGCCATGAGAAGCGGGGCAGACTTGTCCGTTTTCTACCTCTGTAGTTTCGAAGGGTACCAAGACACTCTGTACACACATTCTATGAGGCAATTCTACAGAGAATGTGACGTATACGGAACCGTTGACTTCATATTCGGAAACGCAGCCGTTGTTATGCAAAACTGCAATCTGTATCCCCGGCTTCCCTTGAGCGGTCAGTTCAATACCATCACGGCACAGGGTAGAACGGACCCCGGTCAGAACACAGGCACGTCCATTCAGAACGCCACCATAAAAGCAGCCGACGATTTGGCTCCATCGGTAGGGACAGTGCGGACGTACCTGGGGAGGCCGTGGAAGGAGTACTCGAGGACGGTGTTTATGGAGTCATGGATGGACAGTCTCATCGACCCTGCAGGTTGGCACGACTGGAACGGCACCTTTGCCTTGAGCACGTTGTACTACGCAGAGTATAATAACAGTGGGCCCGGTTCTAACACAAGCAACAGGGTGACGTGGCCGGGTTACCACGTCATCAATGCCACGGATGCGGTTAACTTCACGGTGGCGAACTTCTTGATCGGGGATGCTTGGTTGCCTCCAACTGGGGTTCCTTACTATTCCGGATTTGCCTCCTAATCGCCTCTCTCGCCTCTGCTATATATGCCCAGTAATAACATTCAAGTTCATTCGTCGGTTATATATTCCGATTGGTCGTCATCTTTGGACTCCGTTTCCATTGATTTTTCTTCTTTTGTCACCTTTTTGTGTACATATTGTGTTTCTGTGGAGCTTTTTTGATGACGACGAAAATGATGATAATATAGGCTCAATTACGATTGGGTCTTTTGTGGTTTAAAATTGTCTTACGTACTCTTCCTGAAACCATTTGTGCCTAATAATGTCAAGAACCAAGCAAAAAAATCTCATCACATTTAAGAATACTATCACCTTTTTAAATCTTTCCTAATTGGCCCAGTGTGCTCATCGGCTAAACAGATCTCATTACATCAAGAGACTGGACCCAGTGCGAAATTCCTAAAGCTTCTTGCCCCCAAAGACTAACCGTTTCATTGAGTCCTGTCCTAAATCTTTTCTGCCTTTTACTTATTTATTAATTAAATCTATCTTATAGATTTAATCCAATGCTTAAAAGCCTTTATAAATTAAATCTAATATCCATCTATTTAAATTAAATATGAGATACTATATCTCAATTTAATATTAAATAAATATGTGATATCTTTATTCGAAATTAAATGAGATACAATATCTCTATTTGTTTTAGGAATTTAATTTATCAAATAAATTAAATACAAAAAAAATATTATATATAATAATATTATAATCTCCATTAATAATATTAATATATATTAATTTCGAATTTAATACATATATATATATATATATCCTAGATTAAATTTAGCATTCATTTAATCTCGATTAATCTGAGATTCAATGAATCTGACACTTTTACCCGTGTTGGATTATTCTTGTGTGCGCGCCTGAGATCCATATGAGATTGGCGGTGGACCAACACCGTGTCCTTGTGTCGCAGTTTCGCCTCTAGCATGACATTGCAACTACCCAATTCATATGGGGATCGATGACACGATACAACCTATCGTTAACCATGTCACGTCCCTTTTGTCACTTGATAATTGATCAAGGATGAGACATGAATAATGTCAACTATGAAAACCACGCGATCCCGATCCCGCCTTTATCATCACTCCTAACTTTTGACTAGGTCAAGGTCGACTCATCATGTAGGAATATTATTTATCTCACAAAAAAATGACTTAATCTCAATTACGCTAATATGCATTTACTGGAGTTAGCTGAGAATTCCTTTTTCTTTAGGTGGAGGAGATTTGTCATTGGGAGAATGATAAAAAATGAATTTTGAAATCTTAAATCTTAAATCAAGTATTTTTTATAAAATGGGTTGTAAATTGCTTATAAAGTCTCGCTATTACTTTATAAATTATTGATGACAAACCTAATTTAGGGTTTCACAATTTCAAAGTTTTATTCCTATTATTTTTCCTATGTTATTTTAGCTGCAACGTTTTAATAATATAAAAAAATAATACATGACTTAAACCATTATATTCTTGGAGCACTGTATAGTAATATTAACTAATTACTGTCTCTGGCCCAAAATATAATATTTGCCTTACATTTACGATTTATGATAGAAGGAGTACTGTGTACTTTCTAAGTCCTCTAATCCATATTATAAATTATCAATTAATAAGTGTTATTGATCATTTTTATAAGACATTTACTTATTTCAAAGAGTATTAAGTATTTTTTTCCCATGCATGCTCATATTTAATAAGACAACGGGAGAGAGTAATAATTAATATCATATTAAAGTTTAATGCACAATTATTAAGGGTAATATTAGAAATCATTTAAAATTTAGAACAAATTTAATACTTTTAATCATTTTTATTAGTTGGTATCTTATATTCATTTGTTCATTTTTATATTAAAAAAAAAACAGACCCTGTTCTTTTTTATAATGAGCATTCAGAAAATTTGTTATTTTTTACTTCATACTTTCCCATCCAGCCCTTATTCAATTACTCTTATTTAATGTCAATATAATACATTTTCACAACCTCAAAGACCTATTTCTTCGACCATACTTATTTTCTTATTCTATCTGTTTTATATAATCCTCCTTATTGTAATAATTTTCTTATTCTTTCTCTCCCTATGTTATTATATAAACTAAGATATCTTAATAGAAAAAAATTACTACAGATATATTTATTGTACTAAACCAAGATATCTTAATAAAAAAGATTACTACAGATATACATTAACAATTCGAATAACGTTTCTTATAAAAAAAAAAGGAACACAAGGAGTAATAAGGACAGAGTATATAGTACTGTATATACATATTGGAAAAAGTAGTTAATAAGTTGGAATAAAAGAAAGGGGGTAAGGTCTAATTTTGACCCGCATAAAAGTAGAGAGCATCCAAAAAAGGAAATTGCTTGTTTTAATAGTTAGTGACACCTTTGTATGACGTGTTATGTGGGAGGTATTTCAAATTAATGCCATTTATGACAGAATATAATATAGCCCGAAACATGAACAAATTAAAGACTCCCTCGTCAATCGATGGACGCGTAACTGCCAAAAAGTGAAAAATCCAAAGAGAGAAAGAAAGACGGTGTAAGTGATTTGGAGAGGACCGTCCTCTCTCAACCGCATGAGACAATGAGTTAAGGGTGGGTAGGTGAGTTTAGAGTTAATCCAAAAATAGGCAGGTGAGGAATAAAAATTAAATTAAATTCTCACCATAACATTATATCATCTAAAATAAATTCAATACTTTAAATTACTAAAAAAATAACCATATACTTTTTCAACATTCTTTACAATTTTTTTAATAAATTGACATATGGTAATCGAATCAATAATCAAAAATATTATTCTTAGCAAATTATCAAAATAGATAGATAATAATAAGATATTCATACATACATACAATCTTTTAACCATTAAACTAACCATCATTAACACACAAAATATCAATAACTTTGACTAATATTGCCATCTATTCAATCTACATTGATTTTTTTTTTTAATAAAAGAATATATATTGAGACTTTTTTTTTTTTATATATTTTTTTTAAAATCTTTAAGACTTGAGTGAAATTTTTCAGAAAGGAAATCACAACATAGAGTAAAAAAGGAAACAAAATAAAATTAATAAAGTAAAAAAGAAAGGGAAACGAAGCTACTCCATTTTGGAAACTAAACCTTGAAAATCCCACCGGGGATTCATGCAGTAATTAAGAAGACTGTCTTCATTTTTGTGAGTAACAGCTAGGACGCAGTTATCACCACCGGAGACTCGCCAAGGTAGTAACCGCCGGTTTGGCCTCTTCTTTCACACTTTTCTTGCATTACAAGTATTCCTTGTCTGGCACCCACCCATTGCAAATTAGGAAGCTTAATTTTCAATGATTTTATATTTTACTTTGTTCTTTCCTAATTTCCTCTGCTGATCTGATATAGGTACTCCTCTTTAATTTCTCCTTTATAAATATAAACTAATAAACCCGTCCTACTATACATATATACTGTCAAGCTCATATGACCTCTAATATTATTGTGTTAACAATGGCCTTCATGATTCTCCTCCTACTCCTTCCTTCATTGGCTTCTGCAGAATCTCTTTCTCCTGCAACTCTGTGCCACCTCACACCTGAACCTTCTTACTGCACATCCCTTCTTCCTCCCCAAAACACCACCATCCATGACTCTTGTCGCTTCTCTCTCCTCCATTCCTTATTGCGGGCCCGCAAATTCTTGAACTCCCTCGACCTGCTTCTCCAACGCCGCTCTTCTTTGTCCGCCGTGGACGTCGCTGACCTTGAAGATTGCTGGACACTTGCCGACCTCAACGTAGATTTTCTCTCAACTTCCTTGCAAATCCTGAACAATACTGCTGGGTTTCTATCCAATATCGAAGTTGAAAGTGTTCAAACCATGCTCAGTGCTGTTTTAACCAACCATGAAACTTGTTTGGATGGCCTTCAAGACACTGCTGCTTCTTCTCATCGGGGCCTGGTAACAGGAGGGTTGTCTCTCCCACTTTTTGATGACAAGAAGCTTTATAAAGTCTCTTTATCCCTTTTCACGAAGGGTTGGGTCCACACAAGTAAACAGAAGCCTCAATTATCGTGGCACCAAACTCCCCGAATGCAAGTTGTATTCAAAGACGGTCATTTGCGTCTTGCCATGTCGAGCAGAACTCATGCTATCTTCGAGGCTGCTAGTGGTAGAAAATTAAACTCAGCTTTTGCAGCTCCCCACGTGGCACTTGTCAAAGACATTGTGACGGTGAGTAAAGATGGAAGAGGCAACTTCACCACCATCAATGATGCCCTCTCTGCAGCTCCCAACAAAAGTTCCTCTTCCAAAGGCTACTTTTTGATCTATGTTGCAGCTGGTGTTTACGAAGAATACGTCTCCATTGATAAGAAAAAAACCTACTTGATGATGATTGGCGATGGTATCAATAGGACTATCATTTCAGGCAATCGCAGCCATGGAGATGGGTGCCAAACCTTCAGATCTGCAACATTTGGTAATTAATTTATTCAAACACATACAATTATAATGCCAAACTGATGATGTATTATATTATTTCTTAATTAAAATGACGATTTTGAGCGCATGCAGTTGTACACGGGAAGGGATTCGTGGGAGTGAATATATCATTCCGTAACACAGCAGGGCCGGAGAAGTACCAAGCGGTGGCAGTGAGAAACTCAGCAAACTTGTCTGTATTTTATAGCTGCAGTTTTGAGGGATACCAAGATACACTCTACGCACATTCCATGAAGCAGTTTTACAGAGATTGTGATATATACGGCACTGTGGATTTCATGTGCGGGAATGCGGCAGCGGTGTTTCAGAACTGCAACATTTATGTTCGTAAGCCCATGATGAAACAATTCAATTCCATCACAGCACAAAGTCGACATAGCCACGATCAAAGTACGGGCTTCTCAATACATAACTGCACAATTAGAGCGGCGGAGGATCTGACGGGGATAAAGACGTACCTAGGAAGGCCGTGGAAGCCATTTTCGAGAACAGTTTACATGGAGAGCTTCATGAATAGCATCATAGATAGTGCTGGTTGGCATGTTTGGGAGAATGATAAAGAGAATCGCTTGAACAACTTGTATTACGCAGAATATAATAATTTGGGGCCGGGCTCCAATACCTCACATCGAGTCCAGTGGAAAGGTTATCATGTCATCAACTATTCAATTGCTGTTAATTTCACCATCTCCAAGTTCTTATCAGGTAATGATTGGTTGCCTCGCACTGGCGTCCCCTACACTAGTCACCTAATCAACTTATGATTTCTTTAAGGTTAAGTAGTAAATTCATCTCATAGAAGTATAAGCTTAGAAGCAATATTGCTCTGAATGTTTTTTTTTTACCTCAACGTTGTCTTGAACATTTTAAACGTAATAATGTTGCTCTATACTCTTAATAGACTAACGTTGATAACCATCGAAAATTAACATGGACAGTTAAATTTTTAACAGAAATGAACAACATTGCTATGTCTTGATGGTTCTAAGGCAACATTAAAATAACAAAAACTTACTGAGTAATATTACTTCAGTAAAAACTTACAAGGCAAATTTGCTACTTAGCCTTTTCCTCAATTAACAGCTTCTATTTTTCTTTTCTTTTTTCCCATTAATCATGTAGGTTGTCTCCTCGTGTTATTATTGTTTGAATCGTATGTATTCTTATGAATTGTATATTATTTATAATTATAGTAAAGATTTATCGTTTCTTCTTGTTATTCTTTAAACGAATAACTAAAGCCACTGCTAGGTTGATGACGTTTGACACTGCAGACATGTCTTCGAGCAGCAATATCCAAATGAAATTCAACTTGAACAACTTACTTGAAATATTCGACTTGTTTGCTCATCACAATCGTATAAAATTAATCAACATTTGTATGATTAAGTAATAATTTACAAATTGCAGATTAAAATATGAATTTAATATATGAACATTTGAATACGGTGATCTAAATTAAAGCTAGCATATATATTACGTGTAGCATTATTAATAAAGACAACGCAGATCCGGAACAAGTGAATACATATATAGTCCAAGCATAATGGGTGAAGTTTGTGTTGGTGATGATAATTTTTCAAAAGCAGCCCCAGATTTTAACATCTGTCAGCCACAAAAATTGACCCGATTTTTGCAACTTTAGAAAAGATCACTCTCAGAAAATTGATGGACCAGATCAAGAAATACGAATATGTCTTTTAATTTAATGGGAGAAGAGAAAAGACCCATTTCCTTACGCACGCCACCGGCAATTCTATATATATATATATGTAAATGGTGTGTGCTCAACTTGCACCGTCTTCCTTGTTTTAAAGCTTCCAGAGCCGTCTTAAGTGCTATATTAAGACACAGGACACCAAGCTTGATGTTTTAGAGAGGGAGCAACCAACATACATATATCAAAGCGGGACAATTCTAGAAATGGAAGAAAACGTTGAAAGGAGTCACTGCCCACGGTGATCAAAGCATTAATTGAATGTCACATGTAGAATAGTATTCCAAAGAAGAAGAGAGGAATTAGAAGATATTTATTGGAGTTGGGTGCAAATGTCGCCGGCAATGACGCATAAATCGGAGAAACCATTGGCCTTAGCCAACATGACATGCTCATTGCCTTCTTCGAGGGAGGCCTTGCAGAGATCGACGGCGGCTGTGGTAGCCTGAAGCCACGTCTTAGGGTCAAAGGAGGAATTCGCTGTTATCGCAGAAAGTGCGACCTCAATCTGATCTTCGGCATCCGCCATCATGTCTCTGCAATCTGATAGGCCCTCTTGAACCTGAGGGTCCAACATGTCGTTTTCTATCAGAGTCTTCAATTCATATATCATCGCCGTCACGTTCTTTGATGCCATTCTTAGAATCGATATTGCCAGATCCTTCACCGTCAAATTCCCACGCGCATGAACCACTAATGGGTCACCTTTTAACGTTTTCACACATGCCTCCTTCGAAGCTGTCTTATCACATACCTGCTTGATCACCTCCGTAACGTAATGCTTCCCTGCGCTCTCATAGTGGCCTGCTGCGCCTTCTGTGGTACGAGGCACGGTTAAGATGAGGAAAATAACCAACCCTAACACATGACTTTTCATTATGTTCTTGTTTCTGGTGTTACTTCCCTTGGTTTGTGTACTTACTTTTAACTTATAAGTTAATACAATGCACTGAATAACTTCGTGAACGTCCAGAGGGTTAAAAATAAAGTAGGTTTGTGAGGGGATGGGTTGGGGAGAGATGCATGCGCTTCACCTCTCGTCAATTCCCTTCATTGCTTGCAATCCCTTTATTGACCTTTCAATTACTTGCATTCCTTGAAACCAGGCCGCCGTTTGACTATTTCCTCGTTTAACGCTTCACTTATTGTGGGATTGAACATTTTAGCTTTATATATTTTTAAATGCGAATTAATTAAGCACTGCCTCTGGCCGAAAATTGTTAATGTCGTAACCCCTAATATCCAAGCAAAGTAGCACACGAGTACAAGCTTGCGTGGATCACTGCCTCAGCTTCAGTCCTAAGCTGATTCAAAATCATGTATAAAACATAGTACCTTTAAAAATTAAGATTTCATTTTAAATTGTGTGATTTATATATGAATTATTTTAAGCCGTGGCTCGCAATATCAATAATGCTATGTCACACAAGAATTTTTATTAAATTAGTTGAAAATGGTATATCTAATTATATTACATTAAATTAAAAATTTGTAAACAACAAAGAAAATTTGAAAGTTTTTGTTATGAATAAATCATCAATGTAACAAAATTGTATAAAGCTGATGATAAACCGTACAAGAAACTACTTCCTTTTATTCTTTTATAAGAACATAAAATTTCAATTGTCTGTATTCTTTTTATAAGAGTCCTCCAAGAATTATCTCAACATTTAATATATTTTTTATTTTTGCCGATAATTAATTATATATAAAAGCGTTGGTGAGCGTTATGTTGACCCTATTTCTTTCTCTTACTTGTATTTTTTAAATATAAGGGTATATTAAAAAAATATTTATTATTTTTAATTAATTTTGATCGCTTTCTTAAATTACGAAAGTTAAGAACCAATTCTTATAATTTGGGAGGAAGGAAGTGTTACTGGACGCCCCAAAAGCCCCCAAGTCCATAGCATGGCCCAAGCGGAGCAGGAGGCGTAATCCGCTAATCATAAGAGAGATCCGGAAATCCCGGGCTAGGCAAAATCCACCCCTATTATATTGGCCGCCGAGATACACGCCCCATTAATGACACGTCCCATTAATGGCACATCCCGGATATCCGCCCCATTAATGGCACATCCCGGATATCCGCCCCATTAATGACACGTCCCATTAAAGGTGTATCATCTGATATCCGCCTCATTAATGGCCCACCATTAATGACGTGCCCGGATATCGCACCGACACCTCTATAAATACGGAGGGCGAAACAAGGTGCACACATTCTAACCTAGACTATTTACATACGATCTCACCGTGCACACACACCACCCCTTTGTCGTGTACGGTGATCCTACGCTCTCCTGGTTATCTCCTCCATAGATATCCAGGCCAGCCTATCTATCCAAGATCAACCAACCAGCCCTTGGCTGGACATCTGTGTTCTATACCAGAACATTGGCGCCGACCGTGGGGACCTTAAATTTCTATCCCCGCAACCACTAATGGCTAACACTAGAAGCCACAGGCAAAGCCAGCGATCGGACCGGCCGAACGAGTAAAGCATAGTACCTCCGAATCAACCTCAGGCCGAACCGAGTCGAACGCAGGCTCACGATCAACCCCCCCGAGGAAAGACTCCAGAGGGACACGTTACGACACGGAGAGCACCTCTCCCTCCCTCAACGAATCTTTGCACGAGGGGCCGCCAAGAGTCCAGCCCGACGGCCCCGGCTCGGACGCTCAGTACTAGACACCGACGTCCGCATCCTAATGAGAACCCAAGAGTCGATGATTCGAGGTTCGAAAACAAGGAAAAGCTAGACCACCTCCAAAGGCGGGAGGATTTTCATGCTCGGAACCGATGATAGAGGAAAAACTTGAAAACCTCTTTCAACGCGAACCCAAAGAAGCCCTCGTAAGGGGAAGGAGGTTGTACGCCCGGATAGCAATAGTCCGCGTACCGGCCGGAATCGAATCGACGCCCGTGACGGAATGAGGGGGACACCGAAAAGAGCGAGAACGCCAACCGACCCCCGGGAGGAACAAAGAAGGACCTTTGCGGATCCGGAGGCGGAAGACCGAGGTCGAGCGGATCGCCCATGATGGCGATAAGGACCAGGAAAACCGAGACCGTGATCGATTCGACGAGCTACTCGAGGCGGTCACTACGCCTCGGACACGAGGATCCCCGCGGCGATAGGATGAAATACTTGGCCGGCGCAGTGGGACCCCATTCTCTCGAGCAACGGCCACGGCCCCCTACCCGAAGAATTTCGACCTAGCCGATCTCCCCAAGTATGATGGGACCCGGGATCCACGTCATCACTCGGAGATATTTGAAAAGTTGATGTGGGTAAGGTCAATAGAGGTGTCCGGTCATCTTAAGACTCTTCTCGGCCACGTTAACCGGGCCCCCCACAAATGGTTGAGTTCATTAGCCAATAATTCCATTCGAAACTTTGAAGACCTCGGACGTAAGTTTGAATTGCACTTTGCCACCAACAAGAAACAACCAAAGTCTCAATTCACGTTGAGTAAAGGAAGCAAAAGAAGGGTGAAACGTTGCAGAAGTATCTGGATCGCTTCAGAGATACGGCAATACAGGTACGATCATTATCCGAGGAAGTCCATGTACATTGCCTCGTCAACGGACTGGACCCAACGACACGCCTGGTCAGACATCTGTGCAAGAACCGAGTATATTCATTGACGGAATTCTATACCGAAGCAAAGAAGTACCTAGACGTCGAGCAAATGGAAATTGCCAATGCAAATGAGCCTGAGAAGGCGAGGAACTCATCGCTGAAAGAAGGGATCTAACGGACAAGCACAAGGCGGAACCCCACGTACGCGGCGAGAGAGCGACCCGGCCGAGAGAACGGACAATAAGGGGAAATACGGCAACTACACCCCCTTGAATGTCCCGCGTTCGCGGTAAATGTGGAAGGAGGTAGCCCGCATCGAGATAAAAGGGTGACCAAGCCGAGGCCTCTCGAAAACCGGTCCAATACGGGCCGGGAAAGTTCTGCACTTTCCACGACCTTTCCGGTCATACCACCGATGAATGTTATGAACTCAGGGATGCTATTGAAAAGTTTGTAAGAGAAGGAAAACTGCGCCAATACGTCATCAAAACGTAAGGGAAAACTAGCAGGCGAAATAGTAGCCGCCAAAGCAGGAGTCCGGCCACGAACGCTCTGGAACCTGACAAGAAACGGAGAACCGGACCTCCCGAGGGTTACCTAGATGCTGATCTCCGATTGAATGGGATCAGTGGCGGCTTCGGAGGAGGTGGAGATACTATAAGTCAGCGCAAGAAGTACCTGCGGGAGGTGTTGACGGTAAAAGAAGTACCGAAGTTTAAAGGCACGTCATCGAAACCGAAACCACCCCCGTTGGTCTTCACGGACGAGGAGCTCAAGGAGGTTATTCCCGGCCACCAGGACAGATTGGTCATCACCGGGATCTTCGTGAACTGTCGTGTCAAACGGATATTCGTCGACGCGGGAAGTTCGGCCGACATCATAAGCTGGGATGCATACTGGAGGATGCACCTCGATGTTGAAGACCTAAAGCCATGCAAATCGACCCTAATCGGGTTTAATGGAGAGCGTTCCTTCCCAAAAGGATATATCGACCTCTGATTAACCTTGGGAACCAACGAAGCCTTCAAGTCAGAACGGGTAAGGTTTGTAGTGGCCGACTTCCGCTCTCCTTACAACATTATACTGGGCCGACCCACTATACACAATTGGGACATGCTGGCGTCTACTAAGCACTAGAAATTGAAAATGATCAATGATGAGAATCAGGTGGTTGAAGTGTCCGGAGACTAGAAAGCGTCACGGCAATGTTACTTCGAGACTCTCCGTGTTGAGGAAGAAGGACTGTCATCCCCGCCACGGCTCCGACCCAACGAGGTGATGATCGATGTCAAAAATGAGGGGCGGCCCCGGCAATCGGTTAACATGGTAGAGCTGGACCTCCGTGAACCAGAAAACCCACGCCCCGAGCCAGAAGGGGAGTTGGAGGAATTAATCCTCGGGACGGATCCCTCCAAGACAACTAAAATCGGGAGGGACATGGACGCAGATATAAAAGCGAGACTGACCAAATTCTTAAGACAAAACCAGGACGTCTTCGCCTGGACGTCAGCCGAAATACCAGGGATCGACCCACACTTTTGTTGTCACAAGCTAGCCATATGGCCAGGATCGAAACCAGGTGGCCCGAAAGAGGAGGAATATCTCGGATGACGACGCGAAAGCCCCGGAGAGTCACATTGAAGAGCTCCTTGCTGCGGATTCATCGAGAAGTACAATACACGACTTGGCTCTCGAACGTGGTCATGGTCTTAAAACCAACCGGTAAATGGAGGGTGTGCAATCGACTACACCAATCTGAATAAAGCATGTCCAAAAGACTCCTATCCTATGCCCAGCATTGACCAGCTAGTAGATAACTCGGCCGGATACCAGTTGCTTTCCTTTATGGATGCCTACTCCGGCTACAATCAAATTGCCATGCACCCCGAGGATCAAGAAAAAACCGCCTTCATGACGGACAAGGCAAACTATTGCTACAACGTCATGCCATTCGGATTGAAGAATCTTTGGAGCTACATACCAACGAATGATGAATTGTGTCTTTGAGGATCAAATCGGACGTAATGTGGAGGTCTATATAGACGACATGATCGTGAAGTCAAAACAACCGGAGGAGCATATCCGGGACCTAGAAGCGACGTTTGACAAATTAAGACGATGCCGAATCAGGTTGAACCCGGCCAAATGTGCATTCGGAGTGCTGCTAGGGAAATTCCCGGGTTTTATGCTTCGACCAACCGAGGGATTGAGGCCAACCCGGACAAATGCAAGGCCGTGTTGGACATGCAAGTCCCCAACTCCAAGAAGGAAGTTCAGCAATTAACAGGTCGCTTGGCGGCCCTGACAAGATTCCTACCGAGATCCGCCGAGAAGGCTTTACCTTTCTTTAAATTATTGAAGAAAGAAACCCGGGAGGATGGAATACGGATTGTGAGACGGCCTTCGAAGAAATTAAGAGGTGTTTGGCAACCCCTCCCACTTAACGAAGCGGAGCAAGGGGAGACCTTGTTCTTATACCTCTCGGTGGGAGATGAAGCGGTAAGCGCCGCCTTGGTAAGAGAAACCGAGGCCGGACAGACACCCATCTACTTTGTGAGCAAGGCGTTACAAAACGCTGAGCTCAGATATCAGAAGCTGGAAAAAATGGCGTTCGCATTACTAACAACGGCAAGGCGGCTTCGCCCATACTTCCAGGGACATCGGATTGTAGTCCGGACCAGTCAGCCAATCCGACAGATTTTGCACAAACCAGATTTGGCAGGGCGAATGACAAGCTGGGCGATTGAACTGTCCGAATTCGACATCACTTTTGAGGCCCGGCAGGCGATCAAATCACAGGCATTGGCGGACTTCATCAGGGAATTGACTCCTGTTATGACTAACGAAGAATGTTGGAAGGTATTTGTTGATGGATCTTCCAATCCAAAAGGTAGTGGAGCAGGAGTCATAGTTGAAAGCCCCGAGGGAGTCGCTACTGAGCATTCCCTCCAGTTGGAGTTCCCGACCTCCAACAATCAAGCCGAGTACGAGGCCCTCTTGGCCGAATTGTCTCAAGCTAAAGAAAGCGGAGCAAGGCGGGTTAAGGTGTTTACCGACTCACAACTTGTTGCCGCACAGATCGATGGCAGCTATCAAGCAAAAGGCCTCTTGTTGGCCAAGTACTTAAACAGAGCAAAAGAGGTAATGACGGAATTCGAAGAGGTCATTGTCTCTCATATCCCGAGAGAAGAGAATGCCCGGCCGACATTCTCTCCAAACTCGCAAGTACCAAAGGTCCGGGAGTCATAGAACGGTCATCCAACAGAATGCGCCGAGCCCACATGCATCATGACTATCTCATCCGCCTCGGACTGGAGAAAACTAATTGAAGATTACCTGGAAAGGGGGATCATCCCAACAGATTCCACGCAAGCAAAGAAGCTGATGAGAGAAGCCGCCATCTACACTATGGTCGATGATCACCGTACAGAAAGGAGTACAACCGCCGATGATGCGATGCCTCGGTGAGTCCGAAGCAAGGTATGTACCGATCGAAATACATGAGGGATGCAACGGCCAACATATGGGGGCAAGGCTCTGGCAAGGAAGGCATTACGCGCCGGCTATTATTGGCCCACCATGAAGCATGACACCATGGAAGCCGCCAAGCGATGTGACAGTTGCCAGAAACACGCCGAGATCTTATGGCCGCCGCCTATGGAGTTAAAAAGGATGCCGGCCCCCTGGCCCTTCTATAAATGGGGAATGGATATTCTTGGACCATTCAAACCGGCACCTGGACAGCTCAAATGGCTCATTGTTGCCGTTGACTACTTCACCAAATGGATTGAAGTGGAGGCGTTAACTACGATCACGTCGTCCAGGATTATGAGATTCGTTCGTCATAATATCTTTGCTCGATTCGGGATACCTGCTGAAGTCGTCACTAACAATAGAACCCAGTTCACGGACCATAGATTCCAGGCCTTAATGTTCAACTTGGACATCCAACAGCACTTCTCCTCCGTCAAACATCCGCAGTCTAATGGCCAGGCCGAGTCAGCCAATAAGATCATTCTTGGCGGGTTGAAGAAACGCATGTTAAAGGCCGACTCTAGCTGGACCGAACAACTCCACAGTGTTTTATGAGGCTACAGGACGAGTGTGCAGTCATCGACCCAGGAAACCCCATTCCGGCTGACATATGGATGTGAAGCAATGATCCCGGTGGAAATCGGGCAGCCATCATGGAGGAAGATCAAAGCCGGACAGGAAGGACCGGTGTCAAATAACGACGCCTTAAAGACAGACCTGGACCTAATAGACGAGATCGAGTCACACTCATTCTGGGAGCTTGCCGCCAAGCGATTACTCGCGGCAAAATATAATTGTAAGGTTTGACCACGATCCTTCAACCGGGGTAACTTGGTACTTCGGGCGGGCCGACATAGGTAACAAGAACTCCCGAGACTAAAACCGGCGGCAAATTGGGAAGGACCATATCGTGTTAAAGAAAAGCTCGATTCGGGGCATATGTTCTCGAAACCTTGGCAAGGAAGCGGTTAGAAGGACATGGAATGCCGATAAGCTAAAGATCTATTACGCTAGGCCAAGGCTCGGCCCCGCAGATACCAAGGCTACTGCTCGGTCATTTCTTACTTTCTCTTATGTTTTTTCCAATTGCTTTCCAACTGTTCTTTGCTTTGCATTTGAATAAGTTATGACCATTTGTACGCTCTTTAGAGCTGCTTTATTTAATGAAGGAATCCCTCGAGAAAAGGCGTCAATGTGCACAATTATTTGCTTAAGCATGAAGCCGAGGCCACTAAGCCCGCAAAAAACCCGACTCGAGGTACTTATACCCGTCAAAAACATAAAAACATCTAGATGTATGACACCGCCGTTGTACTCCGACGTGCATTGGTAAGAGCTCGGCGAAAATGCCATACGTGGCCTTCGCGAAATTGACGCGTCAACGCTCGCCCGATTTAAGAAAGCAGGCTGTCATTCCGACCTTGATCAAGTCAAAATGTCAGATTTGAGGTAATAGACACCTCGGTCAACATGTGACGGCCTCGCCCTTAATTCGGTTCCTATCACTGTTTCCGGCTAGTCAAGCTGGAATGAGGCGATCTTGGTTAAGTTAACACCCCCAGAGGTTAAGACGTACAACCCTGTCCCACACTCCCACACCGCAGTGTTGGTCGAGTAAACGACTCGTATCTAATACAGTCAATAAATTTCAACTATGGAATTTATAAAATGGCAGGAGGGTGAAGCAATAATTCATCCATAAGTCATAAAAAATATTCGCAGATAGTTACATAACGGGCAGAGATGCGGAAACTTTCAAAAGAAAGGGGCACAGACGCCCACTAAAGACCGAAGCCAAACTCAACTAGACGGGCCGGCCTCAGGAGAGCCCTTGGATGCCTCACTCTCCGCGCCCGAATCTCCTCCCTCTTCTTCGGATCGGGATGGATTGGCGGAAGGAGGTTGATACGGAACTAAGACTCCATCCTCAACAAAGGCGCGAAAGTCATAGTCGTTCAGGTTCAGCTTCGTCGTCGGATTCAGGAACTGGATCTGCTCCCAGGGCATTGTCAAAGCAATCGGCGGCATTTTGCTTTAAGAGTTCGTCGGACTCCAAGCGCGCTTTTGCTTCTACGGCGGGTCCTGCCTCGGCCAATTGTAACCTTAGAAGACAGCGTATCACGTTTCTCGAAGGGTTCTCACCGCTTCCATACTCTCGCCCGGCGCCTTCGGGCCGGACACACTCGGGAGGCCGACTTCTCCGCTTCTCGCGCCTGTTGCAGATCTTTTTCCATCTTCACAAACGCGGCCTTGGAAGCATCCCGCTCAAGTCGAGCAGCGTCCCGCTCCTCCTTCATAAGGTGCAGCTTGGCCTCAGCATCGGCCAAAGCCTTTTTGTGGGACGCCGCCTCCTCCCGAGCCTTTCGCTGGGCCTCAACCTCTCCCCGAGACGCTTTCGCCGTCTATTCTCTCGCATCCGCCAAAGTGTACTTCTCCTCACAATCACGTAGGCTTGCGGCAAACCAATAGATTTACACAGTACCGTTCCGCCGCAAGCACCTCCTCGGCTAGCTAGGCGGGGACAAGGCCCGGCTCTCCATAAATTCCGGGGGGGGAGGAACACGACGTCCGGCTCATGGTCACCCCCTCGTCCCATATGAAACTGCGAGGAAGCAAGGAAGAAGGACGTACGAGCCCGGTTGAAGGAGGAGGAGGAGGAGAGTTGGCAAAGGCACCGCAAACCGATGCCGAAGGAGCGTTCGCGACCTCCGTAGATACAAGCTTTCATCGGCCGAGACAAAGAACTTTGTTTCCCTTTAGAAGTATCGAAACAACTCACAGGGTGATCCGAAGGGTACGGATGGAGCCGACTTGTCGTGTCGAAAACCTTAGCCTTTTCGGCAACGAGAGGCATTAGCCTCGGCACAGCGGTCTTAACGGGACGGCCCGTTTCCGAGACCGACCACTCGAGATGCCGCGGCGGATTCACTTTCTTCAAGTAACCGGGAAGGGCCTTCATGTCTTGAGTGAAAAAGACAGATAAAGGGAAATCAGGAATAAACACAAAGTACGCCAATAATATACAAAATATGACCAAAAGAATAAGGAACATGGCAAATATGGAACTCCTACAAGTAGAGGGGATTGGCCTAGATCCCTCCCCGGATATGAAAAAGGCTGCACTCTGGATGCCATACTTCTCCACGTAGGCGTCCAACCTTGGGACGTGAGGGGTCATCTCGGGTAGGAGATCATCTTGCGAGATCTGAAAGGACGAGGGGGTGGCTTTGTGGTGACTCTCCATCCAATATAAAGGGAAACGCCACTCTACGTCGGCAGCCTCGACCCCTCTCAAAAACCAAGTCGGCTTACCAGGCACGGCGACAACCTTGAAAAACACGTTCTTAAACCGCTTAAATGAATCGGAGAAGGGCTTCATGAGCTTCCGGTCGGGATTAACGCGGAGAGACACCAGCCCTTTTAACTTGTCACCTTCCTTAGGAGAGCCAGGGGTAAAGGGGCCGATGTAGTAGAAGAAAATATTGGTCGAGCAAGGAATTGGAACCGGGTAGGAGCGACACAGAGTCTCGAACGCTACAAGATAAGCCTACCCGTTCGGATGAAGTTGAGACGGGGTGAGTCTCAAGTGCATCAGGGCAAGCATTTGGAAATGGGTGAAAGGGAAGCAGACACCGACCCGAGTAAGATAATCCCGGTAAAAATAAAAGAAATTGGGACCGCCTACTTCCGTTCAAAGACAAACAAACAGGCTCGTCGGCCTCCGGGCGGCGTAGGACGCACCCCTCCATGGCGGGTAGATCCAACCGAGCAATGTTCGTATCCGACATAATGGACCGGGTCCTCAAGATCTCGTGGGACACCCAGGGATACCTACGACACAGGGCCTCGGGTGGACTAGAAGAGTCCGATGCCTCAGCCGAGGCCTTTTTCTTTGAAGGCAGAGATTTCGGAGCCATTAACCTATATGCAACATAAAATGAAATTAGCAGAGTTGGAAATACCTGGTAAAACAATGTTAGAAGGCAAAATAGATGGCGGACTCGGACGAAAGGGCACGCTAGAAGAGGGGCCCGAAGGACGCCGATGCCGGCAAGAACCAAGAACCGAGGAAGCTCGGAGTCTTCGCCACGCGCAATGTGGAATGAACCCTCGGCCAAGCGGTCAAAGAAGGGCCGAGATAATCATCGGGATAAGGGTCCAAGCTCGCAGAGGGTGGACCCTCACAAAAGTGGAGCGGTTGGGCCAACAAGGCAAGAGACCGAGAGCCGGCAAAGGAACCAACCCCGGCCCGAAAAGGTGATAAGGAAGGAACGTTATATGCCGGAACTCGGACCGAGGAAGGCGATAGAACTCTAGCAGGTATGGGTTGGGGCCCGATTCGTCCGGAAGAACCATTCCCACCTCGAAGTAAAGGCGCTCACCTCTCGCCTCGGAAGTTCGGTGCCATGAACCCAATAAGAAGCTCTCGGGTAACGAGTACGAAGAAACTTCTCTTCCTCGGGGTGAGCGTTGATGCGGGTCAGGGAAATGCCTATTTCTATCCATCGAAAAGGAACTAGAACTTAAGAACTACAGGCTTTACGTCGAAAGAGAGGAGTGTATAGGTCAAAGGCAACAAAACCCAGAAACCGATCTTCAAGGGATACTCAGAAAACCAGAGGAATGGGAAGAGTAGATAAGAGACCAGAGGATATCTAAACGGTACGAAATATGCCGTAAAAAGAGTAAAGAGAAGGACGGAAAATACCTGCGTGAGTAAGAAGAAGGAGACTTGAACAAGCGAAATGAAGAACAATAGAGTTTTGACGGAAGAAACTCGGAGCAAGTTCACAGCAAAGTTGTAGGCGGGAAATAATGAAATACGCAAGCACGAAGCAAATACTTCATATAAGAAGAAGGAGAGGGAACGCCGGGGGCAATTCGGTCTTTGAACACTGACACGAAGGGAAATGCACAGAATGACGTATGAGCATTAAATGTGCACGCAAATCGGCACTCAGAGGGGCGCGACGGCTGCAGACCCTTTCCAATCAGAAGCCGGGTTGGCTGAAGCCGGTTTGGCTGAAGCACAGGCCCCGATCACACACCGGTCCAGGGGAATCATACACCTCAGCCGCCTAGAAGCCCGAACAAATGCCGAGCCGGGGGCAAGCTATTGACGGATCGGCCCAAAGCCCCCAAGTCCATAGCATGGCCCAAGCGGAGCCGGAGGCGTAATCCGCTAATCATAGCAGAGATCCGGAAATCCCGGCTAGGCGAATCCACCCCTATCATATCGGCTCGCCGAGATACACGCCCCATTAATGACACGTCTCATTAATGGCACATCCCGATATCCGCCCCATTAATGACACGTCCCATTAAAGGCGTATCATCGATATCCGCCCCATTAATGGCCCACCATTAATGACGTGCCCCGATATCGCACTGTACACCTCTATAAATACGAGGGCGGTAACAAGGTGCACACATTCTAACCTAGACTATTTACATACACCACTCATTGCACACACACCACCCCTTGTGTGTACGGTGATCCTACGCTCTCCTGGTTATCTCCTCCATAGATATCCGGCCGCCCTATCTATCCAAGATCAACCAACCAACCCTCACCGACATCCGCGTTCTATACCGTAACGAAGTATCCTATTTATCTAGAACCAGACATCGGACGAGTAGGGAGCTCGTCTCGTAAGATCTAAGATCTAACTACTCGAGATCTTTTTTTTTTTCTATATGAAAAAAATCATTTTTAAAAAAATGTTAGATCGAGAGATTAATTTTATTTTAGGGTTCTTTACTTCATTAAAATTATTTTTTTATTAAAAATAAAAAAAGATCTGGACCATCAGATCTTAGATCAGACAGCTGGGCCTGCTCGTCCAAGTAAACTGGTTCCCTACTTATCTAAGTGGGCGGGTCACCCTATACTTGCCTGATACTTTGGTGAGGAATTAAAGCAGCGTCTTCAATTTTCAATTCCGCATTCACCTGCTAGATGGAGAAGATAGAGCACACCAGTGTGATATCGAATGGGATCAAAATCCACGTAGCTTCAATTGGATTTGGCCCAGTAGTCCTTTTGCTTCACGGCTTCCCTGAGCTTTGGTATAGCTGGCGTCACCAGCTCCTCTCACTCGCCTCCCTCGGCTACCGGGCCATCGCTCCTGATCTTCGTGGCTATGGCGATACTGACGCCCCGTCCTCTCCTTCTTCCTATTCCGCCTTACACATCGTCGGCGACATCGTCGGACTTCTCGATGCCCTGGGCATTGAACAGGTGTTTCTGGTGGGTCATGATTTTGGCGCTGTCATGGCTTGGTATTTCTGCTTACTCAGGCCCGAACGTGTTAAGGCCTTGGTCAACTTGAGCGTGGCCTTCATGCCCAGGAACCCAAGAACGAAGCCGCTTGAGGGCATGAGATCCTTGATGGGCGATGATTACTATATCTGCAGGTTTCAGGTGAATTCCTCTTCTACACTCGCCTCCTTTGCTTTTGTCTGCGTATTTAATTTTATAAATTGTCCGCTTTCTTTTATTCCAAGTCCGACTATTTGATCGGCAACAAGCTGAATTTGATATTAGAGTTGTTGCATATATAAGAGGACTTTGGATTATTGTCTTTGAACCATGCCATGTCCAAATTTGATCGCGAATATCTCTGTTCTTTTAAGGATAATTCTTGTTAAAATTTATGGCCATAAATAACATTTGTCACCGATATGGGCTTGAGCGTTATCAACGTTTGCGCTAGAGTTAATGGGCTTTGAAGAAAAAGTTCAACGTGGTGTATTTGGGTTGGAATTTTCACGGACTTAAAAGCTCCTAATGCTAAAAAAACCCATTAAAGAAAAGCTTCAGAATCCAGCTTTTCTAAAAAGCTTTTAGTTTTTTGACGCCGCCACTTCTACCACCATCAATCCAAACACAAATCATTATCTATAACCTGACTTTTTTCCTATCGAGCTTTTTTTAAAGTCAGATAGCTTTTAAATCACCGCTCCTACCGCCAATCCAAACAGACCCATTGCTTGTAGTTAAATCCTCCCACATATTGCTATATTTTTTTTTTTGCTAAACATACTGCTATATTATTTGTTGCCTTTGATTTTCATCTCTACATTCAATTTTCAATTAGAGAGAAGAGATCAGAGTGTTTGGTTCCGAAACTAAACCTCGGTGATACTAACTCTATCCCTCTTCGACCAGGCACTGATGGCCGATTATATTAAGATTTTACCTCAGGAGTCAGGGCACTGTTATAATATTTAGTCCAGTTATAGCATCATTGATTTTTTTTGAAGAACACTCAAAAGCTTATTTCTTACCTTGACAAGGTCCGTTCTCCTTTATTCATAACGTTTGGTTTCTGAATGAAGTCTTATTCCGCCAAAACAATTTCTTTATCGGTTTTATATGGGTTCATCTGTCCATGGATTTCAGAAAATATTCAGTCTAGCTGCCGAAGGAATAAAGCACAAGCAGTATGCTGAGTTTTGAACACTCTTTTGATGAATGAGTTAATGATAATGACCAATGTATCTTGACTTACGGATATCAAACTACATATGGGTGACTTTCTTCTCACTCTGCTTTATGATACGTTATTTAAAATCAATTTCTGATTGGCACGAAGGAGTACTTTTCAATTCAATATTGTCCCATTGTTCTTCTATATGTTAATTTTAATTGGTAGTTATTTTTCATAGAGATTGTTAGCAGGTAAACTAATATCTGGATTCCGCTTGTCCTGTAGAGACCTGGGGAGGCTGAAGAAGAGTTTGCCCGGGCTGGTACTGCAAGAATAATAATGAAATTTTTAACATCTAGAAATCCACGTCCACCTTGTGTCCCCAAAGAGATAGGATTTGGAGGAAAACGTCATACTCCTATAACCTTGCCTTCTTGGCTGTCTGAAGAAGATGTCAATTATTATGTCAGTAAATTTGACCAGAAGGGCTTTACTGGTGGTTTAAACTACTATCGTGCGCTGGATCTGTGAGTTTCTGTCATTTTCTGTTGGGAAAGCGAGTTCTTGCATTAAAAACCCTACTCTTTACAAGATGTTCAAATATAACAAATAAAACATGATGACACTTTATATGTTGTCAATGGCCTGCATAAGAAATTTTATGATTTTCTTTCAAATGCCAAACTCATGTTTTATAAATATAGTTCAAAGTCTAAAAAAGAAATTGAATGTTGATGTATTAAATGATGCCAAAAATTTCAGTTTCTCCCACCTCTTGAGCGTAATCTTGTTTCTCAGTTTCTTATCCCACCCGCTAATTTGGTTTTGCTTGCAGAAACTGGGAACTCATGGCGCCATGGACTGGGTTACAGATCAAAGTTCCAGTCAAGTTTATTGTAGGAGACCTGGACACTACATACAATACTCCAGGCGCGAAGGAATATATACATAATGGCGGATTTAAGAGAGATGTTCCATTCTTACAAGAAGTGGTCATTATGGAAGGAGTAGCTCACTTTCTAAATCAAGAAAGGCCAGAGGAGATCACTGCGAACATCCATGATTTCATCAAGAAATTTTAATCTGCCAGTGCTTGTATGAATGTCAAGTCTGCAGAAATTTTGCATATCAGCTAGAATTTCCTCTTTCTTTTTACTTGGTTTTCAAAAGGGAATTATGTGAGGCATAGTTAATGGAATCAATCGTGGGACTTTGATTGCCGAATCTTTCACAAACAAGTCGATTGAAAGCTTGCAGACACATTTGGGTATTCTGGTGTTCTCTGATATTGAGGTTGGAGGACTCCCGATAATTTTTAATAAACGGAAGAACACCATATTTGTAATTGTAAAGGACAAATGTGCAGTGCTTCATAATAAAAGCTTTCACTATTTGTTTTTCGTCTTAAAATTAAGAAAGATGCCGATTAAATTAAACTGTAACGTACTCAGCAAAACTGACGCCGAAGCCGTTATTCCTTTCATGGCCATTTTTTTATCCAGTATAAGTGCTTGAGCAGCTAATGATTGTGCAATTTCCGAATTAGCTTACCTGAAACTTAAGCCATAAGGATGGCATTCTTTTGGTATGGAGATCGATTGTAAAGAAATGGCAACCACTCCACCTCCCTCCAAACCAACTATTATGAGTCACATGGCACACAACACATGAACGCTCCAGTTCTTCCTGTCCGACCCCACTTCACTTCGTAATTCGTATTATAAAACTTCCACAAAAGGGGCCTATGCTGCCCTAATAATTATTTAGTTTGTTCAAGGTTTTCAATTTAAACTCCTATCCCTTCCCTTAACAAATTTTTACCTGTTACTCCTGAACGTTGATGCTCTTTCGGCGCAAATCCAGGAAGCCTGATTATATTAATCTTGCTTGCTGTATCTTGCGAGATAAAGGTTGCTGTTTTTTGAAAATACTAAATCTTGAAAGAAAGAAATAACAAATAGGCGAGATAAAGGTTGGATTACTTTACAGTTTTTTTCTAAAATTCATAAAAGCTACTTGTTCAAAAAACGTTGTCGCGGAAAAAACCTTTTATTTTAAAAAAAATTATCAGATTATTTTAAGCCAAATCTTAAAGATTTTTATAATCAACAGGAAACAATTTTCGGCTGACATGGATCTATGGAGTTGGAACACCCCAACTACTCTGCTTTTTTCCTTCTAAAATTCATTAAAAGCTTAATTATCATGTTCAAACAACGTTGTGACGCGCATTAAAATATTTCTTGCATTTTATTTTAAATTAAAAATTATAAACCAAATTTATTTTAATTTTTTTTGTTAATTTATGCATTTTGTGTTGTTAATCTGTTCCTATTTTTATAATAATAATAGAAATCATTGATTTTTTTTAACCCAAATGAACCTAATTTTGGTATTATAACTATTTACTACTCCGGAAAGAAAAGTCCATGTATTGTTTGGGTTCTCCATCCCGTCTCCCCCAACTGGTCAAATCAACTTTGTAATGGCTAATTTATCCTCACAAACTGAGCTACGAAGTACAAAGTACAAACACAAACTACCGTTTCATACTGCGGTGGCATTTTGGTCATTACAGTACGGGACGTCGTCAAAATCCTCAACCCCAGGCAACAATTTCCTTTTTGGTTCACCGGGCGACTCTCATGATTTGTCTAAATAACCGTCCAATTTCTAATTTGATTCCTATATCCCCTCCGATTGCGACGACTCCACGGTCATCGGTCGCTTAGAATTGTTAAGATGCAACCTTCCAAACCCCGTCGGAAGGTTGTTCCGGCGAACGGTGAAGACTCTGCTGACAAATTGGACCAGCTCCTTCTCTCCTCCGCCATCTGCAACAACGAAGACTTAGGGCCATTTGTTCGCAAGGCTTTTACTTCCGGGAAGCCCGACTCCCTTCTCCACCACCTCCGTCACTTTGCTCGCTCCAAAGAATCCGAGATCGAGGAGGTCTGCAAGGCACACTACCAGGATTTCATCCTCGCGGTCGATGATCTTCGATCCCTCTTATCAGACGTGGACTCCCTCAAGTCGGCTCTTTCTGACTCCAACTCCAAACTTCAGTCCGTTGCTCGCCCACTCCTCTCTTCCCTTGATGCATTCGTTGAAACCCGAAACGTGTCTAAAAACGTTAATCTAGCACTCGAATCTGTGCGAACTTGTATACAGTTGATGGAAGTTTGCTCCAGAGCCAACCGTCATCTGTCTAATGATAATTTCTACATGGCTTTGAAATGCGTCGACATGATTGAGAGGGACTATTTGGACAAGACGCCGTCTTCTACGCTGAAGAGGATGCTGGAGAACAAGATCCCGGAGGTTCGTTCCTATATAGAGAGGAAGGTGAGCAAGGAATTTGGGAATTGGCTGGTGGAGATTCGAGTCGTGAGTCGTAATTTGGGTCAGTTGGCCATCGGTCAGGCCTCTGCGGCGAGGCAGAGAGAAGAGGATCTAAGGATTAAGCAGCGTCAAGCGGAGGAACAAAGTCGGCTTAGCGTGAGGGACTGTGTCTATGCCCTGGAGGAGGAGGACGATGATGGACTCGCTGTTGTTGGTGGCGGGATTGGAGAAGAAGGCAAGGATGGATATAACAATGGCGGAGCCGTAGGATTTGATTTGACACCGTTATATAGGGCTTACCATATACATCAGACATTAGGACTAGAAGATCGGTTTAAGCACTATTATTTTGAAAACCGAAAGCTTCAATTAACGTCGGACTTTCAGGTATCGTCGATGACTCCTTTTCTTGAATCCCATCAGACCTTTTTTGCACAAATTGCGGGTTTCTTTATAGTTGAGGATCGGGTCTTGAGGACAGGTGGGGGTTTGATATCAAAAATGGAAGTCGAGAACTTGTGGGAAACTGCTGTAAGCAAAATGTGTTCTGTGTTAGAGGATCAGTTCTCCCGGATGCAAACTGCTAATCATCTCTTGCTCATTAAAGACTATGTGAGTCTACTAGGGGTAACCCTGCGAAGATACGGGTACCCCATTGATGCACTGCTTGATGTTTTGAGCAAGCACAGGGATAAATACCATGAGTTGCTGTTATCGGACTGCCGTAAACAGATCGCCGAGGCGCTAGCAGCTGATAAGTTTGAGCAGATGTTGATGAAGAAAGAGTACGAGTATTCCATGAATGTGCTTTCCTTTCAAATACAAACGTCAGATATCGTACCTGCTTTTCCGTACGTAGCACCCTTTTCATCAACAGTGCCGGATTGTTGCCGCATTGTGCGGTCTTTTATTGAGGATTCTGTGAGCTTCATGTCATATGGTGGGCAGCTAGAATTTTTTGAGGTTGTTAAGAAATATTTAGACAGACTTTTGAGCGAGGTTCTGGATGGGGCTTTATTGAAGCTTATTAGTACATCGGTACATGGTGTCTCCCAGGCGATGCAAGTGGCAGCAAATATGGCTGTCTTGGAGCGTGCTTGTGATTTTTTCTTCCGCCATGCTGCACAGCTTTCAGGGATTCCCTTGAGAATGGTGGAGAGAAACAGGAGGCAGTTCCCTTTGAGCAAAGCTCGTGATGCTGCAGAAGAGACGCTCTCTGGACTGCTGAAAGCTAAGGTTGATGGATTCATGACCTTGATTGAGAATGTAAACTGGATGGCTGATGAAGCACCTCAGAGTGGGAATGAGTATGCAAACGAGGTCATAATTTATTTGGAAACACTAGTTTCAACAGCTCAGCAGATATTGCCGGCTCATGTCCTTAAAAGGGTCCTGCAGGAGGTTCTTTCTCACATATCGGAGAAGATAGTTGGGGCTTTAGCAAGTGATTCTGTCAAGCGGTTTAATTTGAGTGCTATCACAGGGATTGATGTAGATATCAAACTTCTGGAATCATTTGCGGATAATCAGGGTCCCCTTTTCTCGGATGGGGATGTTGATCAGTTGAAAATGGCACTTGCTGAGTCAAGGCAGTTAATCAATTTGCTTTCAAGCAATCATCCGGAGAACTTCCTGAACCCGGTGATCAGGGAGCGGAGTTACGATGCCTTGGACTACAGGAAAGTAGTAACTGTATCAGAAAAGTTAAGGGATCCTTCAGAGCGGCTCTTTGGAACCTTTGGCAGTCGGGGAGCGAGGCAGAATCCCAAAAGAAAATCACTGGATGTATTAATAAGAAGACTTAAAGATGTTAGCTGATTGAGATCAGAGTTGTATGTAAGATCCTTACACTTATTATTTTTCCTTTCTGTTTCAACCATTTTGATTTTAATTTGATTTATCTAATTACTAGTCATTCCCGAAATGAATTAAGGATAAAGCCTGCTTGTTACTTGCATTGTTCCCGTTATGTTCATTGTTTGGGGTTCATCGAGACAAGTGCAAGTCATGTAATTGGATTTATTGTGATCGCTTACTTTGAGTTCGTCGGGAAATTTTCAAGGCTGAGTTAAGACCTGCCAAATCCCGTCAGACTTCTACTTGCAGAAGTTATCATCTTCATCTGTGCGGGATTGTGACATGATGCATGACTTGTGAGTTATTGCTGGTGGACATTCGAGACAGTTGGTTATTGGGTTTGAGGGTTGCAGATTAAAATAGATCTCTAAATATCTGGTAGTCATTGTTCGGACATTTGCTGCTCCCTTAATCATGCAATATACCATTTTGTTTCGTTTTTCAACCTTTTATCAAAACAAGATTGAAGAATTTCCCATGTTCTAACTTGTGCTTTTACATTGATTGAGTTCCAATCATTAATGGTGATCAAGAGCAGTTAGAGCTATATTGCATAACTTAAATCGAGCTCCTTAGAAACCGTTTTGATTTCTTTTTTAGACTCTAGGCTAGTGAAAAAAGAGGCCTTTTTTTAAAATAAAAAATCCTCCGTCTATAATTCATGCAAAGGCCTTGTTTGAGTTGAGCGTGCTGGTAAGGTATATAGATCAACACTTGATACGTGCTTGGAGAAATGGTTTTGCTTATAGTTCTATGTTGTATGGTGTAGGACGAGTTGTAATGTTGTGTATACATTGGACCGTGTTTCTGTTGTTGGTATGTATTGTATGTGTATGCTTGTTAGCTTGGACTCGTTGTATCTACATCTGGGGAGCCTCTCACTCGATTCGGCCCGTCATAGTAGGACGGTTTTGGGGGAAAACTTAGTATGGATGGAAATCGATGCATCCTAGGGGAGGCATCCTAGGGAGGGGATTCGATCCCTGCGTTAGTCAAGCGGCTACGGAGATCTTTAGGGCCTGTGCAGGAAGCGATTAAACGTTAGTAGAGTGGAGGCATGTGTCTTTCTGGCCAAGTATGCCTTGCAGGGACTTTCAGCTCCAAGTGCCTGCTTGATCATGCTGAAATTGGCCTACCCCTTTCCTAAAATTTCAATATCAAAAAAAAAAAAAAAGGAAATCGATGCAAAATACTGAGATGGAGTGCCCAAAATGTAGCAAGTTTCCTATATTGTGCTATTCGGGTCCTTGTAAAAGTGTGGGGTGGCAGATAGGTGCAAGGTTAATGATATGCTGAATAAAACAAATTATTATCTTATCTTACACTTCAGGTTAAAAGGAATGATTTCTGATTGTGATTTTTCGAGTAAAAATATGAAAAGTCATTTTGATTTTATCTGTAATCTGTCAAAAGTCATGAGTAATGATATGGAAGGAGGCCAATTGGGCATGGGTGGGAGTACGTGGAATTGAAGGAAAGGCGTTGGTGGTTGTAATAGTGGGAGTTGGCAAGCAGAGCTCACTTTCTGCACTTGACTCTTGAGGGGCGGCGTCGTTATCTGCTTACGCCACAGCTTGCGTCTCCACCCACGCTTTCTTCCACATCCTTCCCTTCTTCCATATTTGATCACCACGTCTGCTTCAGTTCACTCCTTCAAAATACTTTTTCACAGAGACAATACTATCAAGCTGCATCCACCACCTTTCAATCTGTACGGACAATGCAGCGGTATTAGTCATCTTCGGCATGGCTGGAAACTAGACTTTTTTCCCTCTTCGTATCCTAAACTTGGCTCGTTTTTAATTGGAAGACTCGACAGGGGGGTCTGATTAATTGATCAAGTGAACAAGATTACGGACGCGACTATTTCAGCTGCCTATGCATTTGACAAAACTCAAATTCAGGTCTCCGAAATAAAACCTTAGTTCAATCCCTCCTTAGTTCAATGAGCATTTGGTTGGCTAAATTATAAGTTTTTCCACACAGGGAGAGGAGAGCGGGAGGGTAAACTGTGTATGGGAGATATTAAGAATATTTTTTGGATTAATACTACATAATATTTACTCATTATAGCTGCCCTTATTTTTATTCTAGCCTGAATCATTTCAAATTATACATTCTCGTCCGTGTTTTCTCTATTAAAACGTTAATTCCTAAATTTTAACCCAGACTTGGATCATTTTGGCATTGGAGAAAACAAAATGAAAAGTTTAAAATTATAGGAACTAAAATTAAAATAAAAGTAAATTATAAGTGCAACTTTAAATATTCTTACCATGTGACTAAGAGATCACGAATTCAAATCATGAAAACAACTTTGGAATATTTGCCAGCACAAGATTCCGTACGTGCAAACCTCTCACTTGATGGAGGCTTTATACGATGAATGAACCGCCTTTTATTAGTTTATATATTAAACATTCTATTAACCCATATTAAAATCTCCAGTCTCCACCCTCAAAACTCGGACAATCACCATGGGGTGCGCGAGTCCCTCGCGTTACTATTATTTTATTATTTAATAGGAAAAATTCGACAGTCTTATTTTCCTCCTTTTTACCAAAAAAAAAAGGGTCTTTTATTTCCACAAGTTCGTATGTTCTAATGATCAAATTTTATAATTAAAAGATGCCAAACTTATAATTTTTTAATATCATAAAAAATATAGTTTTTCTGTGAACAGATGTATAAATTTTACACCCAACTACGTTTTGATTTTAGACGTCATTACTTTTCATATTTTATAAGCTAATTTTAACAATAATATGTGAATATTCGTTTTTTTCTTGTCTTTCCCAAATTCTTGTCCATAGTCGCACCTCACAAGCAGATTTGCGGTCCCCAGTATAAATGGTCACTTATCTTGATGGAAAAATTTTGTGTCGTGTTTATCTGGATCAAGACTTTTCCCCTCCCACGCGTCTGCCCATAAAAGGAGGACTTCCCTGCCCCGAGCAGTCTTGGGTCGTGGCTGAAGCAAGATTCTTCTGGGGAACCTCACCCTCTTAAACCCCTGATTCTCACATCACTCAACCCTGACTTCACCACCCATGGCTCTCCTCAGTTTGATTCCACCAAAACTCACTCTCTCTCTGCCAATTCTCTTCTTATTCCACTTGTTCATCTCCTCCTCCGTTGCATCTACCTCCGGCGGCGACTCCTTGAGTGCTTACCAGGTTCTTCAACAGTACAACTTCCCTGTCGGCCTTCTTCCCAAAGGTGTTTCAGGCTACGAATTAGACCGCTCCACCGGCAGATTCAAAGCCTTCTTAAACGGTTCTTGTAGTTTCAAGATCACTTCATACAACCTCAAGTACGAGTCTACCATCACCGGCGTCATCTCCAAAGGCAGTCTCTCCGACTTGAGAGGTGTTAAGGTGAAGATCCTTTTTCTGTGGATTAACATTGTCTCCGTCACTCGCGTTGATGATGAGCTCCAGTTCTCCGTCGGCATCGCTTCTGCAGATTTCGATGTCAGTAACTTCTATGAGAGTCCCACTTGCGGCTGCGGCTTCGATTGTGTGTCTATGGTTTCCAATCAGACCCATTCGCATCAAAGCTTTTAGGTTTTCTTCTTAATCATAATCCACTGCGTCCTTTTTATTTCAGAATTATGGTGTTGGCTAAAATAAGATCCATGGTTTTGAACTTGTTATGTATGCGAGGAAAACATATAGGAGTGTGGATATTTCTGGTTTAGAATTGGGACAAACTGGAATCAACTTGTCTTTAGTAGTTAGGCTGAGGAATAAATGTGATGGGCTCTCGAGCTCTCAGATCTACTCACTATGATAGTATTTATTAATAGTAATAAAATCAGTTTAATAGTTATTTTTTGTTAATTGTTAATTGTTGCGATTTTCCTGACGTCTAGTCTCCAGGAAGTGTTGCTCGGCTCTTCCTCAGCTAGCATTAAAGTGGCAGCTAGTCTGAAAAATTTGTGTTTGGGATAATTTTCAGGGAAAAATGATGTACGGTTAGGGTATCTTTAAAGTTGAGTCAATTTTTGTTTCTTGCTTTTAACATTTAGCTTTCCAACTATAGTTGAACTTTTTGAAACCGTCTAGACAATGTTCCTTTTCAATTTATTCTTTTATTATAAAAATCTATCTAAATAGAAATCATATTCTAGTAGTTAATTTTTATTCTAAAATTAATTGAGATAAAGTTATTCCAAAACGATAATCTATACAAGTCCCAACAAAGATGTCTGAAAGGAGAAAATAAGTGCCATTCACATCCTGCACAAGACAATATTCATAGCCGAGAAAAAACTAATCATTGATGGATTCAAAATTCCAAGGAAAGTAGTACGTTGCTGGAGTGTTTTTTTTTTTTTTAGCAAACATGTTGCTAAAGTATTATAACTAGTTAATGGTAATACACCCCCTGTCTTTGGTTCAACTTCTGGATATTCTCACCTAAAGGAGGGTTCGATTCCAGATCTTATTCTTAACTCTTAAGTCTTTGACATCGTACACGTATGAGGATAATAGACCGTTTGCTTTGTCCAATATTAGTATATCATTTAGGATGAAAGAAGATTTCATATTACCCTAAATTGTGAATAAATCCAACCCATTTCTTAAAATTTTATGTATATATATATATAAAATAAAAAGATAATAGTAATACCACCAACTCTTCTAGGTGGTAAAAACACTATCAACTCCCTTCATTTTCTCCATCTATTCCTATACCTTGACTTTATTATTATTATTATTTTGTGTGGAAAGAGAATATTAGCCTTGCCTTTGACTTTTGTTGCGACGGGCGTCATTTGTTCAACCATTAAGGCTCACACAAAAAAAAAAATTTAATAATACAATGTTTTCTTGGAGGGTTTTTTCTTAGGAGTTTTGATTAAAGAATCAAAGACTAAAAATTGAATTAGATTTTATGCAATCCGATCCGAATGATTTTCTTTCGGGGGTTGGTTTTTTTTTTTTTTTTTTTTAACAACCTGGAAACAATGGGTACATCATACATGTGGACCAACTCACTTCCACCAGCCCATGACGAGCCATCTTTCTGGAACGCACCGTTTCACTTCACCTGACTAAGCGATCACCTCCAGCCGGCCCATAAGTAGACCCTACCGTAAGGACAGTGTTTCCTGCGGAATAGATGGGAAGTCAAGGTGCCCTTTCCAATTCCATGTCTCTCACCGCCTTTCTCATTGTCTCCACCTTTCTCCTCCTTACACCGCCTCCGCAAGCATTCTCGACTACGATCGGCGATGAGGCTGTGACGGCCTACGATATGCTCGAACACTATCACTTTCCCAAGGGTCTTCTTCCCGAAGGAGTTATTGACTACGAATTAGATCAATCCGCTGGAAAATTCCGCGCTCGTCTCAACGGTTCCTGCGGTTTCTCTCTCGAGGGTTCATATCAACTAAATTACAAATCCACCATCAGTGGTTACATATCCAGGGACAAGCTTACCCGCCTCAACGGTGTGAAGGTGAAGGTGTTGCTGTTCTGGTTCGATATCGTTGAGGTGGTTCGCTATGGTGATGACATCGAATTCTCGGTTGGCATCGCTTCTTCTTCTTTCCCTTTGGAAAACTTTTTGGTTTGCCCTAGATGTGGTTGTGGATTGAACTGTGATGACTCCTTATCCCCAATAAGGAAACTCAGATTAAAATCCCCTTTTTCTGTTTCCTCCATGTAGTCTAATTTCAATTTGCTACAGTTCCCCGCTTCTGCTTCATGTTACCCCCACCCCCTTCCCTCCGATCGTTGTATGAATTGAATGGTGTCCCTCACTTTAAACGAGGTTCGAGGCTTTTATTTATCTCAATTACTGAATTTTCTTGTTAATGCCCTTTACTAGTGTTCGTGGTGATTCCGATCATATTCCTGCGTTCATCTATGGGGAATATTGTTAGAGAAACGCCAAGTTTTGTATACATACGTGTTTGCGTTTGTTGTGTGTGAATGAATAATCCTCACACTATGAGAAGTAGAACCGACAAGTTAACAAATGATGTATTTTTTTGGTTCGGAAATACCGAATATTCTGTTTATAGGGAAACGTCGAAATTGGATGTATCGCTAATCAGGGTTTCCCCCCTTCTGGAAGGGAGGCGATGGCTCTTGGTTTAATTTGTCCATTATTCTCCGATGCTCGGTTTCTTATTCCCCTGTCATCTGGTACAAATAGTTCATCATACTGTCAAAACGAGTTCATATTAGTTGCGTGACTAAATTTTCTGGGCGCATAAATGTATGTGATTGGATTTTGAATCTTAATATGATGTTTGCTGTTAACGGTAGCGATTGGTGGTACTCATGGGGTCAACTTTTAAAACGTTGACGTGTCTGAGCTCTATGAAGAGGACTGAGATATGAGACTCGCAGCAATAAACGGGGAGGATATAACTAATTGTCTTCCAATATCCGAAAAATTAAAAAACAAGGAACCAGCTATCTCGTGAAAATAACTCCGTCATTGTTTATATTAAGTTGTTCTAGAAGATTTTATGTTATACTCCTTTCGGTCTTAATTATAAGATATATTTAATCGATTTTGAGGAGATTAAGGAAGAAGTTAAATTAGTTAATTTTTACTCATTTTCTTAAAATGTCATTATATAAATTTTAAATGACATAAATAATAGTGAACCAATAACCCCTACTACATACTTCCGACCTAGAATTTTCATTTTCACACACTTTTTAATTAAAATAATGGTTTAACTATATATACATATATGTGTATGTGTATACATATAGATATATTACACACATATATACATACACACACCCACAAAGAGAGAGAGATATATGTATATGTATGTGTTTACACACACATGTCTGTGTTTATATATGTATGTCGGTCTCTGTCAATATATATGTGTGTAGATATATACACACACACAAATATATATGTGTGTGTGAACAAATTAAAATTCAACAATTTAAAATTGTCATTAATTAAAAGAGTCTACACACCTACATACATATACTCACAAAAAATCAAATACACTTGAGAAAATAAAATAGGGGTATTTTAGGAAAAAAATTGACACAAATTAAAATTTTGTCCTAGTTAGGATCAAAAAAAATTTTCAAATATTATCTTATAATTAAGATTAGAGGGGTACGTAGTACTCACAATGTAAAGGGGATACGTGACCTTGTAAAGTACAGGAACACTTATTTTAAGTAACACTCCAAGGTCATTAAAAGAAGCACTCGCTGTGAAGTTAACTTTTTAGAAAGATCAATAAATTAAAATAAACAAATTGTATTATTATTTTTATTTTTATTTTTTAAAAAAACTAAACATGTTGTAGGCATCACGGGCTCCAAATGTAACGGGAAAACAGTCATTTGAGATAAGAGTTGATTCCATACATATACATGGTAGCTTGTTTGTTTATTATTATTATTATTATTTTGGATATAAATGGAGGCATGGCCTATAAATTAAAAGAGTGGAGTTGAGGATGTAAATCCCATACAATCATAAAGTATGAAGGTCCTCAGATAAATAGGACACAAATCAAAAAAGAAAGAATTAAACAAAAACTTCCTTCACAAGTTTATCTGTCATCTGGTTTTGGCCTCGAGATATATAAATGATCTTTAAAATCCATCTAAGCTTTAGTAAACCTTTAATTTGAATAATAACTAGACTTTGTGTGTTTCAGCTTTTAACATCATTCAGTATGTCAATTGGATTTTTTGAATCAGTTTCACTAATAACCTTCCTAAATCCCATATTCTAAGCAAGTTGCAAACCTTTTAAAAGCGCTCATTCCTCTGCTTCCTAAGGGCTGCCGACCAAGAGGTGATGAGAAACCAACAATCCAATTCCCATGATAATCTCTTAAGACTCCACCACAGCTTGCTCTGTTCCTAGTTGAGGACATAGCTCCATCTACATTAATTTTGACCCAATCATGGAAAGGTGCCTGCAAAACTCTGTTTCCTGTCGTTCCGGAAGAATCAATTGTCAACTAATTTCCTCTGTACACAAAAAGATGCCACAACTATAAAACAACCGAATCTGGGTTGTTTGTTCTATTGAAGTTGTCATCAAAGATTGATTGGTTCCTCTAAGTCCATAATTTCTAGATTCCTACACCAAAAATCATTATACCGCTCCCTCCTGTGGCATATTGAAAGAGTTAATTTTTGTCCCAAATATAAAGCAAAATCATTATTGATGCTTCCTCAACCAAAATTAAAGAACGCAGGGAATGAGAGAATTAAAAAAGATAACTATGATGTTTTAGAAAATACACTTTATATTAACCAACTTAAACCGATTTCTTGATCTAATCAAATTAAATAAATATTTGTTATATTAAGAACTAGATTAGACATTTTCTTTCTTTCATAAAGAGTTAGTTGACTGATTTTGGTGTATTAGGAAGAATAGTAATGTTAGTTATTTATAACAAATATATATTGATTTACGTAAAATATCATTTTCATCATGAGTACCTTTAGGTCGTAAATTGTTTAATCCGTGCAATTTAAGTGAATTGATGTATTATTTTTAAGACTAAATCCAACTTCAATTAGCGGAGGGTGGATGTATCGGGATCCAAATGACTGCCTCGAGCCGGGGCTAGAAGATCTCGATATCACACACAACAAAATCATTGGGACCTTGATCTATCCTATCTAACTGACTGGATACCCAGAAAGTCTATTAAACTGAAAATTAGTATACTGAACAAATACCAGGAAACACATACATTGATGGAGAGATGCTCAATCCAAATGGACAATCTGAGCTTATCCGGGACTTACCTCTTGCCCACGCTCAGTGACACTTTAGGATTCAAGCATCTTCCCAATCAAGGTATACAATACTGGCAGATTCAGTATCCTGATTTTCAGTACTCTCTCACATTGGATCGTGATCTTGATTCTGTTCTGATGCACAGGGTCCTCATGAAAAGGCAAGTGTAGAGCATACTTAGAATCTAAGGAGCAGATAACACTAACATACTAAGAACTAGGGCTTTCAGAAACAAGAATGAAGGTTTAGAAGGAAGCCATAAGAAAAACACATTGGAAATTTTATTTATGTTGCGATTTGTCTACAACTGGGCTTGAAGTTTGCTTTTACAGAGAAGCAGAGACATTACAAGACAAACTGAAGGAGAAAAACGTGCTGCTAAAAGTAACAGATGAAAATTAAAGACGACGGACAGTAGGACACTATAGTACAGACATCTGACAGACAGTAGGACACTATAGTACAAACATCTTTTATTAAAGCATACCACGCCTGAAAAGTAATACACACATGACTTAAAACCGGAAACTTGTAGGAAACTGGCTACTGACACTGGCTATGGGGACCACCCTTTACAAATTGGCTCGTGATTGGGAGAGATTATTGTTGTCACTATCACCGTCGTAGTAGTTGGTCTGGATATAACTGAGTGGATCAAAATTATTGCAAAATGGATCTGGGCCTGCTGGGTGATCATCTGGGCTCTGTGCTTGTGGCTGAGTGCAGTGGGCTGGAAAATGAGATGAGCCTGGAAGTGAAAGAGATAACTGCGTGAAATGATCTCCACAATCATCTTCGTAAGGGTCTTGAGAGTCTTGGATAATTTTTCCCTGTGAGTCAAGGGGAAGTTCTACTGCTTGTGAGGAAAAGGCATAGTAAGATGACACATAATGAGGTTCTGGTTGGTACAATGCATCATATGCGTATGCCTTGTCTTCACCAGGTACAGGGCCGAGAATAGTACGGTCTTTAGAAAAACAGTTTATTGTAATTGGCAAGGATGAGACCAAGTTCTTTCCATTGTGATGGGTCTCGGTTGAATCCAATCAAGAGATTCAAGCCAAAGTAATGCATTGGTCTTTAGTTTCACACCATCCGCTTCGTGCATGATAAGACCTGCTAAGAAAAAACACACAAGAAAATATTTTTTGTTTTGATTTTTGAACAAACCAAAAATTATTTTTTTCTATGACATTATATAGAGATCCTCTCCAAAAATGAAGAGGGGCAAAGAGAGTGAGAAGTTTGACAAGGGCAGAATTCTCATTGTGGCTATTGCAGATGTAATTATGGATAGATAAGGAAGCAATGGCAATGGAACTGGTATGGAGAATGGTCATTGACCAGACATACCACAAGAGTTCATTAGGTATAGGACCTTGAATGAACGGGACGGTAGTGTATGGACAGATAGAGCTGAAATGTTGAGCTTTAGGAATGAGATCAGTTTTGTTGAACAGAAGATGGAGCCAAGAGTAGAGATGCTCATTAGCATATTTCTGAAAATCTGTGAAGGAGTGGAGGTCTGAATTAGGAGGAAGGACAGTTGCTTTGGTGCAATAAGGCATGGTGATAGGAAGTTGGCTATATGAGAGGGTAAGGATGTAGAGAATTTGTGGGTGAGGAGGAGGAGTCTTTTGTGGTCTGGAAAGGAAGTCTGCAAGGATATTTTGTGGTCCTTTGAGGTGTTTAATTGAGAATTTATAGCGTGAGAACCAGTCTTTCCACCGGAGTCAACATTTTAGAAAGATCGATAAATTAAAATAAACAAATTGTATTATTATTATTATTTTTATATTAAAAAAAAACTAAACATGTTGTAGGCATCACGGGCTCCAAATGTAACAGGAAAACATTCATTTGAGATAAGAGTTGATTCCATACATATACATGATAGCTTGTTTGTTTATTATTATTATTATTTTGGATATAAATGGAGGCATGGCCTATAAATTAAAAGAGTGGAGTTGAGGATGTAAATCCCATACAATCATAAAGTATGAAGGTCCTCAGATAAATAGGACACAAATCAAAAAAGAAAGAATTAAACAAAAACTTCCTTCACAAGTTTATCTCGTCATCCGGTTTTGGCCTCGAGATATATAAATGATCTTTAAAATCCATCTAAGCTTTAGTAAACCTTTAATTTGAATAATAACTAGACTTTGTGTGTTTCAGCTTTTAACATCATTCAGTATGTCAATTGGATTTTTTGAATCAGTTTCACTAATAACCTTCCTAAATCCCATATTCTAAGCAAGTTGCAAACCTTTTAAAAGCGCTCATTCCTCTGCTTCCTAAGGGCTGCACCGACCAAGAGGTGATGAGAAACCAACAATCCAATTCCCATGATAATCTCTTAAGACTCCACCACAGCTTGCTCTGTTCCTAGTTGAGGACATAGCTCCATCTACATTAATTTTGACCCAATCATGGAAAGGTGCCTGCAAAACTCGTTTCCGTCGTTCGGAAGAATCAATTGTCAACTAATTTCCTCTGTACACAAAAAGATGCCACAACTATAAAACAACCGAATCTGGGTTGTTTGTTCTATTGAAGTTGTCATCAAAGATTGATTGGTTCCTCTAAGTCCATAATTTCTAGATTCCTACACCAAAATCATTATACCGCTCCCTCCCGTGGCATATTGAAAGAGTTAATTTTTGTCCCAAATATAAAGCAAAATCATTATTGATGCTTCCTCAACCAAAATTAAAGAACGCAGGGAATGAGAGAATTAAAAAAGATAACTATGATGTTTTAGAAAATACACTTTATATTAACCAACTTAAACTGATTTCTTGATCTAATCAAATTAAATAAATATTTGTTATATTAAGAACTAGATTAGACATTTTCTTTCTTTCATATAAGAGTTAGTTGACTGATTTTGGTGTATTAGGAAGAATAGTAATGTTAGTTATTTATAACAAATATATATTGATTTCTGTAAAATATCATTTTCATCATGAGTACCTTTGGCTGTAAATTGTTTAATCCGTGCAATTTAAGTGAATTGATGTATTATTTTTAAGACTAAATCCAACTTCAATTAGCGGAGGGTGGATGTATCAGGATCCAAATGACTGTCTCGAGCCAGGGGCTAGAAGATCTCAGATACAGACACCAACAAAATCATTGGGACCTTGATCTATCCTATCTAACTGACTGGATACCCAGAAAGTCTATTAAACTGAAAATTAGTATACTGAACAAATACCAGGAAACACATACATTGATGGAGAGATGCTCAATCCAGTGGACAGTCCGAGCTTATCCGGGACTTACCTCTTGCCCACGCTCAGTGACACTTTAGGATTCAAGCATCTTCCCAATCAAGGTATACACACTTGTGATTCGAGTATCCCGATTTTCGTACTCTCACATTGGATCGTGATCTTGATTACGTTCGATGCACAGGGGTCCTCATGAAAAGGCAAGTGTAGAGCATACTTAGAATCTAAGGAGCAGATAACACTAACATACTAAGAACTAGGGCTTTCAGAAACAAGAATGAAGGTTTAGAAGGAAGCCATAAGAAAAACACATTGGAAATTTTATTTATGTTGCGATTTGTCTACAACTGGGCTTGAAGTTTGCTTTTACGAGAAGCGAGACATTACAAGACAAACCGAAGGAGAAAAACGTGCTTGCTAAAAGTAACGATGAAAATTAAAGACGACGGACAAGGGACACTATAGTACGGACATCCCCATGCATAGGACACTATAGTACAAACATCTTTTATTAAAGCATACCAAGCCTAAAAAGTAATACACACATGACTTAAAACCGGAAACTTGTAGGAAACTGGATGCCGACACTGGCTATGGGGACCACCCTTTACAAATTGGCTCGTGATTGGGAGAGAGATTATTGTTGTCACTATCACTGTCGTAGTAGTTGGTCTGGATATAACTGAGTGGATCAAAATTATTGCAAAATGGATCTGGGCCTGCTGGGTGATCATCTGGGCTCTGTGCTTGTGGGCGAGTGCGCTGGGCTGGAAAATGAGATGAGCCTGGAAGCGAAAGAGATAACTGCGTGAAATGATCTCCACAATCATCTTCGTAAGGGTCTTGAGAGTCCTGGAGAATTTTTCCCTGTGAGTCAAGGGGAAGTTCTACTGCTTGTGAGGAAAAGGCATACTAAGATGACACATAATGAGGTTCTGGTTGGTACAATGCATCATATGCGTATGCCTTGTCTTCACCAGGTACAGGGCCGAGAATAGTACAGTCTTTAGAAACAGATTTATTGTAATTGGCAAGGATGAGACCAAGTTCTTTCCATTGTGATGGGTCTGGTTGAATCCAATCAAGAGATTCAAGCCAAAGTAATGCATTGGTCTTTAGTTTCACACCATCTGGCTTCTGTGCATGATAAGACCTGCTAAGAAAAAACACACAAGAAAATATTTTTTGTTTTGATTTTTGAACAAACCAAAAATTATTTTTTTCTATGACATTATATAGAGATCCTCTCCAAAAATGAAGAGGGCAAAGAGAGTGAGAAGTTTGACAAGGGCGTAATTCTCATTGTGGCTATTGCGGATGTAATTATGGATAGATAAGGAAGCAATGGCAATGGAACTGGGTATGGAGAATGGTCATTGACCGGACATACCACAAGAGTTCATTAGGTATAGGACCTTGAATGAACGGGACGGTAGTGTATGGACAGATAGAGCTGAAATGTTGAGCTTTAGGAATGAGATCGAGCTTTGTTGAACAAGATGGAGCCAAGAGTAGAGATGCTCATTAGCATATTTCTGAAAATCAGTGAAGGAGTGGAGGTCTCGAATTAGGAGGAAGGACAGCTTGCTTTGGTGCAATAAGGCATGGTGATAGGAAGTTGGCTATATGAGAGGGTAAGGATGTAGAGAATTTGTGGGTGAGGAGGAGGAGTCTTTTGTGGTCCGGTGTTAACTTTTTAGAAAGATCAATAAATTAAAATAAATAAATTGTATTATTATTATTATTATTATTTTTATATTAAAAAAAAAAAAAAAAAAAAAAAAACTAACATGTTGTAGGGCATCACGGGCTCCAAATGTAACGGGAAAACATTCATTTGAGATAAGAGTTGATTCCATACATATACATGGTAGCTTGTTTGTTTATTATTATTATTTTGGATATAAATGGAGGCATGGCCTATAAATTAAAAGAGTGGAGTTGAGGATGTAAATCCCATACAATCATAAAGTATGAAGGTCCTCAGATAAGTAGGACACGAATCAAAAAAGAAAGAATTGGAAAAAACTCCCTTCACAAGTTTATCTGCCACCTAGTTTTGGCCTCGAGATATGAGTAATCTTTAAAATCCATCTAAGCTTTATTAAACCTTTAATTTGAATAATAACTAGACTGTGTGCGTTGCAGCTTCCAACATCATTCAGTATGTCAATTATATTTTTTGAATCAGTTTCACTAATAACCCTCCAGAGGGCTGCACCGACCAAGAGGTGATGAGAAACCAACAATCCAATTCCCATGATAATCTCTTAAGACTCCACCACAGCTTGCTCTGTTCCTAGTTGAGGACACAGCTCCATCTACATTAATTTTGACCCAGTCATGCAAAGGTGCCTGCAAAACTCTGTTTCTTGTCGTTCCGGAAGAATCAACTGTCAACTGATTTCCTCTGTACACAAAAAGATGCCACAACTATAAAACAACTGAATCTGGGTTGTTTGTTCTATTGAAGTTGTCATCAAAGATTGATTAGTTCCTCTAAGTCCATAATTTCTAGATTCCTACACCAAAAACCATTATACCGCTCCCTCCTGTGGCATATTTAAGGAGTTAATTTTTGTCCCAAATATAAAGCAAAATTATTATTGATGCTTCCTCAACTAAAATTAAAGAACGCAGGGAATGAGAGAATTAAAGGAGATAATTATAATGTTTTAGAAAATACACTTTATATTAACCAACTTAAACTGATTTCTTGATCTAATCAAATTAAATAAATATTTCTTATATTAAGAACTAGAATAGGCATTTTCTTTCTTTCATATAAGAGTTAGTTGACTGATTTTAGTGTGTTAGGAAGAATAGTAATGTTAGTTATTTATAACAAATATATATTGATTATATCATTTTCATCATGAGTACCTTTGGCTGTAAATTGTTTAATGCGTGCAATTTAAATGAATTGATGTATTATTTTTAAGACTAAATCCAACTTCAATTAGCGGAGGGTGGATGTATTCCAAATTTTCTCGATATAGACACCAACAAGTCATTGGGACCTTATCTATCCTATCAATAAAACCCGTAAAGTCTATTAAACTTAAAATTAGTATACGAACAATCTTACATTGATGGAAAGATCAATCAATAAAAATACCTCTTATCAAACCTCTTGCCCACGAATCATCACTTTAGATTCAAGCATCTTCCCAATCAAGTTTCAATACTTGGCAGATATCCGATTTTCGGATGATCTTGAAAGATGCACGGGGTCCTCATGAAGAGGCAAATCGATACTTAGAATCTGGAGCGTAATACTAACATCATAAAGAACAGGGCTAAAAAAGAAGGTTTAGAAGGAAGCCATAAGAAAAACACACTTTGTTTATGTTGTGAAACCAACGAAGTCGTTTATCAATTCAAACAAAAAAGGAGAAAAATGTGCTGCTAAAAGTAACGGATGAAAATTAAAGATTTTCTTGAACCATCCGACAGCTTGACACTTTATAAAACATCTTTTAAAAGCATACCAAGCCTAAAAAGTAATACACACATGACTTAAAACCGAAACTAAGATCAATGGTATTCCCACCCTTTTGGTGTTGGATCCAAATTAATCTTAAAGTCACTTCAACTTAGTTTTGAAAATAGGTGGGAAATGATCAAAATTATTGCAAAATGGATCTCCGGGCTATGCAGATGACAGGTGATCATCTCGGGCTGTGAGCTTCAAGTTTGCTTAGTGCGTAATTGGTTTGAGATTGTTAAAGAAATTTGTGAAATGATCTCCACAATCATCTTTGTCTTGATGTCATAGGAGAATTTTTCCCTATTGAGTCAATTTGAAGTTTTGAAATGGAGGAAAAGGCATACTAAGATGACACATAATGAGTTTTGTACATCCTCTTATGCTATGCCTTGTCTTCATTTGTAGTTTGCTTTTAGGGATGAATTTGTTGTAATTGGCAAATGAAGACCAACTTTCCATTGTGTTTTATTGAAATCAAGAGATTGTTAATGCATTTTTTAGTTCCAACCAAATGATAAGACCTCGCTAAGAAAAAACACACAAGAAAATCTTTTTTGTTTTGATTTTTGAACAAACCAAAAATTATTTTTTTAATGACATTATATGATCCTCTCCAAAAATGAAGAGGGGCAAATGAAATATATTGATTTATGTAAAATATCATTTTCATCATGAGTACCTTTGGCTATAAATTGTTTAATGTGTGCAATTTAAGTGAATTGATGTATTATTTTTAAGACTAAATCCAACTTCAATTAGCTATTGTGACAAGATTAAATTATTTTCTATATAATACTAGGGATATGATATTGTCACTATCAATTTTATGTCATTGCTAAGTCACTACCACCTTTTTATCGTTAGATCACAATCTCAATAGGAGAGAGAAATGATAAAGGTAGATGGGATTCTGATCTAATGGTGAAAATGTGGTAGTGACTTGGTAGTGATATAAAATTGATAGTGACAATATCCTACCCCATAATACTATACCATATTTCAATAGTCATTTCCTTTATTGGGTTGGGTTTCTCTCATAATCTTTTTCTCATTATCCCTTATCATTTCTAAATTATATCCGTCTAATCAATCACAATATCACTTTAACATATCTCTCATCTTCCCAATCAACAGTCCAAATATGCTAATGAGAAAAAAGATAAGGAGAGAATCCTCTTCCATATTTGAAGCCACTCCCACTAATCCATCTTACAAGTAACAAGCACTCACATCACATCACTCAAAACAAATTATGAGTTAAAAATTAATTAAAACCAATAAATCTATAAGATTTTTTTATATATTTAAATAGAGCCCTATTTATGAAGATGATGAGTGTATGGGTGAGAAAAAAATACAACAAAGAACAATGGAAAAAAAAAAAATACAAGAGAAAAGAGAAATATGTAACTAATGGAAAGTAAAAGTAGAAAAAATTGATCAAATTTTGAGGCAAAACTAAATTGTTCAATATCTTCGATGTTAAATATAAGATAAAGTTTAAAATATAAATTGCAGGATAAACTTTTACCAATATTTATCATATTTTTGATGTTAGTAGGATTTATTTATTTTTTCCTTCCCGAGAAAGCCCGCGGAATCGTGCGGAGCACAATTTGAAAGCTCTTTTTTGTGCAGGCAACGGCGTCGTTTAAAACGATGCCATCTGCTTAATACATATATATCATTTCCCTCCCCAGCTCCTCAGGACTCTCGAGTTTCGGAGGCGCACTCAGTGCTCGATGGCTCTACTAAAATGAAGGTCGAAGAGTTGCGGACCGAGCTCGCTCAACGTGGGCTCAGCACCACCGGAATCAAGCCTACTCTGGTATTCAAGAAAGCCTCTTTCTTTCTGCTCTATCGCTTTTGATCGGTTAGTTCTTACCACCCCTCGTCTGTGGGTTACTCCCTACAGGTCCGTAGGCTTGAAGCCGCTCTTCGCGGAGAAAGTGGACAGTTAACGGACGATGGTCGTCCTTTATCTCGTCAAAAGAGGGAACGGGAACCAGAAAACGAGGATTTGGACAACTCTGATAAGCTCACGGCAATCGAGAAGTTACGGGGAATGGGCGTTCAGCAACTGCGCGAAGAAGCTTCCCGGCGCGGAATTTCCGTGGTTGGGTCGAAGAAGCAGCTTCTGGATAGATTCTATCAAGAATTAAGGAAGGGTTCGGAGAATGCTGATGAAGGTACGTGCTCTTCTCTTACCTTTCGTGACACCCGACTGAAGGCAGCTCTCAAGACAATTACGGATGCCCATAATTATTCTCTAAAATTTCCTAGTAGAATTGGAGCATATACATAGAGAACTATGTTCTCACATTTAATGTGGCCACGGCAGCTGCAGATGAAGCTACAGATTGTGAAGAGAAGGAAATGATGGTTACAGCAACCATAAAAGGTGCGGCAGTTCTGGATCAGTGGCTGCCAGATTACGTTAAGACTCAGTACCATGTTCTGCAAATGGCAAGTTTAATGGAATAATTATTTTGCCAAGTAATTGCATATGTTTTCAATGAGATGTTATTTTGAGGCTAAAAGCTTTTGTTTGCTCGGTTTCAGACTGACATGACTATATAATGTAGGATGGTGAAATCTACGATGCCATGTTGAACCAGACAAATGTTGGAGACAACAATAACAAATTCTATGTGATTCAAGTTCTTGGTTGTCTCTCTATCCCAGCTATATGTTGGTGATCATATAATATCAATTTATGAGATTTATAAGTCGTGGGAAAATATTTCTTTATGGCCATTAGTTTTCACAAGATTGGGCCTCTAATATTTTTTATTTTTGTCAAATACAAGCTCCAAGAGAGCGAAATACAATGAAGATCGTTTTTTATTAAAAAGGTTAGGTTTTATCAAGGGGAAAAAAAAAATATTTTCCACTATCTATACTCACAGTCTATCTCCTTTTTTTTTTTGGCAGAATCGGATGATGTTGGTAAATTCCTCGTTTACAATAGATGGGGAAGGGTCGGCGTAAAGGGCCAAGACAAGATACATGGCCCTTACACTTCTCGTGAGAATGCCATCCAGGAGTTTGAAAATAAATTTTATGCCAAGACCAAGAATCATTGGTCAGACAGGAGGAGTTTTGTTTGCCATCCAAAGAGTTATGCTTGGTTGGAGATGGACTACAGTGGAAATGATAGAGAATCTACTGTGAGTTATAGTTATTCTTCTTTTCTTCATATGATCTAATGAGTATAATAGGATCGTACGTGCCTATTTGTTGTCTTTAGCCCTTGCTCTCTCAAGGATCAAATAGTTGACTGCCAAGAAGAAACTATTTTTATTTTTCATTCTGAATGATGTGCGATTGCTTTCAGGCCACAGAAAAGCATGATTGTGCATTAGAAGTGAAACCCTTGGAATCAAAACTTGAGTCACGTGTAGCAAAATTTATATCTCTCATTTGTAATGTGAGCATGATGAATCAGCAAATGATGGAAATAGGTTAGTTTTTCTTTCCAAATTTCCCTGTCAGGGATGACCCAAATCATATGATCATAAAACATGCCAAATATTTAATTGAATTCCCTTTAGATGATCATAACACAGATAACACAATCATAATCAATACTTTTTGACGTGCATTAAATCTCTCTTATTATACAGTAGCTTTGATTAACATCCTCTATATTGTTTGATCTTGGTATGCTTCTTTTAGGATACAATGCCAATAAGTTGCCTCTTGGAAAACTGAGCAAATCAACAATTTTGAAGGTCAGTCTTTCTCTTAGTTATGCATGCCGTTTTGTCTCCTTTGGTGCTTTTTTGATATGATTTTTCTAGAAATTGCTTATAGTATTAAACTTCCCACTGTACCTTAACATGCTATTGATGTAAATCAAGAATCTACAGTATAGCAGCATTTCACTTATGAAAAATAACGTCACTCTTATATATCATGACTCAAACACCTTTTCTTATTTACTTATTCATCTTATGGAGATATTTGAGGTCATTACATCCTGATGATGGTGCACAGATAGATTCCCTTGTGTAATCACATCTCCTGTTTTTGTCTTGCTGGGCCCAATAGTTGTATGCTACAATTTGCTTGCTATGCATATCCTCTCTCGTCTCATGGAGAAGTTGACTAATTATATTTCTAATTTCTAAACATATATAGGGTTTTGATGTTCTCAAAAGAATTGCTGATGTGATTAATATTTCTGATCGGAAAACTCTAGAGCAGCTAAGTGGGTAAGATATTCCTAAGTTTTCTTTTTTCAAAAATAAAAATATAAAGATCATGGAGCTAAGATTTATACTTTTGAAGTACATAATTTTATGTGTTTGCTTCTTATAATTGATTGCAGGGAATTCTACACTGTTATTCCTCATGACTTTGGATTTAAAAAAATGCGTACGCTCTCTTGTCTCATTTTTAAACTTCCAAGTTATCAAATTTTCATGATATTACATTAGTGCATTATTGTGAGAGGATGCTAGCGGATTAACCTAGAAATGTAAATAATTGCAGGTGAGTTTGTGATTGACACACCCCAAAGTTAAAACGCAAGTTGGAAATGGTATTCCCATTTTCCAGTTATAGATCTGGTTATTCTAGTTGCTTTTCACTTCATATTGTCCTTTTTTTCCTTTTGGGTGGTTGATACCTTTCTATGGGGCATTTCTTCTTTGTTTTCTCTTTTTTCTGTTCCAGCAGCTTCATCTTTATGAATTACACTGCATACTTTTATTCTCTATGACTCAAATTCCTCCAGTTCTTCCGCAATTTTTTTGAGAAAGAAAAACATGTTTACCTGATGTTATTTAATAATGACATTATTTGATTCCTTCAACAAATTAAATATAGGTTGAAGCTCTTGGTGAAATCGAGGTTGCAACAAAACTATTGAACATCGATGCAGGAATGCAGGTACTCTCTGTTCTTCTTCCTCATGGTTGATGGGTAATATCAGGACAGCTTCTTTATGTCATCTGGTTTACAATTAAAAGTGTAGCCATGGTGTTCTCTTGAGCCTAAAAGTTAATGATGTAAATTTTAATTAGTTAACATTACATGCAACCCAAGGTTACATGTAAATTTTAATTATTTGTTCCATTTTAGTCTAAGCATTGTAATGGTGCAATGTTTTATTTTATACTCCCTCCGGTCCTAATCATAGGAGCAAATTACCAGAATTTGGAGGGATTAAGGAAGGAAGTTAAATTAGTTAATTATGTGTATTTTCCTAAAATACCTTTACCCAAAATTTAAAATGACGTTAATTAATTACGAGTGCACAAACCGATAAGTAGAGAGGCGTTTTCATTTTGTTTTTTGTTTGAATCAGTGGATTAGCCGGTCAATTCCTAAAATACTCTTAGTTAAAAAAATATTCTTAAAGGAATATTAAAATTATTTTATTTAAAAATTAAAAATAAAGTAGATCAACCCAATCCCCATTATCAGAATATCTCACTTGATAGAATATAAGCGTGTTGTTAAATTAATTATTGTGGAAGAAGTATTAATAGGGGTGATATGGGAAAAAATTGACAAAAGTTAAAATTTGCTCTTATAATTAGGATCAAAACTAACTCCAAAATTTGCTTCTATAATTAGAACCGGAGAGAGTATTTAATTCTTAAACAAGATGTGCTTTTTTGCTGTAGATTTCTTCACTGCTAAATAAGATGCATAAATGGGATAGTCTTTTAATATATTATTTTTTGTCACCATACCCGTCTAGTCTAAATTATGCTACTTCCGTTTCTGGTTAGGCTTATATTAATTTATCGTTTTGGAATTTTTGTAGGGTGACCCCCTGTATGATCATTACCAACGCCTTCATTGTGAACTGGTGCCTGTTGAAGTTGATTCCGAGGAGTTCTCCATGGTATGAAATTGTTTGTTGATTATGGCGTCTTTCAAATTTAGTAATGCATATTAAAATCAAATTTGGCGTCTCTTAATGAAAAGGAAATGAAAGAAAAGAGAAATAGAAATGGTGCTAACGTGTCGTATTGTTGGATTTGGGAGATCATTTTGTTTGAACATTAAGACCTGTTACTAGACCTTTAGTTCTGATTCGAAACCCTTTTCTTTCATCACTATTTGACGTCACTAGATTGCTAAGTATATGCGGAACACTCATGCTGAAACACATTCAAAATATGCTGTGGATATAGTTCAAATATTCAGGGTATCAAGAGAAGCTGAGGCTGAACGCTATAGAAAGGTGAGTCGTGCATTATAATTTAAGGATATTGGTCTGTAAATTTATCCTGTGACGAAGTCCAGTTTTGTATGGTTTGAGATTTGGTACGGAATGTCTTTATCTGTAATTATGAACTCAATTGATTTGCACTTCAACAAACAGTTCTCTTGCATGAAGAATAGGATGCTTTTATGGCATGGTTCGAGACTCACAAACTGGACTGGAATTTTATCTCAAGGTCATTCTTTTTCTTTCATTTGTTTGACTGCTGCTTTGTGTGCATGATGCTTAGATTTATCTTGGCTAATGCAATAATAACTGAGATGAATGCATCATCAGGTCTCCGCATAGCTCCTCCCGAGGCACCAGTAACTGGTTACATGTTTGGCAAAGGAGTTTACTTTGCTGACATGTTCTCCAAAAGTGCAAATTATTGCTATGCTTCTCGCACAGCTAAGGATGGAGTGCTTCTTTTATGTGAGGTTGTTTTCTTACATTTCATGGTGGACGTTACAGAATACTAAAGCCTAATCATTAATTTCACCACCTTGTATTGCATGTCAACCAGAATTTGATAGCTAAATTGCACAAGTTTGTAGTTATTCTGTATTCAGCATCGCATTATATTACTAAGTTCTGAAAATATTTTGTCAATATCTTTTCCAAAGGATCCATTTAGAAGAACGGCTTGCTTTGCGTTTGTAAATGATCCTCCTGGAAGTACATGATTCATATTAAGTTATATATAGGTTGCACTGGGTGAGATGGCTGAGCTTCTAACTGCAAAGTATGATGCTGATAACCTGCCCGAAGGAAAGCTGAGGTTTGATTCTTTTGTCCATTGTAATTTGTTGTTGCCTTGCATGTTTTTACACAACGCAATGGCTAATATTTTTAGGTTTTGTGGGGGTGACTTGATTACTCTTCATCGAACAGTGATATTATATATATTCAATAAGTTCCTTTTCATTACTTTTCGTTGGAAAGCATAAAAAGAATTTATTATTGCTAAGGTGTGTTTTATACTGCAGCACAAAAGGAGTAGGAGGAACTGCACCAGATATGTCAGAGGCTCAGGCACTTGAGGACGGACTCATTGTTCCCCTTGGCAAGCCCAACAAGCGTAAGGGCATGAAGGTATGCACTAGAAGTATGATTTTCATCAACTTGGAAGTTATGAATACTTGACTTTACATAAAGATGCCATCACTTTGTTTTGCAGGGTGATTTATTGTACAATGAGTACATTGTTTATAATGTGGAGCAGGTTAGGATGCGCTATGTTGTTCATGTAAATTTCAATTTTGATCGAAGAACTTAGAAGCAAGATGTGATTGATCATGTATCTTTAGCCATTTTCTAGTTACAGCGGTTTACAACCCTTGGCCTTGTAGTTCAGAAAATGTTAGTTGAGATGGTTTTAGCAGCCTTTTCCTGTGTTATGGGTGTATATTTATGCACAAGGAAAGGGGGAAACGGGGGACGGGGTTTTGGGAGTTCATACGTTTTATAATCATCTTCAAGTCTACAATCTATGAGAAACTATTGCGTCTTTAGCTTCTCCCGTAATCGCCATTTGGTGATAATTTATTTCCTCTTGTTCGTTGTGTGAACAGCGGGAAGTTGGTGAGGTAGAAAGCAGTTTGGATTGGGCGGCATGATTATTCTGGTTAAATATGTATTTGTCTAGCTGTGTTTTACATAAGTATTGGTTTACCCTAGGCGTATTAGTTTAATGTATTAAAATAATATATTTTCAAAATAAGGCAGCACCTAATTTTTGTCGATGCAAGCTTACTTTTAGCATTATGTTCACCGACCTCAGTAATTGCCTATTTGTATTAGTGGTAGAAACTGTTTTATCAACATAATTTAGGAATATAAGGAAGTGTACAAGAGGAGTTTTGTTTCAATTTGTGTAAACGTATTTCTCAAACGCTAATTTAGATAGGTCTCTATGCCACAATATTGGAATATCTTCTGATGCAAATATAATAGATTATTTTTAACTTTGGCTAATTCGGTGTACGGTTATTGGGCGTTGAAAAGACTTAACTCGGGAGCAACTTATTTCAAGGGAAGTTTATCATTGGTCTGTTCCATTTTTAAACCCAAACATTATAAGCTGAAGTGCAGGCTTAAAAGCGGTAAACAAGTAAGAAAAAGATAAGGCGATCTTAGTCCCATGCCTGCAATTGATGGCTACTGAATGACGTTTGATTTCATCATACAGCAAGGGGCACTGAAACACAGGAATGGGGATATTTTTTTAAGTTCTCAAATGTAGCGCACAAGGAACAGAGTGTCTTTAAGTTGTATTACTGTTCTGTTTTCCGAGGCGTTGTCAAACTGATACATCGAGTGCTGTAGAAACTAGGAACTTAAAGGTGCTTGGGGCATGATTGAGGTTGAAAGTTGAAACAAAAACATGGTGGTGTGACCAAATAAGGCATTTACTACTATGAATCAAATGCAGGATGCACACGCCAATATTGAAGTCCTTAGATTTTGACAATGACATCATCCAGAATCTATGTTCTTCTCCCACAAGATAGAGCATGCCCATCTTAGAGTGATAACAGTTCCTACCTATATTAAATGGCCCTTTTAATGCTTGGCACGCTAGCCATTCTCATGAATTAGTAGGTTCCCATGGTGACTGTTTTGATTTTTGTTTTTGCCCTTTTAACCTTTGCCCCATATTTCAACTTAGGTGGCAGACCTTAGCCACATGTTGATGATGGGTTCTGTAAAGTGTGACATATGTAGAGACTCGTATTTAAGATTTGAGTCATTGTCGCACGCCACGGATTCTCGCATGCTACGCACTAGACTTCTCTGTGTTTGATTATTGCCCATCCTTTTCCACCAAAACATAAAAGCCTCAAAACAGGGCACATAAAGAAAGACCCTGTTCTTGTGTTTACATACTTCTCCTGGATCCTTGGTCCGGCCATGAAAGTTTCAATTAGATAGTTGTATTGTAGAATGCAGGCAAAAATCCCAAACCTGATCTGAACGCGGGATGAAGGCATAAAAAGAAAATACAACAAAAGAGAGAGATAAATGTTCATGTCTAAGTATGGAGTGTAGCTAGTGTTTTTTTCTGTGGAACTGAGATGTTTAAAGAAACACTACTATGAAGTTCCTGAAATTAAAAGAGCCGAAAAAAAAGAAACTTAGGTGGAACGGAATGGGTCTAGTGCATATAGGGAATGATATCTATGAGGGCTATGGAGGTTGCCAACTTTCTCAAAAACAGAGAGAGGCAAACAAGCAGAAGCCATACTCAAAAACATGGGTTCAACACGCAAAGCCTACGTGCACTCATACTTTATTCTTCTCGCCCTGCTTGCACCATCCAATTCTTCGCAAGCGAAAAAGGCAACCCAGTTTAGAGAGGGCAGAGGGTCCCAATTTGCTGGTGGGCCCCAGTGAGTCTGCCATTTGTACGGAGGCAGAGGAGGGAGCTTCGTGTGTCTGCTGCAGTGAACCTCTCAGAGGAGCCTAGAGGGTGTGCGTGGCTTTTTGGTGAAATTAAGGCAAACATGACTCAGTTTTGGGTTTCCTTGGATATCCCCTAGTTTGAATTTGTAACGCCTGTCCTGGGATGATGGCATGGCATGGCTTGGCTTTGCTCGCCAGAGTTTTTTTCTCCACTCAACCCTCCTCTTTTCACTCATTGCTCCTGTCAGCTTCCTTACGTATCTCTCTCTCTCTCTCTCTCTCTCTCTCTCTCTCTCTCTCTGCGTCTCCATCCCTACCTTCAGAATCGCACTTATAAATACTGACTTGTTACCTGCGTCCCGTTCAACTTGGTCTCCAGCTCTCAAAGTTTCAGGTGTGTCTACAGGGTGAGCAACTCCTTGTTGGAGAAGCAGGGCACGTGCAAATCTCTCGGCTCTCAAATGCCTCTTTGCGAATTGCACGTGTTCTCCTTCTCCAACACGGGTTCCTCCCCTTGCCTATCTCCTCCATGTCTCAGTCCCTCACTCATCTCATCTGGTAATGCTCCTTTTTATCCTTTGTTTCTATATATCATACGTTGTGTCTTCTTTTCAACATGCAATTTCTTCCACAAGCACAAGGCAAACACATTTGTTTCAGAACAGGGGAAATTACATCGCTGATTGCCCCATTAACATGCTTTAGTTTTTACTGCTTTGGCGTGTGTATGTGTGTGGGGACCAGTTTTTGTAGCTGGAAGCGGAGCCAAGGCCAGTCTCTAATAATCTGTGTGAGCACAGCTTGTGGAGTTGGAGTGGACTCAGTTCTTGAACTTTGAACTGCAAGTTAAATGGGATAATGTAACCACGGCACCAGACAGAGAGCAGAAGAGCAGGGGAGGAGGTACGCTGGAGTGTAACACGAGTGTGATAGTGAAAAGCAACGTAGCGCTTCACTTGTCGAGCAATTTGGCACGACATTTTGCTTGAGATAGACAACATAAGTCAGACGATTTCGTGAGCACGGTTCCCCATGGAATTAGAAGATTTCCACGTGTCAGTCTTTTCTTTCTCCGAAGAAAATGACAGACACAGAGCCTGACATTGTAGCTGCTGGAGTGCAGTGCTCCATATAAACCACAACCCCTGAATTAAATCTTTGTCTCTAGTATTAATGGTTCGTTTTTATTTCCTCTCTTCCAAGTCTTGTACAATGAAGTAAAGTTTAGTTCTTAAGGAAAGAAAATTGAAGCTTCATCCTAAACTTCACTTCTACGCATTCAAGGATGTTGCTAGGAGGAAAACACATACATTCGCGGGAGTTCCAAAACAAAGACGTTTTCAGACAAGATACAGTCAAGAACTGATACTTGAGGGAAAATCATCTGAATTTAGCATTTTAAAATTGACATATCCGTTGATGCTTCAAAATAGAACAAGAATTGTCTACCTTGACTCGTCGTTTAATTTTCTGGTAAACAACACCAGAGGTAATGACCTGTTCATAGCTGCGAATCTTATTTATTCATGAGATAACCTAATTTGACAGAAGATAATCATCCAATGCATGGGCTGCGTAAAAATCAAGAGGTAAGGGCCTTATTGTGATTTTCCTGGGATAACTTCACTGCCAAGCTATATCTGAACTTCGCTCTCGCACTAAACCTTTGAATTTGTGGTTGTATGTAATATACTAGTACGGGGGCAAGTACTGAATGGTCGCTATAACCATTATGATTGCGATGTTAGTACATGATAAATTATTTTCCGTTCTGATCATTTGATTGGTCCGGTTTTAATCATCTTTCATCTTGATTCATAGGTGCCCTCATGTTTTATCGCATGTTGTTTTGAATCAAAGTGAAGAACTTGTGTTGATGCTTCCGTTTTCTTGATGGATATGAGTATAAAATTGAAGTGAATGAAATGACATGTGATCAATATGCAAATTGTTCAGATCTTCAATTTATTTGGGCACATATTTATAAATCACAAGATATGATAATAAAACGAGGCAATATTTGGTGTATCACAAGTAGAGTAGGGTTTATAAATTTGAGTTTTCCTCCTCAATAGACTAGTCTTTTAGAATTAGACTATCCATTTGGGTTTGTAATCATCACACACTAACATTTCTAATTTATGCGCTTTCAAGCTTTCCCTTGATGTCTATTTTATTGACCCAAGCTGCTAGGTGCGCCGCCAAGGATTAACATTCCATTTTGCAAGATACTTTTTTTATGCTGCATGCCTTCATCTTCTTTTTTGGTTGCTTGCCGAGGAAAAGCTTGTCTAAAATAATTGTGTTCAACACGATCTTTTTAGGAGTTGTTCATTGTTGTATACGCGAGACTACTCTTTTTTAAGATCTTTTGCTAGTTTAATTTCAAGTCTTGGCATATATAGGCACACACACTAAAGGTCCTTTTATCCTGAGTAATGTATGACTTCTTTGAACACACAAAAACTACAACAATGTGTCAGAAGATATTGGATATTATAATGGAGCTTTGCCTGCAATTCTGCTGTAATATTGAGACCCAAGATAGCTGTTCTAATACTTGTGAGCCGGAACACAGCGGAGTGTCTTAGTGTTGTGTTTGGTTTTGCCAGATGACCGATCATATTATTGGAACAGGCATACCAAATGCAGCCGTTGTTTTCCTTAGAGCTTGACATTTATTTGAATGGGATTTAATCATGTGAAAATACCTCAACAAGGATAAAATTACATGCAATGGCCTTTATGGACAACATTTAACATGTGACCAAATGTTAGTAGGTATGATCCTCAATCACAGTAATTATACATTTGAGTTTGGTTTAACATATTTCTTCAATGTTTTCTCTAGGAATCCAACAAGAAATGGAACTCCTTTTCTGCAGCGGTTCAATCTTAATTCCATCTTTGAGGTAAATCAATCAGACAGCTCTCTGGTTTATTGTCATTTGGCGAGGCCACGCCCCGCAGTTTCTTGTTTGAAAGAACAGTAGAATTAGGAATGTTAGGGGAGAGTTAAAAGTGGGTGGCTTCATCATGTTGTGTGGGATATTGGCAAGTGACCTTCGGTTGAGTCAATTCCCGCGCCTGCACAAGCTTTGCAGTCATGTGTCCATCTACTTGCCATCATTTACTGATTTTGAAAATCACACTCACATTTTTCTTTTCTTCTAAAATTCAGTTGCACTTTGTGCTTCTGGTGTTGTTGAAAAGTAGATTTATCTGTCCGTCCCCCAAAAAAATGGAGAGATAGATATAGATGGAAATTTAAAAAATGAGCAAGGGTGTTTTGGTAATAAAAAGTGTTTTCTAAGGAAAATATCATCTATGTTCAGAAGTTATTCATAGCAACAGACATCTTTCAAAAATTTTAGCGGACTATAGAACAGGATATCAGACTCATGGCTAATTACTTTGATATTGTTTATATGCATATTGGTTCCATCCATGTACTTTTATAATTCTCGTTTTGGTTCCTTTTTTTTTTTTTTATTCTAATATTGTAAGATTATAACTGGTTTTTTAATATCTATTGTCTTTTTATAAAAAAATTTAATGAAATGAATTTTCAAAATTTATTAAAAATTTGTTGATCAAACGATAAAGGAATGAGCATATTTTAAATAAACCAAATATAAGAAATTTTGGGTTTCATTTTTCTTGGATCTCATTTTCATCCAGCCAAGTGGGCTAAAGTTGGGCTTCTTGGAGCTCATTTTCATCCAGCCAAGTGGGCCAAAGTTTAAAATGTTGCATATTTACAACAACATTTAAACACCTGGATTTTGAACATAGAAAGGTCATTTACAACAAAAAATATTATATTTACAATAAAGAAAATTTGTTATGTTTCCGACAAATTGGTCAAAATGCCGCCAAAGTTGTGTTGCTAGGAAAATTTGTTCCCACCACCTTTCATAAAGAAAATAAGGATTGACATGATTAGGCTAAGGCGTTGGCGCCACCCCAAAAAAGGGAGGAGGTTCGATACCCGCGAGTTGATATGAGGACCCATTGGTAGGCGATCTGTAAGTGTCTTTGTAAGTGCTCTTTGAGTTTAGAGGCATACCCTAACCCTGATGGGGTACCGATGTCTACCCCACCTAAACTTTTCGTATATAAAAAAAAAAAGTCCCCCATAAGAAAAGGAGACACATACTCATCACATTACCCACCTAAATGTTTAGAACCCTTAGCTTTCCATTTAATAAACTTGTGGTTTACCAGTTTAATCATAGGCTCTTGGCTTTTAGGAGTTGAACAATTTGTCAATGTAAATTTCTTGTGATTTGCTCATTTTTAAATTGAATAATCATTTCAAAACACTTGATTGCCATAGACAATTATTGATTGAGCCCAATGTATTTTTTTTTTTTAAAAAAAAAAATAATAATTTTGTCTCTTTTTACACATACATTCCTCCAAAAAAATATAGGATCAAAGGATAAGATTATCCAGAACTGAATCATCCTAATCATACCTAGGAAGGATTACCACAAAGTATTTTTTTTTACCAGAATACCACATCGTTGACTGAAGGGTAATTGGGGCAAATTTTTAAAGCTGAAAAAGAAATCAGAGAAGGGCGATGATTTGTTTTGGACCAAAGCATATATAGAGTTATGGGCAAGGTTGTCAAGATCACGATTTTACTTAAAATCGGAAGAGGATAGTAAGATCGTAAATCGTAAGATCGGTATGAATCGTAAAGATCTTACTTTTTTAATTTTAGTAATAATAAAAAATATATATGGATATAAAATATTATAACATTTAACTCACAAAAAATGTTCTAATAATCCTAAAATAACATTTAACTCACAACTTAATCATAAAAGATAATTCAATCTTCAAGTAAAAATATATAGCATTGAAAATAATATTTAATGAGTCCTAAAAGACAATTCAAATGATCAACTTGAGTTACAAATACAAAATATCAAATCACCAAAACCAAAACAAAATAAAATACTTCAAATCTAATCTATCAATGCATTCAAGTCACAATCATCATCTAGCATGGCATCTTCCTCTCCATCTTCAAAGGCTTCTTCATCAAAATTTGGTAATTCTAACTCCAAATCATTGCTAGGCTCAATCAAGGCTTCATTTTGAGTTGGCACCAAGTTGTCTACATCTAAGTCTTCAATGTTAGATGGATTTTCATCATTTTCTACAATCCAATCATCATTAGAAGAAATATCATCAACATTATATTCATTCGCTTTTCTAACCACCTTCTTCTTGGCCAATCTTGAATTAGCCATAACAAAAACAACATCATTCATAGTTTTTTGTTTCAAGCGATATTTTCTCTTTGTATGGACCTAAGCAAATATAAAAAACAATTAATACAAAAATCATTCTTGAAATGAAATATAATTCATATTTCATATTCATGAAAATTTATCATCTCAAAGGCACTCCATTTATGCTCACAACGGGAGGCACTGCATGTCAAGCTCAAAACACGAATAGCAAATTCTTGGAGCTCCGGATGTTCATCCCCATACGACTCCCACCATTCTGCTGGAGCCTTTGTGTCAATTGCTTTCTTGGCTATTGGTCTACCAAAAAACTTCCTTTGATACTTGAAATCTTCAAGTTAAGTATCAATCTTAGACATCTTTCTTCTATATCCCCCACCATCCTATCCATACAATCATATAATCCACATTTCACTTCAATATCAGCCTTAAATGAAGGATTATAATGTAATTGCGGGTTAAGGTAATAGCCTGCAGCATGCAAAGGACGATGAAGTTGCTTGTCCCATCTATGTTCAATGACGTCCCACAAAGGCAAATAACTGAAGAATAAAAAACAATTAGTGTAGAGAACAAATTTAAATCAAACTTGATAATTTACCCTCTCTCAATGTTGTTGAAAGCATGAACAATTCTCTCTTTAGCCCGATCAATCTCTTCACATATGAAGCCCATGGCTGACTTCACATCTGAATTAACCATACAGAGCACCCTGACCAAAGGATAAGCAACCTTCAAGAAAGTAACAATATCTTTCCAAAAAGCCGTCCAAAACCACATCTTCTATAAGCTTCACATCCTTTATCTTTGCAAACCGGCTAGACTTCCACCCTTTGGAGGTGAACATCCGAATCAATGCTCCTTTGTTATCATGGAGGCACCCCAAAGTTAGGTAAGATGTGGCAAAGCAAGTGAGGGCTGGTCTCACCAAATCTTTTCCTTTAGTAAAGTGGTGCAATAAAGTAATCAAAGCAGTTCTTGAATAAATGTAGGTTGTGATTTTTTCCCCCTTGGAATAGTATCATGGTGAACTGGTATCTTCTTTTCCAAATCCTCCAACATTAAATCAATGCAATGTGCTGCACAAGGTGTCCAATACAATCTCTTTCTTTTCTCCATTAACATCTCTCCCGTAACTTTGTAATTTGCTATCCGTCACCACTTGAATAACATGTTCTTCACTAACCTCTTCAACAACATCATCAATCATCTTAAATATTTTATCCATCTTAGATATGTCGGATGCATCAAAAATAGACTTGAGGAAAACAGCTCCCTTAGAGCTGTTCACTAAGAAATTTATGATTGTTCTCCTCCTTTTGTCGGTCCACCCATCTGTCATTATTGAGCATCCAAATTTCCTCCAATAAGCTTTATGTTCTTCAATATCTTGCATTGTTGAGTCATATTTTTTCTTCAAATATTTAACTCTAATCTCATGGTAGGATGGTGGCTTGAATCCTAGACCATTTTTGCAACTGATTCAAACATTTTATAGAATTCCTCTGTCTTTGCCACATAGAATGGAATAGCATTATTGTAGAAAAAAGAGGCAATGTCTTCACATGCTTCCTCTCTCAAATTCTTCTTGAAGATGCTATTTATTGTAGCTTGAGTGTTCATTCCCCTTTTTAAAAAAATATTTTTATCATGCCCACCATCCTCTTCACTCTGTTTTCTTTTTCCACCAAGTTCATTACCATCATCAACATCTGTGGATGTGGTTGATTTCTTCATTAGTCTTTCTTGTAAAGACGATACAATTCCAAACATTTCTTTTCTCACTTTCTCTGGAATAGAGCTACAAGCCCCCACATCTTTTTGTGTTCCCGCCAAATGGTGCTTGAATCGGTAAACACATCATGTTATTGTCTTTTTGCAATAATTGCATTGAATTTTTCTCCCACTTCCATCAACTTTAACACCATGCTTCCATCCCAGGTCAGTCCTACTTCCAAATGCATTTTTCATTTTAATTCCTCTACTAGAGGAGGTAGCAATAGCATCATTACTGGCACCAACACTAGAAGCCATTTTCCAAATGCTAAACCACCACAATCTAATATGGACAGAATAGAAATAAATAGAAAAATAAAGAACTGAACAATCTAATATTCGCACTAACATCAACAGCAATTATAAAGAGCAGCATTCTAATATCAAATATGGACACCACACCACACCATAATGTAATATTTATATGAGCAGCATTCTAATAATTTGATTAATAAAAAAAATCTAGTTTGAGGGGGCTTCTTGGGAGCTAAGATTTAATTGATTAATTAAAAAAAACCCGCAAAACAATAAAGTTTATTGACCTGCAATGATGACCTACAAAATAGAGGAGAGATCGAGAGTTCCAGAATCCAGACGCGAGAGAAGAAAGGAGAGCAATGATGACCTGCAATGAACCAAAGATCCCGATGCCGATCATGGAGGGAGCTCTTAGAACCGAAGATGCCGACGTTGACCATGGAGAGAGCTGGAAGCCTGGAATGAAGATGTCGACGCAAGACTCTGGTGTGGAGTGAATCCAAGATGCCACCGTCGTTGATGATCGCGGATGATGGTGGTTGATCGCGGATGATGGTCGCACAGCCGCAGCAGAGAAAACAATCAAGGCAAGTCGATTTAGGGGTTTTCAGATGGGCTGAAATGGGTTAAATCTCGGGTAGTGGGCAGGGTACACGGGTTTGTTCGATCGGGTCACCCACCAAGCAGGATCGATGATCTCCAACGACTTCACGATCTTGCGAGTTTGCATGGAGATCCCACATGATCTTGCTCAGTCCGATCTTGCTGGCGATCCAGATCGTTTTCCAGACCAAAAATCGTGAAATCGCGATCTTACGAGTTGGATGGGCGATTTTGACAACCATGGTTATGGGTTTATATATGAGGCACACTCAACATGTGGTCTAACAAGGGGCAATCAACATCACACAGATATGACGGCACAACGTTTGGATTTGGAGGCATAAGAGGCCCATAGGTCCAAACCCCAACCCTAAAGTACACCATATAAATAAGGGTAAACCCTAAAGGTATGCACACACTCTCTCTATTAGCATTCTGCCGTTACTGTGCACACACCCCACCCCTTTTGGCTAATGCCTAGTTGTGTATAATGATTTGCTATTTTTATAAGTATCCAATCCATAGATATCTAGAATAGGGTCATCTTATATTACAAAACACATACCCATATGCTTTATGGACCAAAAGCTTAGCTATTGCGGATTGACGTTAGAGTAGAAAGAGGTTAGGCGGGTTGACATTAGAGTAGAAAGAGGTTAGGTGGAGCTGGTGAGTGGCGACTGGTAAAGACGTCGGAAGCTTAAATTAGAATGGGAGATGGAGCTTTCCAAAACCATTCCTTTCTTCAACCCCATCTATCCCAATCTCCGGCAAAAATGGATTCCGATCGCCAGATACGGGATAACGAAGACCCCAAATCCGCCCAACAGCAAAATCCACCCGCCATTGTGCCCTTCAAAGAAACCACCCTACCTCCATTTGCTACTGCTTCAATCTCTCGTTCTCTCTCTACGATTCTCCCCTCTCACTTATTTCTGCAACACAAATCCTCTGCTTTATTCTCGCCGCAACCCAACAAGGTCAAAGTCCCTACCCAGGCTTCCTCTCTTACTCACCTTTCTATTTCCTCCTCTTCTCCTTCCCCTTCCAAAATCTCCTTCAAGTCCACTCTTTCAGCCATTCCTCTCCACAATCCTCTCACTTTGGGTCCCCATCGTCCCTTAGATCCGTCTAATGGGGCTGCAATTCGTCGAGCTTCCATCGTTTGGTTCCGCAACGACTTACGTGTTCGCGACAATGAATGTCTCAATTCCGCCAACAACGAATCGATGTCGGTCTTGCCAGTTTACTGTTTCGATCCTAGAGATCATGGGAATTCTTCGTCTGGGTTCAATAAGAGTGGGTCTTACCCAACCACATTTTTTATCGAAGCGGTCTCGGATCTCAGAAAGAACCTTCAGGCAAGAGGTTCTGATCTCGTGGTCAGAATTGGAAAGCCTGAGACTATATTGGTTGAGTTGGCGAAGGCAATTGGGGCTGATGCTGTGTATGCCCACAGAGAGGCTTCCCGCGAGGAGGTGAAGGCCGAGGAGAGGGTTGAGGCGGCAATGAAGGAAGAGAACATAGAGGTTAAGTACTTCTGGGGCAGTACTTTGTACCATGTTGATGACTTACCTTTCAAGTTGGAGGATATGCCTTCCAACCATGGTGGATTTAAGGAGAAAGCTCAAAAGTTGGAGATAAGGAAGACAATCGAGGCATTGGATCAGTTAAAAGGACTTCCATCTCGAGGAGATGTGGAGCCGGGGCAAATTCCCTCTTCGACGGACCTTGGTCTTAAGCCATCTGCAACAATGGCACAGGTTTGATTCTTGGTTTTGTTCAGTTTTGCAAAATGCTATCGTTACTCAAATTGTTAATCAGATAACTACGTAAGTTCATGGTATTATCTTTTGGTTGCATCTGACACAAAAAAATGGGGATAATTTGTAGAAAATTTGTAGAAAAATTGGTCCAATCATGCCGGTTAAAATAGATTATGTAAGTTTGTGGTGTTTTTCTTCCATCATTTGCGTACGCTCTGTCATATGGATGTTGTATGAGAAAATATTCATTTTTATGAAAAGATGGAGTAGTTTCTGGATTAGATTAATGACCATTCTAAGGTGGAGATTGGGGTATTAAGTTTTCAGTACGTGTTTCTATCAGAATGACGGCTAAGCTGGCTATTAGCCCGATTGTGATGTAATTCTTGACGTTGAGGTGTGATCATATTAATATGTATTTATTAGTAGAACATAATAGTATAAGACTGGTACCTTACTGCCAACATCACATGTTGCTTGCTTCTGCTTCACATAATTACATGCTATCTGGGTTTTAATATCAAGGTTAAAATTTCTCAAGTTGCAGGAGAACAAGATATTCACACCGCCTTTTTTTGCCTTCCATGTTCTTTAATTTCCAAAAATGTGTCCTTGACTAGCCTTCTATGTTCCTATACATTTTAGCTGACTCTAGGAAAGGAGGATAGATTGTTGATGTCAAATTTAGTTTAGTAATTAAAAAGTTGAACTCCACATTTAGCTAATACATTGATTGGAATGCCATCGTCAACCTGTAGGATGGGAAGCAAGCTACCAACACTTCCATAATTGGAGGGGAGACTGAAGCACTAAAGAGGCTCAGAAAACTTGCAGCTGAGTGTGAAGCTCAACCACACAAGGGGTTTAATAATGGCACTCAAGATAATATATATGGTGCTAACTTTTCCTGCAAAATTTCTCCATGGTTGTCGATAGGATGCATCTCCCCTCGCACAATATTTGATGAGCTAAAGAAAACTGCCAGCAGGTGCGCCCTTCAATGATTTATCTTTCTTTCATTGGTTTTATAGTTTTAGTAACAAATAGATTATGCACTTAACTAATGAATTGTGCCAATGATAGGACTATTTCTGCTTCCTCAAACCAAAATGGTGGTGGCAGTAGCTCAAATTGGTTGATGCATGAGTTTTTATGGAGGGATTTCTTTAGGTAACCTTATTTTCTTACATGTTTTTCTTTTTTTACCTTGGATTTTCATTGCCACAGTTTTGTTTCCAAGAAAAACTATTGTAGGCATATTATATATCATTTCTCATTTAACAGGGTAACAATTGGAATTAAAGATATGATTTCTGATCCCCTTATAAATATTAGGGGCCTTGTGGTTTGTGATCCGGAAAATAGTCTCTTAACACATCTCAATCATTATAAAGTAAAACGGTTCTAATGAAGGTTCCAATAGCAATTTGCATATTACAGTCATTTGAGAGTGAGATCTATTTATTAATAATCTATATAAAGATTTAGTTTTTGATAGAGTACAATGAAGTCATATGATCCATACAGCCGACTCCATCTAGTAGGTTAAGGTTCTTTGTTGTTTTGGTTTTTTGGAATTGCATCATAGTGGTTCTTCTTCCCTTCTTTTTGGTGGTTGTTTTTTTGTTTTTTTCCAATTTGATTGAAATAAAATAAAAATGTTTCAAATTTCTTTTTCTTTCTATAAAAGTTCTTAATGGGAATTGTTCAAGGCTAAAGTTGTGCTCTAAATGGTGATTTTTTTGTTAATAATTGTGTGGGCAGGTTTATAACCAAGAAATACAGTTCAGGAAAGAAACAGCCGGAAGCTGCACCAGCGCTTGCCTAACCTACTATATTTTCAAGTGCAAGGAATCTGCACTTGTAGATGCGAATTGGTTGTTGGAGTGGAGGGACGTAAAAGAGAGACTCGAATGAACTATTCCAACTAATAAATCCTCGGAACAGGGGAGCTTTTTATTATGCCAATGATGCTAAATGTGAGGCCTTATAATATTAGGTCGGGTGTCTGCTATGTTATGCATGAGTCCAAAGTTCATTTCTCTCGTTTTTTTTTTTTGGTGACAAGTGCAAAATTCATTTCTCTTCCCTCGTATATTAGATGTTGAGCTGATTTTGTTTTTCGCGAATTTGTTGAGGGTTCTGTACTTCTGTTGTTGAAATGCGTAGAATTTCCTGTCTTGGTTGTTATGCGAAGTTCAGCTGATCCATAAATTCACCTACAAATTGATTAATTCCCATAACCCGTCTGCAAGCCGGAAAAACCAGAGACAGATAATAAGGATGCCCAAAACCCATACAAATTGGTTATCCCTCAACAAAGCAAAGACCCGCAGAAACATGACAAGTAATCAAATCCCTTTCATTTGAAACTAATGGTAAACATCTTTTACACTTATGGGCAACCCTTGAATAGCATGTTTTGAGCAGAGACCAACCCAACTCCCAAATACACTCAACTTTCTAAACCAAGAGACCAACCCAACTATATCAAAAATAATATATATATAAATCAAAAAAAGAGACCAACCCAACTCCCAAATGCAGCTCCCTCAACTATAATAAATAATTAAGAAAGAGACGGAATAAGAAAATTAGAAAAGATAATTTAGATATTTTAAAAAAATGTTATATTACCTAACTTTTTTAATCTCATCAAATTAAGTAATTATATCTCATATTAATGGCCTAAAGAAGTATTATTTTCCCACGTATCAATCCAACATTTGACCCATTTCTTGGGATCTTAACGAGCTACTGCCTTAGAAACACAAGATGCTTGTGATACGTGCTAATGAAAAATATAATATGAATATGTTTGGTTAGACAATAATGGATGAGAAAAGTATTTCTCCGTCATCGGATGTAAGTTATCTCTAGTGATCCCTAAAAATGCGTCCTTTTAAAATGCGTCGTTTTAAATTAATGAAGGGTGTGTTTGTAATTTTAGGTGAATTAATAAAATATACAAAATTACAGAAACACCCTTCATTAATCTAAAACGACGTAGTTATGAAACCCAGACCGGCCACTAAATATGGTTAAACAATAATAGAATGACTAAAACAAATATCAACGTTCTGTAACCCGGACCGGCTACTAAGTATTAGATCAAGGGTCAATAAGTCAGATTTAAATCAAATCAGAACTAATCCAAGATTAAATTAGTAAAAAATTGAAGATTTCAGAGTAATTAATATAAAATTTCAAAGAAAATTTAAATTTTTATTAAAATGAACCAAGTTAATACCTAAACCAGATTACTGACCATTTCACCAGCTTCCGGTTTGATTCGACCAGCTCAGTCCGAGTTTCAAAACAACGCCAAATATTACACATCCACATTCCAATATTCTAAGTAGAAACTTTTCAGTTGATTGGCCCGTTAGAGTTAACTTTCTGCCAAAACTCTTCACACATATATAGATGATTGAGTTATATGTGTAAATAGTCCTAAATTTCCTAATTAATCGGTCAAAATCTCATCGTACATATAATTACGCGAACAATATCAAAAGTGAAAACCCAAGACCTAAAACTTAACGTCAAGCCTAGCCAGTAGTCATCATAAGCACGGCGACAGTCATAGTTCATCCTAAGCACCACATAACTCACGCTGCGAAAATCCGTAAGGCTTTTGTGAAACCTTTGCAAACATATGTGCTCGTTCAAAACCAGTTTTAATAATTAGAATGATCACTACAGTATAAAACTTAAACGGACGAAAAGTTGATCAACAAAACAGAAACACAAGAATATTAATTAACCACTAAAAGTTAATATAATAAACAACGACGAAGGAAACTCCACAATAACACAGCCTAGTTGAGACCGGCTTGATGCCCCGTGACAGACTCGGACCTCTAGTCTTCCTCCTCTCCCTCATTCTCGGCGATGTTGAAGTATCTTAATTCAAAGACATTGCGCTCCTTGTTGGACGCAATCACACGAAGCCAATCCCTCACATTGTGCTTCTTCAGGTACTTCTTTGTCAAATATTTCAAATACCTGAGCAGGGCGAAATTAAGCATCATCAATAGGAAATCAAAATGGCAGAGTAGGGCCGCATATTTAGGTTAAAAGAAGTAAGGCAGTATATTTGAGCTATGAATTCATTAATTTTCTCCACTTTAAGCTTTTGTCTTCTTACTGAAAGTCTATCCTTTTGCTGCTGTTCCACCAGAGTTATGGGAATAGGAGCAGTTACAGGGCCTTCTGCTTATTCAGGCAGATATCTTACTGTGATTGTTTTTGATAAATCATGTTGTTTCTCCACAAGCAAAGTTACTATTTTAAAAGTTTAAGAGGTAAACCATAAGAGACAAATATAAAATTTGCAATGTTGACATTGTATTTATACAAGAGGCAGGCTCTTCCTAGCTTGCTACAATCATTAGTTTCAAGTGTAAAGTAAGCTAGAAGACATAGTAAACAATCTGAAAGTATTACGACAAAAACATCACAGTCTCGATCTTCAATAATAAAAAAGGGCAGGGCAATTAGATTAAAAATGTTCATTTTTCGTTGCTTCAATTACACTTGATCCTCCTAAACAATTCGACTAAAAATGAATTGATACATTCAGATGACTTCCGCAAAACCAAAATTAGATTTCAATCCCGTCACGTTGACGAAAGGCACAAAAATTTCATCAAAAAAATGCAGGATCTGTCTTAGCATCTTAGCAAAAACAGCGATGAGATGAATATGAACAAATTACTATTTTGTGAATAAAGCTAAAACAAATGGGGAATAATAAAAGGTAGTAAAAATCCAAAACAAATGGGAAAACACATCTTTACCAATAGTCGCAACGGAAAAGCAGCAGGAGAAACGAAAAGAAAAATAATAAGGGTACCTTTTAGAGAAATTGCTGTCGGAAGTAACGGTGATTTTGCTCTTGTCACGAGTGACGGTGACTGAATCACCAAGGGCACCGGCCTTGCCACCGACTTTAATCCTCTCCTGAAGGAACTTCTCAAGCGAGGCAACGTCCATGATCTTATCTTCGACCGGCTTCGCACAGTCGATCACGAAGCTGACTCCCTTCTTCTTGCCCTTGGCTCCAGTTGCTGCCCCGCGGCTCATTCTGGCGTCTCGGCGGAGTCACACAATCACACAGTCGCAGAGGCCTTTTTCCAATTCAGGTCTCTCACGAATACGGATTCCGTAATCCATAGGGTTTCTCTTATCTAGGGTTTCCATCAAACGACACCCATTATTGTCGTCTTGGTTTCCTGGGCTTAATAGCTGTGGAAATGTGGGTGGGTGAGTGGGTCGGTAAAAGCCTGCCTTAAAATGGGCTTGGTATGGTATTCTGCGAGTTGTGACCAAGCCGGACCTCTCTCTCTCTCTCTTTTTCTTTTTCTTATATAAACAAGAAAAAATTCCCCCTCAACAATTTGATAACATTGAAACACATTTAAACTTTCCGCTCATCCAAATGTTTTTGGAAATGAAAAAAAAAAATCAAAGATGCTGCAACATTAATATAAGTTAACAAAGTAAGTAATTGTATTTCAAAACTTCAAACACAAAATATAAGTTGTATAATCACGCAAAAACAAAACATGGACAACAACCACAGCTGTATTTAAAGATGCATACATGTAACAAGAACCGACAATATGTCACATATGTAGTTAAATATTCCTGAATATCTCCCTGTACACTACATTTGTAGTTGTACTCTTTCCATGATTACTCTCATCTTGTATAAGAATCTTCAATCCTACAATATCGTTAACTCTTGATAAAGCATCATATAATTGTCCATGTGTGAATACTATCTTTGAAAAATATAAACCAACATTTTGTGATGATTGACTATAACTCTTGTTAAATGTCATTGCAAAAGACAAAGCAATAGGAAATTAATTTTGCCCGTTAAGTATGCGCCTAGGAGCAATTTTGCCCTGAAGTTTTTGGCGTAACAATGTTGCCCATAAAGTCTAAAAATGTAGCAATGTGACCCCTCCGTTAACTACCCTAACGGTCAATGTCAGGGTTTTTAATGGAGAGGCAACATTGCTACGTTTTTAGACTTCAAGACAACATTGCTCCAAAAAAAGTAGCAATCTTGCCCCTGAAGGTAAGAACGTAGCAATGTTACCTCTCCGTTAAAAACCCTAACGGTCCAACGCTAGTTGACTTGGTAGGGTTGTTAACAAAGGGACAATATTGCTACGTTTTTAAACTTTAGGGGCAACATTTTCTATATTTTTAAACTTCATTAATTCAAAACGACGTAGTTTTAGGTCACCGAAGATAATTCTACCTCCGAGTGATAGGAAAAATACTTTTCCCTGATTTAATTCACATGACTATTCTATGAATTTAAAAATTATAAATGAATAAAAAATGAATAAAATAAAAATAAAAATAAGTTTTAACATAAAATAAAAAGGTTGAATTTAAAGTAAGCACAAAATAATTTTTATTATAATTATAACAAAATATTTTGAAAAATGTATGTAATTAAGTCTAAATGTTATTTAGTACGATAATATATATACGGAAAAGTATTTCTCCCATTACTAGAGATAAGTTATCTCTAGTGACCCCAAAATTACGTCGTTTTGAATTAATAAAAAATATGTTTATAACCAATGGGGGTTGACATAAGTGGTAAGCGGCTTGGTGTCGCTTAAGTAAGGTCTCGAGTTCGAGCCTTGTGGATGCAAAAAACTCCCGCTGGGAGACTCTCCCACCAAAGCTAGGTGCACGAATCGGGTCGGATCCGGACTAGTCGAGACGAAGCCCCGGTGAACCGGGTGGGCAACCAAAAAAAGAAAAAGAAAAGTATGTTTATAATTTTAGGTGAATTAATGAATGATGCAAAATTATAGAAACACCATTTATTAATCCAAAATGACGTAATTTTAGGGGGACACAGTGACTGAATAAATCCTTTATCCATATATATATATATATATATATATATATATATATAAAAGGAAAAACACTTACCGTGTTGTAGGAGAAGTGTTTTCTTATGTCACAACACGTAAAAAATGGTGAGGCCCACATATATATAATTAACATTATATATTTATGTGGGTTTCATTATTTTATATGTGTGGATGAATCTTCTTCTTCTCATACAACATGAGAGGTTTAAACCCGTATAACTAAATCAAGAATTGGGTGACCCAAAAAAGAAAAGAGAAATGTCCAAAACTCTGGGTTGCGTGTGTTGTATGGGGGCGAGGCCCCACCTGGCTGAAGATCCGGCATGGGCTGGTCACACCCACCGCTTTATTTATTTATTTTTATATCAATTTGCTTTTTCTTCGTAATCCCACTATAAATAATATCTTGTAGTTTCATTCATCCTCACGGTTCTGCATATTTCTCGGCCAAAAAAATCTCTCGTTATCTCCTCCTTGCTTCCTCCAAAGCCCATCTTCGTGACTAAAAAAAGCAGCTGTTCATATTTGGTTTCCCCTCCCCTCGTCCCATTCTGTCATGGATTTTGAGTTTCAATATCAAGAAGTAAATCTCTCTCTCTCTCTCACTCATAATATTCTCGTTCGAGTTCTGTGTGTTCGTTCAGCCAGAATGACTAACATATAAGTTACGTTAGGAATACAGAAGGAATTCCAGGGGAGTGCGTCTCTTCACCTGCAAATGGCTGCCACCTTCGTCTCCCAAGGCTCTTGTCTTCCTTTGCCACGGTCCACTCCTCTCTCTCCTTCTCCTCTCTCAAGTTTCAAGTGGGTGCGACCATATATATAAATATTTAACATGATTTTAATTACTTAATGGTTGCAGGGTATGGTATGGAGTGCAGTCGCTACATGCGAGGTAATAAATGTTCTTCCTTCCTCTGCTATTCTTAATTCCAAAAGTCCAAGCATATGTAGTTTTTATTGAGGATGGCGTAATCCCTGAATTATTCAACGACCCAGAGGATAGGAATTCTAGAAGATTAGGAAAGCAGGGCAAGGTATTTCAAAAGAAAGAAAGCTTAGAGGAATTTTAAATGACAAGGTCTCACCTACCCCCCCTCTCAGGCTTGTAGTAATTGGAATAATATTCCACACAAATATTAGTTCACCTACATTTACATCACCCCATATCGCTTTGCCAAATCTGTTTACCTGTTGCTCCTTTTTCAGTGTATTCCTCTCTGACTTTTATCAAAAACCAGATCTATAAGATATCCTAAGTTTGGTTAGCTCGGACGAATCTCAGCTATAAAATGTATGGACAGCTCACACACGCACGCACGCACGCATATATCTATAAAGGTATACCACCTTTTCCCCAGCAGCAAAGGAGTGCCAAATCTGATATTGATGGCATATAACATCCCCTGCTTTTAGCACTTACCCCTCAACCCCAACATTTATTGTTTTAAGGTACTCTTGCCACATGTGCCGTAATTAAGAAACAAAGGCCAGCTAACTGCATTATTGTATGTGCTCTAAATTAATTACATATATCACACTTCATGTGGATGTTATTTAAATAATTATATATATTATAATTTAATGAGAAAGACAATGGAGATAATTATATACTACCATCGAAACGTTCTTTAATTTCGATTGGTTTTAAAAGTTGGAAGTGACGTGAGTTCATATTTGGTACGCCTGCATAGCTGGAGGAGGATAAACATGAGATGCAGCACGTTAGACTTATTATTTTCAAATTGGACAACTTTCACATGTTTCTCATTCATCAACTTAAATTGTCCACGAAAAAGTGCCAGTTTTATGCATAGCTGGGTCCCGCTAATTCTTAGATCCTAAGATTCTGACCTTCCCTGCTGAGTATAAGATAAATCCTTTTTGTTTATCTGGGTAAATCAATATTACGCTCATAGGTTAAAATCGTTGGATATTGGTTGGCAGGAAAAAAAAACAAAAACAAAAACATTCGATCTGGATCCGTGTGGGAGAAGATAAACATTAGGCGCAGCGTCCGAATCTTCCCCCGATGGCGATATTCCATATCTTATCTTTTTCATGTCCACGCTTCTCAATTATATCATATTATAGTACTCTATTATATTTCAAAATAATATTATTCATTGGCCAAAAAAATATGATATTATTCGATTCTTTCAACAATAAGTATTTACAATATCTTTCACTGACACATGATACCAAGTAGTTTAATATTTCAGTTTCTTACATATGGATAATTGCAACAATGTGAATAGGAAAAGCACAGTAAACATGGTATATTGTTAAAAATGTAAAAGAAAAAAAAAACTAATGTGATTTATTGTAGGATTAAACACTTTGTTTTGATTGGGTGCACATGTTATAGAAAGCGGAGTGAGGCTAGCGAGAGCTGGGTATGCGGTGTTTGGAATGGATTACGAAGGACATGGACGCTCTGAAGGTTCGCGTTGTTACATCAGAAAATTTGACAACCTTGTTACTGATTGCTATGACTTTTTCAAGTCCGTCTCCGGTAGGCATATTTCCATTCCTTCCCTTCTTATATATATATACGTACGCTCATCAGTTCGTTGGTCCTTGCTGCTTCATATGAATGAATTCAGTTAATTTGGTATTATATATTAATTACTTCAGAGGTCAACGAATATAAAGGAAAGGGCAGGTTCTTGTACGGAGAGTCCATGGGAGGGGCAGTGGCCTTGCTCCTGCATAAAAAGAACCCTTACTTCTGGGACGGCGCCGTTCTCGTTGCCCCCATGTGTAAGGTACGTATACCTACGTACGTATTCATATCTCTCTCTTGCACACACATTCATTGGAATCCGGTGGCTCGTAATGGAATGATCACACTAGTTCTATTTGGCAGATATCAGAGGACGTAAAGCCACACCCCATGGTTATAAGCATTTTGACCAAAGTGGAAGATGTTATACCTGCATGGAAGATTGTCCCCACCAAAGATGTCATTGAGTCCGCCTTCAAAGACCCTTCCAAGCGAGAAACGGTAACCTTTAATTAATTAATAACCTTTCCCTCTCTCTATTTTCTTTTAATAGCAACGAAGTATTCAACATCTGAACAACGATTGCAGATAAGGAAAAACAAGTTGATATATCAGGACAAGCCGAGGCTGAAAACAGCATTAGAAATGCTACGAACCAGCATGAATCTGGAAGAGAGCCTGCACGAGGTAACTCTGCCGTTCTTTGTGTTGCATGGAGAGGCGGACACGGTGACGGATCCAGAAGTAAGCAGGGCACTGTACGAGCGAGCCAGCAGTCAAGACAAGACCTTCAAACTCTACCCAGACATGTGGCATGGCCTCACCTCTGGGGAGCCCGACGAAAACATCGACTTTGTCTTCTCAGACATCATAGATTGGCTCGATAAGCGTGCCCCTTATGCCGTCCAAAACCGGAACACTCCTGAACAAATTGATGATCAAAGTCAGACCATTGAGATTGACTATGGCGTCGAGAAAGTCACCACAGCTGCTTCACAGTTGCCGGGCGACGAAACACGGCGTTTACGAAAAACACGATCGCGTCCAAGCTATTTTTGTGGGCTGAAAGGACGACGGTTGCTGCATCTCTCGTCAATGTAGAGTGTGAGTGTGTGTGACCTTGAAATTTCATTTTGTCGAACTTCTTGGAGTTGGACGCCACTGTTTTCTTTTTCTTTTTCGTTTTTTAATATTTACGCGCCTTCTGGAGCCAGCATTGTTTCTGTAACGCTTAACTTGATGCTTAGAAGACCTGACCTTGAAGCAGGTCGAAAGACTCGGCGATCTTTATGAACTATGGTGCTCCGGTAGATAGAATCAAGGTTGTAATAACTGGAGAGGGCAATAATCTTACCCGAAAGAATGAAAAAGAAAAGGGAAAGAAGATAGAATAATTAATAATACAAAAATTACCGTACAAACTCGAGAATCTGATTCTACTGATCTTAATTTATGGAGAGGCTATATAATAACAAACACGATAACAATGAGCTAAAAAATTGAGAATGAACAAACGACTAGGGAAATATCACTAACTCTTGCAAGTAGCAGCCGCAAACTACACTGGGTTTAACGATTATGAATTAATTATGAACCATCCCTGGGGTCACCAAAACTTCGTTGACGGAAGTCAGCAACCATAACAGGGAGGCCCCTGCGAGAGTACCTAACAACTCCTGGCCCTACTAATATCAGGCTTCCTCTTGTGGGGTCCAAAATACACTTATTATTAAAAAGACAGAAAACCCATAGACGCCACTGCCACCCCGCTCGATGATTATCTCCCCGGAGCCAACGGCGACCACATTAACCATCAGCGACCACTAGGGATTAGCATGGAATGGACTTCACCAGATTTGACATCAACGCGACATCCGGTTTGTAAAGGACCTTGGGTTGTACAAGGCAGCGTAGGTCTAGTCTAGTCCAGCCATAGAACAAAAAGCCGGACCTTATCGGAAAACCAGTCAACCATACCCCGGTCTGGTTTGGTTCAACGTTTGGCTCGAGGGAGGGTCGACTCGGTTAATTCCGAGTCGCAATCGACTCAGGCAACCCACTTGCCCAAGATTTTTTTCTTTGATAACGTCCCAAAACGACATCATTTTGGGACATTTTAGAAGGAAAAAAATGAACATCGTGTTGGATCTGGTTTAACTGATAACCGACATGAATTAATTGGCCAAGACGATCGATTCATCGATCATAATATCATATCAACACTCATTCCAGAGTCCAGATGGAGACAGAGAACTCATGCCCTAGCCCCATTCTTCGATTCATCGATGTCGACTCGGCAACATTGAAGTCGACGGCGAGCTTAGGAGACGGCAAGATGCGACAACGAGCTGCAACTGTGAGAGCGAGGTGTTAACTAGTATAATTGGAGAGGATAATTAAGAAAAGGAAGAAGAAGAATCTTATTGTATTATTAAGAAGAGAGCAATGAGGCTCTTATAAAGAATAATAGTGATATACATTGATCATATTAGCTAGGCCTAAGACCTCCTTTATATAGACTAGGGCCCTAACTAACTCTCTAATTCATTAACTAACCAATTATTCCCTTATATTCTAACATGCCCCCTCAAGTTGAATACTATTTATTTTAAATGTGCTCAACTTGAACAATATAGACAAGATGAAGATTCTTGTATTATCATCAAAAGAGGAACATCCCCTTACAATGAGTAACCCATAAGGGTTAACTCTAAACCTAGAAGGAGACCAAGTTAACTCCCTCTCTTGTGAGACTCCACATCCCACACATATTGTGAGAGCTCCACACTCTACACACTTTGGTGAGGGCCCACACCCAACACACTTATCTCAATAGTCAAGACCCTCTATTTATAGATTAGGCCTAACTACCTAACTCTAATCAACTATTCCCTTATATTCTAACGCGCCCCTTCAAGTTGAACACTACTTAACAAAGTGCTCAACTTGAACAATACAAAAATAAGGGGATAAGGTGAATTACATTGATTAGTTTTACATCAACAAAAAATAATACAAAAATTTCTTCAATTTACAATCTTCTCCCATTCACTTCTAGCATGCTTCTCTTGTAGGCAACCTCCCTTATGTGCTTTACCATGCATCTTTCTCTTCAATTCATTACCTGTCACTTAGATGGTGCCAACAACCGCATCCCTTACAAAATTCGATCCTGCAAGTGGTTTTACGCTTAATAACTTCAAATTTATCAAATTCCAATCCTTCAAGTACACTTTCACCGCCCATATTCTCAGGATGATTCAATCACCTCTATGCTCTTGAACAACCTCAGAAAGAGTGGACTTGTTTTCTACAGAAATCACACACACAAGCTTTGGCCATGTCTAATTTCAGAACATGCTCATGCTTCACATCTTCAACCTCCTGAGGCAAAGCCTCTCCTTCCTTTCTCAGTGCAGCTTCATGGTCCCTTATACGTGCATCAGTGAAAAGGAAATCTTCAGCACCATAAGATGCCACAAATTTCCCATTCATGCTTATGACTTTGCCCTCTGGCCCTATAAGAACCAAAGAAGGAATCCCTTTTATATCAAAGATTGCAGATCTATCTTTCGAAGTTCTGGGCATGTACTGTGCCATCCCACAATATGCGTTGTAGCATTTAATTTCTTGAACAAAGAAAACATTTTCTCGGAGTAGTCACGGTTAAGGTACCAGAAACTTGGGTCCTTTCTATCTTCCTCATTCAGATCCCGTGCAACTACCATGCCAAGTCCAGCAAAAATGTTGTTGCATCCATGACCAGATTAGTGAATCCGAGTGAAATCATTGACGAAAAAAATGAATGATTTTTAGGAATCAAGAACGTCAATTCTCTGTTGATCTTTTGAGATTTTCTGGTCGCCAATTGGATCTTGCGATGGCCCTTTTTCTTGATCAAATGCAAACCCAAACGAAACCGAGCAATGGAGATAAGAAATTGTTCTCTTGCATTCCCAGATTCAAAGATTCAAATCACCAGAAAAACAAGCACAACAGACTCAATCGAGATGCGCAACTAGGGATGGAAACAGGCTAGGAGCCTATGGCCTGGCCTGTTTCCGGCCTGGCCTGTCAGGCTAACAGGCCAGGCCTAGGCCTTTTTTAAGGCCTGTAGGCCTAGGCCTCCTAACAAGCCTGTTGGCCTGTCAGGCGGCCTGTTTAAGGGTATAATTGTAATTTTGTACTCTCTACCCTCCCATAAGATTTTCACACGTGGGTGATCCTCTTTGCTTCTTCCAAAATAACCCTAACCTTCCTCCTTCAACTTTGTGCATTCGGCCGCTACTTGCTCTCGCTCGGCCTCTCACGATGCTTAACCATCGTCGCTTCTTCTGGTTCAATGTTCGGCCAGACTTCGCCCTCACTTGGTAAGTATTTTCTTCTACTTGTTCGATTTTTCTCAGTGCCTCTTCTATTTTCTTCGTTCAAGTTTGATTTGCTTATGGTGGTTCGGTTTGGTGTTTAAGCTTCTATTGGGTTTTCGATCTGCTTTTGTTGGTTCGATTTGGTGTTTAAGCTTCTATTTAGCCAAGGATGAAGAAGTAGGACCTTCCGAAGGATCTGATTTATTCTTTGGAATCTCTACCAGAACAGAGAACAGAAGCAACACTCCCCACAGGCGAACGATCCGAAAGATGGTTATGGAGAATAGAAGCAGCGATCCCCACAGGCAACGATCTGAAAGAGACAGCGGAGAACAGAAGCAAACAATCTGAGGAAGAAGCGCACTGATCAGTTTCTAGTGATTGTGACCATTACAGTGAGCAACGGTTAGAACTCAGCTCGAAACGGACGAAGACCCGACGACAGCAGCGGACAGATCATGTACGACCTCCACCGACAAATGGACAGAAACGACTCTACGGCAGATCCATTTATGTTCACGCACGCGTATGTTGTGTATGTTAGTGTTCAAAATAAGAGGTGCTAAAATTGAGATGTTGCATATATCCATATAATTTCAATCGCACCATTATATTTTTGCTCTGTATTGGTAGTGATATTTTTCTCCATCGTGATAAAAATCTAATGCCCAAAAACCCAAAGCAAGATGGAGTGCATGGAATTTCTTGGGAAATACGACAATAGAGTGTGTGTGACATACCGCTCAATATTCTTCGGGTTAGTGAATTTTGTGCTCTTAGGGAAAAAACAGTTTCTTAAGCAATCATTTATTCTTCCTAGTAAATGATCATGGTGTCTTGTGAAATGTGTGGACTTGTAGAACCTAGGAGAAACAAGTCTACTTTTCCTTCTAACTTTGAATCCAGATCATACGCCACAAAACACATTGCTCAAGTGGTCAACCGGCCATCCAAATCCCTTCGCGCACCGCATCGAAAGCTTCATCCGAATTTGATCTTATTCAAGGGAAAAGAAGAATCTGTTCATGGGCCTACCAAGGTATGTTCCTGTTTATTGTGTTGAAAGATTATTCATTTTTAGTTCAATATCGGTGTTTATGAACTTGCTTTGTTGAGCACGGGTCGTAATCATATTTCATTCGAATTTTGATCCAGTTCAAATGACCATTGATTGATAAATGCTTTGTGCTTCGGTTTCGAGTTATGGATTTCATGAGGATGGATTAAAGGTAGCAAGAGCTAACTTTGAAAGGGAAAAGGCCATTTTTGTTCGGTGGAAATAAAAATGACCGAACTAGGGGCCGGCATGATTTAAAGACACATGGGGTTCTTGGAAGATCTTTGTGCCCTTTTAAGCAACCCAAAACACATGGTACCTTCTTGGACGGAACCGGGCGCTCGACTTTTCGTGAATAGATTCCTGAAATCATACATCTCTACTGGATGTTTAATGTTTGTTCTCTTCCAAGACTCTATAATTTTTTGAGCAAATTCTCAAGATAAAAATATCCCCAATGTATATGCATGCTTTTAATGTTTAATAATCTACGAGTATAGAGAAGGTCTTAATACCTTGTGCCTTGACATGTTACAGTTTATTAGAGGAAGGAGGGACAATGTTCACCTTTGAGGGACATGAGAAAGGGACAAAGCATATAAATGCTTTTTTTATATATATAATATAATAAATGCTATTAAACCTGATTGGATGTGTTGGCTGAAAAATACAGGCCTCTAACAGCCACGTGCCTACCAGCCTCTAACAGGCCAGAGCTCGAGCCCAAAAAATAGGCCTGAAACAGGCCACAGGTCAGGCTCAGGCCGCTTTGTTCCTTAACAGGCCAGGCCTGTTAAGGGGGAAGCCTGGCCTGGCCTGGCCTATTTCCACCCCTATGTGCAACTGATATTCGGAATCGCAAGATAGGAGCGAGGAGGCGACATCTCTGCTCTCAACTCTACGTATGCTCTGAATCAGTTTTTGCTCGAAGTTCTTCTTTTCTTTTGGTGCTCCCACGGTCAACTTGGAGGTTTGGATAATCGACAGGTTGGAGGTCTCAGCTGGTGAAAGATCTGTTGTTCTCCGCGGGATTGCAAATTGCAGGTAATCGGCCACGAAGCGTTGATGGCGCGATCTTGCTGTGAAGAGAAGAAAGTCCAGAATCTAAACGCTGTACTGGGTGGTTCTTGGATCACCCATTTCTTTCGAATCAAGCTCTAAAAGCTTCAGTAGGTGGATCTTGGATTTCCGGCGGGTCTTGGGCCTTTTCTTGATTTTGGGCTCTCAAGACTCAATGAGGAAGATGGACTCTGCCTTAATTCTTGAACCTAGGCTTTCAATCCAAGAATTCATAAAACGCAGTGTTGAACCATAAAACAACATTAGGCAATTAAAGAACAATGAAGCAGATGCATTAGGAACCCAAAACCAATGGCTCTGATACCATGTTAACTAGTATAATTGGAAAGGATAATTAAGAAAAGGAAGAAGAAGAATCTCATTGTATTATTAAGAAGAGAGCAATGAGGCTCTTACAAAGAATAATAGTGATACACATTGATCATATTAGCTAGGCCTAAGACCTCCTTTATATAGACTAGGGCCCTAACTAACTCTCTAATTCATTAACTAACCAATTATTCCCTTATATTCTAACACGAGGTGACTATGATTTAGTGATTTTGCAACGGTGAGAGCAACGGCTAGCCCCATTCTTCACTTTCTCAGTCACCGGGTGTTGCTCCTTCAATCTCATGGTAACGAAACTATTCTTCAACCTCAATCACCTGGCGTGTTGCTCTCTGTGATTCTGCTTTAGTGTTGCTCAGCTCTCTATTCAGTGTTTTCTTAGTCATCAGCGTGTTGCTCTCTGTGATTTTACTTCATTGTTGCTTATTTGCTTCACCGGCGTGTCAGTAAACCTTTATTTATTCCTATCTCTCTATGATTATTTTCTGAGTTGAATAGTGAGAGATAAAACTTTGTGGGTTAAGATCTTCATGTCTCTGCCTTTACACCAAAAATATAACCAAAAAGAAAGGGTGCACATTTGGTGCCCATTCTTATGTGCCTAATTATGTGCTCATACCTCTAATAGAGGTATGAGCATATTTTTTTTTTTAATTTTTTTGTATATTATATTTATTTAGATTTAAATTATATCTTTTTTAGAATTTTTTTTGCACCCAATATCTCAAATTAATTAGTTTTCAATCCCGATTTATCGTAACACCGCATCATGGAAACTAATTAATTTAAGATACTAAAAAAAAATTCTAGAAAAACAAAGATATAATTTAAATATAAATAAATACAATATATAAAAAATATGCTCATACCTCTAATAGAGGTATGAACACATAAGAATGTGCACCAAATGTGAACTCAAAAAAGAAGGAATGAAAAATAAGGAAGATATGATGACAATAGATAAAGAAGATGTTGACTAGTACTACTGATGAGAACTTTAGTGAAAGACGTATTCAACGTAGAAGTGACCACCTCCTCTTGGTTATGCAACTTTTTGAATAATGATGTTACTACCGCTCATGCTTTCTCCAATCTAGCTCCTAATGTTTCATCTCCAATAGAACACCCTGATGAGTTGTAGAGTTTGGTGTCAATGATTATTAGTGGGAAGAACAAGCTAGGGATGCCTGATGAGTGATGATTAAAATTGCTATCTTTTTTTTTTTTTTAAATGTCAATTCGTAGCTGTTAATTTGAAGCAGTCAAAATAAACCGTTACAAATATGTAAATTTGAAGCGATTTAAACCGAAACCAATACAACTTTGTAACAGTATAATTTATATCAAATGGCATGTTGGTTTGTGAATAACATTTGTAACGATTATCACAAACTAACCGCTAAAAAAATATGGCCCCAAATTTGTTACGGTTATTTTGTAGCGGTTTATTTACAAAAACCGCCACAAATGTAGTGTTAGTTTGGAGCCTTATGGAGCGCCACTAATGGCGGTATATATGAAAAAAAAAAAAAAAAACTCGCTACGAGAATGTTAAAAGTCGAACTTTTGTAGCGGTTGTAAAAACCGCTACAAATTTTCACGACGCAAAAAATAAGGTTTCTTCATTTGTAGTGGTTGGGGTAACGGTGAACAATTTGTAGCAGTTTTTTTTAATTAAACCGCTACAAATGTGAAGTCCTTAAACATGTAGCCAAATAGAAGTTAGACAAAAAAAAATTAAAAAATAAATAAAATTATTTTTCAAAAAATATGTTCATATTTATAATAGTTATTTAGATAAACCGCAACAAAATGTGTAATATTGAAATTTGAAGATTTTGTATCCCATCAATGATCATGAAGTTTGTAACGGTTTAGTAGATAAACTGCTACAAAGTGTGTTGTTTTGAAATTTCCATATTTCAAATTCTACCAACTAATGTGTAGCAGTTTAATATAACCACTACAAAATGTGAAATTTTAAAATTCATTATTATTTCTTAAAAATACTAATGAATTTTTGTATTGGTTTGGTAATGGCTACAAAACAAATAAAAACCTCTACAGACGTGAAACCTCTACAAAAAAGAGTCCACATTACATGCTATTCGGTTACGTGTTTCTTAGGTGCTATTATTCAAAACACAATTTAGTTTAGTGGGTAAAGCTGAGCCATTGGATTCTTAAAATCTAGGATAATGAGAAGCTAGCACGTGGACATCTTCACTGAGCTAATTCGAATTCCAGAATTTACTAGAAAAATGAACACAATATAAGGAAGGAATGGAAGAGCGGTGTTCTCTAATCTGAAAATTAACCAAGAAAGCCTAAAGCCAGCTGTTGACATCAACCCTATTGAACCAAATGTCTCAAGCAGCAAAAATGGTGTGTTGTAGAGATGAGAAAGGAGAAGCTAAAGGCATATGTTCACCAAATCTGGTTCTCCCATAGCATCCTAACAAGTCAAAACGAAGATCCATTCTTCAAGTACCAGACCTCTGTAATCGGCAAGGAAAAAGGTAAATGACAGAGGGTCAGTGACGGGAGAAGTTGGGAAATAATATCAGCGAAGATGCCTACATGTCAATTTCTCATTATCTCAAATTGTAAAAATCCAACGGCTTAGCTTTACCCACTAAACCAAACTATGCGTTTTGAAGAATAGCACGTAAGAAGCATGTAACCGAATAGCACGTAATGTGGACTCTACAAAAAATTTTACATAAACCACTACAAAGTGTGTGATATTGAAATTTGAACATTTCGTATCCCACCAATAATCATGAAGTTTGTAGCGGTTTTAGTAGATAAACCACTAGAAATTGTATAGTTTTGAAATTTAAATATTTTGAATCTCGCCAACATTCATGAATTTGTAGCGGTTTTTAGTATAACCGCTACAAAATGTGCAATTTTGACTTTTATTTTTATTTTTTTAAAAAAATACCAATGAATCTTTATAGTGATTAATAAGCAAAAACCATTACAAATTTTAAACAATTACAAAAATTGTCACATAAACCGTTATAAAATTCGTCACATCAATAGCTACAAAAATTATGCATATCGTTATAAATACTCCCACCACACCTCATTTCACACACCTTCATTTTTTCCCACCCCCTTCTCTCTCGTTTTCTCTCATTTCTTTCCACCCCTACAAAATCTTTGATTTTTTTCTTATAATATTAATACTAATTTTTTTCTTATCCAAAACTTTAAGGATATTTCCTCAACATTCTTTCCATAATCAAATATCATCTGGTGATGAACATAATAAGTCCTTATTATCTACACATTCTCAATATTATACCTACATAATATTTATACTTATCAAACTTAAGTTAATCATTTTTTAAAAAATATTAACTATTAATATTATCTAATTTTTCACGTTAAATAATAAAATATTCAACAAAATATTGTAACAATGGACTCAAATTATGTTTTTTTTTTTTTTTTTTTTCAATTTTGTAATATAATGTTTAATTCAAATTCGGCTTAAATATGGTGCAATTTATGAAATTTTATCAATATTTGTAGCTATTTTACAACCGATACAAAATTTTGGTGTCAATTTTTTTTTTTTGAAATTCGTCATCTTGATTACATCTTGTAACGGTAACTCAAAACCGCTACTAATACAAGAGCGATTTTATTGCATGAATAGCGGTTCTAAAAAATCACAACAAAAATTTTGTAGTAGCTTCTTTGAATAACTACTCATTGCTGTAGCGGTTATACGGATATGCAATTTTAACTGTTACAAAATGTTAGGTTTTTTAGTGTTTGACTACTTTGATGTTAGTTCTGGGTTATGTTTGATAAATGATGATTGACATTGTTATATTTTGATGCATTTTGAAATTAGTTATGGGTTATGTTTGAAGAACTAAGTAGGTATTTTGACTATTTTAATGTTAATGATGACTTATGAATGATGATTAATATTCTTATTTTGTTATTGTCAATTAAAATGTACTCCCTTCAGGTTCTAATCATAAGACAACATTTGAGAGTTGGTTTTGGTTCTAATTATAGGATAACATTTTAACTTTTGTCAATTTCTTCCTAAAATGCTCCTCTTTTATTCTCTTAAGTGTATTTGGTTTTTGGTAAATATATGTATGTGGATGTGTAGACTCTTTCGATCAATAAACCTTTTAAATTGTTAAATTTTAATTTATTAATCGATCAATTAACATTAATTTGTCAATATATATATAGACACACACATATGTGCGTGTTTATACATATATGTATATTTGTGCCTTTGTCAATGTATATGTATGTGTCACACAGATAGATTTATATATATATATAATCTCTGTGTGTGTGTTTTAATGTTGTGTGTGTGTGTCTACACACAAATATATATAGACACACACACATATATGTTTATACATATATGTATATCTTTGTGTGTGTTTGTCAATATATGTACACACACATGTATAAATCTGTATGTGTGTGTGTTTATATGTTGTGTGTGTGCTACACACAAATATATATATATAGACACACACAGGGGTGTGTGTGTTCATACATATATGTGCACGCACACACACACAAATCTCCGTGTGTGTGTGTTTATACATATATGTGTATCTTTGTATGTATATCTTTGTGTGTATTTGTCTATATGTGTGTGTACGTGAGACATATGAATATGTGTTTGTGTCTATATGTATGTACACTATGTATGTGTCTATATATATGTGTATGTAGATATATGTACACACCCATATACGTATATGCGTGTGTACAAACACATATACATGTATATGTGTGTGTACATATATATGTATATATAGTAAGACTATTAGTTCAATAAAAAAGTGTGTAGAAAGGAAAGTTTTAAGTCGGAGAGGTATGTAGTAGGGGTTGTTTATTCACTTTTACTTATATCATTTTAAATTTATATAAGGACATATTAGGAAAATGAGTAAAATTAACTAATTTAACTCCTATCCTTAGTCTCCCCAAAATCAGTTAAATATGTCTTATAATTAAAACCGGAGGGAGTAATATTTTAATATGGCCAATCCGACACCAACTTGACCCATTGACCCTTGAATATTATAATATTTTAGTATTGCAACAACCAGTTTATTGTTCGGTCCGATTTTTTGTTCCATGAGTCTAGCACCAACTTGAGTCTAAGCTGGACAAGGTCGGATCTGGTGGACTCCTTGCCAGGCAACTCAGAATCTTTTTTTTTTCCCTTATTTATCTCTCACAATCGTCCTCGGTATAAAAGTAGCTCCTCTTCAATGCAATCATTCTCTCTCTCAACAGATATTACCCATATGGCTTCCATAACACTGACCATGGCGTCTCTTCTCGATCCTTCTCCTGTCATGCCAGTGAGCTTCCCACAGTCGCATCAATGGCGGCTTCTCAATGGAGCTCATTCCTTCCCACTCACCAAAATCACCTCTTTTCAACTTGACGAAGCAGATCCAATCCATTAATTGGTACATCCATTCTTACTCCTCCTTCAGAATACCATAATTCACTCCCTCACATCCATGCTATGTGACGTTGCTTGACCTAGGGGTACGTAAACGAGGAGGGTGGAGTGAATTGGTATTTTGAAGGGGGAGTAAGAATGGATGTGGGAGGGGAAGGCACGTTCAGGAGAGAAGTAGAAAGGAGGGAAAGAGAAGTGAACTGGTGTTTTGATTGTTCTCATATCTCTCGGCGGCACTATGTCTGCTCCGAACGTCAGATACATCCGTGTACTTGTGCATGATGTTTGAGACAATTCGCATGATGTCTCACAAACATCATGCACACACGGATGTATCTGAGGTTCGGAGCAGACAAAGCCGCCGAGACATACGAGGACAATCAAGTTGTTCAGGAATAGGAGATATATATGATGATGAGGCCTACTATATCTGTGACGTTGCTTGATCTAGGGGTGAACGGGGAACCATACTGGGTCTGAATCCAAGGGAATTCGAAAGGTACAAGAAGAGAGGGGAAGAAGAGAATTGGTATTTTGAATCTAAACATTGAAACTTGCAGAGAGAGAATTCAAAAAGGGATACAATAGTCTTCACAGGGTTGAACTTGTAATGGACAGGGGATGCAGGGCAAGCCAGGAGATAGGTATGATCCACTCATCCACCTCCAGCAAGACAGGCTCGACGACGTCGTGACGGATGAGCTCCAATCTGGTGCATCACGTTCTCTTTCCTGCCGGTAAAGAAAGACTCAAGTTCTTGAGGGTGTGCTGCATTCATTTCAATATCATCACATCACCCATTAGGCCATTATAAATTTTATGAATGTCAATTTGCAGATTTCATATAAGATGTAATTAAGGCTCACCATCTGGCTTTGAGACGCGCATCAAGTCGCCTTTGTTGGACTTAGTTTATAAGATAACAAACAAGTTATTTCAAGTCTGCACATTTTTAATTAAATATCATGACACAATTCTATGTTTGGCTCAACAGAAGAGAGAAGAGGAGAAGGAGGAAATGAGTTTTAATATTGAACAGGTACTAGCGTTGGTGCCAATACGCCCACACCAAGCACCTTAACTCTTATTTATTATTATTATTTTGCCAATACCCAGACCACACTTAGATAACAAGATATTAATAATTAAACAGGTAAGACGAGCCAGTGATGTCTGCCAATCATTTGCGTTTTGCCATTTCAAACCAATGTTGACATATGCGCTGATTGGGGTGGTACCACTTTGCTTCCACCAAGGCACCAATTATTCACTAGTTGATTCAACAAGTGGTAACTATTAAACTTGATACAAACACCACTTGGTTTTAGGAAGGCTCCTGTTTCCAGTGATAAGATTCAATTTTGAAATCCTCAATGCCTTATTTGTTAGAGTATTACATTTGCGCCTTAGGACAGTACTGGGTTCTGGCAACATTGGGCTTATGCCTCATTTTACAAAGGCACGTCTCCATAACCACCCAAAAAAAGTCATGCCGCGTCACTCTTCTTCAACCCACAATCCCATATTTTGATTTCTGAATATTAATACGTTAGATTAGATTTTACAAAATATGTGCTAGTACTATTTTCCCCAACTTCTGGCATCATCGAGAGAAGGCTGAATACTGAATAGTGTTAGAAGTGTTGCTAACTAACGCAGAAGTCTGGTAAACTCTATTTAGATGTCTCTCACTTTCCAGAGTCAATCAGATATCATAGGTAAAATCCCTTAAGCGAAAGAAATCAGACATCATAGGATTATACGACAACACCAGACAGGAAGCGGTGCCCGTAGTTATAGAGTAGAAAGTACTAAACACACTATGCAGAGAGACATCTGATCTAGGCCTCGGAGGCCATCTTTATTTCTTCTTCACAGGGACAGCGTCATTTCCTAGACGATTTAAAACGCAACAAGAATAAAAGAAATCAAATTAACAGTTCGCCTTATTTGCTACATCAGAACTTCTATGGATCAGTGATGCTATCCAGACCTGTAGTGGCAAGTTTGTTGACAAGAGCAAGAGCGTTACTGGTTATATAAGAGACGTTCTGAACCTGATCCTGCAGCAATTTAATCTGCCTCTGCTTCTGGCCTTCAAACCCATCAAGACAAGTATCTTCATCAGTGAGAGCTGCACTTATCCATGTATTGAGATCATTCATCTGGTCACTAAACGTGTTTCTGCTTAGCCTCCTGAGCACACCAAGTGATCTGTGAAGCTCACCAAGCGCATCTGCAAAAGTTTCGATACAATCTAAGAGAGCAGCTCTGTTTCTTCCTCTCAGGCGACGGTATCTCTTCAGCCTGGCAAGATGTGCTTGAACATTCTTAACCTCGGTTATTGTCACCGACACTCCTGCTCGGGCCCACCTGCTTGGGCTCCTTCTTGCCGCGTTGGAAAACGATGCCAGCGAGTGGATACACAGGTCTTGGTACATAGTCACCGAGCATGCGTCTCTGACATAAGTGTTCCCTTTTGCTGACACCAAATGACCTGTACTTGTCAGGGAAGAAGGAAGCAAGAACACTAGCAGAACAAACACGAGACATGATGATATTCTGATCATTTTATAACGATATGAGAGATAATGAAATGAAACAGGAGGTGTTTGTTTTGCTGCTGGTTTGGTGTTCAATTAAGAGCTCAAGAACAGAATGGAAGAGGTAGGAATAATGACCATATAGTTTATAGCAGAAAAAAGTCTTGAGTGTGAAATCAACTCAGAAGGGTAGGCTCCTTAAATGCGTCATCAGATCTCATACTGGTTATAGTGAAAGCTTGTCGATAGAGGAATGGGGAAGAGAGGAGGGGGTTAGTTGAATAGGCAAGAGAGTAGTGAGCGCATTTAAGAAAAGGATTAGGGATGGTGGACATGAGAGATAGGTAGTGATTACAAGTTAGAAACATGTGAATGAAAGGTGGGTCTCTCATTAATGCCTGTGATGCTCAATTTCAGACTTGTCGTTTGAAGCTGTGAAACCCCAAATATAAATGGGTATTCAACTTTCAACATTCATACCAATCCATTTCACAAACAGCCGACAGAAACCCTGATATTACAAGCCATCTTTTGGTAAATCAATTGCCTGTACAGGTACAGTTTATTTTGTGAGCATGGCTTCTGAATTCTAAGTAGAAATTATACAGAAAGATCATTCACATAACGTCGACTTGACAAACAAAAAGGGGAAGATACCATGATCGTTATCTTTAACGGGTAATCTCTGTTCGGGTAAAAAGTGGAAATGAAAAGAAGATGATCACGCGAAGCAAAAGAGATAGATTAGGTAACTGAATGAGACCTTGAACTGATAGGCAACATAAATCTCATGATGGATTTGAATACATGCAAGTGTCCTACTGTCTACAAATAAAAATGAGGGCATTTAGTTAGAAAATGACGAAAAAGGGAATGATTATGAACATGACTAGAATGCCCACAAACGAGAGTCTTCGATTTACCAGTCGTATAAAGAGAGGGGACAGGACATAGTACAAGTGATAAGGAGGTTTGGACTCTAATGCCAATAAAAATAGGCCTGCTGCTGCTAATTCGGCTCATTATTGAGATGTTAACTGGGTTGGTTCCATGCATTTGTCCTGGGACATTAATTCTGAGCTCCATCTCACAATAATTTCATTCATATATTGAAAGAGAACCCTTTTTAACTTGTCAATTATCAGTATTGATATGTTTAAAAGGAGAATTTATAAAAAAGTTTCTTTTGATTACATTCATGTTTTAAATAGTAAATGACCACTGCTGTCCAACTCGTGAATGGGACTGAGAGTAGACGAGGATGGATGTTGAAGGCCCTGAGCTATTGTCTTTATTACTGTGAAAATTTTATATATGTCATTTGCGTAGAATCTTTGGTTGAAAAATGCAAAGACTTCCACACACACACACACACACACACACAAAAATCAAGAAAACATGGGGAAGGGATCCTAAAAATAAAAAAAATGAATGCCTTACTTGGTAAAAAAACTTCCATGAAAAAACCTTTTCTTCTTTGGGTCAACCATGAAAGAAAATTTTAAATAATAAAATCATATAAAGTATGTATAAAATGAAAATTAATAAATATAATAATTAATATTGGTTGTGATATTTGATTATTTACACATGAGATTAACTTTTTTGGAGCCTAATATCTGTTGGGCCGAGAGTGTTAAGGTTGAAGTTTTTCTGACAAGTACACATGGGATTTAAATTTGTATTCTCCCCCTTACCGGTATAAGACCACTTAACATATCAACTAAAGTGGAACTATATTAATATTTATGTTACATTGTTCAGTATGGGGTTTTCTTATTTTCTTATATTAGTTTTCTCAATATTTTCCTTTTTATTTATTTTATTAGTTTTTTGTTGAATAGGAGTACTACTTAATTGGCGCTCGCGGGGTTGACATATTAAATTGAATCTGTCTCCAGATTACCTATATGAAATAAATGATGATAATTATATGTTTTAAGAGCTATGCATTAAGAAATATAATCTCTTGCAAATTTACCATACATGTTTATGTTATGAATCTACATATCATGTTATTGCCTTACGCGAGCTAGACAACTTTGCAAATGACTATTGAGCATTGACTGTGTCCGTAAGTGACCAGGACAAATCTGTTCTAAATCATATTTTAAACACAAACAGTCTATGCAAAGTCTATCACATTATGGCATCGTCCATTATTAAGCTGCATAATAATATTTTTTTCCCTCAAACGTATGGATAACAATGCAAAAATTCTCTCCCCTTATAAAAGGTTGAACCCGGATGTCAGGCCTGAAACAAATATGGTTTTACCACCATATCTTGAAAATTTCCCAAAAATCTATATCCCTACATTTAACCTTGTTATCAATTAAGCAACTTGTGATACTCAGCACACTGCAGGATTAATTTATAAGGTTCACTTTCTGGGCGAAAACATTTGGGGTCATGAAGCACAAGCAGAATGAAGGATGGATCTTTCGAGGCGCAGTCACACACAATAAAAGAAATCAAAATCATAAATACTGATAAATAATTTAAAATTTATATCAATATGTGATGAAGTTTAACAGCCAACTAGTCAAGAGTTGAGACTCTGTTTCCTTATCCAAAGAAATCAAGTAGATCTCACAAAGTAGCAAACCCGTATCACACACACAGATCCACCTGCTCAACTTGCTGACTTGGCTTTAGATATGAGCGTATGACGGATTTTACTTCAATGCATCAACCATTCTACAATCTTGCTTCTTACGTCGGCATCTATGATGGAATTTGTGATCCAATAGGTTGTTCTCCCCAACCATTTCCATTCTGGAACCTACAGTATGAGCAATGGATGCAAAGTTAGTCTCCAAATCACAACCCAATTGGCTGATACCATAAAAGTAGTCAATAAACTTCAAAATCACTAAGCAATTAATATTGAATACAGAATAACAACTCCCCATTAGATGCTGATAATGAAACCAATCTCAAGTGAACCTTATCCCTCCTATGAAGACTTCTCTAATCTCCCACTGTCTTGGTGCTTAAATGAACCTTATCTCCTATTGGAATAACTAACATTCCTTGAAAAGAAGATTGATGATTTTACCACGTTGATCTTTTCACCTGACCCATCACATAACATCTCCAAAGTACAAACACCCCAGTATACACTGAATTCGTTTGCTCAAAACCTCGCCAAAGATAAGAAGGTTGTTTGCAAAAAATAGATGTAGTATAGGAATGTTCCTTGAAAACTTGAAGGGTTTACATAATCCACTCTCCAACAAATGACTTATAAAGTGGGGCAATTTATTCATGTAAAAGACAGAGATACAAAGAGAGTGAATGTCCTTGTCTCGATCCTTGGACAAAAAGAATTTTATTTCAGCTCCTTTTCACAGCACATTCAATGATCTCGTTATGCAATCCATAACAAGTGAGTGAAGGTTGTCCTTTGTCCTCAATACCAACTTCCTTCAAGCTGTTATTCAAAAGCCCCACTTAACCCTATCATATGTATTTATAAACTTAATTTTGATTGTGCAATGGCCCCTTTTTCCTCAACATTCATGTATGGCGTGAACTATTTCCTGAACCACAATGATAGTCAAAACTAGTTTGACAGGGCGAGATGAGAGAGTCCATTAGCAGTAGCAGTAGCCCTTGTGCTACATTGCAAAAAGAAATTGGCCATTATTGAGAGATATGATGAGGTTGGTCCCTTTTCTTTTCTTTTCTCTTTTTCAAATGAAAAGATCTAAATGATAATAATAAAGTAGTTACAAGACATATTCCAATAAGGAACAAGTGCAAAGAAAAGGGATAAGATCAGGAGATAGTGTTTTGATGAATCTTATGTTGAAACTAACAAAAAGAGTAAACAATTTCAGAAGGTTGGTCCCTTTTTCATAATCAATGTCAAGAGGGTTTTTCAAACCTAAAGTTGCAACTACATTTTCATCTCAGAATTTTAACTCTTCAAGTAATGCATTTTTTATTCTAGAACTAGGTCCAGCAACGAAGACTGGAAATAGCTACTGAATTACTAAGCATTATTACACATGAGTAATCAGAAGATTCATCAAAATCTGATAGCCTAGGATGGATGATGGAGAAAAGGTAAGCATTATCACACATGAATAAGTGATAATGGATGCATTCAAAGAGTCAACTCAAAGTGCTAATGATTCATAATTTTTCCAGTAACCAAGCCTAAAAGAAGCTCGCATTAGCGATTCCCCAGGCCCAGGCTACATGACCATATGCATATATCCACTATGGCGATAAACAAACTCACTTTAGCTCATTCCGACCACTTACCCCAAGCAATACCACCCAAATAGCTCATGAACTAAAAGAAACGTCACAACAGAGTAAAGGGGTTCAAGGAGCCAAATCCAAGAGAAAAGGGAATAAATGTACCTCCAAATTGATCCCCCCAAAATAATAGTCGTGTTTCATCCTCTTCCTCTTCAAGCTCGTCTCCATAACCAAACTCTGCATCCCCCCGATAACCCGGTTCACTTCCATATCCAGATTCATTTCCGTTAGCATCAGAACACCCCGTTACACCGAATCCCAAACCCAAATTTTCCTTCTCTCCACCGCCACCTTCCCTGTCTCTGTCCTTCCTCGAATTTTTCGCTTCACTCACATCCGATGACCAATTCGCGTCACCATTTCCAAATAACTCCCCGCTCGAATCTGTACCCATCGCCACCGGAAAATCAGAGCATGTCCCATATGCTGCGGAAGCCCCAACTGAGCAGCATCTACGGGTCGCACTACGATCGCTGCTCCGACCGGATACAGACCTGGACCCCCGGCGACGCCTCTTGCGAGCGATTAAACGGTAGCTTCCACTCCTGTAGTGACCAGCTGCAATCGGCTTATCGTCGTCAATCAAGCTCAGCTTAGACAAATCAATAGCATCCACAGAGAAGGACGAGGTAGTGCGATCGGAGAGGCAGGGGCGCTTGGTATGGATGCCATTGGAGGAGGAGTAATATGGTCTAGGGTTAGCATTAATGTAGGAATCAGAGTCTAGGATCTTGGTATTAGTATTTTGGGATTGAAAAGGCCTCCAACTATGGAGCTGCAACATACAGGAATCTATGGAGTGCCGTGAATCAAGAGGCTTGCGGGATTGCGAGGTGGGTTTAATCATTACAATTAGGATTGAGTTTCAATTCTCACTTGCAATAGAGTTCTGCAGATGCAAAGATATCGGGAAGGAGACACCGTACACTGTGTTGGAGTTTCTTTCGCAAGCGAGACCGATCTTACTGTGTTAGTTTCCCTTCTTGTCGTTGGGGACTTGGAGGCGATATTTCACAAAGCACAAAAAGATTCTGGAGACGCGCAATCTGAGACTAGAGGCCCACCTGCCTCACCATCTCCAGCCAGCCTAAAGTTGGTCCCCGCCTCAAATTGACTCAGGTAGCTTTCAGGTTGGCTTAACACAGGTATGTGTGTGTGTACGTATTTAAATTGTATCTAAAAGGTAGGCAGTTATATCTTTTAATTTGATTTAAATAATTTAAAGTTGTTTTATAAGTAACAATATTATTTTATAAAAAGTCGTTTATAATTTTTTTTATTCTATTCTATTTAAAATAAGAAAATTAAAATTATAAGAATAAATAAAATATGGATATTCTATTTCACTTTAAACAGTTTAAATATAAAATCAATATCCTTAACTTGATTAATAATGAATTTTATCAGTTTTATTCGTTTTAGAGCATTCTTATCAGAGGACCCTTTTTTCCGTCATTTGAGCAAGTTGTTAGGGGTCGAATTTACATTTCGTACGTACGTTGGTACGTAGCAACCTAATTAAAAATAATTTATCACACCTCGGTATTCAGGAGCAAATTAAATTTTATATAAAACAGATAAATGATAAATGTATATGAAATCTGATCAACCTAATTAAAAATAATTCATCAGACCTCGTATTCAAGAGTAAAAAAGTGATAGTGACCAAAATTGATAATCTTATCTTTTTTTTTATAATGTATATTAAATGTCATATTATTTTATAATTTTTCGTCATTTTATCATTTCTTAAGACTTGTTTTTTGTGAAAAAATAAATAAATGATCCAATAGACATTTTAATGACTGAAGGAGTCAGGATCTAGAATTCTGATGCGGGAGTTATTAACTATTTTTAAATTTTAATTAATAGCTAATAAAAATAACAGTACTAAATAAATGAACAATTTTGACTTAGAAGATAGTCAGAATAACTTTCTTCGATACTCTATTATTCTCTATCGTGATCTTTTATCTTTTTCCGAAATATTTCTCATATAATATCTTCTTTTAGCAATGCCACAAACAAGAAATATCAAATACCTAAATTTAATATTTTGGAAAAATATTGAACTGTGAATTCATAATTATGAAATATTTACATCAACAAAAGAAATTAGGGATCACAGAGATCAAAATTCTCCATACATATACATATAGGTGGGGACATGCGTGTGTGGGGGCCCAGCGTGCTTGTGTGTCATAAATGAAATAACGCTAAAATGTTAAATAGCAGAACCATCTGAGGACTCATTGAAGTTTTATCCTTGGTCACAAAAGTTTTTCAAAGTGAATTTACAAAGCCATATCCACAAATTACATCTCACTCACAGTGGGTCCATGCCTAATTTGTCTGAATTTCCTTCAGATGCTTCTTAAGAGTAGCTACATACTCACCAATGCGACGGTCTGTGGGACGTTGCAGAACAAAAACATATGATATGGGCCTTGATGCCACCATTGGCTTCCCAGTGGTCATGGTGTCATGTATTGCCCCAAAGCTGCCTTCGTCAAAAACAAATGATTCTTCAAGGAAGAAAAAACAGTCTCTCCCCAACTTTTCTACCTGCAATAACGAGCATTCTGTTAGATATTTCCACTGCAGCCACAAAAAATATAGGACGCATCATTAATCCTATTGTAACCCGTTTGGACAGTAATAGGGAAAAGAATTAGCAGCATATAAAGCCCAGGCAATCACCTGAAGTCGGGAAAATCTGAGGTTGTTCATGGTTATGATGACCCGCACCTCGAGCAATTCATCAGCCAACATTCGAACGGCCAGATACTCAAAGAAGTCCTGTAAGTGTTGCTTCTGAACTTCAAAATCTTCACCGAACCTATCAAAACTAGGAAACCATAGCACACAATGAACTTCCTTCCAGGGGATATGGTTTTCCCCTTCTTTGACAATAATTGTCTCATAAGGGTGACGTAGACCCCATAAAATTCTGACTCCTGACAATGATGGATTACATATGGTTAGTTCTGGCAAACATGATGAAGAAATTATTCTTGATGGATCATAGAAGCTCGCAAGATGAGAGGTGAAATGTAAATCATTGTCATCCAGTATAAGAAGGTAGCTGTTGGAAGATGCAGGAAACAAGTCGAGAAGAGCTTGAACATTCCCGCCGTCATTTTCTGGCCGGCAGTAGTATGGGCTAAGTGATAGCACTGAACCTCCCACATCATGTGAAAAGTTACAAGACTCTCCATTCCTACACCCCTGCAATATATAATAATCAGAATCGTACTGATACAAATGTTACCTTTAAGCCAAAATCACGCATTTTAAATACCTGCAAGGAAAAGAAGAATTTGCACTCGGGCCTCTTGGCTTGTAATGAGTGAGAAAATAAACAACTGCTGCCTCTGCTGCATGACCCATTACTGAAAAATATACAGGGAGGAGCCTGCCCGTTTACACTATAATCATCACCATGCACATTTTCCTGTTGATTGCCAGAAGCCTCCTCTGCATATTGAGCCCTGATCTGTTTGACGCAAGAATATAATATCGATCACACCTCCTTTCTAGAAAAGGAAAGTCAATCGTCACTACAAGGATTATGTGTAACAATAACTCTAAAGGATGATACCTCTTTGATAATAGTAACAAACTTCTTTGCCACATCATTAATATAAAAGTGATTTGAAGCAACATATGGTACTGCAATGCATTCCTTTGATTTGTTTGATGGTATTACATCTGCACGCTCATCTGGCTGATATTCAAGAAGGCATGTGTGTTTGAATTGATAAGGATCTTTAGAACATGGTAGGACATTTGATGTGCTCAGAAATTCAGGCCGAAACCGATGGACTGAACTTAGTATATCCTCGTCTGTAAAATTAGATGGTAAGAAAATTTAAAGTACCACTCAAACAAACTCTTATTTTTTTATACCAAGAAAATTCCAAGAGTATGTATTTTGAGATTAAAACAGACAAGATACATACAAATTTCTGACACCTGATGTAGTGATGGCCGCAAAAGATAATGGTAATGACACCATTCTTGTTCAAGGTCAGGCATTAGTGCATTCAGGAGTGTGGCCGGATTTATCTCATCAGTATTCAGAACTTGCATCAAACGGTTAATATTATATGCATCCTGCAAATGAGATAAAAACATTACCATCAATGCTAACACATTTAAAATTTGTAAGCACAATTAACAGAGAATATACCTTGAAAACATGCTGCCAAAACTGAAAAGCACAGAAGTTACCCATAAATACTCTCTCCTTTTGAGCATTTAAGATAGTCTTTTCATCATAGAAGCATTCAACGTACTTCGCAAACTGATGAAATTAAAAATATTCAATTAGACGATGAGTAGAGGCTGGTAGACATTGCCAAGCAATAAGGTGCATTAGAAAATTATAAAGTTGATTCAGCTGATAGATATTACCAAAGCTTCCTCTCCAAATGGATGAAGAATGGGTAGAGGTTGTGTATCCATCATTATACCAAATAAGATGCCTTCACGCAACATGCCTATTTCTCCAAACTTAAGCACTAGAACAGAAGCATCAAAAGACAATGGAAAACTAGCAAGTAGCCGTCCATAGAATGTAGGCTCATAACGGCCCCGAGGAGGTGCCTCTCTCAATGCATGCATCCGAACAAGCAAATCCAATGCATCTTCAACAACTTGAGTATCTGGGGGATCCAGAGCTTTTCGCAACAGTACTGGCATGAAATCCAAAAGTCAGGACACTTTGCTAGAGCCAAAGGCTAAACAAGCTCATTATATTACACTTTATTATCCCAATATTCACAAGTATCTTCTCATTATGAGGGAAAATTAAGAAACCCAAGGCTATCACATGTGCACCAGTCAACATTAAGATCAATTCAAACTATCTTTAAACGCTGACAGGTTTCAAGTGATGTTTCCTCTAAAGCAAGCAGATGTCAATCCAATAATACTGCCTCTTCAGTATATCACGGTCAAATAAACTTACCCTTGGGATCGTTTATAGCTTTAGATTCAGCACAGCAGACTGAAAGGACTTGAAGCCTCAAGGATAATTTCAGAATAGCAGGATGTTCATGATCCTCAAGCCTGTTGAAAAATGGCCCAGTAACCAACCTATAAACTTTGCCATCACAAGTTCGACCAGTTCTTCCCTTTCGCTGATTAGCCTGTGAGATCTCATGAAATTAAGAATAATGAAATAATAAATCAATTCACCGTAGAGAAATAAGAATATATTTACCTGAGACTTTGAAACCCAAACAAGCTCTGCAGCTTCCTTTTTCCGGCTCTTATTCCAATAGACTTGTAAGGATCGGCATGAATCAATCACAAAAGCCACTTTAGGTATTGTCACAGATGATTCAGCAATGTTGGTAGCCAAAATTACCTAACAAAATAATCTTTTATCAGATAGCATCAAAAGCATAGATCATGTTTGTTTTATAAGAAAATTACTCAGTAAAAATTGCCGAGGAGCCAGAAATTATCAGAGCAGGATATCATTCAAACAACTTCTATCATGTGAATAGCTAAGTAAATATCTGAAAACTTGCCAACACAAATGAGAAACCCTATTGAGGAAGAATTACAAGAAAAGAAATCAAGTAATCACCTGCTGCCTATAAATGTGTGCAGGCCAAATTAACAAGACAACTTATATTGGATCCTTTTAGGAAGTTGAACCAATTGTTGTGGCATATAACTCAAGATATAAAAGTTACAGAGTTTACCAGCTGTATGGTATCCAACTTGCGAAATCTTAATTACAACAAGCATAGATATAAAATTTATTATCTTTTTATATCAAGACATGATGCTCTGATCAATAATAAATTCCACTCCACAGTTAATAACACTAAGCTACGATGTTATCCCTTCTTAGCTTTGAAAAGAAAAGCCTATGAATGACACCACAACTAGCCAAATTAGTAACAAACAAGTACCTTACGATGAGATTTTGAAATCTTCATAGCCATTAGAGCTTCTTCAGTATCAATGCTACTATGTAAGATATGAACTTTGAAGGTTGATTCAAGAGGCTTCATTATCCGCCATTGCCGCTCCAATGAATAGTAGGTTGGAAGGAAAACCAGAATGCTTTTCTCAATATCTGGCTCATTCTCATGGATATGCAACACCAACTCATGAATAAGTTTGTGCAAGTGATGCGTAATGTCAGCATTGGCCGTGGAAGGATCTGGACCAGGACATATGGACTGCAAAATTCAGCACTTATCCCAGGAAAGTTAGCTACCTGCATTAAGAATGTTAACACTATTGTCACAGACATCCTATTCATGAAACATGAACCAGAAAGATAATGACCAAATATGCATCAGCAGAGAGCAGCCACTTCTTGCCAAAAGCATCAGGGGCTAAAATGTTTTTCTCATTTAAAACACCATTGATTATACTCAGGCATGAAGCAGTTATAAGTAGAATAACAGGTCCATCATTGATGCAATAACTCACTGATTTTAGTAAAGTAGGTAATTTTAGCAGAGAGGACTTGGTTTTCGCATGCAGGATATAAGAAATCAAATGGATCCAGAAAGTTTAAAATGTTCACTTTTTCTGTCCAAAATTATTGCCACAGTTTCCATAAACTTAGAACCACTACAACAGTTCATGTTAGATAAGATATACAAAATGCAGATTAGTTAAGCCAGGAATGAAATTCTATTCTAATGGAATCCACATGCTTGCCTGCTCAAGGTATGTAATACTGCATTGGAAAACAGTTTTCTGATTGGAGCTAGGGATTGCAAGAACTTTAACTCGGTCACCTCTACCAATGTCCCCAAAGTACTCCTTGTATCGTGAAATATCTGCAGTTGCAGACATCAAAACAACCCTGAAAATTTTGAGGATATTATATGTTAGATCCTCATGCCAGCTATTTGAATTGAATGGTGCGTGCAAAAGAGGGGGAAAAATTCTTCTAATCAAGTCCAGAGTGCTATCATTTATCATGTGCATTTCTAGGCCAGACTGGCCATGAGAACCATGCGATTAGGTGGCAAAAATATCCATCAATTGGGTTTTGTCGCAGGCTCAAAAAATTACAACTCTCTTCCCCTGGCTCATATTTAAAGCCAACTCAGCCTTACAAATAAACTTCAAGGTCTCAAGACTTAACATTATTAAGCATGGAATTGAGTATTAGACATTAAAACCAACATAGTTCCTCCATCTCATTTAACATTGAGAGTTGAGTCTTCAAGGTTACACTCAAATGGCCAAAAGAAATTTATTGGTCACTCTTGTATGGTTTTAACATCTGTACAAATTGACACAGATCCTCAGCTCTAAATAAGAGTACAAGTTTACAACTATAAAACTTCTTTATGATAAAAAGGGAGGACATAACTATGATTAAAAATAATGTGGGGCACATAAAGTCTCAACATTTTCGAAGACAGCACTGAATTATTGACTTCATGTTAGTAATGCAAAAAATGCAACCAGAACACAACCATGAACCTCAGATATTTACCTCAGATCTTTGTCTTTCAACAAAAACTGCTTCACACAGACAAGAACAAGATCAGACTCAATAGATCTTTCATGCACTTCGTCGAGAATAATAGCCTTGTACTTTAGTGCAGTCAACCCCTTCTCTCGCAGTTCCTCTAGCAACACCCCAGCAGTTTTAAATACAATCTTTGACCTGCAGTAATGCATGCGGAATCATAGGCACACAAGGTTCAAATGTAAACAAAACAATATAATTATAGGAATATCATTCAAAATGTATATGGATGAGAACCGCGTCTCTTCAACAAAATTGCATTCCCATAAACATGTGAGTTTTGTTATACCATGCCAGTAAAAAAGTAATGTGGTATTTTTGTAGGAAAAAGCATAAATGTCAGCATGATACATAGGCAATTAGATTATTTTATAATTTCCAGCGCATCTACAAACATTACAGCAGCCATGTGGGTACCGCGCACCCTCTTCAGACAAATATCGCCATCAACAAAAATAGAAAATTCCTTGTCATCGTGCCTAACAATGTCATTATCTCGTGCCTTTGCGATCACAAAAGCACAATAAATGAGTGAACGATAGTCCCATTCAACAAAAAGTTGAAAGACTAAAACCCAAAGGAAGCTGGTTTACTAACTATGCATGTGGATTACCTTTCTGAGAATTGCCTTGAATGTCCAATGTGATATCCAACTTCTCCTCCCAAGTCACAATTGCGAGCTTTTGCAACCATTTTAGCAACAGTGACAACTGCGAATCTCCTAGGCTGCGTACATAGGATGGGGTCCATGTTTTCTTCCAAAAGAAACTGCGGAACTTGTGAACTTTTCCCTTGGGAGGAAAAAAAAGCGTCAGTATTAACGGCTTGAAAAGAATAATCAACTACTATCAAGTAGAATATATTCCTCTTATTTGAAGGTCTTTTGAACCAGTACTTCTAGACGAAAATAACCACGCAATTTCAACTTGAAAATCGAAATATCAAATACATTAAGGCCTGAGTGTACGCAACAGGAACAAAACCAAGATGCTTTCAGTAGCACCGAACAATGTGACTTAATTTGATCAGGAAGGACGATCGCACAGATAAAACGTCCAAGACGTAACATTAAAAAGCAAACATACACAGAATGCTACAAGAGGAGGAATGCAAGCATTATTTTTCCTTGACATCTAATTGTAGAAAACGGAGATAACAACTTTCCCCATTCGTGTTTGACTCAACGAAAAACAAAAAGCATCCAAATGCAAATTAATCAGATTGGCACCAAGAGTTTCTCTCATATAAGCAACGCAGTGAAACCGAAACATCATGAAGCAAAAAAAGACCAAATGCCTCGTGCAAGTTTACTGGCATAAAAACATAGTAACATACCGCAGCCAGTCTCCCCAACGATGAGGGTGACGCGATTCTCTAAAATCTTCTCTACAATCATCGTTCTGAGGGACATAATGGGAAGAGAGGAGAACTCGGGCGAAGAGGAGGAAGAACTGCACGAAGATGTTGGAGAAGACGGAGGAGAAGACGCCATTGTAAGAAGCTCTCGCCTTCGCACGATACGTTCCGTTGAGAGAAGGAAACTTTAAGGTTAACGCAGAGCAGAAAGAAAAGGTGGGAATGCTTGCTTTCTCTTCAGAGAGTGATCAATAGCTCCGTAGCAGAAGACCAAGGGACTGAAGAAGTGGAGTCACCCCCGCGTCAATACTCAAGAGCGCCATTTTACTCTGGAAGAGCAATAATAAGAGAAGGTCGAGTGTAAATGAGCTCGGGAATGCTGTTGCTAGATTGACGCAAGTCAATGATATTAAATTGATTTTAACCGTTCACTTGCAAAAAAGCAATCACAGAGCTGCTAGAAAAGTGGATATCCTACGCGCAGGTGTGTGTGATCCCCTCCACGATCCTTCGCCAGCACGTTGTTGCTTTTTTGTGCCCATTCTTCGCTAGCACGTTGCTCAGCAGGGAAGGAGTTCGTGGGAGAGAGTGTATGCCACTATGCTATAAATAATAATTATATATAACTATAAATAGTAATTTTAATTAATAATTGTGAAATTAAAATATCCAGAGTCTCCGCTTGGGCGTCAATTTGGGATACCCAGCGTCAATTAATTGACGCTGGGGTGGCGTGATTTAAATCACGCCATTCTGCAAATTTGCAGACTGGCGTCAGTCGACTGACGCTACGTGTGGTGTCAGTCAACTGACGCCTTTGACTGCATTATTTTCCTAATATGTTTCTCAACTGCTTTAATTTACTAATTTCTTTTTTTTAAAGCATTATTTTACAAAATTTCCCCTTGATTATGGTGCTGGGCAATTAAAACAAGATCATCAGTGAATCATATTGTCCAGAGTACTGCTATGCCTTTAGCACATTATTAATTTAACTTCTGTGAATTACTAGTACTAGGATAATTTATATACTCATTATATTGGCGATTTAATGATTAATAACAGTAACAGTACAGTGGTCAACATTCCTAGTCATGTCAGGCTAACCAAATTACGATATTAAAGTCGTTTATGAGTCCGGTGATTTTGGCACTCGATTGTTTGATTGATTGGGTGCCTATTTAACTCAGTAAATATTCCACCAATTAAATAATTATTACAACTCATGAGATCAATTACAACTGATTCTCCGCCAACATGGTTTAAAGTTGAATTCCTGGAGATGTGGTTCGCGCCATTTCTTCAATTCTATTATAATTGGGTATAATTGGTATTGGAAAATCATATTTATATAAATTGCGACAAACTCCTTTTATAAATTTATCTCATATAATATAAATCACGTTAGAAAAACAATTTCAACCATTCTCTCATATTAGCTGATGCAAATAAAGGCTAGAGATGACGCAAAGAAGATATGATGGATGCATGAAGCACGGAATAAAAAAAACCACTGTGGATGGATATACACGTGTGTTGCATTTTTCTTTATATTCTTTTATTTTGCGAGTGACAGATTCTTACATCTTTGTGATTTTAGCAATTACGAGTACATGCTATGATTAAGGATGGATGGAGTGTGGAAATAACAACTAGTGGGCCTCAGTTATGTTACAACAGCCCAAGCTACTACAATCCCGAGTCCATTTATTGTATTACATTATTCATTGTATATTTGACATCCGTCACGTGTCATTACAAACTAGGGTTGGTAACCCTACTATAAATAGCAATACAACACTATTGGGCTCTCACGCCACTTTATACGAAAATACTCTACTCTAATTCTTATCTTGGTATCGAGCTTCTCTAGGCTAAAGCCATGGCGCAGATCCCCTTCACCGTCATCTACAGAAACCTCTACCCTTTTGACAGCTGCAGCAACTTTGACCAAGGGTTCTTCACACAGTCTCAATCAGACGTGCTCCATCAAGCTGGATGGAACCAATTATTTAGTGTGGCAGTTTCACGTTTTACCTATCATCAAAGGAAACAAGCTTGAGGGTTTCCTCCATGGTACCAAACCATGTCCTACACAATTTATCACTGACAAAGACAAGACTAGTATTAATCCAACCTTTGAAGACCGGGTAGCCGCAGATCGGCTCCTCTTTGGTTGGCTTCTCAACACAATGCAAATTCTCGAAGTCTCCTCTCAAATGGTTTCGGTCTCCACATCAGCTGGTCTTTGGGAGGCAGCACGCCAACATGCTGGTGCACAAACCAAATCAAGAGTGTTAATGCTGAAATCTGAGTTCCAACGAACCAGAAAGGGAACCATGAAGATGAATGAATATTTAACTAAGATGAAAACTCTGTCTGAGCAGTTGAATCTTGCTGGAAGTGCTGCTTCACTACCTGATCTATTTATTCAAGTTCTTGCAGGTCTAGATGCTGATTATAACCCCATTGTTGTGCAACTTGGCAAGGAGGTTGATGAGCTCAGCTGATAGAATTTCATCAAACTTGGCCGACCTATGAAAACCGTATGGAGCAATTAAGTCGATTTCTCAGCGTCTATTAACAGTAATTTTGTGAACTATGCTAGAGCTGAAAACTCTTACCCACGTGGTCCTTGGCGTGGAGGTCGTAGCAACGGTGGCTACCGTGGCAGAGGCCGCCGTTATCATGGAAGGACCTCTGGTGGTCGCAAAGAGCACGGTGATGGTCCAAATATGTAGATGACGGTGAAGGGGATCTGTCTGCCATGGCTTTAGCCTAGAGAAGCTCTGATACCAAGATAAGAATTAGAGTAGAGTATTTCTGTATAAAGTGGCGTGAGAGCCCAATAGTGTTGTATTGCTATTTATAGTAGGGTTACCAACCCTAGTTTGTACAGCCACGTGACAGATGTCAAATATACAATGAATAATGTAATACAATAAATGGACTCAGGACTGTAGTAGCTTGGGCCTGTTGTAACATAACTGAGGCCCACTAGTTGTTATTTCCACAGCCCCCCTCAAACTTGGATTGGAAGATTGAACCAAACCAAGTTTGTCTCTAAAGGCCCAGAATTTCGAATGGGAGAGGGCTTTAGTGAATATATCAGCCACTTGCTCAGATGAGGGAACGTACTGCACCGACAGCTGTCTTTGAAGTACTCTGTCTCGGATGAAGTGAATGTCCAGTTCGATGTGTTTGGTACGAGCGTGGAACACTGGGTTAGACGCAAGGGCAGACGCGCTTAGGTTATCACACCACGCGATGGGAGGCTCTTTAAGGTGGAGACCGATCTCTTCCATCATCGATTGAAGCCATGCGAGTTCAGATGAGAGGTCCGAGAGAGAACGATACTCTGATTCAGCGCTGGATTTCGACACAACCCGTTGCTTCCGCGCAGACCACGAGATGAGCGAATCACCAAAGTAAACGCAGTGGCCACCCATGGATCTGCGATCGTCAACGCACACAGCCCAGTCGGCATCCGAGAAACCTTGCAAGGTAAGATGTGAACTTGGTTTGATATGTAGGCTTAGATCCATTGTGCCTTTCAGATATCTGAGTAGTCTCTTTAGGGCTTGCCAGTGTGTATTTGTTGGAGAACTCAAGAATTGAGATAATTTATTCACAGCAAACATAATATCTGGTCGAGTATTTGTGAGGTACTGCAAAGCCCCAATTAGTCTTCTGTAGCTCGTAGGGTCTGTGATTGGAACTCCTTCATCCTTAGAGTAGTGTCGGTTGACTACCATAGGAGTAGGAACTGAAGAGGAATTTTGCATGCCACAACGCATTAGAATGCTCTGTATGTAGGCTTCCTGTTTTAAATATAGGCCTGTCTCGTCTCTGTACGCTTCAAATCCCAGAAAATGACTTAGCTGTCCTAGATCCTTTAACGCAAATTGGCTGTTGAGTCGCTGAACAAATAGGTTTATCATCTCCACTGAGTTTCCGGTGACAATGATGTCATCTACATACACTAGGACAAACATGACAAAGTTCTTGAGCCTCAGGAAAAATAGAGAAGGATCTGATTTGGAGTGTAGAAAACCCCAGCCTTGTAGAGTAGACCTTAATTTCTCAAACCAAGCTCTGGGTGCTTGTTTGAGGCCATAGAGAGCTTTTGTCAAGAGGCAAACGTGATTAGGGACTTTGGGATTGATAAATCCTTCAGGTTGCTTCATGAATATTGTTTCTTCTAGCTCACCATTAAGAAAGGCGTTGTTGATATCCATCTGTCTGAGTGGCCAATTAAATGTCACAGCCAGAGAGAGAACAAACCTGAGTGTTGACACTTTTAGTACAGGACTGAATGTTTCCTCAAAATCAACGCCTGGGCTTTGTTGGAATCCTTTAGCCACAAGTCTGGCTTTGTATTTTTGAAGTGTACCATCAGAATTGAACTTTTTCTTTAGCACCCATTTGCAATCAACTAGGTTACCTTGGCCATTGTAAGGGACCAACTTCCATGTATTATTTTTCATTAAGGCATGAAATTCCTCTTGCATAGCATGTTTCCAATCAGGGTTGTTAAGTGCAAATGTGATACAAGATATAAGGGACATCATGTTCGTAGTTTCGGTTGTAGTTAGTCCAATATAGGGGTCTTGGACATAGAAATACCAGCTTTGCCTCGGTGATCATTGAATGTTGATTTCTTACGCACTTTGTTGATTATCTGGGCTTGTTTCATCTGTTTGAGTAATATCTTCAAGTGGATTATGACCAGCTTGGTCTGTATCATGGACAGGACTATGATAGGGAATAGGAGATAACGAGCAACGAGAAGATTGAGGTGTGGCGTGGGATCGATGTTGCGGCGAGATCTCACCTTCGATATTAATTTCATCTTCGGTTGAAGAGGAGATGACAAATTGTAGAGGGCAAGACAACATGGTTGGTTAACAGAGACGACTGAAAGAACTCTCCAGAGACAATTTGTTCCTCAGGTATGTTTTTCTTGTTGATGAAACCTATGCTAAATGGAAATTCAGACTCATGAAAAGTGACATGTCGGGAAATATAAATTCGTCCAAATGGGACTTAGACATTTATAGCCTTTGTGAGAATTGCTATATCCCAAGAAAACACACTTTATAGTGCGAAACCGAAGTTTGTGCTGATTGTAAGGTCTTAAACATGGAAAACAAGCTGAACCAAACACTTTAAGCATATCATAATTGGGAGTCTTGTTGAGTAGCATAGTGTAAGGTGAAACCCCATGTAGGACAGTAGATGGTAGCTGATTTATCAATGTGGTAGCTGTGTGAAATGCCTCCCACCGATAATGAAGAGGCATTTTAGCTTGAGCCAGTAGTGTTAGACCCATCTCAACTATGTGTCTGTGTTTTCTCTCAGCCCTGCCATTTTGAGAAGATGTATGTGGACATGAGTGCCTAAAATGAATCCCAGTTTCTTGCAAACAGTTTGTAAAACTTCTGTATTCTCCTCCCCAATCACTTTGTACTGTCTTGATCTTGCTGTCAAACTGATTTTCAGCATACTTTTTGAACTGAATGAACATACTGAGTGCTTCATCTTTAGTTTTCAAAGGATAGATCCACGAGAAACGACTAAAATCATCTAGAAACAGTATATAATATCGAAAACCATTTAGAGAGCCTAGTGGGGCAGGTCCCCATAAATCTGTATGAATTAGCTCAAGTGGTTTGGAGGCATGAGAATTAGAAACAGGAAAGGGTAGAGAATGAGACTTTCCAAACTTGCAAGATTCACATAAAACAACTTCATTCTTACTGATTTTCAGTTTACAATCATTAATAATTTGATTTAACACCCTGTCACTAGGATGTCCAAGTCTACAAAGTGAAATAAAAACCTATTTGACAATTTAGGTCTTGAAACAAATTCTTGAGTGCTAAAGGCTAGCTCAGTACTACCATTGCTACTTTCTTGACTCTTAGACACTTTGAACATGCCTCCTTCAGTTGGAGTTCCTTTCAGCATTGTCTCCCCCGTTGCTTGTTCCTTCACACAAAATCCATGTTGATTAAATACAACATTTGCACTGTTGTCACTGGCTATTTTGTATACACTCAATAGGTTCTTTTGAATATCGGGTGAATAAAGAACATTATCCAACTGAACTCGTTTTATCGGAATATTAGAAATTGTGGATGAACCAATTTTCTCAACTTTTATTTTATTTCCATTTCCAACAATAATATTCATCTTACCCCTGGGAGTGTTTGGATTATCAATACGAGTGACATCATTAGTCACATGGCTTGTTGCTCCACTGTCCAGGTACCATGCATCATCAATGACAGATTCTGGTGAGGCCCAATACGCATAACCAGATTCAGAGTTGGAGAAACCACCTTCTTTCTTCTTGCTGTTCCTCACAAAGGACTTATCGAATCTGTGGAAACAAGTCGCAACAGTGTGACCAACTCGATCACACAGCTGACATTGAGGAGCTGGACCATCACCGTGCTCTTGACGACCGCGAGGTCCTTCCATGATAACGGCGGCCTCTGCCACGGTAGCCACCGCTGCTACGACCTCCACGCCAAGGACCACGTGGGTAAGAGTTTTCGGCTCTAGCATAGTTCACAAAATTACCGTTAATGAGACCGAGAAATCTGACTTAATTGCTCCATACGGTTTTCATAGGTCAGCAAGTTTGACTGAAATTCTATCCAGCTGAGCTCATCAACCTCCTTGCCAAGTTGCACAACAATGGGGTTATAATCAGCATCTAGACCTGCAAGAACTTGAATAAATAGATCAGGTAGTGAAGCGGCGACTTCCAAGAAGATTCAAATTGCTCGGATGAGTTTTCATCTTAGTTAAATATTCATTCATCTTCATGGTTCCCTTTCTCGGTTCGTTGGAACTCGATTTCAAAGATTAACACTCTTGATTTGGTTTGTGCACCAAGATGTTGGCGTCTTTGCCTCCCAAAGACCAAATTGATGTGGAGACCGAAACCATTTGAGAGGAGACTTCAGTCGTTGTGTTGAGAAGCCAACCAAAGAGGAGCTGATCTGCAGCCTACCCGAGTCTTCAAAGGCTGGATTAATACTAGTCTTGTCTTTGTCAGTGATAAATTGTGTAGGACATGGTTTGGTACCATGGAGGAAACCCTCAAGCTTGTTTCCTTTGATGATAGGTAAAACGTGAAACTGCCACACTAAATAATTGGTTCCATCCACTTGATGGAGCACGTCCGATTGAGATCGTGAAGAACCCTTGGTCAAAGTTGCTGCAGCTGTCAAAAGGGTAGAGGTTTCTGTAGATGGTCGCAAACAGCACGGTGATGGTCCAGCTCCTCAATGTCACCGTGTGATCGAGTTGGTCACACCGTTGCGACTTGTTTCCACAGTTCGATAAGTCCTTTGTGAGGAACAAGAAGAAGAAAGAAGGTGGTTTCTCCAACTCGAATCGGTTATGCGTATTGGGCCTCACCGAACTGTCATTGATGATGCATGGTACCCGGACAGTGGAGCAACAAGCCATGTGACTAATGATGTCACTCGTATTGATAATCCAAACACTCCCAGGGGTAAGATGAATATTATTGTTGGAAATGGAAATAAAATAAAAGTTGAGAAAATTGGTTCATCCACAATTTCTAATATTCCTGATAAAACAGTTCAGTTGGATAATGTTCTTTATTCACCTGATATTCAAAAGAACCTATTGAGTGTATACAAAATAGCCAGTGACAACAGTGCAAATGTTGTATTTAATCAACATGGATTTTGTGTGAAGGAACAAGCAACGGGGAGACAATCTTGAAAGGAACTCCAACCGAAGGAGGCATGTTCAAAGTGTCTAAGAGTCAAGAAAGTAGCAATGGTAGTACTGAGCTAGCCTTTAGCACTCAAGAAGCTGTTTCAGCACCTAAATTGTCAAATAGGTTTTTATTTCACTGTAGACTTGGACATCCTAGTGACAGGGTGTTAAATCAAATTATTAATGATTGTAAACTGAAAATCAGTAAGAATGAAGTTGTTTTATGTGAATCTTGCAAGTTTGGAAAGTCTCATTCTCTACCCTTTCCTGTTTCTAATTCTCATGCCTCCAAACCACTTGAGCTAATTCATACAGATTTATGGGGACCTGCCCCACTAGGCTCTCTAAATGGTTTTCGATATTATATACTGTTTCTAGATGATTTTAGTCGTTTCTCGTGGATCTATCCTTTGAAAACTAAAGATGAAGCACTCGGTATGTTCATTCAAGTTCAAAAAGTATGCTGAAAATCGGTTTGACAAGAAAGATCAAGACAAGTACAAAGTGATTGGGGAGGAGAATACGAAGTTTTACAAACTGTTTGCAAGAAACGGGATTCATTTTAGGCACTCATGTCCACATACATCTTCTCAAAATGGCAGGGCTGAGAGAAAACACAGACACATAGTTGAGATGGGTCTAACACTACTGGCTCAAGCTAAAATGCCTCTTCATTACTGGTGGGAGGCATTTCACACAGCTACCACATTGATAAATCAGCTACCATCTACTGTCCTACATGGGGTTTCACCTTACACTATGCTACTCAACAAGACTCCCAATTATGATATGCTTAAAGTGTTTGGTTCAGCTTGTTTTCCATGTTTAAGACCTTACAATCAGCACAAACTTCAGTTTCGCACTATAAAGTGTGTTTTCTTGGGATATAGCAATTCTCACAAAGGCTATAAATGTCTAAGTCCCACTGGACGAATTTATATTTCCCGACATGTCACTTTTCATGAGTCTGAATTTCCATTTAGCATAGGTTTCATCAACAAGAAAAACATACCTGAGGAACAAATTGTCTCTGGAGAGTTCTTTCAGTCGTCTCTGTTAACCAACCATGTTGTCTTGCCCTCTACAGCTGTCATCTCCTCTTCAACTGAAGATGAAATTAATACTGAAGGTGAGATCTCGCCTGCAACATCCCGGTCAACACCGCCACACCCTCAATCTTCTCGTTGCTCGTTATCTCCTATTCCCTATCATAGTCCTGTCCATGATACAGACCAAGCTGGTCATAATCCACTTGAAGATATTACTCAAACAGATGAAACAAGCCCAGATAATCAACAAAGTGCAGTAAGAAATCAACATTCAATGATCACCAGAGGCAAAGCTGGTATTTCTATGTCCAAGACCCCCTATATTGGACTAACTACAACTGAAACTACTGAACATGATGTCCCTTATACTGTATCAGCTGCACTTAACAACCCTGATTGGAAACATGCTATGCAAGAGGAATTTCATGCCTTAATGAAAAATAATACATGGAAGTTGGTCCCTTACAATGGCCAAGGTAACCTAGTTGATTGCAAATGGGTGCTAAAGAAAAAGTTCAATTCTGATGGTACACTTCAAAAATACAAAGCCAGACTTGTGGCTAAAGGATTCCAACAAAGCCTGTGCGTTGATTTTGAGGAAACATTCATCCGTACTAAAAGTGTCAACACTCGTGTTTGTTCTCTCTCCGGGCCGTGACATTTAATTGGCCACTCGCATGCATGGATATCAACAACGCCTTTCTTAATGGTGAGCTAGAAGAAACAATATTCATGAAGCAACCTGAAGGATTTATCAATCCCAAAGTCCCTAATCACGTTTGCCTCTTGACAAAAGTTTCTATGGCCTCAAACAAGCACCCGAGCTTGGTTTGAGAAATTAAGGTCTACTCTACAAGGTCAGGGTTTTCTACACTCCAAATCGATCCTTCTCTATTTTTCCGAGGCTCAAGAACTTTGTCATGTTTGTCCTAGTGTATGTAGATGACATCATTGTCACCGAAACTCGGTGGAGATGATAAACCTATTTGTTCGGCGACTCAATGACCAATTTGCGTTAAAGGATCTAGGACAAATAAGTCATTTTCTCGGGATTTGAAGCGTACGAGACGAGACAGGCCTATATTTAAAACAGAAGCCTACATACGAGCATTCTAATGCGTTGTGGCATGCAAAATTCCTCTTCAGTTCCTACTCCTATGGTAGTCAACCGACACTACTCTAAGGATGAAGGAGTTCCAATCACAGACCCTACGAGCTACAGAAGACTAATTGGGGCTTTGCAGTACCTCACAAATACTCGACCGTATATTATGTTTGCTTTGTGAATAAATTATCTCAATTCTTGAGTTCTCCAACAAATACACACTCGGCAAGCCCTAAAGAGACTACTCAGATATCTGAAAGGCACAATGGATCTAAGCCTACATATCAAACCAAGTTCACATCTTACCTTGCAAGGTTTCTCGGATGCCGACTGGGCTGTGTGCGTTGACGATCGCAGATCCATGGGTGGCCACTGCGTTTACTTTGGTGATTCGCTCATCTCGTGGTCTCGCGGAAGCAACGGTTGTGTCGAAATCCAAACGAATCGTAGTATCGTTCTCTCTCGGACCTCTCATCTCGAACTCGCATGGCTTCAATCGATGATGGAAGAGATCGGTCTCCACCTTAAAGAGCCTCCCATCGCGTGGTGTGATAACCTAAGCGCGTCTGCCCTTGCGTCTAACCCAGTGTTCCACGCTCGTACCAAACACATCGAACTGGACATTCACTTCATCCGAGACAGAGTACTTCAAAGACAGCTGTCGGTGCGGTACGTTCCCTCATCTGAGCAAGTGGCTGATATATTCACTAAAGCCCTCTCCCATTCGAAATTTCGGGCCTTTAGAGACAAACTTGGTTTGGTTCAATCTTCCAATCCAAGTTTGAGGGGGCTGTGGAAATAACAACTAGTGGGCCTCGGTTATGTTACAACAGCCCAAGCTACTACGATCCCGAGTCCATTTATTGTATTACATTATTCATTGTATATTTGACATCCGTCACGTGGCTGTACAAACTAGGGTTGGTAACCCTACTATAAATAGCAATACAACACTATTGGGCTCTCACGCCACTTTATACAGAAATACTCTACTCTAATTCTTATCTGTATTGTTATGACTCTTATTAGTAGTACCGATTATCGTTAAAAAGCCAAGTGACGATCGCTAAGATTTTTTTTTTTTTTTTATGACAACATGTAATTGGAAAATCCTTTTTTAAAAACATATCCATGTCGGATAGGGGATGGGTGGCCCAAGGCACGACCATTGTCCGTTCCAAAATTTCCGTTTCCTTTTATCGTTGAACGGGCCCCAAGGTCAGGGACACCTAACCCCCTCATATTGGTACATTACATAGTAGACTATGATTCAACACTACTACTAACCAAGATGGCCCAAAAACAAAAAAGATACTCTTTATAAAAAAAAATACAAAAAAAAAGATACTACAAATAAATTAGGGATGATATCACTCAAGTCCTAAAAAAAAAAAAAGTCTAAACCTCAAATCCCCTATCAAAAAAGTCCTAATACTTTTTTATCTTAATTACCGAGAAAAATATTAAAAAGTCCTGTTGTCAAAATATATTTTCATATTATTAAAATAGTTTTTCCCGTTATTAAAATTTCGTTATAAACAAATCGTTGTAAAAATAGCTTTTCATATTATCAAAATAGTTTTTGTTGTTGTTAAATCGAGTTTTTGCTCCACCTAAAAAAATTTTGATAACAAGAAAAATTATTTTACAACATAAAAAGTCATTTTGATAACAATTTTTTCATATGAAAATTTTAACAATAGAAAAACAACATGAAAAACTATTTTAATAACGGAGGCTTTTTGATATTGGAATTCCATAATTAATATCAAAAAATCCTTAGAGATTGTTTTTATAGAGTAGTTGGAGTTGACTTTTTTATTTTTTTTTTCTTAGGAGTGATATTTTCCTAATAAATTATCCTCATTATCAAAAAAAAAAAAAAAAAAAAAAATCATCCCTTCACTTCAATTTAACACTGATCGGCTGGACCAACTGGTATTTTGGTAATTTCGCCTCCACGTCAGCGGGTCTGAACTCTGAACCGCTAATCACTTTCATCATCGCGTTCCGCCGCGGAATCAGTTATCTGTAATCTCCAGCGAGGGCTGAGCCTGATACTCACCGAAGGAGACCGTGATGGCATCAGGGTGGGGAATTACCGGGAACAAAGGTCGCTGCTATGACTTCTGGATCGACTTCAGCGAGTGCATGTCTCGCTGCCGAGAACCCAAGGACTGTGCTCTTCTCCGTGAAGATTACCTCGAGTGCCTCCACCATTCTAAAGAGGTTAACCTGCCCGTCTCTCTATTCTTGCATAAGCAAACGAATTTTTTCCGTTACATTGATTGAATATCGGGTTTCTGATAACCCTAATTGATGCATAAAAATCGTCCGCTGACCTGATCGGTTTTCATCGTCGTTGAATAGGATTTTGATTGATTACGACTGATTCTTCCTTTCTACTAATTCATGTAATTGATTCACTCATTGCATTATTATAGCGATTGATGTCATATACGTTTGTTTCTTGGAACGAGATATATGGGGGTCTTATGCATTTGTTTGAATAATGTAAATACATGCTATGTCAGGGCTCTGGATCTTAAAATTTTTTAAAAGCACCAAAAGTAAGAGATATTTATCTTGAATGACAATTCCTTGATTTTACTCGAAGAGGCATTGTATGTGCAAGTGGTGAACTTTATCTTTTGTACCCTGTTGGCCGGGAAAACAAATCTTTTATGCCGAAATTCTGTTAGCCAACCCGCGTTTAAAATCAATAAGACAACCCCTTTCCCCGTTAAGACGCTACCTGTAGAGACCACCAGCTCATGACAAAAATAATGATATCAAACTACTGCTGGAATATACAAGAAAAAATAGAGCCTGCAAACTGTTGCATAATTTGGATATGCTTAGCTCCTGACACTCTTGCCATTGGCTGAGGAGTTAGTGGCTCAGTTAAAAGTTGATGCATGTATAGTGATAAGGGTTCAATCTCTACTTCCATCTTTTGTGGGGAAAAACCTTTGATTCTCTGTTGTGGGGTGGTGTTGAACTTTGACAACAATTTACAGATCTTTTGTCTGGAAACCTTGATTCTCTGTTTTGGGATGTTGTTGAATTTAAGTACAATTTACAGATCTTTTAGTTCCTCCTTTTTTCTTTGGCAGTGGATTTAAAAATCCTCATACCTTAACTAGTCTGTTTGAAAACAACTTGGCTGGGGCCTTCCCAAATGCTTCTTTTCATTGCCATCTATTTACATTTAATGGTGTTTGCTTGTTAAATTCTTAGTTGCAGCCTTTCTCATGATAAGTAAGTATTCCCTTTTAGTTTATTTATTGTTTTATTTGGTACCTTAAAGCTTGTTTTGTCACTTTGTGTCACGTCGGTCCTTTTAACCTCTAATGCGTGTCATATGTACTTTAAGCTGTCAACTTTATAGACACACATAACGACACTGATCTAACATCCCATGCGTGATGTGTCAGATAATTTTGGTAAATGGAGTTGATGGCTTATGATATACTTGTACATGTTATGAATTAAAAGCATAGTTTTGAGAGATTAAATTGAAATAATGAAGAAACTTGAGACTAAAATACTGATGTAAACTTGGCATTCTGTGGCACATTCATTATCCTATGGATAAACTTATGTATCAAAGGTGAATGAGATATCAATTCTTAGTTAAATTGCTTAAAGTTATTCAAGGTCCTGATGTTTTTTCAAGTAGTTTACCTTCTAGGCATACCGATTAGGGGTTGAGACTATAATGCCTTTGTTGACAACCATATTATAATTTGTTTTTTGAAACTCAACACGTTTGAAGTTGAATTCTGCCATTGTTTTGACCTGTCCTACTTTGTATACTTTAATTTAACATATCATACTATTTAATGATATAATCAGTACTTAGGGACCTTCGTATGGATTATTGAACTCCTCTTATATATAGTATTGTGTGATTTATAAACTTTTGATTAAAATTAAGTACATCGTTACCACTCAGGTATTCTGCATGACACAAATATGAAGACAATATAATGGCATATGGTAGACCAAGACACTTGCAGTTACAAAAAATGACAAATGTGAATTTGTTCTCCTCTTGACGCTGTCAAGTGGTTGAAGCCAATTGCCTTGTGTTGTCAGGCTTGTATTTTCATTTAGCATGCCAATATGAGATGTCGTGCTTGAATCTCTTGAAAATTTTCAACTTTTGGTGGCCTACTCAGTTTATCAAAGCTTATATCCACAACTTAAATGTTGCTCTGACAATAAGATGCACATATCTCGATATTATTAGAGTATTCAGTGGAGGAACGAAAGCCAAGGGTGAAAGTTCGTCGTTAGTTTTAATGGTTTAATTGGCAAATATAGCTTCTTGGCAAGAATGTAAAATATCAAAAAAGGCAAGATTCCTAGCATTTTATATATTGATTATATTGCATCTCTGTATCTTAACTGCAGTTCCAACGAAGGAATCGGATTTACAAGGAGGAGCAGCGTAAAATAAGGGCTGCTGCCCGGCAGGGTCAGGAGGGTGAAAGCGTGGGCGGGCATCACTAGCGCCGGTGATTAAAATTGCTGTTTTGACTCTCAGACTAAGTTGTGGTGAAATTGTTGTTATTTTGATCGAATTGGCGTTTATGCATGTTATATGTGCGTTGTTTTTTAACTTCATCCATGGTCGATGGCCTATTTTCTATTAGTAATAATGCAAAAAATGGACAATGCCCCGCCGAGTGAATGTGTTATATAGTTCATACGCCTTGTGACACAGAGGAATTTAAGCTTTTATTATTGCTATTTTAAACTAAATTCGAGATTATTATGGGGAAAAAAAACTCAGCTTCTTAACCTTTCTATCAAAATAGAGTATATGAAATCTTGCTTGCGTGCGAGTCGTTAAAATTATTTAGATATGCTGATCATGAAATGTAAGCGATTCATCGATTGTCAGTTTTCTTTCTTGGCAAAAAGCAAGCAAAATGGCATCTCTCAGTTCATCCTCATCCAACCTCCGGCGTGACTCATCCCTTGCCTCAACTGCTCGATCTCTATCATTGCTATCAACCACAAAAATAAGGGATTTGGCTAACATCTATTTCTTTTCCCATCCTCTTCTCAATCTCAACCATTGGATTGAAATTTCAATCGTTGATTTAATGTTTTATAAAAATATTTAAAAAAAAAAAATACTAAATTAATAATAATAATATTTTTATAAAATATTAAATCAAACCGCCGAGATCTCAATCCAATAAAGGTGAAGGAGCAAATTAGTAAACACTTTTATCTCGGGAGCGGCCAACACAAAAAACTTTTAAATGGACATTTTATACCAATAGACTTTTTAAAAAGTAAAACCAACACAAAAACCGTTACTTTTTGCCAACTCCGTTAGTGGGTCAAAAAAAAATGATGAACGAAATCGGGTCTGAGCGCTGGTACAGAAGATGAACGCAGAGACGTTTTTGCGCTATTTGAACTTGAATCCAAATCCCTCTTCCTAACCTCCTAAAAAAGTACTTTCATAAAATTCTTTCCATATTTTGCCCAGAAGCAAAAATTCTCACTTGACAAACGGAGAAAATTAAGAGGAAAATCAAACTGCAAATTCATAAAACAAAACCCAGATCTCATTCATCGATCAGTAGGGAAAAAAAGATTCCATTGTATTATTTCGTTCTCAATGGCTCATACCATATGAACATTGAAGAGGAAAGAAAAACTCACTCATCATAGATTAATCACTCGACAGAGCAAAGGGAAAAAAAACCAACAAAATCCCAAAACGATGATTAATAAACAGAAAAAACTATGTACAAGGAACCAAGATCTGCATCAAAACCCCGTGTTGATGAAGAATCTACCAGTGTTGGTACAGAGCATACAATCCATGATTCTCGGACCAAGCTCGACGGACACGTGGATACATCCTATTGGAATAAATTCTTGATTCTCTCAATCTCATTTCCAGGTGCCCGGTGGGGACTGCTGGCTTAGGTTAATCGAGCTCGGACGTACCTCACAAGAATGGCAAGCCCGTTGGTTATTCCGGTGTAGCTTCTGATTTTTTCGAATTTTCTAATCCCTATGCTTATGTTCCAGCTGATGTGAAAGAGGCCGCTGGAAATGAGTTCTTTCCTGCTGGTATCGACGATTCTGATGAAAATACTACTTCCTTCAAAGAACTTGGGAGTTCGCCGGAGATTTATACTGTCGACGAAGATGGTTTCCTTTTTTCTTCTTTCAGAACCAGCACGAGCCCTTCACCCTCCTGCCATCTGCATTTTTTTTTTTTTTTTTAAGCTCATTATTCCCAATTTGACCCACTAACGGAGTTGGCAAAAAGTAACGGTTTTTGTGTTGGTTTTACTTTTTAAAAAGTCTTTTGGTATAAAATGTCCATTTAAAAGTTTTTTATGTTGGCCGCTCCTGAGATAAAAGTTTGTTGGCCAATTTACTCCTTCACCCATCCAATAATTAAGATTGAGAAGAGAATGGGAAGTAGATAGAAAGAGAAGTTGATGGTAGCTCCTCGTAAAAATTAGACCCCGAGTGTTCTGGAAGTTGTGCCTTTACAGGGGACGAATCTTGTCTGACTACCAACATCCCATGCAGTGAAGTTGCTGTTCTCAGTCTCAACATTAAAACCAATGGGGGTAGTTTTCTCTCTTATTTTAGCATTTGAAAATCTTAGGCGATTTTCAAATTTCAAATTATAGGAATAAATAAAACTGTAAAATAAATTTACGAAAATTTCACATTTTATTGTTTTCAAAAATTTATTTCACTTCATTTTATTATGCTATCATAATTATTTGAAAGAATCGCATCCCCGTTCGGCATATATAATGCAGCAATGTGATAGAGGATCTACACACACACTATATTAAAAATGTATAATATTTTGAGGGAGAAGTTATTAAATTAAAACTGACAGAGTAGTACTTTTTTAGAAATGAAAATGATTAAATTTGAGTTTCATAACATTAAAAGAATTATTTAATTAAGAAAATAAGGGGTATATGCATTATGCACCAGCGCCAGGCACTCGGTGAGTTGATGATAACGTGGACAACAGAATCGTTTCAGCGAAATCCCTTCGCTTCACAACTTCCAAAAAATGAAAGAAAGAAAAGAAACGCCAGTGCTTCCATGACGACGACAAAGAAAATGAGGCTGGTCACCATTGATGACGGCGAACACAGCTTTTACGCTCTCTATCACGTCTGTCCGCCAACGATCTTCAAGATTATCATCCTTCATGTTGAGCCTTTTGTTGTCTCCATCCTCCACATGGACATCCTAGTACGTATCCGTTCTACTTTTCTTTCTTTCTTATTACGATGGCCTCTCATATCTCCAAAGTGGCCAATCAAGTCTCTCAATGCAAATCAATCCCGTTCCAGCAACATTGGTACTGTTCTTCTGGCCTATCGCTTTAGCACTTTAATACAGTTAATGCCGTCTTTAGTGATTTAATCATATGTTAAGAGAGCAAGAGTTGTATATTTTCTTTTTCTGGTGCGTACCTGTTTACCTTTCTGTTCCAAAAATTAAAATTAGAATTCTGGCATATTGCATCACTCCCATCGTCTTGATCACTATTGAACTGCGTTGTTGATCAACACCTATTCATGAATAGAATAAAAGTGGACATAGAAAATTTGCTGCTAAAAAAAATGAAAGCCAAAATGACTAAGATTTTCCTCAAGTGATTTGAAACTGTTATGAACCCATATATTGGGCCTAGCAGATATGCGGCCCAGTGAGAGTATTTACGACATAATCCCTCTTTAATCAGGTAAGATGTTAATTACCCCCTCATCGTGCCTATAATCCAGGAATGTACAAGTAATGGAGCAGGTATTTGCAGAACGTGGGAGACACATACTGCCTGAGTAACGGATTCATAGTCATGGGAGCGAAACCTTAGATAATCCCTATAAATAGGAGATTACCCACCAGGTGTACGCTCTACATTCTCTATTCCATTATTTACTATTTAGCCTCACTGTGCACACACCCCACCCCTCTGGCGAAACGTCGCACCTGTGTAGCATAGTGATCTGAGAACGCTCTTTGATACCTTCCTCATAGGTATCACTGAGCAATCATATCTTCTCTTTGGTGTTTAATCCATAAGCATTTCTGAGGAGCCATTTGATCCTATATTAACATCCCCTAGCCTATTGAGGCTCGACATTTATATTCTACTCTAGAAAAGTTCTAGAAATTGAGTTCGAGCTTGCAACCACATTCCTAATATCATATAAAGATTGCCTTGGTAGAACCCATTTGTAACAAAGATATCCATAAGAGTTCAGATGGTTGAGCACGTAAATAATCAAAAAATGAGGTATAGTACTTGTTATAAATTTTATATGTTATACTGATACTCATACTAATTGATTAGTTTAATTGACTATATTATTTTCCACATATAAAGCTCATCCGATGTGATAATCAGTTGCTTAAGGCAATTTTTTTATTTCTCCCCAAGCAGTACTTCTTTTACCCTGTCAAACACGTAAATCTTGTTGCCACGGTCCTGGTTGAAGGCTGAATGAAGCTAACCTTATTTAGGAATGATTTTAAAGCGGTACAATTTATTGAAGGGACAAAAAAAAGTGAAACATGACAATTTATGGAAAACAGCGAAGAAAGAAAAGAAGCTTATTATTGAAAGGAATGATGAGCAGAAGCTAAGGATGGATGCTGCTCAAGTGTGATAGACCCATTGTGTATGAAGGTGGTGGTGGTGTTGCTTCTGCCGCCTTTTAAAAAGGAAGAGTACCAATGAGCAGAGAGCTTTGGGAGCCTCTTCAAGTGAGGGTCTTCTCTATCAACATAATACAACCCAAAGCTTGATCCGTAGCCATCCAATAACTCAAACACATCTAAGAAGGACCATTGAAAGTAGCCTCTTACGTTTGATCCATTCCTGAACAACATTATTCCACCACACATACGTCACTTAACTGCCAAGCAAACAACACAGCTTTCCATATTAACTAACAGAAACAAGTACAATACCTCAAGGCATCCAGTACTCCTCCAATATATTCTTGAAGGTAAGTCACCCTTGAGACGTCTTGCAGCGATGAATTGCTCGCTGTCCTTTGACCTAAACAATGAATCAGTGAGCCTGAGATCAGTATCATAGATTGAGTTCCCTGTTGATATTAATGTCTGCTCGCTCTTGAAAATTTTTGTTCCTGTAGAGAGGAGAGAGAGAGAAAGAGAGACCATTTTCATAAATGTAAACAGGAGGATTGCCATAGAGGAGCTTGAATTTTTCCAGCACTTGTACTAGACCCCATGATGCCACTGTGTACTGAACCAATCAAAGTAAAACCAGACAGTTAGCCATACATTGAACTAATTAAGATAGTTCAACACATTCACTATTTATATATGTTTCAAGCCTCTTGCCTCTTCGTCTGAAAGTAGATCCTGTCCAACTGCCACAACCAAAAAACCCTTCGTTACCCATCATTTCCCTACTTTATTACCCAAATAAATGACAGTGGATGGTGAATTAGGTGAAAGTTCAATTCATTGGAATTGGAAACTGCAGAGCCATAACAACAACAATAATGATACAACAATACAGTGAATGAAATACAGTCAGTTCATCGGGCCATGCTTTGAAAACCTGTTATTGAATTTACTATCATTAAAACATAACAAAAGGACTTACAGATTGTTTGTACTGCCGCATCTGCAGTATAGTCTCTGGTCTTGTTCTTTAGGATGTCAGAGTTGTCTGTGACATTAAGGACAGTATAATGAATCACTCCTATAAAATCCCATGAACTCTTAATTTGTTTGGATTCTCTACTTGTGAAGGTAGGAATTCTTGAGCCCGCATTTCTCTTCATAACATTGGGATAGTCTCCGTACACCAACGGCTCCATGACCCTGCAAATAACAAAATGAATTGAGCCTCATATTCTTATAACAGCCACCAAAACCAAAAAACCATTAGGAATGTATCGGAACATACCATCCAATAAGAAACTCATGCTCTCTTTGAGTTGCTATAACGTCTTTTTTTGTATTTGTATGAGGACGTAACCCAAATGTAAAGACAGAGATACCGACAAATCCACGTTGTTTGTCCTGCAACGATGCATTGTCATTAACATTCTCTGACTGATAAGCTTATAAGTCCGCCCCCTGGGGGGAGGGGGGTGTCCTACTCTATACTATCTCCAGTTCTAAATGTAGAACCTAGTTTGTAAGTCCTACATTTAGGACCGGAGGACTAATGTATATAAAACTGAAATCATAGCATGATCATTCAGAGCTTAAGTGACATAGTACCTTATATTTTGTCCTATACAATCTTGCAGCAGAAGCGTGAGCTAACAACATATGATGAACTGCCAAGTAGGGCTCAGTTGTTGAGTTGCCTTTAGGGCATTTGTTTATGCCAAACGGAGGAGAACATCGCGCAGGTGGGCATATTCCCCGATCATAACCACCTTGAGCGAACACATTGGGCTCGTTCACTGTAATCCAATACAACACTCTGTCACCAAACTCTCTGAAACACACATCTGCATAGGCTGTGAAGTCTCTTCTGCATTCACAATCAAGTTGATCCATCTTTCCATATCACTTTTTTGTTCCCGTATTTGTAAAGCACAGGAAATCACAGACATGAATTACTCTATAAGAAGGTCTTAAGGACGTACATGACTTTGTGACTAACCCATCCATCATATTCATCTTCAAGTACCTGTGGAAGATCCATGTTGTGTAATGTGACATGTGGTTGGATTCCTGTACAGAGGTAAGACAATACATAATTACATCTCAGTTCAAGTAGCAAAAAGAGATTTCCAGGTCATGGTTTCTTTAGCAAAGAAACTCTTATCTAACCGTTGCTGATTAGTTCATTGATGACATTGTTGTAGTATTGCAACCCTTTTGGATTGACGGGTCCTCTACCATCTGGTCGAAAAAGAAACGTGAAAAGGCATTAATCAAAGTTTTAGTTACTCGAAAACAAAAGTGAAATTCCAATATGAGTGGTGCTTATTCATAAATTGAGGTCCAAAATTATACTGGGAATCAATCTTGACCAAGAAATGGATAGTCTATAGGCATCAAGGCCTGTTTCCACCATAAGCTGCACATCTTCCTGCAGCATATAGAAATTCAAGTGAAATAAACTCTAAATACTCCTTTACTGTGTACTGGAAATCAGAGATCTGCAGATGGAATAATAAACAATACAAGAATTGGTTGGTGTTCACCTTATATTTGTTGTAACCATCGCAAGCTACATCCCCATTGTCCCCGTGCACATATCCTGATTATCATTCATTCAAGAACCCGCTTTGAAATATATCAAGGTTTGAGATCATTTTTCTTATTTAAAGGGAGTTTGCTCTCCTCTCTTTCCTTAACTACAAAATTAAGCTCCCACAATTATAAATCTTAACAAACAAAATGATGATAAACTTACCGGCATGGGCAAAGGTATCCCATATGCTCGGAGTTCTTCCATCTTTGTCTGCTGCGCCTTCTACCTTTGCTTTCAGAAAATTGAGTAGTGTATAAAAAACACACAAGTATACATTTATATCAGAGCCCAGAACTTGATGGGTTCGCCTGCTGAAAATGAAAAAAAAAAAAAAAGAGAGATGGGAGGAAAGAAGAAAGATGGAGTCAATTAAATAACCTGATAAGCAGAAGTGCCGGAACCAAAAATAAAGGTAGGTGGGAAGTCAAGTCTGCTATAATTATGAGCACTCAGTACTTCATCAGCCAAGTTGCTGACAAGTAACCAGAGAAGCAGAAGTAAGGGGTTAAGGCTCCAAAACGTGACTATTTGCATCTTCTGCAATCTCTCTTATCTTCTTGTTTCCCTCCAACACATTTTGCTTTTCAAGTTATCAAGTTTGTGCTGTTTACTTATATAAAGCCAGTGTTCGTTATGCTCAAAGATTTTATGGGACTTTCTAACCCCTTTCCTAACCCCCCTCAATGTGTAATTGCTCTGGAGAGAAAGATAGAAAATTGAGAGTAACAGATTATCTTTTGGGGACTTTGGCATAACATTTACGAGAAGATTTGGAAAACCAAATCACACTAGTTTGAAACATGTGGATGTAAGATGTTAAGAGATGATGATAAAGTGTTATAACTTCTATAGGAGGTTATCGGATGGATGGAGAAGGTGTGGTGAGATTTGAAGCTTGGTACGAACTGCTTGTCGGCAAATGAGATTGTCCTTTGGCAAATTCGATCTGAACGGTTTATATTTTATCTTTTTTATTTTTAAATTTTTTATGAAAAAATATTTTAAAAGGTAAAAATTTTAAAATAAAGATAAATCTAAATCTCATCAAACTTAAATACTTGTTCAAAGGACCAGCCCTCTTACTCGTCCAAAGGACAAGCACTATAACGGGTTCCTATACAGAATCTGTTTGGTAAACTAATATGGGTTTGTTTGGGTTAGCGGTAGGAATCGGTGGGCAAAAGCCTATCTAATTTTAGAAAAAGTTCAGATAGGAAAAAGTCGATTATAGATAATGATTTGTGTTTGGATTGATGGTGGTAGAAGTGGCGGGGGCGTCAAAAAGCTGAGAAGCGTTATGGAAAAAGGCTGGATTCTGGAGCTTTTTCCTTAACTAACTTTTTTGAGCTTTTTTAACTTAAAATTAAGCCAACGCAATCAATCCAAACGGAAAAAATCGGATTTTTTCTCACCCGGATCGGTTTTAAAGCCACTGAAATTTTTATACACTAACGCTGAAAAATAAGTCAACCCAAACAGGCCCATGCAGAGCCATCCCCGACGGCTGGAGGACACTCATTTCCAGGTAACAAACCAACCAAAACTAGTTGGTCCTGTAATTTCCCTTCCAATTAAGGTGGTCCTCGTGGCTCATATGAATACGACGCCCTGGCTTTTGGTCGCCACAAACACTTCTGCCATAAAAGTATATTCCCTCTGTTATTACAATAAATATATTTTACCGTTTTATGTTTCGAACTAAAGCCTGGTTGGCATAGCGGCAAAAAAGAAAAAGAAAAAGTTCCAACGCACAGTAATTTCAGTCTAACAGGAGATTTAAAAAAAACTATTTAGGATATGGGTGGTTTTAGATAGACTTATTTTAAATAGAAAAATAATACTTTTAACTGAAGTCATTTTTTTCAGCTTCTAAAAAAAAATATTAGGGATATGTGATCAATAAACATTGTACTATTTAATATACATTTGTATGCATTTTAATTTATCCATTATAATATATTTAATTAATTACTTTAGAGTTTTTGTATCTTTTTAATAATAATTTATTTTTTTATCAGATTTAGATTTAAATTTATTTTCATTTTCAAAATATATCAAAATATATACAACTAATATATATTCATGTAGTAAAATAATCGTCCAAATAAGATTCTCTCATCGTTATTCCAAACACAAATCACATTTATCTAATTTTTTCATCCTATAAATAAATCACTTTTGTTTTTCATTTCAACCGACTTTTAAAATAATCGTCCTTAAAAAATTTCTTTGATATATTTTCCTAACAAAATCTTTGGATATAATATGTCTTATAAAATGTAGAGTCTTAAAAATTTTAAACTAATATATTAATATTGTTATTGACTACTCCTATGATCCTTACACTATAAACTATGTTCATGTCCCTTCCAAATCACATTTACAATCTAATTTTTTTATCCTATCTTTTATATGCAAAAGTAAAATTACAAATAATTATGTTTTTTGGATATAAATGTCGACAACATTTATTTGATAAATTAGATGATTTATGTTGTAATTTAGAGCTTTAATTGTTGTAATTTACTAATTATATTTGTGTGAAAAACACTAATCCCAAACAAACGTTTATAAGCATTTGTTGTAATCTTTAAAATGCCACTAAAAGAGGGGGAAAACTGACTCTCAGTGAGGGTTATATGTATCTGAAAAGATAAAATTATTTCAGGGATATTAACTAATTATACTAATATGTGAGGGAGTTAAAAATTCTTGTAATAATAAAGAGAATAAGTCTGGTTTCTTTTCTTCTGTTTTTATGTCTCTTTCTTGTAACACTGCATGTAATACATTATGCACACCTAACCTAAGGCCTCTCAGTCAGAATAGCCGTTCATTGCCGTTGGTATCGTTCTGAGGTGTGTTGAGGATGTAACATCGCTTGCTTGGACAAACCTTTGTTTCCATCATTTTCAATACTACTACATTCATATAAGATATATTTAAATAATTGATTTTGGTTCAAATATAAAATATAACTTTCATATTTATCAATATTTTCATAATTTATCTTTATTGATGCTTATTCAACTATAATAAATTAGGAGAAGGAATTAAGAAAAAAATGACTAAGATATTCTAAAAAATAAATGTTATATTAATTAATTTAACCAACTATATCAATATAATTAAATTAGATAAATATATCTTATATTAAAGTTCATATACGGAATACTAAGTATGTTTGGTTGGGGGAAGGGGGGAAGGGAGAAGAAAATGAAGGGAAAATATTAAAAGGGGAGAAAATTTTTATGGGCCCCACCACAAATAACTTTTCTCTCTCCATTTTCTCTCCCCTTCCCTCCCCTCCCCTCCCTCCCCTCCCCCCCCCCCAACCAAACATACCCTAAGTATTGCATGGGGCTTTAGTCCCAAATATTTCTATTGGGCTTTCGATTTTAGCGTGATGCATTGAGCAGTAGACCTCGGAGCCAGGAGAGGTGCTTGAAGAACGTCAGAGCGGTGGGCTGCAGGAGCAACAGACGGCGGAGTAACATGGTGGTGGACGAGACGAATAACGGAAGGCCAATTATAGCGCTCACAAAAAGATAAGAGAGATGGCTCATAGAAAACCAAAGGGCCTCTATTTTTGCTTTGAATTTACATTATATTAAACGCCACTTCTTTATTTCTTCTTCTATTGGTTCTTTTAATTTCTTTACTTTTTCACGTTCTGTAAAACAATCCAACCCTTGTCATTGATCAACAGACAGTCAATTGCAATGTGCAAAGCCCTAAAAAAACTCATATAGCCTAGAAATGTGATGCGAGCATAACAAACGAACGAAGTCAATACAGAGGTATATTGCAAGGTCGTAGTAAGTGAAAAAGTGTGCAAGGCAGAGGTTCAACCCCATGCCCATCCAAACAAGTTAAAAGCATATACGAGTATTTCTCATCAAATAAGCTTCCAAAGATTCATATGAAAGCCCCAATGGCAACCATAAATAATAACCAGATTTGCGATCTCATACAGAGCCAAATTCATACTCTATAAACATCAGACACACTGCTAGAAATTTAGTCAGTCCGGAGAGCAAAAGCACAAAGAAAGAATATGGGAATAACATATCTGCTTTTACTGCAGAAAAATCCATCTGCAGCAAGCCAAAAACGACGTCGTTTCATCTCTTTTTTTCCCCTTTATATCTGATTACGGTTTTTATCGTGTAAAATGGCGGCCAAAATCTTCTCCACCCTCCCTCCCCGGCAACTTAGTCCCTTCGGCGACAAGACACAAAGTACGCCCCCAAGATTTTGAGATCGACAACCAAGAATCCAAGATCCCGACGAGGATATGAGATCCCGCAGAGCGAACTTGTTAGAGTTCTTGTATCCAAGTGTTCCCTATATAGTTCTACCTCTCACTCTCAATTTGTTAGGTAGGAAATTCTTATCTGGGTTTAATCTGAAAGGAAAGGGGTTACAGAATTCTTTCATTTTTGCCAAGTTTCTTGGGGGCTGTTTTCTCTTCTTCTACGGGGATTGATTCAAATTATTTGTTGAAGAGTTGAAGATGGGTATCTATACATCAGGTACGGCTTGATATTCAGTTACCCCTGAATTGAAATCAAAATCACAAACACTTTTAGAGGAGATCTTCACTTACCTCCGTTCTCTAGCACTAAACCAACAATGGCCAGCGTCCTATCTTCATCACACAGCTATTTTGAACAAACTTTTTGGGATAAAAACCCTAATCAGATATAAAGGGGGAAAAAAAGAGAGGTGAAATGACGTCGTTTTTGGTTTGGCTTGCTGCAGATGGATTTTTCTACAGTAAAAGCAGATATGTTATTCCCAAAGAATATATACATAATGAATGTAAGAAATATAACATAGTGCTTGCACGAGCTTCGCGTATACTTATATCAATTATTAATCCAAACAGCATATTATATATAATGAACTTGAATATCATTAGACAATTAATCAGAAATTCAAGAGAAAAAAGAACCTTCAACCTAACCAAATTGCCAATTCAAACTTAGACTTGGCATCAAGCGTATAACGGCAAATCGGTCCATGCTCCAGAGACATGACCATTATCACAAACATAAGCTCGAACAACTGGCTCGCCATCGTCATGGAATCCGAAAAATCGCCTCAAACAAAATGCAGAATGTAAATCCCAAACCTCCTTGCATTGGCAAAACGCGCAGCTCAGAGCAATCTTCTTCCGATTCCCATCGTTGATTGTCCTATATACCCTGGACCGCTTGAAATTCTTGAAAATTCCTCTGAAAAGCATGTAGTTTCTCTTCTCCTCATTATGCAGACATCCAGGCCAATCACAAATATACAGACAATCATCTCGAAACTGTCTAGAAAGTAGCTTGTTACCCTGCTCTCTGCTCAAGTTCCATATTCCAGAAGCCAAATGCGACCGCGACCGCAGTGATCTACAAATCTTCCTTCTTTTACAGGAAGAGAATTCCTGATCGACCTTCACAACGCCTTTCCCAGCTTCCTCACATAATTGGGATTCAAGACCATCTTTGGATTCAGAAGCATTACAGACGGTATCATTATACAGATCATCGAATAGAGACCAGTAACAATTAGAACCAGAAGCACCCATACCTGAAGAACCATTGAATCGACTGGTGAAGATTTCTTGGGATGAAGTGATTTGGTAACCCTCATCTGGGCCGAGCTCCCGCTCCAGCCCGAAATCAGAGCTATCTAAGAGAACCCCGGCGTAAAGCAGGCCGGGGCAGCAGACGGCGAGCTTATGCAGGGAAGCCCAGCCGCCGGGGGGAACAGAGGAATCGGAGAGGAGATCGGAGACGATGGATGGGATGGTATGGAAGCACTTGATTTTCCAGCAGAAATTGCGAATCAAGAAGGAGAATTTGGTACAGACACAAGCGAGACGAGCCCAGTGTCGGGGATCGTCTTTGAGGTTAAGGAAGATGTGGAGAGTAACGTCATCGGGGAGCATAGAGAAAACTGTTTCCGCCATTGTCGATCGGCCTTCTGTTGCGAACTGATCGAATCAATATGAGGTCTGGGGTTTAGCTAAGGAAGTAAAACCTATCCATACATGAAGCCAGGCATCCCGATTTGGAGCACGATCCAAGGATCGAAGGATAGGTGATAAGTCCACGTTGTCTGTACCAGAAAGAGGTGTGCGCAGCCACACACAACACTCCATCTCCGCCCGCCGGTATTGAATAATACGTGGGGGGTGCTGAATGGGGTCAGAAACCTTTAATTGGTTATTCAATATTTTAATAAATTAATATTTTAAATATTATTAATTAAAAAATATTTAATTTTCTTAAAAAAAATATATTTAATCTTATAAATTATAAAATTTATTCTCCAAAAACTAATATAAATTAAAACTTTTTTTTTCAATTAATATAATTTAAAATATTAATTTATTAAAATTACTAAAATATAATGTTTGAAAATTTTAATAAATGGGCAAAACTTAAAATTAGCATTGATTATAAGTATTTTCCATTGAAAAATAAGCTACTATTATCTTATAGGTGACATTAAAAGACAAATTATTTTATAAAAGTGCTTATATTATGAACAAAAATACTTCATCTGGGCCCTAATTATAAAATATTTAAAGTTTGGATGGGCTTTTGGATAAAAAATTTTTATCAATGCAAAAAAGTATTTTTAATTAATTTATGTGTTTAGATGATATTTTTTTTAAAAAGTAAAACTCAAAAAAAGCCAAATTATTGAATTTTTTTATTTAAAGCCGATTGAGTTTAAAAAAAGATTTAAAAAAAAGATATTTTTTAAAACACACATCCAAACACTGTGTCTAACACAAATATATATTATAGCCTTCAATCATTTTTCACGGGATATAAAGGGAAACAAAGAGTAAGATTTGTTAGTAACTCTAAAATTACGAAGTTAATATATATATATATATATATAAATCACATGTTTATCTTATAAATTATAAAATTTATTCTCTAAAAACTAATATAAATACATAATAACTCATTCAATGTTCTATAAATTGGAAAAAAATATCGTTTTTATCCTTACTAAAAATTATCTTCAAAAATTTTAATAAATGGGCAAAATGAAAATTAGCATTGATTATAAGGAAAAATGAAAAAATAAGCAACTATTATCTTATAGGTGACTTATATTTTAGACAAATTATTTTTCTAAAAGTGCCTTATATTGTGAACAAAAAATTAGTACTTTTGACAATTTTTTGGAAGAAGACAAAATTTATGCGACAAATTTTTTTTTTTTTTTTTAGTTTTCCTAGTGGTGTGTATGAAAAATCAAAAGGAGTAATTAATTTTTGGCATGTCATGTTATAGCGTAGTTTTAGTAATTTTAATACGTTGGGAGGACGGAATTCAGGCAGCAAATTTACTAAAATACTACAAACAGCAAAATGAATTACCGAAATTCAAAAGTTTAAAAACTATTTATCAAAATGCTATACTTCAAATTATTTTTGCGAAAAACGACTTTAAAATTGTGAAGAAGTTTTGATGAAGGTTAATTTTAGGGAAAATCATTGTCGGATCCTAAGATACAAACATAACCACAAAAGAATCCTATACTAAATTTTCCTAACTAAAAAGTCTGCAGGGACTTTTGTGTGATTAGTTGTTAATGTGAAATGACAAAGTTGCCTCCAAGAATAAACATGAAAAAGGCAAGAAAATGAGGCTTTTCGTGCGTCTTGCATCCGTCACTTGTCCGTGCGTCCATCACTTCCCCTAACCCCCAACCTTCGTCGAGGATGCAGACGAGCCAAATGTTGCACCAAATTTTGATAAGGACTCTAGAAACCAAAATGTAAAGACCATATTCGTACTTCTAACAAGTCTGGGCGTTAATTAACACCCATATAAAATCGATCGAATTTAAATGTTTGAACAATTGTGTGATGTTTGAAAGCACCTCCGACAATAGCCATGGTGAGCTCCTTTCTTCCTTCACGCTTATCATTGATTCGCCTGTCAAAGTAACCTCATAAAGTTGTCACAATAGGCTTATGATATTGTAAAATAGACGTAAGAAGTTTTTAAAATACATATAAACTATTGAGATGAAATTTGGGATAATAAGTACTGAAGTTTCAAAAATTCTCTAGGTATGAAAATATCATTATTAAAATAGGCTCATGAAGTTGTCAAAATAGGCAAAAAAAAGTTGTTCAAATACACATAAGCTACATATTTGAAATTTGAAACAATAACTATGGAAGTTCCAAAAATTCTTCAAGTGAGAAAATATCGTTGTTAAAATAGGCTCATAAAGTGTTCAAAATAAGTATAAGAAGTTATTAAAATACGCATAAGCTACTGATATGAAATTTAGGACAATAAGTACTGAAGTTTCAAAAATTCTCCAGTATGAAAATATCATTGTTAATAGGCTCATGAAGTTGTCAAAATAGACATAAGAAGTTGTTAAAATACGAATAAGCTGCTGATGTGAAATTTGGAACAATAACTACTGAAGTTCCAAAAATTCTCCAAGTATGAAAATGTCATTGTCAAAATAGGCTCATGAGTCATGAAGTTGTCAAAATAGGCATAAGATGTTGTTAAAATACGCATATGCTACTAATGTGAAATTTGAGACAATAAGTACTGAAGTTTCAAGATATGAAAATATCGTTGTCAAAATAAGTTCATAAAGTTTTCAAAATATGCATAAGAAGTTGTTAAAATATAGTTAAACTATTGATGTGAAATTTGGGACTATAACTACTGAAGTTCCAATCATTCTATAGATATCAAAATATCATTGTCAAAATAGGCATAAAAAGTTGTTAAAATACACATAAGCTACTGAAATGAAATTTGGGACAATAAGTACTTAAGTTTCAAAAATTCTTCAAGTATGAAAATATCGTTATCAAAATAGGCTCATGAAATTGTCAAAATAGACATAAGAAATTGTTAAATACGACTAAGCTACTGATATGAAATTTAGGACAATAAGTATTGAAGTTTCAAAAATTCTTCAGGTATGAAAATATCGTTATCAAAATAGGTTCATAAAGTTGTCAAAATAGGCATATGAAGTTGTTAAAATACTCATAAGCTATTGATGTGAAATTTGGGACAGTAAGTGCTGAAGTATCAAAAATCTCCAGATATGAAAATATCGTTGTCAAAATAGGCATAAAAAGTTGTTAAAAATAAACATAAGCTACTGATGTGAAATGTGGGACAATAACTATTGAAGTTGTTCATATGAGTAAGATAATGTGCTTCTGGAATTTAACATAAACACTAATATGAAATAGATATTATCAATCTTCGTGTAATAATTATAAAACATTGTCATCAATACAATAACCCTAAACATAATTGCAATTGCAAAATAACAGGTGGTCAATACAATCAGTATATATGATATCTTACTTTACGATTAATCCTAGCTACAATCAAATTTAAACAATAGACAAAATGAAGAGTTGGTTTATGGGAGCTTAAGTAAATTTTACATAGAACTTTCAGTGTGTTGCTGGATCCGTCAATTGTACCCACAATTTCAGATTCAAACACCTCCGATAGACAAAATGACGCATGAATTCCAACAATTAGTTATATTTTTAACTAAAGAGAAACAGAATGAGTTATATTTTTAACAACATAAATGAATAATACTTTTCGAAGTATTGCTCAGTTCTCTTAGACTTCTTTTCACTAAAACTCAAATTTGTTCATCTTTCCTTTCTCTTTAGCAAAATTACACCAAATCACTCAGTAAATTAAAGGCAGAACAACGGAAAATATAAAAGAAGTGTAGAGAAGAATGGGTAGCTATAAATAGATGTAACTATTATTTACAACCACCTATTATTCTACACACATGAATAGTCAGTTGTAAAGAGGACCTGCGATTCTGAAAAACGAAACCAGCGATTCCACCTACTTTCTTCATAGTTTAGTCTGAGACTATTAGTATATGGACGATTGCAACCGTCTCCTCCTCCTTCTTCTCCGGCTCTCTCTTGCTTTCTCGTCTCACATCGTTCTCGGTTTCTTGGACGAAGGCTGAGGAGATTATTATTGAGTGAGCAATAGGTTTATGCATTTTTTTCTTGGAGCAATTTAATCATTTCATATTGACAACTAATTACAAAAAAGTCCCTAAAATTTTCTTATCAGAGAAATTTGATATGAGACTTTTTTGTGGTTATATTTGTACCTCAGGATTTGACAGTAATTTTTCCTTAATTTTACGTTCTGCCTCCTCATATCTTTCATCGTCACATCACCTTTTCGATTTAAATTTTATTTATTTTCTTAATGAAGCACTTGAAATCATTTTGAACTTCTCCATCCCTTTACCTTTCTCTCGTCTGCTTGCTAAGGCAATTATAAAAAGGTCCCGAGAAAATTAATTATCAATCATTTCCAATCATTTAAAAAATAGACAATGACAAGTTTCAAAATAAAAATGATAATATCTCACCTATTATTGAGATTTTTCGGTAATAAAGCTTTTTAATTGGGACCTCAGAACCTCATGGTAATTCCCAAAAAATAATCCTTGAGGTATGAAGTGGAGATAGAAATATATGAAGATTTAAAAATTTTAAAAAATCAGAAAAAAAAATCAAATATAAAAATCAGAAAATTGTTAAAAACAATCAAATAAGTTACCTACTTCATAATTTTAAATTTATAGCCAATATTCTAAATTATTATTATTATTTTTTGAAATTTTGATTCATAAGAACTAGATAAAGTTCGTTACTTGACAATTTTCTTTAAAAAATTATTTCATTTTCTATTCCATATTTGTAAAGAAAATAAACGAGTTCAACAAAGTATATCTTATTAGGTTGCTAATAACACTCTTATCTTTCTAAACTAATTTATGCATGCACTTTAATATATTTTTTCAATAGCATTCGATGTTCAAAACTATTTTTTCAGTAATTGTTTCTCATCAGCTATAATTTTATATATCTGGCAGATAAGTCATAGACGACACTAATCTATCATTCATTATAAGACCATTAAGTTAAAAATGACTGCGCATGATCTATCTTTTACTTTAATTTGATTTCATTAAATATTAAATGATAGATAGACACACACACACGTATATATATAAAATGTAAATCACTACTTCAAATTCAATGAATAACTTCCTACTTAAAAAATATAAGTCACATAACTATATAAAACCTAAGTTCAAAAACATACAAAAAGTCTAACAACTCCTACAACCAAGTTTTAAAACATCAAAAAAATAAAGTTTAATCATTTCAAAATTTTATCAGTTGATTCAAATCAAACATATCATCTTGCATCAGTTGCTTGTCTTCTTCTTTTGCTCTTATAACAAGGTCATTTGCAATACTTGAAATGTCCAAATCATAACTATCCATAAATTCTCTCACTTCAATTTCAATAATCAAGCTTTTCTTATAACAAGCAGGACATCCCCCGCGATGCGAGCCGCAACATTTTTGGAAACTTATAGGGATTCTTGAATGTAAGTTGTTCACAATACACAATTAACTGACTTAAGAGAAGAATTGTAAAAGGAAAGAATTGCATTTGGGATCGATTGAATGAGGGAGATGTACTATTTTAAGATTAGCTATATATGTTACATCTAAAAGACATCATCAAAAGGTTATGGACATGGGAAACATCAAAGAACATCACCTTTTGAATATGTAGAATCAAGAGCAAATATTGTTCAATTATGTCACAAATACATTTCTAAATATCTCCTTGTATACGACATTGGTGGTTGTACCTTTTGCACCTTAGGTTAACGTCTTGTATAAGAAAACAATTGTAAAAGGAAAGAATTGCGGTTGTAATCGAGTAAATGAGGGAGATGTACTATTTTAAGCATAGCAATATATGTTGCATCACAAAAACATCATCAAAAAGGACATGAACATGGAAGACATCAAACTACATCACCTTTTGAATAGGTATTAACATTTAAGTTATCTACATCTTCTCAATTTTCTTCCTCAAAATGGTGAAAACTTATGTTTTCACCGTTTTTATGTTTTTACGTAGTAACTATTTTTACTTGCGTTTTATCATATATCACTTGAGGAAAAATGTAAGTTTTTACACTAATTTTTTATGGGACAGGATATTGTCACTACCACTTTTCCACCGTTAGATCAGAATCTCATCTACCTTTATCATTCTCTCTCCTATTGAGATTTCTAACGGTAGAAAAGTGGTAGTGACATTGGTAGTGATTAAAATTAATAGTAACAATATCCTATCCCATTTTTTATAACAATGATGCTAATTTGTATTTTAATATGGGCTGACAATAAAAAATGTGAAGGTTCATCGCGAGTGCTAATTTACATTTTATGGACTTGAAGCAAAAAATTTGACAACACCGGCTGACAATAAAAAATATCAAGTTCATCATGAGTGCTAATTTGTATGAAAGCTGTAAAGCTTCAAATGAAAAACAATTACTGCTTGATGGGCTGATGGCCCATACTATTGTTGGGTTAATGTGCTCTTTAGTCACTTAAGCCCAATAATGCTTAATTGAGACTACAGTCCAAGAACTCTATGGCCCATGTGGTTTAGGGTTAGGTCTTGGGTGTAGTAGCATATAAACCTACTTTCACCTGCTTGAAAAGATAGACGCATAAGGAGGCTCTCATCAGAAACAAACCCTAGAGGCAGACGTTCATTATCTAAACGGTTGCCCACACAACCATTCTATTCCCCTCGAGAGATAGTCTGGAAGATCGATCATAGAGCGGACGAGGACTGTTCATAGAGAGGCTTTCAGATCGCTGCATCTTTCCAGGTAATCAAAACGATGAAGGTTTTAACTTTTCCTATATCGCGTGATACGATATGCTTCCACGTTTCTGATTAGTTTCCAACAATTGGTATCAGAGCCAGGGCTTGGGTCGATGTGCCAGCGAGGATGCTGGGCCCCAAGGGGGTGGAGTTTGGAGTCCCACATCGACTGGGAAGGCGAACGAAGCATGCCTTATAAGGGTGCGTAGACATTTCCCTTGTAGACTCATTTTGATGGGCTAGGCCTAGCCAAAAACAAACCGTGAGGCCTTATGTGTGTCGAAGCGGACAATATCCACTTCGGCTGATGGCGTGGCAGAAGTGGTGGCTAGGGTTCCTCTTTTGTGTCCTAGGGTTTCTAGCCAAGGATTGGGTTTTTGGGCTTTTGGGCCCATAGATACCCCTAAAGGGGCTTGGGAGAGATGCTTGTAATTTGACGAAAGAGAAATTCCAAAGTTGTAAATTTTATTTTTAAAATTTTATAGGAAAGCCATGGATTAAAGTTATTTGTTTAATTATTTAATGCTTTTATTGAATTGTATGAATTATATTTATGATTAACATGATGTTTGTAATAACATGCCATATAGAATAGGAAGATGCCATATTGTTGCATAATCACATGTCATAATAGCATAATAACTATTATGTTTTCAATCGACTAGTATGATAGTTATTATGCGAGATTATTTAGATTGTCCACTACATTAATTATCATTTCTAATGATTTTGAAATCTAAAATAATAATTGGATTAATTAATTGTGGAATTAAAATCTAGACAATTAATTATCATTTATTATGATTTTGAAATCTAGAATAATAATTGGATTAATTAATTGTGGAATTAAAATCTCTACATTAATTATCATTTATTATGATTTTGAAATCTAGAATAATAATTGGATTAATTAATTGTAGAATTAAAATCTCTATATTAATTATCATTTATTATGATTTTGAAATCTAGAATAATAATTGGATTAATTAATTGTTGAATTAAAATTTAGACAATTAATTATCATTTATTATGATTTTGAAATCTAGAATAATAATTGGATTAATTAATTGTGGAATTAGAATCTCTACATTAATTATCATTTATTATGATTTTGAAATCTAGAATAATAATTGGATTAATTAATTGAGGAATTAAAATCTAGACATTAATTATCATTTATTGTGATACCAGGTGTTAATGGGGGCAATTTTAGAAATGGGACGAGGGCGGTTTGTAGAGAGCTTTCAAGGTGCATCTTTCCGGTAATCAAAACGATGCGGTTTTAACTTTTCCTATATCGGGTGAGACGATAAACTTCCGCGTTTCTGGTTAGTTTCCAACAAATATAACTTAGACCCATAATCAAACTCCTTGTCGGCTATATATTAAGACAAGACAATACAAGCCATGAGATTCCCCCCCCCCAGGCAAGGGACAAAACATATTTATGAAAACTATTCCAAGCCGTGTAAAACATAATTATGAAGCTAAAAATGTCCTATTTGACGTCAGCTGTTCTTCAAGACAGTTGTTTGGGACTGTAATTTACCTTGCATCTAGTCTTTAAACTTTGAGCAATCTCACTCCCTAGCCCCGGGATTAATGGGAGACCAATTTACGCTTCTTCTGATAACTGGAATTCTAAAAAATACTGAGAACGAATGTGATGGACTTATGGTCTGAACCAACGTGTTTAAAATATAGGAAAGAAGAATATCAGTGCACTAGGCGGCTGCTAGTTTGAGTAAATAACTAAATACAAGTGGTGACAGCAGTGAAGAGAAGGAGTGGGTGGTTCGAAAAGTTAAAAATGGACGGACAATATTAATAAGGCGCAGGGAATGGGCGACAAATATGAGTGGACCATCCACTCAAAGCAAAAGTAGCATGTTTAAGCCATCAATAGCCCCAACAAGATTCTGTTCCACTCTGTATTTGCCTGAATAAACAATGTTGGCATGTGATTGTGGATAATGAGGAATCAAAGACTTGAAGATCGAGTTGGTTTGCTACGAAGGATCAAAGCAAAGCAATACGCCAAATGTGTACGTGTAAAAGTGCAGAGGCGCTGTTTGTATTTCGCTGTCACTAAATTCTTCCCCCACCTGGGCACACAAAAAAGGGCACAAATTATGCAACTTCTCTACCACATAAGTAAAGCCGAAGACGAGCACAGAGCACCTGTCATAAATAGTGTATACTGATCCTATTTATAAGTTTAAATTAACTAACTCCCATATTCTAAAAAAAGTTAGTTAACTCATCAATTATCCCTTGTCTATTATTCATTTCAAAAGTTGGTATGGATAAATCCTTTTTATTTATTATAATTAATAGGGGCGAAAAAGTGAAAAAAAAATATCAGTTCAAAATTGGGCTTATAATAAAGGTAAAATTTTTAGTCAAAAGGGACGTATAAATAGGATAAAAATGATCAACTAAGAGTATCATATAAAATATGAATAATACTGAGACAAAAATATACTCCCTCCTATTTTAATTACAGGATAAAGTTTGTAATATAAATTTAGGGTAAAAGTGCATTTTTGCCCTTCAAATGGCCGGGAGCAATTTTGCCCCTAAAGTTTTTCGCGCAGTAGCATATTTGTTTTTGAAGTTTCAAAAAAAAATGTTGCCCCTCCGTTAAAAACCCTAACGCATGACCGTTAGGGTTTTTAACGTAGGAATATCGGATTTTTAAGCGGAAACTTCGGCGTGTAGCGGCTCATGCTACGATCGAAACTTCAAAAATCAAAAAAAAATACTTTAAGGGATAAAAATGTTTTAACCCTACAAATTTATACTATAAATTTTGTGCTATAATTAGAATGATGGGGAGGGCTTTTTGCATTAGGTAAGCGTAAATCACCTGGGGACTTCCTATTCAGGATTTCATATCACTTCATTTTGTCATTTGCTTTTTGGCGCGCATGTGGGCCCCACCAAATCATGCAAGCCTCGCCTCCCAACTTCCTTTTCTTGGACAACGCGCCCATCTACCAACTTTTTCATGCACCTTCATTTTTTTTAGTTAATGGTTTGTTGCTTAAAATAAAAGCATTAGTTTTGTATATTCTTATGGCCCATTATACCATTATTAATTTATTTTCCATTTGCAATGCATTTTCATCCCTTCAATTAAAAACACCCAATAAATACGCCTATTCGTGTGCTTTTCAATTTCATGTTTGAGGATCGCATGCTGTCACCTCGCATCCAAATTTGCACGCGTCGCACCGTGAGCACAGGCCGGGGAGGAAGGGTTTTAGATAAAGAGGAGCCACCAAGTCACAAGTTTTGCTTCTCTCTCCATGACAACCATTCAAAATTAGATCTCGTTCCAATTCAGTGTCATCGCATTCCTCAGAGTAGCTTCAGGGAAATTCGTAGCTCCAACGAATTCGAACCCCAGAGTAAACATTTTTCGTTCAAAAAATGAAGTTCTGCAAGAGATACGAGGAGTACATGCAAGGACAGCAGAAGAAACTTCCTGGAGTTGGGATCAAGAAGCTCAAGAAGATATTGAAAAAATGTAGCAGCGACTGCCGATCCCGCAAAGGCCTCAATGAAGCCTTTGGCCTCCGAAAATGCAGCGACCAATGCCCAGGTAATTGTCTAGTAATACTTCTCTTTCTTTTTCTCCTTCCAACGCTTTGAAAATATTTGATGAATCCGTTCTATTGATTTATTTGTTGCAATACTAGTTATCTCGTCTCTCCCAAGTTCCTTTTTGAAAGGAATTCGTAGATTTTAAAGGTTTGTATCTCGATCATATTGTTAATGTTGTAACTAAAATACACGGTGAGAATCAATAACAATTGTTAGCGATTTGATATTCATTTTAGAACCTGAGGTTCACGGATTCTCTCGATTTTTTTTTCCCGTTCGGATGTTTGTCGTGTTCATGCGTTGTGACCAGTGTTATAAAGATCACAGGCTTTTCTCTGCCGTTGTATTTATTGAACAGATAATTTTGTCTCTAGGGCCTGATCTCTGAATAATAAATGAAGCCTAAAATTAAAATCAGGGCAAATATCGACTTCCTGTTTTTGCCTGCCCTTGCATCCATGATATGTTTATTTATTACAAAGAAGGTGCGAAGGATTTTAGATCCTGCTACATATGAAGGATCTGATGGTCTAAATAGGGAGAGTAGGGTTTATTTAACGTTCATGTTATTGCAAGAAGCTAATGCAATATAAACTATTCAGTGTGTGATGGAAGCTTCTTCCCTTCCCTCCTCAACGGGATGACAGAAGTAGTAGGTTGCTTTAATGAGCGTGCCCAACAATTGTTGAAGCTACATCTTGCTACTGGCTTCCGAAAGTACTTCTTCTGGTTCAAAGGCAAATTTCCCGGAAAAGAAACTGTCCTCGTTCAAGAAGGCAAAGACCTGGTTATTTATGCTCTAATTAATGCCATTGCAATTCGAAAGATACTCAAGAAATATGATAAGGTGTGCCTATCCTGGTGTTCATTGGCCTGCTACTTTCAAGTTTTAAAAATTATGGTTGATGTTCTTTTATATTTTTTTTTTGCCTCTCGCTGGAAGTTCTTTATATTTTTCTTACTATCGCTGTCAGCGCAGATTCATTATTCAAGGCAGGGACAATTATTTAAGTCACAAGCCCAGACTAAGCACATGGAAATTCTCCAGAGTCCCTGGCTTTGTGAGCTCATGGCCTTTCACATCAATTTAAGGGAAAGCAAGAACAAATCCATGAAGAAGCCATCTGCTTTCTTTGATGGATGTTCCCTCACATTTAAGGATGATAAACCATCTCTTACTTGTGAGCCATTTGATTCCATTAAACTTGATATTGACTTGACTTGCTCTATATGCTTGGTAAGTTAATGGACTTTCATTCATTACTCACATTATGAATGTCAAGTTTGGACCGAACATCAATCGAGCTTATTTATCTGAATATATCTGCACCACAAATAAAAGAATATTGGAGCAAATTTTGCCGATGAAACTTGGAACTGACAATTTAATTTAAGTTTCCGAAGAACCAAAAACTTAGGTATTTACCCAAGTAGCTTATTTCTTAACTTATTTTAAATATTTTAGATATGTGTTTTAAAATCCAGACCTCCTTAATGGTTACCAATATTTCTCATGGCTTTTAGCCTTTGTACTTTGGAACTTGAGCTTCTCAATATCAATATTCTTTAGAGTTTGTGATAGGTCAGCAATATGTTTATGTTGCACTTCAATTTCATCTTTTATTGACGATATTAATTTGGCTCGTCTGACAGGAAACAGTATTTGATCCAGTTTCTCTTACTTGTGGCCACATATTCTGCTACATGTGTGCTTGCTCATCGGCATCAGTAACTATTGTTGACGGACTTAAGGCAGCAAATTCAAAAGCAAAATGTCCTCTATGCCGAATGGTAAGCTTTATGTCATGTATTAGTGAGTTCCCCCACATCTCCGTTCCTCGCAACAGGATAAACTGAGGTGATTTCACTTGATTATTAGGGCATCATATGCTTGTCAACTATTGATGATTTCATCCATTACTGATTAAAGAGCCAATGGATGGTTATTGATCTCAAGTCTATTTGCTGAAATTGTTGCGTTACAATGCCCAATGACTTATTTTATTTTATTTTTTTTACAATGGCTTTAAAACTGCATCTGGCCGATACTTTTGGCTTGAGTTAAAACCAAACATTTGCAATTATCTGTTGTTCTTGAGTTATTTATTTTGATCTTGCAATGATTTTCTTATTTTGGGAATTATTTTGCCGCTGTGTTTGGTTCTAATCTTAGCTTCTATCATAAAATGGGAGCTGATTGAGACTCTGGAACTACAGTCTATCATATTCTTATTTTCCTGTTCTTGAAGCACTCAATTATTGGACCATTGGTAACATACGGAGTTCTATTCTTGTTGATTGCAGGGAAGAGTCTATCAAGGTGCCGTGCGCTTGGAAGAATTAAATATTTTGTTAGGCCGAAGGTATGCTCTATTGTTTATATAGCTTTTAGTCTTGCATTCCCATGGGTTAAACTGGCGAAAGTGAGAAAATGGATCACTAAGCTTAACTGCAGACTGTTGGGTGGTGTAGCAAGAGAAGAGTGAGGCTCTCGTAGACCTTTCTTATCACCATCTTGATTGCAACTGCCTAACTTTAATCGTATATTTTGACAGCTGCAAGGGATATTGGGAACAAAGGATTCAAACAGAGAGGGCTGAGAGGGTTAAGCAAATAAAAGAGCATTGGGATTCGCAGTGCAGGGCATTTGTGGGCGTTTGACCGATGGATAGAATCTATGTTAATCTTTGAGCCAGGTTGGTTCGAAGAAAAGGTTGAGAAGAAATTGAATAGGAAGGAACTAGAAATATTTTGTCATATAATAAGTGTTTTGTAAGTATTTATAATTTTTTTTTTTTTTTTTTTGGTTTGAAGATGGGATAAAAAAATGGGCAAAAGGACATTTTTACCCATGTCTTAATCATTTTATGTCGATTAACAGTTACATCAACGACTTTTACGTATTTAGGCTATTTTCCTACGTGCTGGAAAAATGGTTCCCATTCCCTTTTGTGGAAACACATTTTTAATTATACAATAGAAATCTAGTTACGTCGGAAACATCTTCAACTGAAAAATGCAAACCAAACGTCTAACGTCGGTGGGAAATTCGATTTTCACTTTCCTACCTTAATTTTTTCGCAAACCAAACGGACTCTTAGACCAATGCCTCTTATCATAGTCTTTTTTTTAAATATATATATATATATATATTTTTGTAGGTAGCATTCAAAATAATGTGACTTATTGTAAGGTACCAAGGATAGTAGTTTTAATCCATCAAAGGATGGTGGCCAAGGGGGTGTTTTGACTTTAGTTTATTTTAAGTAATTTCAAAGTGAATGTGTATATGAGAAGAATCTTGTATTTTAAAATGTAAAAAAGCTCCCCTTAGTCATTTTTATAATAACTTAATTTTTGAATTGGTTGACCCATTTTACATAATCTAGTTTGGGGTTGTCTTAATATTAAATGTATTTTTACCAATTTTACTCCAAATTAATTTGGTTATCTCTCCTCATATTTTTCTACACAGTCTCTTTCATATTTTCTTATATTACTATTCTATTTCGCTCTTACTTAACCACTTATAAATAAAAGCATACTTAGAATAAAAATCATTTCTTACATATTTATAATATTTAACTAGTTTCTTAAACTGCATAATTTAGTTTAAAAGATCTTATAAAAAGGATTGAGGGAGTATTAGGGTTTTCCTATCCCAAAAACCCCTAATAGTCAACTATCAAGATGCTAAGCAAGCCGTTACATCAATTTATGATTAGCTATTCACGACTCATTGGATCATAATATAGTACCCCCTCTAATCTTAAATATAAAATAAAGTTGACTCTTTTAAAGAGATCAAGGAAACTAATTAAATTATTTTAGAGTATTTTTATTTTTTTCCGAACTAATTCGTTTGATTAATAAACTAGTATATAATTGGGTTAATGTTCAATTTTACCAATGAACTATTGGTCCAGGAGCACCCAACACAATAAATTATGAAGTGGACCTTAAATACAAATGAACTTTTGAATTGGTTAAAAGAGCACAATGCCGTTAGTAACTGTGCAAACGTCCGTCTGTTTAAATTGGTAATCCTCAAACCTAACAAGACATTTGCAAAATAGATCCAGAAATTGAAGTTTGAGTGATAAGGCGTATAGATCCAGAAATCCATGGAGGTTGAAGGAAAAAATTCGCAGTTACCAGGAAGTTGTCGAGTTCTTGGCGATCTTGAGATGAAAGGCTCACCAGGTCGGCTAGTATCCAAGATTCAAAGTGCTATTGCACGATGGAGCTCCTCCTTCAAGCGTCGATTCCCGAGATCGAAGCTTGGGTTGAAGCTAGTAGATGGCCGTTCGATTCCATCGGTGATTTGGTTCAAGTTCAAGCATTGATATTCCCAGATCGAAGCTTGGGTTGAAGCTAGCGATGGTCGCTCGATTCCATCGGTGATTTGGTTCAAGTTCGAGCATTGAGATTCCCGGATCGAAGCTTGGGTTGAAGCTAGCGATGGCCGTTCGGATTCCATCGGTGATTTGGTTCAAGTTCGAGCATTGCCGTGATCTCGGGTTCCATGGACTCCATTCCATCCGGACAATAGGTCTTGTCGCTGTTTGCCTTCGATTTGAGGTGAAGGAGCATTTTACGATGATTTGTGTTGTCCGAAAACGTCACCAATATTGAGGGTTCAGGAAGATTTGACTTCTTGATTCAAATCAACGAGATTACACGTTGGCTTCCGCGTTCGTGCCTCTCATCGGAGATTCTACCTTGGTGATTTTGCTCGAGGAAGGTCGGTTGTTTCACCTCCATCCGTCAATCCCCTTTGTTCTTCCTTTGTTCTTGCTTTCACACATAGGAAGAATTATAGGAATGAATGAGGTTTGATTGATCCTCCGGTTTGTGTTTCGCCACCTCTTCGAATGAGTGAATTATTGATCGACAATTTGTGATTTTACAATTCCTGGTATTGGTTTGTTCAAATGAGGAGATTGATGATTTCAAGTTCGAGTCGTGTTTTATTTGCTATCAATTGATTTCCCCAATCTATTTCAAGTTCGAGTCGTGTTTTATTAGCTATCAATTGATTTCCCCAATCTATTTCCCATCGACGGACGTTTGTATAGTTACTAACGTCATTGTGCTCCTTTAACCAATTCAAAAGTTCATTTGTATTTAAGGTCCACTTCATAATTTATTGTGTTGAGTGCTCCTGGACCAATAGTTCATTGATAAAATTGCACATTAACCTTATATAATTTTGTTAGGAAATAAATCGGTTTAAATATATTATAATTAATTAGTATCACATATAATTAGGGATTGTAGGAATTATGAGTGATTAGGGAATCAATCATCATAATGAGTCATTACTCTCTAGTCTTCTCTCTTATGTATAAATACCCTATTGAGCATATGAATAAACACATTCTTTTGAGAGTATATTTTCTCTATCTTTCTCTCTCTGATTTCTACATGGTATCAGAGCTTGGTTAGTTCTTGGCCAATTTGAGTTTTCCGGGAGCCGCTTTGTCCGTATGTGACATGTGGCCCGCCTTGTGCCATTTCAGGTTTCCATCCATTTTTTTGGTTATCCGTTGGTGGTGCTCCTTCTTTTCCGTTTGTGTCGATTTCCTGTCTTTTTGGTACTGTTCCGTCTGTTGTTTCGTGAACGGTGAACCATGTCGTCACTGTTCATAGGGGGAGAGAGAAAGTGTGTACCTCGTTGTATGGTTGTATGGTTGTCATTTGGTTGTTTGACCATTTTCTGGTTGTGCTTCATTCTCCGACGTCGAGCCTTCATTCCCGGTATGTATAGGCCGGATCTTTGCTTTGAAGGTTGCGTTGTGAGACTGGGTTTCTACTATATCAACACAGTCGGCATTTTGTTTCGTGCATGTTCACTTGTCTCAAGTGGCTGGATTCTTCATTAGCACGTTTGTGAAGTGCTCTTTTGTCTTGAATGCCATGCTTGTGGTTGGGTAATTTCGTTGGCATTTGTTGTACTTTGCGTCCTCTGGTGAGGAGTTTGGTGGTCCTTGTGTGACCCGTTTGTTGTTTTGCCTCCGGTGAGGTGTTTGGTCTCTAGTGAGACACTTTGGAGTATTATTTGGTCCCTGGTGAGACCGTTTGGTGTTCGTCTCTGATGAGACATTCATTGTTGCTTTGTCTCTGGTGAGACGTTTGAAGTATTGTTTGGTCCCTTATGAGATCGTTTACTGTAGCTTCTACTTTAGTTTGGTACTCTTTGTTATTCGAACTCTTGGTGAAGTTGTTGGATCGTTTGTTTTGATGAATGTCCTTGGTGTGACATTTGGTTGAATATTCTTGAATGTGGTGAACTAAATGGTGAATTCAAGATCTCATGAAAGAAGAAAATTATTTTGTTTGGATTTATTTATATTATGTTTTCTTGAACAAGTTGAGCATGATTAACATCTATACTCCAACTTAAGGGGGAGTGTTAGGAAATAAATCAGTTTAAATATATTATAATTAATTAGTATCACATATAATTAGGGATTGTAGGAATTATGAGTGATTAGGGAATCAATCATGAGTCATTACTCTCTTGTTTTCTCTCTTATGTATAAATACCCTATTGAGCATATGAATAAACACATTCATTTGAGAGTATATTTTCTTTATCTTTCTCTCTCTGATTTCTACAAATTTAAAGATACATAACATATGCTATGATTAAGTAACTTATTTAGCTTCTTTAATTTCTTTAAAAAAATCAATTTTGTCCTATATTTAGAACAACCAGGAGTGGTAGAAAACAGGGACTACTGTCCACTGTGAACAGGACAGGAACTTGTGACAATAATTTAGCATAATCAGGATATGATGGGAGAAATGAAGTGAACCGCACATAATTCTACCCATAGAGCCATGCATAATATTTGATGATTTGACTTCTTGATAACGCAGAACCATTTGAAATATTAAAAAGATTGTAAAATACATTAATGAAAAGCACGTCCTCTCTGTCACAAAACTTAGCTGATCCTAAGGGAAAATATCCTCCCCAAATCCAAGTGCAGCTCCAGCATGCCATCAATGGATGGATACACGTTCCATTCTTTTGGTCATATCGCTAGTCCTGAGTATTCAAGAATTAGCCACAAGCAGGGGATTCTTATTTTTATACATATGGTACCTCTCACAGAGTTTCTGCAGAGTCGCAATTGAATGTTGCATGGGATTTAGCTTCATATCCATAAACATACTCTGGCCAAATAATAAAAAAGAGAATAAACATGTAAGCCTCGAAATCTCTCTCAAGTTGCAATTTTCTTGAAATAAAAGCAAATATCAAACCTGATAATCATCTCCATATTTATCTACCAGCCGTCCAATATGAAGCCGTTGCATTGCTGTCAAAGGTTGAGGGGGTGCACTTTTTCCATCCCTTCGTTTCTTTCCTAAGGCTGATTTCAAGTCTGCATGATTCCAAAAAAAAGTATATATATAGACTTAGAAAACCATGCATATGTGCTTCTTCGGTTGAAGGACAGCTTGGACTTCAACTAAATAATATTGCCATGGAAAAAAACGGGAGGACTAATTGGCAGATTAAGGAAGATGCCCTCAATTTTTGAAGGTCTTAAATTCTACTCAGAGGAAGAAAGGATCTTCGGTAACAATCCTGTAATTTGTAATACTTGAAAATAAGAGAGAAATTAAGATTAAGAGCTAGGCAATCAAGCATATGACATATCCCAGCATTTAATCCACTGACCGTCGTGAACCATGATTCTGAAAAATTAAATATTTTGTTAGGCCGAAGGTATGCTCTGTTGTTTATATAGCTTTTAGTCTTGCATTCCCATGGGTTAAACTGGCGAAAGTGAGAAAATGGATCACTAAGCTTAACTGCAGACTGTTGGGTGGTGTAGCAAGAGAAGAGTGAGGCTCTCGTAGACCTTTCTTATCACCATCTTGATTGCAACTGCCTAACTTTAATCGTATATTTTGACAGCTGCAAGGGATATTGGGAACAAAGGATTCAAACAGAGAGGGCTGAGAGGGTTAAGCAAATAAAAGAGCATTGGGATTCGCAGTGCAGGGCATTTGTGGGCGTTTGACCGATGGATAGAATCTATGTTAATCTTTGAGCCAGGTTGGTTCGAAGAAAAGGTTGAGAAGAAATTGAATAGGAAGGAACTAGAAATATTTTGTCATATAATAAGTGTTTTGTAAGTATTTATAATTTTTTTTTTTTTTTTTTTGGTTTGAAGATGGGATAAAAAAATGGGCAAAAGGACATTTTTACCCATGTCTTAATCATTTTATGTCAGATTAACAGTTACATCAACGACTTTTACGTATTTAGGCTATTTTCCTACGTGCTGGAAAAATGGTTCCCATTCCCTTTTGTGGAAACACATTTTTAATTATACAATAGAAATCTAGTTCTGTCAGGAAACATCTTCAACTGAAAAATGCAAACCAAACGTCTAACGTCAGTGGGGAAATTCGATTTTCACTTTCCTACCTTAATTTTTTCGCAAACCAAACGGACTCTTAGACCAATGCCTCTTATCATAGTCTTTTTTTTAAAAAAAAAAAAAAAAAAAAAATTATTTGCAGATAGCATTCAAAATAATGTAACTTATTGTAAGATACCGAGGATAGTAGTTTTAATCCATCAAAGGATGGCGGCCAAGGAGTGTTTTGACTTTTGTTTATTTTAAGTAATTTCAAAGTGAATGTGTATATGAGAAGAATCTTGTATTTTAAAATGTAAAAAAGCTCCCCTTAGTCATTTTTATAATATCCTAATTTTTGAATTGGTTGACCCATTTTACATAATCTAGTTTGGGGTTGTCTTAATATCAAATGTATTTTTACCAATTTTACTCCAAATTAATTTGGTTATCTCTCCTCATATTTTTCTACACAGTCTCTTTCATATTTTCTTATATTAATATTCTATTTCGCTCTTACTTAACCACTTATAAATAAAAAGCATACTTAGAATAAAAATCATTTCTTACATATTTATAATTTTTAACTAATTTTTTAAACTGCATAATTCAGTTTAAAAGATCTTATAAAAAGGATTGAGGGAGTATTAGAGTTTTCCACTTTTCCTATCCCAAAAACCCCTAATAGTCAACTGTCAAGATGCTAAGCAAGCCGTTCCATCAATCTATGATTAGCTATTCACGACGCATTGGATCATAATATAGTACCCCTTCTAATCTTAAATATAAAATAAAGTTGACTCTTACAAAAAGATCAAGGAAACTAATTAAATTATTTTAGAGTATTTTTATTTTTTTCCGAACTAATTCGTTTGATTAATAAACTAATATATAATTTAAAGATCAAGGAAACTAAATAAATTATTTTAGAGTATTTTTATTTTTTTCCGAACTAATTCGTTTGATTAATAAACTAATATATAATTTAAAGATACATAACATATCTATGATTAAGTAACTTATTTAATTTTTTCAAAAAAATCAACTTTGTCCTATATTTAAAATAATCAGGGGTGCTAGAAAACAGGGACTACTGTCCACTGTGAACAGGACAGGAACTTGTGACAATAATTTAGCATAATCAGGATATGATGGGAGAAATGAAGTGAACCGCACATAATTCTACCCATAGTCCATAGAGCCATGCATAATATTTGATGATTTGACTTCTTGATAACGCAGAACCATTTGAAATATTAAAAATATCGTAAAATACATTAATGAAAAGCACGTTCTCTCTGTCACAAAATTTAGCTGATCCTAAGGGAAAATGTCCTCCCCAAATCCAAGTGCAGCTCCAGCATGCCATCAATGGATGGATACACGTTCCATTCTTTTAGTCATATCGCTAGTCCTGAGTATTCAAGAATTAGCCACAAGCAGGGGATTCTTATTTTTATACATATGGTACCTCTCACAGAGTTTCTGCAGAGTCGCAATTGAATGTTGCATGGGATTTAGCTTCATATCCATAAACATACTCTGGCCAAATAATAAAAAAGAGAATAAACATGTAAGCCTCGAAATCTCTCTCAAGTTGCAATTTTCTTGAAATAAAAGCAAATATCAAACCTGATAATCATCTCCATATTTATCTACCAGTCGTCCAATATGAAGCCGTTGCATTGCTGTCAAAGGTTGAGGGGTGCACTTTTTCCATCCCTTCGTTTCTTTCCTAAGGCTGATTTCAAGTCTGCATGATTCCAAAAAAAAGTATATATATAGACTTAGAAAACCATGCATATGTGCTTCTTAGGTTGAAGGACAGCTTGGACTTCAACTAAATAATATTGCCATGGAAAAAAACGGGAGGACTAATTGGCAGATTAAGGAAGATGCCCTCAATTTTTGAAGGTCTTAAATTCTACTCAGAGGAAGAAAGGATCTTCGGTAACAATCCTGTAATTTGTAATACTTGAAAATAAGAGAGAAATTAAGATTAAGAGCTAGGCAATCAAGCATATGACATATCCCAGCATTTAATCCACTGACCGTCTTGAACCATGATTTTGAAAAAATAATATATATATATACACACACTGCAATAAAAGAAGTATCTCACTGACCGTCTTCTTCGAGGTCGCTACCGGTATCGAGGAGTTCCGATTCGGTGGGAGCATCATCGGTGGCGTCAGAAGGAAGGGGAACCTGAAGGGAATTGCTTTCCACAATATGATGAGTACGAGATCGAACGCTAAGCAAGTTGGGATTGGAGACGACGCCGAAGGACTTGTAATTGTGAATGACGCTCCCTTTGTCGTCCCATTTAGGGTCTTCGTCAGCCAATGAATGCAACAGCTTGGGAGGAAGACAGAACGCAGGCTTGAACACTCCTGGCTGCTTCTTTGGCAGTCCCACCTGCACCTTCGATCTCGATCGCTTCAATTTTCTTCGCGACCCTCCCATCCCTCTCACTGTCCTGATTTGGGAGAAATTTGCGGCAGGGGCTTATTGAGGGTTTTAGGGTTGAGCAGGCAAATATGGCTTCCTACGACGTCGTTTATTCCTCGCTCTGCTGGACCATGAGCATGTAGAAAATGATGGGGCGTGCGTTTCGCCTTTATACCAAGAGTGATGCATTTTTATAGAATTTTATGTTGAAAAAAATTAGGAAAAAGTCATTTTTATAATACGATAATCACATGAAACATTAGCAATTCTAAATTAATCTTGTGCGCTAATGTTTCATTTGTAAACTTTGTATTATTTGTATTCAAAATGAACTCATGTTATTAACTACTACAACAATGTTTGTTTGAAAAAAAAAAAAACCTACTGTAACAATGTGAAAATGATTACCTTCCATAAAAAAAATACATATACTCTTTCTAGTCTTTATTATAAAACACCAACTAAGAATTGTATTTGATCATTTTGCAAGACATTTGTTCGTTCCCAAAGCGCATTAATTATTTTTTCCATGTATGCCCATAATTAATAAGGGTGATAGGTGAGAACAATAATTAATATAATATTAGAGTTTAGTGCAATTAGTAGAGGTAATATTGGAGGTTACTTAAATTTTAGGACAACTTTATTGACTTTAACCGTTTTTATTAGTTTGTGTAAATTTTAAGTTGGTGCTTTATAATAAGGATTAAAGAGAGTATCTATTAAAAAAATGGATAAATTGACATACTAAATCTAGTATTTTCGCCATTTTCTTATCTTTCTTTTGTTTTTTTTAAGCCCAAGGTATCTGCGTATCTGCAATTAGTAACGATGACTAATTCTCTCACACAATAGACTTTCTGGAAGAGTTTTAGTAATTAAATACTTAAAAAAATGGTTGAATACTAATTTTGCCCTTGAAATACGCACCCAGGAGCAATTTTGTCTCTTAAGTTTTCGAATGAGGAGTAATGTTGCCCTGAAGTATCAAAATGGAGCAATGTTGCCCCTCGTTAGAAACCCTAACGGTCGACAACATTGCTCCTTCGAAAACTTCAGTGACAAAATTACTTCTGAGCGCGTACTTCAAAGACAAAATTGATATTTAACCCTTAAAAAAACCAAGTAAGTGCCAACCATAATGATATGCTATTTAGTATTTTTTTTCTTCCCTTTCTTTCTTTTTTTTTTTTTTTTTACAATGTGCAATGGGCTAGGCCCGCCTTGTCGAAAGTATGCTGTGCTTCGATAGGCTATAGAATTGGATCTTCATGAGCCCTTGAATTTAATATGATGCTCTAGCAAAGTTAGGTATTTCATCTTCTAAAATTTGTAATGTTTGTCCTTCTCAGTTGAGATCTTGGATGAAACAGGAGTGTGTGACATTAGTTTCCCCTTTAAGTAATTTTTAGTTCTAATATGGACTTATAGCCATCGTTCTTATAAAAATAAAAAAATCAACTTTATCCTGTTGTTTGGACCAGTTTATATTAGCAGATATTTTTGGTCAAATGTTAAGATTGGCAATATTTTTGGTCAAATGTTAAGATTGGCAACCCTTAGGTAAGTTTGGTTTGAGGGACGGGGAAGGGAGAGAAAAAAAATAAGAGGAGGAGAAATTTAGATCAAAATTCAGTATAATGGGGTCCACAATATTTTTCTCTCCCTCCCCTTTTTTCTCTCCCCTCCCCTCCCTTTCCTTTCCTTTCCTTTCCCTCAAACAAAACTTACCCTTAATCTTGCGATTACCCATGCATGATGCCCCTAATAACACCAATCCGAAAAAACGAATAACTATCGCCTTAATCATGATCTTGGTCACTTGGTAATTAATTAGCATATTCTAGAAACCGCAGGAATGTACTAGAAGTTTCGCCCCACATATATATTCGCAACACTTGCCTCTGTCGGGAAAAGAACATTCGGGGTTCCATTATTGCCGTCGTCTGGGGATTTTAGCTTATTCTTCGCTTCTTACCGTAACAGTATGAGGTAAATGTTTATCATACTCTAGATTTTATCTGCTTTTAAATTTTCAACTCTCTGATTTTTTTCCTTGGTTTTCTGGACGAATCGTTGTGTCACCTTCGTCAGTCGTCACTATGCTCATGATATGCGTGGGCTTGTATTTTCTGGCTGATAAACCGCATTTCATTAATGAGTGAACTTAATGAAATGACAAAACAAATGTTTTTGTTCTTTCTGAGATTTGGGCGAAAGAGGGGCATCTCTTTTTCTGGGCTGCTGAATTTAGATTCTTCTGCTGAGCGAATATGTAAGCACATTATTAGCCAGTGGTGTTCACCGTAACTCTTATTTTTTGGGTACATGACGAATGCTTTCAGCAGTTTGAGTGCTTGCCTGGTTTTCTTTTTCTTGCAACAATTCCTGACACTGTTTCATTTTTTTTCTTCTGCATTCATTATTTGTGTCCTTTGCAGTCGTCATCCTGAGGTCAAATGGGCTCAGAGATCAGATAAGGTCTATATCACAGTGCAGTTACCTGATTCCAAAAATGCAAAAGTGGATCTTGCTCCAGAAGGTGTTTTTACTTTCTCCGCTACTGCTGGGGCAGAAAATCACCTGTACGAGCTGAAAGTGGAGCTCTTCGACAAGGTTGATGTAGAGGTGAGAATGGACCTTAAAATATGCTACTATACAAGCTTGTATGTTCCCTAAGTTTGAATACATGTCATCCCTTTCTTCTGGCTTGTCTGGTCCATCTATTTTGAATTTCTATTCTACTCATCTGTGCATTATATTATCCTTCTCTCCTAGTGATGGCTTTCTTGGTTGATTATTTTTTATGCTGTTACTTGATTGCTTCCTTTTCTTCTTTTTCAGGAGAGCAAGATTAACATAGGGGTGAGAAACATATTCTGTGTAGTGCAGAAGGTGGATGGTGGATGGTGGAAGAGGTTACTGCGTGGAGAAGGCAAGGCTCCACACTACATAAAAGTAGACTGGGATAAATGGGTTGATGAGGATGATGATGATGGTATGCTTATCTATTAATCATGCCATTCTACTTAGGTTTCCTTTAAGTTATATAAAGCTATTAAACTGCAGTGTATCAGCTGATCAAGTTCTCTCCTTGTTTATTGATTAGGTCTTGGTGACCTGGATTTGGGAGGAATGGACTTCTCGGTATGCAATGTACTCATTTGGTTCTTGCTTTCACTCATATTCTTCTTTCTGATGTTCTGATTAATTTTGCATGGTGCAGAAATTTGGTGGGATGGGTGATGGAGGAATGGGTGATGATTTTGATGATGATGATGATGAAGAAGAAGAAGGTAGACGCGCTGCTTATTTCTGTAGTTGTCAATAGAACATTCTCTGGGTAACATGCAAAATTTTAACTTCACCTCTCTAAAGATACTTTTAAACGGAAGTTAGTCTGGCAGGTATTTTGACTGTAAGGCATGTCTGCATTTAGAAGTAGGGAATAATTGTTCTTTTGAATGAGTATATTTATCTTTATTCAAAAATGTTTTTGATAAAACGGATTATTGGTTTCATCATTGGGGCGAGTTTTTGTTGAGCTTGAGTGGTAGATAGTGGTTTTTCTTGGGGTTATAATGCTTGGCAAAACTGAAGTTGATCGTAAAGCAGCTGTGTCCTCAACTTGATTTGTTTAGTCTTGCGGCTATTAAGACTGATTAGATGAACTTGATTTATAGGCTAGTTGGTCAGAGCTTGATATTTGAAATGGATCCCATAAAATTTCTAATGGACGTGAGATAACGTTAGGGAATTATGGATATGAACAAGTTCATAACGTGCTGTTAATAAAAAAACTAACTGAAAAAACTTTGATCAAAGCCTTTGTTTTAGATGCCCCGTAGAAGTCATTATTACTTGTTGCCTCTTACTGACTCGCCACACCTTATTGTACTTTTATGACCTGATTGTTCTGGAGTTCGGGAAGTACAGCAAATACAGCTGTTCGGCGATATTCTGTCTCCCCCAATCGTCTCCCGACCATAGAAGTAGAACATTGATTGTGATACTTTAGTTTCATTGCTGTGCTAAATGAGACATATTTGTTTGGTTATTCTAACAGAGGAAGAAGTGTCAAAGCCTGGAGAAGAAACTGTGAACGTCGGAGAGGGAGGATCTAAGGATGAAAAGCAAGAAGCAGGTGATAATGAGAGTGCAGATTCCACAGAGAAACAAGCGGCACCAAGCACATGATATTTATGAAGTGGGAGATTCTAATTTGAAGATGTCTGCTTATGAATTTGTTTGGTGAAATTTTCAGTTTGTTTGTGCCAATGATTCAGTTATTTTGGTGGGAGACATCTACGTAATTCTCCTCGTGCTGGCGTAGCACTCGTTATTAACTCGTTAAAGCTCATTCTAATCTTTCTAGGATATTATACAACTGGGAATTTCATTTCCCGGATGAATGACGTGTCCAAATTCTTGTTGGTGGTAGTTTTTGGATTGGCACGCAACTTAGTGGATCTTCCAACTCTTTTTAGTGCCATGCAGATCTTATTAGTGTTTGCAAATGACACAGTTGATTCAAATTGTGTCTAAGGAGTTTGTCTTTAAGAGCTATTATGTAACTATTAACATATAAGAAGCGGCACTTTCCAACATTAAACGAACTCTTTTTGTAAAACAAAGTGAACAAAATTATGAAAGATAGTAAAACTCAACAGGCCCAGAGGAGGAAGACAGGTGCTCAAGAGTTCAAAAGCTAACTGTGCAAAGAGCCTATGATGATTCCAGCTCCTTGTATAGTCTCATTCTCTCATGTATCCGAACGTTGACCAAGATTTAATCACCATAACATGCCCCTCGAATATGTTGTGGGGATAACACGTTCTAATTGAATCAGTTTCAGAGACTTTAATCCAATAAAAAAATTAATTGTCAGATTTTCATACATCGTTGTGCACGTTCACTCCTCTTCTTATCCTATCTAATAGTCCAAAGTTAATGAGATCCCTATAATCCTAAATAATGTGAGACCCGTTCATTGTAACACACCCACTCATTATGTTCAACAATTATATTCTTATGTGAAAATAACCTCTTGCATGTTGTTTTATTGGCCAGCAACCTCTTGCACGTTTAACATGATCCGACGCTTGATTTGGAATACGGTTTCCTTGTATCCCGTCAAAAACAATGGGTCTCGAGTTGTTCGAAAGTGAAACGGTGCTCAACCAAGTGAATTAGTGTCTAAGATCGAGGATATAAAATGGCTGCTGTGTATTTAAAAGGATAGCTGTGTTCCATGCCAAGCAAAGAAAAATCATACCCTCTGGGTTGATCTTTTTTAAGAGATAATAGAAATTAATTACATTATTTTAGAGTATTTTTATTTTTATTTTTATTTAAAATTAATTAGGTTGACTAATAAAATTTCTAAGGATATATAAAATATAAAATTATTAAATAGCTTATTTAGGTTTTCATCCCTCCAAAAAAAAAAAAAAATTAATTGGTTTTATAATTAGTACTAAGGAAGTAATTGGTGTAGGGATATTTTCACCCTCCATCTATCGTTGTGTACTTTTTTTCTACGTCAACGGATCAGCAACTACTCTCACCCCGTTTTATTTTCCAATTTATCATGGGGGTGATTCGACCTTTTTTTCTTTTTTTTACACGAAGGGAGTTTTTGGTTTAAGATGTGTATATTATATAGTTTTACATGGGGTATATATTTATTATAATTTAATTCTATTCTATTAAAAAATCACCTACTTTCACATGTAAACATACTTGTACATATACTCCATTTTCTTACCGTTAGATCTATTATTTGATCCAACGGTCCTGATTTACCCTACTTAATACCTTCTTCCTTCTCCACATTTCTCTCCTTTCTCTTCCACTCTCCCGATCGGATACCCAGTGCATCGCCGCCAGGATGCGTCCACCATCCCTCACCCTCCTTTGTGCCCCTCTTCCTCACTCCACCGCCCCACTCCCTCTTTGCTAGGGTTTCTTCCTCTTAGGGTTTTCAAGATTTCTCCCAAACGGCCGATCGGAACGCATCATAGGTCTTAATTACCATTACCTATACAATTTCAATTTCTGACATATTGTTTGCTTTTGCTTTTGCTGATCTGAATTCAAGCTTTGCTTTGGTACTTGATTTCTCGATGGGTCTACAAAATGGCATATCGCATAAACATTGATCTTCTAGGCTAATTCCTTTTGTCATTAACGGATTTGATGATCTTCTATCTTGTCCCCCTATTTGTATTTGTTTTCTGTTCTTGGTGGGCAGGTAGCGCTGTGCGATTTTAATTACCTATTCGATTTTAATTAGCTATACGATTTCTATAGGACTAACAACTCAAAGCATCACAGTTCGTGTTTTTGCTTTTTCATTGTTTGCTTTTTTTTCCTTTTTTGATGTGGAGTGGTCCCTATTATAATCAATCTCCAGATGGGTGTTTGCATTAATCATGTTTCACTTTTGGCAAAATTCAAATTAATCAATTGATGTAAAAATGGCTTTTGGTAATCACTTTGATGATTGTTGCATCAATAATATTCAAACCCCAATCTTCAGAAAATAAAATTTTTGTCCTCTGTGTTCATGGACAACAGAGTGGTGAATTTTCCAGGAAAAAGGGAATTGAAGGATTGGTTTGAACAGCATCATTTTTTTTCTACACAAGAGAATTGTAATTTCAGTTTGTCAAATTTAGTAATAGACAGAACAGTTGCTGTCAAAAGCATATCTTGAAGATGATTAATTATATATCTTAGTCTATTTGCTTTGATGGTTTTGTAGTTTTCATTGTTTAACTTGAAGCCATACCTTTTTTTCTTTTTTGTCACTTCTCTTGATTTGAACATTCAAAAATAAGGTGATGTGGCTTTCTTCATTTGTCCTCCTCTTCTGTGTTTTGTTTGATTATAGAGAAAGAAACAAACAATGTGGGAGACAAGTTCCGTGTTACACCCCTACCGGCCTCGTCCTTTCGGGTGGCGGGTTAGAGGGATTCCTTTCACTTGTTACTTTTCCTTCATTATTAGGACCATTTAATACATATCAGAGTTACCACAGCAGAGCATTTGACCGGTTTGGACAACCTATTATACTGGTAAAAGTAAAATATACAGAAAATGAAAATCCCCGAAGGGTTAAGGGTACAGTCATCCGAATATAGTATTAATTAATACAGTCATCCAAAATATGATAATACAAAAAAACGATAGGGCATTCCCTATTTCTTCAACTCGGTGCATCTTGCCCTACCTTCTTCTTCCTCCGCTTGCTATTTCCTCACCCTGTACCTTCACATCAATCTGGAGTTCAAAGTTGAACCCCAGAGTAACTGTTAGACTCAAATACAATATGTATGCAGTGCATGCAATGCAAATCACAATAAGGAAAGTAACAATAAATTCTGCCTCAGGCACAATAATCTGGCATGTATGTTCTGCCTCCGGCACAATCCGCAGGACCGCCTGGTCAAGACAAGCCCCTTAGTACTATTAGCGCACAAGGGCCTCAGTAGTCAGGGCTGCAGACCCTAACTACCTATCCCAAGAGGTTTCAGTAGCAACCTATAAACACACAGTCAAATAGGCCCTACTTACCTCAATACCTCGGTACAGCAGTAGAAACCTAAGGACACACAGTCCAATAGGCACTACAGCCCGATCATACATGCCCTCGGTACTGCAACAGAGCCCTAAGGACACGCAGTCCAATAGGTACCACATCCCGATCTCCCACATCATGATAAAACACACATGCAAAAGCAACATAGAGTATGCGAGTCAACAGTTACTACCTGACACTCCTTGAAATTAGCAAACACTTCTCTTGATGTTGAGAATATAGTCCACCCGAGCTAACACCCTAGTTATAACAAAATATCACACTTTCAATCATGTAAACCAACTCTGCTCCTAATTTCTATGAATTTCGTTTACAACAGAATTTTCCAGAATCATTGTTCCAACTTTGCCAATTTTCAATAAATTCCAGAAAAATCGCATTAACAAAAAATCAGTGTCAATGGAACCCTTGGGATGTATAGTTTATGGGAAAAATAATTAAAAAATCCATATAGGTTCATATACTTTTTCTTATTTACAAAAACCGAGCCTAACCCAAGTTTTCCAGAAATCCAGTGTTTTTGTCCCTACTTCAACGATTTTTAGAAAATTCCAAAAAAATAATTTTCATATGAAACCAGCGCCCTTTAAACCTTTAGGATGTCTATTTTGCATAAAAAAATACATTCAGATCCTGAAAGTACACGTATTTTGACTTATAACCACTTTTACACCTCCTGATCCAAATTCGACCTGTTGCATCTGTACCAACTTGAGAAATTTTTACCTCCTAGTAGAAAAGTCCAAATCATACAAAAATATACATCAAAGTGAACATTATCATGTGTAATTTATACATGTAAAATTTCAGCCACAAAAGAGTTCATTTACTATTTTTAAGACCCAGTTGAAGACACACCGCCAGAAATTCCAGAACTGAAGATAAGCTTAGTTTAAGGGGTTCTTCGGTGTTTTCGACTTCGGAAACTTAAACCATAGCCATACCTTATACAAAATTGCGTTCCAGAGCTATTAGAGACCTTAAAATTGCAGAAATACAACCCTAAAACCAAGTTCCTACCTCATGCACGAAAATACCATGGCTAGAACTCAAGAAAGCAAGGGTTTTCGAGTTACCTAGATTCGGCAAGCCGATGGATGAACTTGAGATCTTGATCCTTGAGCTTGGACTATGGAGGTTGCTGAGCTCTCTCTTGCCCTCTGGAATTTTCGCTCCCTTTGGGGTGAAAATGAAGAGCTAAACACCTTTTTATAAAAGTAAATTTGATATGGTAAAATTAGAGCTAACAGGCGTAAATTCCGGTCTAAAATATATCTGATTTTTGGCTTAATCCCTAAGTATTTCTAGAATTCTCCAGGGTCTCCTAGGGTGTTTCAATGTGTCACCACCCCCTCAAAAACGTGCAGATCTTTATTTTCCTTTGGGGCAAATTACGAGTTTTGGCCCGGAATTTTCGTAAATCGCGTTTGTGGCCCAGAACTTTCTAATTATTTTTTAATTTTCCCCATGTGCTTGGACATGTCCAAAAGGACATATGGCACGCCATTTTGGACCCACAAACCTGGTCCAATTAATTTTTGCACATTTATTCCCATTTTGCCCTTTTTCCTCTGAATATGAGACCCGCTATTTGACTTTTGCATTGATTTCCCTTTTCTTCCTCTCCAAGAAATTCTAGAGAATTCCAGAGGCTCCTAGATGGCTACCATGTGGCGCCTCTTCTTCCACAAATTTCTAGATAGTTCTTTTACATTTAGAGAAAATTACCTACTTTGGCTCGGATTTTATGGAAATTACCAATTTTGGCCCGGCTCAATAATTACCCTTGACTTTTCCTCCAAGCCTTCTAGACTTTTCCTATGCCTAAGTGGCGCCTCCTGGGCCCCACAATTCAGATCCCCTGGTCTTTTCATTTTATCCGGTCCGGTCTCCATCTACCGGTCCCCGTGGGTCCCGCTGGTTAACAGGGCATTTTCCCTTAGGGCTTTCTTCAACTTTTCCCCAAACATTTTCTTCCAATTGGAATATTGATAACTACAAGTATGTTGGTTTCAGTTGTAGGGGTGTTACATTCCGAGTTGTGTACATCCATATTGAATCCCCGTGTTTCACAAGTGGGCGGGTGTACTATTGGATTTGGATAAAGAACCGAGTTGTGTGACGTGATATCTGAGTTTAAATTTAAGTTTATGTTGATCCAGTTGACTTGTTCTGAGTATTGAAATTTTAAAAGTTTGCTTTTCTCATGTTTGTTTATGAATGTTTACATCTTTGCTTTCTTACTAATGGAGATTTTTATATTGGGAACCCCTTTTACAATGCATTACATGAAGGCTTAAATCATGTGCTTGATTTATACTACATTTTTCTTCTCTTTCATGCCTATATAATGTTCTTCTCATCTGGTGTAATTGGATTGAAAATCTTAGTCTAGTCCACCATACCTTTTTTTTTTGTCATGATTAAGAGTATTTGAATGTCATTTATATGTTTGTTGATTTTAAATTTTTAGGTATATTATGGATGAGCATCCGGACTACATTGACTTAAATGATGAAATTAGGAATGATGACATACCCGATGAATTGGGAGATGACTTATTGAATATGGATGATGATCCAATAGATTACATCAACTTCGATGATGAAATTATAGAAGAGGCGCCTCTTAATTTAGGAGATGACATATCGAATGATTTAATTGATAACATTCCAAATGTCATTCCCTTGACACGACAAAGAATTATAATATTTTAATTGAGGTTGGAATGGAATTTTCTGAACAAAAGGATGTAATGGACTTGTATACAAAGATATGGCAAGGTAAAAGGTTTCTGCGTCGAACACGAACAAGGAGGGTAACTACTTCAAGCTAGTTTGTACTAGAGAGGGTTATCCACAACCAAAAACAGATAAAGATGTTGCTCAAGTTTGTCAGACCAAATCAAAAAAGACATCATCATTTCGCATTGGGTGTGAAGCTTGTGTAAAGGCTTCTAAGAGTGGAAAAACAAAAATGTGGAGAATTACACATTTTGACGACAACCATAATCATGTTCTTGTGACTCCAAAGAGTGTTCATTATCTCAAATCACACAAAAAAATGCCTGATGCTGCAAGATCATTGGTTGAAAAACTTAATCAGTCAGGCTTGCCCATAGGAAAAGTGGCTACCATCTTTAGAGGCGATGAGTTATTATTTGACAGTCGAGATTGTTATAATCATCTAAAAAGTGTGAGGAGGTGAATGTATAACACAGGAGATGCACAAGTTGTGTTACACTATTGTGTTAAACAACAATCATTGAATCCAAATTTCTTTTATTCCATTAAATAAGACAATGAGGATTGCATGGAAAGCTTTTTTTGGATTGATGCGAGGTCCACGTAAGCTTATAAGCTTTTTGGTGATGTCATCACATTTGACACGACATACAGAACTAATAAGTATTCAATGCCATTTGGACATTTTGTTGGTGTAAATAATCATTTACAGTCACTTTATTCTATTAAGTCCTCTTGGATACCAATCTTTAATAGATCTATTTTCTTTGCTGGTATGAACACCACTCAGCGTAGTGAAAGCATTAATTCATTCTTTGATGGTTTTGTTACATCTGGTACAACCTTAAAGGAGTTTGTAGAAAAATATAATTAAGCAGTAGATGCTCGTTATCAGTCATTCAGAAAACAAGACTTTGAATCTAAGCACAAATAAAGGCGAGTTTTTAATAGGAAAGAGGTGGATCATTCTGCAACTGTGAAGATGAAGTTGGAAAATAAAGAAGGTAGATGTTCTTGTCAGTATTTTGAGTTCATGGGAATCCCATGTGAGCATATTCTTGCTTTTTTTTGGTTAAAAATGTTGAGCAGATCCCTGAACATATGATTTTGAAAAGATGGAGGAAGGAAGGAAATGATATAATTTGTACAAATAATGACATTTTCAGAATGAAGAACATTTTCAAGGGCTTGGTGGGTCAAACAACCACAAGAAAAGCAACAACTTTCTAGGACAAACCCAAGAATCAACTGACAAATTTCAAGGCAATCATCAAGAACTTCATTACCAACATTAATTTTCATGTTCAAAATTTTGGGATTTCAAAATTAAAATTATTGTAGATGTTCATTTTTCATTTTGAAAAGTATTCATATAAAAAATAAGAACTTAAAAAAAAATCAAAGTTTTACATATTATCCCTTCAATCTTGATACAATAACAACCATTAACAGGATCAAATAGCAAGGTCATCCAAGAGACAGGAAATTGAGAACACAGGTCCGACATATTAAAATCGCACAGCACTACCTACCCACCAAGAACAGAAAACAAATACAAACAGGGGGACAAGATAGAAGATCATCAAATCCGTTAATGACAAAAGGAATTAGCCTAGAAGATCAATGTTTATGCGATATGCCATTTTCTAGACCCATCGAGAAATCAAGTACCAAAGCAAAGCTTGAATTCAGATCTGCAAAAGCAAAAGCAAAACAATATGGCAGAAATTGAAATTGTATAGGTAATGGTAATTAAGACCTATGTTGCGTTCCGATCGGCCATTTGGGGGAAATCTTGAAAATACTGAGAGGAAGAAACCCTAGCAGAGAGGGAGTGGGGCGGTGGAGTGAGGAAGAGGGGCACAGAGGAGGGGGAGGGACGATGGCGATGGTGGACGCGTCCTGGCGACGATGCTCTGGGTATCCGATCGGGAGAGTGGAAGAGGAATGAGAGAAATGTGGAGAAGGAAGAAGCATTAAGTAGGGTAAATCAAGACCGTTGGATCAAATAATAGATCTAACGGTAAGAAAATGGTAGTAAAATGATAGTAAGATAAAGAGGTAGTAAGAATATCTATCTCATATAATATAATATAAATTAAATTCATTAAATTATTTAGGAAATTCCTTAGTTATATCGTGAACTTTGAAAAAACCTAGCTGTGTCTTCCTCCTGCGGTCCTGCTGCTTGCCTGCCTCGACTTCAACTCGCGTGCCTTCCTCTCGTCTCTCAGCTTCAGTCTCACACTTATACATGCATCTCGAGTTCGCCGTCGCCTTGGAGCTCACTCGCTAACACTTTCTTGTGCACCCAGGTTTTTCTTCACTATTTTTTCGTCTCTGTTATTTTTTTTATTCCGTCGCTTCCTGTGATAATTACTCATGTTTTTCTATTCTGTGATGAAGTTAGAGAAGATAGTGTTCCTTCCAGAAAGAAATGACTATGAATTAAAAGTGAGCCAACCTCCCTCATTGCTGTTGTGTCAACTTATATTGCTGGTATGATGATATGTTTTCGCTGCTCAGTTTTGTTGTATTTTCTGGATCAGTTCTGTGTATACCAATTGTTTTACATGTAACTAGACAATATCCATGCGGTCAATTTTTCCTCATATTTCTTTGTTGACCTTAGTTTGTAGATGTTAATAAGGAAATCATAATTGGCCCGATAGATTTTTTTAATACTATTATTCCAAGGGTGTTGTTTCACCATATAAAAATATGAGAATGTATGTGGATAGGTTGCAAAATATGCCTTTTGATCCATAACAATATATATATTACCAAATTATTAGGGGCTACAAGACTGATTTCGTTTATGAGAGTTATCAGTAGACTCATTTTATCAAAATAAGGAAATTTAAAAGAGAACAAGATATACAAGGAATTTGGAGGGGAACTTGTCGTTGATCAATATGGTGCTCCATGCTTGATGGACAACTATTTCATATTAGACGCTTCGCACACTTACAGAATTTGTGGGTGTAAGATGGCCTTAGCAAGATTAAGGATGTCATTCACAATGTTAATGCAACGTTCAAGCATGTAAACACCTCTAGTCTTCTAACTAAGTGTAAACTTATTGTTGGATGTTGTAGCTCGGCTACATTGGGGAGTTATATACTTGTGTGATAAACAATTTATCTTGTTGTGCCCCCACCCCCCCCCCCCCCCCCCCCCAAAAAAAAAAAAAAAAAAAAAAGAAGTAAATCTTTCCAAGGGTTCACATTGTAGCCTCATAAACCCTGATGTTGTCCCTCGGCTGTTCCTTTTTGTTCCTATAGATTTCTGCATATAACCACGGCACTTCAAGACTAAGCCAATGGAAGCCACTATGGGTATGGATGTCGAGGCACAACCTTCACCTGCTATCAACTCTGTCAAACGATTCGGACTCAGAAACTCTATTCAAACCAACTTCGGTGATGACTACGTATTTGAAATCATCCCAAAGTACGTTTTTTGTTTTTGCTTTAGTTAGTTCCACAGAAATTAGTTGAAAAACAAATTAAGTAATCTTGTGTGGTCATTAAATTGGAAATCCAATTATCTTTGTGACTTGGTTGTAATTTTTTTTTTCTTTTGGGTCGCTTCATGCTCCTTCTGGATTGAAGGGATGATTGGAGTACAATGGCAGTGTCATTGTCGACAAACACAGTGAAATTGTATTCACCAGTGGCTGGTGACTATCATGGAGAGTGCCAGGGTCATTCTGATACCATCAACCAAATTTTGTTTTCAGGTCTCCCAAATTCACATGTTCTAGGTTCTTGTTCTTCAGATGGAACTATTAGAATTTGGGACACCCGAACATTACAGCAGGTATCCATGCTTCATGGCTGTTATAACAGCTGCATTTTCAGGTTTACTGATGAACGTGTGCAATTAACAATTTTAGTGCTGATAATCAAACTGCAGGTATCCTGCATATCAGCTGGTTCTTCTCAAGAGGTATTCAGCTTCGCCGTTGGAGGGCCTAGCGGAAATTTAATTGCTGCTGGCTGTAAATCCCAGGTTTGCTTTCAACTATAGTAACTTACATGTTACTGTGTGAAATATTTTAGACTGGTATTTAAGATAGGTTATACTCTGCTGGGTAATTTTACTCAGGTGATCTTTTGGGATTGGAGAAACAATAAGCAAATTGCTTGCTTGGAAGATTCTCATGTGGATGATGTTACTCAGGTATGTGCCGTGCAAACTGATTGAATTTCATAAGTCAATACAATCTAAATAGGATTGATGTTTTGAGTTAAATGGTACCCATTAGAAATTGGAACTCTAGCCTTGAAGACCCCTCTCATAAAAATGGACGTATTGTATGTCGCTTATACATTATGAGTATCTGAAAGGTGATCAATCCATTACCTTGTTGATAACATGTATATGATGGTTAATTTGGGTGGTCAAAATTGAGCAACAGTAGAATCTTGTTTCTTAACCGCTCACCATCTTAGATGTACATCACAAATGACGCATCTGTATTTCTGTTGGTGCATATCTGATCTGTTTGTAACTTGTCGTCTAAAGATAATGGCGATATTGATTGACTGTAAAGTTTATTCTTTTATTGAATATGTTGATGCTAGTAATTGAACGGGCATGAGTTCATAAATTTGGTCTGAGCATATGATTGTCGATAGGTTCATTTTGTCCCAAACCAACAAGGGAAGATTGTTTCTGCTTCAGTAGATGGGTTGATTTGCACATTTGACATTGCTGGAGATATCAATGATGAGGATCATCTAGAATCAGTAAGTATGGTATTCCAGTGCAGACGTGACATTGTTTTTTCAGTTTCTTGGGTTACAATTCAGTTTTTAAATTGACACGCACAAACAAATCTATGCATGTACTTATGTATATCATTATGCAATGCATACACATTTAGAGCTTTAGATTTCGAAAAACCATTATTCATACACATTGTTGCCCACAATGCAGGTGATTAATGTGGAAACTTCAATCTCAAAGGTGGGGTTTTTTGGTGAAAGTTGTCTGAAGCTTTGGTGTTTAACGCACATTGAAACCCTGAGGCACGTTATGTACTTAAATTGGTTTGCTTGATATTTATATAGTCGTCTCTGCAATTTTGTGGCGCAAATGATATCTGCTTTGTGCCTTTGCCTTGCATTCTGTTAGGAACCAATCAAAGAGTATCTAAAAACACTGATTTAATTGGGCAAACAGCAGAAACACACTAACAAATACAATAATCTGTCAAGAGTTTGTACTCTTGCAGCCAAGAACGAAGGCCACTCAGTGAAACCGAATAGCTTCCCTCTCCTACAATCTGTCGAAAGTATTTCTACTCCCACAGCCAAGATGGTTGCCGTTCTATATCAGAACCAGCTCCCTTCTCCTACAATCTAATACAAAATACATCCTCCCCAGATCCCATCCTTCCTACGGTTTAATATAAGCAGAAAAAAGCATCTGCACAGTGTCCCAAAAATGTGCAGGCAGCTACAAGACTAATAATTCCAAGCCACTCTATGTAATGGCTAGGTGTCCTAAGAATACATCAAAATAGCAAGGTCAACACCTGCAACCTTAAAGCATGTTGGTCCCGACTTTGTCTTTCTAATTGTCCTAGCAGAGGTCTTGCTGATGGGTAGGGTCCTTTCACATTCAATTTAGTTAATACTTGTTACAGAAAGGCATTTCACAATGCTTAATCAACTATCATGTGAACTCACATTGTGTGTGGAGGTAGTACTTCCAGCAGAAATGTCTGCAGAAGCAGTTATATTCTAATGCACCTAATATGGATTTTCATTTGGCCAATAAAAAAAAGGATTTTGAGAATTTGCGCATTTGTGAACTGACACCACTTCTTTGCTAAGCTTTCTTTTGTTGCCTGTTTAGCTTGATTCTAATAGTTTATTCTACTCTGATTCCTTTTAGTATATGGGATTGGAAAGATGCTAGAAATGAAGTAAACTTCACAGATGCTCGTTCTTTGGCTTCTGAAGGTTGGAGTTTGGATAACGTGAGTTCTTCCCTCTCTTATGGAATATGATTTAGCGAACTGGAATAGCACCATGCATATGTAGATGTTTCATAACTACTTATATTGAGAGAAATATAACTTTAAAAGCTTATTCCTCTGGAGTTCTCCATGAGGAAGAAGCCATGCTTCAGGGTGTCAGCTTCGTCACATAAGCTGATGCGACCTGCCATAGTAAAAAGGGTGTACGGAGCTTCAGCCACTACTATAAGTGGTCTTCCAAGCCTTTTCAGCTGCCACTACTAAAAGGATTCTTCTATAATTCCTTACTCGCGAGTCCACTAACCGATGTACTTTCTCTTGTTAGGTTGACTATTTTGTTGACTGTCACTACTCTGAAGAAGCTCAGCAACTATGGGTGATTGGTGGCACTAATGCTGGTGTTTTGGGCTACTTTCCTGTAAATCATAGTGCGGGGGCAACTGTAGGATCCGCGGAAGCAATTCTCCAGGGTGGCCATACAAGTGTTGTAAGGAGCGTCTTACCCATGTCTAGAATTCACGGCGGACCTGGCTGTGACCAAGGCATTTTTGGATGGACCGGTGGGGAAGATGGTCGCCTTTGCTGCTGGCTTTCTGATGATTCACCTCAGATGAATCGATCATGGATTTCCAACGCGTTGATTAAGAAGTCAGAAAGAACTCGCAAGAAAAATCGCCATCAGCCTTACTAGCTTTCTCTTGTGATCCTTTGAACCAAAGATTATATCAATGGAGAGATTCCTCCGAAGTAGTATGAAATGAAGGCAGGGGTTGTCAGGTATGTAATTTTCTGTAAGATGGAAACATCGGGGCCAGGAATCTGGGTGTTGAGATTGGCAACTTGTATCATATGATGTGTCAAATTTTGGCACAACATTACTCATGAGTACACCTTTGCATCCCTTGAAGGAGATTGTATGAATTATGGAAAATTTCATTTTGTAAAATTTAGATATCCTCTATTCTCAGCAAGAAGGGATAACTCGGTTATCGATTAATAAAAAAGGAATTAAACCACCTCATTATTCGAACCTTATTTTTTGAAATAAATTGATTTACTAATTTCTTGGCTCATTATCCAGTTTGTTAGTGCACTTGAAAAAAATGATGCAACTTATTTCAGACGAAGAGAAAACCGCAATCAGAACGAGAAATGACATTTCGATGGCCAACCCCCACATTTTAAAGAGTGCGTTGATTAAAATTTTGCCTCTTATCCACTTCGAGTTACTAAACACTATAATACATGCTTTAGTGAAGCCAAACGCATCATGCTTATTATCCATACGAGGAATAACCAAGCAAACCTCATCCGAACACCCCCTTCCTTAATTTTATATGTTCAAGTTCAACAAGCAACTTAGGCTATGTTTGCGAGTTTGGAGGGGAAGGAAAGGAAGGGGAAGCAAGGAGAAAGGAGGGGAAGGGAAGGAAGGGAAATGAAGGATATTTCCTCCCCTTGTTTGGGGGTTAAGAAAATAGCAAGGAGGAATATGGAGGATTAATGAGTTACTTTTACCATTTTGTCCTTTCTTTAATAATTAATATAATTATTATACTTTATAAATAAATTTAAATTTAAATCTTCTAAAAAATTATTTATGTAAATTTAAATTTATGTGGTGTTGGTGGCGGCGGCAGCGGTGGCGGCGGTGGTGGCGGCGGTGGTGGTGGAAGTGAATGAGGATAAAGAAGTAATTAACCTATTTCCCCTCTTAAAACCCCCCATATTGGGGGAACTCTATTTTTTAGAAGGAGGAGGATTTTGGAGAATTTGTAAAAACCCCTGATTTCTTCCCCTCCTATTTTTAAAACTCGCAAACAAAGGAAGGGACTACCAAAACTCTCCCTTCCCTTTCCCTTCCCTCCAAAATAGAACTCGCAAACATAGCCTTAATGTTCACTAACAGTATGTTTAGTTTGAGGGGAGAGAGATGAAAGAAATGTTTTCTCTCATTTTTACTAAATAGCCAATAGACCTCATTGTGATTCCAATCTTTGCCCTCTAATAGATCCCACTAGAAACTATAAATATTTACCATATTTCATGGGCAATTTGGTAAAAGTATGCCCTCCCCTCCCCTCCCCTCCCCGCAAACCAAACACACCCTAAGGATTCAAGAAGTAACCAACTAAAGGCTCCGTGAATTAAATATGGACCAGGTGTTTAGCATCATCATCCTTACTCATTGGAGCAAAGGAATTCGCATAATGGTTTAAATGAAAAATATGATGCACGGCTGAAGGCTTTTCAGTTTTCATCAAGTTCTATTATATCACCTATATATTTGTAACCAAAACAACCTTGAAAGCATAAGACGACAAAATATCCATAAGAAAACAGAAAATACGCAGAAAAATCTTATGCCGTCTTACAGCACAAACTAAATCAGCCTCTTCCTCGCCCAACACCTACAACAAAAAGTAAGGAGGCTGGATTAGATTTATTCAGTGTGAGCTTCCAATTACTTTTGGAGGAAAAAAGGGAATATTTATTCATGCCAAATTAAGTTTTGTGTTTCCTTTAAAACGACGCCAGTACAGGAATAATAAGCAACTCAGAGTTGAAGTACGCATGCAGCTAAGTGTAAAGACATCTACCAACTATAAATTTCAACGCTGAAACAAATAAAACTAATAGACATGTATATTAATTGTTTATTTATCCAAATTTTTACTCTGGGAGAAATTTCTTGTCCATCAGTAATTCAGAACTAGTGCAGGAAGCAGTTAGAAATCTTCTGTGGCAAATTTAAGGAAGACGACATACATACATCTAGAGAGGAAGGGGATATAACGGGCAATTTACCTCTTCCACCAGGTTTTCCACCTGACCCACCCTTGCCCCGGCCTCCACCTGCTCCTTTTGCACTACCATCATCAAGGCCACGCCCAATTCCTTTTGCTTGACGTCCCCCAGGACCATCCGTGCTGCCTCTTCCTCTACCTCGACCCACCCCAGGTGGTTTGCGATCTGGAAAAGGCAACCTTAATCAGATAACTCCCTAGTTTTAAGCAACATAAATGAAAAGTGATTAATAAAATATGGGTAAAATTAAGTCACTCATAGTGGAAATACGCACTGGGCCGCCCTTTTTATAGTGCAGAAACACTAGTCTTAGCTCATTAACATACACTAGTCCTTTGCTTATCAAGGAAAAACCCAAGTCTGAAACTATCAAGTATTAAGGAGGGAAACAACAGGCATCTTAATTATGGTGAGCGTTATGGAAGCTTTCTACAATTCACCAGGCTTTATCAATATTGACTAAAAAGTTGAACAACCAACCAATGTGCCAAACAATTCACCTGTGCGGCTCTTGGTTTCTTCCTGAACTTTGTCAATAACCTGAAATGACAAGTAATAGCAACAAATCAGAGAACAAATATAACAGAGACAAACAGTGTAAAAAATCCAACTTATTCATATGGGGGAAAAATTTCTACCACCCACCTCATCAGGAACTCTTAGGTACTTAATCGTATTCCCTCGTATGTAGCATTCAGGCATTCGCCAAAATCTATCTCCATCCTATATTACCAATACCGACCAAATTTTGTTAAAACTGGTAAGAATAGTAGATAACCAAGCAGACAGAATATTATAACATGATAAAATGGAATAAAATCAGCATAGGCCAGTGACCGGAAATTACTTTTGAGGTACAGATGACTTCACGGAGATGGATGTTCATCCATGTATCGCAGTTAACCAAATGTCCGTTATAGGTTTCCCCATTTTTCAGTTCTACCAACTGTTACAAGATATTAAATAACCACAAGTTACACATCCTGCAAAACAACACAAGTTATAAAGGAAAGGTAAAGCACACAACGTTTCAGAAAGGTTCTGAAGGAACCACACATACACAATACTTACCATAGGGTGCCCTTGAGCAGTCTTGAGAAGGGAAAGAGGAAGCTGCACAAATGAGCAAATAGTCATAGATGTAAGAGATGGGTTAAGAATGGGGTGAAATTCACATTGGCTGTTAAACGGATCCTACTGCTTCGATTTCAGAAAAAACTTTGACAAGAAAAATACACTGAACCCAGAACTTGGGACCCCAACACCTTGTGGTAGGGAGGGATAAGTTAAACCCACTCGGTTTTCCAATTAACGTAATGGGAAGAACAAACATGAAGGATTACGGACCAAATAACTTCACGAAATCCAGGTATCAATTGCGTTGCGCTAGGGTTTTGAAAAAATTATGAACTTGACCAAACAGAGAGAAGTAAACACATACCATAATGGCGATGGGAAAGTCTCTTCAACACGCGGATCGGCGCTAACGTCTTCTTTTGGAGACTACGGTGAATTCCGTTCAAAGGAACAGGAACGAAGAGGAGCTGGACAGGTACGAGTATCAACTTCAACTGGTCACAATTCGAGTTACCCAAAACCTTAACACCCTTCGGCCGGTGCCAGATAATAAAACCAGGTATTATTCTATAATTTTGTAATCAATCACTATGAATATCAATCTTCTGAAATCCGGACCGGACCGGCTGAAACCAGCGAACCTATTATTGGGCCAACCTAGTAAATATTCAAAATTCAATATTTTATAGTGAAATTCACGCGCCGAAGGTTGGCCCAATTCACCATAAAATTATTTTCACCTGATTTTATAGTGAAAATAATATTCAAAATCGATATTTATAGTGATTTTATTAAGTACTCAAAATTCAATATTTTTAAGTCAATTGGGAAAACCTATTGTTGGTCTCTTTTGTTATAAAAGAAATCGAAAATAAAGATTAAAAAAAGGAATAATTTTCACCTACTATTCAAGGCTACCAAATATATGTCTATTTTTAGGCACACGACTTTTCAATTTTCAATTAAACTAATTGTCATTGGTTTGTTAATTTTATTTTTTTAAGGTTAACTTTCTTTTATTCAGTTTTTGATAATTTTGCTCAATAATAGGGTTTGTTTGGCATGAGGGATTTGAAATGGAAGAAGGGTGGGCAAATTTTTATAGTTGGTTTTTAAAAAATTGAAAAATTGAGATTATAAAATTTCAATAAAAAGATGGAAGATAAAAGGTAAGAAAAATTAATTAAAAATTTTAATCATATGTCTCTAATTTTTTTAAGGGTTAATAGACAAATTTGACCCGGAAGTATAAAAAACGAAACAATTTTTCTCCCGCCTTATTCCAATTAATTTGGATGGTTACTTGACCAAATATGTTGAATTGACTGTGACATATCATCCACATCATTTTTGTTAAGTTACAAATTTGCTCCAACAGTTTTAATTTAACTTTGAAGAAAATGAAATAGATGACACAAACTTTTGAAACAAAATTGCTTCCTTTTTAACATTTTTGGGACAAAATTATCACTTGTTGGCAACTTCCGGGATAAACTTGATTAAGATTTTAACTTATTTTGTGTTAAATGGGGTAAATATGTTGAGAGAAGTTTTTTCTTACAAAAGGTAAAAGTTTTTTTTCCCTTTGACCTCCAAATACCCACTAAACCAAATTAACCTAGACCGGATCGCATAACAATCCGGACCAAACTGTTGATGTTTGGCTGATCTACGAATCATGCGTGTTTATGTAAAAGTTACTCATACATTCCTTCAAGCAACAAAAAAATATATCAGAGCGAATTTTATGTACATAGGTTGTTGTTCCTTGGTTAAGATGAAGGATGAATGACAACTACAAAAAGAAGCTGTAGAATAGGTTAATTCTCTGAATCACAAATAAGAGGGGCAGTTGTTGAAGGTCCTTGTGAATCAATCTACATTCTTTAATTCTGACCTCTTATAAATTGTTGTCAAGTCCACTAGGTGACGCATTGTTGGCCTGCCATGGGGACAATTCCATGGAGATTTCAGCCCAGCCAAATGCTCCAGAATCTGAAACACACAGAATAACCGATTTTCATTAGTGAAGGAAGCTACAGATCTTTGACCTGTCAGAGTGGAAGTTGAAGGTTAAAAAATATCTCCAGATTTATAATCAGCTAAACTAATTCTTATTCTGCATTTCTCCCAATGAAGGTGCCTTCTGTTTTAGTGAGGGGGAAGAAGCTGAGGTGATGATTACAGGAATGCATTCTACTACCTTCTGCATTTCATTTCTTCCAAGTGGATCTCCAATCATAATGGATGATCGACATGCACGCGATGCCAGCATTGCACGAACTCTTGGAGGACAAATAGAATCTGACGTGTCCAGTTTATAACTACCAGCAATGGAGCAGTCCCCTTGATCATCAGCCAATGTAGAAACCAGGTCCTTAACATCTATTGGAAGAAACACACATCAATAATCACTAAAACACACTATCCAATTAGCAGATATATCATCAATATATATTATACAAAAGTAAAATGAATACTTTGCATATATTGATGTGACTGTTGATTTTCTTTTTCTTTTGATTAATTAACAATTACGTAGTAATTTGCTTTTTAAACTTTATATTGCGGTCGAATAATTTTGAATTCGTGTACAAGTATAGGAGATTGGAGTTAATACTGATATAAGCAAAATCTATATCGTGCATAATCACACCCAAAGAAATGTCAGATCCTCGTTAATATCAAGATCAAAGTTCAGGCTCTGTGCTGTTTTTTGAAGGGGGGAAAGCATTTTGGTCTATTTAAAGAGTATTAGTAAGTGCATAATGATTTTTAAGGTAAAGTACACATGACAGATCTTGAACTTGATTGGAGTTGAGGATAGTGCCAACTGGGGTTTCCCTTGTCCTACCTTAATCATATAAACCAACAGAATCACTGGAAGTAAATTTAAAATCAAAATCAGCAAAATTCAGAGCTAATTAACTACCTTCACTTCCAAAGACTATGTTTTTACTGAAGGGGACAGCCTTTAATTTGTAACGGTGTCCAGGTGGAGCATTAGGATCCTCTTCCAATGTAAACCCATTCTTTCTGGAAATGGAGAGAATGCAAAATAACATCATCAAACAGATTAAACCTCAAATATGATGAAGTGAAAAAAAATGCAAAACCTTAGAAGTTTTGCTCTTACAAATTTAAATTTAATATCAACTAAAAATGCATATGCAAAAGTAACTGAAACAACAAGAGGAAATTAGACCAAGTAATAATGGTGCAATCGACACAAGAGGAAATTAGACCAAGTATTAATGGTGTAATCCATGAGAAGGAACTCAGATCTTAAATTGAACTAGTATCTGTCAGTGACTGTAGCAATAGCCGTCACAACTCACAACCACAATTAAAGAGATATTAGTAGCCAGGAATCGGCAACTTAAATAGTTCGGGAAATTTCACCAGGGGGGAGTGGGGAAGAGAGTTTGATAACTCTAACACTCTACTCTGGCAACCTGAAAGGTGAGCTATTGAGGCTGGCCCGGTCTTGTAACGACACTCTACATCAATGAAATTCTCAGTGTCTGGGTGTAAGCCTGATTCAGTGATTTGGGACCAAAAACAAGGAATGTAAAAGGTAATTTAGCATAGACGTTTTCAAGAGCCTCAACCTATAGTTGATCATAATGAATTATGCCTTCGTGAGTATATCATGAAACTAATCAAAAAAAGAAATAAATGAGAAAACATGAGAATGTCGATTCCGTAAAATTAAAAGACAGCATAGTCACCAGTGCATCTTAACCTAAGCATCAGGTCGACAAGATCAACCATTGAATAAATCCAATATAATTTTATCCCCAGATTTCATAGTCTTATGCATTTTGTGGTAGCAAAGTATCCAACCGTACCCCATTTAGAATTGTCTAGGAAAAATCATTGGATTGATTTAGCATAAAATAGAGCAGTTTGAGCTCAAGCCGTCAAGAGATCCAAGAGACTGATATGTGTGCTGTTGAGTTTATTACAGTAAATAAGAGAAAATTAACTATAGGTATTGTCTATGTTTTCTGATATAGCATATTAGCATTACATGATTCTTAGCTTCTAAAATAAGGTACTATCACTGGGAAATAGGAATTTGTTTAAGACATTTAAGGTTATTTTCTTATATCATGATACAATGAGCAACTAAATCAGAGCATAAAGGGAAACACTTCTGCAATGACCAAAGCAAACTGCACAAAAATAAAACTCGCTAGGTTCAAGATTAACATTACAATAGCACTATAGATATCTCGTTTCTGACAATAATCTGAAATAAGTCGAAATAATATCTATCAATACTTTACCAGCAGGGTGCCACTTATACCTGATTATGTCCGTGTGCATTGACACAACTATTTCTTCTTGAGGGGATAACTCCAATCTTAGAGGCCTACATTAATAATTGAAAGGGGTTTCAAACCTTGGAAGAATCTAGAAGTTGAACAAATATGGGAATGAGATTACTCAACCATGTTTCATCAGTGCAGTGTAGATGATACAATAGATGGTTTTTTTTTTTTTTTTTTTTTTTTGCCCGAAACAATAGATGGTTCAATAATCAAGTTTTCCACTCTTAACAGACACTGTAACTTTGGATTCAAGTTCAACAATTCCTTATACTTTAACACGAGAGGATGCAATATTTGATATCAAAATATGCATAATATCTATGCCAATAAATTGCAACCTGGAGTGCCATACTCTCCCTCCTCTTCAAAAACCACAAAAAGGGAAGAACAAAGTAAAACTTGTAAGTCAAAAACAATATATAAACTCCTAACCTAAGCAAAGGCTGCTGGTTCAAGATGGTGGATTGTGAGAGGCGCTCATAATTGTACTTCTCATCAGCAGCATGCTGAAAACAGATTATTCTGTGTTAAGATCCGATACAAAAGTAAATAGGAAAAAAAAAATTTATTGATTAATCATTCAAATTAATGGAGGTAAAACTATATATTACTAGTTTAGAAGCCGGGATCAGAAATTACCTGATCCACAATAAATAAATCCTGATCCAATTTCCCAATGATAAAACCAAGATTGAATTGCCCAATTACCTACAAGAACAAAGCAGAGCAATCAACAACTTATTGTAGTGCATGTTTAATTTTAAAAGGAAACCATGGAAGTTGACTTTCTAATAAGTAAACAAGAATCATCAAAACAGATGGACAGTAAAAAAAGGCTAAAGGTGCGGCACATTCAGAAGCATTACAAGCATTTTACGTTATTATTTGAAACTTTTTTTTTTTTTTCGTTTCGGGGGGGGGGGGGGAGGACCTTCATTCTGCTGAAGTCTTCCTTCTTAAAGAGCCTCTCCAATTCAGTTGTTGCAGCACGTAAAGCTCTTTCTTTCTGCTCTTCAATTTCCAGCTCTGAAAACTTTAAGTTTGCAGCAGAATAACAACTACAAGTAATCATAAATAGTCAACTGATTAAACAGCATGTATATAATCTTTTCAATTACATACAATGGGTATCATAAATAAAGACCTTTTGACATTCACTTTTTGACATCTATAATTACTGGATCGCAACATAGAAAGTCTCTTCTTTCTCCTTGTCTCAAGGTCTTGAAAAGAAAATTGCAAATTTGAGCATATCACAAGAGCAGATGATTTCTTTGAAGTAGACGAACACAATTGACGGTCTGAGACTGAAACATGCTCTGAGATATTGATCAAATCAGTGCTAGATGGAGCAATTGATGCTGCATTGGCTAGAGATGCTTCTTTCTTGTGATCTAACTCCTGAAATCAGCATATTCAATGTGAAAATTATACCAAGAGCAAGTTGATTTTTCTTTTTTGGAGATAAGATTTGAGTAACAAAAAACAAAAAGCTTGCAAGCACAGAGCATCAATAGAAGAAAGCCCTCTAACAGCCTACTTGCCGTCTACCAAGGAGACTTAAATTAAATCATTTGTTAAATACCAAAGAGAAGCCATAAGAACCGCACCATCCTCATCACCAAAAAAAAAAAAAAAAAAAAAAAAAAAAAAAAAAAAAAGAACAACCCCATTCCAAAACAAGTCTAGGGTCAAATACTAGCCTAAAAATACAAGCAATTTACTCCAACTATAGACACCATGGAATAATGCACAAAGCAGTTCACATGAAAGGAAGACATAACCTTGTTTTAGCATCTTAATACTATATCAAAATGAGACTTATCAGAAGGATCTCTCCTACCAAATAAAGGATTTAAAAAACTATTCAAGAACACATGTTGCAGGAACCAAATGAACAGCTAAAATAGACCAGGGATCACTGACGTAAAAGACACAAAATTTAGTGGGGGAGCTGAAGATCTTTATAGTCCTCATAGAATATGGCTCAATCACATAGTCTACATTTAATGATTGTATGGTTCAATAACAAAAACTGTGCGCATTTATTATTAGCAATTCAAATAAATTTGAGGAACATTTAATTATAAACCACATACCATTTCGGGTTCTTTGACACTTGAATTGCCAAGAGAAGAAGTTAAGTGCTCACTTCTGAGGGTACCATCATCAGGACTAAGATGCTCCAAAGACTCATTCCAATTCACCTTCCCAGTTTCATCATTTTGGTCATGATGGTGTGACAGTCTTGTAATCAAATCATGCGTTTCAGTATTTACAGTTTCTGGTTGACAACGAAGAGATTGATTTCTGAGGACAGGCACTTCAGATAAGGTTGTACTGATGTTATCATGCTTTCTTTTATTTATAGTAACAAATTTGTTGAGAGTTGACTGAAAACAACTTGAATGTTTATATGAACCTTTATTTGAAGAAACCTCATCGTCAACTGTTTTGAACATTAAAGTAGCTTGATCAGGCATAACACTGTTAAAGTGCCCCATCTGTCTTCTACTTTTATCAGCCTTTAATGTTCTATGGGCTCTAAGTGATAAATCCCTTCCCAATGCACTTCTATTATTCTCATTGTTAAACTGTTCTTCAACATGAAAGCACTGATCATCAGGAACAGGTTCAGAAACAATGTAGGAATCATTATTATCCTTCTCTTTCCACTCCTCCTGAGGAACACTAGCATTATTGCATTCAGTATTATGCCCCTCTTGAAAAGTAACACTATTCATGACAGGAGACTTACTATGAGAAGGACACAACTCAACAGAGTCTTCTCCCACAGCAGGCTGTTCAGGTTCATTAACTGTATAACGGGCACTACTAGGAGAATAAATTTGTTGGAGACTCTCTCTCAAGGCATGCAATAGGCAACTTTCTTCAGAAAAAAATATCTTCCTCTTATCAGGAGTTACATTCACATCATAAGCTCTGGAAGGAACTGAAAAATTCAAAATCGCAATAGGATATTGCCGTGAGTTTGCACCTTTATATAATTCATTGACAAGTTTGCTGACTTTAGGCATATCTACTGGTCTACCATTAACAAAAAAATATTGCCTATCTCCTAAATTGCGTCCACTCCCCTGTCCAGGCTTGGAAAGAAAACCTTCAACCTTGCAGCTATCAGATATGCATAATGTCACAGGCTCTAAACAGCTTAAGGTGTTCATCCCAAAGACTGTTATAATGTTATCTTTAAGAGAACCACTTCCTTGGGTCTTAAGTACCACAGACCTTGCATTTTTTCCAGTTGTGTTGGTGCAGACAAAACGAACACCTTTGGCGATAAGGGCATATGCCTGAAGAATTGATGGTAAAAAAAGGATCAACAAAGAAATATATCGTTAAGAAGTTTGTTTTTTTTTTTTTTTTTTTTTTTTTTTTGGGGGGTGGGGGGGGGGGGGGGTGTGGTTCTATAAAAAGAAGAAGCGACATAATAGCAATAACCATAATACTCTACAACAAAGGAAAAGGGCCAGTGCCGCTCAAATTGCTGGAGGGTAAGTGATGTTTTTGTGATACCTTCCCAGCAATCCAGAACATCAAATTGTTTTCACCAAAAAAAAAAAAAAAAAAAAAAAAAAAAAAAAAACCAATTTGAAGAGAGCACGGAAATTTGATTCCTTGCATCATTGTACAAGGAAAATATCCATAAAGATTTGTGTGTGAGATAAAAACCAAGTATCTTGTTAAAAAATGTATGATGATCACACTCCAAGATCGAAACTATCCTCTTTTTATCTAAACTACTTCAGTATTCATAAATAAATTGGCATACCAGAACAAATTTTTTGGGAAGTAGGATGGGTATTTAAAGAGTGTACTGGCCTGTGCATGTGTGTTTTTTTTTTTAAATAACTTTTTATCTAAGAAGAAATTGCATTGAATGAAAGAATCAGAGTCTAAATTCACTGAACCTTTCCATGGAAAGGATACTCACATTTAATAGTGAAACTAACTTTCCATATTCCTTGCGTATGTTGCGACTAAATTCTTTACTTCGGACTGGTAAATTGGAAAATAACTTTTTAACAGTGACAGTGGTTCCAATTTGACGTGCAGCTTTGCTCTCAGCTACTAGTAGACCTGAATGGTCAAAAGTCAAGTGCGTAGCAATTGACTCATTCTTTGTTCTTGTTTCAACTGTCAAACTCCCCAAAGCACAAAGGGAACTCAATGCCTCCCCTCTAAAGCCAAATGTAGTCAGAGACTGAAGATCAGGAAAATCAGATAATTTTGAGGTGTGGTGCTTTATTGCAAGAACCTGCAGTAATGTTCATGCAATAATAACCTGTTATAAACTGTACGACCATAAATTACCTGAACTTGATTGGCACATGAAGTGTATTTTCTTGATTACCTGTTTAAGAAGATCTTGCCTAGGGTCAATTATCTATAATCTCAGTTACTTCCACACAAACAAGGCCAGGCTTACAATCACATAAAAATTAAATGAACAAAAGATGATGGCATCCAAGATATCTATCTATACATACACTCAAACTTCTGAGTTATACTCATGTCAAACTGAGAAAGTCATGCCTAGCAACAATTATGTAAATTGAGAAATCGATCATCGTGAGACTTTTAGAGAGATAATTGGTAATAACTATAAGAGAAATTAAAGAAAGAAAAGATAAGAGTTCTAGACAAATTCCCACAAGACAACGTACATGAATCCTACTAATAAACCCTCTTGCTACCTGATTCAACCCACTTGCTACTCGGCCACCCCATTAACTAGCAGATAATAGGACCATATTTGCAAACACCCCCCCCCCCCAACACACACACACACCAAAAAACAAACAGCAGTAAAAGTGGAATCAACATTCTGATTTGAATCATTCAGCATCTGGCCATAAATGGAACCGATTTGCTGCAATCCAAACATAGCATTTGTTGACCATTCAACATCTAGCAATGAATGAAAGTTGAGAAAGAAGAGAGAAGAATTCCAGACAAAGTACACAGTGGAATAACACTACTTATAACCCCCTTCGGAACCAATTCGGGCATGCTGGCCCACTAATAGTACCAGCGAAACATTCGAAAACTTGAATATATGATAGGATTAATATGTAGGAGCAACGTTAACCAACCACGCAATGAGCTCAACTAAACCACTAATTATGATTGTCCTACTAGGTCTCCGATTTCGGTGGTATCGCCCTGCTACATTTACATGCGAGCGTTCTCACAAGACTCTGATGTACTAAAAATCAAACAAAGACCCCTCATTTTTAGTGCAATACAATACCTTGAAATTATTGGGTGAAATACCACAACCGTTATCGATGACCTGAAACCATTCTTCGCCATAATCTTTCAAAGCAATTTCAATGCAAGTCGCGCCAGCATCCAAACTGTTCTCGACTAATTCCTTGACTGCAGATGAGAGGTCGAGGATCACTTGCCCGGCACAGATTCTATGAACAGACGCCTTATTTATAGGCTTGATAATTGGAGATTCAACTGGCATCACTGCTTGCCCAGAAACCCCAATCAATAATCCGTCACCTTTTTGAGTATCTACTGTATCAGTAGTTGGTCAATGACCCAAATGGCAGAGCCCCCAGATATAACTAGCATCACCTGAGGGCATTGGTGCTTGGTTTGTGACAAAAACAGGCTTGCAGAATTTACCGCCAGAACCGAAGCGGGAATGAAACCAAACTTGTTCGCAGCCAGCTCGCTTCGGGAAAAATACCCGACCAAGGCTCGCGTTTAATTATTTTCATCTTTTTTAATCAATCTCGTTAATTTTAAATTTGAAAATTTTCATCTATTTGTTTATTCAATTCATATTTAAAATATTTTTAAATTTTAACATTTATCCCTTGACTATGTTTTTCATGCAATGATTTTCAATGAAAGTAAGCAAAAAAATTGAACACGAGATGAATGAATTGAGAGTTATGGAATTAAATTAACACATACAAAAAATATATCGAAACAAGTTGTTAGACTCACAAATAGAATTTTATAGTGTTGCATCGATGCCCGTAATCTCCTAAAGATCATCTTATAGGATTCCATTTTGTTGTATTGTTTAACTTTCAAGTATTTTGGACTAGTGTGACATTAGCATTTACTCTATTTTGATGTTTTTTTATAAACTTGATTGGCATATTTTATGTATCTGGTACATTTTTAACCCCTTTGTGACTCCAGCACATAGAGATTTGCTGCCAAATTGTTTTGAAGTCATTTTGAACTAAATAGTAGCAAGCCAAAAATCATATTGCTATCATTGTGGGTGATGTGGTGGCCTCAACCCTAAACCCCCTTCAACTATTCTTTCTAGAAGAAGTAGGCTTACTTGCAAGTAAGAGAAATTACCCTGTGCATCACACAGGGAGGTTATGTTTTTAAACTTATTGATATTTCCTCTTTACTTGCTTTCACAGGCATTCAATCTCATGTTAGGAACTTGCTTGATTATCCATCTTCCAACTGATCAGAACCCTATTTCAAGTTATTGTTCATCCCATGATTAACCGGTATTTGAGCATGTTGGTGAATGATTTTCCCTTGGCTTAATATTGATGATTCATGATAATTTCTTAGACACTATTTCTATACAAAATGATGTAATTTGTTTGCTATGCGCCATACGCTATAATTGATTGACTATCTTACATTTAGACTGTATCTTGAGGTTAATTTTGAAGGATCAAACATTTTTTGCCTATGTGATGGGTGTGTGGGCATCCTCCCATATGGGGGAGGGGGTTTACCTCCACTGCAATAGCAATTGGGCCTATCAATCAATGTGAACATGCATCTAACTCTGCAGTATTGTCTTTTATTTTTTAATGTTTTCTTGGTGTGATTTAATGCCTGCATAAATTATCTATCATGTTTTGTGGCAGTAGAAGGTTTGCCACCCTCACATTTTCTTTGTCACGTCCAAATCTTATGCATCTTATGTAAATGGAAGGAAGTTGGACTTATTCGGGCCTTCCTATGCTCTTGTCCTCCTTTTCCATCGTGACCTGTTGACATTGCTGTTATTAACATGTAGAACTGCTATAAATAATTAACTAGCCATATCTCAATAGATGCTACTTAGTATGTGGCTCTTTAGACTTCTGAATACACTATTTGCATGCTTAGAAGCTGCTTCTTACTAAGTTTTTTTTCTTCTCAATGCTAGTAGAGTATGTGGCTCTTTAGTTTTGATCATACATTTCAACGTTTTTTTTTATTATAGAAAGAGAGTATGTGGCTTTTTGGTTCTCTAACACTTATAAAGAAGTGGATTTCAGAGTTAGTAGAGTTCTCTAATGAGCTAAAATTCAATTGAAACTATGCTGAGTTTCTTGTCTTGAACCCTTTCAAAATTTAATTTGAGCAAGCTTATTTTTATGGGAGTATATTTAAATGTCATGGACTGTTTGAACTCTACTGTATTTTCTTTTCCTTTTGTGCTTCATGATATATTATTAAGAACCCTGTATTCAAATCAACCCATCACAAATACTCTTTAAGACTGTGGTTCACCGAGCTGGATGACAAAATCAGGCTTTGCTCATGGCTTTACACATGTCTATTTGGTGGAAAGTCAAGTTTCAATCATGTAAGCACAAAAGTACAAGTTACCAAGGCATTCTAAATCCTGAAAATCCGAGGGAGTAGGTAAGTACAACTGGTATGCTTGACCACAACTTCATTGACTATCATTCAATGTTTAATCATCAAGATTTACTTGATCTTTTTGAATTGCAGCACAAGCTACAAGGACAGAGCTAAAAATCCTGAATCCTCTCCTTTTTGTAATTTTTATTCCTATTACTGACGAGTTTTTTCCCCTTTCAGGATTTTTACCAAATGCACATGTGGAAGGCATCCTAGATTCAATGAGATGCTTCCATTAAGGGCATATTTACTGTCAAAGAGGAGGACAAAGAAAGCATAGAAGCTAAATGTGCAGGGGAGAAGGTCCTTTTTAAAAAGTAGATATATGGTTTTGCATGAAGAATTATGTATATTCCCGTTTCATTTCGAATCATGCTTTTTTATGTATTCGGATGTTAGGTGGACACTTGAGTAACCGAATTAATAGTATTGATATTACTTTTTGGTTTTGGCTTTTGTTTATTCCCATGTTCAATCAAAATCAACGAGGTTTAGCAGAAGTGATATATGGTTATGAGAGAATGATTAATTGTCATTTATGTAATCTAATGGCTAGCATGTTGATATTATTTTGTTGTTGCTTTTGAGCTGCTACATACGTTGCTAAACATGAAAGCTTACAACTACTAATGTTGTTGTGGTGCATGTTGTGTTTTCAGATAAAGAGACAACTTATATTTTTTGTTGGCTTATTTGAAATACGGTTCTTCTTTTTTTTTTTACTATACTTTATTTTTTATTCAATTACTTAATAATTTGTATTAGTTTAAGGAGAGGATACCCTATAGTTTTTCCGAATTGTTGCACCGTGCAACGTGCGGGGGATTTCGTTTTGTTTCAATGAAAGTAAGCAAAAAAAATTGAACACGGGATGAATTAATTGAGAGTTATGGAATTAAATTAACACATACAAAAAATATATCGAAACAAGTTGTTAGACTCGCAAATAGAATTTCATAGTGTTACATCGATGCCCATAATCTCATAAAGATCATCTTATGGGATTCCATTTTACTCTTAGCGGTTAGTAGTATGCGGATATATATATCCCACGACTTCCGGAGTGAATAGTTTCTTAGGACCCGTTTGTACAAGGAAAATTTGAGAAGGAAAAGGAACTTAAAAGAAGGGAAAATAAGATTTGAAAGATGAGGGAAGATGACTTGAGTTGCTTGGTAGGAAGAAAATGAAGATATGGTAGTTGGTAAATAATTAGGAAATGTCTATTTTATCCTCAAAAGAAATTAATTCAAAATAAAAAAAGAAAAATATTTTTTTTTGCTTAAGTATATTTAAAAAAAATATGTTCTTTTTAAGTTTGAACTCGTGTAAAAAAAAAAAAAAAAAAAAAAAAAAAATTCGTCAAATTCGGACTTTCCCACTAAGTTTGAATTTTAGGGGTAAATTTGTCTAAAAATGTGAATAGTGAAGTGGGATCTCAAGTTCCCACATATGAGGAAGAGTGGTGGACCCGGGAACTTGGGTTCCTGGACATTTGGTGCACCAAACCTGCTTTCAACGGGGAATTATATTAAGTTCTCATTCCCTTTCCCAATTCCGTGAAGCAAACGGGCCCATAAGGTTTGTGGCATGTTTACCATAATTTTCAGCGGTCTCATGAAGTCTGTATTTATGTTAATGTCACCCTTGGTTGATATCTATAGTTTTTTTTTTTTTTTTTTTTTTTTTTTTTTTTTTTTTTTTTTTTTTTTTTTTTTGATATCTATAGTTGAAGATAAACAAGTGGAAATTGTTCACTGAACATTTGAAGCCTGTGTCCCAAAGAAACGCTCCTTTTGCTTCTCATCCTTGAAGTTTTCCTACTTTTATCCAGTTACTTGTATTTTCATCTTCAACAGAAACAATAACCACTACCCTATAATATTTAGTTTGCATTTCAAACATAGAAAACAAGAATCATAGCAGAAAATGAGAATTTTTTATTGGTTCATTTCTTCTAATTTCAACCCATAGAAACTAGGGTTACCGGCTTGTCAAGGTGAGACGTAAAAATCAACAAGTTGTTGGTTAAAGTGATAACTGACCTCATCCTTTCAAAAGAAAAATACAAATTTGAATATCGAAAAACACATTCATTGAAAGAGTCGAAAACAACTCTCGACAAAATAAACCCTTGATTATATTTTTTAAAAAAAAAGGGATAGAATTCCAACATTCCATGACCTCTGAAAATCAATTAGATACACCTCTTATCCACTGAGTAAAGAACAAAACATAACATTGGAAAGGTCGGAAAAAGAAATAGCCAGTTGGATTCATTTGCACAGGTATAATGGACCCGGAAGGTCAAACGAGTCTTGAATCATCTAAAATTCTAGGGCTTCTTGATAGAAATTGTCCACAGAAGATCTGAATCAGATTGTACAGTGACAACATCTCCTTCTACAATATTCGATGTGCTTACTAAACCACCAAATTTCATCTTCGTCTCATCTGAAACGGATAACATAAGACGTTATGTATTAGATTTCTGAGACACAAGATAACAGCAAGCTGAGGACGAACTGATAAAACAGTGAAAAGTTGATGCATCAGAACCATCTATCCCATCAAACCATAGCATCATATTTGCACACTGCATATTCTCAGAAATTGCTAATTAGTTAGTCAATCACTCAACACAAGATACGTGAATACTCTTGGCATAACATAGAAATCAATTTTTCATGGCGGGATCTTGCGAGTAATACTTATCAGCCCTTTAATAAGTGTCGTTCATCTCTCAGAACAAGGATAGGAAAATACTTGCAAAGTTGCGGCACACTAACTACTACTACCATATACCATATAAAAAACTCTTCATAAAGGAATCTCGCAGACAATTATTGTCATTCCATTCATGAAATGTCAAGACAGGCACCTTTCATTTAAAACCAATTAAGGCTTATAAATAGAACAATCTAAAAATAGTAATCATGTAATAATTCTTGTATACTTACTGAGATCCCACTTGAGTCCAGTGGTAGTAGAACTTCCAGATGGCATCCCAATGGGGATGAGTCCACAATGTGGACCCTCGACAGAAGATTGAATGTAGATCTTATGATGGTAATTCATTGGAAGAAGGTGAATGAGGCAATCGTCAGATAGAAGAATAATTCGAGTATCAGAGAAACGGCATAGAACATTTATATTTCCAATCTCATGGTCAAATCGCCCACCAAGTGCCCCAGTCACAAGAATCCTTAGCTGCCATACATTACATTACAAGAAATGAAGAAATTAATTTAAAAAGATCAATTATAGCGCCTTACAGCATTAGTGGTCATGACTCATGACTGCTTTCTTAAAAACTAAAGCAACACAATACACAATTAAATACCCATATCTTTACTGTAAAAACTTAGATCAGAAATAGAAAACAAGAAGTTTGGACCGATTTAACTTACTGATGATTTATCAGTATCTGAAGTACGGTCCCGTATGTAAGCAACAGATTTGTGTAAATCAGTGGTGTCCTGATCATGAGATTCATCTATTATCTTAGTTCCCTGCAAGCAGCAAACAAGCGTACACGATTGAAATATTGCATGTTAAGAATAAAGGAAGTGACAACAATGTATTGACAAGAAAGTAGAACTCGTCCCTTCCAGTTTGGAGACATTACACAGATAAACAGAGAGAGAAGAAAAGCCTATGCAAACAGAGAAATAAAGTCATACCAGGACTTTATAGAAGTCCAGTACTTCAGAACGTATTGAATCCATGTCACCTTTAATTGCATCTGGCATGTACCTGATAGAAACCTATCAAGTTATTGTTTGATGAATCTGCAACTGTAAAACGAGATAGCAAACCATACTGCCATCAAAAGAAGCAACAAACTAATTGTTTGTAACATATTGGCTAGAAAATCAAAGTTGCACTATCTGATCCAATCCTCCAGTAACTTGACTCCTTAGGTCAAAAGTGGAATTATGAGATGACTAAGTGACAATTTCATTTGAATCGCTTATGCCACTGATATTGATTCTAAAAGCAAGACGTTCTGAGTTCTGACTACAGGAACATGTAATGAAAATAATTTGACCAATCGATTCACAGAAGTGGTGAAACAGAAAGCATAATACAGATTGGATGAGATGGATGAAATTCAAATATGATAAACAGTAACCGAATCCTATGATTAGAAGAAATAACCAAGAAAGAAGTGAGTGCTTTTCCTGTGAGTAACAATGGTTGTAGTAATATATCCATTGAACATTTGCAGCATAATGCTTTCTTAGAAAATAGCATGGTTAATTTTTTTGGGCACAACAATCGGCAAAATGATTTAAAATGAAGACATAGCATATGCCGCATAACAACTTCTTAAACACCGTCAAGTAATAATCTGCAACAACAATTAGGGCTGCGCTTATAATTTAGGCTCCACGGTTAGAGTGGAAAGGGATTAATTTTTCCATTTCTTTATTCAATCATAGAAAAAAATGGAAAAGAATTTTGAAAGTTAAATATATCTCCTTTAATCTTGCATTTCAATGGCATTTTCAGATTCCATCACCAAAAAAATTAACAGTACCAATAGCATTTAAGAAAACCTGCGCCAGAATAGATACAAAATTTCAAATTAATACTAATGGTTATTTCCAAAACTCTCAGGATTAATTTATTGATCACAGTCATCAGAGGCTTGTGTATAATAAATTTATTATAAGAGTTCATAACGCTCAGCCTTTTTGTCCCACACTATGAAACTACTATATCTCAATCATCATTTGATCATGCTTGAAAGGTTTCGGCATAGTATCAAAACCATCTTATGAATCAAACAACCATCCCAAAATATTCTTTGGTCAGAAAGATAAGTAGAGAAGAAAGTTAAAAGTAGAAAAATCCAATCAACTGAGAGAATTCACGTATAGAAAATAACAACACCAAGCATACAATAACATTCAAGGAATCTGCATGAGAGGGTTCTCAGGCTTTTTTGGAATCAAGCAAAACTTTTGATGTCAGTATCTCTATATATGTACAAGTTAACAGGTGCATTAATTGAACAAGAAATAACGTAATAAGTAAAATTTCATTCCTTTATAGAGTATTCTTATTTAAACTCTAGGTAATTGTATGTTTTCTCGATGTACAGGCATTTCAAGCATGCACAAGTATAAGAATATGCACAAGGCAAGTTAACATGTCTAACAATTAGTATCCTAGGTTAACCTAGTCACTAGGAACCAAAATCTATAAGTGAACTATTCAAGATGCAATAAAAACATGAATGCAGACGCAGTGAGAAGACTAAGACTTAAAGAATAAAGACCAAGGAATCGAATCATCTTTCTTCTACTTCCTTATGAATAACACAAGTCATAGTTAATGCAAGCATCTTGATCTGTTCATGATAGCTAATCCTTGACATGTTAGTTTTCGGCTTTCCAGAGACCTAGGGCAACCAATCTTCCTTAACTCAGTAAATCAGGAAGGTATATTTTGGGAATGTATTTAAGCCTTAACTTTATAAATCACTTAATGATTACTAGATTTATTTACCCTTAATTTAATTTCAACACATGGTTCCTCACTAGACTAAGCCATATTGGTGATACAAGTTTTTGCAGCTCAATTCCTCAAACCACGACATGTTTTACAAGAGAGAAATTGCTAGTATAATTTCACTGCTCCAACCCAAGCAACATGTAATATTCCTCATGCTAGATAAAAGTGATTAAAAATTCATTGCAATATCCCCCATTCTCCTCACATCATTCAGTAGGAAAAACTAATTGTTAAGCCACAACGGCACATATTCGTGAAGGGGGGGGGGGGAATCACCGAAAATTTTTCAGAAGAGTGGCAAAGGACTGATTACACAAATGGCGTGAAAATTATTGGTTGAATTACTCATTGAGCCAAGAAACTATTAGGAGTAGAAAATGAACCTGGTTCGAACATGTGAGGCATCTTCATGGGGCAAGAGCAGAGGCATTTCATCGTACAGCCGATTGGCGCCTCCGTCAGCGCAGACTCGTATTGGTGCTGTAGTACAGAAGACACAAAACAACAATGAAAAGAAACAAAAAACTAACTAAGATAATTTAAACTGAAAGGAAATCAAGCTCCATCCTGAAAATAAAGGGAGAGAGTTGAGGTGCATGAACAAGGTACCGTGCTCCCAAAGCAGAGAAGCGAATCTCGGGAGGCGCTGGTTCAGAATAACGAGTGCGTTAGTTAAGGGCGCGCGGTTCTTCTCAGGCGGAGTGACAGGCAGAAGAAAGGTCGAAGAGTGAGACATAGACTCCATAATCTGCGACGGAGACGACGATTAGCATCAAGAAGGGTGGTTATTGAAGGTTAACGGGAGCTTTGGCCTTTGGGGGCAGAGAATCTGCCTTATGAGCTTATTTGACGGTGCTGGCGTCTTCACGTCATTTTACCCATAATTACAAAATTACTAAAACTAATATATTTCCACTAATGACGTCGACCATTCATATCTATATCTAGTCAAAATACACGCGCTTCTTCCAACGTGGACAGTTGACAAACCGCGTCTTGCTTGTGTCACGTTTACGCCTATTCTTGCCGTGTTTTTTTTTTTTTTTTTTTTTTTTTTTTTTTTTTTTTTTTTTCAAATAAATAGAGGCAAGCCGAAACTTGAAAAGTAATGAAGAGATTAGATCGTGAAGATCTAACTCAGAATACAATAAGCTAACATAAACTAATAGTGACAGGCCAATTAGTCTTTGAAACCATATCGAGGCATCCTCTTAGAATTGATGGGACTATAATCACATCAGCATCACCAGGTGCAACATGTCCTTGTTTGGCCATAAAGTCGGCACATGAGATATTGTCTCTAGGAGTATAGTGAAGCTCCACATTCCAATCACGGAAAAGAAGATCTCGAGTCTCTCAATGATGTCCTTCATCGGATGATCAGCATAACAATCTCTCATAAGAATGTTGACGGCATCCAGAGAGTCTGGGTAGAGAGCAATATTCTTGCCGTTGGCCCATGGCCATTTGCATTGATAATGATAGGCATCCCTATTTAAGAATTGAACCCAAATTCCAATAAATTACATTTCAACTTCAAAATCTTTTTAATATTTTCAATTTAGTCTTTATTAAAAAGTTTGTGAAGAGACCAAAATAAAAATATTTAGATTTTATGAAGCTAAAATATACTTTCATAAAAATCTGGATTCTATTATGTAATTTTCTCCCTCCTTAGTTACATTTCTACTTCCACCCACCCACATGACAATGAATGATTCATCCGCTGGAAGCTTCTCTCACGCATTCATTCATTTATATATTTTTTATATGTACAATTATATCTTGTTTCTTTTTAATCAAGACAAGATGATATTAAGTCAATATGAATTTTACCAATGACATACAGTTCTGAAAATAAAAAATTACATATATAATTAAAAGAGATAGGATATTATCACTACCAATATCATTACCATTTTTAATTTCTACCGTTATATCAGAATCTCATTTACGTTTATTATTTCTCTCCTCTCTTTTGAAATTCTGATCTAATGGTAGAAAAGTGAATGCCCTTTGAGACGAAAATTAGAAGGAGGATTATATTCTATCCTTAGATTTATATAAAAAAAAATACCTATATGAAATTTAAAAACTTAAAAAATGAGGCAATGTAATGATCTTTACACCTATAAAGGGAAAAAATCATAAAGGAATGATAGTTAACTAATCCAAATTTATTTATGATGATCCAATCTAACTCAATGCTGACTCTGATTTCCAATAATCATCACGAATCAGGGGATGGATCATGGATTTATTTAATGAGGGCCAGATTTTGGAAAAGGATTAACGTTGTATACAAAAAATTGTCTAAAAATTTGCGTGTGGCGTGTTCTTATGTAGTTATCTTATGTCCGATTTCTTTCACGTTATGAAAATTACTGATAAAAAGTAAAAATACTTACTTTTTTTATTCATATTCTTTCAAGCTTATAATCATGACTTGAGATACATCAATAAATACAAGAAGAAAGGAAGAATAATTTGAGCTACGAAAATACTATTTTTTCATCTCATTCATCTGAGTACTGTACACGTATAACATAAAAAATTAAATAATAGAAGATTTTATAAAAGAAATTTATCCCAAAAAAAATCATAACTGCTTTTTTTTTTTTTTTTGTTGGCCCGGAGCTTTTAGAACTATCACTACTATCAATTATCATGCACAATTATAATTTTGTCACTTTCTTTTAAAATAAATACAAATTATTCTTTTTTCCAGTAAGTATAACTCTTATAATTTGTGTCCCTTATATCGCCCATGTACATACCGGAAGTGTTATTTTTCTTCTTGTGAATGTATGAGGTAATTGATATAATTTTATTTTTTTAAAAAAATATAACACCTCAATTTATATTATTTGTTAAATTTATAAATTTTTTAAACAATTCATATTAATTGAGGTTTTCATAGAAAAGAAGATATCTTAAGGAAATTAAAACATGTTTTTTTTTTTAATAAATAAGTTATATATATAGCAATTACATTTATTAAGATTTAAGATAAGAGTGCTCTAGGTTCTAATTATAGGAATATCTTACGTAGTGCAACAAAAATGTTCCTATAATTAGAACCGAGGAGGTAGTATTATCAAAGTTGGAGTTTAAACAAACTCGCATGACAATGACATAAACTCGTAAGAGTTTACTTTTATATTAAATAGGTATTATTAGTGTATAATTAAATATTTAAAATATAAAAATGGCAACAATTTAATTTAAATATATTTTAAATATAAATAATTGAAATTAAATCCATCAACATTCATCATTTATCATATTTAATAAAGAAATTTCTATGTAAACCGAGCATGATCAAATAAAAAAGTTAACACAAGTTTAAAAGTAAATTAATATGGATTTGTGAGCAAGAAACGTAAAAACGGTAAACTTCGGTGTATAAACTTGTGAGTTTAACTGAGTTTACAACTAACAAGAGTTTACCACTAACTCGACTCGTTTTTTAAAGTTTGGAAGGTAAAAAACGGTAAGCTCGAGAGTCAACTCGCGAGTTTGACAATAATGAGTATTATTATTCAGTATGAGTAGAAAAAATCAAAACCATGAGTACATGCCCCGATCCGGTGGCTAGTAGGCTCTCGCCTCTTTTGTATGGGATTATGTTTGTAATCTTTATAAATGTTTATTTACATATATTAAGACAAAATTTTTTAAATATACTTATTTTATATACGTAAATCACAATTAAAAATATGATTTTGAAAATTTTAATCACTAATTTAAATAAATATTCATTGAATTAATTTTGACCCGAGAAAAAGAAAGATCTATGAAACTGGCCCTTTGCGTCCCGTTACGGAACTAGGGTTTCGACTCTACGCTGATGTGACTCGGAACCCTTTAAAGGCTTTTTTTCTTCTTCCTGGTTTTTTGTACCTAAAGACCCCTTTAAAGGCTTTAAGCCTTTAATATTTTCACTTTTTAATAAAAGAGACAAAATGAGAACCCTGAGCTTCAACGAAACGAAACCACATAAGATTGGAAGCGGCTTGTTTCTTATTCCTATACATTTTGCTGCCCTTATTTTTTATAAAACTACACTATTTTTAACACAAAATAGTGAAATACTAAAGCTGGTGACCTTTTTTTTTTTTTTTTTGAAAAAAAATAAATCCAATAGTAAAATAATTTTTGTAGTATCACGCAAAATATTTTTTTAATAGCACTTGTTATTCTAAATAAAATTTTAGTCTACTTACTAGCCTAAAATATTTTTTAATACTACACAATATCTAGCATTCAAAAACCTAAAATACTTTTTCACTAATACTGAGTCAGTATCCTAAATTAACTTTTATTGCATCTAGCACCCAAAATATTTTTTCGACAACACTCAGTGTTTTTAACTGATTTTTAGTACCGTATTTTAGGGTGCCAGATATAGCAAAAATTAGTTTGCTATACTGAGTTTATGTTAGTAAAAAAATTATTTTATGGTGTTGAATACTAAATATTGGGTGGTATTGAAAAATATTTTAGGTGGTAAGTGGACGAAAAAAATTTAGAATGTTGAGTGCTATTAAAAAGAAAAGCATTTCAGGATACTGGGTGATAAAAAAAGATTTCAGTATGTTGAATGCTATTTTTCCAAAAAAAAAACAGTAATCAGCTTCAGTATTTTGAGCCAAAAAGGCACGGTTTTATAGAAAAGGAGGACAATGATAATATAAGGATAGGAGAGAAATCGCTTCTTTTATCAAACACATACTATTTTTATTTTTATTTTTACAATTTTTGGAAGCTTTTTAGTATTCATTTTTTTTCCCCTAATTTTCTCTCTATCCAAAGATAGGGTTAAATAAAATTAAAGGAGTTTTTTTAATATGAGACTATAAGGAAATGGGAAATTGAACAAACATTTATTTAATGATAATATTTCTAGAATAATTTAAGTTTATTTTTATCTTATGTATGATATAAATAATTTTGAATGAAGCTCTTGGTTGATTAAAAAACATAAAAGATTGACATCAAAGTCACGTGAAAAATAATTGGAAGAGTAATGAAGGATAAGCACTGTGAAGGTATAGACACGTGAATTGAAACTTGAGAGAGACAGAACAGTGAAAAACTAAATTGAGGAAGCTAATTAAGATATGACTTTAGACTTAGGAGAAGGAGCACAATCTTATTAGGCGCACAGCTAAAACAAGATATTAAAATATCTTAAGATACGAATTAAAAGTCAGAACACACAAACTGTTATTAAGTGACGTTAATTAAAAGTTCAACATATAAATGCGTGTGCATGTTGATGGTTTATATAAATAAACACCACCACCTTAATATATAAACTACAAACAAAATCTTATAGTACTATTTTTAATCTTAAACGTAGAACCCGATTTGTACCACCGGAGGAGTATGAAAGACTGATATTAATAATGAAATGGGGCCTTCGATTTGTTTTAACAAATTGTGTAAACAAGCAATTTCTTTTTTTTTGGTAAAAGTAAACAACCAAATTATAAAAAAGCAACCCGCACTGTGCGACAAAATCTTAGTATCATGGATTTTCAGACAAGCGTATAATTCTGATATCTTACTATCATGAATTTTTCGGTGGTCAGGGGAAAAAGGTCAACTTTATTAAGTAGCTAACTTGGTATTTACAATCAAGAGCTGAGCTCAGGACGGAACCCACGGCAGAATCCCGGGAGGAGAGGATCCGAGAGATAGGAGAGTAAAAGAAGCCAATGCTAGATATTTCTTACAGGCTACACAAAATTTGGAGAGGAGGATGGTAGCTTGGGTAAGCTCGAAGAAGGAATTTCTATGATTGAATTGAATGGGTCCCTAACCTTTTCATGCTATAAGCAATACACAGATTTACATAAAATAGCTCGGAGTTGTAAATCTTCTAGATCCACCTTCCCCGTAAAGCTCATTCCATTGGAGCAGCTCGTTCATATTTCTTGACTCCGACGACACGCTTGCGCCCACCTATGCAAAGGGAGATTATATAAATATTAAATACGCATAACTAAGCAACCTGAAGAATGTAAAAAGAAATCAAACCATCCCACTTTTGAAGGAGTTTGGGTAAAGCAGAGATCCAAACAGTTTCCACCCAACCCCCACCCCATTCTCGGAAACAATGCTTTGACAATACGAACTGCTGGATCTTAACCAACTTTTCCAGAAAATAAGCAGGAAAGCGTACAAACTGACCAAAAAAAGAAAACCTGGGATAATGAATGCCATATACCTGCTCATGTGCATGTCTGAAATCCTCCATCTTTAAGGGCCGAACGTCACTACTGCCATACAATGGAGGTAAAGGTCTGTTCTCAGCCAAAGCCAAACTTCTCTCCTGAAATATGGGTGAATGTCAAAAAGTTAACTCGAGTAATGAACATGGCAAATATACAATATCCATAGTCCCTCGGAAACTACAAGGTATTCAACAGAATTAATTAATGCCATCCACTAGTCAATCTGCTTTATAGTGGAGGATAAACAACAAACGCTACCAGCCAAGATATGCTTCTACGCGGAAATACACAAGAAAATTGAATGAAAATGACCTTCTTTTCCTTCTCCAATATCTCTCTTATTGGGCAGTAAGCTGCTGTGACACACAGATTCTGCAGCCAAAACATAAATGGTGTTCTGTTATTGCAGGCAAAAGCTAATTTTTCAATGCCCAACAGCCAAAACATTGCGTCGGCCCCTTACCTTAAGGTCACTCCCAGAATATCCATCAGTCATGTTTGATATTGCTTCCAGATCGACATCAGGTGCCAAATCTTCTTTTGTTAAAATCACTTTAAGAATTATTACTCTGCTTGGAGCATCTGGCAAATTGACCATCAATCTGCATGTTACCCAGAAATATGGAGGAAAAGGATTAGAATAGATTGCCTATAAAACATTATATAGATGATGATATCAGATATAACATGCTTACCTTCGTGGAAGCCTCCTAATAATAGCCTCATCAAGGTCAAAGGGTCTATTTGTGGCAGCAAGTACAAGTATGCGCTCATTGTCTTTTGTTCGCAGACCATCCCAATTCACCATAAATTCATTCTTAATTTTACGCATAGCCTCATGCTCACAATGATTTTCACGTCTTCGTAACAAACTATCAACCTAGCAATTAATAAGAGTTAATCATTCAATGATAATATAATAATAGTTAACCAAATACAGACATTGGCGGAACTAACCACATCCTAAAGAAATCCCATCATACAAGAGAGAGGACCAGAAAGAATATTTCACCGAAAAATACATAGGAAGCTTTTACACCAACCTCATCAACAAAAATAACACTAGGAGCAATTTTGCTTGCTAGAGAAAATACTGCTTTGACATATTTCTCTGCTTCACCAAACCACTGCAAAGAGTGTGCTTCATGTCACTAAAGCATATAAAAAGACAATATAACAAATAATTAATAATTAATAAAATAAACACCTTCGAGGCAATGCTGGACACTGAGATGTTGATGAAATTTGCTCCAGCCTCAGTAGCTACAGCCTTTGCAAGCATTGTTTTTCCAGCACCAGGGGGCCCAAACAGCAATACTCCCTTGCAAGCCTATACAGAAAGTAATTGTAGTTAGCAATTAGAAAGCAAACATACGCAAACAATGAACAACTACTAAACAGGTCTCACAAAATAAAAGAAAAACAAGAGACTCCCAAAATCCTACCTTTGTCAACTGTCCTTTGGAAAACAATTCAGGCCTCTGAAGGGGAAGCATGACCAGTTCAATCAACGTGTCCTTCACATTTTCTAAAGCTCCAATGTCATCAAACTTGACCCCAATGTCACTTGGAGGAATAACATCAGCAAGCAAATTTTTCTCAAATTCATTATCAGTGATCACATCCTGTAAACAAATTTTTTTTAAAAAAGTTCAAAAAATTTAGCAAAGAAACCTGCTGGAAACCTAAGCCCAATACAATGTGTTTCACTCTGCCGCCACTCCTACTCTGTTTTTCTGATTTTATTCTGTTTTATTTGATTCTTTTTTTTTTCCCTCAAGTCAATCTCATGTAAGTCATTAGGGAAGTTTTCTCCCTGTGGAGATTCTGATTGTAACCTCGTATCTGCTGAGATTCTAGAGCAGCAGCCGAGCCTATAAACTATTCATTCTGCAAGTTTAATAAGATAACAGAGGAGAGCAGCTCTGTTTTCATCAAAACCCATCACATAATGACTCTGAATTTAAATATCTTTCTCATCCCATATATGTTCAAATACAAATTTTTTTTAAAGATGGCAAAAGGGTATTGGCATTTGTTACCTTAAAATGTTGAGAAAGTAGAACCGAGTGAATGAACCACTTGCTAAAAAATCAAGAATGAAAAAGAACTAAAACTTATAAGATCCTAAGAAATATGATAAATTACCTTCAGTGATTTCTTTAAGTTCTTGCTATCTCCTTGGATGCCCTGTAGAATGTTCAGCCCATACTTAATGCTGCACCAATAGGGAAAAAGATAATACCCAGTTAATCAGGAAAACTGAAAGGTTGAAAAAATTCATTTTACTCTGCTGCGCATCTTTCATAAGACAATAATGACCTTTCAGTGGACAACATAATCTTAGAGTCTTTGATTGAGTCTTCAGATGAATGCATTAGCTGGTAACTTAATGAGTCTTCAGATGAATGCATTAGCTGGTAACTTAATGCCCAACCAACAATTTTCCCCACAACTAGTGAAAAGAATTGAGGCAGTATCAGTAATATTGCAGCAAACCTCAAATTTGTGTATTTAGAAAAATAGTCAAGTTCAGAAACTCAGACTTTCAGTTGTTAGGGCTTGATCTTTAATACAAAGATTTTCAAGATCAGGGCAAATAAATCCAATCTTGTCAAGAACCTGTAATCATTGAAACTTCTCATGAAAATTGTAACAAACGAGGAGAAAAATAAGTTATAATGGTGAATAAATCCTGTGAAGACAAACGAAAGCACAAACTGGCATAAATAAACCATGGGCAGATCCCTTGTCCTCTGAAAATTTTTGCTTATTTAACAAAGCAATTACTGGCCCTAGTACAAAAGTAGTGCAAACCAGAAACAAAAATCTAAGCAGGATAGGCATTTGAAATCTTGTAAAATAAGTAAACAAGAAAGATTTCTCCGATAAAAATGTTATCTGATCCTCCGGCAGTGGGAAAAAAAAAAAGCATCATGCCCCCTAAATACCAACCAACTTAGGCGGGTAAAACACCATAATTTCATGAGGCCTCATCCAAGAACAAGCACAGCATAATGCAGCAGTAAAAGAAAACATCAAGTAAGAAAAAAGGAGTATCAATAAAATTAGGTGATATTGTAACACTCACTGTGCGAATGCAGACAATATTTGACTGAGCTTTCATAGTTTCAATGTCATGTTCTAACTGCTGCTTCCAATAAGAGAGCAAAGCCTCATCCTGCACAAATTAGGAGGGGAAAATGGATACATGATCTATAAGTAGAAACATTATTACCAGACAATACCTTTCATCTCCCATGATACCTGAGGCGGCTGTATTGATATTTCGTTGGGAAAAAGGAGTATAAGTTGCTTCATCGTTTTGGTGGGTTCCTTGCTCCTATCATGCAATCCACTAAGGTTATCCTAAACATGGGGAAACTGTTTGATTATTCGTGAAAAAGAACTGAAAGAACTGGACTATGTATAATGAATCTATGATAGTAGAAAATATTTTGAAATCCAACTAGAAAAAAGCCTCAAACTCCCTGGAAGACATCCAATGTTTTGTAATACCAAACAACAAAGCAGTCGGAGTATATGCAACCTTGAAAATCAATGAGGGCTGCCGTCTAAACAGAATATTAACAACTACTTTTTGTAGATCCTTTACATGCCCACAGAAATTATATTTTGGCTTTCCAACAACAAAAAGGAGAGTTACCCTTCTACTGCTACTGGGGAACAAACTTCAAGTTCAATTTACTATACCAAAACCACAAAAGCCCAAATAAGCAACAGAACCTAAGAGCCTCACAATACTTTTTTTAACAGACAAAATACCTAAGAGCCTCACAATAACTTTTTTAACAGACAAAATATCAACTAGAATTACGCCAGTGTTTAAATCAGGAGGTTCAAAGCAAAGGCTATGATTACTATACCAGAAGACGATCAAATAAAGCTTCCCGAGCGATCCCAAATTCTGTAAGTGGAAGGCTACCAGGCTGGGTCTGGAAGCACGAAGAAGCCAAAATCAAAATCAGCAACAATGAAGTGAAATCCTAAAGGGTCCATTTGTTTCAGCCTTTTTATTTAATTGAAAAAATAACCTTTTTATTAAAAAACCCTTCTAAGAAATTTTAAAATGTTTGTTTAAGCTTTTAAGAATAATCAAAATCTTTAATATATATGCATATTTATTATTCTGAGCTTTTAATTATTTTGAGAAGCACTTTCAAATAAAAAATTGCATTTCACAATTCCAACCAATCGCAAAATAACTTCTGCTTTTCATAAAAATATCTCAACAATAAAATCACTTTTTAATAAAATATGAATGTCACTTTTTTTAAGTTTTAAAAATAAGCAGAAAATCCCCACTTCTTGGAAATAGCTACAGAATATAATCATCAAACTGCACCTTGTCATCGTGATTGCCCAGCTGAGTATGTGAACCAATTACAACTACATTTTGTGGCAAACTTTCAAGTCTGCTTTTTAAGACTTCTGAGTTCCCAATCATAGCCTTCTCTATATCTTTCAAGAACAACACCAACCCACCACTTTTACTCTGGGAAAAAACAACCTAGGTACAGAAAAGCATAACCCATGCTGTGTCAATTTGACATTTTGCAAGAAAAAGACCGTTGTTGAACAGGTATAGCACTTTAACCACCTCAAAGATTTCGTTAATAGCAAGCTTGATAGTTTCATCCCCTCCAGATTTATCCACTCGTAGTAAATGGTAAGCTGCAGCATACAATGCAAATATATTTTAACAGGACCACCAAAATTGTAGTGTGCAAAATGCCAACAGGCAGGCAAAGGAACAGAAATTTAAATAAATAAATTTAATAAAGCACCAGAACAAAAAAAACCACGATCATCTTCACATAGGCCTCCAAGATCATTTCCATCTGGAATTGGTTTATCGAATCTAACACCAATTTTTGAAGACTTGTTTTCTTCAAAAGCAAGAAGAACTGTTCCCTGGGAGTCATACATAGGTACCCTGACCAACATAATAGAAGAATCACGATGAAACTTAAGGGCTTCCCGCAAGAACAAAGAGAAAACAAAGATATGACACAAGAAATTACTAAGCGTCTTCAATAACTCAACTTGCCTTGAAGGAGGATAATTTTGTAATAAAGAGACTACAGAGGGAAGAAGTTTGCCAACAAATTTTACTCGGTCACCTGCAAATTTTCTAACCATCATCACATTAGCATTTCATATTGCCACATAGCATAAGAGAATAAAACAATATGTAAAACTTCAGGATCAATGATTTTCTAAATTCATTTTATTAAATAGGCACAACCTTACATTTATAGAAATTAAAAGGGAGAATATACTCCTTTTTCTATGCCAGGAAAGTAGACTCTTGTTATAATTAAGAGGCATAACTCTCAAAAATAAGATGACTAAATCAAAAAGATTAAGTGCAAAAAAATTCCCCAAAACAGTCATGCGCACAAAAATTTCCTAACCCCTGAAACTTGACAAAAAATTCCTCTAATTTTTCAAATTTATGCAAATAACCCCCTATTATTAATTGTTCAGTTATTTCAGTAGTAGAGTATGATACATCAGTGACTATATACCACCATAAACTTTATCTTTTTGTACAAATAACTCTAAATTAAAAGCAGATAAATCCCTAACATCTGGGTTGCATGCAAATAAACCTACACCATGTTACATTCCGTTATTGAAATAGCAAACAAATTAACAAAAGAAGTTATCTGATTAATTTTAAGAATTTAGGAAAATTCAATTGTCAAGTTTCAAAAGTAAGGGATGCTATTTGCACATAATTCAAAATTTAGGGACCATATATATAATTTTACTTAATCAAAATAAGATAACTTCATCTAAATTAAAACAGAACATTTAAGTTAATCTAAAGTTTATGGGAAAGCTAGACAAAAATAGTAAATAATCCTTAGTTAAAGTAAAACGTGTTCAAACAATTAAAAATAACTCAATGTTCAAATGGATGATTCTTCTTCTATTTTCCTCATGCCTCACTTCTGAGAAAGCATCCCTAGGTAATGGGAGAGGCTTGCTTTTTGCCAACTCTTGGCTGGTTGGCAGGGCAATTTTGTTGGTTGTCTCCTATCTTGTGGTGATGAGTGTCATTCCTTGGCCATATTTTTCCATTTAGGCCATGAAGGCTACGATACTATGTAGAAATTCAAGTAAAAAAGAACAGACTATTCCAACTCTAAGAGGTAACTTTGTTCCAATCAAATATTGGATATCTCTAGCATAATTAAGACAGAAACTTGAGCTAATTAAAAAGCAAATAATCTGATGGAGACATTTATTTGATGAGGTAAAGGACTTTATTAGATATTGTAATGTTTGTGCTAGTATGAGACAGTCGCATATCCAGGGCTGTTACAACCTTTGACCATTCCCAGCAAGGTTTGAGAAAGCATCACTATGGATCTTATTAAGGGTCTTCCTAAATCTCATAGGAAAGATACAATTTGGATGATTATAGATCGCTTGAGTAAGTATAGGCATTTTATCAGCCTTTCTCACCCATTTTCAGCATCCATTTTAGCCCAACAATTCATGGATAGTATCTACCGGTTACATGGGGCACCTGTGGAGATTATTTCTGATCGTGATCCTATCTTTATAAGCAATTTTTGGCAAGAGGTCCTCAAAGTACTCAAGGCGGATCAGAAGCTATCTTCTTCATATCATCCACAAACGGATGGGCAAACGGAGGTATTAAATAGATGCCTAGAGACTTATCTGCATTGTATGACTTGGGAGCTTCCCAAGGAGCGGTCTAAGTGGTTACCTATGGCTGAATGGTGGTATAATACCACTTATCATTCCTCCACCAGAACATCTCCACATGAATTACTATATGGGCAGCAACCTCCACTGTATGTGCCCTATCTCCCTAGATCAGCAGTGGTAGGAGCAGTGGACAGATCATTTGTGGCATGAGAAGAAGCCTTGTTAGTGGCTAAACATCATCGCTCATGTGCTACTAATATGACGAAACAGAGGGCTGATTCCCATGGAACAGATCGTGAGTTTCAAGAAGGTCAATGGGTGTTTATGAAACTTCAACCCTATAGGCAAATTTCAGTGGCATCCAGGAGCAGTCAAAAATTAGCTCCAAGGTTCTTTGGTCCCTATTGGATTAAGCAACATATAGGCGCAGTTGCTTATAAATTGGATTTGCCTGTGGAGATGTGTATTCATGATACATTCCAAATTTCGTTGCTGAAATTGAGCCCTGATCCTTCGGTCAAGGTGCGGCATCCACCGGAAAGTTGGCCAAAATTGCCAAATTGTAAGGAACCTGATCAGATTTTGCAACGAAGAATGGGGCGCCGGAAAGGACGGATTGTAACTGAAGTCCTAGTCAAATGGAAGCGTCTACCAGAGGAGGAATCATCTTGGGTGCCGCTATATCAGTATCAGCTGCAGTTTCCCAGTTTTCCCATAGCTGACCCTTGAGGACAAGGGACCTTAAGGGGGGTGTTGTTATATAAAGCATAAATAAATAGTTAGGGCAAAGTAATTAGGAATTAATTGGCACAATACTAATCCTATGAGGCCACATGGCACTATATTAATTCTATGAGGCCATTAGTTAGGAATTAGTTAATTAGTTAGGTTAGTTAGGATTCTGTTATCGCAGTTATTCTATTATGCCTATTGCTTAAATCTAAGGCCATATCCTATATAAAAGGAGAGCCTAGGCCAAATGACTCATGTATGTGCAGTTATTGTGCATGAATGGAATGAGCATTACAGCAATATTGTTTCGAATGTGTCTCTTCTCCCAATCTCCTAATTCTCTACAACTTTCACAACATAATCCTAATCAAAAATTAAAAAATAAAATAACTTAAAAAAACTTGGCTGAAATCGATGTCAACTTCCAACAAAATCAGTACACAAGATGGGTGCTCAATTTGGAGGGAAAACATCATACCTTTTTTAATCATAGGGCCTTTGGACGATGCAGTAGATACCTCTGGCTTCAGCATAACCTGAGAACTTGATGAGGATCCATCAATAAGATCAGCATTGACACTTGAAGTTGGTTTTTTATGCTGTAATGTGGCAAGCTGGGCACTCTGTTTTGCATACGCTTTTTCAGGCCTTGAACTTTGTTTAGGACAATCAGAATCCTTTGATGGGGTTCCCTGAGGATTAATTGCAAAGTATAAACAATTATTAAATATGTATATTAAAGAATCATGAGCAACAAGCAGGAAAAATGTCCTCGAAGAAGTAAAATCAGAGACGAGTCATACAGAATCTAAAGAGAAGTAATAGAAAAACTGAGTAAACATACACCAGGCAGGGTAAAAGAATCCACAATTAGTAGCCTAGCACCAAAATGTTTTGCAAGAGCCTTGCACAAGGTTTCCTGATATATTTCCGAACCTACAATAAAACTGTCTATATCAGTTTTTTTTTTTTTTTTTTTTTTTTTTTTTTTTTTTCATTATGGAAAAGGGAAACCAAAAATTTGTAAAAATTATGGCACTACCTGCAGGACCAGATAACAATATTCGGGGGCACAGTGAAGGTAGGCCTGAAGAAAACTTTATAAAATCATTTCGCTTCAAATGAATGTACATAGAAGCAGCCAAAACACTTTTTGTAGAATCACTGTAACAATACAAGACATCATGTTCAAAATACAAAACAAGTAAAACACAATTCAGGTAGCCTATATTTGTTAGGTCAAATAGAAAATAAAATACTTAGGCAACAAAAATTTGCACCTTATATAATATGGGAAGTTTTCAAATGACACATCAATATCATCAGGATTGAGAATTCCTTGCTGTAGATTTTTTTTGAATGCTTGCAGCCCAATGGAAACTAAACCGGCTTGAGGATCAATATCCTTTAAACAAAGGCCAGCAAACATACATGAAAAAGGCCTTAACTCATGAGTGGCCCCAGTCAACCTCCCAACATCCACTTTCATCCTGTCAATATTAAAATTTTCATTGGCAGTGGCGGAGGGTGCAAGAATAGTTTTCTCAGCAGAAACTTCAGCTGAATTGCCATTATTGGTGGTGTCCTTCCTGTCAGTAGTATCATCCCCATGGCCAGAAGCTTGTGATGAAACCTCATCATTCTGTTGGACATTCTCGCTGATTTTAGAATAAGGTGGAAGGATAGATAAATTTTATCAAGATTACAAATAAAATATAAGCTTCCAAAATACTTACAGAACAAGGTGTCCCAGCAGCAGCGATGTTATTCATAAGCTGCTGAAAAATCTAAATTCCAAGCTAAGGAATCAAGAGTAGATCCATAGAAGAAATTTAAGTAACACTAGTCCATGATGTATTGACACGGGAAAGTGGGAAACAGAGCTGTTAGTTTTCCTCATGAACACTGGTAAGACTTGCAGAATTTAAGAGTAAGAATAGATAGAGAAGATAATCTAGAGTCAGAATCTGTACCCTAGCCAAGAGGAAATAACACTTGAATAATATTCTTCATTCATACTTGATAAAACGCACAATACAAATATATAAGGATCAGCATGATAACTGCCCTTGCTTGTTCCTAATAACTACTTTACACCAGATAAGATAAACTAACTGCTGCAAACAGATAATAACTTCTCCTAAATAAAATAACTAAACATAATAACTACTCCTAAAGATAATAACTAGACATGTGGCCTTTTCCTTCCGGAGTAAACCAAGAGAGGACCACGTGTGTCTCTATCAATACCCTCCTTGAAAAGAAGCCTTGTCCTCAAGGCTGAATGTAGGAAATTGAGAGGCAATAAAGTCATAAGACTCCCAACTTGATTCTTCAAGTGGTCGAGCATGCCATTGAATTAAGAGTTCAACAGCAGGCAGACCATTGGTAGTGATAACCCGGGAATCCAGGACCTTGGCTGGTTCAACATTTACTTCCCATTTTTTTGTGACTGGAAGAGGCTGGGCAGGCAGAGTTCAATCACAACCATGTGCTGGTTTGAGCAAAGAAACATGGAAAACTGGATGAACACGTGAATCTGGAGGAAGCTGAAGTTCATAAGCCACTTTGCCAATGCGTTTAATCACAGAATATGGTCCAAAATATCGAGCAGAAAGCTTCTGAAATTTCTGGTTTGATAGTGATTGCTGACGATAAGGCTGGATTTTCAAGAAAACCATGTCACCTGCCTGAAATTCTAATTTGCGGCGGTGTAAGTCAGCATGTTGTTTCATATGTGTCTGGGCAGCCCTGAGATTAGATTTAACTAAGTCCAAAAGAGCATCCCTTTCAGTAAAGAAGTCTTCTAACTCCGCAATAGGTGTAGTGCCATGCACATACGGAACCAGAACAGGGGGATCTTTACCATAAACAATTCCGAAAGGAGTAAAACCTGTGGAAGTGTGATATCCAGTGTTATATGAAAATTCTGCCCAATGCAGAAAATGAAACCAGCTTTTTTTATGATCTTGGCAGAAGCAACGGAGATAAGTTTCCAAGCATCTGTTCACAACCTCCGTTTGGCCGTCGGTTTGGGGATGATAGGAAGTACTCATGTTGAGTTTAGTCCCGACAGTTGGAACAATTGCTGCCGAAAGAGCTTAAGAAGACCGGATCCCCGTCGAAATAAGGGATTTAGGGGTACCATGGAGGCGAATAATTTCCTTGCAGAAAAGCGCAGCCACCGACTTAGCGGTAAAAGGGCGTGTAAGACCAAGGAAATGTGCATATTTACTTGAAGCGGTCGACCACAACCAAAATTACCTCAAAACCATTTGATTTTGGTAAACCCGTGATGAAATCCAGGGAAAGATCTTCCCAAATGTGATTTGGAATTGGTAGAGGCTGCAATAAACCTGCGTATGATTGAGGTAAATATTTACCACGTTGGCAATTCAGGCATTGCTGAATAAAATCTTTCACCTCTTCCTTCATATTTTTCCAAAAATAATAGGTGTGCAGTCGTTTGAGGGTTTTGAGTAGGCCACCATGTCCTCCTATCAAGGAAGTATGAGCTTCAGAAATTAACTTTTGAGATAGTGAGGATTTTGCAGGAATTACCAATCTGTCTTTGTAATATAATTTTCCTGAAACCAGCGAATAATGTGGAACAGATTGGGGGTCTGCTTGGAGAGATTGGCATATCTGATGTGTAAATGGATTTTGCTGCAATAATTGTGGTAGATGCTCAAAATCAGAAGTTTGAGGTATTGCCAATTGAAAAAATGCAGCAGAATGTGGACATCTAGACAAAGCATCAGCACCCTGATTGGTAATACCAGGCTTGTAAATGATTTTAAAATCAAAGGGAAGCAGTTTTAATAGAAGGCGCTGCTGTGATGGAGTGGTTACGCGCTGCTCCATGAGATATTTCAAGCTAAAGTGGTCTGTATGGACAAGAAATGGGCGGCCAAATAAATAATGACGCCATTTTTCTAAAGCCTGAACCAAGGCATATAATTCTCTATCATAAACGGATTTCTGCTGGTGAGACCTTGATAAGCCTTTGCTGTAATAAGCAATAGGGTGACCTCCTTGTTGCAAAATGGCACCAATGCCAGTTGATGAAGCATCACATTCCACAATGAAAGGTTCATGGAAATTTGGGAGTTGTAAAACAGGGACTTGTGTAAGTGCTGCTTTCAAATTCTTAAAAGCAGATAAGGAAGTACTATCCCAATTAAAGGAATCCTTTTTTGTCATGTCCACCAGAGACTTAGCAATCTGTCCATACTGAAAAACAAACCTTCTATAATATCCTGTAAGCCCCAGAAATCCTCGAAGTTCAGAAATGTTTTGTGGTAATGGCCAATCATTAATTGCAGCAATCTTGTCTGGATCAACTGAGACACCCTTAGCAGAAATTATATGTCCCAAAAATGAGATGTCTAATTGAAGAAAGTCACACTTTTTGGGATTAGCATAGAAGTCATTTTGCTGCAAACTTTGAAAGATAGTATCCAGATGTGTCAAATGATCTTCAAAAGTCTTACTATACACCAATATGTCATCAAAGAAGACCAAAATGAATTTCCTTAAAAATGGCGAAACAAATCATTCATTGTTGCCGAAAGGTGGTCAGGCATTTGTAAGACCAAAAGGCATGACAATGAATTCATAGTGACCAGAATGTGTTCTCAAGGCGCCTTAAAAACATCGAAGGTAGGACTCTAATTTGATGGTAGCCGGATCGAAGATCAATCTTAGAGAAAAATTTAGCTCCATACAATTCATCAATTAATTCATCAATGGTAGGAATAGGGTACTTATCTCGGAATTGTTAAGCGATTTAACCGCCCGTAATCCACACAAAATCGCCAAGTGGAATCCTTTTTGGAACCAAGCAGATCGGGCTAGCAAAAGGGCTCACACTAGGTTTTATAAAGCCTTTTTGTAATAAGTCGCCACTTGCCTTTCGATTTCATCCTTTTGAACAAAAGGATATCTATAGGGCGGATGTTAGGGGGTATTGCAAAAGGGATAAAGAGGTATGGTGTGACTATTCTGTCTGAAAAGGGGTAAGGAATGAGGCTCTTGAAAAATAGAAGAATAAGAAGTTAACAATTCTTCTAATGTATCAAATCTGTCAACTAGTTCTTCACAAATATAACTGCGTAATGAGGCTGAAGTGACCTGTTTAGGAATTCCTTGCAGTTTGTACCCCTTACCATTAACCCAAAATATCATAAACAACTCTTGCCAATTTGCCTCCACTGTATTCAAAGACGCCAGCCATTTAATTCCAAGTACCATGTCTACACTGCCCAAATTGAATGGAAAAAAATCCTCCGTAATGGTCAGCTCTTGAATTTTAATTTCCAGACTGCGGCAAACTGACTTACAAGCTACCATTCGGTCGTCACCTACTTGAACACCGAAAGGAGGAAGAGAGGTGGTTTGCAACTGCATTGCTTCGACAATCTTGTTGGAGATAAAATTATGGGTAGACCCACTGTCAATCAGAATTAAAATCGTTTTTGATTTTAATATACCTTTCACGTTCATGGTAGAAGAGGAATGATTGCCCAGAATTGCATGAAGTGAAATTTCTGCCATGGCTGGACTGACACCGTGTTCATCGTCTATAAATTCTGAGTCTTCAGGATCATCCGATATCTCCATAATTTTCAGAGTGGAGGATTTGCAACGATGACCAGGCATAAATCGATCCCCACATTTGAAACAGAGGCCTTTGTCCCTTCGGTATTGTCGTTCAGCGTCGACTGGAAGTTGGTGGGCGGGTGTCGATGAGATGCCGCGATTTGGGTATGCTGAAGGTGCGATGGTGGAAGGCGATGTATATTGTCGAGTCAGATAGGACCCATAGGAATTAGTGCCGCTGACCGACAATTCATTTGGCCGACGTGGCGAGATAAATTTAGGATCCCGCCAACCGGACGATGAATCGAACCACGTGCGTTGCATTTGAGTCCATTGAGCGTGAAAATGGGATCGTGGCGCATAATGGGGAGGCGGTTGAGATTGTATTTTTGCCTCAAATTCTAGCGCTAAACTCGATCGCCTTATACACGGTGCGTGGTTTCGGATCTTCACGCGCCTGATATATTTCTTTTTTTTAATCCATTAATAAAGACCCCCAAAGGCAATGTTCAGGCCAGCCTTGAACTCGAGATTGTCGCGAACAAATTCCAATTTATATTCTCCTACCAGTGCCGAGTTGTTTAATTCCACAAAGATGCACGTCGATTTTGGAATTCTGGACCAAATTGTTCCTGAAAATATTTGCACCAAGTCTTCCCAAAGGTCTCGATTGTTCGTCCGGATGAAACCCATGTGAAGGTGTCTAACGCGTCTCCTTCCAAATTTATTGCCGCTACATCCACCTTTAAATCTTCAGGAGTCTGGTAATACCGGAAATATTTTTCGGCTTTTAATACCCATCCTCTTGGATCACCCCCTTCAAACTTTGGAAATTCAACTTTAGAAAAAGGTCGTCTGGAAAAATTATTTCTATTCCATGAGAGGTTATCCATATCCATCTCCTCAGGTTCATTGAAAGGATCCCTGTAACTGTGACTTGTTTCACCTTGACCAACGGCTGGCCCTTTTGTTTTCTTCAAGATATTAATCTCTGAATTCATGGACTGTAATTGAGCAAGAATGGCAGCGAATTGGCTTTGGTTGGGATCTGGTTGTGGTGGGGGTGGTGGTTGAATTAAAATGACAGCAGGATCATCTTGTGGATTGGGGTTGGGTGGGTTTAATGGGTTCAGGTTTGGATTTACTGATAACTCATTTTCATATGAAGAACTTCTTGTGTTCACCATGATAGCAAACAGGTTCAAGATCTACCGCTCCGATACCAAATTGGTAAGACTTGCAGAATTTAAGAGTAAGAATAGATAGAGAAGATAATCTAGAGTCAGAATCTGTACCCTAGCCAAGAGGAAATAACACTTGAATAATATTCTTCATTCATACTTGATAAAACGCACAATACAAATATATAAGGATCAGCATGATAACTGCCCTTGCTTGTTCCTAATAACTACTTTACACCAGATAAGATAAACTAACTGCTGCAAACAGATAATAACTTCTCCTAAATAAAATAACTAAACATAATAACTACTCCTAAAGATAATAACTAGACATGTGGCCTTTTCCTTCGGAGTAAACCAAGAGAGGACCACGTGTGTCTCTATCAATACCCTCCCTTGAAAAGAAGCCTTGTCCTCAAGGCTGAATGTAGGAAATTGGGAGGCAATAAAGTCATAAGACTCCCAACTTGATTCTTCAAGTGGTCGAGCATGCCATTGAATTAAGAGTTCAACAAAGAAAGGACCATTGGTAGTGATAACCCGGAATCCAGACCTTGGCTGGTTCAACATTTAGTTCCCATTTTTCTCGTGATCGGAAGAGGCTGGGCAGGCGAGTTGAATCACAACCATGTGCTGGTTTGAGCAAAGAAACATGGAAAACTGGATGAACACGTGAATCTGGAGGAAGCTGAAGTTCATAAGCCACTTTGCCAATGCGTTTAATCACAGAAAGGACAAGAACTAAGGTTACATTAAGGGTATGTTTGGTTGGGGGGGGGGGGAGGGGGGGAGGGAAGGGGAGGAAAATGGAGGAAAATATTAAAAGGGGAGAAAATTTTTGGGCCCCACCACAAATAACTTTTCTCTCCCTCCATTTTCTCTCCCCCCTTCCTCCCCCTCCCCTCCCCCCAACCAAACATACCCTAAGTAGGAGGGAAAGGAAGATGTTGAAAGAGAGAATGAATATGGCACGTTTGCTGGGTCTCAAACCAGTCTCCTTTGGAATCCCAGTTTCCCGTGTTTAAAGGAGAGGAAAGCAGGATCATCCATGAATGGGATATTTTTGTGACCAAAAGGTCCCCACAAAACTTAATATATTCCAAATATACCCTTGCCCTAATTAATTAGCATAATTGGATCCCTCTCACAATGACAAAACGATCAAGAGCAAGCATCATCTACCTTTGACCCTGTAGAATTAGAGAGAGGAAGGAGAAATATAATCTGAATTGCTTGCTTATTCATGTACATAGTCTAGGGTATTTATATACAAGAGAGGGAATTAGAGAGTTAATGAGACATAATGACTCATTATGTAGATTGATTCCCTAAATTATACACAAAGAAACCTCAAACTCAGTGGCCAGATTCATACCCCCTACCAATAATCCGCTTCGTCGTAAGATCCTGAATTAAGCAATGGTCAGGAAAAAGTGAGATGAAACAGTTTAACCGATGAGTAAGCTTACTAGGAGATAACAGTTAAAGGCAAGATCGGGAACATTAAGAACAGAGATGACAAGGAAACAGACGGGGTTGGTGTAACATTGCCGATCCAAGAACACGGTGTAAGAACCATTGGCAATGGTGATCGAAGAAGGGTTGGCATAAGGTGCATAAGAGGAGAACAAATGATGGTTACTGTCATATGGTCAAGAGTCCGGAATCGATGATCCAATTTGAAGAAGAAGTAGCAAGGCACGAATCGAGTTACACCTTAGCAAGTGCGGTTGGTGGAGAGAGGCGGATCGAGATATCGAGGATTGAGCCATATGAGCGGACTGCGTGGCTTCGGTCCAAGCTGTTGCAACTTACGACAATAGCGTTTCGTATGACCGGGTTCCTTGCAATAATAGCAGACAATCCCACTAGTCCCAAAATTGGGAGGATTGTGACCAGTCCTGTGGGGGCCCACTCCTAGAACACCGGGCATCTGGGGGCCGGGGTGCCTAGGAGCCGGAGCAGCAAAAACAGGATTCGATGTGCGTGAGGAAGCCTGGTAGCGAGCGTCAGGTGGTCCTTGACCAGCTAGAGCACTAGCATTAGGATTGGAAGCCGGGTGGGCTATACTTGTCGACGCAACACACGAGAATACACATCCTGGAGCGAAGGGAGCTCGAGCTAGATAACACTGAGATCGAACGGTCTCATAAGATGGGTCGAGAGCCGTAAGAAAACCGATAATCGCTTTCTTCTCCATATTATCGATTTGTACCGGAGGTCGGTCGTTGGTGGCATTAACGCCGCATTTCCTCATACATCTTGTTGAACTCCATGAAGAAATTCTTCGGGGCGACCACCGTGCGCTCGGCGATAGAACCCTTTACAAACCTCATGAATTCGAGTAATGTTTCCTTTCCCGAATACAAGAACTCCGGATAATTAATAAGTTCTCGAACAAAGTGTTAACGTGACTAACCGAAGGAAGAAGATCCCCCTCAATGGAATTTTTAATCTGCAAGAAGAGCCTGGCATCCGCCCGAGCCCAGGTCATCTTAGGATCATCCTCAGGAGGCCCCTCAGTTAAATGGCCCTCCTTCTCAATACTCAGTAAATGCATACGGATGGTTTTGATCCAAATCAAATAATTTGTCCAATTCAACTTATGATCGCAATCTTGTTTGAAACAGGGACCATCTCGGTCATCGCACTCGGTTTAGTTTCTGCCATAAGAAATAACCAGCAAGCACACAAGGAAGGACTTGCAAAAAGGGCAACAAGAAGCAAACCAAATAACCAGCAAGCACACAAGGAAGGACTTGCAAAATAGCAACAAGAAGCAAAGCCACCGTTGAAAACCCACCAAAACAGAGGAACAACCACTCAAACTACCAAACAGTGGGCCACACAAATAATAACTCCACCCCAAAGAAAAACACAGATTACAACAACAAAAAACCTGTGCGTGAACCAAAGAAACCTCAAACTCAGTGGCCAACTGCAAACTCACGGTCTGGAAACGATGAACCTACACCCTGAAACCGCTGGGAACCGCCGGAAATGACAACAGGAGGCCGAAACAAGAAATCGCCGTCGAAAAATCCTCCCCACGCGCCGTCACGCGCCGTCACAGTGGAGTTGACAGCGGAGCGCGTGTACGCCACGCGCCGCCCTGCAGACGTCGGACGACCACCAAATTTCCGGCGAACGCCGATCGGAGGGTGGGCAGTCCGGAGGAGGGGCGCGTGTTCCAAGAAAATACCCCAGTCAAAATTCGAACTCTCACTCCTCTCTTTCACTGTTTCTGTTTCAGCAAACTTGATGCTCACTGCCTCTCTCTCACGCGATGCCAGAAAAAGAACAGAACTCAGAGTGAATAAGAAACCCAAAGCTCTGGTACCATGTAGAATTAGAGAGAGGAAGGAGAAATATAATCTGAATTGCTTGCTTATTCATGTACATAGTCTAGGGTATTTATACACAAGAGAGGGAATTAGAGAGTTAATGAGACATAATGACTCATTATGTAGATTGATTCCCTAATTACTATAATCCTGATTGTCTCTATAATATCTTTCCTAATATAATATACTTCCTAATATAATATACTTCCTAAAACATATATTTCCTAAAACATATATTTCCTAACAGACCCAAAGCACCCATCAAGCAGAGGAAATCCTTGTAATGCAGAGTGACTTTCAAGCTATTGGAGTTCCTTGCAAAATCATCGACAGTGAGTGGGATAGAGCTGCAGATTTCTCACAATTGAGTATGATAGACCAGCAATGTTGACAGCAAGCAGAAGAGCACAAGCAAAAGCATCCCTGTTGACAGAATCTCCTCTCCTTTTTTTTTTTTTTAATAACCACAACTGCATCTCCCCTTCACTTGCAAAGGCATCTCCTCTCAAGGTGGCAAAAAGCATCTCTTCATCTTTCAATCTTCTTATACCCTATATTTTAGATTTGCACCTTCTTGAAAAAGATCCCCCCAGTGCTTGATCTCCAGTAGAAGATGGGGTTTAAGATGTATCCTTCGTATTCTTTGTATTGCTACAGATCTGCAATTTCAAGTTGCTGCACTTTGCATTCTTTTGTATCCTAGCTCTGATATTGACTATAGAGAATAAATTGGGTATTGCAATTAGAGTAGTAGAATTGATATTCTGGAATTTGAACATTGTTTTTCTCGGTCTTGTGAGTTTTTGGGTTTGTGAATTTTGTAGATTCTTCTTGCTTCATGCTTCTGCATCTTTCATTCTGCATTTTGGTTCACACTCTTAAATGTTCTGAGGATGTTGTGTAAGGATATTTGTGTCTTTTAGGCCTTTATTTCATCCTTTCCCTTTCCAGTTGTGCACTCTAAATGGACCGAGTAACAAGACTCCATCTCCCTTTCCCAACATACCAAACTTGTTTTGGATCCAAATTCCCATTCCCTTTACCTCTCCTTGCCCCTTTCTTATTTCCATTTTATACTAAACATGGCCAAATTTCTCCCCAAAGAAGCACCCAAAACATGTGTAAAAGGATACATAAGCATAATATTCTAACACATTCTTCTTGCCAGAAATGAAGACCACCTCATCACCTGCATTCAATATCAGCCGGGAATTTTTTTTATAATTCCGGCCATTAACTTGGACGGCACCTTTATCCCCTGTGATTTCCAGTAATCCAACAGATGAAGCCCCACGCTATGCAAGTTCAAATAATCATGGTGGTCAGTGCTCTATCAAAGATTATACATTTTGATTAATAATTTTCTTTCATTGAGAAATTCAGGACACGTCATCTGCAACAGCTGGATAGAAATTCATTGATCTCAAATTTTATATGCATACATATATGTCTGTGTGTGACAGTGAGAGTATGATATATGGTAATATAATTAAATTTCAACAATCATGAATGTGTGCGCGCAAGTGTAATTTTCCCAAAAGAAAGAATGAAAGAAAAACAGCTTCTTTGTCACACCTACTACGTACAGCCAATGGACCCTAAATTCAGTTTAATCCCGTACACTTCCAAGATATCAGTAGAAGTTCTACCTTGGTGAGCTTCAACTTGCACAAAACATTACTAACAGCTGGATCATTAAGCCATAAATTGCATTGACGGCCACGACCAACAGTGAATTGAGAACCGCACAAGGACAGATGTCGATTCTGGAGAAGCATGAGAAATAAAATGCATTAATTTCAAATCCTTCAGAAATTATGACCAGAAATATAGAAGCAATCTGACCAGATGAGGGAATCATAAACTGGTTCCCACTTCTCACTTGAATTCATCATTTTCAATTGTAATTTGATACGGAAAATGGAGGAACTAACACCATTATTTTGGAATTCAACGATATCAAGACCAGCTATAATAAGCGATAGCGGCATTGTATTAAAAGCTGCAGATTCATCATCCTTGTTGTTGTGCAGAAGCAGAACAAAAATATTTAAGGACAAAAGAACTTGTTTTCTTTGATGTGAAAGACTGAATAAAGATTTTAAAAAATAAAAAGTAAAAAACGTATTTTTGGAACGCTGGACCTGAGTAAGATAAATTATCAGTACCACATTGAACAATATAAAACTTCAAAAGGGCAAACGATGATAACTGATTGAATTAATCTTTTAACCACCCCCCCCCCCCCCAAAAAAAAAAAAAAAAAAAATCCTTTATCACTTGGAGGTACATGGCCACAGGACTCACTTGGCGAAGCACAATAGGCAACAAATCGACAATTTCATATCCGCGTAACATGCTAATTGAAATGAATTGTAGCATAAAACAGTTTCATCCGTTGTAGGTAATGCACAAATACCAAATTTTGTCAGAGATGCTAAGACAGCTTTATTAGTTTATTAACTGTCTTATGATCTGCTCTAACAATTACTCCAAGTATGATTGTTACTCATCACTGCAATAAATTATTAGGCTCCTGCGAAACCAAGTCAACTATTTAACGATGAAATTTCTCCTCAGAAACAGAAGGAGAACATGGAAAAGATGTCTGTGTGTGTGTCTCAAGTTTGATCACGCAGTTTTCTTGCAGAATCTGACAATACACGCTCGCACAGATAGCTAGAAACAAATGGAGAACATGGAAATACTCAACGAAGAGTGAATATACACCTGGGAATACTGAGAAATAAGCCTTCCCCATGCAGCCTCCGGGCTCGTCTTCCCTGAGCATTTCTTGGACCCACCATCGGCGACCGCTCCAACCACCTTTGATTTCTCTCCGTCCACCGCAGTTTCGCCTGAGCTCACCGTGATTTCATAATAATAAACAAAGTGAGAAGCGGACGCATGCATACAAGCACGAGCTCCCAATACAAATCAATAAAACGCACAAAGACGAAAGAAGGCCATTTCGCACCTAGAGGCTGCGCCGATGTCAAAACCTCGCCTTCAATGACGGCCATGGCGGGAGATTGCTCAGATAGCGTAGCGTCACAAACGTCCGTTCCTTTCAATGAACCGGAATGTGGAAGATTAAAGGGACTTGGCTCCTTCTCTCGGGATTCATTTCCAGGCTCGTTGGCAGGACCAAGATTTTCCGCTGACGGCAGACTTCTTGGCGAAAAATCCTTGGACACCTAGGTTTTGGAGAGCAAAACGATCAATTCCAGCGGGGAAAATCACGAATTTTCATGGAAGCCAACCAGGTCAGAACAATGAAAATCATGTTGAAACAAATTAGCGAGGAGCAAAAGAAGCAATAAAAGATAACACCTTGGGTTTTTTGACGTCGGAAGAAGAGGATGGGGAGCGAGAGCGCTTGGAACTAGACGAGCCCCCTCTGTTTTTGACCATGATGTTGGCTCCGCTGAATTGTGCTTGGTCCCTCTTCACCCCTAATCCAGCAAGAATCAAAGAGGAGCGGAGAAAGTGGCGTGACGATAGCAGGAAGTCCCGTTATCAAGGTTTATGAATTTGTTGGTTTCTTGGGGATCGAATCAAATACAAATGTAAGCAAATGTATTCATTCACAATAAATTCATATTCAAGACGATGAAAGAAACGGAATAAGGGAGGTTGAGAACTTGAGATGATGTGAACTGGAAAGCCGCGAGGCGGGATAGCGGGAACGAGAAAAGATGGTCGAGCTCGGGACCGGTGGGAAGCCGGAGTGATGGATCGTTGGGGGTGAAATTGATGTGAAGTGGAATAGTGAGACTCAGAGCGACAGTGAGGACTGAGGAGCGACGAATTTGAAGGGGAGGGGCTTTAGTCGGATGGGATGGTTCCCTTTGAGGTGGGCCCACAGTCAGTTATATGAACTGAAGTTCTGAACTCCGTTTGCGGTTTCTTATTAGCCAAGGAAGAAGAAGAAAAATGTTAGAAGTGGATTGCGAATTCAGATATGGACGGACGTCTCCCCATCAGCAACTAAGCATAATTTGTGCCAACAAAGTTTTCTTGAAGATTTCCATATAGCCTGTTCTTCCAAATAGCATCTCTTAGCACGAAATCCTTACTCATAGTAAAATGATTATAGATATAGGCAGAGATGACTTGAATAGGCTTCAATATAAGAGTCCACGATTTCATGCTTAGAATTACATGCTTATTATGTGCTTATACTTCTAATTAGATGAATAAGTATATTTTTTTAAATTTTTTTTAAATATTTTATTTATGTAGATTTAAATTATATCTTTGTTTTTCGAGTCTTTTTTTTTTCACCCAAGATTCAAATCATTTCATACTTAGAATTATATCTTATTATGGGTTTATACCTCTAATTAGAGATATAAGCATATTTTTTTTAATTTTTTAAAATATTTTTATATAATGTATTTATTTAGATTTAAATTATATGTTGTTTTTGAGATTTTTTTTGCACTCATTATCTCAAATTAATTAATTTTCGTTAAATTTTTGTCATGCGAATAACAGGTATTATGAAAATTAATTAATTTAAGATACTTGATCAAAAAAAAAAAAAAAATAAAGCAAAGATATAATTTAAATCTAAATAAATACAATATATAAAAAAAAAAAAAAAAAATATGCTTATACCTCTTTTAATTAGAAGTATAAACACATAATAAGTATGTAATTCTAAGCATGAAATGTGAACTCATTTTACTATATATTTGTAGTGTTTGCTTTGGTTCCTCATAAAACTTCAAGGAAAAACAGTGTATGCTCTCACTTTTACCCCTTTTTTTCAAAATGCATTAAATGCGCGGTTTACTGGCTGAGGTTGGTGATAATCATCCCTTCAAAACACATTTTTTGTCAATGGCTACTTCACGGTGATATTTGGTGAGGTTTCCGACTTGGTGCAGGCAAATAATAAATACATCTACTGTGTCAGCTACTTGAAGGCCATTCATCTCTTCTAGTTCCCTTGTTTGGGCTGGCAGTGACCAAACTTTTGCAGATCGTCGCGGTTGGATGAAATTCCAATGGAAAAAGAAAAAAAAGAGACTCAAATTGACTTGTTTGGGATGACTTATTTTTTAATGAACTTAAACAAAAAACGTTTCTTATGCTTCAACGCTAGCGTGCGAGCATCCAGAGCAGACGCCACATGCATTTTGTCTTTTCTTTTGCCTAATGTTCAGAAGCTTAGCCTTTTATCCTCTTCTACCAAAATTAAATTTCTGCTTTGAATGGGAAATAAATTCTAATTAGCAATGTATTAACATGTAAACAGAATCAGAGACCAAATATTTAATACTTTATTGTTTATTAATTTTTTAATAATTATTTAACTTTTTTGTCAAATTTAAATTTTTATCTTCAATTATCTCAATATATATAACTAATATGTAAATGTAGTATTCAATATAATTCACGCCCCTTTTCAGTTATTTTTCATCTCAACTGACTTTTGAAATAATAATCCAAACACTCATTAGTTTAGAAAAAGACACTTCTACAAAAGCCAAATGAGCAATCCAAACATAAATCACATTTACAATCTGACTTTTTTTCTTACCGGGCTTCTGCAAAAATCATATAGAAAATAAGTCACTACTCTCACCGCTAACCCAAATAGGCTTTCATCACTCTCAAGTCTCAACCCTATCTTCATATATAAAAAGGTTTTTGTTAAAATGTCATTTAAATTCGATGGGACTTTTTTGTAATAAATTCAATTCTGTTGCAAATCCTGGTGCATCCACTGACAAGTCGACGATTAGAATTTAGTGAAAATTCATTTAAAGTCCTAAGGGACCAAGAAAATGTCAAAAAAGTCTAAAGAAAAATTTATATGTCAGAAAAGTCCCCTTAACAACTCTCATCTGTGAAATTAATAACTCTTTGAGACTTTTCTGACATATGAATTTTTCTTGATACTTTTCTTACATTTTCTTGGTCCATTAGGATCTAAAAGGAATTTTTCCTAGAATTTATTGCAAAAAAATCTCATAAGACTTAAATGCAATTTTGATATTTTTAGTGACCAATTTTTTCCCCGTTGCTCCCACAATTTTAAAAAAATAAAGTTGATAATTGATTAATATTCTAGCGAATTTAATTTTGTCAATATCATTGTTAGGAGAGACTGCCAAATAGGAATCATGGTTAGCCAAACTCAATTTTAATTAAAATAAAATTTAGCTCCAATTAAAATGAGTGCTTTATGTACTTAAAAAATAATTATATACAGTAAATTAATAAAACATTACCCCAAAAAATATTAAAGAGCATTAAAGATACTATAATAATGATAAGGAGAGTTAGGCGATCTAAAGCGATTGATAAATACTCTACCGGTCAATCTAAAACATATTTACCATTAGATTAAATAAGTTAGTTAAATTGGTTAACATGATATTTATTCTATAAAACACTCTAATAATTTTTCTTAATTTCTTCCTCCCCTCCCCTTAATTATTATTGATGAAGTATCAATATGGTAAGTTTGAAAAAGATTGATAAATATGAAAATGTCTCAGAGTTACTATCAATATCAACTCTTCAAAATATATATTATATTAAAAAAGAGAGGAGTAACTCTCACTCCCACTCCCCCCCCCCCCAAAAAAAAACCCCAATTCTCATTTCCTCTTCGAGGATATAACCTTTTAGTGCATAAATTTTAGGGAAATTAATCTGTGTGTCCATATTTTGAATCAGGTCCCTAGTCTCGCCAGATTTTGAATAAGGTCCCTAGTGATTTTTTGTTCTTTTTTATTGGTTCCTTTGTTTGCACAGTTATCATAAGTCCTTCTGTGTATAAAATTTGAAGATTCCGTTAGACGAGGTGATGTGGCAATCTGACTTGGCACATTGAAAGAAAAGAACCACTGAGTGGGGAAGAGAGAGAGTCATTAAGAAAATTAAGTACCATTTAGGATAGCGAAAATAGTAGTTGTTTTTTCTCCATCAGTTTTTGCAAATGAAAAATAGGATAAAGTTGTTAGCTTGGAGATCTGATTTGTGTTTGTGATAACGGTGGTAAAAATGTTTGTTTGTTTTTTTTTTCATATGGGCTCTTGTTTAGAACCGCGTTTAAAAAGTCAGTTGAGATAAAAAAATAACTGAAAAATACATAAAACTTATTGAATACTACATATACACACATATTAGTTGTATATTGTGTAATAATTGAAAACAAAAATTTAAATTTAAATGCATAAGAATGTATATTTAATACTCCATCATTATAAATATAAGACAAAATTGACTTTTTTTGAAGAGATTAGGAAGCTAATTAAATTGCTTTAGAATATTTATATTTATATTTTGGGAAAATTCCAATTAAATACCAAATGAATTTGTAAAACCCCTAAAGGTGAAGCGAATTTGCAAAAAGACTTAGAAGTGACAAGGACTTTTAAGGGTTTTGCAAATTCGCGTAAATACTATTTTTCTGCCCTTAGGGTTAAATCATTAAAAAAAAAAATACCCCTCCCCACGGTGGGCCCCCATCGCCGGCCACCACCACCGCTCTGCCGGCGGTGGTTTAAGCCAGGCGACCACCACCACCGGCGGAGGCGCCGGCCAGCCGGCGGTTTAGGGTGCGGTGGTGGTCGCCGACGGCCGGCGGCGGTGGTGGTGGTCGCCACCACCGGCTGGCGGTGGTGGCCCCGCGGTGGGGCCCACCGTGGGGGAGGGGTATTTTCTTTTTTTTTTTAATGATTTAACCCTAAGGGCAAAATAGTCATTTGGCGCGAATTTGCAAAACCCTTAAAAGTCCTTTCAATTCTAAATCTTTTTGCAAATTCGCAGGCCACCTTTGGGGGTTTTACAAATTCATTTGGTATTTAATTGGAATTTTCCCTTATATTTTTCTCTAAATTAATTAGTTTGACTAATAAAATGATATATAAACTAAGAACATATAACATATGATATGATTGAGTATTTTCCTTAATCTCCAAAAAAAAAAAAAACTAACCATATCTTATATTTTGAATCGAGGGAATAGTATAGGGAGAATTCCATTTAAATACCAAATGAATTTGTGAAACCCCCGGAAAGGCGCCGAATTTGCAAAAAGATCGAGAGGTGACAAGGACTTTTGAGGGATATGCAAATCGAGCCAAATTACCCTTTTTGCCCTTAGGGTTAAATAATTAAAAAGAAAAAGAAAATAACCCCCACGGTGGGCCCTATCACGGCCGCCACCTCCCGATCGCCGATCGTTACTGTAGTCGGCCCCGCCGTCGGTGGCGGTGGTGGTCGCCGGCGGTGGGAGGCAATGGGGCCCACCACGGGGTATTTTCTTTTTCTTTTTTTAAATTATTTAACCCTAAAGGCAAAAGGGTGATTTGGCTCGAATTTGCATATCCCTCAAAAGTCCTTGTCACCTGTCAGTCTTTTTGCAAATTCGACGGCCTTCTGGGGGTTTCACAAATTCATTTAGTATTTAAATGGAATTCTCCCAATAGTATATTACTTATTAATTCATCTATATCTCTAACCATTTGACCGAAGTGTTGGAGGCCGGAACAAGCGTCGTAACTTCCTGCAAGGCGGTGTTGGAAGAAGCAGCTACGTTGGTGGTAAAGCCTAATCACTGTACAGCGGTCGACAGTGAAGCCAATTCTAGAAGCTGAAAAAGTTAGCTTCTTCATAAACCACTTTTTTTCAATTAAGCCCGTCAAAATTGAAAGCCATCCCTTGAAAGTACATCATATGTCTCCACCGAGTGTTTTCTACTGTGCACTGGGTTTTTCCTCTTCAGTGCCGTCATACCGAACAGACCAACGCTTCCTTAAGCTGTCTTCCTCATCCCCATCGTCTTCTCCCTCTAGCTTCATTTTTCCCCAAATCTCCTCTGCACTGTCCTTTTCAGTGAATCAATCAGTTAATGGTAACTTTATTTTCAGGCATCTAATTTAAAGATCTAGCTTAAAGCCAATAATGTCAGTTGTAAATAAATACTACTCTGCGCGATTATATAATATAAAGTTAGTGGATTACGACTAGTAAAAAATATATTGTGTAGGCTGTATGATAACGAGTTTGGAAAAATATTTTAAAAAAGTCAATTAGATGGCGTGTGCAGTACTAGCATGATCAATCAGCTTAACACGGCAAAGATGCCTGGAATTAATAGTGTCCATTATCATCTATGAGAATGAAAGAAAGGAGCTTCCGATGATTGAGTTTCTTGTGATATACTGTACTAGGAGAAAGGTTCATAGGGGCATCGTTCGAGAGCCTTCAACTTGGTTCAAAGATAACACAGATCATCATTGCTAAAAGATCAGATCGAACAAGCTAGGATATAGAGTATATACTTGATTAATTTGAACCCGCGCTGTAATAGTTTGATTAGCTTCATGTACTGATAGGGCTCAGCTAGCTAACAGATTGGTGGATGTAAAAGAGGATGCTATTTAAGACGTCAATTATTGCTGTTAATTAGTGTGTCGTGTTAACGAAATAACACATTATTAATTAGTAGTGCGGTAAATACATTCCTCCGAGAAAGTAACTAGGCAGCATAGAAGATAACTACTGAGAATACGTGGGCTCCCTATTGAGATTTGAGAAATAAACAAGGCTTTGGATCCGTGCGTTGCACGAAGTGTGGATTTCTATTTTGTTTAAAATAAAAATTGTAAAGGCGCAAATGGAAGTAATCAAATTATGAGTTCAAGTAATTATGAAATTCAAACCACAACAATAAATAGATAAATAGAAGTAATCAAATTATGAATTCATGTAATTATGAAATCCAAAGCACAACAATAACAAAGTCAAACAAAGTTTTCCTTTACAACTATGAATGTGGTAAAATGTTTTGGAAAACTTCTCTGTATACAACATCAACTGTGCTATCAATACACTTATTCAACTCATTCAAAATAAGTATTTTCAAACCTTTGAAACTCTTCACCCTTGATAAAGCAACATAAAGTTGTCCATGTGAAAAAACTGGACTTGGTAGATAAAGACCTACATTTGACATTGATTGTCCTTTACTCTTGTTAATTGTCATCGCAAATGAAATGATAATTGGAAATTGCCTTCTCATCATCTTGAATGGAAGTTTAGATTCACATAGGTTCATGTCCGTCCTATGTATCAAAATGTCTTGACCTGTGCTAGTGTCATTCAACGCCTTCGCCTTAATGACGTTCTTGCCTAGTTGTGTAATTTGAAGCCTCATACCATTGCACAATCCTGCTGTCTGGTCAATGTTCCTTATTAACATAATAGGTACTCCCACCTTCAAAACCAATTTATGATGAGGAATCCTAGAACAGTTAATTGAATCTAGAAACTCTGTGTCATATAGATCATCGAAACTTTCATTTGCATAATCTATACAATTTATAGAGTCAGCACTAAAGTACTCTACTTCATCTCCTGCAACAAAGAACAAATGTATCCATTCAATGAGTCTACATGTTTCGTAGTTGGGATTAAAATTGACTTGTTCTTTAGGTAATCTTCATCGAATAAACGCTCAACTAAATTTGGGTAAGTAGATTGAACGATGCAGCTAATTGGATTATCATCATCATAAAGTAACAAATCAGATGGTAATGTTATGTTTGCAATACCATCGTGTGGTAATCCAATGACACCCTCTCCTACAAGCAGCAACCATTCAGAGAATGCTTTTATTTTTCCCTGCTCAGTTGGATCTGTGGAAGACTTCAGTCTCATATTTTTGGTTAAGTGCAATAAATGGCATTCATTCCAAACAGGAGAAGCATTAATAGATGCATCTACAATATCAGCTCATCCACTTTTAGGAATGATTGGAAGAATCTGTTTGAAATCACCTCTCATGATGACACATTTTCCTCCAAATATACTATTTGTCTTCATTAGGTCTCTTAAAATTCGGTCAAAAGCCTCAGCACAATGTCTCTTCACAATTGGAACTTCATCCCAAATAATTAGTCATTAGATTTTGCAACCTATTAGCTTGATCGCCCTTCCTTTCTTTGTTGTAGTTTAATTCCTGAAATATCAGTTGGTTTGACATGTCCTTCATTTGGTTTAGGAAGCGATGGATAGTCGTCGAGGCTTTTACCGTTTCATAACAAAAGTTGTTCAATTATGAACAAATCAACAGTTCTTTATTAGTAGTCGAAAACTGCAATTTTGAAATATGGAAAAAAAGCTACATTATTAGTTAAGTAGTATTGACTTTGTCAATTAATATAAAACAGAATTACATTGTTTTTTTTCAGACATAATACCTCATTAGGTTGAACACTCAAGTTTAATAATATTTATGTGGAACTTCTTATATTCAAGACAAATCGTCTTTCAACTGGTGTCAATATATTTTTAATATAATTATTACGCATTATCATAAAAACCAATTAACACTTCATCTAAAAGTAAATGATTAATAAACAACTATACCTTGAAAAAGCTGATTGCCCCGTGTGATATATAACAAATCTTCACACATTATGTCTTTTGTCTGCTTCTCAAACATTACCCTACTGTGATAATGAATGACTTAATAACATACTTTTTGGTGAAAAAATGACTAAGGTAATTGCCTGATGCCCACAATGATGCTTTCTTAATTGCATCGATATACTCATTGTCATCATCTAACAATCCAAGTGCGTAACATGCTTCCTTGAATTTCGGATAGACAACATTATTAACAGTCCTAATATCTATATAATTCTTTGGACCTCAAACTTTTGTCAACAGCAAACGTAGGTAATATAACTCTCCTTGAGCGTATACAATGACCTAGCCTTCCAACAAAAAAACCACGTTCATAATGCTTCCAAATTCTTTTTTCCCTAATAAATGTAAAGTAATTAAGGAATTAAGAATAAGTTAGCGCTCTTGCAAATGGGTCATTCTTATTCTTTTCAAGCCAAGCAAGAAACATTGATTCTTTAACTCTGGGATTAGCGATGACATCCTCTCGTTTTGAGAGTAGTAATTGATTTCGTCTCTTAATCTCCGTTTCCGGAAATAATAATGGCAATATATATTTTTAAGAAGTTACATAAATTACATTTTATTTATGTGCTAAAACACTTTACAATGGAAGTTGCTATTAAATCAAATCATATAATCAGTTAAAAATTTTGTAAGTACGAAGTGTATTAATGCACAATTTACAGATAATGTTTTTGTGGTAATTGAATATATTCATTTTCATAATTGGTCTATGTCTTACGCATTTCTAGTCCACATTTAGAATAATACATTATCAATTTCTTATGTCCAAATATGATTAATGTAACTGAGAATAATTTTCATGACACAGCATATGTTATAAGTCTCCAAAAAAACTAATCTGACGTAACATGAAAGGAAAATGGATGAAACATTAAAGAGAATGTTGATAACAGTGATAGAAACAAAATTTAAAAATTACAAATTTCATGTTCTAATGTAGGACAAGGTTAAGATAAAAGGTATCATTTCTCCTTCTTTATATTTTTCAGAGGTTTTGTAGAGCTCAAATTTTGGTGTGCACATCTTAGTAAGGCCAAGGTCTTCACACGGAATTGCAACATCGTTGGCAATATTGTTCTTTTTTTTGTTGGTGTCTTGTCGTGTTGTAAGTTGGGAAACGGTATTAATGTCATCTTCAATGACATAACTTTGTGAAGAGGTATGGCCAGTTTACCTTGAAGCAAAGAGATTCCTACGTGTATGTAAAGTAAGATCATTAATAGAAAACTTAATATAAAATATATTTAAGTTAAAAATTAAAACATTGTACCTCTGTCATATTTGTTGTTTCTTCCTGCAAGTGAAACATGTTATATGAGTTAATTTATCAAACTTGAAACAAAGGGTATTAATCTAATAAATATTGTAATAATATAAATATCAACCTGCACATTTGAATATTGGAATTGTTGTACCAAGTGTGTATCAACAGACATCTGACTGACCCCAATGCTACCTGTCCTATGCTTTATATTGTGGCTCTTGATCCTTAGTTTGACAATGAGTATCTTACCAAAGAATTTCATCCAACTCTTTAGGAATTATAGGGCCTGTTTGGGTTGGCGGTAGAAATGGTGGTTTAAAAGCTATCGACTTTAGAAAAAGCTTAGTAGGAAAAAAGTCAAGTTGTAAATGTGATTTATGTTTGGATTGCCTGTTTAGCTTTTGTAGCAGTAGATTTTTTTCAAACTAAAGAGTGTTTGGATTATCATTTGGAAAGTGAGTTGAGATAGAAAATGACTGAGAAAGACATAAATCTTGTTGAATACTACATATATATTTATATATATTGTGATAATTGAAAATAAAAATTTTAATTTTAATTTATATTTGGAAAAAAATAAATGATAGAAATTGTTAAAAGGGTGAAGGGTCAAAAATACACATGATCTTTTCCTCTGGAGAGCCCCAAAGACCACGACATTTTTTTTGGATAAAAAAGACACACGACGTTACGTTTTTGGATCAAAAATACCACGGCCGTTAGTCAACCATTAGTTGACCGTTAACGTTGACAAGATGACGTGGACGCCGACATGGAATAAAAAAAATTAAAATAATTACAAAAAAAAAAAAAAGGAAAAATTCAAATAATTAGAAAAAAATTGGAAAAAATAAAATAATTAGAAAAAATTCAGAAAATATTAAAATAATAAGGAAAAATTAAAATAATTAGAAAAAAACTAAAATAATTGGATAAAAATTCAGGAACCTACCATTCATTTCTTTAATACACTTTTTTTTTCAAATAGAGACGTATTTGGATTATTATTTGAAAAATCAATTAGATAAAAAATGACATGAATTTAATACTGTATATATTAATATTAATTGTATATATTGTAGTACTTGAAGATACAAATTTAAATTATTAATTTTTGAATTCTAAATATAAGAGACAATTTTTCTTTTTAAGGAGGAAAAAAATATTTTCCGATATTTACATATTTCCGAGACTTCGCTTAGTCTCTCTCCCCTCAAATATTTTGCATAGCTTCGTTCCATCTCTCACATTTCCTCTACTCCATATCTCTCTCTGAAGCAACCTTCACTCTCTCTCCGTCTTCATTTGGGATATTTTTTAGCATAAATTGTAATCCTTCCAAATTTTCCCTTCAAGCATACAAACATAAATTCTGTGCTCCTTTTGAGCTTTTGGTTCGCCGTCGGTGACGTTCTTGCCCTCTGCTATATTTTTTTAAAATATTTACGAACGTGTCTAAATTATTAAAGAAATGAATGGTAGGTTCCCCTGAATTTTTATCCAATTATTTTAATTTTTTTTCTAATTATTTGATTTTTTTCTAATTATTTGAATTTTTTTCTATTTTTTTTCCAATTATTTTAATTCTTTTTCTAATTATTTGAATTTTTTCCTAATTATTTTATTATTTTTCTAAATTTTTTATAATTATTTTAATTTTTCCTAATTTTTTTTTCTAATTTTTTAATTTTTTATTCCACGTCGCATCTACGTCATCTTGTCGGGCGCCACGTCGGCGTTAACGGTCAACTAACGGTCGACTAACGGTCGTGGTATTTTTGATCCAAAAACGTAACGTCGTGTGTATTTTTGATCCAAAAAAAAGGTCGTGGTGCTGGGCGCTCCTGGGGAAAAGGTCATGTGTATTTTTTACCCTTCACCCTTGTTAAAAAAAGGAAAAGAAAAGAATTAGAGTAAAAAAAAAAAAAAAAACTTGAGGCGGGCCAACGCCGTCATATCCCTCTCGCCGAAACACCCCATATATGTATAAATCCGATAAAAAACAAAACTGGTGGGGCCCACCCCATATATTGTCCAACGTTAACGCCCTTAAAGCTCCCCTCCCCAGCGTTTTTTTTTTTTTTTTTTTTTTTTTTTTTTTTTTGGTACAAGGCGAGGAGAGGGGGATTCGAACACGGGACTGAGGGGAGATATAAGGCATCTCAATACCATCACCGTGCCCCTTTGCACCGCTCCCTCGGTGGTCCCTCCCCAGCGTTTTTGTTAATGGGCGTTTGTTCCATTAGTCCAGTGACAAAAAAGCCTCTCCAAACACATCTATATGGGCTTTGGCTTAAAAGCCGACGCTACTGGGCTAAATGCTCCCAAAACGCTGTCACCAAACAAGCACATAGAATTCCTACCCTCCTTTAGGAATACCAAATATACATAGAAAGGCATAATAAAAATCGTTAATTAAACTATGAAGTAAGTATATTATTATATACTAGTATTAATACCTTGTGCATATCTTCTTTTATCTTTGATGCAGATTTACCCAACAACTCAGTCGCAGTACGATCAAGATTGAACATTTTCTAATATGGTCAAATACTTGGTAGTGGACTTTAAACCTATCGATATAAATTGAGTTTTAACTTATTGTTGACTAATATAAATGTATCATTTAATATAAAATGGTTAGTATCAAGTATGTACTTGGGAACAATCATAAGTATGTCCTTGTTGCACCTGGTGCATCTAGGAGTCCCATTAGGCATGTACTTAGGCTTCTTGTCAGAAGGACATGTATCATAAAACCACCCATACAATGTTTCACACTTCTGAATAGTTACTTTTAAGACAACATGACACTCCTAAATATTGAACAAAGTAGTAAGAGAACACTGCTTGAATGTTATATAATGTCTGACATTTTTCTTACAAATTATGTCAACAAATGAAAGAATTAGTAAAAATAAAAGACCATGAAAACATGAAATGAAATTTACTTTGTCTAAGTTTGAAATTTCAGACAATCCAATTCTTGTATGGAAACTAAGAAGGGATTCAGCTGAGTAGGTAGGATATTCGGCATTTGATATTTGACTAAACTGATGGCTGGGTATAGAATCTTGACGAAGTCTGGACATAATATGTGGAAAGAAATGATTAAATTTTAGACACCGAAAAGTTACACTAATGTAAAAATTGCACTATATAAATTATAAAATATCATCTAACCTTTCCTTTAGAATGGGTCGATTGTCGCTGGTGAAAGAATTCAACATATATGCTAATAATACAAACCACTTTAACTTGTAAGATGATGTCCGGAACTCCAACTGTTAAAGAATGCAAAGGTTTCCTTTTTTGACCACATATGGGAAAGGTTATTAGGACGTCGCTGGAATTGATTGTATTTGTTATGAAGAGAAGATGATAGCATCTACTTATACTATTACGCATCGATTATATTCCGCTTATTAATTGTTTCGTTGGGTTTTGTGAAAACTGTATGTTCACCCTATATAAGTAGATGGACCGGCGGGACGTAGGATCACAAATGTAACCATTAGTATAAACGCTATTAAAATTGGAAATAAATGAAGCAAAATACTACTAAAAATTTGAAATTAATTATAATTACGTGATGTCATTCAAAACTAACAAAAAAAGGAATTCAAAAGTTGTGGTATCTGAAACATCAAAAAAGAAAAAAGAAAAAAGAGAATCTGTGATAAAGATGCAGAAAACTGAAGACAGATTATTTGAATAGATTTTATGTTGTTGGAGGTTCATTTTCATCACAAAATTCAGCTGCTCAAATACAGTTCACTTTAAAGCGAATTTTATGATTTATTTAATGAATCATAACAAATGCAAGGACGATCATAACACGAAACTTCAGTTAACTTCAAATATGATAAGTAGTTTTAAATAATTTAATGGAGATGTTTTAACTACAATATTGTATAATGTCGTTTGGAAATATAACGTTCGAACATATTAGAATTTCATGGATCACAAATTTATGTTCCATGTATAATCCGTACTTCCCTAGACTAATTGATAGTTATTTTCAATGTTACATGTAGTTATGAATCCCTAGTTTACAACAAATGCAAGGACGACATTATTTGGTTAAATATTTGGATTACAGGTAAAGGAAATGATGAAATAAATACAGATGTTTACCAACGGAAATTTGATATAAATTGCACTGTACTGCAATAGTGGATACGAAAAGATCAACTCAAACGAAACTGATACCACAATAGTTGGAATAGTTAAAATGCTTACAAAAGTAGATTATCTGAAAACTAAACTAAAAACAGGAACAAAGATAGAAACCGTTCATGCAAAACATGTAAAACGAGCTTATAAAAAATGTCTTAAGGCGACACATCAAGGAGATGGCTGGTTGATGCTGGGAAATCATTGTCAAGAGTAATATGAGCAGTAGAAAGACGGTTCAGCCTAAAATGGAAGTCAACTACAGAATGGTGGCAATAATTGAATACCGCTTCTGAAAGATCACAATGGCTTAAGAATATTATGTGGCCATCTACAAAATGAATAAGAAAAAATGATCAATTTCATATGTGACGGGGAAAAACAGAAAAGTAAGAGTATTTGATAAGGAAAATTACTAACCACTAGTCCTGATCATCTTAACAAAAAATAATGCAACGATGACATCATCCTTATTCATAACCTTATTGTAATTGACTGCAACCCATAAAGCAGGACTACCCCTGAAGCAACAACGAAAGGGGTTTCTACTACAAAATGAAAAGCAAATTAATATCGACATGAAGAACGTATAACAATCAACGATAAAAGAGTTAACTACAAACCATTCATCCATTATTTCAAAATTCAACTGATAAATTTTCTCTCTTCATCCATGACATCTGTGAGTTTAGAAACAATGGTCACTAGTCCAATCACGTCTGGAAGAAGAAACATAATTAGTGAAAAAATAGAATATCGATACAGACAGATGTAAAAGCTGTGAAATAATAGGAAAAATAAATAAATAATGTGGTATAGTATTGATACTTATAAGAGTGGGCTCGATAAGAGTAGTAGCCGCTACAAGCAAAAGGGGTTGAAAAATCGAGTTTGGGGTGCTGATAACATCACCAACAAATTTTATATCAGTATATGGTTCAATAATAATTTTTAAAACTGGGTTGATGAGATTTATCCCTTGCTCGACAGAGAAATTCTTAACAAAACAGTATCCTGGTAGGAGTACACCAGCCACTCTATGCATCACCTCCCGCTTGCACAGCACTGCCAAGCACAAGTAACCTTACATGCAGGAGTAAGAAATGAAAAAGCAATGAGATGGGACTAAACATAGAACAATAATAACATTTGAACAAAAAAAACAGGAACTGATAAACTGAAGTTTTTTGAATCTGTAAGCACAACATTGTGTGTGATACGTTGATGCATATAGGTATAGGGAATGTCACTAAAATGAGAGACCACCTTCACCGTAATGGACCACATGTTGCTTTGACCATTGAGTGAAAGAAATTCTGATACATTGCACGCAGTCATTTTAGTATAATAGGGAATTTGGTATTAAGATAGCGTTAGACGAGTTTTGCAACTGACCCGAAAAGAAGAATCTACATGTATAAATAGGAGTCCAACGTCAGTGTTATCTCAAGAACAACAATTAAATGTGGCCGGTTGATTACACCAATGGTTGAATAGTGTATATTAAATAAAGACGACAAATGAACTGAAAATGCATGGAAAAAACGCACGTATGTACCGAAAAACTGGTGTTTTAAATGATACAGTTGAAATCGATGTAATTCCACTATCACGTTTGAATTCCCAGGTTAACTTAATCACGTGGATCAATAAAGGCAATGAAATAACATTGATAAACAAATAATCCTATTATAGATGGAGAATTACGACGTGTTCATCAGTTCGATTTTCAACAAAGAATTGAAGAGTCTTCTGACCTGGCCAATGGAATTGAAAGAAAGGTTAAAGTTATCATTACAATATTAAATGGTGCTGAACTGGCATATATACGACCATACATGAGACAGGTTCTAGGTCAGATCCAATTGAAGGTGAGGAAATCGATATATAGATTGAACTGATGGACCAATGGTTGAGTGACTAGGAGGTTTAGAAGGATATATTTGATTGGGTTAAGGAGCAAAATTGCCAACGAACTATTGGTCCAGGAGCGTCCAACACAATTAACTATTGATTGGACCTTAAATACCAACAAACTATTTAAAATGTAAAACCAGCACAAATCCCCGTTAGCATCTAACGTCTGTTGGAAAAGAAAATGGGGCAAAGACGATCCCAGCAAAATCAAGAAGCTTGACTCCGAAAATGCTTCAAAAATCATGGGTTATCTCCTCATAAGGCTAGGAGAGAATGAATTGATCTGATTGTACCATGTTCTTCGCTTGCTAATTCTCAGGGCTAAGTCTCAACTGGGTCTGTTCGAGTTCTTCTGCTATCCCTTCGCCTCCTTCTCCTCTTAACCCCATAGCGAGACCCATGGCTAGTAGTAACCCATTTTCTCAGTCGTCTCCCAGAATCGGTGACAATGGTTTTGACTTCAGCAGGAACCCATCTTCACCGTCTTCGCATTCTTGGGTGTTTACAGTATAGCTACTAATCTAACAATAATCAGATCAACTTGTCACAAAGCAGTGAAAAAGACCATACCCACAACTTCAATCCCGTTAATTAAACGACCCACTATAGATTTGTTTTGAAAATAGACACAAGGGCAATAAAAGAGGAAACACCGAGGGTGAAGGAAGAACTTGAACGAGCAGAACCAAGCGCAAGAGATTAACAGAATAGCAGTAAAGTATTCTCTCGATCTGCACAAGAACCCAGAAGCGAGGCCAAAGGCCTTCATAGATCAAGTAACATAAACAGGTCAGAGAGAGCACGAGATCAGATAGGGATCGAGAAAACCCGAATCCAAATCGTGTCAGATCCGATCCCGGTGGTGCATCAAACCGACCTTCGATTCGATAACATCGCCGGAAGGAGCAAAGGCCTGACTAAGGGCATCGTTGTCAGTAGCCTATGCAAGCCCACCAACAAAGCAACGGTACTCAACATCTGTGGAAGCCATTGATGCAAGAGATCGAGAAGGCAACAAAAAGGGAAACACAGAAAAGAGGGAAAGAGGAAAGTGAAAAGCTTGAGGCCAAAGGCCTTCACAGAGGAAGTAATAAAGGGATGGGTAAGAGCAAGTGAAGAGAGAGAGAATGGGGAAAAAGGCAAGGAGACCAAGCTAATGGGGAAAAACACAGAGGAAGTAACGGACGTTAAGATGCTAATGGGGATTTGTGCTGATTTTACATTTTAAATAGTTTGTTCGTGTTTAAGGTCCAATCAATAGTTAATTGTGTTGGACGCTCCAGAGCCAATAGTTCGTTGGCGATTTTGCTCCTTAACCCTATTTGATTTGATGGCACAAAAACGTCTAAATTTGTTTTCTTAAAACAATAATCAATAAAGGTTTGAACAAACCATTTATCAAAATATTATCATGCACGCGGTTAAGCTTGGACTTCCCTAGGCGCAAAATAACTTTTCGCCACCAAATTTAAACTCTTTAACTGAATAATACTTCATATATCAAAATATCCATATCAGACCAAGTTGTGGATCTACAAGTTCAAAACAAGTCATAAGGCATTTATGCTACCCAAAATCAATAAGAGTAATCCAGTCAAAGAAATCAAAAGTATATAGTTAATACATCAAATCTCCAATAAAATAGAGTATGCAAGAAGAACCCTCACATGCGGATATATAATAATCCAACATATACTAAAAAGATAAAAGCATTGCTATTAGTGGCTAGAACTAGTTTAAGCTTCCGAAGTATTCCCTGATAGACCCACACAGAACTATCACCTAGAAAAATGTTAAATCAACAGAGTGATACAAAAGTCTCAACAACCAACAATCTATTTCATCAGGTATACTAATAAGTGCTTGTAAATTGTTAAGTAGGACAGTTATAAAATCATAACATTATTAAAATCTCATATGGCTATATATCAATTCACAATATCATAATCTCATTTTCATATTTATGACATGAGTGGACAAAAATCAATAAACAATAATTTATTCTCAGTCCTCTCTTATTTTATCCCCCACCTTATTTCCTCTAATTGAACACATGATCTACTACTCACCCATGTGACTGGTAGGTTAACTCACAAGCTCACTGATCTAGTGATATGGACCGCCAAAATTCATAAAGTACAAGACTGGACTACGAGTCATTCTCTAATACGTTAATGGGGTATCAAGGCCCTACTAGACACAAATAGACCAAAACACTAATCAGTATACACCGGAAGCCGACCACCTTATTTCCTCACTTTGTATAAGAATTCACCCCCTTATTTCCTCTTTGAATAACCTCACATCAAATCCCCATCCACTCTCAGTACTTAAGAGGTACAATCACAATGCATTATTATATGGGGTTTAAACTTCTCATGTTGTATGAGAAGAATAAAACTCATACACACACATGAAATGGTGGGGCCCACACACATATATATATAATGCTAATTATATATATGTGTGGGTATGTGTGTGTGACATAAGAATACATTTCTCCTACAACATGATAAATGTTTTTCCCTTATTATTACTATTATTACTTCACAAGCCATCGAGAGAATCTTCCCAATATCACAAATCAACACCAATCTTCCCAATATCACAAATCAACACCAATTCATCTAGTCATTTCTCAATGAAAATAAGTCCTACAGACAATTTTATTAACAACATAGTATCATAGTTCATGTCACATGCCAATTAGCAAATTTATTGTTCTATAAAGTTAAAAATCACTCACAAATATCATACAAGCATGCACAACAAGAGAAAAATGGTTATCTCCCGCCAAAATAAAATATTACCATAATGCTCCTAATCCAAAAACTCAAACATCAGACATAATAACTCAACGTATTATTAGAGTAATTAACCTAATTCTATAAATTTAAAGTTTTGAATTATCTTAAGAATTTCAATTTACGCTAAAATTCCAATTATTTATTTAACATTAATTCAAATATTTTTCTTCACCAAAACAATTCTTTTAAGTAATTGATTATCATCAATTTCATTCAATTACACAAAATCCCAAATTTAAAATTAGGGCATAAAATTACTAAATTACAAATCCTCACTTTAATAAAAATCAAAAGCGATTAAACTTGATTAAAACTTTAAGAACGCCTCCAATAATCTAAACAATCTATTCTCAAATTTAATCGGTTAAAAATGTCTGATATAAAATTATTTATAGACTAATGATAAAAAAAAAATTCATTATAATTAAAGTCATATATTAACAAAATTCAAAACTTATCTAAAATCTTGACCCCTAAAATATTATCTAACCAAACGGAAATTACTATGATAAGAAAAATTATTTAGAACAATTTTTATGAAAGGGAACTTTTGTTAGGAGCGATTTTACCTACCCAAATAAACCAAAAGATTGCCTTATGCTCTGAAAATGCTCTGAAAAATGGAGAACCAGCGCGGCTGAGACTCTCAGAGGCTCAACGTCGCCATTTAGTTTTTTCTTTTTAAAATTAATGCGTGTTAATTCTTTTATTTATTTATTTATAAGGATTAATATTTCTCAATACACGGAGATAAGGTTATCTCCACGACCCCAAAACTACACCGTTTTACACTTAAAAATAAAAAATATCTAATTTGCTTGCCAATTACCCTAAACCCTTTTGCCCTTCATTCTCATTATCACTTAAAAAATAAAAAATATCTAATTTGCTTGCCAATTACCCTAAACCCTTTTGCCCTTCATTCTCATCATCGTCCACTGAACTCTCGAACCAGATCCACTCCCTCGCTTCGTCTTTTTCGTTTGGAGTTTCTCTTTGACTCTAGAAGTTACATCCCTCCTTTTTCCTGCAGTTCGGATTCACAGTAATTTTTGTACCCTTTTTCTCTTCGCCGAAACCCCTTCCACATTACGGATCCTTCAGTTTTTCGTTGCTATGATTGAATTGGTCGCCATAGATGAAGACTTGTTCAATCTCATCAACGAAACTTAATCTTGAAATCGTTGACTATATATTTGCTGTTTCTTGGATTAGGACAAACTTCTCGGTTTTTCTTTTTTCTCGCTTAGTTCCCAAATCTGGTCTTGGTGGAATTTTTTTTTTCTATCGAGTATTAGAATGTTGGGTACTGGGATACAGTTTGGGGAGGATCAATTTTATGATTTGGTGAAGGCGCGGTGATCAATGCATACATAGCTTGGAGAGTTTAGTTTTGGGGTTTAGGGTTATTAGGAAGCAAATTAGATATTTTTTTTTTCAAGAAAAAACGGTGTAGTTTGGGAGTTATTAGAGATAACCTTATCTCCGTTGGATCGGAGAAATTTTATTTTTAAGCCTTAATGGGCTTGAAACATTTATTTTTTTCCTAATCATATTATTTTTGCTTTCATTTTTTAGTATTAATAATAACAATAATAACAAAAAATATCATATTTTTTATTCCATAGTTTCTTTTACTATCATAAGTCATATTTTAAATAAACTCTTCCAACAATTAAATGATAAATCCATCTACCTAATTTTGTCTCTCTAGATGCTTTCTTATTTATAATTAAACATAATTAAAACTTAATATAAAAATTAGGAAGTTACATAAGGTTTAGCTAAAAAAAAAAAAAAAAAAAAAAAAAAAAAAAGTTAGTTATTAAAAAACTACCAAATTTGCATATGTAGCTGCTGATCGATCATTATTGGACCGCTGAGGAGGTTCCTTCGCAATTGGCTGACACGCTTGGGCTCTCCTCAAATATTCTAGCGATCCGATCTTTCGGAATCAGCGGCAGGTAAGCAGCCGCCGTGTAATTCCTCGATGCCATATAGGAAATACCCCGATTATACTTCTCCGACCAGTAAGCCGCCGTGGGAATGACAAGTTCAGCCGCTTGTGGGAATAGCGGAAGTCGATTCAGCTTTCGCCAAGTCGATATTGCATAGTGCTCAGCAACTGGCTCGTACTTCGAGTAAAGCACCTTAGCCGATGGCTCGTACTTAGTGTAGACGTTCTTCGTTATGCTTTTTGTAGCGTCCAGCACCCCGTCGCGTCGTATTTCCGATACGATAGCTCGAGCCACATTTGGAGCCTTCTGCGCCAGATTAATAGCATGGTTCGATGCTTGCCTCAACAATGAGGGCAAATAGCGCTCCACCTCGATTACAGACTTGTCTACCTGCATAGTGCATACAGATCGTGATGAGCCATAAATTATCCATGAAATAAGGATTCAAGACCAATGGAACACAGCTAACCTGACGATCAGCAAAACTGAGGAGCTTGAATGGAACGTGGCGGAACTTCTCATGAATTGGTCCAACCACGGTCTTGACGGCACCTTCTATGGTCTCAACTCCCTGCTTTAACGGACCAGAATGTTCTTTGGCATATCCATAGAAGTTTGAGAGATATATAGTGGCATAGATCGATGCCACTCGAACGAAATCCAGATACTTCAATTTTTCCTTTTTTTCCTGATCCTAAGACAACGGGGAAATTTTAGACAAACAGAGAAGAAAAACAGATAATTGAAAACAGAAGTACATTCGGCGGTGGTTGGTTTTTTTGCTTCAATTATCGAGCGATGTTATATGAGCATCATTGGATATAAAAGGGCAAATAACGAGAGATTTCCAGAAAAGGAAAACAGAAATGGAGAAGAGAAATATACTAGATCCGGTCGATTGTCTTCCGACCCCGCCATGTTTTGTTTTCCTTCCGACTCCGTCATGTTTTGTTTTCCTGTTACAGTCGCTGATATGACAACCTCCTTGGAAGATGGAGATATGGAGATTCAAGAGTGGATGAGAAGGGTTAGGAGGAGTTAAAAGGTGTTTTATATCAGATTGCAGGCTAAGCGATAATCTGGAGGAGAACAGAGAAATGCTACGTGGCAGTCATGTGTGGACTGAGGTTTCAAAAGAAGAAGATGGGGAGGGGCCATCCTCAGTCTGCGCATGCCGATGGGTGCCACGCTGCTACCTGTCGTTAAATGAGCGAGGGGTCAGTGACAGATTGCAAGGTGGAGCTATATGAAAACAAGCTCTGCATGTCAAGTTGAGGAATGGGTGGGTTGGGTGTATGGCATGTGGCCCATGACACGAAAAGCTGAATAACCATCCCTCCTCCATGGCACGAATCTTGAGATGATTCCGCTTTTAAGGTTTTTAGGTGTAAAAATATACACGTGATTATAAATTAGATATAAAAATACCGTTTCAAAAATGTAAAAACATACATATGGTTTGGTAAAAAGAACGTCAAACATCAATATTTTTTTTAATTTAATAATTTTATTTCAATTAAAAAAAAATATTATTTTTTTAGGTATAAATCTTAGAAGGCCAAAAATTTTTACTTCCATAATTTATTCTATTTTTTTAAAATCCTTATTAAATCTTCTCATTAATAATTAATAAATGAGTATTTATGCAATTGAAATTTGATATTATAAATAATATATTTAATTAAAAATAATTTTATCTAAGAAATTGAACCAGAAATTATGTAAATATTTTTTCAATGAAAACCAAACAATATTATTTAATTTTTATTGCATTAAAAAATATGCAATATAAACATTTGCATCTCTAAATAAGTTATTTCTATTTATATGGTGAATGAAAGTAAATCAAGAAATATTATAAACTTATAGTTACAAATTTAAATTTTTCAAAGTAAATGATTATTATTTTTGATAGAATGAATGAATTATTTCTTTAACTATTTACTTTTCAAAAAATAAAATTATTTTAAAGTAAATATATTATTTATAATATCACATTTCAAATGCATAAATACTCATTTATTAATTATTAGTTAGAAAATTTAATTAGAATTTTTTAAAAAAAGGAAATAAAATATTTACCGTTTTTACCCATTGAATAAGTCCTACTTCTCAAAATGATAAATTAGAAGATTTTTTTTTGCCTCCCAGTAATTATACCAAGAGAAGTAATAATTTTCTTTTAATTGAAATAAAATTATCGATTGAAAAAAATTGGTGTTGGGCACTTTTTTAACCAAACCAAATGTATATTTTTTCACATTTGAAAGCTACGTCATCATCTAATCAGTAAAAAAAGTCAAATTTAATGGTTGAACGATATTTTTACACCTAATCTATAATGACGTGTACATTTTTGTACCTTAAAAAATACTTGGTGTTAGGCGTCCTCAAAATAAAACACACGTATATTTTTACCTCGATAAACCGCATAGGTATCCTTTTTTTTTTTTGTCAACGTTCAGGATATGTATCCAGTGCATAGTATGGAGTAGTAATTTTTTTAAAAAATATATTTATTTAGTTATTCAGTATTTTACCGGAATCATAATTCATAAATATCTACCTCCGCCTTTCAAGCTCGTTAGAGAAAATGTATCATTTAATTGGAGTGTGGGATAGAAAAGATGTGTGCTCACTACTGCTGCGGAACACATGGACTTCGAATCCAATCATAGTTCTTCTTAAAATATTTAAAAACTCTTTATATGTAAATTATTACTGAATAAAAGGACATTGATTTTATCATAGCATCATAATCAAATTTTCCTCAGTTTTGTTTTGAAAGGATTTTAGGAAGCCCGTTTATGTAGTGAAGAGTAATGGGCTATGTCCTGAGTCGCCCGGGTACGTCTGTTTCAGAGATCCGTCCTCTAGAGTCCAAAAGTGGCATATTGGGCCCTAGATTTTGACTAAAAGAAAATGCCGTTTTCACTGAGTCGATCGAGGCTTCTGCTTCGAAGTCTGTCAGCGTGCACAATGGATGACGGCGCCCGACTCAGGAGCAGGGAAGTCATGGATGTCCAATCTGTTACTCTATCGTCTCCTCCGCTGAGATCAAAGGCATTAACCCGCAAGCTTATGGAAAATCCAAAGGTACCCTTTGCTGTTGCTCTGATTTTTGCGGACGCCATCCTTGCCTTTCTCATCATCGCATTTGTCCCATGTAAGTTCAACATGGATGTGGATTTTCTACAGTCGGCTAAATGACTGTAGGCTTTGCAGTCAATCAATAAGAAGCCATTTCACTAATGTAATGGGAGATCGCAAGCCATGTTAGACACTTTTATTAATGAAGAAACCTTAAAATGCTTTATTTGAGCTTTTCTATTCAAATTAGTGTATTTTAAATATCCCATCAGAATATATTACTGAACCAAATGAAAGCATGAGTTCAATTTGTAGTACGTTTATCTCCGACCAAAAAGGTAATATGGCATATAATCCCCAAATGAATTATAGGAATGGCTTAGTTCTATTAACTCATCCTACAGTCATTCAGCCAGCTGCAGATAATCCACATCCGTTCAACATGCTGTCCATTTTCTCATGTATTCGGGCCTCTTTGGGGGTATTTTGGGACCATTTTGACTGCTGATGTTTGCCTATGTCTTTCATTGCAGATACAAAAATAGATTGGGACGCTTACATGTCACAGGTAAATGTCTTTTTTGGGCTATTCACCGAACAAATGGAAGAGTGTTTTGTGAGCTTGTCTGTCTGTCTGTTTCTCTATAGATGAAACTAGGTAGTCAATACGCCATCCTGATTCCTGATGATTTTAAGTAGCGTGAGCGTGACTATGTTTTCATTGAGTGTTCGGCCGACTTAAAAATATTCAGTTCTGGTTAAGGGACAATGTAGGCCTAAGAGTTTCAATTTCTTGCCTTAAGTCCCCTATTTTGTAAGCCATCTCCAAAAGTTTTAATTTAATTACCGGGTTTACTGAATTCGTATTATAAATTTGTAGTCCAACATTGCTTCATCAAACAGGTTACTGGGTTTCTTGGAGGGGAAAGAGATTACAAGAACCTGAAAGGTGATACTGGGCCTCTGGTCTACCCAGCTGGATTTCTATACATCTATTCTGCATTCCAGTATCTTACTGGAGGAGAAGTTTATCCAGATCAGGTTATTGGATATGCCTAATACTTTCTGGATTATATTTCTTGTTAATTATAGATTTACTTATTTCCTATTGCTTTGCTGATGCACTGTTCCATCAAAAGTGATGTGTTGGTCAGATAGGAACAGCTAACTGATTGCTTGGGTAGCCCCCCCCCCCCCCCCAAAAAAAAAAAAAAAAAAAAAAAAAAAAAAAAAAAAGAAAAAAAAAAAAAAAAAAAAAAAAAAAAAACCTCCCCTTGGTTATCGCAGGGGTTTTCCTCTAACATCTTTCACAAAAAAAAAAAATACTACACCAAAAGCATTTCCTTCATTTTGCTAGAAAAGCCAATCAAACCAGCCATTATGTCTAATGAGTGCATGAAAGAATCATATTAGGAATCATGACATGTTTCTCTTTTCTCATTGCAGATTTTGTTCGCATTTTTGTATATTCTTAATTTGGCAATCATTCTCCTGGTGTATGTGAAGACTGATGTGGTAAGGAAGTCTATCTGAGGACTGATTTCTGTTATCGTGTTTTCTCGGAAAAGATGTGGGTTAGGGCATAAACGTGGCTATATTTAGGAGACGTGATCAATTGTGTTAACAAGTGAAATCTTCAACATGTTGTTCATGTATTTAGCACCATTTAATGAAATCTTTAATGCTTTACATTGGTTCGTGTCTGGCAGAAATTATTGCAATTATACATTGCCTTTATCCATGAACTTTATCTAATTTGCATAACTCAACCTGTATAATAATTTTTGTGGATTTTATTATGACCTTTGCTGCTAGTTCCCAGAGGGTGAGCTTTAGCGCACGATAAGGTTGCCGCCATGTGACTTGGAAGTTACGGGTTTAAATCTAGAACAGCCTCTCCAATTGTGGGGGTAAGGTTGTGTACATCTATCCCTTCTCAGACCCCACCTAATGGGAGTCTTGTGCACTGAACCGCCTTTTGCTGCTAGTTCCCCCTGATCATCATTGGTTTTCTTTTGCTCGGCATTGATGACAGTTTTCATTTTTCTTTAAATGTCTAACAGGTTCCATGGTGGGCCCTTTGCTTACTTTCTTTGTCAAAAAGATTGCACTCTATTTTCATGCTTCGTCTCTTTAATGATTGTGTGGCCATGACACTTCTTCATGCTGCTTTGCTCTTAGTCATTCACCAAAGATGGCACCTTGGTTTAATTATGTTCAGGTAATGGTTACTTTCCTGGACTTGTTCCCATCTGTTAAAATTTTTACTGGGTTTTTCATATTTATTTGATAGTGGGGCTGTTTCGGTGAAGATGAATGTGCTTCTTTATGCTCCACCCTTATTGCTGCTGATGCTAAAGGTACACTAGACGCAGTTGAGTATGTTGTATTATTCTCTTGGAATTGGATGCAGAATTTTTCAATCAGCGTCTGTTTCTTCAAACTCATGCAGGCTATGGATATCAGTGGGGTGTTATTTGCGTTAGCTGGTGCAGCATTGGTTCAGGTGTTTGACTCTGCTGTTTGATATACTCTGTATTTTTTAGTGTGTCATAATGTTTAAAATGCTATATGGCAACAAACGTTCTCTTTTTATACCACCAGTTGTTGTTTCTTTCCTCAAATATCGTGCTTTACAGGGTAAAAAAAGCTTTTACGAAGATAGGTGTATGTCTTTCTTTAACATTTTTTCACATTATTAAGTGAGTTGGACTTACTAGATTTAAAATGCAATCAGTGCCGAAGAGTGATCTTTGCCCAATTTTAGTGTCATTTGTTAACACCTTGGTGGTAAAATGGTGCTGCAGGTATTGTTGGGACTTCCTTTCCTAGTTTCTTATCCAGTCGCATATATATCAGGAGCCTTCAATCTTGGCCGTGTCTTCATCCATTTCTGGTACTTGTTTCTGGAGTTTGTGTTTTGATGTATGCTTATTAACTGTGAACCCTGCTAGCAAATTAACCTTAAGAAGGCTATTTGAGTCAATTGTTGATTGATTGTTTATGAGTGGAAGAGGGGAATCAACTTGATTTGAATTTTCATTTTATATAGAGATTGTTAGCAACCTTTTGGCACAATGGAATATATTTTCACAAACGCACCCAGATTATTGTTGAAACAATACATTAGCAAATAAGCTGAGAAGTTTGTGTCTTGAGTGGCAAATGAATTGATTTCTCTTGTTAGTTTTTTACTCTCAATCTTATGGAAAATGCCAAAGTCTTCAATGTAGAAAGGACCTTTAAACATTGTTTACATGTTTTTTCTTCAGGCTGTATATCTATTCCAGTTAACTTTATGTGATCGTGCCTCTATTCATCTACATTTACATGCATCTCTTTTGTTGATCCTTATCTGGTATATAATTCTGATTGCATGTTATCAGGTCCGTTAACTTCAAGTTCATGTCTGAACCATTCTTCATATCCAAAGGATTTGCAATCTTTTTACTGGCTGCTCACCTCATGTTACTTGCTTTGTTTGCACACTGTAGATGGTGCAAGTAGGTACAAAGTGAGGGAAAAAGAAAATTAGGAAAGGGGTTGTTGATTTTGTATTTGTTTGTAAGTACATATTTATGTGGGCTGCTATTTTATATCATGTTTACGTATTTAATTTCTTGCAGGCATGAAGGAGGACTTCTCAAATTTCTGCACTCCAGATATGTCTCTATGAGGCTAGAGTTTGTGCGTTTTTCCTCCTCATCTAAGAAGCTTGGCAAGACCGGTTCGTCATCCTTGAAGGTTCTTACCAAGGAACGTAAGTAGTGAATTTCAGAAAGTTTAGTGAGGACCAGATTGATTCTACTTTTGACTAATGTTGAAGCTGCATTCCTCCTCTGAATTCTCATTTATTTTCTTCATGCTTTTCTTTTAAATACTAAGTTTGCCTTATACTCAGATATTGTGACGACTATGTTTGTTGGAAATTTCATTGGCATTGTTTGTGCAAGGTCGTTGCATTATCAATTTTATTCATGGTAAGTTCTGCTGAGCATAATCCTTGCCTAATTTTTGCTACCAGTTCTCGATGCTTAAGTTGCTTGCTTTATTCCCAACTGTTCTAGCTTTTAAGATAATTTTTGTACAAACTTCTTATAACTGGGTCTGCTCTGCTATACCCTACTGATTCGGGTAAGATAGTGGAAATTTTCTTTGAAGTCCCTGCATGAACAGATCTATCCCCCCCCCCCCCCCAAAATTAGAAGGGGCCTAAACTAGCTTTGTGAGGGATTGAACCTACCATGTACCACCTCCCCCTTACAAGGAAATTATTTTGGAACTGGGCAATGCACTGATGTCCATGAATCTATTTTTTCTGTGTGTAATATTTTCAAGAACACTCATGTCCATAAATCTATCTTTTCTGTGTATAATATTTTCAAGACGTTCCTTGTAGAATTATTGTGGTATAGTCCTTATTATTTACGTAATCACTGGCTATATCTGTCTGGATTTTTGGTAATAGAAAATGTCTCAGGGTGTGAACTCTTACCTGTGCGCTTTCTTCTTCTTTTATGTTTTCACAGTTATGCTGGTATCTGATCCAAAAGTTATTGCATCTCTCATTTATTATGCTGATGCATGTGAATTATCTTTTTCACATTGATGGTCAATTGTTGCTCATCCAATAACCTAGATCAGATCAAAGCAATAACTCCTAATTTCCTTTTCTTTGCTGAACCGAGTAAACTAATATTAGTAAACATGTTGCCTAACAAAAATATTATCTGTCAAGTGCAATATACCAATTCACAGAACTTGTTCAATGGTATGTGGTACAGGTATTTCCATAGCCTACCTTACCTTCTGTGGAGAACAAATTATCCGACAGCGATGCGGTAAATTATTCCAAATCCGTGGCCTTGAATATTTTTCTTTATTTTGTGTGCTACATGGAGTTCATAACAAGATCAATTTCTCTTTATGGAACAGTTTAATTTTGTTCATGGGAGTGGAGATGTGCTGGAATATATATCCTTCAAATAGCCTTTCCTCAGGGCTGCTCCTCTGCCTACACTTGATTATACTGTGGGGTTTGTGGTCTGCTCAACCGGATTATCCCTATGTACAAGATAAATCATCCTCGCACAAAGACACATAGAAATTCTAAAGCCACCTGTTCCTTTTATTTATGTGGAGGAAAGGGACAAACTATTTCTCCCGCTCATCTCCCTTTCGACGTGTTTAATTTGGTTTAGGTGTTCTTTTGCCAAATGTGTTAGTCAACATGTTTCAGTGACAACTTTATTCGTATTAAAATTAAAACCTCTCATTTTAGAATTTCTTAGTCAAATTACACCAAAAATATTGGCAAACTTATATCAAGGTCAGCGAAGGAAATATCTCTTGCGTTAATATTCGTTCCATAGTGGCCCCAAAATAGTTATAGGATTGTGGCAGTTGTGATGTGTGAGAATTAAAATAAGATTAAAATTTGTGTAAGGATCAATATATGATTGGTAACAAACATTGCCGTGGTAAAATACTTTGCAAATGAGTTTTACATAAATATAAGTTATTTTAATTTTACTGAGTTCGACTTACCCATCTAATATTTCTTTTTATTTTAAAAAATATCTATATTTAGTTTCTTTTTAATATTTGTATAAAAAAAAAATATAACTTTCTTCGTAATGTGTGGTTTTATTTTAGTTTTATATTATGTTGAAGATATATTTATTCATTCATGAACTGAATTTTAAAAAAAAATATTAATGTCATAAAAGTACGATTTTTTACTTCATCAAAAAAGTTTTAAAATATTTTTAATACGATACGATATATGAAATTTTATTTCTCTCCACATGTTAGCGGTTAGCCATATGTCGGAGAGCGTTCTGTCTCGCCAGCTATTGGAAATTTTAAATTTGAATATTCATGGTATAGAATAATTGAATATTGAATGATATATATGAAAAAAGAGGCACATTTGAATGGAATGCCGCGGATTCTGAATCCCATCTTCTTTATCGTCTCAAATGACCAAATTACCCAAAAACTTCAAATACTAATACTAGATCGTCAAAATAAAAACAAAATTCTAAAAATTTATGAAATTTATAAAATTATAAATCGTAATTGAATTTCACTTCGGTTTTTTTTTTTTACTGTCAGGAAAAACCGATAAAGTTTATAAAAATAACTACAGTAGCAAATAATTAAACTTCCTGGAAAAAAAAAAAAAAAAAAGAAGTAGTGGTAGTTTTGTAATTGCGCCTGACCCATCGGGTCCCTGGGGTTCGTTATTGTGAATCCGATATCTGCTCACTGAGTCCTCTCGCTCATTTCGTGACCTTGGAGCTCTGTTGTCTCTGTGGATTTCAGGAGCTGCTTTAGAAATCCCACCTGCATTGAATCATGGTTTGGGTTTCTTTCCCTGATTTCATTTTGTTATCTGATCTGTTTCCTGGATATCTTCTTCGTTCTTGTAGTATTATTCCGGATGGCAATTAGGGTTTATATAATTTATGAACAATCTGAATAAATACATGCCCCTTGTGATCTTGTCCTTGGTCCGCTTTTATCTAGTTTTAGGGTTTACTCGCTGAGTTGGGGTTGATTTTCGATCTTGTTGATGATTAGATAATAGAGACTAAGCAAGCATTTTGGATTTCATATGTCTGTCTTGATTAAAATGTTTATTGTTGGATCTTTGGGTTGTTCATTTTTCCCCTTTTCTACGGTCGCTTCTCTATTTGAGCATATTTCAACTTGCAAGGTTACTTTTGATTTAATCTGCGTTTCACTATCTCCGTTTTTGCTCGTAATCTGATCCCTTTCGATGAGTGACGAGTTTTTGTAATTCTATTTGGCCTATTTTTTTTGGCTTTCTAACCACCCCAAACCAACCCTTATGACAGGATGGTCATGACTCCGAAGATCCTAAGCAGAGCACGGCAGATATGACGGCCTTTGTAAGTTGTCAGCTCTATAATTTGGAGGATTAATGGTTTTCTATTGTTGCATTTGTTAATGTCTATTCCACTAGTAACTGATATTTTGACACCTGGTATTTCTCAAACCAGTTTATTTGGCATTTCAAGCCACCATTTTTTTTTATTACAACATTTCAAGCCATTATTAGGCAAATTGGTGTGTCTGATGTAGAAGTGGGAAAGCTTTTGCTAGATTATTTAGTTTTGTGTTTTTTTATGCAAATGAGTTCTGATTTTTCTCTGGCCCTTTTTCCCTTCAGGTGCAAAATCTTCTTCAGCAGATGGTGAGCTATTTAGTGTAGACTCTTGCTATTACGTTGTTGGTTATCAGAATATATTCACCCATTGCTAACATGACTTCTTTTTCCCAGCAAGCTAGGTTCCAGACTATGTCAGATTCCATAGTCACAAAGAATATCCTTTTTAAAATATGATAGTCTATGTGCTACTTTGTATGAAGTTTAATTTGTTGTTGCTTTTCCTGGGTGAGGAACTTGTGTTGATTTTTCTTTAAACTTTTGTTATTTCTTGCCATAATTTTCCAGAAACAATATTAGAAATAGGTTAGATGATAGAAAACTAAAGGAGCTTACATTTCATGAACCTACATTTAACATAAGATTTTTTTTTTTTTTTTATTTTTAAAAAAAAAAAAGTCATCAAAACTTTGGTTCAGAACTTAAATGGAATTTTTCTGTATTTGATTGTGACGTTTAAATACCAAAACATTAATATGTCCTGTATAACTAATCGCAGAAGTGGTACAGTGCAACTGCATAATTGCAAAATTTGCTTCTTACGAAATGATTGGTTTAGTAAGGATTTTATTGATATCTATTTTATAACATGATAATGTGGCGCAAACTTCCTATCATGCTGAAATGTTTTCCTTGACGTTAATGCACTTGATGAGATGGGAAACCGGATAAACGAGTTGGAGCAAAGCATCAATGACCTTAAAGCGGAGATGGGTGTGGAGGGTTCACCATCACCTGCAGCGCCTGCTAAGCCAAAGCAAGAAGAAGGATCTGCTTAAAGTCACGTTCATTTTAAAGTGCTTTTCATTATTTTCTTGCATTACATCAGGATTTTGGTATTATGGCTTCTATCCCTGTATGCGTAGTGGTTCCTCAGGTAGGTGTTTACTAAGAAATGTGGCCAAGAGTGCGTTCCTTTGTATCTAGTTATCTTGCTGTTCGAAACATGAAAGCGGTTTTGCTGACCATTTCATTGTATTTCCCATCTGAGATGGGCTTGATTGAGTACCATTAGTGTCGGGGGGAAATTAAAGATACTTGATGCTTCCATATCTCATATATTGCGATTTATTTGTAACTGTTCGTAAATCCTAAGCTAGATCTGAGCTATCAGTGATATGCATATTTTAAAGGACCACGACATGAAACATGTTCATTAGAGAGAAACAACTTTTATGTTGGCCCTCATATACTGGGGCTGGGTGAGGCATATTTTGTGAAGATCGTCATCGTTTTTTAATGGTTCAAAAGAAGATCATCTAATTTGCTTATGGATACCTAATGAATTGCTTGCGTGTAACTGAGCTATGGTAACAATGGCATCTGAGCATTTAAGATGTGTTATTATAATCGGAATAGAAATATTTACATCTTACTAATGAGTATGCATGAGGATTTGAATTCATTGGGGATGAATGGCTCCAAATTTGAGACCTCACACGCAGAATAAAGTCTTGGTCATACTTCTCATCAACACATCTCTTCTTTTTTCCGAATTTGTTGAGAGCGATTTTTTCAAATAATATATCACTCTCTCTCATCACTCCAAAAATTAGTACATGATAAAACCATTCCATCAAACATCCGAATTCGGGTCTTGCTGAAGTTTCAGAATTCTGAGAAAGAAAGGCGAAACTCAATGACAATTACCCATTCAATGACTTCGTCAAAGATTTGCTGTCGCTTATGGTGGCCACCTGATCGGAGGGATACGCTTCCTTTTGAGAGTGTTAGTTATAGGTTTCGCGATCGAAATGCTCCATTGTTATTAATTACTAGTATTGATTTACAAATTGCAAGACAATTAATCATCCCTTACTTTCTTTTAATTCCTTTTTTATGCAGCGGATAAATAGAGATTCCACCAGACAAATGCTAGTGGGAGATAATAACTCCAGAAAAACAGAGAAAGGGATGACAAGCTCAAGCGAAGAATTAAAATAGCTAAAGAAAGGACAAGGGAGCAGCACTCTAGAGAATTAACGGTATAATATTACAGAAACGCACCCATAACCATATAATTTAGAAGCAACAACTCCATTTTACTACTCTAGAAGGCCACAAACCTTTTTTATTGACTAAACATCCTGATTATTTGCGTAGTGCATATACTATACTATACACTATACAATCAATCAAATTATAGATGATGCAGAAATTAACCCGAGTATTAAAGCCTGATGAGCATCTTTACATCATCTACTGCGTTTATTTGACAAATATACTACACTATTTACTTGGATTGTGTTTTCCATAGATGCGTCATGCAATTTTCACTTCAATTTAGGGTTTCAATAAGAAGCAATTTTGGTTCTGGTAGATGCTTCAAGTGTGATTCCAAGATCCCAGGAACATCAAGGTTCTAATCGGGTCGTCTTCCCGTACACGGTGGTTCCATCCCCGTCTCTCAGTTTGATTACGCGGAAAAATCCTTGGCTGCTTCAGAGAATCGGCGGAGACGGCCACGATGGCGGCCTCGTAGACTCGTCGGAGCTTGTCGCCAATAGATTTGGTGGAGTCGTTGGAACGAGAAGCTTCGCCGGAGACAGAATGGGGCTTCATCCTAGCCGTCGAGAGAGAATGCGATTATGAGGGCGGGATATTAGAAACGAGGAGTGTAGCCATGGGGTCTATAAATAAGGAAATATCATGAGATGCCGATAAGGTTAGAATGGACAATCTCTACGTGCCTAGTGGGTGTGGGTGGGGACTGGGGACATATTCCTTTTTTATTTGGATTCCAGATCATCGCCACTCTTGGTATCATTATTGGCGACACTGTGGTGCCCTTTTTTAATTCTGGATTTAAACATTTATCTATTTCACACCAAGGAACGGCGGGTTTATAATATATATCCTTTACATTGCTCTTTTTTTTTTTTTTTTTTTTTAGGTGAATTAATGAAGAAAAATTGCAATAGTTTCAGGACAAATTCCTTTTTGTCCCTATGCCAACATCAACAGGAAAAAAGGAGTTACTTTATTATATTCCTTTACCGTCTCTCTCGGGCCCATAGTGAGAAGGGGGTTCACATTAAATGTTTCTTGTTTATGTGCCCATCTTTCTGATTTTGGGGTTGGATATTTTTTTATTTAAATTAAATTATATATTACATCTTGAAATAATTTTTATATCGAATATCTAAAATTAATTATTTTCTAGAATACTAGTGTTTCAAAAATATTTTTAAAAAGATATTTTTTGGATACAAGATATAATCTAATCTAAATAAATAAAAAATATAAAAATTTCCCAACCTCAAAATTAGAGGAATGAGTACGTAAAAAGCACAACCTCATACAGAAGTTCCATTCCGCGTGGAGACAATATAAAAAATAAGAAAGAAACACAAAATCAGCATAAAATCTTCGGATAAGTCGACAAATGACATCAAACCACTTATCGGATAGGCGCAACGTTAGAATGAAGAGGAAGTGTCCCAATAGCTCATTGCTTATTTGATAAGACCATAAAAAGAATCTCCCAATAGCTCATTGCTTCGCGGCCCTCTTCAAAAGAAAGAGAATAAAACGAAGAGGAAAATCAACTACGAGGAGTTATCAAAATATAAAAGAGATATATCAAAAATATATATATATATAAGAGATATATGAGTATATAGGATACGTTTAGATTAAACATACACGTCCCAATCCTCATGTCGATGTGATTCTGTTTCACATCTTCTCCTTGTCTGTCTAAAACAATTAACTGCGCACTTTTTTATTTTAATTGAAAAATAATAATTCTTAATCGTCTTGATTTTTTTTTCCTGGGATTAAAATAATAGCTCTTCTTATCTTTTTTTTTTTATTAATAAAAAAATTTTAGGTAGGGGTAGACACCTGCATTCCCACCGTGTCGCAGATCTTTCCTGCCAAAGAAATACTTTACAGAGATACTTACGATTACCCATCAACGAGGTTCACATTCACATCGACCAAATGGATATCAAACCTCCTTCCTTTTGGAAATGAAGCGCCACGCTTACCAACCGCGCCAATCTTCATTGGCTAGCTCTTCTTATCTGTACACCAACGAAGAGGTTAGATTCTACATCGACATCTTGGGCTAGTTGTACAAAAAACAAAAAATAGTGGGCCAGCACTGCATATCTCATGATGTGGCCCATTTATCCTACGGCCCAAGTCACATAGTTTTCCTTACCATGTTTATGTTGATTGGTGAAACGCTTATATTATTAGCTAATTTTTCTCTATCTTGATTCAAAGTTTTCGTTCGTAAATTGATTAAAAGTTTTCGTTAGTTTATCTTAATTATAAAATTAAGACTTATTTTCTATATTTATTAATATTTTTCTAATTTACCTCTATTCATATTCCCTCAACCATAATTAAGTAAAAGAAGGATGAAGGAAATTAAGTAAGATAATTAGAATCTTAAAATAAAATATCATATCAATTAATTTAACTAACTTTATCAATCTAATTAAAGTATATAAATATATCTTACATCATAAAAGAGAGTACTATCTCTTGTCTTAATTATATGAACACTTTTGTAGTACAATTTATACTACAGAAATGTTTATATAAATTAGAGCCGGAGGGAGTATTAATTATTAAGATAAAGTATATTCAACTTCCCAACATGGATGAGTAGGTTAGATATTTATTGTCCATCTCCCGATTTATAACCCCTCTTAACATGATATCTTTATTCTTTATTATTTAGTGCAGTTTTAAGTTTTAAAGGTTGATGACAGTGGTCAACCGTCTTATGTTTTGAGGGGGGAAAAATGTTAAGAGGAAAAACTCTCAAAAATAATAAATTATTTTATCATATTAGAAAGTTTTCATCCATAGTATTTCCTTCTCCCTATTTTTTCTGAACTTTTTTTTTTTTTTTTTTTTGAAGAGGATGATAGCCTAAGGCAATGGTTAGACATGGCTGATAGTAGCCGCTTGTGACCAAATTGATAACACAAGAAGTGTTCACAAAAATACTAAGAAATCATTTATGTCATTAATATGATACAATGCCACGTGAATTTGAAGTATGGGATGTATAACACAAAACCAAACCCCCCCCCCCCCCCCCCTTTATTTTAAATGTAAGATAAAATTAATTTTTTTGTGAAGAGCTAAATAAACTATTTAATTATATCATGTATTATGTATCATTAGTTTACATGTTAATAGTTTGGAGAAAAAATGTTAAATACTTTTAGTTCTTATTATAAGGCACTAACTAATAAGTGTATTTTTTCCCTTTTATGAGGTATTTGTTTATTCCCAAGAAACATTAATTATTATTATTTTTCCATATATGCCCTTAATTAATAAGGATAGTGGGTGAAAGTAATAATTAATACTCCCTCCGGTCCTTATTATAAGACACCAACTAACAAGTTTATTTGGTCCTTTTTATAAGGCACTTGCTTGTTCCCAATGAACATTAATTATTTGTTTCCATGTCTGCCCATAATTAATGAGGGTAGTGTGTGAGAGTAATAATTAATATAATATTAGAGTTTAGTGCAATTAGTAGGGGTAATATTGGAAGTTACTAAATTGTAGTGTAACTTTATTGACTTAAACTATTTTTATTGGTTTGTGAGAAAAGTTAGTTGATGCCTTATAATAAGGACCGGAGGGAGTATAATATTAGAGTTTATTGTAATTAGTAGGGGTAATACTAGAAGTTACTTAAATTATAGGACAACTTTGTTGACTTTAACTATTTTTATTAGTTTGTGAGAATTGTTAATTGGTACTTTACAATAAGGATCAGAAGGAGTATAAATATTTTAAAGTAATATAATTAGTTTCTTTAATCTCCCAAAAAAATCAATTTTATCTTATATTTAAGATATGTGGAATAATCCTTATCAAACAGAAAGCTTCATTGGCAAGGGAAACTTGTGTTGTAATATTATTAGTTTTAAATTATCAAAAACATGACAAGAACAGGCCTTTCCGTCAATAATACAATAACTTAAAATTTTTATAACACATCTACTATTTTCAATGAAATTATAAATTTTATATTTTCAGAATTAATTTCATTATGTTTTAATTTTATATCAAAATTGCATCGATCATTAAGCTTTTCCCCCCACTATTCTCATTTGCTATTTATTGAAGTTTCCGGGAATCTTTGAAGGTGGGAAGGAAAAACAGTGGATGTCACTGGGGCTGCAAATTGTCAACGTATGCATTCTTAGCTCTTAAGTTAAAAACCTTGTTGCCAAAAAAAAAAAAAAAAAAAAAAAAAAAAAAAAAAAAAAAAAAAAAACCTCTTAATGTAAAAACCTAACACCGATTGGCTACAATACAAACATGCATAGAATGCTAATTAAAATGGCACGAAAGAAAAAAAGAAAAGGCATAAACTTTGGTACACAGGAATCCACTTTACAGACAAACCTGAAAGGAAAAGGGAAATTTACGGTCCTACACATGGCATATCATTAAGGAGTTACTGGCCTTTCTTAAGCAAAACTCCAAAGAGACGTCCTAAAAGGAGAGAGAGAAAAAAAAAAAAAGATAAATAAGGACAAGGTATTAAAGATCCTCCATACCCTGCATCTGTCGATTAATCCTACTTAGTTTTGCTCCCTGCTTTTTTCTTTCCAACAGATATTACGAAACTGAAACCACCCCACAGTACCCAGCAGGCCTCAGCATTAACGTAATAATCAAATTCGCCTCTTTGTAGGGCAATACTTCACATAATAAAGCATCCACCTTCATACTCATCATCGTCATCCCTGTAGCGCTCGATCCAACCAGGCGGCGGCGGCGGCGGAGGCTGAGAGTACGCAGCATAAGCATGCATGGGAGGGGTATAATACAGAGCACTAGAACTGGGGTATGCTGTGTTATAGCTTAAACCGTGTACTTGCGGAATTGCAGGAGAATAGTACACTGGTGTTGGTGGGTATGATGGATAGGCATGCTGAATCGGAGGACCAAGATCCACGGCAGCCATAGAAGCAGCCAAGTTGGGGATGTCTCCGGCTGATTTACTTGGTGGTGTGGCTGCAGCTGCTGCATCAATCATATTTTCCCCACCAACTCCTTTATTGTTGGGAGAATCACCATTGGTTTGCCCCTTTCTCTTGTTCTTCTTCTTTTTCTTCTTTTTGGGGCCTCCGGCACCGCGGTTGACGTTGCCTTCATCTGCTCCTCCGGCATCCTCACATTCACTGTCTTCTTTGTTTGATTCTGTTTCTTCATCAGCAGCCAAACCATTTTGTTCAATGTCATCGCCAAGTGGTTCACTGTTCGTTTGGTCTTTCTTTTGCTTATTGTTTCCCTTGGATTTAGACTTTTTATCTTTCTTCTGGGCCTTCTCTGAAGGCCATAGCTCTGCGAATTTGCCTGATCTCACAAGCTTCTTGATTAGAGTGTTAGCGTCCACGTTACCAATCACCGTAACCTTGTGTTGTTGAGAATCAACCTCAGTGGTATAAACCCCTATAATCAACGAATGACGATATATGTCATAATTAAAACCGTAAAGAGAACGAGCAATTAATCACAAACACATGGTAAGATTATTCTTATAATTTAATATTGCCGCACTACCATCAATTCCCTGAAGAACTTTGTTGACTTTCTTCTTGCAGCCTTCACAGTGGATTAAGACTTTCAAAACCCACGTCTGCATGACAGAGTAATTATACAAGGGAAGTTGGAATGAAATTACCTTAGAGAGGAACATGGAAGAAAGAGGATTTGAGAGAGGAAGGTTGTGGTTTTGATTATACCTGGCATCTGAGAGCTGCTAATGGAGGATCTTCTTCAATTGGTTTGCCTGCCATATGGAGGGTTAGTTGGATGGGGTGTAATACAAGGGATGAGAAGTTTCGCGTTTGTCTACTGGCAGCGAATGGTTTAAAGAGAGAGGCCAATGCACTGGAGGCAGAGCCCCATCTCTTCCGTACCACAGAGAGAGAGAGAGAGGGTGGAAAAGGATGCTTTGAGAGGGAAGGAAAAATAAGGAGAAAGAAGCGAGTGAAAAGGTCCAAGAAAAAGCATGAGAATGTAGATTAGCACCACACCACCTTAAATTCCTACTAATTAATTAACAAACCACTAGGCTTATGAATATGATACATCAGCAACGTCACGTGAGCATTAAAAGAATATGTGGGGGTGGCATCGGTGAGCTTCTAGATATCTCCGAAAACATCCCGAGACTGATAGAACCAGCAGTAATACTAACCAAAGAAATAAAATTAAGCTTTCAGTTCAGTGTTTGATTTTCACGTCTTTAGTTGCGTAGGATGTGAAAAACAGGTGAGGAGTTCAAGAGGTCTTTAGCATCAACTTCTATGGCATCTTTTGCAGCTACTTCGGTCATTATCAGATGGTTTTGATGGCTTCATCAATTTTGGTACTAATTCAATTTTCGCCTCTTGCTTTGGGTCCTTCTCCATGGCCCTACAAATCTACAATCCACCTACCTGCTCATCAGCCAGCATGTGTTGCTCATATAGGCTAATCGATTCAGAATGGTTAATCAATATTAAGCTTCAAGTTATACGGGTTAAGAGCCATGGTTATGAGTTCGGTAAAAAGAGGGTAATAAAGCCAAAAATCATGAGTCAGGATATTTGTCCTTTGATCATGTCTGCACTAGCACTACAAATAAATGAGTTGGGCAAAAAAATTGCGTCAAGGATCAGCTGAAATGCACTGCTGCTTAAATTATAAAATAAACTGCCTGTTATTTAGGCTAGAATCTGGTATCCGATCATCTAGAATTAGACCAATGGTTTTGAATTTTTGATATGTATATAGCTGGTAAAAGTGAATCCGAAGCTGGCATCGATCAGGTTTCATATTTATAAATATAACGCAGATGAACTTTAAAGAGAGTCAGGCATAAAGTTAAACCACTAAAAAAGTCAAACATAAAATGTAACACGGCTTCTTCATGTCATGCCCATTTTTAACTATACCATGGTACTTGCCTGGTGATGGCCTGGGTTGATCGTACAAAAGCATCAGAATCCTGAATTTACAATACCCGCAGCGATGACAGTAGGAATTGCCCATGCCCATTTTCAGAAGATAAATGCATCGCTTACATTACATCACTGGGTCAAGAAAACCAGAGAAGAAAGCCAGCCAGCCTTGACTACGATGCAAACTTCCCTATTCAATTATGGATTACGATTTTGATATTGATGACAGTAGCAATTTTCCTTCTGTTACGGATCTATACTAAGGCCCATACCGGGATGGCCCAACTGAGGATATCCCAAATATTAGGGTTCACCTATAATAGAAGGTGTTACGGATTTATACTAAGGCCCAATGCCGGGATGGCCCAACTGAGGATATCCCGAATATCAAGGCTCACTTATAATAGAAGGGAATCCTACATTATAGGGAGATCCTATCCAACGACAATATAGGAGTATCCAGACCGATATCTCCATCAGATACTCGCCTAGATACTCGCACCAAGGATCACGCAGGGCCGAGATACCCAGCCTATGGTAAGCTTTATATATACAGAGGCCAAGTCCTAAGGTGCACAAGTTCTAACTCAATACTATTTACCTTCGCCACAGTAAGGCGATTCGCACACACACCACCGACTATCTCCTCCATAGATACTCGTGCATAACGATCCAAGATCAAAGTAATTGCCAACTCTCAACGCTCCACGACCATCTCTCAATCTGTTCTCATCTCAAATGTTTTAAGGCTGAAAATTTGGCAGTGTAAATTCTGATTTTTCTCCCTTTATTTTAAGAAAAAGCCTAGCTGGAATTGGGGCATTCACACATGACTTAGAGTTGAAGTATAGTTTTTTCAGCTGAACTTGGCATCAAGTGAATTGGAAAACCATTGAATGATTCACCTTCCATAATGAGCTCAATCTGTTTAAGAACGAGTCATCTTAGATAACAAATACACATACATAAGCAGAGTTTAATGCAACAGCATATGAATACATCAAACCCTGACAGTTTCTGATATCCAAGCACCTAGTACAGCATATTAATTGTTATTAGATTCACATTTAACTCCAACAAAGCGTAAACTCAATTGGATTTAGCTAAGAAAAAGGGGGGGAAAGGTATGCCTATTGGAGCAGCGAAAAGGGTTAAAAAAAATGCCACTAAATGCAAACGAAACCCTAACCAGAAGCAAACGAGTTTTATGCATGTCAGTGGGGACCTCTTCAAAAAAATAAATAAAGTGTGCATGCAAAAGATTATGGACACTCAGCTTGTAACAGGAAAGAAAGAAAAAGGAGTTTAATCAAAGTGTAGCAGTTGTAATAGGCTGTCTTCAAACCAGTAAAATAGACTTAATATTCAATATCAGTACAAACATATCCATATCAATACTGTACAGCATAATAATGGACACTCTGCCATCGCCAACTATGTGAAGGGAAGGCTAATAATCTTTTCGGCTTTTTCAGGGAAGTGCCTTGTGACCTTGATTCCTCTCTTCTGGGTCACCCTTATCTAATTCCAGAACTAGACAATAATCAATCAATCCGTGGAAGGGGATGAAATTTAAAGGCTAAAATTATAATGTCACCTCTAACCTCAATGTTGACTAACTAGACCACAGGGATTAAAATTAAAACAATTCAGACGGCCAAAGAAGATTTGTGACAAAAAATCTTCAAGAACTAGAGATATCCTGGCACGAGCTATTTGCAGAATATGTTTAAAGAATGAGAAGGCCAAACATCCCAATTTCCATGATTTGTGTCACCACAGGCAGGATCTTGCACTGACTCTACTTGTAGAAACAAGAACCGTACATATATACTTAAAAACTTGTCCTTTCACTTGTTTTTTTTTTTTAAAGTCAATGATGACCTTTGTGATTTCTTTTTCTTTAAAAAGTATTTACCCTCATTTTCGAAGCACATTTTTGCAAATAAGAAAAGCTGACCAAACCTCCTTCAGAGGCATAGTATCCCCACCATGTAGGAGACACGATAATAATATATGTGAACAAAATGGGAAAAGAAAACTGAGTATTTGACAATACTTCCTCCGATCCTAAATATAAGAAAAATTGATTTTTTTTTAAAAAGAGATTAAGGAAGTTATATAAGTTATTTAATCATATTTGAGAAAATAATTTAGAAAAAAAAAAATGAAAAATATAAATATTTTAAAATAATTTAATTAACTTTCTTAATATCTTTAAAAACTCAACCCCATCTTATATTTTATTAATTTTAATCAATTCCACATAGTCATTTGAAATTTCAGTATCTGTTGGACAATTCAAAAACTAGATATGAAACCGCATTTATATGTAGTTATATGAATTACACTCCAAAGAAAATCAAGCGGCTACAAATCATCACTGTTAAATGCCTTTCTGCATGAAAGAACACCTAAGGTGACTAAAGCAAGAGCCGTCAATCCTCCCTGCCTGGAACGCCAGAACTCAGTCCATGTCAAAGGTTTTGAGACCTCTGATAAGACCTTCTGAAACTGTTCATTCAAGTCATCCAGCGAACCAGAGTTATCTATTATTATGTCTGCTTTACTCCTTTTTACATCCAGTGACATCTGAGCGTTAATCCTATTCCTCGCATCCTCCTCACTTGATCCGTCTCTTGCCATGAGTCGCTGAATCTGTATTTCCGGATCAACCCAAACAACAATAATGGGCTTTGTAAACTTGTCCATCTTGGCCTCAAATAACAAAGGAACATCAAGAACAATAATCTTATGACCCTTCATCCAAAGCTTCACAATTTCCCAAAAGATTCCAGAGGATATATGAGGAGCCAGCAATCTAAAAAAAATCACAATTGAAACTCAAAAACTGATTCCAATACACCTTGAGAAACAAAATATTCCAAAGGTTTCTCCCCAAAATCAAGGGAAATCATGCACTGAAGCAACTGGTATAACCTAGCAATCAAAATATAAATTGAACCTTGGACTAGGACCAAAAAATTGATCACAAAATGTAGTTTGCACAGCCATATATGCAACAGTTTGTTGCATTCAAGTTATTAGCTACTACTGCTCGATAAGGCAAAAGCATAACAGCGTCCCTTCTACATGATGAAAGTTCTCACTCAAGTATAACAACTATCTCACGTTGCACTGAAAATATATATGGATCCTTTCCACACATGAAACCAGGGCCACCAGTAGGCCATAAAAACGAAAAAATCGATTAAGGAAAACACGCTTCACATCAAATGCAAAAATCGCAAATAGCTACCGATTAAGAAGTTGGCGCTTATCTGGATCGGAAAAAACAATCTGCCCAAGTCTTGGCCGGTTAACTTCTCCATTCTCGAGTAAAATTTCCTGCCCGAAAGCTGCAACAACTTTTCTCCACCCACCGGTGCCTTTATTTAGTGCAGCCTGTAGTCCAAAGAAAATAAAAATCAGAGCCATCAAGACATGTCCTCTTTTCAATTGAGCAACGAAAGTTTAGTTTCAAGATCCATATAAAATTTAAGAGGTCAACGAAAGAAGAACTACAAACATACACGAGCAACGATGTCGGCATCCACAACAGGAATGCCATGAGATTTGAATAGATTAGAAACAGTGCTCTTCCCTGAAGATATCCCACCGGTAAGCCCAACGATTCTCATTGGTTCCCCTGCCGTTGAGTCCTTAATTCGCTGCGATATTGTTTCGCCAGCGCCCTTATGCTGAGAAATGGTGTGAATGATACTCACTATCACTACCAACGGCCAACCCTATAAGTACTATATATCGTCAAAATATAATGTGGAAATCATTATCCCAACAAGCGCATCTAGTGTAGTGGTATCATAGTACCCTCCCACGGTACTGACCGGGGTTCGATTCCCCGGATGCGCATTTGTTGAATTTTTTTAGTCACGCTGCTAGATATTTGCTCACGTAGATTCGAACGTTGTCCAGTTGTAAGCTACTTGCCTCTCCTATACTTTCATTTCTGTTCCTTTTCTTCAAAACAAGAACGAAATCCCCCGTGTTGCGCGGTGCAACAATTCGGAAAAGTTATAGGGTATCCTCTCCTTAAACTAATCCAAATTAAGTAATTGAATAAAAAACAAAGTATAGTAAAAAAAAAAAAAGAATTGTATTTCAAATAAGCCAACAAAAAATATTAGTTGTCTCTTTATCTGAAAACACAACATGCACCACAGCAACATTAGTAGTTGTAAGCTTTCATGTTTAGCAACGTATGTAGCAGCTCAAAAGCAACAACAAAATAATATCAACATGCTAGCCATTAGATTACATAAATGACAATTAATCATTCTCTCATAACCATATATCACTTCTGCTTAACCTCTTTGATTTTGATTGAACATGGGAATAAACAAAAGCCAAAACCAAAAAGTAATATCAATACTATTAATTCTATTACTCGTAAATGTCCACCTAACATCCAGAATACATAAAAGAAGCATGATTCAGAAATGAAACTGGGAATATACATAATTCTTCATGCAAAACCATATATCTACTTTTAAAGAAGGATCTTCTCCTCTGCACATTTAGCTTCTATGCTTTCTTGGTCCTCTTCTTTGACAGTAAATATGCCCTCAATGGAAGTATCTGATTTAATCTAGGATGCCTTCCATATGTGCATTTGGTAAAAATCTTGAAAGGGGAAAAAACTCGTCAGTAATAGGAATAGTTAAAAGTAATAGAAATAAAAATTACAAAAAGGAGAGGATTCAGGATTTTCAGCCATGTCCTTGTAGTTTGTCTTGCAATTAAAGAAGATCAAGTAAATCTTGATGATTAAACATTGAATGACAATCAATGAAGTTGTGGTCAAGTATACCAGGTTGGACTTACCTACTCCCTCGATTTTCGGGATTTGGAATGCCTTGGTAACGTGTACTTTTGTGCTTACATGATTGAAACTTGATTTTCCACCAAAAACGTAAATGTGTAAAGCCATGAACAAAGCCTAATTTTGTCATCCAAATTTCGATGAACCACAAACTTTAAAGAGTATTTGTGATGGGTTGATTTGAATACGGGGTTCTTAATAATATGTCATGAAGCACAAAAGGAAAAGAAAATACAAGAGTTCAAATAGTCCATGACATTTAAATATACTCCCATAAAAATAAGCCTCGCTCAAATTAAATTTTGAAAGGGTTCAAGACAAGAAACTCAAAGATAGTTTTAACAATTTTAGCTCATTAGAGAACTCTACTAACTCTGAAATCCACTTCTTTATAAGTGTTAGAGAACAAAAAAGCCACATACTCTCTTTATATAATAAAAAAAACGTTGAAATGTATGATCAAAACTATAAAAAAAAAAATGTTGCGCTCCTAAACCAAGCTTGAAAGAAAGACGTACCAGTTCTAATTATTATCTGCAAGTACTCTCAGCCACAAAGCTGAAATTCAAGAGCCGAGCAAGTGTTTCATTATTTATTAATGCATCTTTATACACAGTTATCATATCAAGGAAATTTCTCACATGCGTCTTTCTCAAATTACAGGTATCAACGGTAACTCATTGCCCCACCCTATCACAATCCCCTCCTACAAATGATAAAATGCACACACACACAATGAAGAGATAAGATCCATATGAAGATTGTACCAATCTGAGGAAAAGAAATTCACCCGCAACTTACCCAGGATCGCCAGTCCCATCATTGCCAGTCCATGTAACAATAGCTCGATGATATTCTGGTCGAACCGGGTCTGTCTTTAATGGTTGAGAAAGCCGAGCTTGTATACTATACAGAAATGACATAGAATAAATCAAAGAGAAAGGAAACATGGCACAACCTCAATGTCATATATAAACACCAACATAATTTTTAAAAGATTATGTGACCTCAGATGATGAGGGTTAGTCCACCCTGCAAGGTTGCATATCACTGGGACCACAAAGATATGGAAACACACTAGAGAGCCGACAGGATTTCCGGTAACCAAAAAGCTAGAATTTTATTTTCTCAAGTTGATACAAAGACAATTTCTGCAAATGCCGTAGTTTCCCGGTTTAAGACACACCTGAAAGAGTGATAAACACTAAAATTAATATGCCAAAGCATTAGATAAAGAAATCTTAATATTCCGTTATTCTTGCCAACTATTGCATAAGGACTGCATCCATGACCCAGGTTGGATGATGTTAGCATCTATTCTACTAATAACCTCAAATAGAAGCATGATGCAACCTTACTGAAATGCACTTTTCCCCGCTTCTCAAGCAAGGGCTTGATAAAATCTTTGTCTCCCATGGAAACACCTCCTAAAGTTAGAAGAATATTAATTCCAGAAGCAAAAGCATCATCCCAGATCCTTCCATACTTTCTTCATCATCCTTAGCAATACCAAGGTCTAGAACTTTGCTTTGGAACTGTATTGCAGCTATGGCACGATTAGAGTCCCTAATCTGCACAACTACTATATCAGCTCACATTCAATACTAAAATTACCAACAACTTTTAGAAATACGCCACAAATCAAACAAAAGCCCACAAATGGATAACAAATATTCAATTGATAAATTAGCATTGAGGAAGAAATTTACATAAAAAAATTTACTAACCAAAATGCTAACAGAACAGATTTTAGCCTTAAAATACTCACCCTGGAGTAAATTGATAAGCTTTGAAATGCCATGTACGTATTTGCTAATAGCCTACTGTAAATTCTACATGGATAACTAAACCAACATTGTCTAACATACCAGACATTTTGTGAGGAGTTCAGTTACATGCCAAGTGTCCCCATTCCCTATAAAAGACCTCCAATCCCTTACATACTAAATGTGGAGTAGCATTCTTTGGGTTCAGTGGTATTCTTTACCAACTGTATCTTGATATCAAACCGAAGAGAACTTTTAAAATACCTTCACCATTGTCACACCAACTGTAGCAAGCAGGCCAATCTCTGAAGCACCTAATCTTTCCCCAGAATTCAAGACTATAGCATCCTTCTGAATATCAACACCCTGCCAACAAATTACTAGACATGCTCAAGAATTCAATAAACTAAAAGATAAATCATCTAATAGAGCAAAATGGTTATTTTTTTAAGAAGAAAGCATTTAAAAAAAAAAGAACTTAAAATTGTAAGCAATGGATGGGTTTTACAAAATCAAACCTTTATACTACCAATACAAAATGCACCATTTCTTGATGATAAATCTCAACAACTTTCACTTTCTTAGTGTTCTTGAGAATACTGTCAACACCAGAATTAGAATATTGTGTCTGAACACTTTGGCTCAGAATACTAATTGTGGGGGATGTCAAATTCTGGGCACTATCACAATTTATCAACCAAAAGTTAATACTATAAATGAACACCCAAAAAACTACAAACAACTAAAGCAACATATCTACATGAAACATTCATTACAGTCCAATCACCAATCACCTTGCAACAAACTTCTTCACCTAAGAAAACTTTCCATTCAAAAATAACTTCATTCCATTCAAACATAGTTACAAAGAGGAAGAATTATAGTAAGCTAAACAATCAAGTGAAGAATATTCCCAGTTTATTACTACCTGTATGAATTTAAAAAAATGATAAACTTTATAAATTGAATACAAAACAAAACAACAAAACTGTTTCGAATGATAGATGAATTTAGAATCAATCCTGTACAGGAAAATTGGTCGAAGTCTAGCACTTTCCTCAAGTTCTAACCTCCTTCATTTACTGTTTTCTTGTTGAACTTTATCAGACAGGAGGACTTCACAGGGGCACCTTGAATGGAGCCAGCCATTTCAGTTCTATCACTATTAGATTCATAAACCTTCAAGAGAGAATGAAAATGTATCTATAAGATAACTTCCATATGTCCAAGATGGAACACGAACTGATCACAAATAATTTAGAGTCTTAAAGCAATACAAAATTTATGGCGTATAAGCTCATGCATGACCTAAAAGGCAAAAGAATGATGGCTAAACTCCATGACTGACAGCTCAAATATAGGTAAAATACATACTTGCCGAGGAATTTGTTTATCACGCTCCACCGCATTAGAAGAGAATATCTTCCCAAGAGGTTTCTTTCTTAGTTCAACTGTTGTGAGTGCCCCGCGAACACATGGACAGCATGGTTAAAAGACTAGACTAATTTTTATACAATATATATACAAGATTTATTCAATACCAAATGCATAATAGCTCAAACTGTTAGAAAGTATTTCCTTCAAAAAATGTCCAACGGTTTATCATGATATATTTAGCATAAAAATAATCCAGCATTAAACAATTTATTTTTCAAAAGGAAAAGAAACTAACCTCATGGCAAGTAATTTAATTGCTGATTCGTCAACAACAGTACATTTGTTAATTGATTTAGTCCTTTCCAACCCCATTTCTCTCAACCCATCTATGAATTTAGTACATTGATTTTTTCTTCTTTTCGAAAAAACGACAAGCAAGGAGTTATTACAAAAAGGTAACCAAGTCACTAAAGGAAGACAAGTAATAATATCACGATCACAAACTGAACCCTTATGACAACGCCATTTCTAAACAAACAAACTTGAACTTAAAAAGATTAGGTTCATAAAAAAGCACGCTGGTGCTACCATTTTTAGCCACTCCCACACAAAGATAAAATTGTCAACTTGCAAAAGAATTATTTTGTTAACAAAAAAATCTTATTACTTGTCTTGTCACTAAAAAGTTTAATGTTGCAATTTAACTCCAGTCAAATATCAAATGACTTGGACACCATACGAGAAGTGTATTTAATCGCAACCTACCTTCCCTACTCGAAAGTGATTTCCAACAATTGGGTCGTCCACATCCCTCAATCGTCCTTTTACAATACTTTCCATGGTTCGAATGTATGTCGATGTTGAATGTATACATTCTCCATGCCCTTAACATAATCCAAAAAAAAAAAAATTAGTTTACGATCCAAGATTCATGTTACAAAGCATAAAGTATGATAATCAAGTTTGTTCCATCAAACCTTCAATCCTCGAGGCATGTTAAAGATGATTAAAAATTACCACCAGCCATATGACAGAGCCCATGAGACTGCAAAAAATAATAGGAATTCAAAAAGTGAAAAAATGGGAATATATTAAGAAAAGAAGTAGGCATTAGTTAACAGTACATAAAGGATGCAAATAGATACTTGAAGAACAAAATATCTGCTGATATACATGAAGAACAAAATAGCTAATATACATGAGCGTTTTCAACAAATAAACAGGTTTCCAATGCTCAGACATCTCTAGAAAGCATAGTATCTGAACCCATGATTGGCAAAAAGGAGTTTTTTTTTTTTTTTTTTTTTTTTTTTTTTTTTTTTTTTTTTTTTTTTTTAAAAGAACCGTCGCAGCCTTTGTTTTTTTCGAAAACACAAAGAAAAAAAGAAAGGAAGGAATGAAAAGAAACAGAGGCACCGATAAATTAAACTGAAGATATAGAAGTAAATGCACCTTGGTTACAGAAGTAAATGCACCTTGGTTACGTATGTTGAACTCCAAAATCTGATTCCACACTCTAGGACTCTGACATGGATTATCTATCTCGCGTGGCTTCATACTGAGATTATCAAGAGAGAGCCAATCTAAGCGAGGAAATCATGAAAAGAAGATGTTGTCATTAGTTCAAGATCACAACACATAACTAAATGTTATCGCAACAGTAATCAATATAAACTTAATAGTAATAGCAGCCAAGCCGTTCACTGTAGCACCTCTCACAAATCACTATTGAATGTAATAGTGCCGGCTAAATTGTAAGCCGTGTTCACCTCCTCCGGCTGCGTGCCGTTTGGTTTTACAGAAAAGGCCAAATCGTATCTTCAAATTTTTCCTTCCGAGACCGAAACCCTACGTCTCAAGTTCGCTCCTCCGAAATCTACTTCCCACTCATCCTCGTGTCGTCTTCCGCCGTGTCTCTTCAAGATCAACGATAACTGGTGAGTTTCCTCGTCGTTTTGTAATTCCGGTTATTTCTTTCCGACTTGTGAATTCCTTTGTTCGACTGTGTATAAATTTAGCGGTTTTGATCTCATCGATGTTTGATTCTCGTGTACAAGAAGGCCAAATCTACCACCGCACTGGTACTCTCTAAAGGTTTTTTCTTCTTCCTACTTTTTCGTAGTACTCTCAATTGAACATCTTTTAAGCGATGATAAAGTGAGAGCTTGATAAAAGTAGGGAAAGAAACATAGAGCAAAGAAAAATAGTGGTACTATTTTTGATTTAAATGGTCAAAAAGTTGCTTTATCTGCCAAAACATATGTGGTTTGCTTTTTTTGAATAGTTGCTTTAATTCAAAAAGCTGATGAATCATTATGGCGTTTTCCGTAAGCAAGAGATCAGTTTTTCCCTTCTTCCCGATAGCTTTATCTCTTTCACCAAAAAAAAAAAGATAGCTTTATCTCGCCAAAGGCTCAATGCTCAAAGGTATGGTGTTTTGTCTTTGTGCAAAATTGAATGCCTGTTCGTTCGATGTTCACAATTTCTCATTTTCAGTAGAAAATTGTTATCATTGGGTTTACTACGAAAGGATCGATCTTCCGGAATGTTTCAAGAAGCCAAACATATTTTTAGAGAGGAAGGCTTTGCGGGTAAAATTACTCAACTTCGTAGACTTTGTTGAGCTTCTCAAAGCTTTTTGCTTCGTCAAGCGCACTTTTTTATGAAATATAGTCACCGCTAATACCCTTATGACTTGGTAGAGTGCAGATTCTCAAAGGGTCACCGCCGATCAAACAATTGATCTGTTAAAGGTATAACCAATCGGGTGATTTGGTTTTATATATGTTTACAAAGTGGGAATTCAATTGTTTTATTGATATAACTTCTGCTCTTTGCGATTACTTGATGGAGTTCAACAACGGACTCGACGACCTAATAAAGCTTTCTCCTCTATTTTCTCGATGAGAGCCGTACTCACGAGGTTGCTTCGTTGCCCAAAAATTACATAAGATTAATTTATTTTCTTAAGGATTTTAGCATAAGTTTTGAATGGGTCGCTTTTGAGGTATATGTTTTTGTTTTTAAATTGAAACTCTATTATTTCCTTTTGCTTAAGCTTTTCGGGCAAGTAAATAAACATACTAACGGGTTAATTTTCAACCTGGAAAAATTATATGGTATGGGACACAATACTCTTAGTTGCAAGAAGGAAAAAATAAGAGCAATTCTAAGTGTCGCCGTGCATCATATGTAGTGATAGCGCTTTAAATTAACAATTGTTTCTTACTTTCCATGTTATGATTTCTCTTTCTTTTGTACTCTTTTCTATGCAAAGGTGACAAATCTATTAAACAATGAAAACATATTAGATGAGGATCAGCTATGTTCAAATGTTGTATGCTTTGCGATATGAGAAGGATAGCCCTATTCAATTAATGCAGCTTTTCAATAAATTGGCTTCCCGATCAGCCAAGTACAAGCCTGGGGTAAATTAATTTAAATTGTTGTTTTTTGTGAATACCTGAATTTCTTCCGTGTTCCTGACCTTTTTTTGGAATGTTTTGTACATATTCTCCATCATGGTTAGTAGTCTTTCAATCTCTCGGGAAAGTTGTCCACCGCATGTGAAAAATGATTGTAGATTGCTTTTGTTTGCTTTACCTTGTCCTGTTTACCATTCACTGGATCAAAGTTTGAAACTGGGGGGAAGAGACCTTCGAAGAACAATGATTTTTATGTCTTTCAAAACATGTTTTTGTAATGTTTTAGTGACTAAATGACAGATGCTTGTGTAGTAATCTAGTAATGAGATCTGATAAAGCTGCATTGCGTAAATTAAATGATTCTGATATAGGTATTACTCCAAATTTATGTCTTCCCGTTATTAATTGTCATCAGATTGTAAGCTATCTTCATATAGCAATGTTTATTGAATGTGATTTACTCTAAGCATATTCTTTTTCCTTCTTTCTTTACTTTCCTTCTTCATATTTTTTAAGCTTGGTTCTATTTGATGAAAATAGATGTGTCTTTGAGCTCTATCAACTCTACATACTAATTGTTGTGGATATTTCATTGCTTCCATTTTATTTAAGCTATTTAGAAATCATCACTTATTCTCCATTCATACCCTCTGTTTTGGCAGCCCCATCTTTAAGTAGTAGGAAATAGGCGTAGGTTTTGAAATTCATATTTCTTTACTTGGTTTGAAATAACTAGGCTCTTCATGCTATGAATGATCTAGAAGCAATGATCCAGATCTATCCAGCATTGGTCATGGAAAAGGTTTATTGGGTATGTAGTCCCAGTACATGATGCAGACCAATTTGAAGGGTTAGGCGTAATGGTTATGTAGCAATCACTCTTATTGTATTTCAGAGGCATAAGCACACTTTGTATCTTGTGTATTATTCAGCGGAAGACATTACAATATATAGATGAAGCAGAGGAGAAGAATCGGGGCAAAGGAGTAGAATAGGGGATTACATTTAAAGGCTAATTAGAACTAATAAAGCAGAAATCTTGATCCTATAATTAAGGCAAGGATCATGGGATACTAATAACCTTAATTGATTACCTAGTATTCCAACAACTCTTAAGTAGAGCTTTATCAAGATCTCTTCGAGAATTAAGCTGAAGATGTGGCTCAAGTTGATCGGCATAATGCCTAAACTGGTAAAATCAATATTTGCTTATTAAGCTCCTTCTCTCCCCTGATTTACTTTAATTCTTCCTTTCTTTTTATGTTTGTGAACTATATAATCATGCCTCCTATGTACTTCTCTTCTTTCTCTTACCCAATTATAAAAAATGGATCAACCAATATTGGACTTGCATAACAGGGGGGATTTTACTCATTATGCCATGTAGGGTTGCAAATTTATGATATGAAACCAAATTCCTTGATCTTAAAATTAGTTCCATATTTTTTTAGAGCCTGTGTTGTTTTCTCTATTTTAATGTTCATGGCATTCCATCTTCTTCTGATTGAAGAAGTGTATTTGCTGAATTCTTGTAACCCACATCCAAAGTAAAAATAAAAAACCACTCAAGAGTCAAGGGTGGATGGTTTATTGTTTTATGGTATAATGAAACTATTTTCAAGGGTATACCTTTTTTTTTTTTTCCTTATGTTGCAATAGAAATCATAAAATAGAAGACACTGCAAAGGCAATCAACCTTTGATCATGATTTGTTCATTATGAAATATTTTGATTAGGATTTGGTTCTAAATAATTAGAATTGATTTAAATTTAAGATCAAGGTTTGTTATTATTTGTCATTATTTTTTTCCTGTTATCCTCACTGAAATATGAGTAAGAAACTTCATGCACATCAGTCCTTCCATTATTAGATGTGGATGGGTGTCTTCCTGATTTTCCATTGGTCATGTTTTTGACATGGTATGCTTTCTTAGGCTGAACTCGTAATTCTAAGTTTTAGAGTGGAAGGTCAATTTTGCTGCATTTTCAGTAAGGTACTCTACCAATCCAAAGGGTTGTAGCATATGCACATGCTCTTATCTTGGAATGTTTGTGCACATGCTCCTGATGTTGTAAGAAAACAATCTATCTTGGAATGTTTGTGCACATGCTCCTGGTGTGCCACAATTTGGTTCACTGCACATTTGGATATCATGAATTGTGGCTTTCATATTTGAGAACCACTTATGTCAGGATTGTATCTTCCATTCACTTTGAAAATTTAAACTATCCCATTGTTCTGAAGGTTAAACCACGAACTATTCAACCATAGAGTACTATCAATTGGCAAATTGTTGTGTGGATTTTTTCATGGACCAACTCAACTCCAATGTTTAAGCTTTTAAGTGAAGATTGAATCCTCATGATTATTTTTTGTTCTAATTTGACAGTTTTGTCATTTTTAAGGTGAGGATGCAACGGTCGACATAAAAACCATCGATTATATATATAGAGAAATATCAAAATAGCTTGGATACCTTTTTTGATAAGAGAAGGAGAAAGAAGAGCTACAACAGTGATATGAGCTTTTTCATGTGACGATGCAACAGCGAAGAGGAACTGTTAAGGATGTAACTGATGGGATCACTCCAGTATTGGGTTGTTTGAAAAAGAATGTAAGTATTTAGGAACTTCCTCCCTTGGCCCTTTTTCTTCATATTGTTTTCCCTTACTATGTTGTGACATTTTTCTTTGTCAGATTCATATTACTTACTATTCACAGTATCGGGCTGTTTGTTCTTCAGCTCCGTAAAGGTAGTCAATTTCAAGATAATACAGCCAATCATTGGGGAGAATGGATACAGGAAAACTGACGAGAAGGTAAAATCTGGATGTCGCACCGGTGCCTGAAGTGTCCTCGTGTAAATGGTTTTCCTCCGGCCACTCGGAGAATAGTCATGTCTGATGCTGCTTGGGGCCTATCTTTTGGTAAATCTTTGGAGCTAAGCTTTTCAAATCATGCAGCGGCTAGCAGGTTTGCAAGTTGCGGCCATTCTCTCCACAGAAACTGTTTAAGAATCTGTGGTATACTTTTGTCCTCTCATATTGAATTTATAGTGAACGTGTAATACGGAAGATCATAATGAGCTAAAGGTAAACCAAACTTGGCATGAATATAGCACTGGTGCTTTATTCTAATTGGCTTTCTCTATTTCTATATCAAAGCAGGAATTTAATTGTCTGACATCCAGAAACATCATAAAGCTTGATCTGATAATCACACCAGTTGACCTGCTACTTCCATGCTCAAATAGATTGTGATTCCTGGAACTAAATAAGTTCAGATTGATATTTCTTTACTGCTCAGTTGACCTACTGACTTCCATCCTCAAATGTTTAAGATTTTATATTGTGCATACAAAAGTGCTAATATTCTTTCCTTGCTCTCCCCTTTTGAACAACATTTGTGCAATGATGTAATGCTCTACAGGTTGTGATATCCTGCGAAGGTGGAAACAAACAACACTGAAGTATTATAATTGTTATACCATAATTTAAGATGATAGTAAAGGATCATACTCAACAGTTGAATTCATACTTCATAATTTATCTCTTCGAAAGTGTGCTAGCCAAATAAAAGACGTCATCGTCTGCATTTGCGAAAATATTATAATTATTGATTTCTACATGCAGTTTTGGGGAGATGGTTGCCTGATTCTGCTATGCTTCAATTGACCTTCATTCTGCTTATCTTCCACCACCGAAACCTGAATTCAACTATGATAATCAGGATTGGCTACAGAAAGATGAGGTTTATGACTGATCTTAGTTAAGATATAATGTCCAGTTTTGAGTGCTTTAGTATTTATGTGAATGTGAATCTTATCCACCAGGTGCACAACAGGGGCTAACACGCTCTTTGCTGAAGTTGGCAAAGCTCTAAAGCAAATTTCAGATAAATTTGCGGGTGTTGTCTTTGCAGGAGGCAGGAAATAAAGCATCTGATTTTAGGAACCTGATTTCTGAACTTGAAGGGATGATGCAGAAAGAGAGAGAAGAATTTGGGGTAGGTTACTTGGAATTGATCTCTCCCTCTAATTCCTCTCCTCTCATACTTTAAGTTTAGTGAATGTCACATTTTTTTGTCAAACAGGTTCAGGTTGAATTATATGATTGTTGGCATTACATCAGTCGTTTTTTATTTATAAGAATGAAGCTGAGCAATTTAAGAAAAGTGCTACTTAATTGAAAGTTGATATTTCTGAGGTATGGATATTGAGTTTAGTTAAATTTGGTGGTCTCTTTGAGGTTGCTTATATAGTGTTTCTTTCTTATATCTAGGAAGATTTATGTTTTGCATTTCATAAAGAGGTGGAACAGTTGGTTGAGAGGATGTTAAGAGAAACAATAAGCTATACTGCTCAACTTGGATATATAAGAGCCAGCTTGACATATTTCTATAGAGAACAACATTTATTGAAACCAGTGTTCACACATGTGCAATTATATTTCACTTTTTCAAGAGTTAACAATATTGCAGGTTTGAAGATTTCTATACCAAGATGGGAAAAACCAGGGAAACTATACAACTAACAATATTTCGTTTACAAGGAAATCTTTAGAAATGTTTAAAGAGATAATTGAGATATTGGATATTCATTTTTTGTATATGAATGTTTATGTAATCTAATGGCTACCATGTTGATATTATTTTGTTGTTGCTTTTGAGTTGCTACATACGTTGCTGCTTACAGCTACTGATATTGCTGTGGGGCATGTTGTGTTTTCGGTTAAAGAGACAACTTATATTTTTTGTTGGCTGATTTAAGTTGTAGGTAGGCTCTATTGATGCCTTTTTTGCTGCATCAATATATTTGAAGATTTGCTTTTGTGTATAGTTGGAAAAAACTAAAATTTTACTTTAACTCCCCAATGGACTATTTTGTTGTGTCTTATGAAATTTGTGATGTTAAAGCGATTAATCTAATTGTTTTTGGTGGCTTGATTTTATTGAATAATGATTAAAATGAAGGCAGGAGATACTCTTATTAGATAGTGATATTGTATTCAGTGAGATTCCATATGAGCAAAGCCAAAGATGGGGAGGGAAGAGAGAATGAGAAAATTAAAAGCCCAACTTTGAAACCTGATGGTTTGAGAGAGAGACTGCATTTCTTGGATGTAGATCGGGATGCGATGGAAAAGTGAGAGGGGATTTGGAGGTGCCGCAAAAGAGGCCGGCATTGGAGATTTGAGTATTGGATAGGAGGGAGTGAGGGAGAGAAAGAAAGAGGTGAGAGATGGGAATGAAGAGAAGGCATGAAGAAGAAGGTGGTTTCATGCATTCTTCTATTCTGTTCCCATTATGTTTTTCTACCTATCCTATATCACTAAAAGTAAACATCGCTAGCCACTCTCATCATCAATAGCCAATGTAGATTACTTTTCTTTTAGAATCAAGGATGGGATGAAGGGTTTTCTTATAAAGTTAGTTTTTTAAAAGGTCATCATCAATACCCAATGGCGAATATTTTTTTTTAATGATTAACAAATTCATTATGTATTTTACTTTCAATCACTATATTAGTTCCTTAATTTTAGTTTATTTTATTGGAATACTGTCTTAATTTTCAATATTTGATCGACAATGGTTTTTGAGGATCAAGTTATTCTAAAAGCTTTACTTGCCCATGAATGATTTTATCCTAACATGTCTCCTGGTGCTAAAAATGTTGGAATTGGAAAGCATACAACTGCCAATGTTGTTTACATTTGAGGTTGTTTACAGAGAGATCTTTAGAAACGTATAGCAACATAAATGAGATTTTGTCTACTCACCTTATATATAGGAATATTTGTGTACTATGATTGCTAGAAAATATAGAAATGTATATTTAGAAATTTTGTTTATAGACGTCACTCAAAATATGAAGAGTACAAATACTTGATGTTGTGATACATGTACTTTTGAATAGTGCGACATCTTCTATGTTTGATTGTTAGATTTCAAATCCAATTCTATGATTGTATGTTCCTTTGTGTTTTATTCAACTTCTTAATAGTTTGGATGATTAGAAGGTGAGGGTGTGCGTCCATTTAATGGAATTGTTGCACCCACGCATCGTGCGAGGGTGTTTTGTGCTTGTGGTGATAAGAATGGGTTTAGTTGCGGTCATTTATGATTAATATTTTGTACAAGGTATAGTTGACCTAAATGTTTTTTCAAATAGGTTCAAGTTGAATTACATTATTGGTGATCAATCGAAATTGCTTCAATTATCTTATTTGACAAGCATGCTTCTAAGCTTTTAGAAAAGAGTGTTGCTTTAAAATGAATATTTAAATAGCTATTACAAATATATCAAAATTTATAGTTTACCACATTCAATATTAAACTTTTTATATAATTTATATATACAATTATTTCATATATGGAAAAATTATAAATTTAACAAAAATTATAATATGTTGGAATAGCATCCTCTTCAATTTCTTTATCTTTATATCGCCATTGAAACTAATTTGTTTGAGGGGTAGATAATAGAATATGGTACTTAATTGAAATTTTCTCTAAATACTATAAGAAAGGTCATGACAAAGAAAGGTGAATAATGAGTATTGTAGTACTTAATGGCAATATTTTCTAAAGATTGAAATTAAAAGACAGACGTGCCAGATAAAGATTTGCATATTTTTGGGTGACAGATATACTTAATGGTAGCTATATACAAGAATGTTTATGTAATATGATGGCTGGTATTTTGATGTAATTTTTGTGACTTTTGAGTTATAGCGAAGTTGCTAAACATATAAGAGTAGCAGAAGTTGCCAGATATATAAGAGTACAACTACTAATGTAGTTGTGGTTGATATTGTGTTTTTGGGTAGTGACATGACTATTTTTTATTGGTTAATTTGAAATCCAATTCTTTTCTTTGTTTCTTTCTATTTTTTTCTTTAAAAAAATTCTTTATAATTTGGAGGAGGGAAGGTAAGGATTTACTTTTATGTTATGTAATTGATTTAGCCGTGTAACGCACGGGGGGAGTTCGTGCTTGTTATTACAATAAGCAAACGCATTCTTATTGAAGCCAAGTTACCTGGAGAAGTATCACGAGTCAATTGAGAGCTCAAAGGGTCCATAGACTGAAAGCCAGAGTATCCTTGACTAAACCCACACAGACGCTTGGAGAAAGGCTCTAAATACGATTCTCCGAGCGGCTTCAAACAGGAAGCATATCTGAAAATGAAATGCATGCGGGTCTTCAAAATCAGTTGAATCCACAAATAATGAAATCAATAATGCTTGAAATTTTAACAGATCCTAAAGGGAGGGCAAAGCTATCGAATGACAAAGAAGAATGGGAAGGATAGAGAGATTGTGAGGGCTGACGACCGGAAAGGGTGAAATAATAAACAGGAGAGGAATTTTGAAATTCAAAATTGCACCGTAGAAGACTCTGACAAAATGGACAATGAATAACTTTCTTCGAAGGCTTCGTTTCGTCGCTCTTAGGATTGATTGATGGCGATAATGGAGGGACATTCGAATTTTGAAAATCAAAAGCAGTGGCAAGGGATTAGGTCAGAAGTCACAATCTACCACATGCTCATCACACCTTCATTTCTGCACGAAGCCGAATAGCTGCTACTGTGGAGCCGATACTGTTCTAAGGAACAGTTATTTGTGAGAAGGCAAATAGTGCACGGCTCATTTCCCTATTGCTATCAAGTATATATTGATACAGTCTTTTCACCAATCGGGCGTTGAAGTGCTCCTTCTTCACGTCGAAGCCATTTTATTTGAGTAGCCTTCGGAGATTATTTGTGTATGACGATGAGACAGGTTTCCGAGGTAAGTGCTTTCGCAAATAGAATTGTTGCTCTGCTAAACACTTGTGCTTCCCGAGCTCAACTCCACCAGATTCAAGCCCAACTGATCATCAACAATCTCCATTCAGACAGCACCATTGCTTCCCACTTCATCACTGCATGCCAATCCATAGGTCTTCTCAACTCTGCTTTTCTACTCCTCACCCTTCTTCCAAGGGCAAGTGTTTTCGTTTGCAATTCTCTCATTAGGGCCTTTGCCCACTCTCACATTCCTCATACCCCTCTTGCCATATACTTTCATATGCATAAGAATTCTATTCACCCTAATAACTACACCTTCCCTTTCCTTTTCAAATCTTTATCTGACTTCCGTGAGTTTAAACAAGTTCAATGCATTTACACTCACGTCTTAAAACTGGGTCATCTTAATGATATTTATGTCCAAAACTCACTTCTTGATGTTTATGCGTCTTGTGGCCGCATGGACTTGTGCCGCCAACTGTTTGATGAAATGCTTCAAAGGGATGTTGTGTCATGGACAGTGTTAATCATGGGTTATCGAAATGCTGGGAAGTACGATGATGCGTTGATTGTCTTCGAACAGATGCAATATGCGGGTGTAGAGCCTAACAGGGTGACGATGGTAAATGCCTTGGCTGCTTGTGCAAAATTTGGTGCAATTGAAATGGGTATCTGGATACATAATATCCTAAAGAAAAATGGGTGGGAACTCGATGTTGTATTGGGGACTGCGTTGATTGAGATGTATGTGAAATGTGGGAGAGTTGAAGAAGGGCTGGATGTTTTCAGCATGATGAAAGAAAAGAATGTATTTACTTGGAATGCACTTATTAAAGGGCTAGCTTCAGCTAAAGGTGGCCAAGAAGCAATCTGGTGGTTTCACAGAATGGAGGAGGATGGAGTAAGAGCAGATGAAGTGACTTTGGTGGCAATCCTTTCTGCTTGTAGCCACTCAGGTCTGGTAGACATGGGACAGCAGATATTCAGCTGTTTGATTAATGGGAAGTATGGATTTTCGCCTAATGTCAAACACTATGCATGTATGGTCGACCTCTTAGCACGTTCAGGGCGCATAAAAGAGGCTTTTGGATTTGTAAGATCTATGCCTTTTGAGCCTACGAAAGCTATGTGGGGATCCTTATTCGCCAGTTCCAAATCTCAGGGGGAATTGGAGCTCAGCGAGTTTGCAGTCAGAAAACTAGTAGATTTGGAGCCACATAATTCTGCTTATTATATTCATCTGTCAAATCTGTATGCGGAGATGGGAAGATGGTGGGATGTGGAAAAAGTTAGGGGAATAATGAAAGACAGAAAGTTGACCAAGGACCTGGGGTGTAGTTCTGTGCAGTTTGAGCCACAAGGGCAAGCCAATTTTTAATGCTGTATTCTCAAAGCATTTAGATAAATGCTAACTAAGATGGAATACTTGTGGTCCGATTATTTCTTGATTCTTGATGGTTAGTTTTGGGAGAAAACATGATTTGGCATTCGCTCCAAAGACATCATTTTCTACTGAAGCCAGTGACAATAATTGCAGTGCAAATCGGAAGATGATTCCAAAGAACAGAGTAAAATAATTTTATAACTTATTTGAGTAACATCAAGCGGAACAGGGATTTATTTGAAACCAAGACCTCCAATAGAGACTACGCAAATCTTTGACTGGTAAGATTAAACAAAGTGGCTTTATTCAATTCATCTTTAAACTTTCAGGGTATACCCATACTGAAGTGGTTTCCTGCTATTTCCTAATTCTTGTTTTGCATAGCAAGGACCTTTGACCAAGCTGGTCTTGCAGTGATATCAGCTACCCATGCATGAACACGGGGTCGTGATTCAAACAGCTTCCTAGTCTGTGAGTTCATCAAGTACTGAATGGTGGGGAGGTGATGCAGATCCACCAATGAAAAGCAGTCTCCTGCCAAGTATTTGAACTCGGATAATCTCTTCTCGTATATATCAAGAACAGTACCCAGCTTGGCTTCACTTTCTTCAACCACTACTGTATCTGAAGACATCCCATGCATAGGTTTTATTGCCAGCTCCCAAACAAGTTTGGAAGCCGGTGTATCATAGTGTTGAGACTCCACTTCCAGCCACACCCTTATAATCGCCATCTCCTTGGACTCTCTGCTTATCAGCTGGGTCCCTTTCTCAGCATACTCTTGGACAATATATTGCGTGATTGCTCTTGATTCTGCATATTGAAATGGTTCAATAAGTTAAGTCCACAAATGCTATGTTAGTTATTTCTTTGGGAACATACCAAATAGCTGCAGATCTCCATCTTCAAACGCTGGAACTTGACCGAATGGCTGCAACGAGGACAGAAGGTTAAGTTAGTTGAAATGAAATTCAGCGGACATGAGGCAGGAAAGCCTTGCTATGTTTTGTGTGTATAACATACATTAAGAGAAATGAAGGGCTCCTTTTTGTGCTCACGCTCTCTCAGGTTAACGCTGACAAACTCAAATTCAAGCTGTTTCTCAAAAAGGCAAGCAGTAACTCGCATGGTGGCTGTTGAGAAAGGACTTCCATGAACTTTTACAGCTGCCATGTTTGTGTGAAATTAGAGGATAGGAAGGAAAGAGGAGCTGATGAGTATAATTATTAAGGAAGAGGAGCCTCAGATTGCTGTTATATAAAGATTGGGGCAAGAGGCAATCTGTTTCTGGAATTTTCCAATGTTGGATGTGCATTTCATTAAGCAGTTAAATTAAACAATAAAGTTGAAATGTTGCGTCTGGTTTCCGACTAAGATGCTTAGCCAAGAAAAGCTTCAGAAGACAATATGTCTTTCTTTTTTTTTGGGACAGATAATTTTTGCTTCTCCTTCTACTTCCTTTTTTGGTTTAAAAAACATTTTTAGAATATATAGCCGGTACGAACTAGTAAATTAAAAGCTATATATGTGGTGTAATGCTACAAATAATTATCCGACCACCCACAAAATCAAGATTGATATTTTGACGTGATTAAGGAGGCTAATATTTGTATAAGTAAGCGTTTTCCTCTGATTTATGATAGTTTGCCTGCGGTGAGCGGACTTTTCACATTCAGCCCCAAGTACCCAACCCTTCATACTTTCTGTGCGTTACATCAAAGCAAGCTCGAGGAGAATATCGTCAAGGAAAGGAATTCATTCGTACTTTTGCCTTAAGGCTGATTCCCATTTCCCAATCAAGTCCGGACTCCAGAAACGACACCGTTCACCCAAAAGAAGGGAGAGGTTTGAGCTTGTCCCATGGCGCTCCCACATTTCCCCTCCTATCAATATAGTAACTTTTTTTCTCCCCCCTTTTAATCAGTTTTCTTTATCTTGTTTTTCATACATCTCATTCATGACATTCATTTTTTAATTTTAATTTAATTTTAAATAAAATACACTCTGAAATTATTATTTTTATAGGGAAAAAATCTATGATTTCCGTAAACATAATCTTGAGGGCAGAGGATATTTCATACGTAAAATGTATTACCATATTATAGATGTTTCAATGGAAGCACAAGGTAGACCCCGCAGTCTGGGGCAATTTACCGAAAAAACAAATAAATTAAGAAATATGTAGGGGCAATTTACCCCCCCGGGGGGGGGGGGGGGTGAAATATGTAGGGGCTAACATTACTCATACTATAGCCTACACTCAGGTTAAGAGTGTAGCCAACTAGTGTTAGACGTTTACATTGTTAAGAAGAGGTAACTAACTTATCATTTAAATATCATCACTGGCTTGAGGCTTGCATCTCAGAAGCTGTTTCTGGCTTTAAAAAGTTATGGCATTCCAGCTGAGTCATTTCTCCACCACGCACTGGGTCAAATTGACATCGATAGAAGCTACAAAACACAGTCCAATTGGGATCATTAACATTGATATAACAGAAAAAGCTACTTATATTTTAAAAATACCAAGTGCGGAAGCAAAAACACAATTTGTTAGCAAAAAGGTTAAGGTGCACATCTGCTTTGGAAGTTTTCGCCGATGAACAATGTTTCTGTAGAAGTTTTTTTAAGTTTAATGTCACCCAAAAGTTTCAAAATGCACCAATATATCTATTCTGTTTAAAAACTAATTAAAAAACGGATGTTGGCCGTTAACTTTTTAACGGAAAGGGGTTATATTTCTCAATTTTAACATTTACGGGACAATATTGAATCTAAAAAAACTTTCAGGGCCATATTGCTCTTCAGCGAAACTTCCAGAACAAATTTACACCTTAACTCAGAAGAAAAAAGGGTTTTCTCTGAAAAGCAGCTTAAGGCTCAACGCAATATGTAATGCAATGACCAAAATGACTCGAGAAAGAACATGCACCTTCATCTACATTCTCAGCTAAAATAATGCAGATATAAAATAGAGCGAGTGGTATGGCGCCTCTCTTCAAAATATAAGCTCAGCAATACTCAAGAGTGACCAATTTTTCAGGTGTCGAAGAAAAATAGAAGCATTCGTCAATGAGAACCTTAGAAGTTACTTTTACCTTCCATCCATGCCAACAATTATGACCGTATTCTTTTGATGACCAAATACAACTATGTAATGACAGCCCTCTTGTAAGTGAAACTGAGCAAATGAACGCTCTGAATTGAAATATTTGGGCAATACTCCTGCAATTACAAAGTAAAACAAGCTTAAAATGAAAAACTGGAATCAATTGAAATTTCTCTCTCAGAAAACTAAAACTGAGAACTCCAAACAATCAAAAGCATAGAAAACAATAACAAAGTGAAATAGTTATGGAGTGGAGGAAAACTGGGTGGTATTGGTGGCTGTCAACGATTATTGACAACACATCTCAAGCTCTTAACATTCAAACTCCTTCACAACTCACAGGTTAAGAGATAGAACGGTCCCGGCAATTGGTGAAAAATTCCAAGGTCAAAATTTAACAATTTTAGTTATTACGTGGTTATACATACTAACAGGGTATCAAGTTAGAATAACAATAAGATGTTTTACCTTTTAAGTACTTGAACGAGAGAGGTGAGATAGATGGCGTAACGGCAACAACAGAATTGGATGTAATCCGTGACTTATCATGCTCTGGCCCTCTAGAATTAACCTTGAGGCTGAAAACATGGACAGTACCCTTGTCACTCGAAACTGCTAGCCACTCTGCCGTAGAAGAGAATGCCAAACTATATATCTCCGCTACATTTGCACCCCTCCTTACCTATATTTTTTGCTCCATAAATGTATTTATTAGCACAAAAATCTACGTACTCAAGTTTAAATAGACAGATTCTTTTTCTTAACGGCCATCTTAAATAGACTAATTCAAGCTTCCAAAGGAGACAAACAGTTTATTCACACCGCAGGCAAACAGTATAAGATAAATGGCAACAAAGAAAGATGCAAGAGCTAAAAAGCATGCATGGATAACAAATACTACAGGAAGACCTGTATCATCAAATAGAGTATGTTTAATACGGGCACTTGTCTACCATAGGAAGACGTATCTCCTCAAATAATTGACAATACATTGCTTCTGCGGATTTCAAAAAACACGCAGAATCATCACAACGCACCCTATACTCTAATGCCGTGAGCATATGAAAAGCATTAATTGTTAAGTATCAGAAAATCCACATACTTCTTGGAGCAGCGTGCCATTATCTGTCTCAAAAATCCTAATCAGTGTCCCCTTAGTGCTTGCGGTGGCCAGTAACTGACCATCGAGTGTGAGAGTAAAACAAGCTATCCCAGAATCGTGTGCCGAAATAAATTTGGTTGTCTGCCGCGTATAATGCTCTATTCGAATCTGGCCCTTATGCAAAGCAGGGCAGGCCAGCACCAGAGAATCGGCCGATTGCGAAACTTCACAGAGCCCCTTCGGGTTCGCAACAGTCTCAATCTGATGCAACAACTGCAGGTTCTTGAAATTATACACAAATATCTTCTGCTCCAAGACTACAAATATTCTGTCTCGTCGAAGCCGGACTCTCCGAACAGGAGCTCGGAACGTTAACTCACCAAAGCACTTGCCTTCACTGTCGTCCCAGATCATCAGCTTGTTGGGAGGAAATTGAGGGCGGGGACCACCTCCGACAAGGGCCAGTATATTACACCGGAAAAGCATCGCCACGTGACCAATCCCACCAGCAGTGCCTCCACCACCATCGAACTCTCTGCGAAAGTGCTCTCGGAAAGGGTCGCAATCGTAGACACGAAAACCGTTATCTGTGGCGGCGGCGAAACAGGCTTGATCCTGGTTGAAGGAGAGTTGAAGCAGCGAAGGAGGGGTGGTCATCGCATTCACAGGGGAATCGGGCGAAGCATCATTAGAGTCGCGATCAGAGATGGAGTGATTGTGACTGTGAGGCAGGGTTGATTGTCGAAGCATAAAGGAATCCAAGTTTGGCGTATGAGATTGTGCCGAGTGAAAACTAGGAATTGAATTGGAATCGAGGTTAGGGCTCGGCAATGGAGGAGAAGAGGAGGTTGAAAGAGTGGCCATGGATGGCAGAGTATTGACAGAGCTGATATCTCCTTCTCACTCTATTCCTCTTACGACTCCGACGATCAGTCCCAGTGAATAAGTTCCTTTCATTCGGGAAGGCGTAAACAAGCAGGTGCCGGGATGAGCAGGATTCTCAGAAATTTCCGCAAAATAACGATTTTCTCCCTTTCCTGATGTTGGTGATTGATGATTGCGTCATCACCGATCCGGGGCCCGACTTTGCTGGAAGCAGTTGAATTTTTAAGGAAACGAGTTTTTACTTCCCGTGCGTTGCGCGGATGATAGTATTTCACGTGTCTTCTTAAACATATTTTACTTCCAAAGTGATGTCACTTTCTTCTCTTTAAAAAATATTAAGATATCACTATCAATGAATTATTACCGATTAAAATGAAACCTCAATAATATTAAACAAAAATATCCTCCAATAGATTCAAAAATACATATTATAAATGAAATCTCAAATTCTTCCTCACCTTATTATTCCATAGAGTACATATTATAAATGAAATCTCAACCTTCAGAGTATATATTACATATTTTCTTGTGTTTTTTTCCCCTTCCTCAGCCTTATTGTTCTCCTTTCTGCTGATATATGAAGGCTGACATGAGAAAAGCAGCCACCTTACCACCTTCATTTATAAAAAGAAACTATTAAATCTGACAAATAAATTAATCAAATGCAACAGTATGTGGGCATGGAATAAGGTATGAACTTCATTTTACATTGTCCAATGTGAGCAATAATTTTTTAAAATCACATTTATCACATTTTTCATAACTATTAAAATAAACTTGTTTGAGGGAAAATAAATTACAAATTTATTTTTCCCCTTTTAATATTAGCTTAAATTTGACTGGTTGTTTAAAATAAATAAATAATTAAATTCAAATGCTTTCATCTGGTTGCATTCTTTTTTTACTTGGTGTGAACTTCATTTCACATTGTCCAATGTGGAGAATAATTTTTTAAAATCATATTTTTCATTACTATTAAAATAAACGTGTGTGAGACAAATTTATTTTCCCCCTTTTCCACATGTACATTGGTATCCTCACTAATAATATTAGCTTAAATGTGACTGATTGTTTAAAATATATGAATAATTAAATTCAAATGCTTTCATCTTGTTGCATTGCGTAAAGGTAATAAAAGGTAAGGGCATTGGCCCGTGTGAGAGGAGGAAGCCATAAATGAGGAAAGGATAAGGAGAGATGACACCAAACTTACGTATACAAGGCAACATCTATCCTTAACAAATCATTTACTTCAAGTAGCGAAAAAAAAAAAAAAATTCTTTACTTCTTTCATTTTGCATAGTGATTTGCGAGAGAAAAACCGGGGGGGGGACATTGAAAGGATTAAAAAATACAAAGGGAAAGAAGGAGAGAGAAAAAGAAAGGCCGCGAAAAAAGAGGGAAGCGATTTGACGTTCTTTGTAACCCATAGAAGCTATCCTACTCGAAACAACAGGGGCCGATTCTTTGGATTGTTGTGGAATGGTCAAGTTGCCTGTGATTGCCCTTCGTTTGCAACCGCAATTCCATTGCAACATATTCTTATCAAAACACAACACCAAAAAATTGAAAAATAGATTATGCATTTATGTTTACATCACACACAACTATGACCATAGATTATGCATTTATGTTTATAAGTATCTCCTTATACACAAAATTTGTTGTCCTTCTAATTCATGCTTCTTCAACCAATCCATGCTTCTCTTAGTAAGCCTGGAAGTCTTAGTTCAATTTCAATCCATGGTTTTTATGATAAAAGTAGACCCTTTCATCAACTTCAGGTATAAGGCTTGGCAATTATAATTGACCTGCAAAATCATATAAGATGGCTGAAAATCATGTTATACAAAGGAAAATCAAACCTTAAATCATCATGTTGAATCAACATCGTAAATTTCTGACCTTGGAGGTGCATTTTATACAAAGGACAAATCAACATAATTCTGAAAATGATTAGTTTAAATTTAAATTCAAACTCCTAAAGCAAAGGTTGTTTCCTTTTAGACAGAAAGACATGCAGCATGACCTTGAGGGAAAATTACAGACCATATTTTAGGGGGTGAACCTCTAAAGAGAACAGACCTGAAACAGTTTCCTTTCTAATGAAAGGAGAGATCCAATCAAAATTTATTGTGTTGAATACAACTAAGATGGTCCTACCCAAAAACCAAACAAAAAAGAAGCTATTTCAGATGATATATACCTTCAATGATGTTTTAAAAGTAGAGATGATCCAATCAAGAAGCATTTCAAAATCAGCCCCCGTTTGCAAGCCCTTTCATGAAGCCTTCTCTCTTCTTGTCTTTACCGTAGGGGCAAAGCTATTAATTGCAGAATTTAACTTTGTCTCTGCTTTTGTGCCTTTTCTTGAACTATTTTTCCTTCCTCAGCCTTATTATTCTACTTCTTTCTGCTGATATATGAAGGCTGACATGAGAAAAGCAATCACTTTGACCACCTTCATTGATAAAAACAAACTATTAACTGAAAAATAAATTCATTAGATGCAGCAGTAAGGTGTGAACTTTTACATTGTACTTAAAAGAACTGCCAACTTTTAAAGAAAGTAAGCTTTATTCTATTCCCAAAAGTGCAATCTAAAAGTAAAAGTGATAAAAGTGGTACACCAGGACCCCTTGTTACTGACATCAAAAGTTCCAACCAAGGATTTCTGCTCCTTCAAGACATGAAACCTTCTCAAGCAATGACAATTTTCTCCATTGGAAAATTAATGGAACGGTATATATGAACATGATGACCTTAGCTTCCCTTCAAGACCCTGATGCCATTATGTTGTTGAATATTTTAACTTGAATTCGAATTCAAAATCAATTAGTTCTTTTTATCAGAAAAAGTAGACTGCCTTATGAATTGTTATTCAATCTTGCAGCATAGAAGCAACATAATGACATCAATGACAGGTGCAATTACTGGTCCGCAGCGAAGTCTTTCAAAATGAAATTAAGGCACAACACATGGAGATGAAAACACAGTACTTTTATAGAAAAAGCAAGAATTGTAGCAACTTAAAAGGGATGAGAATGATGTGTGATAACATTAATGAGTGAAACATGTAAAAGGTGACCTCCATTTCATGACAGACCTAATATACAAACAGTAACGAAAATCAAACATAAGTATCCAAACTTCATTAATGCATCTGTTTCAGCTGAACATATAATCACAAATGAAAGCAACTGCACCAAGGCTTAGACCTCCTAAAAACAGGTGTCTTGGACAGGTCATCTTGGTCCAAGTAAACGGAAGATGACAACCCTTTGACTGGTACAAGTAAGAACAGGTTCTGAAACAACTATACCTAATAGGACACCATAAAAATGATTTCATTACAGGATGCAGATTGTATGGAATTAGAAAAATGATTTAAACATTTCAATGGTACACCAGGGACCCCTTATTCGACATCATACTAAATAAGTAATATGTTTTAACAGATGTCAATGAACGGTTTAGAAGACATTAACTTCTTAAGATATTGAGTTAAAAAGGAAGACAAAGGTCAGCTATTGTTGTCATCCAGCACCTCAATGGACATCATGGACTGAAAGTAATCCAAGAAGTTGTTTTTATGGCTGCCCAGACTATTCAGAGGTAGTTGTAAAAATATCATCAACCATAACATGAACATGAAGATATATCATCAACCATAACATGAACATGAAGATAAATTACTGCAAAATTCATTAGAGCTTACTGATTACTCATTCTTTGTGCAGGGAGGTTGTGGTTTTTTTAACATGGCATGATGATGATGTAGATGATAGGTGGAAGGTTGTCATTAATGAGCTTGTGGACCATATTGATCACCTTCATGCTGAGAAGGTGTGGCACATAACTGGAGAGAACCAAGTATATAATGAAGCAAAGAAACCGCTAATGTTGATGAAGAGGAAGAAGCAGAAGCTCCAGATACTTGCCACAGCTCTTTTTAATGGAGACTACAGAAACAGAGGAAAAGATGAACTGGGAAAGAATTATGACTCCTGATTTGTGAGATATCGAGTGATGTTCATTTGAGCTGGGAAAGAAGGAGCTATACCAGCTAGATAGCTTTTGATTTGTGATGTTCAGTCCCTTTCTTAATGCGATCAAGTTAAACTATTTGTGTCACCTATATTCTAAAAGTAGCTTCAAACTAATGGCAATCCTTACGTGTGTAAGCTTACTCAAACCAAATTAACATAACTGAGGTACTAACTTAACTACAGACAAAAATAGTCATTAAATCATTAATTCTAATACAAAGCATTAGCTAAGCATCGAAAACAAGTAGCCCTTCATGTAATAAAATCGGGACTAAATTTATATATAACTAAACCGAGATGATGTAACTAACTTTGGGAGTTCTCTTCAAACCTAATGACACTTAGCTGATCACATGAGACTATTAATGTTAATTTTGGGAAGGCATTAAAATGGCAGCAAACAACAAAGTATACGGAGTAAACAACCTGACTATTGCATATAAGAATGGACCAAAAATTTCAAGCTAATGCTGGCCCAAGATAACAACTCCTTTGTAAGGACACCAAGATAACAATACTGTATAGCAGATATAGATGGCCTAACTTGCAAATGGCAGTAGCATGCAGTTTTAACATATTAGAGGAATCTACAAAACCTTAACTCGCAAAAGGGAGTCTAATGAATTGTCAAAAAACTTATATACTCATTTAACCATATTGTATAAAACAACTATTAGATTTGAAGCCTTGAATCAAGAACCAAGGTTCTGAAATCTCTTTTGTTAACAACTCATGCAGTGATCTTACCTTCAACTCGTCTCTTCGAACAAAATGTTGCTGATCTCCTCTTATTCTCTAAAACAAATACAGATTCTCATTTTAAACTAAGAATTTTATTACTTGAAGAGAACATATATGGTCAAGGGCAATGCGGTAAATCCTAGCGAAGGTAAAAGGAAGATAAACATATTGCTACTACTAACAAATTCAGTTTGCAATCTATTCGGCAAGAGGAAAGAGCTTAATATGACAAATACAAAAGGAGACAACCAAATATATTTTTTTTAAAAAAAAAGCAAGCACTCACATTGAAACATGAGCTGACAGGAAAAAATAGAAATGAAGCAGATAAAGATAAAGTAAAGCGTAATTTGAATTTTAAAATAAGGAAAAACATATCAGAAGGCTTTAAACTTAAATAAAGATGTTTTCGACCCCAAAAAAATAATAATAATAAGGAAGATGCCCGTGGAAAAATAGTAATAAAGAAGATGCCCGTAGAAGAAATTATGTGATATTATAAGATTTCTCTCTCTCGCCCGTGACTTTTGAAAAAGTAGTGTTGTCCAAAGGGAAATATCAAAAGATATGGTGATTCAAGTCAAGATACTTTATTTTTACTTGTCTTTATTATATTAAAACATCCCTTCTGTAAACCCGTGACGATGATGAAAAAACAAAGGTGTTGTCAAAATGAGGGAGGCCCGAAGTGCAATACAGTTACATTTATTACGAAGTCATTGATATCATGTCATGTCCCACTCCTCTCACCACTTTGACTATGAAGCCATAATATGCCAATTTGAGAAAATAGTGAGGGATGAATGTTACAAGTGGGGTGGCTGGTTTCTGTAAGAGTAGAGGCTCAGAGCTATGGGGCTTCAAGTTTGTAGAGTAATTGCTGAGGCTGATTCAGGCGCAAATGACAAGCTTGTAGAGTAATTGAGGAGGCTGATTCACATAGGCATGGATTATTGAGATGAATAAATGATATGACAAATGAACATTAACATTAACTGTCATGGAAAATTCATAAATATAAGGACAATACCTCCTCCTCATGGATTGCACTTCGTTATGCTAAGAATTATTAATGCTCTCCCAACTTCCTGAGCTTAGACAGTTAATGTTAGAGGGCTCCCCCCGCATCTTCAGCTTCATCTTGGAAGAATGAACACCTGTCTATGACCATGAAACCCCTTATTATATTTGACAATCTTAAAATACATCCTATCCTTTACAAAAACATTGAATCCTAATATACCAACATGGTTTCGTCATCTGATTTCAATGTCATAGAACTATGCATATATGAAGTAATGCCAAAATAAAATGTGAAGAAAGAGACTGAACCTTCCATTTGGGACTGTTATTTTCCCAATTTCCAACCCATATGACTCAGGTGGCCCTTAAATTGGTGCACTAACATCTCCCTGTAAGGGCTGTGCTCCTTCTTGCTCATAAAGCTGGATTCAATTCATGTTTTCATTCAATAAAGTTTCTTTTTTTTTTTAATGCAAAAAGCAATAGAGTTTCTAGTATAAAGGAGTCTCAAAATCTTTAAAGTCATCATTGGGGTCAACTTAATAATGATGAAAGGTTCAAGGAATTATGAAATGGAAAAAAAAATGAAATTAAATATGCACGTTGTACCTCAAAGGACAAGGAAATTGCACGTTCAATATCAAGATTTTCCTACACCATATACAAAATTTTGAGCCGTAGTAGTATCCTGAATGAAATAAGAAATTTTGGAATCAATAATTTTCTGAAATCATTCGGTTTTCTGCATGAGATACGAAACAAATTATTTTGTATAGATACCAAATCATTCATTCAACACGAAACAAAATATCACTCCCATGAGCTCCTATGAACATGACGAATTGCTTCTTCGCTAACTATGTGTGGACATCATCAAATTTGTTGCAAACACACAGCAAGAAATCAACACGAAAAATGGGAGTGAAAATAGAAGATGGGGCTAAGGGAAAAATAGAAAGAATGAAGGCAGACAGTTGTTGGAGAAGATTATAAAACATAGCAAGTCATTAGTATGTTTAGAACATTAAAACATCTTCTTATCATTCAGAACTCTACGGCACAGTAACCCTTTCCCCAAATTTAGCCGCATAAATAACAATGGAACATGAAAAACAAAAAAAATCACTACAAAGATTAGAAACATGTACCTTTTATCTTCAGCTGTGTTTTCTAAAGGATATCAGGTTTCTCCAATGCTGCTCAAGCCTATGTTTCACCTGATTATGTTTCACCTAATATAAGCAAAGGTCTGTGTCTAACGTGGAAATCGAAAATCTGGACAGCATAAAACATGAAAGATGAAACATACTTTAGGATCACAATAGTCCAGATTACCATATCCAGAAAGCTCACAATACTTTAGGATCATAAAACATACTAATAAAACCCAGAATTTCACTATATATTTAGGATGCAACAACATACTTGCCACAGTGATGTACCATAGTCCAGATTACCATATCCAGAAAGCTCAAATTCCTTCAACTTTGGAGAAGCTTTCCAATATTTAGAAGTCAGCATTGTAGAAGAAATTATGGTGCTTCAATTTCTTCCACAATGATGACTTCTAAAGACTCGAAAATGCAAAAAGCGGTGTTGAATGCAACGTCTTCCTCCAATGATCCAATGTATTACATATTTCGATTTTAAAATCCTCGAGATTATTCATGGTCAAACAAAACCCGCAAGAGAAAAAACACCAAAGTTTATAATCTAACTTTCATTTAGTAGGAAATGGGAAGATTTAAAAAATAAAAGAGCATAACCGCTTAAAATAAAAACAACCAAGAATGAGAGCATCCTATAAATTTAAGGATAAGAGGAAGGATAAGAGGAAAAATCATCACAGATGTTGGAGAGCTCGGTCTCGATCTTGGATCGGTAGTCACAGATCAAGGAGACATGATCCTCCTTTCCTCGGCTCTCTTCTTTCTGCTCGATTGAGGAAATGATGCGCTAGGAGGCAGGGCTTCTTGTAGGCAACAGAGAGGAGATTCCTCTCTTCAACGGTGAGCTCGTCTTTGTCCACGGCAACGGAAACCTTTTAACTTTCAAAACCTGCAATCCGACTCAGAGATATAAAACTAATGGAAAATGAAGAATGCGCATAAAAGGGCATCTTAGCATCGGAGCAGATGACTAAGTCAGAGAAGAAGAAATATCATGGGATTGAAAGTTTTACTTGCTCCGGAGACGAGGTGAGAAACTGAGGAAAAAGAGAGAGAAGGGAAAAAAAATAGAGGGAGCAAGAGAGAGGAGTGAGAAGGTGGGATTCAAATTTTGAATCCCGCACTAAGACCGACGTGAGAAGGAAAGGGCATCGGGGAATAAAAAGAAAAGAGAAAAGGGGTCCTGAGAAAAAGAGAGAGGAGAGAGACGAAGCAGCCTTTGAGTTACACGCAGCAGGAGATGCGAATATTATATGATGGAAATAGTGATCGGCTTATGAACAGTGTTTTGAGTGTGGAGCCGTGCGTAAGCCGTTTCTGAAATGGCTTGAAGAGATGTGTTATTATATATATATATATTGATATATTGATATTGATATGGTTTTTTTACTTTGGTAAAAAAATTATTGTTACTACCAATATTACTACCACCACTTACTGTTAGATCCGAATTTCATCTACCTTTATAATTTCTCTCTCCTATTAAGATTCTGTAGTAACAAAAAATGGTAGTAACAATATCCTATCCCGATAAAAAATAGAAAAAGTAACAAAAAATGGTAGTAATGATATCCTATCCCGATAAAAAATAGGAAAAGTATTAAAAAATGGTAGTAACAATATCCTATCCCGATAAAAAATAGGAAAAGTATCAAAAAAAATGGTAGTAACAATATCCTATCCCGATAAAAAATAGGAAAAGTATTAAAAAATGGTAGTAACAATATCCTATCCGGATAAAAAATAGGAAAAGTATTTCTCCACCGGAGATAAGTTATGTCGTTTTGAATTAATAAAGGGTGTATTTGTAATTTTAGGTGAATTAACTATAATATTTTATAAAATTATTATTATATTTTATAAACATAAATTTATTTATTTATTTTAGATTGTATTGTATTATAATCTGTTTAGATGAGATTTTTGTTACAAATATAATATTGATATGGATATCCATAATATGTTATTTCTTATTATCTCCTATGATTTTGAAATCAGTTTAATTGGAAGTTGGAACTTAGAAAGTTGGGTTTATAAATAAAATGTATATGTTATGTAATTTGCACCCCTAAGAAATGAGAATTATCCCTATCCTTTTCTTGCTTTAACAATTCTTTCGCTCTAAAGTTGGGAAAATAGACTTGGGCAATTACACCAGCCTTAAAGACTCTACAAGACTCATGGGGTTCACATTAGGTGCTTTTTTTTTATGTGCTTCTTACATGTTTACTCTAATTAGAGGGACAAACAATTTTTTTTTAATTTTTTATATATTCTATATATTTAGATTAAATTATATGCTACTTTCTGAAAGTTAATTTGGCACAATATCTCAAATTAATTAGTTTCCAAGATATCTTGGTGTTGACATATTTCAATCCAAAATGGAAACTAATTAATTTGAGATATTGACGTTAAATTTTTTTCTTCAAAAAGTAGTATATAATTTAATCTAAATATATAGAATATATAAAAAAAATTAAAAAAAATAAAAAAAATTGATTGTCCCTCTAATTAGAGGGATAAGCATGTAAGATATGTAAAGGGAGAAGACTTTTACCTTATGTTCTTCCGTAGCTAGTTTAAGTCTACCAATTTTTTTATTTTTTTTTACCCCTACCTCCTCATATTTGTGGTCTATAAAATCCTTTTATATATTTACCCAGACTTTTTGTTTTATATGAATATTAAATTAATAAAAAAATGAGACATTAATTAGCAAATAAATCAAAAGACGACGTCATTGAAAATAGTAGGAGTGGTTTCGCCTAGTGATGGTTGGAAAAATAAAAACAAAGACGCATAAAAGTGTTGGTGAATTTTGCCTATTATGTGACTTTTATGAGGTTGAAAACAAAAATTTTGTTTAATCGATGCGGAAATCCATAACTCTTTACGGTCCTCATGAATTATTAATCTTAACTTATTACGTTAATTAGTTAATAAGTATTAATCCGTAACTTTTTACGGTACTCATGAAAATTCATAACAATTTATAATATTCATGAGTTTTAGGATTACTCGTTAAAACAACTATTGGGATTTAGGATAATTTGATAAAACGATTATTGAGATTAGAATATCTTAGATCACTCAAGACTTCACCTTGATGTCCTCTAACGCTGATCCACACAACTATCCCTTGATTGCAATGAAAACTCATTCTCTTGAGACCTCCCACTCCTTGAATGTTTGCTAGGCAAAGAAAGGTTGAGTTTTAGTTTCTTTGGGTTTTGATCTTTTCAAGAAGATGGTGGTTTCTTAGGATCGGTTAAAGATAGGAGGAGCAAGATCATTGGAACCTTGCATTTCTATGGTGGTGCCTTTTTCTCTCTAAACCTTTGGTAAAGACCAAAATTTAGAGAGTATAAGGATCTTGTTTTTCTCTCGAAAAAACATGCGGAAAAAAGACACCAAAAATCAAGACTTTATAAGAGTCGACCCCAATTTAAGTGCTCACAAGAAAAGCCCAATCCAAGCTTGAATTGGAAAATTCAAATCAAAATGAATTGAATTCATATCTTGATTGATTGATTGAATTTAAGATGATGAATCACATTCCTATCTTGATTGATGGATTGAATCAATCATTTAAGATGATGGATTATATTTCTTTCTTTCTTTTTTTCTTCAAAAAACGTCCATAATTAGGGCACATAAAAAATCAGCATTTTATAAGAGTCTAACCCTAATTTAAATGCTCACAAGAAAAGGCCTAATCCAAACTTGATTTGGAAAATCCAAATCATAATGAATTATATTCATATCTTGATTGAATAATAATTTAAAATGATGAATCACATTCATCTCTTAAACTAAAATTCAAAATCATTTCAATCAATCCTCATTTATTATTTCTCCTATCTTCATCCAACCATCATTGGATCTTAATATATATATTAGGTAATTCAGAATTATCTTTTATAACCTAACCTCTTGAATTTAAATTCAAATTCAAAATTCAAACTTAAATTCAAAATTCGAATTCAAAATTCAACTTGGCCTAAGACCGTTGGGTCTTCCAACACATTTGGGCCCTTTTCTAGAGAAACTGATTTCCCACTGGGGACACCATATATGACGTCATTTTCTCCTCATTGGGCTTGGAGTCCCACTCCAACCCAAATATACCTTTACTCTTGATAAAGCCCAACAATAGTTATTGGCCCATGTTTGCCAATTTTAAACAATCGAGAATAACCTTTGTGTGTAACCCATTAAGCCTCACTGACATAAATAAACTTGGACCAATTAAAAACCCCTATAACGGGCCCAATTTATCTAATGGCGTCATAAGACACTAGCAATGCTCTGCGACCCCAGAACTAATTGAATTGATCAAGTGATCTACCTTTCATATTTGAAAACCGTACAGGCATCATCCCTCACACCGTCATTCGCATTTAGTCAAGAGCAAAGATAGAGTATCATCTCTCTTAACTGACTAAATGTATTTATTTCACAAAACTAGGAATCTTCTTATATTAACTCTATAACATATCATGCCTCTTTATGATCACTTGCTGTGCGCACAGACTCCTGAGTTAATTAGAAGCTATCCAAGCTCTACCGGCCTTGTGAATGACTAATCCCTTATAGGGGACTGTGAGTCCTCTCAACATGTCCATCTATACTCATGCATTCGAGTTACACCCAAGAGTACACTGTTCTCCCCATTTTCAGGTGGATAGAGTTGTACGGTCAGAGTATAAACCTAGGACATAGTGTTCGATGACATCCTTAAGTCCAAGATGATCTGCACTACCAAACGATGAGAGACTTTACATATCCAACGATACTCCATACAATGAATGTTTGTGGAGTCTCTCGACAGGTCAGTTCGATGCTATATGTTCTCCAACATATCCACCCACGACATCAGCTAAGACATCTCCATGCCTGTATTCCATGAGGTCCCTACCTTGTATCCTTATACAAGTAGACGATGTCGTACTAGTCTTATTGAGATCACCAATGCCCTTTCTTAGTGATTCAAGACTAGAAACAAGTTTTAGGCAATAGATATCCAGTGTTCTCGAGTCCTCATGATCATGATCTCTATCATTGATCCTTGAGAATAACACATGTTCTATTCCTAGGGCTTTTATCGTCAAACACATATTTACCTTAAAATAAAGGTGAGACATAAATATGATAAAGATAAAATATGCTCATTAATTAATAATGAAATACTATAACATAGAAATGGTGCTGATATGTCCTTACAGTTTATCTCTAGGACACCTAAATACTAACAAAAAGTGTAGATATTTACAAATTGGTTTTAAGTGGACATGGTATATATTTTCAAAGCAATGGATTGGTTTGTGAGGTCAAGCATCATCCAATGAATCCATTCTCAATGTTGACGAACAACTATCACCCCAATACAACTTCCAAGTTTCCTTAAGGGTTAGTTTGGATTGAGGGGAGAGGAGAGAAAAAATTTGAATGAGAGGAAAATGATGTGGGCCCCACTACTTTAAAATTTGATCCCATTTTCTCCTCTCCTCATTTTTTTTTCTTTCCCCTCCCCTCCCCTTCCCTCAATCCAAAATAACCCTAACTAGTTAAATCTTTGTACTGCCCAAAAAAAAAACAGTTACAATCTTTGTAGTTCTGTAGTATGTAATTATGCCATGATTTCTAACTATTTGATTTTATGAGATAGATCGTTAAAATTAAACATCTAACTTCACACAATATGTATGTATGTGTATTTACTGAGCCTATTTTCCAATTTGATAATATTTATATTTTAAACTAGGAATTTTATTATTTTAATTTTAACTTCATTTATTTTTACAAATATACAAAAATAGTGGAAATATGTTAAACGGGTCCAAGCCTACGTGCTAAAAAATGGGGAGTTTTTTCCTACTCAAGCCCTAGCCCATGACGAGCCGGCCCTAACCCTTTTTCCTAGCCCTCCTTCGGTATAAGATATTAAGATTGGATTTAAGATCTATATTTTTTATATAAAAAAAGATCTATATTTATTTTTCTTTCTCTTTTACTATATTTCATGCCAATTTCAATAATTCAAATTTAATTATTTTTCTGATAATATTTTTATAAAATATTAAATCAAAATATTCATTTTTTTTATTTAGGATAAAGATAAGATTACAAGAAGAAAAAATGAGGTAAAAGAATACATTTAGCCTTTTAATTTTATATTAAGTTTAAATGCGGTCTTGAAATTTGAAAGCTCCACTTACTATCCTTTCCTTTTAACATTGTTATTTTTTTAAAAATGAAAAAAACGAACTCAAAAAATTTAAATGATGATAGATCCTACTTAAATTTTAAAATATAAAAAAAATTATACTAAAGAACTAAAATCTGAGCATATTTTTGTCAGCATTTAACTGTGAAGTCAATATTTAAATTTACTGTGTCGGCATTTTTTAAAATAAAATTATTGGTGTCAAAATTACCGGAGAAAAAGTGCTCTTCTTAAATTTAAGCGATTAAAGTAAAACTTGATGTAAATTGAAGTCCGGCCCGACTTACACACTCTGAGATTTTCCAGGGAAAACTAATTTGAACATTGTTATAGATTTGATAAATTTTGAATTTACGTCCTTAAGTTTTTTTTTTTTTTTTTTAAATTGCCGGGTCCTTTAATTTTACGCAGTTTGATCTCAGTCCCTACCTTTCAAAACTGTTAAATACTGACTGACAGAGTTAAAAAGTTCCGTTGGTAAGCTACCCCGCGTTCTGCCCTCCCTCCTTCCACCATAACCGCAGGCATGAAGCTCTCCTCTCTCCACTATGCCATCTGAAGTTCTCCCTCCATACCCAAATTCAAGCTCGACCCAAGCCCCAAATCTAAATCATGCTATATTCATTCGTATGCATATTTCTTCAACGACAATCCATCGCGGCACGCATGTTGATGCAATCGTATACATGCTCGTATATGATGCTGTCATCCACTCACATGAGGCCCATTTAATGTGTGGCTCAACAAGAGGCAATTCGTATCAGAATCCGCTTATAATGAAAGAAAATCCTAACTAATCTATATAATCAAGGCTATAATTAAGGAAGATCCTAATCAAGGATTTCGCGGCACAAACCCTACCGGTAAACTCTATAAATAAGAGGTAAACCTAACGTATGACATTCGGACCTAATTTAATAATCAGCCGTCACTGTTCACACACATCACACGAAAACTTTATTAGTGTCATTCTCCTAACCACAGGAATTTGGAAAACAGGGACTGCCCGCACAAGGTGGCCTGGAATCTTTGAGCCCCTATTAATCCAAAAGCATCCTTCGAAGTTGGGACAAGGACGATCACAAGTCACAACTCCGTTAATCTCCCTCTTTCAATAACACATGACAGGTTGTATCCTCGTTCCATTATCAGTCAGACCCATGAAAGGTGTAGCTCTCAATCACATTAATTATGCCTTTCACCTTCTCTTTGCCCCTTCCCTTCACATTTTCCTTTCTGCATATCTTGTAGATTCAATTGAACTGACTAGCGGTTTTTTTTTTCTCTTGGGTGATAATATATTTTAGGAAGAATAATTCCTCCTTGTCACTGCTTATTCAAAATCAAGTCCTTCTCAACCCTTTCCAAGGCCTCAGTAGAAAACTACACCTCAGAAGAGTTCGAAGCAGGGGGCTACGAATGGCATGTTCTCATGCTTTTTTTTTTAACGTGTTTTAATTTTAATGCAAAATAAAATGATGACATGTCTTGTTGTCTTTGTTGCAGGACACTATCCATATACCCAACTGGCAACAAGAAAAAGGACGGGCAGGATCACATCTCAGCGTATTTGAATTTGATGGTTTCAAGCTCGAGGTCATTTCCTGTTGGCTGGGAGGAGGTCAATGCCATTGTAAATTTGTTTGTATATGATTTTCTTCGTGACGAGTATTTTTCTTATCAAGGTACTTCAAAAGCTCAAGCATGTATATCATTTAGCCTTGCATTTCATACCTTGTTGGCTCAGTCACTGATGAAATGCGCAGACGCAAGCACAAGGCATTTTCATAAACTCCAAACTGAATGGGGCATATCAAAATTTGTGGACCTCGTCTCGTTCAACGACCCTTCAAATGGATTTCTAATTGAGGATGCCTGCGTTTTCGGAGCCGAGATCTTTGTCATAAAGCCTCCTTCCAAACGAGAATACTTATCAATGATACATGAACCTCCTCTTCTGTCTTATTGGTGGAAATTCGACAACTTTTCAAAAGTTAACTTAGAGAAGTATGAGTCCGAGCTTTTCCCTGCTGGAAACTACAGATGGTATGAAACAATGCTTCCTAACTTCCTAGGTAGCCATCACCTACTAATGTTATGTTTTAATCAAATGCATGACATAACGTATTCTGGTTTTGATTTGATGCAGGAAACTCCTTTTCTACCCTAATGGGACAATTGAGGGCAAGGGCAATAGTGTCTCTCTGTTTCTGATCGTAGACACCTCGTCACTTCCATCTAACACTAAATTATATGTGCACTGCATTTTGCGTGTCAAGGACCAAATCAAGGGACAGCATGCTGAAACCAAATGTGAGATTCACGACTATGTTTTTGTTTTAACTTGGAAACTTCAATTGAGCATGTGTTTAAAATAATTCTCGAGATATGTTCATTTGTTTTCCCATTTTTTCCAGTCCATAGCCACTTCTGCAGCTCGAGTCCCTCGTGGGGATCAAGAAAGCTCTTGCCATTGGCCACACTCAAGGACCCAACTAAGGGCTTTTTGAAAGCAAATAACTGTATCCTCGAAACAGAGTTTAAAGTTCTGGGCTTAGTTAAACCCCTTTGATGATCAAACCATAGGCGGATCCAGGTAGTGTACTGGGGGCACGTGCCCACCCTTAATTTTGTTTTTTTTTGTGTTGGGGGGGGGGGGGGGGGGTGAACCTCTCTATTTTCCTCCTCATCTCTTACTTCCTCAAAGCCTCAAAGGAGAGACTCTAAGACTCCCTTCCTTTGATGAATTTTGTTTATGTCTTATAGGGTTAAGACTCCTTTTGCTTTTCAAGCCTTTAATGAAAAACCATAACGGACAACTAATCGAATGATTGTTAGAGTTTTTAACGGAGGGGCAACATTGCTCCGTTTTGAAACTTGGGGCAACATTATAAAATTGCTCCCTGAAAAGAAAAATGCACCTTAACCCTATTGTGTATTTGATAATATTGATAATGAAACAATTATGATGGAATCCCAAAAAATAAGGCTTAGAAAAATGACATTGTAATTATTTTTATTGTACTATACTTTTGTTATTAAAATATATGGTGACCGGTGACATTACTATTTTTAACAACACTTAGTTTTATTTTTATATTCTTTTATTTTTAACAACACTTAGTTTTACTTTTCCCCCGAACCCCCGCATCTCTCCACTAATAGTACCCCCTTTCCATAAATTTCTAGATCCGCCACCTGGATCAAACCACAGTTTATGATCAAAGAATTCATTGTAAGAGTGTGAAATGATTTTCACTGAGTGGTGCAGCTTTATTTCTCATGTTCCGTAGGACTATTTAAGTATTCAATATAAAATGGTGTGGATATTAATGCTTTTGTCATTAGCTTTGTTTTTTTCTTATGCCAATGCCTTTATAAGCTTGAAGCTTCCAACCATTAAAAATGCTAGAGCTACAAAAAATAAAGATAGGTTTAATGACAGTAATCACACGAAACCCCTCTCAAGTCATTCATTGGAGTTACAATATTTAGGAGATTTTTTTTTTTTGGTCAAAAAAAATATTTAGAAGATTAAGGATAAAGAATTATAAGAGTTACGGGTGATAATTTAATATTTCATACACTTCTTTTATCTCTTGATTAATAATTTAGAACTATTTAATTAATAAATAATGGTTTTTATACTTATTTGGGCTTTGGGCATTTTATTATGTTTTAGCCATTTTTAATAATAAAATTTTAATTTTATATTGCTTCACTATTTTTACCATAACTCTTGAACCAGACATCGGATTTGCCTCATTTTTGTTTCATATTTCAGATGATTCAGAGAGCTACAATTGTTATGAAGACATGAAGGACAAATTCGGACAATAGGGCGGTCGATTTTGAAGCCAAAGTCAAATTATATTTCTGGATTTTATTTGGGCTCGAATTTTGTAATTAAAGCCCACTTTTATTTTATTTTCATTTTGGGCTGAACCATTGGAGCCCATTTCCATTTTAGGTTAACTTTAAGTCAAATGGTGGCTACAAGTTTTTATTATTTTTATTATTTTGTGGATCAAAATAGAAGTTTTGAAATTCTCTTAAATGTTCTTCGTGTTTTTCGTTTTTCCTAGCCATGCTCGACTAAACTTTTGTGATTAACCCAACGTAGGATTCCATGATTCATCCGAGAGCTTGTGCTTAATCGGTAACTTTACTCGTTTCTCGTTTTCATCTTATTGGATTCGATTTAAAATAGTTCGAATATTAGATTTAATATTAGTTTTGGTTCATCCCAAGAAACTAGGTTTCAGATTTAATCAATATTAATATAATAGGGGAAAAACACTTCTCATGTTGTAGGAGAAGTATATTCATCCACACACATGAAATGGTGGGACCCACATATATATACAATTCTAATTGTATATATATGTGGGTCCCACTATTTCATTGTGTATTCTTCTCAATAATATTAAATAATAATAGAAGTAAGTAAATCGATCAAGTAGCCAAACTCTAAAGAAAGATCATTATTTATAGTCCAAGACCATACATATTGATAGATAGAACTGCATATTGATTTGATGAATAGACAGATTTACCGAAAAAATCATAACTATATTAATAATAAAACACTAGGAAAAGCCCACATACGGCGAAATATTTTTTGTTGCCGTGGGAAAAAGGAAAAGTTCGCACACTGGAACTCTAAATGATTTTCGCTTGACATATTTGACTGAGACGCTTGGACTGCAACAAGGTGGAAAGTAATTCAAGGAAATTGATGATGTTGCAATTTGAAAAATACTAATTTTTAATCATCTCTTCCTAAAGCAGGAGAATATCCCATGTCCCAAGTCGCCGGAAAAATAAATACTACAAAAAGGAGATGCCGATGCTGAGCATATGCTAGAGCGATCGTCTAGTTGAGAGGATTTTCTCGATGAACGCAGAGATTTCGTTCGTCGAGAACCAAATGCGAGTTCGTTCATATTTCGTTCAATGATGGAAGTCTCGGAATCTAAATGTTGGGTTAATTGTTTTTAATGCTGTTTCTGCATATTTATATCATTTCATAAAGTTTATTTTCATTTTTAATCTGTTTGAATCAAAACCCCCCATTTTTACTGTTTCTATTTCGCTGTTGCTGTCAATCAAACCTGCTGCAAGTCTCTGCACACTTGAACAGAAACTGATTCAAAAGGACCAAAACCAACGACGACGAGTTCGGCTATGAGAGACCCAGAAATTGAGCACTGAAACTCGACACGAGGCTCTTTTGGTTGGATTTTGAGGAATTATGAAGGAAAGAGATTTTCCACCTGGGCCTGCCATTGCCGCCCATAAGAATATGACAATAAATCAACAAATCTCTTGAGACTTTGGCGCTGAATTGTATGAAAAATATTAGCGCATGTTGAGAAGAGGAGTTGATCTTCAAAGAGGATTTTGAGACATGCTAGATTGAGTCTGCGATCAAAGAGATACAATCAGAGAATGTGATTCGAGTGTGACCGAGTTTTTGAGCTCCATAAAAAGCAGATAAAGATACCGCAAGATATTCCAGATGACTTCGTTGCCTATTTCTGTTTTTTCACTTTCTGACTTTGGGATTCTAGCTGGTGATATTTTTATTTGGCTATGCAAGAAGTGATGAAGTTCTGGCCCGTTCTCTACACCAAAATCATGTTTTTTTTTTTTTTTGGAAAAAAAATACTAAGGTATATAGAGGTAATTTGACCTAAATTCTAAATCTCTAATTATGTCACATTACCTAATTAATAATTTGTTAAGTTTAATAACCAAATTAGAATTTGGATAATTCAACCGTCTATATATGAGATTTTCCAAATATAATATTGATATGGATATCCATATGTGTTATTTCTTATTATCCCTCCATTATCTCCTATGATTTTGAAATGTACTCCCTTCGGTCCTAATTATATGAACACTTTCGTAGTGCAAATTACACTACGAAAGTGTTTTTATAATTATGACTAGAGATAGTATATGTTATGTAATTTGTACCCTGTAGGAAATGAGAATTATCCCTATCCTTTCCTTGATTTAACAATTCTCTCACTCTAGAGTTGGGAAATTTGGCTGAAGCAATCGGGTTAACCCATTTAAATCAAAGACCAAACTCATGATTTAGAATTTCCAAAAAAAGTCGGGCTTACACCGAAAAAAAAAGGAGTGGAGCCTAAATGGCCTTACCCTATAGGGCCATAGGCTTAAATGCTCGAGCTTATTTAAGTCTGCCAATTTTTTTTTTACCGCTGCCACCTCATATTTGTGGTCTATAAAATCCTTTTATATATTTAACCAGACTTTTTGTTTTATATGAATATTAAATTAATAAAAAATGGGACATTAATTAGCAAATAAATCAAAAAGACGAAGTTGTCATTAAGGCAAACGTTGAAAATAGTAGGAGTGGTTTCGCCTAGTAATGGTTGGAAGAATAAAAACCAAAACGCATAAAAGTGCAGATATTTACAAATTGGTTTGAAGTGGACATGGTATATATTTTCGAAACAATGGATTGGCTTGTAAGGTCAAGCATCATCCAACGAATCCATTCTCAACGTTGACGAACAACTCTGACCCCAATACAACTTCCATGTTTCCTTAACAGTTAAATCTTTGTAGTTCCGTAATCCGTAGTATGCAATTATGCACGTGATTTCTAACTATTTGATTTTATGAGATAGATGGTTAAAATTAAACATCTAACTTCACACAGTATGTATGTATGTATATTTACTGAGCCTATGCTCCAATTCGATAATATTTATATTTTAAATTAGAAATTTTATTATTTTAACTTTAACTTCATTTATTTTTACAAATATACAAAAATAGTAGGAATATGTTACACAGGTCCAAGCCTACGTGCTGAAAAATGGAGAGTTTTTTCCTACTCAGGCTTGGACCCATGACGGGTCTAACTCGTTTTCCCAGCCCTCCCTCTGTATAAGGTTGGATTTGAGATCTATATTTTTTTTTCTTTCTCTTTCACTCTATTTCATAACAATTTTAATAATTCAAATTTAATTATTTTTTCTGATAATAGTTTATAAAATATTAAATAAAAAAATCATTTTGTTAATCTAGAATAAAGATAAGATTACAAGAAGAAAAAAGGAGGTAAAAATATACCTTTAGCCTTCTAAATTTATATCAGGTTTAAATTCAGTTCCAAAAATTTAATAGCTCCACTTACAATCTTTTCCTTTTAACATTGTTATTTTTATTTAATGAAAACTACGAACTCAAAAATGTAAATGATGATAAATCAGGCTTAAATTTTAAAGGGATAGGTTATTTTGCCTATTCTTTACCTTTGTCTACCTCTTTCAATACCATTGAGATTATAATTTCATCCAATGGCGGAGATTTGAGGAATAAACCCTTTTACCCTTCTTCTCTTCCACCGCCTCCCACTCTCTCTCTTTCCTCCGTTGGTATGTTAGGGCATACTGACTTTTGAATCGCGTCTCATATTCTTCTAAGATCGTCACCTTCTTTTTCCTCTTTCCTTTTCTTTTGTAGTTGTAAATTCTCACGTTATGTTGCACTTTTTCTTTTTTTAAAAATATAGATAAGGAAAAAACTAATAAGAAAAGCGAGAAAGCAAAAACTGGAAACTAAACCAAGAAAAGCCTAAGACGCAACGTGATGCCATTTTCATGAAGCATTTTGCCGATGGTTTCACCAGATAACATTTGCAACCTAAACCCCATTGATAGGACCTTATTAGCAAGGAAATGCATAATAATTGTTTCAGTTCCGAGATAAGATCTGCTCAATTCAGAGTTGGTCGCTCTTTTGATATTAAAGAAGAGAATCAGGGCAAGAAGGTTGTAAATGCCAGTGGAGCAGAGGATAGGGTAAAAGAGTTTATTTTATCCTTCAAATCTCCGCCTTTAGATGAGATTATGATCTAATGGTATTAAGAAAGGTAGACAAAAGTAAGCAAAATATGAGTAGGTAGAATAATCTATCCCAATTTTAAAATATAAAAATTATCATGTTAAAGAACTAAAATTTGAGTATATTTTTGTCAGCATTTAATTGTGAAATCACTTTTTAAATTTACTGTTTCTTCATTTAAAAAAAATAAAATTAGTGGTGTCAACATTACCAGAGAAAAAAACATCCTCTTTTTAAATTTAAGTTATTAGAGTAAAACTTGATGGAAATTGAAGTCCAGATCCGACTTATATACTCTATCAGATTTTCCAGGGAAAACTCATTTGAACGTTGTTATAGATTTTAGAATCACGTCCTTAAGTTTTTTTTTTTTTTTAATTGCTGGGTCCTTTGATTTTACGCAGTTTGATCTAAGTCTCTACCTTTCAAAACTGTTAAATAATGACTGACACGGTTAAAAATTTCCGCTAGTAAGCTACCCCGCGTCCTGCCCTCTCTCCTTCCACCATAACCGCAGGCATGAAGCTCTCCTCTCTCCACTATGCCATCTGAAGTTCTCCCTCCATACGCAAATTCAAGCTCGACCCAAACCCCAATTCAAAATCATGCTATATTCATTCGTATGCATATTTCTTCAACGACAAACCATCGCGGCACGCATGTTGATGCTCGTAGACATGCTCGCATATGATCCTTTCCTTGTTGCCGCATCGCGGCATAATAGAAGTTTGATGCTTTGCCATTGGCATAATCTCATACACATACCAGCATGCTATCCTTTTCTTGCTGTAGCAGAGTCTTGGATGAATTGAACACGAATTTGGAAAACATGGACTGCCCGCACAAGGTGGCCTGGAATCTTTGAGCCCTTATTAATCCAAAAACATCCTTCGAAGTTGGGACAAGCTAGACGATCACAAGTCACACTCCGTTAATCTCCCTCTTCCAATCACATGCATTGTTGTACTTGTACCTGCGTTCCATTACCAGTCAGACCCATGAAAGGTGTAGCTCTCAATCACATTAATTATGCCTTTCACCTTCTCTTTGCCCCTTCCCTTCACATTTTCCCTTCTGCATATCTTGTAGATTCAATTGAACTGACTAGCGGTGTTTTTTTTTTTTTTTCCCTCTTTTGGGTGATAATATATTTTAGGAAGAATAATTCCTCCTTGTCACTGCTTATTCAAAATCGAGTCCTTCTCGACCCTTTCCACGGCCTCAGTAGAAAACTACACCTCAGAAGAATTCGAAGCAGGGGGCTACCAATGGCATGTTTTTTTTTTTTTTTTTTACGTGTTTTAATTTTAATGCAAAATAAAATGATGACTTGTCTTATTGTCTTTGTTTTAGGACTCTATCCATATACCCAACTGGCAACAAGAAAAAGGACGGGCAGCATCATATCTCCGCGTATTTGAATTTGATGGTTTCAAGCTCGAGCTTATTTCCTGTTGGCTGGGAGGTCAATGCCATTGTAAATTTGTTTGTATATGATTTTCTTCGTGATGAGTATTTTTCTTATCAAGGTACTTCAAAAGCTCTCGCATGTATCATTTGGCCTTGCATTTCATACCTTGTTGGCTCACTCACTGATGAAATGCGCAGACGCAAGCACAAGGCATTTTCATACGCTCCAAACTGAATGGGGCATATCAAAATTCGTGGACCTCGTCTCGTTCAACGACCATTCAAATGGGTTTCTAATTGAGGATGCCTGCGTTTTCGGAGCCGAGATCTTTGTCATAAAGCCTCCTTCCAAGCGAGAATACTTATCAATGATACATGAACCTCCTCTTCTGTCTTATAGGTGGAAATTCGACAACTTTTCAAAAGTTAACTTGGAAAAGTATGAGTCCGAGCTTTTCCCTGCTGGAAACTACAGATGGTATGAAACAATGCTTCCTAACTTCCTAGGTAGCCATCACCTACTAATGTTATGTTTTAATCAAATGCATGAAATATGTCTTCTGGTTTTTTTTGATGCAGGAAACTCGTTTTCTACCCTAATGGGACAATTGAGGGCAAGGGCAATAGTGTCTCTCTGTTTCTAACCATAGACACCTCGTCACTTCCATCTAACACTAAATTATATGCGCACTGCATTTTGCGAGTCAAGGACCAAATCAAGGGACAGCATGCTGAAACAAAATGTGAGATTCACGACTATGTCTTTGTACTAACTTGGAAACTTCGATTTAAAGTAATTCTCAAGATATGTTCATTTGTTTTCCCATTTCTGGCAGTCTATAGGCACTTCTCCAGCTCGAATCCCACGTGGGGATCAAGAACGCTCGTGCCATTGGCCGCATTCAAGAACCCAACTAAGGGCTTTTTAGAAGCAAATAGTTGTATCCTCGAAACAGAGCTTAAAGTTCTGGGCTTAGTTAAACCCCTTTGATGATCAAAACACAGTTTATGATCAAAGAATTCATTGTAATAGTGTGAAATGATCTTCACTGAGTGCAGCATCACAGCTGATTCACGTGACGTATTGTCTAAAATATGTAATTACTTCCCTTGTAGGACTATAAGACTATTTATGCATTAAATATAAAATGGTGTGGATATTAATGCTTTTGCCCATGTAGTGAAAACGTAGTTTTTATCTAAAAGCGGAAGGAGAATGAAAAATCGTAAAACGTAAAATCGTAAAATAAAATGGAGTTTTTACCGCATATGTATATAAAAAAATTCGAAAAAATAAGGTACTTGTCATCATACATACATATATCTGATCAATGCAATATCAATCAAAATGTTTAACATTGTCATTGATCAAACCATATTTTTTATATGATTTTACATGATTAAATTGGGATTTTTAATGCATTTTCTGGACATTATTGTATAATTAAGTACTAAAGTTGAGTTAGGAACATTTGTATTGAATTAAGGTCCCGTTTGGTATGTGGAAAATTTAAGGAGGAAATGAATTTAGAGGAAGGAAAGGAAGGGAAGGGAAGATTTTGAAAAATAAGGGAAGATGGTTTGAGGGAAGATGAGTTATTTGGTAGGAAGAAAATGAAGGGTGGTAGTTGGTAAAGAATTAAGAAATGTCTATTTTACCCTCAAAAGTAATAATTTAAAATAAAAAAGGTGGGCCCGGGGGCAAATTTGTCAAAAAGGTGAATAGTGACATGGGAAAGATAAAATCCTTCCAAATTTGGAGGGATTTGATCTTCCCACATATGTGGGAAGATTGGTGGGCTCGAGGTGGGTCCGGGAAGATAATTTTCCAGGAAGATTGGTCCGAAATGCGTACCAAACGAGGGAAAATTCTAATTTTCCTTTCCTTTCCCATGGAATCTTTGTACCAAATGGGCCCTAAGTGTAATTAGGGGTAAAATGATCTTTATTTATTAATTACAGAAAAGGACCCAGATGTTTTTGAAATTTCTGTTCTGCCCCAAAATAGTTTGATAATTATCACTTTAGTCCCTCTCTAGAACTTTTAAAACTTTCACTCAAGTCCCTTAGTAAAAACTGCGTTTTTTGCAAAAACTCGCCGTTTTTACGCTTTTATGTTTTTTTGCGGCACTTTTTACCTCTGGAGTGTTTTTTCCACCACATAACACGTTTTGCAAAAAAAAAAAAAAAAAAACGCGGCGTTTTTTTGTGCTTGCTTTAAAAGCGCGATTTTGACTACCATGCTTTTGTCATTGGATTTGTTTTTTGCTTATAGCAATATGCCTTTATAAGCTTGAAACTTCCAACCATTAAAATCTGGCGCTAGAGCTACAAAAAATAAAGATAGGTTTAATGACAGGAATCACACGAAACCCCTTTCAAGTCATTCATTGGGTTTGCAATAATTAGGAGATTAAAGATAAAGAATTCTAAGAGTCACGGGTAATATAAAGTTAATAATAACTTTTAAAAGTATTAATAAATCCTTTTTACTTTTTAGTCTCAAACATTGTTAGACAACGCGTTCACCTTAGGTGACATACTTTAAGTGCTTACCCTTTATTTATTTAAATTAAATTATATATACATTCTGAAATATTTTTTTATATTTAATGTTTTAAATTAATTAATTTTCGGCCACAGAACCCTCCCAAGTCATTTATTGGGGTTACAATATTTAGGAGATTAAAGATAAAGAATTGGAAGAGTTAAAAGTTATACAAAGTTAATAATGTTATAAAACTTACGAAAATCGTTAAACACAAGTTATACTCAATTCATATGATCCATCTCGGTGTTGATAATATAACTTACATTAAAAGTATCCGTATTAAATTGCCTTTATGATATATAATTTTATAAGTCTCAAACATTGTATATTCATAACAAATAATAACTTTAAAAGTATTATTAAATCCTTTTTACTTTTTAGTCTCAAACATTGTTAGACAATGAGCCTGTTTGGCATGGCCGTGGATGCTAAAATAAGTCCACCCACAAACCACATCGGATCGATCGTAATTATAAGGTGTTTGGGATAGCATCATTTACTGATGGGCTTCAAGGTGTGATGCTATTTTTTTTTTAAGCCAGCCCTTGGAGCTTTTAACCCCATCACAACAACTTCTCCCTTTTTTTAGCATCTGCTTCTCACCGAAAAGACCGTGCCCACCCTGCCACTCCTCTTCAATATATATTATTTGACTCTCCTTTCCTTTTCTCATTCGACTCTTTCCGTTGCTTTTTTCGTTTTCTCGCAATCCTCTCTTCTCACCGCCTCTTCCAGTCAACACAGTTCAAGATTCCTCGCCGGTATGAACTAGCTATTTCATTACTGATTCGGTACTTTCATTCATCTTCTTTTCTTCTTCCTTTAGCTTTGTTTTTTCCTTCATATATGCCTTTTCTCTTTATTGTTCTTCAAGCTGTGTTTTTTTTCCTTCTCTCCCTGAACTGAAATGACGAGTGGTGGTGTTACAGTTGGTTGTGACTCGTGGTGGTGAACTTGGTGGGCGTCGGCGACTCCTCGTACTGCTCGTGGTTGTGGGTCGTTGTCACCGCTGTTGAGGTTGTCGACAGGCTCTCTCACTCACTCTCAGCTACAGGCAACGGCTTCGTGCTCATCCTTTTTGGTGGTGAGGTAGGCTTCCCCTCTCTCTACTTTCACCCCAAAGCTCCGATCTTTCACATCTGTGAAACGTTTTTGTATCTATCTGTAAAGCTCTATTTTCATTTTCTTTTCCATTAGTTTTTTCCCCCAATCTTTCTCTCCTTTCACCCTGCTCTCTGCTTTATCTGTGTTTATTTGTTTTAAGTTCAGATGTTTCTTCTTGTCCAATACATAACCTTTGTCCGTCTTCCTTTTTGGCATTTCTGCAGTTGGTATCTTATAACAAATATGCTTCAGCATAAGAACTTATCTAGATTATATAAAAGTTCCACCATGAGAAGGTTATAAAAAAATCAGGAAACAATGAAAAGACATGAAATGCATGTAATTGTCTAAACTTTCAATTCCCAGACTTTGACTTGGTTTTTAAGGAAAGAAAAAGACTGAGTTCTGACCAGGGAGTTACGATAAAAGATAACATATCAGTCCAAAACCAAGTTGTTGACATTGGGATCTCAATAAAATTTTCCCAAAAATCGATCAGTATATGCCAAAATCTAGTACATTTTTCTATACTTAGTTATATAGATATTCGTTAATAAAAATAAAAGATAGCCAGTCCTATTGGATAGACATATACAACCTTTGACAACACTATTGTTGATAGTTAGTTTAGGCTAACACACTTATTCTTATTCTTTTCTTTTTTTCACCTGCAAATCCTTAATTTGTTAGTGAATGGACATTCATTTCTTCCTCTTATTTTTTTAATCAAAACATGTGTGTTATGTTTTCATTTTGAACATTAGTGCAACCTGAGAAACTTTTTTATTGACCATTAAGTGCCAAGTTAATAAGTCTAGATAAATAAGTATAACTTGTGACAATAACACTAATTATAATTAGTTCAGTAACTTGTAGATCTTTTTTTATAAAAAAAAAAATGATGAATACCCGGTAACATATGATACCTTAAAAATGATGTTATATGACTGAGTTCTGACCAGGGAGTTAGGATAAAAGATAATGGCTTTTCCATAAGTTTGAGGACATCAGTAAATAGTCAATTTAATTCCAATTTGCTTTAACACTTGATCCGGTTAAATAGCATTTTTTTCATCGAAGACCTCGGTACCTACTACCTTAGTCTAAGTTTCAAAATTTAGATGTGTCTTCCAAGTCTAAGTTTCAAAATTTAAATGTGTCTTCCAAGATACTCTAGTGTCATTTTCCCTTTGTTGTTTTTATTGACATCTATCTAACTTGTACGGACAAAAGATATTTCATTTTACTGACATATATTGATTCAAACTCAGGCAACCGTGATTCTGCTGTCACATCTGTTCATACAATTTTCATATAAAAAATTAATAAGTCCAGTTATCCCTGTGTTAACTAGGTAAGTCCTTGTTTGATTGGAATCATTTGTTCGAATGCTAACAGAGTTAACTCTTCAAAATCCTAGGAATATGACCACCGTAGCAGCAGAATGGGATGTAGGTTCCACTAAGACTTTCATTGACTTATGCATTGAGCAAATATATAAAAAAGAATGACTTGGCTCATCATTTACGAGGACGGGTGGAACTACATTATTGCCAAATTTAAAGAAAAAACATGCTTAGAATATACCAAGAAACAACTGAAAAATAGGTTAGATAGCTTGAGGAGAGAATGGAGAGCTTGGGAGAAGTTATTTTTGAAGGAGACCGGTATATCCATTGACTATGCAAAGAATCTGGTTATTGCAGAAGATGAATGGTGGAAGAGGAAAATAAAGGTACCAAACTTTTAAGCTTTTAATATGTATTGTTATTATTATTACCATTATTTTAGATACGGCTTTGAAGTTGGTTGATTTTTTTCTTGCAGGAGAATAAAGAATATCGAAAATATAGGTATAAAGGTATGAAGTTTGCCAGAGAATTGCAAGTAATGTTCAAGGATGTTCTAGCATCGGGAGAGGATTTCGAATGTCCATCGTTAACTAGACGGGTGTCACTTGGTGATGATGAAGATGATGTGTATCGACCGCAAATGGACCGACAAGATGATGTGTATCGACCGCAAATGGATCGACAAGATGATGTGTATCGACCGCAAATTGACCGACAAGAAGGCTCAGGTGATAGTGAGGAAGAGCTTCAAGATATTGATTTAGAAGGCATGAACTTGGCATCCAACACCCAACCTAGTGCACCTAGTGGTTTAGCTAGCATTGGGAAGAGAAAGAGGGTGAGGGGAAATGGATCAACAAAGAAAAAAACGTCCCGAAAAACAATTAGTTGATCTTGTTAGTGTGATAGCTGATGCATCTAAGGATAGCACAACTGTCCTCAAAAAGATCTCTGAACGTGATGATCAAACAAGTGACGTTGTAGCTGAATTACTTACCATTCCGGAGATTGTCAGTGACAGTGATTTTCGAAGGCGATTTTGTAATATGATGATGCACCAAACGCCTCAGAACATGTTTTTAGGCTTAAAAGGAGATAAATGTGCCTTGTTGGATTGGTTGCGCGAGCATGCCAACAATAGCCCACACTGACAGGCTGGCCCGAAGCACTAAATCATATTATTTCATTAGTTTTTTTTATATTTTGTATGACGCATCTTTATTTCATGACACTATCTATTGATAACATGTATCAATAGATATTTTTTAATGACATTTATTATTAGTATTGATTCGGTTAAATCTTGCAACATATATCATTGGTATTAATTCGGTTAAGTCTTGGCCTTTACACAGGTTTCATCATATATATATGGCAAGTTCGAGTGATGAGGATTTTTCAGACGGTTCGGAGGAACTAGAATTGTCTTATGAACAGAGAAGGTCCCTACAACTTGCTATTATAAACGAACAAATGACAAAGTATGCACAGTTTGGTAACTTGATGGCTCAGTATATCGCGCCTTCTTTTTGCAAACAACCACGTAGAACTAGTAAGCAAACAGGGGCAATGTGGGTGCAGGAGGTTTTGCAAGGCCATGATGTAGTATGTCATGAAAATTTCTAAGTGGAAAAACATGTATTTAGGCTGTTATGTTCTAAATTGAGGGAACATGGATTAAGGCACACTCAGAACATCGGCGTTGAAGAAATGGTTGCCATGTTTTTATATATAGTTGGGCATGGACAAGGAAATAGAATAATCCAGGAACGATTTCAATATTCGAGCGAAAACTGTTAGTAGGATTTTCCACAAGGTTCTAAAAGCTTCTTTCCGTCTTTCAACAAAAAATATCAAACCACTTGATCCGGAGTTTCGTCAGTGTCAAAAAAAAATAGCTACCAATCCACGATATCACCCATATTTCAAGGATTGCATAGGAGCAATTGATGGAACTCACATCAAGTGTGTGGTCAGCCAATCGAAGCAAGACAAATATATTGGAAGAAAGGGATATCCAACACAAAATATCATAGCCGTTTGTGATTGGGATATGTGCTTTACTTTTGTGTTGGCGGGATGGGAGGTATCGCACATGATGCCCGTCTCTTCCGATCATTTCGATCGAGACTCCAACTATGAACTTCCCCCATCCACCTGAAGGTATATCTCTAACATCCCCACTTCAATTGCATTAGTTTCCATCTTTATTTCACAATGTCAAATAAATGTCAACATTTATCAGGGAAATATTACTTGGTTGGTCTTTGGTTATCCAACACCAGTTGATATATTGGTCCGTATAAACGTGAGCGTTATCACCTTCCGAAATTGAGGACGATCGATTTTGAAATCCCAATGAGTACTTCAATTTTTATCATTCAAGTTTGAGGTGCACGATAGAAAGGGCGTTTGGAGTCGGAAGAATAGGTTTCACATCTTGCAAAATATGCCCTCATATAGCTTTCAAACACAAGGCCGCATAGTTTGCGCAACAATGGCGATACATAATTTTATTCGAGATATTCTCAAAATGATGTGGAATTTGATCAAGTTGAAGAAGGAAATATGAGTGATGAAGATAATGATGATCCAGTTGATGAAGCATCCTCATTATTATCTTCAACACAAATGAATCGTCTTCTTGATCAGATCAGAAACCAACTTGCAGGGACTAGGTTTATTTAAGCACTTCAATGTGTTGTAATTTTTTTAAATGGTAATTTTACTATTCTATTTAGTAAATTTATATTTATTTTTAATTTTTATCTCAAATTATCACATTTTATACAACATATGTGTGTTTGTGTGTGAATTTGATTTATCTTTTTCGGTCATTTTCCATCTTATTTATCTTTTCAAAAGCTATCTTGCCAAACAAGTCTTGTCAAGAAAAAAGCTACTTACGTATCGCTATCCTAAACACAAATCACATCAAAAAAAGTCCATCGAAAAAAAAGTCCACAAAAAAAAGTCATCAAAAAAATCACTTCTACCGCCGCTATCCCAAACGGGCTCAATAACGGTGTGCGATGACTGCGATCACATGGACTTTTTTTAATTTTAAAAATTAATATTAAAATTCCCAATGGCCTAGATGGCGTCATGCCTCGCCCTTGCGCCGTGCGCGTCAGCCCTGAGAAGAAACCGACAGATGTAAGGGGCGGTCAGGCCACAGGGAGAGAAGCTTACGCAGCACTAAACATCCGCCCCTCAAAACGTGGTCGTCTAGAATATGACAGATCCAAGCGTCAACACGATATCAGCGGTTCCTCATTCCGAAACGAACGGTGAGGATTTGACGTTGAATCAATCTTGAAAAAGTGGAGAACCCGCGCGATTTGAAAATTTTGCGATGCTTTTGTTTTTCCCACTGAAATTATTAAATTATTCTCTCTCGGGAAAATAAGTACATTTAAGAAACTGAGATTAAGACGTTCAAAATCAACGAGTGAAGGACTAAGAAGCAGGGGGAGGCACGATTGTGATTGATCATTGATGAAGGGGAAGAGCTGTGGGAGGAGGACCAGCAATAGAAGACGAAGTGTGAGTAAGGAGGCGACCAAAATGAAGGGAACGCTAGTTAGGCACTTGCCGAATCAGCTAGGGCAAGTATCCCTCTTCCCCTTTCACCAACAGTCATCATCTTCCGCCGTCCCTCGCTTCCAGAACCTTCTTGAAGCGGAAGCACGTGACAGCAATCTCCCCACATCTTCTCCTCTCGCTCTGGATCATATGGTTGACAACAATGTGGACGACAAAGATTTCATTCTCAGCCAAGATTTCTTCTGGTACACAAGTCTTTACTCATCTGCGTTGCCCCTTTCTACTTTTTGTTTGGTATTCATAATCTGCGGTTCGCCAATCTCACTGGAAATCCAAATTATTTTCGTTTAACATATTTGTCTCCTCGTTCTTTGTTGCTCTTGGCAGCACTCCAGATTACATAACCCCGGATAATCAGTATATTTTTAACGGCTTGGAATGCAACAAGGTGGAAAGTAATTCAAATTGATGATGTTGCAATTTGTTTTTTAATATAATACTAATTTTTAGTCATCTCTCTTCCTAAAGCAGGAAAATATCCCATGTCCCAAGTCGCCGGAAAAACTAAATACTACAAAAAGCAAGAGATGCCGATTGGGTAAGAGTAGCTATAGCCTTGATACTTCAGCTGGCATTGCTGTACTTTGCAAAGTTATATTTTCCAGCCCCCGCCCCAAGAATAAAAAGGGAAAAAATTTCGTTTTGGAGCTTCTAATTTTGAAGTGCATTGTCCCGAAGAGCATATTCATTAGAGATTGGATGGGATAAGGTGCATACGTTTCGTTTGGAACTCTTCTGTTTGCTTACATGATGCTAATATATGAGGGATTGTGCTACATTTGCTTTGAGTCTGAAAATGTAAGAAGTGAGCTTCATACTCGTTTAGATACAGCAGCTTTAGCCCTGAAAACTTGCAAGCTAACTATTCATTATCGCCAGAAATGTGAACTTTACCAGAGTGGATATAACCACTTTTCGATCAAATTATTTTTGTGGCTTAAAATTGAGATTATAAAAGGAAAATGTGTTGTGAAAGCCACATTTCACCTCGCCACTGAAATTATTTGTTCTGGCTAGCCTCTGAGCATTTATTTCAAGTGGGGCTAATTGGACTGATTGGTTTCTAATTTGCTTGGAAAACTAAGATACTCAGAAGAGTCTAGAGATCTTTGGTAAATAGTGGCGTGCTTTTATTATGTGGTCGTTATGATGTAAAAGCTTGTAAATTACAGACGTGCACTGAAGAATTAGGAACTCAAATGTGTGCATTTAATGATTCATTAGAGTCCCTAATGTGCGTTTCCGGAGGTTAGAATCATGTTGAAGAAGATTTTAAAATTTTGTTGAATGTCATGACTCCTGACTGTTGATCTTTATCTCTCAAGCACTCAATTCAATTAATTTAATTTTGCATTGGTTTTTGCCTCCCACATGAAAATGACAACAGCAATCTTTTAATGCGCTAAAGCATCTTATACTGATATACCATTCTTATTCAACCTACTTTTTGCTGTCAATGTCTACTTTTCATAGATGGTATCTCAGGGAACCCTCTTAGCCCTACTTTATCTGGTGGTCATCAAGCTGTGGAGCTTGGAACTGAGTCTGCAGCAGATGAAGAAGATATTGAGAAACTGATTTCCACTGGCAAACCAAAGGCTCAAAATTATCTCTCACATTCTGTGGTTGCCTTGCGCTCTAGGGTCATACCCCCTCCTTGCATTAGGAACCCGTATTTGAAAGATGCTTTAGATAAGGACAAAGATCCCTATGGCAACCAAAGATCAAAATATGCAGGTACATTTTTGGTCGTCCCTCTTTAGACAAGCATGCATAGAAAACATCTCTTGGTCTTTACCCTTCAAAGTTACTGCATTGTAGAAACCATGTAATGCTAGAACTGCAGGTCTGTTCCCTTCAATTACTGGCGGTGATGGGCTTTCACGCTATCGCACTGACTTCCATGAGATTGAGGTAGTACGTTGAAAATAGAAATTTTAGTTGCCAACGTTTTAAATGGCTTGAGACCTGAAACCTCTTAACTTCTTCCATTAATATTTCATTTTTTTTCCTTTTTTCATCAGCAAATTGGTATAGGAAACTTTAGTAACGTTTTCAAAGTTTTAAAGAGAATAGACGGTTGCTTGTATGCTGTGAAACACAGCACAAGACAGTTGTCCCAGGAAACAGAAAGGTAGCATCTTCATCTCTTTTGGATTATTCTTAGCTTAGGTTGAGCCATTAACTTAATCTTTCTGCATTTCAGGAGAAAAGCTTTGATGGAAGTTCAAGCACTGGCTGCCTTAGGTTTTGTGCAGTTAAATTTTCCTTGTGGTTTCCTTCTTGGAAATTTTATACCAAATTTGTTTTGTCATTCTCTTTAGGATCCTATGAAAACATAGTGGGGTACTATTCTTCATGGTTTGAAAATGAGTGGCTGTACATTCAGATGGAGTTATGTGATCAGAGCTTATCCATAAGCAAGGCCAATACAATGTTTACGGAAGGCCAAGTTTTAGAAGTACTGCATCAGGTAAACTTCCTTTCATGACCATTTCAATTGAATCTCACTTGTTGATAGTTATTGTTGACATCCAGGGACCACTGTCAGTTAACATCTAAATTTTTGTTTTAAGTATATGATGAAAGTCCCTTTTCTCTGAATGCTTAACTATTCTAACATAAGCTTTAAGATTGAAAGGCTCTATCATGCTGCTGATGGCCCTCTTTAGTAGATTAGTTTTTTTATTCCCTTCATATTTTGACAAATTTTACTTGAATTGTTGTGAAGGTTGCAAAGGCACTGTTGTTTATACATGAAAGAGGAATAGCTCATCTTGATGTTAAACCTGATAATATTTATGTCAAAAATGGTGTTTATAAGCTTGGTGATTTTGGCTGTGCAACTCTCATTGATAAGAGCCTGCCAATTGAAGAGGGTGATGCACGTTATATGCCCCAGGAAATCCTGAATGAGAATTATGATCACCTCGACAAGGTTGATATCTTTTCTTTGGGAGCTTCTATTTTTGAGCTCATTCGAGGATCACCTTTGCCAGAATCAGGATGTAAATCTTTTAATCTGAAAGAAGGCAGGTTGCCACTCCTGCCTGGCCATTCTCTGCAATTTCAGAACTTGCTCAAGGTACTATACAGTATTTTACCTCTGGCACCATGTGTGTGTGTGTGTGTAAAGAAGTTACATTTCCGTTATTCCCGTATCTAGTTTTCTACAGGCAAGGCAATGATTGGTAGTTGCGAATGCATCTGTTACCTGTGGTATTAACAGTGAACTATATTATTCTACAGCTTTGCATTTTATGTCAACCATATCGTATTTTTCTGTGGAAACTGATGCGTGACTGTGGTTCATTTAGGTCATGATGGACCCTGATCCAGTTAAACGACCCAGTGCAAGAGAGTTAGTGGAGAACCCAATCTTTGATTGGGCCCTAAGAAAGTAAGATATTGTAGAGGCATGGGTTTTATGTTATGGGGGCTTTTTGTATATTGTGTATGTAAGCATCATTCAACCAAGCAAGTGGTCACGGCCTTGGTTACTAGATACTGGAAAGACGTCTGCTTTTCGTAGTGAAATTGGCCGAGCTTTCCATTGCAACGCGTTATAAGCCATTTTTTTTGCGTGTCACAAGACGCTAATCAAAAGTTGAAGTGTATGTTTAGTACGGCGAAAATGAAGTGCAAGCTTAGATGATTGTAGCTCGTTGATTTGATGTTCAACCTACTAGGATTATTTAAATTGAGTAACTCTTGGATTGTCCAAAAACTTTGACGTTTATTATATTTTACTACCCTCAATGATTTATTACCAAATAAGTTCTTCCATTGCTACTAGACGGGCCAGAGCCAAACCATGCCAGAAAAATTCTCTCACCCTTTTTGCTAGGGAAATTTTAAATAAATCGATTCTGACTCGGACAGTTTGTCCAAGGTGGCATATATCCTTCCAAATCCTAACATGAACTCTCACGTATTATGACTATATATATATATATATATATATATGGGTTAATATAATTTTTAGTCCTTCAAGTTTCTCATAATTTTGGTTTTGGTCCTTTAAAGGGGCAAAATGGTCCAGATTTTTATTTAATAATAGGGAATAATGTTTTAAACAACATCAAACTTAAGGGGCCAAAATCTCTTATTTAAAATTTAAGGGACTAAAACTAAAATGAGGAGGTAAAAATTGTATTAACTATATATGTGTGTATATATGACTATATGTCAATAAAGAAAGTTTGTTGAAGGGCTCATTCTACAAGAACACGCTTCCTGTTCACAATGGTTTTGGCCCAAAGCTTTTGGGGCCCTCAGAACTAGGGTGTTTATTTTAAAATATTCATATGATTGCTATGACATCAAGAACAAGGCTATTATACTATAATTAGGTGCATACTTCACCAGGAAAAAAATGCACAGATAAAAACAAGCACGATATCAGCTTATCTCAATCTCTCTTTCGCTTGGTAATCACACTGTTTCTACCGCCGCTTTATTTGCCTCTCTTCATACTTAGCCCTGTTTATTTCATTTTATGAAACCCCGTCATTACTCTGTACACACTGCCCCCCGTTCATTCAAAAAAAAAAATAAAATCATGCCTTTATTGGCCCCAAAACAAAGTTTCGTTTTCAAGTTGACTGAAGTTAATGGCTGACATTAATGGAGCCAATGTACGTTGTAGGGCATCACCAATCACATTACTTGTGCTTCTGCATGATGCTTTTTGGGGTTTCGTATCTTGATAACTTGAATATATATATGCCTTCACAATTCCAATTTGCCATCCTTTTTAGTTAATGTTGTTATGTGCCTATTGTAAGGTGGAAGCAAATCTTGTTATGATTTTTTTTCTCATTATCCCTAATAAGTTCATCTAGATCATTAATTGGAAAGATGGGAAAAAAGTCAAAGTAGTATTATAATATTTCATATTGATTAGACGAACATAATTTAGAGATAATAAGAAAATAAGAAAATGATGATGAGAGAAACGCTACTCATGGTAAGGCCCATAGATATTTTTGTGCGAAAAAACTTCCTATAAGAGTTTGATTCATTCATTCATTAATGATAAGTAGATATTTTATAATTAAATAAGTATAGATTCTGAGATATATTGGATTAAATTTGTTAATATTATACTTATTTAATTATCTTTTATGTATTTATCTATCTTTTAATTAAATATAGGATAAAAGAATATTATAATAGAAAATCTATTGATATCCTATTTTATGCTGTAGGAATTATTATGTGATCTAAGAGAGGCAACAAGTTAAATTGAAAAGGATATAATATAATATATTATTATATTATATTAAATGGAGAAAAGAAGTCAAAAAGGGGGAAGACGCAAGCATCAGATATATATATTACGGATAGCAAAAGACGAAGATTACGCGTGGCCCGAGAAAGGATAAAAGACCTAAAAGGAATTAAAAAGCAATCAGCACATGGAATCAGGGAGAGGACGTATTTTTGAATCAATTGGATTGATGGTGAATTGAAGACGTGGGGCCAAGCCATATATTTATTAATCAGAGGAGTGCAGACGCAAGAGGAGGCCGAATAACAATTTGTGAGAGAAGACGATCAGCACGAGCCGCAAGAACGGGTTTGATTTTCATCTTTTTTTTATTATGGATTTTAACCTAGCCATGTTTGGCTAATTTTCTTTTATAGTTAGAGCGAGGATGAACCCTATGCGAATTTAAAATATTTGGTTGGATTCTTTATTGATCTTTATTTTCTTGATTGAATGAATTATCTCATTAAAGCTTTCTTGAAGATTGATCACCTTTTAGATTGTTCTTGGTTGGTGTATGACAATAGAGATGTTGGTGCATTTAACTAGAACCGTTAATTCATCGTAGAGTTGTATGACCTAGACATAGGCTTACGAGTTTATGCGATCTCATAATTGGTTTAAAAATATGATCTTTCCAAACAATACTAAGACATTAGGTTGTTTTCAAAGATAACTTGATTTAAAGCGTCAGACGTTGGGGCGTAGTCTAACTTTAGAGAATTGATCGTCAATCATGAGAATAATAATCAATTAGGGATTCAATTCAAATTATTAGAGGAACATGGGGGATTCTCATCCCTAGTCGGTTTTCTTAATTACTCATATTTTCTCTTAGTTGTTCTTGAAGGTCTTAATTTTGGATTACTAATCTTTTCTCTCAATTGTTCTTGGAATTCTTGATTTTGGATTCTTGTTCTTTATTTAATTCTTTAAATTAAATTTGGTTACAACTCACCCCATATTACTCATTCATCCAACTAAAGTGAAAATAGCAAATTAGTGATTGAGTCTTATTCGGGGACGATCTTTTTCTCACTACTTTATTACTTATAACGACGGTGCAATTAACACCACCAATTGAATGTTTCATTAAATTTAGTTGGGTTAAGTAGTAAATTTGTCTCGGAAATACACGTCTAGGAGTAATTTTGCCTTGGAAGTTTTTCTTGGATTAATTTTACTCTGGAAGTTTAAAAACGTAGCAATGTTGCCCTTCCATTAACTGTCCTAACAGGTTAAACGTTAGTTGACCCCATTATACGTTTGACCCCATTATGCGTATACTTCCAAGAAAAAATTGCTCCTAAAAAAACCTCAAGGGCAAAATTGCTCATAAGCGTATACTTTTGGGGCAAAATTGCTGCTTAAAAAAGTGACAAAGATGCCATGTAGATAATTCATGTCATCATAATGCGGTCAACTAACGTTTGACTCGTTAGGGCTATTAATGGAAGAGTAACATTGCTACGTTTTTAGACTTTCGGGGCAACATTGCTCTAAGAAAAATTTCTAAGGTAAAATTATTCTTGGGCATGTACTTTCGAGACAAAATTATTACTTAACCCAATTTAGTTTGAGTGGTAAGTCCCTAAACAGAAGATATTAATTTTATGTCCAGGTCCCGATAGTGGTTATTACTGGAGAATAACATGGGAGATAATTGATTGTAAAGTTTGTATCTAAATATATGTTATATTTTTGAAGTTTAATAAATAGACAAATTTTGACGGCAAATATTTGAACGTGTATTAAGCGTACTGTACCTAATCAGACAATTCTTCATTGGTTTTAGTATCGTATCTTAACCTTAATGCGTTGTCTTATGGCATGTAAGGGGCAATCTCGAGAATATGCATAGAACCACTGAACAAGAGAGACCTGTTGGTTAATGGGATTGGGTTGCCTTCCCTGCCATAACCTTTTGACGATTCCAACTACGGGAATGAACCTCCCACAGCCGCTGGCGAGTCGCACGTGAACATAGTCCCCGACCACACTAGTCACGTGACTTTACGCCAGCTAAAAGTGAAACCAACGGAGAGAAGCCAAGTTCAAAACGAACAACGCCTTCGGTACAAGAAAATCAAAGATAGAAAATTATATAATTTATTCAAAAATTAAAACAAATGTTCTTAACTACGGAAACCAAACTATCTAATTTTATATTCTATAACAAAAACCTTATACATTATTCTGTTTTGGAAAAGAGAATATTTCTTTTTTTTCCCTCTTCATAATAAACAAAAAATACGTAAAGTTTAATTAAATCAAAAAACCAAACAGGCTAATAAATATGACGAAAATAAGTAAATTGGAATCCACTCTAGAATCACAAAACCCAGCCTGAGCCTGACTTGCTCATTCGCGGGACATTGAATCCTTCAACGGCACGCGCTTTTCTGTTTATCATCACATATTCCCTTTATAATCCCACTTGATCATGTGAAAAGTGATTTCCAATAAATATTCAAGATAAAGCGGTTTAAAAATTCATATATTAATAATGACATATAAATTAGGGCTGAGCATGGAACCCACAACCCGGTGAGCCCGCCCACAACCCAATGCAATTGGGCCATTTTGAGCCCACCCAAAAAAGCCCATAATGGGTTGGGTTAAAACCCACTTATTTAAGACTTAAATGGGTGGTATGGGCGCTTCCTTCTAGTGCCCAAATCCACCCATTTAGTTATATATATATATTTTATTTTATTAACTATATGACACTTGGACAATAATACGCCACATTGTCATGAAATACCCATTCCTCATTTCCCTATTTAACCATTCCCCCACTTTCATGTTATGATAACACTTATCTAAATTTAGATTCTTTTGTCTGAATTATGAATTTTGAATTTTGAAGATTCATATTTCAGAATTTAGAATGATAACTTTGGGTGAATACTTAATACTTATATATTTTTCTCAAAAAAAATATACTTGTCAAATGTAAATGGGTTCCCAAAACCCGGTCAAATTACCATTTATATATTAACCCATTCAACATGGGTTAGAATGGGTTGAGGTACGGATATGAGCTAACCCATACCCATTCAAAGTTAAATGGGCGGGTTATGGGTTTAGGCATGGGCTACCCAACCCGCCCATTGCTCTACCCTAATATAAATTAGAAAAACACGAGTTATTTGAGGATTAATTGAATGGTCATACTCATGTCATACAATGAACCGCGCAAAGTTTAATTTAGAAACAAATTAAAGGGATGCGATAATATTTACGCGTAACATACGTGTGTCTACGTAGGAATAACTCAAAAAACGAAAACATCAAGATACTCACTACAATATCGTATGGCTTCTGTATTTAAACTAGGTCATATACTCACCACATCCAATTGCACTCTCTTTGTTTCTCTCTTTCTCAGGTTCTTGGTGTTTTCTTCCACTGAGAAACATGTCGTCGGAGAAGAGTGAAGAGCTGCAGGAAGCCCGTGGTGGTTCCGCCCGCCTCACAGGGAAAAAGCTTTCTTGGCGAAAGTTACCCGCCAGACATGACTCTCTCGACATAGAATCTCGAATCTACTCCAACCCTAACGCTCATCATCGTTCCTCCCAGGTTAACTAATTCCATTGATAAATAATACTTAGTTGGTTGGTGGAAATTTGAAATTGAAACTAACGGGGTTGCATTTATAGCAGTCGACGTGGGTGATGATGCAGCTGGCATTTCAGAGTATAGGAATTGTGTATGGGGACATCGGGACGTCGCCGCTTTATGTTTATGCAAGTACCTTCACCGCCGGCATCAATCACAACGACGACGTTTTGGGAGTTCTCTCCATGATCATTTACACGATCACTCTCATCCCTCTCATCAAATACGTCTTCATCGTTTTGAAGGCCAACGACAACGGCGACGGTACGTCCATACACCCTCTTCTCCGTTCATTCTCTCATATTATATTAATTAATAAATTAAATTGCTATCAATAATTCAGTTTACATTGCGATGTTTACTATCCGTGACAAACTTTTTAGGCTGTATCACGATATTTTACGTCTTTTTGTGGGGATATTCTTCTTTTATTTGCCAGACTTCTCTGTTATTATTATCTCTCCGCTTTGTTTACTGAAAACAATATTCTTTAATTAAGAAATCATTGTGTGTGTAAGGAGTACCTCGCCTCCAAAAATCATGAATGCGTGATTCTTTTGCTGACTGACAGTGATGCTGACTTTACTTCCATAATTTATATCAAAAGAACTTGCATCTTAAGTATTGTTATATCAACACAAAAAGTCGTGATAATTAAAAAGGAAAAATAAATTACGGTAACGCTCTTCAATTCTTTGCGTTTGGAGGATATATTGTAATGTAAAGTGCATAGTGAACTGTATACAGGAGGGACATTTGCGTTGTACTCTCTGATATGTCGCTACGCAAAAGTGGGGCTTATTCCGAATGTGCAATCGGAGGATGCAGAGGTGTCTAATTATCGTTTAGAGTTGCCTAATAGCACAAGAATGAGGAGAGCTTCAAAGATCAAATCTAAACTTGAGAGTAGCCACTTTGCCAAGCTTTTCCTCTTGTTTGCCACTATGCTTGGCACTTCTATGGTCATTGGTGATGGTGTTCTCACTCCCTGCATTTCTGGTTCGTCTCTTTCGTTCCCTCCCTTTTTCTTTTTCCATTAATTTCTCATTTATAATCTACACAATAAGGGCGCGAAATAAAAAACAAAGTTAGTAATTGATTCTGAAATGTTTCGTTTGGCTGCAGTTTTATCAGCTGTTGGAGGGATCAAGCAGGCTGCTAAATCCGTAACAGACGGTCCGTATATATGCTCTGTTTCACATACACAATTATGCTCACATCTAGACAAAGCTATATATCATCTGCATGTCAAGTGAAAATGATGATTTTTTTTACGTTTTTGGTGCACAGATGGGGTTGTTTGGATATCCGTTGCAATTTTGGTGTGTCTTTTCATGGTCCAAAGATTTGGAACTGATAAGGTGGGGTACAGTTTTGCTCCCATCATTTGTGTTTGGTTCACCTTCATCGGAGGCATTGGTATTTACAACTTTATCAAGTATGATCCAACCGTCCTCAAGGCGTTAAATCCTGCATACATTATACAATATTTCAAAAGGAACAAGAAAGATGCTTGGATTTCTCTTGGTGGCGTTGTGCTCTCCATCACAGGTTTAATTTCATGCTGCTAATTTCAGTTCGTTTCACCTGCAGTGATAAAGTTATTTACCATTTCTAACTCATTAATTTGCAGGAACTGAAGCACTATTTGCTGATGTTGGACATTTCAGTGTTCGGTCTATCCAAATCAGTATGTGTTCTGTGACATACCCTGCTCTTATATTGGCTTACACTGGCCAAGCCTCCTTTCTTCGCAAACACAACGACCTTGTTGGAAACACCTTTTACGAGTCAATTCCAGGTATATGCTAACTAATGCAAACCCTCAAAACCACTGCTGCAAGCAAAAATAAAGGGCTAAAATTAATTGTTAAGTAACTATAATAATCTATTGTTGGTTATTGCAGGCCCTTTGTACTGGCCAATGTTTGTGATCGCGGTTGCAGCGGCAATCATAGCTTCTCAAGCCATGATTTCTGGGACTTTCTCCATAGTCCAACAATCTCTTTCACTGGGTTGCTTTCCTCGTGTGAAGATCGTGCATACTTCTGCCAAGTACGAAGGACAAGTTTACATACCTGAAATTAACTACATCTTAATGATAGCTTGTGTTGCCGTCACTCTTGGATTTAGAGACACCACAAAAATTGGCAATGCCTACGGTATAATTAATCCATCAATTTATTGTATATACCCAAACTTCTAATCTTACTTTATAATCTAACGAATAGTTTCGTTCGTTTTTATGTATGCAGGGATAGCTGTGGTTTTTGTGATGACAATTACATCAGCTTTACTTGTTCTGATCATGATCATGATATGGAAAACACATTTCCTTCTTGTTATTGGTTACGTTGTTATATTTTGCTCTGTGGAGCTTGTGTATTTGAGCTCGGTGTTATACAAATTTGAGCAAGGAGGGTATCTTCCTCTTGCGTTCGCAGCGGTGCTCATGTCCATCATGTTCATCTGGAACAACGTGTACAGAAGGAAGTACTACTTTGAGCTTGACCACAAGATTTCTCCAGAGAAACTCAGGGAGGTTTCGGCTGACACACAAGTTTCCAGAATTCCTGGTTTGGCCTTATTCTACTCTGAGCTTGTTCAAGGTATCCCACCTATTTTCCAGCATTACGTGACAAATGTGCCTGCACTTCACTCAGTCCTTGTCTTTGTGTCCATCAAGTCGTTACCTATAAGCAAAGTTGCTGTAGAAGAGCGATTCCTTTTCCGCAGAGTAGAACCCAAAGAACTTAACGTGTTCCGTTGTGTGGCGAGATACGGGTACACTGATGTGCGAAACGAGCATGAGCCATTTGAAAGATTATTGGTTGAAAAATTGAAGGAGTTTATTTCTGGAGAGGTTTGGGTGTCGCAGAGAGTAGTGATAGAGAATGGTGAAACTGATGATGGTGGGGAGAGATTAGAGGTTGAAGACAATGATGGAGGAGTAGTACAAGAGTGTGGTGAGGAAGAGATGAGACAGGGACTACAAGAGGCTGTGAAGAGGGAGATAGAGGCGATTGAGAGGGCAATGCGAGCAGGTGTTGTGCACTTGATCGGTGAGAGCGAGGTGGTTGCTAGCAGAGGATCCAACATAGGGAAGAAGATTTTGATCAATCATGCTTACAACTTTCTCAAGAACAACTTGAGACAAAGTGACAAAGTGTTTGATATTCCTCATAAGCGTTTGCTCAAAGTGGGTATGACCTACGAGCTTTAAATCACACACCTCCTTCATATATCCCTCGCTGAATTATATATACATCTTTGGTAGTTGAACTGGAAGCTTATTTTAGTTGTATATTTTATTATTTTATAACTTGTGTAATTGGTGGGGTGCAAGTGGCAAGTTCTATATATTGGTAGGTACTCCCTTCTATCTTACATATTTAATTTATATATTGGAGAGTTGATCTCGGTGCTAAATATAAAACATATTTGTTTTATATTTGTTAATTTTTTCCTATTATACCCTCAAGAAGGAGAATGAGAGGAAGAATTGAAAAAGATGACTAGGTTATTTTAGAGCATACATGCGATATTAACTAACTTCTTTAATTTAATCAAATTACAGAAACATGTCTTCTACTACGAATTTTAAGAAATCATGAATGAATGTTATTTTGTATTGAAGGATGATGGGGGTTCCATTATTAAACATGTGATGGAATATAGTAAGTGATTATCGAGAATCACTAGAAGAGATTGTCCGGATTATGGCAACTTGTTGAAACACCACCATGTGGGAATGGGGTATCATATACGACAACAAGGCGTCTGATGAGGATATCGAAGTGGATCATTTTGAAGGCATGAAGAATATTGGTGACAATATCACTAAAGGAAGACTTCAAATTAAATACGACAAAACCATATGGGAGGAAGGTCTGTAGAGCCACAAAAAATGTGGTCCCAGGGGATATAGGGTTTTGAATTCAATTAGAGCCAAATGTTATCTGCTAATCAACGAGATTAGATATAGGACAATTGATGACCATTCCAACAAACCAAGCGACTGCGACAAAATAAATCCTTCAATTGAACTCTGATCATATAAATATACCTAACAATCAGTTTCCTCCGAAATTCATCTGTTTAAACAAACATGAATCCTAGTAGCTAAAAGGCCCAGAAGACATAAAACTAGGAAATATATCAGAGTATAATATGAACAGATCAGCCGTGTATTATCGATCAGAACATGAATAGAAGTTTAAATAATTGTGGAAATGCGGGGGTAAAGGTAGAATGAAATGTAAATAATGTGTGAATCAGGACTATATATGTTTAATTAATGGGAATCCAAATAAAAAAATAAAGTAAAAGTGATCGTAAGAAAGCATTATAACTGTCATACTTCCCCATACGAGTACTCTCTAAGTTTGCAGTTTGTTACCATATACATAGTTATCTTCAAAAACTTCTACTTCAAACACTATAATATGTAGGAATAATTTACTTCACCTCAACTAGCTGAAAATGGAATCATTTTTGTTAATTAAAGGAAGGTGGATATTGTGATGAAGCAGCAAAAATTGCTAAAACATGGCAGAAATTAAGAAAAAGAGGCCTTCCAATTCCAGTTTGCCTTGTAAAATTAAAACTCTCGTTCCCAAAAGGGGGCCGGGAAGCAATTGCAGAAGGTGTTAATTTAATGGAAATCCTAATATCCCAGGGTCAGCCGGTTACAAGCGATCCTGAGTTACAGTGGGTATATATACGTGTGTGTGTGTGTAAATACGGAATTTAAAATTAATAAAAAAATATTGCTTAAAAATTTATATACCAAAGAGGCAAAGACTAGAAATTTAATTCCTCAAATAGATCGTTTAGAGGGAGATGTCAAGAAATGTCTTCACAGCAGACAGTACTAGTACCTATTGCCTATTCATTATATGTACTCTATGGATTATATTTGAGCATCAAACTATGGCAGATTTCCACACACATGAATTATTATTTCTAGATGATTCAAGATATTTTCTTTTAATAACTAATTCATTTACGATAAAAGAGTAAGACCAAAGAGGCAAAGATTAGAAATTTAATTCATCAAATAGATCGTTTAGAGGGAGATGTCAAGAAATGCCTTTACAGCAGACAGTACTAGTACCTATTGCCTATACGTTATATATACTCTATAGATTATATTTGAGCATCAAACTATGATAGATTTCCACACACACGAATTATTATTTCTATATGATTCAAGATATTTTCTTTTAATAACTAATTCATTTAGGATAAAAGAGTAAGACCTGTCGTTGTCACTTGATGTTCTCTTTCATCAAACAGTTATCAAAAGGAAGAAATTTCAATTTATATCTTGATCAACTCACAATTTCATTAAAATTTAAGAATTTTCACCAAATGAGCGATAACTAATTAAACTTATCTTTTTCAAACTGTCAAAATGAATTGTCAAGACGAATTGAAACATGTCTGTTAATTAATCATCAGTTCACCACTTCTATTAACAAGGCTTATTGCAGGACAAGAAGAAGTACAAATATTAGCTATATATATAACTCACATCATAATCCTCAGACACTATCTGTTAATTAATATAGAGTCATATACCCAACAATTTAATGAAGCCCAAACAACGAAGTACTAGGCCACTACACCGGAATAAACATATATGCGTCATCTTTTCATAAATTCATAGGGAGGAAATTAAATCTAACTAGAAGTTTGAAAACTGGCGTGAATGGGAGGAACCATTGAACCTCATCAATGAGGTTCCACTAGCAGAGGAAGCATTAATAGCAGTAGTGGGGGCTCTCCTAGGAGGCTCACCTCCATATTCATAAGCTTGATGATCATCATCAATAATATTTAGTTCATGATCAGTATGAATATTGGTAGCATTATTTTGGTTAGATCTCTCGCCCTCTGATTCCCTAAACTTAAGCAAATACCTCTTGAGGGGGTCGGCGTAGTCGTCAAACCCTAGAGTGGCGAGGGCCCAGCAAATATCGTCGCCGTTCACTGTCTTGCGCTTCTCCTTGTGACACTTGTCAGAGGCCTCCCCAGTCACGAAGCTTATGAACTCAGAAACACATTCTTGCATTGTTTCTTTGGCTTCTTTGGAGATTTTCGCGTTAGGAGGCAGAATTTGCTTCATAATCCTCCCGACATTCGCTATCGGAAGTAATCGATCTTGCTCTTTGATGACTCCCCCATCTTGATGATGATGAGATCCTGTGTTGGTGTTGAAGTTGTAATTGTTAAAGCCTTCTCTCTCTGAGTTATCGCTCATCTCTCCGTACCACAAGACAAAGAGAGATTAACTTTAGTCCTGTCAAACACAGACACGTTGCTCTCTCAACTGGTCAGTTAAGTACCCTCTAAATATATATTTATAGACACGAATCCAACAGCTCCCATGTTTATGCAAGTATGCAACATCATATGTACGCATATGAGTGCGCACCATTCATTTAGGAGAATATTTTCGGTAAGGAGCATCTAGCTTGACGTGAATATCAGCCATTGATTTAACGAGATTGTCACTTCATATCATCAATCCTAAATTCATAATGTGATAAATATCCTTTTATTAAAAAAAAAAAAAAAATATTCAACAAGAATCTTGAAGTTATTTGACTTTGATGACGAGGCTGGTCATGAACAGGACCCACTCAGATTCACTGGGGAACACAGTGGTAGGCATTTCCTTTGTTGCTATGATCGAGTTAGGTTTATATATTTTTTTATGTAACTATGTATCCTTTCATATATATAATATATATATATATATATATATATACCTCTATAATATAGGGTAGTTTAACTAATTCATAGAAAACAAGAAATAATTAAATATGTTATTATGAAAAAAAAAACACTTTTATCATTTTTTAAAAATGTGTTTGAAATTTTAATGAAAGGATAAAATTGAAAATGACCATTAATTATCTTAAAATTGACTTAGATTTTGAAGTAAGAAATTCTTCTAGAAACACCATTGATGTTTATATAGTTTGTGGAGAAACAAACTTACCAGTTACCAACAGCTTTAAAGAAAAGGACTCAAAACTTATCGAGTACTACATGGAGAGAATGATCCAATCCCCCTCAGGCTTTTGGTCTCTACTTCCTTTGGTACTTTATGAAGTTAATAATTTGATTAATTAATTGACTGAGGCAATTAATGCTGTCCATGAATTTCGAGCTAAATACAGTAAATAATGCTGTAAATTGGATTTGTGGACGATATGAGTGCACGTCGCTTTGTTGTTTTGCGCCCACTACCAAACGAAGACCTAAAAATAACTGATGAGGTATAAAATATTAAATTCTTTGCCACAGGTCGCCATCTCATCACCGACTATATTTTCTTGCAAACGATGAACTTTAACGGCTCTTCTAGATTAATGCAATTCAAAAATGGTCTGTATGTGGATTCTTTGCGTAATTGCGTCGTACTCTCACATGGTTCAAAATATGAGTCCAATTTATTCTTAATCAACTCATAGTATTTATTTGGAGACAAGAGCAAATTATGAAAAGAAAGGACATATTAATAACTGATTCGAACAGGAGATTTGTATTTTGAATCGAGAAGGGGCTTAAAGAAAATTATTTATTTTTCAAACTAGAGAGAGAATGCTTCTTTTGAGTCTTCATCTTCATCTTCATGTTATTTTTCAAGCTCATCTTCCTCTTCTTGGAGAGTAATCTACTTTTCGATATCTTTGCATTGCGACTTGAACTTGAGCCTGTACTTAACAATGAATCAAAGTCATGATTGACTCTCTCCCGGTCCTTAATATAATAAATATTTATCTAATTTGATTATATTAAAAAAATTAATTAAATTGGTTAATATAGCATGTATTTTCCAAAACACACCCTATTGTCTTCTTTAGCTTCCTCATTCACTCTCCTCCTTAATTATTGTCAATAATTTATCAATATGAGTAAGTTAAGAAAAGATTGGTAAATGTAAAAAAATATGTCTTATATTTAGAACTAAAATTAAATTTATAAATATGTCCTATATTGAGTACAAGAGGGAGTATCTTGGTTGATGTGTTGGCCATGGATGACTTGTTATGATTAGTGCCATCCAAGATTAGGCGAGGCTATGTAAGTTTCTAATTGGTCTGTCATGTAGCTGAATTGAATCATTCACATTCATGAATTTCCATGCTATATGTGTTATGACATGCATTCATTTTAGGATAGATATGCAAGATTAGGGTTCAACTTGCTTTTTTCAAAACACTCTATAGCCATTTGAATATGAATCTTTCTTTTTTTCTTGGGCGCAGCAATCCTCTCCTTGACTAATATCACACAAAGTGACAAAACTTTCCTCTAAGGTCGATCGTATCACAAATGCAGTTATAAAAGTTAAAACGATTAACCATTTTTTATTTGTAAAAACATCAAGTCTCTTCAATTATATAGTGCACTTGAACAATAAAGAGATGTTAGAATTGCATGGGATCCAAATCTTTGCTGCCCATATATTCGATCTTCTATAGAATCCTTAATTTCTCCATCTTGTTCCCAACCCCTACAGTTAAGCAGGGAGTCATGAACCAAATTCTTTTGTCTTGCCCCTCAAAAATAAAAAATAAAAATAAAAGAAAAGAAGATGCAGGGCGAATATTAGTGATAGCTTGATTCGCTGGGAATCAACAAGCTAAGTTAAACAAATTCATAAGGTGCATATGACTTGATTAATTAGTCATAATCTTCATTATAATGCTTCACTAACCCCCTTTTCACACTCTATATATATACACTTCACATATGAAAAGGACAAACTCTCTGACTTCCTTTCATTCGTATTCATTCATTAAAGGAAAACCAAGGATAATTTAATCATTTTACCCACAAATACAAAAATTCATAGATACTTTGTATTTCATTATATAAACAAATATTCGAAGTAAAAGATTATATATTTGGAAATAAACTATTCCATGTGGATGTGCGGTGCTACCAGGCATATTCTTTCCTTTCCTGAAGGAATAGCGTTGAAGTCTTCCTCAAACGTTTAAGAGTTTTATTATTTTTCTTAAGTAGAGTTTTCTCACTGAAACTGAAACGCGAACAATTGAACTTTTCATTATTCATTGAATTGATAAGTAAGTATTTTTGTGGGTGATTAATAATACGGGGCTATGACCCTTGAATTGATAAGAAACTAATTACTCTCTCATTTCTCCGTATGGCTAGGGATATTTAAATATCATGTGTTTTATACTCATGAACCATGAATAGTATAATTTAAGATGTAATAAATATAAGCATACAGGTTATTTAAAATAAATGTAATTGTAACACTTTTTTTTTAAATCAATGTTAAGAAATATTAATATAATTCATCATTTTTAAGTTACTAATGGACAGATAGTATATTTAGAGCCAGATAGACGACACTAGCTCAAATAATCAGAACATCGGGGATATCAGCGCAGAAGGTCGCGAATTCATTCAAATTATCTCATATTACCAAAAAAGAAATAATATTTTAGAGTAGTGGAAAGCAAAAGTAGTTAAGTTTTATTGGAGGTTTAAGATCTCAAATCTTATAGGACTGGGACAACCGCGTAGAGTCATCACAGTAGAGCCAGTAATATAATTAATTAATAAAAAAATGACAAGTAGGCGATAAAAGTGATAATAGAGTTTCTAAATTGGGATACTAGTTATCCTAATTTAAGAGTCGACAGTAAATATAAAAATGGAATTTAAATTAGAATCTCGAACAGAAATAGGCTTCGTCTCCGGCCAATAGGTACGAATTCAGCACATTGTTTTTTGGCCGATATATATAATAAGTTACTATATATATACAAACACCAGAATACTACATCTCGATATGCATGTTCCAAGGTCATCGCAAGTCGTGAAAGGTTAGTAGATTTGGCTATAATCTTCACAATGAAGTTGCTGTGGAGTGTGGAGAGAACATGATTTGTGGTCCTGAACACGATCCTATTGGTCCACCTCCCTTAAACAGTACAGAGGTCGAGTTAAAATGCAGAAATCAACTTCATATTTTTATTCCACAAACCATACAACACAAAAGACGCACTTATTGCCCTCACTTACTATCAGTTTTATTAATTATATTGCTAATAGTAACTCACTTTATATGTATAATGTGTGTCTATATATGTGTGTGTGTATTTCCACAGATATATGCGCCTTACGTTTCTTCTCCTGTAGTTTTCTGCGTGTGCGCACACACATATTTAAACTTTATTGTAACTGTCTATTTAGCTTCAAATCGGAACTTAAGTGTAACATCTTAATTCGTTTCCATTTTTCACTAAGATTGGTATCAAACACATATATCTAACAATGAAGCATACAATAATGCATGTGGCATGCAGAAGGATAAAAACGGCGAATAACAGTACACGCGGGCGCAATATATATATATATATATTATGATGGATTGGATATGCTTAATGAGAGTGACTTCTTAGTGTAGAGAAACTGAAGTAGAAAAGCCAGAGGAGGCAGACTGTGAACTTTTGCAAAGCGACCGAACTATGAAGAGAATAATAACTATCATAAAGAAACGAATGGCACATATAATGAGAGTGAAAAAGACGAGGTGTCGATGGGGGATTCTTTGCAGCAAATTGGGCAATAAACAAATATAAATAGGTAAGTGGGTGTAGGCACATAACTGGGAAAAGGGACTTTGACAAACCCAAAAGGGTTATTAAAGTGATATTGTTCGAGTGTGTGAGTAAGAGAGATGGTCCTTCAAAAAGAATTCGTACTCTCACTTAATTATTATATTATAATGTTGTGGAAATGTCACCTTCCTACTTTTGTTTTCCCTCGTTCCAATCTTGTAGTGGGCATCTTTGGTGATTTCAGGGTCTATGAGTTTATTATTACTCTCTGTCACAACGTTTACTCTCACTCAAACCGCTTGTTAAAAGCTTAAAGATTTGATTCTCATGTGCTCAAAAGATTGTTATGTTGAATTTTCTCCTTCTGTATTTATATTAATAGTGCCATTCGAATAATAGAGTTGACTCTGTACGATATCTGAATTTAATTACTCTATCTTATCTTTAATGTAAAACCTATAAGAAGATTAAGTATGAGTACACATAAACGCCCCAAAGCCATTTTAATTGTTAATCATTCTAACTAATTCATTCTTTGCTTGTTTTGTTGGTTAGAAAGTGATCTCATCCACACATATATAGTTGATTTCCCAAAGAGGCATTCAATATCACAAGTAAGAACCACTTGCGATCTAAGGTGATGATCAAGTGCCCACTTTTTTTTTTTTTTTTTTTTTTATTGTTTATGTTATAAACTTATGAACAATCTGTTGGGTTAATGTCTTTCTTTGGTCACTTAAGCCCAATAAGGCTTTAATTGAGACTACAACCCAAAAACTCTAAGGCCCATGTGGATTAGGGTTAGGCCTTGGTGTAGTAGCATATAAACTAATTTTCGGTCGCTTTGAAAAGATATGGCCGCACAAATAGTTAGGAGGCTCTCATCGAAACAAAAACCTAGAGGCGAGACGTTCATCATCCGAACGGTTGCCCACACAACCATCTCATCCCCCTCGAGAGATAGTCGGAAGATCAATCATAGATCGCACGAGGATGCCAACTCTTCGTATACGAGGACCGTTAAAAAGACAAGGTTTGCTCGTGGAGAATCTTTCGAGATAGCTCTTCAATATCCAGGTAAGCAAAACGATAAAAGGTTTCATCTTTTCCTACATCGCGTGGTACGATACGCTTCCGCGTTTCTGATCAGTTTCCTACACAATCGTACAAATTAAAAGTCCAAATCAAAAAGCCCATTGTGGGCATAAAAAATCAAAAGACATACGTATTGCATGATCTAGCCATAGTCATTTGCAATTGGGGCCCATGGACCAAAACCCAATTATACGGATCCCCGTCAACCTCTTCATCGTTTCCGAGTCAGTCTCCACTAACCCATGTCCTTGTGGTTGTTGCTTCGAATGGACTCCACCGATGTTGTGTTTGTCCATATAGCTGCTTACCCGACTGCTGACAGGGTAGTGACGATTGCATGGGCTATTATGAGCAAGAAAAAAGAGTTAAGGTGGAAATCTTCCTTTTAAAGTATCGTTCAAATCCTAATATAGCCTTAAAATTTTTGTTTTGTTTTAATGTCATCCTAAAAATTTTAAAACGTAGCACACAATTTCACCCTTAGTTAATTGTGAGACTAACATACCTTTGCCACTCAGTAGATAATGCCACATCATCTTTATTCTAATCACTTAACATATTTCACCTGCATCAAGCTTAGCCTCAAAAGTAAAATGGAACAAAATAGGCCCTTAATTCTAGGATCCTAAATGTATAACTTAGTTTGAGATAGATTTTGGTCATAAACATAACACTTGTATCCATTTTATGTCTCATATATGTCATTTCCCCGCAAAAATTCTTTATTGAATTTAAAACTAATATATGACCTAATATCACACATAAATATTTTAAAAAGATAATGTCACATATGTTATAATTAAATAATTTATTTCGTTTATTTAATCTTCCAAAATTATATAAACAACTCTTACATTTAAGATAAAAAGCAGGCTAGTTATTATCAAAAGCAACTTTCTCTGAATCCCCTTTTAACAATTTCTTCAAGCTCCATGGAGGACTCCAAAGTTCAAACCCATTCTGCAAAGTTTAGGCCAACTAACTAGCCATCAAATTTAAGAGCGAGGGCATATCCCCTGTACTCAGGCCATTAGTTAAGGCATGATCATCTAAAGAAGCACGTCCACGTCAACAACCCTAAACACGGGCAAATTATTACAATAACGGTAATTAAGGTAGCACATGGGAAAAAATAGTTGTCTCAGGCGATATTTACTTGGTTTTATCTCCAAATCCTCTTATATTTTCCATGTCAATTAGCAAACATGTCAATCCCTAAATTATGAAATATTCTCCATCCTTAATATTACAGCTAGTTGACTTTTGTTTGAATGATTGAAGAAAGTAAACAAGTTAATTAAATTAAAGTATTTATATTTATTGTTTTTCTCTAAACTAATTTGTTTAACTTATAAACCGATATATAATTTAACAATATACAACATGTAATATGATTAAATAAATTATTTCATTTCCTGTATCTCTAAAAAAAAAAAAAAAAAAAAGGCCAACTGACTCTTATGAAAAAGGGGTCAATGATATTTGGGTTTGACATATGATAAAATCAACATTTCAGACAAAACGGGTATGTATATAAACTTGCCAGCTACAATCTGTCGCTGCATTGTTGACTGTTGTAAGCATGGTGGTTCATCAAATATATCGATCTTTATTACATCGATAATTTCTAAAAGTCATTCTTCGTCAATATATAATTAATTACGAGGATTTCCAGCATTGAGAAGTTCCTGGTGTATTTTATTGATCTCGTTAATTAGATAATGTTTGATCCTGTTTCATATTCTGGTTTCTGTCTGCTTCCTGTTTTCCAGCCTACGCTTACCACAGGAGATATTTCTGAGTTAGGCATAAATTGTATTCTTGTCTCTTAAATAAATGATTGAAAAATCAATTTTAAACTTTTAATGTATGCAGTAAATCTAGTTGAATATAGGAGCTTGTATTTTGCCCTTTAGGTTAAAAAGAATCAGTGATTGAGGATATTCTCAGTTTCAAAACAAATAATTTGGATATTTTCACTCTTATTACTACTGCTGTGGAATAGCATAACAAGCTGCGCTATATTTTCCGACCAGATTTATTGGAACAAAAACACTTTGCTGCTTCTGATCAGCAACAATAATATATATATATATATATATATATATATATATTGACGAATACACAACAGATTCTAAGTCTCTCTTTCTCATGCCTACACAATAACTTATTTTAGGATGAATTTTATGAAAATCAAAATTTAATTAGGAATTCTCATTACATATTTCACTTTTACAGAGTTCAACATTAATATTAAATTATTTTATGTCTTCATTAAACTTCAAATAACCTCAACTTTTCACTAACCATTACCAATGTTCGCCTGATTCCCTCGTGGCTTCACGGAATTCACATATTTTCTGGCCCATTAATTTCAATTATTTTGTTTGAAGTGATAATTCATTTAGACGCATGCTAATAAGTAAATACATAACAGTAAGTGCATATCAAACAGTTGCAAGAGATGTGCATAGAAGAATAACAATTAAATTAAATGGAAAATATAATTCGGAGAATGACCCTCGATTTATCTCCGAACAAGAATCTATATGAAAAATATTGCTTAAAAATTTACATATCAAAGAGGCAAAGACTGGAAATTTAATTCATTAAAAAGATCGTTTTGAGGGAGATGTCAAGAAATACCTTTTTAGCAGATGCGTCATAGGTACTCAATATATTATATCTGAGCATCAAACTATGACAGATTTCTACACACAAATTATTATTGATAGATAATTCAAGATATTTTCTTTTAATAACTAATCCTTCGTTTAGAATAAAAGAGTAAGACTTGCTGACACTTGATGCTCTCTTTAAACTAACAGTTATTAAAAAGCAAAAAATGTCAATTTATATCTTGATCAACTGACGATTTCACTGAAATCTAAGAATCTTCACCAAATAAGTGATAATTAGTCAAACTACTCTTTTTCAGACTGCCAAAATGAATTGTCAAGACGAACTGAAGCATGTCCATTAATTAATCATCAGCTCACCACTTCTGTTAACAAAGGCTTATTGCGGACAAGAAGAAGTACAAAGATTAGCTATATATATTCACATAATCCTCAGACACTACTATTAATTAATATAGAGTCATATACCCAGCAATTTAATTAACCCTAAACAACAAATTACCAGGCCGCTACACCTGAATAAACATGTGAGTCTTTGTTATCAGCTCACCACTTCTGATAACAAAGGCTTATTGCAGAGCAAGAAGAAGTATAAAGATCGATTAGCTATATATATAACTCACATAATCCTCAGACACATCTGTTAATTAATATGGTGTCATATATACCCAGCAATTTAATTAAGCCTGAACAACAAAGTACCAGGCCACTGCACCTGAATAAACATATATGCTTCATCTTTTCTTAAATTCATAGGGATGAAATTAAATCTGACTAGAAGTTTGAAAACTGGCGTGAATGAGAGGTGCCATTGAACCTCATCAATGAGATTCCACTAGCAGTAGTGGGGGCTCTCTTCAAAAGCTTCTACTTCAAACACTATATGTAGGAATAAATTACTTCACCTCAATTAGCTGAAAATGGAATCATTTTTGTTAAAGGAAGGTGGATATGGTGATGAAGCAGCAAAAATTGCTAAAACATGAACAGATATTATGAAAAAGAGGCCTTCCTATTGAGTTGCTTTGCACGAAGAATTCCAGTTTGCCTTGTAAAATTAAAACTCTCATCATTCCCAAAAGAGGGCCGGGAAGCAATTGCAGAAGATGGCAATTTAATGGAAATCCTAATATCATATCCCAGGGTTAGTTAGTTGAAAGCGAAACTGAGTTACAGTGGGTATATATATGTAAATACGGAATTTAAGATTAATGAAAAAATATTGCTTAAAAATTTATATACCAAAGAGGCAAAGACTGGGAATTTAATTCCTTAAATAGATCGTTTAGAGGGAAATGTTAAGAAATGCTTTTATAGCAGACAGTACTAGTGCCTATAGCCTATGTGTCATAGGTACAGATTATATTTGAGAATTAAACTATGACAGATTTCCACAGGCACAAATTATTATTCGTAGATGATTCAAGATATTTTCTTTTAATAACTAATCCTTCATTTAGGATAAAAGAGTAAGACTTGTTGGCACTTGATTTTTCTTTCATCAAACAGTTATCAAAAGCAAGAAAATCCAATTTATATCTTGATCAACTAACAATTTCATTACAATTTAAGAATCTTCACCAAATGAGTAGCGATAACTAATTAAACTATTCTTTTTCAAATAGTCAAAATAAATTGTCAAGACGAATTAAAACATGTATGTTAATTAATCATCAGCTCGCCTCTTCTGATAACAAAGACTTATTGCAGGACAAAAAGAAGTACAAAGATTAGCTATATATATAACTCATCACATAATCCTCAGCCACTATCTGTTAATTAATATAGAGTCATATACCCAGCAATTTAATCAAGCCTAAACAACAAAGTACCAGGCCACTACACCTGAATAAACATGTATGCGTCATCTTTTCATAAATTCACAGGGAGGAAATTAAATCTAACTAGAAGTTTGAAAACTGGCGTGAACAAGAGCTGCCATTGACCCTCATCAACGAGGTTCCACTAGCAGAGGAAGCACTAGTAGCAGTAGTGGGGGCTCTCCTAGGAGGCTCACCTCCATATGCATAAGCTTGATGATTATCATCACCAATAATATTAAGTTCATGATCAGTATGAATATTGTTAGCATTATTTTGGTTAGATCTCTCGCCCTCTGATTCCCTAAACTTAAGCAAATACCTCTTGAGGGGGTCGGCGTAGTCGTCAAACCCTAGAGCGGCGAGGGCCCAGCAGATATCGTCGCCGTTCACTGTCTTGCGCTTCTCCTTGTGACACTTGTCAGAGGCCTCCCCAGTCACGAAGCTTATGAACTCAGAAACACATTCTTGCATTGTTTCTTTGGCTTCTTTGGAGATTTTCGCGTTAGGAGGCAGAATTTGCTTCATAATCCTCCCGACATTCGCTATCGGAAGCAACCGATCTTGCTCTTTGATGACTCCCCCATCTTGACGATGATGAGATCCTGTGTTGGTGTTGAAGTTGTAATTGTTAAAGCCTTCTCTCTCTGAGTTATCGCTCATCTCTCCGTACCACAAGACAAAGAGAGATTAACTTTAGTCCTGTCAAACACAGACACGTTGCTCTCTTAACTGGTCAGTTAAGTACCCCCTACTTATATATATATTTATAGACACGAATCCAAGAGCTCCCATGTTTATGCAACATCATATGCACGCATATGTGTGCGCACCATTCATTTAGGAGAATATTTTCGGTAAGGAGCATATAGCTTGACGTGAATATCAGCCATTGATTTAACGAGATTGTCACTTCATATCATCAATCCTAAATGTCTTTTTTTAAAAATAATAATAATATATCCCACAAGAATCTTGAAGTTATTTGACTTTGATGACGAGGCTGGTCATGAACAGCACCCACTCGATTCATTGGGGAACACAGTGGTAGGCAATTTATTTGTTGCTATGAGTTAGGTTTATATTTCATTTTATGTAACTATGTATCCTTTCTTTTATATCTTTTATAATTTAAGCCACTTTAACTAATTTATGACTAAAAAATGACAAAACTCATTAAATATGCCATAAATAAATAAAAATCACTTTTACTCTTATTAAAAAACGTATTTGAAAACCTAATGATTAGGTAAAATTGGAAATGAGCATTAATTACAAAAATAAAAAAGGAGCATTAATTATCTTCTAGCTCACTCGTATTTTAAGCCAAGATATTTTTCTAAAAAACCTTATGTATATAGTTTGAGGAGCAGTAAACTTACCCAGCAGCCTTTAAAGAAAGGGACTCGAAACTTATCGAGCGCTACATGGAAAGAATGATTCCATCCCCCTCAGGCTTTAGCCTCTACTTCCTTTGGTACTTTATGGAGTTCATAATTTTATTAATTAATTGATTGATGCAATTAATGCTGTCCATGATTTCGAGCTGACTACAGTAAATAATGCTATAAATGGGATTTGTGGACGATATGAGTGCACGTCGCTTTGTTGTTTTGCGCACACTACCAAACGAAGACCTAAAAAGAACTGATGTGGTATAAATTATTAAACTCTTTGCCACATGTCGCCATCACTCCTTGTTTGGAATAGTAATAGAAACCTTCAGAAATAAATTTTCAATCGTGATTTACACTATACGGTGTAAATATGTTAGATGAGTTTTATTTCGATTAATGTAAATAAACACTTTTGAGGCCCCTAAAAGTGATTCCAAAAAATGCCATTAAAAAATGGTCTATATGCGGTTTCTTTGCGTATGTATTGTACTCTCACATTATTCAAAATATAAGTCGGATTTATTCTTAATTAACTCATATAGTATTCATTTGGAGACAAAAGCAAATTAGAAAAAGAAAGCAGTTATTAAATTAAGAAGGGGCTTAGAGAAAATTATTTACATTTTAAACTAGAGGGAGAGTGCTTCTTTTAAGCCTTCATTGTCATCTTCATGTTATTTTTCAAGCTCATCTTCCACTTCAATTGGAGAGTAGTCTACTTTTTAATGTCTTTGCATTGAAACTTGAGGTTGGGCCGTGTACTTAACAATGAATCAAAGTCATGATAGAGCTTTTTACTCTCTCCCTTCTGTTCCTTAATATTTGAAATAATTATCTAATTTAGTTGAATTAAGAAAATTAGTTAAGTTGGTAATTAAATATAACATGTATTTTATAAAACACTTTAGTAGTCATCTTCCTTAGCTCCCTCATTTACCTTTTCATTTGATTATCATTGAGATAGCATTAATAGGGATAAATCAAGAAAAGATTGACAAATATAAAAAACATGTCTTATATTTAGGACTAAGATCAATTTTCTAATTAAATATGTCCTATATTTATTAAGGACACAAGGGAGTATCTTGGTTGATGTGGTTGCCACTTATGACTTGTTATGATTAGTGCCATCCAAGATTAGGAGATCCTCACTACTACAAATATTGTTTTTAACATCCTTTCCTTTTTTTTTTTTTTTTTGCTTTTTAATGTCTAAAAACAAGGGGACGTCTATCCCAAGGACATAGTAAAGTTAGGATATGGCGTCCCAAATATATTTAGGATGCCGTAATTTTTTTTTTTTTTTTAAAAAAACCCAAATCACGTTTGAAGACGGAGGAAGAAAGAACTCACTGTCGAAGGCACAAGAACCAGAAGCCTGGAAGCTGCGTCTCATGTTCCTAGATGAAAAAGAAGCTGAGAGAAATCAAAATCAAAGGTAAACTAATTAGAAGGAGAAGCTTGAACAAGTCGGTGTTGCAGATCTGGGAGATCGAGGCTCGAACCTGTCGTTTGATGATCTACATGCACGAGCTGTGACTAGAGGAAGAAGATCGACAAAACTTGAAGGACCTTGAGATCGCTGGTGCCTCGCCGCCCTATGCCATTGCGGGTGGGTTGCCATTTATATATTTGAGATCGCATCACTACGAGGATAGAGATCGCATCGCATCGTTGGAGACAAGATATTCTAGTGTTGCATCACTTTGTCAACTTCCCTGCATTTTATACAAACAATTAATTAATATAATCACTCATCACAAAACCCTAATTTAAAAACCACTTCAACACAGTCACTTAATTATTATTATAATTTGAGCTGAAACTAAAATGATGAAACTAACCATAGGTCACGCCAGAACCAACGTAGGCAAATAAAGAGGAGGTTTGAGATAAACTCAACCATGTAGCCTTTAATGGAGCCCAAACTAAAAGAATCGTCGAAGCATCTAAAAGCTATGTCGGCCATCTTCCAAAATTTTCTAGAGAGAAAGAGAGGATAATAGAGAAGTGTTGAGAGTTGAAATCGCCACATTGACAGGATATTGGAGGGTGTGATACAAAATGAGGTTGTGTTCGTAGGTGTCATGGGCGTTTTGAATTTTCGGGGAATTTAGGCATCTCAATTTTAAATTGGGACTCCAAAAGACCATTTTTTGCATCCTAATTTTATAAGGGATACCAAAACATCTACTTTTGGCGTCTCTTTTAAATTTGGGACACCTAAAGTGTCTAAATATGCATCCCAATTTAAATTTGAGACGTCTAAAGAGTTCAAATAGGCGTCCCAAATAAATTTGGGACGCCTAAAATGGACTTTAGGCATCCCAATTCTAAATAGAGATATTGAATATGTTAAAAAATTACAAAAATATCACCACCTTTATTTTTTTCTTCCCTTCTTAAAAAATGACATTTTTAGGGGAAAAATAGAATCTACTTATTATAGTAGTGCCTATGGTAAGTTTCTAATTGGTTTTTTGACAAAAAAAAAAAAAAAGGTTTCTAATTGGTTTGTCATGTAGCTGAATTGAATTATTATATATTCACATTCATGAATTTCCATGCTATATCTGTTATGACATGCATTCATTTTAGGATAGATATGCAAGATTAGGGTCCAACTTGTTTTTTTCAAATGTGTTTTTGTGATTTCGATATTTAACGCGCTACATATATAGAATCTCAAAACACTCTATAACCCTTTGAATATGAATCTTTTTTTCTTGGGCGCAGCAATCCTCGACTTGACTAATATCACACAGAGTGACAAAATTTTCCTCTAAGCTCGATCGCATCACAAATGCAGTTATAAAAGTTAAAACGATTAACATTTTTTTATTTATTTGTAAAAACATCAAGTCTCTTCAATACGGTGCACTTGAACAATAAAGAGATATTAGAATTGCAAGGGATCCAAATCTTTGCTGCGTATATATTCGATCTTCTATAGAATCCTTAATTTCTCCATCTTGTTCCCAACCCCTACAGTTAAGCAGGGAGTCATGAACCAAATTCTTTTGTCTTGACCCTCAAAAATAAAAAATAAAAAGAAAGTATTTTTGTCTTAAGTAGAGTTTTCTCACTGAAACTAAAACGCGAACAATTGAACTTTTCATTATTCATTGAATTGATAAGTAAGTATTTTTGTGTGTGAATAATAATACGGGGCTATGACCTTTGAATTGATAAGAAACTAATTACTCTCTCGTTTCTCCGTATGGCTAGGGATATTTAAATATCATGTGTTTTATATTCATGAACCATGAATAGTATAATTTAAGATGTCATAAATATAAGGATACAGGTTATTTAAAATAAATGTAATTGTAACATTTTTTTTATCAATGTTAAGAAAGATTAATATAATTCATCATTTTTAAGTTACTAATGGACAGATAATATATTTAGAGTAAGATAGATCGACACTAGCTCAAATAATGAGAACATGGGAGGATATGAGCGAATTGAGAAGGTCCGAATTCATTCAAATTATCTCATATATTACTTAAAAAGAAATAATATTTTAGAGTAGTGGAAAGCAAAAGTTAAGTGTTATTGGAGGTTTAAGATCTCAAATCTTGGGACTGGGACACCCGCATAGAGTCATCATAGTAGAGCCAGTAATATAATTAAAAAATTTAAAAAAATGACAAGTACGCGATAAAAGTGATAATAGAGTTTCTAAATTGGGATACTAGTTATCCTAATTTAATAGTCGACAGTAAATATAAAAATGGAATTTAAATTAGAATCTCGAACAGAAATAGGCTTTGTCTCCGGCCAATAGGTACGAATTCTGCACATTGTTTTTTGGCCAATTAATATATATGATACGTTACTATATATATATATATACAAACACCAGAATACTACATCTCGATGCATGTTCCACGGTCATCGCAAGTCGTGAAAGGTGACTGGGTTTGGCTATAATCTTCACAATGAAGTTACTGTGGAGTGTGGAGAGAACATGATTTGTGGTCCTGAACACGATCCTATTGGTCCACCTCCCTTAAACAGTACAGAGGTTGAGTTAATATGCAGACATCATCTTCATATTTTTATTCCACAAACCATACAACACAAAAGACTCACTTATTGCCCTCACTTGCTCTCAATTTTATTAATTATATTGCTAATAGTAGTCCACTTTATATGTATAACGTGTAGACATGGGAGCAAATATATATATATATATATATATATATATATATTTCCACATATATATATATATATTTACGTTTCTTCTCTTGTAGTTTTCTGCGCGCGCGCGCACATGTTTAAACTTTATCGTAACTGTCTATTTAGCTTCGAATCGGAACTCAAGTGTAACATCTTAATTCGTTTCCATTTTTCACTGAGATTGGTATCAAACACACATATATAAAATGAAGCATACAATAACGCATGTGACGTGCAGAAGGATAAAAACGGCGAATAACAGTACACGCGCGCCCAATATATATACTATGATGGATTGGATATGCTTAATGAGATTGACTTCTTAGAGATCAAACTGAAGTAGAAAAGCAAGAGGAGGCAGACTGTGAACTTTTGCAAAGCGACTGAACTATGAAGAGAATAATAATTTCCATAAAGAAACGAATGGCGCATATAATGAGAGGGAACAAGACTAGGTGTCGATGGGGGATTCTTTGCGGAAAATTGGGCAATAAACAAATGTAAATAGGTAAGTGGGTGTAGGCAAATGACTGGGAAAAGAGACTTTGACAAACCCAAAAGGGTTATTAAAGTGATATTGTTCGAGTGTGCAGTAAGAGAGATGGTCCTTAAAAAAGAAATTCGTACGCTCACTTAATTATTATATTATAATATTGTGGAGGGTCACCTTCCTACTTTTGTTCTCCAGCTCGTTCCAATCTTGTAGTGGGCATCTTTAGTTGAGGTGAGTCAGGAATTGTAATTAGGAGTGAATGTTATAGAATAGAATCTAGGTGTTCATGAAATTATATTTTAGCCTTATAAACATTTCAATAGTTTTATTTTAGTCCCTTCACAAAACATTTAGGGGGATTAAAATGAAAATATTAAGATTTTATGAGACTGAAACATACTTTTCTAAACATCTGGGTGCTATTATGTAATTTTTGGGGGACGGGGCCACCCCTAACTTCTCCCTAGTTTTGTCCCTAATCTTTGGTGATTTCAGGGTCTATGCGTGCGTTTATTATTACCCTCTGCCACAATGTTTATTCTCATCCAAGTCGCTAGTTAAAAGCTTAAAGCTCCGAATCTCATGTGTTCAAAAGATTATTCTGTTTAATTTTCTCCTTCTGACATATATATATATATATTGATGGTGCCAGTCGAATAATAAAGCTGACTCTGTACGATATCTAAATTTAATTACTCCATCTCATTTTTAATGTAAAACCTAAAAGAATATTAAGGCTGTGTTTAGTTTGAGGGGAGGGGAGCGCCCCTCCTTGGTAAAAAGTCAGATATGACCATGATATGAAATGTTTGTGCGAAAAACAACATGAATTTATGATCATATCTAACTAGAGCTGTCAAAAAAGCCAGCCCGTTAGGTCCCACCTTTAGCCCCCAATGATGGGGTTATTTTTGGCCTTAGCCCAAAATAACCCCCACTTCTCTTGGGTTAGGATAGGACCAACCGCGGGCCCAACTAGTACTCTCAGATCTTCCACGTTTACATAACACAAGAGTCCACCTTGTCAAAATTATCCACCGTCTGCAACTTCAGTCCACTCTAACAGCGGTTGGAGTCCGTTCATTCCAATTAAACAGTTTTGAAGGAGAACGATGAACAGATTATATGACGATGCACACTATAATGAGTTAATCAAAAAGAAAAAAAATTAGGGACTTGATTAAAAATGATAGGAAACTACAATGACCTCCTTATTAGTTTTTCATTATTAAACTAAAATACTCATAGAGATTATCTATGAACCTAGTTTTATATATAAATTCAAAATTTAAATACCATTTTCTCACTTTATATATAAAACAAATAAAAAAAAAAATTAAGGCCTCGTACGTATGTATAGCGTCTTTCGTCAATTAAATTATTTTCCAATTATTTGTTACGATAAATGTGATTATATGTAATGCATATCAAGAAATTAAAAAACTTGCACCTTTTTTTTATAAAATCATATTCTTTTACATATTTTTTTTCCTAATAAATTGATATATAATTATAAAAGAATCCTATATATTCAATGGATCTTTTCAGTCACGCGTAACAAATTTTCACTAACACATGGAATATGATACTTTCACACATAATTAAAGAAAAAGTTGTTAAATGAGATGCACAAGTCGTATTTCATGGGTAGGAATAATAGATATAAATTCACGAGTTTAAATAAATTTGAGACAGTGACGTGAACTCAAATAGTAAACTTATTAGAATTTACTTTTACTAATAAATAGGCATTAATAGTGTATAATTAAAATGTAAAAACAAAAAAATTTGATTTGAATATGTTTTAAATCTAAATAATTGAAATTAAATTTATCAATACTTATAATTTATTATACTTAAGAATAAATTAAATCCATCAAAAAAATTCTATAAAGTCCATATTGGAAGCAACTGAGCATCATGAAAACAAAAAAGCTAGCCCAGGTTTAAGAATAATTGTGTATATAGCTTCCCTTTGGTGCTCAAGGCATGGATTTCCATATAATGATTTTTCTTTTTGATTATTCAAGTCTAAGTTGATTATTCTAAAATGATTTTTGGCCAAGGGTCGGTTTGTTTAATATCGGGCTTTTTGGCCTAGCCCTTATGGCTAGAGCCTAACGGGCTGGGATGGCCTGTTTTGACAGCTCTATATCTAACTTTTCACGCTAAAAAGGAAAGCTCCTCCCTCCAAACCAAACACAATTTAAGTATGATTACACATAAACCCCCCAAAGCCTTTTTAATCATTCTTTGCTTGTTTTGTTGGTTAGAAAGTGATCTCATCCACACATAGTTGATTTCCCAAAGAGGCATTCAATATCACAAGTAAGAACCACTTGCGATCTAAGGTGATGACGTGACCACTTTTGATTGTTTGTTATAAACTTATGATCAATTTTTGACCAAAAAATAAACTTATGATCAATCAGACAATCACACAAAAGTCCAAATCAAAAGGGACATTGTTAGCCCAAAAAATCAAAAGGCGTGCGTATTGTTTGATCTAACCATAGTCATCTGCAATTGGGGCCCATGGCCTAAAACCCAATCATATGATTCCCCAACAACCTCTTCATCATTTTCGAGTCAGTCTCCACTTCCACCTTATGAAATCCCAAACTCTGACTCTTTTCGGCATATCCACTAACCCATGTCCTTGTGGTTGTTTACTCGGATGGTGATTGAACTCTATGATGATGTGTTTGTCCATATGGCTGCATCTCGGCTGCTGACAGGGGGTGACGATTGCATGGGCAATTAGGGTGAAAATCTGCCTTTTGAAGCATAGCTGAAATCTCAACGCAGCCCTGAATTTTATTTTTTTTTTTAGTGTCGCACTAGAAGTTAAGTATTAAAATGTAGCAATCTCGACCACCTTAATTAACAGGGAGACTAACACACCTTTGCCACTTAGAAGATAATACCATGTCATCTTTATTCTAACCACTTAAATTATTCCACCTCAGCCTCTCTCTCCAGTTAGGGTTGCGTCCTTGATTACCGAACTTTATGCAAAGTTGCTGGCCCAATATAAATGTGCCTGCTGCAGAACGTTAATTTGCTTCATTTATATCCAATATGGTTACATGTCCTCCTCCCCCATAATATATACAAGTTTATTATAGTTTCTCCTAATTTTGAACTGACTTTAATACTAACATTGGTTTGATGTAGCAGAATGAACTAGTTCCTCACAACGTAACAATCCAACGTTCAAATTTTTATTGGGAGAAGTTCCTACGTTTAGTGCTTGCAGATAGTGCTTCAAACATGATTGTTTCCAATAGGCGATACCAATGATTAGGGAAAAAAAATTAAAACTGCAATTGAATTAACCAAGCAAAACAATAAGTGATCTTTAACTCAAGAACAAAGCCCAAACTAGTAAAAATTTCAGAATCGGCAATCATTCATAATATGTATAGAATAAGAACAAAAATCATCCTCATATCAGCGGCACTCGACTCTGACAAGTTCATTAAAGCGATAGGTGATGTTTTTTTGTTCACCCCAAGAAAGAATAATACTTTCATTAAAAACTAAATCAGCCATTACAATAAACGCTGCTACTATCTAATACGAGTACTAATATAGAAGCTACTGCTAACAGTCCTCAAAAGTAAAACGGAACAAAATAGACCCTTAATTCTATGGTCTGTATGACTTAGTTTGAGATAGATTTTAGTTCAAAACATAACACTTTTATCTATTTTATATCTCATGTATGTCATTTCTCCGCTAATTGTTTAATTAATAAATTAATATATAATATAATACTACATATAAATATTTTAAACAGATAATGTCATATATGTTATAATTAAATAATCTATCTAGTTTATTCAATCTTTACTAAAAATAGATAAATCAGAAGCGAGTCTTACATTAAAATAAATAGCAAGCTAGCAATTATCAGAAGCAACTTTCTTTGAATCCCCTTTTAACAATTTCTTCATCAAGCTCCATGGAGGACTCCAAACCCATTCTGCAAGGTTTAGGCGACGCCATTAGCCATCAAATTTAAGAGCGAGGGCATGTCCCCTGTACTCAGGCAATTAGTTAAGGCAGGATCATCTAAAGAAGCACGTCCACGTCAACAACCCTAAAAAGTTCTATAAATTATTACAATAACGGTAATTAATTAATTAAGATAGCTCATGGGACAAAATATTTGTTTGAGCCTTGTTGGTTACTTGGTTTTATCTCTAGATCCTCTTGTATTGTCCATATCGATCGGCAAACATGTCAATCCCTAAATTATAAAAATATTCCCCATAGTTAGTTGACTTTTATTGGCAAAATTAAGAAAATTAAATAAGTTAAATTAAAGTATTCATATTTGTCGTCTTTCTCCAAACTAATTTGTTTAACTTATAAACTGATATATAATTAAAAATATACAAACATATGATATAATTAAGTAAATTATTTTGCTTCTTTGATCTCTAAAAAAAGTCAACTAACTCTTATATTAAGAACGGATATAATACTAAATAAACCAAATTATCATGAAAAAGGGTCATTGCTAATTGGGTTTGACAAATGATAAAATCAACATTTCTGAGATAACGGGCATGTATATAAACTTGCCAGCTTCAATCTGTCGTCGCATTGTTGTAAGCATGGGAATTCATCAAATATATCGATCTTTATTACATCGATAATTTCTAAAAGTCATTCCTCGTCGATATATAATTAATTACGAGGATGGCCAGCATTGAGAAGCTGCTGGTAAAAAGGATCAGTAATTGAGGATATTCTCAGTTTTAAAACAAAGAATTTGTATATTTTCTCTCTTATTACTACTGCTGTGGAATAGCATAACAAGCTCCGCTATATTTTCCGACCAGATTTATTTATTGGAACAAAAACACTTTGCTGCTCTTCAGCAACAATAATAGATTTTTTTTTTTTTTTACAAATAAACAGCAGATTCTAAGTCTCTCTCTCATGCCCACACAATAACTTATTTTAGGATGAATTTTATGAAAATCAAAATTTATTTAGGAATTCTCATTACATATTTTATTTTTACAGAGTTCAACATTAATATTAAATTATTTTATGTCTTCATTAAACTTCAAATAACCTCAACTTTTCAATAACCTTACCAATGTACGCCTAATTCCCTAGTGGCTTCACAGAATTCACATATTTTCTGATCCATTAATTTCAATTATTTTGTTTGAAGTGATAATTCATTTAAACGCATGTTATTAAGTAAATAGATAACAGTAAGTGTATATCTTCAAACAATTGCAAGAGATGTGTATAGAAGAATAACAATTAAATTAAATGGAAAATATAATTCGGAGCATGAATCTCGAAGTTATCTCCGAACAAGAATATAATTTGGATATATATTGTTGATCTCAGGGCAGCCATTGCTTGCTGATATCTCAACAGAAACAAAGGATAACTCCTCCGGTTTTGTCTTGCTGCAGTGTTTTTAGAGTTCAGAGACTGTTGAAATATATACCAGAAAACACAAGCCTCGGCTTTTACTGTGCGGACACACAGAAGCTTCTTAATCATATCAACTTATCCTGTTAGTCGCAGTGTGTCTTTGCGTTTCAAATGTCAAATATTTCAGGTGATGAATTAAGTTTGTCCTCAGGGGAAGGACTCCAATATCAGGAAAACCAGCAGCAGCAACAACACAACCACCTGCATGGCTCAACCTCAACACCTTCCAACAAAAATGTCTCCAGTGATCATCATCAAAACCAGCTTCAATCCACCAAGAAGAAGCGAAATCTCCCTGGAACTCCAGGCAAATTCAACTCTACTCCTCAATATATTCACCATATATATATATATATAGCTTCTTTTCTCCTGTATATAAATATGATTTTCATCTTTTACTGATGAGATAGATCCGAACGCTGAAGTGATTGCTTTGTCACCGACAACATTGATGGCAACGAACAGATTTGTGTGTGAGGTATGCAACAAAGGGTTTCAGAGGGACCAGAACCTACAGTTACACCGGAGAGGTCACAATCTGCCATGGAAGCTGAGACAGAGAGCGAGCAATGAGGTGCGCAAGAAACGAGTTTACGTGTGTCCAGAGCCTTCATGCGTCCACCATAGCCCAACTCGAGCACTCGGAGACCTCACCGGCATCAAAAAGCACTTTAGCCGCAAACACGGCGAGAAGAAATGGAAATGTGAAAAATGCTCAAAAAAATACGCCGTCCAATCTGATTGGAAAGCCCACCAGAAAACCTGCGGTACCCGCGAATACAAGTGCGATTGTGGCACCGTATTTTCCAGGTCAGTTTAAGCACATTCCATATACTTCAAACTTAGTACTTCCTACTACTCCTGTACGAAATGGATAAAGTTAATCCAGGAAGGTGCATTTTTGCCTAAATGGTCATTTCGGGAGTTCGATCCTCTGCCGTCATTTTTCTATTCCTTTGGTAAAGTTTCAAAAAACGGAGCAATCTCGTAAAAACCCTAACGTTGAAGTCTTTAAGCCGGGGGGGCAACATGCTCTTTTTTAAAAATTTTAGGGGGGGATTGATGTCGAAAAACCCTAACGCTCCAAAACTTTTTTTTATCAAAAAAACTTAGTACTTCCTACTACTCCTTTACTCTGAAACAAAAAGATAATAATGGATTTTTTTTTTAGAGATTAAGAAAACTAATTAAATTATTTTAGAATATTTTTTTTTTTTTTCCTAAACTAATTAGTATATTTTTAGATCAAACTAGACTAATTAATTTGACTAATAAACTAATATATAATTTAAGAATATATGATATGATTAAATAACTTATTTAACTTTCTTAATCTCTAAAAAAAAGGAAAAAAAAAAGGTCTAACCCTATGTTATGTAAAAGAGTGGAGGGAGTATATAGTATGCTTTATGATCTCCGTTTATGTTTTCTGAATTGTGCAGGAGAGATAGTTTTATCACTCACAGGGCATTTTGTGATGCATTGGCTGAAGAAAACAAGAGGGTGAATTGTGCAGTATCTCTAAACGCTTATTCTAACATATCATCTGAATTAAACACAATGGTTCCTCAAGAGATTCTTCCGGTACCGTTCAAGTCGACGGGCACGAGCATGTGGGGGGGCATGTTCACCACCACTTCAGGCGCACTTCTTAGTGGTCCAAAAGGCTTGCCTTCTTCTCTTCCCCAGCCTAGCTCCCCCATTTTCAATTCTGTCCAAGATGGCCAGAGAGTTTCAGAGTCAGCTCACGCGTCTGCCACGGCTTTACTGCAGAAAGCAGCTCAAATGGGAGCCACCGTGAGCAATAACAGCAATAACTCTCACATGGTTCAAAAAGGGTATGTTACTTCCATGGCAGGTCCTGATTACCACCCTGAACCTAACATGGCTGGGATTAGTGGTGGAGGTGGAGAATTCAGCAACCTGTTGTTCCAGAAAGGTCCGCAAGAAATGTTGCAATCGTTTGACTCTTACAATGGATCATCTGCTTTGAATGATATGGAAATGTTGAGCCAAATGGTGATGGGACGAAGAGAAGGAGGATCAAGTGAGATGACCAGAATTCATGACTTCTTGGGCGTTGGGGGACCCACTCCCATGCCGCCCAATTTGCAGGGAGACTGGAGTTGGAAGCAATTATGAGATTCTCAGGCTCAGATTCATTATATATGTTGCGCTTAGATTAGTGGCTGATTCTTACAAATCCGATAATTCCTAGATACAGAGCTCATCGTTGAGATTCAATTGCTTCTCTTTCTAATAGCTAAATATTTATCCCTATTCAAGGCATGATGATAAGTCCTCCTTTTTGACCGAAAAGTGAAAAAATGAAGTTCAATTCCATTATGAATTATGAAACCTAAGGACCCGTTTGTTATACAGAAGGTTGAAGAAGGAAAGGGAAGATCCCAAAGTTTTCTATGATTTTTTGGCGTTTGGTAGAGGGAAGATCCAGCTGGCAAGTTTCGGTGAGTGCTCATCTTCCCTCTCAGATCCCTCACACATCGGAGGGAAGATGTGGGATTTGATCTTCATTCCTACAAAATTCCAATTAGATCCCTTTCTTCTTCTTCTTTTTTCACCGACACCACCGGCAACATAGGCGTAGTGGCGGAGCTAGGATTTAATGTTAGTGAGTGCACAATTAGTTGTGGGATTTGGGCTCGAAATTTTTTTTTTTAAGAAAATTTTTAAATGCATTAAAAAACAAAAGAATATAAACAATAAAAGAAAAAAAAAAAAAAACTTCAACTTAACATAGAAAAATAATAATCAAGAGTCAACTAACCTTTACATTAGAAGATTACAAAAGCATTCTTTGATTCTTCATTCCTTGAAAATATTGGATTATATCTCCATCATCAATCTTATCAAATATATCATGTTCAACATAAGTATGTCAAGAGTTCTCTAAGATCATGCAATATAAGTTTGAAATGTCTACGATAGGAGAATTAAATTTCTTCTTAGGACTTCGAATCAAGCAAAAGAAGAATGAAATATTTATTTCCCAAACCAAATACCTACGAGAGCTTCTTAATAAATATGGAATGAAGTTCTTTAAGATCATGCAAGCTGAGTTTCAAATGTCTACTGATAGGGCAAAACTTTAAGCCTATAACTCCGCAAGTATACGGGCCGTATCAAGTAATAAAGAGTAAGTAAAGTATCGTTCCCACGAGGACTTAATACCAAAACTTCAGTTAAGCATTAATTTTACACTTTCGTTTAAGTTGAGCATACCTAATTGAATTTAATTAAGAGAAAAGAAATTAAAATAAAATAAGAAAACTATCACAATAATCAAATGAGCAACCCAGAGTCACTAATCCCTTATTAGCTTCATAAACCTTGTTTCCACTAATTTAATTAGCTTTAATATCAATTTTGTTAATCTCGAGTATAAATAGCTATAAGTGCATGTCGGTCCACTTATAACCCTCACTTAAGTATAACTTGTTATGTCTAACATAGTTACTCAAGAGGCAACAAAACTTGGACACACTGTTCAACAACTATATGGGACCATTAGGTATATGTCTATCCTAACCGTAAATTAAATCGTAATCTAATCCCATATTACTTAATCTCAGAGCCTAATTAAAATCCCCTTCGTCAAGGTAAATCCTAATGCTCAAAATCATATTTGATGATGGCCAATCACTAGATAGATAAAACTAACTAAGATTAAGTAACCAAAATTAATATCAAATTTAATTAAATAATGAAAACAAGATCCAATTCACCCACAAGTTCATAGGTCCTCTAGGTTGCAAAACCAACTAGCCACACATGGCTCTAATAAAATCCATAACAAAAAGATAACAATTCGGGTTCAAAGAATAAAGAGAGAGAGGGGAAAGAAAGATTCTCCGTCGCCTCCACAGTCCTTTCGTCTTTCCGTGGAGATGATGAAGAGAAATGAAACGCTCAGCTGCTACTCCTCTGCTTCTTCGTTCCTTCCTTGTTCTGTGTCTCCCGATCTTCTCCTCCGTCCCTCTTGCTTCTCTTTGCCTCGCTATTTATAATTTAGCTCTTGGGTCACTGATTCTCCTTTTCTTATTACAAAGATATCTCATATCTTGTAATTTACTCCACTAGATCACGCAATTGATTTTGTTTCTATTTTTCTTGCGTGGAACCACCGAGTTTGATTGATTGCATATCCTCTTAATTTCCCTCTTAATTGCTTTTTCTACTTCTTTCCAAATCAGTTAATATTTCATGCATATTAAAAATAGGATATGAGTAGATTTTATGTCGATTTATTCTTGGATCCTAAGTTTGATTCAATGATGGAAAAGTCAATAAAAGATAATTAAATAGGTATATAATATCAATAATTCCAATTAATTCTCATAAAATATACACCTATTTAATCATAAAATATACACTTATCAAACTCCCCCACACTTAAACATTGACTTGTCCTCAAGCAAAAGAAAGACAATTCATTATCTGAAAAGAACATTGCCTATGAAATTCCTAAACAGAGAGCAAAAAACCATGACACTTGGATCATATCATCAAATCTTATTTAAGTTTATAAAAATAAGTCACTAAGCCAATAGAATGTAACAATCTCTTAACGTCTCATGATCAAAAGATCGCAAGCAATAAGTGCAACAATAAGATTAGAAGAGGGATATCATGCTACTTAACTCCTCTAGAAAAATTCAAATGCCCCGCAAAACTAAGCTTTTCAATTAATTTACTAAGGATCCCCAGGTAGAAAATAACTTATTTTGTCTTTTTTTTTTCCTTTTTTTTTCTTGAGCCGTTGTGGTCCCCTTTTGACGTGACCTTGCACATGGATGATGCAAGCACCGGTTACTTAGTTACTCCAACAGGCATCTCAAGAGGCTTTTAGCCCAACTCATAACCCTCTTTTGACTTTACTTTTTTTGATGCGAGTGCCAACATTGGTGATGAAGTGCCCCGATTACTAGGTGAGATCTAGAGAAGTCATTGGAGTTTTTTTTTTTTTTAAAAGTCATTTCCCTACACAAAAGTTTTACTTAGCCGGCAAAGGTCATCATCTAATTTTCTAAAGAAATCATGTAGCAAAATATCCATGAACTAATAATCTATTGCTCACATTACAAACTAATCCCTATTCTCATATTCCATCTCAAGATTGTAAAAAAAAAAAAAAAAAAAAAAAAAAAAAAAACTCAAGGCTTAGAGACTTGGTTAAAACATTTTTTTTTTCTATTTTAATCTTTGACTTGATAATATTCTCTAAGATGAGGAAAGCTCAAAATTAAGGTCAATCCTTAACAATGCAAAAATCTCAAATAACAAAAAAAATCTTTTCAATTGCATAAGGACAAACATAACCAAAGAAATTATATCCCTCCCCCACACTTAAATCAAACATTGTCCTCAATGTTGCAAAAATATAAAGAGGGAAAGGAACTAGTACTCCATTTGGTTTAGGCCTCTAACTCGATGTGGAGTGCTAAAGCAAAACCTTGCAAAAAAAGAGGAGTGATTTTCTTCAAACCCGAATAAAATTGAAGAAAGAAAGAAATAATAATAATAATAAATGCAAGTAAAACCCTTGGGTTGCCTCCCAAGAAGCGCTAAATTTATAGTCTTCAACCAGACTTCTCAAAACAAACCACTAATTATAAGTATCAAACACCATAATTACCTTGTCTTCATCCCTTTTCAAACAACAAGGCATCACACACAAAAATTGATCATTCCAGTTAATTACTTGTACTTTCTTAATCATAGACAATCTTGGATTACAAGCAATCACCGAATTCAAATTAAACACAACATGCATATCTTTGAAAATAAATATAGGAACTTCCAAGAATTTAGAGCATCCAATAAAATCAACCTGACTCTTATCAGTAAGAGTCAACACTTTAAGAAGGAGGGTCATGAACAACAACTATTGGGATATCTACATCAATTTGATCACCAACATCAAAATCCTTAGGCTCCACAAATTTAACCTCTTCTAGACATTGATAAGTAGATATTGTATGATTAAATAAGTATAGATTACGAGATATATTGATTAAATTTATTAATATTTTGTACTTATTTAATTATCTTTTATATATCTATCTATCTTTTAAATAAATATAGAATAAAAGAATATTATAACAGAAAATCTATTGATATCCTATTTATTTGTGCAGGAGATATTATGTGATCTAAGAGAGAGAAAATATAGGAAAAGCAAGCAACAAATTAAATTGAAAAAGATATAATATCATATATATATATATATATATAAGAAGTGATAAAGCCGTGGGGTCCACACATTAAAAAACGAAGCAATCACGTACGGGGAGCCAAATAGCAAAAAGGATATTATATATCCTTTAGAAAGTGAGGGACGCGAGGGAGTAATATATCTATTAAAAGGAGATATATGATATATCACCTATTTGGGATCAATTGGAATAGCGCTGGGACCCACAAAAAAGACCACGAAGTTTATCTATTAAATTGGAGGACCACGCACAATTCGAAATTCGAAGAAGGTGACGCACGGGAGCAAGAACGCAGGCGCAATTCAAGAAGGAGAAAAAGAACCATCGGGGAGACGCAGCACGTCGGCGATCCCATTGAGGAGCATTGAGGATTCTTCTATTTCTCTTTTCTTTTCTGTCTTCTCGAATCGATTTTCATCTTTTCATGGGTTTTAGTATAGCCATGCTTGGCTAGTTTTCTTTTGTAGTTAGGGCGAGGATGAACCCTATGCGAATTTAAAATATTTGTTTGGATTCTTTATTGATCTTTATTTTTCTTGATTGATTGAATTATCTTTGCTTAAAGCTTTCTTAAAGATTGATCACCTTTTAGATCGTTTATAGGTTGGTGTATGACAATAGAGATGTTGGTGCATTTAACTAGACCCGTTAATTCATCATAGAGTTGCATGACCTAGACATAGGCTTACGATTTTATGCGATCTCATAATTACGGTTTAAAAATATAATCTTTCCAATCAATACTAAGACATTAGGTTGATTTCAAAGATAACGGACTATGGTAGCATCAAGACATTGGGACTTAGTCTAACTTTAGAGAATTGATCGTAAATCATGAGAATAATAATCAATTAGGGATTCAATTCAAATTATAAGAGGAACATAGGGGGATTCTCATCCCTAGCCATATTTCTTAATTGAAGGTCTTAATCTTGGATTACTCATATTTTCTCTCGGTTGTTCTTGAGATTCATATTTTGGATTCTTTATTTAATTCTTTAAATTTTGTTTGGTTACAACTCACCCCATATTACTCATTCATCCAACTAAAGCGAAAATAGCAAATTAGTGATTGGAGTACTATTCCTCGTGGGACGATCTTTTCTCACTACTTTATTACTTATAACGACCGGTGCACTTGCCGAAGTCGCTATCAAGTTTTTGCGCCGTTCTTAGGGAGTAGTTTTATTTCAACACTAAGATTGGTTATTGAAACTCTAGATTGGATTTTTCTTTTTGTTATTTTACTCTTTTATGCGAGGTACCAGCGGCGAAATTCGTTGCGGTTTGATCCTGGAATCGAAAAGACAAAGACAAGGAGAAACCGGAAACTTGCTAAACGAGAGAAAAGGAAAGGTTGTTAGCTCTAGTACTGCGGCGAATCTGGTTATAATGGCGAGACGATGATGCGATCCTCCCGTCCTCCTCCAAAGAGGACCATGGGCGACTACATGACACTTAATCCTGCCAAGAATGCAACTAGCATTGTCAATCCTGCTGTGAATGCGAATAATTTTGAAATCAAGCCATCCCTCATAAGCTTGGTTCAACAAAGTTCTTTTAGTGGGAGTGACTTAGAAGATCCTAATCAGCATATTGAGATTTTTCTGCAGATTTGTGATACCATCAAGATGAATGGGGTTCCTGAAGATGCTCTTCGTGTGAGACTGTTTCCTTTCTCTCGACGGGAAAGCAAGGGCTTGGCTTCGTTCTTGTCCTACGGAAGTCTCTCCACTTGGGACATTATCACTACAAAGTTCCTTGAAAAATTTTTCCCTTCTTCTAAGTATACAAAGCGATGTCGGATATTAGTTGCTTTACTCAAGCAATGGGGAATCATTAAGTGAAGCTTGGGAAAGGTTTAAGGAGTTGCTTAGGAAGTGTCCACAACATGAGCTGCAAGACTATGAACAGGTGAGGATATTCTTCAATGGGATGCTTTCGTCTTCTAGGATGATGATTAACGCTGCAGCAGGTGGTAAGCTGAAAAACAAAACTCCAGAAGAAGCATTGGAGTTGTTTGAGGCTATGGGGTCCCTTGAGAATGAAACTGTTACTCCACAACCAAAGAGGGGAGTTCTTCATCTAGACTCTTACAATACAATTTTGGCCCACAATGAGAACATTTCCCAACGAGAACAAGGCGATCCAACGCGGTTAGGCGCCATCACTAAACAACTTTTGCCTCTTCTCGGTCTCATCCATCACTTCTCGGCCTCCTTTGCTTTGTGATTTTTGCAAAGGGGAACACGCTAATGGAGATTGTGAAGCTGGTAGTACTGGAGAAACAGCTGAGGTTAATTACATGAGTAATCCTCCTAGGAATCAGTTTAATCCGTATAGCAACACGTATAATCCTGGCTGGAAACACCACCCAAACTTTTCCTATAAACCCCAAGCAGCACCTCAGCAGTTCCACCAAACCGCCACCACCATTACTGATCTGGAAAAGGCTTTGACACAGTTAACCCATACCCGGCCGAATACATACACGGTTCGAAGCTTTCGAAATGAAACAAAGTCTTCTCTCGAAATCGGGAGGCTTCAATCCGGAACTTGGAGAATCAGATTGGGCGGTTATCAAAGCAAATAGCGAGAGAGGAGCCAAGGGTCCTTCCCTAGTGATCTTGTGGTCAACCCAAAGGAGCATTGTAAGGCCATATCTACAAGGAGTGGTATAGTGACTCGGCCGGTTGAGAAATGCATTCCGGTGAAGGAAAAATCTGAAAAAGGGGTGGAAGAACATGAAAAGGGTTTAGAAAAAGAGGAGAAAAAGGTGAGGATGATGATGTGCAGCGGGTTCCAAAGGAGATAGCTACAAAGAAGTCTCCCACTCCTTCTTATGCAAAACCTCCTTACCCCCAAAGGTTAAAGCGCAGATTCGAAACAACGGTATGCCGGGTTCTTAGATATTTTTAAGAAACTGATTAACATTCCTTTTGCGAAGCTCTTGAAAATATGCCTAATTATGCAAAGTTCATGAAAGATTTGCTTTCCAAGAAGCATAAGTTGCAAGAGAGGCAAAAGTGGCATTGACTCAAGCGAAAGTGCCATTATTCAAACAAAGTTGCCACCAAAGCTTAAAGATCCGGGCGACTTTAGCATTCCTTGTGCAATAGGGAACGTCAATATGGGCAGAGCACTTTGTGATCTGGGAGCTAGTATAAATTTAATGCCCTTATCTGTTTCAAAAGCTCTCGGCATTAAAGAGATGAAGCCTACTATGATGTCGTTACAGTTGGCGGATAGGTCCATTAAGAAGCCAGAAGGTGTCATTGAGGATGTGCTTGTGAAAGTGGACAAATTCATCTTCCGGTGGATTTTGTGGTTCTTAACATGGAGGAAGATGATGAACTTCCTTTGCTTTTGGGAAGACCCTTCTTGGCTCTGCTAGAGCGATAATTGATGTAGGCTAGGGGAAAAATGGAGTTCCAAATGAATGATGAGAAAGTCACTTACGATGTGTTTCAATCCATGAAATACCCGGTGATAATAGTGGCCCTTTGAGAATTGATGTAGTTGACGAGGCCATTCATGAAGATCTTTTTCAAGAAGGTTCAGGTGAGTCTATGGAGGATGATCTTGCACAATTTTTACAAGTGGAAGAAGAGGTTTCTGCAGATGAGAATTCTGATTTACGGAGGTTGAGGAGTGAAGAAGAAGGATTATGATGCGCCACTGTCCCTCCTAAGGTGGAACTAAAGGAGCTCCCTTCTAATCTAAAGTATGCTTTTCTAGGGACGGATGACACTTATCCCATTATTATTAGTCTTGAGTTATCACCTCTTGACGAAGAGAAGTTGCTAAAAGTTTTGACTACCCACAAGACTCGCAATAGGGTGGTCTATATCTGATTTAAAGGGGATTAGTCCTTCATTCTCGCACTCATAAAATTCTTATGGAGGACGAAGTGAAACCGATAAAGGCAGCCCCGGAGGAGACTTAACCCGACTATGAAGGAAGTGGTGAGAAAGGAGGTGGTGAAACTGTTAGATGCGGTATGATTTATCCTATCTCGATTCAAAGTGGGTTAGTCCAAGTACATGTAGTACCGAAGAAGGGTGGAATCACCGTAGTGCGAGAATGAGAATAATGAATTGATACCCACTAGAACTATTACGGGCGGAGAATGTGTGTGGATTATAGAAGGTTGAATGATGCCACTCGCAAGGACCACTTTCCTTTGCCATTCATGGATCAGATGCTTGAGAGGCTTGCAGGTCACTCTTATTACTGTTTCTTAGATGGCTATTCCGGTTACAATCAAATAGCAGTGGCTCCAGAGGATCAAGAGAAGACAGCTTTCACTTGCCCCTTTGGGATTTTTGCTTATAGACGGATGCCCTTCGGTCTTTGCAATGCCCCAGCTACTTTTCAAAGGTGCATGTTGTCTATCTTCTCTGACATGACTGAGAGATTTATTGAGGTATTTATGGATGATTTCTCTGTTTTTGGCACTTCGTATGATACTTGCTTGGCTAATTTGTCTTGTGTGCTCCAAAGATGTCAAGAGAGTAACTTGGTGCTTAATTGGGAAAAGTGCCACTTTATGGTGAAAGATGGGATAGTCTTGGGTCATAGAATATCTGATAAGGGGATAGAAGTGGATAGAGCCAAGATTATAATCATCAAAGACTTACCTCCTCCCACCAATGTGCGTAGCGTTCGCAGTTTTCTTGGTCACGCAGGTTTTTATCGAAGGTTTATCAAGGATTTTTCCAAGATAGCCAAACCACTTAGTCAGTTGTTGGTCAAAGATGAAGACTTTAACTTTAACAATAATTGTCTAGTGGCATTTAACTTGTTGAAGGAGAGATTGACCACTTTGCACCTATTCGACGGCGCTGATTGGGAGTTACCGTTTGAGCGATGTGTGATGCCGGTGACTATGCTATAGGGGTTGTGTTGGGGCAAAGGAAGAACAAGTTGTTGCATGTTATTTACTATGCGAGTAAAGTTCTGAATGAGGCACAACCAACTATGCAACAACGAGAAGGAGATGCTTGCAATTATTTATGCATTAGACAAGTTTAGACGGTATTTGATTGGTTCCAAGGTGATTATTTTTACGGATCATGCTTTGCTCTAAAATACCTCTTGACTAAGCAAGACGCTAAGCCAAGGCTTCTCCGTTGGATCTTTATTCCAAGAGTTTGATATTAAAATCGAGACAAGAAAGGGGTGGAGAATGTGGTAGCCGATCACTTATCTAGGATACGGGTTAAGGAGTTGCGGGATGATTCGAGAGATGGAGATTCGGGATGAATTCCCGGATGAGTATGTCTTGGCAATCAGGCAATGTACCTTGGTTCGCGATATTGCTAATTATAAGGCAATTGGGATGATACCGGAGGGACTAACGTGGCGCGAGGAAGAAGTTCATGCATGATGTTCGGCGGTATATCTGGGATGAGCCTTTCTTGTTTTTCAGGTGTGCAGATGGAGTGCTCCGGCGCTGTATCCCAGAGGAGGAAACTCATAAGGTCCTCTGGCATTGTCACGGTTCAGATTATGGTGGACATTTTGCTGGAGAACGCACGGCTGCTAAGGTATTACAAAGTGGTTTTTATTGGCCTACACTGTACAAAGATTCTAGGAAGTTTGTGGAGCGTTGTGATCGTTGCCAAAGAACTGGGAATATCTCTAGGAGACATGAGATGCCCCTTAACAACATTCTTGTTATTGAGATATTTGATGTGTGGGGGATTGATTTTATGGGGCCATTCCCAAGTTCTTTTAACAACAAGTACATTCTTGTAGGCGTGGACTATGTCTCAAAGTGGGTAGAGGCAATTGCTCTTCCCACTAATGAAGCTAAGGTGGTGGTATCTTTTCTCAAAAGAATATATTCAACGGGTTTGGGGTACTAGGGCCATTATCGGTGACGGAGGAACTCACTTTTGTAACCAACAGTTTCAATCGGTGCTTAGCAAATATGGTGTCACTCATCGTGTCACTACTCCATATCACCCACAAACTAGTGGGCAAGTGGAGATGTCTAACAGGAATTGAAGCAAATTAAGGAGAAGACTGTTGGGAAGTCAAGGAAGGATTGGTCTAAGAAGCTTGATGATGCTTTGTGGGCGTACCGAACGGCATTCAAAACTCCTATTGGAATGTCACCGTTTCAATTTGCTATATGGTAAGTCTTGCCACCTTCCAATGGAGCTTGAGCATAAGGCGCGTGGGCGACTAAGCTGCTGAATTTTGATGCTAAATCTGTGATGAAAAGAGGTTACTTCGGTTGAACGAGCTTGATGAATTCAGAATTTTTGCATATGAGAGTGCTAGCCTCTATAAGGAAAGAACCAAGAGATGGCATGACAGGGAGGATAATTCCTAGAGAGTTTCATACGGGACAGCGGGTACTACTTTATAATTCTCGTTTGAAACTTTTTCCGGGGAAATTGAAGTCTAGATGGTCGGGACCTTTTGTAGTCAAAGAAGTCACACCTTTTGGTGCAATGCCATTGCACCAATAGGTTCGATGAAGCTTTTAAGGTGAATGGGCAGAGATTAAAGCCTTACCATGGTGGAGACATTGACAGAGGAAGAACCTCCGTGACATTGGAAGTTGAGAATTAAGGTGACATCCGTCGGTGCTCGGGACGGTAAACAAGCGCTGATTGGGAGGCAACCCAATAAGTTTTCCTTGGAGTTATTATTTTATTATATTTTTTTTTCTTCTTCTTGTTTTTCTTTCTCTTTCATTTTTCTAGGATTAAAGATGATCACTCCTTTTGTGGTTGCCAAGTCTTGCTAGGGCACTCTTTCCTCTCTTAAAATTTGAAACATCATGGATGGTACCAGATTAAGCACTCCACATCAGAGTTAGAGATCTAAAACCAGGGGAGTACTAGTTCTTTTCCCTCTTTATATTTTTGCAACATTGAGGACAATGTTTGATTTAAGTGTGGGGGAGAGATATAATTTCTTTGGTTATGCTTGTCCTTATGCAATTGAAAAGAATTTTTATTTGTTATTTTTTGCATTGTTTAGGATTGACTTTAATTTTGAGCTTTCCCATCTTAGATAATATTATCAAGTCAAAAAAAAAAACTGTAAAACTTAAAAAAAAAAAAAAAAAAAATATGATCCTTATTTGATTATTAGGGTTCTAATTAAGCCCGTTGTTTGGGGAAATGACTCGGGTAGTGTTAAAAAAAAAAAAAAAAAGAGAAATTCACACACACACACACACACGTGCACACAACTCCAATGACTTCTCTAGACCTTACTTAGTAACCGGGGGCACTTCATCACCAATGTTGGCACTCGCGTCAAACGGTAAAGTCAAAGAGGGTTATGAGTTAGGCTAAAAGCCTCTTGAGGTGCCTGTTGGAGTAACTCGAGTAACCGGTATCTTGCATCACCCATGTGCAGGGTCGCGTATAAAGGGGACCTACAACGGCTCAAGGCAAAAAAAAAAAAAAAAAAAAAAAAAAAAAAATTGAAAAAAAAAATTGAGTTATTTCCTACCTGAGGATCCTTATTAAATTAAATGAAAATCTTGGTTTACTCGGGGTCATTTGAATTTTTTTGGAGAAATTGAGTAGCTTGATATTCTTTTACTAATCTTATGGTTGAACTTATTGCATGCCGATCTTTTGATTATGGGATGTTAAAAGATTGTTACAATTGTTTAAGACTATTGGCTCGGTGATCTATTCTTATAAGACATTAACTTAAATAAGATTTGATGATATGATCTAAGTGTGGTGGTTTATTGCTTTCTGTTAAGGGATTTCATGAGCAATGTTCTTTTCAAATAATGAATCCTCTTTCTTTTGCTTGAGGACAAGCAAATGTTCAAGTGTGGGGGAGTTTGATAAGTAGATATTGTATGATTAAATAAGTATAGATTCTGAGATATATTGATTAAATTTATTAATATTTTGTACTTATTTAATTATCTTTTATATATCTATCTATCTTTTAAATAAATATAGAATAAAAGAATATTATAACAGAAAATCTATTGATATCCTATTTATTTGTGCGGGAGATATTATGTGATCTAAGAGAGAAAATATAGGAAAAGCAAGCAACAAATTAAATTGAAAAAGATATAATATCATATATATATATATATATATAAGAAGTGATAAAGCCGTGGGGTCCACACATTAAAAAAACGAAGCAATCACGTACAGGGGAGCCAAATAGCAAAAAGGATATTATATATCCTTTAGAAAGTGAGGGACGCAGGGAGTAATATATCTATTAAAAGGAGATATATGATATATCACCTATTTGGGATCAATTGGAATAGCGCCTGGGACCCACAGCAAAAGACCCTGAAGTTTATCTATTAAATTGGAGGACCACGCACAATTCGAAATTCAGAGAAGGTGACGCACACAGGAGCAAGAACGCAGGCCGCAATTCAAGAAGGAGAAAAAGAACCATCGGGAGACGACAGCACATCGTGAAAGGAGCATTGAGGCTGAGGATTCTATTTCTCTTTTCTTTTCTTTGTCTTCTCGAATCTGATTTTCATCTTTTCATGGGTTTTAGTATAGCCATGCTTGGCTAGTTTTCTTTTGTAGTTAGGGCGAGGATGAACCCTATCTACGAATTTAAAATATTTGTTTGGATTCTTTATTGATCTTTATTTTTCTTGATTGATTGAATTATCTTTGCTTAAAGCTTTCTTAAAGATTGATCACCTTTTAGATCGTTTATAGGTTGGTGTATGACAATAGAGAAGTTGGTGCATTTAACTAGACCCGTTAATTCATCATAGAGTTGCATGACCTAGACATAGGCTTACGATTTTATGCGATCTCATAATTACGGTTTAAAAATATAATCTTTCCAATCAATACTAAGACATTAGGTTGATTTCAAAGATAACGGACTATGGTAGCATCAAGACATTGGGACTTAGTCTAACTTTAGAGAATTGATCGTAAATCATGAGAATAATAATCAATTAGGGATTCAATTCAAATTATAAGAGGAACATGGGGGGATTCTCATCCCTAGCCGCATATTTCTTAATTGAAGGTCTTAATCTTGGATTACTCATATTTTCTCTCGTTGTTCTTGAGATTCATATTTTGGATTCTTTATTTAATTCTTTAAATTTTGTTTGGTTACAACTCACCCCATATTACTCATTCATCCAACTAAAGCGAAAATAGCAAATTAGTGATTGGAGTACTATTCCTCGTGGGACGATCTTTTTCTCACTACTTTATTACTTATAACGACCGGTGCACTTGCCGAAGTCGCTATCAGACATCCAATATGCTCATCTAAATCATTGTCAAGCTCATAATCACTTTCTATATTGTCCATAGTCTCATGTAATTCCATACCTTCAACTTCCTCACAATAATCATTATCAGCATAGGAAGTAGTCATCAGGTTTAAGGAACTATCTTGTACAATAGTCTCAAAGGTTGAAAAAATTTGACTCACATATACCTTCATATTTTGAACACTTGAGTCAATGCTAGCGAGAATCTCCCTATTTTGAACACTTGAGTCAATGCTAGCGAGAATCTCCCTTTGCTCTCTACTAGATTTCTCTAATGCTTCCCCACACTCCTCAACTAATCTTTCCAAATTAGATTTTTCCCTGTACTCAATGGTGTGTTCTTCAACATACGGATACGAGTAACAAGGAGGGGTATTTTCATAAGAACAATAGACATGTGGATCCCTAAAATTTTGTTGTTTAAAACCTTCACTAGGACAAAATAAGTTATCAAAACAAGTTTGGTTCCTAGTGAAATCATCTCTCACAAAATGACTAGTTGTACTATATGGACAATGCTCAAATAACTGATTCCCTCCACAATAAACACAAGACATGCAACCATATTGAGAAGAATCAACATATGGACTACAACCATCATTTATGCTCCTTTTACGTTGCCTACGTTCATTCAAAGAATTTAAAATAGCAATCAATCCATCTTGTATAGAAGACGAAGAATTCATCTCCTTCTCAATATTAAGACCTGTTGGTTGGCAATTGAAATCCATTTTTTTTAAATTTTTTCTAAAAAAATAAAATAAAATATTTAAAAACTCAAACTTAAACTACTAATGCTCAATCAATTCCAACCAAGACAATTGTGGCACACAAGTCCCACAACAACGGCGCCAAAATTTGATAGGGCAAAACTTTAAGCCTATAACTCCGCAAAGTATATGGGCCGTATCAAGTAATAAAGAGTAAGTAAAGTATCGTTCCCACGAGGACTTAATACCAAAACTTCGCTTAAGCATTAATTTTACACTTTCGTTTAAGTTGAGCAAACCTAATTGAATTTAATTAAGAGAAAAGAAATAGAAATAAAAATAAGAAAACTACCACAATAATCAAATGAGCAACCCGAGTCAATAATCCCTTATTAGCTTCATAAACCTTGTTTCCACTAATTTAATTAGCTTTAATATCAATTTTGTTAATCTCGAGTATAAATAGCTATAAGTGCATGTCGGTCCACTTACAACACTCTCTTAAGTATAACTTGTTATGTCTAACATAGTTACTCAAGAGGCAACAAAACTCGGACACAATCGTTCAACAACTATATGGGGTCATTAGGTATATGTATATCCTAACCGCAAATTAAATCGTAATCTAATCCCATATTACTTAATCTCGAGCTTAATTAAAATCCCCTTCGTCAAGGTAAATCCTAATGCTCAAAATCATATTTGATGATGACCAATCACTAAATAGATAAAACTAACTAAGATTAAGTAACCAAAATTAATATCAAATTTAACTAAATAATGAAAACAAGATCCAATTCACCCACAAGTTCATAGGTTCTCTAGGTTGCAAAACCAACTAGTCACACATGGCTCTAATAAAATCCATAACAAAAAGATAACAATTCAGGTTCAAAGAATAAAGAGAGAGAGGAAAAGAAAGATTCTCCGTTGCCTCTACAAATCCTTTCATCTTTCCGTGGAGATGATGAAAAGAACCAAACGCTCAGCCGCTACTCTCCTCGCTTCTTCGTTCCTTCCTTGTTCTGTGTCTCCCGATCTTCTCCTCCGTCCCTCTTGCTTCTCTTTGCCTCCTTATTTATAATTTAGATCTTGGGTCACCGACTCTCCTTTTCTTATTATAAAGATATCTCATATCTTGTAATTTACTCCACGATCACGCAATAGATTTTGTTTCTATTTTTCTTGCGTGGGACCACCGAGTTTGATTGATTGCATATCCTCTTAATTGCTCTCTTAATTGCTTTTTCTACTTCTTTCCAAATCAAAATATTTCTTGCACATTAAAAATAGAATATGAGTAGATTTTATGTCGATTTATTCTTTGATCTTAAGTTTGATTCAATGATGGAAAAGTCAATAAAAGATAATTAAATAGGTATATAATATCAATAATTCCAATTAATTCTCATAAAATATACACCTATTTAATCATAAAATATACACTTATCATCTACGATAAGAGAATTAAATTTCTTCCTAGGACTTCGAATCAAACAAAAAAAGAATGAAATCTTTATTTCCCAAACCAAATACCTGTGGGAGCTTCTTAAGAAATATGGAATGGATCACTGCAATAGAGTTGATACCCTATGAGTTCAACGACTTTTATAATATCCTAATTTTTACTTTTAGGATTTATTTATAATTAAGAGTGAAATTATATATGATAAATGTATTTAATTTATAATTTTTAAAAATATATATATAAAAAAAAAATAGTGAGCATTTTGTTGTAATTTTTTTCCCTATAAAAAAAGAAAAAAGAAAAAAGAAAATGATTGCGTTTGATTCGGTGAGTTCAACTTGACATGTGAATTGCAAAAATGAAAAGGATGATGCACCCGCAAGGAATTGAACCAGGGATTGCAAGGATTGTAGCTTGTTGGGTTATTACTCTACCACTAAACCATTGGTGCTTCTATATGAGAACTCCCTTCAAAATATATATCTATTCTAAAATTTTTATGTCTGCACTTGCAGACATATGCACCAACGTGGCTCCGCCACTGAACATAGGCACTTTCGACTCTCTTCCTCTCACCTTCGACTCTCTTCGTCACGGCGAAGACTTCCTCCTTCACCGTCGCCAATCTAACTACACCAGACCACCACCACGGGTCGGAACCCACACTGTTACTTGGATTTGAAGTTTTTTAATTTTTCGTGCTATTGGTCGAACATCAGGGATGAAGAAGGAGGGACAGCAGCGAGAGAGGAAAACCGTCGGAACCCGCGAGTGTTTCAAGATCTGAACCTTTTTTTTCCTTCTCTGTTGGTGTTGGTCGGACTCGGGACGCATGAAGTTGAAGAAGGATGAGTTTTTTATTTTATTTTATGAAAAGCGTATTTTGGACATTTTAAATTTATATTTTAATTTTAATTTTTTAAAAATTATCATCTTCCATCTCAATTTCATCTCTACCAAACAGAACACATTTTTTAAGTTCTCTTCTAATCTTCCTTTCCTTTTCATTAAGTTCATTTCATTTCTTTTCCCTCCTCAAATCTTCCTTATAACAAACAGGCCTAATTTCCCAAATAAAAAACTTCCCTGGGTTTTTTTTTTTTATAAGGAACTTCCCTGGGGTTTTAATTTCAGGACGTTAGGCAAGTAAGTATGACCCATTCTTGTCAATGACAATTACCACGGCCCAAAAGGCCATGCTGAAGGCCCATTTCTTACGAGGGACGGCCGTGAGGTCCCTGCATGTGGAAAAGCCCTAACCCTAATTAGATCACCTTCGGCTTCTATTTAAGTCTCCGGAATGCTTTGTGCGAACAATATCAGCTCGGCTGTGCGCTTTGTTCTTCCTCCTCCCTTTGGTAGGTTACCCGTTACTGATTTCTTCTGCTTTTGGGTTTGTTTTCTCCTTTCTACTCTTCTGTTGTTGAGGCAATGATGTGTTGGACTACCTATTCTACGAGGGATTTTCCCTTATGATTACAAAACTACCAATGGATCCTTCTGAGCCTTCACTCTTCGTTTGTGTTTCTCTATTTCATGCTCTCTTGAATTATGCCTTTCTTTTATAGAAAAAAGATTTAGAGCTTTTTCTACTTCAGAAACACGAGAATACGAGTATTCTTGACCATGTTTAAGACAGGGCCACCGATATGATGATAACCTGTTCGGAAATTCAATGTGTCGACTTACAAATTCAGACTACAATTATCTGATCGGTGGCTACATCATCGCCCCAAAATTTTTCTTAAGATTTCGATTCTTAGTTTCGAATTTCAATTACATATCAACCGATCCAACCCTTTACTAAATATAAATATAAAATAGTGTTATTCTTTTAAAGAGATTATTTAATCTAACTAAATTACTTTAAAATATTATTTATTTATTTATTTATTTATGTTAAAAAAATATTTTGATACAATTTATTTAATTTTCTTATATGTTTTATATTTAGGATGAGAGTCGGACTTTAAATATGCCACCCGTTATTATTAATCTCTTATTATCAAGGGGAGCTAGACGAGTAATTATAATTTTTCAGCAACACATTGATTACTAATATTAAGAGTTGTCGAGATAATGCAAATCATTAGAAAAGATATAATGATATTTTATTAAAACTAATATAATTTTGCTACATATAACTAAACTAGTTATTTACTTCTTATACTAAGGATGGGTAATATTTAAAAAGTTAAAAATTGAAGAGTAATAAACATAAAAATGGAATATAAGTTTCGTAAACAATTATAATCATACTGGTTATGTAACTCTAATAAATTTATTACTCCCTTCGTTCTAATTATAGGAAGAAAAATTACTAAATTTGGAGGGATTAAAAAAGGAAGTTAAATTAGGTAATTATGTGTATTTTCTTAAAATATCCTTACCCAAAATTTAAAATGATATTAATTAATTAAACTCGTGCCACTCACTACCTCTAAAGTGTAAATGTATTTGCTTTTCACGGACTTGTTTTTGTGTTTGCTTTTTACAGACATATTTTTGAAAAAGATTAATGTTATCTTTTCTTTGTTGAGTTAGCCATCATTTTAATTTTAAATAATAGTTTGCCATAAAATGTATATTTAATATAAAAAATATTCTTAAAGGAATATTAAAATTATTTTATTTAAAAATAAAAAATAAAATAGAATATCTCATTTGATAGAATATAAGCTTGTTATTAAATTAATTATTATGGAAGAAGTATTAATAGGGGTGATATGATAAAAATTGCTCAAAATTATTTTATATAAAAAAGTATAATTTAGGTGTATATGACATTAATAAGTTAAAAATATTATTTACTTTATAAGATATATAGGTATATTATTAAATTATTATTGTCTTTAATTATTATTGAGAAAATATAAATAGAGATATTATAGGAAAAAAATTGACAAAAGTTAAAATTTACTCTTATAATTAGGACCAAAACCAACTCTAAAATTTAGTCCTACGAAATTTAATTTGTATTGAATAAGCAAAATGTTAGTTCCGAGACAGCTAATAAAATGAAATCGCTGAAACTATTAACAAACTAAAATATGGCAAGGCAGCAACTAGAGAAGATAGTAATCGTCAATATTCAATGAGCCTGGGTTGATCTGCATATGCAAGTATTGCCAGGTTTTTACCATGCCTTTTCTAGTCTTGATTTCTTTCGTCTAAAACTCAAAACAATTGTTCCATCTTTACACCAAAAGACAATTGTTCTATCTTGTTTCAAGTCAGTTATTGAATGTGAGGCATCGCATGTAATAACTGGTTTTCAGCACTTGGAGAGTGCTTTGAGAAAGCGGCATTAGTACAAAAACAAATGTTAGATCACTTTATTGCTTCTGCTCTGCCCCATTTTCCAATGCAAAAAACGTGCATAGACATGGGCATGGGGTGGTTAAAGATTGCAACTTGGTGAACTATTCCTATGAATGATTCAACTGCGGAATTGATCTCCCTAGTCTTAGCTGAATGCTGACATGCGTAATATCCGATACAGCCTTCAAAACTTTTTTCTCTGCTTCCTCTGCTATTTCCATTGCGTTTCTGTGTATAAATGGACATAAACTGCCATGAGACAGCCACATTTACTTTCATATTATTCAACAACGGGGCGTCAAACTCAGGCAATGAACTTTACCTAATTTGCATATCAGGGGGCATGGAAACCTCAATTTGAAGAATAATTTTTCCTTGAAATGAGTGCCGTGTTACCCGTTCAACTGACATCTGAAATCAGTGGTAGATAGCTTACATCATTCATAAAGTCTACTACCATTGACAATAAAATCTTATTAGCTTTCAGTCCTCCATCTTAACATGGAGGCTGTGTAAAACTAAATGAAACACAGCAAGAGAGAAAAGAAGCCTGGCCTTGAATGGTAAATTGCTAGTAGGCTGTCTAATCAAGAAACCCTGGTTTTACATGAAAATATTACCTCTACGAAGTTAGATGAGATGATGTCAGAAACAATCTTGTCGATATTATTATGTCCAGTAGGAATGATATAGTTTTGATCCATATCACCGCTCCAAGTATCTTGCTGATCCGCAGGATCTACATAGGCATATAAAATTACTACTGGAGTTTATAGGGGGAACCTCCCCCACAAAAAAGTGACATAGAAACAGTATATAAACATATTGAATCTCTCTTAAAATGTAAGACTAGCAAGAATACCAATGTGTATGAACATTTCAGCAACTGACGGATGGGACTTGTGTATATGATGACGGACGTTTTCCCCAATGTCATGTGCCGCACTCACACTAGAAAAAGGATCAACCTGCAGGGCAAAACTGAGAAATTAACTCTGAGAAACAGTAATAATTAAATCACTCGAAGACAAATAATCCATGTCGCATAGAACATACAAAGATGAACTAACCTCAATATTCACATCAAGATATAAAGATGAACCAGCTCTCCTTCCTCTCAAGCGATTGCAACCCTGTGCAGAAACTCGAACAGAAAAAATAAATGACAATAGAAAACAAAACACGTGCAGAGTCCAAGATTCCAAAGCCAATTTAAGGACTCATCATAAATTGAACCACTGGCAGGGTGTTTTAAAAGTGAGAAGAAGAAGAAATACCTTGACACCGTCAACTTGCTGTATTGTTTGTTTAATAGGATCCAATTGCTGTGATGGAATTGCAGCATCCACCAGTTCCAAGATGCTAAAAGTTAATTTAAAAAATGAGTTAGCGCAGCACTTAGTCGGAGTTGGTTATAAATATTTCAAGATGAGGAAATTTTTTTAGCCATAATGGTTTAGCCAGAATAAATTTAGCTCTGAGTGGTCACAGAATCAGATAACATTGGAGGGTCTGCGGTAGGGGACTATATGGCTAATCAAGATTCCAACATGGATACATCAGGGGGGACATAAATGGTGGGGTAACCAAAACAACAGTTAAACAATTACAGATCAAAAAGTGCATTATGAGCTGAGGTGAAACAGAAAAACAGTTAGACATCACTTCTTATTTTCCAAATAACAAGATGGATCAGTCTAGAATGTTACCTTTGGTAACCAGTTTCAGCTCCAGCTTTTAGAATCATGCCAGAGACAAGAAGTCCTGCAAGCGGATCTAGAAACTTCACACCAAGGATGGAGCCTCCTGATAAGGAGAGAACAATAATGATCAAAAATTTTAAACAAGACACAAATGAATCAAGTAATCCGGAAAAAACATTGTGCAATACAGAGAGTCACATAGCATAAAGAATATCTTCTTTTCAGCAGCCATATTACAATGGCAGCATAAAGATAGACAAAATCTAACAGCACCCATACTCCTCTTATGTGGAATATAAGAACAGAGGTTTTGAATATAAGTTAATTTATCATGCAACATCTATTAGAAATTGGTATCATAGCAAATCATACAAAATAACCAAACTAAGCTATATTTCAAAAGATACATCCCTTACCAACTCCAATGAGAGCAACTACAGATGAAATTGCATCAGCACGATGATGCCATGCATTTGCTTTCATCAGACCACTACCTTGCCTTTCACCAACTCGCTTTGTTGCCCAATAAAGCCTGGAGATCAGAAATACATGTAAAAAACAGAAGCCTTAAAGGTAGAACAATATTTTAATTCCCTCCTTGATTGATTACTTCAAAGTTGAAGCCTTTTAAGATTCAAGACTATTTTTCTGGTATGCCATATTATTATACTTCAGACTCAGTCTTGACATATGATTTCATAAAAGTTTGCAGTTTATAATAGTTTTGACTGAATCTCCCCTCTGGCCTTTGTTGAACCAGCACCCCCCCCCCCCCCCCCCCCAAACAAAAAAAAGAAAAAAAAAAAAATTCTGCTCCCCTCTTATCCCCCAACACAATGATTCAAGTCAAGCTGTAGAAGTTTCAACCTAATTATTTGCAGTAATTGGTTGAATACATTAATAATCTAATTCTTAAGCACTCAGCAAACCTAAACTATTTAATCAAGCTGGCCATGAATAATATGCCATCCGTATTCTCTGTATGACTAGCATTGGTACATAGTTCGTTAGAATTAGATAAATTCAGAAATACTTGAAACAATGAAATGTTACACAGATGACTAGAAGTCGCATAAGGATCAATGGGACCTTCGCTTATTTGTGCATGTTAATAATATGAGTAATTTCAGTACCCTTCTTTAATACATATAGACGCAATAGCCATATTCAGAGCTAGAACAGGGTGATTCATGTCAATTCCATGATGATGTCCCCCATGCTGTTGGTTATGCAAATGCTCATGCGCCAATAACTGGCTAACCAATTCAGGACCAGAGGAGTACAATCCCTGCACATGAATAAGGGTGAAGTGTCAATTTTGCCTTGAAAGTTTTTATCGACATGCAATTTTGGCCGGGAAGTTTCAAAAATGGAGAAATTCTGCCATGGTTTGTTGGTTGACCAAATATGTTAAGCTAACAATTTACATCATTTTTGTTAAAGTGCAAATTTGCCCCAAAAATTTTAAATCTAACATTGAAAAGAAATGAAGAAGATGACACATGGATTTCCAGGCCAAATTTGCACATTAACAAAACTGACATGGATGACGTATATACTGTCAGTTCAATATAATTGGTCAACTAACGGTCAAAATTAAAATTAACTGAGACAAGCATAATTGCTCCCATTTTAAAACTTCTGTGTAATCCCGTGAATAAAATAAAAATGTGATTTAAGACCCAAAAGAAATAGAAATGACAGAAAGATCTAGATTAATTTGGAGTCTAAAAAACAAATATTCAAACTTTATTCAAATCATGTTGTTCATGGGAATAAGTAAAACAATAAATAGATAGAAGATTTAAATTTCAGGCTGTACCAACAGGATATCTATAGCGTGCCATGCAATGCCACCACCAGTCGCCAAAAGCATACCGGAGATTCCAAGAGCTCCGAGAGTCTCAAACTTGCCATGTCCTGGGATATGAAAAGGAAGTAAGATGAGTATAAAATATATGGAATATATGGAAGCTTTTAAAGTAGAAACAGTCCTATAATATATTAGAAACAGTATGTTCATGGAAAAGAGAGATAAATCGAGTAGCGTGTAGATACAAAATCAGAAGTGACCATATGGGTGTTCGTTATCTTTAGGCGCCTTGGCAACTTTGAAAGACCACAAAGATACGCCACTCAGAACCTGTGGCATACAAGAAAGGCGTTATGAAATGCATCTAGTAAGGAATGAGAAATCACATCTTATTAAGGTGTTGGATGTGGGAGTGGGGGTGGGGGGACGCACGCACGCTAACAATTGAGATACCACATCAGATAAGGAATGAGCAGCATCAGCGATTATGGCGGTACTTCCAGAAAGATAACCGACCAAGGTCTTTCCGGTGGCTAAACCAATGTCAGCGGCCAGACCCAACCTAAAAATGTTCTCTCCTTCCTTTTGAAGGAGGAGGTGCTGATGTTCATGATCCCCATGAGAATGTCCCATATGCCATCTCCGAGTATTCTGAATACAGGATGGTTAGAGAATAACAAGGAAGACTCAGATCGATGAGGATTCGCTGATGACAGCAAGGGAGGCAAAAATTTCTCGCAAGAACGTGATGAGAGCCTTGTGATACTGGTTTTATATATGGTATTGAGATTACTGAATCTAAATCCCATGATGATTTAGATTGATGCACAGGCTCGGAAGGGGAGGGTTCGTGCTGCAGTTCGCGCTTTATTGCAGTGAAGAATACGATGCAGCGTCCGCAGACGAACAAGCTGCCACGTGCTCCTGTCTTAAATGAATATTTTCTCTAACAATTAAATTGAAGAAAAGAAAATTTATATCCGGTTATTTATATTTATATTATTAAAATTTTAACTTCAATAAATGACATAAATTAATTTTAATAATAAGAAGATAAATTTATTAAAGTAAGTAAATAAATCTCCGCAGGTATAAATAAAGTAGTAATAAGTTTTTATGTTAAAATGAATATGCTTAAGAAAAAAATCAGAAAAGAAAGTGGCGTTGATTGCCCCAACAAAGTTGAAAGTTTGAAACTTGCAGATACAAAAAATTACTTTGGGAGATTTATTTCTAATTCTAATTGAGCCTAATATTCATCCAACTTGACTCAATAATAATAGATAAATGATAGTTTCAAATTAATTCCTTGTATTTTATTTTTTCCTCGTGTTATAAATTATATCTCGTATCATTAAATTCTAAGTAAAGCTAAAATCTGAAACTGAAAAAGACCCTTCAGCAATACGACTTCATTCAGTCCTTGTATTTTATAATTATTCCTCATTTGTAAACCTTGATATAATTGAATAGATAAATCTATTGGAGAAAGCTGACGTACTTTAATATTCTACATCTTAAAGGAACTTTTAATTCACTGTCAGCTGTTTAGGCAGGGTATTTTACCAACAAAAAGCTAAGAATATTCAAATGAAGGAAAAGAAGAAATAAATTTCTTTAGAAGAGATTTGCTTTGCAAGACTTTAGATCATTTTTCATATTTTGACAAGCAATACAAAGTCAAGACACTGCAGATAAAGCAGTTGCAATAACTGTAATGTCGTTGTCTCCTACTACTATGTCTCCAATCATCTAAAGGAATATCATTTCAATCAGAAGCCATCTCTGTACACGTGAAAATTGCCCAGTAAGGACCAATCCATCACACCAAATCAAGCTGAACACTTAAGGTTATCGCCTCTGATCATGCCACTTCCTGCTTCCTTGTCTACTAGGATCCCAGTAACCAGCAGAACCCCGATGCCTTGACCATTCAGGCCTATAGTTCCTCTCAGGGTTCATTCTGGAATCAGGGAAATTCCTTCCCCTAATATATCCATTATTTCTACTCGGACTATTATCTGGACTCCATGATTCAAATCCTCCTCCTCCTCCATAATCATTTCTCTCCCAAGAAGAACCGGATCGCTCGGATCTTTCAACCGATGCAATATAAGTGTTTTGATTTAATTGAGAATGATAGCTGGAGGATACGTCCTGCCTAACTCTCCAAGACTCAGAAACATGGCCTTGTTTTTCCATAGGAGGAGGAGGGTAGGAATGTAGAGAGTTGTGAGAGGAAGGATCATAAAAATGGGGCTGTTGCAATAAAAGGGCACGCCTTTGTGGTGGTGTGACTGAACTGGACAGTGTTGGTGCTGGTGCTGGTGCTGGTGTTGGCGTTGGTGATGGCAGCTCATAAGATTGCAGATGTGAATTAGACAATCCCTCTTGTATTCTCAAATTAGCAATTGGTTTTACATTACTACTAATACTGGTGCTCTCTACCCGCATTGCTAAAGGTGAGTTAACACACGATGCATTTGTTGCAGGGATTATGTCGTTCATCATGGTACTTAAACCTATGTTTGATGATAGCATTTGTGTTGTTGAAGAATTTGTAAGCAGAGTTTGATGCACAGAGGAAAGAGCAGAAACAACATTAGGCGCTTGAGACAATGAATCAGTTTGATGTTGTCGTACTTCGATGCCAGGGGCTGCAGGAACCTGGGGCAATACCATGTTGGTTGCAGCAGCTGGAAGGTTGATACTTCTGTCAGGCATCGAGTTGTGGCGTGAAAAGGGATTCTTTGAACCTTCTGTCGTCCACCCACTCTGAAAAGTCCATAAACGGAAAGCATCAGTTTATGCAACAAACCAATAATTTTTTTCCCATATTTGGTCTGACTTAGAAATTTTAACAGGCTGACGAACAAAGATGAAACCGTAAAGGGCCTTTGTGACCCAGTTGGCTCCTTGTCTGGCCAAGGTCCAGCCCTCAAAATTTCTCCAAGGGAACCCGATTATTTTTATTATTACCAAGAAAAATTGTGATTAAATCTAACGACTAAATGATCTACTTGAATACAAGGATTTCACGTGTGGCTGGCTATTTACATTTTTTTGGTTCACCAATCTCCGATGGGGGAATGTTGGCACCCTCAATTTATGCCACCAGTGAATCAGAAACCCATTTCCCACAACCACATTAGAAAAAAGTAACAACTGTATCACTAGATGTTGGATAGCGCAGGCCCTACGATACAAGCGCTCCTCACTCTCAAGGCATACACAAGGGCCGACATGGCTGAAGTTGATTCTAAGAGATATGGACAAGACCTTTGATAAATAGTTGCAGTAAAATCTCAAATCACGCACCGTTCTTGGATCGTTAGAAGGAGTCGGAGAAGGAAGAGAAACTTCCACCTTCTCCTGCGCCTTTCCACCAATGCTGCCATTTGTATTGTCAGCCAAATGGACACTACCTTTTTTTATCATGTCAAGCAGTTTTACTGTTTCCTCACTCGGTATTCTCCCAGCTTGTCCAGAAGTCAATGCAAACACCAACTCAGGATTTTTAAGAAGTACAGCAAGCAGCTCCAGATCAGGCTCAGCAACATTCGCATTAGCGTTGGAAGATGAAGGGGTCGCCCCTTGAATACCCTCACTAGCGGCAGCTAGTGTTTCTGCACCGTCAACATCAGGAAGCTGTTCAGTAGGAATTGGGGGGGTTAGTGTGTCATCATAGTCCATTTCCAGGTCCCATGGCTCGTTAGGATTAAGAGGTATCTCCTGGATAGTCCGATAAATTATCTCCTCCCCCCTCCGATTTCTACTTTTCTGAACATCAACCTCTTTGCTGTTTTCGCCAGTACCAACTCTCCATGTATCGTGAAGTTTCACTTCTGCAGAAAGGGAAGGGAACAAAAGACTGAGAGCCGAATAAAATGCGATTTTAACATTCAATCAAATTACAAAAACCACCAGAAATCAGAGCAATGAAGGGAGAGAGCAAAATGGCATGCTATGGAAATTTTCCTAAAACGGGCAGAAACTTTTCGATAACCAGTTTCCTGGCAAATATCCAAAGTTAGACAACATATCTCCAGATCATCGCTCATTTCTTTCAAATTGCAAAATTGGCCAATTCCATAACAGATAATGATTTAGAGTCAAGACTCGAATACAAGAACGACATTGATCAAGAAAAGTGGAGAAAATAAAAATGAAGACAGACAATTGCTTGCTTATATACTCTCTGAATCTTAAACCTACGAAAAATCATCACGGAAAGGAAGGCTAAGATCGGAAACTTTTGGTTATGGAACTCCAGTTCATCACGTGCTATAGCTGATAAATCCATTGGGTTCCGCACTGCAGGATAAATCATGCTCGCTGGCTGGCATACAAACTCCCAAAAATAGAAACCAAAGATTAAAAAAGAAAACGCATATTGCACCCAGATACACGTCCATGATTGGAAATTTCAAAATAAAACCGCCACTTCCAACGCTACTTAGAGGACCTGGAATACTTAGCAAGGAGAAAAAAGCCTCATCTAGAGTTCAAAATCTGAACTTCAGCTCGTTGTTGCTCATTCATTCCAACAAACTAAGGAAATATTATTAAATCCAATTGCTGATTATTCATAAATTTTACAGCCAATAAATTCCTCATTCTCAATCTCCCAATTAATGAGTTTTTTTATTGGCCATCAATCATAAACTGAGCTTCAGAGGCCAGATAGAAGATGAATTCAACAGTTTATTTGGGCGGTCGCCCCTCAGTACCTGTCAACAATTAAAGTAGCAATAACTCACGGATTGATGATCGCTGGGAAGCTTGGAACTTCCCTGTTGCTTTGCTCGTTTTATTGTTTCAAAATGATAATAAAAATGAACTTGATATGGTCATAAACTGATCTTCGCCTTTGCCCTCATCTCATCCATTTATAGTACATAGGAAAATTCAACCCATCAAATCATCAAATGAGATGGTTAAAAGTCCATATAAGAGAATTAGAGCTGTTACACCATTTGACATAATTTTGCGAACAAAATATGAGAAACAGGTTCAGTAACAATAAATTTTAACCAACGGATGGTGTTTGCAGAAAAACAGAAGACCCTTAAATTCTGAAAACAAGAATCCGAGTATTTGAAATTAGTAAAAACAAAAGACAGATTTCAATAACAATTTTTTTAATTGATTTTTAGACTATAATAAAAGAGAGTATGTAGGATTGCCCAGTATGCTCAAGTTACTTACAGAGCAAGTGCATAGACCCACCACTTCAATTCTATTTATACAGGTGAAAAGACTATTTACAAAAGGTGAAGCTGCAAAGAACCATCTGAATCATCCTCCCAGAAAATTTCAATTATGGTATATCTCTCTCTACCCAACGTCAAGAAACCTCCTAATGTAGGCTGCAATCTTCTACAGCGCCTCCCCCCCCCCCCCCACAAAAAAAAAAAAAAAAAAGGTTAGATGATTGGCGGTCAAGGATTGTCCAATTTTATTCTATGCTAATATTATAGTCAGCTTATGGATGGAACCATCAAAAGTTGCATATGTACCTGCTGGTATCTTCCATGGGATTTGCACCTGGTTGCACTTCTCCCAGAAAGGTTCCTTCAAATCCATTCTCGAATATGATTCAGAAGAAGCATCCTTCGTATTAGGAGTTTTAGAAGGAAGCAAGAAAGGCTTACTGTCTTCATCAGTCTTGGTTGATACAGGAACTTTAGATAAGGAAGCCCCAAGACCGACCTGATTTGTCTGAGGTTTATTCAGACCATCAGTCTTTGCTTCTTTACTTCCTTTGGATGAACCAGGTTTCCCATATTTGCTTTGCATAAACAAAGCACGCATTTTTGCTTTCTGGATATCATCAGCAGACATGGGACGACCCTTACTTACAGGCCCTACTCTTGCAGCTTGAGGACTTCTGCTTACTGTCTTTTGACCTGGCTGCTCCACTAACTGCACTTTTCTGCGTTCCCTAGTCTCTGATTACTTGTCAAGGAATATGAAGAAAAATATAGGGAAAATCGCACCAAGGTCCCAATTAAGAAAAATATATCAGAAAAGTCCCAAAGCTTGTCAATGACAAGTAAAGGAGCAATCATTGACAAGTGAAGGAGCTCCCATAAACAAGTTATGGGACTTTTTTAGTATCATTTTTCTTAATTGGGACCTTCTTGTTATTTTCCCAAAAATATAGCAATCTCACAAGTTGAGGAAACCGTTAGGTATCACGCATCATTTTCTCTCTTGAGCCAGCTAGTTTTAACAAAACAATGTTGGATAAAACAAGAGGTCATTTACGTCCTTGGACTTTTTGGCAACCGTTCAGTGCTCCAAAGGAGCCAAGGAAATACTTGCAAAAGAGATTTACACTTCAAGAAATGTGCAATAGTAAGAATGGCTTCTTCCACAAATATTTATTTTCATTCCTTTTCACCCAGCCTTATCAGGGTGCTTTATGTCTAGATGCATTTATTTATTTATTATATTTTGGGGGGAGGGGTATATAATATAGTACAATGCATGGGTACACACATCGCATATGCAGTTTCAAGCTTGAAACAAGCATCCACAATCCACAAGTCAACTGATTTCTGGAATTGTTATATGATAGACAATGGACTCATAATCCAAGATTAGATGTTGGAATTCCAAGCTAATATGGAAAGACAGTTGTTATATGATTTCTGGACTTGTTATAGATAGCTGAAAAGATAAAGGCTAACCAAAACACCAATATGGAACTAAACAGAAAATGAGAGTAATCTATCAGTTAGTGTGGCCAAAAGGACAGTTTTTACACGGGAGTAAAGATTTGTCCATGATTAGATATTGAAATTCCAAGCCAATGCAAAGACTAAGATATTGAAATTCCAAGCCAATGCAAAGACTAAGTAATCAGAACTTCAACTATCAGCACACCAATTACTATGCTAACATTTTAAGGGCCGACCAATCATTTCTCCCTATTTTTAATATAAAAAGCTTTATCTACAGCATTTTATGTACAGCAAGTAACATCATGCTTAGGGCCCGTTTGGGATAGCTTTAGTAGAAGTGTCTCTTGTTTCTGATGGACTTTTTTTCTGATGGATTTTTTTTTTTATGTGATTTGTGTTTGGGATAGTAGTAGCAGAAGTGGCTTTTGTTTGTGATGGGAACTTGTTTAGCATAGCTTTTTAAAAAGATAGATGAGATGGAAAATGACTGAAAAGGACATGAATCAATTCACACACACACATATGTGTTGTATAAAATGTGATAATTTAGGATAAAAAATTAAATATAAATATAAATTTGCTAAATAAAATAGTAAAATTCCATTAAATAAATTACAACACAATGAAGTGCTTAAATAAACCTAGTCCCTACAAGTTCATTTCAAAATTTCATATTTGTACTACTGAATAGGGCAAATCAAAATTTCATTTCAAAATTTTCATGTGAAACAGGGCGATAGAATTGGAAAATTCATAATACTAAAGAATAGAGGAGAAACATGTCATCCAAAATTTAGCTTGAAAAGACGAAGGCATCATAGCTTGATGGAGAAGAAATTGATGGGATAATAAGCTCCATGATGTAGCTTCAAAAGAAAAAAAAACCCATCAAAGCATGAAGTCCATCAAATAAAAAGTGTCCCCAAACACTCATAATTTTTTTGATGGACTTATTATCCATCTAATGGGATAATAAGTCCATTAGGTGAGTTCCCAAACAGGCCCTTAGCAGTTAGCACATTGCAAATCTATCAGCATTCATCTAAAATTAAAAGGGAACAGGTTCACAAGATAGAATCAATTCAACAAAATCCTCCAAGGATACGAGACAGTGATAAACCTAGGACAGACTTCTTAGTAGAATCATCTGAAGAAGCTGTCAATAATTTCACAGTTTGTGGAGCTTCTGATTTCCTGAGCAAAAAGAAAAAGAGCCAAGCTTTTTCAGAACTAGCAAATCAACTAATAGATATAGCCAAAAACACATAATCTCATACCTGAAATCATATGAACCTTCATTTGAAAGGGCCAGAATGTCCTCCTAAGAGCAATAAAGGAATGTTAAAACAGTTGCAAAATGAAAAAAAATCACCAGCTGAGAGTACATGCTTAAGAAAAGCTAGAAAATACTTACAGGAATATTAACATTTGAATTCCATGATTCAGTGCCCATAATTTGACAAACCCTGAGACAATAAAATTATAATAACAATTATTAACAAAAAAAGTCTAACAAAAAGCATGGAAAAAAGATAAAGATATTTGCTTGCCTCTGTCCAGCCATCTCCTTTTGAACCTCGCTACCAGGTTTAACCCCAGTGGTTTTCTTTATTGCTTGGTTCTTTGCTAATAATTTGCTCCACTTTGATAACAAAACCCGTGCCCTGTTTGATATGTCTGATCTTCAAATCAGAGAGATTAATCATCATACGGTCAATTGAGTCAACAAATACTACCCCAAAACACATTCAACAAAAATGTAAATAGGAACACAAATAACAATAGGTTAGGTGACATCAAATAGCATTACTTCAAATTTGAGATTTCAAAACTGCCTGAAGACCAAAACAGATAAAGATTAAATATTCACAGCAGTCAACCTTACTATAACTCCTACAGATCAAATAGAGTTTGACACATCTCACCCTCTATAATTCTTGGCGTATGATGAAAGAAGTCAAGAACATGGTAGTTATCTAAAAAAAGAGAGAGAAAGGCATTTTAGGGTGCACAGCATGAAGCTGCAGTTAAACTTTAAAAAAAACGGATGGCTGTGATAGCTAATCAAATAATGCAAAAGCCTCACTTGTTAAAAAACAAAAAATCTAGAATAGAAATTATTAAAACATAAAAAATGGGACTCAATTCCAAGTTGTAACTTGTCATGAATGGTATTCTGATATTTCATATTATGACAGTCGCTATCCCGACCCACCCCACTCCCCCAGAAAAAATCATCCAATTCTTTATTCCCTCCTCCCTTGGTTTAATCCCACAATCCTCTTACTCATTCTCATTCAACCACCAAAAGGGAGCGAGCCAAAAAATAAGGGGACAAAACAAAGTCTCGCACTGGTTTTTAATATAATAAAAAATAAGGATAAAAACAGATCGTATTTAATATGACTCAGCTTTCCTCTACAGTCATTACCTATGACCCACATGATATTGACATCCAGTTTCTAAAGGGAGTCTAAGAACAATATATGTCCAAACTGGAGTGCAACAAGCCATTCAGGAACAGAGGAGAGGTTAAAAATAAAATGACATGAGAGATGGTAGCTATTGGGCAGTTGCACTGATGGAGGAAAAGCACACCTGATGTTCTGTGAAACCGAAGCCTATTAACACACTGCAATATAGCTGAAATATGCGTAGGAAGGGCTTTATGTAGTGGCAAATGACAAAGGACCTGGAAACCAATTAACCAGAATTTTAGATATATTTATAAAGTTGAACGTCCATATGCACTATACATTAACCACCATGATCCAGATTTACCTTTAAAATAAGAAGAAGAACACTTGTTTGCTCTTCAACAGCAGCTTCATTCAACCAAGCTGCTAAAATCATCACACCTCCACTGCCTAAAAACCTAAAAGAATACACCAGTAAAACTAAGCCAAAAAGGAAAGATGACAATAATTCAACAGATTATCAAGCTAATGAGGGGGCCAGTAAAGTACCAAATTAGTACTGAAGCATTCTGTATCTTCAATATCCACTCCAACAATTTAACCTGGCCTGAAAATGTTTCCTCTTTCCGCATTAAACTAAAAATATTATCAACAAAATGTTTCTCTAAGCCATTTAGGCCAGAAAATGAAGTCTCCTGTGTTGAACAAGAAGGTTCATCTACGCTGACAGGACTGGCAGAGTTTAACGGAGCTGGATTGATCGGTATCATAGGATCCGAGTTTATTGGGAACCCGTCACAAGGTTCTTCATGGTAGTTGGATCTTAACACCCTTTCCCTTGACAACCGAACTTGTCTTCTCACTCTTGAACGTTGAATATTGAAAAATTCACGGACCTATTACCAAAGTGCAAAAAACGGCGTATAAAAATCAAAGCAAAGCAGGTGTTCAAATAGGATGTTCCCCTTCACTCCATAAAAGGTTAAGATATTTAAAGCACATGGAAAACTAAAAAAGAATAGTAACATGTACATACAACACCTAGTTTATCCAGAATAAGTGGGTGGTGGAGGAGGGAGGGCAAAGAAAATATTTAAACAGGAAGTGAAACAAACTTAACCTGTGTAACCGTGACACCAAATAAAGCACTGATCTCACGAGATTCTTTCTTACTGATTGCATCTTTAATGGAGAATATTAATTGCATGTAGTTTACAGCTTTTGGATTTAACAAATCCCTGGGTCTTTTGCCTACAAAAACGGATAAAAATACATTAGACATGAAAAAAACAGAAACGATCAACATAAAGATTTGTAGAAGCCACTAAGTTTCAGATTCACCCAAAGTGCACCCAGTGCATTGAATAGAGTTTTTGAAATATTAAGATACAGCATAAGGACATATGTTCTGTTTCAATAAAATTGATATATTGGACAAAAAGAAAACTAAGCATTAGATAGTTATTGAGAAATTATGAGGGCATAGACATTTAAAATAGATAGCATGTAAACTATAGAATTTTAGAAGTTCCATCAAAAGTAGGTCAAAAACTCCTACTGACTCTGATACGAAAGAAGATAATGAGGTTGGATAACTCTATTGGTTTTGAGTTTCCCTCAATTTTCAAATTTCAAATTGATCTTTATAGTTTATAACCTTACAATTAGGTCCTCCATTTTTTATTAGGTCTCTACAATTAAACTTACCTCCACGTACTGCTAAATTGCACTGACTTGGCCAAATTATATGCCATTTTCACATTTTTAAAAAGCATTATTCATGTCAACGAGATGAATGGAGTGAAATCCACACACATGTGGCGTGTGTGATGCTGTTTAGGTAACGTGATTTGAATAAGATGGTGTGGACCACGCATAATCAGATCAGACATAGACATAGGTAAGTGCATGGTTGATGGCAATGAGTAGTTATAAAACATTCTAAAATATTAAAAAACCAATTAAAACTTTCAAACTAAGAGCAACTTTGGGGGAGAACAAAATAATTCGGAGAAAGTAACACTATAAAGGGACCTGGAAAATGAACAAGGCATCTTCAAACAAGCCGGGAGAGAAGCAAACTTAAAGCACCCATAAACATTGCCACTTATTGCTTTTAAGTAGAAATTAAACCATCCAAAACTTACCAATTTTGATTGACAGAGCGCCAGCTGCCTGCAAAGATGAAGTCCAAAGTAGCCCAAAAAAATCAAATCAAAGAGCTGATCCCAATAAAAAATGAGAGGAAAAGAAAGGGGGAACAGAATATGTAAAGCTTCAAGTACAGAGGGAAAAACAACCGAGACAAAATAAAGTAGTCTATGAGGTTTTTGCCCTTTTGGCTTAGCAAAATTGCAACAATTGAGGTTGCGAATATTAACTGAGACAATAGTCGTGATAAAAGGGCTATGAATCTCTGTTTAATCGTAAAATAAAAGGTTTGATGGATTTTTTCCGAGGAACAAAAGGCATAGGGGAGATTGAGAGGGGGAGAAGCGGGAAAATGTTTTGAGAGGGACTTGGAAGACAACATAGTAGCGTATAGAAAACACACCATTTCTTGAGAGAGAGGATTGACGCCAGTGAGTTTGCATTGCGTAACGACAATTTTCTGAAGCTGATCGATCTGGCTATGAAAGAGTTCCCTTTGCGAACCCAGAAATTTCTGGAACGACTCCACTGAATTCCCAATCTCTAGCTCCGAAAATTCGTCTTTCGAGACCTCCATCATTGATCGCAATGGTTGAGGTTTCTCCGCCATGTGTAGAAGAGCGAAGCGGGGGATCGCATGTTAGAGAACTGAAATCCCCCTTAATTCACTCCAATTAGGACTAGTTAGGGTTTGGAACTACGGGAGTGCTGCGTGGCGGACGGACGGAAAAAACTTCTGCGTTCAAGAAGTACACAAAAAACGTAGAATTAAAGGCGCGTACAAGTTTTCTCCGTGGCGTTATAAATGGAAGGGTTTAATATTTCTGTAATTGCTGTAAAAATATTTTTATGATTAAATACATCAGGGCAAAAACGAATGATTAAATGAATAAATAAAAAAAATCCCAATTAAAAATTAAAATCTAAATTCACTCATACGCTTTTAACAAATATTTAATCAGGTCAAGAGATTTTACTAGAAATTTATGAATGTTTTTAAGACCAATGCCCCGTACATTGAAATGGAATATTGAGTGTAGGTATGTACTTGATTTCAGTCTTGTTTTTTTGAACTTCATTTAGTCCTAATTCTCCCTTTTTTTGTTTTATCTTTTATCTGTCTATATATAATATAATACAATTTTTTTAAAAAAATGTACTTTTTGTTTATATATAAAATTATTAAAATTTATCTATATACACATCCTCATCATAACAGATATTTTTTTTATTTCTTTCTTAATTTTTGTTTTAATATTAAAACAAGACTTCGGACCCGTGCATTGCACGAAGTGTGAAGTTCTATCCTGTTTTCAATATAGATAACAAAGACGTAAATATATAGTAACCAAACTGTTTTATTAATTAATATGTAAAATGCGGAAGTCAAGAAATACACAAATTAAAGAAGTAAGATATTGAATTCATGTAAATATAAAATTTAAACCACAATAATAACAAATTCAAACAAAGTTCTCTTTTACAACTATGAATGTGGTAAAATGTTTTGAAAAATTTCTCTATATACAACATTAGCTATATTGTCAACACACTTATTAGACTCATTGAAAATCTGTATTTTCACATCTTTAAAACTCTTTACCCTAGATAAAGCAACATAAAGTTGTCCATGTGAAAAAACTGGACTTGGTAGGTAAAGACCTACATTTGACATAGATTGACCTTGACTCTTGTTAATTGTCATTGTAAATGAAATAATGATTGGAAACTGCCTCTCGTCATCTTGAATGGAAGTTTACATTCACATGGGCTCATATACATTGTATGTATTAAAATGTCTTTGCCTGCGCTAGTGTCATTCAACGCCTTCGCTTTAATGACGTTTTTGCCAAGTTGTGTAATTTGAAGCCTTGTACCATTACACAATCCTGATGCCTGGTCAATGTTCCTTACTAACATATCTGGTACTTTCACCTTCAATACCAATTTATGATGAGGAATCCCAGAACATTTAATTGAATTTAAAAACTCTGTGTCATATAGATCATCAGAACTTTCATTTGCATAATCTATACAATTTATAGAGTTAGCACTAAAGTACACCACTTCATCTCCTGCCAGCAAAGAACAAATGTCTCATTCGATGAATCGACATGCTCCGTTGTTGGGATTAAAATGGACTTGCTGTTTAGGTAATCTTTGTCGGATGAACACTCCACTAAATTTGAGTATGTAGATTCAACAATGCACCTTATTGGATTATCATCATCAAAAAGTAACAAATTTGATGGTAAGGATATATATACAATACCATTATGCGGTAATCCAATGACACCCTCTCCTACAAGCAGCTGTCATTCAGAGAATGATTTAATTTTTTCCTGCTCATCTAGATTGGTGGAAGAATTGAGTCTCATATTTTTTGTTTAATTGCAATAACTGACATTCATTCCACAGAGGAGAAGCAACACAAAAACCACGTTCAAAATGCTTGCAAAGTCTTTTTTCCTTAACAAACGTAAAGTAGTTATGGAATTGAGAATAAGGTAGCATTCTTGCAAACGGGTCATCCTTATTCTTATCTAACTAAGCAAGGAACATTGATTGTTCATGCTTATTTGTGAATAAATTGCACTACTTATTTCATCAAATACTTTCTTCTGCTCATAAGTCATTAATCGTTGCATTCTTTCAGTGTCTTCTCTCTCCTTTTATTTGTTGTAGTTTCATTGTTGCAGAATGAGCTGGCTTGAAGTGTCAAATGAATAAGTAATTAAACTCCCATAATGGGCCCAGTTTAGTTTTCTTAGAAAAATGACAATAATTTATCTATTTTTCAAATCATCATTTCAAATACGTTTTCTTCTTTCATAAATTATTTTCTTACTTATTTGAACCTTCAAAATACAACTATATCCTCAAATCCAAAACACTCAATTTCCTACCATCAAAGTGTCACCCAAAAATTTCAAATACACACATTCTTATAAATCTCAAATCCAATCAATTTAATCCTTAATATAACCTCCAATAAATTATAACATAAAGATATATAATTGACAAAAAAAATGTATAATTGAAACAGCGCCTAGATGTGTGAACAAAAATCAAAATTTTTAAAATAAGCGAATCTTTCAAAAATGAAAACCGTACTACAACGCAACTAATGGAATTTTGTACATAAGCGCTTTTGATGATGCATTAAAGGGAACTAAATTAACCAAGCACTTAGTTAGGTTACTAATTTACCTAACGTAATGAATACATTAAAGGGAACTAAATTAAATCAATAAATGCAACAACTATTAAATCCTTACACCATAATTTAAAATTAATAATGATATAATAATATCTACATTTTCCAAATAATTGGCAGTAAAAAGATTTGTGTTATAAACTTAAAAGGGTTAAATAACTATGAATCAATTTTTTAACAAACTCACAACATTTATGCAGTATATATAATCAAAACTATAAATGTATCAACGAAAATCAATTTTTTTAATATAACCAAATCGTTCAAACGTTTAAAAATTTAAAACGTAACTATTGGAATGTTGTTACACAGTTTCTAACTGACGATGTAAGAGTGCTTGGTTTTGATACTCATTTATATAATGCACTGGATATTTTAAATCCCATGACATTTTTACTTCACGTCTGATTTGTATGAAAAATGTAACTCATGCAAACATTAATATTAATATGTATTATATGGAGACGTTGATAGATCACGAAAAAGTAACTTGTGCATATATTGAAATCAAAACATCCTCATAAGATTGCCATCAAGAGATAGCTTTCAAGACAAGCTACTCGTGCGATTAACGGATTATGAATTTACAAATTCATTAATCAATGCAACACTATTTTCAATCTATTCAATATATCTCGATATTTTAGAAAACCTCTTTGTACACTATATTGATTGTTTTACTCCTACATTTCTTATATTGACCTAATACTAATAATTTCTACCCATTAAAGCTCTTAACTCTTGACAATGCAATATACAATTGTCCATGTGAAAGAAAGGGGCTAGGAAGGCTCTTGTTGACGTCATTGCAAATGAAATAATGATTGGGAATTGTCTTCCCGTTATGTGAAAAGATAACTTAAACTCTGAAGGATTCATGTCCATATAATGTATTAGTATATCTTCACCCGCACTTATCACTTATCCCATTCAATGCCTTTGCCATTATAAAGTTTTTGCCTAGATGTATTATTCACAATATAGTACCATTGCATAAACTGGCTGCTTCATTTATGTTGTTTCTTATCAACATAATTGGTACGCCAATGTTAAGGATCAGCTTATGATGAGACATCCCTGAGCATTTGATTATGTTGAGGAATTCACTATCATACATCATAAAGGATTGACTATGTAAATTGCAACACAAAATACCTACACGTTGCATGGAGTCATGGAAATTGAATACACACACACACGCACTGACACACACTAATTTATGTTTGAAAAAATATAGTTAAATGTCTAAATTTAAATATAATATATGTCCTAAATTCTTAAAAATTCAAACCACCCCCTTTTGACAAAAAAAAAAAAAAAAAAAAAACCACCCCACCCTAAATGATGTGAGGGTTTCTTTCATTTCTAATTAAGACAAAATATTCGTGCTTTGCATGAAAACATAAAAATTGACTTGTAAGGATATATATAGTTGTTGTTCGAAGAAATATACATAGTTGTTGTTTGAAGAAATATAGTTAAACGTATCAAATCATATATAATACATGTCCTAATTTCTCAAAAGTTAGAACTACTTTTGCTTCTTATATTCATCATTAATACAAAAACTTACATCCTAACATTGGAAAAATTAAGTCCTAACTTATCATAAGTCATAACCACCCTTGCTTATATAATCATTCATAAATGATTACATATAATAATAAATAAAAATATAATCCTCTAAATCTTATAAGTACTAATATAGAATTTATCGACACCGGTGATCACTTCGTTTTTTGGCCATACTTACTTTGTAATTCCCCAAATTAACTAAGAATTGATGACAAAGTAATTTATAGAAAATAAATTATTGAAAGAGAGGGGAAAACACAGTGACCAAGAAATTAAGGAAAAAATTGTGTATGCAAGTCAATTATTAGATCTTAAGTAAATAAATGATGATATTTTTTTTATTTCTCCTTTATTAAAGACCTAATTAAATGATTTCTAAATTGGAAGTGATGATTATGAATTGTGAGATTTTTCCTCACAAATCTGGGAATTATCACAAATTATTTGTGCATACATATTAATGTTGTAGTCTTTAAAGAAATAATAATTGACGTGATTTTGAGTATACAAACTAACAATATGAAATATAAATAGTTTATGTTAAATTTTATTATTTCAATTGTAACATTGTGGTAATATCAAAACTTTTCGATAATACCAACCCCAGAAAAAACACAAAGCCTAAGAGTTAATTTACAGAATTAGAATCACCATTCAAATTTTTCCATCCATCGATTTTTTTATTTATAAAAAACTCCATTAAGAATATACTTTTTTTTGGTAATTGATTATTATAATTTTCTTAAGCATTTAAAAATATTTGGTTAAGCATGCCTTTTAAAGTAGGGATCAAATTTTCCATCCCCTTTTAAAATTATTTGTCATAAATATTACTACCTACGATGCATTCACTTTTAATTTTAAAAAGGTAAATGATTCTTAAAACTTAATTTAAAAAGTTATGTCAAAAGCAAATGGTACAATACAAATAGATATTGACTTGTATAAATTTTATTATTTCAATTCTAGCAATGTTATTAGAGCCTAAGAGTTAATTTCTATAATTATTATCATGATTCAAATTTTTTTATCCACCGATACAAAAAAAAAAAAAAAAAAAAAAAAAAAAAAAAAAGACCTCCATTTAAAAAATACTTTTAATTGATTATTAGAAAAACCTCAACCACTTAAAAATATTTGGTTAAGCATGCTGAATATTACTATTTTTGTAATATTATCATTCTAGTTTGGGGGCTACTTTCCCAACAACGGGTCTCCTCTAGGATTCAAATTCAACACCTAAAAGGAATCTAGCGGGAGGCCTTACACCAGTTCTTTTAAGGAGGGGAGCCATAGTCCAGACTTAAGCTCTACAACTTTGGCCAGATGAATGTTAAGAACTAGTGGATTGGGACAATCCAATCAAATGAATGTGTTCCTATTGGACTATGTGTTAACCTAAGACTCCAGTCAGTTATATAATGATGAATGGCGATATAAGAGAGGTTGCATATTCCATAATTGTATAGAACATGATGTGATGAAAATACTTATTGGCATAATGATGATTAAATTTGTAATTGTTTTGTACAAGGAATTATTGTACATACAAATATATATGTAATCATCTCATTCTTTTTTATAATATGTGGTTTGCTTGAGTACAATAAAAAAAAAAAGAAGTATAAGATCATGCAAAGTATGGTGTAAAAGTAACACAATCAAATTAGATTTATTGTACCAATTATGTTTTCTATGATTGCCTTAAACAATGCAATGTCATTTTGATTTCATTCATTCTATATAGAGTTTTTAAAATATCTCTCTATAGACTAATAGTACATTGGTTATCTAATTTGTACATTTAAATATTTATTTTATCAAATAATAATAATAAATAAAAATGTTTAAACCCATTAAATGAAGATTGATTACAGATTGAGATTTATATCCTTTCTTACATTTATAAAAGACCTTCAAAATCTCCCACAAAAAAGTCCATTATTGATCTTTGCTTTGTATTAATTCATTTTAATCAAGTTCAATCTCAATTCTAAATTCATACTCATACTAACCTGAATCAATAAATTAATAAAAGAATAATAAATACAATCATTTAAATATCATTTAAATTCGGTAGAATAATCTTCTAAATCCTGTAATTTGTGGTGAGCTCTAATCAATTCTTTTATATTGAGATTCAAATTTTAAATATCCTAATCAATTCAATATCATTATCAATATTATAATTTGATATCATTATCTATATAATAGTAATAATGATGATGATGATGATTATAATAATAATAATTTGATATCCCTTTCAGATTGTTGACAGAATAGGCAAGGCGATGAAGATAATAACATGTTGAGGGAAGAGAGAGAATGGCATATATCGGGGAGCGAGATTATGATGAAGGTGATTTTGGAGGAATATGAAATTTGAAATCTCCATCCAACAAAACCAATCGAAAGCCCCACCTAATAAACCAACATAGGCTAATCCACCCCAGTTTTTTAGCCAGGGCACCGCCCAACTATACCGACCAATGATGTTTTGGCAAATCTTGACTCTCCATGCCGAAAATAAATGCGTACATGGGGAAAGGGATGGAAACGTGAAAAATTATACAATGTTAAATGATGTAATTCATGCACAAAGATTGAACCAATGTTCATCGTATGGGAGGTCACCGCTTAAGTAGGAATCAAGTAGATAAATAATTTATCCAATCACATGGAAGTTGTTCATAATTTAAAGGCTAAATTATCATTTATTATTATTATTATTATTATTTTCAAAATAATGACAACAACCCTTTTTAAATATTTTTTCTATTAATTTGAAAGTAATACTGTCTCCAAAATAAACGTGTGAACAAAGTCAGTAATTGAAAAAAAAAAAACTCATTGACACATTCAAGAGAATAAAGACATTTAAATTATCAATAAATAATTATATGGAAATCATGCTGGGGAAAAATTAAAACATCATATTCTCTTGTACAGTCATTATATGGGAAATTAAAGCAATTATTATTTTTAATATATCTTTCCAATACGTTATTCAATAAATAATAAAATTTTTAAAACAAAAATATAACTTGATATTACCAATCTTTGAAGACCAATTAAAATCAGTATACTTTTATTGCAATAGACTTATTGTTAAATCCGTGGACGGTGGGAGGTTAGCACTTACTATGACCATATTAATCACTAGTAGTTTATTTAATTTTTTAAATCACAACTTCCCATATAAATTATAGTAAGTTTTTGCTTCCTAAGAATCTCTCATTTCCTATGCCTTTCATCTACTTATTTTCCATATTTTGATTTCAAATTAATCTCGAGATTTTGACCAAAATAAGAAGAAGAAAAAAAAGTACCAGATTGGAGCACTTCAAAATATTTACTGCAGTAATGCGGTCAATTTACTTGAGAATGTAGTCAAACCTGGAGGTTTGACGACGCCTCAGTCACGTTAGGGGTATTGACGCCACCCCTGACAAAACACTGTTGATGCCCAAAAGGGCGTCAATTAAAAGACGCCCTTTAGGCGTCAATTTAATTGGCGCCCTAAAGGCGTTATTTTTTTTATAATATAATTTTAAATTATAAATAATAATTATACTTAATTACAAATAATAACTTTAATTAAAAATTAAAAATTAAGGAAATTAAAATTTATTATAAAATATGTAATTTAATAACCCCTTAAGTTTGTTTTTAGCTAAGCTACTCGGTTTTTTTTTTTTAAAAAAAAATAAAAGACTGTCCTTCTAAATTTTGTGCGAGTGTCGAATAATTATAGCGTCTGGGATGCCAAATTAGAACTATTTTAGACATTCACTATTATTATAGCGTCCTTACTAGAATTGGGGGGATTAAAATAAAAGGTGGGTTTGATCATTTTATGTTTTTGGTTCTTCAACTAATGACAGATTAGGTGGCATGTAGCACAATTAGTTGAAGAACCAAAAACATAAAATGATCAAACCCACCTTTTATTTTAATCCCCAAATAATTCCGAAGACTATAATAATAGTGAATGTCTAAAATAGTTCTGATTTGGCATCCAGCAGGACACTATAATTATTCTGACACTCTACACATAATTTAGAAGGACAGTCGTTAATTTTTTTTTTTTTTTTAAATCTGAGTAGCTAGCTAAAAACAAACTTAAGGGGTTATTAAATTACATATTTTATAATAAATTTTAATTTCTTTAATTTTTCATTAAAGTTATTATTTGTAATTAAGTATAATTATTATTTATAATTTAAACTTATGTTATAAAATTATATTTTTTAAAATGACGCCTTTAGGCGCCAATTAAAGGCGTCTTTTAATCGACGCCCTTTTGGGCGTCAATTACTGTTGATGTAAAGTGGCGTCAACAGTGTGTTTTGTCAGGGGTGGCGTCAGTACCCCTGACGTGACTAGAGGCGTCAGTCAAACCTCCAGGTTTGATTCAAGGACTGCATTACTCTGGTAAATATTTTCAGAAGTGCTCCAATCTGGTACTTTTTTTTTTTCCTTCTTATTTTGGTCAAAATCCTGGAAAAGAGAAGGAAATGGAAGACAAGCGGAGAGAGAAAGTAGAAATTGGATGGCACCAACGCGTGAAATTAACGTCGTGAAATGGAAAACAGATTAATTTAACAGTGTGTGACTTTTGCACCATTTTATAATCACATGTGTATTTTTGCACCTAAAAAAAGCACGTGGTGTTAGGCGTTCATGAAGGTAAAGTATATGTGCATTTTTGCACCTTTACCCTTAACTTAATGACCTAGCATATGTAATCTTAAAAAAAAACTAATTTGACATTGGTTGAAAGAAAAATGGATAAAACATTAAAGAGAATATTGATAACAATGAGACAAACGAAATTTAAAAATGACAAATTTCAGAGCCTAGCGTAGGACAAACTTAAGATATAAATGCCATTTCTCCTTCTTTATGTTTTTTTAGAGGTTTCGTAGAGCTCAATTCAATTTTGGCGTACACATTTTAGCAAGGCCAAGGTCTTCACACACCATTAGAACATCCTTAGCAATATTCTTCTTTTTGCGTTGGCGTCTTGTGGTGTTGTAAGTTGGGAAAAGATATAAATGTCATTTCTCCTTTATAATTGTTAATGTGCGTTGTTAAAGTAAGTATTATCTAGATATTATTATTAACGGAAAAATATTTGACCTTCCATATGGCATAAAAAAAAAAACGTAATGATTATTCTAATTATATTCATTAAAAATGAATAATTCAATTAACCCAACAAAGCATGCATCATTTTTGTGTGTTCATAAATACAAGTTAAACATCTTAAAAAGATGATAAAAAATGTAGAGAACGCAATGGTAATTTAAATTAACAAACAATGAGAACAAATATAATTGTACCCTTATATCAAAAGAATATATTCATTAAATTATTGAACTCGCTGTATTGCATAATAACGTCTACATTTCTAACAGATAGGAATGAAAGTGTTTTTTTTTTTCGCAGTTAAGAAAAAGCATGCACCACTAACTGATAAAAGGGTACAATAAGTTGGGTATTGTAAAGTATTTGATATTCGAACATGATCAACAAACAGAGCGGATAAAAAACTAATTCAACTTCATAAAACGGACATAAAAAAATGATTAATTACCAAGACTTAAAATGACATATTCAAACGTAGAACGTAAATTCGTTGCAACAGTATTAAACGTTGCAGATACTACAATAGTCAAAAAGTTTGGAAGATCATTACAAAGAGGGGCTGTAACAACAATTCTTTTTTTTTTTTTTTTTTTTTTCTGATACAATTGAGAAGCCTTACGTTATCTAGCCCATATCTCTTTCAAGAATCCTCGCTAACGCCATATCTGGACTCGAGAGCACGTGAAGACCTGGCACGGAGGATAGACTCGCTTTGGCTAAATAATCCGCAGCAGCATTCACCCAACGGCTAATGAGTTGGACCTCAACTGTCCAATCCTGATCCACCACACCTTTGATTTCTATTGTAAAAGCAAGAATAGGAAAAATCTGATTGTATTGAAGTGAGTAATTAAGAGGATGTACAGGCCTATTTATAGGCAATATGTGCAAATAAATTCATAACAATTACTTCTAACTAATTCCCTAAAGTGGTTACATCAGTAACTAATTACTAACTAAACATATGCTAATTCCTGAATTAGAAAACTATTTACAAAACAGAACTGAAATATTCTCCAATACCCCCCTCAAGCTGGAGAATGGATATCAATCATTCCCAGCTTGGAAAGGAGTGTACAAAACTGATTAGGAGTGTTAGGAAATACATTATTAGGAAATATATTGTAATTAGTACATAGTCAATTGTAATTAGTACATAGTCAATTAGTATCCCTAACAATCAGGGATTAGAGGAAATCATCATAAATTATCATTAAGAGCCATCAATACTAAGGCTCCTCTCTCTTGTATAAATCCACATACGTTTCTCATGAATATACACAACTTTCTGATTCTTTTCATTACATGGTACCAAAGCCTTACAAACTCTAGGGTTTATTTTGTTTTATTTTGGGGTGGCACTGTTCATCACTGTTTCGTACTGTTCTGGCACTGTTCATCGCACTGTTAGGTGCTGTTTCGCACTCTTCATCGGTACTGTTCACGCGTACTGTTCATCCGTACTGTTCATCCAGTGTGGGATTTTTTGATTTTCAACTTATTTGCTTTGACTTGTGCAAGGCAGATCTCCAGACCCGTATCAAGAATCTCGAATTTCAAGCTATCTTTAGTTTTCTTGAAGCTCTTGATCCGTCTTACGACACCATCCGTTCTCGATTATGTCTAGTCGAGCTTCCATCTCTTGAAGATGTGTTCTCACGGTGCTTCGTGGCCGATAGCATGCTTCGACCATCTCGTTGATCCCAATGCCGTGCTTTGGTGGGCGCGGCCCCTTTGACACCAGGAACTCGGGCCTAAACAAGGCACTACTTGTTCCACCTTCCGCAAAGATTACCTCGCTATTATTGCAAGGAACCTGGGCACGTCAAGAAAAATTGTCGAAAATTACAAAGCTAAACAATAACGTGATCGCAGCGTGGCTTTGCTCATATTGCTCAAACACCCGATTCTCGGGTTCACCTCCGCAGCCCCTTGCTACAGTACCTTGTCTTATGGCCTTGCTACCACTTCCACGAAGTGGGTCATTGATTCTCCGTGCCACCGACCACATGACAGTAACCATCATTTATTTTCCTCGTATGCCCCTTATGCCAACCCATCTTCCATATTTGTCGCCAATGGTTCCCGTGTTCGTCTCCTTGGTTCAGAACTGTTTTACCAACACCATCCATTTCTCTCTCTTCCGTTCTTAATGTTCCCGATCTCACCTTTAATCTTTTGTCTCCCAAGAACCGACTCGCGTTTAAATTGTTGTATCTCACTATACCCCGACCATTGTTTAATTCAAGATCTTTCGACGAGGCGATTATTGGTAGAGGCTACGAACTGTGGACATTACATCCTTGATGATCAAAGCCGCGTTCTCGTTGCTTGTACTTGGGGTCATCTCCCTTTGAAGTCCATTGTCGTCTCGATCCATGTGTCCCTTTCTTCCCTAAAACGGTTGTACCCTCGCTTTTTATCTCGTTTTCTTCTTTGGATTGTGAGTCGTGTCAATTTGCCAAACACCATCGTGTTCATTTGGCACCTCGAGTCAATAAACGGCCAAATCCCCTTTTGATTTAGTTCATTCGATGTTTGGGGTCCTTGTTCGCCTCGTCTCGATCAAGTTATCGATACTTTGTCACCTTTGTTGATGATTTTTCCCGAACTACTTGGCTTTACTTAATGAAACAACGCTCCGAATTGTTCACTCATTTTCGTCATTTCGTGCCGAAATTCAAACACGCTTTAATACTCCCGTGAAAATTCTTCGAAGTGATAATGCAAAGGAATATTTTTCTCGCCCCCTTTACTCGATTATATGCATGGTCATGGCATCCTTCATCAATCATCATGTGTTGATACACCTGCTCAAAATGGTGTTGCTGAAAGAAAGAACCGTCATCTCTTAGAAACTGCCCGTGCACTCATGTTTCACTCTTGTGTACCTAAATCGTTTTGGGCCGATGCCGTGTCTACTGCTTGTTTTCTCATAAATCGCATGCCTTCTACCGTCCTTAGTGGTTCCGTACCATATTCCATTCGTTTCCCACCACTAAGGTGTTCTAGGTTGATCCCAAAATTTTTGGTTGTGTCCCGCTTTGTTCGGATGTCCGTCCTTGTGTTAGTAAGCTTGACCCCAAGTCCTTAAAATGTGTCTTCCTTGGTTATTCTTGAGTTCAGAAAGGCTATCGATGTTACTCTCCTGACCTCCGTCGTTATCTTGTGTCCACTGATATGACCTTTCATGAGTCTTCGTCTTTCTTCAAGTCTTCGACCTTATCTCGAGTCCTCCACTTTGTTGTTGATGACCCCGATGATCTTCCGGTTTATCATGTTCCTATCTCACCAGCCCAAGCACTATTTCGCCCCCGATCTTCCCGATGATGTTGATGTTGCTATTCCTTCGCTTCGCTGGATGATCGCTTCGCCGACGGATTCCATCCCTCGCCTCCGTGCTCCCCGAGCCTACGACCCCCGCCCCTGCCACTCTTGTTCCTGAGCCCCTTGTTCTTGACTCTGTCGTTGACCAATCTGTTGACTTACCTATAGCCCTCCGCAAAGGTACCCGTCCTTCCTGTCCTCCCAAGCGCTATGCTGATTGTACTTATCCTATCTCTTCGTTTATGTCCTACTAGCGATTGTTCCCGGTTTCCTATTCCCTTGTAACCACCCTTGAGTCCATTTCTACCCCTACTACCCTTCACCAAGCCTTGACTCATCCTGGTTGGCGTGCCGCGATGGAGGAAGAAATGATGGCCCTCGCTTCGGCTGGTACTTGGACTCTTGTTGATCTACCTTCTGGGAAGAAGGCCATTGGTTGTAAATGGGTGTTTGTTGTGAAGACAAAAGCTGATGGTTCCTTAGATCGGTTGAAAGCTCGTCTTGTTGCTAAAGGGTACGCTCGTACTTATGGCCTTGATTACTCGAGACTTTCTCCCCGTGGCTAAGCTTACTTCACCCGTCTCCTTGTCTCTTTAGGCGCCACATATCACTGGGATTTGCATCGCTTGGATGTTAAGAATGCATTTTTGAATGGTGATCTTCTTGAGGAAGTGTATATGGAGCAACCACCTAGATTTGTTGCTCAGGGGGAGCATCGGAAAGTATGTTATCTTCGAAAGTCATTGTATGGTTTAAAGCAAAGTCCCCGTGCTTGGTTCGATAGGTTTTGTGGTGTGGTCAAGAAGTTTGGTTTAAACCAAAGTAAGAGTGATCATTTTGTGTTCTACCAACAGTCCAATGCAGGAATGATTCTTCTAGTAGTGTATGTCGATGATATTGTGATTACTGGGAGTAACATTGCTGGCATCTCGGAGCTTAAAGTCTTCCTTAACTCCCACTTTCAAACAAAAGACTTAGGACCGTTGAAGTACTTCCTTGGTATTGAAGTCTTGAGAAGCAAGAAGGGAATCCTTTTGACTCGAGAGGAAGTATGTTCTTGATCTGTTAAAGGAGACGGGAAAGCTTGGAGCTGCACCAAGTAGCATTCCCATGATTCCAAATCCGTTCCTAGATCTAAATGATACCATGTGGGATGAACTTCCTGATGACCTAAAGAAGAAGATTGATCCAGAGAAACTGAAGCCATTTGCATCTCCTGAGAGATATAGGAGACTCATTGGGAAGATGAATTATCTGACAGTAACTCGCCCTGATATAACCTTCTCGGTCGGTGTACTTAGCCAATTCATGGCATCTCCCACGCTGGCACAAAAAATAAGGGGAAGCCTTGGAGCATGTCTTGCACTATTTGAAAGGTTCCCCGGCCGTGGCCTTCTCTATACGTAGATTATGGGCACACTAAAGTCGAATGCTTCGTGATGCGATCATGCAGATCTAAGGCCACAAGACGGTCCACTACAGTTCTTGTGTATTTGTTGGTGGTAACTTGATATCTTGAGAAGTAAGAAGCAAGGCGTTGTGTCAAAATCAAGTGCAGTAAGCGGATACGAGCCATGTCACAATCGGTAAGAAATTGTGTGGGTATTTCAGCTCATGAAGGAAATCGGCATTACCACGATATTAGCCGCAAAACTATGGTGTGACAACAAAGCAGCGCTCCATATAGCATCAAACTCTGTGTTCCATGAACGTACGAAGCATATTGAAATTGATTGTCACTTTATTCGTGACAAGATAAAAGAAAATGTTGTATCCACAGGGCATGTGCGATCAAATGACCAGCTAGCAGATCTTTTAACGAAAGCCTTAAATGGGACACGGGTTGAGTATCTTTGTAACAAGTTGGGCATGATAAACATATATGCTCCAACTTGAGGGGGAGTGTTAGGAAATACATTATTAGGAAATATATTGTAATTAGTACATAGTCAATCGGATCCCTAACAATCGGGATTAGAGGAAATCATCATAAATTATCATTAAGAGCCATCAATACTAAGGCTCCTCTGTCTTGTATAAATCCACATACGTTTCTCATGAATATACACAACTTTCTGATTCTTTTCATTACAAGGAGCAAGTGCTTTAGTAAAAATATCCGCAAGCTGATCTTGAGACTTATAGGAAGAAGATGAAGCAACCCACTCTTGAGTTTTTCACGAACAATGTGACAATCAATGTCAAGATGCTTAGTCCTTTCATGAAAAGTAGGATTAGCGGCAATATGGCGTGCGATTGACTATCACAAGATAAAGCGCGGGAGAAGTCAGTGGTAAACCAAAATCACGAACTAGAAAGGATAACCATTGGGAGTTCACAAGTAGTACTAGCTAAAGCACGATACTTAGTCTCAGAAGAAGAAATAGAAACAGTTTGTTGCTTTTTAGAGTGCCAAGAAATTAAGGCCTGATCTAGGAAAGCATAAAAACCAAGATAATAGATCGTCGTGTGTCAATACATCCACCCCAATCAGAATCACTAAAGGCATTAATTTTCAAAACAGAACCAGTGGGGAAGAACAAACCACGACCAGGAGCAGCTTTAATGTAACGAAGTACCCTATGTGCAGCTTGTAAATGAACATCAGTAGGACATTGAATAAAGCCGACTCAATTGCTGAACCGCAAAAGAGATATCCGGCCGAGTATTAGCAAGATAAAGGAGGCGGCCAACTAAAGTCCTATAACCAGAACCATCATCTAAAGGAGTGCCAGAATCAAGAGAAAGCTTCAAATCTTTAGCCATAGGAGTAACAGCCGGTTTACACTCAAGAAAGCCAACATCAGACAAAATATCCAAGGCAAATTTGCATTGACAAAGAGAAATACCCTTAGAAGTTCTAGCAATCTCAAGACCAAGAAAGTATTTAGCATCACCCAAGTCTTTGATCTTAAAGCAAGAATCAAGGAAAACTTTCATATTATTTATCTCAATCAAATCTGTACCAAAAATGATGATATCATCCACATATACCATCAAAGCAGTAAAGGCTAAATCAGTATGCTTAAGGCCATAAAGAGAACGTTGCAACTTACATACTTGAATGGGAGAAGAAACAACCAATCCAGGAGGAGGAAGCATATAAACCTCTTCATCTAGATCCCCGTGAAGAAAAGCATTGTTCACATCAAATTGCTTCAAATGCCAATTATGAGAGGCAAGAAGAGCAAGCAATAATCTAACGTGGTTAGCTTTGCAATAGGAGAAAAAGTATCATTGTAATCAATTCCTTCAATTTGAGTATACCCTCTTGCTACTAATCGACCTTTATATCGATTTAAAGTACCATCCGAATTATATTTCTTAGCAAAAACCCACTTACACCCAATAGGTCGTTTACCGGGAGGTAAATCAGTCAACATCCATGTGTTATTTTGTTGTAAAGCATTAAGTTCAAAGATCTATAGCATTTTTCCAACCCTCATGCTTAATAGCTTGGGAATAAGTTTTGGGAATGTCATCAAGAGAAATAGACAAAGAATAATGACGACAAGAAGGAGAAAGATGAGTATAAGAAAGAACACGAGAAAAAGGATGATAACTACCTTTTTCCAAAGAATCCGGAATGGCTGATGTGCATTGAAGAGCCAAGTGGTAATCATGCAAATAAGAAGGGAGCTGCCTAGACCTAGTGGATCGTCTAGGTGATGATAAAGGAGAAGAAGGAGAAGAACAAACGAATCAGTTGGATCTCGTAGGAAGGGCTGAACTAGAGAGGCAATTTGGAAGACTAGGAGAAAAGGTAGTAAAATCTAAAGAGGGTAATTCTTGAGGTAAAGGAATGGTATTTGGAAGGGAAGGTGACTCAACATTACAAAAAGGAAAAAGAGATTCATAAAAATGAACATTTCTAGAAACTAAAATGTGACGAGTATGCAGATCCAAAGTAAGAAAACCCTTAGTACCATGTTGGAAACCAAGGAAAACACATTTATGAGCCTTAGGATCCACTTTAGTACGGTTATGGGTAATGGTAGAAGTAAAACAAAGACAACCAAAAACTCTAAGATTGGTCAAATCTGGACTTGTTTGAAATAATAGTTCAAAAGGAGATTTATGATTCAAAACAGGGCTGGGTAAACGGTTAATAAGGTAAATGGCATGAGAAATCGCATATGACCAATAAACTTTGGGTACATGAGCTTGAAATAATAAAGCCCTTGTAACATTTAAAATGTGTTGATGTTTTCTTTCTACTTTGCTATTTTGTTTAGGTGTTTCTACACAACTGGTTTGATGAAGTATACCATGTTGTTTATAAAAATCATCCATGATAAACTCAAAGACCATTATCAGAACGGATGATTTGCACAGAAATCTTAAATTGTATAGAAACCATATGAACAAAGGAATGAACATGAGATCTAACTTCAGATTTAGTTTTAAGTAAATAGATCCATGTGTATCGTGAAAAATCATCAACAACGAAGAAAATATTTATGGCCATGTACGAAGGTAAATGATAACCCCCAAATGTCCATATGAACTAAACCAAAGAGTTTATTAGTTTTTGTAGTGCTTACATGAAAAGGCAACTTTCGTTGCTTAGCAAAGTGGCATACATCACAACAGGAAAAGGAAGAATTATAGGAAACATAAGGATGTTGTTGATGTACAGAATACAATGTAGAGTTACTAAGATGTCCTAATCTAAAATGCCAAAGATCAAAGGCGGGGAGTTGTGATTGAATTGGTGGAGACAAGTACCAATGAAGGGTGGCGCAGCGAATTTGCATGATGTTTCAAGATGTAAAGGCCGTCATACACATCAAATTTGAACCAATCATCCTCTTTGAAAACAGGTCCTGAATTAGACAATGAGAGGTCTGAAAGGAAATAGTACAAGGGAAGCACTGAGTTAATTGTGAGACAGATATGAGATTAAAACGAAATTCAGGGACATATAAGACATTATGAATAAAGAAGATATCTGAAAAATGAATGGTTCCACTAGAAGTAGCAAGAACCCTTGTGCCATCTGGTAAGTTAACGGATATAGGGGAAATTGTCTTAACAAAAGTAAACAAAGCAAAATTGGAACAAACATGAGTCATTTGCTCCTGAATCTATGATCCAGGAGTTAGAAAAAGAATGAACAATAGAGGCAAATAGGCTTACCAGTGGCAGAAACATGATTAAGATCGATCGGAGTCATGATAAAGTTTGATCAGCTTGAACTAAAGCTAACAACTTGCGATATTGGTCAGGGGTGAAGCCGTATGCTTGATTTTCAACCTTACCAGGCGTAAGAGGAGTTTTACCAATAGAAACAGTAGCATCAACAGAGTCAGCAACAATAGTAGCATTTACAGAAGCATTTCTAAATTTAAAACCAGGGGGAAAACCATGTTTCCGATAGCAAGTAGCCTCAGTATGTTTATACTTCCCACAGTAAGTACATTATTTGCCTGAGTTATTAAAACTAGGCTTAGGATTGTAAACATAACTAGGTCGGGAAGACTTATTAAACAGAGTAGTAATTTTAGGAACCGGAAATCCTAGCTCTCTCTCTTGTTGTGTAACCAAAGAAAACACTCTGTTAATATTTGGTAAGGGGTCAATTAACATAATCTGAGACTTCACAGCACCAAAACGATCATTCAAACCTTTCAGAAAACGAATGACGTAATCCTGATCAATATGCTTCTTATAAAGCTCAGCCACACCACAATTACAGTGAGGAGTACATGTACAAGGCAATATAGGGCGAAGAATCAAAAACTCGTCCCAAAGAATTTTCAGCTTGGTAAAGTAATCACTTACAAGAGATCGCCTTGTTTCAAACCTTGTATCTCTTCTTGAAGATCAACGAGGCGGAAGACATCGTTCTGAGAAAAGCGATCATGTAGATCTTGCCAGACGTCACAAGCACGATCTATCCAAAGAATGCTCTGAGCAAGTGTTGGTGCCATGGATCGAGTCAGCCAAGACAGTACCATCATATTACACCGTTCCCAAGATGAATAAAAGGGATCGGTGGTTCGTGGAATGGAAGAAGCTCGATCGATGAATCTGAGTTTATTTTTGGACATCAGCGCCATCTTCATCGCGCGTGCCCAGGAATGATAGTTTAGGCCAGAGAGAACTGAAGAGACGAGAATCAATGAAGGATTCTCATTCGGATGAAGGTAGAAAGGATTCCCAACGTTCTGAATGGAATCGGAAGAAGTTTGAGAGGAATCACCGCCGTGATTAGCAGTGAGAGAAGACAAAGAAGTGATAGGTTCAGACGCCATGGTTGATCGGTGGATTTGGACGGTAAACCGAGGAAGAAGATCAGTGAAAGAGGAACTAGGGTTTGCTCAGTTGAGAGGAAAGTGAGACCTCGAAGAAATGTCGGAAGCCTCGAGGTGAGGAGAGAGAAATCACTGAAAAGATTAAAGAGGAAAAAAAAGTGTATAGAAAAAAAAAATCAGAGTGGTCAATGACTCATAGATCTGGATACCATATTGTAAAAGCAAGAATAGGAAAAATCTGATTGTATTGAAGTGAGTAATTAAGAGGATGTACAGGCCTATTTATAGGCAATATGTGCAAATAAATTCATAACAATTACTTCTAACTAATTCCCTAAAGTGGTTACATCGGTAACTAATTACTAACTAAACATATGCTAATTCCTGAATTAGAAAACTATTTACAAAACAACCGAAATATTCTCCAATAATTTCTTCTACCGACAAGTTGTCTTTATGGGTTTCATTAACAGGGCCCCTTAGCAGGGCAATGGCATCCGCGGGATCAGCTTCGAGAATGATTTTTTTGAACCCCATGTCCCACCGCAAGTTTAAGGCCATGGAGGCGTCCCCAAAGCTCAGCAGTCAGATTGTCTCCCACTTCCCCTTTGAATAGGAACGCTTTCAGAAATACACAACGCTCGTCACGCAAGATGCCTCCGCTAGCAACGCCAGGAGACAAATTGGAGTAAGCACCGTTTGTATTAATCTTGACCCAACCAGCTGGTGGAGGGCGCCAGTGGTTCTCAGTCTCATTCGATCTCACCTTCCTGCCATCCACCAGGCAGAAGCGTTCTTGAGCGTCATTCAAAGAGCGCCTCATGGCGGTGACGCTGGTTGAAATATTCAGGTTCGAACTTCTCGTGCCTTCGAAGACGGTAGTGTTACGACGCCTCCATAACCACCAGCACGTGATGACAAACACCTGCCTCCAATCATCTGCCTGCTTCGACCCTCCTCTGTCTTTGAGATTCCACCAGATCCAACGGTCAAAATTCAAAGAGCTAAACGTGTGGCATTTGTGCGGGGGTACAAGGCAACACCACAGCTCAAGCGTATCAGGACAGTCTCTAAGTACATGCTGAATGGTTTCCAAATCTGCATTACAAACCGGGCATCGGCGCTCAAACCTCTTTGACACCAAGACACATCCGTTAAGAGTTGATTACGAAGGGCAAGCCAAATAAACATTTTGCGTCTCTCCGGGACCTTAATCTTCCAAATCCTTCTCCATATAGAGTTGGGGTGCAACACGTCTTGAATCAGTAAGTCGTAGGCGGATTTCGTGAGAGCCCCACTCTTCGTCCACTTCCATCGCAGGAGCCCGTTGATGGTTGACGAAAATGTTTGCCCATCTGCAATGTAAATGGGATAAAATTAGCCAATGCATATATGATGAAAAGAAGATTATAGGTTCGAGTTTTACAACTGAGGGTTAAAATGTGAACCACTCTGTATTAAATAGCCATAGTTTGCCAAAGATTTTTGAAAGCCAGTGCAGCTCCTTCGTAAATGATGCAAAACATTTACTACGAAGACTTAAGGCGTTGCCGATTAATTCAACCATTGCTTGAACAGAGATGATGCTAATGCATGGGAAATACACACAGTTCGTTGAAAATATTCCCACTATAAATTCGATGGTTCAAGAGAGGCACAAAATATCTTATAACTTATGCATTACTATTGAAAAAAAAAGAGAGAGAACATAGAACCATGAATCATCGAAAATATACGCTGATTAAATATGACAGTTGCAGCATCGCTTGTAATACCCAATGACTTTCAAAGTCTGGTTGAATTGCTATCCGAACAGTAGAGTATATTGAAAATGCAGCCACGTGTATAATGATGGGAGAATTCCATATCAGATCCAATAACAGGCCAGGGAATCAACATGTAGGTAGTACAAATGGACCAATGGTTGAATGGCTAGGAGGTTTAGATGGATATATTTGATTCATTCCAATCATATTATAGGGTGTGGGACACCGAGTCACCGATGAAGCAGCCATGAAAACGTGAAACAACTTCTTGATATTTTGAGGATTTGACCCTGTGTCATACAATAAAAGCCGATGTTGCAAGTGAAAAACAAAGTGTCTAATTGAGTTGGTGTTGGAAAAATACATTTATACAAGTCGAGACCGAGCTTATCTCTTGAACTTACCTTATCTAGCTGCAAAAAATAGCTTTTACCGCTACTTCAAATAGACATAGAGGAAATTTGGAGATGGCATACCATGAAGCAGCTTTGCAACACTGCATCTTGTATCAGGCTATGGAGGAACTCTCATACATTTGATTCCTAGCAAACGAACATTTAGGCTAAACCACGACGAAGACGAGTTATACTGTTTTGATTTAGAAATTCAGATCCTTCAACAAAGATTTCAACATCCATCCGGATAAAAAAATCAAAATGAGCTAGCCCTCAATTTTTCTTCTTAGCTATAGAGGGTATGATAATCTTTTTTCTGAGCACTAAAAAAAATGTTAATCTTTTAATAACATTTAGAAATTCTTAATAATCAATAATTTGTTAAAAGTATATATCTGAATTTAGATTTTGATATTTTAATTGGATTTAATTGACATTCTCTGTAGAAGAAATTTTATCTTAAAACGATAAGCCATTACAAATAAGCAAATATTGTCTGAGTTTAGGTTAAGTACACTCATCACCTAAGAAGTATTTTTTTAAATACTACTACTAATTAATTTGTAAGTTAAATTTTTTTAACATGTAACATAAAATATAATTTTTTCTATTGCCCACTTTAAAATAATACTTTAACATATTTTTGAGTACTTAATATTTTACTCTTTTGGAACATCTAATCATAAAAAAATTAAATTTATCGACCATTCCATTGATAGCACTCACATTTTATCGTGTAAATAAGAAATATGGTTGAAATATGAAAGATGCATCCTTGGTATGTGGATTGGATCAACTTATCGAATTTATAGCCGGACTTATGGATTTTTTTCCTTTTTTTATGTTTGGGTGAAGTTGTTCCAATCGGACTAACGGACTAAAAGTTATTTTGGGGAGTTTTTGAAAAGTTACTTATGAACTTATGAGATATTTTTTAGTATTGTTTAGTATCTTGAAGTATATTATTGTTATCATTCAATACCCCAAAAAATATTTTAGAATCTTGATTGACACTAAAAATAATTTTTCAAAATCATGAGATATTTTTTTAATACAGTTCGATATTATGAAGTATATTTTTAGTAGCATTCAGTACCCTAAAAAATATTTTAGATTACTGACTTGAACTAAAAATAATTTTTTCAATATCTTCAAATAATTTTTCAAAATCATGAAGTATTTTCTTAATACCGTTAGTACCCTTAAAAATATTTCAGATTGACTATAAGTTTAAATCACAAAACTACTTATGCTACCGCCAATCCAAACATAAATTACGTTTCATAATCGACTTTTCTATAAATCGATTGATTATAAGTCATTTTTCTCATCAGTATTTCAAACAATCGCTTAAATTTTTTCCAACCAGTAGTATTATGAATCATTAAATGAAAAATCTGAGGAAAAAAATCATTAAATCAAAAAGAGTATATATCGGCCTTTATATATAGACAAACATAAAATCTAATTTAATCAAATTAAAATATATCAAAATAACTAAAATCTAAAATCTAAATCCTAAAATATCTAAATATAAAATCATATATAATAATTAAATGATCATCAATATAAATAATCTGAAATATCTTCCAACATTATCCAATATATATATATATATATATATATAAATATATAACAATAATATGTCGGATAATAAAAAGTATGACCAGGACAAGAGCCCGCCGTTATATCCATGCAAGGCGATATGAATATGATATACATCCGTACAACACCCCTTCCGCGGAATACTCCGTAGTTCAGAGATTGCGCCTTATAATCAAGAATCCAAGTTTGCGGTTAATTTCGATCGCTTATCAGTTATTATCATCAAGTAACTAACTTCGTTATACCAAAGAAAGAAGCATCTAATGGTTGACAGAATACAGCTTCATTCCTCCACTCACCATAAAAAAACCCTTCATCTCTTGCTTCGTTGTTTATCCCTACTTTTTGAAGTGCAACCAAACCAGATCGTATCGTTGCACCAGTTAAGGCTAGTTCGAGCAGTTTCTCTACAGTTCTTCATCGTTTTGCTGGGCATGGATTTACAGTATTTCTCAATGATTCCTATTCTTGCTCATAACCTGAATCCTGTTGATATTTCTACATCCAGAATGGGTAAGAAGATCATTGAGCAAGAGCAAGGATGGGACATTTTGCAGAAGGGGATCACGAAGGTGAAGAATGCAGGGGAGTACATGTCGTTATACACGTACCCTTTCAGTGGGATTGAGTAACTTACGACTATATATTTGTAAGTCTTGTTTAACTTGTCGCATTGTTTTGGATATTAACGAACATTATCATTTCCTTAACGTTGCCGCGTAGCACCATCCATGACATGTGTTCACAAGCTAAGAGCCACGACATGACTACGCTCAAGTCTCAACAGCTTTATGATAAATACAAGGAGGCTTTTGATGAGTACATAATTAAATCACATCCACTGTAGGGAAACCTCCACTGTTTGTATTTGTTTTAACTTGTCTTGTGAGTCCTGAATTTATTATGTAATATGTCACTGAGTTCTCATATATATAATTCTTGCTTTAATTTAACAGGTGTTGCCCGCTATAACAAAGAAGCATATATGATGAATTTATGCTGAGGGAGCTAGTCAGAAGATGGGCTAACCACAAGGTTATGGTTAGGTGGCTTTCACATGTCTTTCAGGCTATGTTTGGTTTGAGGGTAAGGTAGGGGAGAGGAGGATGCCTTACCTAGTTTGGTTTGAATTTTAGGAGGGGGAGGGAGGGAGGGAGAGGGTGCCTTCCCATGCCTTACCTCAAAATTTAGCCTTCCCTCCTCCTAAAATTCAAACCAAACCATGGAAGGCACCCTCCCCTCCTAAAATTCAAACCAAACTAGGTAAGACATCCTCCCCTCCCCTACCTTACCCTCAAACCAAACATAGCCTCAGTATCTTAATCGTCACGAATTGCCTACATGGTGAGTTAATTAATGGGCCTGTTTAATTTGGGTTAGCATAGAAGCGGTGATTTTAAAAAGTTATCTCGACTTTTGTAAAAGCCGATAAGAAAAAAAGTCAAGTTATAAATGTAATTTATATTTGGATTGCTCGTTTGACTAGAAGTGTTTTTTTTTCTTCTAAACTGATGAGTGTTTGGATTATTATTTAAAAAATCAGTTAAGAGGAAAATTACTTGAAAAAGGCATACATAACAATACTTATATAAATGTTTAAATATAATCCAAATATAAAAGTAATTAGATTCAAATATGCAATAGCGAAAAAATATGAGCATACATAAAGATAAAATCAAGTTTTAAAAGTGGTAAATAATAAATATTTTTATGAAACAGAGATATATATAAAAAATCATTTGTTTTGAAAGTGACCAATTTAAAATACTTTTATTTATAGAATCTCAATACAATATATAAATTTTTATAAAATGTTTAAACTGCAAAAAAAAAAAAAAAAAAATTATTTTTTGTGTTAGAAAAGATGGCTATAGAAATTGAAAATATTATTTTCGCCAGCATAAAACCTAACAGTGCTAAACATTAGAATATTTTCTTGAAAGTATCTTACTTTCATCCAAAAAAAGATAGCGAACCAATATAATAAATAGAGGGTCCGGTTTCTCTCCTCAGCAGGATCCCTCCCCATCGGATCTGGACCGTCCAAATCCGCATCCAACGGTCCAGATTTAAAAAAAAAAAAAAATTTGTTTTTTTTTGTCTTTTTCGAAAAAGACAAAAAAACAAAAATTTTGTTTTTTTTTTTATCTGGACCGTTGGATGCAGATTTGGACGGTCCAGATCCGCCTGTGAGAGATGGGGAGAGAGACGGAAGAGGAGAAAATCCTCTCCCATAAATGGAGATGGTTTGCTCATGGTCATGGTTCTTTATAAGCTCCAAATTGGAGCTTTTATTTAAGTCCAGTAACTTTGTGCTTTTTCAAAAAGCCCAGTAGACCCAACGTGCATTTCAAACAGGCCACGATAGGCTTTTTTCCAATGGTTACTTTTTTTAAAAAAAAAAAAAAAAACTTTTTTGTGGCGTTAAGGAGCTTAAAGTGGACTCCAAACAGGCCCAATATCTTGTCCATAGCCAATGCTACATTATTTCACTGTGACTTGACCACAACCATTTCTAAGTTTGGATGGAGATACTTAGGAGAGCATTTTCAATTGAAAATTAATGATTGCGTTATTCTATAACTAATACTATTGAAAATCAATGATTGCGTTATTCTAGCTATAACTAATACTCCCTACTGCTTTTATATAAGACCTGTTTGAAGAATTAAGCTTGATCATAAATATAAAACATATTTTTTATATTTGTCAATCCTTTCACAATTTATCTTTAGTGATGCTCCTTCAACAATAATCAAGGAGAAGGGGGAATGTGGAAATTAAGGAAGATGACTATGATATTTTAAAAAATATATTTCACATTAATTAACTTATCTAACTTCTTTAATCTAATCAAATTAGGTAATTTTTTTTTTTTTTGGATAAAAATTAGGTAAATATGTCTTATATTAAGAACTGGAGGGAGTAACCAACAAAGAGTTGGTTTGCTATGTAAGGCCCGGCTAGATTCTTGTGGTTTATGAGTTCGAGTCCCATGAGACATCTATGGTGAGAGAGACAATCATAAAGCTCGAACCAGATACTGGATGATAATATTTAAAAAAAAAAGGATATGAGGGAGTAATATTCATTTGTCTCGTTTATTTTCTTCCTTAGGTTTTCTGTGAATTTTAATCTTCTTAATATTGTCACCGTAATATAATATGTTTATTATTTTCCCTACTCTTGTGTCTTTTTTTTAAAAATCTCTTTGCTTTAAATTTCTTTTTATAGAAAGTGCCACACGAGTTGTTTGTGACCCATGCAAATCAATTACTTGAGAAGGAGCACACTGGCTGTCGTGCATCGCTTAAAGATGATAAGGTCTTGAATCTTCTGATTGTTTTACTTGATCATTTTTACCTACAAGGTTTTTGGTTTACTAATTTATTGATTCTTGTTATATATTAGGTGGATGATCTCTCTAGAATGTATAGACTTTATCATAAAATACCCTAATGGTTTGGATCCGGTTGCTAATATGTTCAAGCAGGTATGCTTTCTGATTAAAAAAACATCTTTTGATCTTAAATAAAATGCTGGAAATGTCTGTGGTTGTTTTGTTGCAGCATATTACAGATGAGGGAACAAAGTTGGTCCAACCGGCTGGAGAAGCTTCTAACATGCTGGTTTTATTTATTGACATTATTCTTTATATTTCCTGCCAGCTCAAACTGTGACCATATAGACTGATAGCAATTATGTTATCTGATAGGATCATTTTCTGGTAACTTGAGCCATAGGCAACGTACACTTTGAATTTTCTTTTTGATTTGTAAATGTCATAGTAGATTAACCACTTGATACTGCAGGTCCTCGTCAGAAAATTTACTGAGCTCCATGACAAGGGGATGGCATATGTTAATGATTGCTTTATGAATCACACACTGTTTTGCAATTGGTGTTATCCTGATGTATCATTTGAATAGCTTATAAATATCTCTTTAGGGGGGGATGAAACAATTATTTAATTTGTTGTCCAACAGGCATTGCAACAAGCCTTTGAAATGTTATGTAATAATATTGTTGCTGGCAATGAAAATTTGGTAGTTATCTCTAGTTTCCATTCTCTGTGTGTTATTTTCATCTAGCCAATGAAAATTTCTTGGCTTTTTTTTTTCCTTCCCTTTTTTAACTTGTACTACACTCACACACGTACTGAACTTAGAGATCGTTTGGACTCAGGTGCGTGGAAGCTTTCAAAAGTTTTCATGAAACAAAAACAAAGTACCGGAAACTCACGTGGATTTACTCTTTGCCTTTGGGGACTTGCAACATTAATGGTACATTCAAAAGCAAAACGATTGAGTTGATCGTGTCAACTTATCAGGCAATTCTCTTTCCTTCGGTTCCATTATCTTGATATTAGTTCACAAAATTTATGGCTGCTTGTCTGAAATTTTTTGTTTGTATTTCGCAGGCCGCTGCCCTTCTGTTGTTTAATGGTGCAGGTAGATTGACTTATTCAGAGATTACGACTCAGCTGAACTTAACCCATGAAGTCTCGGATCGGTTGCTATCCTTGTCATGTGCAGAAAATGAGATACTCGTTAAGGAGCCAAACATGAACACTCTCACTCAAAATGACAGCTTCAACTTCAACTCCAAATTTACTGATAATAGAAAGAAGATGAAGGTTCTTATTCAATTACTTTTAGTGTAGACCATTTACTCTTTTTTCTTCTTCTAAAATAAATTATAAAATTTTTCTTTGATTTGGAAGTGTCATTGGTTTGGCTGTAGGTCCCTCTTCCACGTGTTGATGAAAGGAAAAAAGTAGCAGAAGATGTTGACAAGGATTGGCGATATCAGGGCATCGCCCAATACTATATGGAAAGAGATAAAGATAATCCCAGCATTCTTTGGTATACATGGTTGATAAAGACCATCGGTACATAAAATAAAAATTGGGGAAAAGCTCCCCATTAGAAATTTAATTGGTAAACCCTAAACCAATTAATTTTCAACTGAGGAACTTTTTCCCAATTATCCCTAAAATGTTTTTTTTTTTTAAAAAAAAAAAAAATCACACTTAGATCCTAAATAAGAAAAAAACCCTATTGTAGATTATCATATCAAAAAGCTTCTAAGGACCTCAGTGATATATAATTCCGAATGTGAAATTATAAATTATATTCTTTTCCTTAGTAGTTAATACCTGATATTAAGTTATATGTCTAGGTTTAGATATTTGTCAATCGTTAATGTATGACTTGTTAATATAGATATATACACTTGTCAATGTGAGCTGTTTTAGTTAACATAAATGGGTTTATTAATAATCACTCTATGATTTGTCAATATAGTCACGTCCACTTGTCAATGAGAACTGTTATAAATTATACTAAAAAATGATAATAATTATTATGGATAAGCTTATCAATGACCACTCTTTTTTTTTGGACAATAATGACCACTCTTTGGCTTATCATTTTAGGCATATAAACTTGTCAAAATATGCACATACACTTACCAATATATAACTTGTTATTATAGGCACATAAACTTGCCGAAATAGGCTCATAAACTTGTCAAAATATATACATACCGCCAATGTATAACTTGTCAAAATAGGTATATGCACTCGTAAGGCACATAAACTTGTCAAAATAGGCGCATAAACTTATCAAAATAAGCACATACACTTGCGAATGTACAACTTGTCAAAATAGGCACATATACTCGCCAATGTATAACTTGTTATTGTATACACATAAACTTGTCAAAATAATTGCTTAAACTTGTCAAAATTGGAACATATAGTTGTTAATGACTAACTTGTCAAAATACAGACATTGACTTGTTGTCAAAACCTTATTCTTCAACCATAGTTCACACAAGGGTGAAGAGATCAATTGTGTATTTTGACAAGTTATAAATTAGCAACTATATGTGCCTATTTTGACAAAGTTTATGCACCTATAATAAAAATTTATACATTGGCCAGTATATGTACCTATTTTGACAAGTTTATATGCGCATTTTGACAATTCATACATTGGCAAGTGTATGTACATATTTTGATAAATTTATGTGTCTATTTTGATAAATTTATACATTGGCAAATTTATGTGTTTATTATGACAAGTTTTATGTGCCTATAATAACAAATCAAATAGTGACCATTGATAGGGTCCACCTATTTAATTGTTACCATTTTTTCAGTACGATTTAAAATAACCCTCGTTGACATGTGGACGTAACTATATTGACAAGTCATAGAGTAACTATTGACAAGCTCATCTATGTTAACTAAAACAGTTATAGTTACAAGTGGATATATCTATATTGACAAGTCTTAGAATGACAATTGATAAATACCTAAACCTAGTCATATAACTTAATATTATATAATATCCAAATATCATTATTAAGAGTAAGAAGATAATTTCATATTCGGAATTATATCACTAAAGTCCCTAGAGATTTTTTTATAAGAGAATCTACAATAGGACCTTTTTATTATTTTTTTCTCGTTCTTGAGACCTAAGTGTGATACTTTCATGAACAAACCATTCTATGAACTAATCCTAGTCTAGTCATCTCCATATTAATGATACATATTCTCATAATTTTCCCTTTGGTGAAGACAAAAGGATAAGTCAAATGGTTGCGAACTCCCTCTGATCCTTAATATAAGACATATTTGAGAAGTTAATTTTGATTATAAATATAAAACATAATTTTTACATTTGTCAATATTTTAATAATTTACGCCTACTGATAATAATAATCAAGGAACAATGGTGAATGAGAGAATTAAGAAAGATGATTAGGATGATTTAGAAAATACATATCATATTAACTACCTTTATTAATATAATCATTTTAGTAGCAAAAATGGTCACCATGTCACAGACAACTAATTTCTAAGATGAAATTTGAACGTCTTCAAGCCTGTCCCCTCCTTTTGTGGTTAGACATAATAAACCAGGAGAAAAGTCGGGCAACTAGTGCAGCTGCTGCTTGTTATTACTACAGTATTTGGTAAATGGTAAGTGCCACTGGGAAGTACAGGTGACAAAAAGCACCACAAGCAAAGGGTGTGCTTACAAGGCAAAATGATATCGAATCCAGGGGCAAAAAAATAGAATACAGCAATTTCATTATCAGAATTAGAGAATACAAGGGTATTAGAGCAGGAGCCACGAGAACTTAATCATTTTTACATCTCTGCATCACCTTTGTTTTGGGAACTATTTTTCTAAACCACTTTACGCGGCTATTGATGCAATTTCTTTTCATCAATATCAATATTTACGATCTATATATACAAGGCCAATAAACAAAACAAGCTCTCCATACTGAAGATTAGAGAGAATAAAACAAATAATGTGATGGTCAAAATTGAATCACCGTAGGGAATTCTCAATTTCCTTTGCCCAATATTTAGTACTGCTACAGAGACCCGCGTACTACTATTACTATTGACTAAAAAGAGGAATCTCCATTACGGTGGGCGGCCACCTATTTAATTTTGCCTCAGGTGCTCAACCTGCAACTGCAACCACGTCATGCGATGTAAGGAGCTACTTATCGAACAAGGATCAATTGATAACAAAAGAACAGTACATCCATCCTCCACATTGAGCTGACACCTTTTTCAATTAGTTTTATCCTATTATCAAGGCCAATGAAGTCAACAGCTCAAATTATTTGAAGAACCCTATTTTTAGGTCGCAGGTCATAGGGCTCTTGCCATGTGTGCCACACATGCTCACCAAATTTGATAAAGATCTTTACATCAAATGCAGCAAATCTTGTACTCCCTTCGGTACCAATTAAAGGACAAAGTTAACTTTTATGGTTTTCAAGAAGTGGTGGTTGATACCTTCAACTTGTAGGAAAATTGACTTCCCAAATTTGCCATTCACAGAAATTTGCCTCCACAATAGAGTCCTCAATTTTTTTTTTTTTTTTTTTGCCCAGAATATAAAGTCCTCAATTGAATGAACCATTAATAATAAGAAAAAAAAAACACAATTCCGATGAAACATAATGAGACCAACAATACATGAATGAGGGCAGGATTGGAAAAATTATAAACATTACATCTTAGCCTTATATGTTAGACCAAGAAGTGAGTAAGCACTTTTCCTTTATAATTAGGATAAGAGGGAGTAGAATTCTAAAGGACTGCCCTCCACAGCAGCTTTTAGATGCTGTCGAAGAACGTGAAATTAAACCACAGCCTGTTTGGCATTCCTGTTGGGAAGCAATCCCATTCGCATAACTGACATTACCTACTATACTCTTGTCATCTTACTCATCTTATTACTATTTTCTCAAGGGTATAGTGTTATTCTCATCCACAAAATCACCCCCCCCCTTTTTTTGTGTGTGGTTCTTTTGGGTTAGATCAGAGACCAATTTCACTCTGAATGTGATGATATATTCCGCTAGGAAGGGTACAATATATAGGCTAAAGAGCGTAATCAGAGGAGTAAATACAGGGATTACAATAAGACATTATTGCCTAAACAGTAAGGCACTAAATCAGGGATTATGATCAATGGGAGATAATTGTGGTACTAATCTGAATTGGTTTGATTTCCAACATTTTTAAATAACATTTTCCCATTAGTCTCATTTCATAATGTGTACTTAACAGTGGCAATTATATAAATATTCCTGAATCAGGCTGCCATAAATAGGGAATAATGCAATAACGGTAACATGATTACCTGTCAGATTTCAGAAAAGGAAGCACCAGCTTGATTGTCTCTGACATAAAATTGCTTATGTAATAATATGTACAGTCCACATCCTTCAAGAAAAGGAAAACAAGAATAAATGCCATATAGGCGTTAGAGATGCTTTGTAAATTAATTAATCAACAGTTGAACAGAACTTCTAAAACTAGAGAGTACTTGAGTACCTCTAAACGAAGGACATATTAGCAGCAAAACACCGTGGACCCCACATAAATAAATTTCATGCTACATATTCTTCATAATTCTTATTCTTTCCTTTCTGCTTCTTGTTACTTCTCCATCAGCAATGTAGACAGCAAATAGATGGTCCCCTTTAAATCCCAAAAAATGTGTAAGAAAACCTGCATATAAATTTAAACTCAAATAAAAAAATGCAAGTGAGAATTAAAGTTAGCAAGGAAAATACAAGTTCATGTTAACAAAATTTTATTTTATTTCATTTCATTGGGGGTGGGGTGGATAGATTATATACATTCTGATTCTGGTTTCTCTAGAGAGCTTGGATTAAGAGTGGGAGTGAAATTACCTTAGGTTGACGGATAAATAGGTTTCATGCTAATTCAGAAACTCCCAACTCCCAATTTCCATCAGATAGAAATTTACAGATTGACAAGAAAACAATTCCTCCAATAGATGACCAAAGAACGGCAAGAAATATCAAAGTCTGCTGTCCATCTATATCTACCTTCAACCATAATCTCGATGTAGCATCAACCGACATATCAAAAGCAGCTCAGAATTGTTTTAGAGAAATTGTCTCCAGAGTCCTTGTGCCTCCACAGTCAACACTATCATGAGAGTTTCCACAACATTCATCCTTGAACACATAAAAAGCAACAGTGGCTGCCTGAATGTATACTGAAATTGCCATTTCATCATCCGAGGCAAGCATGTATAGATTGGCCTTGCAAGATGGTAAGAGAAGTTCAGCTTGCAAGATAATGAACTTTACCGTTCATAACACAATTCAGCCATTTTCTTTTCCTAAGCAAAGGCTTTATACATGAGCAAGAATCATATGTTCTTCCCAGGTCAGAATCCTGTTTACAACAAATTGGAACCTTCATCGACTAATGGCCTCCATGGCAAGGCGGACTAACCGTAGCAACCCCTCAACATCTTGAAAGCTAAAATCAAGGGCCTTCTTAACGGAGGAGATGCCATCTGCATGCTTCTCCTCAGTTAAGCTCGAATTAGCAGCTGAAAAAGCAATTCGTGATTTCCTTGAGGCTTCCATGGCAAAATTCACATCCTGAGCCTGCAACCATTAATGTGATTTTATGTCCATACTGATGAAATACTACCAGGGTCAAGCGAACAACTAAGCTAGTGTTGCAGTTTTTTCCAATGAAAGCTAATGAACTGACAGGATGGAACTTTTACACAAGAGCATTATCAAATAGTATTTGATTCTACCAAATTTTAAATTATTCCAAAGTGAAACTTATATATATGCATTCACTGAAGCTCCTATATTATGATTCTGATCCCATAATAGGACAATTCTATTAAAAAAGAAAAGAAAGAATATATACTCACAAAATCAAGCAACCGCATAATGTATGAACGATTTCGGCCAGGAATGACATGGGTGCCAGCAACTTGGGGAGAACTGACACCCTTGGGTAAGGCTAACTTTTCTGCTGTAGCAGAGTTGTTAACATTGTCAATATCAGATGCAGATGAGGAAGGTGACTCACCTGACAAAAATGAAATAACTTACAAGGTTAAAACATAGAGATCATAATTGCAACAACCTTGAGGGTGGGGACACCAGTGTGAAAAAGAACTCATACAAAAAGAATAGCGAAGAGTTAAGCTCAACTGAATTATTTCTAGATCATATGTCATTACCAATAGGAACAATTTGCAAAGCTGTCTGCAGTTCAAGACGATCTCTGCTAGCGCCATAGTGCGAGGAATACACTACCTTCATATATGCTACCTCCATGCATTTGTAGGCGAGAGCCGCAGCAGCCATGTCCTTTAATTTCTCATATTCATGGGCACAAAACCTATCAAACGGAAAATATCAGGAATGCAAAGCCATTAAAAGATCCAATATCCAACTACAACGGCTATGATTTACTACATGCAAATCAACTATAGAAAGGTCATGTGCAATCCATCATTCTTATGAAGCTGCATTGTTCCAAAATAAGGCCACATGGCAAAAATTACAACTTACTATTACTGTTACAAAGAGAAAGCAATAAAGGATTGATCAACAGAGTTACAGAGAAAGTCACAGGATTTGGTTTAAGACCTGTATGCATGGGTTGAGGAAACGAAGATATAAATAAAAAGGATAATAAGGAAAAAGAAGAACCAAGTGTCTCAGCTTTCCGGTGTATCAAAAAAAGAAGAAGAAGAACCAAGTGTCTCTGCTTTCACAGCTGTACTCAATTACTCACAGCTGTCATGCCAATAAAAAAATTACTCACAGTTGGAAGTGAGAGAATGCATCCTAGGTCTCTAGGACACTAAAATGTTGGATTCACATGCCTCACTATGTTAAGGAAAGAAAATATATGCAAGGAAAACAATTTGAATTACAAAATCATAACTTAGACCTGCTCCAATGTCTTCAATCTAATATATACCACTGCAGTTACATGGATCGGTGCTATTCAATTCATTTTGTTCAATTTTCATTAACTGAAAGAATTTAGAAACTTAAAACAAGCACCACTAACAATAACTCCCTTTTAAGGTCAGGGACCATGGCAATAAATCCCTACAGAGGGTCTATATGTTAATATAAACATCTGACTCATTACATGCTGAAAGTGCTAAGATGAGACAATAGTTGTATGCCAAAAATAAAAGCATGATTAAGAATAAATAAAGCTTACTCGCACAATTTTGCTGTGCTACTGTACATTTGCTTTGATTGAATCATCTCATTATGTTTGACATTATTATCATTATTGCCAGATTCCAATAGAGAAGCTCCATGAAGAAACTTCAGGGCTGCCTGGAAGTAAAGCACAGTGCTCTCAGTGGATCCTGAATTCTGCATAATAAACCCCAAATTTCAAAATTAAGGACCAAGAAGAGCAAAAGAAAACGAACTGAAAAAGACACTATGTGTAAAAGAACCTTAAGACGATCAGCCAAATGCTTCAGATCTTTAGCCTCTTTCACAGCATTGTTGGCAGCATGACTGGAAGAATCCCTTCTAGTTGGACTGGGTGCATCTAGCTCCTTAGATCTGCGTCCACTAAGTGTGGAGTGTTTCGAGCCCAGATGCTGAGTTCCATTTTGGTGGTCAGCCTTTCTGATTAGCTTCTTTTGCAGCTTTGCTGCATCATCAACTTTGGACGGGTCAACTACCAAATCTCCACCTCCTTTATGGAAACCAGCAGAAGGTTGTGCACAATGAGCCACTGTCTCAATTTGAGCTCCTCCTGAGGGTGGCAATGACAGAGACTTCTCTTTTCCAAGTATTTCTTGATCGGTTCTGTCTGAGATAGACCTCTTTGAAGATCTTTCAGAATCAAAGTCCAGACTTTGATTCTGACTATGGGAGGGCAATGTTTCCTGTTTAATGGCATCCACACTAAACTCTTGAAGTTCTTTCCCCCTTAACTGATTCTCTTTTCTCCTACAATCATTCCCTGCACAATCTTTCTTGCCTATATGTATGTTCTCGCTTTTGTCAGATTTGAACCCAAACTTTTCCTGCAATTTAGTTTTATCATCCCCATGGTTTGCCTCCAATAGAGGAGATTGGGCTTGTAATTGACCAAGTGAACCCGCATTCTTGACCTTTTCTCCCTTGGACTCTGATTTACAGCTTTCATTGTTGTCTTTTGAACACAATCCTCTGCCAGTCTTCCTTGGAAGAGACATGTTAGCACCATAAACATCAGTTCTCTCTTCACTTTGGCACTGATCCTTGATTTGCTCCCTATCAGAGTAGGTCCCATTTTGACCTACAGTGTCCAGATCACCATTTGTATAACGGCTTGTTGCTATGTCAGGAGACAAAGTTTGAGCTTTAAATTTAGTACCTGACATATTATGGACATCCTTACCTTGGGGATCAAGCTTGGAAGATCCATGAGACCTACTATGGATCAAAGTCAAAGATTTATTCTTCCTAGCTGTCCCAGATCGATCACTTCCACCTTCATCTTCGCCATCTGAACACCTTCTTGGACTACCCATGGCACCAGCATCAAGAGACTCATCTTTCCCCTTATTTGTAAGCTTATCTGGATTTAAAAGTCTCATAGGTGATGAAGAAACTGATTCCACAGGTGAACCTTTCAACTCCTGGAAGCCAGCTTTGGTTTTATGTGAACCAGAAACCTTAGAAGAGCTAGATGTGGCAGCAGCAGTGGCCTGAACTGAATCTAAATCCCCTTTCAAACAATCCATACCATCCAAGCTTCGCTGAGACAGATTGCTCCCTGGATCTTGTCTGAACTTCAGGTTCTTTGTCTGACTCGCTTTTTTGTCTGTCCTACCACTACCTTTGCTAGTACTTGACTCTCTACCCTCAGATTTTGATACTCTAGCCTTCTTTTCCTTTCTAGAGGCAATAAGCTCATCCTGCATAGAAACCCTACTCTCCTGTACATGATTACCTGTGCTACAAGTTTGAGTATCCCGATACTCCCTAACATTTCTCTTTTTTCCAACAGAAACTTGTAGCCTATCTTTTCCATTGTATTTTGAGTCCCCCGAAGAGAAGCCATCTTTATGTTTAGATTGATCCTTGCCACATGATGAAGTTGTATTGCTGCTATTCAAACCATGACCCACTTTCCTAGCAGTCCCACCATGGTCTGGAATCCAATCTTCATCTATAGAAAAAACTCCATCAGTCTTACTTTTCTTGCTTGATCTAGAACAACCTTGATCAGGGCCTCTTTTGCTTTTCACCTTCAAATTCTTTGTATCACCTGTCAAGACATCTCAAATAATTAAATATTATACAGCAAAATCTAACATCTTGCAAGTTAACATGTCAAATACTAGGATGATAGGCATGATGAATATCTGGTTCAAACTACCAATTTCAGAATTGTCCTCCCGTATCTTATGCTTAGTTTTGTGTTTCTCCACAGGAGCATTGAGAGCATTTACTGCAGGAGATTTGTTCACGTCATTTAAACTCCTACTTTTCACAGAGGAATGCAAGCCTTTCTTAACAGAAGATGACAATGGAAAGGATCCATCTTTAGTTTTTGCATTCAACATCTCTTTTGCATTTTTTTTCTTTCCATCAGGCAGTGTATGTAGACTATGGTTCAGCCAATGTTGGTCACGGTGCTGTGTTCCACCAACAACACTTCCAAATGCATTTTGCAGACTGCTATGTCCTTCAGGAGGTGGGCCTTGGTATCGTACAATAAGTGCTTTAGTGGTTTCATCCTCACTAACACTACATCGATTCAAGTCAGGCCTGCAAGTTTATATCCACTTTGTTAGAGATTTGAATGGAATCATTTAGGTACTTTGTTATATCATCCATTATAATTAATGTAAGCGGTTCTGATCATATATTACTAAAGTATTCAAATTTCATCAGAAATTTTGCTACCAAAAAATCTTTTAAATATGAGTAGTCACTCAATTGAAACTTACAGCCAGTCAAGCATACTACAAAGCCACTTTTCAGGTAGGTGGTCAGGATTTGTGCCTGCAGGAAGGAGGCGCCATTTCTGGCATCGATCACATTGTACCCAATTATCTTCAAATACAGGAGGAGTTGCAGTCATAGGAGCCTCTTTTCCCTCATCCACACCTGTGCCATGCCCATTTGCACTGCACTGGATTTGATTTGTGGCTGTTCTAGGATATACGTCAGATGACAGTGGCTTAACAACTTTTTTAGCACCTGATCTCTCTGTTAATGCAGAAATGCTTGCGGATGTTCTCCTCTCAGACACTTCAGAGTCCTTCAATTTATCCACATGAAGAGTTTCCAAGCAATCCAATCCATCCTCCTCTTCCTCAAATTCCCCAAAAAAATCTCTGTAAGCATCCCTAGCCTTTCCATGATCATTTTGTACCCTGTCACCTTCATTTTCATTTTTAGATGTAGCGCCATCATCAGAACTCTTCGTTGTTTTAGGCGGCAATAGGTTGTTGACCCTCAAGTTCTGCATTCCCCCCTCCGAAGCCATGATGCCATGACGTCCCTTTGACTTCTTCTTCTTGCCCCTGGAAAGGGGATGTTCTACAGGAAATGCCATACCATCCTGTTCACCTATCAAAAAAGCATTCTCAGGAGGCTCTGTATGTTCATGGTTTAAAGCTGCCCTACCTTTAGATTCAGCTGTTACTGAGTCACAAGTTTTACTTCTGTGAGCCTTGTCTATCATGGTGTAAGCAGACAAGTCATCAACAGAGTTGTAAACTTTACCTGCCACGGCTTTTCTTCCCCAACCGGCCTGACCTTTCTCAACCAAAGCATTCACTCCAGTAGATATTGGATCTGCTTGCTCCTTTTGTGCATGATCAGAGAAGGTTTTCTCCCTCACGACACTCTCACTAGCTTCCTTCGATTTACCACATAGTTCACCTACTCCCTTTACCGAGTCATCACAGAATGAACTGGATAAAAGTGGTAGCTTCAAGGTTTTCGAAACAAGATCGTCAGTAGTCAAGGCATCATTACTCCGCTCTTTCCTGGATAAGATTCCATTCTTATAAATACCCCCCTTAGATTCCAAAGAAGATCCCCATCCCTCCGCAGACTTCATTTTCTTCCCTCCTAACAATTTTCTGTCACCCCGTACAGTAATAGATTCATTTAGTAACATGCCAGAACTTTCTGATTCCTCCACATGAACATCACCACGTATAACTTCTTCGGAATCTGCTTTCTCTCCAATTAATTGAATAAGATCATCAGGAAGTGGAGACAACAGCTTAGGAAGGGATGCCATAATCTGTTTCAAGACAGCATCATAAACTTATAATCTCTTTCATGCAATATATGACGAAGAAAAAAGAAAATGAAATTTTGAGCAGATAATTCACCTGAAGGATGCTAGATGGAGGTTCAGAAGGGGCATCTTTTGGCCCATGAGATATTCCTTCACCCTCTGAGGGGCTGTCATCCAATGATGATGATGGTGACACATCAAGGCCAAGTCCGCTGTAGATTGCAGCATTGTTCTGTGTTGTCAAATTATCAGTTCCCATTTTGATTCGAACCTTCAGTGTCTTCAGATCTGACACACTGGTAGATTTCATGCCTGTAGATTCATAACAAGTGGTTGTCGGACAATTTTCTTGGCTGACTCCCAGATTTAATGAGGGTGCCTTAATTGCAGGAGGCTCTAAGGAACTAGTAGAATTTGATCCAAGTCCTGATAAATGAGTTGCAGTTGAAGAATGTACAGCATCCCCTTGCCCAGCCTGTTTGTAATACATTAGATGTTTTAACAAAATCCAAAATTAAAAATCATACAAGGGCAAGTCAAAAAACTTCATACAATCAATTTAACTACAAGTTCAATCACAGTTTTTCCAGCCTCATTGGCAGAGTATATGTACCTCCGGTTGTGAATTGATCAAACAGTTGGGCGTATTTTGACTTTGAGCTTTTGATGGAATCCTTGGATGAGACCAAACAGGAGAGCGCTGATGCATGGGTAAGAATGATCCATATCCACCAAATTTTGCCCCTATTAGAATGGGTTATTTACCAGATATCATTAAAAAAGAACTCTTGACTTGGTAAGCCCTCACTTGGAAGAAATAATTCTACCAGGTCACAAGCAACCACTTACCTAGATTCTCTGCAGAAACCCCACCTTCAAAATCCTTCTGAAAGTGTCCCAGAACATCCTGAATCTTTTCATCCTTAGAAAAAGAAAGTCCCGTAGTTAAATGTTAGAAGAAGAAGTAGAAGGACTAGTAACCAAAAAAAAAAAATCAACATTGAAGGGATTGAAAGGGATTCATGCAAAAACAAATAGCATTCCCTGATGCAATGACCAAACGCCCTTGAGATGGGTCAACTAATTATCTCACTGAGGGCATAATTTTCCAATTGAGAAGTTTACTCAATTCACAAGACTTTCAAACCTGAAATGGTAAGGTATACATTCCATTCTCTCGTAATTAGTCTGGACAACACTGGCAAAACAATTATAATGTCTTTCAGTGTTCACTGGACGTTATTTCTACCTGCCTAAGGAGAAACTGAATTCCATAACTGCAGACAGGAGTTCACGTACAAAAGCAGCCAAAAATGAACAATTTGTTTCTACGTGCATAGATAAAGAAACGAGAAAAGTCATTTACACAATCAGGCTAATTCAAATAGTGTTTCAATAAGTACTTAATCAGGCAGGCTAAGCGAAAGCTCCGAAGTTGAGATCACAAAATTAGTAATCTTCTTTGACACTCTGTTTAAATACATACATACATGTGTGTGTAGAAGACATAACATGTTTAATAAATCATCTACTTCATCACTGCACATCTCCAAATTAATTAATTTTTACCAAACAAAGAAACAGATAACACCTTGGATCTGAGATAGTGCAACAAGTGAACACAGTTTGGCGCTTCGAAACCGTAGTTAAGTAATAAATCAGAGAGAAACAACGGAAAAATCCTTACAATATAAGAGTGGGCGTCAGGATCGATGCTAGCCTCATCATATTCACGATTCGGGTATGAGCACGCTTCCCCTTCTTCAAGGTCGGACTCGTCCATTTCAGTCCTCCCACCACCAGCACTACCAAAGCCTAACCCTAGCCCCTTTCTCTCATCCCTACTTCCCACCGAAATCATCCACAAAAAATGCTAAAAAAAAAAAAAAATCACACCCTCAAACTTAAACCTCCACATTCACAACCCGACATCCAAGTCCAAGTTTCTTTTTTCAATCCAATTCCCAGGGTCGAAATTCCCCAAGAATTCGACAAACAATGTTGAAAATCTACACGATCGTGGACTCGAGTTGGAATCACGAACTCGAATTGTATTTCCCAATCAACAAAATGCACAATCTTCCAAAACGATTCTCTAGAATTATAAGAAAACCTTTGAGGCTTCGAATCTTATTTGGCGTCAGTTCTATAGCTCGGATAGATCAACACAGAGTTTTTGGTGAACCAGTTTCTGGGTCTCTCTCTCTGTTTCTTCTGGTTTTCGGTGAATACAGCAGCCGCGTTTTTTATTGTTATTTTTAATTCCTTCCTAATTTTCGTATTATTCGTCAACAAAATATTTTGGTACTGTAATAAGGGATAGGATATTTTTTTCTATTTTTTGTTACTACCACTTTTCCAATCGTTAGATTAATCTTAATAGGAGAGAGAAATTGTAAATGTAGATGAGATTCTGATCTAACGGTGGAAAAGTGGTAGTAGTAGAATAAAAAAACAAAAAACGATAACAATATCCTATCCCCGTAATAATTATAAAATATAGTTGACTTTTTTAAAAAAATTAAGGAAGTTTAAATAAGTTACTTAATCCTTGTATATCCTTATATTATACTACCTTCGATCCTAATTATAAAAGTAGTTGACTTTCTTTAGAGAAATTAAGAAAACTAAATAAGTTATTTAATCATTTCATATGTTAAATATTCTTAGATTATATATTAGTTTATTACTCAAACTAATAAGTTTGAAGAAAAAAAAAAATAAAAATACTTTAAAGTAATTTAATGAAACTTCCTTAATCTCTCCAAAAAAGTCAATTAAATTTTATAATTAGGACCAGAAGGGCGTATATCTAGTATTAGTTTATTACTCAAACTAATTAATTTGAAGAAAAAATAAAAATACTCTAAAGTAATTTAATTAGTTTTCTTAATCTCTCCAAAAAAGTCAATTATATCTTATAATTAGGACCGAAGGGAGTACATATTAAAATCGGGTTAACCTTTTTTTATAGAAATATCAAATAAACTAAATAAGTTATTTAATCATATCATATGTTACGTATCCTTTGATTATATATTAATTTATTAGTCAAACGATTTAATTTGGAGAAAAATAAAATTACCAATAGTTTAGAGTAATTTAATTAGCTTTAAGTAATCTTTCTAAAAAAGTCAATTTGATCTTATAATTAGGATAAAGGGAGTACCACTCTAGTCCTATTTTTAAGTTCATTTTAACCAAAAAATTTGGTTTTATTTATAAGTTTAGTTTCATATAATAAATAAGATTGTAACAATTTTACCGATATTAGTTGTATAAATGAAGAAAGATAGAGAATAAATAGTTAAAAAGTACCTAATCATGGTAAAGTTGAAAATTTATCCATAATCATAGAGTTAATTAACTCTCATTGATATGCAAGATTTGCTTAAAATAAACTTATAAATAAGATTATAATCATACATACGTATTAATCGACCCCAAGACAGAATGAGGGAAAGGGCAAACCGGGTTATTGACAGCATTGTACGGACTCGAATAATCAATTATGTTTTTCATGAGAATAATATGATTCATTATAAAAAAATAATACTATTACGATTTTATACGACAATAAATTTTTAAGGTTTTATGTTACTTCCCATGTTATTGAACAAATCATCAACAAATTACCATATATTCTCTCTTCGGTTAATTATAAAATCACTTTTATAGTATAATTTATATTATAAAAGTGGTATTATAATTAGGACTTAGATGTATAAAATACATGATAAATTGTACTAGTATTATTTATAAGGAAATACACTTCTCATATTGTAGAAGAAGTGTATCCCATATCATACATACAAAAACATATAAGTCCCAGAGAGACAATATGATCATAATTTCAAAAATCATTTTTTATAGAACAAGAAAAAAATTCTCTTGCTTACTTTTTTCGTAAATCACAAAAGTTGACATATTTGGATTCTCCCATAATCTCATCTTAACACTTGGATTAAAAAAATAGATAGTTTAAATTTTATATTTTATAAAATTATTATTTTAAAAATAGATAAATAAATTTAAAATGTTAAAATTTTATCTACATAATTCTCAACTGCAACATAAATAAAATTTTAAAAAATAAATTATAAAATATTATAATGATTGTTTTAGAAAAGAAAAGGAAAAAAATGATTATGAGGGTATGTTTCCCACCGATTAAGTAATGAGTTGTTCAAGTTACGTAACAAAGCACCGTTTGACATCAAACGAGAAACCGTTTTTTTAAAGGAAAAAACAAACCAATAAAAACAGGGCCCGAATTCACTGGATTGCCCGGGTAGGTATTAGTGTATTACCAAACAAACAAACATTAATCAAGTAAATTTAACCGACATTGCCTTGGGAGTTGATTAAAGTGATGGAAGCAGTCAAACCAGACTACTCCGCAGAGCAGTGATAGCGTTCATAACAGAACCAGGCTTCCCATGGATGCGAGCAGTAGTATTTAATTCGTTGAATGAGAAGTTTGAACAAGAGGCTACAAAAATTCAAATGACGCTCCTAAAATCCACTTTCATCTCATAGACACTCCACAATTCAGGCACCTGATGCTCATACTTTGTCACGAACTTCTCCTCGAAACGCTTCTTATCCGGCAACAACACAGTAGACAAGCTCAGAGTCTTCTTGATCAAGCCCTTCAATCGCAGAGCCTGAACAACAGAACACCTCGGCTTGATTCTCTTTTCCAAGCTGAAGAACAATACCACTGGGCATCTCGCTATCGTCCCCGAAGGCCTACCCATCTTGTTCACCAGAAAGTCCATTGCTTTCGTTATTTTGTCCTCCGATAGAAGCATACAATTCGGATGCTTTCTGAATGACATTTGAATCTCTTCCTCCGACCACCCCCACCTCTGGTACACCTCGTAGCAGCGATTATATATCGATCTATTACCTGCCATTACGTGGATCGCTAACACAAATGTTGACTTGGTTGGATCGAATCCCATTTCCTTGACCTCTTTGACAATCTTTACGAATTGATCGTTCTGTTGAATTAATGCCTCGGGAAAATGAGCGAGCAACAATGCAATGCATGATTCTGGCACACCTGTTGCTCTCAGAAAGGAGATATTTGGTACGAGCTTCTTCGTATGGTCTTGCAGAAAAATCCACGACGTGCGCTTCAACGCAGAAGCGACCTTCCCATCAGAAAGCAACACACTTTTGAGGAAATTATAAGAGGGAATTATCTGTTTCTCCAAGCTTCTTTTCAGAACCGTTGGGTCTGTAGCGAGGATTCTTGCAAGGTCTGACCTGGAAATCCCTATGGAGTAAAAGAATTCAAGCTTTGGCAAAAGGATATCATTGGGATTAGCTAAAAGGAGCGATGGACGCTTCCTTACGACATTTGAAATCTGGGGTTCCGAGAGGCCGTGTTCTCTGAGCAGTGTTAGGACAGAATCCGGTCTCTCTCTTGAATGTATCTGTATCTTCTGCGAAACTGAAGCAGCAGCTTCTGGAGCCAATCCACAAGAATCTATGAGGTAAGCGATGGTGAAATTCGAATTATTTGCTTCAATTTTGAAGGAAACTGGTCTGGGAGGCCATCGGTTCAGAAAAAAGAACAAGAACCGTGCATTTGAAACCCCAAAATTCTGCTTTGGTTTTCTGGAAGGAGATGCGCCAGAAAGAGTTCGATTAACCATCCTGGGATTCCGGAAATGTAATGCTTCCATTTTTCAATATGTTGTTGGATAAGAGTGATAGCAAAGCTAATGCGCAGAATAGCCACCCAGTTCCTTGTTTCTCTGTTGGGCGTACCCAGTTAGTTTCTTCTTCTTTTTTCTTCTTCGCACAGCTGAAGTTGGAGTTTCATCCCTAGATAAAGAAAGCTGAAGCTGTGACTGACGCAACACAAGCAATGGCTACAAGCAGTTGGGGTTATTGGAAAAACGAGAAAAGATAAGGACGTTATCTTATTTTTAAAGATGCAATAAAATTAAAATCATTCTATAAATTAATACTCGATCGATTCTAATTATAAGGACAACTTTTAGGTATTTATTTTAGTTATAATTATAAGATAACATTCTAATTTTTATCATTTTTTTCTTAAAATACTCTCATTGATACTTTTTCGATGATAATTAAACACAATAATAATTTAATAATACACCTATATATTCTATAAAATAAGTAATATTTTCAACTCATGAATATCATATACACCTCAATTCTACTGCTTTTTAATAAAATGATTTTGAGCAATTTTTGTCACATTTTTCCCATACCAACCTTACTAATACTCCTTCCACAATAATTAATTTAATAACACACTTATAAATATTCTACTTTTTTTTCAAATAATTTTTTTTGAGATTTCTTTAAAAATATTTTCTTTTAATTACCCGTCTAAAGTGATTGATTTTTCCCTACAAATAATCTAATAAAATATTAATTTCATTATCTTTTTTGTATGGCTAAAAAAAATAACTTTGCATTTGCATTATGCCCAATTAAATAGATGTTCTCTTGATAGAAAGATTTTTCTTTAGAAAAATCCATAGAAAATATATATAACAAATATTTCTATACATTTAAAATTTATAAAATTAACTAAAAAATTTTACGAATTCATCTATTCGAAACAGTGAAACGCAATATACACGATGGGGCGCTTGTCCTACAAAATCGATGTGCGCGGGGCCTTGTTTTATCAAACTTTCTGTTGATGTAATTTTAAATTTTAGGTGAGGATTTTTTTAGGAAAATTAATAAATTTAACTAATTTAATTTTTCTCCTTAATATTTTTAAATTTTGGTAATTATGTTCTATAATTTGGACCGGAAAAAAGACTCTATAATTGTAATATTTCAAATTCATTTGGGTAGTTTACATTATGGGTTTAATGTTTTTGCTTTGCACACACACTCACATAAAAGTAAAGTGAATAAGTCTCACTAATATTTTCCTATATGGACCCATTTACTTTTATGTGAGAATAACAGAAAAAAATTTCTACACAGAAACATTAAACCCTTACATAATTTATTGTAAATAAGAATTTATTTTCTTACTTATATAGTTATATGATATAGGCGATGGAGTTATTTTCTGGACATTACTTTAATGGCGCAAAATTAAAAATTCACATTTTAAAAGACTCAATTGATTTTTTTGAGAAATTAACGAAATTAATTAAATTACTTGAAAGTATTTAGATTTATCATTTCTTCTCCAATTAATTTTCCTAACTTATAAACTAACATATAATTTAATTATACACAATATTTGATATGTTACTTTTTTTAATCTTCTAAAAATAATAATAATTAAGTTTTATATTTAGAACCGATGTAGCACTATTCAAGAAATACACAGTTTTTATGACATATAAAAAATTTCCATTTATTCAATGACCGGCACAGTTCGAGACTGTCCCTCAAGGTAGATTAGCTGAGTGGATAATATAAGAACTAACGTTAAGAAAAAATATCTTTCTCGTTTTGGCTACCCTTCCATGTCTTGAATAGAAAATAAAGTTGATTTTTTCAAAGAGATTACAGAAGTTAATTAAATTATTTTTAAATGTTTATATTTTTTATTTTTTTTAAATTATTTTATCTTAATATATAATCTAAGGATATACTCTCTCTGATTCTAATTATAGAACATATTTAACCAATTTTGGGAGATTAAGGAGAGAAGTTAAATTAGTTAATTTTATTCATTTTTCTAAAATGTCCTTATATAAATTTAAAATGAGATAAGTGAAAGTGAATTAACAACATTACTACATACTTCTCCGACTTAGTATTTTCATTTTCACATGCTTTTTAATTAAAATAATAGTTTTCCTATATACACATAGATATATGTGTATATACGTATCCATACATATTTTACACACATATATATATGAACACACATACACAAATATATATATATATATATTTGGACACACACACATATATATATGTGTTTATATATGTACACACATATATTGATAGGCACACACATATATACATATATGTACACACACAAATATATACAAACATATATGTACACACATATATGAATGCACACACAAATATATATATATATATATATATATATAAATGGACACACATATATTTAAAAAAAAAAAAAAAAACACACACACACACATATATGTATATTGATGTGTGTTTATATATGTAAAAACATAAATATTGACAGGCGCGTGCACGCACACACACATAGATATACATATATGTACACACACACAAAAATATATATGGACACACACATATAAAAACATACACACATATATATATACATATATCTACAGACATATATATGAATACACACACAAATATATATATATATATATATATAGACACACATATATGTATATATATATGTGTGTTTATATATGTACACACATATATATTGACGGGCACACGCACACACACACAGATATACATACATGTACACACACTCACTCACAGATATATATGTGTGTGTGTCTATATATATGTGCCTCTGTATATATGTATGTAAATCTATATATAGACACACACATGTAATAACCAAAAGCCAAATACACTTGAGAGAATAAAATAAGGTATTTTAGGAAGAAATTGACAAAAATTAAAATGTTGTCTTATAATTAGGACCAAAACCAACTCTCAAATGTTGTCTTATAATTAGGACCGGAGGGAGTACAATCTATAATATGATTAAATAAATTTTTTAACTTCCTTAATATTTTTTTTTTAACTTCCTTAATATTTCTAAAAAAGGTTATATTACATCAGGACACAAGAGAGTATACAGAAAAAGACCATATTTTCCAATCACAGTGACCATATGCACACTTTTTTTCCATATAAATTTATAGTAAAATGGATATATATAATCCGACCTAGGTATTTTCCTAAAGAAAAAGGTACAAAGTAAAATCGATCACGCTGCCAACTAACAAAACTTTTCATGAATTTTACCATTTTTAGACTTTTTGTACTTCGACCGAATCCATTCGCCTGAAGAATATGCTTCAAATGTTTTCCAGTCGAAGGAACTTGACCGAAATCCAGACTCTCCACTTAAATAGAAGATTCTTTCCATCTCGACCCTATAATTTTATGCTACAGGAACCCAGAATACCTACAAACCGGTCAACCGTCACCCGGTACATAACAATAAGGAATATGCACCACTTCTAGTTGGTACTAATGAAGGTCACTGACTCGGAAACAATAGCTTCAACAAGATTATTAGGTGATCGCTATCAGTGATATTCACTTTTATTGCCTACTAAGACATCTCAGAACCACGCCTATGCAGATGAAGAGGAGGGTCTTCTAGAGAGCAGAGCTCCGAGTGAAGCGGGATCAGTCACAGGCGGGCTACAAGTGAAGTTTTGGCATACAAGAGCTGAAACCTTGTCTGCTGCATGGTTATTCTTTGCCATGACAGCAATGTTGCTGCTATGCGCTTCCCAAAACTCCATCTCTTTCTTGCTGTTGGGATCTATGTGAATAACCTGCCATCAACATGAACACAAGCTATTGATGATGGACACAGAAAAGAAGAAAAATAAAAATACCAACGTCAAAAGCAGCTAGTACGCTTACGGTTCTGTTAGGGTCATATAATGCGTGAGCTGTGGCAAGCATGCTTTCAAATTCCTTCAAAGTCCTTTCACCCACCAGAACTACTTGCTTGCGGGAAGGTACACGCAACATGTCTGCTGCACAACACATCAAAGGGACTGCCATAGCCATATCGTTCAATCTATTTTCAAATACTGCCTGCACGGGTCGTGCAAGGAAATATTAGTCAATTCCAACTTATCCTAAGGTCTGGCAAGAGACACCTATTGCAAAAGTAAAAAGTAGAAGGGTAGGGCATACCAGAAGATGTTCTGCGTTTTGCCTATAATACTCGGCCTTATTTCCAGCAACCAAGGAAGCCAATCTAATTAGATTGATTGCAGAAACTGAGTTCCCAGAGGGTTCAGCCCCATCATGATCTTCCTTTACACGGAGAAGAACTGAAGGATCTTCTCCTGGCGTGTTGAAATAAGCTCCTCCCTCCCTATCATGAAACAAAGCATCCTGCAAGCAGCTCATGTCATGAGTACCTTAATCTGTGTAGGGCGTTCTGGCAAGGAAAATAACTTTTTTAAAGTCCAGATGTTGATCTTCACCTGGGTCTCCTGCAGCTCAATTGCCCACACAAGCCAGTCAAGTCCACCACCACACTCGTAGAGATCCAGCAATCCAGAAATCAGAAAAGCATAATCATCCAAAAACCCAGGAGCTTTAGATGGACCATTTCTGAAACTATGCTGTAGCCTGCTTGTCTCCTCATTGTAGAGTTGCTTCCTAATAAAGAAGGCTGCTTTTTCGGCAATTTCCAAATACTCCTTTGGCTGGAAGTTGTGCAACGAAAAGGAGCAAATCAAATACTATTTTCAATGACTGTAATGAAAGATATCAAGTTGGTTGCAGGTTTGGCTCCAACATCTTCATCCATCAGTCCCTTATACCTTTCGGCTTTCAGTGAAAGGCAATTGTATTATAGACCATTAATCAAGAATTGTGATCAATAGTATGAATCTACATCTATGACAACAAATTATGATCTGTTCTACAGGTAACATCCAAAGAAAAAGAAAAGGAGGATCCTGTTTTAACTCCAAAATGCAGCGACATTTAAGGGTTATTGGTCATTTTGTTGAAATCACATATCATAACCTCCATCAAATTACACAACTATATCAGTAAAAACTTACTTCAGCACCGACAACAGGGAAGTTGAATCTGGTTCCTTCAGCTTCAGCATTGAGAATCTTCGAGGCTCTAGCAAAGGATGAGATCACAAGCCCATTCCAGGATACAATAACCTAGAAGCATATGGTCTTTTGAGAATGCATGAAACTTGAAACCTATACTGGCATAGCTAGTTCATAAATGAGTGAGAGGAAATACCTTATCATCTAAATGTGGCCTTGGTCGCTTTGACCTCACTTCAAATAACTTTTGCCTGCATTCTCCAAGAATCTCAGAATATTTCTCAACTGACATACCATATTTTGATGCCAATTCAGATGAATCCTTTCTCTCTATCAGGACATTCTTTCCCTTGAATTCCTTAGAAGGATCACTCATTCTAGAAAGGTCACAATTGCCCGAGGGCTTTATGTAGTAGTGCTCTTTGAAAAGATCCGCATGCTGTCCAAGTATGTCTTCGACCTAAACGGAAACAGTTCAACTTGAGAACCCATAGAGAGAGTGTGACAAATCAACTATCAAGGGCCAATCACCACAAATAAATAAAAAGGGAAAAAAACTCATGTTGCAGAAATAATCGTAAATCCACAAAACCAAGTCAAAGCAACAAGCCACTCAAAAAGTTCAATCATATTTAGATGAGAGCTGATGCAAAAAAGCATAAACCAAAGTTATGTTTGATCAGATTTATTATGTGGGAAAAATACAATCAATGACATATTTGAAAATAAACAAGAAGAAATTTCAAGGTAAAGTTGAATAAGAATGTTTCAATTTTCAAGTGACTAAACAGTATTTTAACAAACGAAATGCAAAATAAAAAATATTGCATGAATGGAAAAACCGCCCCATGACTGAGAAATTATATTATCTTTTCATATTCCACAAAGAAAAATTGGGCCAAGGAGGCAAACATCTGGAGCATTCATCAACTACTGAAGAGTGATACAAGCTTACAAGTTACTATAAGTATTTCTTGATCAAATTAAAAATGTGCAGTTAGGTTAGCAAACTGAATTTTAACCATCTAAACAGTTGGAGATAAAGATAGCATGGCATTTAAATAACTTTAAAAGACGCATCGCTTTATGTATAACAGAAAACGGTTGAGAAATAAATGAGAAAAAACAATTCTGGGCACAAAAAATGTATGGCAAAAACCTCTTTGCTGGTCCATATATAAAAGGCTCCTTCCTTTTTCCTTGTACTTCCTTCAGTTTCTGCACTGTCAGCATCCTCTGCTGAAAAGATTTCACCTTCTGGACCAATCATGTCTCTCCTTATATAATCAAGGATATCCCGTGATATAAATGAATAGAAGGTGTCTTTCGTGATAGAAAACGCATCTAAATAAGCATTGGCAAGCTGCCCTTGATCATATAGCATCTTCTCAAAATGTGGAACTGCAATCAGTGTTACAGCTCAATGATTTATTCATAACATTTCATAACAGAGAACACAATAGCAAATTACAATAAATAATGAAAAACTTGAAAAAAAAAAAAAACATATATCTATGCCTCTTGAGAGTAACTGAGAACTACAGTGAATAAAAATGTCATATATATCAAAGATTATTCACTTAAATGATTGGTGCCATGTTAAACTTACCATGCCAACACTCATCGACACTATATCTGTGAAAACCCCCTCCAATATGATCATGAATACCCCCTCTTGCCATGCATTTCAAGGTAAAAAAGACCATTTTCTGACGTTCATTAGCTCCACCCAACTTCCCAGCATCCTCCATTTTTTTGGAATAGTAAAGCATCAGATTGTTCTCAACCGGTCGGGGAAACTTTGGTGCAGATCCAAACCCACCAAACTCAGAGTCAAAGGTTCCAGAGAGCTAACAAAGGAAATGACCGATTAAAAATTATCAGGACCTTGCAAGCCTTAATAGAAAGTATTCAATGAAAAGAACCTCTGAGTATAAAAGAAATTTGTTTAATCATAAACAGAGATAAAAAATGTTCTTTCAATGAGAAGATCATACAATAATGATTACCACCTGCCTCAGATATCGCCTCAGATATCATTATGAATAAGAAGACAAGATTTCTTGGTTATAATAATTCTCCCCTGCCTCACAATTCTCATAAATAGGAGAGAAAACAAGACTAACGGAAACATCTTGTTATGAGGGAAAGAATTGACTTGGAAGAGTATATTAAAAAGAAACATGGATGAACAAATCCTTACTTGCTCTGAGCATAAACGGAGAGCATTTTCAGAGACTCCATCTGCCAATTTATTAGAATCTGCACCAGCAGACAGAGCCTCAGAAAGCTGTTCAATAGCAAAAGCTCCACTCTTAACTAGTGTATCCCTCTGATTGTCCCAAGCTTCTTTCACCTTTCTGGAGAATGTAAGAAATTATTATATTATATAAGCAATTTGTTTAACCATTGAACCAGGAGTTTCTCATTCAACGATTTGGGACATGACAGCCACAGACATTATGAGAAAAGGGGAGATGGACAGAGGTTCATGATTTAACTTGCTACGTGCATTGATTCTTACCTAAGTAAAGTCTTAAGGCCAGGTCGTCCATACGCATCATCAGGGGGAAAGTAGGTTCCACCCATTAAAGGTTTCAAGTCAGGTGAAAGGAACACGCTCAGTGGCCAACCTCCTCCCCCATACAATGCTTGCACATAGGTCATGTACACCTAAAACGACAATAAGCAAAACTTTTAAGCGCATCCCATTATGTATGAGACATGTTGAGCATTCTCTACATAAGCCATTCGGAAGACAGGGAAGCAAACCCCATCAATCAAACTAAAAATAGAAAAGTTTAGGAATAAAAAGGGAATTCCGCATGAACCAAAGAAAGATGTTCATTTGGCTGCTTAACATAGACAAATTTACCTTATCAACGTCTGGTCGCTCCTCTCGGTCCACCTGTGGCATTGACATAATAAAATTGAATGGAACAAAGTAGAAAGCGTTCATTAGTGATCTTACAAAATGGTCAAACCGAACAGATGAGGTAGAAGACTGCTACAATTCGAAACCGTAAAGACCTAAAAAAATTAATGTAGACAAACGCCATTTGAACTTACCTTAATACTAACAAACCAATCGTTCAACAACTTGGCAACCCCCTCGTCTTCAAATGACTCAACCTCCATAACATGACACCTTGCAAATAGTTCAGATTCCGAAAATTATCAATCAGTTCATTATATTTTACCATTCCACTCTGCTCCGAAGATCAAAAGTCTATATAACCAGTTGAAGTTCACATACCAGTGGCAAGTGCTGTACCCAACTTCGAATGGAATCGCCATTAATATCATCATGCCAAGCAGCAGTTAATCTTATCAGTGAAATTTTCAAAAATAAAGAGGGGACAGCACAGGGTATAAAAAGAATAAAAAGAAAAAAAGAGCAGGAAGAGACTTACTCGATAAAAAAATAGGTACATCTCTCCTTCGTGCTTCAGCGAAAGCTTCTTCTCCCCATGGATACCAATCAACCTTCAATACGAAGTCAGTGATTAATAACAGCAAAAAGCAACGAAAAAAAAAAAATAAAATAAATCGAACAATCGAGACAACCCGGCAAAACAAGCACCACTTTTTATTTTGGCTGTGTGAGTACTTAAAATAGAAAACGGCGGCATAGTTCATCGTCGCTCGCATCCTTTCAACACAACCATCGAACAACTAAATTGAAGGAAAGGATTTTACCCACCGGATTATGGGCGTGCTGCAGCAAGTAAGGGCTGTGCTCGGCAGCAAGTCGATTGGTATGACCGTGGGAAGAAGACGTTGAATGGGTGGGCCTTTCAGCCATTGCCAAAACCTTGGGAGAGAGAATGCGTCGCGATGGAACAGAGGAGGAAGGGCAGAGAAGTGAAGGGACGTGAGCAGCGGAATACGCGTATTTTCTAGGCGACGATAGTTTTAGTTGGTGAGTAAGAAGGCGATGAGAAGAGGAGGAGAGAAAGAGTCTGCGGAGCATAGAAATGTCGAGAAGCAAAGTATGGGAAAGAGAAGGTTCAATTAGCGGGAGGGGTGAGGAAGATTTGGGAATTGCCATATGCGGGAAGGTGGAAATCAGTGGGGGGTGCCATGTGTAGCTCCTGACCATTGTGCGCTTGGAATGGCTCCACGGTGGACAGGTGGCCCATCTTCCCGCTCTCGTTATAAACGGATAACGTTTGGGCGTTGACACCAGAGTAATATTCTATAGTGGGGCCCAACATTTTATTCTTAAAATCGCAGCTTCACAGTTACTTGAGCTATGAGCAATCTCATCAGAGTCAGATTGCCTTGCAACCTTTAATAGACCGCGATTCTTAAATATCATCAAGGACCACTTAAACTTAAAAACACGAGGAGTTTTAATTACATTTGACAAACATCCAGTTGCCATTTTATTCTTTCTTTTTTCTTTTTTTTTTTTTCTCTCTCTCTCTTTTTTTTTTTTTTTTTTGGTTTTTGCGTCAAATTTATCCAGAAATTTAAAAAAAGAAGCAATTTTATCCAAAATGTTATTCCATTAATCTTGACCATTAGTTGATCAAATATATTGAGTTCCGTCCATATATTATCTATATTATTTTTGTAAAGGTGCGAATTTACACCAGAAGTTCATACTACCTTTTTTCAATTATAAGACCTAATTGACTTTCTTTGGAGAGATTAAGGAAACTAAATAAGTTACTTAATCATTTCATATGTTGTGTATTCTTATATTATAGGTTGGTTTATTAGTTAAACTAATTAATTTAAAAAAAAATAAAAATAAAAATACTTTTAAAGTAGTTTAATTAACTTTGTTAATCTCTCCAAAAAAAGTCAATTATGCCTTATAATTAGGGAGGAGGAGTATATCATTTACTTCATTTTTTTTCAAAGTTAGATTTAGAATATTTGAGATAAATTTACACCTTAACAAAAATAACATGAATTACGTATGAACGGTTAGCTCAATATATTTGGTCAATTAACGGCCAAAATTAACCGATCTAATAGACATACAAAATTGCTCCACTTTTTACACTTTTAGGACAAAATCATCCTAAAAAAAACTTTTGAGTGAAAATTCAAAATTACCTCTCTGGAAACTTCTAAGGCAAAAATTCCATTAACCCTTCTTTTCTTTTTGGTATACAAACTTACAGTCACTAATTTTGAATCTCCTTAATTAACCCAGATGTTTTGAAAACCTCAACGCTTGGACGAGGCCCCTCGGAAACGCCCAGGTTCTGTTGCATAATCGTTTTTGTAGCTCAAGGATAAATTATATAGCAGTCATCGTCGAGGTTGTTACATTTTCCTTTAGAACTCATCTCAGTGCGTATAAACTTGGGAGGATATTTTCCTTGACTTCCCAGTAAGAGCTTATGCCAATTACGTTGAGCCGAGAAGCTTGCGAGGAACAAGCTCAAGCGTCATTGCAAGGGAAACATGAAGCAGAGAGCCCAAATTCAATAATTCAATAGCGTCACTTTACACGACGATATAGACAACAATGAATCAACATGAATGAGGGGTCTTGTATTATATATTGTTACAACTTACAAGTAAAATGTATCTTCGTATGAATGATCAGCTCAAGATGTTGCGAACTTAAGATGGTAAGACTCATTCAAGAGGACAACATAGGGCAGATCTTCCATTGGTGACTGGTATTTTGTCAAAACTTTCCTCCACATCTGGTGTATGGAGGTTTTCCTTCCCAATCACATGGATGATATCAGATCAGCCAGCTGTAGCACCTGCCGATTCAGCGAGTTCTTCCAGGAGTTCCTTTTGCTCCATTGCGGAGCAAGACTGCAGGAAGAAAGGTTCATTTGAGTCATCACAAAGCATTCTCATTAGACACGCGGGGAAACAACAAAACTATTTTAAGAAAATCCAAAATATTCGTGCAAGATAATATACCTGAACAGCAGTTTCTAGATCACCATCAAGAAAAGAGGTGAGCTCAAAGTTGACCTTCAATCTGTGATCAGTTACCCTATTGTCCTAGATATTTATTAAAAAAAGGAGGGGTCATAAGTTGCCAGTAGACAATCATAAACCTTGCAGGTACGGAAACTTCGTATAGCCATTAACTCCTAAAACTGCTGTTCTATGGCAACCCACTTAACTCCAGGTCACTGAATCTCAATAACTTAATTGGACGAATGAGGTTATGTAAAAGAATAAGTTGCCATTTTCCTCAAATTTTGTATATTTCACCTTACAAATTATTTAAAAAATAAGAAAACAGAACATGATCATGATATGTTCTTCCACTTTTGGATGATACAGGAAAATGTGTGAACAGATAATGGAGACTGAAACAAAGAATACCTTATAATTATAAGTCCGAATTTTTTCAGCACGCGCACCCGTACCAACCTGTAAATTGAAATATAGAAAAGAATAATCTATTACAATAATGTAAACTGCGAAGCTTTTAAAAAACGAAAGCTATATCCCAAGTGTTGCTCCCTTCTTCATGAATTTTTTATTAGTTGCCATTAATATTTTGAAGTCTTAAACAAACATTTTATCATAATCATACTTATTTTTTATATTGATCAAAGTAGTACATCAAACAATCATAGCAACTAAAAACACACCTGGGATTTCCTTTCATTTCTTATTGACTCTTGCTGCTCCCGAACCTTCATCTCATATCTGTAACCAAGACCATTATGATGTTGGATGCAACAAACTAAAGCAAAGGATTAAATAGAGTTCTCAAGAAATCAGGTGAGTGTTCTTAGATCATTTGGTTGATTTTGCCATCATGATCTAAGTGTCTTTTAGTTCCTATGTATAGAACTCAAGTTTTGAGAAGATTTGTCTCATGAACATATATGAGTGGTAGAGGATGAAAAGTTGACAGAATAGTAGGAATAAGTAGAATCCATTAATAAAGCCAAAGCCTGTGAAGTTGAAAGGAGTAATTGGTGAATTTTGTGTTTACAGTTTTGCTCGGAGCAACTGAAAAGCTCGATTCTTGTTCTGAAGTTGAGTTCTTTCTTCGGTACAAAAGATTCGGATTCCCGTAGGCTTATGGAAAAGATCTATAGCTGTCTCCACCTTATTAACATTTTGCCCTGCAAGGGATCTTTGCTTGGTAAATGATAGTAGAGTTGACTCTAGGTATTAAAAATGGAAAATTCAATTTCACGATAGAAATGGTGCCATATTCATGAATCTGTACCTCCAGCACCCCCAGAACGTGCAGTTGTAAGCTCAATATCTTTTGGGTCAATCACCACTTCTACTTCATCAGCCTAGATAAAAATTTTAGCATCAGCGTGATGGATGTAAAAATTTAGATGTTCATAAGAGAATAAACAGAGAAACGCTACATTATTGTATCTTGAAGGGAGAAACATAATTAGTGCACAAGCTGATTGATATAACTAACAAATGAAACTCTGCAGTCTGCACGGCACACTTAATGGTATCAGCACAGTGTAAACTCTACCTCTGGCATTATAGCTACTGTTGCAGTAGATGTATGTACACGGCCCTGTGTTTCTGTTAGAGGAACACGTTGAACTCGGTGGACACCTGACTCGTATTTTAATTTACTGTAGACACGTTTACCTTTGATTTCCATCACATATGTTTTGAATCCTCCTTTTTCAGCCTGAAAGATGAAAAAAAATAAGCAAATTAGAAAAACTATTTGATGTCAATTTTTATGGAGACTGAAGGCGAAATACCTCAGAGCTTGAGACGGGAGAATACTTCCATGAGTTCAGCTCACTATATTTTTGATACATTCGAACCTAATCAGACACCAATAACCATAGTGTTCTTAAATATAAACTTCACAATAATGGCAAAATTCACTAGAAGCGTAATCCTTAGGCATCCAAAAAAGCCTGTATGAAAAGGTAGGAAAAAAGTTTAAAGCCAACTAAGCAATTCAAACTTCATCCAGTTGACTACAAAAATATGTGTCTTAACTGTCCACCTTTGTTCATTTTCCACAATGTACTTGACAGAGAAATAGGTAGGCCCCTTTAAGTACCCAGGGATTAGAAAAGGACAATTGCAATGTGTACCTACAAGATCACCAGCCCATATTCCAGCCTCATCACCACCAGTTCCTGCTCGTACTGCAAAAGTGAACGGTACTTACACTTAGAGTCAGAAATCTCGAATGAAATATAAGCACAAACAACATATTGACATGGGGCAAAATTTGTGACACGAGAATACAAAGTAACGCCATTTAACAATTAGAAGACAGGCAACACGACATTGCTGATATTTTAAAGGAGTGAAACAATAGTAGTAGAATGTTAATGACCTCATACAAAGTTAATTAAACACAGTTTGGAATTTTGCTTCAGGGAGATCTAAAATAGAAAAATGCGGTAAAGACCACAATTCTTATCATTCACAGGTAGATGATAAACCAATGAGTGCAAACTGCTCTGATTAGAAAACTCAATCGCAGCAACAACAATCAATTTCAAACCATTCAGTTCAGTTCACCACATAGGCCTGCTCTACATAAGCTCCATTAATTCCTCTCCTTATCTGCTCTACATAAGCTCCATTAATTCCTCTCCTTAGTCAACTATATATTCTATTGTTTGAACAAAAGCTCCCTTCACAATACATTCCACCAGGCTGAAAGTGAAATAACAGTTCCAACAAAGCAATTTAATATAGAGATAATTCACCTTCAAGCATTATGTTTCTTGCATCCAAAGGATCACTGGGAAGCAGCAGCGTCTACAGTAATGCAATACATTATTCATCGGTTCAAATTAGAGAGAAATGTGAACATGAAGGAAGAAAGACTCCCTAGATAGATAACAATAAGAGAATAAATAAGATGAAAATGATGAGGACACTGATATTTTGGATACACCGCTTTGAAACTAGCACTTGTTATCTGAGGAATGTCTAATTGATAACAACTACCTAACTGATTCAAGCATTGGTATCAAGCAAGGATAATGAGCAAATATAAGAAAAAAATTCACGTGAAAACAGTACATTTGATTGATACAATAAATATTAAAAGCAAGGAAAATAGAGAAGACCTCGAATGAGCTAAAATTGCTCTTTATTTGGTAGGGAGGCACAGATGAAAACACAAGCGATCACAGACTATTACATAACAACTGAACTATGCAATGCAAAGTGCAAACCTTAAGCTGCTCCTCAAGCTCTGCCAGTTGCCTGGAAAGACTCTCAATTTCATCACCTATCATTTCTGCCATATCCTCATCATTTCCATCATCCTTAGCTAACGCTGGCATGGTGGTTAAGAAGAGTCAGATTAAGTGATTTTCAAACAACCATCCATTACCTGGGGAACCAGCGAAAGATTAAAAAATGAGAGTGAACCTTTGGTCTCTTGTAGCAGCTTCTCACATTCCTTAAATCTCTTGTAAGTTGCAACGACCTAGTACATTTAAAATGATACCAATATGATGTCACCAAAAACGTTTATCCAGACATAGGCATACGAAGGAGCAAATAAGTTACAGTACCACATCAAGTTCAGCCATCGATTGTGCTAATTTTTGGTATTCACTTGGATTGGATACAACGTCCGGATCAGCAAGCTTGACCTACAAGTATTGTTATCAAACTGATTGTCCACGAAATCATGAGTTTCACACGCACGAGATACGCAAGGAATTGTAATGATAGACTCCTTTGGAAAATGTACTACAGTAGCGGACTAGAGGACACAGCGGAATAACGTAGTTACTCTTAAAAAGTTACTAAACAGACATAAATTTTGATGAGTGCAAATAAGGAAATATATGGATGGGTTGAAGGCTTAAAGCCTAAAGTAGTTACAACAATAACTTTTAATCAAAAATTGTTGACAATTGATAGGAGCGCACAAGGGAAAAAAGGCGCATACCGATAATTCTTTCCATGTCTTCTCAGCGGATTCCAGCTTCGTTATCAAATAAGGTTTCTACAATTAAGAACGAATAGGCAAATAAAACATCGATTTTATTAATCCGTTGAGGAAGAGACCCAAAACAATAGAGAGACGGCAATCCAGTCCCCAAACGTTTCCCGTACGAAAAAAAGTTCCTTTTGCTCTTTTATCTTGGGTATTAGTTGCTTACCGCCATGCACACGAGTCTTGGAGCTCTGTGTCTAGTACTGGGGAGAACGGTGACGCATCTTTCTAAGCATCGTTGAGGGGGACAATGTCTTCCGAATCCTAAGTGGCGGCGTGTGGAAATTATTCGAGCAGGGAAACTCGCTATTAAGTTACTCATGCTCGGAACTCTGAAGACGAAGCGCGCCAAGAAAGCAATGCGATGAGATAAAAAAGTGACCGGAAGGAGCTTGGATATGCCTAAAGGTTTTGTTTAGCGATTTAGAGGCGTCAATCCCGTGAACTCGTTTTATCTTTATCCAGAGTTTGTATACGGTCAGGTTAGCTCAGCTGGAGCCTGAAGGGGTAGCAAGTAATAGGAGTAACCAGTAAATTGAAGTCGATTGACCTGAGAAATTTATTGCTACAACTAACGAGTAATTGGATGCTTTGTCAGTTTATTTAGTTTGTTTCCCTCGCTTCCGAACATACCCTTTATCTGATTAATTTAAAGGATGAGAACAAAATTTTGAACCCCCGTATCACATTTGTTAGGTGTGAAGGTAACAGAGTTTATACTATATGACCATTTTTATATGTTTCTTATTTGTTTTTACGTTTAAGCTTCTCTTTATCTAAGATTTCTCTCTTTCATAGAAACGTTGCTTATATATAGAAATATGCAAAAATGGACATATAATATGGACTGAAAGATAACATGTACACTTATTCTCTAAGTTTGAACTACTAGGTTGTTGGGATACCTAGCCCAGTTGAAAAGGTTAGTGTCCAAAATAAATGTGATATTAGACGGAGGTCTTCTCAAATTTTTTTTTTTTTTTTTTAAAAGCTCCATATTTGTACTAATTTTTTAATAATTACTTAGTATCTAAAACTCACATTTTTTTCCACAAAATTAATTTTTGACATTTTTATCTACCACAACATTCGAGAATCTTACATGTCACATGTGCCTGCTTTCCAAATTAAAATATTAAAAAAAAATTGTGTATTTTCCGAGTCAAAGGCATACCTTTTTTTTTTTCCTGGTGCCAGTGAGGGTAGAGGCCAAAGTACAACTAGAAAAATCTCATGCGGAAATAAATCCCACACTTTTTATCTGCCATAAAGCTCTCAAATGAACCGGACAGGTCTCCAAAATAGCCAGAGCTGCAGAAAGACCCTCTTTAGCAAGTGCATCAGCAAGACAATTCTGGTTCCTTGAGACATCAAGAAACCCCAGATCCCATGAACGTCTCATAAGATTGTTGATTTTGTAGGACTTGTACTCTTTGAAACTTGTAAATTTGACATACCTCTCAACCATGTTTCTTCATAAAACCTGTCACTTCCCATGTCATCTCTAATCAATCAGGCTTTTGCAACATCAAGAAACCAATCCCATGAATCTCATAAGAATTTTGTAGACTAGCAGGCTCTAAGGCTTTTGCAACAAGTTCAATCTTAGAATCCTCAGGCTAATAAAAGACCCCACGGCTCAGCCTCTAAAACAGAACATTGACCCAAAGGACTTGGAAAACCAACTGCCCATCCTCCATTAGGGTCTCGAATAACCTCACCGCATTCTCCTTTCAGACCTCAGGAAGTTGTCACATCCACATTCAGTTTGAACCGAGCAGTTGGGGAGGTTTCCAACTTGGAATTACTGAATTACTAGGCCTATTACTTTAGCTCTGATATTTTCTTCTATTACTTGGTAGCGTCTGAAAACCTTCTAAAATCTAGATTTTACGTAAGCTGGGGTAAGTATGTGAGAGGAGTTTTGTATCGACTTACGCAAAATATAGGTTTTGTAGTGTTTTCAAACACTACCGATCATATTGGCACAGGACTATCGTACTAAAGCTATTATTTATAGGGAAAATGTCTTTTAAAAGTGTTAAATGACAAAAAGGTATTCCAAATATTTATAATGTAAAAAAGATATTAGGGTCTCATTCGTCATTTTCAAAATTAAAATGAAACAATAGAATTATCCCTCTAAATTTAAAATTAAGAATAGAGAGGAAAACACGATTTCATAAGTTTAAATGAGGTTTGCACAATTTGTCATAAGAATTGCACTAGTTGCAAATCAAAATTCACAATATCTAATAACGGTTTCACGAATTCGGATGAAATTTTCACAAGTTCTCAAAATAATTTAACAGCTTCCATAAAAAATTTCACAAATTGCAAATTTTAATTCACAATATTGATAAAGGTTTCATAAGTTCTGATAAACGTTTCACAAGTTCAAGTAAGGTCTTCATAAATTTTCAAAAAGACTTTCACAGGTTGCAAATCTTGGTTCACAATATCTATTAAGGCTTCGACAAGTTTGGGCAAAGTTTTCACAATTTCCTTAGGCCCCATTTGTTATAAAGAAAGTTTGAGGAAGAAAAGGAAAGGAAAGGAAAGGAAGATTTGAAAGATGAGGGAAGATGGTTTGAGTTGTTTGGTAGGAAGAAAATGAAGAGGTGGTAGTTGGTAAAGAATTAGAAAATGTCTATTTTACCCTCAAAAGAAATTAATTCAAAATAAAAGAGAAAAATATTTTTTTGCTAAAATATATTTTTAAAAAATATATTCTTGTTAAGTTCGAACTCATGAAAAAAAAAAAAATTCTCCAAGTTCGAACTTTCCCGCCCCAATTCAACTTCCCGCCAAATTTGAATTTCGGGGGTAAATCATCAAAAAAACACTTTCCGTGAAGATTGAGCTTTCCTTCCATTTTCGATGGAAAACATCTTCCCTCAAATATGGGAAGATTGGACCTCATGGAAGATATCGACCTGACTTTCTCCTACCAAACACCCAAAAACATGGGAAGATTGAGATCTTCCTTTTCCTTCTCTAATTTTCTTTGTAACAAAAACGGGTCCTTAAAGAATTTCACAAGTTGCAAATTAAAATTCATAACATTTAATAAAGGTTTCACAAATTATGATGAAAGTTTTACGAGTTTGAATGAGGTTTTTATAATTAATTCTATCAAAATGAAAATTAAGCTCCGAAAAAACAATTTTGTCATTTTTTTTAACTTTGAAAAAAAAAACGAATAAGACACTAGCACACTTTTAATATTATGAATATTCAGGGCACTTTATTTTTTGACATTTTTTAAATTCTTCTAAAGGTTTTTCTCTTATTTATATTACGTGTGTTTGTCGCTAAGTTAGTCTTCTTAAATCTTAGGTGACAGGAGTTGTGCCTGGTGTGGGTGCGAATCTGAGAGCTTGGTCCATGTGTTGCGGGATTGCAGGGAAACCAGAAACCTATGGTTGGAGGTGGTGGACCCTGTGTGCAGAAGCAGATTCTTCCAGTCTGATGTCCGAACATGGATCAGAAAGAACATCCATCAGACCCAGAACTGTGGGAACGTGGGGTGGTGTGATCTGTTTGCGACGGTGTGTTGGTTGCTATGGCAACGCCGAAACAACAGGATCTTTGGAACCATGATTGTGAATAACGACTCCATCATATACTGAGCCAAAGCCATTATTGCCACTGTAGCGAACGCAAGAAGGGTGTTACAAGGGGTGAATCTGAACGGGCAACATGTCCGTCCTACATCTGTTCCATGGGAGCCACCGGGGGTGGGATGGGTCAAGGTTAACGTTGATGGGTCATGGGGCCTGTGCAAAAAGTCGGTGACGACCTGTGGGGGGGTGAGCCGAGACCATAATGGCTCTCTTTAGGAAGGATTCATGTTTAAAGCTCAAGAGCCTGCGGATAGTTTTCTTGCTGAGGTATGGGCTGTCCTTTTTGGCCTGAAGATGAGCTGGGATTCAGGGAAGCGTAAAGTCGTACTAGAGTTTGATGCAGATGAAGTGGTGTCGATGATTAATGGTCCCTCTCCGACGATTCACCCTGATGTCGGAACTATTCAAGAGATCAAGGGCATGTTGGTTAGAGAGTGGGAAGTGCAGGTGCGGTGGATCCCTCGTGAAGCTAATATGGCGGCTGATTTCGTTGCGAAGCACGCCTTGGATGTATGGCCTGGTCTGCATCAGTTCCATGCTTCTTTTGCTGATTTAACTGCAATCCTGAATAAGGACAAGGGTCAGGTGGGGTGAATAGTGGCATAGGCTGAGAGTTATCTCTCCTCTTTTTGTATCAAAAAAAAATATATATATATCTTAGGTGACAGCATTTATATGTTAACTGAAGTGAGGATTAAAATTTATTAGTTGCATAGCTTTTAATGCTTTTATGTTTTAAATTAATATTAGGCTAAAGTATACATTTGATCCTTTATGTTTGTCTTTAGTATTATTTTAGTCCTTAAGTTTGTAAAGTCGCGTTTGATCCTTTAATGTTAACACCGTTAGTCATTTAACTAAAAATACTGACTCAACAATTTTAAGCGATGATCATGTGTAATTAAATGCTAACCAAATATGCTTATATGTTGTTTTAATAAATTAATATTTTAAATCCTATTAATTGAAAAAAATTAATTTTTACAATCGTTTGTGGTTTTTCACAATTTGTAAAGATTAAATATTTTTTTTTTTGTCGGAGAAAATTAAATATTTTTCAATTAATAGGATTTAAAATATTAATTTATTAAAATACTAACATATAAACATGCTTAGTCAACATTTAATTGCACAAATATCGCTTAAATTGTTGAGTCAAGATTTTCCATTAAGTCAACTAACGCGTTAGCATTAAGATTAACCAAACGCATTTTTACAAACTTAAGGGACTAGAATGATACCAGAGACAAACATAAAGGACCAAATGTATACTTTAACCTTAATATTAACATTAATTTTCATTTTAAAAACGGGTTAAACCCTGCTGCAGATTTCTATCTATATGCTTTCAATAAATTTTTAATTTTTTAGTCTATATACCCTTTTTCTGTTATTCTTTATCCCTGTATTTATTGTTAGGATCATATTTTATGATTTAAAATTAATTTATCTCTTCAAATCGACCTTTTTAATCAAAATGGATGTATATATTCTGTGTGAGCCTACTATAGTGTTAATGTCACAACAACAAAGATTCAAGTTTTTATAAAACCACGAGGACTAACATTTGAAATGGTGTAGAATATTGACGAAAGATTTAAAAAAACATATGGGAACTAGAACTTTAGACTTAATACAAATATGTAGACTTGGAGTGACTTTAATCCTAAAAAAACCTACTTTAAGTCACGCCACCTTTTGGTTCCAATGCTGTGGGATGTATTTTACTGTTTTATATATTTGTATTAATTTTTTTTTTCACCATTACACTTTACTCGTAAAAAATTTTACGATGGTCTCTATCACTGTATAAAGACTTGAGATCTGAGCATAATAGTTTTAACCCTGCTGATTTTAAGTTAACACTGTTAAATAAGCCGATGTTAATTACTGGTAAGGACCAATTTGACTTATTTATAGAGATCATAATTAAAACTTGTTTGAAATTAAATGAAGGTAAACAATTGTTAATATAACACATAAACTCACACACGCAAAAACGCAGGTTTGAACTTTTGAACTCGGAGTTGGGTTTTTCTCATCAACATTTGTTTATTATCCTTCATAATATTTAAATCATATCCGTCTAATAGAGCTGAAATGTCAAAATACTACTTTGATTTTTCTCCTATATTATCAATCAACAGTCTAGATCGGTTAATAATAGATAATAAAAAAATAATAATGAGAAGATAATCTACTTTCCCTAGAGGTGAGCAAGTGCCATTGGACCAAACGTCAGTTGACATGATCTACTTGACAATCATAAATTTAATATCCCTAGCTGGAAGAAGAAACGAACCTTATATTTTTGCATTAAGATAAGTCCACATAGATTTGCGTTGCTCTGGACCAAGAGTGCATTTAATCCCATAAATAAGATAACGTAAATGTGTTATAGAAGACAAAGAAAATAATTTAAACTAATATAATCAATTTTGAGTAGAAAAAAATAAGTTTTAATGATAAAATATTATTTTCGAATCCACTTGCAAAATCCCAATGGAAGGTAAATACGAAATGCAAGATTCCTACCATGCCCACGCTGGATAGAACAAATACTCCCTCTGTCCCTCTTTTACAAGATTCAGATTTTTTTTTTTAAAAAAATAAATTTCATTTCAGGTTGCTAAATATTAAGTGTTTTTTCCCCCACAAAATTTACCTCTAATTAGTTTTTTAGCATATATGTGTAAGGTCCCACCAGATTTCTTTAAATCTCAAGTTCAAATTTTAAAGGAGTTATTTGTGCCTGTAGAGATAGCAATGTCCCCCAAACTAGATAATAATATATTTAAAAAAAAATTCATCACACCTCATCCTTCATCATTTTTTCCTATCATCCTCTCTCACCTACAAAGATAAAGGCTTCTTTTAAAAAATACATTTGTTACGTATTTATCACCTTTAGTTAATTTTTAAGAGCCTTTTAAACTATATTATTCATTTATTTGGATTTTTCTAATAAAATGAGAGGGATGATTGAGTGCCACTGTGCCAGAATTGAATTTTAAAATATTAAAATTTATATATTATTAGTTCTACTTCATCATCAATTGACTCCATGGCCCAATGGATAAGGCGCTGGTCTACGGAACCAGAGATTCTGGGTTCGATCCCCAGTGGAGTCGCGTATATAATATTTTTAATCTTAAATACCCTCCACTCAAGCAAAACGACGTCGTATGTGAGTAACCTGAACCCGCTTTCTTTTCCCGGTAAATCTGGGTGTGTAGTGTTGATGGCGGCGCAACGACGTCGTATGTGATTAACCTGAACCCGCTTTCTTTTCCCGGTAAATATGGGCGTGTAGCGTTGATGCCGGCTCCGCCGCCTGACTTGAGCTCAATTCACCTGGCTTAAATTTTTCGGTCATTGCGTGAACGGAAGTGTACAGGAATGCGGCTATCCTTAGCAGGGTTTAGAAGTTCCTTGCCCTTTTCAGGGCTAATCAGGTGCCTATCGCTGGTTTCTTTTTCGTCATCATCTTTGGGATTCTTTCGATTTTGATTTCTTCTTGCATATTCAAAGAACGCGCTCCATATATCTAAAAGATGGCTGTTTGGCTGGGGGATTTTCTTCGTTAATCGGTGTCTGCTAGCATGTTGATATTTTTGGCTGCTGAAGCCATTCCGTAAGATCGCTTGACATAATCCTTACCTTGCAAATTCATTCATGTGTATAAATTGACGAATTCGGTGCATGTGACTTGTTCGACATAGCAATTACTTACTCTAGTGAGGACTGTCTCCTACTCGTCTCTCTAACTGCTATCTGAATTCTTAGGGATAACATGGCACATTGCATCATCGTATTTAACTATTTGTACCAGGTTGCTTGCAATGAAAACTGAACGTTACTTTCTGAAGAAAATGTATGAAATGAGAACCATTAATATTGATTATGGTTCAACAAGCTAGAGGAGAAGAGGACCGACTGGCACTGAGAATTCAATCCTTTTGAGCATCGTTGGAACGAATTTTCTTCTTACCCATCTTCTGTTATGGATGAGATTTGAACGTAGGATGTCCAAGTTAAATTACCTCAACTTATCCGCCGGGATTACTCTTTGAATATTATCACTGCCTATTTTATAATATACAAAAGGGCTTTCTGTTAATCATTGGTTAATTTCTGTAATTGAGGAGTCCATATACTACTAATTGTACGGAATCAGGAAAATTACTTTGTTATAAGCAATTCTAACTCATGGCCATGTAATGCAGTCAGCAAGAACCTTAAGAGCCTTGTCACAGTTTATTGTACATTTTCTATCTTCTGATTTCCTGATTGAAATCAAGGCCAACCACTTTATGAGACTTCCCATTAATGTCAACTCTGGGAGGTAATTGCAGAAAGTGATGCAGTTTTGTTAAAATGGGACGGTAAACTGCACTTTATGTGAAAAATTATAACTAATAATATTATATTTATCTTGTGAAATTTTCAGCTCCTCACATTCCTCATGCAATATTTTCTTCTATTTCTCAGACAATTTGAGCAAGAGATGGATACTGTGATTAACGTGCTGCAGCCGGGACCATTGGGGATCGTAGAACATAAATTTTCAGCTACGGAGATTAGCGAGGCTAAAGCTACATTCCATAGAGCTGTAGCAAATTGGAAAATAAATGCGAGCCTAGACAATAGAAACATTGGTCTGAAAGACTATATTCAGAAATGAAGAAATTCTAGTTCCATCAGTGTATTGTTTTTAAATCCTCTATTTTATTTCTGCTTATGTTTCTTTCATTTTTTTCCTTAAATTGTTCTAATGGATTGTGCAAATTACAAATTGATGAGAATCTGATATTACTAGGAGACTGTTATTTAGAGTGGTAAACATTGTAAGTAAAGTCATTGCATTTCAATCGTGCAGGTAAAGGCAATGACCAATTTTGCTTTGGTTTTGTTCATTGATGTACGTGATCCGGTAGAGTCTTCTACATCTCCAGTCTCCTTCTATCTTTTCTTTGAGAGCGATTTGAAACACTCCATTGTATTGTATTGTCCAGTCTTGGATGGATATTCACCAGCCTACTGCTGAGAAACTCATAACTGACTGGGGAACTCACGTTCTGTGACTTGTAGTTGTAGACAAAGGGTACTAAATCCTGAAGATTCTGGCTTTATTAATTCATCTATGGTTATCCCTGTACAAACGAACATTTGATTCATGGCTTCATTGCTTTCCAATTGTGTAATTTCTTACTAGTGAATTGATATTGGAGCAGACACGATTTTCTTCAAATCAGTGTTTGGGTCTGGCTGCCTTGGGTTTTTAACCGAATATTCTTGGAAAATATTTTCCGAATGAATATGAAGTTATGCTTGGAGCATAAGAATAATTATCTTCTTAGGTTCAATAATTGGCCCTCCAACCAAAGCTTAAAAAGGACGTACACTCCATGGCATTATTGGTTCTCATGACCGTTTGGCATATCCATCAGGAGGACAAGGATAAAACAGGAAGGTGCGAGCGAGGTCAGTTCTTGGCATCACCTAGTGGGGATTTCCTAATGATTCCTCTACCACTGCTCCTTGTGCCTGGTTTTTGTCATTTACGATGTTTCTTGTTTTGTATAATATCCCAGAGTAGCATATTTTTAAAGAAGGATAATAAGGAACGAAAGGTAAATATATGAAATTAGGGATATTTCATTTTTTGAGAAATCGTTGCTTGCGGAGTAGGATTTGGCGTGGATTAAAGAGGATTCTAGTGTTCGATTGCCAAAGCTGTTTGAATAACCTGTTTGGCGGACCACGAGGGTAGCTATTACACGCGAAATCGATCGAATTCTTCAGATTTCAGAAAACTGGGCGAGCTCGGGGATCACACTTATGTATGGTCAAATAATCTGAGTTGTCATTGCTTTTTTAATTTAAGGTTGACTTGGTATGTTTTGTTGTGGGATATTAAATTGTAGTTTGCTTAAAAATGTTTGAAATCCTCAAATTGATTTTTCTCCCTTCCAAAAACTTTTTAATGCTTCTGTGTTCAACTATTAAAAAAGGATCAGAGAGAGAAAGAGGACGTGATTTCAAAAACACGCGTGTATTCAACTGGGTTCAATAAGGTGTGCGGATGATTGAATTGTACAGATGCGGACGCATACCATGTTGCCGTTGGTCTATGCTAGGATCACCATTTTGACTCAAGCGTAAATTACGTGTAATTCCAAAGCAACTCTAGTCTAAACTTATGATAAGGGAATAATTATCAACATAATTGAGTAGAAATTTCATCTAGTCAAGTCAAGTACATGACCAGCTGAATTATGAGTTGCGGTTAGTTTAAGATTGCATCATTTTAACGTCTGCATTCTCATTTTAACGGTTAGTTTAAGAGACGGCCTCCTCTAATAACTCAATCCTATTTTTTCTGACGGTTTAGCGCAGATGGAATAGCAGGACCCTTGCATCGTATAAAGTCAGAAGTAAATCTCAGGCTCGCATTATAGAAGATGTATATGTTATACAGAAGTTTCTCATGATGAGATACGTTGACGGTGGGAAAAAAAAAAAACACACACACACACTCACACACAAAAGGAGGGGGGACACTGAAAAAGGGTGATGAGAAAAGTGAGGTCAATAAGAGGGGATATTACCACATGAGACATTATTTATAAGAAGAAAAAGAGAGAGAGGCCTACACAAAAATGGCTCGAGCCTTTAAAAGCATTTGGTTAAGTTTGTTTTGAACGTTGAGACTGATGACCTGAGAGACGCCACCAATGAACTGTTGGCCGATGAAGACGGCCGGCACGCTTGGGCTGCAACCGAGCTGGATGAGCGCCGTCTCCACCTGCTGCTGCTGCTCATTTGGCAATTTGTCAACCTCTATCACCGTAGGATTCGCTCCAAAGTTGCATATCAGAGCTTTCACCGTGTGGCTCATGCAGCAACTGCTCTTGCTGAATATCACCACTGGCTTGTCCACTATCATGCTCCTCACTATCTCCATCTTAATTTATATCCTCAAGCTGTTTTGTTTTGCTTAATCTGCTCTGTGGAACTTCAGCTTCAGAGCAGGTCTATTTATATTAGCTGCCTCGGTTTATTCTGGCATATGAGATTGAGCAGTTTCCCCACGTAGAATAACATCTCATAGAGAATAAGCGTTTTGTGAAAGTCGTGTCACCTTCGGGTTCCCAAATTGCCCTTTCATTATACCTACCTTATATGCTTTTTCTAGAGCGAGTACTACTACTGTGAGTGAGGAGTAGCTCATGAGCAGAACATCCATCAGTTTACAATGTATCGAGACCTTGGTATTGACCATGTTAGGGTTACCTTCTTTGTTATTTGCATTTGCCTTAAATGAACTGGTCATCTCATTTATGAATATTGCCACATTACTTGGCAATGTTCACTCTATTTTCTCATCGTAGAACTGCTACATGTGTTTTCCATTGGGAGCATCTATCTGCGTCGGTTTAGAGGGAAGATGGGCCAATCATCCGGTGACAAGTAGCGGCTTTTCATGATTCGCATCGATTTCAAATCTAGAATAATACTGAGAGCGCGGATGGAGAGACCAAAAAAAAGTAGAAAAGATGCTCATTTAAAGGCAACAAGGAGAATTTGCCTTTTTGGTTAATCTGGCCCTTGATAGCATGAAAACCCACATATATATTGGCCGTACGAACAGGAAAAGCTACCTGCACCTCAAGTACTCACCGAATTTCCCATTCCACACTGTACTATGCTGGGGAGGATGCCCAGAAGATGTTCGCCAGGGCCTCTTACTTATTGGCAGCTAATTAGCAATACCATTTTTATCTGCACTGTTCGTCTTGTATCAAAGAACCTTTCTAGGTATATAAATGGACTCGTGTTTTTCGATTTAATATATAGTTCTGGAGGTCAGCTGCACCATGTAAGCGAGTGCTGTCACTGATTTTAGTCAATATATATAGTGTAGTGAAACACGTGTGTGAAAAGAAGAAATTCCTTCACTATTTGATCACAGTAAAAACACAAAAATCTGAGGGTTCAATATCATCTCTAACTTATTAATTAGGGGCGGCTTTAAATTTTGCATCCAATCAGATCTTGCTTTATCCATTCAGGACATTTGATAACATTAAAAAATCACTCCATCAGTCTAATATTTGATCTTCGATGCTTCTAGCGACAGAATTTTCCACGTGCCTGCAGCTTGCAAAAGCAACCCCTTAATCTATTTGCACAAATGGCTCAAACATAAAGCAAAGGGTCACTTGAGTACGATCAACTCGCCCTTGTAACGTTTTCATTTCAACCTACTGTTGAAGCATTTTTTTCTGCAGGCTATAGGAATATGTGTGTATGTGTGTGTGTATGAATGTGTGTCACATATATATATATTTTTTTTTTGTGAAATATTACTGTTACTACTAGTATTAGTGTGTAAAATTTTCCAGAAGCGCAACAAATTAAAAATACAAAAGGATATAAATTTTACATAGAAAAGTATTTGGAGAGAAATATTATTCTATCAGTATATTATATGGAAACAATTTATATATGCCTATTTCTTCTCCAATGGCATTAACTTTATAGTGAGTGCAAGCTTTTCTCTTTGGGTGGTGGGGGTGGGGCAGCATATCTAGAAATCCTTTTTATCTCCCACCGTGTTTGAATGCGGAAAGGATAAATACTGACTAAAAACTACAGCATATGCACGTGATCGTTTTTTTATTAAGGTAACGCTTAGGCAATTAAGAAAGATTTTTTTAAAAAAAATTATTATTAACCATCTCCTTTTTCATTGAGGCTTATCTTTTGTTGTTATCGGTTTAAAGTCAGCGGCGGGGCTTGCTGGAGGCTTTGGGTTTATTGTTATGGGCGTCCCGCCGGTTAACAATCCCCATTCATGCATTTTCTTTCTTCATGCAGAACTGTACTGTCCTTGATGAGCAGATCCATGCTCATGATATATAATGTTAGAGAGATGAACATATGTACAAGAAAATTAAGAATGAAACAAAAGTCGATGCAATCCACTAATAATATCTAACTCTGTCAGAAATGCACGCATTCATTCATTTTATAGTAGGAATTAAACCATCAAGATTCTCATTTTAATAACGAGGAAGAAACTCGTTTATGCTCAGGTGTATATATATGATATATCTATATATAGGATAGGATACTCTTCAACTATATATATATATATATATATGTATATATATATTACTGCTAGCTAGACACACGTACGGCAAATTAAGTAAGCCTCTTATTTGAACTGGGAAGAACGTTTTGGATGGATCGGATTAGTTACTTTCTTTTCCAAATCCAAATGGCTTTGGCATTCATGAGGAGTGGGACCAGCTCATTGCGGAGATGGAGGCTCATGATCTGATTAGCACCACCAATGAACTGTTGACCTATGAAAACAGCCGGAACACTTGGTTGGCATCCCATTTGAATCAATGCCCTCTCAATCTGCTGACCGTTAGACATTTCATCAACCTCGTACACTGTCGGGTTAGCCCCAAAGCCACTTATCAGTGTCTTGATGGAGTGGCTCAGGCAACAGCTGCTCTTGCTGAATATCACCACTGGTCTCTCGCCCACCATGTTCGTTATCACTTCCATGACTGCCTAAAAATAAAGGAATTGATGTATGTGTATATGTTGTGCAATAATTAGCGTGTAGCTAGTGATCGAGTCAAGCTTGGCTGTGTGTAAACTAGGTTTCATTAAAGGCCTATTTATAAGCTCGGAAGAGAATAAGATCGTATCGGCAAGTTCCCTTTCGGTATCTGAATTTGCACGTGTTGTCTTCGTGGATAAACAACTTGCCTCTGCTAGCTAGCTTTGTGTACGGTCAATCTAATGAGTTTCGAGCACTTTCTTCAAGAATAAGATTCATGGTTATGCAGGGGAGGCATCTTTTTTTGTTTGATCAAATCCATCTCTGATTATGCCTTGTCTTATTTAGTTTATGATAGCAGAACACCCTATGAGCTTTTGTCATTTTGCTAATTACGGAATTTCTCTCTGTTTGTTTAGCGGCCTTCTGTCACCAACTTAGATTTTACCTATCAACTTTCTGAGCCTATTCATCCTAAGATTCGTAGCCTACTTCAACTCATGATCTTCATAGAAGCTTGTTTAAAAGGAATTTAATTATTGGACGTTAAAAAAGCGAAAGATCAAGCACAAGTACAACGTACATCCATATCAGATCTGTCTTGTATACATATAATTACATTACATATTTATGGCCCAAATGAAAGTAGTGGCATATCAGAATCGTGTAGTGTGTACGGACATAATATATATGTATGGCAGCAAATTTCTACTTGCTCCGACCACCTGAAGTGAGGATAATGTATACGAGATGATAAGAGGAATATATGTGAGTAGATAAGAAAGCGACAAAGATTATAGAAAGAGGAAAGGGAAGAATAATATCGATATTATAATTATAAGTATAAAATCTATGCAAGTGGAAGAGAGTTTGAGGTAAAGAAAACGAAGACGGTTCGTGGCATGCAGGCATCATCGAAAAGCGATGCACTATAAACATGTGAAGAATTAATAATGTAGGAGCTCCATACAAAATCGAAATCTCAACATATATTCTGAGGTTGATAGATCACATATATATGCTAAAATGCGTGTCAGTTTCAGTGGATTCTCAAATTTGGGAGGAATTTCATCTTTGCTCATGCTGTTTCACGTGACAAAGTTGACATGATGCCTGCATTTTCATTGGTGAATTTGCAAACGTTGTAGAAGATTGCTGTCTCTAATTCTGTCCAAGGGTCTCTCAGCATTGTCCATTTATCTACAGTCTCCCTTCTGTCATCAATTTCAACCATTTGATTAATCCAAAGGCAAACATGCCCACTATACTTGACTAAAATTTCCTTAACCCTCCTAGTTACTTATATCAACCTAGCTCATTTTGCCTTCTGTTGGAAGAGACGTTATGAATTTCCTCTCCTCTTCGATCTGGTCTCTTCAGCCATGGAGAATGCAGAAACACGCACCAGCAGCTTCATTTGTTGAAGTATCATTCTTGCATTCGCTCTTTAATGGTGACTTCGCCTGGCATACACCTTGGTGCAGATAAATTTCAGTTCTTGCAGTAGAGTGAGTTGCTTATTTTATTTTCTGAAGTAGCAACTTTAATGGTGACCTAGCTAAATGCGGGATGCTAGATGCTAAAAGCCTTCACTGTCTCACATTCCTTAACGTACAGTTCCCTTTTTAAGCACCCTTCAGCCTTCACCTTCAAACGGTGACAGAGAGAGGAACCTCGTTGCCAGTACGTGGAAGGCATTGATCACATGACTGCAGATGCGAGCCAGGTAATCAATAACTTCTAAGATTCAATAGCAAAACTGATATACTGCATACATCCAGTTTTAAATTGCACGATAAATTAGAGTACCATATCCATGATTGTAAGTATAGGTAGCTGTAGTTGAGCTTTTCTCTTAATTCCTAGCTTTCTTGCATGAAGATGTGATGAATAAACCCCAAGTAGTAGTACAATCTTGGGCCTTCATAATTGGTGAAATGTTTATCGATGTCCCATTAGCTAGGAATAAAAGGTTTGTGTGGCAACGTTGTTGAATTAAAAGCCATAGGCCCAGTGCTTTCTGTACTGGGTCGAGCCCATATAAAAGATTTTCCCATCTGCAGTGTGAATCCGGTTTTGAGACTTGATCAATCAGTTTGTTCTTAAACCATGTCCAATCACACCTTACTTTCTCCTTTGAAACCGAGATTGATTTAGATGCCCCGTATCTGAATCAGTAATCCTCATATATAATTAAATCAAAATTTAGAAAAATTATTAACCTTTTGAACTTGTGAAGTACGTGGACATAAATAGGAGCAACAACTCTTTCAGTTAACCTCACTATATATTCTTCTAGTAGGTTCTTGTGTTCAAGTTGACATTTTCTTCCCCATTAGTGGAGATACTCTCAAACAGAGAGGAGTTAAAGAATCTCATACGCTAGGGGACATGCTTACTAGGATTATCGCTAGGCAAGCCGCCTGATCCATCATGCAGCGGCCAGGAATTTATACCCTTGGAAGTTGGAGGTTGGAATCATAATTATGAACCCCTCAAAAAAGGTGTCAAAATAAACTCAACTTGATTGCATCATTACAATATCGCGCAGAGGAGATTAAACCAGTACCATATTATATGGGACATATTCTAATTTTACTGCAGACAGGCATACCAAAAATTCTTCAAAGAATAATAGCGGAAGACTTATTACATAACTGCCTATCATCATGCGAGTGGATATGAAGTAATAATCCTCTATATATCTCAGGATAATTAGAGCACCGAAAGATGACAGAGAATTAGTCAGAAGAATAATTAGATAAATAGAGATATTAGTGATTCTTCTAACTGACTAGCATGAGGACATAGTGATGATAATTAAGAATTCTGACATCACTATTAAGATAATCCTCTAGAGACGGGGTAAAATCACTCTTTGTGGCCGCGCTCACTCAGTCTGTCTCTATTATTTAATAATCTAGCCATCAACGTGACCGACTTAACCTTAATTCTAGACTCAATTAATAACTCACGGACAACCACTTAAGGGTATATATATTTGAATTACTTAATCATCCAAAATCTTATCAAAATGTCCAATTTAATTCCTATTCAAATATTTCAATAATTAAAATATAAAATATGTCCAACCAATCAATCAAACTATATGTAACAGCACTGGGATTTTTCGTGACACACCCACTCACCACTGTGCATGTAATCTTGAGATTAAGCAAAGAATCCCTTCGATATCTAAAGGGACAAATCCTAAAGAGAAACATTTTGTATTCTGTGAATCTGATGCGGGGACCTAAGTGTGAAAGTGGAATGCACCGGATACACTCTATCTCTCCACATCATCAGCCATATAGAGAATCAAACACACCAAGTTAATTACAGAAGATGGCAACTATAGTCAGATAGAGCAATCGGTTAATTAAAGTTGTACATGATCATCTTCCCACTTTCTTACTATGATCTTCCATATTTCTTGATTTCCAGAAATTTCCTTTTCTTGTAAGAGTTTTAGTCAAGCACGGTGGCTTCGCATGGCTTACACTTGGGCTTCTTTTTTTCTATTTTTATTCTGGGTCTCTTTGACTTTTTGCATATAATACACATTCTAATTGGATAATGGATTCCATTATAATGGCACATTTTGTTGACAGCACAGCACTGGGTTTGCCCCACCTGCCTCGTGAAGCTTGCATAAATTGGTATACGAATATTGTATTGATGCTGCGAGCTAGGGCAATTGACAATTTACAACATTGTTCTTATTCCACCACTGATTGATCTTGTACGGACAAACCCCTAAGAAATTTGAATAATTAATTGTCATTTACATACAGTGTGATGATATATACATATATATAAATATTACTATAAATATGCTAAAAGCAACTTGTTCATATGGCAGGGTCACCATCGATCAAATGATCAGGTGGTGTGGCATTCCCCTTATCCAAACAAATATCTTAAGCTAATCTGATCTGTCCCTCCTATCCATTTAACTATAATTAATTTGTTTTCTGTGCTTTTATACAATTATATAATATGCAATCCGGTGATCCACTGTCTTCAACCATCCACTATAAATATTGGAGACGAAATCTCAAAGTCCACCACAGCAAAACCTGAGAGATTACAACATATACTCCCAGTCGTCATCTCATTATCATTATCATCTTTCTCAATTTCTGCTAAAAAATATCTTGTAGCTCTAGCTATCGGTGAGAGAGAGAGACTAATGGAGAGAGTGAGAGAATTGGCATCAAACAGGGCAGCTGTTATATTCACAAAGAGCTCGTGTTGCATGTGTCACAGCATCAAGCAACTGTTCTACGAGCTGGGAGCGAGCCCAGCAGTACACGAGCTGGACACAGATGCGTATGGGAGAGACATGGAAAGGGCTCTGAGAGGGATGGGCTGTAACCCTTCAGTCCCAGCAGTGTTTATTGGAGGGAAATTCGTGGGCTCTGCCAAAGACATCATATCCCTCCACGTCGATGGTTCTCTCAAACAGATGCTCATAAATGCCAAGGCCATTTGGTTTTAACTAGGCTTTTATATTATTACCCATACTCTCTACTCCTTTAGTTTCATCAACAAAAGCTCCCTGTACTACACTACTGTCCGTAGTAGTATAAGAGGAGTGGAATTCTGATGCAAGCAATTTAGTCTCACTGTTTTTATAATTGAAGGGACACTCCTGCTTTTTCTTGACTGTCCCCTTATGCAAATCTAGTGATCAATGAAGAAAGTGTGTATAAATTATAAAATAGCCTTTTTTTGGTATTTTAACTTCTGAAAGGCTCACTTTATATATATATATATATATAGTTGAAACTGTGATATATATGTGTGTGTGTGTGTGTAATGGAGGGATCGGAAGCGCTGTGCATATATAGTTGATGCAGCTTTAAATTTTTAGTGATTCAAATATATTTAAGATCTCTTAGCTAGGGTTACTAGCTGAGTGAAAAAACATGCTTCAACGACACACCTTATCCAATCTCACCACTTTTAGGAGGATTATATATATTTATTATATATACCGATCGATCAAATCAGTGTATTGCAAGTAAACAAAAGGTGGTGGAATGGGCTCAGCATAACATTCACATAGAATCTGCTTTTGTGAATAACACAAATGTTCTCCATCAAAATCTCACAACCACCCATAATAGAGTCTAGTTGTTGGTTATGGCAAGTCCCACAACCGTGGGAAGTTCAAGGGGGCTCTTAACACTACAAAAGAAGAGGCCCCTCCTTCTTTTAAAATCATCTCACAATTGCCTTTTCTTCTATAAGACATGTTATATTTCCTTCTCTCTTATAGTTTTCACTTGTAAATTATTTAGAGTGAAATTATATTATAATATTCCTTTTATTGTTATCTTATTTATTTTTTAATTTATTAGCTATTGTTAGATATAGTAGTTGTGATTTATTATATTATTAAATTACATCTAGATATTTTGTTTTCTAGTATTGTGATTTTTTAGTATAATCGGTTACACTCTATATATTCGGCTTCTGCAACAATTGGTGTCAAAACCAAAGTTATATCTGAGTATGCTTTGTGGTTGTAGCATAGTCTGAACTTTCACATTAGAAAAGATTACTTTGAGCTTTTGCATTGGCAACTATTAAATAGTATCTAGAGCATAAATGACGAACAAAAGGAATGAAGAATCTGCATCAAATGTCAACAAATCCTTGTTGGCATCTTCACTTTTAACTAGAATTGTGTCCGAGTTGACAAGTTTATGTTACATCATAAGTACAGAAGAAGCAAACACGATCATTGTGTCTATTTGCGAAAGCTTGAAGATGAATCCTTTATATATCTTCTTTTATATGTTGATGATATGTTGATAGTTTTAAAAAATCAAGCAAAATTGAGAAGCTAAAGATTCAACTAAAAAAAGGAGTTTGAGATTAAGGATTTAGGTAAGGTTCAAGAAAATTCTTAGCATGGAGATAATAAGAGATAGATAATCAAAGAAACTCTTCTTATCTCAAAATAAGTATTGGAAGAGGGTACTAGATCGATTTGGTATGAATGACAAACGAAGTCGGTTAGCATTCTACTTGCCCCTCATTTTAAGTTTAGTGCTGATATGCCGTCAAAAGATAGATGGAAGAAAAACGAGAATATATGTCAAGAGTACTATAGTCAAATGCTGTTGGTAGCTTGATGCATGCAATGGTTTGTACAAGACCTAATATTTCACAGGCTGTTGGAATTGTGAGTAGGTATATGCATGATCCAAGAAAGGAACATTGGCAAGTTGTGAAGTGGATTCTACGGTATATTCGTAATACTCGTAATACTGTAATATTGGATTGGTCTTGAAGCAGGAAGAAGATCAATGTTTAGTTGGATATTGTGATTCAAATTTTGCAAGTGATTTAGACCAACAAAGATTAACTTTTGGTTATGTGTTTACTCTTACAAATGCACCAGTTAGTTAGAAGTCTACTTTGCAGTCATCAATAGTTGCTTTGCCTACCACAGAGGTAGAATACATGGCAATCACAAAGGTTGTGAAGGAGGTACTTTGGCTTCAAAGATTGGTTGTAGAGTTTGATATTAGTCAAGAAAGCATCACAGTATTTTGTGACAACTAAAGTGCTATTCAATTAGCAAAAAACCAAGTTTATCATGTAAAGAGAAGAAGCATATTGATGTTCGATATCACTTTATATGAGAAATTTTATAAGAAGGTGGAGTCATGATTCAGAAGATACGGACAAGTGAAAATCATGTTGATGTATATGATGACAAAAGTGGTGACTTTTGTCAAATTTCAACATTATTTATATCTAATCAATATTGTTGAACATTAAATATTGAATTGAAGACATAGATGTATATTGTAAGAGAAATTGAGAATGTGGGAATCTTGCTAAGGTAGAGATTTGTAGGTTATGGCAAGTCCCATGCACATTGGTGGGTTTTCAAGATAAAGGGGCTTTTACTATTGAAAAAAAAAAAAAAAAAAAAAAAAAAAAAAAAAAAAAAAAAAAAAAAAAAAAAAAAAAAAAAAAAAGGCTCCTCCTCCCTTTAAAATCATCCCACAATTGCATTTTCTTTTCTATATATAAGGCATTTTGTATCTTCTCCTCTCTTGTAGTATTTCACTTGTAAATTATTTGGAGTGAAATTAGATTCGGATATTCTTTTTATTGTTGTCTTATTTATTATTTACTAGCTGTTGTTATTAGATATAATAGTTGTGATTTATTAATTATTAAATTACATTCAGAGACTTTGTTTTCTAGTATTGTCATTTTTTAATATAATCGATGACTCTATATATTCAGCTTCCCCAACACTAACGTCTTAAAACCCAATAATATACTCCCTTTAGTCCTAAATATAAGACATGATTGACTTTCTCAGAAAGATTAAGGAAGCTAATTAAATTAATTTAGAGTATTTTTATTTGTATTTTTCCTCCAAACTAATTAGTTTGACTAATAAATTTATATATAATTTAAGAATACATAACATATAACATGATTAATAATTTATTTAGTTTTTTAATCTCTCCAAAAAAAGTCAACTATATCTTATATTTAAGGCCAGATAGATGGATTATTAGGTATATGGATATTATTTTCATTTTGAAATACAGGTGGGCGTTGGTTCCTCACCACTCAAATTGCGCGCACCTTGTGCATGGCCTGATCATTTATAAATATAGCATCGCATGGGGTGCGTTAATCTTCCAGTTAGATGAAAGCTTAAGACAAGAAAGGTGATATATATATATATATATATATATACACACTACAGCTTTTTGTCTTTTGGGCAATAAATAAATTCAAAAGAAAAAACAAGGGCTTTCTCTCTCCATACAGTTGTTCCCTCCCCCATATCCATAAAATTTTTCATGTCTGACCTAGATTCTATATACGAATCGTATGCATGTAGACCAGACCCTCAATATTCTTTCTGTTGCAAAATAATCCTTAGGCCTACTGGTGCATGCAATATTTGTCAATTAGTTAACGGAAAATTAAACATCTTTGTCCATATACTGATGAATTCCTAAGAAAAAAAAGATCATGACTTTTTTTTTATTCCTAAAAAAAAAAAAGGTCATGACTTTTTTTAAATATTTGATTATGTTGTTGGTTATGAATTTCATATATTTTATATTGAATTTTATTTTTCATCGAATTCAATACTCACGCCAACGCATACAGTACATTAATATTATTAATAAAGTGACTATCAATATAGAGTCATTCTAGCAGTGTAAGGCCCGTTTGAGTTCATCTCCTAGGGTAGACACTTGTATTAGGATTTAGGAGAGGCGGTGAAAAACCATAAACTGAAATACCAGATAATAGTATTAAAAAAAATAGTGGATGTTCTAAAAAAAAGATCAACTTTTTTCAAAACAAAATCTTTTAAATTGGGCCATAAAGTTTATATTAATAGGATCCTTACCTTATAATATAAGCAACTCGCATGGAGAATTTAAACTAATCGAATAAATCAACAATAAAATGAAAATGCTAAATCTTTATATTCGACGAAGATATTGGTCAAGTTGATAATTAGGATTTAACTTTTATTTTACGATCATGTGGATTTGTATCTCATTGGCGGTATGTGAATTTTAATTAAGTATTTTTATAATTAAACATTTCTTTCATAATGAAACCTGTGTAATTTAGATGAGCGTTTAAAACTTATCTCATGAGTTTTAATCGTATAAAAAGTATTTTTTCATCAGTTGCATGCAGAAAAAGAAAGAGTATATATTTTCATGCTCTACGCTCATGTACTTTGACCTGCCCATGTTATGAGGGAAGCGGCTACGGTCCTCGCTTTAGCGTTATCGTGGTCCACTTCGATTTATACGTCGACGTATAAGCCGAAGTGGACGATAAACGCTAAATACAGAGGACCGTAGCCGCTTCCTGTTATGAGACCCAGCTCTTTTCTCTTTAGACCACCGTTTTGTCTGCTTTTTTTTTTTTTTTTTTTTGGGTCATCAACCACCGTCTATAGGTCATACGTATATATAGACATCAAATTTATCTGACGAGTTTATATATATATATATATATATATATATCAGCTCTTCTTCGAATAATAGTGTGATAATTCATATAGAATGTGTAATACTGATTCCAAGACGATAGAAGATGACTCAGTAAAATTGATGACATGGATGGTTTGAAAATGCCAACAACTTCACTGCATCTAAAATTTTTAAAGTAAAGGGATTAGCGTGGGAAGAGAGCTTGTTTACTTTTCAAGAGGGTTGTATTATGTGTATTCATTACTCCCTTCATCGCTTTATAATAACCTTTAAATTTTTGAATAGGCATGTTCTAAAATATAAGTTTTATTTTATATTTTTCTAAATATTTATTGCATTTTTTCCGACTCTATCCCATATTAACTATATTTATTGTATTTGTTCTCCTTATACACAAGGGTATAATTAAAAAATAACATATAATTATTGCCTTTAACTAATTTTAACTATTTTTTATTAATACAAATTGAATATTTAAGGCTTATAATAAGAAACCGAGAGAATAGTTTATATAAATTACTTGTTGACGGACTCGGTGATTTATAAAGTGCGAGACTAATTATCAACAATTATCATCACGAATGTCAATATAGTAGCCATGTTTTTTTTTTTTTTAAAAGGTAGCCACGTATTTATATATGGTGAAATTTTGCATAATCCACTAACTGAGAGCATGAGATGAAAGGTCAGAGTAGCAAAAAAGGTAAAAATGTCAAGCAGGACGGCCCACTCCCTTCTAAGCTTAATGGGCTGGTTCAAAATTGGCCCTTTAAAAAAAAAAAAAAAAAAAAATTGGGCCTTTTTTTTTTTTTTTTTTGTAAAAAAATATTGCAGTTTTACCATCACAAAACGAAAAAAGATTGCAGTCTTACCATCACAAAACCTACTCAAAAAAAAAAAAAAAAAAAAAAAAAACTCGACGCAAACAATGGTGAGAACAAAGGTTCTAAATGGTTGTATAAAAAAACAATGGTTCTAAATGGAATATCAAGAAAGGGGAAAAGAGAAATGTCTTCTTCACTCTAAATTAACAAGGAAAAAATCATACACAACTACCGTTAATAACCAGTTTCAATAAATTAAAGATGTAGATTTTAGGGAAAATTCCAATTAAATACCAAATGAATTTGTAAAACCCAGAATTGGCGAATTTGTAAAAAACTTAGAGGTGATAAGAACTTTTGTGGGTTTTGAAATTACAAATAACCATTTTCCCCTTTAGGGTTAAATCATTTATAAAAAAAAAAAAAAAAACCCCCTTCCCCCACGGTGGGCCCCACCGCCGGGTGGGCCACCACCACCGCCACCGGGTCGGCCACCACCACCGCCGCCGCCACCACCTCTGTGGTGGTGGTCGCCCGGAGGTGGTGGACGCCGCCGCCGGCCGCCGATGGTGGTGGTGGCCGCCGGCGCCGGCGGTGGGGCCCACCGTGGGGAAGGGTTTTTTTTTTTTTTTTTTTTTTAAAAAAAAAAAATGATTTAACCCTAAGGGCAAAATGGTCATTTGGCGCGAATTTGCAAAATCCCTAAAAGTTCTTGTTACCTCTAAGTCTTTTTTTTGTAAATTCGCGTCACCTCCTGGCATTTAATTGGGGTTTTCCAAATTCATTTGGTATTTAATCGATTTTTCCTATATTTTATGTATCTTTTTTTTTTTTTTTTTTTGTCATGATTATCCAAAATAACCATCTGATATGGTTAGTTTTACTGTGATATTTTGGCTTATATAAGGTAATTTCAACTTGTATCTATATTTAATAAGGAATATTGAATCTCTTCCATTTAACTCAGTAACTATCAGTGCGTTTTTAAATAATAGTGCTATACATGAAAAAGAAATCACTGGTCATAAAAAATTGCACCGAACATGGCTTTATGTTTGATTTGAGGGAATGGGAGGGAAGGGAGTGAGACAGAAAGTTAAGAGAGAAATTTTTTCTCTCATCTTTACAAAATTACCCATAGAATTTTCAATATTCCTAAAATATACTCTCACCAAAAAGAATATTCCTCTCATTAATGAAAATAATCCTCCCAAAAGATTTTTTTCCCTTCCCTCACCTCAAACCAAACATACCCTAAAGCAATGTCCGTTTGATAAGAAAGATACGCGCAATCAATTGTATGAGAGTTTTCAAAGTAACAGGTCTTTGCATGGACGTGAATATAGTAAGTGCATCCATGCATATATATATGACTCACACACACACAATGGGTAACAAATAATAATCATCAAACTGAAAAAAAAAAATCAAATAGAAAACTAACGCGTGTGTATGCATATTAGCAAGCACATTAATCATATACCTTCATGAAAAATATGCTAGATTCCGGGGTCGATCTCCCAGTGATAAAGGAATGGAATCTCGTTGGCTCGCTCTTCTGATCAAAGAATATCGTACACGTGTGTGTCCATCCTCGCCCCTCATCTCCACACGTGAGTGTCAGAGATATACAGATCAGAGAGAGACTCTCAACACAAAGAATCAGAGCCACCGAAAGCCATATAATCTCAGTCGCGATCTTCTCCTTGTTTATGAGATTCTAAGCAGTAGATTGTGAGAATCCAAGTATAAATTGACAACCCTCCAGAAACAGCCTTACCCCTTTTTCCATATATTCTGCCCAAGTTCAACAGATGGTCACTCCAACATATACCATTTTCATCTGTCATTAATTATGCGTTTATAATGCTCTCGCACAGGGGCCTGTCAGTGAATTAATGGAGGCTTATGCAAATGCAACTAAATGAATAGGGCATCATTTTTCTTCTTCCAACTTGTGAGTCCAGTGTGATAAATTAAACTACTAACTGTAGTCTTTATCTCCCATGCGTTGCTTTATGGTTGGGCATCTAAAAAGCACAAGCTCTTTTGTATGTGCTACTGCTTTTTTTTCAAAGACACAGGCCTTTATTATAAGCCGTCCCTATAAATAGTCTAATACACTCTAGCTCATTTCAAAATGACCTTAAGCATCATATAATTTTCTATTTATATTTCCCCAGTACTCCTGCTAGCTCCTTAGACATCCGACCACAACACAAACCATTGGATCGAATTCAGCTCTTGGATTCGGTCTAATGGTTTTGGAGTTCTAATTAACGAGTCTAAGGTAATCTTAATCTATAAGCCCGGGTTCTCCCTTTTATTTTTTCATTGTTTTCTAAAAAATACGTTCTGTATGTGCCTTTAACTCATCTCTTTTGTGTGTGGAACAGAATAATATTTGTACATAATTAGAACAAGGGAGAAGAAGTACGTATAGTAGGAAAAAACTAAAGATGGACAAGGTGACAAGGTTGGCGTCAGAAAACCGGGTAGTGATATTCAGCAAGAGCTCATGTTGCCTGTGCTATGCGGTGAAGATACTGTTCCAAGAACTGAAGGCGAACCCTGAGGTTCATGAAATCGACCAAGAGCCAGAAGGTCGGGAAATGGAGAAAGCCCTAATGAAGCTGGGCTGTTCTGCGCCTGTGCCAGCCGTTTTCATCGGAGGGAACCTTGTGGGCTCCACCAACGAAGTTATGTCCCTCCACCTAAGCGGCCAGCTCGCTCAGCTCCTCAAATCTCCTCAACCTATCTCTTGAATTTCAAGTTCCAACATCTATTCCCCTACCTTACTAAAGCAATAAATTGTGCCCCTTCAGCCCTAGCCTAATCATTTGAATCGGTATTATTGTTATTGAATGAATAGTCCTCCCAGTCTCGTGTATGTTTCAAGTGTTTTAACATTATATTCTAGCATTTCATTAGTTATATATTTATGTTATGTAATCTGATATTATATGTATCTGTATTCTTAATGAAGTTATTTATGTACTTCCTATTGTTGTCCTGCTGAAATGATTATGCTAGCTACACACACACACACACACGCACTCTTCCTGCATAAACATGTGTGTGTGTTCTGCACTTCTGCTTTGTTGATTACACCAATATTTGACCTGCCACCATAGGCATAGCACGATAAGATCTGCAACAAGTTTGTGTTTGGGAGCATCCCCAACACAGTACAAGAGAACTGATTTTCGATCAATGGGGTTTCACAGTTGATACTCTCAAACGTGAGATGCCAAACACAGTGTGTGCCACCCAAACCAGGTTTAATTTTAGTATTTTACTCTTAAACGTACGTGTGGCGGGTCCATCGTCCCATGCTTTCTTTCCCCATTTCGTAAGGCAAAATATTATTTTCTGAGAAGATTACGCGTAAATCTGATCATGGTTAGTTCTGATGTGACATATATACCACAATAGCTCGGGCGGCCATGTTTCTCGTGTGCTGGATTTGAATGGGGAATAAGCCAGCTAAGTGAAGTCTGAAAGAGATGTATAATTCAATCTTTAAAACTTGTTTTAAGGGGAGAAGAGAATATATGGAGTAGATTACATAGAAAAAGTGGGCGGAGAAAAAAAAAAGGCAGTCAATCACTTGATGCAGAGTGTGTTCGTATATATGTTTAAAAAGTGGCGAGGGGGAATTATCTCGACCATATTTGTTTTTCTTCTGATGATATTTATGTAGTGCTGAGGATTCTTCAACGTTATCCCCCAATAAAGGAAGGAATTACATTCCTTGCTTTGGAAAAAAGAAAATATGGCATTCACTTTTATTCTTTTCCTTATGCCCCACTAACTCCTAGACGAGTGAATATCATCAAATAAGCTCTCCAGCGAACACCCAACACTGAACCTGGTGCTGTGATTGTGTGAATGAAATCCTAAGCTCTTTTTCCCTTCGTCCTATTGTTCAGATTTTGGGATATATATCTCGCAGACATCTAGAAAAGGTGTGGCTAGCTTATATTATGCGACATATAGGAATTAGGATGCTTAACTACGAGCTTTTCAGTAAGAAGATTTTCCTCCCTTCCCAATATGTATTATTCTATTCAAATTACTCTTAAGCACGCACCGTCAATTACTAAATATGAATACTTACCTATGTATCCCAAACGATTACGCCTCACATTGTAAGGTTCTGTATTGGTGCTTAGTATTGACATAGACATAGTCGTGATGGGCAGTGTGTATATTGGTGAGCATTTAGTTTTTCGGTCATGTGTTTCGGTAAAAACTGAAATAATCAAAAACAGAATAAAGCGCCAATAATTTCAAGCACCGAATCCAAACTGATTAATCAAATTTCATTTAAAAACCGATTATATTATTTTTAATCATTAAGATTAGATTTAGGGGGAAAATATATAAAATAAATTAATTATATTTAAAATATCTATAGATTTTATCTAATTTTTAATCTTTGCCAGCTCTTATTTTGATATCTAATGTACCCAACGTTTAAAACAAGTTAATTATTTATATATATGTATGTATCTATGTATGTGTGCGTGTGTGTGTATATATAAAATATTTTTAAATATGAGGACACCATTACATATGGGTATTGGCGGGGGATCAATTTTGTAAAGAATTTTTAACTGAGCTAGTGGGCTAGCTCATGCTTTTGCATATGCTCGTTCTTGATGATATATGGTTGCTGAAATTAATACATACGCTATCATTGAATAATAATAATAGATCAAAAATTTCTAGGGAAAAAATTAATCTTTTTGGTTTTTTTAGTTTTGACTCAATTGTCTATAACTCATTCCTATAATCTTGACTTAGTTGTAGGCCAATCTATGAATTATTTTGAGTCACTGTAGCTTAATACCTATAATTTCAACCATTTTACAATTTAGTCCATATATTTTAGAAAATAAAATCATATAAAGGGACTAAATAACAAAACTGTTAAAACTATAAATGATTGAGTTGTAGTAAGTCATGATTTTAAACTGAGCTACAACAAAGTTAAAATTATAAGAGTTAATCGAGTTGCACTGAGTAAAAATACGGTGATTAAGTTATAATCAAGTCAACAAAACTATAAAGACTAAAAGATTAATTTTCTTTTTCTTTTTCTTTTTCATAGAAGATCAAATGCGTTAATAAGAATTAACAAGTAAAAGTCTTATAGAGTAAAATAATAACAGGACAGGCATTAAGAAAATGAAAAACCTAGGCACTATAGAGTTTGCTAGCTTAATAGAAGAGATTTTTTTTTTTTGATAAAAACAATTTAGGTGGGAGTAGATACCGATACCCTACCAAGGTCGAGATACCTCCAAGCTCTCAAAGAACGCTGCGGAGAGTCTTACGTATCGCCACCAATGAGCCCCTCTGTCATCGACTAGCGGGTATCGAACCTCCTCCCTTTTGGGGTGAAAACCGACGCCTTAATCAACTATATACCAATCCTCATTAGTAATAGAAGAGAAATTAAAGTATTTCAACATCTGAACAATATCATGCTAGATAATATTTGTAAGACTCCTTCGATGCACCACCATATTGCCAAAAACCATTCTTCAAACAATAAACTTCAAGGTTAGCCCGGCCCGCATTGTATCAGAGGATAAATTTGAACCACGTATCCAATGTGGGTGACATTTCTTCCATATTATGAGCTGAAGAGAATATCCTTGATAACAGATTCATAGTTTGTAGTAAACTTTCCCTTAAGATCTATAATCCTGCATTATAATGGTCTAACCAGGCAGATTTGAATTAAAATTTTAAAACTTTAGAACAACAAATCGAAGAAGAATCTACAATTGGCTTTGATGGAATTTGTGGAAGATGAGCTATCTTGATGAAAGGAGCTCATGTTGAACTTCCCTAACAATCAATTGAGGAGTAGAGATGTGTCCTTCATGAAGGGTCCTATTTCTTTTCCTCCATAAGATGTTTAAGAGCAAGATTATAGAAATTTTCTGAAAAGAAAACACAGTGATTATGTGATGATAACATATAAAAGTGTTCAAAGTTCCAGTTTACAAGAGATGTACTCCCTACGATCCATAATATATGGCGCTTTTAAAAGATTGACTTGATCCAAAATATAAATAACTTGTAAGATAATCAATATTTATTTTCAACTTTATGAAATTAATGCTTATTTCCAATTTTATTTACTTATTAAATTTCAAATAAGTTGAGTGCTATAAATGTTAAGAAGGCCTAGGATGCCACTCTGGAGCAAATATCACCATGCCACACATCAGGGGCAGAAGATTGAGAAGAGTAATGACCAGTGAACGGCGTAGTAGTCATTTCGTGTCCTTTGATCCGGCCAAAAATAAGTCTCTTTTTGTTGGCATATTGGGCAGACCGTTCAAGATTATTATACACTTTACATCGTCCATACTCCATATCCATATACGCAAGAGGCAAAAGGGAAAAAGAAAAAATTGCTGTCGCTCGATTCGGCGGTAATAACTCTTACTGCAAGATCCTCTCTGAATCGGAGGAGGTAGATTTTTACCAATTGAAGCAGCCAGACCCCTGGAGTGAGAAAACTAGGAAAGAAAAGTTTCACGAAGAACCGCGACATCGAGAGTAACGATCAGATCTCTATCCTCCAGGGCACTGTTTGCCCTATCACTTGCGCGCTCACTGATCCTCCATCAATGGCTTCTTGATCAGGTAATATTCGTCACCATCTCTTTCGCTTGTCGTGCATTTCCAGACCTTGGCTCTAAACTTTTAGTATCCCTTGGATTCATAATTCCTTAGCTAAATGTCACTCTTTCTTTCTTAATAAACTAAAGATGTCGCACATGGCCAATAAAGATGTCGCATCGCTTTTGTAGTGCGTAAATATGAGTTCGCGAGTCGTGACCATTGTGATTTTGGTTTTTCAAGTTCTTTGTATATCTAGGGTCCGATTTGTTTTTAAATTCCTAGAATCGTATTCTTTGTTGAAAGTTGTAGGCGAACAAAATTCGAATTCCTCAATTCCATGTGGTTTTATTTCTATGGCATAGCTCTGTTCGTATGGAATGAATTCTGATTGATGATGTCATTGGATTGTGAACTCGGAGAATCCAATCTCCTTTGTCTTTAAATTCCCTATCTGTACGCAGTGACATCTCATAAAAGATTGTATGAAGAAGCAATTAAATCTATGGGGTGTTCACTTGGCTGTACTGGTACTGCGCCTGTCAAATCAGACGTGCAATATATGCTTGTTTACTATGATAGGGAAACTGGTAGATTCAGAGTTTTGTTATGTTTTATAAATGATCTTTTGATAGCATACTAGCTTATATATTATATTCTTCATTTCCATGTTTTAGTAGTTTGATTTCTGATCTTTGAAAATGAAAATGTTCCATGTTTTGCCAAGAGTTGAAAAGTTGGAACTCGTGGTTCCACCCTTCAACTATTGTCTGTGTGTTTTGAAGAAGGTTTCAACTATTGTGTTTTATACGAGAAAATGCAGCACTTTTTATTCCATGAAAGGTCGTGACTTATTTACTTGTTAGTCTCTAAAACATTTGTCAGTTTTTCGCACTGTTTCTGCGTCCGTTATATGTTGGGTCAAGCATCTTTTTGAATTAAATTTATAATTCTAGGATTCAGGGCTAAATAGTTGAATTATGTATTTCTTTTAGGACCAAAATGTACATGTCTTTTCTCATTCTTTAAATTTGTTCCTTTTGAAGAATTGAGCTGATTAGTGGACTGTTTATGCCAAAGTCTTCACTATGGTTTTAAGAGATCACATATAATTGATTGTAAGTGGACTGAAGTAATGGGAATGATAACAGGTGAGTAAGGTGAGACAGAATTCTCTGTTCGTAGAAAGTGCTGCTTTGCTGTTATATAAGCTTGGCATAGTTGTGCGCACAAACTATGGCTGAAGGAGATGAACAGGTTGAACTTAAATTCCGCATATTTGATGCAACTGATATAGCCCACGGTACTTATTCATCGTCAACAACAATTGGCACCCTTAAACAAAGGGTGGTCGCTGAGTGGCCTCAAGGTTTGCCATCTTATTCTGCTAATAATTATTTATTTTAATCAGAGTTAAGTATATATAAGGTCAGGCCTCTTGAATAAAAGTAACATTCATGTTGAATTGCTACATTGATGATAAGGTTATATGGCTTAAAGACGTTGCCAAATGGTATTATTTTTGAAATTTATAGCTAACTGCTGAAATTTATTGAATCACATGATATTTGGTTTTGTAACATGTATTGTTTTCCAATTACTTAAACCCCTATAGTGCATGTAGGGGTTATTTATAGAATCACATGATATTGAGGATAATTTGTGGCATCCATATAGAGCTGAGGGGAGTAGTAATGAAGAAAATGGATGTATTAATCAAGTATATATATGTATATAGAGTTGATATATTTGACAGCATACCAACCAGCTTTATGAAATTTAAGAAATCTCCCTGGATACTGTATGTCTTCCTCACCTTGTAATGGAGTCTTTGCATTTACAGGAAAAACAATTTCACCAAAGTCAGCTGCCGAGGTAAAACTTATTCATGCTGGTAAAGTTCTGGAAAACAGCAAAACTCTAGCTGATTGCAGAATAACTCTCGGTGATGTTCCTGGGGGTGTTATTACCATGCACGTTGTAGTGCAGCCACCCGTAACTAAGAACAAGACAGGTTTGTTCAATGTGCTTTAAATGAAGTAAGCTAAATTTTGTGAGTTTAGTGAATTCACCCGATATTTGTTTGGAAGTTTGTGTGTGTGCATCTGTTCCTGAATCATACTTAATTTTCCCCTTGCGTTACTATGCAGATAATAATCAGGAGGACAATCAGAAGATGAATTCATGTTCATGTACTATCCTTTAGATTACGAAGCACAAATACCTTCTGGCTGCAGTTGAATATGACATTGCATTTTTGGTATTAAAAGCTTGATCGGAAGGCACGGGGCTCTTCGACCCAAACAGATGTTTCGTGTTGCCAAATTGTTTTTCATGCTTACATTTGGTTTGAATTCATTTTCTAGTCACTGTCTTTGGAAAGAAATCAGATATTTGCATTGTACTACTCGGATCTCAGCAAATCCAAATTGGAGTCTGGAGGGCCACAAACCGTGCGGACCTTTACTTCCTAAGCGTGGCGTCTTTGAAGTAGAGGATCATACTTTTTTCTTTTTTAAACATATATTTAGATGTACATGTATTGAACGAATGGAGCATGGCAGGTTGGGATTGGTGGCAGACACGTGTGTGTGTGTGTGACGTTTTGAGGTGATACTTCCTTGGGTGAAAATTGAGAAATGAACATAGAAATAGTAGTAGTTTTTCGGATTTGGATGAAGGGATTTTACGAAACAAGGGTGTTGATTGGGTGGTGCCTAACGCTGGGCTTTGGGGTATCTGCAAGGGTCCGTAATAGATGTGGAGTCAGGGTTACCGGAATACTGGTATTTTCGCAATGTGATTCGATCAAATTGATGGTGTAAATTTGGTCCTTCAAGGAGGTGCTCGATTGCTTATTGCTACGGAGTGGTAAATTGAGCTTGTGCCCAAGAATCATGTGACTGATTGGCTTGCCTATCGTTCCCATGAGATGGAGGCATGGAGCTTGGATTGAAGATCCTCCTCATCAAACCTCTTCTGTTCGACCTTTTTTCTTACAGCTTTAATTCGAAAAGTCAATCTCTTTATATTATTTTCATAAGGAATTTGCATATTAATTTATCTTGTTGCTCATCGTTTTTTGTTCGAACGCATTAAAATCAAGAAAGTCAATGGGGAAGTTGTTGATGTGTCTCCTTTGCCGTGGCCACTATTCATAAATTTCTTGTTCGACTGTCTTCACTTCGTTTTAGTTATTGGGTATTTGGGTCCCTTGTTAGTTGTCTCCTCCCAAATCCAGTTGTTAGTGGGCGAATTTGGTTATTAATTAAGCCTTGTCTGGGTGGTTTCCCTGGGAAAAAAACGGGTTGACGTAGTATTGTAAGGACTTCAAGAGGTCAAAATTTCTCTTTGGATTAAATGGCTACTAGTATTTTGCCTTGCAGAGTGCAGAATACAGTTAAAATTGCATCACTATCATCTTGTTTTGACATTTAAATTGCTGCGAATTCTTTCCCTGCTGGTCAATTTCACGTCATCTTCTTGTCTGGATTAGGATTCCCTTCTATTGCAAAAATAGAAGATGCTCCTCTTTCCTCACATTTGAGGATATTTAGTTCAAAAAATAGTATAATATTCATAGAGACACCAACTAGATTTCATAATAACTATAAAAACAACTCGAACTCGAATCATTGTAGGATATTCAATCCAAAATATTCAAAACAACAGACAGTGTTCATCACAAAAGAGAGTGAATAGTTTTGTACTTCTCTGTTTTTCTTTTGTATTAATTTGTCTACTTCTCTTTATTCAACCTGTTGTTAAAAATAATATATTATAGAAAAATAAAGATTGGCCCTAACTAAAACACTCCTATAAACCTCAATTCAACTTGGATAACTTAGGCCGAAAAGGGTAAGATAAGGAAAGTGTGGATGGTTAGGGGTTATTAGAATTAAAAAAAATAATCTAATGTGTGAATGGATAAAAATGATAATTTTTTTAGCCTGAAGAATAAAAAGGATATTTAAAATGACGTAAATCAGATATGGAAGACAATCTAATTATGTGGAGATTGACTATGTACTAATTGAGCTACTGCTACTGTGTGTACAGTAGTATATAACAATAATGAGAAGATTTATACGCTAAGTAATTAAGGCTAGATCATAGATGTAAAAGAATATGGCAATATAAATGGGAAGGTGCACAAAATTGATATGTGATGGTTTTGTGGGTAGAAAATTTGGTGTAGCATAAGAAAATTGGAGATGAGGTGAATTAAAGTAAAAGAGGATCATAAATAGAAGTCGCTGAAGAAAGGGTTGGGAATCATGGTGATTTGTTGTTCATCAGTGGGTATGGGTCCTTCATTCATCTCTATCAACTGCTTTGCGAAGTTATGAGACCAATGCTCCTCCTCCTCTTCACTTTCTTCCTCATTCTGATTCTCCGCCACCTCTTTTGTCTTCTCACACACTGTTTCCTGTTTCTTTTTCCTTTTCTTTTCATCTTTTTTTATCTGCTGCTTCCTATTAATCGCCTGCAAATTAGCAGAACCCATACAACTAATCAAGCCGTCTAAATTCATGAACGCATAATGCTTCCTATTGTTAGTGTGATGGAGTAGGATTACATTTTAATTAATGAAAAAGGATATTCAAAATATAAACCAGAAAACAGGGGAGGTAGAAAGTTACCGGCAGAGCAAGGACGATACTCCTCTTTTCCTGGGCGTCTTCTTGTCCCCTTCTTTTTGTTTGGTGAGCATCTCTTGGAATCATTCTCTCATCAATCCTATGAATACAAGAATGTTGCCCGCCCTTGATCAAAAGAAGACGAAAACATTATCGACACAAAACTTGCTAGTAATGCTACGAGTACAATATAAATAGTTGATTAAAGCAGAGAACAGTTTAAACTAATACATCAAGCTTACGGCCGGGTGGAAGATGATCACTTGAGTTTAAAGTCATGGTTACTTCTTGTTCCTGGTATTGCTTTGCCAACGAGAAGATTTGTGAAGACAATATGTTTAACTTGAGGGTCACGAAACGAAAATTTGAATTATGATTATCGTAATGCTAACCAGCCAATTAATCCAGCACGTCTTATATACTGGTTGCATGAGAAATCCTATTTCATATAGGATGATGTGATTTTTTTTTTTTTTTATAATTTATCATTACTATATATACTTTTAATATCTTTCAAATTTAAGATATCATTATTATATTTTTAATATTTTTAAAAAATCTAAGATAGACTTATCATGATATTTTTTCAATAATTTAACCGATATTTTATTAATATAAATGTTCGTCTTTTTTATTGGGATAAATTATATTCGAGCACACACTCTTATACAATTAATTACATCACCGCAATTTAATATAAATTCACCAAATTTTAATAAAATAAGATTAAAATTTTCCTAAATTTTAAACTTTCCAATATAAATTCATAAATCATGGAAACTAGATTTAAACAAAGTTACCATAATTTGTTATATAAATTATTGTAAAATAAGGCATATATAATATCTCAAGTGCAAGTCAGAGCTGCGCATCTATTTTTATATGATTTCTAAAAAGAAAATATTTATAAAAATCAATGGAGATTTAAACCCAGGAGATGAAAAACCAAATAGGAAAGAAAAGCAGCCCCTTCCCATGAGCCTGAAACTGCCATTATTAAATGCAACAAGACATCTGAGTATGACATGTAACAATCAATTATCAAACAAAATACAGTCGAAATTTGTATGACCGCAATTAACAACGTCAGCTCATTAAAATTCACTTTAACCAATCAACAATTACAAAGGGATTCAAATCCGCGTCTATATATAATTAATGGATTCAGATTCTCTTATTTCTCATTGGTTTCTATTACTTTTACCTCCTTCATTAATCCCGGACTTCGTCCACAACAAATTACTGTGTCAAGTAAACAGGAGAATAATAACCTCTAAAAAAAAAAAAAAAAAAAAAAAAAAAACCTCAATAGGATTTCAACTTTTAAAACCTCAAAAAGTCTCTCAAAACATAAAAATGATAGAAAAATAATAAGGGACTAATTTAGAATTTTAAAGTATGAGTAATTTTATTATAATGCCCCTCAAATTTTTAAATTTAAATAAATATTAGAATAAATCTTGTTTATTAATTTATCTTTTATCATATAAAGCTCTAATTTATCCTTTGACAGTTTATTTAATATTTACTATTATTTATCTTTTTAATATTTTTACTAATACATGTTTCAACAACTCAATCAAAAAATTGTTTTTTTTTTAAAAACAATTACATGTTTAACGCAATATATCTTACTAGTTTAAATTATAAAACCGACATAGTATCTTAATATTCTCAAGATCGTATTATTTTATAATCTTTTAAGTTAACTAAAAATGTATATACTAGCCAACATATTTGTTTAGAAGATACATTATATCATATAATTAAGGTTAAAGAGTAAATGAGAGTAAATATTTAAAATTATTAAAAAAATAAAAGGGGAAATTTTAATAAACCCCCACAGGACCAGATTTATTTCAGTGAACACCATAACATTTTGAAAATTCATTACACCCTAATTAGGCTTTTTTCCCTATTTGCCACCTTTTTAATAAATAATTACCATTTTACCACACTTTTCAAAATATTTCCCGATGTGCCATCATTTAGTCGACTAAACCAGGTTTAGTCGACTAAATCTCGGGGGTGATTTTTTTAAACTTCCCCGATATTTAGTCGACTAACTCACTTGAGTTAGTCGACTAAATACGAAATTTAGTCGACTAAACCAAGTGGGTTAGTCGACTAAATGTCGGCAGAAGAGTTTTTTAAAACCCCATTTGCGTCATAATAGAACTCTTATCATATAGCAAACCTTCTCCCCCCCCAATACTCTCTATTTTCTCAGTTTTAGTGCGACCCATCAAAGTTTAATGCCATTCCACCTTGTTGAAGGTATTATTGTTGTATAATCGTTGTAGTTTCATTTTGTTCGGCTTTTCTTTTTTGTTTGTAAGTTTGAAACCCTTCCTTTTGTAGGTGACAAATTGTTGTTTGAAGGATGAGTTCAAGTTCAAACACACTCGTTATTGTAATCTACTATAGTGGGAGGCATTTTGTATGTTCCGATGGTGTTCAATTTGAAGGAAAAACGAAAATGATGAAAATCAACCTAGGAACTACGTACAACGAGCTCAAAGAAAGAATTCACCAAAAATTGGGGCTACATTGCAGCCAACGCATTCATCGGATAATTGCCAAAGTGGAGACTATAGTGGGTAAGGATAGTGTATACTACATTAGTAACGATGTATGTGATGATGAAGACGTAGAGTGTGTAATGGATGCATTTGATAATCGGAGAGCACCAAATTTTATTGAGATATATGTTGAGCTTGAATCGGTGAATCATCGTCTATACCCATGCATACAAGATCTACACGATTTTGGTCAAGAAGACAGACCTATCGGCGGATCTGCACCTTCACAAGTCTTAAGTCGTGTAACATTGACGGATGAAGAGGAAGATGAGCATATGCACAAATGATGAGGAGGACGAATTTGAGAGGTTTATTCCAATAGGTGACTCCTCGAGATACGATGTGGAGGGTGATTTTGATGCTCGCACGGACCCGCAAACGCGAGGACCGCAACAATGCCACCGCTCCGTGTTGACCCGATTAGGAGGGGTAAGCGAGTAAACTTGTATTTGTAGTTGTATTTGTAATATGTATTTAGTTATTTTTGAGAAAAAAAATCATATTGACAGATCCAGGGCCTGAGAGTGAGCCATTTTGGAACGAAAGCCCGCACTATTCTTCAATTAATTGGGCGCACTGTGACGATGACATGGAGACGTTGTATGGTGATGATGACAAGCAAGGTGGTTGGCAGTTAGGTGATCCATTATATTTGTTTCAAAGCAGTTTCCTTCTAAGTATGAATTGCATCATGCCGTGAAATTGCATTGCATGAAGTCTCATCGTACGACCAAAGTTTATAAAAGCGATGAGCGTAGGTTGTTGATGAGGTGTAAAAATCATGCTCGACGGTTGTCCCCTGGAATATGAGGGCAATGGTCCCCAATAATGGAAATAGTTGGGTGGTCCGTAAGTGGGGCAACAATCACACTTGCCCAACCGAGTCTTGCCCGGATCATAAGCAACTGGATTCGAGATGTTATATGTAAGCCATTATCGAGGTTTTCTAATTTTTTTCGCAGTTACATTCGGTTTGTTTATTGACAAAACATTTTGAACTTGCTTTGTTTTCACCAGGTATGTTAAGAGAAGATCCATGTCATGTCAAATGGGAACTCCCCAACATCGGCACTATATCAAATCCTTCTTCTTCAAAGAATCCCATGTCTAGTGATTTCGGCTTGATAATCGGTCTGGTAGCAAAATCTGCCAGGAATCGTATATGCTCTGCTTCATCATTCTCAAACAAATACCCAAACAGGAGGTCAACGGGCTCGATCCGGTGCGATGTGTCCTAGAGGAGGATGCCCCACGGGTCGCTCGGTGCTTTATCCGTCTCCTACTCTCATTGCTTAGGTGTCAAGAAGGCCCTTCTCTACGACGCATGATGACAATAAAGACCTACAATTAAAACACAACATAATGGGTTTGAGACAGTTTAAAGAATAAATTTTAACAAAAAACCACAATATTTAATCAGCATGCATTGTTCTCAAATAAATAGACGATTTAGAAGAAGACAATTTTTTTCTCATATGTACACATCCCATTTTTGCATATCCACTTTTTTGTTTTAGTCGACTAAACCACCTGGTTTAGTCGACTAAAACGCTGGATGTGTTTTTTTACCACATCACAGATTTAGTCGACTAAACCAGGTGGTTTAGTCGACTAAATGGCGACTTTGAAACTAGGTTTTCCCAACCCCATTTGCGTCAAACTACGCCTCTTATCATAGCAATACTCAAATCAATCACAAGAAACCCAACAAACCAAATAATGAAAGCACAAAACGAAACACTGGAGTTGGCATAAACCCAAGAACTACGGTGGAAATCGAAATGGAGAAAAAACATACCGATATCGACGCAAATCCCACTAGATTGAAGTTGACTCCGCAACCCACCAACGGATTCAAAGAACGATTTGGTCAAAAATAGCGGAGGGGGAGAGGTTTGGGGAGAAATTTAGTCGATTAAGTGTTCTATAGCCGCGGTTGGGGGTTTTTAGGGTTTTTAAAAAACCCATACTTAGACATTTAGTCGACTAACCCAAGTGGGTTAGTCGACTAAATGTCGGGGTTTCAAAAAAAAAAAACCCCTGCCCGATGTAGTCGACTAACTCACTTGAGTTAGTCGACTAAATATCGGGGAATTTTTAAAAAATCCCCCCCCCGAGATTTAGTCGACTAAACCTTGGTTTAGTCGACTAAATGATGGCACATCGGGAAATATTTTGAAAAGTGTGGCAAAATGGTAATTATTTATTAAAAAGGTGGCAAATAGGGAAAAAAGCCCCTAATTATCAAAATAAAATAAGTTTGATAAGTAAAAAAATAATAATATCCGTTACTTTATTTTTTAAAAAAAAAAAAGATTTGTTGTCCTCGTCGGAGCTCCTGCAATTGGTCATCTACAGCCGCCAGCTGGAGCGGCAACCAAGGATCGGCCATTGACGCAAAAAGAATAAATATGTTTCGTTGTGTTCAAGTGGGTCTCGGAACGTTCGACGCAAAATCTCCTTCGGCGTCCGACAAATCCTACTACTTCATCCATGGACACTGGAAGTTCCCTCGAATGGACTCATTGTGAGGACTGCAAGCTCCAAGACAACCACCGTTACAGGCCAAAGGTTTAATAATGGGAGGAGTGGCGATGTGTGAGGAATTCATTAATGGAAGGCATCTGCTTTGTGAAATTGAAAAGGGGTGATTTTGGTGAGTAGCGAGGAATAAGCTCCAGTGAGAAGCCGCCATTGATGCGACTGTGGGAAGCTCGTAGGCATGACAGGTGGAGGAGGAGGAGGAGGAGGAGAGAGACGTCATGGTGAGTGTTATGGAGGCCATATGGGAATAAGTAGCTAGTGAGATATTTGGGAAGTGGCCACAATCCTCTACCTTAGTGTCCACTGCAGTTTATATGTCGACGGATAAGCTGAAGTGGATGTCATGCTCTTTTTTTGATTTTTTTTTTTTTTTTTTTTTGTAAGAAAAAGGGACCATAACGTCCACTTCGACTTATCCGTCGTTATATAAGCCGAAGTGAACCACAATGGACGCTAAAGGCAGAGAACCATAGCTGCTTACACATATCTATTGATAAAGAGAGGTTGCTGTGTGAAGGATTGTATTGAAGAGGAGCTGCTTTTATACTGAAGACGAGGGTACGAGACGAGGTGAAGTGGGACCCAGTATTCTCATTCTTGTTCATGTGGAGTTTTGAGCCTTACCAAAAATGATTTGTCCAAAAACTTTTACTTGCCAGTTGCGTGTACTTCTTTGCTTGTCTGGACCTTCTCCAAGGATATCATTTCCCACACTGGTCAGAACCATATCCAAGGGTTCACCTGCATTGCCCAGACCTTATCTAAGCTTTGCCCACCATTACCTGCTCTTGCGCAGATCTTGCCCAAGAGGCCTGCAGATTGCCCATACTTGCCCCAGTTGCTCGGACTTCGTTCAAGCTTTGCTCACACTTGCCATGGCCTTGCCCAAGGTAGCTCGTTGGCAGCCTGGGAACAGTGCCGATCACCCAACATCGTGCCTCATGCCATTTGCATCCAAACCGACTCTCGGCAAAGAATATCTCAGCTCTTGTATGGATGAAGAATGTAGCGAAATGCAATACTTAGTGTGGATTGTAGAATCCCACGAACCATCAAGTCTTTAAACACAAGTTACTCCCAAAGCCATTAGACCCAAAACACGTCAGCCTAGGTGTTACACAACATCACCACTATTTCTTGCCTAGGGCAGGGAATTTATTTACTTATACTAAACCTATACTATTTCTTGCAGAAACAAATCGTAACCTCTTTTCCTAGTGGGCTAATTATCTTAATATATATTCTCAGCAATCAATTATTTTGAAGTTGCCAAATGCCAATTACAATCTTCACATTTATTACATAAAATTAATGTGCTCTCAAATGCAGAAATAGGAAAATTTGAAACTACCCGTTACATCCATAAAAATATGAAATGGAGGAAATGTTGGGAAATGGGAATATTATTCCAACTAACCAACAATAATATGCATACCGGTAATTAACTGCTAGAAGGCTCTCTTGAGTGTAGGTTTTCAAATCATGGTTTTGGAAAAAGCGATTATGTTAATTTGTGTGCTAACCATCTCTTTTAGCTTCGATCTTAGAGTTGGTCAAGGCGCTGGGGGAGGCATATTAGAGGTTTATGAAATAGTGGAAATGTTGGGTGGAAGTGGAGGTATATGTACTCTCCGGCCCAGTATGCCCTGTGGACTGTGGGTGAGCCCAACCCATTTCCTAAAATTTCTTTTACCAAAAAAAAAAAAAAAACGACCTACTGTATAAATAAACATGATCAGTGTGTGGAAATTCATGATCATCACAAGGAGAAGGGGTTTCTTAATCTAAAGAGATCAACATATCCGATTTTAATTTAGATATGCCATGAAATGTGTATAGTACAGGGGAGTTTGGAACAAAAGTCGTAAACTTGTAGTGCTAGCTGCCACTGAAACACTAGCAAGCATAAAGACGCAGATACAATTGAACGCCTCAACTCAAGTAATTAAGCTTCATGCGTAGGTGAAATGAAGCTATGAAAGATGAAGATGACGCAAGAATAAGAAGAGAAGCAAAAGCATTAATAATTAAAGAAAAGTGAGAGAGAATGATTGGCAGTCACAACTCACAAGCCTTCTGGGGGAGGAGGCAGAGACGCAGATCGAGAAGCCCAAGAGAGAGGGTGATAACGAGAAGCATGAGGAGTTTCATGAAATCCGAATTGTCTGTTAGAATATAGTTAGTTTTATATATTGTTATAACTTACACACTTGTAACCACACTTCAGTATCTCGGTTGTTACGGACTAGACACGTGGACTAACACTTGTCTATATAACTCTGTACATACTCTCTGAATAAGACAAGTTACTTTCCAACTCTTCTTTCTTTACTTTTCTTATATGGTATCACGAGCTTCAGGTTCATCCATGGAATCCCTAACCTCTCTTCCGCTCGTTTCTCCGACTTCATCTCCAAATAATGTCGTTGCCTTCAGTCATACGATTTCTGTCAAATTAGACTACTCTAATTTTCTCCTATGGCATCAACAAATTCTGAGTGCTGTTCGTGGTTACGCTCTGGAATCTTTCTTAGATTCATCGATTTCTCCTCCTGAACAATATGCAGATGCTCAACGAATTACTCCTACTCGGAGTATATCCAAATGGATGCGTCAAGATCAGTTGCTTATGTCCTGGATCCTCTCTTCCATGACTGAATCTGTTCTCACTCGTACGGTTGGATGTGAAACCACTGCTCAAATTTGGGATCGCATCAATGTCTTCTTTGCTTCTCAGTCTAAGGCAAAGATCAAACAACTCAAAACAACTCTGAAGACCACAAGGAAAGAGAGCTCATCTATGAATGAGTATCTCTTGAAAGTCAAATCAAGCTTCGATGCTCTGGCTGCAATCGGATCACCGATTTCCTTGTCGGATCAACTAGACTATGTCTTCGATGGTCTCTCGAAGACTATGACTCCTTTATCACATCAATTTCAACCGGACTTGAGCCTTATACTATGGCCGAGGTTGAAGCGCTTTTAATGGCGCAGGAGACTCGCATTGAGAAGAATCGCACCATAGCTTCGGCTTCCTCTGCAGCTCCTCTTCATCTTGCTAATTTTGCTCAGCAGCGATCAATTCCTACCTCTCGTGGTGGTCGAACTCGTGGAGGTGCTCGTCGTGGTCGCGGACGTGGTCCTTCACACGCTTCATCACGCTCACCCACCGTTTGTCAACTATGTGGCAAATCGGCCATATTGTGGCGACTTGTTGGTACGAGGTTTGATCGTCCTTCCAAGGCCTTTCCATTAATGATTCTCCTTCCTCTCGCTTCCGCTACTAAGACTAATCCTCATCTCGCTCTTCTTGCAACATCTGATGTGGTGGCTGACCCTGCGTGGTACTTTGATTCTGGTGCTACGAGCCATCTCACTCATGATGCTAGCAACCTCGCTGAACGCTCCTCTTACACAGGCAAAGATCAGGTCTATATTGGCGACGGTGCAGGTTTGCCAATTCAGTATATTGGTTCTTCTGTTATTTCTACCAATTCCAAGTCTCTTAAGCTTGCTAATGTTTTACATGTCCCTACAATTGTCAAGAATCTGATTTCGGTTCATCAATTTTGTCGTGATAACGTGTCTCGGTTGAATTTGATGACACACAAGCGATGCGCGTCGGGGACACACAAACTAATTGTGTTGTCTATCGCCGTGATGCCAAGAATGGAATGTATCCGGCATCAAATCTTGCATCTCCAAGGAAGAATGTTTTTCTGCTGTTGTTGATAATCATAGTTGTCATCCTGATTCTCTCTCTGTGTCTAAGGCTTCCTTGTTTCATTTGTGGCATAATAGATTGGGCCATCCCTCCCCTACTGTTGTTGCTTCTGTTTTGAATTCATGTAATGTTTCTTTCAATAAAACGACCATGTTTGATTTCTGCAATGCTTGTGCACTTGGTAAATCAAGGAAACATCCATTTCCCAGTTCAGATACAACATACTCTGTTGCTTTTGAGTTGATTCACTCGTTTATGGTCCATTTTGTTACAACTCGTGAAGGTTATCAATATTACATTCATTTCTTGATGCTTGTACTCGATACACTTGGATTTATCCCCAAACACAAGTCGATGCATTTAAGGCTTTTCTCCAATTTCAAGCTATGATCTCTACATTCAGTTTCATAAGGCTATTAAAATCTTTGATCGATTGTGGTGGTGAATATGTCACTTTTACTAAATATTTTGCTGATCATGGTATTCTACATCGTCAAAGCCGTCATCATGTGCATGAACAAAATGGTTTAGGCGAGCGTAAACATAGGCATATCACGTAAGTTGGGCTTACACTTTTGGCTCAAGCATCTCTACCTTTATCCTCTCGGTTTGATGCTTTTTCTATGGCCGTAGTTCTCATTAATGTCTTGCCTTCTTCGGTTCTTCAAAACAAGACTCCCTTTGAAGCTTCGCATCATGAAAGCATGATAGTTACGTGACGACAAGGCCGAATTATGATGCCTTACGTAGTAGACCCGACCCGGATAACGCAATATGCGTTTGACGCCTTCCGATGAGCAACTTGCGGATCCTGCATAAACCGACAAACTTTGTTGACAAGATAGCTTATTTCGAGTGCAGTGATGGTGGCATATTGAAGTGCTCCAACAATAGAGCGATAGAGATGAGGATCGGCCACGGGAGCAAAATCATTCTTGAAAAGTTTGAGACCAACGATCATGGGAGTAGCAACTTTCTTAGCATTAAGCATGTGTGCACGAGCTAGAATATCTTTAATATATTTGGTTTGGAGCAGCTGAACTGAACCATCAAACCTTGTCTTAACCTCAATGCCCAAGAAATAATGCAAAGGGCCAAGATCTTTAAGAGAGAATTCATTATCCAAATCAACAATAAGTTTCTGAATACTAGCATGAGATGAGCCAGTGAGAAGAATGTCATCAACATAGACTAAAACAAATAGGAGCTCACTGGAAGTGTTGCGAATAAACAGAGAAGGATCACACCGACTTGAGACAAAACCATACTTTGTGAGAGCACCGCCTAAACGTTCAAACCAAGCACGTGGGGCTGTTTGAGACCATATAAAGCTTTTGACAATCGACATACTAGAGATTTATCCTTGCTCTCAAAACCAGGAGGCTGAGTCATGTAAACTTCCTCTCTTAAATAGCCATTAAGAAAGGCATTGTTGACATCAATTTGATGAATAGGCCATCGTTGAGATACAGCAATACTCAGAACAGTGCGAATAGTAATAGGGCGGATAACAGGACTAAAGGTCTCATGAAAATCATACCCTTCTTTTTGATGAAAGCCTTTAGCAACCAGACGAGCTTTATACTTAAAGGAGGAAGTGACAGGATTAACCTTTTTGCGAAAAATCCATTTGCAGCCAATGGCTTGTCGGTCAGTAGGTAAAGGAACAAGAGTCCAAGTGCCATTCCTCTTAAGAGCATCAAATTCCTCTTGCATAGCTTGGCACCAATGAGGAGATCAAGAGCCTCGTGAACACTAGCGGTACGGAATCAACGGTGGCAAGAAAAGCTTTTGGTTTAAGACTACTGTTTTAGATCGGTAATCATAGGATGAGAGGAAACGACGGGAGGGGAAGGTGCGGGACAAGATTCAGCGGTTGAGGAATGTCAGGTGGGAGAAGCATCAAGTGGAGAGGATGGTATAGAAGAGAGATGGAGAAGTGGGTGAGGGGGGAAGAAGAAGGCTGAGGTGGAATAGGTAATATAGGAGGTATGGCAGGAACGGGAGAGGCTAAAACTGATTTAGGAGGTAAGGATTTGAACAGGGTTGGATATGGAAAAACTTTCTCATTAAACAGAACATCTCTTGCTATGAATAACCTGCCAGAAGAGGACAAACACCTGTATCCTTTATGCACTGGACTTGGACCAAGATAGACACACTCAACAGATTTAAACTCAAACTTGTGAGAGTTATAAGGGCGAGTAAAAGGGAAACAAGAGCACCCAAATACTCGCAACCTGCTATAATCAGGAATCTTGTGAAAGAGAGCTTCAAAGGGAGTCTTGTTTTGAAGAACTGAAGAAGGCAGCACATTAATGAGAACTACAGCCATAGAAAAAGCATCAAACCAGTAGGATAAAGGTAGAGATGCTTGAGCCAAAAGTGTAAGCCCAACTTCTGTGATATGCCTATGTTTACGCTCAGCTAAACCATTTTGTTCATGCACATGTGGACAGCTTTGACGATGTAGAATACCATGATCAGCAAAATATTTAGTAAAAGTGACATATTCACCACCACAATCAGACTGAAAGATTTTAATAGCCTTATGAAACTGAACAGAGATCATAGCTTGAAATTGGAGAAAAGCCTTAAATGCATCAGACTTGTGTTTCAGGGGATAAATCCAAGTGTATCGAGTACAAGCATCAGTAAAATGAATGTAATATTGATAACCTTCACGAGTTGTAACGTGGTGGACCCCATAAATGCGAGTGAATCAACTCAAAAACAACAGTATGTTGTATCTGGAATCGGGAAATGGATGTTTCCTTGATTTACCAAGTGCACAAGCATTGCGAAATCAAACATGGTCGTTTATTGAAAGAAACATTACATGAATTCAAAACGAAGCAACAACGTAGGGGAGGGATGGCCCAATCTATTATGCCACAAATGAAACAAGGAAGCCTTAGACACGAGAGAGAGAATCGGGATGACAACTATGATTATCAACAACGACGAGAAAAACATTCTTCCCTTGGAGATGCAAGATTTGATGCCGGATACATTCCATTCTTGGCATCACGGCGATAGACAACACAATTAGTTTGTGTGTCCCGACGCTGACACTTGTGTCATCAAATTCAACCGAGACACGGTTATCACGACAAAATTGATGAACCGAAATCGATTCTTGACAATTGTAGGGACATGTAAAACATTAGCAAGCTTAAGAGACTTGGAATTGGTAGAAATAACAGAAGAACCAATATACTGAATTGGCAAACCTGCACCGTCCTTCACACGCTTCATCACGCTCACCCACTGTTTGTCAACTATGTGGCAAATCTGGCCATATTGTGGCGACTTGTTGGTACAGGTTTGATCAGTCCTTCCAAGGCCTTTCCATTAATGATTCTCCTTCCTCTGCTTCCGCTACTAAGACTAATCCTCATACTGCTCTTCTTGCAACATCTGATGTGGTGGCTGACCCTGCGTGGTACTTTGATTCTGGTGCTACGAGCCATCTCACTCATGATGCTAGCAACCTCGCTGAACGCTCCTCTTACACAGGCAAAGATCAGGTCTATATTGGCGACGGTGCGGGTTTGCCAATTCGATATTGGTTCTTCTGTTATTTCTACCAATTCCAAGTCTCTTAAGCTTGCTAATGTTTTACATGTCCCTACAATTGTCAAGAATCTGATTTCGGTTCATCAATTTTGTCGTGATAACTGTGTCTCGGTTGAATTTGATGACACACAGTGCCGCGTCAGGGACACACAAACTAATTGTGTTGTCTATCGCTGTGATGCCAAGAATGGAATGTATCCGGCATCAAATCTTGCATCTCCAAGGGAAGAATGTTTTTCTGCTGTTGTTGATAATCATAGTTGTCATCCTGATTCTCTCTCTGTGTCTAAGGCTTCCTTGTTTCATTTGTGGCATAATAGATTGGGCCATCCCTCCCCTCTTGTTGTTGCTTCGTTTTGAATTCATGTAATGTTTCTTTCAATAAAACGACCATGTTTGATTTCTCGCAATGCTTGTGCACTTGGTAAATCAAGGAAACATCCATTTCCCGTTCGAGATACAACATACTGTTGCTTTTGAGTTGATTCACTCAGTTTATGGGTCCAAATGTTACAACTCGTGAAGGTTATCAATATTACATTCATTTCTTGATGCTTGTACTCGATACACTTGGATTTATCCCCTGAAACACAAGTCTGATGCATTTAAGGCTTTTCTCCAATTTCAAGCTATGATCTCTGTTCAGTTTCATAAGGCTATTAAAATCTTTCAGTCTGATTGTGGTGGTGAATATGTCACTTTTACTAAATATTTTGCTGATCATGGTATTCTACATCGTCAAAGTCATCCACATGTGCATGAACAAAATGGTTTAGGAGCGTAAACATAGGCATATCACAGAAGTTGGGCTTACACTTTTGGCTCAAGCATCTCTACCTTTATCCTACTGGTTTGATGCTTTTTCTATGGCTGTAGTTCTCATTAATGTGCTGCCTTCTTCAGTTCTTCAAAACAAGACTCCCTTTGAAGCTCTCTTTCACAAGATTCCTGATTATAGCAGGTTGCGAGTATTTGGGTGCTCTTGTTTCCCTTTTACTCGCCCTTATAACTCTCACAAGTTTGAGTTTAAATCATTGAGTGTGTCTATCTTGGTCCAAGTCCAAAGGCATAAAGGATACGGTGTTTGTCCTCTTCTGGCAGGTTATTCATAGCAAGAGATGTTCTGTTTAATGAGAAAGTTTTTCCATATCCAACCCTGTTCAAATCCTTACCTCCTAAATCAGTTTTAGCCTCTCCCGTTCCTGCCATACCTCCTATATTACCTATTCCACCTCAGCCTTCTTCTTCCCCCTCACCCACTTCTCCATCTCTCTCTTCTATACCATCCTCTCCACTTGATGCTTCTCCCACTCCAGACATTCCTCAACCGCCTGAATCTTGTCCTGCACCTTCCCCTCCTGCTGTTTCCTCTCATCCTATGATTACCGGATCTAAAAACAGTAGTCTTAAACCAAAAGCTTTTCTTGCCACCGTTGATTACGTACTGCTAGTGTTCACGAGGCTCTTCGATCTCCTCATTGGTGCCAAGCTATGCAAGAGGAATTTGATGCTCTTAAGAGGAATGGCACTTGGACTCTTGTTCCTTTACCTCTTGACCGACAAGCCATTGGTCGCAAATGGATTTTTCGCAAAAAGGTTAATCCCGTCACTTCCTCCTTTAAGTATAAAGCTCGTCTGGTTGCTAAAGGCTTTCATCAAAAAGAAGGGTATGATTTTCATGAGACCTTTAGTCCCGTTATCCGCCCTATTACTATTCGCACCGTTTACGAGTATTGCTTTGTATCTCAACGATGGCCTATTCATCAAATTGATGTCAACAATGCCTTTCTTAATGGCTATTTAAGAGAGGAAGTTTACATGACTCGACCTCCCGGTTTTGAGAGCAAGGATAAATCTCTAGTATGTCGATTGTCAAAAGCTTTATATGGTCTCAAACAGGCCCCACGTGCTTGGTTTGAACGTTTAGGCGGTGCTCTCACAAAGTATGGTTTTGTCTCAAGTCGGTGTGATCCTTCTCTTTATTCGCAACACTTCCGGTGAGCTCCTATTTGTTTTAGTCTATGTTGATGACATTCTTCTCACGGCTCATCTCATGCTAGTATTCGAAAACTTATTGTTGATTTGGATAATGAATTCTCTCTAAAGATCTTGGCCCTTTGCATTATTTCTTGGGCATTGAGGTTAAGACAAGGTTTGATGGTTCAGTTCAGCTGCTCCAAACCAAATATATTAAAGATATTCTAGCTCGTGCACACATGCTTAATGCTAAGAAAGTTGCTACTCCCATGACTCGTTGGTCTCAAACTTTTCAAGAATGATTTTGCTCCCGTGGCTGATCCTCATCTCTATCGCTCTATTGTTGGAGCACTTCAATATGCCACCATCACCAGACCTGAAATAAGCTATGCTGTCAACAAAGTTTGTCAGTTTATGCAGGATCCGCAAGTTGCTCACTGGAAGGCAGTCAAACGCATATTGCGTTATCTGGCTGGGTCTACTACAGAAGGCATCATAATTCGGCCTTGTCGTCACAGAACTATCACAGCCTACTGTGATGCAGATTGGGCATCCGATTGTAATGATAGGCGAAGTACTTCTGGTTATTGTATCTATTTTGGCTCCAACTTGATTGCTTGGTCATCTAAAAAGCAAGTAACAGTCTCTTTATCCAGCACAGAAGCAGAATATCGCAGCATGGCCTCTACTGTTCAAGAGGTGTTATGGATTAAGTCCTTATTGCAAGAACTTCATGTTCCCTTCTCAGGACCAGCTCGTGTTCTCTGTGATAACCTCGATCTTGTTATGTTGACAGCAAACCCTATTCTGCATGCCCGAACCAAACACATAGAGCTTGACCTTCACTTTGTGCGAGAAAAGTCATAGCAAGAGATGTTCTGTTGGGTGCTCTTGTTTCCCTTTTACTCGCCCTTATAACTCTCACAAGTTTGAGTTTAAATCTGTTGAGTGTGTCTATCTTGGTCCAAGTCCAAGGCATAAAGGATACGGGTGTTTGTCCTCTTCGGCGGAGTTATTCATAGCAAGAGATGTTGTTTAATGAGAAAGTTTTTCCATATCCAACCCTGTTCAAATCCTTACCTCCTAAATCAGTTTTAGCCTCTCCCGTTCCTGCCATACCTCCTATATTACCTATTCCACCTCAGCCTTCTTCTTCCCCCTCACCCACTTCTCCATCTCTCTCTTCTATACCATCCTCTCCACTTGATGCTTCTCCCACTCCAGACATTCCTCAACCGCCTGAATCTTGTCCTGCACCTTCCCCTCCTGCTGTTTCCTCTCATCCTATGATTACCAGATCTAAAACAGGTAGTCTTAAACCAAAAGCTTTTCTTGCCACTGTTGATTCTGTACCTGCTAGTGTTCACGAGGCTCTTCAGTCTCCTCATTGGTGCCAAGCTATGCAAGAGGAATTTGATGCTCTTAAGAGGAATGGCACTTGGACTCTTGTTCCTTTACCTACTGACCGACAAGCCATTGGCTGCAAATGGATTTTTCGCAAAAAGGTTAATCCTGTCACTTCCTCCTTTAAGTATAAAGCTCGTCTGGTTGCTAAAGGCTTTCATCAAAAAGAAGGGTATGATTTTCATGAGACCTTTAGTCCCGTTATCCGCCCTATTACTATTCGACCGTTCGAGTATTGCTGTATCTCAACGATGGCCTATTCATCAAATTGATGTCAACAATGCCTTTCTTAATGGCTATTTAAGAGAGGAAGTTTACATGACTCAGCCTCCTGGTTTTGAGAGCAAGGATAAATCTCTAGTATGTCGATTGTCAAAAGCTTTATATGGTCTCAAACAGGCCCCACGTGCTTGGTTTGAACGTTTAGGCGGTGCTCTCACAAAGTATGGTTTTGTCTCAAGTCGGTGTGATCCTTCTCTGTTTATTCGCAACACTTCCAGTGAGCTCCTATTTGTTTTAGTCTATGTTGATGACATTCTTCTCACTGGCTCATCTCATGCTAGTATTCAGAAACTTATTGTTGATTTGGATAATGAATTCTCTCTTAAAGATCTTGGCCCTTTGCATTATTTCTTGGGCATTGAGGTTAAGACAAGGTTTGATGGTTCAGTTCAGCTGCTCCAAACCAAATATATTAAAGATATTCTAGCTCGTGCACACATGCTTAATGCTAAGAAAGTTGCTACTCCCATGACTGTTGGTCTCAAACTTTTCAAGAATGATTTTGCTCCTGTGGCTGATCCTCATCTCTATCGCTCTATTGTTGGAGCACTTCAATATGCCACCATCACCAGACCTGAAATAAGCTATGCTGTCAACAAAGTTTGTCAGTTTATGCGATCCGCAAGTTGCTCACTTTGGAAGGCGAGTCAAACGCATATTGCGTTATCCGGGCCGGTCTACTACGAAGGCATCATAATTCGGCCTTGTCGTCACAGAACTATCACAGCCTACTGTGATGCAGATTGGGCATCCGATTGTAATGATAGGCGAAGTACTTCTGGTTATTGTATCTATTTTGGCTCCAACTTGATTGCTTGGTCATCTAAAAAGCAAGTAACGGATCTCTTTATCCAAAGACGAAATATCGCAGCATGGCCTCTACTTTGTTCAAGAGGTGTTATGGATTAAGTCCTTATTGCAAGAACTTCATGTTCCCTTCTCGGGACCATTTCTCGTGTTCTGTGATAACCTCGATCTTGTTATGTTGACAACAAACCCTATTCTCGCATGCCCGAACCAAACACATAGAGCTTGACCTTCACTTTGTGCGAGAAAAGGCAATAAAGAAAGAATTCTTAGTTCAACATGTTCTGGCGGAGATCAAGTTGCCGATGGTCTCACTAAAGCTCTCTCCCGAATTCATTTTCTGATTTTAAGAAGTTTCTTAGTGTTCGTAGTTCAGGAGGGTAGTTCAAATTGAGGGAAGATGTTAGAATATAGTTAGTTTTATATATTGTTATAACTTACACACTTGTAACCACACTTCAGTATCTCAGTTGTTACAGACTAGACACGTGGACTAACACTTGTCTATATAACTCTGTACATACTCTCTGAATAAGACAAGTTACTTTCCAACTCTTCTTTCTTTACTTTTCTTATATTGTCATCACACGATTCTGTGCAGATGACGATGATCTTCCTCATATCTATCCTGTTCTTATAATTTATTTGCCTTTCTGACTTGCTTCTCAAGCTGCAACACAAGAATCGATGCAATACACATGAAAGCCAATAAGCCATGTATATATCTTGTTCATGAATGAATGAACTCGTCAATACTGCTGTTCTGGGGGATATATCTTCTGTACCGTCGTCTCCTGTCATGTTGTCATTAGAATTGAGAGATACAGATCATAGACTGACAATGCGGGATGATGGTAAAACAATGTGGCATGCTTGTTTCCGTGTATTTCACGCCATTTATTTCTCAAGCGGTTCAGCACACATAATCCAATGCTTTTCTTTTCTTTTTTATTATTGGGAAAATGACGACGACGACGACGACGACGACGACAAAAAAAAAAACCCTGAAGATCAGAAAATCTCAAATTAGGTTTGTTCTTTAAAATTGATAAGGTAATGACTATATTTGATAAGCACCTCAAAGTTGATTTTATGAAAAATACTTAATTTGAGTTTTGCAATTTTCGGTTACTTTTTCTATCATTTTACCTTTATTATTTTTCCGTTGCAAGTTGTATATTCTTTTACCAAGAGGAATAACCATTACTGCAGCTAGCTTCTTCCCCGCCAATATTTACAAAACATAAATTAAACAAATAAATATCAAGGAATACTTAATTTAAGCATGTTGTATTCCCTTATTTATTTGACCTTTGGATTTAATTCAAAAAATTGTTAGAGAATTGTATTACGAAAATGTCAAGTTGGTACTTTCACCCAGAAAAAGAGCCAAGTTGGTGAAAGGGTAAAGGAGTAATTTTACACATGTAATTTGACTCGAGCGTTAAACCACGTAAAATTTTTTGGACCAAAAAATACACATGTAATTTCATTTTGGAGCGCCCAAAGATCACTACTTAGTTATTATGTAAATCATTATATATGAAGCATTCAAAATAATTATTATGTAGATAATTATTTTTTGAAAAAAATGTATATTTAAATAGCTTAAAGTTAAAAAAATTGTTAAATTTTGTGATAGAATTAATAAAGTTTAAAATTTTGCGGTCGGTCCCCACCATCAGAACCGATCAGCCGCTACCCGGCGGCAGCCCGATGGTAGGGTGGCGGTTGTGGGGCTCACTAGCGGGGTATTTTAATTTTTTCCCAATTTTTTGAATTTATTGCTAATTTTTTTGAATTTATTTCTAATTTGTTAATTTTTTTCATAATTTTTTAAATTATTTTATAGTTTTTTTCTAATTTTTTTAATTTTTTTTCCTAATTATTTGATTTTTTTTTAATTTTTTTAAAAAAAATTCCTAATTTAAAAAATTCAAATTTTTATTCCACGTCATCGCCCACGTCAGCGTGTCAGTCCAAATCAAATACACATCGTTCCATCCAAGTTGACGGTCAACTAACGACCGTGGTCTTGCTGGGCGCTTCAAAATGAAATTACATGTGTATTTTTAGTCCAAAAAATTTTATCAGTCTTTGAGCGCTCTGGAGCCAAATTACATGTGTAAAATTGCTCCTTTACCCTTTATTTAATATGAAAACATCCCTTCTTTAAAATTTATATAACTAATTATATGTTTTAATATAGAGTAATAATAAACATAAAAAAAATGGTTATAGTTTAAACTAAAAAAATCTGAGTAGTTACAAATAAACACATTCATTAAGTGGAAGTCTAAGTAATTAATTTTTTTAAAAAAAACTACAGTTAACAAATCTAACGGCCAAATTCGATTAAGATCGAGGCCCTGACGGCCTATTTCAAATTTCGACCTATTTTTCAAGCTCAACCCCTGCAGATCGATCGACTTAAACTTAGCTCTCTCCCGATTTCCCTACTCTAGTTAGCTGTCAATCAAATATGAATTTTGTTTCAATAAATTTATATCTAATCTAAAAAATAGTAAATCAAAAGTAAAGAATGATAATTTCTCCAAATGGAATCTATCACGTGGCTCATCACCCGAAGACGTCGTCCATTGGATGACAAACCACATGTCACACCTGAGGCAATGACCAAAGCACTTTTTTTCCCTCCAGGTCATTGTCATCACTTTACATGCAATACAATTCCTTCATATTGATAATAGCGTTTTTCGTTTTCACGTATAAACGACGTCTTCCAGTGAAATAACTCGAGCGTTTTCAACATGGTGGCTGTTTTGGTTAGGCGCTGGGACTTTAAATAAACTCGATTGAAAAAAAAAAAAAAACGTGATTAATTTCGATCAACCCCAATAAATGGCACCCTCTAACCGCAAGTTGAGCATAAGTGACAAAGATAGTGACTTATGCGATTCAAAAATCCCGATTGAAACTTCTCAAATAACAATTTCTCCAATATACCCTCTCATCCCTCTTTCAAACATTCTCTACATATATTTTGCCTGATATTTTTCGACTAAAATAGTTAATAGTTAAAAAATAATATTTAAATATTCATCTTTTATTAAATCATATCTAATAATGATTGTTTATATTCAATTATCTTTATTATTAAATATAATCATGAAAATGTAAATAGCTTTATTGAAGAAATAAACTTGATTGCATAATCTAGTACAATTCCAACAAAATAATCAGTTATCATATTTATCAATTTATTTTTCTATTTATAAATTAAATCACCTAATAATAATAGGTCTCGTAATATGCTCTCCAAATATATTTCAACATGTATAATTTTTCTTCCTGTTTCATTAAATACAACTTTATAAGATCCATACCTTTTTTTAGTAATTATACATTGGTGCTCTTTATTAATGAAATCTAAACATAATCACCATTATTAAAGCCACTTTTGAAAAAAAAAAAATCTAAAAAGAAATCATTGAACACAATTGACCAAAGACACTTTTAAGTTTTATCCAATATCACTCATGCAAATCATGATTACAATTGTTCACCACTCATCCAAACTGGTATAGCAAATTAAAAAATATAGGTAATTGATGTCACAATCACTAAAATTTTCATAACAAAAAAAGTTGTTTAAAAACGTTAAATTTCTTAGTAAGACACATCCCCGTTTAAATAAAACATTCAACAGCAATGTCATCACTGGGTTCTCAACACGTCGGAACTGGAAATAGAAAGCTCACCCTGATAAATTCAATCCAACTCCGATTCAATGGATTGAACGAGAATGCACAGCTATTGTGACATAAACAAGGTTGTGCGCATTCGAATATGAATTTTATTGACTGAATCGCAAAGGATTCCACAATATCTTACTGCACCATGTTAAGGGCAGCGATCATGAATTACGCGAAAGTCCGCAGAATATTCCTTGAAAGAAGAATTATATAACTCCATCACATGCACTTATAATAAACCAAAATTCAGTCTATTTATTAATTAACTTACTAAGAACTACTCAAGATCCCATAGCGCAGCCACAAAGTGGAAGATGAATGGCAAAGGAGCACCACTCTCCATATCCTCCGCTACACAGCTCAAACACCAACCATATCCATAACTGAGGTAACTATAAATTTCATCACGTACCAGCTTCCTGAGTATGTACCTTCCTTTGGAGATTCTCACCAGATGCGCCTTAAGTGAAGCATTCAATATACGCCACAACAACTCAAGAAACCCTTAATGCAGAGTCGCCTTCCATTCGCCAAACAAAACCAGGCATGTCCATTCTCGGTCCTGCTACAGTCCTGTATATATATAGTTTCTCGACAAGACAACTCTCTGGCATTGAATCTGGAGGTCCCCTTTCATCAATGATGACTTCAACATTAAGTCTAGGCATTTTCTGACCCAACAGCTTACATGCTCGAAAGCTCACATTGCAAGAGGACATCCAAAGGGATCGCATTGTCTCCAGCTTTGCAGCATTTTCCAGGAGGGCCTTGTCACCAAATGGGCAGTCTCTGACCTCCAGTTTCCTGAGGTTATCACACCCAGACAGTACATAATGAAGCCCCAGATCACTATCTCCAGCAAAAGCCACAGAAAGCATCTCAAGCTTCTTCCCATAACTTCCAATGTACTCAAAAACACGATCTGTGAGAAGGCCAGAAAGGGATAGGCGCCGAAGGTTCTTGCAATGCTCTACAATTGCTCCAAAGCCAGCATCCAGTGGTTGAAGAGTAAGGTAGTCAGGCTTTCTAGGCTCAATAATGCAAAGGCGAAACCGAGTCATGTTAGGTCGGTTCCTAGCAATTGTAACTAGGGCAGCATTAGACATTTGGCGACAGAAATAAAGAACTGACTGGAGCTCGGGGCAGCCTTCAGACACAGAAACAAGACCCCTCTCCGTCAATGCAACATTTGGTTCTAACCCAAATGGATCAGATGGAAACACCCTCAACTCCCTGAGATCCTTGCATGATGCAGCAAGGGCTTCCAGGCCGGAATCTTCTATGTAATCCAGCACCTATTGAACTGAACTTAATAAGTACAATAACTTGCAGTAGGACTCAGAAAATTGCATCTAACATAAACATAGAAACGTAACATGTCAATTTAATGGCATACCCATAAACGCTGCAGATTCCGGCATTCACTGACAAGCTTCACGAGATGAGGGCTCTCAGTAGTAGCATAACTCAAATTTAGTGAAGTAAGCCTGGAAGAGATAGGATAGACCGCTGGAAGGTAAAATGGCATTGCATCCCAAAAGCCAGATAAGCTCTTCAGTCGTTTGCACCCCACAAAAGCTCTTGATAGGTCTGAGAGGACATCAGGTTGCATCTCACTTGTGTAAGCACCTGTGCCTAATTCAACCAAGTTAGGTGACCGGCCAATAAGGCTGACTAGCCTTTCAAGGGGCACAGCACGGTTGAGGCGAAGAGACTGCAGGTTGGGACACCCGGCCAGCAGGCGCTCTAGGGCACATGTACTCACCTCAGAACCTAAGCAAGAGATGTTAAGGGAAACTAGTGATGTGAATGAATCAGGAAACTGGCTTAGCCAATGCCCACTGAGGTCTTCCACTTCACTCTCCCGCAAGTCCAACTCCTTTAAATTCCTGCAATGCATTAGGAGCCAGTAGATGTCTCAATGATGCTATCAAGACGCCTTACAAAGCAACAATCTTTCCATTTATGCTAAATGAAGAATGCAGTAAACAGAAACACACAACAAAAGTTTATAATCAATGCCACCGCCATATTTGAAACTACTCCCTCCGATCTTTACTATAAGACATATTTATCTAATTTGAATAGATTAAAGAAGTTAGTTAGTTAAGTTAGTTAATATGACATGGATTTTCTAAAATGCCCTAGTCATCTTTCTTAATTCCTAAATTCCTTAATCCTTCCCTCCTTGATTATTGACAATAGGGGTAAATTAGGAAAACATAGACAAATGTGAAAAATATGTTTTATCTTTAGGATTAAGGACCGGAGGGAGTACCATATAACTTGCTAGCGCAAAGAGTACAATAACTGGAACTAGTTCTTTCTCCAGTGGTGCAGTCGCTCTAATTATTACAATCAAACAATAGCTGATTAGAAAAAAAAGTTCCTCTTCTGAGTAGGGAAAAGAATGCAGCTTGGAAATAAAATAAGGATACATGGGGAGGAAATGCAACATACGTTTAAAAATTCCAACATGTAGTGAAATCAAAATCAAAGTAAAGAAGAAACAGCTCGCGAACTTGGCTTCAATGGATATTTATGAATAAAAAGTACGTTCCCATATCTACATCCGAAGAAAAACAGACAGCCAGAAATATTGCATAGCCTAAAAACCCGCACCAAAAAGCGTAATAGTTACAGAGATAGCAAATGTGCACGAGTTGTCGCTAGAATAACAGCAAACGGAAACAATCCAGAAGATAGTGCATTATGCATCCAACTCGAAGAGAGCAATGGGGCATCCGCTTCGAAACAAGCGAAATACAACATCGCAAGGTTGTGCGGGTGATACTTTTGTCCCTAGAGTGGCATAGAACTGATGCATACGAATGAAGAGAAAGATATGTTTGCCATATTCACCAAAACTTCCAAAAATAAGAAGCCAGCAAAGAACAAGCTGGATATAAATCCAACTCATAGTTCGAAATGAAACGCAATAAGAAGTTTTTGGAAGTAATCTTGATGAATGTGACTAGATGCTACAATATTCAACAATATCCATCACTCTGCTTGACTCGAATGAAAAATAAGTCAGCCCAATCTGACCAAATCAGGGCAATATTGGGAGAAGCCTCATCATTATTCCTAAGAAAGTAGAACTACCCACTAGTTCTTTCTAAACTTAATGTTTGTCAGTAAGGGGAGAATAAGTCAGAAGCCTAGTATTGGTTAATATCCACAAAATCCTGCGCCGAAAATAACTAATTGAATTAATTCTTACGCTTGCCACCCGCTCACTCCAACAAAGCACGAAGGAAATACGCAAAACATAATCAAGTTCAGAAGGTTGAAGTAACAAAAGCCGGAATAAGAATGTAATAACCTGCAATTAGCAGCAATGGCAGCCAATCCATCGGTACTAAATCCCTCACAAGAGGACAACACCAAGACTTGGAAGTTTTTGAAAGATTTAGAAATGAGCTCCAAGCTCTCGTCAGTTAAGACCATCCTCTTGAGCCTGATCTCCTCTAGCCACGGGTAGGCACTAGCCATGGCTTCGATCCAAGGGCAGGCATAACCACCCCAGTCCTCAGGAACCAAGTTGAAGTCCGCAAAGTGAGGCTTTCCTTTGAGAGAAATGGATCTCAGCTTGGGAAAGCGTTTGACCACCATGAGAGGGCTAACAGCATAGCAGTTGCCGACGAAAATGCTCCTCCTGCACCAACGTTCGATCTCGTACCATGACTTGCAGACCAAGGAGATGGCGTTGCGGTCCTGGTCAGAGTGAATGAAGGAGAAGACGTGCTCGAGGACTTCGTCGGGGAAGGCGTATGCGATCCTCGGCATTTGGAAAGAGCAAGAAGTATTCCCACAGGACGAAGCGGTTTAGGGAAAAAGACGCGGATGGAGGAAGTGGGGCAGAAGCAACAGGGAGGCACTGTTAGATCTGAGACGCCATAGAGGAGGAGGAGCTTGTAGTTGGCAGAGAGGGAGGGGGGGAGAGCGAGCGTGGAAGAGAGGATAAGGATTTTATTTTTGAGAGGGGGTAAGGTTAGGATTTAACTCGGGTTAAATAGGTGGTTGAGTTTAGGAAGAGAGAGCCATGGGCAATTATAGCTGCGACACGTGGAGAGAGGAAAGAGAGGACGATAAATTGAGGGGGGGAATATCGCGAGAGGAGGGGGGGATACCGACAAGAGAGATGGCGGGGGTATGATAAAGTGGTATGATGCGTAGGGGAAGGGAATCTCATGATTCGGAATGCACGGCCGGATGTGAGGAGATGGAAGAGGATACAGTGGGGACCACGTGGGATGGAGAGAGAAGAGAGTAAAGGTAGGGGGTGGGGGTTAGAATATTGGGGAATGATATTGAATCATGAACTCAAGTGTAGAAATCATGACATCATGGCCGTCCAATCATGTGCCCCTGTTTCATTCTAGCAGTCAGGTTCAGCCACCGTCTCCCCTCTCTTCCCACACTCATCCACTTCTAATCCACCCTTTGCCTTTTCCTCCTCCTAAATTAATCGTCCAAATATTCATAAATATTAATTTTCCCATATTTATTCAATAACATTTTCTCAACGTCATAGGATTCCTTCTAAAGCTTGAGATGAAGCTGGTGTTGCGTGGATTGTATAACTTTTAGCAGAAGTGATGTTTAAAATTACCTTTAGAATCCCATTGAAAGCCAAACTACGATAAACGATTTTTTGAGAGTTGCCCTCGAATCCCATTAATTATAACATCCAATTACTTCAACGAATTTTTAGTTGGTAATGCATAGATTCCCTTCACTCCTTAAATAGTCAGTTGACTAATTTTAAAAAAAATTAATGAATTATTTAATTACAGCATACGTTAATATGTATTGTTAGAGGTAAATTGTCTTAAAGAAAGACTAGAGATATATTCATTTGGCAATATTTCATTTAAATTACTTAATTTCTCTAAATTATTGGAGGACGTTGTATTTAATTAGTTGGTGCGAGTACAGATATGTATGAAAATTATGGTACGCTGTATGGTCTAAAAAATAATGAATACTCCAATTAAATTCATTCCTCGTGTACTCGGGAATAGTATGAGGAATCCAGTAGTTTTAGTACGTAGTTTAATAAGAGGTAGTGGGGGCCAATAAGCAAGCGAGAAGAACATGCTTAACAAGGCAGGGATCACTGAGTCAACTATCACCTGTGTGGAATATATTCAGGACTGTTGGACAAGCAAGCTAACTAAGGAAGAGTTGTTTCATGCCACAAGTTACTTCTGTTGAAAATGAAAAATTTAAAAGTGAAACTGGCGCTTCATTTATTTTTTTATTTTTTTTGTTTTGACAAAAAAAGATTAATATCATAGTAGAGGGTTTTTTCCCCCATGTACTAATTTCGTAGTAATATTTTTTGTACCTGCAGTTATCTTCCAAATGTGGGAAGGTAGTCGTACCTCCAAAAATGGATGTGTTCTTCAGCGCTTCATTGAAGTCCAACAAGGATGTTCTGCAGTGAGATCGTAAAGTGTTCCGGGGACACACCTGCCAATACCTGTATTTATCCTGTACAAGATTCTATAACGGGGCACCTCAATTTTGGTTTCATTTAATTGGATTTAGAATTGTACTCATTTCAGTTCTGAACATATGATAAAATTAGATACTTTTTTTAGAAATTAAAAAAACTAAATGAATCATCTACTCATATTATTAGATTGTATCTCAATTTATAAAAATAGTTTTAAGAAAAATGATAAATACAAATATTTTAAAATAATTTAATGAACTTTCTTAATATCTTAAAAAAATCAATTTTGTGTAATTAATCTAGACAAGTATACGGAGTTCTCTCATGTTTTTTAGTTTTTTTAAAAGAAAATAGTTGGGAAGAGGGATTGGTGAAATGAGGAAGGAGGGGGAATTGATTAAAGGAGGAACAAGGCGGAGGAGGCATTTCAATCAAAGGCCTGCTTTTTCTTGCTTTGACAGCGTACGGTCACATGGTTAAATCCCCCTCCTTCTCTTTTTTATTTATTTATTTATTTACATTACACGTACACCACCCATCCACGACTGTGATGTCCATTTTCCCCACTCTTATTTTATACACAAGTCCTCCCAAACGGTAACCAACAAAAATATATTAAAAAAGAAAAAGCGAGGTCTGTTTCATGACTCATGACCCAAATTATTGGGCCACCTCCTCTCTCTTTGACCATTCTACCCTCCATCATTCTCACAAGGGCGAGGGCAGTATTGTGAGGGGCGAAAAGGACATGCCATCCATGGTGGGGTCTCCCTCGCTGTCCCTTTTAATGCCCCAAGGCACGGCGGACACCCTCCTTCCTTCCACTTCCACATCCACATCAAACATCAAACCCTCCCTTCTCCCTCCTCTATTTCTCTTATATTACTGTAATGGCCCCAAATTTTTATCCATCCTTAAATACTCCTCTAAATAATTGCCCACTCAATACGTATATTTTTCCAAATTGCAAGGAACCACTTCATTTTTATTATTATTAAAAGGGCGAGCTGAGTTGTCTCGTTAGTACAGTACATCTTATAGAGTCTATTTTAGAATATACGCCGAACTCCATGTTCCCGTTTCAAATTCATATTATCATCTCCTATTTTTTACTCCTCATTAATGAATCACTATTTATTTAATATTAAAGCCCCCTACACATGTGCAAAATGACAAGCGCTTTTAAAAAAAGCTTAAACAAACAGTCCTTACATGCACGTCCGGTCATATTAGTGAATATATAGTTATTTATTTTATTCTCGTAACAGTAACAAATTATGGGTTCAAAAAGTCATTAATATACAGTACCGTCCTGTCCTAAATGCAGGACCGGACAAGTGATTTAATCTCAGGACTAAGTTTTACGCGGTATTAGTATTACTACTGATCGATATTTAATGTTTAGTTTCTGAAATGTCGTATTTTTAAAAATATATTGGAGGAAGGTGATGAAGTTATAATTAGTTTAGTAGAGAGATTAGGTGCACGTGATGGAAAGCTACATTGGTTTATTAAATTAATTAATAATTAACGTGGAGTGACCTTTTCATTAGTGGAAGGGTCGGCGTCTTATCATTACCAAAAGTCTAATCTCTTTCTATTGTCCCTCTTCCCCTCTCTCTCTCTCTCTGTATGTCTACGGTGGAAGCCTACGTATACACCTCCCTTTTTTCTCCAAATCGCATATTAATTAAATGATGGATACATGAATCTTATCTTATTTATATTCATTCGTCCACAACAAACAAAGACTCCTCCCACGGCAAAAGGAATGGTTCTCGTGAGCATCCAACAGGACCTTCGCCTAACTTTTTTTGACCAACAAAAACCATCCATCTCCCTCAAAAAAGATAAGCGAATTAATAATCATGCGATTAATTTGCACATATAATAATTAAGATGGCAATTAGACGGGTTTTAACATCATTGACCACGCCTCAGATTCTTTACACTAATCACATATCATTGACTGATAACCAATCATTCATTTTCAAAATTACAACCTTAAAAAAATATCCTGTCATGATAATATAAGAAGATTATATTAGAGATCAATCAGTCCCATCATTTTCCTTTTCTTTTGTTTTCTTTCATATGTCTCTTTAATTACATTTTAAGAGAGAGAGAGATAATCCCGGAAGGAAGTAAATCAGTAACCAGACTTTTACTTAACTAAAAATCGTTCGTCTGATAATCCCGGTACCGTGAATGGGTAAAAGACAGGATTATATTGTGCAGAAAATTGTGGAATCGAAGAATATTTTATTATGTGCTTTATTATAACCTGGAAGAGTACGCCACGTAACATAAAGCGTGTTCGCACCACGTCTCTTGCCTAACAACAACTGTCACGATGAATTTCAAGAATAACAATCTATTCTGATGCGTCAGAGAAAGAAGAGGTGCTCATTTACTATATTAATTAATTATAATATAAAAAAATTAATAATCGCGGCGATCGAGTGAACATGCTTATTGGGTGGGGGTGGGTAAGTTTGGAAAGGACGAGTCAGCGCTAGATGGTTAGATCTGAATGCAAAACGGCACACGTGGCATGCACCGTTGCCACCACCAGCTTCAAAGGAGTGTTATACGGTAGCAAATGCGCGTGTAATTATTTTCGTGTTCCCTCACAAAACCCCAGGTTTTTAATTAACGAAGCTGAGAGAGAAATGAGGAATTATGTGAGACCGGCTATTATTGCCAGCACCAGGGGAATATTATTAGAGACATAGGTATTTATTTATCTGTTCTAAGAAAAATTGACACCATTACAAATGACAAAACGCGTCGGTACGTAAATATACTTCAATTTGGATGAAATAAACAGTAAAGGCGTATTCTAGTTATTGCGTACGTAGTGTGTGTGTGAATGGAGGCCAAGGTCACACTTATTTGAGACAGCTTATGCTAAATAGAGTAAACCCTAGTAAAGTACAGCTTAGTTATTAGGAGGTGGGTGTTTGGTGATGGAGGAACATGCATGTAGAGTAGGAACTTCCAAGCATGGAACAGAAATGATATAGTAAGGAAAGCGGGCCTTTGACGGCATCATTGAAATGGAAAAAGCTGGGGATTACAGTAAACAGAGACGACTATAGTTTCTCAAAAAGCAGCAACAGCTGCTCATTTCATATATTGTCACCGTCACCGACACCGACATTGTTGAACTTCTCTCTCTCTCTCTCTCTCCCAACTAGCTAGCGCGTCTCCTTCTCTCCTCCGTTCATCCAAAACCCCCTGTGATTAATACATGGCATCCTAATATTTATGACTCATAAATAAACAGATCACCAGCTAGCTACTGTATGCGCGCGCGTGTGTCTATATATTATATACATTAAAGTCGCCACCATGGCTGAGTAGCTTACTTTTGGACTGTGCCCTCCATCTCATCAACCACACCTACCGCATATCAATTCATATAAGTATATATTGCCATTATTCATTCATGTTTCCCCACGATACGACCTTTGTTTTCTGTTGTACACATCTTTAAAAATAGCGCCTCAAGTTTATCATCCGAGTGACGCACGCAACAGATGCTTTAAAAATGAATCCTTTTCGGGGACGGGATGGGAATGTGGGGAGAATTATATATATATATATATATATATATATACAAACCTTGGTGAAGAAGAGGATATCTCAGGGATAATCAATTAATTAAATGATGCAGATGTTTGAGTCTCAGTTCATAGATCTGATCATCAGTGGAAAGTGAAAGATGAGATTCATGTAACCTGTACATTTTCGTCAAAAAACGTGATTCATCAGTATAATTATGGGGCAACAAGAAGCAACCAGTTAAGATTGGGTGGGCTAGATTTAGTTTGGCCACCAAAAAGCAGCGATACAGTACGATTTTAACGAGAATTGAATCATCAAGTTTGTTTTTTGCTGGCATGCATATCCAAAAATTAGATAGGCCGCGTGATTGTATTGGGAATCAGTTTCCCAGCTCGTCGCTGGGACGAGCTGGGGGAGCTCGTCCGTACGGACGAGCTCCCAGCCGTCCAGATCTGGATCTGGACGGCTCAGATCTTATTTTTTTTATTTTCGTTTTTATTTTTTTTCTACATGAAAAAATCATTTTTTCAAAAAATGTTAGTTGAGAGATTATCTTTATTTTAGGTCCTCTACCCATTAAAATTATTTTTGATAAAAAATATGAAAGTAAAAAAAATCAGATCTGGACCGTCCAGATCAAATCTGGACGGTCCAGAGCTCGTCCGTACGGACGAGCTCTCTCTGCTCGTCCTACGGACGAGCACTGAAGCGTGGTCCGATTGTATTGATAGTTAGTTTAAGCAGTTGTCACATTGATACACATGGGGTCAGACGTTGTACAGTACAGGTACACGAAACAGGAGCAGGGAAAGCTATACGGCCTCCGTTTTCATGATTTCATTCTAACGAAAAAGGTAGAGGATGATCCATCCCCCGTCGTATACTTTCTAAAAGGTCGGGCTATTCAAAGTTGGAGTTCCTGTGCCTGCAGATTTTAAATAAAATGAATATTCAAACCAGTTTGAATTCCTCATTATCAAAAGTTTATTCCTTTATATGTGTAGTTCGATCGTTCCACTAGCAGACAAATTCTAATTCCATTATATTATTCAAAATATACTTGCCACTTTATTTGACAATTTGGATCAGTCTGGCACGCCTTCTTTTGTTATCCTCTCATGCCGTGAACATATATATATATATTATAATAATGCAGTTGTTACTTTAGTTTCACACCGCCCTATTCATTTTTTGATTGTAACCGCCAGATTCATTTCAGAATAACAAAATGAAGCCTTTTCTCTCCCCCTTGCAAAAGTGAGTGAAAAAACGAATTTGTGTATATTTTGTGGAGCCTTTTTTTGCCCGTTTATTAGGATCGCACCTCTTTTCCCTTAATATTTTATTTATACACGCACATTTTCTTCTCTTTATCACGCATGGTATGGAAAAACGGGGTAGTTATACATGCAGACGCATAGATATATATTTGCTTATAATCATCGTCCCACATTGAAGGCCTGTTATAATTAGTATTAGAGTTTAGAAAAGCACATTTACGTAAGTCAAAATAAAATTCTTTTTAAATTAAGGAGCAATTTGGCCACCGAACTATTACCTTAGAATCGCCAACACAAACAATTTTTTAAGTGGACAAAAAATATCAAAATTTTAAAAATATGCAATCAACACAAAAAATAGCGTAAAACTTTTTGTGCTAAATGCACATTTTTAACAGTTTTTTTTTTCATATTTTTAGTCTATTTAAAATTTATTTGTGTTGAAATACTTCTTGAATTAATAGTTATTGGTTAAATTATTCATTAACCCTTCTTTTTATATAATTATCTCGTACATTATAAATCAACCAACGTTGCCGCCAATCTAAACACATATTCATTGAATGAGATAAAGGAAAAGTGCTTATGCTGAAAGTGATATGAATTTGATAAAAATTTTTTCCTTAAAAAAAGAATAGTTCTACAAGTCGTCGTTGGATGGTATCAACTCAAAAAAAAGAAAAAAAAAAGAATAATGAGGGAGACACGTGGAGGGGTGTGGGGGGAGAGAGAAATGAAAAGGCGTGAGTTGTTATGGGGGATGCTGGGTCCAGCTTGCAAATAGCAGAAGGTTGAAAACTGTTGCGCGATCCCAATCGGGTTGACAAGAAACAAATTAGGAGCAATAATATGGAGATGATAATTGGGACTCAATATCTGATCTCCTACAAGTTAGTTAATGGGTAACATCATTTCTTATAATTGTTCATCTGTGGGTCCATCCATCCATCTTTTTTTCAACTATAAGCTGAGCCTCAAATCCACTCCCTCACCTGTGAATCAGAAGGTGGGAGGTTGGAGTAATCAATTTCATGTTCATTGAAGGGCTGTGTGGTCCATCTGAGGTCCAAAGCTCCCATGGCTGTGACTCATGGACTGGTCCACTTTTGGACACGAACGGACCACTTCCTATCACACTTGTCTATCGGGGACCACTTCCTCCTGATACTGACCCTCCTCTCTTCTTCGACGCCCAATTTCACATTACCTTCTTCTCTCTTCCCAATCTAAGAGCCTGTTTGGGAACACCCCAAATGGACTTATTATCCTATTAAATGGGATAATAAGTCCATCAAGAAAAAAAAGAGTGTTTGGGAAGCCTAAATTTTTAATGGACTTAGGAGGTTAATGGAGTGTTTTTTTTGCCCACTTTCCCATTGCTTATTATCCCATTAAAGTCCATTGAAGCTCCCTTTTTTGAAAAACCATTTTGCCCCAAAAGAGTTTTCTGACATTTTTGGGTGTCTCAAAAACAAATGGGTTTTATTCTCCCCGTAGGTTCCGTCTTTTCCGACATTTTTGGGTCAACTTTGTTTGGAATAGGTTTTAATCTAAGGGCAATTTTTATGACAATCAAGCATTTAAACGTTGCAACTAGGTATTTTGTTTACATCCTTTGCATGTTTGTTATTTGAGTTGTTTCGCATGTGAGTGTTGCTTTGCCGAAGAGTTGTCCATGATTTTTTTTCAACAGTGAGTGTTGCTTTGCCGAAGTGTTGCATCCTTATCAATATCTTCAATAGAAATGAATCGCTTTCGTGATCAAATTAAAACCAACTTGTAGGGGATAGGTTTATTTATCCTCATTAATAATTGTGTTGTAAATTTTTTAATGGTGATGTTACTATTTTATTTGGTAAATTTATATTTGTTTTTAATTTTTATCCCAAATTATCACATTTTGTACACCATATATATCATATATATATATATGAATTTGATACATCGCCCTTTTCTCGCCATTTTCCATCTCATCTACTTTTTAAAAGTTATGTTAAACAAGTCGCCATTAAACAAAAGCCCACTTCTGCCATCATATCCCAAACACAAATCACATCAAAAAAAAAAAAATCGTAAAAAAAAAAGTCATTAAGAAAATTCATCAAACAAAAGTTCCACTTCTCTCACAAAGAATCCCAAACGGCCCTAAATGTAAGAATTATTATCCTGAGCTGATTTGATTGTGCGTTCACGTTTCGTTCTGGGGTTGGCCATTGAATTCAAGAGATGAATAATGGGGGAATCGGAATCGGATTGATTGAAGTGTGAAGTGAATTAGTGAAGTGAAGCTCGTGCATGAGAGAAGGGCTTTCGTTTTCTGTCTCTGCTCTGATTGCGTTTCTGTGTTTAATAATGAGGCGTTTTACACTGAATAGGGTCCTTAAACATCCCTTTCTCTATCCTTAAAATCCAAGTGGTGACAGGGACAAGCACAGTGGACAAGTCGGTTGTATTGAAGGGAGGGGCATTTAAGCATCTCAAGAATCGATGGGATCGAGTTCATTCATTTTCAGTTTGCAGCTAGGATGAATGAATCAGATGAAAGGGAAATGTCACAGTTTCTTTCGGCTTTCCCCTCCACGCAAGCCTTCCTAGACTCAGGCACATGTAACATCTTAATTTTTATTCCTACAATTTAAATAATTTTAGGAAGCAATTGATTCCTCGTAAATGGAATCTTATCGTGTATTAATCAAATAAATGGAAATTATCCTAAGTATAATTTATTAGAGAAAAATAAACATAAATAAAAAAAAAAAAACAAGTACTCCTCCGGTTTTTAATTACGATATATAAGATATTTACCTAATTTGATTAGATTTAAAAAATTATTTCAGTTAATTAATATGACATGTCTTTTTTAAAACACTCTAAGCACGTTTTTCTTTTTTATTATTGTTGATAGATCATTAATAAGAAGTAAATTATAAAAAGATTGACAAATATATAAATTATATCTTATATTTAAGATTAAAATCAACTCTAAATAATATCCTATAATTAAGATTAGAGGAGTATAATTTATGAAAGTCAAAGAAAGATAACTAGAAAAGAAAACGAAGAAGAGCATCCAAGACCAATTAAAGTATTTGGGGGAAAAAATGAAATGGGCCAAGTTCAATCCTCTTGGGCCATAATCATTTGAAATTTTTTAATATATATATAAACAGTGAGGGAGGGAAAGAGGAATTCAGAGGGTGTCTTATGGGTTGAGTTTTCTCATCATCATTTTCTCATCGTTTTTCATAATCTCTAAATTATGTTTGTCCAATCAATCTAAAAGGTCATAATATTATTTTGACTTTTTTCTCACCTTCTTAATCAATGACCCAGATGGGCTGACGAGAGATAATGAAAAAAAAGGCGAATGGAGGATTTGCTTCTATGTCTTCTTTAGCGCTGGTGGTGCTCGGCGCCATTTTTTTTCCTTCTCTAGGCAAGCTCTTGGTTCATTTTGGTAAGTAAAATCATTTCTATTCACCAAAGTCCCTTCATAAATATTGTTATACTCAATTTACTCTTTCTAATGGATATATTTTTGAGGTGTTTAGAGCAAATTTTTGGACTCAAATTTATAATAAGTGCTGAGTTTTAATAATACATGACCACAGAATCATTGAGCTATTTTTGGACTCAAATTTATAATAAGGCTCCCTAAATAATTATATGTACGCTTTCCTTCTCTCTCTCTTCTCTCTATTTTCTCACTTTCTCACTCTTGCTGCCTAAATACGCACTATAAGGTATGTATTTATAATGGTTGAATAGGGGAAATAGTTTGGGTAAGGTTTATTACCCCCTTCCCAAGTCAAAATTGAGGGGCCAACCTTCCCCTCTTAACCATAATGTGGGCGGTGTTACCGACCATATTTCTAATATGTGTGTGTGTATTATAATATATTATATAATATATTATAATAGTAAAAATTATTATTATTATTTTAACTAACATTAGAAAGTTGTACTCTTATACTGAATATTCTTGGTAAATTAATTACGATAAATTAATCTATCCTATTATAATTCTAAATAAATTTCAAGATGTTACAATAAACTTCCCATTGATGCACATAGGGTTTGTTATTCATTCCTATTGGAATAAGCCTACGTGGTTCATTCCTCCTAGAGAGAATGATAAACTTCTGTAGATCTTTTCATTTTTAAGAGAAAGAAATAGACCCTTGTGGCTTGTGTGTATGTGAATGATGGGATATGCCTTCTTAGGCTTGTGTGTTACATTCTTCTTGTGGGAGAGACTCAAATGAGTTAATGATAATTATGAGATTATTTGAATGACATTATATACATTATTATTTTCTGTCCCATTTGCCATTATATGGATAAGTTCATTAAGTTGTTTTAATACTTTTAATCATAATACTCCCTCCAGTACAAACTTGGTCATATAATTAGAACCAGAGCCATTAGTTGTTTTCAAATTATTTAATTCAAACATTTTGTATCATGATTAACTTCAATTTGAAATAGACTCTTTTAATAACTGTATTTGATATTTCAAAAGTAAATATGAGAAGTTTTTACTATAGTAGATCTTTTGGTTTAATCTTCTTCAGAAATTGATTAAGTGTATGGATATTCAAATTTTTAGAAAATGATTTTACACAACCTCAGTAAAATATTCAATCTGAGTATCTGACACGCTGTCATCAAACTGGCCGCCTGTGCAAGAAAGGACTCCATCTTAAAATCTAATTAGATTTAATCACGCATTTATTAGTTTAGATCTTCCACATTTTGTCCTGATCCCATTAAGCACCATCCCTGAACTTTCCCATCAAATTTTTAAAGGCTTCACGTAATATCCTTTTCATTTTCTTCTAAAAATTATTTTCTTTAAAAAATTGCAACGATTATTCTTTCCGTCTTGACACATTGACAAGGGACAGAGAAATTCAAATGATTATCTTCTGTTTACACCTACATATAAACACCACACACCTCGCAGGATCCAGCGAAGGACTTTCCCTCTAAATTAAGGGTTTTCATGTCACTGTAACATGTCATCGTTGGCGGAGACTCGTTGCAGTGTCCCAGACACGAGTGTTAAGTTTCCATGCAACCCTCTCCCTTCTCTCATTATTAATGATCCAAGAAACCAAACGCGGCCTCTACCAAAGGGAGACCCCATCATCTAAGACTCTGGCCTCCAGTTTCTTTCATCCCCAGAAGATTGGGCATCCATATCAAAATTTGGTCCAAACGATGTCAGTTCACGGTATATGGGCCCATACAAAACCCGGCCTGGAAAACCGACAACGACCAAAGCTAGTGGGATGATTGGATGAGCGACATTCTATAAAAAAAAAATTGGATGAGCGACATATAAAGGTAGCAGCCAGAGATTTAAGGTTCTGCCGAAAACAATAAAAAAGAGAAAAGAAAAGAAACGGATTTTCCCTATGCAGTCTAACGTGCTTTGTACACACCAGCGATTTATTCGGCATGAAACATGATCCCATGGATGAAGCATGAAGTTACAAGTAAGATTGAAGACAATGACTCTTAAAAGTTTTAACTGCGCAGTCAAATATAATGTTTAATATCAGAAAAATCCAAGCAATACATAATGTCAAATACACGATTATACATCTACAGTTAAGTTTTTCAGGATGTTGTTATCACCACTCTATTTCTTACCCCAAAAAACAACCACTTACCACCCCCACTTTCCCCTCCCTTCATGGAGAGCTTAGAATCCATGAAGGTTCATTTAGCATAAAAGAAGGCAAATTGCAAAAATAAAGAAAGCAACTCAGAAACATTGCCACCCAATCACAACTGAGGTTGTCTACAAACTTGGAACACAAAGAAACACAACGTAGAATCTTGGATAAGTACACCAATCAAAAACATCTTCCACTCAGGTATAAAGGCGAAGGGTGAAACCTTCATACTCAAATTTCAACCAAAAGAGAAAATTCGAAACGCCGTTGCCAATGCCTGATGCATGTGCATTCCCAAGTTCCAACCAGCACGGTAACGTTGGCTAACATCTGCCAAGAAAAGTCAGCAACTATATATGTCATAAGCATTAATAGGAGACAAAAGAGCCACTTCTAATATCCTCATTATAATCATATTATGGTAGCATGATTATTTATGAATAATCCCAAATCAATAATTTTGAACAAAATAGCAACAGCCAGGACATCATCATTAGTCACCAGAGGATTCATAAATGCCAGTCAAAGCAAATAATGATCAATGGTCAGACACTCTCTGCATTAATTATGACTTGTAGATAGTACTTTCAGCGCACGAGTAAAAACTTCTCATGAATAAGTTGAACCGACCAGTGAAAATGCTATAAGAGACTGTAGTTCTGAGTAAGGATATTAAGATACTGCCTCTTAAAACAGATCATTCTATTAGAAATAAGATGATACCTGTGTCACAGTCATTCACAAGCAATCTTGGTGTCAAAGCTGCTAAGACATATTGCAAATGCTTCGAAAGCGGAGATTGGATACTGATAATCCATCGTAAACAAATCCTTCCCCACTTTACCGAACTGAAGAATAACATTTTCCTGAGCCTGTTCAGAAACCCCGCTCTTTGGAGAAGCCACCAGCTGGAAATTTTTTACAGAAGCCACAGTCACTCGCCCATTGAAGTTTAGACACCAACACTGGAGTTGTTCATGCCACCTAGGGACTTGTTTTGTAATACCAGCATTCCCTTGTTTTGGGAAGACAAGGGTAAGTTTTCCAAGCGAGTTGATTTTGACCTAAAGAAAGGAATAGATGGAGAAGTATCAATTCTGCTGTGCAGGAATTGAGTTTGTGTAGGGGCCACACCTCCTGGCTCAACAGCTGAAGCTGGGATGGCATCCATAACACAGTGCATTATCCTTGGGCCCCTGCAAACATTTCCCCGTCTGAATCTAAGCTATGCTAGATGTAAATTTAATAGAATGACTAAGCAACGAAATCACCTCCCAGAATGGAAGAGGGGAACTTCAAACAACCACAAGAATATTATGACTTTAAGATTCCTGCCCACAAAATTCTCTTTTTTCATGAGATTCTTAAAATAACAATATCAATACCTGGAGCCCAGGACATTCAGGTCATATGAGACATGCGCAATGGGATAATTGCCAGCAGGAACTCTTGGAGACACTTGCTTGAGACTAACTGGTCTAGTTGAACGAGATTTAGTCACTCTGGTACCACAAATTGGAGGGTGCGCATCATACACTGTGAATTTGGTACCCAGAAAATTTGACCTGTCACAACTCACAAGTAAAACAAGTGAGCAATTTTAGACCTAAAAGATAGTGATGGGTCAGTCACGACCAATATAAGCAAAACTCACCTCAACTTTCCAATATAAGTGCTGCTCCCTCTTGATACGTCTTTGCAGTTTATAGAAATGATATAGTCTGTATGGGTAGGACGTCGACATTTCCGTGCAGCAAGAAGGAACTTGCCATCATCGACTGAAGCTGTAAGTATCAACATTAAATTGCATCAAAATATATAGAAGGGAAAAAAAGGAAAGAAATAAAGTAACAGAAAAAGGCAACCACTTTTCTTTGAATATTACATCAGTAAAAGAAAAAAAAAAATAGACCACCACTAATCTAACTTACGTCATAATATTAGATGCAATCAACCAAATATATTAAATTTAATGTCTAGTAGCGCTTACCTTGGTTTAAACTGAGGTACAGATAATATGTTTGATTACTGCGATGACGTTTAATATAGCACTGAAGAAGAGAGTTCCTTGGACCAGGCTGCACAACAACAGTAAGATAAATTTTATTTAGAGGTATGAGACCTTCCTAACGATAAAATAGCCACCAACAATAAATTCACTTGAGATAGATGCAAAGCAGGTTCAACCAAAGTCATGCCTATGACAGCAGGAAATGTATATAGTGCCAATCATATCATGGGAGGATGACATTTGGGTAACTTATAAGGAAATTATTGTCACATCAGTACCTTGAACACATCCATTTACAATTATCCTTTTGAGATATACAACTTTGTCATACCATATTAACAACTATCCTTTTGAAATGGGTGCCAAGAGAAAACAAGTTCCTTACAAGGTACCCAAATGTTATTCTACCTTAAATCAATCTCAGTCTCTCGCCCATTGTTTGGGGTAAGCGGTGGTTGAGAATTCATCTCACCATGAAGGGACAAACAAAGCCAAAGTAATGCCAACTTCACTCTAATCACCTACCACATAAGAAACAAATTATGAGCTCTATCAGCTGTAATTACACCTCACAAGTTACCATGTAGCTTGTTTATTTAAAGAGACCATCATGCCATTGCAACTGCAATGAATTAATGTGCTTGTCCAACTATGTCACTCATCAATCTGCCTCTGATGTTTCATTATGCCTTAATCGAGTTTGGGAATAAAGATACAATTGATGAATACTGGTACGCTACTGATGCAAGTACATTACTGTCAAGCAAGCAAAACTTCAGCTCAATGTAGAAGAAGTTGGACGAGTTCAACTTAAAAGACCAGAGACCGAGCACAAGTAAATTGGCATGAGACTATTTTGTTTGACAAGATTTGCAACGTCAAACTAAAAAACCTTTGTGAATTTATTAATAACCAAATATAAATTGATAGAAGGAAGTAAAGGATAGTCATACCTGCTTCACGGAGATTGGGAGCGTTAGCTTGCCAGATAATTCAGGAGATTTCACAATTTCTTTCATGATTCCTCTCCAACTGCGGCAGACACCAGCACAAGCAACCACATATTTTCGGGCTGGCCACGTATCTTCAGAAGCCTCAATCCTCATTAACACATCCCTCAGAAGCTCTGGGGGCATATTAGCCCAACAACTCTGCCTCAAACCATCGCCAACCAGCACATGATCCCCGGCATCGCGGTGTGACTGTGACCGCGATCTCATCCCATACCCAAACTTCACCTCAAATCCCTTCCTAGAAATACTCCCAAATTCTCCCTTTATATCCTGGATGATACTCCTAAACGACATCGTCTCCTTTTTAAATATTCAAAGCCATTGTCAATTCCTCCCTTCCAAATCCCATCTTTTTACAAAAAGCAAGCTGTCAGTCGATAAACAAAACCCCAAAACAAGGAAAGCTTGGATTTCTTTTTTTGTCAACGAAAGTTACAACATATTAACGACACGGTTTCCCTTTCCAAGCAAAAATCAACTGCTACAAGCATGCAGGCAGAGTGACATATAGATTCAATACCGCAATTCGAAATCCACCTAAATTGAACGCAACACACAGCAGCACCCAAAAACAAAACAAGAGCCGAGTGATCAAACACGGAACTTAAACTAGAGCTTCATAGCGTCCCCATCCCCCCTCTTCCTTTCCAACCTATCTCCCCTTCAAATATTTGAAAGCCATTTTATCAGAGGTTGAGCGAGAAACGTTTACGGCGCTAATTGAAACACGAAACACGGAATACATTGAATAATAAAGAGAAGCCCTTTAAGAAAAGAAAACAAAATCTGAATGAATTTGACCCCCTCGATCACATAGCGGGGGAGTACTGTGGGACTGGAAGAAATGAGGAAAGGGAAAGGATTCGTGGGGAATCTGAGCTCAACATACGGGATGACCTGACGGGTTCGGACACAACGGCTTTATCCAGATGGCCACCTTTTTTACTTCTTTTGGTTGTCCTCGCCATGGATCGGGTTGGGTTCGATTTTCTTACCCGAATTGCAGTGTTTGGGACGGGAGCTCATCTCTCATGGGCTTGACGATCATTTTGGTGAAAACCCCATCGTCATTAATAGACTATTTGTTTTCTACCCAAAAAAAAAAAAAAAAAAAAAAGACTATTTGTCTTTTTCTATTATTTGAATCTGGGCAAATATATGTCCTCCTGTTAGGCTTGAGTTATATTCAAATTTTTGGCCCAGGACAGACAAAATAACTGTGGTAAATTTCTTATTGTGTTTCGTGATTGTGGGCAGGGCATGTAAATATTGTTTTAAACATCGAAGTATAATGTTTTAAATATCCCCCCTATAATGTTATTAATATATCCCCCCATAATCCATTAATTAAAATTATTTATCTATTTTGATGAGATTAACAAAATTAATTATATTAGTCGATATGACATATTTTTTTTAGAATAACCTAATCATATTCGTTATGTCTTTTATCTCTCATATACTTTGATTGTTAGTATCTGTTTGGCCTAGTTTATTTTTAGCTTATCTTATACTTATAAGTATAAATTAGGTCAATAGGATTTTATATAAGCTCTTATAATTATAAGAGCTTATTTTATAATGAAGAAAAAAAAGTTCTTCATAGGAGCTTTTTTATAAACTCTTTAAAAAAAAAAAAAAAAAAAAAAAAAAAAAAAACCCGTAATTGATTGAACAATCTCTCGACTTAGGGGTGGAAACAAAGCGAGGCCAGGCTCTACAGCCCGGCGATTAAACATTACTCTCACCCGGCTCGCCTGGCTGTTAAGAGGCAAAAATCCTACGCTAGGTTAACAGCCACAGCCATGCCCCCGCCGCCGAAAAAAACCCTCTTGAACAAAGCCGAAAACAGCCCCCGCTTATTAAATAGAAAAACAGCCTAATTGCTAAACAGCCAAATTTACAACAACAAACCAGATTCTACAACAACATAAGAATGAAATCAAATCAACATCCAACATACAAATTCAACATCCAACATCAACATACAAATTAAACATCCAACATCCCATGAATAAAGTTTACAAATTACAACATCCCACCAAGTTACCAACGTACAAGAACCAACATACAAATTCTTCTTCAAGCCAATTGGACATTGACATCAAATCTTCAATATAATTTCTTCTTCACCTTCAAAGACCTTGAAAAAAATTAATCAAATATATAGAATTAGAGTATAACACAATTGAACAAATAATATGTAAAACAAATGATATTATTTTAACAATGCAAAATTTATACCTTTTGTTTCTTTTTTAATCCATACTTGTTGCGAAGCCAATCCCCACCACAAATAAGTGCTTCAATTGATTTTTCATTCAATCTAGAACGATATTCATCAATAACTCTACCTCCAGCACTAAATGTGGACTCTGATGCCACAGTTGAGATTGGAATAGCTAGTATGTCAGCAGCCATCTTAGATAAAATCTTATACTTCACAAGTATTAGTTTTCCACCATTCTAGAGCAAAAATGAGTTAGAATGGCCATCGTATAAAAACAACTCCTCAAGATAAGCTTCCAATTCGATTTCATAGGGGAATTGCTTGCTTTTCACGAACCATGTTCATGATTTGATCAAATCCAGTAATTATAGAAGAACTAGGTACATTGGAAGAAGAGTTGTTGCCAACATTATGATCTTCATTACGTGCCTCTTCCTTATACACAGCAATGTAGCCATCATATATTGAGTTTAAAGCTTTCACCACTTTATCTATATTCTCAGAAGCAACATACTCAGGCTTGTAAATCAAAGGAAAGCAATAATTAATCACATATAATTTGCACCTAGGATCAAGAATACTAGCAAGAGCCATTAACATGTTGCATTCTCCCCAATATTTGTCAAACTTCTCTTTCATTGAGATTGCCATTTCCACCATGAAGAAATCATCATCATCAAAGGCATTGTCAATTTCTTGTTTCACTCTCCAAACTTCAAAGAAGGTACAAATTTGCGAGGATACTCATTGCCTCGATATGATATGAGTGGCTACATTGAACACTTCTAGAAGTTTGGAAATCTTTTCAACCTTCTTCCAATCCTCTTCGATGGTGCATAGTTGTAATGTGGTTCTCTTTCCTTATAATCGGAAAAAAGCACTTGAACTTCAAAGCAAGAGATAACATCCTATATGTAGAATTCCACCTTGTTGGACAATCAAGAACGAGCTTCCTTTCCTTCAAGCGTTTACGCTCAACAATGTCACAAAATGCTTTTAGCCTTGAATCATTGTAGTTGATGTGTTTCACACTCTCACGGACATTATTTATAATGTCTTTAATTCTACCAAGGCCATCTTGCACCAACAAGTTTAATACATGCGCACAACATCTAACATGAAATAAGTCACCGCCCGGTAAAGTACTATTAAGTGATAAAGTGTCCTTTAGAGCCCTCAAACAAGAATCATTATAAGAAGCATTATCCACCGACACGTAAAAATACTTTGTTTTCAATTCCCCAGTGCCTTCAAACACTTGAAAATAGCATCGCCACATCAATTCCTCGTCTAGGGGGGAACTTTCACAAAACTCAAAACCCTCTTTTGAAGATTCCACCCCGCATCGATGAAATGCCCGAATAACCATGTATTCAATCACCTGATGACTTGATTTCCACATATCGCAGTCAAACTAATCTTGCTCACCTTTTGTAACAAGGCCTTCAATTGTTTCTTCTCTCCGCCTCATATATGGCCAAACAATCGATTCTTCTTTGTCTTGCGAGAATATTTCGAAATTCGAATTAGCATATTGGAAACCCCACATCCAAACTTCATCCTCAACAATGCTAAAAGGATGCTCATGCACCATGATTGCGGTAGCAATTATTTCCCTCATCTTCTCATTATAATATCTAGCACCCGACGCCAAAAATGGATTAGTCAAAGAAGGTCGAAATGGAATGGTGGATTGCTTTTGTTTTGCGACAATGAGGAGCTTCCTTGTATCGCAACTATCTAGATGTCTCCATAGATGGGTAGTGCTAGCTCCCTTCCCCGAGTATGAAAATGATCGTTTGCAAGAATTGCATGTAGCTTTGAGACCATCATTAGTCTCAACTTGATCAAAATCGTCCCAAATAGTCAAGTTTTTCGCCTCTTCTTCTTAATAACTTCATCATCACTAACAATTTTCTCACTAGTTTGTTGAGTAGTTTGTTCACTTGAATCTCGTTGGTGCTTGTTGAGAGATATCACCCAAGTTGACATTAGGAGGAGGAACTGAATTAGATGACATTGTTTCACTCGAAATGGGGATGACATGAACTAGGACCAAAACACATAATTAAACAAGGTTCAAGAAGTAATTATGTTACTAAATATATTTTAGATCATTGGTGGATCGAGACTTAATTACCAAGAATTTATAAACAAGGTTCAGAAGAAGCATGACACGTATAGGGAATTACTAAGAGGTTAGAGGTTGGACAATTACAAAAGAGACTTAATTACCAAGAATTTCTAAAGAAAGAGAGATAAGAGATAAGAGATAAGAGATAAGAGAGAAACCTTCATCGCAGAGCTAAAGAAAGAGACTCGCACATACATACATATTGCCTCCTTTAGAGAAACTCCCTCCTGCGCCTCCTAACAGAGGCCAAGAACTCAATGAGAGCTTCCCAGTTCAGAGGCATCCTTGTCCTTACAAAAAAAAAAAAAGTAATTCTATATTTGTATGATGGTTTTCTTTCAAAGACACACTACATACACATGAACAAGCAAAGATAATGTCGGGTTGAGTCAACGTAAAAGCTACATAGTTCATTTATGTCTCTTATTCTCGTATATATGGTATAAAAACAGCATCTAACTGATCAACAATACAAGTCAATTACTCTTCGCTTTTTCCACGGTCCATATTTGCAAGTTTGCTTGTTTCGTTTGAAGGTTAAGGGACTAAAACCAAAGTTTGAGCAAACTTGAGAAACAAAAAATGGTACCAACCCTTAAAATTAAATGCAGATCATTTCACATGTGAAATAAAACTTGTCCTTTTAAATTAATGCTCAAACGAGACACTCTAATAGCACAATGCAATCATACCACTAACGAAACATGATTAAAGATAAAATTACATCAAACTAAAAGGAAACACATACATTAAATTATCAAGTTACGTAACCCAATCCTAATGACAAACAAACAAACAAAATCTCAATACACACATTAAATTATCAAGTTACGTAACCCAATCCTAATGACAAAGATAAACAAATAGAAATCTCAATACACACATTAAATTATCTTGTTATCCTAATGACAAAGATAAACAAATAGAAATCTCAATACACACATTCAATTATCAAGTTACGAACCCAATCCTAATGACAAATAAACAAACAAACCACCGCTTTTGCACGCATGAATCAAAAAGAAGAGAAGAAATGGATCCCAAAGCCTTTACCCGTTTGGGGTTTTATGTCAAACAACTTAAACAAAGATTTTTAATTAATCTACTAACAAATGAGAATATTTCACCATATAACAAACATAAAAAAATTTATATAATCATCAAACAACTTTTAGTTTTTTTAAAAAGGAGAATCTTTAGAAGGAGGAGCCGACGGTTTGAAACTTGGGATTTGGGGACTTAGGGTTTCGAGGTCGACTTAAAAATAAGAGAATCAAAATGGTGGACACTTGACTCTTAACAAGGAAACAACATCAAAGATAAATTAGAAATAATAAAAATAAATATAAAAAATATATCTTACACTTAAGGTTAAGATCAACTCCACAGTTTAGTCATACATTAAGAATTTGAGAGAGTACAAAAATATTAAAAATCAATACAGTGAATTTCACTGAATACCATTATTGTTGCTTTCATGCAATCTAGCTTATATGTTAATGTGATATCTCCATAACTATAAAAGAGAGTAAATGAAAATTATGGGTTAATGGACAAATCGTTTTATTTTGTTTTTTTTAACAAATCTATTTCATTCAGAGGCGTCGGGCACTCAAAATTTTTTTTATGGATTTAATGGAGCTCTAAAAGTTTCAAATCCAACCATATTCGTTTATATGGACATAAGATTTCGAAATGCCAGGCCATTAAAATTGCTTATATGCTTATATATATATAAAGCATATAGGCTTAGATATACATGGAAAAGAAATAAATGGGTAAGGAAATTTCTGAACCCCATTTCGGACCGTTACTGCCAACTCCGCTCCCTCACGTTCCTAAATCTAATCCCATTATCCCATCCTACTCAGCAACCACATATGTGTGTGCTCATGTTATTGACTTTCTGATTTTTGGCTTTCCTTTTAAACATTTTTTAAACTTTAAAATAGAAAATATAGAAGTATTATTTTGTCAAAAATCTGCCTCCAAATACTCCCGGATTTACATGGTATCTATCGGATGTCTTTAATACCCTTCAAGTCATTAGATAAATTGCGAGCCACTCAGCAGTAGTCTCTGGTAATAAAAGGCGATGGTCAGTGGCAATTCGGTAAAAGTGGAGAGTTTGAATCCCCCCCTCTCTGAAAGAGACAAACGAATTCAAAACCAGAAAGCGCTGTATTTATTTAATCATTTATCCCTGGAAGAGCCAGGAGTAGAGAGCGAAACGCAGCTCCGGAGAGAAAACAGAGTCTGTAGGCTGACAAAGCGAAGCCTACACTCTACATCAGCCGGAGACGAAGAGGAAGACGACCTATACGACTCTCTTCCACAATTTGAATCAGGTCCTCTCTTATTTTCCCGTTCTCTTTCTATTGCCTCTCTCTTTTGGATTCTGTGAAATGGGCATATCCGAGTTCCACTCTTTCCTTTCAGAAGAAATAGTCGTCCTGGTATAGCCATCTCTGTGGCTTCAGATTTTTTTACAAAGAACAGATACAGCGCAAAGTTTATGTTTTTAATTTAACATAGCCTTAGCGATTGTTTTGAAGTAGTGTTCCTGTGGTCTGTTTTGAAAGGACGGGAATGCCTCTATATGGCTTTTACGATGCTTCTGTGATCTTGTCTTTGTTAATAACGAAGAAGCGGTATCAATCTCTTGGTCGGTGCATATGATTTTGACCCTTCAGGGAAATACCGATCAATTTATTTTTGTTGGTATCTTTTAGAAATAAAACCCACTACTTATTTTGCTGCCTGAAAAATTCGAAGTTTCTTTTTGTCGTTTTGTTATATTGGTTTTCATATATAAATCTTTGGTGGTAACTAAGAGAAGATTGACGCGGAAGATGGCACAGATGAGGATGAATCAACCCTCACACTGGTGGTGGCTTGACGATCGCAGCACCTCAAAAAGATCCCCATGGTTCCAATCCACTCTCTCTGGTATCATTTCTCTTCATCCGTAATTGATGTTCAATTAACTTAGGTGTTTACTCTGAACCCGTGGAGCACTTTTGATATATTTTTTTTCTAGAGTATAAAAGTTCCATTATTTGAAGCCCTGCAAATTGTGGGGAAAATATCGTCAAGTGAGCAACTAGCTCGATTGGTAGCACATGTGCTAAGTTGAACAGTGTGACGTGTCTTCGTTCTTATGGTTCATGGTCGATACGAAATTTAATGATGCATTGATTACACGAGGATCCCACTAATCTTTTGTCTGGCTCTTTGTTACTTGGCTTTCAATTTGTTCCTAAATGCTATGTTCGTTGTATGTTGAAGTTTTGGACCCACTGGTGTCTTCGCGAATGATAATTAATTTTTCTTATGGCATATGATCTATAAACGTAGGCACTTAGAAAGCTCAAACCAGTCGTTCTCAAAAGAGTAAAGAGGAACGTAGGTTTACTGGTAACAATAAAAGGCTGTGGGCCTATTTTAAGAATCGTGGTTCTTGCTTTTTCCTTTTTAAGTTATTTTCTTTTTCTACTTTTTGCTTCTAGATTTAACCGTTGGGTTAACCTCTTTTTTCTTTTGTGAACTAAGACTTATGCCTGGACCTCTTTGTGAACATATACTGGATTATTACAACGGCTAATGGTTTTAGGGATGAATTAATCTCTAAGATTAAAGGGGAATGTGGAAAGCGTGTTGATATTTGTCTGAGTTTGTGTGTTTTATGTTGATGACAGAGCTAAATGAGAAGACAACGGCAATGTTGAAAGTCATTGAACAAGATGCTGATTCCTTTGCGCAACGTGCAGAGATGTATTACAAAAAGCGACCAGAGCTTATTAGCATGGTTGAAGATTTCTATCGGACTCACCGCTCTCTGGCCGAGCGATATGATCAAGTCAAACCAGATTCTGGATTTCGCCTCCTGAAATCAGGAGGATCTCCTTTTGCCTCGGCCAAGTACCAATCAGAGAAATTCATGACTTTCACAGATAGAAGTTATGATAGCTTCTCTGAGAACTACGATGTGGAGGAGTCTGCCGACTCTGAAGTTGACGATCCTGAGCAAGAAGATGAAACTGAACCAGACAACTGCACAAAAGGGGAAGTTCTTTGTTTGGCCGTGAATGATGAAGTCAAGAGGTTAGATGAAGAAATTAAGAGACTTGGAGAAGAGAACAGGGTTTATAAGGATCAGGTGAAGCAGAAAGATGACATGCGTGATGAACTGATGATTTTAAGGGAAGAGATAGAAAGGCTGAGAGAAGAGAACAGGGAACAGAAAGATCAACTGAAGAAGAAAGATGCCATGAGTGATGAAGCAATGATGCTGAGGGAAGAAATAGGAAGATTGAGAGAAGAGAACAGGGCACAGAAGGATGAACTGAGGCTGAAGGATGAGGAGAAGATAGAGGTGATAAAACACCTGAGTTTGGCAATAGATGTGATAAGGCAGGAGAATTCAAAGATGAGAAACTTCATTGCTAATGACTGTAAAAAGAAGTGGAAGCACCCCTTTGAGCTTAACAAACTCATGGGAGCGTTGTCCGGGAAGCTGTTTAATGGATATCCATGGAATCAGCCTAGCGTTGTAGCTCTCTAGATGTCATCTACAAGTAGGCATATGGCGTACACTAAGTAGAAAATAGTTTTATACATATATGTATATGTGTCGATAATCTATATTAAGTGTTCCCCATGGAAGCTTCATAAATTTGAGTAGTCCGCGTCTTAGATGTCAGTTATGTATTTTACATTTATTCCTTCTAGCAAAGAGAAGCCAGAGAGAGTATATATTAGTGGTCCTTCCTTTTGTCAGCTTGTTATATTGTATGCATTCCACATCGTCGCAATTTATTTATTTATTTATAGTGTTAGCCACTCTAATTCCCATCTCTTTTTTCTCCCATCGATTTTTTTTATTTTCTAAAATGTTATGTTTCTTATTGCGAAGCGCAGAGTCATAAAAAAAATGATCTTGGAGCAACATCAAAGTGATCTGTGGTCCCTCTTGCGTACCCTCCTCGCCACGATCGTTGGATTGCATTTGACACTTTTAATCTCATGGAAAAGTAAATAACAGTAAAAGAAAATTTTCAGCATACATAAACAGATACAGACAGTTAATAGTCAAAGATAAATCTTGTCAGCCTTAAAAGATAATTGATATTAACCCAGGAGCATCATCCAACAGTGCCTCATACAATGTACTAAAAACAAGGTAAGAAAAGGGAATTCTCTAATAGCGACAAGAACAATAAAGTAGAAACGGCAGCACCTACTCAGAATCACATGCCATGAAGCATCAGCATGAGGCAAATTACCAGTGAAGCCAGATATGAGATGAGATTCAGAGGGTGAGATTCAGAGTGTGAAGCAGGGGCATGGGCCGGCATAGACTGTGAGGGAGGAAACGCCATTACAGGCCCTGGAACACCGAAAGCGTCGGGATTTGGAGGACTTGGGCTCGCTGGAATGGTGGGCAACGAAGAATCAGATGGAGAGAAAGCGGCCTTACCAGGAGAGGGAAGGAGTGGCTCAATATCTGGAGAGAGAGGAGTAGAGGCCATAGGAGCAGCAGGTAATACTGTTGGTGCCGCTGATATGGTGGAAATACGCACTCTTGGTGGAGAAGCCAAGGATGATGAACAATGGGACACTATGAAGGCCAGGAGGATTGTAGTGAATGACCAAAAGGAAGCCATAAATGATCGCAGAATCAAATATATATAAAGACTTAATGATGGTACTCTAATTAATGTGTCTGCGAGAGAGAGAGAGAGATACAGAGGAAAGTGAGGCTGGAGAGGAGAAACCAGGGAGGAGGTTCATGATTGAGGCATTAAAAGGGGCTTTTGAGAAGTGGGGGTGGGGTTGCATTGGTGAGTGGAAATTGATAATTGGGACTCTTTTTGAAATCACAAACTGGCAGTCTCTGCTACAAGACAAATTCGGTACGTGATTTCCTCATGGACCATACACTTGCCTCTTTCCTTTTCACTATGCGAGTTCACAAACTTCAAACCATTAAGAAAAATTAAACAACAGAGGGGCCCAACGAGAGCAAGAAAATAATTCAAGGACCCAAAGAGGGATGGGTTTACTGTTAGTGTGTTTAAACTGCACACTTCCCCTGTTCCTGACGCCATGGCCACCGAATTTTCCTTATGCAATGCCATGCACTAGATATATATCTCTCAATAAAGAGAAATTAAAAAGACGAAGAGCAATTTGTGCATATGTGCTCATTATTATGCTTTATCATTATATTTTCATATAAATTTACTAACAAAAAGGTATTTTTTTTCCCCCCCTCCTGTCACGGTGATAAAGATATAAAGAAAATCCTCACCCCTGCTGTAGGGTAGGAGAAAAACTGGAAAGGAAGGGCCTGAAGTCAAAGAACGAAGAAATGGGCAAATATGAAACACAACTGTAAAACTCCAGATCTTGAACCCCACACACAGAGGAAACTGGATATTATTATTACTGATAAAATAAAATGAAACAATAGCACGTACAGCAGCGACGAATGAAGAGCATTGAGATGCAACTGACACTGATACCATATTGACTCAAGAATGAAGAAATGGGTGTGCCTGGGCTTTACTCCCAAAAAAAAATTCGGTGACGGGATGTTAAATTGTTAATACCATATTCATGTCTAAAAAGCTAGTATATCGTAAAAACAGAATGACGTGAGAAAAGAGCATAATTTTATTTTCCGATTGACGCCATGCCCATGGATCCGAAATTGTGACAAAAAAACAAGAAAAGAAACGGTAGGAAATGTCAGAAGTAGGGTAGACTGGTAGTGAAGACAGTGTCATTTCATTAAAATTGATTTTTTTTTTTTCAAAACCAACTATAATCTTGTTTAGAAGAAAACCCTACACAAACAGTTGAGATGGCCGAGTTGGTCTAAGGCGCCAGATTAAGGTTCTGGTCCGAAAGGGCGTGGGTTCAAATCCCACTCTCAACAATTAAAATTTTATTTTTATTTTTTTCCCGTACCACCTAATAAAACAAATTAATTACTTCGTCGCTTGGAACCTCCGTACACCTTATCGGCCAAATCCCCATACCAACCAATAAAACAAATTAATTACTTAGTCCCTTGGATCCTCCGTACATCTTATCGTTGAAATCCCACCGCTGACAATTAACAATAATTTTTTCCCCGCCACCTAATAGAAAAGAAAACAGTATTGTGCGCCATAAACAGGTTAATTAGTTGCTTGGACCTCCTCCGTACACCTTATCCCCGAGCAGCCTCTACACTCAGTATGCAGGAAGCGGATGTCATAGTTGTGGGGGCCGGCACTTCCGGCCTCGCTGCCTCCGCCTGCTTATCCCGACGTTCCATTCCTTACATCCTCCTTGAAAGAGAAGACTGTCATGCTTCTCTGTGGCAGAAATATAGTTACGACCGTCTTCATCTCCACCTTAGGAAGGAATCTTGCCAGCTCCCTCATTTTCCCTTCCCTCCATCTTATCCTCAGTACGTGCCCAGGAAACAGTTCATACAATACCTGAATGACTATGTCGATCATTTCCACATCCGCCCTTTCTTCCACAGAGCCGTCGAATTAGCCCAATACGATGACGCCCATCACCTGTGGCGAGTCAAGGCTAGGAATCGAAACTCCGGCGAGGTGGAGGACTATGCGGGGAGGTTCTTGGTGGTGGCTAGCGGCGAGACGGCGGAGCCCCGTGTGCCAGAGATTGAGGGTTCGGACAGTTTTAAGGGGAAAATACTTCATTCAACAGGGTATAAAAATGGGGAGGAGTTTAAAGATGAAAGTGTATTGGTTGTTGGGTCTGGCAATTCCGGCATGGAGATTGCGTTAGACTTGGTCAACTACGGAGCCCGACCTTCGATTATTGTTCGAAGCCCGGTAATCAACTATATGTTGTATTTGTCGCCGATCTGAATTCACTGGATTTTTTTTCTCCAATTGTGTTCATTCGCCGGTTAGTCCATGCGGGCATATACATATTGATATATTATGAGTTGTAGGTTCATATTCTTCCTAGGGACGTGATGCATTACGCCTCCGTTCTGGTGAAATATCTGCCGCCTAGCACTGTGGAGAAACTGGTGATGACATCGAGCAGGATCGTGTTTGGGGATCTCACCAAGTATGGATTGCCTTGGCCTAGTGAGGGTCCTTTTACCATGAAGCGGAAGTACGGCAAGTTCCCTATAATTGATGTAGGAACCATCCAGAAAATCAAGTCTGGAGATATACAGGTATATCTATGGGGCCAATGCCCGTGGCACCTGAATGTGGCTATGACTCCTTTATTATTGTCGCCGTTTAGATTCAATCTGGTTTTGTCATTTTGATTCCGGTTGGATGTGATCAACTGTTTCCCCGCATCCCAATCGATGAATTTCAAACTTGTTTTGCCATTGGAAGACTCGGGACCGACCTCTATATATCAGCAGAGCTAGTTAGCTATATATTAGCCAATAGGATAAGAAAACATATCTTTTATGATTAGTTTCTGCTCGCATAACCTCGGATAAGCCTAATGATAGAGTATTGGTGATATATGAAGGTGTTGGGGGCAGAAATAGAGAGGATTAGAGGCAACGAGGTGGTGTTGAAGGATGGCAAGTCGCTTGCGTTTGATTCGATTGTGTTCTGCACAGGCTTCAAGAGATCAACTCACAAGTGGCTTAAGGTAATTAAATGCATGAGTGATGAAACCTCACGAAGAAAACTCATGGCATGCGTTTCCTATTTGTGAACAAAGTGTACCGTGTAATGATGACAATTTGCGTATTGAGCAGGGAGGTGAGGATCTTCTGGACGAAAATGGGATGGCGACTTCAAAATTCCCAAACCATTGGAAGGGAAAGAATGGATTGTACTGTGTGGGACTGGCACAGTGGGGTTTCCGTGGAGCCAACGGAGATGCAGAGAAGATTGCCGATGACGTTGCCTCTCTTTTGCAATCTCAAAGCAACGATGCTGGGTCGGCCAGGGAACTCCAACACTTCTGAGTCCACCAACTTCCTTCCACTGGCTTCCTCTTTTCCACCTGCACTTTTCTCCTTTTAGTTGCTGAAGTGAAATAAATCAGAAAGATGTATATTATTCATGATAAATGTATGTGTATTTATATAAGAGGGAGGAGCCTATACATAATGGCTCATAATGATGATTATATGTGTAATCCCTAATTATATGGGATCTGATTACAATCCCATGATTTCAGATATATACATTAGTACTAATATATTATTTCCTAACACTCTCCCTCAAGTTGGAAAGATAGATGTTAATCATGTCTAACTTGTTATTCTGAAAGATAGTCAACTTAAATTAAAAAAACTTTAAGTAACAAATCACAAAATTCTCACACCACTCCCCCTCAAGCATAGCGCTTGAATGTGAGCAGCCATAAATTAAAGAGAACCGCTCCAACCACTTTACCAAGAGCTCAACCAAATGGTTTCACAAGGAACCAGCAATACTCCAAACATCTCATGAGAGACCAAACAAAAATCTTCCAGACATCTCACTAGAGACAAGCAACAATGAATGTCTCACCAGGGGCGAAGACTAAATGGTCTCACTAGGGACCAATCAGAAAACTCCAAACGGCAAATAATAGCCAAACACCTCACTGGAGGCAAAGCAACGAACGGGTCAAACAAGGACCACCAAACTGTCTCACCTGAGACAAACACCTCACCATAGGCGAAGCAAAATACAGCAGATGTCAATGAAATTACCAAACCACAAGCACGACATTCAAGACAAAAGAACACTTCATGAACGTCCTAGAAAACGAACAAACGAAGAACCCAGCCACTAGAGATAAGTGAACGTGCATGAAATGAAACGCCGACTGTGCTGAAATAGTAGAAACCCAGTCTCACAACGCAACCTTCGAAGCAAAGAACCGGCCTATACATATCGAGAATGAAGGCTCGACGTTGGAGAATGAAGCACAACCAGAAAATGATCACAGCAACCAAACGAGGTACACACTCTCTCACACATTTTCTCTTCCCCCTGATGACAATCATTGACGAGACGGTTCACTGTTCATGAAACAACAAGGAATGAACAAGACAAAAAAAAAAAAGAAAAAAAAACGACACAAACATAAAAGGAGAACAACCAAAGGGTAGCCAAAGAATCAACAAACCGAAATGAGACTAACACACACATGCCGAGACGAGAGATCGGCACCGTCACTATACGAAAGGATGACCACCGAAAAACTCAAATTGGCCAAGAACTAACCAAGCTCGATACCATGAAGTGAAATAAATCGAAAGATGTATATTATTCATGATAAATGTATGAGTATTTATACAAGAGGAGGAGCCTATACATAATGGCTCATAATGATGATTATATGTGTAATCCCTAATTATATGGGATCCGATTACAATCCCATGATTTCGATATATACATTAGTACTAATATATTATTTCCTAATAGTTGCCAATCGCTGACTCTGCGCCTTTTTCATAATTCTGCTCTCTTTTATTTCGTTCACAAAACGGAGGAGTCCGAATCTTCTCATTATCACTTGTCCTGCTATCTCTCATCATCGCTTTATCCCAGTCATTAAAATCTTGATCCAAAGCGCTTAGAATAAATTTTTAAAAACCACATACGGTAATTTTTACCGCATGCGGTTTTCCTAAAATGGTTAGGATGAGACTCCCAAAACGGAGATGCTGTTGTCCCCCCCCCCCCCTTCCCCCCCTCGATAACACTATTTAGTTTACTAACTCGCATTCTTCTAACTTTAATTTCATTCGAAAGGAAATTTCACATTAAATTAAATAATAGTAAAATAACAAGCAAAAGTTACATAACACAATATAAATATCTATAACTTCATTATTTGAGGTCCCAAAAGTTCTTTCTGACCCTCTGAATCCGAAAAAGAATGGTAAATGGGGTTTCACTTAAAAATATTGCCGGGTAACAACGAATATGCTGGGCCAAAATACAGACAGTCTAAAAGTGAATAAACTTAATATATATCATGAGCGAAAAAGTTTGGCATGTGATATACGAGGTATATTTTTCCATTTTATATAAATTTTTTCATTTTTAATTTCTGAATTGTTTCAGCAGTATTTGCTAGTGACTAAAAAAATTTAAAATGAGATCTTTAATATACTATTAACTTGTCATTTTGTTTCATTTTATGGGTTGTTTTCGGTTGAAGTAATGTGATTTAACGTTAGTCCCTCCATTTTTTAATCTAAGACATATTTAAAAAGTTGACTTTAATCTTAAATATAAAACATTATTTTTATATTTATCAATTTTTTTATTCATTTAGGTCTATTGATGTTCCTTAGCTTGTCAATAACAAAGAAGGAGATGAAATAGGAAAATTGAGGAATATGATTAGAGTGTATTAAAAAATTATTATGTTAACAAATTTGACTAACTTACTTGATACACTTAAATTAAGTAAACAGGTGTATAATAAGGAATAAAGGGAGTATCAACACCCGACAAAGACAAAAAATGTACAAAATAAAAACGTATACAAAATTTGGATTTGAGAGTTTTGAGTGAATAAGCGATAAAATAAAATAAAAAATAAAAGAAGCGTGCGATGAAAGAAATATACTCGTATCATATAGGACTGACATGTAAGGGGCCACTGGGATAACGGTTAGTAATATCAATATTCTTAAAATCGAGTTTTTATGTAGAAACGGAAAAATGTGATAAAGATGTAAATCGTAAAAACAATAAGAAATATAAAATTTCTACTACTTAAAGTCAAGATATTAAATTTTATAGTACGTGTGTGTATAGGTATATATATATACACAACACACACACACACACGTGTGTACACATATATACAATATATATGTGTGTGTGTTGTATGTAAAAAAACATAAATTATTATTTAAAATTTAATGAACAACTTCATATTTGAAAAAATAAGTTATATAATTATATAAAGGGTTAAGGTGCATTTTTGCCCTTAAAGTATCGTCCTGGAGCAATTTTGCCCCCGGTTTCAAAACGTAGCAATGTTGCCCCCGAAGTTTCAAAACGGAAGCAATGTTGCCCCTCCGTTAAAAACTCTAATGGTCAACTAACGGTCAACGTTAGAGTTTTTAACTAAGGGCAACATTGCTCCGTTTTTAAACTTTAGGGCAATATTGCTCTAAAAAAAAGTAGCAATTTTGCCCCTAAAGTTTCAAAACGGAGAATGTTGCCCTCGCTTAAAAACCCTAACGGTCAACTAACAAATAAAGTTAGTTGACCGTTAGGTTTTTAACTTCAGGGCAACATTCGTCTGCTTTTGAAACTTCAAAGGCAACATTGCTACGCCTAAAACTTTAGGGGCAAAATTGCTCCCGGCCAAGATACTTTAAGGCAAAAATGCACATTAACCCTTATATAAAATATAAATTCAAAAACACAAAGTTTAACAACTCCTACAACTAAATTCCAAAATATCAAAAGAATAAAATTTATCAATTCATAAATTATATTAGTTTATTTAAATCAAACATACATCAACTTGTATGTCTTTAATGTGCTATTCTCTTAGTCTTATAACAAGTTCATTTGCAAAACTTGGAATGCTCAAATCATGATCATTCATAAATTCCCTCACTTTAACTTCAATTAAGCTTTTCTCATCATAATTTTAAGTTGTCCGCATCTTTCCAATCTTCTTTATTTTTTACTATCCAATCATCATCCGATGGAAGGTCATCAAAATTATATGTATTAGAGTTTTGAGCTTTCTTTTTATTGCCTAATCTTGAATTGGTTATCACAAAAATAACATTATTCATAGTCTTTTGATTTTAAAGAAATGAAAATAGGGTTTTGGTTTTAAGTAAAAACGGTAAAGATATAAGGCACCAACTAATTTTTTTCACAAACCAATAAAAGTAGTTAAAATCAATAAAGTTACGTTGTCCTAGGATCTAAGTAATTTTCAATATTATCCATACTAATTGTCCTAAACTCTCATATCATATTAATTATTACTCTCACCAACTATCCTTATTTTTTTTTGATACAAGGCGATAGGGGAGGGGGGATCGAACCCAGGACCGGGAGGGAGGAAATTAATCATAATACCACTGCACTACTAGTAGTGCTGGTTCACCAACTATCCTTATTAATTATGGGTAGATATGAAAAAAATAATTAATGCTCATTTGGAATCAGCAAGTGCCTTATAAAAAATACTAAATAAAATTACTAGTTCATACTTTATAATACGAAGATGTCTCAAAGTTATTAAGCGTGATTTTTACCAATTTTTATTCGGACAATTTTTACTTACGTCTAAATATTAACACTATGTAAAAACTTAAGTTTTTATTGTAAAAGGTTTTACAATAGTTTTTAATGAGTGATACACTGATACTCCAGGCGGGAGTACCTAGAGAATTAATCAGTTCCTTGGGGCAGATAGTCTCAGCAGCAATATTCTTCTTTTCTGTTAGGGTATGTTTGGTTTGAAGGAGGGGAAGGGGCTAATCTTTTGTCTCATCTTTACTAAATTGCCCTAGAAATTTTTCAATATTCTAAAAACATACTTTCAACGAAAAGGAATATTCCTTTCATTAATGACAATTTAGTCATTTCCTTATTTCCCTCTCCTTCCCCCTCCTTCAAACCAAACATATCCTTAGTATCCTGTAATTCTGTCCGTTCACACCATCCAAGTACCTATAAAGCTACACATCGTGGGGGAAAAATATTGTCAGAAAAAAAAATGGGTTAAAAAAAAATTACATCCCAACCATCCGTTCACACCTCTGCATGCTCAAAATCAAAATTTGATTATGTGGATAACCAAAGCACTTCAAAGGACCAACGCATAAGTTTACTCATAGAATTCAAAAGAATAAGACACAATGTATAAAAACTGATTACTTTACAAAAAATAAATTGGTCTTAGAACTAATGACATGATGCCTGAAACTTCCAAGGATACAAGCAACGACTTTCCTAAAGAGTTACTCACAAAAGTGGATGTCATGCCAGCACAAGCACCTGCTGCAAGTCTTCCAAAAACAGATAGCTCACCATCCTGATCTGCTGAAATCACAACCCCTACATAAACAATTTCTTTTCATGATACTCAGGTAAATTAAAAATTAAAAATTATAAAGATTGGGAAATGATTAATTTAATATGGCAGTAGGTAGCAGGTAAAAGTTGCCGATTCCAAAAAGCAGAATAAAAATATAAACCAAGCTCATATACAAGTTTCTAATCTCCATGAAGTAACTGCATAAAGATGGCAATGGTTGAACCGTCTCCTCAAGAATGGATGCTTCTCACTTGACATTCTCTATGTATTACTTCCATCAAAGTCACCATTACTCTATTCTTGATGATTTCCTCGGTACAAAGCCCTCCCCACGACGCCCATGGATCAACACAAAAGCCACGATATAGCAGATAGAGAAGAATCAGAGAAATAGATATCACGTTCTTTAAACTTAATCTGATCGAAACCCATAAACAAAACTAAACCAAGCCAGCAACTAATCTTTTAGTTCGAGACACCGTTAGAGTCGGAGCATATCGAAGTCCATAAACAAAACTAAGCCAAACCAATAACTAATTTTTTAATTCGAGACACCATCAGAGTCGAAGCATTTTCGTGAGCAATGGAGATTTCCCGCTAGGAATAAAATGGGACACCATTGGTTCTTCGGTTTTCAGAAAAATGGAGATTGTGTGTGTTAAGGTTTCCAGTAAGAGACGAAAAGTCTATTTTTGTTTTGTTCTGTGGGGGTATGGACAAGCAGAGGAGAAAAGTCATTGTTTTTTGTTTTGGTCTTAATGTGTATGGCGTGTCACTTTATGGGAGCTGGGATGGAATGAACGGGCAGGATTAAATAATTCTGAGGGAAGAGAAGAAAATCGCTACTGAGACAATCTGCTCCCCTGGGGTGTCTCTTTTTTCCAACAACTAATAAACAGATCAATACCACCTCCCAGTCTCTTCACTGAACATGCAGGAAGCGGCTGTCATAGTTGTCGGAGCCGGAACTTCCGGCGTCGCCGCCACCGCCTGCTTAACACGACGCTCCATTCCTTACATCCTCCTTGAAAGGGAAGACTGTTATGCTCCTCTATGGCAGAAATACAGCTACGATCGTGTTCATCTCCATCTGAGGAAGCAATTATGCGAACTCCCGCATATGCCCTTCCCTCCGTCTTATCCTCACTACGTGCCCAAGAAACAGTTCATAAAGTACCTGGATGACTATGTCAGTAACTTCCACATCCGACCTTCCTACCACAGAGCCGTCGAATTAGCTCACTACGATGACGCCCATCACCTGTGGCGAGTAAAGGCTAGGAATCGAAACTCCGGCGAGGTGGAGGACTATGCGGGGAGGTTCTTGGTGGTGGCCAGCGGCGAGACGGCGGAGCCCCGTGTGCCTGAGATTGAGGGTTTGGACAGTTTTAAGGGGAAAATACTTCATTCAACAGGGTATAAAAATGGAAAGGAGTTTCAAGATGAGCGTGTATTGGTTGTTGGGTCCGGTAATTCTGGCATGGAGATTGCGTTAGACTTGGTCAATTATGGAGCCCGACCTTCAATTATTGTTCGAAGCCCGGTAATCAACTATATAGTGTATTTGTCGCCGATCTGAATTCACTGAATCTTTCTTCTCCAAATGTGTTCATTCGCCGGTTAATCCATTCGGCATAGACATATTGATATATTATGATTTGTAGGTTCATATTCTTACTAGGGACATGATGCATTACGCCTCCGTTCTGTTAAAATATCTGCCGCCTAGCACTGTGGAGAATCTGCTGATGATATCGAGCAGGATTGTGTTTGGGGATCTCACCAAGTATGGATTGCCTTGGCCTAGTGAGGGTCCTTTCACCATGAAGCTAAAGTACGGCAAGTTCCCAATAATTGATGTAGGAACGATTCAGAAAATCAAGTCTGGAGATATACAGGTATATGCAGAAAATACACGTGGCCCCTGAATGTGGGTACGCCTTCTTTATTATTGTCCCCGTTTGGATTCAATCTGGTTTTGTCATTTTGATTGATGTAGTAAAGGGTGCTCTCCGGTTGGATAACATATATTTATGATTAGTTGTTGCTTGCATAAGCTTAATGATGGAGCGGTGATGAGTGTGCCTTTATATATGTAGGTGTTGGGGGCGGAAATAGAGCGGATTAGAGGCAACGAGGTGGTGTTAAAGGATGGCAAGTCGCTTGCATTTGAGTCTATTGTGTTCTGCACAGGCTTCAAGAGATCAACTCACAAGTGGCTCAAGGTAAATGAATGAATGATGAAACCTGAAGAAGAAAACTCGTCATGGCTTGCGTTTTCTATTTATTCCTGAACAAAGTGTAGGATGTAATGTTGAGAATTGGTTAATGATGAGCAGGGGGGTGATGATCTTCTGGACGAAGAAGGGCTGGCAAATTCAAAATTCCCAAAGCATTGGAAGGGAAAGAATGGATTGTACTGTGTGGGACTGGCACAGAGGGGTTTCTTTGGGGCCGGCCGAGATGCAGAGAACATAGCCGATGACATAGCCTCTCTATTGCAATCTCAAAGTATCAGAACAAATGCTTGATATTCGTTTTGTTTCCGTTGCGTGTGTGAATTGATATGTAGATAGTTAATTAAGATACATACATATCGGGGACCACTGGAACTCTTTATCCCACAAGTCTGTATTGTTTGATGATACAGGAACCAGACACCTTTGATTGCGTGTCCAACTCCAATACAATCCACCACCTCAAGTTCGATGATATTGGGTTGACTAGAAAGTTCCAGCTCTTCTGATCGAGTCAGCCAACATTATGCTTCCTTTTGTATGTAGCATATTGAACTTATGAGAGTTTGGTGATCTTACCAGTTCCATGTCCTGTGTTAAACAATTGAACCTTATGATTTTATCATCTGGAAAATCTGGAAATCACAACAGGGGCAGAGAAAAACTACTTCTCATTTATGAAAAAAAGAAGTTTACACCACTATGTTACTATTCAGTCTACTTGACTATTTATATACAAAGTTTACGTCTATTACAAAATGGTATTAATAACTAACTAATTAATTATTAATACAACACATACACATATGCTAACATCCTGCTTGTAGCTCTTCTATGGGGGAGGGTCCCGCTTAACAGTCTTGATGATGCGTAGTGGTTCTTAATGTTGTGTAATTCCAATTATACTTGGCCGCCGTATTACTTAAAAAAAGTGTATTAAATTTTACCTGCACTAATATCTATAACTCCATCTCAGCTTCGAAGTACCTTGTGACTCCCTGAATCCTCTAATTTATTTTTTAAAAAAAATCAGTGAAGTGAGATTTCATTCAAAAATAATGCCATAGGTATACGTCTGGCTGGCATAAAAATAGCCGGATTCCACCCAAAAAAAATAAGAGGAAAGGGGCCACAAACAATTAGGCCTATGAATTGGCAATTTATAAGTTCTTTCAATATTTTAAAATGATTTACCAACACTCCTTGTAGTGCAATGATATTGGGATGTGTATCCCCCTTAGGTCCTTAGTTCGATTCGATTCCCCCCTCCCCTCGCCTTGTATCAAAAAATATATATATATATATATATATATTTTTTAAAATGATTTAGTGACCATTTTTATTTTTATTTTTTAAAAAAATAGTGACCATTTTTAGGATTAACTGTGCCTAGAATAAAATCACATGTATGCTAACAAAAATATCATTAAAATGACTTACGTGAATAAGTTTTTGTTTTTAAATAATATAAATTACATAATATGAAGTCTAAAGTGAATATATTAATGTATGTATGTTACAAAAAGATAGGTTGACAAGTGATCGATAAATGAAAGTGCTTCGATGCTAAGTGACCTAATGAGCACCAGTAGCTTATTACCACCGCACCATTGCGCACCGTCTCGATAGATTGTTGTGATTAAAATTTTTACTTTTGTTTTAAAAAAAATATTTTAATATGTACACTATACAAAATAAAGATCTCTTGATTATGAGTTTTTTTTTTTTAAGAAAAATAAATTTTACTTAAAAATCATTAATTGACAAATTTTAAAGAACCTTCAGATTTGTATTTAAATTGTGTAAATCTAACCACAGCAATACCAATATAGAGTTCATCTAGTGGTGTAAAGCCCGTTAAATTTTTCTGGATGTTGAGCTACATTTACTGTTGGGTTAATGTGCTCTTTGGTCACTTAAGCCCAATAAGGCTTAATTGAGACTACAGCTCAAGAACTCTAAGGCCCATGTGGATTAGGGTTAGGTCTTGGGTGTAGTAGCATATAAACTAACTTTCGCCGCAGCTTGAAAAGATACGTGCACAAATAGTTAGGAGGCTCTCATCGAAAACAAAAACCTAGAGGGACGTTCATCATCCGAATGGTTGCCCACACAACCATCTCATCCCCTCAAGAGATAGTCTGGAAGATCAATCATAGATCGCACGAGGACCGTTCGTATACGAGGACCGTTCGTAGACAATGATTGTTCGTGGAGAATCTTTCGATAACTCTTCAATATCCGGTAAGCAAAACGATGAAAGGTTTCATCTTTTCCTACATCGCGTGGTACGATACGCTTCGCGTTTCGATCGTTTCCTACAATTGGCATCGAGCCAATAGCGATGAGGAAAAGAACCGAGTTTTGAAATTTCATGTGATTATTTTCAAAAATTATTTTTGAAAAGATGGCATCTGTTTTCTATATTTTTTATTTGTTTCATAGTAGTTATCGTTTATAAATCATATGAATACTTTAATCCATGGTTAGATTCTCTCGTGTAATTCTTGATTTGTAACAAGGAGGCTAATCCCATATGATTAGGTTTCCTCCTTGCCGTTTTTATGATTTCTTTTCGAATTTCTATGTATTTTTCGAATTCTGTAAAAGTTGGAGATCAAGAAACGTGAAGAATATGAGCAAACAACACCGTACGACACTTTTCGTGGACTTGGATCTCGGATTTAGACAAACCATATATGGATGGAAAGAGGACGGAAAGACAAACAACGTGGCGGTCGGAACACCGCCAAAGACAATCCACGCGCCACCACAAGTGGTGGCGTGGCAAGCCATCCACGCGCCGGCAAACGGCCGGCGCGTGAGGGCGTGGGCCACCCTTTTGGGGTGGTTCCGGCGGCCGTTTGATCGTCTCCGTGCCGGTGCTTCCCCGGAGTTTCGTGCTTTGAGATGACTTCGGCCTCTTGCATGGCGAGAGGCGAAGGCTAGGGTTCCTCTTTTGTGTCCTAGGGCTTCTAGCCAAGGATTGGGTTTTTTGGGCTTTTGGGCTCATAGATACCACGAAGGGGCTTGATAAATCCTATGGGCGGGACAAAAGAGAAATTCCAAAGTTGTAAAATTTTTTAAATTTTTTTAGGAAAACCATGGATTAAAGCTATTTATTTAATTAATTTAATGCTTTTATTGGATTGTATGAATTATATGTACGATTAACGTGATGTTTGAAATAACATGCCATATAGAATAGGAAGATGTCATATTGTTGCATAATCACATGTCATAAATGCATGATAACTATTATGTTTTTCAATCGACTAGTGTGATAGTTATTATGAGAGATTATTTGGGTTATCCAGATAAATAATCTAACAAATTTCCCAAGAGAATTGTATTTTTGAGAATATCTTGTGGGTTATTTAAAATGATCATGTGAAGCTCATTCGCAATCATGACTGGATTTTAAAGTACCTAATGATTTCAATTAAGATGTTGATCTCACGAGAATACTCTAAAATGAACAAATTCTTGGAAATTAAAAATTCTAAACTTAAAATATTGAATGGGTGAAGGTTTTAAATTAAGCTTTTAATTTTAAAACCTACGGGCCCCATTGTGGGTTTATTAGTGAAATGGTTGTCGAAGCCCCATCGGATAAGGATGATCGGATTTCGCTAGATTAAACCCTAATATTTTCAAAATTTTAGTAAAGTTTTGTACGGCCCATCGTCGGCAACACTTGGATACTAAAGATAATTTTGAAAGTAAACAATGGTTAAATACATTCAACTTTGGTAAAATTGTTAACCCTCCCATCGAGGCTCGGCAATGGAACCAAGGCCCAAATTAACAATATTAGTTTTACAAGAATCTTGCCCATCGTAAGTCTTGTAAAATAACTAATGGATTGTTAAACAATGAACGAATAGTAGTTATTAGAATCTACTAGCGATATTTCGTTTGTTGTTAATTTTAAAGTTTGAAATTAGTGTGTTTTTCCTTATTTTCAGAAAAATGTCTTCATTCAATCCTTTAGCTACAATCTTGAGCCAAAAACCTATGGATGGTACAAATTACAAACAATGGAGAACCAATTTAGATATTGTTCTTAATATGAAAAGCTCAACTTTGTTCTCACTACCCCTATGCCAGCGCTGTCTGCTGCAGATGCGTCTGATGCAATTCGGACTCGTTTTCAGCAAGAGAAGGATAGATGGGAGAAGGCGAATGTGTCAGTTCGCTGCTACATTTTGGCCAGTCTCGCCAGTCACCTTTAGGAGCAAATGAACATAATTCAGAGTGGAGCAACAATGCTCCAGACTCTTGATGCCATGTTTGCTACACCTAGTAGTTCTACTATGCAAAATGCGCGAGTTCGATCACCAAGACAAATATGTCGGAGGAAGTGTCTTGGGATCATTGTCTAACAATGATAGCAAACTTCAAGAAGGCGATGACCATGGTATCAAGTTTGAACAAGAAGTAAAAGTTGACCTTCTCTTACAATCACTACCCGAATACTTCAACCAATTCAAGATTAATTATAATATGAACAAAATGAATCTTGACCTCACTCAACTAATGCACGAGCTTGAGAGTCTTGAAAGCGGACTCTAGTCAAGCAAGGAAGTGCATTGTTTGTTAGTGAAAGTTCTCAGAAACCTAAGGGAAACCCAAGGGAAAGAACAAGAACAAGAAAAAGAAGAAATCATGTACTCCAGTTGTCAAAACAGTTGCAATGAAGCAGCCAAAAGGCAAGTGCTTCAAGTACGGACAAAAGGGGCATTGGAAGAAAGATTGCCCACAAATGAATAAACCAGGTATGGGTAATTTAAATGTGATTGAGGCTTGTTTAGTGGAGAATCACGATGACAAATGGATCGTTGATTCAGGAGCCACTAACCATGTTTGTTATTCTTTGCAGTGGTTCAAACATAGCTTGCCAGTGAGTAAAGGACAACGAGATTTGAAGCTTGGAACAGGCGGCTTATGTCTCGCACTAGCGAAGACAAGTTGTTTTATCTTTTAATAATTATAGAACTTTGGTTTTAGAAGACCGTTTATTTATTCCGTTTTAAGAGGAATTTATTTTACGTTAGTTGTTTAGATAAACATGGTTTGACAGTTCGGTTTGATTCCTCGCCAATAAGAAGTTCATCTTCTTTTATTTGTTCCGTGTAAAGTTTAATGGTCTTTATTTCCTTAGTCCTATTCCCCGTGAAGTTAATCATGTTGAATTAAAAAATGTTGAGCATATCAATTCGTCAAAGAAAAGAAAAGTTTCCAATGAAACTTATCTTTGGCATTTGAGATTGGGTCATATTAACTCTAACGATCCAAGGTTTGGTCAAAAGTGGGATTTTAAAATCCCCGAACTTTGAACCGATACCCAGGTGTGTGAATCCTGTTTAGAGGGTAAAATGACCAAGAGATCTTTCAAGGCCAAGGGAAAACGTGCCACACTTCACTGGAATTGGTACATACCGATGTATGTGGACCAATAAATGTCCAAGCCGAGGCGGGTATCGTATTTCATCACATTTACTTGATGATTACTCTAGATTTGGACATGTGTACGATCGTCACAAGTCCGAAGCTTTTGGAAAATTCCAAGAGTTCAAGGCCGAGGCGTAAAAGCATCTAGGTGTTCAAATTAAGACTCTTCGATCTGATCGAGGGGTGAATACCTATCTGGAGAGTTCAGTCTTACGACCAAAGAGGGGATAGTTTCACAATTATCTTCTCCAGGGACACCCCGTGAGAATGGAGTTCTTGAAAGGAGAAATAGAACCCTTTTAGAAATGACAAGATCTAATGCTCGATTATTCATCACTTTCTCGATTCATTCGGGATATGCCTTAGAAACAAATATGTATCTATTGAACTTAGCTCCGTCCAAGTCGATTTCAACGACACCAATTGAATTGTGGAAAGGGTGTAAGCCCACCATGAATCATATTCGGATTTGGGGTGCTCCGACATGTCTTGAAATAGAAACCGGACAAGATGGACTCGCGTCTTGAAGTATGCATGTTTGTAGGCTATCCTAAAGGAACCAGAGGTTGGTTGTTTTATAGTCCAAGAGAAAAGAAGGTTATAGTGAGCACTCACGCGACTTTCTTAGAGGAGGACTATATGACAAACTATAAGTTAAGAAATAAGGTTATTCTTGATGAGCTAGTCTCGATCAAGTTTCACCACAACCTCGGGGGTTCCAGCTTTTGTTCCCGTGGTTGTTCAAAGAGGGGAAAATGTATCTCGAACATACACGAACCGCAGACGTAACCGAAGTTCAAGATGATGTTGAACTAAATGAAGAACAAAATCATGAATTGGTTGATCCACTTAATGAGGGTCCTCATCTAGAAATTGTCAACCCACAAAATGTGGACCCCCCTGTAGATGCACGACATCAACTACGACAAAGTCGTTGTGGGAGATTGATTCGTAAACCTGCAAGATATCTCTTGTTGGGTGAGTCAAATCAGGATGACATCATCGCGAGAAGATGGTGATCCCACGAGTTATGACGAAGCACTAGGAGATGTTGATGCTCGGGAATGGCTCGAGGCTATGAATCGTGAAATAGATTCTATGTATTCCAACTCGGTTTGGTCTCTTGTAGATGCACCTAAAGGGGTAAGACCCATTAGGTGTAAGTGGATTTACAAGAGAAAGAGAGGATCGGACGGGAAGGTTGAAACCTTCAAAGCTAGATTGGTGGCGAAAGGGTACTCCCAAAGAGAAGGAGTGGATTATGATGAAACCTTTTCACGGTTGCCATGCTCAAGTCTATCCGGATTCTCTTAGTCATTGAAGCCAATCTTGATTATGAGATTTGACATGGATGTCAAAACCGCTTTTCTAAATGGAAATTTGGAAGAGGAAATCTATATGCAGCAACCAAAAGGGTTTATAGTCAAAGGGCAAGAAGAAATGGTATGCAAGTTGCGAGGTCCATTTATGGACTTAAGCAAGCATCCAGATCGTGGAACATCGATTTGATCAAGCCATTGAGTCTTATGGCTTTGAGAAAAGCCCGATGAGCCGTGTGTGTATAAAAGGATCCAAGGTAATGCGGTATCTTTTACGGTACTTTATGTGGATGATATACTCCTTATCGGAAATGATACTAGGTATTGTTGGGCATAAAAACCTGGTTGAGCAAACATTTTGATATGAAGGACCTGGGGAAGCCAATTATGTTCTTGGTATTAAACTTATGCGAGACCTAAGAACAAATGAGGTTTTGGCATTATCCCAGGCTCAATACATTGACAAAATACTTGCCAGGTTTAGCATGGAGAATTCAAAGAGGGGAATTATACCCTTCGGGCATGGGATTCATCTCTCTCGAGAAGCAATCTCCTCAAACTCCCGAAAGCAGAGAACGCATGAGTAGGATACCTTATGCTTCAGCAGTAGGTAGTCTCATGTATGCTATGCTATGTACCAGACCAAATATCTGCTATGCACTGGGAGTAGTAAGTCGGTACCAATCAGACCCTGGAGAGCAACACTGGGTAGCGGTTAAACATATACTCAAGTACCTACGGAGAACGAGAGATTATATGTTGGTCTACTCAAGTGGGAGTCTTGAAACCATTGGTTATACGGACTCGGATTTCCAAGGAGATATTGACTTAAGAAAATCCACCTCGGGATATGTGTACACCCTTAATGGCGGTGCCATTTGTTGGAGAAGTGTAAAACAAACATGTCCGGGCCGACTCGCTACGCAGGCCGAGTATGTAGCGCTTCGAGGCCGCAAAGGAAGCTGCATGGTTAAAGAAGTTCCTAACGGATCTTCAGGTGATACCAGGTGTAAATTGTCCTATCACAATCTACTGTGACAACAGTGGGGCGGTAGCGCAGTCCAAGGAACCAAGGTGTCATAAGAGACAGAAGCACATAGAGAGGAAATACCACTTGATCCGAGAAATAATTAAAAGAGGAGATACAAATGTAGCAAAGATAGCATCGTACGAGAATCTCGTGACCCTTTTACTAAGAGTTTGCCCGAGCGTGTGTTCGAGAGGCATGTTTCATCTATGGGTCTTAGGAGGATTCCGTTTTGCCGTAGCTTTAGGCGGTTGTTATTTCACTTTGTTATTTTGTGCTTTTGAGCATGACATTATGACATTGCATTTCTTTTCTGAATGTTAATAAATGGAGTTTTTTTTTTTTCATTTATTTCGCACACTATTTACAAACTCTAAGGTCCGGACCAATTGTGGAGTATATGATCATATGAATACGTTCATAGAGGACATGGTCATAGGTTCTCACAATTGATGAAATGGTTCACGCCTATTAAATTAAGTTGGGCACTTTATTTAGGCCGCAATGTTTTATGAAATGGTTTTGTCCGAATCATTATAAAACATTGGTGTGAGTTAATGCTCACATTGAATGGATCAAGGAGAGATTTGATTAAGGTTGTTTTTTTCATAAGGAATCAAATCTCCGGATAACTATAGTTATGTAGTTGCTCTTAATCCCGAGTTTATTTTAAACGGGTAGTCGAATAGTTTTCATTCTTTGATTTACCAACGGTGAGGTTTGATCTATATGACGGCCAACAACTCGGTATTTTGGGATTGAGACTCTTTGGTTATCGGTGTTTATGAGATAAACAACATGGAATTTATAGGAAATGTCCCCTTGATATGTTTCGGTACGGATATTGAAGACACCGCCGGCATGTAATCCATTAGAGAAACTATCAAAGTCAAGGGAATAAATAATTGATTGGGTTACGTAAAACTAGTCAATCAAATTATAGACATTCTATAAAAGGCGTGCATATTCTTGTTATAAGTGTCATTGTTCTTGGAGATCACGTTCGGGCTTTTAGTGGAGTAGACCGAACTAGATAATCTTCTCGTAGATTATCATGAGCCTTGATGAATGACAAATGGTAGGTCCCCGGCTACCTTGAGACAAGGGATGGGGAATATTATCGATGATGATGGCTTATGGGCTACATGGTCTTGGGTTTACGAACTCAAGTTGGTATCTTAAAGAGCAAGTGGGAGATTGTTGGGTTAATGTCTTTCTTTGGTCACTTAAGCCCAATAAGGCTTAATTGAGACTACACCCAAGAACTCTAAGGCCCATGTGGATTAGGGTTAGGTCTTGGGTGTAGTAGATATAAACTAACTTTCGCCGTTTGAAAAGATACGGCCGCACAAATAGTTAGGAGGCTCTCATCGAAACAAAAAACCTAGAGGCGACGTTCATCATCCGAACGGTTCTTACACAACCATCTCATCCCCTCGAGAGATAGTCCGGAAGATCAATCATAGATCGCACGAGGACCGTTCGTATACGAGACCGTTCGTAGATAAGGATTGTTCGTGGAGAATCTTTCGGATAACTCTTCAATATCCGGTAAGCAAAACGATGAAAGATTTCATTTTTTCCTACATCACGTGGTACGATACGCTTCCGCGTTTTTGATCGCTTTCCTACATTTACATGGTTGCAAACATGCAAGATTGACCCATGGCATCAATATTTTAGTTAAGGATATAAAAAAAAAAAAAAAAAAAAGATTCATAAAATGGCTTTTGTAGTAGATAGTTTGAAGACATAAAGGTCAATCTGTGGATATCACCCTGTCCTTAAAAACTTATGATACACTCGAATGTGTTTATTCAACATTTTTATATTCAACTAGTTCTGCATCTTATTTTTGCGTTATCAATTCGTAATTACAACTGCTAGTTCCCCATGAGTGATCCAAGTTGTGTCCCTTGAGTAGCTACAAGAATACCCTGGAACGCTCCACCCCACAAGTTTGTACTGTTTGATGTAAATACAGGAACCATATATTGTGGATTACGTGTCCCTGTCCAGTCCACCACCTCAGGTTCGATCATGCTGTTGGATGGACTACAAGATTCTAACACCGCCAAACATGATCTTGCTAAGGCCCGCAAACTCCACGACAAAGAAAGAACTCAAGTCCCAAAAGAAGCCATGCATCTAGAATTTGGATCCTCCGATAATATATTATTAAGAAAATTGGGGAAAAGTCCCTTCTTCTTTTTTTAAAAAAGAAAAAATCATATCCAACTGAAATACTCAAATCTACATTTAAGGCTAACATTTAACAAATACCATATAATGCCAAGAGGCCTGATGAGAGATTTCAGAATTTATTGATTTTGCCTATATAACCATTTTGCTCATCCTCTCTAGCTCTTCACCCTCTTGTCTCATTCTCTTCCACTCTCCTCTCCTTCAAGATCCAATTCCATCCTAGGATTTCTTTGGATCTCCAATTCACCATCTAAACGCCAGGCAAAGATGTGTGATGTTAACTCTGTCTTTTTCTTTTTTCCTCTGGCATCTTAGAATATGGACAGAATAAGCAAACACACTCTCAATTGGTTGGTCATATACTCTTCTTTATTGTAAAACATGTATTTAGTGTTGGGCACATTCTGTGTAAAATTTTATGTGTATTTTTGTATCTTAGCCTATTGCATTTCAACTAAAAATATATAACATAAAAAAATTATTTTTGCCTAGTTATTTTTATCTTTTTATTAGTAATTTTGCAACAACATGAAACAAATATACAATATTTAAATGAGAAACAAAGTTTTTTTTATATAAATAATTGATTGAATTTTATCAGACAACCGACAATGACACAAGACTTGAAAAAAAAAAAAGTATAATTTTTGGATTTTTTTTTTTAAAAAAAAAAACTCTGAAGTGAGTGAATGATATTTTCTTTTAAAAAAAATATATATATATATAGCAGTACTTTTGTTATTTTGTCGTCATTAAAGAAATATCTTATGGAATTTGAGGATATGAATTTTTTATTGAACTTTTTTATTAGGGCACAGAGGTTGCGTGGAGGCTGATGGAAAGAAGGCGACGGCGCGACGATGATAAGCCTGAGTTTGGGTCAGCTCAGCGTCACTCGCTCTGCTTCCTCCTTCGTGCTTAGCTCCCCTCCCTCTACCTTTCCGCTCGCTTCTCTGCCCCTTCGCCCTCTTCCTCCTCCCTCTCTCTTCCTTGTCAGATCTCAATCGCCTCCACACTCTCACCAGCTTCCCCAGAATCCTGAAGATGAAGATGATGCCCAACTTGAAGACCTCACAGTTCCTCCTCACTGGTTACTTCCTTCCAACGCCTTCCAGGTATTCCCTCCAATTCCTCTCCTTTTCTTCATCTTCATTACGGTTTCCCCACTTAATTCCTTCCTTTCCTGCTTCACTCCCACGAGGATCCCTTTCTTTTTTCCTGTAATGCCAGGTGCCTGATTATTCCTTCGGGAAAAAAATTCTCTCTTTGGGAAATTTGATATAAAAAATTGAGGTATCTCATATCCCCTTTCGTCTGCTTCTGTTGCTTTGTCCATGCTTTTGTGTGAAATGAACACTTGTTCATAGGTCATAGACGAGCTATGTAAAATCAAAATCCTTTCTGGATGCATAACATTGTTCTTGGAAGATAGCCGTGGCCTTGTCTAATTGACTTTTGCTTTGTTTTCTGTCTTTTCTGCCTCTGTTTTCCTTCAAGCTCGTTAGCTTGCCTTTGTTATTCAGAAAAGGAATCAAAATCTTTATAACGTGCTTGTCCAATTTGAATGGTGAAAACTGAAAAGTAATCATGTTCACCTGCGGATGCTTGTGCTAACTGATATAAGGCGTCATCTGTTTCAGGAATCAGAGTGGCTGAGGGCGACGCTGCATAAATGGCTGGATGATGAGTACTGTCCGGAGGAGACCAACGTGGAGATAAGCAAAGTCGCAGCCCAATCGTACTACACATCTCTGCTACAGAAGCAAACAGACCTGGGTGAGATTTTGTTGAGGATGGCCAGGGAGCTGGAGTCTATTTCTTATCAAGAAAGCTTTCACGGGGCTTTCTCATCTGCAAATGCAGCCATCAGTCTGATCGCGCAAAGAATCGAAGAGTCCTGCCAGGCAACCTGAGTACTCAGGTCTAATAAGCTGAATGGATTTAATTGCCTGGTTTAGTCGCTTTTCTGTTAGTTGGTTTGGAATTTGCTTCATCGACTATATCTCTCACGAAATCCTGTAAAATCTTGTGCATTCAGCCCATGTTTCAAATTCGTACAAAATTCTTGTGATTGATTGGTTTAAGTTATTAGCAGGGTACTTAAAGGTCAAGAATTGATTCATGAGCGAGGAGGGCACTCATCATATGGATTTAGTTTCTTAGATTCTGGTGTGATTCCTAAAGATGGATTTTGGTCATTGTAGGCCGATGACACCACGCTCCTCCTCAGATCTGTTTTAAACATGAGGCTGGGTTCAAACCAACCAAAGTTATGCCAACAAAATTTATCGCATATCTTAATGCATCCCGCCATATCTCTAAAGATGTAAAGCAACGCTGGCTGAGCCATTGGATCTAGAATCTAGATCGTCTGTAGACAAGTATCTGTCATGTAAAATCTGTTGCTATATATATAACTTCAGGGGATGCAATCACATTATTACGGATGAGTTTACATAATTTTCTATCAAAAAGTAAAATAAAATAATTAAGACAACAATTTTAGATAAAAGGATGTATTTTATATAAGGGTTAATGTGTAAATTTGTCATCTAATTATTTGCATAGGGACAATGTTGTGTGAAAGTTTTTTCAGGTTTAGTGTCAACTTGGAAGTTTCAAAAATAGTAATTTTACTCCATACGGTAAAAAAACTAACACTGCTGGCCTTTAAATTTTTTACGATAAGGGGTAATATTGCTCCATTTTAATATTTCTCGGGACAACATTGAACTTAGAAAATTTTAAGACAACACCGTTCATCTACAAAATCTTTCGGAATAAATTTACACCTTAACCTAATTAAAGGTCAAAACTTCAAGGAGTTTTGACGGATCTTCAATTTCCAGTTTTGAATGATATCATTGATGGGTGTGAGCACCTTCACTTCTCAATTTATGGGATCAAAATAATTTGTTAAGCAACTTTTAAAGTTTTATAAATTACTCTACCACTTTTGTTCTGTTGGAAATCAAACTTGAGGTTTTAAGGTCAATATAAAGTGTGATTTTGAATATTGATTTGATTTTCACAAAACTATAAAGCCAGATTGAAGGGGCATTCAGCCACAAAATCTTGTTGGTTAGGAATGAGAACCATCAATCATACTACCTTTTGTCCTAATTATAAAACTTAGTTGATTTTTTTGAATAGATTAAGGAAGTTAAATAAGTTACTTAATCATTTCATATGTTGTGTATCCTTAAATTATATATTAGTTTATTAGTTAAACTAATTAGTTTGGAGAAAAAAAAAAAAATACTTTAAAGTAATTTAATTAGCTTCTTTAATCTCTCCAAAAAAAGTCAACTATGCCTTATAATTAGAACCGGAAGGAATATGTCTTAAATGTCATTGTAATCTAATCCCCGTTCAGTTTGAAAAAAATTATAAAGAGAAACGATTGAATTTTATGATCAAATCGAATCCCAAACTAATTTTTATATTACTACCTCCGGTCCTAATTATAGGAACACTTTTATAGTGTAATTTGCACTTTACACTACTAAAATGTTCTTATAATTAGGACCGGAAGTAAGAAGTAGAGGTTGTACACGTGTAACGTCATGAGCTAGCAAAATGGAGCCCTTGTAGACTTGATAAGTAATTGCATATCCTGGCAACCAATCTTCACGTGGGCAAGCCCGGAGGGCTCGGAAAGCACTTTTTTTTTCCGGCCAGAAAAGATAAGTTTACTTCATTGAACTACGAATGGATCTTACAAACACAAAATAAAATAACCAACAAAGCCATACCAAAGCCTAAAAACAGAATCAGCTTTGCTATAGGAACTTAGTCTATCCATCAACAAAACAAAAGTTGGAGGTCTCCACACCCAATCACTTGGACACGATCCCTTCAACGACGCTTTGACAACTCAATCAACCACCAAATTCGCTTCCCTGGAAATCTACATGCCATAGGAATTTCTCATGAGTTTTCTTGCAAGCCTGGTGGATGGCGCATCGTAAAACTCAGCATGCATAATTGTTTAGAGCCTGGCCAATGGGTTATGTAGGCCCCATATATGGTAGGGTTTTGAGTGGTAGGGATTTTGTGGACAAAACAACAGGTGTGAGCATATGTTTTGGTGAGCCTAACCCAAAGTGGCACCTATTTAATTATTCACGTGATGGTTTTTGTGAGTGGGAGTGATGACGTGGAACTGGCAGAGAAGCAGCTGTTAGGAGGAGGAATGGATTGGATGAGAACTGAATTAGGTGGGCATTGGCATTATGGTACTGTGTGTAATTCTTTTTTTTTTTTTTTTTTTTTTTTTTTTTTTTTTTTTTTTTTTTTTTTTTTTTTTTTTGATATAAAAAAAGTTTTGGAGGGTTCGACATCGCCCCACCAGGCAAGGACGCACGGCCCGGCCGCCATGAAGACTTACCGGGGACTTACGAGATCGCCTACCAAAGGAGTCCCCAATGACACGGAGAGGGGATCGAACCCACGACCCAAGGCCTAATCCTGATCCCTTACCATCTATGCCAACTCTTGTAGTTAGGATAATTAACATTAGCCTTATGAGTATGTTCAGGGTTATTACTTATTACCTTGGACCTTAAGGCTACTTAAGCCCACTAGGTGTTTGTGTAATAAAAGGACCCAGGAGAACATTGTAGTACATGGATTCTACCCATTGCTGTTAGTAAGATATTTTATTTTCTGGGCCACTTTTGTGGATTGTTACAGTGGGGGCGACAGAAAGGAATCAAAAAACATGGATGCTGATCTGGAACTGGAAGCCCTCTGCTTGTACATTTAGATGTTACTATAATGCAAGTCTCTCTGCTAATAATCATCACGTAGCTTGTTTGATGGCATCAACAACCATGTGCTGTTTCACAGGAAAAATTAAACAAAATTATAATATAATTGTATGCAAGATTGATGAGGGCCCTCACAGTCGCACCCACCGCCAACATACTGATAATAAAATTTTAGGAGAGGGATTAGACTCACCTACAATCTAAGAATTTCTTAAGTTTGAAACTTTAAGGTCCAGTTCACATATCGGTTACTTCAACATAAGAGGCCCACCCAGCCATGAACAAGTTGTCAACTTCCATGTTTTTTGTGGTGGAGTCAGGCTCATTCGTGGCCAGTATTGCTTTCGATCGAGGTAATTTCCCCAACTATTTACCTCTTAAAATGCATAAATAATTAAAGAATTCAGACCCCTCAGTTAAAAATTTGTAGCTCCGCCTCTTAACCCATTAGATTTTTTTATTAACATCTTTTAATTGATGATATAAATCCGCAGCCAGATTAAGAAATAATTTGACGAGGCCATAAAAGATTAGGGTAGGGTCGTGTAATTAATTCATAATACATGTGCGCCCGTCGAGTTCCAAAAATGATGATACCAACTTTAGACAGCATTCCAACCATCGCCTCCTCCTTTGTTTATTCTGTATACCCACACGTCTCTCATCATCACCCTTCATTCTCCTCCCCCTCTCGTTTTCTTTTCTCTTCCCTTCACCTACTCTTCTACGCCATTTATTATATTCTCACCCCCATTTTTCACTTTCATCTCTCTTTTCCACATATATTCTCTTCACTTTCAAACAAGTGAAAATAATACAATATTTCAGATATTTCAGATGTCATTTTTCCAGATTAGTTTCATGATATATGTAGTGTCCGAATAAGCTCAAGTTGCTTTTGAAATGTACTGAATGTTGAATCTTTGCCCCAGATCCTTCACATCCGCGAAATGAATGTAACAGTTTGTAGAAAAATTTAAAAGTATGTTATAAAATAGTGGGAAGTTTAGTAATTTAGAGTAGCGAAGAGTGAGGGTAATGCTTATTAAAGATTGGATCCAGTGCTGTGTTGAGTATTAAAATTTACATATCCAGCATGTGGTTTTTACACCGGGGGGGTGTCACTACAGTAAAATAATTTTTATATGTCCATTGCATGCTTAATTACAAGATGTTGATCTCTTATATAATCATATTATCCCATCTTCAACTCACATCGGCGGTGGCATCTTTCACCATCTTATGCTGCCAACAAGCATCATCTTGAACTACAGTCACGTCAAAGAAGCAAATCGGAGTTCGAATTTTCTAGTTGTGACTTCCCTCTGATTTCTGTTGGCTATGGTCTTCCCTCACCTCTGGCTCAAGCTTTTCCTCTCCCTCTCCAGAACTTTCTCAAGGCAGTGAGAGATCACTTCCTCGCCTTTATGCGAACTGCTATTACAGCATCTCCCTCCTCGGCGGTCTCCGGAGGCAAAGGAGACGTCCTTATTTTCTTCATTTTTTTTGTGGTGTTGGGTTTTAGTGGTAGTGTTCTCGATTTCTCAAGCAATAAACAAATTTGCGGAATCTGATTATAACTCCTTTTAGTTGTGTAACACCCCCAATTTCTAACAGTTATAATAACTTAAAATTTAAATGGTTTTCATAAATGAATTACTGAAATTCGAAATAAACAACTTGGGGAGTGTTACCGCCGCACTTGTATTGGGACAAGTGTAAGGCTACTTATTACAATAATATAAAACCTAACTTAAGCAAAAATGTATTTTTAATTAGAACAAAATAAAATAAAATAAACAGAGTCAGCTGACTGTGCTTCCTCACTTCTCACTGCTAACCCCAACCCTTGGCACTGTTTCACCAAATTCTGCTCCCCCGAAGGATCATCGCAGCCCATGAACACACACATCAGCAATTGCTGGTAATCCTAATAAACATAATTTAATGTAAGGAAAACAAAATATTTACATAATAAAAATATCATCCTTATATATCTATATCCAAGAATACAATTTTATTATTCTTCATTCAATTTAATTAGTGGGAAGAGAACCATAGTAGACCCGGATATCCTGCCAGTCTACCCTGTGACTCGGAAATCTGCCAGTCACAGATCATCAAATTTGACCATAAAACATTTTCTTCCTAGTGTACACACCTCTTCCCAAAGTTGCTACTAGTGTCCCTAAACCCGAGACACCACTTTGGGAAGAACATACTATCAGTTCACATCAAAAATATATATCGGAGGCATAAAGCCTAATTGTGTTCATCACTTTGGGAGGTACCATCCCAAAGCTATCCTCCCACGATTAAATTATTTTATAGATATATTTAGGGTTAAGGTGCATTTTTGCCCTTAAAGTATGCGCCGGAGCAATTTTGCCCCTAAAATTTTGGGCGTAGCAATGTTGCCAGAAGTTTCAAAACGGAGCAATGTTGCCCTCCATTAAAAACCCTAACAGTCAACTAACGGTCCAACGTTAGTTGACCGTTAGGTTTTTAACTGAGGGGCAATATTGCTCCGTTTTGAAACTTCGGGGCAAAATTGCTATTTTTTTGGAGCAATGTTGCCCCTAAAGTTTAAAAATGGAGCAATGTTGCCCCTCCTTTAAAAACCCTAACGTTGACCGTTAGGGTTTTTAACTGAGGGGCAACATTGCTCAGTTTTAAAACTTCAAGGGCAACATTGCTACGCTTGAAACTTCAGGGGCAAAATTGCTCCCGGGCACATACTTTAAGGGCAAAAATGTACCTTAACCCATATATTTATATTTACATTTATTTTTAATGAAAGACACATGTATTTCCATCACCAAAAGAAAAAAACCCAGAGCACAAACAAAATGCACAGATACATATGAAAGGCATATTTGAGTTTTAATCACCAAAAGAAGGCGTACAGGTTTTATGGGTATATAGATGATTCAAGCACGAAGGCCAAGGTGAAACCATGGTATTTAATCACAAAAGAAATGACGTACAAGGATATGTATATAATTGAAGCACGCAAGCCGAGGTAGAGCAATTACATACATTATATATATATACACACACGTACGGGAATCAAACAACAATTGGTTTCTATAACCTAGGATCAGGATTATCTATCGAGATATAAAATTAACCTAAGACTCATGGGGATTAGGATTACCTATCAGGATTCATATAACATTAACCTAAGATTCATGGGGATTAGGATTACCTATCAGGATTCATATAACATTAACATAAGAATAATGGGGATTAGGATTACCTGGTCTCTGTTTTGCTATCCTCCTAGAAGAACAATTGACGAGAGTACCGAACGAGGATGTAGTAGTGGAGAGAAAAAGAAAAATAGCGGCGAAGAAAAGTATCGAGAGTTTTCTAAGTTTAAGCGGCCAGACCTAAGTTTATAATTAAAATCTAGGGTTTTAGCTATGGGTGTTAACTCTTAGAAATTGACAACATTCCAAAGACATTTTCTCTCTCATTTTACCTATTTTTGGTTCAAAATGTGCATAGAAATGAAGTTATAGAGGAAAATGTGCATATGGAAGTATAAGGCAAAAAATCAAAGAAATCCTTGTTATTATAGAGTTTATGATTCAATTGATAATTGATAATTGCTTCCTCTTTTGTAGGAAGATGGAGATAAGTTTGAAGCTCTATAAGAACCAAGAGACAAGGAAAGAAATAAAAGAGGTGAAGCGGTCAAAGTTAGAAGAACCTATACAATCGACAAAGACTTTCCGCGGAAAGTCCCAACTGGCCGTGGAAAGTGCTCTCTGTGTCACTTTCCGCGGAAAGTCCCAACTGGCCGCGGAAAGTGACAACTTTCCGCGGAAAGTCGAAAAAAATGCAGAAAGTACAGCTGCGCGTTTTACATTTCAGAAACAGAAAAACCCTATTTAACCTTAAGGGAAGGCCCGAAAAACACACTCTTGACCTAAGGAAACAAGTGGGCACACAAGGGAAGAGCTTGGGAGAGAGATTTGGACAATCTTGGAGGCTTGGGTGCTCAACCTAAGAGAGATTTTAGGGTTTTCACCTTGGTTCTTCCTCTTTTTTTCTTCTCTTTTCTTCCTAGTTTCTTCATGTATTCAGTTCCTTTGCTTAGACTCTCTTTGTATTTGAATATGAGTAGCTAAACTTTTCATTCTAGGGTTCTTCTTACCCTTTGTATGGATTAAAACTTGAATATTCCTCTCTTTTGGTAGATAAATATACACATGTGTTGATTTCAACCTTGGCTTAATGCTTCTAAGTGATTGGCCTCCATTTAGATTATTTATTCACATAGGTTTTGACTCGAGAGAGCTAATCTAGGTGTAGAACTTGATTGAAATCATGCTTGTCTTGAAGTTTACTTGATAAATGGATGGTTTGTTGGTAGAATAGAGATATATTTACTAGCCTTGCATTGTCACATTAGGGTTGTTGCTTAAAGATTGATTCTCATTAATTGTAGCAAGAGATTGTGCATTTTAATGAGAAGAGAAACTTGATTTTGACTTGAGAGAGCGGGTCAAGTATTTGTGAACCTTAGACTAACACATGTATTTATTGAAATGCCACTAGAGAGGTATTTGACCAAGTTTTATGAAATGCAAAAGGGGAAGAAGAATCCTAGGCTCTTTTATCCTTGAAGTCAAAAGTCATTTGCCTTTATCAATTCTAAGTTTTAGAAATAGTCTTTAAAAATTATCTTTCCAAATCAAAACTTTGTTCTAGCTCAACTTGATGAAATTCACTAAGCCTCTTGCTTGACCAATTTGTTAAACAAATCCTCGTGGGAACGATACTTTACTTTTCACTTTATTACTTGCGAAACTCGTACACTTGCGAGGCGAACAATGGGTCGAGCCCTTTAATTATTTTCAATTAGTAAATTAACAATACAAACATTATAATTATTCCCAATTAATAAATTAACAATACAAACAAGTATAAATTTCTAGATTCTAATATATTATTATTATTATTATTATTTTAATCTATTATTATTATTTTTATTATCTTAATCTATTATTATTATTATAATAATAATTTGGGGTATTACATTCTACCCTCCTTAAAGTAAGTTTCGTCCTTGAAACTTAAAAGTTTTTTTTTTTTTTGTGGTCATTACAAGTTGAATGTTTGTTTGAACGTTAATAGATCTGATCTTTAGCTGGTGGATTTGATTCGCGTTCTTGGGGAAGGTTTTTGTTGATGGACGCTGCTTTTATATGCATTACCTCTTAGATGACCATTGTTAGTCATAGGCATCATCAAGAGGCGTTGTTCGATGTGTAGTCGATATGACCATATCTAATTGAATGGAGGAGCAGAAATATTCTTAGGACATTATTTGTCCTCTTTTTTTCTTTTGAGTTTTCTATGTCCTTTATCCCAAAACAGAGCAGCTATATATGTAGCTGCTCTATTTGCAGCTGATTCTTGGAAGGAGGTGTGCCTTATAGGGTAAGTTTTGCAATCAACATCTTCTTTCTATCACTTCTAACCTTGAATATTCAGGAGGCCGATGCAGTCAATAATGATACTTCTATTCTATTCCCAGCTCTTCAATAGGTGATGAATAGTTTTTCCTTTGTATTTGGTTTGTTCTATTGTATTTGTTTTGGCTATGTTAGTTTCTGTTGTTAGTTTGTTTTCAATTAGTGTTTCAGTGAATTTGAAGGATTAATATAAGGGATTAATATTTCTCATGTCACTGGAGATAAGGTTCTCCCCAGTGACCCTAAAACTACACCGTTTCAATCAATTTAGAATATTAAATAAATAGATCATGGCATTGTTTTCAAATTCTCTCTATCTAGAAATCAACATATCAATAATCATAAATAAGTTGTCGACATCTCATAGAATCCCCTATTATTTTATTTTACCCTTTGCTTCAAACAAATGACGATCGATCAAGGTGATACGAAAGAGGGGAATGAGAGGCTTACGGGTAAAGGAGATTCAGTGTCCTTGAAAAAGCCACCCATCTTCTTGTAGTCAAAATTAAGGTATAGCAAAATTAGGGTCCAAGCAGAGAACATCATATGAGTTGCCATATTCAGAATAGACCCAAGCTTTCATGTGAGACGGAATCTTAGGATTAGAAGCAGCGGCCATATGGATTGGACGAAGAGAACGGCGATGAGGAGTGAAATGGCAGAGAATCAAATAGATCCTCTCTACGAGTACGGGAGAAGTGAAAGTGAGTGGGGGAACATGAGAAGCGCGCTTTGGTTTGCAGTAAATTAGATGTTTTTTTTTTAATTTTTTAAGTGTCAAACGGTGTAGTTTTGGGGGGCCACTAGAGAAAACCTTATCTCCAGTGACAGGAGAAATATTAAACCCTTAATATAAATACCCTTTGAGAATATATATTATATATATATATATATATATATATATATATATAATCCCGACTCACTTTTTCTCTCTCCTCCCATATCCATTAGATCCAAAATCTGACCAAGTTCGTGAAATAAGGGTGTGCATGGCAACCATTCTTTGCCCAAGATCAAGCTTCGAGATGAAACAGTTTTTTCCGATTACGTGATTTGGAAGAGTTAGAGAATCGAATTACGTTTGTCAACCCATTTTATTTTTACTCGAGAATCGAATTACGTTTGGTAACACATTTTTCTTACCCTTATTTGGGAGTTAAAAAAATAGTAAGGGAGGAAGATAGAAGATTAATGAGTTATTTTTACCATTTTGTCCTTTTCTTTAATAATTAATATAACTATTATACTTTACAAATAAACTTAAATTTAAATTTCCTAAAAAAATTATTTATGTAATTTTTATATTCAAAAAATTATTTATGTGGCGGCGATAGGGGTGGTGGCGGCGCGGTGGGGTATGGCGGCGGCGGCGTAGTGGCGGTGGTGGTGGTGGTGGTGGTGGTGGTGGTGGTGACGAGGGTAAATTTCTGCTTCGAAGAGGAAGGAGTCTTTTTTTTTTAAAAAAAATAAATTCTCATTTTGTGTCCAGGAAGAGAGAAGCATAAATTTTTAGCTTCTTTTTTTTACTCCCTAGCACAAAAAAAAAAACCGGTTCATCCCGGGAGCCAAAAAAAAAAAAAAAAAAAACTTTTTACCAAACACAATTCCTATCTATTTTTGTTCCGGGGCACAGAAATTAAGAAAAAAGTCATCTGGGAGCGTTACCATGCACACTCTAAAGCTACCAATCTGGTCTTTATTCTGTTCATATGTAAGAAATTTATCCTAAATATAAGCGCAATAATTAGTCATTTTTTTTAATTCTACCATTATTTAATTTTAGTTGGAAGAAAAAGATGAGATAAGTAGTAATGATTTGAAAATGTAAAAATAAGGATATATACAGTTTTAACCAGGACATATAAACTTATAAAATTTGATGAATTTAAAATATATTTAATGATTTAACTGTTTAGTATGTAAAGATCAGTTAAAAATTTCACCATATTCTATAAAAGGTGTGACTTTTTATGGCATATACTAAATACTACTCGCTCCATTCCTTATTTGAAAAAATGTTTGACCAAATCTTGCGATTCAAAGTTCCTTATTATAAAAAACTTTGGAAGTGACAGTTAAATTATAATGAGCATGTCAAAATTGTAATTATTTTTTACTAAAATATCCTTATTTATGAGGAGATAGAGAATAAGAAAATTATTATTTTAAGGAGAATTGTAGAAGAGAGAGAATAAGAAAATAAATATAACAAAGTAATAGGTCTTTCAGTCTTTGGGGTTGTGAAAATTTATTATATTGACATCAAATAGGGGTAATTAAGTAAGGGAAAAATAGAAATGCAAAAAAAAAAAAAAAAAAAAACATTCCATAAATGTTTCTTATAATATAGAACGGAGTATGTGTGGTGGTTATTTCTTATAATATGAATGGAAGGGAGTAATTTATTGACTGGGTGTTTATGAAGGTAGATGGGTGTTTAGGTATACTAAAACTGCGATTTTAAAAACCTTTTTCTCAAGTCGATATAAGACTCATCTCATGTGTTTCCCTCGTAAATCGGAAAAAACTATTATTAACTAATCCAAACATGGACTGTGCACCCCTTGGAATAGAAAGAAGACCAAAATTGGAAAAGAAAATGAAGGGAGGCTTGGAGGTGGGTGTGGGTTGAAAAAAAAAAAAAAAAAAAAAGGTAAAGACGGAGATTGTAAAGAAACAAAAAGATACTTGTTGGGCCTAAGAAAACAAGCCATACACGTTGTTGAGTCAGTCATTCATTTTCTTTCTCGTCGACCACTCCATCTAGAAGGGTGGGTAAAAGCCGAGGCATGTGTCGCCTATTAAGCTTCTAGAAGAATGTCACCCTCATCCGTTTGAAGCTCTCGCCCTTCTCCTTTAATTATAGTTTTGCCTACCCCATTCCGCGGCCCATGCTTTTGAAACATTTCGCCTCCTTCTACTCTCTCTATCTGTCAAACTAAGGCAGCCCCTGTTTTTGCTCTTTATCTCACATTCCTATTTAGATTTCGATTTCCTCTCTCTGTTTTCCATCTCTTCTTTATTCATGTTAATTTCTAACACTATACTGGCGGCATTCCAAACCCATTTGTGCGAGTTTAGTTGTAGTTTTTTATGGACATGAAACAAATGGATGTATCTCGGTTCATGCTTTTTGAGGCCACTGGGGATTCCGAGGCGGCCGATGGTGTCGCTGACGCCATCATGGATGTGCAACCCGCCGGAGTGGACGACGACGACGATGATGCTGAATCTTGCAGCCACGAGGGATCTGAAACTCGCAATTGGGATCTGGGGGATCAACAGCTTGGTGGGCATAAATCTACAGTTGCCGATTCTGAGTTTCAGCATCATGACGGGAAGAATAATGATGAAGAAGAAACCGGTGTACATGGAACGTCGTATTGTGACGACGAGGAGGTTCAGAAACGCCAACACCCGTCAAGTTCGTCGGTAGACTCAGGGCAGCAGTTGCTGGACGAGGTGGAAAAGAACAAGCGATTCTGGGAAGCTTGCTTGGCATCTTGATTCTATCTTTTTTTCCCTAGTGTTTTTAATATGTAATTTAGGCTTTATCACCAGAATTCGATTTACAACGTAATTCTTCCTCGTTGTGTTCTAAGAGAGAATGGGGCGGTGGTTCAATTAGGTAGCTTTTAATTGTACATAGGAGTATTTGCTTAAACTGATGCCTGTTGCAGATGACCCCTTAATCGGTGCGCTAGTCACTTCTGCATTTTCCTTATTTTAATTTATTTTTCAAAACAAAAAATTTGTGCCTATTAGTTTTTGAGTTATAATTTCTAAAGTTTTTATGGTAACAGATCACGGATTGTTGTGTCTTGTGTCTAAATTTAGCTGCTCAGGAAGATTTAGACCATTAGGCGTCTTTTCCTTCGATATCCTTTGAAATACAGATAATCACATGCCGCCACCAACCACCACAAGCGCCAGGTTTCAGTGTTTCAACCACAATATATGCAATTCAGTCATTATTTGACTTATGGTATTAAATTATTTTCAGGAAACTAATAATGACTTATTATTTCATTTGTGAGAAAGAGGGAAAGAAATTCAGCATCAAGATATGAATCCATTAAAGTAGATCATAAATAACATACACAGAAAATACCACACAAGCCTTAAAGTTGAATGAATGCCTATGAATTTCACCCACGTGAAATATGCTCATTAAGCTACTCCTTACATGGTAGTACGTCCCCGTCTGTCTTGTCTAGAGAGAAAATTTTCACTTCTAGAAAAGAACTTTGGATCAGTGTCAGCCCTAAACTGAACATAATCCACCACAAGCAAACATTTACACAACGAACACTTCTCCCAGAGACATAATCTGAATTAGAAAAAATAAAAAAAGGAAAGAAAAAAGAAAAAATGTTGTTCACTTGTTGATGCAAACGGTGGCACCGGGCAATGAATCTGTTAATTTGGTATTCATCTCCACGTTACTGTTGCCTGGGTATTTTATGGATGGACTAGTTGAGTCAACACTGGATCTCACGGACTGTTCTTCGCATGAAGAACTGGAAATGGATTTCCTAGCTTCGCTTTCAGAATATGACATAGCATATTCTTCTATCTCACATAATGATGGTTCGGCTTCCTCTTCCCCTTCTTCTTCGCCATCACTAGTATCCATTTCTTCTTCACTTTCATACTCATCCTCAGATGAATGAAACGACGTGTGTGAACCTGCCGCTTCTTCTCGTTCCGTGAGTGTTTTCATTATAAGAGTCATGAGGAAGTTCATCACTTGGACCGCGTGCATCAAAGCAGTAAGTGGATCAGACATCTGTTTCAGGGAAAGCACGGGCTTGACATGAGATAATAAGTCCACGAGATATCAATAAGTGCACGAATTGGATGTATCAATGACAAACCTGAGTCATGTTGGGAGCAAAAACCATGGCAATATTTCTTGCGTTCATTTTGTTGTGTTCTTCGTGTTCAACAACGTCAGCCATGAGATTAACAGACCAATTGAGCAAGGCAGCTTCAGTGGGCTTTAATTGCTTTACCAGTTCAACGTATTCTTCTTCTGTATTGCTCTGAAGAACTTGCTCTGGAGAAAGTCCATCTAGAATTCCAGAAGGCAGCTCTCGAAACCAGGCCTTGATTAGACCTGCCAAACAATGTACATCAATGTCGTCCGGCACAATCCCCCTGTTCAACTGCCCCCTCACATTCTCCTCTTCACTGTTCTCTGGGTTTATGCGAAAAATTCCTTCAGCCTGAAAATCATTAAACAAGAAAAAAATGGTTGATCTGTAACTAATTTCCTTCCCGCAATATGTTTTTGGTAATAATCAACGACATATATAAACATATCTGAATTTTAGATATAATGAATAATTTTGGCACCTTTAGGCCTCCGTGTGAGTATAAACGCTCCTGCATTAATAACAGGATAGTTGGGATACTATTCCCTTTTGAATCATAAGAACACTGCATTGATTCTGCTGAGACGCCAAACACACTCGCACTGCAATTATAGATAACTACGAGTTAGAACTTAGAATAATGCATTAGTTGTGCATAGACGAGGCTATTTAGGGAAAATGAAACTCAGAGAAGGTATAATTGGGTTCTACCGTTTTAGTACTAGCTATGGTGTTAGATAGCTTACAATAATTTTTAAGCTCAAAGTTCAAATCTTTGCCTAGAATAATGTAGAAGAAAAGAAAGCATAGTTCAGTCAATTTTATTTTGTACACATATGATTTTGAAGTAACCTTATGCCAATCGAGTTCATCTCCCATGTGTATATGTCCCCAAACAATCATAAGCGTGCCTCTCATTTTGCAAGCATATATCTACAGGGTCACAGTCCAAATAAAAGGTTTGATGCATTACTCAGTTAACATAGTCATGAGTCATGACAAATTTACAAGAGCTCGTTCGCTACCCTTCAAGAAATTAAGGTTCCTACAAAAGCTATCAGTTAATAACAACACTCTGGTTTCTATGAATGAAAATCGCCCTCTTTCTTCTCTTTCGCTCTCTCTCTCTCTCACACGCATGAACAGACTGAACAAGACCTAGCAACAATAAAAGCTTTGGCTCCGCATCAAGTAAATAAACATCCAAGATTGAAGCAGATAATGGAATTCACGTGGGAAGCGGAGCAAGCTAGAGATAAACGAAAGAAGCAGGTACCTGGCGCTGGGGACCCGACCCGGAATCTCGAGCTGGAGGTCGGCGGGCAAACCCAGGAAGCCATTGAAGCGATCGAAAGTGACATGAGTGATGTGCCGAACGTCGGTGGGCCATCCAGTTTCGAAGTCATGAGGGACGGCCGAGATTACATCGTCGTGTGGATGCATCCGACAAGACACCATTGATTTTCTCAAAGCACTCAACAGGGAGGGGACGAGAGAGTTGGTATGGTCTCTGTCTTGTTGGGTCATCTTAGCCGCTCTGTTTCGCTTCACAAATCTCTCTCTCTCTCTCTCTCTCTGTCGACACTGCTCCTCAGGTTTTGTTGCCTTGCGCACTTCTAACGGTCACTCTTTCAAATCCTGTTTGGATCCCCGTTTGTCGATGGTCCCTCGTCATCTTTTATATTACCACACCTGCCCCTCCATTTATTGCAACTCGTCTTTAAAATTCCCACTTAATTAAACTGGTTGCATTATTTGTTTTTTTGCCCGTAAAATTAATGCATTATTAAGGTTAAGTTTCAATTGACTTCTAAAAAAAGACTTAGGGGCTGGCGTAACAAAATACGGAATTCTTTAGCCTCAAGTATGTTTTAATGATTGCTGGTTAAGGAAGTAGGTTAATTAGTCTCCATTGAAAGAGGGGTTAGGATCAGCCCTTTATTTTGCATATCCACTGACGTTAACCTTTTAATCGCCATTGTTTTTTGGTAATTAATAATCATTATTATTTGGTACAGAGAATTTTTTGGCCACATTTTGGTGCAGGAATTCGACTCCTATAATTAGGGAAATCCCACTGATTTATGGCGGTTTAATTTATGCAGAGTGCAATAGGCCAATGTAAATTTTTATGAATATTGGCAATATAATTTTTTATACTATGCCATGCTGTCCATCATTTTTTTTAAAATTTTTGGGAATTAATTTACATTATCTAATAACATCTTTTTGGGCAAAACATTGTCTTTTTTTTTTTTTTTTTTTTTTTTGCCAATAAAAAAATTGTCTTAAAGTATGCTTAAGTTTTTTTAAAAATCAAAATAAAATATGTGTATTCTTTATACGTACATATATATATTGCTCGAAAGGAGTACTTGTATTACCATATCAGAACAACACAACTGATACATGAGTGAGACCATCTGAAACACTAGCAATAAGAAAAGATGGCCGAATAAAGGACCTAAACAAAAACGAAATGAGTCTGGCAGGAAAATAAAATCAACCACCCTGCACTACAAGACTGGAATAAAAAGCTTCATCCACACCTTTATAAGCATTTGCTGTAAGTAAATCAGCAACACGGTTGCCCTGTCTCAGAGTAAAGGATAAAGAGAACTCAACCCTAGCTGAAAGAAGGCAAATTATATCATGCATAATACTTCTACTTCTCCAATCAAATAAATCAGGTGACTTGGCTTCAACGTAGGAAAGTACAGGAAGACAATGAATTTCAAAGACAACTTTATCGACCTAAGTCCACATTTAACAACAAGGCCTGTTTAATGGCCAAAACTTCAGTTATGAATGCAAAAATAAATTTCACTTTATCCACATGACCCCATCTAAAATGGTCAAAGTAATCTCGACAAACTACACCGACTGTGACAGCATCCTTACCAGACAGATAGGCCCATCACAGTCAATTTTCAAGCAACCTGGTTTCGGTGGGAACCAATGAACAAAGAGAATAGAAGTCCCACCCGACAATCCTGACCCACAATGCAGATTCTCCCAGCTAACCCAAAATTCACAATTGCATTTCCTAGCCATTTCAATAACAACAAATGGGTTTGGTTCTATATAATTAAAAACCTCATCAATCCGTTATTTCCATATAAACCACAATATCCAACAAATTAAAGAAACATTGTGGGAACTCATAGAAGACATGCCTAACATCTTTAGCCACCAGGAACTAAAATTAGACATAGTGGTGATATCAAATCTAGCGCCCAACATACAGTCGAACCAAATACACCGGGTCCAAGGAAAACAAAAAAATAAATGTTCAAGATTTACCTCAACCCCTTCACAAATGGGAGATAGATTCGTTTGCGATCTTTCTTTGCGAAAGAGGGTTGCATTAGTAGCAATAGCATTGTTGAGAAGACGCTAGATAAATTGTTGCACAAGTGAGATTGTTTTAAGTTTCCAAATTGATTTTCAACAAGTTGGAGGCACAATAATAGAAGACCCTGCCTTGTTAGCACCGACATAATGCTTTGCTTTCCTGCTATGATAACCCATCTTTATCTTGTGTTCTCCATTTTGAGCATTGGTCCACGCCAACCTATCTTCCAATCCATTATCAAGAATAAGAATTTCATAGATGGCATTTTTAACTTCATCTGATAGGTATTCTGAGATCCCTTGAATCTTCTTCATTAAGATTATAGACTCTTCCAAAGCTATATATTCTTTTACATAGTTTATCTTATAAGTAACTATTTTATGGGTAATTAAGGTTGTGAAACTCTAAGTTCAAACAAACTCATCAATTTTTTTTTGAAACAAACTCGTGATGTGAATACAAATTTACATTGTGGGCTAGAATCATAAATTTATTTATTAATAAATAGAGATTAAAAATACATGTTTAAATAACTAAAATATAAAAAGTGACGATAATTTGATTCAAATATATTTCAAATAAAAAATTAAAATTAAAAATATTACTATCTATAATTTATCATATCAAATAAAGAAATTTCTATGAAATTTAAATTTAAAATAATGAACATGAAGAAATCCAAAAAATCATCGTGCGTTTAAGAATAAGTTAACATAATTTTATAAGTTAGAAAATTTTTTTTTTCAAACTAAACTTTTTAAGGAATCCATCAAGTTAACTTAATGAAGAAAAGTTTGTGGCAAGCTATACGTTGAATGCAACTGGGAAGTAGTGACTGGAAAGTGCAAGTTTAGAAAGGGTTGTCCCCCCCCCACAACAAACGAAAGAGTTGTTGTGAAATAATTTTCTTTCTTTTCTTGATATATAAGAATGCTTGAAAGGCCTAAAAGTTAACACAGATATTACATAAGAGGGGAAATATATTTTTTTTTTTTTTTATAAAAAAGTGATATAAAAAGTTTTGGAGGAATGTAACGGTTGTTGTGAAATATATGAATGTAACGGTTTGTAACGGTTGGAATTTAAGAATGACCGTTGCCCAAAAGCAGGGCTTGGTGGGCCTGCTTCTTTATCGGCTTATTTGATTGCCCTTTTTCTATGCGTCTTCTTCTAAATCTGCAGAAATGTTCACTATACTCTCATCGCGTTTCATTTGCTCTGAATAATGTAAGCAATTACGTTAGAAAAATACTCAATAAGATATAAAATACTATTCCCTTATGACTTAAATATAACACTCAGTTAATCTTTTTTAAAAAAATTAAAAAATCTAAATAATATACTTAATCATATTATATACCGTATATAATTAGATTATTTATCGGTTTATAAGTCAAACAAATTAGTTTGAAAAAAATAATAAATTTAAATTAATTTTATTAACTTATTTAATCTCTCGAAAAAGTCAATTGGGTTATATTTTAGGATCAAAGGAAGTACTATTTTTTCCTCTGAAAACCATGCATGTGAGGGGACGGCTTTCCACGTGGGCACAAAGGACATACCCTGGTGAAGGGGAATCCTAGTAACCCATGGTACATACCTAAGAATCAGCTGACGCAATAGTGGTCGCATTTCACCAGCGACGGATTCTATTGAATCAATAGACTTAGGAGGAGAAGTGATCGAAACAAACAGTGACTTTCGCACTCTCGCGGCCAAAGGTATTAACTTTGAAACCGACGAGAATAGCGAAATGTACAACTGTATGATCAATACCTCCCCGCGTTCAATCTTCCCCCTATGAAAAGGAGGGATGATTCTAGGCAGTCCCTTACGTGTTAAGGAGACTGACGGCGTAATACCTGTTGGGATTTTATCCCCAGCAGTAAACTTTTGAAGTGTGACTTTACATTGCTTTAAATAAAGTGCAAGGTGAAGCCAACCAGATCGTTTCTGTATACGCCGTGCAGCAACCCAGAACAGGTGGGTGGCAATACACCACTCCTTGGTCAAACCATCAGTGAGTGATAAAATCATTGAATTAAATAATGACTTTACCACTCGAGTATCTTCCAAGATACTCCGCCAAGAACGGACTGGGTTGGTCATTGCACGAGATGGAAACATTGTTACTGACTTAGTCATGATAATGTTAACAAATCGACAATACCAATCCAATCAATAATAAATATAGCAGTCTGTCCTTCTCGCCGTGATGGCACTTCACGAAGAAGGCCAGTGGTTGGCGCTGACTGTGTTAAAGCCAGGACAGTGTGTGCGTGTCACCAAACACGTGCACCTACACGGGAGGAAGTAACAATGAGTGAGCTGCTACACTCAAACCTGTTACTTTGCCCGCTGGGTTAGATTCAGCTCTCGCCTCCTCTAACTGGGGTATCAGCCCCACATCAGAGAGTTTCCTCTCTTGACGCCACTTCATGCTCACTTCAGAAATGAAGCTAATAAGGCCTAAAGCTGAGCGACGAGTCCACTGGCATGAGAATCAAGCGAAGTAGAGCGATAAGCACACTATCGATTGATCAAAAGAAGCTTAACGACAACTTCCATTCCTGGCCCAGAAGGAAAGAGACAAAAGCAATCAATCCCTTGTTCCATCTTTGGAAGCTAATGGGCCGCCCTTAGAAAACCATGAATCTTGACCCTAGTGAAGGTAGTCGATGAGAGGAATAGGTGGTTTCAAAAGGATAGAGTAATTGTATATGACGCTCTATCTGTATTGGATGGATGCCTTAGCTGTGGGATAGAAGGCTTTTCTTTCTTTTCTTTGATCGCCTAAGTCCTTGACTTGAACACTTCGCTGAAATCATGTATAAGAGGTCATCCCTTAGTGGACTGATTCAACCTTGTAGCATATCTTGCAGCCCTTAGACCGGTCTCCCCTCATTCATGCCTTCCTGAAAGGCCTATTCTTTTGGATATCCTTGTTCCCTTCTTTCCTGGAACATCCTTTTCTTTTGATTGATGGGACTTCTGTCTGAAATCCCTTGACCTAACCTCTCCTTGACTTGCCGCAGCCAAGTCTTCCCCAACCTCTCCTGATGTTCTTGGTGAGCTAGCCTGTCATCCACCTTTCTAAATGATTTTTTTTAAAAAAATTACTCAAGTTTTAAAAAATATTTCATTTGGTTCTTAATATTTCCTCAAATAAATTTTTCCTCATGAAATATGGAAAGAATATATTTTTTTTATTGATGTAAGATAAACAAATTTAAAATTTTTTAATTTTATTTGAAGAGGTCTGAATATTATGCAAATTATATTAAAAAGAGAAGTTAAAAACACACATTAAAAAATGGGAAACTAGAGTTTCTATCTCATGAAGAATTTTGTTTTAAGACAAATGATCACTTATTTTATTTATAAAAGAAGATAAAACATTTAATGCTTTAAAAATATTTGTCTTAAATTAAAATTTTTAGTGTTTAATTTTATTTTTTTAATAAAATGAATATTTTTTTTGGTCAAATGGGCTTGAAGCCCGTGAGCGTAAACGGCGGTCTACAAAAGAGGGACCTTTTATAAGAGTTGATCTAAACGGGCTGGTCCGATTAAATTTGAGAGAGTGAAGGTCAATCCGATTTCCCACCCCTACTCTTTATCGCCAGCTAAGAGAAACATGCAGAACGGTTTCAAAAGGTACTATTGGATCCTACGACTGCCCAATTGGCCCAGAATCGGCCCAATTCTCCACCTCGGTAGTATTTTTCATATTTTATATAGCTTATACAGGGAACGTATTTATTTCTTATTAAAGGGTTAATACCATTTTTAGCCTTTCTAATTTACCCCAATTTTAGTTTTATTCCCTCAATTTTCAATTCATAGATTTTGATTCCCGTAGGAGCATATAGACAAATGGTACATATTTTTATTGAGTTATAGGAATCAATGTTTTAAACAAGGGTTAAGGTGCTTTCGATTTGCTTAAACTATTACCCGTGCAGGAGCATCGCGCAAAAAACAATTGAGGGTACCAAATTGGCCAACGAACTATTAAAAAGTGAAAAAAGTACCAAATAACTATTTGAAAAAAACTATCACAATTACGTTAAAATATGAGGCACTGGCATAGAACGGTGGCGGAGACGCTGGAAAAAAGAGCGGTTAAGCCTTCTTATTGGATAAGGCAAACACAAACGAGAGATGGGAACCATGCGAATAAGCGCGTAATGGCTCATGGCGGTTCTTGCGTGTGGCATTGGACGGATGCTACCAGGGTGCAAGGTGCGTGTCGGTCGAAAGCTATGGACTGCTGGATTAGTTCAAGAGTGTGAGTGGAACATCTAGCAACAATAAAAGCTTTGGAGACGCCAACGTCGTCGGCATTTATTGTGATTAATGGAAGAAGCGAGACACGAGATAGTGACGGGTAATAATTTATTGGTGAATGCTGCACCAAATTGTGTTTTTTTTTTTCCACTTTTTAATAGTTCGTTGGCTAATTTGGTCCCTTCAATTGTTTTTTATGCCAGGCGCTCCTCGGGTAATAGTTCGTTGCAAATCTGCACCTTAACCCTTTAAACAAAATAGAACTTAAGAAATCATAACATATGGTTTGAAACTTAAGGGATTAAAACCAAAATAAGAATAAATTTGAGGGATTAAATATTATATTAACCCTTTATTACACGAAGAGATTCATGAAAACAAATATAAATTTTTGCACGCATGCTTAGTTTTTATCTCACATTCTTTTCATATATTTTAAATATCTTGTACTAACTGATTTAAAGATCTAAATCGTGCTAATTAGCTGAGAATGATGTTAATACTGAAACTAATTTGTAATTATAAGGTGCAAATTTATTTTTTAATTTTTTTTTTAATCAGAGCCATGTGTGTGTCTTTCTAAGTTTTAAGATTTCCATTTTATTATTTGAACATACACTTGACAAAGTATAAATTATATTGGTTAAGTATCAATTTTGCCCTTTAAGTTTTTGACGTAGTAATATTGCCCCGAAGTTTAAAAAGTTGACCTTTAGGGTTTTTAACGGAGGGGCAACATTGCTACGCTTTTAAACTTTATGGGCAAATTGCTACTTTTTTTGGAGCAATATTGCCCCTAAAATTTAAAAATGTAGCAAATTGTTGTCATCCGTTAAAAACCTTTGAACGCTAGTTACCGTAACAGCGCTTAACGAGGGCAACATTCACGCGTTTTAAAATTTCGGGGATAACATTCTTATCGCCAAAACTTCGTAAGTAAAATTGCTTTCACGCCATTTCAGGGCAAATTTGATATTTAACCTAATTATATTCAGCCTACAAACTAAACATATTTTCAAATAAAAATTTTCAACTCAATATATTTATTTTTTCTTTTCTATCTGATCTTCAATTCTTCATTACTTCTGCATGACTTAAACAGGGCATAAGGCTTAGCCTTTCGAAAAGATCATAGTTAATAATGACCGGTCAAACATACAATTCAACAACTTGCTTTAGTGTTGAATGTTGATTTATCACTTTTACACCTAAAAACATAGCTAGCCCCAAGTCCTCTCACATAATTTTTCCCAGAACCTCATCTTCACTAGCTATTAGATAATAAAGAATGGATTACTCATATTTAATATTTTAATGATTTATATTTATTTAATTACTTTTTGCAATATTATAATAATATTTTATTAAATGTAATTGTGTTTGAAACATCTATATATTTTTTAATTTAAGGGTGAAAATGATCTTCTGAGAAGAAAAGAAAAGAAGGAAGAGAGATTACGAATTATGATAAGATCAAAACCCGAATATAATCTGTTTTATTTAAGCCATGCATTAATCCCATTATAACGTAAACAGTGTTATGCGTGATGTTAAGCCTTGAGCAGGCCGCGTACGATGCAAGACTTCGTTCCTCTACATCAAGCAAAAAGGTTGACTTTGTGCTTCATATCTGTCTCTCTCTTTCCCTGTTTTTAAATATTGACAAATGGTTTTTGTTGTTGATCGGAATTAAAATCTTAGTCATTCACCGAAGACTTCGTTTCTCACTTTCTCTACATATCAAGCCAAAAACGTCTCCACGGTTCGTAGGAGGGGCGACACCCTCATAACAAAATCTGTGTTTTATAGAAAAGTTGAGTTACATTATAATCAATGCAACTTAATCACTTTGATCGCCGACGAAGCTACGAACTTTGCGTCAGGTTTCCGTATTCGAATCTTTCCCTGTAATCAGGTTCGTCCATAATCTGAGGCATGTTGAATGAACTTGTTTTCTTTATTTACTCAAATCTATAATTTTTTAAACTTCAATAGTGACGTCGAATATAAGTTTTAATATTGGATTTCTTAGAAATTATCTTGAGTCTTATCTATAGAACCCTCACCCTTTTGGTGGTACGTACATCTTCATTACTCAACTTGTTAAACTGAACCCGAACTCCTCGATTGGTCCGGTAATCTTGATCTCACTCGAATAGAATTGTTCGGGTTTGGCCTGGTGCAAATAATTAAAAAAGAAACTTGGGCGAAGTTTTTATATACATTCTTCATTTGAACCATATGGAATTCCTTGGATATGTATCCTTCCCGTAATGGAATGGCATGCGTTCACCTAATGCAAAACGAACTTGGTTGATTTAAACGAGAAGTTAGATTATTCTATGAATTGAATTTTTCATCATCTGACTAATATTAAATTTACAGAATAGATAATGTGACGGTAGGAGCTCAATTATCTTTATCCACCAACAACACCTTGCAAGCAATGAACTGGAAAAAACATAAACCGTCCGTCGCAAGTAAATTTCATACGCAATGCTGAACTGTAATTGCTTGGGAAAGATGACATAGAATACCTATAAAAGGGAGAAGGGGCCCCGTAGCCAAATATGCAGTAGTGTTATTGTTCCATTTGACACAGTTGAAATATGGAGACCAACAAACTGATTGTTGTGGTATTAGCGTGTTTATTAGTAGTAATTGGTGTTATTGGGGTGTGCGAAGGAGATCGAGGAGGAGGGGGACTTAGAAGGAACTTTTACAAGGACACGTGTCCTAACGCCGAGCAGATTGTGAAGGACATCACAGAGAAGCGTGTGTCGGAGAGGCCTAATTTGCCTGCCAAGTTGCTCAGATTGCATTTTCATGACTGCTTTGTCAGAGTATATATATTAATCCTAACATCTTATTAATTATATGTGTCTTTAATTATTATGAGTCATGAGTATATGTAAATATATGTAATTAACTTGTTGGGGGATGAAACTAAACCATAGGGCTGTGACGGGTCGGTGCTGTTGAATTCGACAGCAGAGAATAGCGCAGAGAGGGATGCACTTTTTAATAAGGGTTTGGAAGGCTTCGATGTGATTGACGAAATCAAAACAGAAATGGAGGCCCAGTGTCCTGGAGTCGTATCCTGTGCTGACATACTCGCTTTAGCTGCCAGGGACGCTGTTTCCTCCGCCGTACGTAATAATAATAACCTCCTCAACCATGCATGCTTTCTAATAACTCTCCATTGTTTCCACATATATGTATGTTTCTGTTTCTACATATAGTTCACTTGCCCATACAACAACAATGAATAAATGTTGACAAGTGCAGTTTGATGGGCCACTGTGGCAAGTGCTCGCTGGTAGAAGAGATGGCACCGTCTCCCGCAAAGAAGAAGTCTCGGCCAATATCCCATCCCCGTTCTTCAACTTGGATCAACTCAAGCAAAATTTCGCCGCTAAAAAGCTTTCAGTCCATGATCTAATTGTCTTGTCAGGTAATCAATCAACACACCCCTAAGCAACGTAACGTACACATGATAATGGAGAATTGGGAACATATATGTGTGTGTGTGAGTGGATGCAGGTGCACACACAATCGGAAGGGCGCACTGCAACTTGTTCAGTAAGAGGGTGTTCAATTTCAGTGGGAACGGTGACGAGGATCCTTCATTGAACTCCGAGTATGCTGAATTCTTGAAGAGTCAGTGCCGAGGCCTCAATGACGTCACCACGACCGTAGAGATGGATCCTGAAAGTTCTACCACCTTCGACACTGGCTATTATTCTGCCCTTCTTCAGAACGAGGGCCTCTTCACCTCTGATGCCGCACTTCTCACTGACGATCATTCGAGAATGACCATTACGCATCTGGTTCGAGAACACCAATTCCTTAGAGAATTCGCTAAGTCCATGCAGAAGTTGGCCGCCGTCGAGGTCCTCACTGGCCAAGATGGTCAAATTAGGACTGTTTGTGGCCTTGTTAATTCTTAAATGCTATGATTCCTCCTCCTTCCCGATCCTTTTCGCCTTCATTAATTAAATGATGTTAACTATAATCGAATAAAGTCTATCTTCATTTATACATACTTGTGCATCATGAATAAATGGGTTACTGGGGTAAATCGTAAATGTAATAAAGTTTATGCACGTTTGTGCCTTTGTGGATCCTGTGTTTCTTATTGCGTACCGAGTCGCTAATAATTAGCTTTTGATCACGGCCGAGGATTTTTCTTCACGTGTTTTTTGAGTGTACTGCTTAATAGCGTTGTATCGTTCTGCTTCTTTACTTGTCCGACCTTTGCGCATAGCCATATAATGTCTCTGCACGTTCCATGCATGTTCGTGCTAGTACGGGAAAAACACGCAGCTTAAAAATCCCTCGCTATCAATGCAATGCATCGTCACAGGCTTCCGTATTTATATTTCTTGTGCAATTGTAATTCTACGACGACTGTTCACTGTCAGATTTGGCAGATACTCGATCGAGAAACACATGTAAATTAGCATTTAAGGTACAGTCAAAAGAGGTGGAAACAAAAATGCAACTCTGGAAAAGCAAAATTACACCTTAATTACTTGTGTATCCACCGTCATGTTTTCAGCTGCCTCATATATAATTAAGCACGTATAGCTAGTAATCACCTCTATAGACGAATTACGTTTTGTTTTTCTTGGAATTGGCATATGCTTAATTAATTAGAGAAGATATAATCATGTCATCCTGCAAAAGAGGGAAGCCTCCATAATATCTATCCGTTACACTCCTATTTTTTGAAAAAAGCCTCGTCAGCTAAAACATATATACGTATAGCATTCGGTATATATATTGCATGGAGATTTGTTGATAAATGAAGCTTGCCATTTTAATTAAGAATAAGACAACTTGCTCACACATGTGGAGGGGAAATATCTGAATTTATTCTATGGGACCAGTGTGTTAATCTGAAAAAATGAAATGTTTAAAATACCCCGTGATACAAATAATTTAGCTCAATGAGTAACCATGCATTAGATTTTTTTTTTTTTCCAGCCATCATACATTAAAATTTAATGGTCCACATGGGGAAAATGGTATTTAGATAAGGAAATTTCTTGGGGCTTGTTTGGTACATATGAAATGGGGATGGAAGGTGATAATTTTTAAGAAAATAAAAATATAATATAATATTTACAATATCCAAAATACCCCTTAAAAAAACCCTCCCTCCTTCTTCATCCCCCACATCCCCGACTCAACACAGACACAGTGACACAACACAAAAATCGTGGGTGTGAAATGGACAGCGGTCTAGTGGTGACAATGGTGATGTTGACAGCTTTCGATTGTGGGATCAAAATGGATGGTGAGATTATTGCAAGATTATGAGATTTGGAGGAGGTGGCGGCAACAGCAATAGCAAAGGAAGACACAGATCGATTGAAGAAGAATAAGAGGGTTATTTGAGAATTTCTTCCTATAGGAAGATTGATTTTCACCGAAGATGAAGGGAAGTAGTCTTTTTATGAATGAGAAAAGATGGACCACTGCCAGAAGATGGCTTCACAGAAAATAGAGCATCCAAGCGGTTCTCGTGCAAAGAAGATGGTGAATCTTTCCTTTCCTTTCCGAATTTTCAGTGTAACAAATGGAACCTTAGTCACATATAAAAAATTCTCAAAATATGTACTAGGTTCGAGGTAAATTTGTTATTATTATATTATACTTGCATTTATCAGTTTTCATGTGTGGAAAGTAAATGTAGTCATGAGTATTTTAATTACAGAGATATGAAAATGTCAAAGTATTGGTGGGAAATTTCTTGTCAAGACGCGAATTTTCATTAATTTACACTCGACTAATTAAATTATTCGTGGGATCTGGACTCTCTGTTTCTTTTTCTTTTTTCCTACCTTCCTTTCCGTTTTTCATCCCCACGTACAATTATAACTAATTTAGGGACTTTCGTTTGCATAAAATTAGGAAAAAGTCATGGTTATAAGATTGTGTGTTTGTGAGCGCATAAAGTAAAAAATATTAATATTTGTGAGCAAGTAAAAATACTATAACATTTGAAATGCCAACTATATAAAAAAAACTGAAATAGTACAGTAACTTTTGTGGAGTAGAGTATTGATAAAGAGAAGCTAAATGTGAAAATGCATAATGAATGTCATAATTGATGGCGCTTTCTTCACCATGACAAAAACTAGGTCTGTCTTTTTGAGCTTTTGTATTGTTATTTTTTCTCATTTGGCCGGACTAGGCCTGTATTTATCAACGTTTGAATTAGTTTATGAAGATGTCTACGGAGTAGAAAGCAACTCATAGTCTTTTTTTTTTTTCATTTTTTGGACTGAATGCGGCAATGCGCAATCAGTAATTGACATAAACATTTATTTTCTCTAATTAAGGACCCAACAAAATCAACTATCCAATAACATAGGCGTTATTTACACAAATGGGAAAGCCTATATTCCCCCTTGACTTAGAACTTAGAAGATCACTATTGATCCGAGCAACCAGGAACCAAGACTCAATTACGTTTGATGAACTTACACAAGATTACAATTTAGCAAGCTGCTTTTGATTCCATTTCAGACGGTTGAACCGTGGATGAAAACCAAAATATCTAACCTAATACAACAAGAACCAACAGAATTAAAGGCTTGTACAACGCTTCAGACAAATCCTTGCCCTTCTTGACATGCACAGAGTTGGATTAGAGACTCAAAGCTAACAAAATTCCAATTGAATTACATGTATATATACATAAATTCCCTGAGAGGATAACACTGATCCTTGTGTCTCTGTCTCATTTCATAAACAAGCATCTACAATCTACAGTTGTAACTAAACTTGCAAAACTATATACAAAACGCAGGGAAGGAGGGGGAAGATATATTCTCCAATGTTTAAGCTTTGGTTTTATGTTGGTGCAAAGACATGTCCAGAGGAATATCTTTATTGAAACATTCAGAATTAACAAGAAAAGCACCTTCAAAGCTCTTGAGATTAACGCGAGAGCCCCGAGAAATGAAGAACAGAGCAAGCTGCAAATGCCCTGCCTCCGCCGCACAATGAAGCGGAGTGTAGCCCGCATCATCCACGGCATCAATTTCAGCGCCATGTTCAAGCAACACCTTCACGCTCTTGATTCGACCTTTAAATGCAGCCCAGTGTAATGGAGTCCACCCATTCTGATCCTTCCTATTTACCATCACTCCTTTTGCAATACAGCTCGTCAATCCATGAACGTCGTCGAGTCTGGCTGCTCGAAGCAAAGCGTCTCCCCATTGCAGAAGATCCAGCAAGTGCGAGTGCCCATTGTCTACTGCAAGAGAAAACGCCGTCTTCCCTTCTCTGTTCACAGCGTATTTCACGTTGGAGCATTCCAACAAACACTCGACGACCTTCAAATGACCTTCTGAAGCCGCACAGTGAAGCGGTGTCCATCCGTTATGATCCACCACGTTCGGGTTCCCTCCAATTGAAAGGCAAAATTGAATCGCCTCAATGTGTCCGTGAAGCGCCGCCATGTGAATCGGAGTTCTGCCTTCGGAACTGACCGAATTTATGTCCATATTATTACCGAAAGATTGAAATAAAGTCTCCAAAATATCCACCCGGTTCAACGCCGCGGCTTCGTGCACACTTGAATCGACCAAGTGATTTGGAGTACAACCAGAGGCCAGCAAAATTTTTAGAACGTCCATTTTCGCAGCCCTAACAGATAAGTTTATGAGGGAAATCTCATTTGAGTCCCTCGAATTCACATCTGCTCCGGCGTCAATCGAAGCGGAAACAGCATCTTCGTTTCCACATTCAATAGCGGGTCTCAGCAACGCCGTGAGCTCAGACTGAGCGCAACTGGATATCGCTTTCTTGAACAGTGAGCCGCATTCGGGAATTTGGGCGTGGTGAGAAATCAGAAACTCGGCCACATGTGGACCCACGAAAGATACAGGTAGAACGGCGTCTCTGAAAACGTGGGGTCCCGGTTTGGAAAACAGGCGGCGAAGATCGCTCTGATGAGCCTTACCGGTTGGAAGCATGGCGGTTCGGACGGTGACGACGTCAGCAGGGGTGGAGAAAGGAGGTTGGTCGGAGGGCTGAGAAAGGAGGAGTATGTATGAAGACGAAGAGAGTGGAGGGATTACAGAGAAGGATCGGTTTAAGGAAAACAGAGAAGGGTTTGTGGTGGTAAGAGACACAGCCACAGACATGGTGTGCATAAGGTTGGTGAGCTTGAACGATGTGCTGCATCTCTGGCCCTTCTTGAAGATCAACTCCACTTCCTTCTCCTCTGCTTTCACCAGTCTGTCCATCGTAATTGCTGCTCTCTGCTGCAAAACCAGGGTTCAAAATTGAAGACGACGAAGAGTGCCAAAGTGGAGGCTATTAGCCTCAGTGTATTGCGGTTCCCAAATTTGTATTTTATTTGGTTGACTGGTCTGGTTATATGCTATGAGCGTGATTGTCGTTCCAGGCATGCTGATTGCGATGGTGAGGATGGGGCATTGACTGTGTCGGAGAATAAAGCAAGGTTGTGATTGGTCGCCGACGGCTCTATTTGAATATATGAAGCAACTTGGAGCCACGACTTCGCTGATTCGATTTCCTCCTGTATTGAAAAACCCGAATAAATTTTACATGGACTGATTCAAGAAGACGATGGTGTCCTGCAATTTCCTAATAAGATGAACATTCTTTTCCTATTCTCCAAAACTCTAGGTAACTCGTAATACTATTATTTATCCCTGTTTCTACTTAATTAACTACTTCTGTCACAAAAGATAGCACGTTTCACCTACCTTGTTTGGCCATATGTTGAAAACGATTGAACAATAAAAAAATGGAGTAGTTGAAGCTTCAGGAATCGTCGTTAGCTATAGTCCTTGGTTTTCCATAGATTTGTTAAACAATGCTGCAATTAATAATACGCACCACATGTTATGGACAGAATAATAATTCAGGGGACCGAATTCGTATCCCAGTTACGTGTCAGTCCCACTTACTGCTCTTAAGCAAGTCAATAATGAACTAACCATATACTCTGTTCCACAACTCTGTTATTTCTATTTCTTACCCAGAAAGTAAATGTTTACTCCTTGTTAAACCAAAAAAATAATAACGTTCATCCAGGATAATTGGAGCAAGAGCTGGTATGAGAAGTATAACACCTTCCACTGTTCATTTTGGTTAACTGGAGGCACGTTCTTCCGTTTTACTTTAGCAAAGACATCGGGAATGTTCACAATCAGCAAACAGTAGCGTTTGTAGGTTTCATAAGAAAATTCCGATTCCCTAAGTTTAAGAAGAAGATGCTAGTCTATTTCAATTTTGTCTCTTTTGGGATTCTCTCCATGTAGTGCCAAACAGAGAATCAAAGAGGTTCATTTGCCACGCGAGCAAATGAGATACGGTAGTTGGATGAAAATTGAAAAGAGCAAATGCGATGAAAGGTGTATGCCATAAACCCCGAAATGAAACATTGGTGACAAGAGTACGGAAGTTGAGATTGCCAAACGGAATCATGGCCTCCATCGCCGTTGCTTGCTTTGTCATCGACAACAGTAATTCTTGTCGCACTAGTTCTGAGTTATCAAGCAGAGAACAGACAGGAAAGACGATTACAATACAGAGACATGGATGTTGGAACATAATTGGAAGATGTTGGGATTCTATGGACTCAGTGACCTTTCTCTTGGGTGCCCCTAGTTGCAGATGCTTGGCCACGCCAATTTTCTGCAATTGGCAAGCAAGGATTCACAGAACAAAACTTATTTGCTGCTGGCTTTACTTTAAAAAAAAAAAAAACTTGATTGCAGTAAGTTTTTGTATGTGATCTGCAAGTGGGTCCAAAATATTGGCTCTTTCCTTTTTGGAGCTGGCAGGGATAGTCAAAACAAAACTGTCAGAACAGGCTTTAGCACAACAAAAAAAAACACTCATGGGCCTTCTGACCCAAATGAAAACTTTTGAAGGAGCAACTGTAAATCCACTGAAACTAAAAAACAACTCTCAATGCCCACTCCACGAGGTCTCCGAGCCCACCAGTATTTGGGCTACATTGCTAGAACTTGACCCCGCAAATATTTCTACGCAAAGTGGGACCTTGCCTGGCACGAGCCTGGACCGCAGAGGATTGGGACTTTCCTATGGTTCACCCTTCTGTCAGAAACAGCGACAGGCAGCTTCTTTCCTGGACATTAGCACTAACAGATATGCATGTAGAAAACATGGCTCTAGCATACCAATGAGGATTGGCACAGTTGGCTAAGACGTCGGTCTTCACCTTAAAAGGGAGGAGGTTTGATACCTGCTGGTCGATGTGAGGGCCTCATTGGTGGGCGATCTATAAGTACCTCTGTAAGCGCTCTTTGAGCCTGGAGGCATTGCTCTGCCCTGGTGGAGTACCGATGTCTACATTCACCTAAAATTTTTCTCATAAAAAAAAGGCTCTAGTGCTTGCTAAGAATAGCTCATCGCCGGTTCCTTCTTCCGCTGAAGAAGTACTCAATAGAAGCGCAAAGAAGATTAAGAATGGAGTGGGTAACGATATCGATGAGGCCTAGCTTAAACTGGGTCAGATTGGGAAGCATCACCGGGTTAAAGGACAGTCATTTGCAAAGAAACTTCAAGGAATTAATGGTGATGATAATGGAGATGCTGATCCAATGGGAGAGAAGTGTCTATCTAATGATACTGTGTCCCTGGGAGATTCAGATAAAGAAGACAGTGAGCCTTTATGTGAAATCATGGAGGATCCTAATCGAAACTTTCTGGCATTCTCCTTCTCTGAGAAGATGAAGAAGCTTCTATACAAGGCCTTGAACAAAGCAGTGATCATTAAACTTTTAAGGAGGAATATCAGTTACAAGCTCCTATCGTCAATCCTCCAGTCTATATGGGCTAAAAGAGGAGTCATTAATTTGATTGATATTGGTAATGGTTTTTTTTTTTGGGGGTCAAATTTTCCAACAAAGATGGTCACTGTAATGATCTAACAGGTGGCCCCTAGATGTTGTTTGATCACTACCTAATTGTTTGTCCTTGGAAGCCTCAGTTTCAACCATGGAGAGCTAAGATTGATAAAGTAGCAGTTTGAGTTAGAATGCTAAAGATCTTCCTAGAATATTATGATAGGGAGGCTTTTACCTGGATTGGGAATCGGATAGGTAAACAATTAAGATTGATATCAATACTTCATGTTAATTAAGCAGTCATTATGCTCAAATTTGCATTCTTGTTGATTTGGAAAAACAACTGAAGTCAGGTTTCTCTCTTGATGGGGAAGATTATTCTGTTGAATATGAAGGGCTTCATTGGTTGTATACCAACATTGGGGTATATGGGCATAAGGTTGGAACTTGTAAAACAGGGGTGAAACCAGATAGTAAAGAAATGAAGGTTGACGATAGTAGTGTGCAAGCGTATCCTAAAGCCATGCCTTCCAATGAATTTGGGAGAGATAAGTTGAATGTTTGGAAGATAGCGCAAAAAACAAGGCAACAAAAGCGAGGGGGAAAGGAGGGATTAGTCGGAAGTTCCGATAAGCAAAACAGGTGTTTTAGATTTGGGGTTCTTTCCATTGAGAAGGCTGGGGAAGTTGGTAATGATAATTCAAGCAAGGTGGGGAAGACGAGTACTACAGGGGGTCAGGTGTGGTAGACATAGTGAATGAGTTGAGGAGCACTAAGCCTGTACATGCCAGTAAAGAGAAAAAATGAGCATTAAATAGAAAGTAAACAGAAAATAAGAATATACTCAGTGAGAATATTGTGCATAGTGAATCCTTTTCGGGTAGTGTGGTCCGACAGGAGATGAGGAAGGAAAAACGTATAAGAGATATGATTAAAAAAGGAGATACAGGAAAGGAGCAGCTGAAAATAACTTATGAGAATTCGTTAACGGAAGTGGACACTGTGGAGGAAACAACTGAGTATATTGAAAAAGTGGGGAGACCACTTGTCATCGAATCTCTTGATGAGGACGTGATTGATAATTATCTACTTGTGGTGATAGAGATAAGGGTATTGGGCCCTTTGGTAAGTTTTAGGTTGGGCCTTCTCCTGATGGCTTAGACTGTGACATGGTGGAAAAGACTCCATTTGAGCTATTACAAGGTCATTTTGGGCCGCAAGCCCATAATTCCTAGCGAGTGGGCTGAGCCCAAGTCTTAATAAATAATCATTTTATGATGGTTAATGTTGTTTACTGGAATGCCCATGGAGCATGTAGTAGAAGTCCTATGCAAAACCTCCAGTTAGTATGTCATCGGAATAACCTTGGATTGCTCATCTTATCTGAGACGAGGTGCGATAAGGAGGAGCATTTCAGATGTTTAAGTGCATTGGGATTTGATGGTCTAGCTTTTGTACCGAGTGTGGGTAGATCAGGAGGAATTGTTGTAGTTTGGAAAAAGGTTACGATCGACCTTTCGGTGTTAAAGAAGGACTGCCAATTTCTACATTTCAAATCTGTCATTGATGGGAAACATTCTTTCCTTTTGTCAGTGATATATGGCACTTCCTACTCCAATTTAAAGCAGGCTGTAATACCCCAGATTTTATTATTGATTATTAATAATAATGTAATACCCCATATTATTATTATTGGTTATTAATAATAATAATAATATGATGATGATGATAACAATAATATAGTAAATAAATATTTAGAATTTAATAATGTTTGTATTATTTTACAATTTATTAATTGGCAATAATTATAGTAATAATAGAAATTTAGAAATTTAATTGTATTATTTTATAATTGGAAATAGCTAAAGAGCCTAGCCCATACTTAAACACTTAACCCCTAGGTCTAGCAGTCAAAACCTAAAAACATTCCATACTTTTCTTCTCCGTTGTTTTTATTCTCAAATCCTCTTTCTGTACTTTCATCACATCAAATTAAAATTAGGTCGCTAGCAAGAACAGAGACCAGGTAATTCTAATCCCCATGAGTCTTAGGTTAGTTTTATGTAAATTTTGATAGGTAATCCTAATTACACGAGTCTTAGGTTAATTTCATACGAATCTTGATAGGTAATTTTAATCCCCATGAGTCTTAGGTTAGTTTTATGTAAATTTTGATAGGTAATCCTAAATTTTATATGAATCCCCCCATGAGTCTTAGGTTAGTTTTATGTAAATTTTGATAGGTAATCTAATCCCAGGTTAAATTTCATATGAATCTATATAGGTAATTCTAATCTCCATGAGTCTTAGGTTAGTTTTATGTAAATTTTAATAGGTAATCCTAATTCCCATGAGTCTTAGGTTAATTTTATATCTTGATAGGTAATCCTAATTCCCATGAGTCTTTGTTAATTTTATATCTTGATAGGTAATCCTAATCCCCATGATTCTAATCCCCATGAGTCTTAGGTTAATTTTATATCTTGATAGGTAATCCTAATCCCCGTAATTCTAATCCCATGAGTCTTAAGTTAGTTTTATGTAAATTTTGATAGGTAATCCTAATCCCATGAGTCTTAGGTTAATTTTATATGAATTTTGATAGGTAATCCTAATCCCCATGAGTCTTAGGTTAATTTTATATCTTGATAGGTAATTGTGTACTCTAGGTTATAGAAACCAATTGCTGTTTGATTTTCATACGTATAGATATAAATATATATAATGTATGTTATTGCTTGCCTCGGCTTGCGTGCATCAATTCTATGCCTGTGCGTCTTTTTTTCATGAATTGGATACAATTACCATCCTAATCCCCATGAGTCTTAGGGTAATTTTATATCTTGATAGGTAATCCTGATCCCTAGGTTAACCAATTGTTGTTTGATTCCCGTACGTGTAGATATATATATATAATGCATGTTATTGCTCGGCTTGCGTGCGTCAATTCTATGCCTGTGCGTCTTTTTCTTCATGAATTGGATACAATTACCTTGCCTCGGCCGGCATGCATCAATTACATAATATACCTATGCGTTTTTTTATTGAATAATATTGCCTTGCCTCGACTTGCGTGCTTGATTTGCACATCTATATGTTTTAATCCGATTTCTTCCTTGAATCCAATTTGTATGTCTCTTGTCTTTTTCTTGAGATTGAAAATCATGGCTTCACCTCGGCCTTCGTGCATGAATCATCTATATATCCATAAAACCTGTATGCCTTCTTTTTGGTGATTAAAACCCAAATATGCCTTTCATATGTATCTGTGCGTTTTGTTTGTGCTCTGGGTGTGTCAGTTTTTTCTTTTGGTGATTGAAATACATGTGTGTTTCATTAAAATAAATATAAATATAAATATATAAATATATATATTAAATACATGTATTCTTTAAATGGTTTTGCCTTAGTTTTTCGTAATTAACAAATAGCAGTATATATAATCGGTTTGGCTTCCGTAGATTTGAAAAAAATTCATTTTGTGTGTGTTGTATATATATGCATGTTATTGGTGTTGGCTTATCAACACAACAATTGTATGTTGTGTTGATTACAATACAAGTGTTTCAAACGTATATGTACATGTGTTGTTTTGGATGCCTCAGCCTTCGTGCTTGAAATATATATGTACATGATACTTGTGCGTCCCTTGCCTTTTTGAGATTAAATATAATTGCTTCGTGGGGTCCACGTCTCTTTTATTTATTTATTATTTGATTTTTCTTTTTCTTTGTTTAGTATCTCCTGCGCAATAAGATAAGATACGAACAGATTTTAGGTCAAAATATCCTTATATCTATATTTAATTAAAATAATATAAAAATATATAAAAGATAAGTAAATAATAGAAACAATTTAGGAGTTTATTTTGTGTTATTTTAAATAACGTAATAGTGGGAAGATAACTTTGGGATGGTACCTCCCAAAGTGATAAACACAATTAGGCTTTATGCCTCCGATATATATTTTGATGTGAACCGATAATATCCGTTCTTCCCAAAGTGGTGTTTGGCGGGTTTCCGACACTAGTAGCAACTTTGGGAAGAGGTGTGCACACTAGGAAGAAAATGTTGTATGGCCAAATTTGATGATCTGTGGATCGGCGTGTTTCCGGTCACGGGGGTAGGTAGACCGGGATATCCGGGTCTATCATAGTTCTCTTCCCACTAATTAAATTGAATAAAGAATAATAAAATTGTTTTCTTGGATGTATGTATATATATAAGGATGATATTTTTATTATGTAAATATTTTGTTTTCTTTACATTAAATTATGTTTATTAGGATTACCAAGAATTGCTTTGATGTTTGTGTTCATGGGTCGCAATGATCCTTCTGGGAGCATAATTTCGGTGAAACAAAGCCAAGGGTTGGGGCTAGCAAAGGAGACGTGAGGAAGATCATTCAATATTCTAGTTTTTATTTTATTTTCTTGTTCTAATTAAAAACACTTTTTGCTTAAGTTTGGTTTTACATTATTGTAATAAATAGCCTTGTACTTGTCCCAAGATACAAGTGCGGCGTACCACTCCCCAATGTTGTTTATTTCGAATTTCAGTAATTGATTTATGAAAATTATTTAAATTTTAGGTTATTATAACTGTTAGAAATTGGGGGTGTTACATAGGCACTTTGGGATTAGTTAACTAATTTCGCCTCTTCTAATTCTGTTCCTTGGGTTACTTTACGTGATTTCAATGATATTAGCTCCTCATTGGAAAGAGTGGGTGGATCAGGTTGTAATGAGGCTCGAATTAAATTGTTTATGGATCAGATTCAAAAAGGCCATTTATCGGACCTGGGTACTTCGGACCTAAATTTACATGGAAAGGTCAGAGACTGATGGGTAGACATCGACTGTTCGAGAGGTTAAATCATGCCTTGTTGAATGAAGCTTTTCTTGTGGAGTTCTCATATTGGTCTATTCAGGTATTACCTCATACAAAGTTTTCTGACCACAACCCAATCTATTTGAAGTTGTTGATGTCGAATGGTTCTACTAGTATAAAACGCCCCTTTCGATTTGAAGCAATGTGGATTAGTCATGAAAATTTTGAGGATTTTCTAACTAGAGCATAGAACAACAACATTAATCATTCCCTGTCTAATTTCCAAAATCTGCTGGGTTCATGGAACAAAGAGGTGTTTGGAATGGTGGAAAATCATAAGTAGATTATATTGTCCAGGTTGGAGGGCAATCAAAGATCTAGTGCTTATCCACATTCTAAATTTTTATGTAATCTGGAGTTTGACCTTCATGGGAAATTAGACAGGCTCTTGAAACTTGAAGAAATTAAGTGGTTTCAAAAGTTTAGAGCAGAGTGGATCTCTAAAGGGAATCGTAATACAAGATATTATCATTTGAGGTCGAAGATTTTGAATCGTAGGAATAAAATTGTTATGTTAAAGTACAATAATGGTACTTGGATTGATAATGAAGAGGAGCTCCAAAAACTGGTAAGCGGTTTTTTTTAAAGAACCTTACTGTTCTGGATCAGACGCACCTTTGGACCTTCCTACTAAATCTAGTTTTTCGGTGATTGACGCTTCGACTTTGAATGGATTAGCCAGTATCCCTGCAGATGGAGAAATCAGATCTGTGCTGTTCTCCACGGGTAGTTTTAAAACTCCTAGATTCGATGAATTTCCCCCTTGTTCTATAAATCGAACTGGGGCATAATTGGACCTTCGGTTTGTGGTTTCATGAAGAAATCATTTCAAGCTAATATCTTTTTATCAGAATCTAATAAAACTCTAAATTGCCCTGATTCCTAAGAAGGATAATGTTGAATTGATTTCACAATTTAGGCCTATCTTTTTATGTACGGTTCATTATAAATATATTTCCAAAGTGTTAGCTTTAAGGCTGAGAGGTATTATGAATGATTTAGTCTCGTCCTATCAAACTAGTTTTATAAAAGGGAGGAATTCAAGATACTCTCATTGTTGGTCAAGAAATCATTCATTTGATGAATACGAATAAAAGTAAGGTGGGACTAATGGCCATGAAAATAGATTTACAAAAGGCTTATGATATAATCAATTGGGTTTTTTTAAGAAGGTGCTCTAGGAGGTGGGTTCTGATACTAGATTTTGTAGATCTGATTATTGATTGTGTATCTTCTATTTAATATAACGTCCTTTGGAATGGATCCCAAACAAAAATTTTTTCTCCAACAAAGGGCCTTCGTCAAGGCGACCGACAGAGATTTCATTGATAAATGGGGGTTTTTTTTGATTCGAATAATATTAAAGACGAGGTAACAGACAAAATGAAATAACATGAATTGAACAAAACAGGATTAAAGATTAAAGGATCAACCCACGATTTCGGATTCACCCACTACCCTTCCTTGAACGAAAATGCATTTATAATCAACTCGTAATCGACTCTGACAAACCGAAATCTCTCGCATTTGTCTAGAAATTCCCTCAACTGAACAATCGTTCGAATTTGTTCGAATCGATTGGCGAACCTCGTACGATCGCACATAAATACTTTAACCCAAATCAACTTTGTCCTTGGGAAATATCGATTTGGGTTTTTAATCAAAAACCCAATCCGAACCAAAAATCAAATCTGATTAAGGGATACGAGAAACGAGTTAGACGGTTCTACCGATTAGGCGCGAATCCTCTGGATAGTGGATGGAACCCTCATCGTGGATCAATCTCGTAAATTTAGCCGAACATAATTAAGAAAGACGAAAAACAGAAATAAGTATAAAAGCCATTATTTCTCCATTATTGTTTATCTTTGTATGGATAAACTCTTTCACATGATTTGTGATTTAGTTGAGGATGGGTCTTAGAAACCTATTTTTGTCTCTAAATCTAGTCCCAAAGTTTCTCACTTGATGTTTATTGATGATTTGCTATTGTTTGGGGTTGCTACCGAAGCACAAACTGAATGTATATTAGGCTGTCTTCAAAATTACATGTTGGCTTTGGGGGAAATTAATAATGAAAAGTCTTCTATTTTTTTCTCCCTAGAGTCCCTTTACACACTAAGATGAGAATTAAAGATTTAGCTCAAATGCAGATATCTTGTGTGATAGGTAGATATCTGGAATTTCCTTTATCACGTAGTAGGAAAATGAAGGAAGACTTTTAGTATATTATCGAACATGTTAGATCTAAATTGGGGGCGTGAAGGCTAAATGCCTGTCTACTGCGGGAAGGATCACATTAGCCAAAGCTGTAGTGAGTTCAATCTTGCTATATCCTATGATAGTATCTTGTTTACCGAGGAGTATTAGTCTTGAAGTGGAGAGATTATAGAGAAACTTCATATGGGGCTATGGGAATTATTCTAAACAATTTCACCCTATCAGTTGGGATCAAATCACTAAGCCTAAGGAATATAGGGGTCTGGGATTTAGAAGATGGGGGTATCGGATTTAGAAGACTTTCTTCACTGAACCAAGCTTATGGGGCTAAGTTGGCTTGGAAGTTGATAGTTGGTGCCAAAGGTCTATAGGTAGAAATATTAACCTAGGAGCATATGTTGAGAGAGGAAGAGTCACTCCTTAGTACTCGGCCAGGTGATTCAAATTTATGGAAGTTTATTTGCTCTCAGGGGGAAATCGTTGACTAGGGTGCTAAGTGGCAGATTCGAAATGGCTTAACAGTGAGCTCCTTTAATGATTGTGGGTTGGTAATGGTATTTTAATGAAGGATTTATGTGTTAGACCACTATATGAATAGGAAGACCTTTCACTTGTAACAGACTGGATGTGTGGAAGGCTTTGGGACATTGATAGGCTATCTAACTTGGTTAACCAAGCTGGGATTAGGAGGTTAGAGTCAATTTTACCGCCTCGGTCTGATTCTGGCAATGATTTTATCATATGGGGTGAGTTTGCTGGTGGCACCTTTTCGATCAAGAGTGCATATTCTCTAATTGAGCAGAATCCCCTTCATCTACAAAATAGTTTATTTAAGTCTATTTGGCATTGGTGTGGAGCTGAAAGGATCAGAGTGTTTATGTGGAAGGTTGCTCTGAATAAACTTCCAACTAACTCATAGAGAAGCACATGGTCACAGGCCTCAACGCTTTGTGGATGTTGTAACTCAGGTTTGGAGGATATCTTTCATATTCTTAGGGATTGCCCTTATGCTAGGAGATTGTGGTCTTGATTACTGCATCCTAGGTATGATTCTGAGTTTTATGCTGCCAATCTTTCAGAATGGTTGAGCATGAATCTTCATTGTAAGCTAGGTAAAGGGTGGGGAGGATGGTGGAATATAATTTTTGGGGTTTCGATTTGGCATCTTTAGGATTGGAGGAATCATTATATATTTGATAGCAGCTTCTCTAAACCGATTAATCCAACATCAGTTATTTCTCGGATTTGGTCTAAATTTGCGTTAGCTTCGGAGATTGTAAGGCCTCTTCAACATGAGGAAGGTCTGGAAGTCCAAGGTTGGAATAAACCGCCAAATGGTTGGCTGAAGTTTAATGTGGATCAGGTTGTGGCTCTCCACTCCTCTAAGGCTGGTTGTGGGGGAGTTCTACAGGATTGTGTAGGTAATTGGGTAGTGGGGTTTTCGAAGGAGATTGGAATTTGTGCTTCCAATATTGCTGAAGAATGGGTCATCCTTAAAGGGCTGAAGCTAGCATGGGACATGGGAGTGAGAAAGTTAATTATTGAATTAGATGCTTAGAATGTGGTCAAGTTGATTTTGGATGGCAGCTATATGTTTGGTAGTTTGCAGATTATAAAGATTAGAGAGCTGTTACGTAACAGCTAGAATGTCTCAATTAAATTCGTTCCCAGAGATTTGAACAAGATTGCTGATACATTGGCTAAAATGGGTATCTCCAAATTTGATATTCTAGTAGATTGTCCTCTTTATTTGAGATCTTAGCTCAACTAAGAATGTTTGAGATTAATTTCCCCTTATTTGTGATTTTCTTATTGTAATGTGTTTTAGGCTTTTTTATATATATATATATATATATATATATATATTTTTTTTTTTAAAAAAAAAAAAAAAAAAGAAGAAGCAAGAGGCACCGTAGACACGTGTCCACTCCTGAGCAATCCCGTGCAACTTTTAGTTAAACCGTATCCCTTCCTCCAAACCAAACACACTCTTAAACTCGTTACTTGTTACACTATTTGGTCATATGGGATATGGTTTCATGAACTTGGCTAATTAAACAACTTCATAGCTATATATTTTATATGAATACAAATAAATATAAATAAAATCAAAATTAACCAGATTACATATAAATACAAATTTTATCCTATATTTAAGATAAGATTGGATAAAAAGACATGTTATTTCCATCTGCCCTAATCAGTAAGTGTGAACCTAGTGCATATAATTCAAAAAATTGGAAGCACTCAATAAAGAACCGGAGACTGATTACAACAACCCATCAATTCATTTTCCGTACCTTCTATAAACAATGCCAAAGCGGACCGGCCAATACCTATTTTGACCAAACAAACTCGCAAGTCGCTGGTCATTTATCACTCGATCAATCCACCAGCCAAAAGACAAAAACCACAACATCATTGTTAACGAAAAATCAAGGATCCATAAAATCTTTTCCGATAATAAATATTATACTCCCTTCCTCCCATCATTTTTTTTAGAGTTTAAAGTTTGGATTTTTTTTTTTTTTTTTATAAAATTTCAATAAAAGTTATCTCAAAATTTAATAAGTTTTTTTTTAATTTGTGCCTATTATTAATTAATTATATATATAGTATTAATTAATATTAATAATTCTTATATTTATTCTATTTCTCTCTTTTAATCACCCTTCAGAAATAAATTTATGCTTAGAAAAAAAAGTTTATTTGAAAATATACTTATTACTTTTAACTAACTTTAACAGCTTTCTTAAACCGTGTGATTAGTTATCGTGATTTTAATAAATAGGATTAGAGGGAGTTATTAATTATCTATTTTGATTTATATCACAAGAATTTATTATTACTCATTCAGATTTTAAATATATGAGTTAGTTGACTTTTTTTTTGAAGAGTTTAAAGAAATTAAATAAGTTACTTAATCATATCATATGTTAGGGATGAGCAAAAACCCGGTGGTCCGGTCCAGCTGGGGTTAGTGTTCAACCTTAGTTGGTCCGATCTGGTCTGATCCAGCCCAAATAAGCAACATAATGAAATCAGATCAAATTAGACTAGACTAACCGGTTAGGCTGGACCGGTTCCAAACCAAGGTGCAAGACCACTTGGACTAGACTAGTCCAGATCAATTTTTAAAAAAATATTTTTATAATTTGGATTTTAATTTTATTTAATATTGTTAGAGTTTTTTTAAGGATTTATAAATAAGTATTATTTTTTATGATGATTTTTATATGGTAATAGCTATTTTTATTATCTTAACTGTATTTATCATGTTTAAATCATTTTTTCCAATATTTTTTTATGTTGTTGAATGTTGTTAGATATATTTATAAATTTATTATATTTTAATTTTATTTGACTTGTTTCATATCATTAAAGGTGTTTTTATGGTTTTAATTGTGTTTAACAGGTTCAAATTTTTCCTTCCAAAGAGGAAAAATAAATAAATTTAGATCACGGACGATCTAAACTAGTAGAGGAAGTCTACTAGCCCCGACCTGATCCAACCTAGCCTCCAGTTGGTGTTGGATCAGATTAGACCTCTGGTTGTCTTATACAGTCTAAAGTCCTTTCCAAACTAGACATTGGGTTGGTGTCAAACTTGGTCCAGTCGAGTCCATGCTCATCCCTATCATATATTGTATATCATTAAATTATATATCAGGTTTATAAATCAAGAAATTAGCTTGAAGAAAAAATATAAATAATTTAAAGTAATTAAATAGTCTCCAAAATATTTTAAAACTACTACCTTCCTCCTTAATTATAAGAAGATTTTTATTTTACACCATAAAAATGCTTCTTATAATTAGGACCAGAGAGAGTATCAACTATATCTCATATTCAGGATATAAGGTAATAATTTTTTATCACATTATCCTCTTAATCATTAGTACCTAATACAGCAATACTTTGAATAGATGGAATAATTTTTCCAATATTTAAAGGGAGAATCCTTTGTACATATAATTCAAACATCAAAATTTAAATTTAGGTGAACACCTTTAACAAATTATTGACGGGGCAATATGCTTAATTAGAGATTTTTTTAATGTTATTAAAAGTCTAGAACACCCTCCGATAATTAAAAAGATCAAGCTAAATGTAATTTATTTTTTATTATTCCAACGGATTTATTTATCATTTTCTCTTTATTTTTAGTTAGTTTGTTATGTGATTTGATTTTTTAATAAAACAAATAAATACTTATCTATATGCATATATATATATATATATATATATATATTTAAAAAAAAAAAACTATACTCCTCATTGAAATAAAGTTATTCAAATTTGTATATATTCTATATGACCGCAGTAAGTATTTTTGTCCAGAAATTATTTTTTTTAGTATATGATTTAAGCTGTTTATATTTAATTTTGGGAAGGAAGAAACAAACAAATAGGAAATGGGGGCCCCACATAAATAGTTTAATTCGGCCGCCTGCTTTGTCGTCTCTCTCGTCTCCGTCCATCCCCGTCGTTACCTTGTGTCTGACCCGCTCAACTTCTCCCTCCTCTCTCCTCTCTTTTCCTCTCTCGCCTCTGTCCGTTTCTACCGTCACTCCTCCTTCTTAATCTTTCCCTCACTTCATTCTCTTTTGATATCTGTGATCGTCCTGCTTCTCTGAGCTCTCTTCGTTCTCCTTGTCTCACATACGACTCTGCCTCTTTTTATTCGATATTTTAAACCAAGAATTAGTCTGGAGAGGTTCACAACTCACTGACCTTGGAGAATCGAGCGAAAGAGGGGAGAGACGTCCATGAGTTCTCTGCTTCCCCTCCTCATATCAATCGAAGGCTTTTACCGAATCTTTTCTCCCTCTCCCTCTCCATGTCTTCAAATTACCGTTATGAGGCGTCATAAAGGGGTGTTTCCTCTGAGGATCATTCTCGGCTTGTAGGCATTTTCTTGGTTTTGGTTCAAATCTTTTCCATACAAACGACTGCGAAGAATGAGATACATGGCTGGTAGCAACGAAGTCAACCTCAATGAATCCAGGGTACTTTCCTTCATCTGGCAAACTTTTGGGGCTCACTCTATGGGATCGCTTGGTTGTTCTCTTTTCTTCACCTTTCGAACTATGCGTATTGTGATTTACGAGTTTTAGGGAAAAAGTTCTAATCTTTTGCCTCAATTGATGGTCCGTCTTTGATGAGTCACTGGGAATTCCTTTTTCCTCCTTTCCTGATTCTAGTTGTAGCTAATAATGCAAGAGTTTGAGTTGTTTTGATTTTTCTTGTATTTTCTGTGTCTTCTACATAGGTTACGGGTTTCTTTTTCTGGTAAGTTGGAACTCGCTAGTTTGATTTGGTGTGCGAGTTGAAATTCTCTTATTTTATTTTTGAAGACTTGTGAAGTTTTTCTAGGCACACCCTTGTCGCTGGCTTCGATTTTTCTTTGATACTTTCAACAATTTTCTGTTGTTGCGAGTGGTAAGAGCCTAGTGCCTCCTCTCGTTTAGAACGGTTTCTCGGTGAAGTTATTAAGGACTTGAAAAGCCCTCTGTCTCGTCTCGTAGGAATTTTGTGATTTAATATACGCAAGCGTTCTAATTTCTTGAATCTTGCTGCATTTTGTAGAGTGTCGTTCCGTTGAATACTTGGGTTCTTATCTCCAATTTCAAGCTGGCCTACAATCTACTCAGACGCGCCGATGGGACTTTCAATCGCAAGCTGGCCGAGTTCCTTGACCGGAAGGTGCCCTCCAATATAATTCCAGTCGACGGGGTATTCTCTTTCGACCATGTTGATCGAAACACCGGCCTCTTCAATCGAGTGTATCAACCTGCTCCAGAACATGAGTCTCAGTGGGGCATTATAGAGCTTGAAAGGCCCTTGAGCACGACCAGGATCGTCCCTGTCATAATTTTCTTCCATGGCGGAAGCTTCTCCCATTCATCTGCTAACAGTGCGATCTATGACACTTTCTGTCGGCGCCTTGTGAACATTTGCAAAGCAGTTGTGGTCTCTGTAAACTACCGCCGATCACCGGAGCATCGATATCCGTGTGCTTACGACGATGGCTGGGCTGCACTTGAATGGGTTAAATCAAGACCCTGGCTTCAGAGCGGAAAGGATTCCAAGGTTCATGTGTACTTGGGCGGCGATAGTTCAGGCGGTAACATCGTTCACCATGTGGCGGCGAAGGCTGCTGAGTCAGACATTGAAGTGTTGGGTAATATCCTGCTACATCCATTGTTTGGAGGACAGAAGCGAACAGAGTCAGAGAAGAAACTTGATGGGAAGTACTTTGTGAGATTGCAAGACCGTGATTGGTATTGGAGAGCTTTTCTGCCAGAAGGAGAAGACAGAGATCATCCGGCATGCAATCCATTTGGCCCGAGAGGGAAAAGCCTTGTAGGACTCAAGTTCCCCAAAAGTCTTGTTTGTGTGGCTGGTTTAGATCTTGTCCAAGATTGGCAACTGGCATATGTGGAAGGTCTCAAGAATTCAGGGCACGAGGTTAAACTTCTTTACCTAAAAGAGGCCACAATTGGGTTCTACTTCTTGCCAAATAATGATCACTTCTATTGCCTTATGGAGGAGATTAACCACTTCGTGAATTCTAACTGTTAATACACCAGCAGTACTTCCACTACTGCTACTACCCCTTAACCTTTGCCTAAAGAAGGCTATACATGACAAAAGCTTCACCATTTCACTTGGGTCCTCTCTCTTTCTATTTTTGTATCCACTTTTTGGCTCTTCCCCTGCGTTATAATGGTGATGTGTAGTTATAATTATAAAACTATGTCGCATTACGTCTTACTGTCATAACATCTGTGGTGGTCAACTTGAAAGAGTTCTGATACTCCTGATCATTCATGTCCTTTGAAGCACCAGAACTCTGTTTCATTTGTGGGGTTTGGCTGAACCACCTGATACGAGGCTTACACCTATTTTTAACACTTTGACCCCGTCAACAGGAGGGAAGATGAAGGATACGGCTGGCTTCATTGATCACGTTGAAGTAAATGCAATCCTGTGAGCAGCACATTCATTTCTGGATGTGAACTGCAGCTGATCCCTTTCTGTTAATGAACTTGTATGTAATACCTGTGTTCTAGTTATATATATAAATGTTGCTTGTTTTCCCTTGTTTTTCAGTTGCAGAAGCTAATAATGCATTATTATTTTCTCTCTTGCATTGCGCTATAATGTTAATGGCCAAAAATGATCCAATGAAGCTTTAAGTTGTGAGTGACATGGGGGAATTATCACTATCAACAGTTACTGATATTCTGAATCGTTAATGCTCTTCGTCTCTTTACATCTCAGTTAGGCATAAAACATGAGATTCGCCTAAAAAATAGGTGCTAAGAAAAAGCGCTAGCTGGACAAGAGGAAAAGGATTTATATTATGCGTTTGCTTAGTCATTAGTCACAAAGGAATGAGCAGAGGCTTGGCCAAGAGGACCATCCTGATTGCAAAAGGTAAATCCCATCCACTGAAAACTTGAACGAGAAGAATGATTGGCAGGAGTTTGAATCATGATTATTATCAAATTGATTAGTTCCTGTCATCTCCTTATTGCTTGTTGTAGATAGGTCTGCTTTGGAGGCTGGAGAAACAGCAAAAACAAGAACTTGGATTTGTTTTTGATGGAGGAAACTATTTTACTAGTAGTTGGGAACTTTGGATGTATTCTTGGGCTGAGGGGACCACTTTTAGGGCACCCACAAACCCCCAAAACTTGGATTAAAATATTAATCTTGTTGGGATTGCTTTGAAGTGCTTCGTGGTCACTAAGTGGCCAAAACAGCTAAGATTGGACAAGGACATGGAACCCTGTCTTTTGTTGACTTTCTTGGCCCTTCCTTTAAAAATTTGTTGATATTTTTTTTGGGTGTGGATTAGAGTAGTCGGGCATTATTAGGATTTTGTTGGGAGCTTACCTTTCTTGTGCAGAAGATTTTGCTTTTCTTGGTGTCTTATTATGATGCGTCTCTTGTGAATTAGCTGTTTATGCCTAGAAATATTCCCTAATACGACAAGAGGGGAGTCATTATCAATAAATGGGGGATTTTTCTTTTAAAACTTGAGTGCGTATTATGGACAAAAGAAACGTAATTTGCTTGGTCGGTACCATGCCTTTTTTTAATGCATTAAACAAGTTGACGGGTCATTATTTTTGGTTCTGCGCCTCCGCACCATTATGACAATTCTCTTATTCAGTCGTCACCACTGACTACAATCCTATGCTTTATCTTAATAAATAAATAATAGAGTCATCAATTGCTCTTGCTTTTACTTTCAACTCAAACCCCTTTCCATGCTTTTTCTGCAAGAGGTGGTTTGCAGGGAACTACAAAATTCTCCCCTGCCGGTGTGATTAATCTGATATGTTCGGTTTGTCTAATCTAAAAGCTTTCTTTTTTTCCAAATTATCTTTTTATTCAGGTTTTTTTTTTTTTTTTTTTTTTTTTTTTATAATCCTAACTTTTCAAGTTAAATTGAAATTTGAATGAGATGACTTCAATTTTCATAATCAATCATTTTTATTTATTCAAAAAATAATAATAACTGATATGCCCAAAATGCAAATTTGTATATGCAAAAAGTAAATGTTTGGAAGAATTTAAAATTACTGTTTATACTTAGTATAACAACTAACCCATGCATGTAAGGCTGTGAAATAATTCTCATGGGAATTTAGCATGGTGGTTCATTTTTAAGCAAACCAAATTTAAATTAACATTATCTCGTCGCCTCAGTAGGTACTTCATCTAAGTCAAAGTCCAACCGTAATGTTAAATTGATAATCAGTAGAGGCAAAATGATCACTTATTACTTTTATTTCAACCTTTGTAGTATGAACAATTAACTTACACAAGAAACAAATTGATGTGATTATTTATTGAGCAGAATTTTTTATCATTTTAATATATATTGTTTCTAAATATTGTCTATTTGTTTTTATCACTCTATTTGTTTTGATTTTATTCTAGTTTCATTTTAATTTTAAAAAATTTCACGGCATGATAATATAAGTATATAACTCATATTGAAGATATTGGATATTGAGATAAAAAGTGAACCTTCTATTGACAAATTAGATATTGATGCTCAACTTTATATCATTTCTATTATATGATCAGGGGCGGAATCCCCCCGGGCCGCCCCCTAAAATTAAAGAATTGGACCTAAAAGTTTTAAAAATTATGCTTTAGCCTCATGAAAGTTTACATATTTTCACTTAAGTCCCTATTAAAAACTCTTATAGAGGGACTAAATTGAACAATTGAAATATCTATGAAGCTAAATCATAATTTCTTAAAACTTTGGGTCTAATTCTGTAATTTTTGCCCCTAATTTTAAATACGGACTTCACTAAGTTTTATTCTGAAATTTTTGCCCCCCCCCCCAATTTCCATTCCGGGCTCCACCCATGTATATGATGAATAAAATTATGTATTTTAAATATGTTTTTCGCAATTTAAGAGTAGCTAAAATAAATATTTTTCAACGAATGTAATACAAAATTAAAATTAAAACAGTCTATAATTTAAATCAAAATTAATAAATTTATTAACATATTAGAAAGATCGATAATTTTCATGGAAAAGGCAGAGATTAAAAATATATATGATTTTATAAAAAAAAAAAAAAAATATTTTTTGGGGCAAATATAAAGGTTTAAATAATTATTACGTTAAAAGTGGGCATTTTAGTTTAAAAAAGTTTTAAAATTCAAACTTAATGGTAAATTAAGGGCTTGGGTAAATGGAAACAGAATTAGAGGAGGTATGTGTAATTAAAGTAAAACCTAGAGTAATTAATATATTTTACTCTAAAAAAGCAACACCATTATCGTTATTATTAATCATTTAATGGTATTTAGCGACTTAAAAAATTATAGAAAACATATATGCACACATAATATACTGGGTCTTGTGTAATTGAACTTTCAGTGATTTAATCCCATTAGTTGATAAAAATTTTAATGAGATGCCACTGTGACTAAAGAAGCTGGTAATACTTCCTATAAGATAATGTTAGAAAACTATTCTCACTTAAATTTAGAGCCCCAAAAACAGGCCTTTTAGGCCCTGAATTTACAAGAACCGAGCTTAAATTTTTTGCATCAAAGGTGAAAGCGAGCCTCAAAATGTCAACCCTGTGGTGTTAAGAGCTCACCCTTTTAAACCTATATTTTTTTATAAAAAAATTATTTCTATAATAATAATATTATTATTTTTTATATATATATTTTTAAATGATGTTGCAAATATTTAGTTGTTATTATATTTTTTAAAATTAAGTTTCATAAGAGCATATTGTATTAAGAATTCTAAACATTAAAAACTTATAAAAGATGTTTTTTATTTCATAACTATTCTTTCCAATTTTGTATTTTTGACTTATTTCCTAATGATTGTTTTTGTTCATATTTTATATTTTTTTTTTTATTGCTGACACTTTTCAAGATATATTTATAAGAAATATTTTAAATTTTGTTAAGTTTTCTCATTTATTATTTGTTATTGTAGTATGTGGATAATATTTTAACTTTGATTATGACTTAGTGATTGTATTTGTTTGTTATATAATACGTATGGTTTATACCCTAATTTTAACAACATTTATGTGTTAAATTAGCATTTTCATTGTTCTAACTTTATTTCTTAAAAAAAAAAAATTGAAAAAATAGTAAAATGTTGTTAAAATGGCTTTGGCCCCTATGTTTAAGGGATGTGCCTTGAAAAATGACTGTTTTTCTTTAACCACCCTTTTAGGCTTTAGCCCGTGAATTATATGTGCTTAATTTGAATCATATATCAAACCATGTGTGAGAGTTCTGATGGGGCTAAAAATAACTGTGCCTAATTTGAATCATATATCAAATCATGTGAGATTTGAATGGGCTAATTACTTTATAGACATGGACCATGGGGAGAAGGACCTAGATGATACACAACAACCATACAAATTTCAGAAAGATGTCTAAGAGCTGATAGAGCAAATCAAGAAGCCTACGTGTTAATGAAGAAACTAGCATCTGAAAGACATTTCTCTTTAGCACTTGCAGGAACTAGGGCTCGAAAGCGATCACAGTGCAATATAGAAGTCAATCCTCCGGCAGAACAGCCAGAAAGAATAGCCTGTAATTACAAAGACGAAATGGTGGGAGGTGGCATCATTTTAATGGATAGTATATTTTCAGCATTTTTCATTCCCTTTGCCATTAAATCCTCAATGACAGAAACAAAAACTCTTGCTCCTCTGAAGTGCAGACTTGTGTCCTGGTAAATACATGCACATCATATGATAAGAAACTGATCAGAAAACATTAAGAAAATGTACTCATTCAGATTTATGATTTAGTTTTGCGGAACTCACAAAATCCACTGCTTCCACATCACCAGTGAATGATGCACCATCATAATACCTAACCTTGATTCTATTCCAATTGTATAAATCTGGATTGTACAAAAGTCATCAATAAATTATACAAAATGTCACATTATTATTATTTTTATAATTATTAACCAGAAGACTATACCTGGATTAAATTTTTCCTTGTTGCTTAGAATTCCGGAGAAGGCAACCTGCTTGGCCATTTCCTCAGATGGAACCTATTATGCGAGTGCTCTTGTGGGCAAGGCACGTAGTGACATTATTGCACCATCCTCCTCCCTGGAAAAGAAATCAAATGGAAATTTCATTACCAAGGAAAGAGCAACCTTTAAGAGTAGGCCACAAAAAAGAGAGAGAGAGAGAAGTCTATTTGTAGATGAAAATCTATCTATGCATATTTTGCAGGAATGGACCCACCTCAAAGTGGATGAACCAGTTGTTAATCCCTGATCCAGTACCCTTAGCTTATCAAAGTGGTAAGCTAGTGGACTCCCCATTAGAATATACTAGTATCTTGCAATGCAACCGTTACACTATAGTAACATCTATCAGCCAAATGATTAGACTTGCGGCAGATTTGACAGATTAACCTCATATTATGAAAACGACCTCTACCTCGTCCATTTCCTCAACCTCCTCCACGAGGAAGACTTGCAGGACGAAATCCTCTGTTTCCATGACCAGAACTAGGTCCTTGAGTATTGCAGACAACAGTGAAGGAATCCTCAGCAGTATGTTCATTAGAATACGTATCTGCTGCAGGAATAGTGGAATGATTTTGCACTACAGAGTTTGTAGGAGTAACAAGATTAACCGGATGATCAGATTCCCAACTTCATGGTTAACATAACTGAATGTTGTAAACAAAACGTGAGGGTGGTAAAAAAAATACCAAAAGCAGGGAGAGAATACAAAACAAAAAGGTAAAATAAGAACATTATGTAAAAGTCTTCCAAGCCACTAGTAGATAATCTGTCACAACCATTTTAAAATACAAAGGATCCAACAAAAACACTGATAACCCCCATTTTGTGAATATGATATTGCTGCCTCCAATTTGACTTTTGCTTCCCTTTCAATTCCAAAAAACTAATGATCTAATAACCTAAAACACTTCTCCTGAATAAAAGTTATAGTACTAACAACCAATAATAAAAAGATAGACACCCTCAACTTCCAAGATCTAACCAATTTGCATATATCCTCATGTACATGATTGATATCCTCAGATCCCATTGGACATGACTTGGACATTTAGACATGATTTAGTATTTCCAAAACTAAATAAAAAAATATTGGCAACCATGAATGGATGACAAAATATAAAAGATGAGTTAAAACCTTGTTCATACTCAATCACATGAAAAGGGCAACAGACACAACACCCAGAAAAAAACGAAACTTCTCATGAAAGCAGGGCGGATTCAGTCACCTGAACAACATCCCCTCCCTTGAAATATTTGACTCTTTTCATGCCGTTATCACCACATCTCCGACGACCGCAACCTCAACGCTTGCCAGCGATCAACATCAAGCATAGCCGAAGAGAAATAAAAAATGAGATCAGGATACGCCGACTGAATCTGCTCATTAATGAGAAGATTATCATCAAGTACCTAAACATGATAAACCTCCCCTCTGTTCATCAAAATGATAACTTATTGATAAATATAAGGCATAACCACATTGTTTTCGATATATAGATGTACCTAAACGTTAGTGAGAAAAAAATACCTCTAAACAACAAATGATCAATTACCGACTTCTCAATCCATTCTACGCATCATAAAAAAATATAAAGAGACATGTGATGAAAAAATATAGAGGTATGTTACCAGCATGAAAAAATATAAAGACGTGTGATGAAAAAATATAAAGAATGTAATAACGTGTATACAGTTTCTACCGCTATTTTAAATAGGCACAGTTAGCCGCTCAGAAAATTGCAGGCGGTGCTTCACTATTCCTTTTGTGCGGATGATTGAGATAGTTCAAGACGGAGAAAAAGAAACTCAGAGTACTAATTTTATTTTATTTTACTTTCAGCAAAATTTCCTTTTTTCCCATGCTTTTCCTGATAAAAGTGAATATGGAACTCTGAATGTAACTTTTATTTAAATAACCAAAAACTGTATAATTGTGGCAATGAAATAAAGGACAGTATAAGAGATCATATGATAAATTGAAATCCCAATACAAGTGTTGCAGGTGAAATAAGAAGTCCACGCAATGTAGTAGTAAACTAGTAATAGGGACGAAAGAACGGTGAAAAGACAGAGGACGTACTCGTGATTTACGTACCGTTGAAGGAATCAGAGTGCAAAACAAAATATCAATATTAAAGCCAAGCCGACGTAGGCCGATAAAAAAAATGAGCTGTCACTTTTACCGGTAACGGTGATTTGAGTGATGAGCCGTTACTGTTCATCGAATGGCATATATTTATTTAGAATAACAACTGTAGTCTTTAAAAGTTTTTAATCTTAATTTATAGTATAAGAGATAAGTATGGAAGAAAATTTTATTTCGATTTATGTAAATAATCAAAACTAAACATTCTCGCTTTATCGGAGAAAATTACTCTGAGATCACTTGAGAGTTGAGACTCCACTGGAAAGCATAATAGCCTCATAATTTACTCATTACTAAATATTGAAACAGTGAGCGTGAGAAGTGACGCAACCCTGCTGTATGAATCGAAAATGATTAAACAAAGCATTGCATGATTAAATATGATAATCTTGGTAGGCTTTGAATGATTGTAGGTCAATTGGGGCCAGGCCACACCAACCTCTCTGGCATCAGGCAATCTTATAAAAACATAAGCGTCAGAGTGTCCTGTGTCTTTTTTTCCCATTTGGTAATAAAGAAATGTGGGAGGAAAGTCAGTGGCATCTCATCACCTGGGTCCTCACCTCATTTTTTAATGAAGGAAATGAATCTTGGCCGATGAAACTGACATTTGAGCGCAAAGGAAGACCCAGGTTGATGTAACAGCAAGGGTTTTTCATGTGTGGTTCAACTCCGAGAAGAAGACAAGCAAGAGAAGGGGAAAAAAGGTCTTAGTGGTTGAATAGCTTTAAAGTAACAGTATTGAACAGTGAAAAGCTCGGAAGATTGAAAAGAGACAAGGGTAAGGAAGGAGACAAGAGGTGAAAACTATAGATGGGAGCTCAACCACCACAACAGACAGAGTTTGGAACAAGTAACTTGGTTGTCATTACCTGACGACGAAGAGTCAAAATCAAGGAAACAAGCAGCTAGTGTGTTGCATGGGTAAATGAAGTTGGGCCCCACTTATCCCTTGTTCATTATTTTGTTGGTAGAACTACGTACCCCGCTTGCTTCTGAACCTTACACCTCCCACATTATCGCTTATCCAAATACGACACTGTCCATGCATAAGCAATAGAATTCATTCTTCATGCAGATTGCTTTCTGAAGAATGCAATATCCAGAGTCATGATGGCATGTAAATATGAAGGCATGTTATAAATTCTTGAAGCCATATCCTAACATTTAATTACTGGCCAAGGGCCAAAAATAAAAGTTTTATCAGGGCCGTGACAGTTTAAGGACAAGACTGGCACGGGCAATAAATACTGCCAGAAAAGCGTCAACGTAACATGTTATCCTGAAGAAGACGCAATACGATTTTTTCTTGTTCACATCAGTATAAGGCCCAACACCTTACAATGGTGACAAAGTGAAAACATTAAGGGATTAGTAACGCTTAATGGAGAGAGTGTCTGCTATTCGCACAGCTCATGTCTGATCTGCTGCCTTCTAGAGGTTCACTTCTTTGTTAATAGCCTTATAATTTAATAATATGAAAACTCTTACGTAAGTGGCTCACTGCGAGTTGATGGCTGCTCGCAAACCATTAAACAAAATTCCTTTTCTTTCAGCTGTCTCACTTTTAACATTCTTCAGTCCATATTACTCTTTTTCCCCTTAAAAAATCAATATTACTAACGGTATCTTTAATGCACCAACTTGCTTGGTATTATAGACGCCCTTCTTATCCGAAATCCTAACGCTGACTTTATATATATATATATATATATAATGAGTAACGTACAGATCAGCATTTATTGTGTATATGGTTGATCAACTATTAACTATTATCACTATATTATTTTCGCTGAAACTACGGTGTATGTTGTTCATCCTCCCTTTCACGTGTCATCCAATCGATCTAAACGTATGATGATGCTGTGTGTGTATAATAAAATATACAGAGACAATTAAATAAATAAAATACTTCTCGTATCCTGTGTCCTCCAATCGACCTAGTTCCAACTTCCAAGTTTCCAATTATATAATACAACTCATTACTGAGCCGTAGTTTTCAATTCAGAATTCTAGATTTTAGTTCATTATATATCAAAATGAGAAGCACTGATATTTATTTCTACTCATATTATAAGAATATTGCCATGTTAACAAATCCGCGGGCCTCTGCTGAAATTTTTTTGAACAAAATTCCTCAGGCCTTGTATCAGATCTTGACATCCAATCAGGACCGGACTTAAAAACAGCAGCTCAATCTAATTTAGACCTTTAGGCTTGCTTTATTCAATCTCTGGACCCAATTGGGCTTTTTTTCCCCTTAATAAAAACGGTTGACTTTAATTTAATATCAACATATTCCTTTATTATCAAAAAAAAAAAAAAAAAAATCAACATATTCCTTTATTTTTTTTAAGGGAAAATTATGGAGTAGAAGGACCAAGCAGGAATAATATTTAGTTGAAAGGACTTTAAAAATTATACTTATTTAGAAGGATGAAATACTAAAATATAAACTTTAAAATACTAAATTACCCCTTTCCCAGACCTCCCATATTTTATCACCACATCCTATAATATTCCCATTACTTGATGAAATAATCAAGATTTATTTGAAATAATTCAAACTGATTTTTAAAATTTTAAATTTAGGAACTAATTATAATTAAGTAAATAAATAAAATTCATAACCACCATTCTAACATTAATTAATTTATTTTTCATCATTTTTAATTGAACCATGAAACTATCATTGTCATAAAAATACATACTTAATTCATGCCCTTGTTTTACTTTCAACCATTATGATTTCAATCTTTATACAATATTGTTTTCACATAAATTTAGTATGTATTTTTGTCGTATCTTCTTTTATATTTTTTTTCTTGATACATCCTCCATGTTTAATTTTGATACAGATTCAATTAATTAAAAATCACATCAAGAATGTACAAAACAAATGTTATACACTCCAAATAACACACACGTATATGTTTCAACCACCTGAATATATTAAGTCTTAATAAAACACACGTATACATATACGCTATTTTTTTAGTTTTATATGTTATGGATAAGCTATGCATTATTACTTATTATGTTATTTTTTAATTACAATTATACTAACTAAGATTTAATTTGTACTTATATATTTAAAATTTAAATCAGTTTGAATAAATCTCGATTATTTCAGGAAATAATTTTAAAATTATAGGACGTGGTGAGAAAATATAGGAGGTTTAAGTAAGGGTAGTTTAGTATTTTTCTAATTTATATTTTTTTATTTGGTCCTTCTAGTTAATTAAAGATTTTAAGTTTGCCTCAATTTTATATTATTTCCACTCGGTCCTTCTTCCTAATTTTCTTTTTTCTTAAGCTTTTCGAACTTTTTATCAAACTTTTTTTTTTGAAAAGTCCCATAAAAATTTTATTTACTTATCAGGACCTCATAGTTAAAGACGGGACCAAAAGGGCGCTAACATCCTCAAATTCACCAACAGCATGACTGTAGAATTGATAATTAGTGATTATAGTAACAATTGGTTTTATAATCTTTCTCTGGCAAAAAAAAAAAAAAAAAAAGAGTTAAAGGATCTTAAATGTCATGGAAGTTTTCACTATATAATACTGGTAAGACAATTTTTTTTTTTTTGGGTCTCTTATTTACCCTGGAAGTATTAAAAGCGTAGCAAAAATGCCTCTACGGTGACGGAATCGCCACCTGAATCGTTAAATTGACATATTGCGTCTGATGAATGATAGAAATCATACACATAGGTTGACACATCAGATTATTGTCTCACATGTGTTATGGCCAACGATATAGGCATACCGACAGAGGAAATTTTAGAAGGAGAAATCGAGGGTAAGAGGAAGTGAGAAGACCTAAACGAGAAAGAGGAATCGAGAAAACTAGAACGCGAACGACGGTCAAATAGAGCGGTGAAATCGGAACGTAGTAGGGAGTATGTACTTGGTGAGCTGGCGAGCAGTCCGATTGGGAGGAAGACAACAGTGAAATCACAACTATGTTACTCAAGTAATTTTTGAAACAGTTACTCATTTTCAAAACGATCCATAAATTTCATAAATGAGTTACTTGCAAATTCTGTCATGGTAGGGGCATTTTTGCTATGATTTTAATATTTTCAGGGTAAATAAGAGACAAAAAAAACTTCCGTTTTACCAATGCTGTATACTGAAAACTTCCATGGCGTTTAAGACCCTTATAAAAAAAAAAAAGGTTTTTATAGTCTTTCCTTCAAATCCTTGATTACAGACTTATAAGCTGTGAGGGGGCTTACCAGAAAAATAGGGATTATCGACTCTTAAATAGGACTTAACCTCTTAACTAAGCGTTAGTGGGTTAGTTTATCGTCAACGTGGGAGCTGACCGTAGAGAATAAAAAATTAAAAAATAATTTAAATTCTCATCATGGTATTATTTTTGCTCAATCTCATCATGATATCATACTCATACTATTCAAAATTAATTCAATACATTGAGTTACTAATAACAAAATAATCATACACTTATCAAAATATTGTACCTAGCAAATTATCAAACAAAATATTCATATCTAGCAAATTATTAAACTAATAGTTATTAACAAAAAAATTATCATTAACTTTAACTAATATTGTCATCTATCCCATAAAAAATTTTTTTTTTTTTTTTTAAAAAAAAAAAAAACCGGGTCAACCTATCAATTATGCCCCCGAGTTGGAATTGGGTCACCTCAGGTTACACGAAAATCTAGGTAGGACCTACCCATACCGGTTTTTATGATTGGGTTGCCTATTTTTGAATTGACTCACTCAATCCGATCCGGATTTCATAACCCTACTTTTGATAAGTGGAGAAACAAGGCCTGGAAGATACTTTTGAGCCTTAGATATGGATAATACTCCTCCATTGAAGTCTTTAAGGAAAAAAAAAAAAAAATCTATAAAGCAACAAAAAAAACACAAAAATGTGAAGGTCGTAGTTACACACTTCCACCTACTCTTCGCATCGTGTGGTGTCTAATCATCCAAGTTAGTTAGTTTGGCGCTGGCCAAAAGAAAATAAGTTCGTTCGTTTGGTTTTTTAAGAAAATCTGCATAAAAAACACTCTGGTATACTACGAGAAATCCAAACACATTCCTATCCCTTTTCATAGCGACACAATGCAATGTGCAAAATGTTTGTAACAGTAGTTACGATTCAAATAATTTATAATGTAAAAACGTCTTTGTACGGATGAAATCAGCATATTACAATTTCCCTTTTGATGTGATATGGGAAAGAGCTGCTTCCACATATACGTTTTTGCCCTCTTGGCAACTCAAACGCCCTCCTGCACACGCAGCAGCGTAGAGTGTAGACTATCTTCTTTACCTTCACCGGCATTATCGGTTTATCCAAATATACAAATAATATCCTTTGGAATTTCCATTCTTTATTTCCTATTTGAAAATGCTCCGTTCCATTCTACATTACTATGCCAGCAACCCCAAAAGCAGCAAAATCTGTTAAATTTCACCTTTTTCCTGGTCTCATGTTAATCGATGAATCTTCGTCTAGGACAAAACCAAAAAAAGTAGATTCTTTGGCCATTGAGCTGACACAGGTATGATTTTCATAGCAATACTTGTCAGATATTTGCAGATTTATAATTTTCTCTCTTTTCTTGTTAACTGCATATCTTATCATCTCGAATCCTCTGGCTGCACGAGAATTTTCTCTGTTCGGTATAGTTCGGTCAGCTTCAGTGGTCTTACATGTCATTGAAGATGTCGCTCAATTTTCTCCTTTTATCGAGAACTGATTCAATTATAAGATAATTCACTAGTGATATAAGGCAATGGATTATGGTTCATCTGTGGTTATGCTCCTCAATTACTACTTACTGAACTTTCTCGGAGCAAGTAAAAGTTTCGGGTGTAAACTGATCCTCCAGAAATCACTGGAGCCACGGTGCTTATACCTCAAACTTAAGGATGGGATATTTGCTGTATTTGTAGAACCCGTTATTATAAGACGCAATATTATGGAACTCCTCTAAAATTTTATGGCTCAATGTCAACGAGCCACCCCGCCTTCCATTGAAAACTAGAGTCAACGGAGAAGCCATCCTTTATAAATGCTACTTTTTTTTTAGATGACTGGGGCAAGCGCAGAGCTTAGTTGCTATCAATTATTGCATTAAACTTCAAAATCAGAAATGGAGTATATTTGTCTGAGTGTCAACTATTTCGGAAAACGTGATTTTAATAAGAAATGACGGCTAAAAATGCACTCATCCTTTGTTCTATAACTTTTGTAGGATTGAACTTCTCGAGGAAGAAATGAAGACTCTGTAGCAGAAAAGATGCTTAGGCAGTATGGAGTTTTGCGAGTTGCTGTGAATAATAATATATTCAATAGCAGGGGCAGCTTAAATTGAAGAAATGGGTTATGCAATGAGTAGATTGGAGATAGAATCTAACCTTTGTGATGATGGAAATGGTAATCCCATCCATGAAGGTTGTAGTAGTCGACAAACTAACAAACCAATGGAAGTTGTAGAAAACGAAATCGCACAGATTACAAAGTTGAAGTCAACACCTAATCATCTGCTAAGCCGAGTTGGAGCTGGAAGGCCTCGGTTGCCTGTTTCCCCTGTCAAAATGTTGGCAGGTCGGGAATCTAATTATTCAGGCTTGGGAAGGTTTTCATCAGCTGATTGTTGTCATATCTTGAGCAGGTATTTGCCAGTCAATGGTCCCTGGCTCATTGATCAAATGGCTACTCGAGCATATGTGTCTCAATTTTCAGCTGATGGCTCCCTATTTGTTGCCGGATTTCAGGTAAACTGTTTTCTACTTCAACTTTTTAATCCTTAGAGTTGAGATTCCCATATATGTCCTCTTTAATACAACCATGTTGCATGTATTGTAAATTACATCCTGGACTAGAAATGAAACAGGAACCATGAATTTTCATCATGGGGAAATGTGAAGCTTCTCTGATTTATGGCAGTGGTTGTGATCTCTTGTATGAACGAAGAGAGAAAAGAAAATATGTATGCAATAGTTTAATTAAAATAAGAGCATCTACATTGCAGGGAAGCCACATAAGAATATACAATGTGGACAAAGGGTGGAAAGTTCAGAAGAATATTCTAGCCAAAAGTTTGAGATGGACAATCACTGATACATCTCTTTCCCCTGATCAACGCTACCTTGTGAGTTATTTCATTTCATTATGCAGGGAACATATATGCCTATGCCTTTACAAATTACAATAGTTTATTTCTCGATATTAGTACTCTGCATATTAATGCTTTGTTTTTTTTTATGACACCATATTAACGCTTTTGTTAGCCTTTCAACAAATAACAATTATTCTTTTTAATTTCAGGTTTATGCTAGCATGTCTCCTATTGTACATATTGTAAATGTTGGGTCTGCTGAGACAGAGTCCCTGGCAAATGTTACGGTACTGACTTGTGACTACTCATTCTGCTTGCTGTTTTTTAAATTTTCTCCTAATTGCAATTCAGTTAATAGTGTCCTTCTTTCTAAACCTAATGAATATAACAGACTGCATCAAAGATTACAAAATCAAACCTTTAGAGATGTGCGCCAATCAGTACTGATGTATGTTAGGGAAAAAGAATAGTTCTGTTATCATGAATAATGTGTTCCAGTTCTTATGGCATGCAGGAGATTCATGACGGTTTGGATTTTTCTTCAAATGATGATGGAGGATACTCTTTTGGAATCTTCTCTGTGAAGTTTTCAACTGATGGGAGAGAGTTAGTTGCTGGAACTAGCGGCGATTCTATACATGTATACGACCTTGAAGCAAATAAGCTGTCTCTACGAATTTTAGCACACTCGGTAATGTTACTGGGCACAAACACTTCATTTGTTTAACTTAGGTTTTAAATGACTATAACAAAAGTTGAAATCATTCGCTTGCTTATATGATTAAATATTGATCTTGAGTTAATAGAAAAACATTCAGACGCACACATGCAAAACCAAAACTGTTTCAGACCCAGTGGATGGATTTCCATCATCTACTCCTTTTTTTTTTCCAATGAGAAATTTTTTACCTTATATAGTGATTACAATGGAACAGAAATATTTACTGAAGGAGGTTCTAACGTTTGTTTGTTTGTTTTTTTTTTTTTTTAATGTTGTAGTCTGATGTCAATACAGTATGTTTTGCTGATGAAACGAGCCACCTTATTTACTCTGGAAGTGATGATTCTTTCTGCAAGGTATGTCCAACACCCCAAGATGGAGCTCCATTAAGATGGTTTGTGTTATTTTCTTCCAGTTGAGTTTATCAATCTCTACTTTTGTGTGCAAGTTACTGGCATCTATAGCATAGTAAGACATTTTGAACAGCCTCAACTTTAAGTTATAGGTAATTTGATAATTTTTCTTAGTTTAGGAGAGTTCTTTTAAAAAAAAAAAAAAAAAAAAAAAAAAAAAAAAAGGTTACCATCACTTAATCCAAAGGTAACAAGTTTATTTTTGTATTTTTAATTGACACATTCTAAAAGAGAAGTTTAATTTAGGTATGGGATCGACGTTGCTTAAATAATAAAGGCAAGCCAGCAGGAGTTCTGACGGGACACCTTGAGGGAATCACATATATTGATAGCCGTGGTGATGGACGCTATTTCATTTCAAATGGTAAAGATCAGACCATCAAACTTTGGGACATTCGCAAAATGTCATCAAATGCTACCTGGTATGCCCATCTATTAACACCAAACAAATCATAAATAGACATGTAAGCATGTAAAAAATGAGTCGTTCAACGTGTTTAAGTGTGCATTAGTAATTGGATTGATTTATCTGATCTATCTACGAAACTTTCTTTCTGATGTCTATGCACTGTTGTGATGATGCTGATGCTGATGCTGATGCTGATATGTGACTCCTCGAACTAAGGGGGGAAATTACCATCAATTGAGCCGATAGTTGAAATTTGAGAGGGTATCATGATTCAATTTTTGATGCTGTTTTGTTGTTGGAATAAAGGGTTATGGTATTGTTTTCCTGATACACCATCAATAAGTGTCACTGATGAATAACAAGAAAACCAGGCTCTTCAGTGCTGAAATTTTAATGAGGTGTTGAGGTGAAATGCTCATGCTTGTGAAGTTACATTAATCCGTCAGTAAATAATATAAGGCTTATTTATCTGCAAAACCACCTAGTATCAGTTCTCTTAATGGAAACATTGTTAAGTCCTACTATATTCCATTGAATGAGTTCTTGGGAAATACTGACTGAGTGTCTGTAACTCTGTACGAATGTTTATAATATTTATAGATCTTCGAAACCAGCTATTGAAGTGCCTGACGTACCGTATCTTTGTGGGAGGGTGATATGATAATGTAAAAGTTGTGTTGATTTCAGCAATCCAGGGTATAGGAGTTACGAATGGGATTACAGATGGATGGATTACCCACCTCAGGCAAAAGATTTGAAGCACCCAAATGATCAATCAGTGGCCACATATAGAGGTCATTCTGTTTTGCGTACTCTTATCCGCTGCCATTTCTCCCCTGCTTTCAGGTGAGCATTTAGTCCAATCTTGTTCCCCTGAAGATATTATTGAGGTTAATCATGGTGGCCAAAATAGGCAGATGGCCATTATGGCTGTTAAATAATATTTCAATTAATTGATGTGTACTTGTTGAAATATGCAGCACTGGCCAAAAGTACATCTACACTGGATCACACAACGCATGTGTTTATATATATGATTTGGTACGTAATACCAACACACTAGTGCAATATCTATATTCACTTGTCTAGTAAAAAGTAGTGCAGGAATCGGAGTTTTGGCTGAGTCTATGTTGAACATGGAACAGGTGAGTGGAGCACAAGTTGCAACACTGAAGCACCACAAATCTCCAGTGAGAGATTGCAGTTGGCATCCTTACCAGACAACGCTGGTTAGCTCCTCATGGGATGGGGATGTTGTCAAATGGGGGTTCCCTGGCAGCAGTCAAGTTCCAGCTCCTTCCACTAGGATGAGAATCTGGAGAACTCGCTTCTTGGAAGACTAATCAAAGTTATATTATATGAACTGAACTTCATATGTTCCAAATTTTGTCTTGTGTGTAAATAATCACGTAAATAAGTTGAGCGTTCGTTGCATCCATCCCCTGTTCTGTACATCTGCCTCAGGCTTTTAACTCTTCGCCCAAGCTTCTGCTCGTGTACCAATAATTATTGTGCACACATTTCACCATGTCAGAAATAAATCCGAGTGATTCTGGGTTCTATTTGTTAGCGCATTTGCTCCTTCACGTTACGTAAATGCATCAATGCCATCATCATATTTGCCAATTCTACAGATTACATAAAATGTGGATCCAATTATTTAAACCATTGCCATGGTAATTTTTTTAAATAAAAATGGAATATTCTTTATAACTCAGTAATACCGAGTTGGGTCTTTGAATATTAATATATTAATATCTTGACCAAAAAGATTGATGTTAAATAATTAGCAAATATAAGTGCGCTTCACTGTTGTTCCTCTCATTGACGCGGTGAGATGGGTGTTTCTCATTGAAAGGGATGGGGGCTACAGCGACCTGCTACGTATCTGAGTGATCATTTGAGCCTCCAGAAGATGTTAATAGAAATCATGAGTCAATGATACTGAGATTCTGTTATGGAAAAACACTGTCAGGGCGCATTCATTAGAGATTAGAGACTCACTGTGATCATTAAATATGATCACTCATTTACAGCCATGTCATAGCTTTAAGTTACAACCAAAAACAAAAAAGAAATGGTTTTGAATTGAAGGTACAACAGATAAAAGTTTAAGGAGATTGGGAGTATTTTGGAAGATAAAGAAGCAGGGTGCGGGTGCACGGAAGTTTCCTATTTGTTTTTTATTGTTAAGTATGATACTAAAAACATAAAGTTGTGAGCAGTGGCAGTGAGCAAGACAACAATCCGAGACGACAAATGAGTTAGATAGTAAATCATGGGTTTAGGTTGTAAGAGCATGTGTGTGTTAAAGCTGTTTAACTGCTCTCTGTTGCCTCACTCTATTATGCGCACCTAATCCCTGTTTTTAACACTTGTTCCCCTTTCCTATCATGTGCTTCCTTTCTCCTTTTGTCCCCACAATGAGTAGCTTCCAATGCAAAAAACACCAAAAATAAGTAGCTCTGTAATTGATAAATCAGGCCACAAAATGAAGCATCCTAATAAAATAATGCATCCATCACAATACAATAGTATAACAGTACGTACTATGGAACATTGACTTGCATCTGCAGTTTCTTTCTCTATTCACAAATCTTATTCCCTGCATCCATTCTCATCAGTAACCCCAAAAATTAAATAAACGAATAAGAATAATAAATATAGAATGTAGAAAAAAAACTGTATGATTGGAAGATTGGCGTGATGTTTAGTTTAGCCCCTCCTCCATTGGCTGCACTGGGGAGAAGGCCTAGATATCTGTTTCCCTGCCTTCAGAGGGCAAGTGGTATCTATGGGTGGGACCATGCAATTATACTGTAGACACAAGGAGCTGCTTAGAGGAATCTCAGCCGTCGGGCTGATCGCTATCCCCGTCAGAAAATTGTGCTGTAAGTAGAGTATCTGTATGGTCGCATCCAACAGCCGATCCGCGAAGCTGCTCGGAACCTGACCCGTGAACCGGTTGTTGTTTAGGTATAGATTCTGTATGGTCGAGAACATTGGCGACACTTGGCCCGACAGCCTGTTGTAGCTCAGATCAACGGTTGGGATTTTCACCTGATCAACCGGTTGCACTGCCCCCCAAAATTCATTCCTTTCTAATTGTAAATTGGTGAGCGGAAACGAGAATATCCGACCCGGAATGATACCCGAGAACTTGTTCAGGCTAAGATCCAGATAGTTCAGTTGGTCCATCCGGTTCAACAGCCGATCCACTGGCCCACTCAACTGGTTCCATGATAGAGACAGATATTGGACGGAGGCCGGGAGAGAATCGGGAGCCAGCGTCCCGGAGAGCGCATTGTGCTTCAGGTCGAGCCGGGCTAGCGTCTGCGATGCAAACTTAGGCACCGAACCGGAAAGACGATTGTGGCAGAGGATCACATTGTTTAACCCGGGTAATGCTCCGACGGACGGAGGAATGCTTCCGGTCAACTGATTGTAGCTGAGGTCGAGGGTTTTGAGACTGTGCAACTGTCCCAGGGTCCACGGAATCTCACCGGAAATGAAGTTCCGGCTGATGCCGAGGAATCGGAGGCTCTTCAAGTTGGATAATGTCAGTGGCAGAGGGCCGTATATCCTACCCGGGACTACCGTGAACTCGGCGAGAGCAGATAGCCTGCCGATGGCTGGGTCTAGTTTTCCGGTTAGGCCAGGGGCACCGGCTCTGGGGTCCCCGAGATTGAGAGAAATAACCTTATCGGAATCACAGTAAACGCCGGCGAAATTACATGGGTCGGAAGTGAAATCCCAAGAAGAAAGGAAACTGGATCCCGGCATGTCTTGCAGAGACTTGTGGATGGATTGCAGAGCCAAGAAATCAGCAGGGTCCAAAATGGCACGCACATATAGATGACTCTGTATCTGTATCAAACACATGAAAAGCAGCACGTACGAACCAATGCCACGCCAGGATACCCTTTGATCAGCCATGGAGGGGAAACTGAAGCTCCAGTCAAAGAGAGTAGTGAAAAAAGAGGAGGTCAAAAGCGTAGCGTGAAAGAGGAGGGAGAGTTTGATGGATTTTTATAGGGGAAACGAGTGGAGCTTTTTGGAGGGTATAGAACGCTTTTCCGTGAGAAGAACCTACCGGTTTCTCGTGGGAAACGGCGTGAAAGCTTTAATGGTGGAACTATTAGCATGAAACACAAATAATAGCGCGGGCAAATATTACAGAGGAAGAATTTTCTCAATGAGAAAGATGGGGAGAAAGGGGAGATATAGATGGCTTGAAAGAGAAGCAAATGCTGAATCTTTTTTCACTGTGGTACTACTCTCAATCGCTATGCTTTTTCATTACGTTGGCTTCTCAGAGAAGAAGCAATGACTAGTCCCACTGATCTATTTTCTCTTTCTGCCTCTATATATTTGCAGCAACTCCAAGGATAAGTTTCAGACAAGTACTGATACTTTAATCGTATGGTAATTTTAATAATGGCATATTTTTTGTTTCTTCACAGCCTGCATAGGTTCGGATCAAACGGTTGTCCGAGCCTACGTGGGCTCCAACCCTGAGATCAGGACGACAGCTCACGCGGTTCCAACGGTGGTTCGGGGGCAGATCACGTGACAACGCGGTATTGTCTCTCCAAGAGCACAAACGACGACTTGCCTTGAAATTTTAGTGGGTCCTTGATCTTGGGACCCGTATTCGTATCCTAAAATATGTTATTTTTCCCTAAAAGAAAATTTTAATTATGCCCAAATGCCACATGTCAATGGCACGTGTCAGATCTAGCTTTTATTATTTATTTAAAAATACCAGGAAACTTGTCCGGTTATCCACTAGTAGTTACGAAAGAAAAAGAATATATTATATATGGGTTTTGTGGAAAGAAATAATATGTGGTTAATATGACAGAAAGTAAGGCAAAGGCGGAGGTAATGTGTGAGGAGGGGGATGGGGAAGAGACAGCTAGGATGCTGTAAAAGAATAGAAAAGTGAGACGTGGGTGTTTGTTGTCTTGTTCTGTTGTTGCTTACGTGGTGTGGACTTCGATTCTCTTTTAGTATTTCTCTGGTCAATGGACCCAGTTCATGCTCCCACTCACACCCTTCTTGTGCATCCTTTCCTCTCTGCCACAACTCACCCTTTCTCTGCTAGCTGTCTCTGTACACCCTCACACTTTTAATCCCCTCTTCTTTTTCTCCTATGAAATTTAGGCCAAAAAAAGAAAAAAGAAAAAAAAGAAGGTTTGATTATTGCAAGGTAGTTTGAAGCTGAAGTTAGCTCCCAATAGAATAGATAGAGAGAGAGGTGTGTGTTGCAATTGGAGTCAAAGATATGGTGGATTGTTGAAGCTTGTCTACCAATTCACATCCTTTTTAACCAAATCCCATGTGCCACAGAACAAAAGTCAACATTTTACAGAATTATACCAACCCATATCAGGAGCTCCCTTGCGCACTTGAGCAAAGTTTGTTTCATTTTCTTTTGACCCTCCATTGCCCCCCTTTTTCTCTAGTTTTACTTGTTTCCACTGTCATATAAAGAGTCTCCAACAAGCCACCTCCTCTCATAATTCATCCTACTCTCTACATCTTTTGCCCCAACAGGCTATTGCTTCAAGACCAAGTTATCGTTACTCAATGCGACGGTATCAAATCTGAACGATCACGACTCCTATTATGACATTTATGTCCACTCCGTCAAACTCGTATGAAGCCTAACTACATCGACGCTTATTTATGAATGCAATAGAACAAGTGAGCATGGTCCCTGAAATGAAGAAACAAACAATCATATATCATCAAATTACTTCAACTGCTCCTTTCTTAATTTGGCAGAATATAATTCAGTGAAGGCAGTTTGAACGACCCCCATCTTGTTCATTAAAACGAGTGTGGAGATGTGTAAGGATCACACCAACTCCAACAAACCCGAGCACCCCCTTCTTTTTTATTTCCCCGCCTTTACCTTCAATTGTGGAGTTTGAGGTTGCCTGATGAAAAGTCATTGCCCTATGTATAGATAGATTCATTTCTTGCCTCAAAGTCCCTACAAGATTCATCAAGCACGCGTATTATAATTTAAACTGTTGCGCTGCCATGATCGCGCACAAGCTGATCTTCAAGGCATTGTAAACTACTCTGCCATTATTAAGATTCCAAATTTGATGCATAAAGTGATAAGGTTTCTAATAATTGAGTTGCATTCCAAAATTACCACTGTGAGGATTTGGTCTGTTACTGTTACAGATATGGACCTGGTGTACATTACATTTGTAGTGCGAAATTATTGTTTCCACCTGTTTTCCATAAATGCCCCTCATCAGATCTGCAACCTCTTTCGAGCAAAAAAAAAAATCTGCAACCTCTTGTCCTTCTACTTTTATGCATCTCAACTTACTTGGAAGTGAACTACTTTCTTCTGTATCTCAGACTACTGAATCACATGTTCTTCATAATTTCTAAACCCTCACATGAGATAGGCATAGGTGCATAGCAAGGATTTCCCTGTGCCTAGATATTCCTTTTTTAAGGAAAAAAAATGGAAACTCAGACAGTAACCATATTCATGGAATATTTAACTTGACCAAGTTCACTGAGGTGAAAAAAAATAAAAAAAATTATGGAGCAGCAAAATAGAAAACTAGTGCTGATTCACATGAACACGCCCATTCAGAAACTGGAAGCTCCATTAAATCCAAACCCACAAAATTATGCCTGTGCCATCACAAGCTTTACTTTTGTCTTGCGTTTCACTGGTTAGCAATTACTCCGTCGTGGAAATTGAACCGCCCAGCCTGGATTTCTCTCGCCCCAGCTACCCATTCAAGCAATGTACTAAAGTACCATCATTTACAAATGGCCTTGAGGATAAACGTATGAACAACAGATAACACTTATTATCCTAAACAAGCATATTGAGGATTATTCTTCAATAGAGGGCAGTCCTATACTGGATTCTATTCTCTCGACTTGTATATTGATAAAAGGGGAAAAAGTATGGATAACAGAGTAAAACTAATCGTATGTGGAACAAAATATCGAAGGGAAAGGTAATAACAAAGATTACATTACAAGTTATTTAAATGCTAAAGATGTACTTATAAGAAGGTCAAGTTTAAGAATGGAATGAAATGGAGATTGAAAATATCTTGAAGAGATTATTTGCTAAAGTCACCTGTCTGGTTCGGTATATAATATAATGTGAAAATTGGAAATAAATTGGCTTTCAAATGTCACGGCTGGGTTACGGTCTTGTGGATGTCCTTAGGCCCAAACCCTTTACTTTAAGAAACGTTGTCATGTACCGCTAAAGTTATACAACAAAACCACCAAAACGGGTGCGGAATGGCCTGCTGGCTGCTACAACGATTGACTTGAAACTTGTGTGTAATTCAATTAACTCATAATGAACTTGTGATGTTAAACAGCAAAATTTTATGTCCCATTGTCTTCCTATGGCGTCTTAGATTTTTTTTCTATACACTTGACATAAACGTTTAATCAAGAAGGTAGGAAAGGGCAGAGAAGGAAGGAACAAAGGAATAAAGCTGGCCAAAATAACTCAATGGACTTATAAACCTCACTCTAAGAACTCGGTTGTCCAATGTGAGACTCACAACAAGCTTCTACTTAATCCATGAGGAGTACTACTCAGAATGGAGGAACTCTTCCTCCAAGAATTTACGAACAAATGAGACTCGAGTTTTCTTCATGTGCTTACAGCAGCTAAGGTTGCCGTTCAGAAGCTGCACAACCTGCAACAATGTCTCACTTGCTAAATCAACTTCTGTGTAAAAGTTTTAAACTTACTCATAACTCATTGCTACAATACTGGCCAGTAGTGAATTGAAGAACGTCTAAATTATGAGTTGAAATTTGAGGAGAACGTGCCTGTCTCATGGAGGGCCGACGAATTGCGGATTGTTGGATGCATACAGAAACTACCAAGAGCACCAAATGAATCTGACCACAGTCATAGTCTTGGCCTAGTGAAGGGTCAACCAACTCCCTAATCTCATTCTTTTTCAGCAGTGGTCTTGCCTGACAACAAAGAACATACTGATGCAATCAATATTCTATCAGCCCTGTGCGAAGAGGGGGATTTGTGTTGAAAAACTAGATAACATGCATACCCATAAAACAAGGCTTTGCTGTGAATAATCAAGCGCTCGCCGCCCAGTGACCAATTCTAAAAGCAATACACCGAAGGCATATACGTCTGTTTTCTCGTCTACTATGCCGTGAAGCAAGTACTCTGGAGCGAGGTAGCTGTGACAATCCATATTGTAATTTTCTTAATTTAAAAATCATGTTTTGTAACGGGCTATAGAGTAATTGGGAAGATCACAAACCCAAAAGTCCCTTCAAATTTTGAAACGGTGTGGTGAGTCCAATTCTCTGGCAGCCATTTTGCCAGCCCAAAATCACAAATCTGCAATATAATTTCGTAACATCCCGATCAGATTCTGGAAGTTAACTGAAGATGGACAATACATTAAACTATAGCAGCACCGTTTTTTTTTTTTCATGCGAGCTGCGTTGATTCAAGAGTAAAATATAGAAATAAAGCACGTGCCTGAGGTTCAAAGTCCTCGGATAGCAAGATATTTGCAGCCTTTATATCTCTGTGGATAATTCTTCTATGACAGCCCTCGTGAAGATAAAGTATTCCTTTGGCCGTTCCCAACGCAATTTTGTGCCTTGCGCACCATGGTAGTTTCTCTTTCGAACCTTTCGCAAAATCCCAAAATATAAACAAACTGAAATTAAAGAGGTAAGGTTAACGAATTTGGGTTTGGGTCCAAGATTTGGTACCATAAAGCAAGGAAGTTAAGCTCCCCTTTTCAGACAATTCAAGGACAAGATGCATTCCTCCTTCCACTCCATAGCCAACCAACTTGGAAGTATTGGGGTGGTTCACATGCGCCATTATGCCCAGTTCTGATAAAAAATCCCCTATCATCTCATCTTGAGTTCCTCGAGTTAGCCGTTTAATTGCTACCAGCTGACCATTTCGCAAACACCCTTTGTAAACTTCAGCATAACCCCCTTTTCCAATCAAATTCTCTGCACCAAATATCGTACAATTTTAAAAGAGTGTTTCGTATTATTAGCAAGTATAATTCATAAGCGAGTTGCATACTCTGGCTGAAATGATTAGTTGCCATATGAATGTCACGCTGCGTAAAGACCTTGCAGGATGATCTGTAGAGGGACGAATCTGCATCAATGTGATGATTTGGCAGTATAGTCTCTTTTGTTCCGCGACTGAATCTCTTGGAGAGCTTGAGGGCACTCAGAGAATGCAATGGGGCAATATGTTTCTTTGATCTGGTCCGCAACAATTGAAGGAAACCGGGCCATCTAGAGGCAGGTTTTGACTTATCATCTTCAGAGCCAGAACCCACCGTGGGATCTTTGGAATTGGAACAACTAGTTTCTGACTCTGTACTTCCAAAATAGTCCTCCAGAACTCCAACAGGAGAATCCACCTTCTCTTTCATTTTTTCCCCGGAGACCCAAAGGTCAAGGTTAAATACAAAGGCAACGAAAGAATACTTCTAAAGACTAAAGAGACAGGGAACAGAGGATACAGAAATATCAAAGAGATGATGTAGAAGTAGAGCGAAATAGAGAGGAACAGGGGAGGGCAAGCCAGTGGAAAGCAGAGGACAGAATCAGAGACGCAGACGTGATAAGTTCATTGCTTGGCCTTCCCGCTTCAACCAACAACAATTACTCTCCTTTTCAATGTCGCTCAGTCTCACAAGTCACAGCTTGTTGCCAAACATGTAAAAAGGAATCATTTTGGTTAATTAGATGGAGGCGTGTCAGAGAAAAATGGTGAGTTACGTTTTGTGATTGGAGAGGGGGTTACGGATTAGCGTCGGCGGAAACAGAGAATTAAGAAGGAAAAGGGAGTTGGATAGTAGTGAGGTCATAAATGTGGGTTAAGCGTCCAAGCAGGGGTGTCTGTGTGTGTTTCATTGCGAGAAAGTACGGTGCTTTGTCATATTGCTGACGCTTGGCTTCATCTCTCAACATGTGTCCTCTCCACATCTCCCGCCCCATTCAATCACCTTCAAAAGAAGGGGACCAACAAGGATTTGAATTTCTCGTTTTTTAACCGTAAATGCAGGGGACTGATTTACCTATGCACGTGCATCGAGCAGAGACGAGAATTTTCAGAACCATGCATGATGCATGCAGAAGTTTGGTCCCAAAAGGAAAAATCAAATGCCCAGCTCTTGGACTTTGGTGCACTTAAACAGAGATTTGTTGAAGTCCAATTTCGATTTCTCAGATTTTACTTATTGGTGAATCTGCCCACAAACAACGTAACGTATATGTATATTTCCCATACCAATCGTCCTATCCCACCATATTTAAAATATCGATGGTTCAATTTAATTCGTTAGCGTGTTTCATAACGCAGTCGCTATATGCAAAGCCCAAACTGAAATTAACTAATTAAGGGTGACTAAAGTTAATCTCACTGATCAAATGATCATATGCCTACACCATATATAAATCTCCTCCTTTTCTCGTCATCTAATAGTGTCTACCTTTATTTATGGGTGGAGGGTACGTGGTGTCATTTTCATGCACACGTTAACATAGAAGATAGGTTGAGATCACTTTCATTTAGAAGCTATAAAGTCACGATCTCCAACATATATATGACGTCGGATAGATTGGTGTTTAAGCGCATTGTCAGTATTCATTTGGTATTTTGGTGCTGGTTGGTGGTTCTTACCTCTCAACACACACACACAAAAAAGCCAAATTTTCTTGTGTTCAGTACCATGATCTTGCTCGCCACCTAATCCCCTTAGCTTCTTCTTCTCTCTTCAGTGTCAAAGTTGGTTGACGTTCTCCATCAGAATTAACACAACGCTTAACGGTTTAACGACCAGTACAATGACTGGATTCTGGTTTTAATATTTTCCCTTTGCCAATGAACTTAGCAGTTACGAATTTTAATCGAAATGGGAAAAAGTCTTGATTTTTTCGATCATGGTTTTTTTCCCCTTAATATTGTTGAGAGACTAAACACAAGGGTTTAATTTATTGACCAACAAACTGATTAGATAAGTTTATTTATTTTTCCTAACAACCGAAAGCCAAATAAACGTACTGCTAATGAATTCAATTATAGTTAATGACGCATACGGGCACTGGGGTATGGGAGGGCAAGAATGGAGGATGTGATTCCTGTAGTTGGTAGAGTGCAGAAATAGAGGCTGGGTCAACTTTATGCTGGGCTTGCAATTGTTTGGTTGGCAGTCTTCTCACAAAAATACATTGGCAAAATAGCTTCTATAACTAATCTAATCAGCCATAATTTGGTCTTCGAGATTCAGCTTTTCTCACCGTCGCCAGGTCAACCTGTGGTCCATTGTTTAATTCTACGTTTTGAAATGAATATATATACATCATCTGAAGTTGGAGGGGGCTGGCCCATTGAAATGTTAGTGGGCCTGTTTCATCCCTTTACTCGGTTTATTGTGCACTTAACATAACACTTAACTCACCCAACACCTACCTTTCGTTTTTAGGTTTAACGGGTGAAATGGTCGGACTTTCTCACTAAAAGGGAGGGGATTCAATCTTAGAGTTGGTCAAGGCGCTGGGGAGGCATCATAGGGGTCTACGAAGTAGTGGAAACGCTAGAAAGGGGTGGAGGCATATGGACTCTCTCCCTTGGATGAGCTCAACTTCTTTCCTAAAATTTTTATAGAGAAAAAAAAACTCACCCAACACCTACCTCTCGTCCTTGGGCTCAACCGGTAAAGGGATCAGACACTCTCACCAAAGAGAGGAGTTCGATCCTGAAGTTGGTCAAGGCATTGGGGGAGACATCCTAACTCCTACAGTCTTGGTAAACGCCTTGAAAGGTAATAGACGGCTCCCGCCCTACATCAAGATGACTTAGAAGGAAGGGAGATTTCACCGCCTTTTTAGATCGTGGGTGAATCCAACCCCTTTCCTAAAATTTTATTAAAAAAAAAAAAAAAAAAAACTCACCTAACACCTTATTATACACTTTCTCTTCATTTCAAGTTACTTAATTAACTTGAATGCATTAAAGAAATAAAATAAGTTGGCTTATTTGGAAAAATGAGACTCTATCTGCCTAAAATATACAGATGTAACATTTGATTATATATAAATTCATAAGTTGAATAAGTTATTTTTAAAAAAAATGATAAATATAGGAGATAAAATGGATTAATATTTTATATTTTAAAAAATATATAAACTAAATTTTATATTAGAGACAATAGGGAGTAAAAAATAATGAGTTGATACTCATTTTATAATTCATACTCCCGGTAAAACTTCTTTATTTAACTTGATTAGATTAAAAAGTTTAATTAATATGACCTTTTTTCTTTTTCTTTTTGTAAGGCAAGATAATCATCTTTTTTAGTTTCCTCAATCTTTCTCTTATTATTGTTAATAGAGCTTCAGGGGTAATGTTGAAAAAGATGATAAATTAATCTTATATTTGGAACTAAAATCAACCCCTTAATCATAGATATATAATAATGGATTCCATCTCAGTTTGGTGGACAGCTGGGACCCATTAGGACGAAAGCGTAGAAAATATTTACCCTTTGGTGGCCCGACTCCATCTTCATTTAGGATATTTTGCTGCTACGATTTTATTATGAATTTTCATTGGTTATTCGACCACTTACCTCATCATTATCATTATTAAAAAAACTTGAGTCTGTGAGATCAACAGACATGAAACCTATATCCCTTCGTCATGCTTATTATTATTTTGTTATAAAAATTTTTAGAAAAAAAGGATTGAACTCACCTTTCTGATTTAAAGACGAGGCAGTTAAGTCTCTATTCCTTCTAAGTGATACTAATGTTGGCCATGACAAACTGTCTATTACTTTTAGGCATTTACTTAATCACTTAGGAATCAAAATACCTCCCCAACACTTTGACCAACTCTAGAATCAAATCCCGTATCTCACCCTTTGTACGTCATGCTTATAAAATCAAAAGAATGGTGGAATACGGAACTTGTCGACGAGTCCCTCGTCCACATAGCTACGCAATCATTTTTCAATAAAAAAAGGTCCATTTAAGTCGAAGGAGACTAATTTTCTAGTTCTGGGTCACAGTCGAAGTACCCTACAATTATTCCCACCATAACATGCCAAAAATGTTTAATACGGGCAGGCGGCCGGTAGTGATATAGATCTGAGTCTGTCAGACTTCTCGTTTAAAACCCATTTCAGCTTGGAAATTATAATTTGGTTCTTTTAAATATTCACTCTATGTCTGATTATGAACGTGAGGAGCGAACTCATACGGAGCCGATCCGTGATTTTGCCAGCACTTGATAATATTCACTAGGGGTGGGGGGATCCCAAAGGGCATATTCTGCTATGATATTGGAGAACTTGCAGACTTTCTCTAAGTATGGAGGCTGGATCAATAAACATCCGAAGGCGACAACTTCCAATGAGCTGATAAAAACTAATCTGCTTAAATAAGATCTAATAATTTGTTGGAGTAATTAATACATATAACTACATTAATTCGAATCCTTAACGTTTGTTTTTTATCGAAACGAATCCATAACGTCTGGTGTGGCAGGAAGACGACGCTGTTGTATTTCATAACAGTAGCTATGAACATTAGTTTTGGTTAGTATGGATGCAAGGAAATTGAAGCTGCAACTAGCAACAAAAGTCCCCACGCAGAGATCATCACGTTCTAATTATTTAACTTTAATTTTCTGGTCTTCTCATTTATGGTACATGTAATTGTCTGCACTCTATATAGTAAAATTTCATCTAGTAATGTTTATCTGGTAAAAAAAAAAAAAAAAAAAACTAATAATACCCGTCTCCGTTGATGGTTATACGAGGTTAATTTAGGTGACAAATCTTGAAAATAAATTTGAACAATCTAATTTCATCCAATTTTAATCGAATTTTGGTATCTATGTCAGGCTGTTAAGGAAGTGTTTGGATGGAAAGTGCCAAGCGGAAGGACAAGGACCACCGTGTTGTTTAGGACCGCGTGCGATCCAGTGGGGCGAGTTGGATGAATTCATGATTACGAATTCAAAGAGATGACAACAAGACCAAAAAGAAAAAGCGCATTTATTTGATCGCCATCTCTAAAACTAGAGATAATTCATACCCCACCAACGGCCCTACCCCACACTAAAATGAATATGAGAGGGACGTATTTAACTAAAATGTACCACGCGTTAGTCTTTATTTATGCGGTGTAACAATCTTGTGGGAGAGCCAAGAAATCAGAGAGGGACATTGCCGTAACCAGCTTCCTAGTTTATCCTTTTACAGGTGAGCTTGGCACGTTGAATAATTATTTAATATGTAAATAATTTAAAATAAATATAAAATAATCCTTCAATAAAAAAATTCTCTTCGGACATTGCCTGTTAAGGCGGGTTGCTCTGTCATGAAAATAAATTGGTCTCAAGCTTCCTTGAACTGGAGTTTATCTTTTTAGTTCTGCCACTTTTTGCCATTTATCCCAATACAGGGATCAAGCACGTAGATATTACATACAGAAGCAGAGATGGGAATCAGAGATAACGTGGAGATTACAGATCCACTGATGAGGGAAGCCAAGCTTGAGGCTCATGAAGATCGGAGTGAGACTGCGCTTAAACGAACTGGGCAGCCATGGATGGTGTACCTGGGTACCGTTGTTGCAGTCTGTGGATCCTACGAATTTGGAGCTTGCGTATGTGCTTACTGCTCAGTACTCAAAGGATGAGCTTTCTACCCGAATACGGAAGAAAACTCTAACCAGAAATTGAGTACTGATTGAGATGTTTTGGCATGTATTGCACTGATATATGATTGTTTGTATGCTTGCAGGCCGGTTATTCATCGCCTGTCCAAGATGAGATCATACAGGATCTCAATCTGTCTTTGGCAGAGGTAAGCCAGTAAGTTGAGAGTGAGGATGAACACAGCCAAACTGTAAGCTTTGTCAGAATTGGAATCAATGTCATTTGCAATAAGCTTGGAGGCGAAGCTAAATTCTTTAGTTGCTGCCCATAATAAGTTCAGTGCTGGAAGTGTTCTAACTCTGCTCTCTGGATTGCAGTATTCACTGTTCGGATCCATCTTGACTTTCGGCGCAATGATTGGTGCAATAACTAGTGGGCCCATTGCTGATTTTATTGGACGTAAAGGGGTAAGTGCATTGATACTTAATTGCCGCTGTAATTACATTTACGTCGAATGGAAACCTTTGAAACGAGATTAAAGTAAAACGTTGAATGCATGCAGGCAATGAGAGCGTCAAGTGCATTCTGTGTTGCGGGGTGGCTTGCTATTTACTTCTCTGAGGTTCTTTCTTAGGGCCAATACTCTTTATTCTTTCACCTAAAGTACTACTAGTTCTCTTTATGGCCTAATACTTCATCTCTTCCATAACTATAGGGGCCATGGTCACTGGATATCGGGAGGCTGGCAACAGGATATGGAATGGGAGTATTTTCCTATGTGGTACGTTACTATATTCTGGTTTTATTTAATGAAACAACTCAGAGAATGTCATAAGACTACGAAACTTATACTTTTATTTTTAAAAGACTAATAACTAGGTCTTTGATGACAATAAGGTACCGGTCTTCATAGCAGAAATTGCTCCAAAACAACTCCGAGGAAGGCTCACTACTCTAAATCAGGTGGTTCTTTTAAAAAGGGAGGACGATGTAGTAACTTTCTGGATCATTGCAAGCATATCAACAATTAAAATATCTGAAGTAGCAAATAAAGGCAGTAGTTAACATCATAACTCGTTTTTTTTGTTGCTGCAGTTCATGATTTGCACAGCAGTATCTGTGTCGTTTATCATTGGAACAGTAATTTCATGGAGGACTTTAGCATTAGCTGGTGAAATTTCTGCTCAGTTTTAAATTCATTCATAACAAGAAAAATGAAAAATAAAATATACTTGTAGAATCGAATTTCCACCTAAATGACTGTTAGCCAAAGGACTCACTAGGGAAGTGATTGCAGGCCTTATTCCCTGTGCTATACTGCTTTTTGGTCTCTTCTTTATTCCGGAGTCTCCTAGATGGCTGGTAAGAAGGGGTTTACTGATCCATGATAGCAAAAGTAGGTCTTATTAACATAGATCCATAACATAGAATATACCAAATGATGACTGCAGGCCCGGAAAGGAAGAGAAAATGATTTTGTGTCTGCACTGAAAATATTTCGTGGCAAGGACGCTGACATATCTGAAGAGGCAGAGGAAATTCAGGTTTCATTAGTCTAATACTATATAATATTTTATGATTGTGTTATTAATCAAAATTTCAAAGACAAGAGGCATTTTTTTAATAAAAAAAATAATGTGACTAAGTGGGCGTTTATGTCTCCCTAATCCACAGGATTACATAGCAACTCTAGATCGACTACCAAAACCCAAGCTGCTGGAATTGTTTCAGGGTAGATACTTGCGTTCGGTCACTGTAATTAAACCTTCCCTTAATCTAATCTATGATCATAAATGTGTAGCACTAATTTCAATTTCCTTTAAACTCAACAAAATATTACTTCATAATTAATGAGCAGATAGGAATCGGGCTAATGGTCTGCCAACAATTTGGGGGAATCAATGGGGTTTGCTTTTATGTCAGCAGTATTTTTGAACAAGCAGGTATGGTAAGATTTGCCCACAATCATCACCTTCTGCAGTGATAACATGTTAGACAACTTACGCTCAGGAAATTCATATTTTAATTTTGTTTTGGTTTTGATATCTGTGGACCATGCAATTATGTGACAGGATTTTCTTCTCGCATTGGGTCTATAATATATGCTATTCTTCAGGTTTTTTATCCCAACTTCACTAATTTGGACAATCTTTGATGATTATGTTTCCTGTACACAAAATTCATCCAAAATTTTGTTTTGCAGCTTCCAGTCACTGCCATTGGAGCAGTCTTGATTGATAAGGCTGGAAGGAAGCCCCTGTTACTGGCAAGTTTCACAAAATAAATATTTCACCTCTAAATTATTGCTTGTTTCTCATCATTGTCGCTCTTAATTTGTGGTTTATTTAGGTTTCTGGATCAGGAGTGGCCGTTGGTTGTCTAATCACTGCAGTGGCTTTCTATTTTAAGGTAAGATTCTTAACCGAGAATTGAAAAACTTAACAGCTTTGAGTTTCAAGTCCTGATTTTTATATATCATTGTATGACTCAGGTTCATGATGTGTTCCTTGACGCAGTCCCTGGACTTGCCGTAACGGGCATACTGGTTTGATCATCTACTCTTCCATTTTAATGACACAATGTACTTCATTGCACGTAATGTGACACCGAACTGTTTCTGATGACACCAATATGTTATTACAGGTTTATATAGCAGCATTTTCTGTGGGGATGGGAGCAATTCCTTGGGTTATAATGTCAGAGGTAGTCATTTATTTTTCTTGTTCATATTTTCTGGCGACAAGTAATTTTCTTGACAAAGAGAGAGAAAGCAAAATGATGCCTAGAATTTGCTTTTCTGTTGCAGATATTTCCTATTAACATCAAAGGACAGGCGGGAAGCCTAGCAACATTAACAAATTGGTTTGGTGCATGGTTATGTTCTTACAGTTTCAACTTTCTGATGAGTTGGAGCTCTTATGGTGAGCACTAGCTAATACTTTTTATATTTATATATCATTCAGAGGATTAATGATTAACATCATTAGATAATAAAAAAGTTTCGTAGTCGAGCTTATAAAAATGTACAAGACCACCCGTTTAACATGTATAATTTAGAAGTAAAATTCAAAAGTGTGCATTGCCTTGCAGGAACCTTTGTCCTCTATGCTGCAATCAATGCACTGGCTGTGTTATTTATAATTGTAGCAGTGCCGGAAACTAAAGGGGAAAGTCTGGAACAATTACAAGCAGCCATCAACAAGTAGGAAGTTGGCCTCTTGCAGTTAAAAATATCAATATTTGACGAGGTTGAAGAACAATTCCCATCATGTCTCTGCCTCTATATTCACATATCCCCCCCCCCCCCAAAAAAAAAAAAAAAAAAACAAAAGGTTCTTCAGATTTTCCGTATGTTTCATTTAGACATTAGGGAGCCCGAGGACAATCATATTTAACAATTTAAAGAGTTGGCTCAAGGGGAACGTTGAGCAACCTCATGCAAGTATACATTTGCCTCCGGACAGCTCAATCTTTCAATTAACGCTCCCTAGTATTCTAAAAGCAACCAAGCACCTTTTTTTACATTATATCGATATCGTCATTTACACAACTTAATAGAATTCCAGACGGGATGGGAATAAATGAAGTGGTAGTGTCGTAGTCGAGTCCATTCACTAATTATCAGACATCCAAAGATACAGTCACAAGGGCTAAACTTCCCAAGAGTTTGGCAATTTCCCGATTCCGAATAATCTTAGGCGGTTTATATTGACTAGCTGGGGCTCCGTTCTTAATAGCAACTTCTGATAACCTGTCAAAAGCTCTAGGCCTTAGGATGAACATCAACAATGGCCCTACCTCACCTTTATCCCTCTGCACGCTGTACATAGCTCCCAATTCCCTTTCAAGAGAAGAACTGTACCTTTGAAAAGTTGCAAATGATTCTTTCCATTTTTCCTGCACAATTGTATTTGTATGGCCCTCTTTAACTTCTACAAATAGCTTCAGCTGCTTTGGCTTCAACTCATCATCCAAGAAACTTGAAAATTCAACAATCTCTATACCCACAGCATTTCTGAGCGCAAGTTGAAAGTTTTCAACCGCCAAGATCAAGTCTTTCTCAGTAACAATCTCAGAATGAGTTTTAGACGCTCTCATAACAAATTCCACAAGCGGAGATGAGTTATGGAAACCAGCAACTCTTACTATATCACCCAAACGATAGCGGTAGAATCCTCTGTACGTAGTAGCAACAACTTCGTACATCTTCCCTATCTCTACACCACTAAGGTCCACTGTTTCTTCACTATAATCATCACCCTGATTCATGTTGAATGGAAGAAACTCAAAGTAGGCGGCTGTTGGAAGTATTACATATTTGGTTGTTTCAGGGGTTTGGTTTATGTCTAAATTAATACCCACACAGCACTCTGAAGCGAAGTAATCTCCTCCCAAAATAGGTACATCTCCTGCATAGAACTTAAGCTTGGGGTAGTACTGCTTCATGCTGCCGGTAGTAACACACTTAATATAACGTGTGTTAGGCCATAACCTGCTTACAATTCCATCCCAGTCATTTCCTTCACAAGCTAACCTCATTCTCCCTGACAATTCTGGTTGAGGCCCGTCAAGAATTTTTCTAACCGATTCCCTCATTGACACTTCTGAAATTTCATCACTTGCAAAACCACAGTCAAGATCATCGCATAGCTGGTCCCATTTGGACTCTAGGAGATTCAAGGCTCTAATCAAGCCGGCGGCATATGGAGCTCTGATAGCATCTATAACATTGAAGTTCCTGAGGCTACAAAGAAGGTGGCAATACATTTGCTGCTCAACATTAGATCCAAGAATGACTTCTGGAGGACTAGAACAGGATGCGAGTTGCTGAGAGGTAGCTTTACCACTTTGCAAAGGGAAGGAAGAAGCAGCCATAACTTTCAAGCCACTTTTAGTGGTAGTAATATTGTCGGCGTAGAGAAACCATAGGATCTTGTTGACCGTTGGCCTCGGAGGAAACAGCCTTGATGCAGGTTTAAAAACTTGTCATACTAAACAAATATAAATCCTTCAAATCCTAATCAAATTTTATTATGATTTGTTTACCTCTGTAGGATGGATACGCTTCCTCGGTGAGCAATAAAGGAGGCGGCTTTCGAAAGGCTTGAATCAAAGTAAGGGATCAGTTTTGGCTTCATGGAACTTGTTCCGGAGCTGAGAACGCATTATTCGAATTTAAAATCAGTATCCTCAGCTGAGGAACTTTGCTCTGAAGTTCCTGCTTCTGCTCGGTCAATAAGAATGGCGAAGAGAAAACATAATAGAACCATAACACTATTATCCCAAATCATCCCCTTTTTCTATCAAAAAAAAAAAAAAAAAAAGTTGAAAAAGTAGCCAATGATAACAAAAAAAAGTCAGGGATCGCGATACGGATTTCAAATTTGCAACGACGTTTCTTCTCATCCTCAACCAAAACAGGCTTTCATTCCCGCAAAAGGATCGCATAGTATTAGCAAAATGAAGATAATGACGACAATTTGAAGAAACTCAAACAAAAGATTGTTCCTTTGGAATCTTCATGAGATTAGAGCATATAAGAAGATGCCTACCTGTAGAAGAAACAGAGAAGAGGATCAACAGAGAGGAGAGGCGCATCACGATCATTCATTCCATCAGCCAGCTGGTTGATATAATCAGCATAATCATCGTAGCAAGACAAGGGCACGCATCGTCTGAAAGTTTCAGCGTTGACCGGCGCATCGGAGCCCCGGAGGTAGGGCTGGAGATAGCGTACGCTGCCGTTGTGATCGAGGATGGAGCGGAGAGTCTGCAACTGGTGAAGCTGGGCATTTGTGGTGAAGTCGTGCAGCTTCTGTATAAGTTCGTCGTCTGTCATATTGAGGTGGCGAACGGAGACGCCGAATGGATTGGTGTGTCCGATACGAGACGAGAAGCGTAGTAATAATGCCGGTTAATCCGGGGTCGATCGCTCGATGCAGTCTAACTCAAGTTCAACTATTCAAGTGACCAAAAGTCAAAGTCAGGACATTTTTAAGACTCGGAGCCGGAGGCCGGAGCTGTCGGTTTTTTATGAAAAGGATTGTCTGGTTTCATCCTCTCTGTTTTTTATTCGTCTTTGTTTTTATTATTTTCAAAAATAACAAAAAGAGATACTACTTCAATCCTAAATATAGGAGATATTTTATATGTAATTTATACTACAAACTAAATCTTAAATATATAACATACTTTGTAATTTTGCAGTAAAGAATGAGCTAGACAAATTTTCTTAATTTGATTATATTAAGAAAATTTGTAAAAATTAGTTAATATGACATGTATTTTTTAAAACAACATACTCCGATCTTTCTTAATTTTCTTATTTTCTTTTTTCTTCAATTATTTTTTAGGAAGAGAAAAAAATTAACAAATATAAAATTTATATCTTATATTTTGAATTAACATCAACTCATTTTGAATTAACATCAACTCTCTAAATATATATTATATTAAATACAGTGGGAATAATGTTAATTAATTTATTAAGTGAAAAATTCATTTTGATTCTTGAATGAAAATGTAATTAGGGAGATGCGAAAATCATGGCAGCAAATTTTTTATTAATTTTCATTGTTGACTTATTTTATGTTTTGCTTGTATGTTTCTTTTTCCTAACAAAAATGGATTAGTTTTCATCAAAATAATGACAAATCTCAAAACTCAAATTTGTACTTATAAATTTCACCTTGTAATGAAATTTTAAATCAAACCTTTATAAATATAACTCACCTTCATGAAAATAGTTGATAATAATAAGTTGGGTTAACATGTAAATTTAACAATAATGTTTTTTTAGGTTTTGTTTGATTTGAGGGTGGGGAAAATTTTTATCAAAATTCCTCCATTAGGGTTTCCCACTCCATTAATTTTTTTCCCTTCTCCTTCTATCCTCAAACGGGAGCACATAAGGTGCTTGTCACCTTATGTCATAATTATTTTTTAATTTTTTTATATATTATATTTATTTAGATTTAAATTATATGATATTTTCGAAAATTTTTTGGATCCAGAAAAATTTTCGGGGTTACGGTGGATGGCTCTTGAGGGTGGGACGACGGCTAAATCATACTCCGGCGTTGTGCGTACGGTGAGCTCTTTATGGGATGGGGAGTTGGAGGATGATGGAGTGGATGAGACCGTGGAGTTGGGTGATGGAATAACTAAACAACGCAACGAGAATGGCATAATGGTGTTTTCTCTTTCAAAAGGTTTCAAACAACGTGCATGGAGACGCTGGAGGCAGACCCTGGTTGTCAAAGCCGTGGGAGGGAAGTTTGCGTTTGACTACATGCGACAACGAATGGAGTCTTTCTGGGCGAAGAACGGCAGAATCGCTGTAACAGACGTTGTGAATGGGTACTACCTAGTTCGGTTTGAATCCAAGACTGATCTGATTACGGCCAGAACTGAAGGACCATGGATAATGCAGAATCGCTATCTTGCAGTCAAGGATTGGAGCCCAGATTTTGATCCTGAGAATGATGAGATAGGTAAGGTGAAGGTGTGGGTTACCCTACCGGCTTTCCCACCAGAATTTGTCAAGACAAAGCTGCTGATAGATGTGGGAAACTCCATAGGAAGCAATGTTCGAATGGATTCAGTTGCAACAAAAGTGGCTAGGGGTAGATTCACAAGGATATGTGTGGAGATTGATTTGGCTAAAGAGCTGGAACTGAAGTACTTGCTAGAAGATAAAGAACGAGCCATTGTATATGAAGGGTTAGATGATGTTTGTGGGGAGTGTAAGGTGTATGGACATCGAGTAGCATTTTGCTCGAAGGTGAGAGCTGTTATGGCGCAACCCAGTGAGCCGAGAAGACAAAACAATAATGTGGGGGTTTGGCAAGTGGTGGGCAAAAAAGGAGGTGCCGCAAAGCCAGCAATCAGAGGCGGCCTGGGCGAAATTCAGAATAGGTTCTTACCTTTGCAGAAGGAGATGTAGGATGAACCCGATGATAGTTGTGGGGTTGGAGCTATTACGGCAGAACTGTGAACCAGATGGGGTGAAGCAAAGTGTTGGGCACGGGCCTGGTGATGGTTGTGGCGCTGGATTTTTTGTCTCACAAAGTGAGTCAGCTGTGGTGAAGCAAGGTTCTGGGCACGGGCAAGTGGCGGTGGAAGCGAGTAAAATTCAGCAGGAGGTGGCGATCAGTTTGCAAGGAAGGGAGCTGATTCATTGTGCAAGTGGTGTTGTGGGGACCACGTGGGATGAAGTCTCTCAGCAATCAATAAAGAGAGATGACTTTTACCAAAAAAAATAAATAAAGAGAGATGATATCCAGGTGGGTCCCACGACTGATTTAGAGATCATTAATGTTGACAAAATACCATATAGCTCATCCAAGGGAGTAAAATTGGATCTGGTAGTTGGGGAAAAACTCCATGAAAATGGCCTGGATGTTGTTATAACAGGGCAAGGGGGGAAGAGAACAATGAGGACAATACGGGTGTTAGAAGGAACAAGATTTGAGTTCTAGTAGAGGGGATCCTGTGTCTTCAACCGAGGTGAATGGGAGCCTTTTAAAGAATGGTGGTTATTATAAAAAGCGAGGTAGACCGTTGGGAAGTGGCAAGGCTAAGGTAAAGGGGAAACCAGTAGTAAAGCGTCTCAGGTGCGCGAACCGCCTGGCCTTCCACCACTGTTATCATGATCTCATTCCTTATATGGAATTGTAGGGGGCGGCCAATGCTAATATTGGACGCCAGTTGAGGTTTTTGATCTCAAAGTATCAGATTAAACTTTTGGTGTTAGTTGAGACAAGAACGAGCAGTGATAGTTGTTTGAAGTTGCGGAGGAAGATTGGGTTTGACAGCTCTTTTGTGGAGGAAGTGAGGGGATTTTCTGGTGGCATTTGGGTGCTTTGGAAATCTCAAGATGTTCAGGTTTCCGTTATAAAAAATCCCTACCAATATGTTCATATGAAAGTGGATGCTATGGGCCATGCTTTTCACTTTACGGCAGTTTATGGAAGCCTTAGGGAGGAGGAACGAAAAGGTCTTTGGGATAGTCTGGATGTTCTTGCAGGTACCGCTCCGGACAAATGGCTGGTTGCTGGAGATTTTAATGAGATTGCGGATGTAAAGGAAAAGAAAGGGGGTACTGCTGCTGCTATTGGCCCATGTCGGATTTTCCGCAATCTCTGACGGGATGGCAGCTTGATGATATTCGGGTGGCAGGTAGTTTCTTTACTTGGATGGGTCCGAAGTGGGCACATTTAGAGTGTGTTTACAAGAAGCTTGATCGTGTTATTGCCAATTCTGCCTGGCGAATGGTTTTCGATAAGGCGGACGTGATTAATTTACCGAGATATAGCTCGGACCATTCTCCTATGCTGTTGAGACTATCTGGACCACCAGAAGGTAAGCAGGATAGACCATTTCGTTTTCTAGCTGATTGGATGAACCACGATGCATTCCTTGACTTTATGGCATCCCAATGGAAGACTGGCCTTGACATTCCCGTAATGTTAGCTCGTTTTGTTATGCCTTTAAGTCACTGGAATAGGGAGGTCTAGAGATGGCATGGGAGGCAAGTTGGAGACATATAGTGGTGGAAAGTGACTGTCAAACAGTCATCGCATTACTTTCTAAACAAGGTAGTGCAACTCGTGAGTCCCATTTGGTGACTAAGATACGAGCACTTACTCGTCGTCAATGGGATATACGGTTCAGTCATGTCCTTAGGGAAGGGAATCAATGTGCGGACTGGTTGGCTAACGAGGTCCTATCTCGTGTGGAGCTTCCTGATGAAGTTCACTTTTCTGACCCTCCTCTTGGACTCCATCTTCTACTTCTGGGTGATGTGATGGGAGTAGCTCATACTAGGAGGGGTTTGGGACCTTAGTCCACGTTTTTCTGTTTTTCCTTTGTCTTTTTGACTTTATTTGGTTGTTTTTCTTCATATAAAAAAAAATTCTGAATACAGGACTGGAAATTAATTAATTTGAGATACTAAGTGTAAAAAAATTTCTAGAAAACCACATATAATTTAAATCTAAATAAATATATTATATATATATATATAAAAATGTGCTCATCCCTCTAATAGAGGGACAAGCACATAAGGTACACATAAGGATGTACACCTAATGTGAACCCTCCTCAAACCAATCAAAACCTAAAGCCTTTGGTAGGTGCAAAATTACACATAAAGGATAAGGGTTAAGGTGCATTTTTGCCCTTAAAGTATGCGCCCAAGAGCAATTTTTCCCTTGAAGTTTCAAGCGTAGCAATGTTGCTCCTAAAGTTTCAAAACGAAGCAATGTTGCCCCTCCGGTGAAAACCCTAACGGTCAACTAACGGTCAACGTTGAGGTTTTTAACGGAGGGGCAACATTGCTCCGTTTTTAAACTTTAGGGGCAATATTGCTCCCAAAAAAGTAGCAATTTCCCCCCTGAACTTTCAAAAGGAGCAATATTGACCCTCAGTTAAAAACCCTAACGGTCAACTAACGGTAAAAAAGCATCGTGTCTTAAAATAGCGGGCATTAAGCCGCCTTCTATCTTATTCTTCCGAAGGCTAGTTAAGAAACCAAACCCGATTGATGAAACCAGGGGGCAAGGCCGCGCAGAGGAAGCCAAACCGGCCTATTAATCGCAGCTAAGCTAATATGCGCGGAGAAAGCCAGTGCGGAGGTAAGCTCTATTCTATTCGGCCCGGAGCATTGATTCCCCATAACGAAAAGGCTAGCTCTATCTCGAATTAGTTGACCGTTAGGGTTTTTAATCGAGGGGCAACATTGCTCCGTTTTTGAAACTTCGAGAGGCAACATTGCTAGGCCGAAAACTTTAGGGTCAAAATTGCTCCTGGGCGTATACTTTAAGGGCAAAAATGCACCTTAACCCTAAAGGATAACAATACCGTTAACTACTCAAGTAAAGGGTTTGTTACTCTATATTTGTGAGGCCCACACCTAACACAGTAACACCATTGGCCAGTCGCTCGGCCAAAAGGTCAGTTTGATTTTTGGGGAGGGTTTGGGAGGGGAAAGTTCCTAAAGATATTAATTAAATTGTCAAGAAGAATATTTTTTATTGAGAGTATATTTTTAAAATATTAAAAAAAAATTATGAACTATTTAGTAAAAATGAGAGAAAAAATTTCTCTCCTTCCTTCACCTCAAACCAAAAGCCAAAAGGCCGAGGAGTTTTTAAAAACCCCTCATGGTTCGAGCTTAATATAAACCGCATTCCGACGCAACATATGATCAAAAAGGAAAAAACTCTGTTGCAACATGGCTTGAAGAGCAGGCGAATGTTATAGGCGGTGGGTGGGGTGGCTCGAGACTAAGGTGAAACTGGTATAGATATAAAAAACAAAGAAGCTAGGGGAAATGGTTGTTTGTGGGTGATTCATTACTTTCAATAACTCTGCAACTCTCCACAACCGCCCCTTGAACCGGCACCTTCTGATGAGAGTGAGGGGTCAAGTGTGAGAGGGAGAGGAGAGAGACGGAGGGAGGGTGGGTGATTCATTACTTTCAATAACTCGCAACTCTCCACAACCGCCCGAACCGCCCTTGAACCGTGAGAGGAGAGGAGGGGGAGACGCACCTAACTCGATAAGAGTGAGGGGTCAAGTGTGAGAGGGAGAGGAGAGAGACGGAGGGAGGGTGAGAGCGGAGGAGATGAGAGTGAGGTGTCAGGTGTGAGCAAGAGAGAAGAGAGGGAGGGCTCGGGGAGAGAGTTAACAACTTAACATGGATGAGAGAGAGAGAGACATTCAGCTGACCTGTAGGCCCTACAAATATAAAGTAACGGAAGTTTTGCCTGAACTAACGATATGTTATTTTTACCCCATTTTAAAGAAATTGTGTGCCGAGCACCTCGTAGCGCAAGTGGCAAAGATTCCTTTGATGGCTTTGAATCAGGGATCGATCCCTGCCTGGCAGCGTTTCAGCGCTTGCCCAATCCCAAAAAAAAAAGAAAGAAAATTGTGTGTGTAATTTTACTTGTGTTTGGTATGATCTAGCCTCTACCACACAGCCACCCATTAGCCTCCACAGAAACCATAGTCAACCACCATAGAAGCCACCACCGCTGATCATCAGCCATACAATAATATCAACGAACAAAATATTGAACCACCCATAAACAAAGAAAGAATGGAGGTAGCAAAAAGCGCAGCTCCAAGAAGGAAACTATCAAGACGGCGTAATGCTTGCAGATCGAAGAGGGAGAAGACACCTTCCAACGTCCATGAATCACCAGATCGAAGAGGTAGAGACGCTATCACTGTCTGAAGATCGGAGAGGGAGAAAACACAGTCGCAGAAATCACAAATCGAGGAGCTAACTGCCGTCTTCGCGAACTTCACCTTCACCATCCACCGTCGCCTCACATTCTTCGTCCGTCGTTGCCTTTGTCGTCGTCCTCGTTATCCTTGCTCACTACCACCGCCAGATCTCTAAAGGGCAACAGGGTCACCATATTTGATTTCCATGGTCCTGTATGGAACCCACTTCCATTATTTTTTATGGAAGTGGGTTCCTACGAGAATTGGCTTCCCAACCACCAAACACACAGAATATAGGAATTCGGTTCCACTTCCACTTCCCCATCCTTAGTTCCATCCAACCAAACGGGGCATTAACCTGACTTCTACCTCCACTTCCAATTCTATCAAAAACTCTTCCAACATACCAAAGTGTAAATTTAACAATGTTTTCTCAAAGGGACATCCAGTACAGTAAAGTTTAATTGAGTTAGGTGTTAAGGTCTTATTAGAGATGATACATGTCTTTGAATTTAAAAAATACTTATATATCGCCTATCAATAAAATCCTAACATGGAAGACACTTTTAAACTCAGAAGTTTATGATTATGAATCAATTCTTTATTAATTGAATCAACATTTGACACTCATGAAAATAGTTTGCTGTGATGAATTTACAATGTATTTTTTTTTTCGGTTTTTTTTTGGGGGGGGGGGGGGACATTTCCAATTTATAATGTAAAACCAGATTCATGTAACATGAGAAACAAGTGAGCACGTTAAAAAACAATTAGATATTTAGAGTGTATTCGATTTAAGAGGAGGGGAGAGGGTTCAAACTTAGAGACTAATAATTAAGTTTTTCTAAGTCTCCTCTTCTTCCCTCAAACCAAACAAACCTTTAATGTTAAAGACTCAAAACCCAGTCAACTTTATATACACACAAGGAGAGGGATCAAGTCCCTAAATACCATAAAAAAAACAAACTAGATGAGGAGTTTGCTCCCATAAGAGAGCTCACCAGATAATCTGGAACACTATGAAGAAATTCAAAACCATTCCGTCTCTACGAACCTCCATTGGGGACCCTAGTCAACTTTTAAGCACGACAAATACTTGCATCATCGTTTATCAAGATCACTAGTTGCATTGCCCCTAAAGAACGATAAAATTCTGGCGATTTTCTTAACCGATGAATCAACTAATTTAAGGTTGAACCATTGTTTTTTTGGTCGAGTTCTTTGTTCACTTAAAACAATAAATATTTCAAGCCTCAAGTCCGATGGTTGCAAGTTTAATCATTTGAGGGGGTCAGAAAGAGGGAGTCCGGCTGGGCTGGGCAGTGAAGCGAAGCGACTAAAAATGACACCTCGCTACTACTAGATCGAATTACCTGCATTTTACACTATTTACATGATACATTCCAGAAACAATAATTTAAAATCATTATCATAAAAAAAATGTTGTGATATCTTCACCAATTTTCGAATGTAGAATTTGCCTTTCAATGATCTGAAGTTGCAACTGGCAAGAATATGACCGTTAAGGCTGTAATAATGGCCCAAAAACCTTCCTGGAATGATTCCTCGAGGCAATGACCATTAGATTATCACGAAACTTCCACGGCAATAACAACTCTGCTTTGTCTTTCTGGATAGGAACTGCTGCTTTTGTATTGCTTCAGTCTCCATAAAAATTTACACGGCGCTCATCGATATGCAGGGAAGTCAAACCACACAAGGACTTTAAACCTTGTTAGTCGTTAGTAACCGAAAGGTAGTATACCGAGGGTTTTAGTCTGGTTTGGTGTACTCAAGTAGCATGTGAGGGGACCTATATATCTTCACCAACGTCCAGTATAGTACCTCTTCAACTCCAAGCTCACCCTCGGCCCTTGCTGCATATATATCCTCGCAGATGGCTATCAACCTGCATCAAAAATCAAGCAACAAGTGATATTACCGCATGATAAAGCATCTTTATTAAATGGATGTCAACAATCCCCTGGTGGAATAAATCCTCTAGAATCACGTTTAACTAGTTTGACAAATTTGAAGTAGCAACCAACAAATAATATCATATCGCGTACTGCCATCTTGAAAAAGAAACTAAACGGTACCTGTCACATGAAGGTAGGTTCTCAAAGGGAATTCTCATCCTTAAGTCAGAGCATTGAAGTCTGATAAAACGGCCAACAGCAAGAACAAAGGTTATGTAGAGCCCCCATATGCTAAATTTGCTTAGTGTGTCACCAAGAATACCCTCTGTAACAGTATTACGAGATATTTTCAGAAGCATAACCCAAGGAAATAAGTAAGCACTGGAAAACAAAGTATAGACATGTAAAAGTGAGAAAAATCTCGTGGCCAACTTACGTGGTGGTGTTTCCTCAGATACTATAATTGCCATGGGTCCTGTCAAACCTCCACACGCACCAGAGTATGATGAATTTATATCATGAAAGGACCACCACTCATATTGCTCATGATTTATCATGAGATCAGCACTCACAGAATTATCCTGAAAGTCGAACTTCAGTTGTCTACTAATATTTTTAGAAGCATTCAGAGGTCAAAACATCTATATATTTACAGTCATCAAAGAGGCATGAAACTGATGTAGTTCAACATCAACCCCCCTATATCTTCCCTGTTGTCTCATTTAAATTCATTAGTAAATCTCAAATGATACTCCTCTTGTCCTAAATATAGGACCTAGTTTTGGGTGAATTTTGGTCCTAAATAACAAATATAAGACCTTTTCCATTTATCTCTTAAATTTATTATTTTTCTCCAAACTAATTTGTCTAACTAATAAACTAAAATATAATATAATGTTATACAAAAGTATTTTTGAGAGATCATATCACATATGTTATAATTAAATAACTCCGATCTGTGCCTATTTATAATATCCTTTTTTTGAAATGGTTTGTCTCCTTTTATAAGGTCCTCTTTTGTCTGAATAATAAATGCTTTTTTTCCCTCCTTTTTACCTCATACATTTTCTTTCATCATATTTTTCTCATTATTGCTCTCTCTCTTTTACCTACTCATAAATAAGAGCATATTTGGAATAAAAAATATTTCCTACATATTTATTACTTTAAACTAATTTTAACTATTTTCTTGAACAACTCGGTTAATGGACTTGATACATAAGGACAGAAAAAATAATTTAGTTAGCTTCCTTAATCTCCTCAAATTAAGTAAATCTTAAGGACCAAAGGAGTAATTAATATGTTTCTCTAATAGAAAGGCTCAAATTATTTGCACCATTTTATAAAACCAAATGCAAGTTATGCAACCTAGAAGTGGTATAGCAAATCAAAAAAGTGAATTAAATAAAGAGAAAAATGCCGATATGTAAGCATGTAAGCGCTTGAAATATAAAGTTCATGGAAGTTAGTTTAACAAACAAACAAAAAAGGTGATGATAGACAATCTATTCTTAGAATATGATTACCTCCACTTCCAGTGGTCGAACATCACCAGAACCAGTCACCCGGAGAAATCTTGGATACACATTATAAATCCTAAAGCTGTTCATAGAGCCATTAAGAACCTTTTGAACATCTGACTGTCTTGGAAGATTTTGTGAATCAACTGGCTTTTCATATTTAACTAATTCTTTCCCTTTTGGCCTGTCCCTCCAGAATAGCCAGGTAAAATATATTTCCATCTCACTAGATGGTCTATTCCAATCAAGTGAATGGATCAATCTGGTCCTAACAACAGCTGGGACAAGCCACAGTGTACTAGCATCATCTTGGCAGCATATCAATTGGATGTCATTCTTATTATATGTATTTAAGTAGCCATGGGGATCAAGATTGGCATCAGACTCCAGATTATCCCATGAGATTTTCTCACACAGGGTAGTTTGAAACAAATTCAACCTTCCGCTTACTGTCTTGATATCAACCTGAAAACTGGCATCCTTGATCGGGTTTGCAATGTTTGTTGGGTTACCACTGCTGTACATCTGTCATCAAAATCAAGATTATAAATGGCACACGTTGTTTAATAGTGTTCTGCTCGCAGGAAAAGGATAACCAATGGTGTGAACATAGCCAGGCATAATTTTGTTTCACATCAAGAATTCCAGTATTATAGCTTCTTGTCTAAATGCAGAGTTTTCAGTCATTTGCAACAAATAACATAGATATAAGGACCATAAAGCTGCCTTAGATTCTAATTTTCTGTTTTGACTTGTCTCTAGGGCTTTAATTCTTCATTTCAAATCACTTGTAACGTTGAGGTTAGGCCTTGCTATGAGTTTGTTTCTTTTTGCAGGGTCCTTTTTTAGAGGTGAGCTGCTTTGCATTGAGTCTGGTATTTGTCAGGTCTTTGTCCTATTCTTTAGGCTTCTCTGCTATAAGTGAGGATATATTGATAAAACCTAGAAGTACCATTCTTCTCCCTTTGGAAAAAGAACCATAAAGTTGGCATACTCACACCTTTGGAAATAAACGTAAGAAGTGCAAATTAAAATTCATAACAAAAAAACCATTCATTAATGAAACTATTATTCTTCTATTATCAAACTCAATGGTTGAGTGCACGTCAGAAAAATGTTCAGCAAGAAACAAATGCAAGCAACAACAGCAAAGCCTTATCCGACTAGGTGAGGTCAGTTAAATGGATCGCACAATGACATTGTACTCTATCCAAAACCAAATCTTTAGACAAATTAAGAAACAAATGCATGCAATTTTTTATTTTTTGCCAATGCAAGCAAATCATTTTGGCAACATTACAAAGAACGTCTCTAATTGCTACAAGAAATTCCATGATATTAGAGGCTAATGAATTTACTTACCAACATAGGAGCCCATATAACACAAATTAATATAAAGAACAGGCATATCCCATTGCAGCACTTGGTCATTTTTGTCTGCTTCTCTCCTTGTTTGTGTGTAGCTCTATTCAATAGTGCATCACATTTTACAAGGTACAAACTTGCATTTATGTCCTCTAGCTGAAAAGGGCAAGAAAGATGTAATTATAAATTTCACAAAAGGAGGAAATGCATTTTGACTCAAGAATATTCCCAAAGAAGCTATGGTCATTCTAAAAAAAAAGGAGAACAATGTAGCACATAATCTTTCAAAACTGACGTAATACAACAACAACAAAGCCTATATCCCACTAGGTGGGTTCGGAAAAAACTGTTCAAAACTGACGTAATATTGCTCCTTTTTAACAGTCAATGTTCAGTCAGTGCAGGATGGGAATAAATTAACTTTTGGAAATACTTTCAAGGCAACCCCAGCTAAAAGCAGATTTCTTATCTCCACTATCAGTACCACTCAATTCAGTACTGCAAGCAGTCAGTTGATATCTTTTAACTTAATTTCCGTGACTGAAATCTGATGTTGAAATTATGAGCACTATTGCTACCAGAAATATAATTCAAACAAGAATTTTAGCATGTTATAGTTAAGATTCAATTATCTGAGAGCAGTCATAGCAATAAAATGGTATTACTTATAATAAACCATGGATTATAACAATTTAACAAAATTTCCTTTCAAAAGATGAGTAAATTCAAAAACAAATACGATGACCACATCACATTGTAACAGAGCCTACCTTTAGCCAGTCGTACATGGTCAAAGATGTGGTAGTGCATGACCAGTCAAGCACACATCGTAGTTCATAAAGGAAAGGTAGAGCACGATAAAGTCGATATCCTAAATAATTCATTCGTGAAACTTCACTTGTCAGAAACTGCCGGTACAAAGTGCTCTTGTGAGGTATGCCATGATGAATTTGTACAGCCTGTAGTGCAAGAGAAACTGCTTTTGCCAAATATATGCCACGGAGAGCAAGCCCAGCAGCATGTAGCTGAGAAGGCTCCAATTGCCAGGCATACTCTGTAACTGAATATGTGAAGAGAATGAGGTTGAAAATGTAGAAAATCACTTTCCCTGTGGCAAACGAACAGAGGTATATAATACGATCAAGCACAATCAAGAAGAAGATAACCTGCATTGAAAAATTCACTATTGTTAACGTAGCAAATCAAGTCAGACCAGTAAATGCAGAATTATCCAGTCATTATAGCTTATATTAATTAAATAAATGAGTGACAAGAGCCATATATATACCGACAGGGGCAAAGTGGATAGAAAATCCTAAATCCCACCAAGTGATAGAGGCTGCTTAACGGATGCTTAACTAAGATGTTTCTCCCATCTCAATAACTAGCTCTAGAAGATGTGATGATTGGAACTAGGAAGCTCTAGAGAGTTCCCCATCAGGCTTAAGTCCCTATCATTTAGTATCAGATCTGATGATTGGAACTAGGAAGCTCTAGAAAGAGCCTCCTGCGGAGGATTCTAATGTTGATAGGTCAAGTGTTGTAGGGTGCATCTGAAGCCCATTAACATCACTGGAGCAGCCAACTAATAAGGAATCAAGGTAGTGTGAGATATATAGGTCCACTATAAAGCAATATGGGCTGGTCCATAGACTACTTAATGAAGGTATTTTTCCCAACTCAAATGCCAGCTTATGTGCCTATCATACATAAAGCATTACAGCTCATTTATGGAACTTTAAACCTCCACAAAATTTGTTCTTGGAAAAATATGGGGGGATATAAATGCACCAATCCATTTGGAAATTATGCAAAACTGAATCATGTTGCTAAAATTCTGTAACGTTTTTTGGTATGAGGGATGTGGGGGGCTACTTAAGTATTGTCACACTTGACCTGCTTCACTCACCCAAAAAACAGCTTAAACTTGTGCAGACATGATCTAGATTAATCTAAGTTTATAAAGACTAGTGCTGTATATAAATATCCAAATCGATTGAAAATGTTAAGAACTGACATACCATTAAAATAAAGACAAACTCCTTTGGAAACTGATCTTCAAGCTGATAGACATCGAGGAATTCACTTTTATTTTTTATGACAGACTGATAGAACATGGCAACAAGAAAGAATACAATCAAATCTGCACAAAATATGTAGGCATACAGATCAAGTTCTCTTTTGCCTCCACCAATTACAGACAGGATAGGGTAAGGAAATCCCCATTCTTCCGCAAGACCTTCTTGCTGCGCTTCAAGAATTTCCTTAGCTACATCAGCTGCAGGAGTTGAAGACTTGTACCATTCTGCTGAAAAGCACCCCATTAAAGGAGATGCATACACTACCTCTAATACAACCAGTGCGACATTGGAATTTTCTAGGCTTCTTTCAATGCTTTGAACATGAACCCTACTAGCAAAAGGGCAGAGATTGGGGTTCTTTTCCTTGCACCTATTGTTGTGGACATTTCTGAGTAACTGATTAATTCCAGACTCAATTCTCTCTGGCTGAATCCCATCTTCAGGCCAGAAATTCGCATCCATAGACACCTGTACAAAATATGGAGGAGATTCTGCTCCTTGAGTCAGTGATTTCCAGTACCTAAAGAAGCTTCTGACTATCAGTTTCACCATATTGGTTAACTGGTTTATTATATTCCGTGCTCTATCATGCCAGTTAAAACTAGTGGTGGCATCTTTGGTGTGGAGATCATTTCTATTAAAAAACTTCAAGTCCGTAGAAGTCATCCATTCACCATCTTTTACAGTTATGGAGCTCTGAATGAGGGTAAATAAGTAGACAAGAAATAGAGGAAATGAACTGACAACAAAGGATGACGTAATTTTATCTGTGGGGAAACCTAATTCAAGCAATAAGTGAGAATTAATTTTCAACCCACAATGTTGGATGATGATTTGGTATAGATACTGAAGTAAAATATAAACCTCAGTATAAATGAGCATGATAATCCAGAAGATGTAACTTGGGCCTGTATTGACGCACAAAGCATACAAGAAGAGAGCTGCAAGATAAACCATTGAAAGCAGACTGAAGTTCCATAAGAAAACAAGAACAAAGCAACAGTAACACACAATATCATTATTGCAACGCATCTGAGACCATATATGACGGAAGATCCTTCCTAACTGCAAACTCGCAGCATCAGAACTCTTATCAGACTGAATAGATGAGGAACGTTCCAAATACTCATGCCGGGTCCTTTGACTCTCCATGTCATCATATATCCCATCCTCCACATGTGTCTCCTCATTCACATCAGATTCTTCTTGTGCAATGTTCAAAAAGTTCACCAGGTTATTGACTGCCTGATTTCCAATGGACTGTACCTGGGAAACACCATCGCCTATTAATTGTACAGCAGATTTTAATGGGTTTTCTTTTGCTTGCCCTTTAATTTTTTCCTTTGATTCTAACTCTCTAGAAGCATCATCCTCTATTTCAGTAATCTCACACCTAGACGAATCCATCAAATGCTTCACATACTCTTCTGCTAATGGAGTTTCCAGATCCATATTAGCAGGTGATTTGTGCTGTTCAATTGGAAAAACGGAATCCTCTCTTATAGTGTGGTCAGGTTTCCCTAGAATATGCTCTTCTTTATCAGGAGTTCTAATTCCATTATTTGAAGTAAGAGAAGTGCTTCTCCTCCTTCTTAAACCTTCATTGCTGTGAGAAAATCCATCACCACAATTAGTGGATGAGTTCATGCTGTGGAGTTGTAATTGGAGGTTGAGCATTTCAGATTTCATCTTTTCCACCTGCATGTTACGCTGGAGTTTTTTCTCCTGAGATTCACGAATTTGTTGTAATTGTTCAGTTTTCCAAGCAGCTTTTTTCTCTTGCTCATGTACAATCGCGCCAATTTGCTCAGCTTCCAGGTAGCGAGACACATAATCAAACTCTTGAGAAGAAAACATATACGACTGAAGTGACACCAGCACAAAAATGATAATCTCAACTAACGCAGATCTTGCTGTAATCCGAAAACCATAATCATATTTGTAAAATCCAATGATCTCAAAAATGTAATCCACAGTTGCACATTTCCCAGCACTAAATCCCCCAACAAAAGGAGACTGATAAGCAAGAGAGAGAACAATTAAAACAAAATTATATATGCGCAAGAACTTGAATATTTTATTCTTCTTCTTCAGTATTTCAAGTCTCATGCGAAAAAATACCAGAGCAAAGCCAAGATAACCAAGATGTAGAATGTCATATTCAAGTGTTCCGGTAATCAATATTAGTATTAGCACAAGATCCAGCAGATGGCAATAGCAGTAAAGCCTCAGATAGTCAAGAAATGTCCACATGCTTTTAGTTTCAAAAGAGAGATCCCTCCAAACAAATGTGTTCTTACGTTGAGACATAATCTGACGATAAGTTGAAGAACCTGACAAACCATGCTGGCGATCAGCACGGAGTTTAAAACAAGCCAGCATGAAGACCACAAAATAGCTCACAAAGATCCGGGGGTCATCAACAATAAGTCCTAGAAGAAGCAAAGGAAGGAACAGGTCATTCAATTTGAAGGCTTCAATGTGCAAGACAAGACAAGACAAAACATACATTCATACATATATATCAACATAATTAACATAAGTGTGATAAAAAGTACTCCAGATAGTTAGAAAGTGAAACGGATAATTATAGTATCTGAAAAAGATTAAGAACTTACATTCATACATATATATCAACATAATTAACATAAGTGTGATAAAAAGTACTCCAGATAGTTAGAAAGTGAAACGGATAATTATAGTATCTGAAAAAGATTAAGAACTTATGAGGCCTCATGCTTATAAAGAAAACTTTATAATACCCCGAAATACTGAACTACTAGAACCACATGTACAGGCATTAGAATTATTCATGAATTAAATTTTTAAATATAGAACAGAGTCTTACCGAGCCAACACCTTTTACAGTAATCGAAATACTTAGTTGAACTTCTCCAGCAGTCATGGCAATGAATCTCACTTGGGACGTGAGAATTCAATTCATCCATCCAGATGACAAAATATTCCAGGATGAGAATGGAAGCAAACAAGAAAATAAATATGGGCCAAACTTTACGTATAATTTGCCGACTCAAAAGAACACAAGCAGCAAGCAGTGCAATATACAAAATTGATATTGCATTCAACAAAGCAAAGCTAGCTAATAGCAATGCTATCATGTTTATCTCAAGACCAAACAAATTAACCAGATTCTCCATCCAAAATTTCAGATATATTTTTAAGAGACTCTTCTGTGTTTCAAATCGCTCCTTTCTCAAAGCAACAATCCTCTTGTTCCACTTGTGACTCTCCTTTGTGCTACCCCAGATAAACCCAAATGAATATTTTCTACTAATATTATCAGAACCCCTGGTTTAGAAGATGCAGTATCAGCTATTTGAGAAAAGCCAGAGGACAAAATCTGTGATGAATTGTTCAAAACCCCTTCTTGTCTTGCAGATGGTGGATATGAATTGAACAATGGTTTATTTTCCTCATTGCATGCATTAACATTATTGAATGCGTCATCTGTGGAAACAAATAATGGACAAGGTTCTTCCCACTTTTCTTTGTTTAGAACTGCATTTGGCATCCTCTCCAACCAATGGAAGACATTGTACTGAAGGGTACAAGCTGCAATTACCAGAACTTTTCCTCTCAATCCTGATTCTAAACCCCAAAAGCCTTGCTGGAATACGTGGAAACCCAAAAATAGAGAGATATCATAATGCTTCTGCCCAGGAAACATTTTCACCTGCTTACCCCACATCTGGAAGAGATATTCAGCTGCTACTAGAAACCCTGTGTATGCTAAAAATGATTTGGATGGGATCCTAGAAGTTTTTGGTAAAGTGGAGCATATGACAAGGCCAAGCAGATATAAAAATCCAAATGCACTAACTGGAGAAAAAGATGCATAAAACAACGCAATAAATAAGATCTTCTCGCTGTGCCAAATAAGCAATCGTTTGACAAACCCAACAATCCCTGACTCCAGCTTATCAAAGTCATCCAGTCTGTTATACCTGCTCTGCCTCCTCTCATAGCTATAAAGTTGCATGACAATTAGGACTGCCAGAGACTCCCAGATATTTCTGAGAGGTGACGCCTTTGAGTCATATCCCAAATAAATGTAGAGATCAATTAATTTAGACAACCACATCTCAAGGCTTGAGAAGCTGCTCAAGCTATATACAAAGATAAACACCAAAATTGCATAAACTTTTAATGGAAACCATAGCCGTCTTTTGGTTCTCTCAACAAGCTGTCTTCCAATAATCCACAGAAGCAGAAGGAATATGTAGCCAAATGTTACACAATTGGGTCTCACCAGGTATACTGTGAGAAGAATAGTCAGGAAAGCAATGTAGGTTCCACATGATCGATAAATAGATAGGAACTTCTGCCCAATTGCACTGAGATATGATGCTATTCTTCTCTCTGTAAAAATAATGAGAATGAAACAGACTGCAATCAAGAATGAAAGCAGTGGCAAAAATGGTAGAAATAAAAAGATTCTTAGTGGTGCATAGTTTCCAAAAAAACAAAAACAAAAGGTTTTCAATACTAATGTCTATTCAACTAATTTAACAGCATACATTATTCCTATTTGTCCCCTGTTTATATCTCAGAAGAGAAGTTAGCTGAAAGAAAAGATGTTAGCTTCCCTAATTACCTTTAACAATTCTTAACTAATACCCAAAAGGCAATTAACAAAGTAACAGCTACTTCCTTCCTGACTCTTCTTATCACAGGTATCACTTGGCGTCTCTATTCATCGTTCAAAATACAAATATACAGAATGTATGTATGTTAGCGTTGACAGTTTTCTAATAATAAATTCATAATTACATTATTACAACTTTTCCACCATCCAATAAGAGGCCATAAGAATATGAATTGATCCTAGAATAATTTCCCTACTCTCAACCTCAAGACCAACAAGAACTTGGCATAAAAAAAAGATAATTGTAATTGATGTCACCTATAGTTCACATGCTTGACAACTTCCCAGGTTCTATCTCCTAATACAATACTTAAGAGAATCAGAACAAGAACATCAATCATATTAATTCACGGGTTAAGTATCAATTTTGTCCCTGAAGTACAAGTCCAGGAGCAATGTTGCCCCTAAAGTATAAAAACGTAGCAATGTCGCCTTAAAGTATAAAAACGTAGCAATGTCGCCCCTCTGTTAACCACTGTTTATGTTGACTGTTAATTTTGACTGAAATTGCTTACAGGGCAGCCACGTGTACTCTGATTCTGCCAACTCATATACACCTCATCCTCTCTCTCTCCCCCTCATTCAGTCTTTCCAGATATGCTACCATCGTTGGGCGTATAATCCAATCAACCACACATTTGCTCATCCACGAAACTCCAATTGAAGCCCAGTTCTCAAAAACTGCAAGAGCGTATAAACTCTTGTAGCATAGACAGAGATTACATACATCTCTTGGCCAGAGTGACTAAGAGATGATGGCAAATAAATCATCAGGAAGAGATTGAAGCAGGCATGAATCAAAGGGTTTAGGCAACATAATGATCGAACAAAAGTTTGATTGTCAGATATTCAATTTCAAAATGTGCAGTAATCAAGCATCAAATTCACCCATGACCAGGACACAAACAATTGTAATTGATCAAAGAATTAACACAAACAGAGATCTGAATCAGAAACCTGAATGCAAATCTCAATTGTCGCGGGTATCAAGAATCAATAACGAAAACAACCAGCAGGAGAACGAAGTGTGGGTCTCAGATTTCCTAAAAATCGAATTGAATCAGTTTGAATTGCCTCCCTATGTACTGCAATTCTTGAATTATTGGGACTGAACAGAGAGACAGAATTCGGAATCGAGAAGAAAGCAAGAAGAATTGGGGAAGTGAGAGAGAACCTAAAGGAGGGATTGAGGAGTGAGGACCCAGATCCTGTAAAGTGAGAGAGACGACACCTTGCTTGGCCAAAAGCGGTGTTTCATCTGGCGGTGACGGCGCCCATTTCTGCAGCTTCAAAGCCGCTTACACTCACAAGGTGTCATGGAAGCTGCTCAAAAGGGATACACCTACAGCCAAGCATGTGTTCATCTGCCCATTACTAAATGATTGATGGAAACTCCCAAGGTCTGACACCTAATAAAATTGGGGATCTATATTTATATAAAGAGGGAAGAGAAACCGAACTGTGCGTCTGTTCCTTCTTGTTCGTCTTCCATGTGAGAAGGTTATGAGGGATGGGGAAGCCACTGTTGGAACTTAAAGGGTCCCAAAGCTACCGAAGGGAGAGAAGAAGAAGATCAGGGAGACTCTTTTATATATATATATATATATATATATGTTAGGAAATATATTATAATTAATATAGTATCACACATAATTAGGGATTAGAGGAATTATAGAGATTAGGGAATCAACCTACATAATTAGTCATAAGTAGTCATTAACTCTCTTATTCCCTCTCTTGTGTATAAGTACCTCATACTACTTACATGAAGATACAGACTTTTGTGATCATACTTCTCTCTCTCTGGTTTTACATTACATGGTATCAGAGCTAGGGTTTCTACCCTGGGTCCAGTTCGCGTCTTGGTTCCATTTTCTGGTGTGCACCCGCTGAAACAGAAACAATGAGAGAGAGAAGAGAGTTCGAATTTCCACCCAAGCGTTTTCTTGGAACACGCGCCTCTCCGCTGGAATGCCCACCCTCCGATCGGCGTTCGCCTGAAATTTGGTGGCCGTCGGTCATCGTTAAGGCGGCGCGTGGACTACACGCGCTTTGCAGACAGCCACGCTTTGGCGGCGTGTGCAGCGCGTGGCTCCTCTTTTTCGCTGGCGACTTCTTTTTTTGGCCTTCTTGTCTCATTTCCGGCTTGATCCGTGAGATTTGCAGCTTTTGGTAACTGTTTGAATTTTTCCGGCAAGCGTCCGGTGACTGTTTGAATTTTCCGGCGACTGTTTGACTTTTTCGACAACATCTCCATACTCAAAGGAGCTTTTCTAGATCCCAGCAACATTTATTTTCAGACTCCGGTGAGAATTTCCAGACTCCGGCGACTTCTTTTTGCAGATTCCGGCAAGTGGTCTGTAGGATTGCCGGTATTTGGTATTTCTTTGCTGTCTGGTGGTCCGTGTGTGACCTATTTGGCAATAAGACAACGTTTGGAGTGTTGTTTGGTTGCTGTTCTCTTTGGTTTCTCGGTACTATCTTCTTTGGTGATGCTTTCGCTCACGTTTGGTGCTCTTGCTCGAGAGTGTGTCTGGTTCTTTGTTGTTTGGTACTTCATTGTTTGTTGTGGTGCTCAACTTACTCTCAGTAAGGCTTGATGGCTGCATCCACGTCTAGTTCTTCAAGTGTTCTTGGTACAGGTAATATTGCCTCTAGTTTTGCTACTTCTTCCTCGAAGTGGATCATCGATTCCTGTGCTACTGATCATATGACAGGTAACCACCATTTGTTTTCCTCGTATGCGCCTTATGCCACTCCTTCTAGTATAACAATTTGCCAACGGTTCTTATTCTCGTGTTCTTGGCTCTGGCACTGCCCAACCCACCTCATCTGTTTCCTTATCACATGTCCTTAAGGTCCCCGATCTTGCATTTAATCTTTTGTCTCCTAGCAAACTCACTCGACAATCCAACCTGCTTTATCACTCTCTTTCCCGACCACCGTTTGATTCAGATCTCACGACGAAGCAAGTTATTGGTAGGGGCTATGAATCCGGGCGGCCATTACTTCCTTGAGGATCGTGGTACCACGTTCGCTTGCTTGCTCGGTGGTTCGTCCCCTTTTGACATTCATTGTCGTTTAGGTCATGTGTCGTTGTCTTCTTTAAAGAGGATGTATCCTCAATTCCATCATGTGTCTTCTTTAGAATGTGATTCATGTCAATTTGCTAAACATCATCGTATTCATTTGGCACCTCGCGTTAATAAACGAGCTGCGCCTCCTTTCGATTTAGTCCATTCTGATGTTTGGAGTCCATGTCCTGTCGAGTCCAAGCCTGGTTTTCGGTACTTTGTTACTTTTGTTAATGATTTCTCTCGTACCACTTGGCTCTATCTAATGAAATCTCGTTCTGAGTTGTTTTCTCATTTTTGCAATTTTTGTGCTGAAATCGAAACTCAATTTGGTGTGTCTGTCAAAACCTTACGGAGCGACAATGCCAAAGAATACTTTTCTGCCCAATTTCAAACCTATATGCTCCAGCATGGCATGCTTCATCAGTCCTCCTGTCCTGATACACCGGCTCAAAATGGTGTTGCCGAACGTAAGAACCGACACTTATTAGAAGTTGCTCGGGCTCTCATGTTTCAAATGAATGTTCCTAAGCCTTTTTGGGCTGACTCTGTGTCTACTGCGTGCTTCCTTATTAATCGCATGTCCCCTCTTGTCCTCAATGGTACCATTCCATACACTACCTTGTTTCCTTCCAAACCCGTGTTTCCTGTTGACCCTAAAATCTTTGGTTGTGTCTGTTTTGTTCGCGATGTTCGTCCCATTGTTACCAAACTTGATCCCAAGTCTCTTAGGTGTGTCTTCCTTGGGTATTCTAGGGTTCGGTGCTATTCTCCCACTCTTCGGCGTTATCTTGTGTCTACTGATGTCACATTCCATGAGTCGACTTCATTTTTTCCTACCTCTACTCCACTCCCATCTCCTGTCTCTACCAATGACACTTCAAACAGTCTTGATGATCTCTTGGTCTATAAGGTTCAGTTCCCATCAGTGCAAGCATCTGACTCGGCACCTGCTAAACCACCTATCTATCATGTTTATCGGAAACGCCCTAGGGCAAGTAATGTTGTCGACCAGGTTCATGACCCACCAATGACTGCTTCGACGTCTGATCCGGCATCAGTTCCTTTGGCTCCTACTTCTGAACCAGCACCAGTGCTTGATATTCTTGATACTCCTGATCCTTCTGCCTCTACCTCTGAACTAGACATAGTGTCTGATCCTCCTGATGACTTGCCTATTGCCTTACGTAAAGGTAAGCGTACTTGCACTTATCCTATTTCTTCCTTTGTTTCTTATAACCATTTGTCTCCTCCATCCTATTCCTTCATAACATCTTTAGACTCTTTCACCGTTCCCACTACTCTCCAACAAGCCTTAACCCATCCCGGTTGGCGTGCTGCGATGGAAGACGAAATGGTGGCCCTTGATAAGGCCGCACTGAATCTCGTTGATTTGCCTCTTGGCAAGAAGGCTATCGGGTGTAAGTGGGTGTTCACGATCAAAACAAAAGCTGATGGCACCTTGGAACGTTTGAAAGCTCGACTGGTTGCCAAGGGTTATGCTCAAACCTATGGTGTTGACTATTCGAAAACCTTCTCTCCTGTGGCAAAACTATCCTCTGTTCGCCTCTTTATTTCTATGGCAGCCAATTATGGTTGGGATCTTCATCAGTTGGATGTTAAGAATGCGTTCTTGAATGGTGATCTTCTTGAGGAAGTATACATGGGGCAACCACCGGGTTTTGTTGCTCAAGGGGAGCGTGGGAAGGTATGCCATCTTCAGAAGTCTTTGTATGGCTTGAAGCAGAGCCCTCGGGCTTGGTTTGATAGGTTTAGCTCCGTGGTTAAAAAGTTTGGTCTGATTCAGAGTAAATGTGACCATTCTGTGTTTTATCAGCATACAGATGCTGACATGATTCTGTTAGTGGTATATGTTGATGATATTGTTATTACGGGTAGCAATGCTTCGGGAATCTCATCACTTAAGGCCTTTCTCAACTCTCATTTTCAAACAAAGGATTTGGGTCCATTAAAGTACTTTCTTGGGATAGAGGTTATGAGAAGTAAGAAAGGCATCTTTTTGACACAGATAAAATATGTTCTTGATCTGTTGAAAGGAACCGGGAAACTTGGAGCAGCACCGAGTAGCTTTCCCATGATTCCCAATCCATTCTTGGACATGGATGACGGCATACCGTTTGATGAGCTACCTGAGGATGTAAGAAAGAAAGTTGATCCGGAGAAGATCAAGTCGTTTGCCTATCCTGAGAGATACCTTAGATTAATTGGGAAATTGAACTATCTCACAAGAACTCGCCCGATGTGACCTTTCCAAAGTGTGCTTAGTCAATTCATGACGACGCACCAACCGTTGCTTAGTGGGAAGCATTGGAGCATGTCTTACATTATTTGAAGGGCTCACCTGGTCGTAGTGTACTCTATACGAATCATGGCCACAAGAAGATTGAATGTTTTTGTGATGCAGATCATGCGGGATCAAAGGCTACCAGAAGATCCACTACAGGATATTGTGTGTTTGTGGGTGAAAATTTAGTATCGTGGAGGAGTAAGAAGCAAGATGTGGTTTCTAAGTTGAGTGCAGAAGCTGAGTATAGAGCCATGTCTCAGTCAGTACAACAAATTGTGTGGATTCACCAGTTAATGAAGGAAGTTGGTCTTGCCACGTCATTACCTGCGAAATTGTGGTGTGATAATAAAGCTGCTCTACATATAGCCTCCAACTCTGTGTTTCATGAACGTACGAAACACATTGAGATTGACTAGCACTTTGTACGCGATAAGATCAAGGAGAACTTTATCTCTACGGGGCATGTGCGTTCCAATGACCAATTGGGTGACCTTCTGACTAAGGCCTTAAATGGGACTCGGGTTGACTATCTTTGTAACAAGTTGGGCTTGATTAATATCTATGCTCCAACTTGAGGGGGAGTGTTAGGAAATATATTATAATTAATATAGTATCACACATAATTAGGGATTAGAGGAATTATAGGGATTAGGGAATCAACCTACATAATTAGTCATAAGTAGTCATTAACTCTCATTAACTCTCTTGTTCCCTCTCTTGTGTATAAGTACCTCATACTACTTACATGAAGATATAGACTTTTGTGATCATACTTCTCTCTCTCTGGTTTTACATTACATATATAAAAATAAAAATAAAAATAAAATCGACTATGATATATTGCCTCTAAGGTTCCTTCTTGAATCACTACTTCCTAGCCCAAGGGAGAGAGAAGGGGGGGAGAGAGGATGAGGTGTAACTATGAGTTGGCAAAATCAGAGTACACGTGGCTATCCTGTAAGCAATTTTAGTCAAAATTAACGGTCAACATAAACGGTGGTTAACAGAGGGGCGACATTGCTACGTTTTTATACTTCAGGGGTAACATTGCTCCCAAAAAAACTTTGAGGGCAACATTGCTCTTGGACGTGTACTTGAGGGGCAAAATTGATACTCAACCCTTAATTCAATAAAAGATAAATTTTTTGTCTACAACTCATTTTCTTGAAATGAAATGAAAGTTCATCAAAAGTGACAGAAGGATCTCCATTCATTAATTCAACCAAAGTATACAACCATATATGAAGTAGCAGAAGTCACTAAACTCTAGATCCTAAAAAACGCCGCATACTAGATTGCTAGAAACTAGGAATCTAAGATATTAAGTAAATCATGAATTCATGACAATAAGAATTTTGAAGTTAGGCCTTAATCTGTTGAACAGAAAAGGATAAATAAAAGATAAAAAGCTTGATGGGCCTCAGGCCCAATAAACCCATGCTGGGCAACTAATCAGTACTCTACCACTCCAACAAAAGTTAAAGCACAATAATCCATAAATAAATGTAGCTTAAGATTCTCCAAAAAAATGTACCAGAAGAGAAACTGTCATGGCGGTATCTCACAGAGGAGGAGGCATATACAGACAACAGAACTGATTTGTTTAGACCAGCTTTTAAGATACTAAATCCAATAGGAGGGCTAGGGGCATGCTGTACAATTGCTGAAAAGGAAAACAACATCTCAAAACCATGGTTATGAATTGCACAGAAGCAAGCAAGTAACGTCACTTCCAAGAAATCCCAAGAACTATCTTCTTCAAGGAGGCCTGCATCAATTCACAATATGTCCAGTAAGACTTCTCTTTTCCTTATTACTTCACTAGTGGGATGGCAAGTAAACAACGCATCAATATAATTTTTGATGAACAAACCCACTGCATACCTAACTGCATTAGGATTTCCATACTGATAGAGCCTTTTTTCTCCAAAGCAGAAGAGATCAAATTAATTTGAAGAATGTACAAAAGTGCAAAGTGAACTTCGCATAGAAGAATCAGAGCCTGCCTCATCTTTCTGCTGATGTTGTGACTCAAAAGATATATCAAGAAAAATATCACTGTATAGTAGACAAAAACAGAAATCAATCAGTAAGTTTACATTAAGTCTCATCATATGACATAGTACATTCATCTAGTGGCTTAAATGAACAAAAGATAAATGATTTTGTTCCATCAATCAGCAAAATAGGTAATAAAAAAGTGATAAACGGTTTGATAAAACATACTATATACAGCATGGATGAAACCAGGTTTAATGGCAATGAGCAAGATCAATGTCAGCATGATAGCTCGAGAGCTTTTGCGCAGACCCCATGCTATTGTGGCCACAATCAATACCTTAGTCTCGCCCTCCACTGTAATTTAAAAAAATAATAATAATAAGACAACATAGTAGAGACATATATAGTTTATATTCAGTTGGCAAAAATTAATTTGGTTAAAAATGTCAGATAATGCAAAATAAACCAACCATAGCAACTGAAGGATAGAAACAAGTAAGGGTGGTGGATAAGAGTTTAATTAGCCAGGTAAGTCGGATTTGCCAGCTAACACATATTTTAGTAAGTAAATAATCACCGGTACAAAGGAACACTTTCTTCCTTTGCTCTTCTTCTATGAGGATTTACAAGTCTTCTGTTAGGTGTTCACCCCCTAGGCCTCACAGATTCTTTTATGCTACATGTAGCATGCTCACTTGTATTCCCTTAACCACTTGATACGAGTGTTAGAGGAATTAGTTCTAGCAAGCCAAAAAAAAAAAAAAAAAAAATTGAATGCAAACATGCGTGTATATTTGAGGTCAAAAGGCATAAACAAAATAAAAAGGAGAATTGCTAGGCCTAACTATAAGGTTGAGAGGGTCATCAAGTTTTTAAGTAACTAGCAGGAAAAGATGGTAAACATTACCATTCTCAGAGGAATATTCATTTGAAGAATTCCCATCCTGGTCTGACAAGCAGAGGAATACAGAGTTGCTCACCAGATTACCCAAGGCAACCAAAATTCCCAGACAAAATTGTGCGAGCAGAAAAAGTCCAGGAATTGGATAGTGCCACAGACCTACCATCTCCCATATTTTCATGTCCTGAACACATGTATCCTTGGAACAATTATTTAAATATATTTTTATATAATCAAATGGAAATCTTCAAAGAGATAATTACCCGTCCAAGTTTCCAATTCAGGAATGCAAATGCAACATTAAATACATAGGTGCTAACAGCCCACAAGAGAATGAAGACAAGAAGCAGCCCGTTCAGTCGGTGCAAACAAAACAAAGAAGGGAAGGCATAGATGATGTAGCCAACATAAGCAAGCAGCCCAAATGCACATAAGCTTGCAAAATGAAAACTCCAAAAGGAAAGAGCAAACAAGGAGACCTGTAAAATATTTCAAGACTTGATGTTTTTATAAACCTTATTCACCCAAATAAAAAAGAAAACTCATATACAAGTTATTTCATAGTAAGTGAATTAAACGCACATGACACTAGAAATCAACAGCTACAAATGCATGAGGGATTAGCAAACAAGATTATGCACCTCAATAAGCACCTTCATAGCAGAGAAAGAACCAAGAGACAGATATTTTCTTTAATAATACAGCTAGTGACAGGTCGTTTGCTGTTTGATAGGCTTACAGCAACCAAAATTAATGCATTAGTTCTCATAATATAAAGAGAAACTTTGACCCAATAAAATTTAACATTTTCATGCTGATTATTATTCAGACCTAATTTCAATGTCCATACCTTTTTCATATAAATGAATCAAATCAAAAAATTAGGAAACAAAATGGTTTCATATTTTTATTATACCCAGAAAGTTAGAGGCTCTTAGAAATGTTTGCCATTCAAATGAAAATATAAAATCTCCAAATTGTGAGCTTTTTATCATTTTATAGGGCCTAAAATGGATTAAAATCATTAAGACCACTACTGGTATAAGTATTAAAGTGCTGAAGGATTCGCTACAGGACCTGTGTGAAATTTTGGAAAAATTCGACTTGCAAAAAGCTGCTTTATGTCAGACAATCTAGTGTCTTGAGTGAAACTGTTAAGCTTTGGGTTTTATTAAGAAAATTGCTAACGGGTTTCATACAACCAAAAGGTAGCAGAAGTAATGTTATATTGAATCCAGAAAAGAGTATTTTTTTCAAATTATATATAAAATAAAGCAGGACGAAATTTTCTGCTTCTATCAAAATCAAAATTTGTTTATTAAAGAAAGTAAACAACTCAAAAATCAAGATTTGTCCCAACTGATGAATAATATTGATTTTAGGGAGGCAGGAAACTAACTCAATCCCAAACGCACCATTTGGTATAAAGTTCCCCCTCAAAAGCATGATCCAAACTTTTATACAGAGGATTTTGCTTGTTATAATACTTTGGGGGTCCTAATAGTTTAGAAATTTTGGTCAAGTTGCTTTTAGCTCTTTTTAGGGGGCACATGTCCACATTGGAAGGGGGAAAATACAACATACTTATATCTTACATCACGACCAAATCATAATGAACATTTTTTTTTCTGGAAATATTAGAGACAAACTCAGCAATTTCAAAATAATAATAATAAAAATAAATCATATTGTGTAGGCCTTTTAATAGTTTCATACTCTTCATGATAAAATGTGCACCATGAAATGAATGACTTTAACAGTCAAAATCATGACTCAAAATAATCATCAGAATAAACATAAAATAGGTTATATTATGTTATCAGGAATTTATACCGGGAAACCATACGTGAAAAAGTTGATGCTAAATGTCCGAAAAACAGATCCTCTAAGTAAAAAGTTTGTGTGCTTCACACCAGATCTGCAAGGTCAATAAACAACCACATAACATATGACCAAAGAAAGGAACAGAAGAAAATAAAATGAGAGACTGTGGAAAGTATTCACAAGCAGCACATAACCTGGTCAATCTAAACAAGATTGAGACAAAATATCAGTGACTTTTTTTTTTATCTGATCCTGCCTCATCTCAAATAAGGCATTCTAATAGGGTCCAGCCATTATTTGTATTTTATGTTTTATTATGTGCCTAATGTTAAATGTTACAAGTGTCTGGTGTCGGTTACTATTAGTTTCATGGGGTAGGACAACGTAGTTATTTTCAGTTTTATGTGTAAGTCTATAAATACCAAATATGTACTTTATCAAAGATATGATGAATGAATGAAGTTATTGTAAAGATAATTTTCTCCTCTTTTTCCCTAGAACTAGATTCTGGTTCTTGTCTTTCCCTTCTTCTCTTCCTTCTCTTCTTCTCTCTTCTAACTCCCTATTCATCTAGAATTACAAATTCTGGTTCTAGATTTCCTCTTCTTCTCTATTCTTCCTCTTCTTTCTCTTTCCCTTTCCCCTATTTCTACTTCTGTTTTCCAGGTTCTAGTAGGTTCCCATCTAAAACAATACTTGTCAACGTCATTCAAGCAAAATATAGTTACTTATCCTTGTATTGAATCCTTAAATAGTAGTTAACTAATGTATCTCCTAGTTTACATTTACACAAAGTAAAGATATGAACAACTAAAACATCAAAGTTTTTCCCCAATCCCCAAAATACACAGCAAAATAACAGTCAACATGCTGCTTAGTTGACAGGTGGCAGCACCTGCAGACTATCAGCACTAATTAAATATGCTACACAGTTCTTTTAACAACCCATAGGGTGTCAACTTATGCCCCGTTTGGTACCATGGAAGAGTTTAAGATCAAAGTGGAAGTAGAAATATGGAAGTGAGTTCTACAATATGTTTGGTATGCCGATGGAAGTGAGATACAATTTTTAATCAATACAGATTTTCTTCTGAAAAGACTAAACTGCCCACCTTTGAAAAAGATCAAGGGCTTCTCCCCTGAAAAAACCACTGCCGAAGAACACCATTGACCACCAAAGAAACACCACCGGCCACCAAAGAAATCAGTCGAGGAAAAAAATCAAATTCATCAATCACCCACACCCACAAGTGGAAATACAAAAAGCATAGAAGAATCAGAGCACCCAAACGCATGAATAAGACCACCATGAAGCACCATCAGAGAACCAGGCAACCAGCTATATGCTAATGGTGACAAGGTTAACAAATCTCCTTTTTGCTGCCTTAGATCTGAAATCGAAACCACCATAAACCATGAAGGAGAAAAAGAGGTCCCTTTGCAGATCGAAGGGAAAAGGGATGAAAAAGGCTCTGTTGCAGATCGAAGGGAAGGAGGAGGAGAAGAGGCTGTGTTGCAGATTGAAGGGAAGAGGGAGGAGAATAAGTTGTGTTGCAGATCGAAGGGAAAAGGGAGGAGAAAACAAAGACCTGGCATCTGTCGTCCCCACCAAAATCGCTGCCTTCTATCGTCATCCTCACTGGAGTCACTGTGTCCTCAACAGCGTCCTTGCCATGGTGTGGATTGAAGGGATAAAACGGTCACACCCCTAATTCTCAGGAACTAGGACTTGATTCATTAGAGGGGGTGATAGAACCCAGTTCCATCATTTTTTTTAATGGAACTGGGTTCCATGAGTAAGTAAGTTCCATGACACCAAACATCCTAAAGCTTGAGTTCCACTTCCAGTTCCAATTCACAGAGCCCAATTCCATGCTACCAGATGGGGCATCACAGTGCGCTTAAAAGTTCCATCGCCAACCAAAAAAACTAAAAGAAATAATAATAATGACTCATCTTTATAAAAGCTAAGGGATAAATGTACCAAAATAGAGTTTACAAATTGGACATTAACTCTAACAACTTGTAATATTACGATTCCAAAACAGATTGTCGCCTACTTTCATGAAATAAAGAATTTTCTTTCCTCTTGCGACAAAATAAATACATTATCCATTTATAAGCTTTTGAACTATATCCATGTAAGACAAGCAAAAGGGAAATCAAACTAATATATTTTCATTCAATACCTTGATTCACGAATAAAAAATGAGTGCTTAGACGGAAGAAGTTGCTCAGTCAAGCTACTCTCTGTCGCAGACATGATGAAATCCATCTCCTCCAAATCAGATTTGATGAAGGACAGCTGCATTGGAGAGAAGAATTATGAAGAGAAAACACTCCTGGAGACAAACTTAAGATACATATTACCACATGTATAATAAGGATAACTGCATATCATTACTTTCCTTGTAGAAAGTTGAGCACTAATATTGTGCCCAAAAAACCCTAAAAGGCGTTGTTCAAGCACCATAAGACAATAGTGCGAAAGGAAAGAAAGAAAGAGACTACGAGCATCCACAGTTAATAGTTGATGGGCACCCATGTAAGGTGGAGAACCCTTCTGTGGGAATATTATGCATTTAATATGGATTATTTAGATTAATTATTATCTTATTATTAAGTTTGATATTTATTATATCTTAGAATTAGATATGAATATATTATATCTTAATTATTTTGATTTGATTAGATTAAATTAGTTTCTAGGGTTAGCTCTAGATTTGCCTATATAAAGGCACAAATATACTCTCTTTTATAAATGGATTTCATGGATTCAGAATAATATTTTTCTCTCAAATTATTCACATGGTATCAAAGCCTTAAAGGGGGAAAAAAGAAACAATTTTGTTTTGTTTTTCCGGCGCTGGTAACTCGCTGCTCTCCCCAGAGTTTCTCTCCTTCATGCTCCATCGTTGTTCCTCATCGTTTCCACCAGAGGCAAGGCGAGTTTTTCGAGCACTGGATCAAGAAATAGAATCGAAGAGGCCGCGAGACACAGCACCGGGAGACACGAAATCCAAGGGAAACCATCAGACCTTCATCTACCACATCGTTGCTAGAAGTTGTAGCTTCATTCTTCTTCTCCACCACTCCGTTGTCTGTCACACCTTAGGTCTCTTGATTTTCACCAAAGGATGCTTGTACGATGACATCGGACCAGAAGGAAACTCAACACCGGTCAAGGTATACTCCGTTTGTCATCAATTTCGTTGTTACCGTCGGCAGGAAACTCAACACCACAGTCAACTTCCACCATCATCTTCCCTTGTTCCCATCCTCGTAGGAGGGAATCAAAGGTGCCGTGGAAGGGGGTTTGAACTAGAGCTTCAAGGTGCAAATCAAAGAGCGATCTTCCATTTGTCACTCACCGTCTGATTACAATGTTGAGCGTTAATCCCTGCTCCCTGTGATTGCAAATGCCTAGTCTCTTATTAATAATCAGAGAAATTTTTTCTGGTAGTGACTCCCAAATTTATCAAGTGCTACTTGTCGATCTTGTCACAACCAGTAACTTCCAACATTGTCGAGTAACTATTGCCCGCCGATCTTGCCGCAATTGATAACTCCCGATGTTGTTGAGTATCCACTACTCTCCAACGGGCCTGTGATCGTCGACCTCCTTTGCTGTCTCGGTGTCAACCAAATCCAGTCTTAGGGTCCTCTATCCATGCAAGTCAACAGCCTCTGCGATATCACTCTCGTGTTCTCTTGGTGTCTCTTCTTTGCACCTAAGAAATCGAAACTCATCGTACCCGGCTCCTTCCTGTGCACTCTCTGTCAATATCAACGCCCTCTAAAACCAACATTGGCGCATCTCCGTTCGCGACCTTACCAAGGCTTAAGCGAAAAGAGAGAAAGGAGAACCTTTTGTCCTTTACCGTAGCTCTCCCCCCCCCCCCACCACAAGACGTCACCTTCTTCTTCTAATTTCAAAGTACAGAGGCGAAGCACCGTGGTGCCGTGAGAAGCATCGAAGACTCAAACTTGCATTTGAAAGTTGTATAAGCAAGTTGGACATGATTAACATCTATGATCCAAATTGAGAGGAAGAATGGGAATATGCATTCATTATAGATTATTTAGATTAATTATTAAATTTGATATTTATTATATCTTAGGATTAGATATAAAAATAATATATCTTAGGATATTATATCTTAATTATTTTGATTTGATTTGACTAGATTAGATTAGATTAGATTCTAGGGTTAGCTCTAGGTTTGCCTCTATAAAAGCACATATATACTCTCTTTTATAAATGGATTTCATGGATTCATAATAATATTTTTCCTCTCAAATTGTTCACACCTTCCTTAAAAGCTAACTATTGAGACGAGATAACCAACCTACTTTAAGTACTCCAATGGAGCAACTCACCCTACTCAATGTGAGATTTGGCATCTCACACTACCCCGAACTCCATCAATAGGGAGATTCAACGTTCCAATTGCAGCACCCTACAATACTTCACATAGCTTATGTTGATCAAAACCCTCTTTAAGTAGCCTTTCAAGAGCCCTCAACCATCAACTCTGATATTGATAGAGACAAGTTTTATTTTAGGAAAGGTAAAAGAATAAGAGGATAAAAATTAAAAGGATAAATCTTTATCAAATTATGAAATCAAAATCTAATATCATAATATGATAAAGAATAGAGTAAATCTTTAATAGAAAGATGAGCCATAATCTGTAACCCATCAGACTATTAAAGCCCAAGGAGAATCTCTCATAATCAGAGAACTAATTCTCTAATAATTTTCCATGTCTATTTCATACTTTATTGAATAGGTGAAAAGCCAATTTATAGAAATAGCTTACAGAGAGAAACTCTAATTCAAAATTCGAATGCGATCTAATTGTAGCAACTAACTCCTATTTTGTGGATATTCCACATATTTCTCAACTACTAAAAAGAACAATTAACAATTAATTCCTAAAATCTCTAACTTTCCGCAACTTCCATTATCTCATGCTAATCCGGTACTCTATCAATACTTCCCCCTTGAGATTTGCCTTGTCCTCAAGGTGAGAGGAAAGTGACGGCCTTCTAATTTACCCTGAAGCTTCATAGTGGTCGTCTTTGCCTCTACCCTGATTGTATTAAAAGAGATTACTGCATCTTCCAGCTTCACCACAATAGTGGGAACATCTTTCAAAGGAGAAATGAGCCTTTCACCTTCATTTTGAAATTGCCAAGAGTGAGAACGATGATGTGTAGTGATGCCAACTTTTACAAGATTTTCATCACGAGAGTGGAGACCTTTAGGGTGATGCTAATATTCAAGATTTGCAACAGAATGGTGCGAGGTTGGAAAGGGGTTGAATGCCGAGATGGTGGTGAGAATGAAGGCTTTAGAAGAAGCTAGTATGTGGGAGGAACCCATTATGGATCGTTAGGCTTTGATACCATAATAATAGAGACCGGTTTTATTTTAAGAAAGGTAAAAGAACAAAAGGATCAGAATTAGAAGGATAAATCTTCATCAGATTATGAGATCAAAATCTAATATCATCGTATGATGAATAATAGAGTAAATCTTTAATAGAAAGATGAGCCAAAATCTATAACCCATCAAACTATTTAAGCCCAAGGAGAATCTCTCATAATCAGAGAACTAATTCTCTAATAATTTCCCATATCTATTTCATACTTTATTGAATAGGTAAGAAGCCAATTTATAGAAATAGCTTACAAAGAGAGACTCTAATTCAAAATTCAAATGCGATCTAACAACCCACGATAGTAGCAACTAACTCCTATTTTGTGGATATTCCACGTATTTCTCAACTACTAAAAAGATAATAATTAATTCCTAAAATCTCTAACTTTCCACAACTTCATTATCTCATGCTAATCTGGTACTCTATCAGATATCAATTGATAACCGCCCAAGTGGGACAGAGGAACTCTCCTTTAAAATTAACTATTAACTATTTAAATCAGAAGCAAATCATTTATTGTCCTGTCTTGTATTTCTATTTTTTCCTTAATAAAGATTATTTTTCCATCCCAAAAAGGTAAAAAAAAAAATTACTATACTTTTTCAACTCAAATCCATATAAACCAATAAAATCTTGAAAAAGATACATACCATCATATAGAAACATACGAGAGAAAGGCTGGAACAAATCATGGGCCACTCAGAATTTGCAGATATTTTAAAGAGACCAATCAAATCAGCCACTCTTTCAACTATACTTGGAAGTTCCACGGGAAGTTGATATATGTAAAGCAGGAATATATTGAAACCTGCATACAGTTGAAGAGTCCTCCACCACCTACAGAACCACATACATATGCAAAAGGTCACAGGAGACTTTGAATGAAACTGTAAAACATGACCTAGAAAGAGAAAAAAAAAAAGCATGATGAATAAATGTGTTAAGAAATAACCTGAAAAGTCCAAGAAAGTTGCTTGTTAAAGACCAGTCCACAAGACCAACACAGCTACCAATGAAAAAAGGTAATGAAGCCCAGGAAGGATGGCTAATTCCAACAACTAATTGAACAGCAGGGAACAACAAGCATGAAGCAACCCGAAGATGAGAACCTTCAAAATGACAAACACAGAAACTAAATGAACTGGAAGAACTACAGTAAAAAAATGCTTGACATCACTTACTGATGCTGCAAGTATCAGAAAAAGGAATTAATATCAAATTAACCCTCTGCTCTATAAATAACAAAAGTGTTTAAAAGGTTATGAGAAGAGGTACAGATATTGAAGGAAGAGCTTATAAACAGCACACAAAATTGACCTTATATACTACTTGCAGATGCCATAATGTTTTCCTGATTACTCAGTACTGTTTTCAAATATCTCAACACACACAAACATAACACCCAATGCAATCAACACCACTAATTGGATATATTATCACATATTCGTACTCAATCAAACACATAAAATAACATTGTTCACAATTCATTTTAGAATATTCAAAAATTACAAGATTGTTCATATGAAGAGTTTGATAGCTTGACTTGCTAAAAGTTTGTTATATACTATACAGAAGGCTGAAATGCTGTAACATATCCTCACTAACTTCAACCAGCATAACATGGCATTTGCAATACTCAACCATCCTTCACTAGACTACACTGACAGTTCATAGCTACCACCTTCTACTGACTCATGTCCTGTTTCATAAAGTATAGTCAGCATGAAGAAATACAAATAATTTCCGAATAATACAGTATGTGTGCATATTATCAACCAAAAAGAAAAAGAAAAGGAGAAAACGGGCGTGCATGGATAGAGCCACAGAGCATGGACACAAGTGTATGTCAACTTCAATCACCCAAGAAGACAACATTCCCTCCCATGACAGATAAATGAATACACTATCTAATACTGGACATTTCATATTGCAGACAAGCAACAGGCGTGAGAAAAAAATACAGCACCCAACAGAAACAAATACAAGGGAAAAAGGGAAAACACATTGTAACCCCTCCCAAAAATACAAAAACTAAAGCGTAATTATAACCTTAGTACATCAACTTTAAAATGTAACAAAATATCCCCTTGATGAATAAAAACATGCCTGTTAGTCTCATTAAACGTGGGGAGTTGTGCTTTTTTTCAAATGCCAGGATGTACTTTAAAGTTGATGGGCTGAAGTTGTTAATAGGCCCTAGTTCAAAGGGGGGAAAGCCACTTTTGCCCACAATAAAGAAGAAGAAGAAGAAGCAAGAGGGTCAAATGAACTACTTACAAACCTATTTGTTCAATAATTGATAAGAACTGGCTCCAAGATGAATCTTGCCATGTGGCAAGAAAAAGTTTATTTTCGTGTATATCAATTAAAGCTACAAAGGTTACAAGGAGTTGCACAGCCAAGAAATAAATAACATAAGGAGATCTCCATGATTGAACTCTGCAAAAGTAAATTTCAAAAATAACAAATCAGTATGTCACGAAAAGAACAAATCAGTCAGTAAGTGAAAGTGAAACCAATCTCACATCATAAGTCCAATCAGCTTTTCCCACCAAGCACCAGGTATACTCCATGAGCTTCCTTCAATAGCCCATATTACTAGATAAGTCACTTGAGAAAGTATGACTAGTACAGAAAAGACAACTATTGACCACAACAGCAACAAATGCCTACGGGAATGAAATCCTACAACAAAAAATAAAAATATATGTTAGTGGACAGTATAAAATAATGATAAGAGCAGGATAATGAGCTAAACCACAGGATCCAGCACAATGATAGAAAGTATCAAAAACAAATAAAATCTTAGTAACTTCTGTGTTTGAACGGTCCATACTCATAAGCAATTGACTCTCAATTCCATCCTACAATGAATATCAATATATCGTGTTTCAAAAATAAAAATGAAGAGTTAAACAGTGCAATTCATTGTTTAACACATTGCTATCATCTATTCTTTTTCTTTTATTTCATTTTTTAAATTTTCCTCCTTAGGTCCTCTAAAAATGGGAAACGTCTCCACTACCTTGCAAATGGACAGCATACCAGAGACTTGCTGCTGTTCATTGCAAATGGTCTTTTACCTTTTAGTGCAGACTTCATGGTTGTAAAGAAGCATAGAATGGTTTGCGAAAATCAAAAAGCTTTGCATAACTTGATAAGAGACTTTTGATTTTAATATCTTACTTGTTGGACATTGCATGTCTAAAAATTGTTAATTTCAAGGCTTTTACTGTTAGTGTTTCTAGATAAGTTGGAATTGAATTGCTTGTGTCTCCCACCTTACCAGTGTTTCACCCCGTGTACCTGCTACTTATGCCCCATCATGTACTTTGATTTTCAATGGACTTCACTTTCCAACCAAATTAAAGGAAATTTTAGGTTTTCCACATCAAACTCATAAAGCAAATGATGCAAACCTGCCAAGTAATCACTAAACAACGCAGAAAAGGACTGCAAAAGATATAAATGAGGAGAACCCTTAAGTTTTAATATTAATGTTCCAGAGAACAAATCAAAGCTACAAGTGAATTTACTGATTCTGGCCAAAACCCTATTTCCCTGCTACAACCCAAAATACGCTCTAAACAGCAACAAGTACAAAAACAGAGAATAACACACTGAACATACAGGACACACTCAGGCATTTGAGGCCAGAAACTCTCCCTTGCTACAGTCTCAAAATAATACCTAAACTCCCTATGGAAGCCCCACGAATAACATAAACCCAAAAAAGTAACTTCACTACTCCCTAGCACAGCCGATGCCTCTAAGCTACAGTTGGAGTGCACTAGTTCAGCACTTCCCTTTCCTTATAGTCAGGAGCCACCAAAGGATAATTCCTTGGACCAGAAAAACTACTCCCTCCCATTCTTTGTGTCTTCTAATCCAGCGGCCTTAACATTATATCCTTCATCATTCACATATAATTTTTATGAAGGGATTTATTTTGTCCACTGATAAAAAAAGAGAACGAAATATAAGAGCTTTTCTCTTCTGTTTCCAGCTATACAAGTGACACCACTTCCACAATCACACCCTGGCCCCGCCCTGGCCAAACCAAGGAATAAAAGAATTCCCAGAATGGACATGTAACATATTGCTGATAAAAATCACATTTGCAGCTTGCACATTGATACCTTCAAGTACGAACAGAGAGAAATAGGTACATACCTATTTTACGTGCATTATATTGAATGATAAGAAAAGCTATCAAATCAACAAGAGAAATCAAACTCCAGTTGATTAGAGCAGCTGCAGGAAAGGAGAGCAAATAAAAGTCAACGAATGCTTCAGTGATGGAGTAAACATCAACGTGAATCCATAAAAGTAAGTAACCATTAAGATGTGATTAAGATGCGAAAGGTAGTTAAAAAATACTGGAAACATCATGAAAACCTTATATTCTTCACTTATCATGAAAAATCATACAGCATGGTCAGTAGACCCTTACATAACAATAGACAATGCCTACTCATTCTTAAACTTTAATTCTCAACCATGGTTCTTGTTGAAGGAGTACCAAGTCTTCATATGCAATCATAATAACACATGCCTCCCAAAAAAATCCACAAAAAAATAAATTAAATTTCAGCAAGGAGCAGACTATGGTTCGAAGTCACAATTTTTATACAAATCAAAGGACTCGACTCCACATTTTTCTTTTTGAAAATCAAATGAACTAGAGCAGCCCCCTGTATTTGCATGGAACACAAAATGAGTGGCGCAATTAGCTCCCCATAACATTTTTATTATCTATCCATATTGATTCACCGATAGGATATTATGGGTCTGTATGGTTATGAATTATTATCTCCCGGCAAAATTTGATTTCAACCAGAAACCCAACCAAAGGATTTATTCCGCATCTCAAGCTCCATGATAATGAACAATGTCTGCTGTACCACACATTTATGAATATGCTACTTTGTTAGAGTATCTTATCTTTTTCCTAACGCAAGACGATCAGCTATGGCAGCTATAATAAAATGGTTAGCCAATAAAATAACCCCAATTCAACAACCATATTCAAAAATACACGCAGCACAACCTTAGATTTGATAGTCCATAAGTTACCTAGTTCAACCACTTCAACTAGCCGTCACTGAGGCATCGAAATATAGTTCAAAATAGGGATAAAATGGAAGAAGAAATTTCTGGCAAAAAAATTGCAATTTTACCGGCTAAAAGCAGCACAGGCAGCACGAAACCACCAAGAAATTTTCCCATTGGAGGCAACACACGATCACTTAAAAACCATCAGCATCGAGACAGTAAGAAAAGGAAAAGGCATTCAATCTCCTCCCGGAATTGCGAAGAAACGTATTGTCCGGCGTAAAACAAACTCGCTGGACGCTACCGTCGCAAATTCAAACAGTGGATTACCTCTTTTCTTCGCGCAAAAACAAAATAAAAACAAAATGTGGGCATTCACGTAATTACAGGGAAATTTAATCCCTATCAGCTCTGTGAAAATCTCGAATTTAGAGGTTTGACGAACAACCAGCACGAACAGAGTCAGCAACTGCAACTGCAACTGCAAGTCATTATTATTGAAGCATTGGAGAAATATCGCATGTGTTCTGTTACGTTATGCCAATCGCTCAAGACACAGTACCGTATGGATGACGACTTTTTTCTCTCTTTTTTGGGAAAATTTCTCTCGGGCTAACAAAATCTGAAAAATTCTCTAAAAAAAATTACATAAAAAATCTTTGTTAATCTCATGTATGGAATTGTTGAAATTAACACTTGGGACTTTTTTCATATCAAATTTTTTTTAGATTTTGTTGGTCCTTTGGATTTAAAAAGAATTTTCTTTTTTTTTTTAAAAAATGACAGTTAAATCCCAAAAACATACAAAATATCAAAAAAGTCTCAACCTAAAATTATATATCAATATTATATATATTGACAATAGGAAGTTCTATATTCATAATAAAATTTTAAAAATTTGTCCATTCACAATAGAAAAAGCTATATTTATAACAGGAAATGTTAATATTCACAATAAAATTTAGACACCTAGATTTTGTTTCAAACTCAGATCCCTAAACGCAAAATGTTCGCTCACAACATAAAAAGCTTAGATTCATAATAGAAATTAGAAAGTGCCATATTCAATTATTCATAATAAAATTTAAAACCTAGTCATTCATAACAAAAAAAAAAGTTATATTCATAATAAAAAGTGTCATATTCACAATAAAATTTAAATAACAGGATTTTGTTTAAATAAAATAATATCAAAAGAGTCCTAAAAATTTTTTATATATATGATTTTAGGTTAGGATTTTTTGTATATTTTGTATATTCTTTGAAACCTGACTATCATTTTTTTCTACTTTTTTACGGCGGTATGTCCAAAGTGGCAGAGAGAGTAGTGTGAATACCAGAGGACAATCTAGAAAAAGGAAAATAAAGGATATAGTTATAATATGTACCACGAGTCTATCATGAAACATTTAATTGCTGCGCTTCCAGCCTTCCACCAATGGTTCACCGGCAATTCTTTTTTTATTTTCTTACATAAAAGGGATTTACGGGATTATTTTATATAGTTCTGAGATCGCATTCACAAGTCTAGAATGTTTAAAACGGGCCACCTTACAATTTAACAACTCCAACCTTTACTCCTATTTAATACTTTTTATGATATTAAATATAACATTCGGTGACCTTTTTTAGAAAATTTGATGAAATAAAATAAATTATATTAAAATATTTATATTTATTATTTGTCTCCAAACTACTTATAAATTGATATACTCCTATGGTCCTTAATTTAAGACATATTTACCTAATTTGATTAAATTAATGAAGTTAGTTAAGTTAATTAATATGACATGTATTTTCTAAAATATCATAGTTGTCTTTCTTAAATATGAAAACTTTACTTATATTTAGGATCAAGATCAACTCTCGAATATATCTTATATTAAAGACCAAATGAAGTATAGTCTAGTGATACATAACACATGTTTTGATTAAAACACTTATTTAGCTTCCTTAGTCTCTAAAAAAAAAAAAAAATCATGTGGCTCTTATATTAAAAACCAAATAATAAATGAAGGATAAGATTGTCATTCACATGAAAAAATTCTCTCTCTACCTATAAATATGACCAATAAATTTTAGGAAGATTTCACTTGATCCTCACTGTATGAAGTTTAAGATTTCAGTCAACCCACAAAAATTCTGAAATTTCATTGCCCCTTTGATCAAAATTAAATTAAGTTTAATGTAAAAAAACAATAATATCCTTACTCTGTCTTTTTTAAAGTTCAATAATCATTGGAGTTCCCTGACCGATCACAAACAATTGTTAGGTTGGAGCGACCTCAAATGGCTGCCGTCAAAAATTAATTTGTGTTATATATGTTTACTCCACTTATTCATGAAAAGTTACACTTGCAAATAAAACTTATTAAATTTGTGTTTGTTCGTGTGTGTATTTCACTTGCTTGTGAGGAGATAAACACTTACAAATGGGTCCGGTTCATTAATTAGCTAACAGCACAAATAAATTGGTTGACAAGAAAATCCGTATGAGACCTGTTCTCATATTTATTATACTTGTTTATAAATAGTTGAACACCTACAAATGGGACTTATTCATAATCCCATGTTTTATTGTTAATCTTCATATGCCTATTTCACTTATTTAGGAACTAGACACTCGCAAACGATACTCGTTGGTTGTTCAAATTTTACGTGGCTATAACTTCCTATTTTTTATAAATTTGATATCTAACTTGATATATTTGAGAAGTCACTAATGCTAAATTAAAGAGATTTTCTTGAAATTTTAAGAAATGTTTATTTGGATGCATCATTTGCGATATTTCAACTAATAATGTAAATTTTCAAGTTTAGGACAGAAACAATAATAAAATAACTAATTGAAAGTTTCTAAAAAAAGAGTTTTAGTTCATTATTATTATTTCCCTTTTCTATGGATAGGACGCTGTTTTTGGAATATGAGGAAAATGGGTAAACCGTAAACCTAAGCCACAAGTCACAATTGAAGTAAAAGAAAGAAGAGACAGCTATATATCACTAATCACCGTCTTGAATCACAAGAAAAAAGAAAGAAAGGAGCTTAAGTCTCATTCTTCTTCTTCTACACAGGGGGACGAGAGGATTGTGAAAAGGAGAAAGATTAGAGTAGCCACTTGGACAAAGGAGCAGTTGAAGCTTAAAGACGAGGCTTTGAGTCAATGTTTTGTCCCTTTTCTTTTCTTTTTTCTCTTGAGATTTTGGTTATTAACTTGTTGCTGTTTTTCTTTAGTTATGTTTTGTTAGTTTATTGTGAAGCCTACGGGAGCAATGAACTTATAGGTGAATTAGACTTTATTTTCATTGTTTAGTCATAGTTAAAATTAATTTGAGTTAAGGTGCAAAAATGCACGTGTGTTTTTTCCCGAGGAGCATCCAACATCAAAAAAAAAATTTATGTGCAAAAGTGAATATGTGGTTACAAATTCGGTGCGAAAATATCGTTTCATCGTTAAGTTTGACTTTTTTTGCTTACTGGAAAATGATATGGTTTCCAATGGCAAAAATACACATGTGATTTAGGTAAAAGAACGCCTACAACCAAGTGATTTTTTTTAGGTGTAAAAATATCGTTTGACCGCTAGTTTGACTTTTTTCGCTAACTGGATGACGAGGTGGCTTTTCAAAGCAACCATGTGAAAAAGATATGTTGACTGGTCACAAGTCTGAGTTGAGAAGAATTAATATCACCATTCATATCCCTCTGTTTGCCCTTATAACAACATTGTACCAAAAAATCACAACCTGTCCAATGTGGATATATCACCCTTCGCCTCGCTGAAAATGCCATCTATGACTACCGACATATCATCCTGTCAAAAATCGGTGACCTTACCAAGACTAGCGTTCTCAATGCCATTGTCGTCTCCAATCCATTAAAATTGAACCATCGCGGCGTTGGCTAAAGCGAGTACACATCGACGACGCGTACCCGTCGTTGCCTCAAAAATAGCCCCATGAAACTCCTACAATTAAAGTAGCGTGTTGATGAAAAGTATATTCACATTGGATAGGTTGTGATTTTCGGTTCAGTGTTGTTACAGGGGCGAACAGAGGAATAGGGATAGTGATATTAATTCTTCCCAACCCAGACTTGCGAACAGTGGGCATTTTTTTTTTTCCCACACAGTTGCTTTGAAAGCCACGTCATTGTCCAATCAACAAAAAAAGTAAAACTAATGGTTAAATGATATTTTTGCACATAAAAAAACACTTGGTGTTGAACGCTTTTTTTGGCCAAACCACATGTGTATTTTTGCACATTGAAAGCCACTTCATCATTAGTTTACATCTTGAAAGCTACATCATCGTCCAATCAGTAAAAATAGTCAAACTTCACGGTCAAAACAGTATTTTTGCATCTAATTTATAACCAAGTAGTCACTTTTACACCTAAGAAAAGCACTTGGTATTAGGTACTATTGGGAGGAAAACACATGTGCATTTGTTCACCTTAACCCTATTAATTTTGGTTACTTAATATTGTTTAGCTTTATATATTCGGTAACTAGTCATTATTGAATATGAATTTGAGTATTAAGATTTATCTTGACAAAAGGAATTTTAGTTAGGCTGTGAGATTAGGTAATATAATATTAGATCATGATTTAATTTGCGATTAGGATAGACATATACATAATGGCCCATATAATTATTGAAGAGTGTGCTCGAGTTATCTTACCTATTGAGTAATTACGATGTACATAACAATTTATATTTAAGAGAGGGTTCACTTATAGCTATTTATTCTCGATATTAATAAAATTGACATTAAGGCTAATTAAATTAGTGAAAACAATATTTATGAGGTCAATGAGTGATTAGACTTTTGGTTGCTAGTTTAATAATTGTAATGTTTAATTAATTTATTTTGGTTTTAACTCCTTCTCAATTATTTAAAGTCAAATTATGGTCACTCAAATCAAGCAAAATTGTAAATCATTACTCAACTGAATTATTATTGTCAAGTCCTCATAGGAATGGTACTTTACTCACTATTTATTATTTAATACAACATATGCACTTGTGGAGTATTAGGCTATAATTTTTTCCTTCTCAGTGGCAAGCCATATGCACTTCAAAATCACGGTTTTGAATAGTATATAGATTCTGTGAATTAAGCAAGATTTTAAACTCAAACCAGTTACTAAATCGGTCGATTAATCTTGTGTCAAGTGTTAGTAGGTCAAATCATAGTTAACTCAAAGTTGAATGGGTTAGAAATTGAATATTTATAGAGGTAAAATGATCCAGACTTTTATTTAGTTATACGATTAATGTTTTAAATAAAATAAAACTTAAGGGGCCAAAATCAAATGAGTTTAAACTTGAGGAACCAAATATTATATTAACCATACATTTTATTACCTACAAACCAATTTTCTCTGACAAATGAATCTGATTAAAAACAAGTCTAATGTTTTACAAGAAATAATTAATTTTAACCAATTTTATTAATTTGCATACTCTCTCCTATTCTTTTTACAAACAACTTTTTTATGATTGCCCAAAACAAACTAACAGTTAAGATTAGTTAAAAACAATAAAAGTGTTAAAAGTGTCTTTAAAAAAAAAGATATATCCCTATTTATGAAAAGAGCATAGAAGAGAGAATGATTAAAGAATATGAGAGAGAATGAGCATAGGATATGAGAGAAAATGAGTAATGGATAATAAAATAAAAGAGAATTAGTGGTAAATAGAAGATAATTAATATAAATTTATATATTTAGTAAGGGTAGAAAAGGAAAATAGAGTTTAAATTTTGAAATAATGGGCCCAAAAAAGAGAAAATTAGAGTAGTTATAATGGGCTTATATATACTTAGGCACTTAGCCGGGCAAAACGTCGTCGTTGCGTATCTCCCACGCCCAGTTCTCTGCCTCACAATTCCTTATCCCCCTCAGTTCTTCTCATTCCAGATTCCGATGGGAAGCTGAAGGCACAAGGTATTACGGACAAAATGAACATGTTAGTCTCAACGCCTCCTGGCAACTGTCATTCTTCCGGGCTCCGTTTCGCTTCTCCGGTTCTCACCAACGTAAAGCTGCTAGGGTTTCATCCCATCTCTTCATTCGATAGAACCAACTTATCACACATTCTAGTTCGCAACAAGGTATCTCTCCGTGCCACTTCCGACAAAACAAACACACAAGCAGTCGGTGAGCAACTCTCGGAGGAGCTGAAAGCGGAATCCATCGAGGAAAGCACGTTCTCCAGTCGATCAACCTCCTCTGCTTCAATCGACAAGGATATTAAAAAGGCCAGTTTTGCTACCCGGACCATCCTTCACGCGCAATTTAATTCGATTATCGCAATGCTCACTTCGTATCAGTAGTTTAATGCATTATAGGAGTTCGTACTTTCTGTCAGGATCATATTGAGACTGGGTACTTGGGCCCTTGAAGTTTTTTTTTTTAATCCATTATGTGCGGTTTTTAAATTGGAAGCCTCAATTCTATTCAAGTAACAGGGTAAACCGAGGGCACTCATTTTCTTTCCTTGAAAAGTTAACCTAGGATGCAAAAGTTAAACACGGTTTTTTATCCATTATGTTGCGCTTTTGGTGGATTCCATAGTGATTTTTCATCTGCTTTCTGCGAACTTCATTAAGCTCTAGTTAATTCTGGATAGTGCATGCATTTGCCTTGAAACGTTTTACAAATTCCTGTCCTGGGTAAGAGAAGAATCGAAGAAGGGCTTTGGTAACTAGACATTATGTAGACTGAATTTTATTTTTATTTGCATGACAGGTTGTTCAAAAGACTGCCTCAACTTTTGCACCAAGGGCTTCCACGGCCTCAAAGAATCCTGCCGTCCCTGGAACTGCCTTGTATACTGTTTTTGAGGTTCAAGGATATGCGTCAATGCTGCTCGGTGGAGTCTTGTCTTTTAACCTTTTATTCCCATCAAATGAACCAGACATTTGGAGGTTAATGGGAATGTGGTCCATTTGGATGTTTAGTAAGTTCCCTCATACCATTTTTAGTCGCCAGCTAAATCTTTCAGAACCTTCTTTAGATTAAGTATTTCTGAGAAACAGTGAGTTGTCATAGCTTCAAGTTTAATTCCCCTGCCTCATGCCGCAATATCCGATACTACATGTTATTACTATCCGCAATTCTTGCAAAATGTTGGGCATGTTACCTTGATCTAGTGCAAAGATGCGTATAATAATCATGACTCCTTTTTCTATGGGGTTGAGAAGATAACTATGACTCTTTAAACTTGCAGCAATTCCTTCACTAAGAGCTCGAGACTGTTCAAAAAATGAGAAAGAAGCGCTGAACTATCTGTTTATTCTCATCCCATTGCTCAATGTTGCAATCCCATTCTTTTGGAAGTCCTTTGCTGTTGTTTGGACAGCAGACACTATAGCTTTCTTTGGAATGTACGCGTGGAAGGTACATATATTTCACCTAGTTTATTGAACCCTAAAGTTTTTAATGGCTGCATTCCCTCTGTACTTATCATGTGAAATGCACCACCTTCTACAGTTTGGATGGCTGCAAAGATCGGACTAGGGAAATCAACGTGGTGGCAACCTACCATTCACACTATTCATATTCATAGCTCAGATATTTTGCGAAGCAACTTTCTTGTGGATCACATTTGCATACCACACGCGGTGGTGATTAATTGATAATATCATCTCCTACGAAAGCAAGATGCCTTAAACGTGATCCCTATCAAATAGCAGAATGATATATAGGTTGTTTTTGACATTTTACAGTTGGTTATCTTGGACTCCCAGTAAAGGGTGAAAATGTGTAATAAAAAGGTATAAAAGCTTTTGTTGATTCTTTATGCGAGTCACTTGGGGGGAAAACACACAAGGCGTAATCATAATAATTTCTGCTTTCAAATTAACCCCTAATGCCTGATCTGATAAATTGCATTTAACTATTTCACTCTTTTCAATAGATTTCTTCACTTTTATAGGAAATACAATGGGCCATCTTGAGAAAATCATGGACGACTTAAATTATGAGATCACTAATGCAATTTGAATTTATAAATAAGAGTAATTTTAAATGCTGACAAAAAAATTTATTTCAAAACTATTAACTAATTCTAATAAAAAAAATTAATTAAGCTGATTTGCTCTGGGTGGTAATTCGAACCCTGCCCAGTAGGGCACAATGAATTTTTGTTTTTTTGATAATAAGAAGGGGCTAAAAGCCATACTTACAAACAAGCAACATTACAATAAAAGGGGAATAGATCCCAAACTTTCTTGGAATACCCAAGATTGCAACCTAGAGGGACAGACATCAAGGCAAGAGGAGGCCTCAATCCTCAGCTTTTATTGAGGTCCAGTAGGCCTTAATGAATAAAAATTTAATTGGCTAGGCCGAAACAAAAAATGATGAACGTGGATTTCTGCCATTGCCTGTACGCCCACGGACGTTACCTTACGAGCCCATACGATGGAACGATCTTCGTAATTGGACGAATCAAGGTCACGTGCAAGTCCCGTGTCACCACCACCTTATGGCTTATGAGGTAGTTGCCATCTCACACCACCCTGTCCCGAGAATTTGCTCGAAGATGGTTGGGTGTTCTCTCGCCTTCTTCGTTAGCTTCTTCGCTCTGTCTGCAATCGCTCTTGCCTCTCATTGCTCTATTACAGGTTTGATATGCTTATGATTTCTATGCTCTTAATTTTACCACTTCGAAGTTTGAATCCTCCTCTATCCGCTCCTTTTCCTTCCGTATTTTAAATTTCTGAACAAGCACGGGAAGTTAATTTTCTTCATATGCGAATGCTCCTTCCTGCATCTGTGATGCTTCGAATAGTTTGTGTTCGACGATTGTTCTCCACATTACTTAAAAATTATTGGGCGACCTTAACATGTTATAACGGCAAAAGGCATCCAATCAATGAGTTTCTTCGTCTGTACTTTCACTTTTGTTAGAGTAAGGGGTATTTGATTGTGGGTGACCTTATTCTTTTTTTGGGGTAACCCTGTTCACGATGAATCAATGGTAAATATACCCCCGTCGTGCTGCTAAGATGTTGAGCAGAATTAAATAATGAACAACGCATGAACAGTTCTGATTGAATGAATATGTCATACGCATCTTTTCCCCGTGTATGCTATTCTTCTGCTGCGTTAACTTGCTGGCATAATTGTCTCCACAAAAAAAAAAAAAAAAAAAAAAACTGGCTGGCATAAACCTTTCAACTGTCATTTTTACATTTAGGACTTTTTCTTCGATTCTTAGCGTTGGTTCTTAAGTGGTTATTCTTGTGTAGATCACGTGTTAAAGTTGATGGAAAGGTTCCAATTACAGGAACTACAAAAAGCATGAACAGCTTAGTGTTTTTGAAATTTCAAGGACAGGGTCTGAGCTAATGAATGTCAGTTTTTGTCAAAATCTCATTTGCACAATGTATAACTATTTTCTGCCTTCTGAATATATGAATATGTAGGGCTACCACTTGTGAGAAATATCAGTGAGATTCCTCAGGATAACTATGGAAGGGCAGGTCTTTCTCACATAACTATTGCAGGTTCAGTCATGCATGGTATGAGAGAGGTATTCAACATAAGATAATTGATTATCTTCATTTTCTTTAGATATACTGGACTTGCTTATATTCTGATTAGATAAAAAATATCAGAATCATAAAAGTTCTTACAATAATAGTGAGCATGAAGATTGAAGAAAATGCCTGAAGTTATGATCATTATTGCATAAATGTAAAGTTAACCGGAGAACCGGCTTTGTGTTAATAATAACTGAGATATTGTTCATATTGAAATTAAAAAATAAAAATAAAAATGGAATGATGTAATCATATTGTTCATATTTTTTAACAGAAAAAAATGAATGAAAAATCGTAGTCATGACCTGTCAATTTCTTATTGGTAATATGCCATCTCAAAAAATCATCTGGTTAAAAACAGGTTGAGGTATGGCTTCAAACATTTTCACCAGGATCACACACTCCAATTCACAGGCATTCCTGTGAAGAAGTTTTCATTGTCCTTAAAGGGAGTGGCACTCTCTATCTCGCATCAGATTCTCACGGAAGATACCCAGGAAAGCCACAGGAGCACTCTATCTTTTCAAATAGCACATTTCATATTCCAGTTAATGATGCTCATCAGGTAAACATGTGAGAAAATTGGGTCAGAGCTTTCATGCTCAATTTTGCTTTAAATCTCTGCAACTTCTCACCTTGTGTTGTGTTTATGGCTATCAAGTTAGAATGCCATAAACTAATATGACGCCAACTCATTGTGTTGCTTGCTGATCTTAACAAAATGGGAGGCGCACCTTTTTTTGGGGTTTAGTTGGGTTTTTTGAGTGGACAAATTCTACAAATTTTTAAGGTATTAAAAATGATCTGCGTTGCAGTTATGGAATACTAATGATCATGAGGATTTACAAGTGCTTGTTATCATATCAAGACCGCCTGTTAAAGTGTACGTAACCTCTATTACCCATTCTTTTATATGCTTCTTATTTAAGTTGTGATATAGCTGTTTGATTTTGTTCAAAATTGTAAATTGTGCTTGAAGCTACCTAGTGACTATTCTTTTGGGCAGGAAAGCAGATGCTTTTTTTTTTTTTTTTTTTTTTTTTTTGGGGTCGTAAGGAAAATTGATGCTCGGTTTAAAAAGTTTCTTACGTTGATGTTAGTAAAAACATTATAAGACCGACTTGTGCCATACTGTCTTGGCAAAGTAAATGCATCTTAAATACATTTAATTATTTATTAAGGAACTTCTGCATCTTGATGTTATTGAGGAATTATATTTTCGGCCTTTTATGTGGCAGTAAAACTTATCTCTTGTATGATATGTGGAAGTTAGGTGGTATATCGTTTAACTGAATTACGGTGTTATGATGCAGAAGTTCTTGCTTATTTGATTCTTTCCACGTCTCCCCCTTTATCTTATTTATTACTTTCGCTATCTCATTATTCATGAAGAGTTTTTTGACTGTTGTTTAGGTTTATATATGAGGACTGGTCCATGCCTCATACTGCAGCAAGATTGAAATTTCCTTACTACTGGGATGAGCAATGTTTTCAAGCACCTCCAAGAGATGAATTGTGATTGAATCATGCTTGATTGCCTTAGGGCATTTCCTTTGCAACTGGAAAGATCAATATTAGGACGAGCTTTCCTTTTTATGAGTTGTTATGTGATACCTGTTGAGTGAACCAAACCGGTAAAAACGGATACTTCAATCATGTATCGTATTCGTATCACACAGAAACCCGATTATTGATCCAGTCAGGAATATTTAGCTGAATTGGATTCGAAGGGAAGGGATGAAGACGGCATCTTATTGACAAATAACAATGTATTACATCAAAGTTGACTGTCAACGTAGATAGTAATGGTCATATGTTGGAATATTAGTCCTTCAGGGGCGGGTGTCCCTTGTACACAAGACTGACTCCTCTGATTGATAAGTATTGATATTGCCGAATGTTGCATCGTCGTGATAAACAAGTGACCACTGTAACTATGTCTTTTCTTAAATACTACCCCGGTCTTAATTATAAGACCTAGCTGACTTTCTTTGGAGAGATTAAGTAAACTAAATAAGTTACTTAATCATTTCATATGTTGTGTATCCTTAAATTATATATTAGTTTATTAGTTAAATTAATTAGTTTGAAGAAAAATAAAAATACTCTAAAGTAATTTAATTAGTTTCTTTAATCTTTTAAAAAAATTAATTAGGTATTATAATTAAGAGCCGAGGGAGTATTTGACTTAATTCTATACATTCGGCGTGATTTTAAGAGCAAAAAAGAGAAGTTTCATTATTTTTTTTGATACAAAAAAAATTCCTTTTTGCTTTTTTGGGTTTCCTATTTCTGCTCATTTCGGCCCAAGGAAATTGTGGCTCATATGTTATGGGAGCCCGTATTAAATGCTCCGGCATAAATATTCGTAGCATTAAATCTGGCACGTGATGCGATATCAAGCCAACCAAGATCCATAATCTTTGTGGTAAGAAAATCTCATGATTACCTTATTTTGGCGGCAAAAAAGTGGACTGTGTCTGTGCTGGGGGGCAGCTATTCATAAATCATGTTGATAATTTTGGAAACATTGAAGGTTGCTTTTTTTTTTTTTTTTTAATACAGAAAGTCAGTAACTCAGTCCCATAATATTAAATTGTTGAAAAAAAAAAAAAAAAAGACCTATTGTTCGGTTATAGAACACAGATGTCCAAACCCAATGGCGTGGGATCACCGTACGATCTTGGTGTGTGTGCACGAATATCTGTATGTAAATAGTCTAGGTTAGAATGTGTGCACCTTGTTACCTGTCTTACGTATTTATAGAGGTGTGTGTGTGCGATATCCGGACACGCCATTAATGGAGAGTCATTAAATGGGGCGGATATTACTGGGATACGCCATTTATGAGACGTGTCATTAATGGGGCGGATATCCGTGGTACGCCATTAATGGGACGTGTCATTAATGGGGCGGATATCCGGGGTACGCCATTAATGAGACGTGTCATTAATGGGGCAGATATCCGGGGTACGCCATTAATGGGACGTGTCATTAATGGGGCGAGTATCTCGGTAGGCCGTTACGATAGGGGTGGATCTTGCCTAGCCGAGATTTCCAGATCTCCTGCTATGATTAGCGGATTATGCCTCTTAGCCTCGCTTGGGCCGTGCTATGGACTTGGGACTTTTGGGCCGGTCCGTAACATCTATAATATCAAATATTTAAAATAAACGGAAGATAATAATTACAGACATAAAAAGAAGATAATATTACCCCTTTATAATCGCCACTTAATTAGGGAAAGAATTTCACAGGATCTCAGACCAAAATTTGTCAGAAAACTACTAAATATCAGCCTGCTGCCCTGCTCCCACAATTCAGGCAGAAAATCCTACGTGGAAGATTTTTTTTTAAAAAAAAAAACTGAAGTGAGAAATCAAGGGGATTGATTTGAAGAAAGATTTAGAGACGCAGCCTATTTGGGACAAATATAAATAAGGATGAAAATAATAGAAACATGGTTGAGAGTAGAAAGCAGGGAGGCTCCGAGGATTGTTCTCTTCCTTACAATCCGCACCGACCTGCCTTCCTTCCGTTCAATGGCTTCCACGATCTAGCCTCTCTTTGCTTCCCTAACTTCCCCTTCCACCGTTTCCCGCCATTGGGGACAGGATGGCCTCCGGCTCTTCTTTTTCGGTCCTAACCCAACATCTGACCGGCCTCCTGTCTTTCCTCCTCCTCCTCAACTCCGCCGCCGCCGCCTCCGCCACCATCCGCCTCGGCTTCGTCCTGAAGCCCACCCCCGACGTCCCCACTTTCCGTGAGGCCCCAGCCTTTCGCAATGGGGACGCCTGCAATGCAGAGAAGATCCACATTGCCATGACATTGGACTCTAACTATCTCCGAGGCACAATGGCCGCCGTCTTCTCCATCCTGCAACATTCCACCTGCCCTGAAAACATAGAGTTTCATTTCCTCTGGGCCAGGTTCAAACCAGAAGTCCTTTTCAGCATCAAAACCACCTTCCCTTACCTCAAATTCCAAATCTACCACTTCGATTCCAGCAGGGTACGTGGGAAAATATCCAAATCCATACGCCAGGCACTGGACCAGCCTCTGAACTACGCAAGAATCTACCTTGCTGACATGATCCCCAGCTACGTGAAACGGGTCATATACTTGGACTCTGATCTCGTGGTCGTGGACGACATTGCGAAGCTTTGGGAGGTTGACTTGGAGGGGAAGGTGGTGGCGGCGCCAGAGTACTGCCACGCCAATTTCACCAACTACTTCACGGAGCAGTTCTGGACAGACGCCGTCCTGTCTCGAGCATTTGAGGGTCGAAACCCATGTTATTTCAACACAGGGGTTATGATAGTGGACGTGGAAAAATGGAGGGAAGGGAATTATACTCAGAAGGTGGAGAGGTGGATGGAAGTGCAGAAACAGAAGAGGATTTACCATTTGGGGTCTTTGCCTCCTTTTTTGTTGGTATTGGCTGGTGACATTAAGGCTGTGGACCATAGGTGGAACCAACATGGGTTAGGAGGGGACAACCTTGAAGGCAAATGTAGGAATCTGCATCCTGGTCCTATTAGTCTGCTACATTGGAGTGGCAAAGGTAAGCCATGGTTGAGGCTGGATTCTAGGAAGCCCTGCACCATTGATCATCTCTGGGCGCCTTATGATCTTTACCGTTCTGACACTCATTCTTTGGAGGAATGATTGTGGGAGCAGCAGCATTGCTGGGTGAAGCCGCACCTTCAACATAATTAAAAAAAAAAAAGAAAAAGATCTTAATTTTAAAGAATGAGGGGAAGAATAAGTGAGATGTAAGTAAACCATAATTCATTTGACAATTCTTATTGAAGTAGTGCCATTTGACCCTATTCACTCAGCATTTTGCAGTTTGGTGGGGAAGAAAGGAAGATCAAGAAATGGTGGTTTTTTCTTCAAGCCTTTGGTTCGAGGTACTCCAAAAGGAAAAGACAGTTTTTGGGGAAAAGAGAGAATGTTTTCTCTCTCCCCCCAATCTCTCTTTTTGTTTTGGATATAGAAAAACATGAGCGTTTGATCATGGATAATGGTAATGGAAATACCATTTTGCATTGTCATGTTCATGAACCCTGTCCTGATTTTTCTTTGTCCCCTCTGAGATGTGATTTATATATCTATCCTATTATTTAAATATCTTGATAGGTTGTACATTCTTTTCAGCAGCCCAATTGCAGTTGCAAAATTTTTCTCAGCATTTGAGGTTTGAACTTTTTCTTTGATCCCCACAGGAGGGAATGTCTTTCACTTTCATGTCCTACAAATTGACTCAAAATAATCCCACGGAGATAGTCTGTCGGAGTATTTATCAAGTACATTTACACTACTTCCTCTAACTTTTATTGTAAGTCACCAACTAATAATTCTAGTAAACCAATAAAAACAATTAAAATCAATAAAGTTATCATATAATTTAAGTAACTTCCAATATTAATTCTACTAATTTTACTAAACTCTAATATTATATTAATTATTACTCTCACACACCACCCTTATTAATCATAGACATACATGGAAAAAAAAATAATTAATGCGCTTTGAAAACAAGCAAGTGCCTTATAAAAACTATTATTGATAGGGCAAAACTTTATAGCCTAAAAATTCCGCAAGTGCACGGGCCGTATCAAGTAATAAAGTGATAAGAAAAGTATCGTTCCCACGAGGACTTAGTATCACAACTTTAGTTAAGCATTAATTTCACAATTTCGTTTAAGTTAAGCAAAACAAATTAAATTAAGAGAAAAGAAATTAAAACTAAAATAAAAATAAGAAAACTACCACAATAATCAAATGAGCAACCCAGAGTCACTAATCCTTATTAGCTTCATAAACCTTGTTTCCACTAATTTAATCAACTTTAATATCAATTTTGTGAATTTCGAGTATAAATAGCTACAAGTGCCTGGTTAAAACCCACTTACAACCCTCTCTTGAGTATAACTTGTTATGTCTAACATAGTTACTCAAAAGACAACAAAACTCGCATTAATAATCGTTCAACAATTATATGGGGCCATTAGGTATATGTCTATCCTAATCGCAAATTAAATCGTAATCTAATCCCATATTACTTAATCTCAGAGCCTAATTAAAGTCCCCTTCGTCAAGGTAAATCCTAATGCTCAAAATCATATTCAATGATGGCCAATCACTAAATAAATAAAACTAACCAAGATTAAGTAACAAAAATTAATATCAAATTTAATTAAATAATGAAAACAAAATCCAATCCACCCACAAGTTCATAGGTCCTCTAGGTTGCAAAACCAACTAGCCACACCCGGCTCTAACAAAATTCAAAACAAAAAGATAACAATTCGGTTCAAAGAATAAAGAGAGAGAGGAAAGAAAGATTCTCCGTCGCTCCACATCCTTTTGTCTTTCCGTGGAGATGATGAAGAGAACTGAAATGCTCAGCCTCTACTCCTCTGCTTCTTCGTTCCTTCCTTGCTCTGCGTCTCTCAGATCTTCTCCTTCTCTTTGCTTGTCTCTGTCTCCCTATTTATAATTTAGGTCTTGGGTCACTGATTCTTTTTTTTTTTTTTGGTAAGAACACGGGGCATCACCCATCTTATTACTGAATCAATACATGTCTTGGGTAGGAGATACCCATACAATCACTTATCAGCAAATGCTTAACAACAGCAGGTGGCCTATCAAATACCACTCTAATTCTCGCTTGCCTAATGCTATGATTAGCCATAGCATCAGCACACATATTTGCTTCCCTGTATACATGCACAAAATGAATACTACAAAAATGACATAAAATTCTATCAATTTGCTGTACAATTTTAGGGGCAGCCGCATCTTCCACCTTCATAGACTTCAAAATGCTAACTACTGCAACAGAATCTGATTCAACCACTACTCTATTACAATTATATTGAATTGCTACTTCAAGCGCAGTGAGAACCGCCCAAACTTCTGCTCTCATAGCAGAACAACTTCCTAGTTTCCGGGAAAATCCACAAATCACGCAATTGATTTTGTTTCTATATTTCTTGCGTGAAACCATTGAATTTGGCTGATTGCATATCCTTTTAATTGCTTTTTCTACTTCTTTCCAAATCAGCTAATATTTCCTCGCATTAAGAATAGGATATGAGCATTTTTATGTCGATTTATCCTTTGATCCCGAGTTTGATTCAAATGATGGAAAAGTCAATAAAAGATAATTAAATAGGTATATAATATCAATTATTCCAATCAATTCTCATAAAATATACACCTATTTAATGAGAAAATATACACTTATCAAAACTATTAAATACAATTGCTAGTTAGGTCTTTATAATGAAGACCAGAGGGAGTATATATTAAAAAAACTTTAAAACAAATGAACATATTTCTTTTTACAATATACCATGCATGATACAGGAAACGTGATTAGAAAATCTCAGGATGAAATCATAGTATTCAATATCAGTGTCAGCCAATCGATCAGTGCCATTAATATTAATGAATCCATTGATGTCAAGTATAAAATTGTATAATAGATTTAACTATTTCCAAATTTATTTCTCAAATCCTATATTACTTATTAAAACTGTAACTATGATCAAATTCTTGTTATGCGGTCTTAATTACCTCAACATTTAATTTAGGGTTAAATGCCTGATTTATTCCAGAAGTTTTGCTAAGGGGGCGTTCAGCACCCGGAAGTTTTTTTGGTACCAAATTTGCCCCAGAAGTATTAAAAAGGTATCAAATTTACCCACAAGTGACGGAAGTCCACGTAGATCGTTAAAATGTGAGGTGTCATGCCACCTCATCACACGTGGCATGCCACCTCATCAATCAAAAGTATCATTTTTACCCTGGAAGTTTTCATTAATGAGCAATTTTGCCCCAGAAGTTTACAAAAGTAGCAATTTTACCCTTTTTCTCCCAATATTAAATTTGGCTATTAAATCAGTCAAAGACCACACATGTCATGCCTTGAAAAGGTCGAACTTAGAGTCAAAGAAGGAGATCCTTGACATGTTGAGATCAAGGCGGCCAGAATTTGTGAAGCCGAACTGGTCATTTGTAGAGACTGATCATTTGCTTAGATCATAAGTGATGCTTCATGTGACCAGTTTGGGTTCACAAATTCTGGCTGCCTTAAGTTCAACATCTCAAGGATCTCCTTCTCTGACTCCAAGTTTGACCTTTTCAAGGCATGACATGTGTGGTCTTTGATTGATTTAATAGTCAAATTTAATATTCGGAGAAAGAAGGGCAAAATTGCTACATTTGTAAACTTCCGGGGCAAAATTGCTCCTCAATGAAAACTTCCAGAGTAAAAACGATACTTAACTCTTATTGGGTTGATGAGGTGGCATGCTACGTGGACACTAAACTTAATGGTTAAAATTAACGGAGGGACAAATTTGCTACATTTTTCATACTTCAGGGGCAAATTTGCTACCTTTTTCATACTTCCGAGGCAAATTTGATACTAAAAAAACTTTTGGGTGCTGAGCGCCCCCTTAACAAAACTTCCAGAGCAAATTAGGCATTTAACCCTTTAATATATTGGTTAGAAGTTCTCAACGTACAGAATGGCTTAACAGCGATTTTACCAAAAAAACAAATGGAATGGTTTAACAGCGAAAACAACAAGAAAAAAAAAAGGAAAGGAAAGACGCTTGAATTGTTGAACCCTATTAATAGCGCTATTCAACAACGGTTTTCTTGTTTGTAGAACACACCGCACCATAATCTTTGATTCGATTTTGTTTTCTTCACGATTTCTATAAATTGACTTAAAGAAATATCTTTGCCTATTAATGTTTCTCTTGACGGAAGCCTTATTATTAGTTGTTCAATCATGGCAGATATAAACCGAGACGGGCACACTCTTCGTGCAAAAAATCAAATCTGCGGTTGCCTTAACTTAGCTTCTCAAGAGCAATAATTAACTAATTTAATTTTCTTCTCTTTCTTTAGTGATCTTGTCTTAAAAGCAATTCATTGCATTCATATATATGGCATCCCTCTATATATCATTTACAGAGTGACCCCGGCGTGTAATAAATAAGGGTGACCCATATGATCATAAGTAGTATGCATTCTGATGATGATTTGGCTTTTCTCATCAAAACAAGATTAACATAAATTACGGTTCATACAAAACTCTACCCGCTAAGATGATTCATACTAATCAACTCCAATAGCAAACCCCGATCACTACTACTCTGAAGCTCTTGATGCTCCGATTGACATCCATTAAGAACAACTACAACTGCGATCATCGATACAATCTAACTTCAAGATAATATAGCCGAAAGAAAAAAAATTCAAATAACGAACTCCTCAAACAGTACCCGGGCTCAGTTGATAAGGGAAAATAAAACTAAGGCCCCACCTTCCTAGGTTCATAGCTTGAATCAAAGGCTGCTGCTTCAGACTAAAGACATACTTGTGCTTCAACAGTAATGGCGGAGTCGGAAGTGGACTCTTCCATGTGAGAGGGTGACTCAACTTGGGGAGGCAAAGCCAGAAGCCGTCCTTTCTGGGCACGAGGAGGAAGATGCTTGGCATGTTTTCTGGAAGGGACATTCCAGGGTAAGAACACCCCTGTCCCACCACCACCACCACGAGGAAGCTTGCGAGAACTCAACACCATAGGACGCATAGGGGTAAGCATGACCATTGGGGCACGAACAATTCCCCATTTGGGCATCATCATGTCCATGGCCTCACTGCCACTGACAGCTCCATTTGCCAAAGCATATGGGCTACTTGCTATTTCTGGTTGCCAAACAGTCATTGCCGTTGCCAGGGAAGGAATTGGTGTTTGGCTTTGGTTGGAGTCTGGCCTTACCCTGAAAAAGGTGACACTGACCCTTCTGTTTGGGGATGGGCACATCACATGCCTTGCCATGTCAGCACTGTTCCCTCTCATCACTAGCAGAGACCTGCACGGCTCACATATGACACTCTTATGATCAGTTCAAACTCATACCCAGTCCACGCATACAACCCTAGTGATTCTTTTTGTTAGTTTAATAACAATGAAGATAAAGGTGCCGATAATGATAATATTCAGAAGAAGCCCCTTTTGGGAAGTTGGGATCAAATGCTCAACAGTCAACATAACTTGCATGGCCTGAACCTACTAGTCGCAGGACCATAATACCATACCTAGAATTATAATTCATAAATTATTCTACAACTTCAATTCTACCTAAGGTATTGGTCTGTCAGTTCTAAGGTAAAAAGGCTCTGTTTTTGTCCCTTCCCCAGATGCCTGCAGGTCTCTAAGGTATTGATCTGTCAGTTACGCTATCAATAACTGATAAAGGAGCTGACTTGGGTGTAAAGAAACTTTCAACTTCAAAACTAGAGATCTTCGATGAGAAAGGGGAGTTATAAAACCAACAGGCAGGCATTAGGGAATCTGCTTGATGGTTGGGATCAGAGTAATTCCAACTTGAGTACTGCTAATGTAGTATACCAATTAATTTCACCATGTTAGCTAATGCTAAATAGATTAACATGCCTTGGCTAAGTTCTCATGTGTAAGGTCATTTCATAAATGTTGGAATACATCTCAATCTGAAGGGAAACGAGTTGTCGTCATCCAAATAATCTAAGGGTCATAGTTGCGAAAATGACATGTTTGAGGGTGGGGAAAAAAGAGTATTTATAAGTTCTTTAATATATACCCATTCTTGGGTGACAGCATGAGCGGCCCTTTGTAGTTCCCTTCACTATCGCTGGTAAGGGTACGCCCGAAAGCCATAGTTGATTCAGAGAGAAGCAGAGTAGACACGGGCTGATCCAGGTGAGGTGGTTTAAGGAATGGCTGAGAATATTCTCCCTGAAATTGATTGTATAGACAATGCTAGATTGTTATTTTGTGGCAAGTAACAAGCTATTACTGTGCCTATTTTAGTAATAGCCTCACATAGAGTAGGGGTATGCAATACTTACCTCTTCAAAAAAGTTGATGATGCAACTATTCGGCCTTTTGTACTCTGGAAGTAGTTTCCACTGAATAAGATGATCAATGACACTTTGAAGAAGAGCTGGAATTGGCTCTATATTGCCTGTAAACAATTTTTTTAAAGATAAAGTAAGAATTACAGACTACCCTATTACTTGGAGTCGTTAATGTAGTAGCAAATTACATTTTTCTAATGACGGTTATTAAAGAGAAACTTGAAATTGTTCAATTCGTACTTTTTGCATCCTCCTTGATCTGTCCAAAAATTGGAACACCAAGCTGAATCAGCTCTCTCTTATTGCCCTTCATCTGTTTGTTGAACAGTATAAAAGTTTCGCCTATAATTGTTAAAGATCAAGTTAGTAATTTCTTCAAGACTATTCTGGGACAGGAATTACTCAGCTGTGGTTGGTTTACCTGAGAGTTCCCCATTTTGACCAGCGGAATGGATCTCATTGACGAAATCATAGAGCTTGCAGAGTTCTGAATCACTGAAAACGTCCTCATATAATTTCAATCCTTTCACTACATTCACCTGCCAATTCACCAATACCCACCTGCTTCTTATTGCATAAACGAATCCAAGCTTCATTAATAAAAACAATGCATTTGAATTTTGTGAAAGATAGAACTTGCCATGTGCCCCTTCACCGACTCCTTTGCCGAGAAACCTTTCGTCAACTTTATCAGGCACCACGTCCTTCACATTCTTCGTGGTTGGAGCATATACTGCTGTTCATCAAACTGGCTTGCATTTCTTGAGATCCTGCCAGCACAATATTAATAAAAGATTAAAAACATTTTCATGTTATAACTGCGACGACGATCTCAATTGTTGGTAGACTAGTTTGAGGATCAAAAAAGAGTCCAGGAAGATTAACGAATCCAAACATATTTCTAAATTTGGAGTTTCAGTGATTAGTCATTCGTATATTTGCCGTCTTCCGACAAAGTCCTCGTGGGTAATTATATGTCCCTTTTTCATATAATGCCAAAAAGGCCACCGCGCATATCCAACAAAAGCAATTAAACATGAAAAAAGTCCATATTTGCATGCAATAAATGCATTCTCCAATGATTTTAGCATCTTGAATTTGTTCACTAGCTAATTTAGCTCATTGATTGCTTCGGCCAAACGAGACAAGGCTCATTGCATGATTTAATGAGTGTTTGGGAAACACAAAACAAAACAGTTTCAGAAACCATTATTTGCAATCCTAAACAAAATTCATATCATATGTTTATTTATAAATCTTAAAAACTATTTTTTAAAACTAATCTGAACATACAATACATATTTAGATTAACTTTTAGAGTTTGTCTAGATTAAAAAAAAAATTCTAAAATCACATCTTTGTTTCGTGGTTTCCCAAAGCCTCACACTGACATATCCCCAACTAACAACCATGACAGCGTTGACCGGACGTCTGGGACCGGTAGTCAAATTAAATTATAGTAGAATTAGCATTGGGAATGGCACCCATATTGGCGAACCCCGACTAACCACCCGATTACCCGAATCCACAACAATGGAAGCATACCGAGGCAGTCATTTCAAGGTGAACAGGAAGCAGCTCTGACCGGCCGCCGCCTGTGAAGCACACGCCTCTAGGTATACCTACTACAGAACGTTATGGTTAATGCACTCCTGCCACTAATCTGTATTCTGTACCACCTAATTCATGCTACGTCCTTTTAAAATAAATAAATAAATTTTACCCAAAAAAAATTAGAAACCTTCAAAATTTTCATGCTCTATGAATATTAACCTGACGCTGGTGGGTTCCACGTGAGATATGAAGAAACAACAAATTATTTTTAATAGTATGAAGAAACAAACTGGATATTTAAAAACCAAAAACAAAAGGAAGAGATTCATCTTTTTTTAAAAATAAAAAATTTGCCTATAGATATTAGTTTCATCTTTTTTTAAAAATAAAAATTTGCCTATAGATATTAAAAAAAAACAGATATGTCTATCTTCAACGGTTTTCTTCCAATATAAGAAGTAATATGTGAATCCCACACCCAAAAAAAAAAAAAAAATAAATACATTGGAAGTCTCATCTACCCCTTTCCCCTGACCAAAAAAAAAAAAAAAAAAAAAAAAAAAAAAAAAAAAAAAATCCTCATTTCAATGAAAATGTTACCCAAAACCAAAGCTTCATTTAAAGAAGTCAGGAAAGCTCAAATTTTTTTTTTTTTTTTTTTTTTCCAAAAAGCTTTATAAAATGTAATTTTTATTTTAAAAGGTAAAAGAAACAAATAAAAAGAGAAATGTAATATGCCGTTGGACAAGAAGAAAACGCCGCGAATGCCGAATCAATCCCAACTTTCATGGTGGCTAACTGCCTATGACATGGTATCCCGATAGTTGGATGTCGAGAAAACAGGGGAACCTTCTGAAGCTTATCAATGAAAACAGAGAAAGAAGAATATTAGTTACCTGAATCGGTAATTTCACTTTCCGGCGAATCATACTCTTCAGGAGCCTCGTGACCGCCATTTCCATCACTATCCGTTATTTTCTGGTTGATTTTCTTCCTGTCTTCCGAACAATTGTTCGTGTCCTCACTCTTGCAGTCATCTTGCCTCTTTTCTATGGCCTCTGTCTTCTTCTCAGTTATTTTGCGAAGCTCCACGGCCACTTCAGCTATTGAGTGATACTTCTGCATTTGTATGACCGGTATCCAGTTCAATCTCCGGCGATGAATTGCGGAAAAAACAGAATCATAGTCGGAGGCTCCAGTGGCTGCACTGAGCTGAGCAAGGTGACCGCAGAGAGCGTCAATAACGGCGTTGGCGGCGGCAAATTCGCTGCGGAACCAAGAAATAATAGCGTCTTTAGCAAAGGAGTCCGAAACCATAATGGGTGTTGATTGCATCGGCGCCATAGCAGGTGCCATGGGAGGAGCGCGATCGGTCGGCACTGCTGGCCCAGCCGCCATCGGCATCACGGCGATTTGGAAACCAATTCCGGCCAAAGTTATATGAGGATTATGCAGAATGGTGTGAGAATTGGGGCGGAATGGTTGAATCTGGATCCAATGGAGTCGGGTTTGGAGGCTGGACTGCCGGGTTGGTTGCAGAGGAAAAGAACAGAGGTTTAATTTTCACATGGAGAGGTTTAGGGGTGACTTAAAATATATACGCGTGGAGAGGTCGACCAAAGGGCCGGGTGCGAGCCCTGCGCATGGGGGCTCTAGCGATTACGTGGCATATTAGAGGCCATGTGACGTGGAAATCATGCTAATGAATTTTGAAAATTGAGCGTGCGTGTGTGTGTTTTGAGAAGGTACTTGGTGCGATCGAGTATATGGTTGGCTCACAGGTCAGAGGGACTGATTGTTAGGGTCACGCATGTGTAGGTAGGCTTCGGGGCCTTGGATGGGAAGGTGAGCCAAGTAACTAAAATGGGCCTCCTCAATGAGCAAGAGCATATTAATAAACATTTACTTCTTTTATTCCTGTAAATTAGATAAATATATAGGACAACCAAATATCGAAATAGGACATCGCTCTGTTTTCAGTTAAATGGTAAGGCTTGTGACCTGATTGAGGGGGGAAAAGTCCACTGATGGCGGGAGTACGTACGTTATCATGGATGCTATGTAAAATAAGTACATAATCATGGCTGATCCCTTTATGTATTTTTGTGGGCAGATTTGATGTATTTCACTATTTTAGTGTCGCCTCGCGGTTAAATCAAGTCTAACTAAAAGCGGTCAGAACTTTTTTAATTAAGTAACATCCTTATTCTAATCATGTCAATTAACGCCAACGAGAATTTCTGTGGAAGTTTGTCTGTGTGTCTAACCAAACTGTACGTTTCCATGATGCAGTAGTGCTTGAAGAAACGCGCGCAATCGCAAATATATATATGTAGAATAAATCAGACCAATTTATTCAAACGGTACGACGTTACCCCCATAAAAATGAAAATTAAACTTGACACGAAGCGCGGTTTCCATGTATTATAGTAGAATTTCTATTTTTTTGTTACCAGCAAATTAAATATTATAGAATTTCTTGTTTCTTAATATTCTGGTGATAAGAATATCAAACACTACTGTTTATATAAACAATTAAACATCATTCAATCAAACAGAATCAATGAAAATCATCCTCATCACCAGTTTTATCAGGAAGGAAAGATGGTTACTTGCCAAACAAAAGTTTAAAAGGGAAAAAAAAGTGTAGATGTAATTAATATGTTACTGACAACTTAAGTTTATTTCAGATATAAACGCTGAGTAATTCAAGGTTTTTTTTTTTTTTTTTTAAGGAATTGCCATGCAAATAAAATATATGTATTTAATTTGCATATATATATATATATATATATATATAGTGGCGAACTAGGAAATTTTTTTTTTTTTTATTTTAGCCCGGACTAAAAAATAAAAATATTGTGAACTATTTACTAAATAGTATGACATAACATTGAAAATACAAATAAATAATAACTAAAAATTATAAATCAAATCAAGATATAAAATGATACTAACTTTTTCAATGGGTATCTCAAACAAGAAGTTTACTTTCCTCTCGCAGTCCAATGAGTAATGAACTAAATATTGTCCTAAAGATAGCACAAATACAAACATAATAATTATATATATATATGAAATTTAATAAAATTATTTAAATATAATCAAAGAAAAAATGTATACCTAAAATTGTAAACGACACTCTTTTAAATTGACAAAATTTTCAAGAATAGAATCAGCAATAACATTAAATTCTTATAGTACTACTTAATCCACAAAACTAACATTTAATTACTGCATTCCACCTACCTCAAAACAAAATTTAAAACCATCGGATCATTTACCAAAGGATCAATAGATTCAGAAGAAAATATGTGGTTTCCCTTCTTGAATATACCCATGAACTATACTACAACCAGCAGTTTTGCACTCACTAATGATCTAGATTATGCATATCAGTATATGGAAGTTTCACAAACACAATACCATTCAAACAAAATAACAGGGTCATTGCACATGCAAGCAGTTTCCCACACCAACCTGGTGATTAAGGTTCTCAATCTTGTTCACCAGAAATATAATTTGGAAGAAAAATTATTTGCTAAAACACAATTTGCATGTTGAATTTTGCTCCCAAAAAAATTGACTTGAAATTTCATATTTAGAAGATACGTTTCAATCAAGGACAATCAGATATAAAAATGAAATTAAATAAAAAAAATGTATCAATTTCCTAACAAGCAATTATCATTTCTAAAACATAATGAAGTGAATGCATTTGAGAAACGTGTAAGTTGTAATTGTAAGTCTTTGAGTAAATTCAAAAATGACAGAGACCCAAAGACCTAAAAACTCATTAAAATAAATAAATGAATCTAGTTGACAAAAACACAAATGGTATAAAAATATGAAGAGAATCATAGAGAGGGAAAAAATACCTAAAGTTTGAAGAGGAATTATAGAGTCAAAGACTTGGAGGAAAAAAGGACGGAGAGCCTAAAGTTTGTGAGACGGTGAGATTCGCCGACTCGAGAGAAGAGGGAGACTGAAGGTGGAGTTGTGGAGAGCTCTGAGTCAAAGCAGAGCAAAGTGGAGACGTGGAGGAAGAAGAGGAAGCGTTAAGACTGAACTGGTGTGTTGAGAAAGTCAAAGACGAGGGAAAAATGTAAAAAAAACAAAAGAAAGGGAGAGAGTGAAATTATAGAGAAGATAAGAGATTAATTAGGCTAAATTATTGGCCATAATAAAATATTATGTAATAAATACATATATTTTGAAAAAATTTAGAAGGCTTATAAGAGATTATATAAATTATTGGTCAAAATAAAATATTATATAATAAGTACATAAATTTTAACAAATTTTAGAAGGCCAGCTGGGGCCAAGGCCCGAGCTCGCCATAAGCTAGTCCCGCCACCGTTGTATATATATATATATCATAAATACACAAGCTTACTTAGAAAGTCAATCTCACAAAATGAGCCTACTACGTACACTAGTGCAAAAAAGGGGCTTTAAGACAGGACAAAAGAGGTATCGTAAGACCGGATTTACGACCGGTCTTGTACTAGATGGTCTTAAAAGTTACGTAACTTTTAAGACCGGATGAACGACCGGTCTTAAAAATTTAGACCGAACTTTTGAAATATCCGTCTTAAAAGTGTTTCAAAATAATTAATAAAAAAAACTCAAATGAAAACAATTGGTCCCAAATCACGGATCTAGCAACATTTTGAATGTCCCTCACCAACAAGAAAAATAAAAAACCCAAGAGAAGATTGGAAACAACACCAATAAGAAAAATAAAAAAGATGAATACAAATTAAAGTCCGAAATAAAAAAATATAACAAGAAATAGAAATCATTCACCATAAAAATCGAATTTCAATCAATATAAAATTAAGGGTGAAATTGAAGTCCAAATCTATAAAAAAATCATAAGCTTAAAGCAATCAAATCGAAAGCGGGATCCTCTTGTCGATGCTTTGTCAAAGCTTCAAGCAACCAAATCAAAGTCCCGGATCTGAGTAGGAGCGATCAAGGTAGGAGCAAACAGACTTAAGCAAGAAGAGATCTCGGGTTTGATTTTAAGCCGGATCTATGCGAGGCGGTGTGAGAGGAGCCATAGATCGAAGAGGAAGGAGCCGTCGTCGTCGGAATTCTTGAAGCGGTAATCCTCAAAGGATTAGAGTTGATGCCATCACAAAACCCTCGAAGCATCTCACCGCCAACGTTGCCAAGGATTTGATTGTGTGGCTCTTAGGATGACTTATGAATTGCGAGTAGGTTAGAGGAAGAGGATGTCATTCTTCTTTGAGGATTTGACCCGTGAGGCTCTTGGGACACTCGTTGAATCTATAACTAAGCAAATGTTATATCACCAAGAAGACAAGCACGCTGACGGACTTAAGGAGTTTAGTGAATTTAGTTTTTTTTTTACATTTTTAAGACCGGTTGTTTGTAAAAACAGGTCTTAAAAGTATATTTTTAAGACCGGATCCTTTATAATTCGGTCTTAAAAGTGTTATATATATTTACGAAATTGTCACCGGTCATACTTTTAAGACCAACTCTTTTATAATCCGGTCTTAAAAGTCTTCTATATATTTACGAAATTGCCACCGGTCATACTTTTAAAACCGGATCTTTTATAATCTGGTCTTAAAAGTCTTCTATATATTTGTTGGAAATTTAGATTTAATTAGTTAGCATATATGATTATATTGTGCAATTATCTTAATTAAGTTGTTAGAGAGATTTTAGAAATTAAGTTAGCGAGATCATGGTTTTTTGAATTTTGTAATTATATTCCTAATTGTAATCATCTTAATTAAGGTGTTAGAGAGATTTTAGGAATTAAGTTAGCAGATCATGGTTTTTTGAATTTCGTAATTATATTCCCCGATTGTAATCCCTAGATTATAGAAACTAGCCTGTCGAGAAGATTATTTACTTATTAGCATCTCGTATATAATTCCAATTAAGCGAAGGAATAAATCATCGCATTCTCGGACTCATCTCTAATCAGTGTCTTCTCACAATATTTACGAAATTACCACCGGTCATACTTTTAAGTTCAAATAATTAAAAAGAGAGTCTCGTTTTTATTTTCGATCAACGGAATGATTGATCAATTCTCACCTTCGCTGAGACTCTTTGGTTCAATTACTCCGCTACGATTACATCCTATACTACAACCAGCAGTTTGCACTCACTAATGATCTAGATCATGCATATCGAGATATGGAAGTTTCATAAACACAATACCATTCAAACAAAGTAACAGGGCCATTGCACATGCAAGCAGTTTCCCGTGAGGAAGAGGATGTCATTCTTGCTGAGCCCGTGAGGCTCTTGGGACACTCGTTGAATCTATAACTAAGCAAATGTTATATCACCAAGAATACAAGCACTCTCACGGAGTTAACGAGTTTAGCGAATTTAGATTTTTTTTTAAAACACTTTTAAAACCTAGGTTGTTTGTAAAACAGTCTTAAAAGTATATTTTTAAGACCATATCCTTTATAATTCGGTCTTAAAAGTGTTCTATATATTTATGAAATTGTCACAATCATACTTTTAAAACCGGCTCTTTTATAATCCGGTCTTAAAAGTCTTTTATATATTTACGAAATTGCCACCGGTCATACTTTTAAAACCGGATCTTTTATAATCCGGTCTTAAAAGTCTTCTATATATTTGTTGGAAATTTAGATTTAATTAGTTAGCATATATGATTATATTGTGCAATTATCTTAATTAAGTTGTTAGAGAGATTTTAGAAATTAAGTTAGCAGATCATGGTTTTTTGAATTTCGTAATTATATTCCTAATTGTAATCATCTTAATTAAGTTGTTAGAGAGATTTTAGGAATTAAGTTAGCAGATCATGATTTTTTGAATTTCGTATTTATATTCCTGATTGTAATCCCTAGATTATAGGAACTGTCCATGTCAAGATTAATTATTTACTTATTACCATCTGTATATAATTCCAATTAAGCGAAGGAATAAATCATCACATTCTCGGACTCATCTCTAATCGGCGTCTTCTCACAATATTTACGAAATTGTCATTAATTAATACTTTTAAGACCGAATATTTTATAATCTTGTCTTAAAAGTGTTCTATATATTTACGAAAGTGTCACCGGTCATATTTTTAAGACCGGATCCTTTATAATCCGGTGCAAAAAGTTCTTTATATTTATGAAACCGTCATCGGTTATACTTTTAAGACCTGATTCTCAATAATCTAGTCTAAATGAGGCGGTCTTAAAGCCCTTTTTTACACTAGTGGTGTGAGGTATTCGTTGAATTTATAAACCAAAGAAAAGATAAGAGATTAATTAGTCAAATTATTGGCCATAATAAAATATTATATGATAAATACAAATATTTTGAAAAAATTTAGAAGGACAGCTGGGGCCTTGATAAGAGATTAACTGGGGCCAAATTATTAACCAAAATAAGATATAATATAATAAGTACATATATTTTAACAAATTTTAGAAGGTCAACTAGGGCCAAGGCCCAGTTAGCCATAAGCTAGTCCCACCACTGTGTGTATATATATATATATATATATATATCATAAATACACAAGCTTACTTAGAAAGTCAATCTCACAAAATGAGCCTGCTACAGCAAGGGTATTCGTTAAATTTATAAATCAAGGCTGCTGGCTTCACTTATAAAACTCGCTGATGTAAGACTCATATGATAGCATATCATTTAATTTCACATATAAAAATATATAGGCAAGTATGTATAAATTAAGTTCAAATAATTAAAAGGAGAGTATCGTTTTTATTTTCGATCAACGGAATGATTGATCGATTCTCAATCGGTTGGAGATGACTAGCAAAATACGTAGTTGAGTAGGTGGAATAAAAGTCATGTGGCAGCTTAAGGTTTGAAGTAAGACTTTAATTAAATAAATTATTCGAATGAAATATATATTACATGTTGAAAGAGTTCTATTTATTTGATATATATATATATATATGCCATTCAGAGCTAAGCCACCCAAATCTAAACTGATGGTTACTATGGAATATCATGACGAAAAAAGGAAAGGAAATAAAAAGATGGTGGCCTGGGGGCGATGTAGTCGATATATAAAAATCAAATTTAGGAAGGAAGGATAATAAAATTAATAGAAAAAGGATGAAACGAAAAAGAGAAGAATAGAATAGGAAGGGGAGATGCAAGTTGGGATGGGAAGGAGATGAAACAAGACACAGAAATGAGGTGGCGGAATAAGTAAAGCAAAAGGGCATGTGAGTGGGGCCCCCTCAGGAATACGAGCATCCCACGGATACAATCAAATAATATAATAGAAGAATAAAATGGGATAATTTTAGAGAGTTTATAAATAGATAAATACATTACAAATCAAATAATAAAATAATAACACACTACTAAAATAAATAGGATACGAATAACATTAATCAATAAAACTGCATAACTTTCTTTAAAATGAGAAGATAAAATCAACCAAAAATAAAGTCAAAACTAAAGATATTTTAGGCAGCCGGACACCACGGGCATCTTCAAAAATTTTGCAGCAAAGTCGGTTCCTGCGGGCCCTTCCTCATCTCGGACGACGTCGTTTTCAAGGTCAATTTCCTTGCAAACGGGGTTCCTGCGATTGCGAATGAGGCTTGCCGCCTTGTTCAGCTGAAAGCCCTCAAACGAACACTTTTGATCAATTCCCGCATAAAAGGCTTGGCTTGGACCATTGCTTTATATATGCCCTACCCACTTTCCCCCTTTTTCTTCTTTGACTTTTTCAGTCCCTCCCTGACATTTTTACCTTCATTATTTGTTATTTCACGCGCCCCACTTCTCTCCTCACCCTAATTTAAAGTCGAGAAAATGTCCCTAGCTAGCCCATCACTCCATACTAACGCATTCCTCTAAATATGATTAAGGGTGATGTTGGTTGTGGAACATAAATGTCTCTCGACCTGGAGGTTGGTTAACTTCAATATAGGATCTCGGTAGGCTTGTCCAATGTTATCATGGCACGAGATAACGGTGGGCAAGATGATCACCGTATCACCCGTGACACAACAGGTGTGGGGTGTGTGCGCGGTGGGACGATATCTAAAAAGTAAGGGGGAATACGTGTGTACCGTTCACCCCGGGGGTGTGCCCCTATTTATAACCGAGCCGGTTTGATCCGACTCTCTAGGCGATGCTCCCATGATGCGTGCGTTGTGCCCCATTTCCGCACCATTGAGGTAGTGGGGATAGGTGTGGGGTAGTTGGCCTCTTAGTGGGCTTGACTAGGTCCGCCCATTTCCGAGTCCATAACGCTTGCCCCCAAAGTCGGCTATTCGGGCTTACGACTTGCCGAGTTTTACTCCGATGTAGGCCCCGATTTTCCAGCTGCCCTTATTTCTCCGAGCCGGTTGGGTTCTAACTTCAATTGGCGTAACCGTATCCTACATTCGTGGTGAGTAGAGATTTGTACAAGCATTGCCGCGGATCTTATATATCGATCCCGACCTCGTACACTAGAACCCGACCTCGTGCGTTTCCACAAGCCGCCAGGAATGGGTTCGGTCCCCACCTGATCTTGACCTAGTCGTTCTAGGGTCTTCTTTTGGATTCATCAATTCACCTCGGATGTTGTACGACTTGGTACTCGGCTCGGGGTTTTGAGCAACAATGCCGACATATCGACAACGCGGACCGTTCGCCTAGCTAAGTGTCTTTTCGTTTGCTTGCGTCGCATCGTATATCCGTCGTTTCCAATTATAATGACACGTGCCTTCAAGCGCCGCCTTTGGTTAACGCGCCCATTAATGCCCTACGTCATATCGTCATCATAGCTTTCTAGGGTTTTCTTTTAGCCCTTCAGAATCGATGTAACGTATCGGCTTCTAACGTCATATCTCTAGAACTCTTATAAGTGCTCCTCCCTTTTCTTCGTCTTCTCAACTTTGAAGAATCGCACCAGGACTTCCCCTTTTCAGAATCTGCTTCTTGCTCTCTCGTTCTCTTGCTTCCAGGTACTGTTTTCTCAGTTATTCTTGAAAATTCATATTTTGCTCTTTGGCACTGGTATTGAGGTGTTGAACGCATTTGTGATGACTGTGAATTCCTCTCCAAACGAAAAATGTCGAATGCCATTTTGAACTTTGCTTGTCGAGTTGCTTTGACACCATCTATATTTTTGCTCATTCACTCCCTGGCTTTGAATTATTCTTTGCTTTATTGTCTGCTCTTCGCATTTGAGTGATTTTGATATGTTGAATCTTCACTATCTGGGCAAATTTGGGCGTCAAGGCTATCTCGGGTTTGATATGCATATATATGTTCATGTTTTAACATGCTATATAATTTGTTCCCAAGATGGATCCAAAACCCCCACTAGTAGACATGTATGGTAATCCTATTCCGGAAGAAGATAGAGATTCTTGAACGCGTGCCAGGTCGAACCAAACTTTGGCTATGGTCCATTCTTCCCACTGAAGAAGAGAGGATGGAAAATTTACTCCGATCTCGGGGAAGTGGGAGTAGGACAAGCGTACGGGTTCCTTCTTCACCCGATCTTAACCCCCTAATTCTCCTTCTCCCAGTTGTCGGCTTCTCCCGAGGTTGTTCCCCGCGCTTTCTAACACGGGCCCTTCGGTCCTTGTGAAGATCATTTGCCACAAAGCGATCGAGCTTGCTCGTCATGGCTATGACAGAGAAGCCGAGTCTCTATTGGATAGATGCCGCCGCAATAACCCGACGCATACCTCTTCACTGGGCCCTTGCTTGTTCAAGCTCGTCCCGAAATTCTGTCTTGTCGGGTATACTTCGTAGTTCGATTCGGCCTTTGTTTTTATTTTAGGTTTAAATGTCTTCACACCAAACCACTCATTCCGAGATCGGAGAGTCCGCCCTTCCTCGAGGACCTTCACGAATGCCTTCCGTCGAGACTATCTTGTGAGCAATATAGTACTTGACTTGTAAGAATAAGATGTCGGAAAAGTGCTTTCGCGGATTGCCCGGGTGGAGAGGGGTATGATGTGTGCTTGCCTCCGGTGGCGACGAGTCCGTGGCCTCGGGTCGATCCACCGATGAGTCCACCACTTTTTTTATTTTTACAAGGATTTTGTCACCTATCTCGGGGTTGAATTCCCCTTTTCCGATTTCCAAATGAACCTTCTCGCCCATTTCCACCTTGCACCTTCTCGCTTACATCCCAATGGTTGGGCATGCGGTCGTTGCCTTTGAAAAGTATTGCCCGACTCATAACCTCGAGTGTTCTTACGTCTCCGTGTTTTGTAGCTTTTTCACTCCCTTAGATATTAAGACTACCACGACGGGAAAAGAAATGGTTTTGTTGGACCTCATTTCGGGCGTCTCATGGTCGCAAGTTTCTTAGGCCTTTTAAAGATTCATGGAAAGGCTTCAAGACATCTTACTTTAAAGTTGTCGCGAAGCTTGGGGGATACCGTGGTTTCTTCGAACCCGGACGTCCGGGGAAGTCGAGGACGCTTCCCCTTATATTGGTCTGACGAACACCACAAGTTTGACGCGAAAGATTTTTTGCCAACTAAGTCGCAATTATCTGCTGCCGAGAGAGAAACCATCAGCGCCCTTATTGCCTTGGTGCAGAAAGACAATTTGGTGGAGTCGTAGAGTACATTACATCCCGTAGGTGTTTATAGGGCTCCTCCCCCATTTATCCTTCAGTAGTGTGTTTGGTCGGGATTTGACTTCTTTGCTTTTGCTTTTCGGTGTACACTGGGAAAAAGACCCGAATATCCGGACGTGACGATTCACGCCACTCGTCCAACACCTCCGGATCTAAACGAAAACGCCCGGCGACAAACTGATGACTTCGCTACCGCTAAGAAAACCAAAGCTTCTAAGAAGAAGAAGAATGACAATCCCTCAACAAGCAAGGAAATTCCTATCCCGACTTCTCCAAACTCGAGATCCGGGGATCATGAGCCCGAAGCTCTTGCCCCGATGTCCGTCCGACCATTCAGCTCCCTCGTTCTTATTTTTGGGGACATAAAATACCCAACTCCCTCCGTAAGGGCATTCGACCGCCGACCATTGGTATGATGGGCGGACATTGTCGAGGCGAGACGGCGAGTTGAAGGAGATTGAGCACGCCAACTTGAAGAACGTCGGCCTTTGTCAACTGGTGGCACATCTCAAAGAGAAGGTCGGTCAGAATGAGAAAGATCTGGACTTCTTTGAGGAAGAGAAGAAGAAGAATGACGAGGCATTAACTCAAGCACGGGAGGATCTGCAAATGGCGAGAGCCGAGAAGGAAAGCCTCTCGACGAGCCGGTTAAAGTCCGTGACGCGCCGCACTTATCCGAGTCGAAATCGAGCTTACACGAAGGGCGCGGTCCACGAGTGATGTGGAGTCCATTGCCGATATAAAAACTTTATTGACGAACAGGCGACGGAGCTCAAAGCTTGTAAGCAAGCCCTCACCCGCTCGAGCCAACCTTAGTTCGTCACCGAGGCGCCCTTGATGTCGCCGAGGTTAATATTTCCAAGCTAACGGCGGGCGTTAAGGAGGCCTTCGAGAATGCCGTGGAACAAGTTCGCTTCCCGAATTCCTCAATTGATTTGAATTTAGATGGAGTGCACATGAACGCGTACGTTGAAGACGGGATATTTATTCCGCTCCGCCTTGTTGTTGATGATGCCGACCTTGTCGAGACGGTTCGGGAAGAAGAAGGCGGCGGTCAATCTCCGTCTGTTCAGCAATAGTCGGCAATTTGCCATTTTGCACCTTACAAACTTTGTCGTAGGTTATGTAAACACGCTTTGCCCTTGTAGGGCTTTAATTTGTAAACGTTTAATTTGACCGTTTTAATCATATGCGCTTATTTTTTTAGCGTCTTTCGAATTGAAGGTTTCCTGACGTGATCAAGGTCAAGGAAACACTCCTTTCTCGGTATGCCTAATTTTGGCATTTAAATGGTGTATACACTAAACTTGGCGGGCGTCCGCTACATGATTTACGAAAATGGGCGTTTGCCATTTCGCACATGTGTACTTTGGCCAACGTGGATAATCTGATACACGCGAATTGAGTAATCCGAGTTCCATTAATCCTATCGTTTGGCTCTTTGTTGCCCCGATCCTGTAAATGTGCTTACTAGGATATTTATTCGGCGGCTTTTCTTTTACATGATTCATGGACTTTGGTCCATACATGTTGCGTCCGACTTCCTTAAGCGAGATAATTTCTTTTACATGATTTATGAACTTTGGTCCATACATGTTTTGTCCGACTTCCTTAAGCGAGATAATTTCTTTTACATGATTTATGAACTTTTGGTCCATACATGTTTTGCCCGACTTCATTTGAACAGGTTGCGGAATACGGGTACTAATGCCCGTCCTTTTGATTCATTCATTGTTCAGCTTTACATCGACTCGATTCCCGTAGGAATTTGATACATATTCATGATGATGTAAGCTTCGAAAGTCAAGTTAATATAGGGAAATACTGAAATTAACTGAAAACAAAACATTGAAAACAAACGAGTGCATGGACTTGATAATCAGTTGTAGTAAGCCTTAAGTTTGTCGGCATTCCAAGTCCTTTTGATTGCTTCCCCTTTCGGTGATTCGAGCACATAAGCGCCGTTTAGAGTTCATGTCGGATGCGGTAAGGACCTTCCCATTTGCGCGAGCTTCCGTCTCGGGCATTTACGTGCCTATATCGGCCTTCGCGAGCACCAAGTCATCCTTGTTGAAGGATCGGGGATTAACCTTCTTATTGAACCGAGCCGCGACGAGTTGCTTTGTGGCTAAGTCTCGCAAGTGAGCGTGGTTCTAACTTCGTCGATCGATCTAGCTCGACCGCGATAGCCTCGTCATTTTCTTTGCCCTTGCTGCGAAGTCGTCGCTTTTCTCCATGAGGGTTCGCCGATTTCTCCGGAATCATGGCTTCACATCCGTACGTCGGCTGACCAACGTCTCTCTCTGTGATGTTTGAACGTGGTCCGACAACCCCACAAGACGCATAGAGATGTTCCACCCAACTTTCCCGTTCCTCGGTCATTCGCTTTTTAAGTCCGTTGACGATGACTTTGTTTGCCTCGGCTTGTCCGTTGGATTGTGGGTGTTCCACGGAGCGAAATGATGCTTCACATTAAGGGCGGACATCATTTGCTTTGGAAGCCTCTGTCCATGAATTGCGTCCCATTGTCCGTGACTATTTCCGCCGGAATCCCAAATCGCGATATAATATTCCTTTGTAGGAATTTCTGCACTCTAGCCGAGGTAATGGTCGCGGCGGTTCGCCGATCCACTTAGTAAAGTAATCGACCGCTACGATCAACCACTTCAATTGGCCTGGAGCCGGTTTAAACGGTCCCAACAAGTCCATGCCCCATTTGTAGAATGGCCATGGAGCCGTGATCTGCGTCAACTCGGATGGTGGAACCCACAATAACTTGCCGTGCTTCTGGCAACTATTACATGTTTGAACATGATACTTAGCATCTTGTGCCATCGTAGGCCAATAGTATCCCGCCTGAACCGCCTTACGGGCCAAAGCTTTCGCCCCATTGTGTGTTGTCCGTTTATGCCTTCGTGAATTTCCGCCAAAACGTATTGAGCTTGATCTTCGTTGAGACATTTAGCCATGGGGAATGCACGCCTTTACGATACAACCGATCGTTCACCATCACATGGCGTGGCCGTTCCGTTGACGAGTTCTTGATTCGGCCGCATCCTGCGGGGTTATCCCCCTTTCCGGATAATCAAGCAATTGGTTTTCTCCAATCCCCGAATCGAAATCAGCATCACGCAAGTTGGTTCCGGTAGGTTCTCGACAATTGTGCGGAGATTTCCGGGCACTTCGTGCTAGCTAGCTTCGAGAGGATGTCGGCCCTCGTATTTTACGCCGAGGAATGTGCGCTACCGTCACTTCGTCAAAATATGTCATAATGTCTTTCACCTTTGTCAAGTATTTAGCCAACGGGGGCCCTCACTTTGATAGGTCCCTGGATTTGGGAAGCGACCAGTTGAGAGTCCGTGGATACATGGACTTGCCGAGCTCCGTTTTCTTTCGCCTGCAGCAATCCGGCAATGAGGGCCTCATATTCCGCTTGATTATTCGATGTTGGGAAATCAAGTCGGAGAGATAATTCCATCGCCACGCCTTCGGGACTTTCCACGATAACTCGCGCCCACTCCCTTTATGTTAGACGATCCGTCCACGAAAACTTTCCATGGTTCGACTCCGTCTTCTCATTTTGAACCGAGGTTAGTTCGACTAAGAAATCAGCCAAAGCTTGTGACTTGATTACTGCTCGGGCCTCATATGTGATATCAAACTCGGACAATTCAATGGCCCAAGCTATCATCCCGCATGCCATCGGTTTATGTAAAACTTGTCGGATGGGTTGATTCGTTCTTACCACGATCGAATGGCCAAGGAAATAATGGCGAAGTCGTCTTCCGTTGTTAAGAGTCAAGGCCATTTTTTCCAGTTTCGATATCTCAACTCGGAACTTTGCGAGCCCGACTTACGAAGTAGGCGGTTTCGCCTTCTTCGTATCTCGAACTAAGACCGCGCTTTGCCTTTTCCCAGTAACAAATACGGCAACAATTTATCCCCAACTTCGGGCCGTGATAACAGCGGCGGAGATGCTAAGCATTGCTTTATTTTGTCGAACGCTTCTTCACACTCCGAGTTCCACCTTTCCCGAGCTTCCTTCTTCAAGAGCTTAAAGAATGGGAGGGATTTTTAACGACTTGGGCGGGAACCTTGTCAAGGCGCAATCGCCACATCAACTGCTGTAATTCTTTCTTGTTCTCCGGGGGTCTCATTTCCATCACGGCCCTGCACTTCTCTGGGTTAGCTTCAATGCCTCGGTTGGTCAAAAGGAAACCCAAGAATTTTCCTGACGGAACTCCGAAAGCACATTTCGTCGGATTCAACCGAATTCGATGCTTCCTCAATTTCTCGAAGGTTTGTTGTAGATCATGAACATGGTCGTTCGCTCTCCTAGATTTAACTATCATATCATCAATGTAGACTTCCACGTTTTTCCCACTCGATCCGAAAAGACCTTTGTCATCATTCTCGGTAAGTCGCCCCGCATTCTTGAGGCCGAATGGCATCACGTTATAACATAGTTCGCATTGTCCGTGATGAAGGCCGTTTTCTCCGATCCTCGGGATGCATGGCAATCTGGTTGTATCCAGTATGCATCCATGAATGACAAAAGTTGAAAGCCGTAAATGATCAACCAATTGGTCAATGTTAGGCATGGGAAATGCATCCTTTGGGCATACTTTGTTCAAGTCTTTATAGTCCGTGCATACGCGCCATTTGCCGTTAGGTTTTTTGACCATGACCACGTTTGTGACCCGTCGTGTATTGCACTTCCTAATAAATCCGGTGATCAACTCCTGGACATGCGCTTCCAAGGCTTTACCCCGGTCCGCACTGTTTCCTCTTTCTCGAGCTCTTGGGTTTGACCCGTGGTGGATGGCCAATTTGTGACAACAAAACTCGGGGTCAATTCCTGGAATCTCAGATGGCGTCCATGCAAACACGTCTTTGTTTGCTCGCAGGAACAACTCCAATTTTGCTCGCATCTCGGGATTCAATGTTTTCCCGATTTTGGTTGTCTGCTCTGGTTCATTCCCCAGGACGAAATCTTCTGTCTCTTCATTAGGCTCGGATCTTTGCATCTTGTCTTCTACCCTCAAATCCAACTCTACTATTAAAACGGGCTTCTTTGTCCGTCTTCTTTTCTCCTCCTTTGGCGGGGTCCGTCTTTGGAATTTTCACCGCTTCAAAGTAGCATTGCGAGAGTCTCTCGATCTCCTTTTACGGTAACGATCTGATTCTCTCTATCATAAAATCTTAACTTCTCGGTGATTAGACGATACCAAGCATGTTCCAATCATGGATAGTCGGTCGTCGAGAATAATATTGTATGGAGACGGGAAGTCGGCCACAACGAAACGGACTATCCCGACTTGAACGCCTCTTTCGTCCCCAATGTCAATTTGAGGTCGATGTACCCCTTTGGACGGGTGTCTTCTCCATTAAAGCTGTCGGGGTGGTCCTACATGGTTTGAGGTCTTCCGAATCGAGTCGCATGCGTTTAAACGCATCCCAGAGGATTATGTCCACCGCGCTTCCATTATCAATAAAAATCTTCTTAACTCGGCAATCTTTGACGATTCCGGTTATGACGAGCCCGTCGTGGTGTCCCGGCATGACGTCCTCCAAGTCTTCTTGATAAACCGAGCATTGGCAAATTAGGTTTTGCGAGACTCCCTTTAAATCTCGGACGGTCAACTACGGATAGAACCTCTTTCAAGTATTTTTTTCTTTGATTGGCGGAATCTCCTCCTCCGAAAACCTCCAACAATCCCATTGCGGTCATATTTTGACTCGGGATATTCATCATGTGCTTCTCTTCCTTTTTTTCTCGTCTTCTTTTTTCGGCCGGCGGACTTCTACTCCGTTCTCCTCCGCTTGCCACGCCGCCCTTGCGTTTGGATCGGATATTTACGGAGCTTTCCCTCTCGTATGAATTTCTCGATGGCGTCCCTCAAATCCCAGCGGACATCCGTGGTGTGCCGTGTTGGTCATGAAATTCACAATATCGAGATTTGTCCGGGGTATGTTCATTCGCATCGGCCGTGGCCGTTCTACTTTTTTCATCTCGGTCGGGGAGACTTCCTTCCGGACACGGGCACGAGATACTTTTAGTGGAGCGTATCGGTCATATCTTCCTTCGCTCTCCGAGGTTTAGCATCCCTTCGTCCTCGGGATTCTTGTCACTTCGGATTGTATCGTTCCTTCACTCGGGGAGATGGACTCCTCCGTTTGTCCGTGGTGCACGGCTCATAATATCCATCTGTTCGGCTCTATGTAAGTCTTTGAACGATCTCGGAATTACCCGGGGTTTTGGGACGTCGCTTCACGGCCAGACTTCTTCAAACGTGAGGATTTGTCCGGGCCGGCTATGATGCAATGCAAATGTACGTCTTCCTTTAGCCCGGCACTTGTATTGCCGTGTCCTTAAAGCGATCCAAATACTTTTGCACCGTTTCTCCGGGTGATTGCTTCACCTGATCCAATTGGAACTCGGTTTTGGGTTGCTTCTGCTTCGTGCGAAGTTGAGTAGGAATTTGTTCTCCAAATCTTTCAAGTCCGGGATTGTGTTTTCGGCAAGGTGTTGAACCCGATTGGGCTGGTCCACGTAGCGTTCACAAACAACCGGGTACCACGGGCCCCGAGTATCCTTTGACCATGATCTCCATTCTGAAATTGCCCACATGCACTTGCGGGTCCTGTGTTCCATCATATTTTGGGAAATCTTTGGTGTCTAAGCCTTTTGGATAAGGCGCGGCCATTATTTTGGCCGTGAAGGGAGTCGCGACTTTCTCCTCCTCGTCTGAGCTTGCATCAATTGACGGCGATGCCACCTCTTTATTAGAGAGGATCTTTCCTTCGTCTTTCTTAGATGTTCCGACCGACGATCGTTCCTTTCGAGTGTTGTCAGTGTTGTCCTGATTAGCCACTGTCCGATCTGGAATTTTCTTGCTTAAAGGCTTCCCGTGTATCGTTCCTCATCTCGGAGTGGGGATGCCATTTTGGCTCGGGTCCGTTGCCCTTCCCATGTTGCCGTCGTGATCCGAGGGTTGGTCCGCGTGACGTCCGACTAATTTCTGAGTTCTTCCTCGCGGCGATACATCTCTTCTCTCATAGTCCGGACGTCCTCTTCCCTTTGTAATCGATTAGTGTTTCCATCTCGTCTATTCTGTCCAATACGGACCCAAGGGTACTTAGTAACAACTGAATATCGGGTCGACTACTTCAATGGTTTTGGTTTGCTTAGGGTAGCGACATCTTCGAGGGTTGAGATTTCGTGCCCGATGTCTCCTCTTCGGTTTCTACCAACATTGGTTCTTTTTCCGGGTTCATCGGGCCCCGGTTGTGATTGTTGTCCTTCATGTTGCTCAAGTTGTTCTTCGGCACTTGATTCTGCGAGTTGTTGCACCACGTCCTCTTGTATTCGCCATTTGCTCGATAGGTTCGTGGCTTTATGGTATGGGATTCGAAGTTTAATCGTCCCCTTGAGACGGCGCCAATGTTCCGTTGTGGAACACAAATGTCTCGACCACGGAGGTGGTTAACTTCAATATAGGATCGGTAGGCTTGTCCAATGTTATCTATGGCACGGATAACGGTGGGCAAGATGATCACCGTATACAACGAGAGGTGTGGGGTGTGTGCACGGTGGGACGATATCTAAAAAGTAAGGGGAATACGTGTGTACCGTTCACCGGGGGTGTGCCCTATTTATAACCGGCGGTTTGATCCGACTCTCTACAGGCGGCATGCTCCCATGATGCCGTGCGTTGTCTTGCCCCCATTTCTGCACCATTGAGGTAGTGGGGATAGGTGTGGGTAGTTGGCCTCTTAGTGGGCTTGACTAGGTCCGGCCCATTTCCGAGGTCCATAACGGTGAGCATCCACTTTTTAGTTCGGTTCTAAATTACATACATTTTCAAAACCAACAAAACCGAAAAACCTTAATATTTTGGTTTGGTTTTGTAATTAATTCGGTTTTTAGGCTTAAAATTGGGCCTTCTTCTTTAGGTTAATTCTATAAAATGGTCAATCTACTTTTTTTTTTTTTTTTTTTTTTTTTCTTGAATCAATTTAAAATATTGACTATTAAGTGCAACCTAACTATAGTATACTTTACATAGAGCATCTGATATATATCAATTTTCACTTGTATGACAATAGGTTCCAGATTTTAAAATCAAAACATGGAATAAATCTATCACAAAGCTAGCAACCAAGCAGTGACAAAATTCCTGCCTCTGATATTGTCCTAGAAATTTAATGGCAAAACAAAGTGTACAAAATTATACAAAACAATAAATATGGCAATAAGCCGACAACCGCAGATATCATAAATTCTAAGCTAGCAATAGCAAACCAGCAATATCACAAAATTATACAAAAATTTCGGTTTTTTCGGTTATTCGGTTTTAACCGAAATAAAATTGTAAAAACCGAAAACCGAATTAAGCTAGTTTCAAAAACCGAACACTGAATTATTCGGTTCGGTTTCGGTTTTGATTTGCCCAGCCCTCAATTTGAGTCTATTTCTTTCTCAAACATCACAATGATCATGATGATAACTTGTTTATCATAACTTGATATATATGATCAAGTCATGGTGAATATAATATCATGTATATACATACTCTTACTCTTTCCGGGCCACACTATAGAGCACTTGAACAATATCATGGGAAGCAACAGTTAAGTTATTATGTAATTTTTTTTCACTTTTACCGTTATTGAGAAACATGTTTAACTGTGTTAGGAATGTTGTTTTAGAGAGAAGGGATATGATAAATGAACAAAGTTAAAAAAAACATGAAAAATAATATTAATTAATCTACAAGTGACTTTTATTCGGTATAATGCATGTCTTCCTTCTAAAAGCTACTGAGACAGTGCTGCATTATTGCTTAAACCAGCTAAAACGCAGTCCCAATAATTAGGAGATCTAAAATCTCGGCTACTAGCCAATTAGCTGGTTCTTATTCCTTTAATAACAAAATGGAAAAGAAGAGAGTTCCAGGTTTCTGGCCATTAGGCCAACCATAAAGTCTGTTCATAACAAAAAAAAGGGAAATTAAAAAACGGGTTGCTGTCCATCGATACTCTTAAAGTTTCTACAGTATTTAATTTCTTACTCTTCACAGATCGATTAGGCCAAATCAATGAATTTGCTCATTTATTTATGTTGGCCAAAAGGTTAAATCAACAAATTTATGCGATCACTGATTAGGAGCATATGAAAAGAGAACATAAAGTTGCTTTGAAATAGGAATTAAGAAATAGCATTTGGTGCTTCGTATTGCTGGAGCGTCCAGAGTTTTTGATAAACAAAAGTACTTTCGAGTGACTTAGGACAATGGATCTATAGTTATTATTCATTACTGGTATTGGATAACATGATATATATCTATAAATTAAATTACTGAGGAATGAGAGAAATCAAGGTTAAAATACATTGCCTTGTCTGACCCAGAAAAAAATATACGACAGAGACACGTTCTTTTTTTCTGTTGATAAAAAAATTCAGGGCTTTTCGTTCCACAACTTTATTAGATTCTTTTTGGCGATTAATAATAAGAATCTCTTTATTTAGCCGGAATAAAGAAGATAAAGGAATAACACAGTTCCACTCATGGCCAGCCTTGTGAAACGAAAGCAACCTCGAATATGGATCCCCCGCCTAATATTTTAGTCCTTACATGCGTATACAACATTACTCTCTCAGGCCAATAACTATTGGAAACAAGTGGTAAGGGACTTATTTTCTTACTACCATGTCCTCAATTCGAGACGTGGAAATGGTGAGAATTGTGTTGGGAGTTCTTCCCCCATGAGGTGAGACTGACGAGGGTAAAATCCGATTAAAGTCGAAACCGAAAGTTTTGATGAACTGGGTGGGATCTGGAAAAAAAAAAAAAAAAAATAAATAAATAAATAAAACGTTACTCTCTCAATGCCAAATACAGAAATATGTTTAAATCATAACCCCCTAATTAAGTTTATAATTTTCCTGAAAACTCCCATATTTACTATAAACGTATTTTAATTTCACTAAGGGGTGATTTAATGGAATATGAATTTTAGAAAAAGCAATGCTTTAATTTTATAAATAACCAACTGAACTAACTATCTTAATATATACAAATGAGTCAAACAACTCATATATTTAAAGCTAAAGGGCCTATAAATTTAGTGTTCTTTACATTTTCAATTGAAAATGTATTTTTTTAAAAGTCATTACTATTTTTTTCCGTGGATCAGTGAGTATATCAAATTAAAAAAAGATTTAAACAGTGTATTTTAAATGGGAACGATAGTTGATTAGTACTGTCCAGTCCAGACCCTTCCCGGGGGTAAATACATGCACAATTTTTCTTAGGGAAAGAAGAAGAAGATAATGATGAAACGGAAAAAGTGGCTTCGACAAAAATATTTAAAAAAGAAAAAAAGAAAAAGGTGGGATCCACCACGGAATAGGCATGAAGCGGACATGGTTAAGAAGGTAAAGGAAAGTGAGGGGGGCATACATGAGAGGTTCATGTTAAAACTTAAAAGTTACTCTCCTTTGATCAAAAGGGCACCTTATTCCCATGGATAAGACACACCACCATTCCCATGATCGCAACCACAAGACCCAACCCCCTTTTTTCATTTCATTTTCTTAATATATAATTTAATTGTTTTTTTTTTAACATAGTTAAAGAAACTGAAAGTTTTTGAGAGGGTAGATTGCGTTAAAAAAAAGCCAAATAAATCTTATAATTAAATTTAGAAGGAGTGATATTGTTTTACTATCATACGTAATACGTAATTTGTTTTCTTGTTTAAGAAAATTGGTGAAGCAGTGAGGCTGCTGGCACAAGAGGACCTCTGACGTACAGCTGCATCATCATCCCTCAGCATATGCTGTTAGTGATCCATTATGCCATCTGTGCCTAATTGCATTCATTTAATGTAACGTCTCCATCGACCATTTATGAAAGTTTGTGTGTGTAACTGTGTATCGTGTAAATTGAGAAGTGGCCGTCTTGTTTTTATTTAAATTTTGTTTACGACTTAGGATTCCATATTATTTGGGAATGAATTAAACTCCCTTCTCTTTCAATTAAAAAAGATGGAATCTTTCTTTCCTCACCCAAAAATATAATATTAGCCTCCCGACGACAACTTGCCCAATTTTACGACGTCTCTCTGTCTTTTTCATATGCTCCTGCCACCTTCTCTGGGAGCTTTGCCATTTACAGAATCGTGTCCATAAATCTCAACAAAAATAAAACACCTTATTTCTTAAAGCTTCATGCATGATGTTATCCATACGCCGATTCTTTCTACTTAAGTTCCCGGAATTCACAATATATTTGGCTACATATATTCAGCTCACGTCGTTGTTAATGCTCAGGTAAAAGACGATTCCAAATTTTGCATATTTCCCAACTTAACATCTGAAATTTTTAACTGGATTGAGATTAGAAATTGCAGAGTCATAAAGTGTTGTTATTCTAAGGTGCAATCATCCTAAATTGCCACAAAAAAACAAACATTAATGTTATTAGTGAAGGAGAATTGATAACATCAAAGGTGCATTGATTGATGAAGAAGCGAGTTTATAAAGCAGGGGACACCACTTTGTTCGAAATTCTGCCTGGAGGGACCATCCCAAATAGGAAGAAGCGGTCCATGAACAGTGCAAATGGCAGTAACGATGCCCTGTTGACTCATCACAACCATCCATTGTTGCACAAAGCACCCAACTTTGGAAGATACATATTATTTTCAACCACCTTTCCCTCCACTCACACCATTAAACTAGTACATCACAATGGCATCAACTGATGCAATGCCAATTATTTAGTTATTCCACAAGAATTCATATATATAATAAAAAGGCCATTTAGTTATGTATTATATATACATGTTCAATCATCGCCTGCGCGTGGAACACTACGTGTGATGGACAGACACATTACACATGCCTGCCTCTCCTTACAATAAATTACAATAATGAACGAATCAAATATATTATATATAAAAAGTGTGGTTTGTTTCTTATACATTTTCAACCCCCCAAACTCTAATAACGCCTCCTCTAAATTCGTCTCTTGGAGCCATATGTCTCCCCTCCAGTTTGACTTCACTGTATTGAAAGTAAAAAAAAAAAAAAAAAAAAACATATTTCGACAGTTGCTGGCTAGCTTTTGGTCGAGGTTTTATTTTGCATTGTTCATTGGGCGACATTATAATGAACGAGGCATGTTGGCAATAAAAAATAACAAACCTTCCAGGACATAGTCAATGCGTTTATTTAGAATAACGATTAGAATCTTAAATATCTTCTCAATCGTGCTTCATGAAATAAGAAGTAAATACATGAGAAAATTTTTATCTCGATTTACGTAAATATACACCTTTAAGACACTAAAAAATGATCTCAAACAAGCTTATTAATGTCCTCCAGGTTGAGCTGAGCATGAGCCAACTTGACCTTTGCCGCACCAAAAGGAAACATATTAAATATATAAATAAAAATTACGTACTCTACAGAGGGAGATGAGTAGTATAATTATAATATTTGCCTCTGGCAAAATAATAATAATAATAATAACAATAACGTTTGCCATATTTCAACGCCTGATTTTTCAAAGTACAGACTGTTCAGAGCATGCATGTTACAAATAAACTAAGCCCACATTATCATTTGTTAAATTCTCATCTGACTTCATTGAATGTAGAAGAACACAAAGATCAAATGACAAGATAGGTGACGAAGACTACGATTTGAGGCTAATTTATATATCTATTTATGATCAAAAGCAAAAAATATTTTTTTTATCATGCAAACAGTGCAATTTATTATATATAAATCACATAGAATTCATCGACTGATTAATTTATGACCAATAATTAAACAGGCCTTCACTTAAAAATAGGATGGACTTTTGGGCCACTAGTTGAAGCCTATTTATGAAACTCAGAATCTATCATTTACTTTGGATCCAAATAGAAACACTTAAAATTATGTAGGGTTTATAGTCGAATATTTTATTGCATTAAACACGAGGGGCACTCCTGGGCCACTCCATTTGTACTAGTGGGTCAGTTATTTTTTTGGGCCAATAAGTTCGTTCCTGTGAATACCAGACTTTTATAATATGTGCCCCGCTGTGTGGTATGGTAGGAAGACGAGAGGAAAAAGTTAGGAAAAGAAGACAGAAAAAATACCATTTAAATTAATAAAAGATAAATAAATATGTTAAATTTTTAAGGGGATGATTTTAAATTTTGAAATATTATAAAATTTGAGAATTTACTAAACTAGCCTTAGTGTTTCTTAAAATAAAAAATGTTCAACCACCTTGTTGGTCACATTTGTAGCTCCAAAGCTAGTGACTTGCAGCAACGGAAGTCACTGGAACTCCGGTGAAAGTTATTAACAACTTTAGTATCACTATTAACAATTCAAGTATCTATATCGACAACTTTAGTTTGAGAAATTTCAAAAAAATATATTAGCTGTTGGAGCTCTGGAGAAGGTTATTAATAATTCAAGTATCTATATTAACAACTTTAGTTTAACAAATTCAAAATAAAAATAAAAATAAATAGCCGCCGAGCTCCGGTGAAGGTTATTAATACAGATATTTAAATTGTTAATAGTGATACTAAAATTATTAATATAGATACTTTAGTTATTAATAACCTTCACCAAAGTTCTGGTGGCTAATATCTTTTTTTTGAATTTCTTTGACAAAAGTTATTAATATAAATACTTAAGTTGTTAATCGTGATATTAAAATTGTTAATATAGATACTTGAGTTGTTAATAACCTTCACCATAACTCCGACGGCTAATATCTTTTGTAAAATTTCTTAGACTAAAGTTGTTAATATATATACTTGAGTTGTTAATAACTTTCACTAGAGCTCTAGCAACTCGTTGCCGGCAAGGTCACCAAAGCTCTGGTGACAGACGCCGCCGCCAGTCACCGACGCAAAAGTTCAAGCGACCGGCATCTCAAGATTTTTTTTCTTAAAAAATCAAGGATGGTTAAATAATTTCTCAAATTTTGTAACATTTTAAAATTTTAAATTAGCCTTTAAGATTATTGAAATTCAATATACTTATTTATCTTTTATCAATTTTGACAGTTGTGTGTGTGTGTGTGTGTTTTTTTTTAAAAAAAAACTATGAAATTGAATAGATGTATATTGAATATTCAAACGATAAACACACAGCGATAAGTATCCATCATTTGTAAAGTGCCAATACAAACACAAATACAAACAATGATTTATTGTCACATCAAATAAATGAGCAATCACATCAAGAATCAAGAAAAATTAAAATAACAAGATTTGTGCGTATATGAGAACAATGATTTATCAATATACACTTAATAAGAAAATCAAACTAAGCCAATTAGGAAGCCAACTACTGTAGCTCACTCACATATCACTATTCACCAAAACAGTTCCGGCTAAACATTGCAAAATCTGTGGGTTTTGGGGCTCCGTGCCTGATATTATATGTATTGGCCATTTTGTTTAAAAAAAAAAAAAAAAAAAAAATTCGGTGTATATTGATTTCCCGAATCTCTCCATCTCGCGCTATGAAGTAATATTATTTTAAAAAAATCACTTTGTTCATTTGTCTTTGAATCTCGATTTCCCGAATCTCTCCATCTCGCCTATTATACACTTGGCCATTCCATGAGTTCGAGATCTGCCAACTTTCTCCACTTGCCAAACCCTAAGCGCACCTCCCCACTCCGACGATGCTGAGATCTACCCCGAGAATGGTTATTTCTTCTCCACTCTTCATCAGCAAATCCGTCAGTATGTTCTTCCGGCAGATCCATCCTTCCTCTTCTTCACTGTCGCGGGACCCCATTCACCCGGTCTCTCTCTATCTCTCTGTTTTTTTTCTCCCCGCATAGATCTAACTTTTCCGAGTCTGAAGAACAGAGTTTAATGAACATCGACAACGTGTGGAAGGTGGATCACAAGCATGATGCTGAGCAAAAGAAGATGGGTGACCTTCGTAAGCAGATTCAAGAGGAGAGAGGGCGTACGGCATTCCGCCTTCTTCAGGAGAAGGCTGGCTTGGTCTCGTAAGTGTTTTCGATCTCATTATATTTTTTATATAGTCGTTTTTCCGATTCGGTTTGATGGGGTTTTGGATTTACCTTGCGCGGCTAGGGTTAGTTTTTTATTAGGTGTTGGGAACTTTCATCACAGAATGGGGGGTTGTATCTGCTCGTAGGAAGAAAATATGATTAAATAGATGAGAAAGGGGTTCTTTGTTTCGAGTTAGGGGTTCTTTGTCAAGCCGTATGCTGTTTATTGTCTCTATATTTACTGTTTTATGTTGATTTCCTTCTCTATTTAAACTCATAACTTGATATGCGATGTATTTTTCTTTTCTTCAGCTTCTTCCATACTCATTACCATGGCTCGGTGCCTCATCCCGCCCCCCACTTTTTTGAGAAAATATCATTAAGGTCCCAACAAAAAAAATATAATCGAGAAAAGTTGACCTTAATGATATTTTCCCATGTAATTACGATAAGTAATGAAAATGCTTTTAATCATTAAGGCTCGTGTGCCTCATTCCTTCTCTTTTTGCTTTTAATCCTTTTATGTTCATCATTCTTCATGTAATTACGGTAAGTAATGAAAATGCTTTGTGTCGATTCACTTGGTGTTTCGGATGAATAAAGTAGAACAATGATCCTATCCTTTCTTCATTTTTACGTAATGGGCAAAATTACTACTATGTTTTTTTTTTCCTTGTTTTTATGGTAATGAATTAGTATTATTTGTTTTCTTAAGGTTGTTGTGTTTCTTGATGATGATGATATTTAGGGTTGCGTCGGCGTGGGAAAATCGTCGTTTGAGATGGTTAAAACAGATATTCAAACTCTTGACTAATTTATCTGGAGTTAATCCTCGGGTTAAGCGCACATTTTTTAGTTCAGATGGTACAAGGAGAACTTCGAAGACAATGGACATGGGAACCACCGATGGGTGAAAGTTTAATTCTTTCGCTTTTGGATCCAAATGATGTAATTTCATTTCTAACTAGCATTTATAGTTGTAGATTATGTTAATTAGCTTATTGTTTATGAGATTAGTTTTCTGATTATTTCAGTGAAAAAAATTAACAAGATGGGTTTGTTTTATTTCTTCCCCCTTTTCTATGGAAACTGGTCTCTATAACGGATAATTTGTTTCTACATTGCGAGAATGTTAGACGGTTTGGCAAGTGTATTTTGGAACAAGTTTCTCATACCCGTGGTCTTTCATGTGGATTGAGGTTTCTTTGTTCTTGCAAGGTGTCGATGTCCGCCTCTTTTTGGGCCTCAAATATGCTATGAAATTGGTAATATTTCATGCCAGCAAATGCTTCATTGTTAATTGACTTTCTCTACTGATCATGTCTTTTCCCTCTATTTTTGGTAATTATTGTCTTTCCATGCCAGATACAATTGGATTCCGTCCTGTTGAAGTTTCAAACTCGCATCATTTTTGGTTTCTCTTATTCAAATTGCGAAAGAAGGGGATCTACCCACTTCTGAGCACCTAGAAAACAAAGAGAGGATCCTAAAAGTGCCAACATTTTCTTCCCAAGGCGGATTTTTGAAACAGCCAGATTTTGATTCTCTGCCTGTGGATATTGATAAACACGTTTCAAATATTGACTTAGAAACAAAAGAAAAGTCGTATGGATCTTAAGTTTCGAAGCCTTGTATGCCAGTACTGGCAGTACAACTATACTTGTGTTAAGAAAATGAATGAAAGTATTTTCTTTTCGTTACTTAGCTCCAAATGTTTTATGTCCCATAGTTTTTACGTTGAAAAATGTTGTATTCTCATAATGTTTGTGCACGTGTAGGTGGGATTGCAGTTTCCAACATGGTGTAGCTGTGTAGCTTAGTCGAGGAGGTGGATGGGCACACGACAGTTCTTTATCATAGACTTCAACGGATTATTCTGCGGAAAACCCCTGTTTTGCAATATTTATATTACCTTACACAAGTTATTCTATCAATATACTGATTTGACCCATTCTCATGTTAGAGGTGTTGTTGATACAGAGTTTGAAATAGTTTTGATGGGAAATTTCTGCAACTTGTGGTTTTCTGCTAATTTGTATTCCTACCATTTTCAGGTTGGATTATTGATGTCACTCCTTGATTGGTTTTCTCGCAACTTATTGACTTGTGTGAGATAGCCAAAAATTCTATCTATCGATCCGGATTTTCACATGAAAGGTAAATGATGTGATAACAAATATATCTTGATGTTTTTGTTCGTGGTTCGTGTTGTGCTATATTTAGTCTATCTTGGAGTTGGTTTTTGCACCACCGAAGAATGGATTTCACGCGATGATGAAGATATTATTGAGGCCACAATGAAGGAACTTTCCAAACTCTTTCTTGATGAAATTTCTGCAGACCATAGCAAAGCAAAGATTGTCAAGTACCATGTTAAAACACCAATGTTTGATTAATTTTCCATGGATAGGATTATTTCCTTTCAAGTTCTTTGAATATTAACTTGTACATGTGAACTGAATGATGGAAAAAATAAGTTATTATAGAGTTGGATTTTGTAGGAATTTTGAAGAAGTTGCAACAATTCGCTATAGGGTACGGACTTAATTGTTGTCCATTTTATTGCTTACTGGCGGCATTTGAGTTTTTCTCATGGAATATATAAAATTTGAATATGTTCATTTTGTTGTTTTTTATGCATTTGAAGGTCCAGAATTAGAGATATGGTGGAGAAGAAATATGGGCAAATTCATGGACCCTACTGTACTTTGGTAAGCGACTTTGTATTATGAAAGCATGACTAGAACTTGAATTTCTAGGCTGTTCTTGCAATGCATTATGAGAACATCATGACATATGCAGTCACATCTTGCAAAGCATGACTAGAAAACATGACTACAAATAGCAATTCTGAAATTATATATTCATAACTAGAAATTGAATTCCTAATCTGTTCCTGCTTTGATCTCCAATCCTATAAGGTACACACATGATCACCCATTGGTTGTCTTTGACTTTCTCGGACCTGTTGTAAATTTAGCTGAACAAGGTTTTTGAAACAAACATTGTGCAGCACTTGAATATTCTTCTTGCCCGTTGACTTGACTCCTCCAAGTCGAATTTTAAGATGGCAACATTTGTAAGTACCACCCGAAATGTAAGGCTGTGAGAAGACAGTTTATTTGAAACATAGTTCTTTTACTATGCAAATAGATTGAAAGGTATATGAGTAAGATTATTTTCTCAATGTATATCGAATCGTTTAGTATCATATTGGTGATGAATTCGTGAGTTTAATGGTTTAGGTAAACCGAGGTGTGTAGCTCATTTCATGCAATGAACTTATTTTTGAATGGGAAGTTTTCTTACGTGAATAAGTTTGTTGCAAGGTAATTGGTGACTTGGATTGTAATTGATGTTTCATGTTTATATGTTCCTTGAGTTGTTTGTGTTCATTTATAGTATTAACTTTTGGTTAACAAATTGTGATAGTGCCCACAATTTTTTTAAATTATAAATCCAAGACATTCTCTCTCCCACTTTGTGGTTTAAATATTATATAATATGGTATAATATTAAATTATATTACAGTGAATATTATATTTTCTTTCTCTTCTCAATAGGTTGTACCCCATATATTCAATAATATAATTTCCGGCTCAATAGTACTAGTAAATCACATCAGATTGTTAACTTCAGAATCATAACTGCTTCGATTTTGTTTTTCAATACTGATATGAACTTTCTTCATTTACTGTGAAAGGTTGTCATCTCATTAGAATCATTACTGCTTCAACTCATAGTTTATGCCATATTTTTCCTTTCTGAGGTTGCTTCCTGAAATTTTATTGGTTGTCCAGGGTTTTTTTTTAAAATATTACTTCATATTGTCTTCCTTTCCTGATCTGTCGATTGTGATTGAGTAGGTATAAGATTATGTGCACTTTGTGCAATTAGTGTAGGCTTTGACCTTTATGCTATTCGTGCTTTAGGATCCAAAGTATATTAGTGCTTCAAAGCATTTAACGAGTTTTTAGGATCAATTTTTGCTTCTCAACATCCAAGTATTTACTTTCTTGCTTCTAAACTCCATTTGCTTGATTGGCGGGTTGTCAATTTATTGATAAAGCATGGGATCACTTTCATTAAGTAAAATATGAGGACCGTTGTTGGCTCTGTAATGGTAAAATTTATTTTCCATGTTTTACAATAATCCAGTAATTTTCTTGGTTCATGTTTTTTCCTTTAGTTTAAAATCTTTCAACCGGCATTAAAGCAAATAGATTGAGAGAAGCCCATGCTTTTGGGCATTCGAGAGAGTTAGAGAAGATGGTAGTAGACTGTAATTTTTACATTTGTAATGAAGTTCACATTTCTCTTATTTATTAATAGTTGCGTGTTCAGTACAAATGCTTAATTTTTTGTTTTTTGTTTTTCCTGGCTGTCCTCACTATACAGCAAGGCTTAAGTTTTATGTTTCTTATGAACTTCATATTTCTCTTATTTATGAATATTGAGTGTTCATTACAAATGCTTATTTTTTTGTTTTCTGTTTTTTTGTTTTTTGTTCATTTCATCTGCTCTTTTTCGTTGGTATTCAGTCATTCATAGGGCATGTAGTATTGTAGAGTTTTCCTTTACTTTTATGTGTAGTTGGGTAACCATGTATTATATAGCTGTGTCAATTGGGTTTGCCTATGATCCACTTCCCTTACCATCCTCTTCTTCATCTCAGCTTAATCTCAGCTGTTGGATTGACATTTAAATGTCAATGGTTCTGATATAGTGATTTATAAAAAACAAAGTTTTCCACTATTTTTAAACAATTTATCATTAAAAAAATGTTTTCATAAATCATTAGATTACTACCATTGAGATTTCAACCCAACGGCTGAGATTAAGAAACGATTTGGAAGAGGATGGTAAGGGAAGAGCACCATAGCCAAACCCGTGTTCATTACATTATGTAAACCATGACTTTTTTATAACATGTTTTTCTTTTTACTTTTTAAAGTGATTTCTCCATTGAAATTCCTGTTCCAAATGATTGCATAAGGAATCTGAATTTACACACCTACAAAATAATTGACATAGAGGATGATAATGCATTAAGCCATGGAAAATGCGGAAACAAAAGATAGAGCCGGCGAGTAATTGATGATTCATGAAAGAATGAGAAGGGGAAGATTGATCTGGGCAAGGCCATTGTTCCAAATTGATGGACGAGCTGCGAGTAAAAGGAGGCAAATAGTTAAGCAAGCTACCCGAATTTCGAACAAAAGTATCCTCTCTCTTACCAAATATCCCTACGGAAAGACGACTTTTTAATTCGGAATTCGGGTAGCTTGCTTAGCTATTTGCCTCCTTTTACTCGAGCTCGTCCATCATTTTGGAACAATAGCCTTGCCCATCTAGCTTCCCCCTCCCTCATTCTTTCTTGAATTATCAATTTCTCGCCCGCTCCTATCTTTGTTTCCAGTTTCCCATGGCTTAATGCATTATCATCCTCTATGTCAATTATTTTGTAGGTGTGTCCATTCAAATTCCTTATCCAACCGAATGTACACATGGATTACAAGTGCAATTGGCACTTTTTGATGGCAACTTGTATTCCTAATTTTCTTTTTCCTTCTTTATATTGGTACTTGGTATGCTACATGGACTGAACTGGCTATAACTGTATTTATATCATGCCCAATGAATTTGAAAGGCTTTGAAATCTAACTTTTTTCCCAGTCAATCAACCCGAATGCTTCGCTGGCTAGCACATAAAATAAAGAAATCCATCATTCATCTTCCATGTTTCTACAGACCTAATCTATTTCTATATTTAGTTGTGCACCTACCAAATCTTCTTGAAATTCCATGCAATTATCTTTCGCAATTTTCTCCTCCAATCGTATTGACATAGAATTCTACATCACCATTAAAGTTTTATTGAGCATCTAAACTGTTTAATGTAGTGGTAGCACAATCTATCATAACCAAATTGTAAAGTGCAGCCGTCTATATGTTTTGTTATCTCGTAATATGTCTCTTTCCTAACATTTCTCACACTCTTAAAGGCCAATGATTCTTCTCATTTGTCAAGCAAGAAGCATTTGTTGGTTCTTTCTTTCAAAGGCTATGAATATAGTATCAACTTTTGCATTTCATCATAAAGTTCGGAAATGCTTCATTCCCAGTATAGGTAATTACTTGGTGATTACTATCATTTAAATTTGGACAACTATTTTTTTAGTTCAAGCCTGATCTTTTACTCTAGCTTATCCAAATACATTACTTGATCTCTTTCTTATCGTCTGCTTTTTTAATTAAAGTGTAGTGTGTGTACTTTAAGAATATGCTTCTTGGTTTAATATCAATTTGTAGTTGCCATTTACTTTTCCTTATTGTCACAACATGTTCATTAGCATTCATATTCCCAATGCCATTACTGATTTGTGATAGTTCACATCTTTCTTCTTTACGCCACATTATGTATTCCATCTTGACCATAAGAAATGACTAACCAGACATTCACCTAAGATACTGCTTTTATGGCTAAGTGCATACCTTAATGTTATTAATGTTATTTCTATTTTTTGTTTCTGGCAATTATTGTTTAAACTTCTTTGCCCAGAGGTGACCTTGACTTGGTAGGTATGTATTGTTACTGTTTTTCCTGTTAAACAATTCCAAAATCCCAACAGCTGCTTCCTCCAACTCAACAACATTTTCCAATCCAAACACCCTTATGCGTTCATTTTTAGCCTCACAGGTAGCTAAGTACCTTCTTCTGATCTGGCCATACTGCATCTGGTATGAACAGGTATTGTTTCTGTTTCTTAAATTAAACGCCTACATCCTACTTCTTTAATTACAATATTTTTCATTTGCCAATACATATAAGTGTATGCTTTCTGTCACATTGCTGTTTCAGTTCACGGCGCAGAGCATGCCATACTTAAGTAGGTATGAAAAGTCAGCCATCTTCTCCTCCTTTCTTTCCTAAGTATTGATGCTTCTAATTTAAATATTTCACGTACCCCACTGCACTTGGAACTCTCCTTTTTATTTGCTTTTTTTAGTGATTTATATTTGCTTCTTTCATGAATATTTCACGTATCCAAAGACACATGGAGCCGTCTGTTTTTTACATTTACAATTATTCTACATATAGTACTATTTTCATGGTTAACCCTTCGATTCGAATACAAAAATAATTAGAATAAGTAAATAATATTAAGAAACTAATCAAATACATATGGGTACCACATTATTGAGTGCTTGGATCAACATGTTCATACCTATTTAGTCATTACAATGATTGGCTCAAGAGAATTTCATACCTCTTACGGTGTTGCATATTGTCATAATCTAATGCATATACCACTTTGACATTTTCGCTGTCCCTTTATGATATTTGTATTTTCGGCTTCTTCTAATATTTTTTAAAAATATATTCCCCATAGATTGACCCTGACTGCGCAGATATGAATTGCTACTACTGTTTTCCCTTAAAAATAGACTTATGCGTGTATTTCCAATCTAACTGTCATGTAAGTACATTACTCTGACATGACCATCCCTCATTAGGTATGATTAGGTGTTTTTTCCATTTCTTAAAAAGCACGCCTACACTTATGCGTCTACTTTCACTCTAATTCTTGTCTCAGTACATTACTCTATCATGACCATACCTCATTAGGCATGATTAGGTACTGTCACTCTTTCTTACAAAAACAAATCTGTAACTACTGCTTTTATTTACATATTTTATATCTCCTTATATTTAAATATTTTATATTTCCCATTGCATAGTCACTTCCGTGTGTGCTTCCAGCGTCATCTTTGTGTTAGTACATTGTCCAGAGGTTCCCATACTTAAGTAGGTATGAAAAGTCAGCCATCTCCTCCTCCTTTCTTTCTTTTCCTAAGTACTGATGCTTCTTACATAAAAATTTCACGTACCCCACTGCACTTGGAACTCTCCTTATTATTTGCTTTTTTAAGTGATTTATATTTGCTTCTTTCTTGAATATTTCACGTACCCAAAGACACCTGGGCCGTTTGTTTTTTACATTAAGAATTATTTTACATATAGCACTATTTTCATAGTTAACCCTTCAGGATTCAGAATACAGAAATAACTAGAATTTGTAAATAATATTAACAAACTCATTAGATACATATAGGTACCACATTATTTAATGCTTGGATCAACATGTTCATACCTATTTAGTCAAGTTACAATGATTGGCTCAAGAGAATTTCATACCTCTTACGGTGTTGCATATAGTCATAATCTAATGCATATACCACTTTGACATTTTCCCTCTCCCTTTATGATATTTGTATTTTCAGCTTCTTAGACTATTTCTTTAAAAATACATTGCCCATAGATTGACCACGATTTGCAGATATGAATTGCTACTATTTTCCCTTAAAAATAGACTTATGCGTGTATTTCCACTCTAACCTGTCATGTAAGTACATTACTCGACATGACCATCCCTCATTAGGTATGATTAGGTGTTTTTTCCATTTCTTAAAAAGCACCCCCTACCACCTACTACTTTTATTTACATATTTTACCCTTATGCGTCTGCTTTCACTCTAATTGTAACTACTCCTTCAATTTACATATTTTATATCTCCTTTTATTTAATTATTTTAAATTTCCCATTGCATAATCACTTCCGTATGTGCTTCAAGCGTCATCTTTGTGTTAGTACATTGTCCAGAGGTTCCCATACTTAAGTAGGTATGAATAGTTTCTTTTCACTGTCTTTCAAACAATCGTCTGCTCCTCCTTTTTTAAATATACTTCTTTTTTAGGTTAAATATACTTCACTAACTAGTACACTTATGATTCCGAACTTCTCTATATAAGCCACCTTACTTGGTTGCCCTTCTAACATCCATCTCTGTTTGTTCTATCTTCTTCACATAACCAGACAAGTATTATACAAAACAATGGCTCCAAGCCAAACCTCCATGATCAAAGAACTTGATGACAATAATGAGATGTGGAGAATAGTAGTCCGTGTTGTAAGAAGATGGAACAGCTTCCACAAAGACTCACCCACCCAACCGTATGCAATGCTTTTGTCCTTATGGACCAAAAGGTTTGCTCTATCCTTTAAATATTCTATTCATCTTTTCCATATTCCTCTTGCAATTTTTAACCTTCATGAAGTTCTAACTTCTATCATATCTTTCACCTTCCTTACAACCTATATGTTTTAATCATTGTTTTCAAGGGTGACAAAATACAAGCCTCGAGTTATGAACAAATCTCTATTCGGAAGATTTGAGACAGTCTTTAAGAAGGACAATGCTACTTTGTGGCAAATTTTGAAGTAATCCCCAATGGCAAGGATTACAAGGCAACCAATCATCGTTCAAGTTAATCTTCAACACCGCCACCTATGTCAAAGAAGAATCTCACTGAAATACCCCTTAATGTCTTCAATTTCTTCCCCATCCAGGACATCTTGACCCAAACAATTGATAGTCATACAATGTTCCTCTTTGGTGAGTACATTTTATTCCTTGCATTATCTCTTAAGCCCATTACCCACTAACCTTATACATTTTCCCACAGATGTCATTGCTTTTCTAATAAGCATAAACCCATTGGACGAATACTACTCTGGATCAGCTAAAAAGACTAAGCTTAGAATGGTATTAGCTGATGAGAGGTACACTAGTACTATCTTTTTTTCCATAACTTCCTCACTAATTAAACTATCATCACTTTGTTGCCTTACAAAATTTGTTGAATCACTTCGATTATACGTATCTACATACCTTTCTTACTATCATCCCATGCAACCGAAAAAACTACATTATATTTAATGTTTCACAATTTGTTTACATTACCACCATTTATTACCAAAAGTAATGTCACCCTTTTCCCACATCTACCTCTTCCATTCTTGCAAGTACACGAATCTTAACATGAATAGTCCAATCCATTTAAGTCTTACAAACAGTCAAAAGTTTGAGTCAATCACCAGTTTTGCATGATTTACAACCTTCCCATACATCTTCCACAAATTCTGGCAAGTCCTAACTTACTAATAAAATTTATTGCATTCCTTTCATAGAGGCAAAACAATCTAGATGGTGCTGTACGACGATTGTGCATCCAACTTTGCTGCAAACCAATTTACTACCGATCAACAACCTATAGTCTTACTTGCACAGCTTGCAAGAATAGGTTTTGATGAAGATGGTATGACTTATTTTAATATTCTTTCACCTCATACCTTTCACTTATTATCAACATTCCTTATTTGCTAATGTGGATTTATTGTAACAAGGTCGACCAGAGATTTGCAGCTCATTCAATGCTACAAAAATCCACGTCAATGCCAATTTCCAAGAGGTCTCACAATTTATATCAAGGTGTGTGATCCTCATTTCTGGAATACAACTCCGTTGCTGCTATTACCCTTTTTTCATGAATTAATCAATTACTGAATATTTCCCTTTAGTGTTGACCACCTACCATCACCAACCATCACTTCCTTCACACCAACAACGGCACTCGAACTCAACCACTCCTAAAACAATCCTTCAAATACACCCAAAATTACGATCTCGACATCTCTCTTCAACAAGTGGTGTGTCCCAAACTTGTATTCTTCTCATTGTACTCTATCAATTCATGCCAACTAATTGTCCTTCTTATGCTTCACGGGGAAATATTTTGTCATTATATGTGAGTTCAAAAAATGCCTGGCCAGGGATGGATGGTTTTATGATGGCTGCTCAAGGTGTGGAACAAAACCCCAATTGACCAATGGTGTGGCTACTTGCAACAACAATTATTGCAGAGACAAAAGATGCACTGTAGAACCCAAGTATGATCATTTCAAACCTCCTTTATTAACCATATACCACTACATCATTCTTTGAACATTTACATTTCATGTTGTTTTTCTACGGGCTTAGGGTGAACTACCTCATTCTTGATGAGTGCAGGAACTGCTTCAATTGTACTCTTTGATAAACAGAGCAACTGAGCTCTAAAAAGGAGTGCCTCCCGATAAAGCGAGAGATGATCGAGGTTCCATTCTAACTGTTTCAATTCGGTATCATCGTTTTCCCGCCCTTCGACAAGGGCTATGCTCTTTCCTTTTAGGAGGAATTGCGTTATGTTTTTCCAAAAGAAGTGAATGATTTGCTTGGCAAGAAAATGATCTTGAAGATGAAGCTAAACGCCTTCAACAAGACCCACCCAAATTCCAGTGTCTCGACGGCATTTCTTTGAGGCAACCGATCGATTGATGCGTTTGATGCGGTGGCGATGAGGTTTTGTGCTTTTTAAATACAAATTTCACCTTATGCATTTCAATTTTTTAAACCTTGCTTACAGCTCTCACTACCTTTCTGTCTAGGTTGTTCAACCAAGTCTATGCCATGAGGATGAAGAAGAAATCCTTTTATTGAGAAACTGCACTGCAAAGGATAAGGGACCCTCAACAGCAGAACCATGTGTCACACAATCGGGAAGCTTGCAAACAATTGACATTGAAGATATTTCCCTTTACAAGACATACATGTTATTCCCTCAAAGGGGAAAAGGAAGGTTTCTATGAAGAAACAAGCTTTGGACATGCTTTGAACATAGCCACATCTGACCCATCATCTCCAACAAAGACACCATCCAAGCCACTCAAATCTATCAAGAAGGAAAAGAATTGAACCACTACCTCTATTTCCACCATTAATTAGTTTTTTGGAGTGATCTTTCTATTCATCCCATTGGTTGTGATCGCTTAATTGTAATGTCGTCATAGATTTCAATAGGGTGCACTTACTTGCTTATTAGGAGATAAGTTGATTATATGTCAAATTAGGATAGAAGTTGGTTTTATGTCAATGGCGTGGACTTCAACCAACTCTACAGTTGAATGACCCTTTTTGTAATTGCTTTTATCATTAATGACATCAAGTTACAACTACCAAAGGAAAAAAAAAACTCCTTTCAATCATCACACTTTTTTTACTGCAATATTGATTATAAATATTTACCCAACTTTCCTATTTTATGACAAGGCAAGACCAATAGTGATGTTATACTAATGCAAGCCTTTATGTCTTCATCCTTTCAATGGCGGTATTCATTCACGCCATTCTCGTCATCTGACTTCTGGATATGGCCTATACCATAGATGGATGAATTACTACTTGAATTATCTAAAGTGGTATTGCCAAGTAGCTCTCAACACGTGTGCTAGCTTGGAGGAGTGACCCTTTTAAGAAACATTTTCTACGTACCATTCCATTATGCATAATTCCTACCATTTCTGAACTCATCTGTCCAAATTTATGTCTATTACAGATTCCACTGAATTTTATTTTCCTTCAGTTTAGACTAATGGTAGTAGTTATATTTTCATGAATGTCCATGCCTGAAATTATGTTTGTTTCAATTTTTTTTGGGATTTTCCCTCTTTTTACACAACACAGATCTGTTGTCAGAAAATCCTGCACTTACAATGATGTCATACAGGGTTAGGTTTCAGCAGGTATGGGCAACTCGATTTACCCCACTCTACATACAATAAAATACTTCCGATTGACAAGACAAAAGTGAGACAATTACCTCTCTATAAAGCTTTGGTATTCATATTTTTAATAAATGTTACACATGCTCTCTGTAGTAGGTTTACAGTACTGACACAGAACATATGTAGTCAACCCACATAGTACTGAATGCAATAAATGCCTTCATCATGTAGCATATTACTTAAATTATATAGCAGATTTGCTTGCATACCTTCGTGACATTTATGTTAGCATAGGGAAAAATACTAATGGCAAGACAAACCCCTGTCTTCCTTCTTAGCACTGAAACCTCACCTAATTCTTAATGTTCTTTACATTCATTAGGGTGGCCTTTTTTGCATCTTCGTCTCTTTCTTCATCTTCTTAACTCGGGCTTCTTTGTCTTCCTTCTTAGCCGAAACCTCACCTAATTCTTAATGTTCTTTACATTCATTAGGTTGTCCTTTTTTGCATCTTCGTCTCTTCTTCATCTTCTTAACTGGGCTTGCATTGCTGAATATCTTAGGAGCAGATAAGTCCAAAGTCCACTTAGGCACCTTCTACCACAATACTTTCAAGTAGTGAAGTGATTTTGTGAATATGCTGATAGTGTATGCCTCATCTCTGCTGTGTTTTAATTGGATTAAGTTGCATACTTGCTATGTTTGTTTTACTTATTGTGAAAGTTATATTAGTCAAATATAGCAATGATATTTCCCTCACTGAATGTTCTGAATTAATGTGTACTGTTATTGTTACTACTACTTTGCGTTCTTGAGTTTTTATTGACTCCAACTACAAAATTTGCAATGATAGGGGAGCTAATAATTGTAATTATGCGGGGCTATTTTTCATTACTGATAGGGGAAATGACTTTTCGGATCTCTATAAATGGGTAAATTTGTTTATCTTATCATTTCTGCAACATTAACTACAAATATTAGCTTCCATCATGTTTCTCTTTTCAACAGTTTTCTTCCTGTTTTGGTTTTGTTTTAATTGACCATACACTCGAGTTTGACCATAAGTTTATCCCCGTTTATTCTTTGGATGCTTTGAGTTTTCAAGGCCATTATGGGTTTTTTTTAAATAATTTGTTATAAATTTATTGAGAGTGATAAACAAAGAAATTTAATTGCTTTCGATTCTGATTGATTTATAGATTGCTACTTTGTTGCCATTTTCTTTTCATACTTCCTTTTATAATTGATTTGAAAATTTTGTCAATTATAGCTCATTTAAGGTTTTTGGTTGTGTATATAGGTGACACGGAAGGTCATTTCTTGGAATTATTGATGATGTGAAAACCTCAAATATTATTGTGCTTCATGTCCCTTTCACAGATATTGATAACATTGTAATTTTTAAATTTTTACTTCTATTTTTTGCTTCTTTTGGTTTGTCTAGAACTCTTTTTTAAAGGTGGTAACCCAAAAATAATATGACACGTCATTGCGAGACTTTAGGAGAAGATGGCCTATATGTAGAGGGAGCATCTGCAATTCATCCATCATCGGTGGCCAAGGTGCTGCCCCTTGCCCTCCTTTTCAATGTCGAGTTATTTCAATGGCCCTTATACATCTTGCTTTTCGAGTTAGCTTTGGATGATCGGAAGTCAAAAGTTGTCAACTTCAATCTAGCCTTGTTCCTCCTCCTCGAAAGTTTAAACTATAATTCATACTTCAAGAACCCGAGACTTGATTGAATTCCCCACCGAAGTTCCTGGTCAAAATGCCTATGCCTACTTTTATCCACCTTGCAATCCTATTTATGAAGGTAGCCAACGAGAAAAGCCTCCTTTGTTATTGAAGAGCCGTGGTATTTACTCTTACTCCTCTATCGATTAATCTTAAATTTCATATTCTCATTTATCATTCACATGTTATAGAGGCTAGCTGAGAACGTTTCTTCATGAACCATAGATCATTTGTAGCTCAATTCACTTTACCTTGAACATCCTTTGGACTTTGTTGATAAAGAGCTTATTTGTAAATAGCTTCTTGGTTGTTTCTTTTATGATGCTTATGATGAACATAATAATCGAATGCAAATAATTGCTAATTTAGTTCATTACCTTTTTTTTTTTTGTCTCATTGCTACATATGCCTATATTGTCTTGCAATTCAAAAAGCATCCAAACAAGTATGCACCCACATTCATTTATGCTTCATTTATCTTTAACATTTACCTATCTCTTACGCTATCATCAACATTGTTACTCCACTTAGCATTCAGGTTCTAAATCACATTGACACCGAAAAACATGTTTGCATATGAATGATGATGATGCGAGGCGAAAAAGGAAGCGACATTCTTTTGTGGTGACTCGACAATTATTTTTACGGTTTGGGTTCTTTCATGTTGGGGACTTTGTTGTACACTCTCATCACTGATGGTTCCCCATTTCGGATGGAAATTTTAACTCCGTAAGTGCTTTGTATTTGTTTTTTTTACTATTAATCATTCTTAGTATTGCTTCATGCATATCAGTAAATGACAGTTTTATGCAATATGCTTATCCAGGTTCATTTTAGTATCCATTACTATAGCCGCTGTGTTAGATATATGTAATCACACAATAATGTGGAAGCACACATTTGTCCCCTGGTAGAACTTCAAAAATTATTGATGTTTACACGTTTTAATTGCAATCTTTTACCAAAGATATGGACACAACATTTCCATTCAAATTTCATATTCTCTCATAACTGATGGTTCCCCATTTCTGATGGAAATTTTAACTCCGTAACTGCTTTGTATTTGTTTTTTTTTACTATTACTCATTGTTAGTATTGCTTCATGCATATCATTAAATGACAGTTTTATGCAATATGCTTATCCAGGTTGATTTTGGTTTCCATTACTATAGCCGCTGTGTTAGATATATGTAATCACACAATAATGTGGAAGCACACATTTGTCCCCTGGTAGAACTTTAAAAATTATTGATGTTTACACGTTTTACTTGCAATCTTTTACCAGCATATGGACACAACATTTCCATTCAAATTTCAAATTCTTGCCCACTTGATCTTTTTTGAGGTCTGGTGTATTATTTTCTTTTCCTTCGATATTTTTTCCACTAGCATCTCGTGCCTTTGATATGGGTGAAAATGTGAGAAGCCCCATGGACCTTCTCGTGCCTTGGAAAAACCCGAGTTAAGGACTCGATTTGTTTGTTTTGTGAATTATGTAAAGATGAAATGTACTAAAAAAATTTACGCAAGCACTTGAAATGATCCCGGAAAATTTAAATACAAATTGGTAATAAATAATCTAAAAATACTTACTTCTGTTATTTGCATGCTTGGTTATCGCAAATATCTCAAACCTCGTATGGCTTGCAAAAGGTAGACAACAATTATTCCAATATAGTGTGTTAATGAGGGGCTTTAATATTTTTTGCCGTTTTGAATTTTTTTGTTTTCTCTATGGGTATAATTATAGACCAAAGGCAAAAACATGTTTCGCTGTAATATTTATGTTTTACTTACAACTTGGCATATTTTTATTAGTTGGTTTTATAGAATCTAGTAGTTTCACACGATCTTTTAAGTAAATATCAATAGCTACAAATGTTGCGGGTGGATTACAAAGCAACATTAATAGACTTCTATATCAACGTTGTGGCTCTAGCGCATGTCTCCATTGCTTTCTCTTAACGCCATAAATTATATTAAATTATATTATAGCCATTAACTTGGAATCTCAAGGTTTAAATCAGCAATGTACATTGACATCCTAGATATGTCAAATTGGATATGTAAAATTGGAAACAGGTTTCAAACATACAAAAAGTATAAAATTATCAATTATCACTCTTTACTTGCAATCCATTCCAACTTTCTTTGTGTATATATCTACCTACCATTAAAGTACATATATCATTAATATATATCTACCTATCAAGATAGTACACACATTATTACTATATATGTATCTAACATTATAGTGTATATATTATTACTATAACATAAGTCTAACATTGAATACAAAATATGTGTCTTCAAAGTTGAAATGTCCCATGATCCAGCACAACCTTTTTCATTATTCGAACATTAATCCATTATCTACATGACTAAACAATGAATCGATCTAAAAAACAACAACTTTTTTTGAATCCTAAATCTAACCAACTTCTATTGCCTTATTTATTCAACGTAGCATTGTTGACGCTTATTCTATATAAATCTTATTTCCCCAACGTGTTCTACTAGAAATTGAGTTGATCAGAATATGATTTCCTCTAAATGATGGTACTTTTTATCTAAAAAACCCTACAAATGAAAATCCAATTCAAACTTGAATAAACGGGAGATGTAATTCAGCATTTGTTTTACAAATGAATCTTTACTTGCCTTTCTCCAAAATCTATACCTTTTTACCTCCACATTCATAGCTTTAAATTGGGGTTGAAAGTATTCACAAAAAAAAAAGGGAAATAGTACAGCAACTCATTATTACATGTGTTATCATCTAACCAAAAAAATGAAAAATCTATTCTATCCATATTGTAAAAACATGGATCATAACCTAATAACCCCTTCAGATGTTGCCTGGGCAGCCTTAAATTATGGTCACACATTTAAACTGTCACTAAAGCAAAAATGACCAAATGTCTTTAATTCCTTGCTTAATTATTTTGATACATAACGGTTATCGAACGGTTGTAATTGATTCCAATCAAACTCTTCTTAGGATATTCTTAGGTTTACATCAATTTGAAATTGAAAAAGTCTACTGTGTGGCAATATGTACTACTAACAAAAAGACGCATACAAATAAACTGACTTCATTAACTCTCAAGATATTGTATAAGCAATAAAACTCAACTATTAAATATACTACAATATAACGTATCTAATTTTTTTTCCTTAAAAAGGGAAATTCTAGCAATTGCATACTATTGATAATGCATATCTTCCATACAGAATCTCAAGTTCACCACTTACGTCTAATCTTTTTAACCCCATGATGCATTAGTCCTAAATGTTAGTGGGTGGTTCAACATGCCTCCAAAAAAGACACCACCCCAATATTGGAGAGAAAGTTGATTATAAGGAAGAAGCAAGGAGGATTCTTTTCCAGGATATAACAAATATTCATAGAAATGACGAATCACCATTTCAACCTTACAAAAGTCCTGGTATATCCACATTCATCTTGACATCTATCATGTAGTAATAAATGGGACCTTACTAATTTTATACATCTATGCGGGAAATGGATTTCAAGAACAAGACAATCACAAATCGAAGCAAGCGGTCTCGCACCATGGAAATTGACTCGACAACATAGTACGGTTCTTACCGCTCATCAACTACTAGAACCAAGAAATTTGATGCATCCTTGGTCACGCGACGCCTTGATTTTCAATCAAACGTCACTTGCGGGTAATGTCAAAAAACATACGATTGAAGTTACATGTCAATATGTTTTTCCTCCTCGACCAATTACCCAAAAATGTTGATGTGCTTGAACAAAAATTAATTCATGCCATTTGCATACAGCATCAACCACACATGCTCTTTGTCCTCCAACTTATTCAGAATTTGTCTCCACGGAAGCTACACCATCAAGCAAGAAATCAACTATCACGGCAAAGATATGCCAAGCCATCGAAACCTTCATACATACACAAGTAATTTTTCACTCACAGTTTCATGACCCAAATGAACTTTTACAATTTTATTATATTAGTAAATAACATTTCTATCTATTACCATTCAATTGCAATTCATTAAACAACCTTATCTTCATTATTAGATCCTGCATACTATTACCAAAATATTGACTTCGCATATGACCAATCGTTGGGATCTGACAATGAGGACAATCAATTTGGCACGCTTCCATTTGAAGGTTTGCTATATACATGTAATGGTATGCTTATACTGCATTTTAATAGCATACTAACATATATTCTTATTTAACTATTCGATAATCAATGTGGCTTCACTACGATTACATGCACGACTCAAAATACATGTCAACCATCAAAAGGGGAAAGACCAACCATTATTGGTACATAATTTTTAAGTGCTTTTCTCCTATAATATGATTCATTCAACATACATTCGTTCACTCAAATCTGTTTATAATGTTGTAGAGTACTTCGATGAAGGAGATCTTTCTCATGAATGTCACATATGTGGTGCAAACATGTGGTTTAATGAAAGGGTGAAGAGACAACAAAGTTCAGCTGCACCTCTTTTTAACATGTGTTGCCAAGGAGGAAAAGTCCGTCTACCAAAAAACCTTGAACCTCATCCGTTTTGCATGACCTGTTCTTTGATAAAAAAACAAATGATGTCGATGAATTTCTATGCAAACATTAGGACCTACAACAACATGTTCTCTTTTACCTCGATGGGAGGCAAAATCGACCATTCAAAAACAAAGGATGTGGGCCCTACACCTTTGTTCTCTCTGACTCAATTACCATCGCATAGGAGTCTTTTGCTCGAAAATGGAGCAAAGCCCGTGTACTCACGGCTTTACATATATGACACCGAAAATGAGGTTCAAAATAGAATTTCGCTGTAAGGTACACACAGTAAATCTTTTAACATTACATTCAAGATGAATCACCTGTTATGATTAAAACTCAATATCTAACACATACGTATATCTTTCTTAACAGCAAGCACTTAAAGGACTCCAGCATCGATCCAGTAATTGTTGAACAAATTAAAAATGTGCTCGACGAATTTAATCCTTTCGTAAAACAATATCGCAGGTTCAATGATTAGTAGGCCTCACCCTCATGGTTTGAAGCTAAGATTGATTAGTAACGCAGAAACATGATGGATGACATAACCCGCCATCGCCTTCAAAAGTTGCAGCATTGATCCTCGGAGATATTGACATCAATTTCCAAATGAGGGACATTATTGTTGAGGAGTTGTCCGGTCACCTCAAAGGATACATGAGTTACATCCATCATACCTTCCATTGCGGTACCCTCTTTTATTTCCCAGGGGAGAGGATGGTTACAGGGAAGATATAGCCCATTTCGCAATTGATATTGGTTCTAATCGCGCAAATAAACGAGTTAGCATGAGAGAATACTTTGTATACAAGTTGATGACTCGACATGATGAGGTATCAACCATCTTACATGCTGCAAGACTTTTTCAACAATTTGTGGTTGATACATATACTATGATTGAGGCCCAACGGTTGTTATGGGTTAGGACACATCAGAAAGAACTCCGGGCCGACATGTACCAGGGAATATCTAATGCTTTGATCAGTGGAGAGAGAGATGCATCCGCCATCGGCAAACGGATTATTTTACCTTCTTCCTTTACTGGTGGAGCACGTTACATGATTCAAGCCTATCAAGATGCAATGACAATATGTAGATTTGCTTTGGTACCTGATCTATTCATAACGTTTTTACCCGCAACCCATCCCGGCCCGAAATAGTAAGGTTTTGCGCCGAGAAAAACTCTATCTGCTTCAAATAGGGCTGATATCTTATCGAGGATTTTTCGACTCAAACTCAAAGCTCTAATGAATGTCATTAAACAAAAAAAGTTGTTTGGAAACGTCCGTGCAGGTAATCAAACTACATTTCGTCTATGTTGTGCCATCTTATTAGTTTACAACATTCAAACTATCGAACATTCTACAATGTAACTAATACTTTTTGTTCAACCATGCTTTTTCCAATGACAAGTATACACCATTGAATTCCGTAAAAGAGGCCTCCCACATGCCCACATACTTATATGGCTAGCGAACGTGACAAGATCAAAGAACCCGAAGATGTTGACGTATAGTCTCTCGCAAAATACCAGATCGTAATTTGATCCTAAGTTGTATGAATTAGTGCAGAAATTCATGATGCATTCCCCTTGTGGCCCACTTAACCCAAAGGCACAATGTATGGTGGATAAGAGATGCAACAAGTTCTTCCCGAAAAAGTATAATCCACACACAACTATTGACCATGACGGCTTTCCTACATACAAAGAAGAGATGATGGCGAGGTGCTGTGATATTAAAGGCATTCCATTAGATAACAGATTTGTTGTTTCCTATAATCATACGTTGTTGTCTATGTTCCATGCTCACATAAATGTTGAAAAATGTAATCAATCTACTGCAATCAAGTACCTATTCAAGTATATCAGCAAAGGGAATGATCGTGTTGTTGCCTCAATTTACGAGACTGACCAAGACGGCAATCCGCAGGGAGTGTTGGATGAGATTCAACAATATTACAACTTCCGCTACATATCTGCCTGTGAGGCAGCTTGGCGTATATTTGGTTTTGAAATCCAACATAGGTACCCACCGGTTGAAAGGTTGAGCTTTCATCTACCAGACCAACAATGTGTCATCTATTCTAACACCGATGATGTGGTGAGATTCTATCCAAGCCAAGAGTCTCGTGAGTCAATGTTTATTGCTTGGATGAAACAAAATAAGGATGATGATCTTGCAAGAACACTATATTATTATGAATTCCCCAATATTATGTATATCAACGTAGCAAGCGTAAGTGGAAATTAAGGAAAAAAAGGATTTGCAATAGGTCGACTAACGCATGCTGCACCTTCATCAGGAGAATTCTACTACCTAAGGATTTTGTTGACTAAAGTTAAAGGGCCTTCATCCTACGATGCTATTAGAACTGTTGATGGTATAGTACATCCTACATATCGTGCTGCATGTATTGCATTGGGATTGTTAGACGATGACTGTGAATTTGTAGCAGCTTTAAAGGAAGCTTCTATGTGGGCACCCAGTCGGTCACTGCGAGCTATGTTTGTTAGTATGTTATTATGTTGTTGCCTTACCCGACCTGAGGTTGTTTGGAAGGAGAGTTCTCGAATTTTATCAGAGGACTTATTATATATTCCACATCGTGACCCTATGTCATCAAGTAAGTTCATTGTCCTTTAACTATTGCTTCAGTTGAATTTTTTTCTAACAACTTTTGTTAATGCTTCTGTTCAATCATGTAGCAATACTTATACAAGCATCGACAGAGAGCAAGCTCTTCTTACCGAGATCGAAAGTCTTCTCCGGAAAAATGGCAAGAGCATCTCGACTTTCCTTCACCGCCAATGCCTTCATCAAGTACTCACGCCAATGTTGACAATCATTTAATTCGCCAGGAATTAAATTATGACAAGGTGCGCCTACGAAGCGAAGAGATAGTTAGATCTTTGAATGTAGATCAAAAAGTTATCTACAATACTGTGATGACAAGAATTAATTCTGGTGTTGGTGGATTTTTCTTTGTCTATGGATATGGAGGAACTGGGAAAACTTTTCTGTGGAGAGCGTTTACCTCAACAATTCGTTCCAAGGGTGAAATTGTGCTCGCTGTTGCGTCTAGCGGTATTGCAGCAACGTTGCTACAGTCTGGCAGGACAGCACATTCAAGGTTTGCAATACCAATTGCAATTAATGAAGACTCAATGTGCAATATCAAACAAAATTCTTTGTTGGCTGATTTAATTAAGGTGACCAAACTGATTATATGGGATGAAGCACCCATGGTCCAACGTTTTTGCATCGAGGCATTTGACCAGTACATTGAAGGACATTATGCATTTCAACAAGCCCTTCTTCGGCAAGGCTGTCTTGATGGGAGGTGACTTCCAATTCACGCAGTTATTCCAAAGGCATCTAGAGCTATTATAGTCAATGCTTGCATCACTTCTTCATCTTTGTGGGATTCATGTACGGTTTTCAATCTCACAAAAAACATGACGCTCTCGTGTTCTTCAAATCATGAATATGCAGAATTACAATCCTTCTCAAAGTGGCTTCTAGATATAGGTGATGGTAATTTAGGCTTACCGCACGACGGAGTTGCGCAGGTTGAGATACCAGATAAATTCCTCATCCGTCCCATTGACAATCCTATGCAAGCCATTGTGTCAGCCACCTACCCAGGTTTGATTGAAAATTTGACTAACTCTGATTACTTCAATAGTAGAGCTATTTTGTGCCCAACAATTGAAAGTGTGAACCGAGATAAATGAATACATGTGCTCTTTATTACCTGGTCGTTGATGGAGTACTACGGTTGTGACACTATTTGCAAAACCTCTCAAGAGGTTGATGGATTTGAAGATCTGTACACTACGGAGTTTTTGAACACAATCAATTGTTCGGTCTACCTTTGCATATTCTTATACTCAAGGTTGGCGTACCTATAATGTTGTTAAGGAATATAGATCAATCTGCGGCTTATGTAATGGTACGAGACTACGCGTCACACGACTTGGGAAGAATGTCATTGAAGGATTAACACTAAATGGGTCGAATCCAAATCGAAGGTTTTGATCCACGGGATGGATATGAATCCTTCGATAGTAGCCTACCTTTTAGGATGAAGCGACGGCAATTTCCTATAACTTTGTCTTTTGCAATGACAATTAACAAGAGTCGTGGTCGATCATTACAAAAGGTTGGCTTATACTTGACAAAGCCAATGTTCACACATGGACAATTATACGTTGCTTTATCTAGAGTAACCAATATCACCGGTCCGAAGATTACGATCCAAGACGTTGCTCTCGGTGGAAAATGTACAACCACCAATGTCGTATACAAGGAGATTTTTAGAAATGTATTAGTAACATAACTGACCTGTTGATTCTACATATTCAAACGGTGATGTAGTTTGAAGTCTTCCGTGTTCATGTCCTTTTTGATGATGTTTTTGTGATGCAACATATATTGCTATGCTTAAAATAGTACATCTCCCTCATTTACTCTATTACAACTGCAATTCTTTCCTTTTACAATTGTTTTCTTATACAAGACGCTGCAAACGGTGCAAAATGTACAACCACCAATAACGTATAGATGGAGATATTTAGAAATGTGTTTGTGACATAATTGAACAATATTTGCTCTTGAATCTACACATTCAAAAGGTGATGTTCTTTGATGTTTCCCATGTCCACGACCTTTTGATGATGTCTTTTAGATGCAACATATATAGCTAATATTAAAATAGTACATCTCCCTCATTCAATAGATCTCAAATGCAATTCTTTCCTTTAACAATTCTTCTCTTAAATCAATTAATTGTGTATTGTTAACAACTTACGTTCAAGAATCCCTATAAATTTTCAAAAATGTTTCAACGCGCATCGCGCGGGGGGATGTCCTGCTTGTTGTCACAATAAACCATAAAAAAAATTAATGGAACGAGGTTAACTTTTACAAGGCACAATGCATATCTTTTATCGCGGCATTGCGGGAAATGAGCTGCACGCACATGGACGCTGTAATTCTTTTCATAAATTCCATATTCCATATGTATTAGTGCTGTGTGTATTACTATTACTCAAAAGTATTCTCTTTTTATCATATAACCAAAATTGCGTTCCGTGGGAGTGTGAACATTGAAAAAAAAAAAAAAAAAAAAAAGCGATGAGGTTTAATAAATCATCGTTTAAACCGTTGCATGTTGTGGTGTTGAGGTTGGGAAATTGAACTTGTTTGGAAGTAGAACCATGACAGCCATTTATTAAATCCTCAGTTTAGCAACCATATCTTTATAACACTAACAACGCACATCCCCAAATGACATTTGATCGCCGTAAGTTAGAAATTTACAATATGCAGCAACATATATGGAAAGAAATGGACCAAGTAACCAGTGAATATCTAGGTGAAGCAACAGCTAAAAACAAATATTTAGTACAATCACGATGAATTCATCATTCTTTCTACAATCATCATATCGAATTCATTCCCCCAATCAAACACATTAAATGTCAAACTCCACAAACCCCAATTGAATAGAAAGCATAGAGATAAACATCACAGAGCTCTGACAGGGCCTTATTTTCATCTCATCATCAAGCAACAAAGACAGACGCACACACAAACCACATAATTAACAACACCAACAATACGATGCCTTAACAAACACGTCTTACCCCCTTCTCAACGAATCATTCTTTCCAAATCGAATGCTCGAAGTAGTTCTGATCTTCTTCTTAGTACGGTTGATAAAATCAGAAATTTGATCCTTGTGGGCATCCTTCTTCTTGGCAACAACATTCGGACCAGCCTCATCCTGTGCAGGCTTGTTCTGATGACCCTTCCCAATGTTGGACACAGTTCTTAATTTCTCCCTAGCTCTTTGAATGTACTCACCGAAAATATAGTTCATATCCTTCTTATCATGTTGACGCTCAGATTCCTGAGCCGTAGACCTGCCCTTCTCTTCACCTTTAATTCCTGCTGCTCTGTTCGCAGAAGCATAATGCGGTCGCTCAGGTTCGATCCTATTGCCCACTTGGGCCTGCCCATTGAAATTGGAGTGGTTTGGGTGATCGACGAACTTGATGGGAACTTCTCCGTGTCCTTCGCCTTTATGATTTCCTCTGATATGTCGAGGTCCAGGCACTGAAGAACCAGAAGGTTCTTGTTGATGATAGTGCGAGATGCGATGAATAGCTCGCCCGGCGGAGCTGTTTGCAAGTGCTTGACGGAATTTTGCGCACCTGGAGGAACGTTTTGGGTGGTTGTTTCTTTCCATGTAGATCGGTTTTGAGGCTTAAGGGAAGAAGGAGAAGATCATGGGCTGAGTGCAACTCTGAAGAAGCTTGTAAGCCTATTATATATAGTATTTATCCGAAAGAGAAAGGTGATCTGAGAAGAAAAGATGAAGACTTTTGAAATTTGATTTAGTGGTAACCGATATAAATGTGAATGGAGAGATTCCTAACAAGGACTAAGCAAATAGCTGGCGCTTTTTCTCATTTTTTCCCTCGGATGTGATTGGGAGGGATCAATTCCCACTTCGCTTGTCCCTCTATCCTACGCTTAAATATCTCTCAAAAAGTAGATTAGTGATTACAGCTATTGGAATTATCGGCTGTTCTGTTCTATACATCTAACGCTGTTATTTGTTCATTTGGCCAACACAGTCCTTCTTCCAACAAACATGTAAGTTTGAAACGTGAGGGAAAACGATGCAGGGCACTTAGATGAGGTATCAGATTCATGCAAGACTCATACAACTCAAGAATTAAAGAAACCTCTATGTTGCCGATGTGGGCTTCCACGTAGGAAGGCGTGATTCTTCTGCTCATAATATTTCTATATTTATTAAGGTAAGAATAATTCAGAGCCTTGTTGGGTGGAACCAATTGCAGATTTTTTTGAATATTACTGTTACTCCTCGATCAGCAACAAGGATGAAAGAATCTACGCTACCTTATATTCCTATTTACTGCCATGCTTTATTCCTCTCTGTTACTTTGAATTGACTCAAATTCCAATTTTATAACAAATGACCAAAGACATTATTACTGTTTACTATTACTCGGTCTTAAATATTAACATATTTACCACAGCGGAGGTAATATCATTTTTCTTCCTTGTTTTCATTGAATTGACTCAAATTCCAATTGTAAAGCAAACGATGAGAGGCCCTGCAAGTTTTTTATATAAAGAGTGGTGTATATGGCAGATATATAATCTTAGCATCTGTTTGAGTTAGCATTGAAGAAGCATGTTCATACAAACCCCTTCCCACATACTTACCTCGTACACTATAAATCACGTAAACTTGTGTGTTTTAAGTTTTAAGGATGCATTTGTATATTTTAACGAGTTAAATTGTGGGGAGCGAACACATATGTAAGCCAAGGAGGATGAGAGGAAAAGACGCTTTTTTTAGTTTTTTTAGATCACGAGGCAGGATGCGGTGCCTCAAATGTGAAATAAACAAAAAAAAAAAAAAAAAAAAAAAAAAACAGAGAGAGAGAGAATGGGAAAATCAACTTACAAGTGTATGTGCATGGAATACATATATGATCTAAATTGGCTAGCAGTATCAAGTCATATAGATTTTGTATGTCACTTGATGTTGCACAGAAAGGAAGATTTACTTTTGAGGTAGTGACATGGAATATGCTGTTGGCATCATATAATGCTCCAATTGATTAGGGTAAGGCCAATGGAGCAGCCGGGATTAAAGAATGAGGAAACTACTAATACATGAGGGATATAATTTCTAGAGAACCAAGCACTCCCAAACCCAAGTATTAGATCCTTAATTTGATTGATTTGTGGGCAAATATTCCCTCTTTTGAAGTTCATCCGATTTCCACAATAGCATCTTATAATAATGTATCATTTCATGAGGCTCCTTGCCACAGACGAAAAGGATATATACCAAACAGCTTGTAGCTACAAATCGCCCAATATTCGGCTTCTAGCGACGGAATGAAAGCCACTTCTTTTGACTCTCCAGCTACAGAAATGAGAAAATTTTCCCTGTTTTTCCTATATTTCAGCCCATGGAGTCCCCGTATAATCTCTTCATAAATCCTCAACTCACTTTTTATCTCTTTATAGAAAATCATAAACAGTAAACACAAAAGACGCGCATAAATCGTTTCCATAGGAAAGTGAATCTAATAAACTACTTCGTACTCACTGAACACCCACCTTCTATACAATTGATTTGCATTAATTCAGTTGGCCACGAATATGTAGTATATCTTAAAAACTGTCTGCATTAGATTTTTAACAATATGGAAATAAAAGTGAACTTTTAACATCTGGATACTTATGTTAAATTGAGTTGGCAGGATCAGATGCGTCAAAATATTTTATAAGCTACTTTTAAATCCCGTAAACTGTTCGTCATTACCATTTATAAACATACAATATTGATATTTTTCATATTGTTTGATTATATAGAGAATCAAGTGGTAATTGAATAACAATTCTAGCCAAAAATGTTTCGTGTGTGTCGGTCACGTATCTACAACTTTTATATTATCTGTTTGGAACACAGACTTGTATATCTATTCATTTATTTAGATAAAATAAATTCTACTGTTTTATATATTTTATTATTTTTTTGAAAAATCAAACTAATCCAACGACCAACAGTGATTCGCTCAGTAAATAAGAAAAGGAGACAAACACTTATTTGATGCACGCCTTTTATGAGGGAACCATGTGTGCAGAGCCTGCAGAGCAGAGGATCCAATGCGGTCATCTGCATGACTCTAACAATGGAACTTCCCCAAGGCCCTAAATGGCTAAATCATCCAAATTCCAACATGAAGTCGCTTCACTCAGCCATTGTAAACAACTTTTCAATATTAAAAAAAACTGTACCAATGTTAAGGAATGGTAAACATTTCCAGATCGATATGCCAAAAGCAGCACCGGTTAACAAGAAAGAATTATGTCCTTCAGGTATCCCTCAAAGCTTTGCCTATTTCAGATTCTCAGGCAGAAGTCATGAAATTGACTGGTGAGCAAGTAGAGAAGTTGTATCTTCGCCGTTGACCTAAATGTTATTTGAACCCTTGAAAAGGCATGAATCAAATGCCACGAGGGAGCATCTACTTTTGGCTCCATCATTTTCAATGACGAAATGTCTTCACTACCTGCTCTATCCGCCGCCGGCATAGAGGACAACTAGTTAAGTGAGAAGAACATGTCGTACAGCAGCACATGTGCCCACACCTGGAATTACAAAAGGACTTTAGTATCAGAGAAACAAGTGAAAAATCACAGACCCTGCAGTTTAGAACATTTTGGTCAAGCAAGAATGACGGCAAGTTTAGTAGCTTACGGAACAAAAACAGCATTGTACTCGTGCTCAAGGCATATTACACATAAGTCGGGCATTATGCGATCCTTTTTTGCACCATCTGGTAAGCTTTCAGCCTTTTCGCCTGAGACAAAGTCACAAATTTTGAGTACCTAAGCAATATTAGATAACTTGGGTTCTTAGCAATGTACCTTCACTATCTTGTCCTGACCTCTTAGCAGCTGCAGCAAGAACCCTGCATAAACAGAATAACAGAGATGAAAATTACATTTGAATAACTATAATTTGACTGATTCCATTTTCCTAATTCATTTCTTGAAATGGTATTCAGTTTTTCAATACTAATGAGAAGGATCAAGAGGTGATGTATACCTCTTTTGCAGTTCAGAGCGTCTTCTTCTTTCCAATATGTATTGAATAGCATGCTTGGCTATTAAATAAGCACCAAAAAGGGTAAAGCCCACAGATGCATACTTATACCACCTAACAAGAACGTTTGAGTCAATCCAAAAAAGACACATCAAAACATCAAATAAACATCTATGCCACTATAAAGCAACCTTGCCCATTTCCCAAGATTGGCAATGAGCTGATCAATTGTTTTTGGAGAGACATAAAATGGCCCTTTGTGAGGTCGCTGAATTCGGATGGTTCCAATGTCATCTTTAGCAGCCTGATCATACAATTCAAAAGTAATTGCAACGCAAATTATGAATTAGTAAAAATAGAGTTCTTTTATTGGGGGGAAAAAAACTAGAAAATGCAGACCCCTTTTCTTTGTAAGCATAGACTACTCTATCAATATCATTTGTAATTCATATGGGAGTCCCCGTTCAATTATTTAAATATTTGTAATGCATTAGACTACAACTTCATCCACACCACATACCTCACCAACAACCGTCAAGGATGTGCCAATTGGAAGTACTCGTTCAATTCTCTTGACTCCAAGCATCTAAAAAGTGGTTTGAACTTTCTCAGTTAATATAAGCCAGGGAAGGTTGCCTTCTCTAAATCTAAATTCCATTTTGGGAAGGCGAGAAGGAGCCTATTTGGGGTTGGGGATTATTATAATAAATTAACAGCACTCCCACCTTGAGACCTTGGAGATAATCTAATGTTCCGCGCACAAGTGATCGACCTGACTCTTCAAACGCTTCACTTCCAACAGGCAATACAAAACCAGTAGCACCACGAGCTCCAAACACATGAACATGACCAGTTCCATCATCCTAACATACAAAAAAGAGGATCTGTGATGTGTATATGACTTTACCATTCACTTTAAGTGAATTTGGTTGTCAAAATAGAAAACTGCATTGTGTGAAACACTTTTTCGGGTCTTTAATTTATCTCAATGAAATGGGATCATCACTCCATAACTTTAATTACTAGTTAATTACTAAGTTTAAAAGGGGGGAATATATCCACACCAGATACCAAGGAACTTCTTTACTCATGGATAGCATTAAAGCAGAATCTTGTATCCACGAACCAGCATCGTTGTGTTTAAGAAAATGTTGCTCTGCCTAGAGAGAAAAGCACAACCATGACAAACGTCAATTGACAAGGACTGAAACAAGAAAGGCAATATTTTCAAAGAAGAAAATATCCAAGCTCTGTAGAATGTTATGGCTCATCTACCGTTTCTTCAACTATTACACCCCTTAAACCACTGAATTCACAGTTAATTGGGGTTTCAGAACCAACTCTTCCAGAAATTGCAACAACCAGAGGTAATATTTCGGCATCTAACAGTTGCGCTGAAAAGTGAAAAAAATATAAAATATGATTAAAAAGACTGCATTGTTAAGCACAACCAAGAGTTATTAAGCATTCAAATAAGATCATTCTAAGGGCTAAGAAGCTTATTATTCAAACTGATGCCACATTACGACCAAAACTTACACACTGAAAGCTAGAACTAAAAAATAAATCAAACTTTAAAAATTCTATCAGAATGACGATTTGTGCTAAATTAAGAGATAGAACTGCATGGTCTGCACAATCGTTGTGCAGTGGTGCTAAATGGAAAGTGATACTGGGATTGTTATCCGGGCGAACCAATATCTGTAATTTTCAGCCACCCGTATTAATATGATTTTTTCACGTAAATAGCAAGCAGCAGTAGTTGAAACAATGCCATTGATTAAAAAATTGCGTTCCTAAGAGATGACTACAGTCAATCAGTAGCCATTCAGGCAACAAGACTAAGCACGTCTACGAGCACTACCAATACAAACCTGCATTATGCATCTTTGGGATCTGAGACATATCATGCACATAGAACTTAAACCTTCCATAAACATAGTCTTACCGTTTTCTGGAAGCATACAAGGATCAAAAGTCTAACCAGAATATTCATCTCAGACGCTGGAAAAGACACGTACCTAATTCTTTTAACTGGTTGACACGGGTAACCGATTTAAGAATTTCCGCATCTCTGTGCCACAAAAATAGCTACCCATATTAGAGAATGCCACAACGAGTCTTACGCAAATATAGATTACACGTATTACTCATAATTCATGGCTTAATATTGATGAGCGAATGTGGACAACAATTCACTTACCTGCCACTGCTTCTCCCGAGAAGGTAAAGAGCAGCCGCACTCAAGCAGCAACTGACTCCACCCCAGGGAATCATCTTCATCGAGAGCTCCGGTGATGAAAAACCCTGCTCCCGATCAACTAAAGCCAATGCTTTCCACTCGTTTACACAAGAAAGGCGGTTAAGTCATTAGTGAGAAACCCGAAAAAGTGTAAATAGATCCAAAATTCCAAATACAAGGCACTATCAAAGCGAGATGGCGGAGCAACAAATGGATTTTCAGCAACAGAAGGAGTCGGGAGTCGGGACAATCGAAGTCCTAATTGTGTTCGCCAAAGTTTCTTTCTCTCCTCAGGGAAGTAAACTAAAAATACAAGGGGAAAGAGAAGAAGGAGCTCCACAGAGAAAATGGTAGAGAAAGCGAAAGAATTCGATGCAAAGAGTAGGGGAGTGGCAAAGGAGCAGAAAAGTGAAGCGCTGATGTGGTCCTCCTGTTGGTGTTGTGCGTGACCTCGCTAGTCCGTCTTGCATAACCTGGGCGTCAAGGAGTTATCGCCCCCTGTTGGACAGGAAACAAAAAAACAAATAAATAAATATTACTATCTCATTATAAAATTTTCTTAACAGAATAAAAAATGCAAAAATATTTAGCAGGATATATTTTACTCAAAAAAAAAAAATATTATAATATAATATCCTGATGTAGAGCAAAATGTATGGGAAAAGGAAAGATAGGGAAGAGGATTCTCTCATAATCATTTTTCTTATTTTCCCTCATTAGCATCATCTTGACCATTGATTGGGAAAGTGAAAGAAAGGTTAAAGTGGTATTGTGATTGATTGGATGGATATGATTTAGAGATGATGAGGATAATGAGAAAGTGATAATGAAAGAAACCCAATCCGAAAGATAGAGCAAATGATGGAGCCCAACCTGAAAAAGGAGGAATATTTTTTTGATAAGAAAAAAGGAGGAATATATAAACGAAACCAGGGGAGAAAAAAGAAGTGGGAGAAAGAACTAAAATATTAATGCTTTTTTAAAGAAGGCCTATAATAAAAATAATTTTTGCTCCATTTATAGATCACTGAGTAATTTAAATTTAACTTAGATTCAAGTAAACGAAGTTATGAAAATTGAAAACTTCTCTCATGAACACAAACATAATCCATATAAATATATAATTTATTTTGAAAAATTATTGATTATAATAAAAATAATCATAAAATTAATTACGCGTCTTGCTAATGTTGGGTATATTTCAATTATTATTTTTTGTTGATATCATATTCTATCACTTGCAACAAAAAATAAATAAATAATTACATAATTTTTAACGCTGGATTGTGAGTAGTTATTTATTTATTTATTTTTATTAAGAAATTTTTAGGAAGGGGTTGGGTTCACCCACAATTCAAAAGTAGGGTGAAATCTCCATTCCTCTTAGTTGATCTGATATTGGGCGGGGGTGAGTCGCCTATTACCCTCGACGTTAATCCTAGGCCTGCAGAATCCGGGATCTTCCCCCAAGATCATTAACCAACTCCAAGATCGAACCCTCTCCTTTAATGAGAGTGTCCGAGGGCGCATTGCAAGTAGTTATTATTCACTTATTTGTGGTCACGAACGGGCAAGAACTTATGGCCACCAATTTGTTTGGTTTTTTCGGCCCGACTACCATTTTGTTTGGTAGGTTGTACTTGGTTGGTCCTCTATTTTGAAGCTTATCCGCAAGAAACGCGCACTGGATATTCTGGTAGGAAAGGAGGCCCAGAGAAAATAATTTAATAAAATTAATTATCAAACAAAAATTTAATAAAAAAAAAACCGCGTAGCTAATTATGCGATGGATTTTTTTATTTATTTTATTTCCAAAATAGACTTTCTATGTTTCATTCTATATTGTACTGTTCAACAACAAAAATTAGAAATGGAAATCCATATGGGAAAATGACACAAAAAGAATCCGGAAAATACGAAAGGAGAGAGGTGAACCCAAATTCACTAATTATAGAGAGGGCATGAGATCTCAAAATGGGATATTGAAGAGGACAAAGGGCAAAATACAAGCCAAAATAATGAAACGCCCCTTAATTATTGAAAAAAAGTTTTAAACCACCTTGCCAAAGCCCCACTGGCAATCGGCAGCTAAGCTTCGGCGATCGGCTAAAGGCAAGCTCACCGCTAATGAAAATAATTAGGGAAAATATCAAGGGCTTTTTTTGGGATTTTCAAAATTTAGTGAGTTGTTAATATAGCTGATATAGTTGTTAACCAGGATTGATATTGTTGCTAATGTGACTGATTTAGTTGTTAAAATATTGTTGTTAATTTGGCTGATTTAGTTGTTAAAGTTTAATGAATTTATACCAGAAAAGGTTATTGGGCATTTTTTGGGATTTTCAGAATCTTATAGCCCTTTTTAGTATTTTTTTCCTCTAAAAATGACCCCACCATATAAATTTTCCCAGATAATTATTTTGGCAAGCGACGGATGTGGGATTTGATCCCACTCCACTTGCATTCCAAAAACGTTAGTGGCTCAATAATTTTCAACATATAGTACTACTTTTTTAAGAAGTTAAGAAAGTTACTTGAATTACTTTGAAACATTTATTTTTTTATTTCATTTTTCAAAACTATTTCATTTTACTAATAATATATTACAATGATATCATTAAGTAATTTATTTAGTTTATTTAATCTCTAAAAAAATCAATTGGGTCTTATATTTAGGATTGTAGGGGATACCAAACAAAAAATATACATTAGTTGCTTAATTTTGGAAGTAATTTTTTCACAAGTTTTGTTTAAGGTGTTCCTCAATTTTCATTAAGTATTACTAATTTTTGTCTATCAAGTAATAAATTCACATTTTCAAGTCATTCAGGCATTTTGTTAAGGCATTTCCTACATTTTAATGATTATTACTCTTTTTTTCTTATTTATTGAAAAAGGCAAGCTAAAGCTTGAAAGGTTTGAAAATGATACTAGACCATTTAGTCTAGCCCTTAGTACAATCAGAAATAACTAACAATTACAAGCCAACTGGTCCTGCAAGACCATATGGAGGCAGCCACTGGGAATCGTTGGGAATAGAACCACATCAACAACATTGGTAGCCTCATGGCCTTGCTTGGCCATATAATCTGCACAAGAAATGTTGCCCCTTGGTGTATGCCGAATCTCCACGTTCCAGTCCTTGAAAAGAAGGTCACGAATGTCGCCCACAACGTCTCTAAACGGGTAATCAGTGTGGTAATCTCTCATAATACTATTAATTGTATCGAGAGAGTCAGAGTATAAGATGACGTCGTGAAGACCCATCTCTCGGCCTATAGTTAACCCAGTCATGATAGCATGCAGCTCCGCTTCAATAACAGAACGGGTTCCAAGGAACCTGTGGAATTCCATTAACCAATGGCCATAGGAGTTCCTAATTACTCCTCCTCATGCAGCTTGGTATTGATAACGTACTGATCCATCAACGTCCATGCGAACCACGTTTGTAGGAGGGGGTCCAAGACTTTTCTTCAAACCTGTCCAGCTGGAAAATTTGATAAGTTAGAGATTGGTTAGCTGTATTTTCCATCAAAAGATAATTGCACAAGTGTAGCATCTCCCTGGTATCCATGTTTTCGCCCTAGAACAGGAATTTGCATCTGGTAGTCCAAAGGATCTAGCATCCCAAGCTGAAAACTCTGGGCCAAGAGAAGTCCCGAAATCTTCCTTTGTCAGGGTTGTGGCTTGCGTTCTAGTTAAGCCAAGCCTACAAATTACCTGCAAAAAACTGAGAAAGATAGTTAGACTGTAAAATTTGTTCCCACAATTTTCTTGCTCTGTCATAGTCCCTGATTACATGAAGGACGGTTTCCTCCTTATTGCAAGGGAAAGGGCATTGGTTGTCGTTCGTAAATCTTCTTCTTGCTCTGAGGGAGTTTATGACAAGTCTTTCGTGGCCAACCTGCCACATGAAAAACTTGACTTTCTCGGGGATTTGCCATTTCCATAACCGCGACCAAAAGTTGCTACCAGTCGCTCCTCCCCGATCTGATAGATAGAGATAAGCAGATTTGACAGAGAAGCAGCCATCTCTTGTCGCTCTCCAAGTAAAACAATCAATAAGGCTATTAAATAGGGGCGGGTGCATTCTGGAGAGGGTGTTTATAATTGAGGGATGCAAAATGCCCTGCCATCTACTAAAGTCCCAGCTTCCATTAGGCAACACATGGTCTTTAACCGTTTCTTCATCACTAACTAAGGAGGGGTCTGGAACAAAGGATATAAGAGGTCGGTCAATAGGAAGCCAAAGGTCATGCTAGAACTTCGTTTCCGCACCATTGTTAACCTTCTTCCGACTCCTGCAATGAATTTATCCCAAACTCCGACGATGGCCTTCCAAGCCGCAGAAGAGTTTCTCTTCCTAGAGACAGAGGGTACAGAGTGGTTGCCACAGTTATATTTTGACCAGATCCATTGAACCCACAAAGTGTTTTTGTTTGTCATGAGATTCCAACAGAGTTTTATAATAAAGGCCTTGTTCTGGCGACGCAGGTTTTTGAACCCAAGACCTCCCTCCTTTTTAGCTTGAGTGATCTTGTCCCAAGCAATAAAGTGCATTTTCATCACCTCTTCCTCCTGAGACTAGAGAAATCTCCTTGAGATCTTGTCTAATTCATTTATAGTACAAATCGGGAGGAGGGTTGACTGTATGTAATAGCTGGGTAGCGATGATAGCACAGATTTAATCAGAACCGAGCGGCCGACGATAGTCAAAAACTCGCTTTTCCACATCGAGAGTTTCTTCCTAGCCTTTTGAACAATGGGTTGATAAGTGGCTTTAGTAACTCTGTCATGAATAATAGGCATCCCCAGATATTTCCCAAGATCTGACGCAATCCCTATCCCAAGCAACTGGCTGAGTTCAAGTGCTCTATTGAAATTAACATTCCTGGAGCAAAACATTATGGATTTATTAAGATTTATTCTGTGACCTGAGACCTCACAAAACCTCTGCATCACCTTTCAAACCTTTGCCATTTGACTGGGGGAAGCTTCAGTGAAAAGAAAGAGATCGTCAGCAAAGAATAAATGGGAAATATGTGGGCCACCTCTTTTAAAGGAAAACGGTTTCCATCGCCGAGCATCACATTCAGCCTCAATAAGGTGACCCAACCGTTCCATGCAAAGGACAAATATGTACGAGCTCAGCGGATCTCCTTGTCTAACTCCTCTTGAAGGGGTGAAACTAGGACTCTCATCTCCGTTACAGAGAATAGACATAGAATTAGTGGAGATGCAAGCCATGATGAGATCAGTGAGACTATCTTCCAACTTTAGGCGACGAAGAGTGTCTTTGATGAATCCCCAATCCAGTCTATCGAAAGCTTTTTCCATGTCAATTTTGATAACAGTGAATCCCTTCTTTCGACCCCTCATTCTCATAGAGTGAATGATCTCTTGGGCGATTAAAATGTTGTCACAGGTGGATCTGTTAGCGATAAAACTGCACTGCGCAGGTCCTGTAACTTGGGACATAACCTTTCTAAACCTATTCGCCAGAACCTTCGTGATAATTTTGAAGCTCACATTGCATAAAGAGATAGGACGAAAGTCACGTAAGGTAGATGGACTATCCACCTTAGGTATGAGCACGACTTTGGACTTGTTAATACTAGTCATACTGGATGGGTTATTGAAGCATTGTTCTATAAGATCACGATTTTGGCACCCACGATATTCCACTGGGTCTGAAAAAAGTGAGCATGAAGGCCATCAGGACCCGGAGCTTTGAAAGCGCCCATGGCAAAAGCGGCATTCTTTATTTCAATATTAGTCACATTTGCCGACAGCATTCGAAGGTCAGTGGTGTTAATGTCAGGGAGATTGGAGCACCATTCATTAGGATCCCGAACCGAAACATCACGAGAATAAAGATTCAAAAAATAATCGTACGCCATCATTTTTGCCGTATCATGGTCCTTGATCCACTCCCACGCATCATTTTGGATGGCTCTAATTTCCTTCTTTCTCCTTTTAATCATTGTTGAGGCATGGAAGAATCGCGTATTCCTATCCCCTCCCTGAAGCCATTTACATCTGGATTTTTAGAACCAAGTGATTTCCTCTTGTGTGGCCACCTTGTGGTATTTGTAACATCCCAAATTTTGGGATTTAAAATTGAAATAAATTATGAAAATTAAATTATGGAATTTAGCTTAAAATAATTATGAGAATAATTATTGAAAATTTAGGCTTATTTTTTTTCCTTAATTAATTTATTTTAGGAAAAGAATAATTCAAATAAGGAATAAATTACGCCAAAAAAAAAATATTAAAATAATAATAATAATGATATGTAAGAATTAAATGGTGTGGCCAAATGATTAAAATTAACTTTTTGAAAAAAAAAAATTAGGAATCTATTTCCTTATAAAAGTAATTATAAAATGATGGAATATTGGCAAAAGATAAAATGAAGTTAAAGCCCATGAATAACACTCAAATCAATCCCATATTTCATTTAATCTCCTACACCCATTATTCATTGCCAATTTGCATTCTCGTCACTAACAAATAGGAATAACACACCAACCATATATTCATTTGCTATTCCATACAAGAATATACCTCCTTTATTCATTTTTGATTTCTACCACCGGCTTAACAACCCATTCCACCCGTCATATATATACATCATAATATTTATATCAATTGCCCATCTTCTTTTTCTTTCAAATGGAAAAAGTAAACGCCAAAAATCCGTGTCGGCAAAAAAGATCGCAAGAAAAAAACCATCTCGCTTTAGGTGTTAAACCGTTGTTCACGCCATCGTTGTCGAAGATCACATGAACGCAAAAGCAAGAACTCCATGCTTCTAAAGTCAAAAGACAGACCCCCATACCTCTCGAGACCCTCAATGAATAACTTTCGGTACGTGCTCCTCGACCGGACCTCCAACCCTTATATAATCGTTGCCCCTTTAGCTTTCATTCATTCACGCGCCGCAACCCAAGGCTAAGACCCAACACATGAGAGAGATAGACGAGTGTGAGAGAGAGAGAGAGAGAGCCGTGATCAAGAGTCGAGAGAGAGTGTGTGAGGGTTGAAACTCGATCAAAATTTCCTCTCGTTTTTCAACAACAAAACAGAGGTAAAGAGTCTCGATGGCATCCTTATCTCGCAAAATCCAACCAACAACTCGGAGGTGAGCCTTCAAGTCTTACTTCTTATTGTTTCCATAATAAACCCTCGCTATTATGTATGAATATGAACGCTAGATATATATATATATATATATATATATATATATAAACGCACCACCGCATAAAATGGAACCGTTATATATACTTAAGTATATATAGTTACATTAAGAAACTTTGATGTTGAAACCATGCTTGGCTTGTCATTTGTGCGAAAACGTCCCCTCGCTTCATGTTTATATTCATACCTGTAGAAGTTAGGTGCTGCACTTTTCATATATATATATATATAGATAAATCATATTTTAATGGTAGTTAATATTTAACTAAAATAAAAATGATACGAAGCATGTGGTCATAGATAAAAACGCTACTGTACGTGAGTGTGTATGTAAATATATAGTTAAGGACTTAAATGGGTATATGTATATTTATGTGTGTCAGTGGCTGCACAAGAAGAATGAGAAAAAGCTGATCCTAGCTATATATGCATGTCTTTACGTGGTGAATGCATGGTAATGGGCAACTCAAAAGCACCTTGCTGATGTGTGGTAGGGTGAATGGTATATATATATATATATATATATGGAGATTGACATGAAAAGTCCACTGAATAGTGTGTATATATATATTCGTTGTACAGATTGTATATATTCATTGGCATGAGTTTAGTTTGCTGGTTTTAAACTTGAATGGTAAAAAAAAAAAATATATATATATATATATAATAATAATAATAATAATAACAATAATAGGACTTTGAGGGTTCAAAATAATTGTAGATAAAAAATAATAATAATGAATTAATAAATAAACAACAACAACAATAGAATAAATAAATTATTATTATTATTAGTAAAAAAAAAAAGGGATAAATAATAAAGGGAATTATTAATTAATAAATAGAAAGAAAATTAATAGTTACAATAGTTACACCGATTTTTCAAGATCGTCATAATTTGCCCACTTCGGAATTTCAATTTATTATTAAAATTTGTATAATTTTAATTTTTAGAAATTATAAGTTATAATTTTATGTAGAGCTTTAGAAGAGTTATTAATGGTTAGAAAATTGATTGTGGTAGATTGATTTTTTGGCGTGTGTTTGAGCTTTTGGATTACGAAAGCGAATGTGATAATAGTTAGCTTCTAGGCGAGAGTAACCACTTTCCACTTGTTATATGTACTTAGTATGTTGTTTGTGAGTATTTTATGAAATGATTATGATTATCTTAATAGAAATTGCCTTGCGGAACTTTATGATTTGAATTGTGAATATATACATATTTATTTATTTATTTACAAGAATTGAGAATTTTGATATTATGATATTTATTATGATAATTATGGAAAGGGTTGAATTGGGAAGAAATGGAGTAGTTTATTCCACCACGTGGTGAGGCCTCCATTGGTGCACGATGGTTGGCTTTCTATTGTCCCACCTGTTCAATGAGGGACTGGCCCACTAGTTCAATGAGGGATACGACACCCCACATGTTCAATGAGGGAAAAGACCCATGGTCCGGGACATGTGCTCGAGGATTTTGGCCGGTCCTTATCACATGACCAAATGAGCTTTCGAGTAACCGAACATGGATGTAACTTAGCCCATGGGTCTAGTCGGAGGAAATAAGGCGGTTCGGTTGGATTGGTGGGAGACATCTTGGGAATTGTGTTAATGAAAAATTGTAATACCTAATTTGTGATACACAATTTCGATACTGATTTTATGATATGAAATTTTGTGATATGTATATTGGTGAATTTTATTTTTAATATTTTGTTATATAAATTGTTCCACTTGGCACCTCACTAGCACATATTAGTATTCGTAATAAGTTGGATTGATGGTTACCCATATTTTTCGTGTGATAGCTCTTGTGTAAGTTCATCGGGAAGACCCCGTGCTTAGGCTACTTCGCCAAATGTAGTGCTTCGTCTTTTTGGTTTATGTGGGATCATTGTATATTGCCACGTTAGGGCTCATTCTGCATACTCTGGTTTTATTTTGTATATTTTGGTAAATGATGAACCCTTAATTGTTATTATATTAAGTAATTTTGAGGACGTAACAGTATTCCTCCCAGAGTTTTTTCTCCAACCTAAAGAGACCAGTGTGCTGATTCGTTCTTCTGCATCTGTCGATTCCCTCCAGGCGTCTAATCAACTCCTTTTTCCTCTTGGAAAAATTACCCACACGGTTATCATTCCAAGCACAAGAAGAATTTTGGAAGTCACGCAGGCCATAAATCCAACTTTTGTTGTCCCAGGCTTCCTTGACGATGTCTTTGAAATCATTTTCAAGAGTCCAAGCAATTTGGTAAGAGAAGGGTTTCTTGAAGTTTTTTCTCTGGGATGCAGGATTAGAGTTTACCACCACAATTCTATGATCCGATTTGTATTTGAGCTCATGTCGGACCGAAAAGTTGGGGAAAGAATTAATCCAGTTGAAGTTGGTAAAGACCCAATCCAGACGCTCTTTCAAGCCCTTGCGCTCCCAAGTGAATCTGTCACCCTGAATCCTGGCTTCAATAAGATCAGTGTCATTGATGCAATCAGTAAAGTGTTTCATAGAGGTCCAAGGGGGGTCAACTCCTCCAAATTTGTCACTTGGAGAAAGATAGGCATTAAAGTCACCCAGAACAATCCAAGGAAATTGAGTATTTGCGTTAGGGGCAAGCGTACGAAGAGAATTCCATAAGGAGGTTCTACCAATTGGCTAGTTTCTCCATAAACAATAGTAACCATAGTCACCAAGTTATTATCATGTTCTCTAACTTGACAATGAAGCATTTGGGTGTTGGAGGTAAGATAAGTAATTTCAAAAGTGTCATTATTCCATAAAAGCCAAATACCTCCAGAGAATCTAGTGGATTCCACCCGGGTCCAGTTAGAGAAACCAAGTTTACGACAGACTTTATCCGCTCTATTACCACTAATACGTGGCTCCAAAAGACAGAGGATATTAAAGCAGTATTTATTGGCAATATCTTTAATAGTTAAAGGGAAGGACCGGCTATCGGCTACCGGCTCCCCTACAATTCCAAGAAGCTATAATCATTAAAAAAAAATATAAGATAGAGAAAGGGATACTTACCTGGGGCATTCAGCCTCATCTTCATGGCGCTGTTGAAATTGAGTTCCTGCCACGAATGATCCGTTGGCTTCCATGAACTCAGGAGCAACATCTTCATTGGGGTCCCAATTGTCAGGTGGCTTGGGATCGTTGAAATGAGATACCGGACTTTGCTCCATAGGCAAATCATGTAGCTGGTCATTAGAAAAATAAAGATTGGCCACTTCGGGGCTTTATTGATTACATTTTCCGTATTTCCATGGACCAAATTGTGTATGCGCGGCCCTTTTGATTTTTTCCCTTTTTTATTGTCTTTAATTGAGCCCATTTGATTATTTCCTACAGATTTTTGGCCCAATACGTGAGTGGCCTCAGCGGGTGGATCCATGGAATTCGTTATTTGCAGTGGCACATTATCGCCACTTCCTTTGGCAGCCCCATCTGAAGGGGAGTGTCCAGCGAATCCTTAGGCCCAGCTGCAGAAGTTTGTCCACTCAGCCCCATCTAAAGGGGATTATTACTCTTTTTTTCTCTATTCATATGGTCTTATTTTATTTGTAAACAGGACATGCTTTAGAAAAAATATTTCTTACATATTTATTGCTTTTAAATTAATTTTCACCATTTTTTATCAACGCAATTCCCTTAAAATGACTTTATGTATAGAGACAGGAGGAGTACCAACTACCCTCTATCTACCGTTGTTAAGTGTATGATGACCTGCATCAAAAAGGGATCCCATTTAGGCTCTACCAATTACGTGCCTTTTTTAATTAGTGTTTAAAAATCAGTTTCACGTAAGTCGAGACAAAACTTTCCTCACATACTTACCTCGCATACTATAAATCACATTGAAAAAACTAACTTTTATTGTTAATCCAAACAGACACTACACCTAAAATATTCAGGTTGTAAGAGTCGGCCACGTCACTGCGGAATCATGTGGGTCAAGTAACGCGAGACTGCAATGTAGGCAGTGTTCTAAGAGTTTAACAGAACATGATTGTTGGACCTATGTAATAGCTGACTAGAGGGAAGTGCACCACATTCACAAGATTTGGTGGTTTATGTTGGATAGATGTGGAAACAAATAAGGCGGGGACTACGCCCAAACATGTTTAGTAAAAATGTCAGATTCAAGCACAAGTCTATTGTCATATCTATTTTTATAAGACATATACTACAAGTCCACATGCTTGATCTATTTTATTTATTTATTTTGATTTATAGTATCACACATTTATATGAAATATGACCTAAATAATTTTGTAAATTATCTATAAAATTACTAATTTAACCTTAATCCCAAGCTTCACATCTCATCGTCATTCACACACACTCAACCCTTGCATTCATTAATCATCCACTCCTTCCTCTCATATATTCAATTGCTGGAGATAACAACACTAGTTCACTCTTTCTTCCTTAACTTGTGTCATCTGTTAAAACACAATAATTACTGTTCTATTCTGTGAACATGACTTATTGGACTTGACTAGGAGCCAAGCCTAGGGCCTACGTACCCGGTAAAAGGATCAAAGTCCACGTAGTTCGAGACACACACAGGCGTTTTGCACAAAGGGGGTAAGGTGTGTGCTCTGTGTGATTGTATGTAAATAGTCTAGGGTTAGAACGTAGAACCTGTCATCCTTAAGGCTTGACCTCTGTATTTAATATTTATAGAGTTTACCTTAGGTTGATATGGCTTAGGCCCTGTGATTCGAGGCCCCAATATCGTAACTACCTGATATAGATTTAGATATACCTGGATCATAGATAAGATTGGATCCCCCTTTATTGTAGGTAGATCCTGATATGTTGTATGTTCTTAGTTGGGCCATACCTTAAGTATGGGCCTTATGCATCCGTAATAGCTTTGCCCCCACCCGTAGTTCAGCTTCGAGCCGCCGGATGTATTTTGCCCTCAGTCGGTTTTACTAGCCAAGCTTTGTTGTCGTGGGCCTTACCTTGCCGAGCTGGATTACGTTGATCCTGGCTGTCAGGGCGGCTTACATCGGAGATCCGAGGTCTGGCTTGCATTTGAATCATGAGTAGTGGTTGTCCCCTCAACCTGGCAGTCAAGGGCACTGGGCTGCCAGGGTGGATCTATAGAGGAGATCTCGCCCAATGCTCCCCACAGACGGCGCCAGTGTTCTGTTATGTGAACAGGACTTATTGGACTTGACTAGGAGCCAAGCCTAGGGCCTACGTACCCGGTAAAGGGATCAAAGTCCACATAGTTTGAGACACACATAGGCGTTTTGCCAAAGGGGGTGGGGGTGTGCTTTGTGTGACTGTATGTAAATAGTCTAGGGTTGGAACGTAGAACCTGTCATCCTTAAGGCTTGACCTCTGTATTTATAGAGTTTACCTTAGGTTGATATGGCTTGGGCCCTGTGATTCGAGGCCCCAATATCGTAACTATCTGATATAAATTTAGATATACCTGGATCGTAGATAAGATTGGATCTCCCTTTATTGTAGGTAGATCCTGATATGTTGTATGTTCCTAGTTGGGCCATACCTTAAGTATGAGCCTTATGCAGATCCGTAACAATTACAATAGGCTTATTTTAACGACAAATGAAAAATTATAATCTTAATATAAATAGTTTGTCATGATTTATGTGGGAAAAGTAAAAAGGTAAAACATAGTTTTACATGCCTTTTATTATGTTTGGTTGATTTTAAAAAATGTATCTCTTTAGTTAACTAATGATTGATTTTTCTTATTACTACTTGTTTGGACAAATTTTTTCATTAAGCATTCTTTTCATTTTCATACTAAACCTTTTTATAATGACAATAGGTTTTTAAGATACAGCGTATAATTGTAAAGAGACTTAACTTGTTATATATAAATTTGAAGGCATAGACTTTTAAGCTTATTTAAAAGCCTACTCTTGAAAAAGCTTAAGGTCTTATCAAACTTTTTGAGGGTTCGAGCCCGGGCCTAAGAAAATGCCTATATATAGGCTCAAGCTTTAAATATCCATTGCAAACTCATACCTACTCTTAACTAACAATTCTCATAAATCAATAAAAACAGTTAAAGTCAACAAAGTTGTCATAGAATTTAAGTAATTTCTAATATTACCCCTTCCAATTGCACTAAACTTTAATATCATACCACTCTGGTCCATTCATAAGTCTATTCTGACCAAATCTCACATACCAAGGAGAGATATTTAACTAAATGATTATGAGGTAAATTTTCAACTTTGCCCTCATTTATGATTGAATATTTTTTAACTGTTCCTTCTCTCTCTATCTTCATAGATACAATTGATATGGGTAAAGTTGTCAGAATCTTATTTATTACATGAAACTGGACTTATAAATAGAATCGAATTTTTTGGTCAAAATGGACTTATAAATAGGGTAAGAGTGGTATTGATTATTACTCTCACCCACTACCCTTATTAATTATGAGTGTACATAAAAAAATAATTAATGCTCATTTAGAACAAACAAGTGTCTTATAAAAAGGATCAAATACACTTACTAGTTAGTGCCTTATAATAAAGACCAAAAAAGAGTATTTAGTTAAAGCCTACTCTAATCTTTGATGACTATAAGAACAAAAAATATACCGGGACAGAAAAGAGTTGGGGACACACCATACTAGTGAATTGAAGTTAATTAATTATTACTCTTTCCTTTCTTTCTTTAATGTGAAATCTATTTAGCTAGTTAGTTTAGATTAAATACAAAAATTAAGTTTTTTTATTATGACGTGTTTTTAATATACCCTAATCATTTTTCCTGATATCCTAACCCCTATTTTAGTTGATTATTGGTGAGGAAGCTTCAATAGGGTAAATCATGATTGACAAATATATTAAATAGATTTATTAATATCAACTTCCTAATTAAATCATACATTAAAGACTGAAAACTGAGAAATATTATTTGGGATATTTTAAAATGAAAATGCTTTTAAAAGAGAACTAAGAACCAGTCAAACGTTAATTTTAAACTAATCCGTATTAGAACAATGGCTAAAATATAAAAAAAACTCTTCTGAACTTTGGATGTGTTGTGAATAATCTCCCTCACCTTTAAAAACTTAAAACCAAAACCCTAAAATTTAATAATTTTAACCGTCAACCTTCCTATTATAAAAACTGCCATTATACTTAAAGGTTTATTGCATCTCACCCTAACAAATGACCATTGGCATTGGCATGTAATTCAAACACACACACACACCAGAATTCAAATATTTTAAAAACTTCAGGTTATTGGTTTTAAACTTCTAAAGGTGAGGAATGTTATTTGCAATACATCCAAAGTTTATGGTATTCTAGCCTAAAATATATGTTAAATATTTGTCGTTAAAAATATGAATACTGTGATATTATGATTATTTCCAGGGACAAAAATTATAATAAGAAATTAAAGTACTAATTATTCATTTTTTAATTATATTTGTATTACAATGCTTTTTTTGTTGTTAAATATTACAATGCTTTTTCCATTATACAATACTCGTATGATTTTTTACTCGCGGGCCAAAAAAGTAAAGATTTTTTATTTAATTACATGTCATTGGCCTAGCCGGCCCGTTCCCCCGGATTAATTCGTGCCTGGCTATTATTTTATGCTTGACGTCTTGTAAAACCCTCCGCGCTTCTAAAACCCTATTTCAGTAAAGAGCAGTTTTCGCCTCTCAACGCTGGAGGCTAGGCGTGCCTCTTGATTTTCATTTCTACAGCAACGACTCCTTCCCTCTCCAATGGCGTCGGTGGCTCTCAGAAATTCTGCTTCCAAACGTCTCTTCCCACTTTCTTCTCAAATCTACTGTTGCTCTCGAGCCTCACTCTTCGCTCATTCCCAGCTTTCTGAGTTGGTCCATGGAAACGAGACTACCTCTGCTTCCAATCCGTGGTGGAGGTCCATGGCCACTTTCACACGAACGTAAGTTCTGCCTCAATCCGTTTATTACGTTCCGAGCCGCTAATCGCTTTTGATCCCTTTGATCGGGGGTCTGTAAACGAGCGGGTCATAGAATTGGGCATTATGAATATATCGGCGGGAGAGCTTCAGCTCAACATTTTGTGTCCCAGCGTTATACTGCATTAGTACTTTTTAGTCTTGCTTACTTGGATTCTTTTCAATCACATTTTATTATTGAGAGTATTAGTGTGACGATTTCCCCCACAAAGAACCAAAAGAAGATTACTTTTACACGGAGATAAAAATTCTGGCTATCTATTTCCGAGATTGCCATGCTGCCAAATTAAATATTTTCCTATGACTTCGTGCGTGGTAGATTTGTCTTTAAATCAAAGGCTGACTTGCTGGTAGTCAGTCATCCTATTCCAATCTAACGATTCAAATCTAAACATAAGGTGAAATCCTCCCCTTATTGAGGTCACAATTCTTTTGAGGCCGGTTATGACATCCTGGATCCTGCACAGACCGTCTGTCTATTAAGAAAATGGCTGGTTCACGGCTGGTTAATTATGCAATTCCAATCTAAAGATTATAATCTAAACTGCTTTGCTTTATCTTCAATTTCGTGACTGGGAAAGTGCTCCGCATTGCATGACTTGATATGCTTTCCCTTTTCCCTTTCCTCCTTCTCACATGTCGCCTTCACTTGCTCACAGAAAACCCCATGTTAATGTGGGGACTATTGGGCATGTTGACCATGGGAAGACTACACTCACTGCAGCAATTACCAAGGTTTGTACTTTTTCAATGTTTTCTCGATCTCAACCTTACAAATCAATGTTTTGCTACGAATCAGGAATCATTCTCTCTTGTAGCATTCGGACTTATTAATATCTGGCCTTTTATTAGGTTCTAGCAGAAGAAGGAAAAGCTAAGGCTATAGCCTTTGATGAAATTGATAAGGCTCCTGAAGAGAAAAAGAGAGGAATCACAATTGCAACGGTTGGGACATATATTAGTTAATCAATCATTTCATTCCCGTTTTGGTCATGCAATAGATTACTTCATTTTCTATCTCTTTATTCTGAGACGGTAATAACTCAATTTTCAGGCACATGTTGAGTATGAGACTGCTAAACGACACTATGCACATGTGGACTGCCCTGGACATGCAGACTATGTTAAAGTAAGTGTTTACTTTGGTTCTGCCTCTCTAAGATTTTCCTGGTTAATACTGTAAAGAAACTATGTGGAGAAGTTGTCACAAATAGTGGATCTTTAGTCTCTAGGCCCATTTTCCTAGTATGCAAAGGTGGTGGCTGAAAGAAAGTAAGAAATGGCCCAAATCAGTTAGTTATTATTCTATAAATCTGCTTTATTATTCTAGTTTTATTTTAGCTTGTATGATGCCTTCTAATAGTTGTGCTGAAGTTTAAATTAAAAGATAAAATAGCATTTCTAGTAGTATTTTCTTACCAAAGAATATCTAACAAAAACCTGTTTTTTGGTGCGTGTCATGTATCTGAAAGTGCAAGTCACTAAAGCATCCTTTTGTAGTATTGTGTTATCTAGAAAAGTTATTTTTGTCTGCACGCATGCTTTTGTGTAGCCATGAATTGATTTGGAACTGTATTTTTCCTTTTTGCAGAATATGATTACAGGAGCAGCCCAAATGGATGGGGGTATACTTGTCGTATCTGCCCCTGATGGACCCATGCCTCAAACCAAGGAACACATTCTTCTTGCTCGCCAAGTAGGTATTCTATTTCCAATGTGGTTTCCACACCATCTGAGCATACTTCTAAATCTAGAGTTGCCTTAACTTGTAGTTTAATGTACACATACTCTATGCATCATGCAGGTTGGTGTGCCGTCTCTTGTGTGCTTTTTAAATAAAGTTGATGCTGTTGATGATCCAGAGTTGTTAGAGCTGGTAGAAATGGAGCTTCGTGGTAGGGTATTTCGGACTTCCTCTTCTTCCTGCCTTAAGAAAGAATACAAGTTCATAGATTTTTTAGTTTGTTATACTAACTTAATGTATTTGGCAGAGCTTCTAAGCTTCTACAAGTTCCCTGGTGACGATATCCCAATTGTTAGAGGTTCTGCTTTGTCCGCCTTACAGGGTACAAATGATGAGATTGGTAGAAAGGCCATTCTAAAATTGATGGATGCTGTGGATGAATATATTCCTGACCCTGTTCGCCAGCTTGACAAGCCTTTCTTAATGCCCATTGAAGATGTATTCTCCATTCAGGTAAAAAGGAGTTTGACTTCTGATTTTGATAGGATTATAAGAATCAAGACAAGAGACTAGAACCAGAATCTGAGTTCTAGGGAAAAGGGAGACAATCTAGAGTCAGAATCTAACTCCAGCCAACACAATACTTCTCTGAAATATATCTTCATTCATGATCTTTTAGAAAGAGAATACAATATATTTATAGAGTCCTAACTATAACTTCCTATCATAACTTCTTTAAACAGATAAGATAGAACAACTTCCCTAAACAAATTATAACAAACAGATTCTCTAAACAGATAATAACTAAGAACTACTCCTAACTTCTCCTAAGTCCTAACATGTGTCTTTCTTTAAAAGAGGACACATGGAACCCTAACAGATTTAATCTTGTTGTAATCAGCGGTGGTTGACAACCGTGAATGTATGAATGTTATGATCTTCTAGCACGTCCTGTAATATTTTCAAACATGTTTTCACGGAATGCTTTAATGTTTAGATGATCAAGTGTGAAGTTTATTTTATTTCAATGAGATATGATACTCTGCTGCTATATTTGTTCGTTTGTTTGTTGGATATCAAATGCTTGAAAGTGCTCACAATCTGTGTTGGTTGCCTGGTATACCATTGCCTCATGTTTTTGATCTATGTTGTAGGGACGTGGAACAGTGGCCACTGGCCGTGTGGAGCAAGGGACCATAAAAGTTGGAGAAGAAATTGAGGTTTTGGGTCTAATGCAGGTGTGTTTTTGTGGTCATTTCCTGGATATTGGTCTACCCTCCGATCTTATGCCATTTCATTTTTTAAAGTCATGACACTAAATCTCTTGTTCTCTTTGTTCATAATCAATGATTAATGAACCCTGTTTATCTTAAATAGTTGATGAATTATTTTCTTGCATCAGGCATTTTGACAAGCTCCTTTAGCCATTCTGTTGGGTCTTAATAATAAGGATTTTGTTTTGGTAGGGTGGGCCCCTGAAAACAACAGTGACTGGAGTTGAGATGTTTAAGAAGATATTGGATCAGGGACAAGTGAGTGGCTGGTTTCTCCTATCCTTAATGTTATGTTTGGATGGAGAGAAAAGTGACGGGAAAATAAGGGAGAGGTAATACTGGGAATGAAAACTTCCATAAATGGTTAAAAAATAACTATTTTTGGGAGTTTTCTCTCCTAATTTTCTTTCTCCCTTAATTTTCTCGCCATGCATACATAAACATAGGGTAAGAGCCATTGGCACTGCATAGGTTTAACTAATTTAGAGTTTTTCCATTTTCTTAGGCTGGTGACAACGTTGGTCTCCTTCTACGTGGTCTAAAAAGAGAAGACATCCAACGTGGTCAGGTCAGTGACTCCTTTCAGCGTTTCCTCTTTACTAGGCCTCCTGATGGTATTTATGAAAACATATTATATATTGGAGATTACTTTGCTGAAAATTTACTTTTGTTGAAAAAAAAGGTCATTGCGAAGCCTGGTTCTCTAAAGACATACAAGAAGTTTGAGGCAGAAATTTATGTACTCACGAAGGATGAAGGTGGGCGACACACTGCATTCTTCTCAAATTATAGACCTCAGTTTTATATGAGGACTGCTGATATCACTGGAAAAGTAGAATTGCCTGAAAATGTTAAGATGGTTATGCCTGGAGATAACGTAACAGCAGTGTTTGAGTTGATTTCAGCTGTTCCACTCGAAGCAGGTCGGTATCACTTCATTTTCCGTGCATTTGTTGAACTTTCAATCCCATATCAGCAACCTTTTTTTCCATGTGTGCAAATTCCTTTTCTCTTTTGTGTGCAAAATCTTTCATCCTGAATTGTTGTACTCTTTGTACAAATGAGGAGGCTTATATGGCGTGTCCTATAATTTTACAGGACAAAGATTTGCTTTGAGAGAAGGTGGAAGAACAGTTGGTGCTGGTGTGGTGTCAAAAGTAATTAGCTGAGATGATTGTCTTTTGATTTAGCTGAGCCCTATTTTTATAAGGTTTTGGAAGCCCTGAGACGCGATTCTTCCCTTAAAAATACACATGCCATGTGGCGATCAATTAGTTAGCAGTTGTGTCGAATGGTGTTAAGTTGAGCTCATTTTCTCGGTCATTTTGGTAGCGCAGAATTTGTGGTCACTGCCGACAATTTATTTTTCATAACTCGAAAATAATATGTGAATTATCTTGACATGTTACCTAGCCATGCTCGTTGGCGTGTATTAAGTAGGATTGGTGGTTTTTTTAATAACAAATGCTCCATTCCATTAAAGCTTTAACGTTGATTTCTTATAAAATAGGGGTAACGTGTTTGATTGGGGAATTTTCCCTACCATTCATCTATCATAGACATGGATCAGTTAGGAAGATTTTCATTCCTTACCCGCTCTATCCGTATTTGCAGTATTCCAGAATTAGGAATAGAGAATCCACATCAAAGAAAGGTGGAATGTTGGAATGATATAACTTTTGTTATTTAAAGGCTAAAGGAGCAATTTTACACATGTATTTTTTTCCCAGGAGCGACCAGCACCACGAGAAATTTTCTGGATAAAAAATATACATGTGTTTACGTTTTGGACGCCTTGACAGACCACCTACTGTCGGTTGACCGTTAACTTGGATGGAGCGCCGACGTGGTGATTGGGACTGACACGATGACGTGGAATAAAATTAAAAAAATTAGGAACAATTAAAATGATTAGGAAAAAAAATTAGAAAAAATTCAAAAAAATAGGAAAAAATTAAAATAATTAGAAATAAATTAAAATACCCCTACCGATTAGGCCCCACCATTGTGCCACCCTACCGGCGGCGGTCGGTTGTCAAGGGCGTGATCGGTTGTCAAGGGCCGCCACTCGGAATCTTGGAGCGATCGGTTATTTTCGAAGCGGGAAAAAAATGTATTTTTAGTCTTTTACGGCATTAAATTTTCATATGAATTTTTTTACTCTTTATTTATTATTATGTAGATAATTATTTTTTTGAAAAAAATGTATAGTTAAATAGGTTTAAAGTTAAAAAATTGTTAAATTTTGTGATAGAATTAATAAAGTTTAAAATTTTGCGGTCGGTCCTACCACCACATCAAGAATCCGCCCCGCTCGCTCGGCGGCGGGCCGACGGTAGGGTGGCGGTTGTAGGGCCCACTAGCGGGGGTATTTAAATTTTTTCCTTATTTTATGAATTTATTTCTAATTTTTTGAATTTATTTCTAATTTTTTAATAATTTCCTGATTTTTTTGATTTTTTTTTTCTAATTATTCGAATTTTTTCCTAATTTTTTGAATTTTTATTCCACGTCGTGTCAATCCCAATCGGATCACGTCGATTCCATCCAAGTTAATGGTCAACTAACTCCGCGGGCTGGCGCTCCAAAACGTAAACACATGTGTATTTTTAAAATTTCTCATGGTGGCTGGCGTTCTTTAAAAAACAACATGTGTAAAATTGCTCCTTTACCCTTATTTGAAACATTGCGGTCTATAATAGGGATTTGAACCCTCATAAACAAAAACCCTACATAGTTTCAAAGCTAAGCCCTTAACACTTGGTCATCTTTCCTACATGATGATTATGTCCCAGAAGCCAAATGAATAGCGAGTTATTCATATTCTATTTTTTTTGGACAACCACATACAATTAAATTTAACTAGAAAAAGAGTTAAGTAGTAAATCCGTCCTGGAAGCATACACATAAGCGTAATATTGTCTTTGAAGTTTTTTGTAGGTCTCAATATAGTCCCAAAAATCTAAAAATGTAGTAATATTGTCTTTTTGTTTAATTAAGGTTAAGTTTGACTATTAAATATGAAATTGTTTGACCATAAAGCCCATGTGTCGCTCCACCCAAACTCCTGTCTAGTCGCTCAAAACATTCCGTCTCTCTCCTCCGTCCTTTCATCTCTCTTCTTCGCAAGCTTGCTGTCACCGTCGGCCCTCTTTTCTCCAACCAAAACACTCCTTTCTCCATTGTGAAATCCTCCCCAATGTCTGAAGCGGGGCCATCTTGTAATTAAAGTCCTGAAAATAAGATCGGGAGTCGAACAAAAATTACGTTTGAACCGAAAAGCATAAAGCGAATTTCGATTGTGACGAACCAGGACGCTATTGTGGGATTTGGCAAGGAACATAATCACTGCCAGAAAAACAAAGACAACCAATGGAAAGCAGAGGAAAGAGAGTCACCCATTAAACAAAAACGTTGGGATGGTAAGCAAAAAGGGATTGGCCTAGCCACGTTGCTTGCCATCTCTGCATTCCTTAGTCTGAATTTTTCATCTTAGTTTTTCTTTGACGAATATTTGAGCTTTAATCCTATCTTAAACACGTAGTCAGCCAGAGGAGATGGAGAATTGAAACAAAAACTATAGTTGTAAAGAGGATAGTCATGGTACGTTCTTTGCCAAAAATAAACAGGGTAGAAACAGAGAACGAACTCAAGAATCAAGATTGTAATTGAACAAATTCATATTCATGATAAAAAAAATGGGGGATTCAAGCAACACAAATAAATAAAAGAATCTTATTTAAATGGGAAGACATTAATGAATGTTTCTTGAAATGATCAGTGACCAGGGCCTTTGGCACTTGGTCCAGAAGCCAAGCGCATGAGCCAAAGGCGGAGGCTGGTGTTGGCCTCTGTGTACGTCGGGAGATGAGTGGCAGTGGCAAAATATGAAATCCTCCCCAATGTCTCAATTTCTCCTTCAATTTCACAACGGAGGAAGGAGTGTTTTTTATGGAGAGGAGAGGGCCGACGATGATGGCGAGCTTGCGAAGAGAGAGGATAGGATGGGGGAGAGAGAAGAGATGTTTTAGGTGACTAGGCAGGAGTTTGAGGTGGAGCGACACGTGGGCTTCATGGTCAAAACAATTCCATATTTAACAGTTAAACTTAACCTTAATTAAATGGAGGGGGCAATATTATTATATTTTTATATTTTTAGGGCGACGACATTGAGACAAAATTTTTTTTCACAAAAATATTGCTTTTGGAATATTACTTTCGGGGCAAATTTACTATTTAATCCCTAAAAAAATAGAAAAAATTAAAAGAAAAACCTATATAAACAAATTTTTTTGAATGAGTCCTTTAGGAGACTTCTTAGTTCATCAGGCTATTACTCTAGGTTTACATACAATTATGAGCATGATTCATACTACTTTTGATAGACTAAATCGAGCCTTTGGTAGCCCAAATTAGGGCTTTTAAGGCCTTTTGATTTTTTCACATGTTTGGTATAAAATTTCTCTAAAAGTGTTTTCAAGTCAAAAAGAACTTGTCCGAAAAGCTCATTTTCAGAGCATTTGAAAAGGAGCTTATCAAAAAGCAAATCTTTCTAGCAAGCGCCTCGAGGCGAGAAGCATCTGCGCGCTTGGTCCAAACTAGAGGGCGCCAGGAGCAAGACCACAAAGCCTGATCGTTCCCTCTCTTATCACCTCCACCTTCCTCTTCCTCATTGTCGCCGGTGATGAGGCCACCTTCATCTCCATTGTCACCATTGCAAATAGACCACTTTTCCCACCAGTATCACAAACATAGATATTGGTAAAAGGTGTTTTGGGTGCACGTGGCTCCAAGTTAATGCCGGATAAAAAAGATTTTGGTTATAATTTTCCTTATAATGGTCTAAGATGAGGTGGTACTTGTGATATTTTGGCTTGGAATGCATTTTATTTGGCGGTTCTCGGGATGTTAAATACCAATGGATGTATTACTTTTTATTGGCATTGAAAGCACATTACATTATGGTAAGGTAACGTTTTCACAGTTTAATGAATCTTCTACCTATTTGATTGGGTGGTTAAAAGATTATCTATGGTTAACCTTCATCTATTGGTCACTGCTTTTTTATCAATATGTTATGTACAGTGAAAAAATTATTGAAACGCCACACTTTGAAAAGTACTTTCTCCGGTTCTAATTATAGGAAAACATTTTAGAGTTGGTCTTAGTCTTAATTATAGGACCAATTTTTTTTTTTTGTCAATTTCTTTTTAAGATACCCTTATTGATACTTTCTCAATAATAATTAAATAATGTACTTATATGTTCTATAAAGTAAGTAATGTTTGCAACTCACTAATGTCATATATATCTCAATTATACTTTTTTTAATAAAATAATTTTGAGCAATTTTTATCCTAATTTTCCCATATCACCCCTACTAATACTTCCTCAATAATAATTAATTTAACATTATTTTTATCAAATGAGAGATTTTACTTTCTTTTTTATTTTTAAATAAAATAATTTTAATATTTATTTAAAAATATTTTCCTATAATTATCCATCCAAAGTAATTGATTTTTTTCCTAAAACAACCTAATAAAATATTAATTCCATTACAAAACTCATGTTTATATACATTGTCAAAAGCTTTTTACTCATTCGAACTATTGGCTTGGAGAAATAGCGGAGAGTATCGACTATGTAGCGAGGTCTACTAATTCAACAAACTTTTTCTTGATGTCATTTTAAATTTTAAAGAAGGGTATTTTAGGAAAATAATTATAATTAACTAATTTAACTTCTCTTCTTAATCTTTCTAAATTTTGATAAAGTATTCTTATAATTAAGAACGGAGGAATATTTACACAGATGTTATGTATAGTTTGTAATAAGATATTTAGGATCTTTATTCTTTCATTTAGGGTAGGATGCTCCATATTCTTACCTTCGTTCTTGCGTTGATATCAATCGTCCTATATTTTACTATTGTTAGCCACGACCAGTCACATTAAAATAGTCAATACAAATTGTATTATCTATTTTTTCTTAAAAGTATGAAAAACCCTGGGTAGTCAATAGCAACGAAGAATAATCTTTTTCTGGTAGAAAACAAACCTCTCTCAATTAAGTTTGCTTTTTGATACCCCAACCATTGGCTCAAAAGATGAGATTCATTTTACTTATGTCAGCTTAAGTTGCTAAAGAATTTAAAATTGGATTTTTATGTCAACAAATTGACCTGAAAATTAAAGGGTGGCTCGGTGGGTGAGCAAATTACTAAAGCATTAAAAATGTGATTTTTCTGTCAACAGATTGAGCTAAAATTATTAGACTGACCGCTGAGTGTTGCATCATAGTTGATTTTAATGATAAACACATTTGTTAGATAGTATCCGGTCTTTAATACAAAACATATTTAGAAAGTTGATCTTGATCCTAAATAGAAGATTTAATTTTATATTTGTTAGTCTTTTTCCTAATTTATCTATATTGATACTCCTATAACCATAATCAAGAAAAAGAGAGAATGAGAGAATTGAAGATGATGATAAGAGTATTTTAGAAATTATATGTTACATTAATTAACTCAACTAATTTCCTTAATCTAATCAAATTAGGTAAATATATTTTATATTAAATACCAGAAAAGTAAGTTTTATCTTTCACCATTAGTCAGGAATGCAAAAGCCTTTTGAATAGGTGGAGTAACTTCAAAGCTGAGTTGGGTTTTAACCGTTTTCATATATTTTTGAAAAAGTTAAGAGTGATTTTATATTTGTTATGAAATTCTAGTGGTATTTTTGCGTGTATTTTTAAGAATATACTAAGAAAATATTTATTACTGAAATATATTTGAAAAGTGAAAACAATATAATATTCCTAATATTTTAGTTCTAATTTATGAAAAAACATAATGTGATTGAGATATGGTATTACAAAGACATTAACCCAATGCGTAAATATATTGACTAAAAATGATACTAACTAATTTAATATCATTACTTATTTAGTGAATACTTTTACGTTTTTAGTTGATACTATTATTTACTTAGTTAATACTATTACGCCTTTAGTCAATACGTTTACACGTTTAGTTAATATTATCACACCTTTAGTTAATATTATTACTCATTTAGTGAATATCATTAATTATTTAGTCAATACTACTAAAATTTTAGTCAATATATTTACATCTTCATCAAAATTATTATTACTAATTTAGTCAATACCATTACGGCTTTTAGTCATTTGGTCAAACAATATTACATTTTCATTTGTGTTATACATATATATTCTTATGCGCCCACATATCTAAGGTCCTTTTGAAGAATTAAGGTGGAGTGGGTTCAAATCTCATATGCAATTGGTTATTCATTGTTAGTATTTAGGTGTCCTAGAGACAATCTGTAAGGACAGATCAGCACTATTTCTACGTTATAGTATTTCATTATTAATAAATGGGTATATTTTATCTTTATCATATTTATGTATCGGCTTTGTTTTAAGGAAAATATGTGTTTGAAGATAAAAGCCTTAAGAATAGAACATGTGTTATTCTTGAGGATCAATGATAGAGATCATGATCATGAGGACTCGAGAACACTGGATATCTATTGCCTAAAACTTGTTCCTAGTCTTGAATCACCAAAAAAGGGCATTGATGATATCAATAAGACTAGTACGACATCGTCTACTTGTATAGGGATACAAGGTAGGGACCTCATGGAATACATGCATGGAGATGTCTTAGCTGATGTCGTGGGTGGATATGTTGGAGAACATATAGCATCGAACTGACCCGCCGAGACTCCACAAAGATTCATTGTAGAGAGTATAATTGGATATGTAAAGTATCTCATCGTTTGGTAGTGCAGATCGTCTAGGACTTAAGGATGTCATCGAACACTATGTCCTAGGGTTATACTTTGACCGTACAACTCTATCCACCTGAAAATGGGGAGAATAGTGTACTCTTGGGTGTAACTCGAATGCATGAGTATAGATGAACATGCTGAGAGGACTCACAGTCCTCTACAAGGGATTAGTCATTTACAAGACCGGTAGAGCTTGGATAGCTTCTAATTAACTCGAGAGTCTATGCGCACAACAAATGATCATGAAGAGTCATGATCCGTTACAGAGTTAATATAAGAAGATTCCTAGTTCTGTGAAATAACTACATTTAGTAAATTAAGAGAGATGATACTCTATCTTTGCTCTCGACTAAATATGAATGATGGTGTGAGAGATTATGCCTACACGGTATCCAAATATGAAAGGTAGATCACTTAATCAACTCAATTAGTTCTGGGGCCGTAGAGCATTGCTAGTGTCTTATGAGGTCATTAGATAAATTGGGCTCGTTAAAGGGATTTTTAATTGGTCCAAGTTTATTTATGTCAGTGACTAATTGGGCCTAATGGGTCACACACAAAAGGTTATTCCCGATTGTTTAAAATTAGCAAACCTGAGACAATAATTGTTATTTAGCTTTATCAAGAGTAAATGTGTATTTGGGTTGGAGTGGGACTCCAAGCCCAATGAGGAGAAAATGGCGTCATATATGGTGTCCCCAGTGGGAAATTAGTTTCTCCACAAAAGGGCCCAAATGTGTTGGAAGGCCCAACGAGGTCTTGGGCCAAGTTGAATTTGGAATTCGAATTTTGAATTTAAGTTTGAAATTTGAATTTAAGAGGATATGTTATAAAAGATAATTCTGAATTATCTAATATATATATATATATATATATATATTAAGATCCAATAATGATTGGATGAAGATAGGAGAAATAATAAATGAGGATTGATTGAAATGATTTTTGAATTTTAGTTTAAGAGATGAATGTGATTCATTATCTTAAATTATTATTCAATCAAGATATGAATTTAATTCATTATGATTTGGATTTTTCAAATCAAGTTTGGATTGGACCTTTCTTGTGAGCACTTAAATTAGGGTTAGACTTTTATAAAGTACTGATTTTTTACGTGCCCTTTTTATGGACGTTTTTTGAAGAAAAAGGAAATAAATATAATCCATCATCTTAAATGATTGATTCAATCAATCAATCAAGATATGAATGTGATTCATCATCTTAAATTCAATCAATCAATCAAGATATAAATTTAATTCATTGTGATTTGGATTTTCCAATTCAAGCTTGGATTGAGCTTTTTTTGTGAGCACTTAAATTAGGGTTAAATTCTTATAAAGTGCTGATTTTTGGTGTGCCTTTTTACTGCACGTTTTTCTGAGAGAAAAACAAGATCCTTATGCTCACTAAATTTTGGTCTTTACCAAAGGTTTAGAGAGAAAAAGGCACCATCCATAGAAAGGCAAGGTTCCAATGATCTTGCACCTCCTATCTTTAACCTAATCCTAGAAACCATCATCTTCTTGAAAAGATAAAAACCCAAGGAAACCACAACTCAACCTTGTCTTCGCCTAGCAAGCATCCAAGGAGTGGGAAGTTTTAAGGTAAGGAGTTCTTGTTGCAATCGGGGATAGCCATGTGGATCAACTTTAGAGGACATCAACAACTTTGAAGTCTTCGAGTGATTTAAGGTAGTTCTAATCTCCAATAATCGTTTCATCAAATTATCCTAAACTCCAATAGTTGTTTTAACGAGTAATTCTAAAACTTATGAATATTATAAATTGTTATGAATTATCATGAGTATCGTAAAGAGTTATGGATTAATAATTATTAACTAATTAGCGTAATGAGTTAAGGTTAATAATTCATGAGGACCGTAAAAAGTTATGGGTTTCCGCATCGATTAAACAAAATTTTTGTTTTCAACCTCATGAAACTTTGCATGAAATCATGTAATAGGCAAAATTAACCAACATTCATTACCTTGGCTCAAAATTCATTTTTTAAAAATTAATCCCCTCCCAAAAAAATAGCATCGGCATCGGCTGGCAATGATGCTCAGGTGAGGGTGCAATTTTCTTTGTTTTTTTATTTAAAAAATTAAGGAGTATTATTTTTAAATAACCAACATTGTGAAATCACATATTGATTGATCTCTTGTCACTGTTATGTCATTTTCATATTTTAATACCACTCTGATATTATTTATAAGTCATTTTTTACCAAATCATACATACCAATGAGAGGCAAGTAGCTCAATGATTATGGGGTAAATTTTCAACTTTACTCTTTGTTCTGGTGTAGAACACAGATGTCCAGCTAAGGGCTGGTATTTTGATCTTGGATAGCTAGGCTCTGCTAATCGGGAGAGCGTGGGATCACCGTATACGACAAAGGGGTGGTGTGTGTGCACGGTGAGACCGTATGTAAATAGTCTAAGTTAGAATGTGTGCACCTAGTTACCGACCTCGTATTTATATAGGTGTCCGAGGCGGATATCTCGGCACAGTGCGATATCCGGGCGCGCCATATTCGGGCTGCGCTATCTTTAGGGCGAGGGTCTCCGAATGCCATTACGATATGGGTAGATCGTGCCTAGCCAAGATTCCGGATCTCACCCCATGACTTGCGGATCATACCTCCTGGTTCCGTTTGGGCCGCGCCATGGACTTGGGCTTTTGGGCCGGTCCGTAACACTCTTATTTATGAATGATACTTTTCAACCTTTTATTCTCCCTTTATTTTCATTGGTGATATGAGCAAAATTGTCACAATCTCATTTATTTGGTCAAAATGGACTTATATTTTTGGGTTAAGGTGCAATTTTACCAATGAGTCCAGTAGCAGCCAACACAATAAACTATTATATGGATTTGAAATACAAATTAACTCTTAAATCGGTTAAATTAGCACAATGGCGTTAGGCACTGTGTCGGTCTGTTGGAATTAGAATAAGGGAAATGAATTAACAACAAATAAAACATGTGGCATTTTAGGACTTCTTCCTCGCCCGGATTAGAAGCCCTACCCGACCCGGACCCGATTTAACCCGGTAACAATAGCCGCAACCCGCGAACTTTGGCAACGATTTTAGGCGATCATTGGGCTCAAAATCTGACGATTTTGACGGCGAAAATAACTGAAAAAGCTTATGAACATAGATTTCTCATAATCTAACAAGATCTATTCAAAATCAAAACAAATAATTTGAGTTTTGAAATTAAAACAAAATAGCGATTTCTCGATGAAGAACTGAGGACGACGAACGATGAAGGCTGACGAAGGCTGGCAGCGTTTTTGAAAACTCAATCCAGTCGTGATTTATTAATCAATTGCAAAAGCATATTAAATGCATCATTGAAGAACTATAGCCTCCTTCTTGCGTTTTCTTACCCGATGGATTTCAAATGCAAAATCGAAAACCCAAACCAAAACAACTAAATGCGAAAATCTAGATTCAAAGTATAAACATGGAATTGATTAAGAGCTTTCAATAATGGCAGATACAATTCCAGTTTCAGGTTTCATAAAATCATCAATCGACGAAACCTTGAGAAGATTAACTATGGTGATGATTTTGAAGAGAAGAGAACAAAACTCCTCATCACAACCGAAAGCCACATATTGAGCAATTTAAAACAATAGTTAAAATAAATTGCAGGCATTAAGCATATATCCATACTGAAAACTCGTGAAAACTTAATCGGATAAAATCAAGGCATTAAGCATATATCCAGACTAAAAACCCGTGAAAATCGAATGAACCCTAAGCTGCTAATTGCTTTCAATCGTTTATTTCCCTTCCCTTCCACGTTGTAGCTGATTCACGCCTCACCAAGCCACGTTTGTCTTACATGTCAATTGATTTCTCTCAATCCAGTAAATTGTGCTAATTTAACCAATTCAAGAGTTAATTTGTATTTCAAGTCTATATAATAGTTATTGTGTTGTCTGCTCCTGGACCAATAGTTCATTGCTAAAATTGCACCTTAACTTTTTTTTTTTTTTTGTTTTTTATCAAAAGGGACTTATAAATAGAATAGATTCTTTTAATGTAAATTCAAATGGTATTTTATTAAAATTTTACTGAAAATTGATTTATGGCCGCTTTAACAGTTTAACTTAAAAGTTTAAACGAGATAATTATGACCCCGGTAATTCTTACACTAACAGGCACGCACGCCTCTTGAAAGGGCTGGCGAAAACGGGGCAAACGTAGCGTCACCCAATGGGTCGGTTCTCCAATAATTTTAATTTTAATGGGAAAAACATATAAAGCCAATTCCAGACTATCCTCTTCTTTTATCGTCACACCTCACCTTCTCCTCTCTCTCTCCTGCCCTTCCTCTCCTCTCTCATCTGTCGCGAAACCCTAGAAATTCATTTTTCAGAATTCCGTTAACGGAGCCCCAGATTTGCTCTCCAAGCTTTCACTTTCCCGAGGTAATATTCAGAATTAACTCCGATGTCATAATGAAACTCCATTAGTTCCTGAATTCGCGTATAGTAGATCCTAGATCCTTATCCGGACATTTAAATTATCCTAACCCTCCCGCTCCGATCGGGTGTAGTTCGGATAGTTTACCGAGAGAAGCTCACATTTGAGAATTTACTTGTCGTGGCTTGCGCATGGGTAAGGTTCTCCGAGAAACGTCTAAGCCATCCTCAAATTCTTCATCCCCATTCCCATCTTCGGCACCTGCAACAAGCTCATCATCATCGATAACCGATACTGTAAGGGGTTCTCACCAGTTCAAGATCTCGGGATATTCCTTGTCAAAAGGGATCGGGATCGGCAAATATATCGCATCTGACACGTTTTCAGTCGGTGGGTATGATTGGGCGATCTACTTTTACCCGGACGGGAAAAGTGTCGAGGACAATGCTAGTTATGTATCACTATTTATCGCGCTTGCCAGTGAGGGGACGGACGTTAGGGCGCTTTTTGAGCTAACCCTTTTGGACCAGAGCGGGAAGGAGAGACATAAGGTTAATAGTCATTTTGAGAGGACGCTGGAGAGCGGACCGTACACGTTAAAATACCGTGGGAGCATGTGGTAAGTTGCCTTTATATGATATCTCTTTCTTCTTGTTCCAAGTAAAATAAAAATCCTTCACTTATGCTCCTTAATTTTTTTGGTTAGGGCGTTTAGTGGATGGTCTGAATAAACTATTAGGGATTGAGTACCGTATTCTATTGTTTTCCTGAACCCGTAAACAACAAGAGGGAGGGGACTGGAAACAACTAAAACTAGAAGGCATAGTATCGGCCTTTTTGGGCTAAATGAATATATTTTCGATTATCTGAAGGCCTAGTTCTGAACGTAACTTATGCAAATTAGCTCAGGAGACCTTATATTTAGGACTGGAGGACGTAGGAATGATCGTCCTACGGCTGTCTCTTGAAAAAAAACGTTCTTTCATATCATCTAACATTATACTTTAGAGAACCTAGTACTTACCTAAAAATTTTGACATGAAATTATGTGAGGTGTGATTGTGAATTATCCTTTTCTTCATAGGCTCCATAAATACAGTTGTGTTATTGGGACTGATTAAATGGATGACTGCCAAAAGGCTTGATCGTTTTAGTATTTCTTTGAAGGAAAGGTGTGTTGGAGGGGTGGGCTTATGTGATTTGTGAAGGAGAGTCTCTTGCATGACATCTTATCTAAGTGATAAGTGGACAGATTATTTGTGTATTATTTTTAGTCCCTCAGATTATTTGTGGGTTCTGGGTCCGCTGGCTGTGTTATTTCATGCGTGTGAGCAGTTTTTTTTTTTACGCTTTCCGGACAATATATTTCATCTAGTTTTTTTTCCCCCTCGTACAATTTTGTTTATCCTATATTTTTAGCCTGATTTTTCCCTTTTGGTTTATTTGGGCACATATGGCAGAAACTTCTGATGTGTGATCTCTTGGTGTTCTTTGCTAAATTCTCTACAATATATCTTAAACTATCTGTGAAAACATAACAGGCTGGTAAAATCTAATTGATTTGTATTGCATGATTCAGGGGTTACAAGCGATTTTTCAAGAGAACAGTCCTGGAGACATCAGATTACCTTAAAGATGATTGCCTCTGTGTTACTTGCAGCGTTGGTGTTGTGAAGTCATGCACGGGGGGCCCTAAAATCTACTCCGTACCTATTCCGCCATCTGACATAGGCCAGCATTTTGGGCAGCTACTTGAAAGTGAAAAAGGAAGTGATGTGAATTTTGAAGTGGATGGAGAAATTTTTGCTGCTCATAAATTGATATTAGCAGCTCGTTCTCCTGTTTTCAGAGCCCAACTTTTTGGTCCTATGAAAGATCAGGACACTCGTTGTATAAAAGTTGAAGACATGGAGGCTCCCGTTTTTAAGGTCTGAATACATGCTCTTTGCGTGGCCCCTTTGGTTATCTGGTTTTAATCTGCTATTTGGTTACAAAATTTGGTTACAAAATTTGGTTATTGTGATTGTTTCCATCTATAGTTTACATATAAATTGTGCATTTTTCCTCTGGCCTTGTTTTATTCTCTTTTGATAGAAGATTGGTACGAGATAAAGTGGCATAATAAAATCAGGAAGGATTCTAGACAATATCATAGCTAAAAAAAGGGAGTTGCTTGTAAGTGAGGGGTTGTGAGTTCGACCCTGTTTATAACCTTAGGCCATTAGTGCCAGTCCTTTTAGTTCGAAAATAGTGGTCTGCATTGCTGTTTTTACTTCATGTTACTGGTCAATGACTGGTCTCGTGCACTGTTCTTTCATTTTTGTGGATGTGTTGTCCAGACTCTTGAGACCGGTTTAGAAGAAATTGGTTTCAACGGTTCTGTCTATCCATATTTGAGTTGTGAGAAAGGAACAAAAATGTTAATAGGTTCAGATTTTTATTCACAAGAAATGAGCGGCTGCATTTTGATGCTTTTAAAGTTATTGGATTCTATTTCATGCTTTTTCTTTACAATTGGACATGCAATACTCTTTTCTTATTAGAAAGTGCCAATTATTAGCTTGATAAGATGAAGTCAAACAATGTGAATTTGGAATCACTTGAACCCTTCCATGTTACACTATTTTGCAGGCTTTGCTCCATTTTATATACTGGGACTTGCTGCCTGACATGCAAGAGCTTACAGGGTTGAACTCAAAATGGGCAACAACTTTAATGGCTCAACATCTGCTAGCAGCAGCAGACCGGTACGGCTTGGAGAGGCTTAGGTTGATGTGTGAAGCCAATCTGTGTGAAGATGTTGCAATAAATACTGTGGCTACAACATTAGCATTGGCAGAGCAGCATCATTGTTTCCAGCTCAAAGCAGTCTGTCTCAAGTTTATTGCGGCACCTGAAAATCTCAGAGGTGAGTTTTCCATTTCTGAAATAATAGACGTTAGTTTATGTCGAGGCAAATTATGGCCTTTTCTGGAAATTATGTAACCAATGAAACGTTTTTCATTCTTTACATTAAAAGATATGGGGCCAAGAAATTGGGATTGGGTGAGGTAGATTTTCCAGGATACAGGTCCAAATCCTGAAACAGCCTCTCTAATTGTGGGGAAAGACTGTGTATATCTATTATCCCTAAGATCTCACTTGGAGGGAGCCTTTTGCACTAGGCCACCCTTTGGTTTTAATGAGGATGGTGCGATTTTTGTTAGTTCCAAACACATCTAATTCATCTTTTTATGAAAGCGGTTTCAAAATTTATTGTGGCAGCAAATGGGCCAAATATATTAAAAATTTCAGATGAAGTTTGGTTTTTATCAGACAGTCACCAACTGAAGCTTTTTTTCTTCTTCAGCTGTGATGCAGACTGATGGTTTTGAGTACCTGAAGGAAAGTTGCTCATCCGTTCTGACTGAGCTCTTGGAGTACGTGGCTAGATTTACTGAGCGCTCAGACTTCATGTGCAAGGATAGGAATGATGCAATACTTGATGGCAGCGACATAAATGGTCGACGGGTGAAGCAAAGGTTCTAGTTCGAAATTGAACAGCTTTCTGTACACACGACCTTCCCCCTTTCATCTCTTGGGAGACTAAAATCCTTAGATAGAGATTATAATCACTCATAGGACTAGATGCGATTCTTAGTTCTCTTGTATCCATATCTGTGATAAGCAAATGTAGTATGTTTTGTCAGCCTTTCCATATAGATTTCAATTTTTTTCCCCTATTCCCCCTCTTTTTAGGAACCTAACAGGCCTAAAGTATATGTACTCGTAGTTTTAAACCTGGCTTCCTTAGCAGTAGTACCATTACATCCCGACGCTGGAAGTTCAGATGGTGCTATTAAACTGAAGCCAAAATGTTCCGCTATTTTTATTTTGCTGAAAATAAATATCGGCATTTTTAATTTAACTACCAAAACATTTTACCAAGTATTTGGATTTGAGCGGCACGTCTCTTGCGTTCTGAATTGGTAGTTTCACGGAAGCCTTTGATGAAACAGAAACGTTTGATGATTCTCAGGTGGTTGCTCAATTTCGCCCAGTTGCCTCGTGCATGTCAAGAGAAATAAGGACAAAGGCCAGACCCTGCCATTAGTGCCATAGCCTTGGGGGTGGGAATTCTCATTCCATGCTTTTCCCTTACCTTATATTTAGGTGTTTATCACTCAAATTTGGGGTGTGACGACATTTTTTTAAATATATTTTATTTGTTTAAATTAAATTATACTCTGTATTCTGAAATTTTTTTTGCATCAGCATCTTAAATTAATTAATTTGAAATACTGTGGGGTATGGGTAAAAAAATATTTGAGGATGTAACATATAATTTAATCTAATAAATAAAATATATATATAAATAAAAAATGTCACACCTTTACAGTAGATGATAAATACCTAAGAAGCATGTAATGAAAAAACATGTAATAAGAATGCTAAGGAGATTATTAAATCGAGATACTCAACCATCATTTTTTCTTTTGCCAACAGAACAACGATGAGCAAGGTTGTTGAATATTGCCAGAGTGGATCATGGCCAATGATTATCTCATGGATCAACAAAAAAACAAAAACAAAGAATTAGCTATGAAGATGTGTACTTGGCCGCTTCGTTAGAAGAATGCCTTAATGATTGACGTGTTGGAAGGGAAAATTAAATAAGTGAAACAATTTTATCATTTATTTATATGGAAGCTCAAGCGCTTAGCGAGGAAAATGTCACGCGCGGGCAGCTGTGATTGCCCATTTGCCCCTTCATTTGGGTGGGCTGGCGGGTGGGAATTTATTAAGGTGGTTGGCACTTGGCAGTTCATATGGGATTCGTGACTTGGCTCACCCACAACGTGCAATGCCACTTGCGCCTCCTGCTTTTTCATGCCGCACACCTTAAAAAAAAAAATCAGTGGACGGGAAAACCTTTCACTGTTGGACAATGGCTGCGATTGTTTACCGTAACTATTGAATTATGATATTTATTTAATTATTTACTATAAAACTGGGGAAAAGAAAAACTATTCCGAATCACCACTTTCTATCTCTGGAAGAAAACAAGAGGAGGATAGCATTGCCGTGTCAAACAGGGTCATGCGAGCCATGTTATTCCCTTCTGGATCCAGAGTGGAATGCAAGACCAGTCAACGTTTTGATGGCGTGGATTTTCAGAAATGGGGTGGGGTAGTGCTCAACATTTTGTGACGTGGAGGAATATAATATTGGTAGTCATACTAATTAGGTTAACAATAGATCTAAATATCCTCCATTTTTTTGTTAATTATATGACCATTTAAGTGTTGAAGAATAAAGTAGAGCGGCGGCAACAGACAACGGAGCTTTGGGAGAAGAGTACCTGAAGAGGGATGGGCGCTTCACAATCAGTTTCACAAAAAAGCATCCATGAATTCACTGTCAAGGTATTGTCGCCCCAAGTCTCAACCTCTCACCTTTATTAATGGATTTATAGGAGTTATTGTTCATTTTCTGGGTAAAACTCTTCCCAGGATGCCAGGGGTAGTGACGTGGACCTCAGCATCTACAAAGGGAAAGTACTTCTTCTTGTTAACGTCGCTTCGAAATGGTTATTTTCTTTCCCCAATCCAATTCTCCATGCGTCTTTCCATTTTCTTTCGTTTACGACTGAAAATTGTTCATTCTGCATGCGTTAGCTTACTGAATTCATGGTTTTTTTTTTCCACCAAAAAACAAACAGTGGGTTTACGGATTCCAATTACACCCAGTTAACTGAGCTTTACGGCCGATACAAGGATAAAGGTATGTTTTGTGCCTTTGCAGCTACAGATTTATTTTGTTTACTGGGTTTGAATGATGGGTCATAACAGATTTCCTTTTACTTCTATCATAGTTGAGAAATTTTTGTTTGGTTGACTCCAGGTCTTGAAATATTGGCATTTCCTTGCAATCAATTCCTGAAGCAAGAGCCCGGGACAAGCCAAGACGCGCAAGAGTTTGCGTGCACAAGATACAAGGCCGAGTATCCTATTTTTGGAAAGGTATTAAGAATGTAGTTTGCGTAGGGCATCTGGATCTTTTACTTGGATTATGATTAACTTCCTTTTTTCCTGTTGGATTCGTGTTAATTAGATAATTTTTAGCTTATATGGAAATAATTGCCGTAAAGGTTGGAAATAGAAAATACCAGTGTGAATGAAGGTACAATTACATTGTAATTTCTTGGTCTGCATTCTTACTGAAAATTTTGATTGACTGCTTGATCCAGCTAAATTAATTAATAATGATTATAATTGGCATTTCAAATGTTAGGAATTCATATATTGTACACGAATAAGCTGCTTTTTGTAGTTATGAAGTCATCATCTACGATGCATTAGAATTATGATATAAGAGTCAAGGTTCCTTGTTCCATAAAACACACACACACATACTTGATACCCTGTCCAATGTGATGTCTAATTAGGAGAATTTAACCTCTCTGAGTTATCCCAAACTAGAGGCTAGTTCCTTCTCCAACTTGTCTCCTATAATGACTCAACGAGCAAGGATATGGAAAGAATCTCAACTTTTAACCTGAAAAGAAACCCAAAAGGAAAAAAAAAAAAAATAAAAAGATTCATAGATGAGTGTGTTGTGTCTTTAAAAGAGAACAGTGAAGGCATATGATAGAACTTAAAGAATACCCTTATGATAGCATTTAAAGAAAGTAAGAGAGAAGTAGAAAAGGGAAATCTGGAGCAGAATCTGAACTCTATCCAACACAACAATTCTGAATATCATATATTTCATTCATAATCCTTTAAAGACAGATTACAATATACTTATAGTCTCCTGCCTTTGCCTAAACATAACTTCCTATCACAACTTCCCTAAAACTGATAAGATACAATAACTATTACAAACAGATAAAATACAATAACTTCCCTAAACAACACTAACTAATCCTAACTTCTCCTAACATGTGGCTTTCTTCAAAAGAGGACACATGGAACCCTAACAATACCCTCCTCTTGAAAATAAGCCTTGTCCTCAAGGCGGGAATAAGGAAATTTCAGCCAATTTTGCGTTTGCAAGGTGTTCTTCTTCTGAATTTTCGATCAGACCATCTACTTGATCAGAAACTTCCATTATTTTCAATGTCAACGATGAACAGCGATGGCCAGGGATAAATTTGTCACCACAAAGAAAGAAAAGCCCCTTTTCACGTCGTTGTTGTTTCTCACTTTCTGAAAGTCTGGCCGAATACGGAATTGTCGTGAAATTCTGTGAGTTGGCCGTCGGGTGTGGTTTTTGGAAATTTAAATTTTGAGAATTTAAATTCTGATTATAAACCGAAGATACTGCACTGGTCGGAGATACTAAATTTGAATTTGAATTGGACCCCTGATTAGTAGAAACGATGGAATTAACGCTCGCGTTATATCTGGTATTTGCGCCGTTATAATATCCGAACTGATTGCGTGATTGATATCTGTAATCCTGGTTGTTTTGCTCGCTGCCACGTGTATTAGTAAAACGTTGACTGGAGTGCTGGGTACTTTGGGATTGTAACTTTGATTCGAACTCCATCGCTAGGCTCATCGCTTTATCAACTGTTCGTGGCTTATGGATTTTGACATCTGATTGTAGTTCATCCTTGAGGCCATTGATGAAAACTCCTAGGAGGAAATGCTCCAGCCATCCTTGGACTTGGGCTTGTCTTCTTACAAATTCTTGCTTGTATTCACTAATGGAATACAATTGCTTTATGCTACATAAATAAGCGTCCGGGTTTTGAAACTCAGCAGGACCAAATTGCTCCTGAAAAATTTGCACCAGTTCATCCCAATAACGTATGGTCCTTCCTGTTGAAACCCGAGTGAATGTATCAAGTGCGTCTCCTTCTAAATTAATTGCTGCAACATCAACTTTTAATTCTTCAGGCGTTTGATAATAACGAAAATATTTTTCCGCTTTTAGAATCTAGCCTCTAGGGTCACCCCCCTCATACTTTGGGAATTCAACTTTTGAATAAGGCCGCTTAGTAGGATTTTTACTCCACCACGGTGCTTCCATATCGCCTTCTTTGTGTTCACTGTAAGTATCTTTATTGTTGTGACTTGATTCTCCTTGAGCAAATATAGGTGCCTTTGCTTCCTCAATGAATTGATTTCTACTTTCATCTGATTTAATTGCGCCATAATAGCTGCCAATTGGGGATTGTCTGTGTCCTGTGGTGTTTGAGATTGGGGTTGCAACATAATTATTGCTGGATCGTTATGAGGATTGGAAGTGGGTGGTATTTCTGGGTTTTGGGGGGTTGCCGTGGAGAATTTTCCTCATATGAAGAATTTTGAGTGTTCACCATTGTATCCAACAGGCCCTAAGAATAACCGCTCTGATACCAATTGATAGAACTTAAAGAATACTCTTATGATAGAATTTAAAGAAAGTAAGAGAGAAGTAGAAAAAGGGAGATCTGGAGCAGAATCTGAACTCTAGCCAACACAACAATTCTGAATATCATATATTTCATTGATAATCCTTTAAAGATAGATTGCAATATATTTATAGTGCCTAAACATAACTTCTTATCACAACTTCCCTAAAATAGATAAGATACAATAACTATCACAAACAGATAAAATACAATAACTTCCCTAAACAGCACTAACTAATCCTAACATGTGACTTTCTTCAAGAGGACACATGGAACCCTAACAACATACATAGCTCTGGCTTCTTAATTGTGTCCTCGTAGTATTTTATGTTTCCTTAAGTATGATTCTCTCCTGTTTTTTGATGGATGCTGCAGTCTCGCAGGAAAAAAAAAAAAAAAAAAAAGAACCTTTGGCAGGTTCTAGCATCTATTTGGAACATTATCCATTAACTTCTTTTATAAGCCTGACTGCTTATGCTGGCCAGACTTTTCTTCTGTGCTAGTGGATTGGTTGCGAAGGACATCTTGTTGGAACTTATATTGCGTTAGAAAGTATTGATTTTGCCTTTTCAAATTTTTGACGCATATGTTTGATGTTTTCCTTGGAGTCTTTTTATTTTTTATTTTTAATGAGTTTTTAAGGCAAAGTATGCTTCCCCAAAAGAAAATGAACTTTATCACCAATTTATGATATGCAAAATGCAAATGCATTGTTAGATATTCTTTTCCTTTTATGGGGGCTAAGGGAGGGAAGCAGGAATGTTGTTTGATAACTTTCCTTAGTGGATAGATTAATCGCTTACCCTTTTCCCCTCAATTTAAGAACATGCTAAAGTTGCTGTTTGACTTCTATATAACCACATTTTGGAGTCAACACTTGTACAGAGGGAAAGTCTGGCCAGTATAAGCAGTCAGGCTTATAAAAGAAGTTGATGGATGATGTTTCAAATAGATGCTGGAATCCTGCCAAAGGTTATTTTTTGTTTTGTTTTATGATGTTGCAGCACCCATAAAAAAAAAGTATGATTTACTCCTGCTTTAGATGGATGCTGCAACATCACCAAAAAAATAAAAAACACTAGGGCAGGATTCCAGCATCAATTTCCAAAATCATCCATTGGGCATTTTGAGTATTCACACAATTAGACTGGCCAGACTAGCCTTCCTATGCAATTGGATTGGTGACAAAGGACGCATGGTAGGAACGTACTATATTGTATATTTGAAAGTTTTAGCATTTTAAAATATTCTTTCTCACCAAATTTGTGATATGCAAATTCCAAGTGCATTCTTAGTCTTAGATATTCTTTTCCTTGTATGGGGCTTTAGGAAGGGAAGTAGGAATATTGTTGGTTGATAAATACACTGCTGAAGACAGCTGAATTGAGCTAGTAGAAATTGAACTTGAACAAGAAGCTTAATATGCTTCTAAAGATGATATACCTGAAGGAATATATTAGATGCGGCTTGAAATATACTTCACTCGAGCATGAAGATAGAATGATGTTTGTTCTTTGTAAAATTTTAGAGCTTTCTGAAAATATATAATGACATTATTGAATTGGTTAACAAATGTCTTGGCAGATGGGATACTTCTAGAGCTTTTCATTTTCTGAAAAAACAGAAGTAAACAAAAGAGGCGATGATGTGCTTGTCAAATCAGCCCTAGTGTGATTTTGTGAAAAGATTTAGCTAATGTTCACCCTATGACGAAAACTGACAACAATGTGAAGTTGTTAAACCTTTTAAATGCGGTTCATTATCTTTCATCTGTGATTTGAACCAAGGGTAAAATAAAGAGGGGAAGCTCTGTCTCTGAACACTTAACAAGAAGCAGTATCTTTCGGTCTGAATTTTTTTGTAGTTAAAAATTAAGACATTGATGTTTAAGCATCCTCTGAGCCTCAGAAAAACTTGTTTGAGGTATGAAGCTAGAATATGTCCACAGTATGGATGAGTAGGTTCATCTTTTCAGAAAGAATTGATAAACTTGTTCTATTGTTGTGTGATGCATCCTTTGAATAGCGATATACTCATATTGTTGATATTATGCGATATATTGTTTTGCTATATAGCATTGGTTGTTAACATACTCCTTTATACATGCAGGTACGTGTCAATGGACCAGATGCATCTCCGGTTTATAAATTCCTTAAATCAAAGAAAAGTGGGTTTCTGGGCTCTGGGATAAAGTGGAATTTTACCAAGTTTTTGGTGGACAAGGAGGGCCATGTGATCCAGCGTTATGGTCCAACCACTTCACCATTGGCATTTGAGGTATTCTTCCTCTTTTTTTTTTTTTTTTTTTGCCCCTCGCACTCTTCCATACTCTGTATGTGTTTTACCAAAGCTGGTATGCAAATGTGTTGAATCATTGTTCTTTCACAGAATGACATCAAGAAGGCATTGGGGGAGGCTTGAGGTAGTCTACGACTACAAACTAGTGATCGAGTTCAAGATGTCTGTAACAGTGCAATGTATATTTGATAGATCTTGTTTATTCTGCTGACCTTTTTTTTTTTTACATCTGTTTGTTTCGTTGTTTTGTCAGAGTTCTGTTTTTGGCCTTTGTGATATCAGTTCTAATTTTGAGAAGTTGGGTCATGGATAATTTGATTTGAATTTGTAATTTTGTTCATGTAAACGTGACTGATGTAAAGTGGAAACAGTTTGGCTGTAAAAAGCAGTGATAAGTTTTGTATTAAATTAATTTAATTTAATGTGATGGTGTTTCTATCCAATTGAGAATAATCATACTGACATTGCATTGAGAATCTATCCATCCATAGAAACATAAATATCACTATGGTTCTATTTATAAGTCCATTTTAATTAGAAAATTTGGTCCTATTTTTTAGTCCAGTTTCATGTAATAAGAGATTTGTGACAATTTTACTAATATTAATTGTACTCATGGAAATAGATAGTGAAGAAACAGTTGAAAAATACCCAATCATAAATAAGGGCAAAGTTGAAAATTTATCCTATAACATTGAGTTAACTATCTTTATTTGGTATGTGAGATTTGGTCAAATGGATTTATAAATAGGACTATAGTGATACATAGAAAGCACTCTGGAAGAGAAAGGAAACAAAAATCCAAATGAGTAAACTAAATTTAGAGGTAAACCCCCAGTTGGAGCACTCCCCAACCATGTGAAAGATTTAAGGCATGTTTAAGTAGGTGTTGGAAAAGTATGTTTATAAAAGTTGAGACAACTTTTTTCATAAATTTATATTTTATACTATAAAAGCAGCTTCTATTGCTAATTTAAACAGTAAGTTTGTGGGGTTAGACTTTAACACTGCTGCACCATAACTATCTTATCCCCTGATTTTTACAAGTCATTAGTCAATTCTGCAGAGATAAGGTTATGAAAGCTTCGACCCCAAAGACACAAAAAAGAAGCCATGAAAGCTCCCTGTTGCAATCTCCAGTTCCAGATAAATCCATAATGGAAGTCAGATGGGCCAAGAACAAAGACCCCAACTTGTTCTTGTGGTGTAAACAAAACCCAACTTGATAGAGGCAGGTCCCACCATGTCCGCTTATGGGCTCACACAGAAATGGAAGTGGGGCACAGTCCCTTTAAAAAGAGAACGGCCTCTGTGACTGTGAGCAGAGTCACCGGGAAGTTTCTGAATAGGAAGGGTTTTGAGGTGGTCTTGACGCGGCCGGCAATGATAAGAGGCCGGCATGTTGAATCGACAGCGACACCGTTTGGGTTCTGCTTTACAGAGACACAGTACACGTGAACATGGACTCTCTTGGGGGCACCCTCTCTGGCCCTTCATCTTCTTGTTCTATTCACTCTTCATGATTGTAGCCTCGTGTGGAAAAAGCTAGTACTATCTTTAATCACCATGACTTGCGCGTGCTCTCTCCTCAATTAATGTAAGTATGGATCCATTTATATAGCTCCAAAAAATTTGTGGAATCTAATGGTTTTTATTACTTGGAAGGTTGTTGACTTGTTGGGCAAACAAATTATGTGAAATCCAATGTCTTGAAGGGATCAAGTATAGGGTCCCCCCTCCCCCCTCCTTTCATTATTAAATACTCGTACAACATAATTGCTTGATGAGGATTACAGTAATATCAAAAGAAGCTCATGAGAAATTATGGTTCCGTCAAACCTTTAAGATACTAGAGAAGATGGGCGTGTCGTGGGGATTATGTCATCTCATAGAAACGTGGTTGAGAAATGAGCAAATATAAGGCGACAAATAGCATCATATTCATACACCTGAGTCAGCCTGTCCAATCTGTTTACTGGATGTTTTTCATTCATGTGTAAATCATAACACGAACATGAGCCCGCCACCTCCAATTCTCTTTAACATTATGTGCTCTCTCACCATTTACCCGTAGCAGTATAGGTCAAGCCTATTTGTTTGTGCATGTGCCTATGAGCGACCTCTATGATTTTTTTTTTTTTTTTTTTTGGGGGGGGTTGAAAACTTAGATTTTCAAGAGAAAAAATACGTCAGGATGATGCAATATATATTAAAGGAGCTAAGCTAACTCTCCCCATGAAAATCTTACGGAGTCTGAGAACCATTTTCTGGACTAAACTAGAGACTAGCTAGCATCATAGAGCTTTATCAGAACAAAATTGCTTGATGAAAAGGTTGTCCAGGAGATTTATATTTTATGTTATGAAGTAACTGCTTCAAAAGCTTATCAGCAGTTCACACTTTGAACTTTGCATGGCTGGGAAGGGACATGGCCACCACGTCTTGGTTGGGTTTATTACAAGCTAGACCTCACCTTTAACCCAAAGAAACAGCTTTGTGCTGCAAATAAGGGTGTTCTCTGATAGTGTGTTGATTGAATGGAATGTTAAAAGATAACGTGGTTGTTCAAAGGATGCATCCCCCAAAAGGTAAGGGTGATAGTCGTGGGGGACAAGGATGACCCTCTGTTAGTAAAAGTGGATGAGCAGTCTCTCTCATGAGTTTTAGCAAAGGAGACATGGTAAATAGGTGTCACTTTATCGTCTTAGGTGGACTCTGACCCTATGCAACCATGGGCCATAACATGTCATCCACCACATATTGTTTCTTTCATATCTTCCACCCCTTCCCCTTCTATATATATGTTTGGAGTTTGGACCGTTCAGGTCACAAAACACAGCAGCTTCAACTTCAACGTTCTTAATCCTCCATTAACTATTTCCAGTGAAAGCTTCAAGTGGTTCAGTGTTCAGGGAGAAATCAAATGGCAGCAAGTGTATTCTCAGTGAGGAGTTCATCAAGTTCAAAGCTTCGGTCGCAGTCATGGGAACGATGTTCGAAGCGCATAAGGCAGCAGAGAACTCGCCTTTACATTATCTGGAGATGTACTGTGATGCTTTTATGCTGGCATGACTAATCTATCTGTCACACCTTCTTCTCCGCCTTCTTTCTGGTGATGACTGATTAGTGATCACTAACCACACCCTGAAGTTCATAGGCTTTGGGAAATAGAGGGTTGAGTATAAACTGTAAAGCAAGATTGAACTAGTTAATCTATATATGTTCAGATGTACAAAGAACTAGATGAAGTAGGTGCCTGCTACATGTGTGTAAACTGCAAATTAGCGTGGAGATGGAGTTAGAAACGCCACGCCTTCTTCTACTCAGTTTCATCAATTGTAGTATTTAAGTTTTTTCATTTTCTTAACGCCTGCTGCTTCACAAAGTTCAGACTTTGCTCTCAGCTTTATGCTAAAACAAAGCTAACATGAAGCTAAGGGACTATGCCAGAATAAGGCAGTCTTGTAGATAGTATGATCATGTATAACTCCTCGGATACTAGAAAGTTGGCCATTGTAATCTACCGTTGCTAACACACTTCATAATTTTAAGCAAAACGAGACCTACAAGTATTTGATGGAAATAAACAGCTAATATATAACGCTGCAACCCGATGGAAACCTTGGCTTTGAATCACTAGACCTTCAGCCATTATTAACACTAGTGGTCAATGGATGATAGTGAACTCTTTTAATTAGTTAATAATTTTTGTTTCCAAGGCAAAAAAAAAAAAAGACTAATTTTGGTTTGATCGTGATGACTGAGCTTTTCATCAGGAAGGAATAGCTGGCTGAGTTGAAGGGAAATTTCTGGATTTGACAGTGCAAAGAGGGGAGGAGGAAGTTTTAGATTTATGAGAATCAAAGACTTGATGGTGGGGTGGTGGAGATGGATTTGAGTCATTCCAAAGAGGATGTGATGCCCTTATTTTGCTTACAATGAAAGGGATGCTCAGCTGCTCGGTCTTGGAATCTCATGGCATCCATAAAAATGTCAAAATGTTAAAACGGAGTTTTGTTTTTCATCGCAAATTAACAGAGATTTGAACAACTTGCTCTCAAATAATTTTTTTTTTTTTTTTCCTTTTGTCTTTTCATTTTGCATCTCATTTTCATCCATCCAGTTCTCGAAATTTGTCACCTTGCTAATTTTTTAATTTATACACATTAAGATGGTTTGAATGTGTTGAAAATATATTTTGTTTCCCAGGGTATTATGTCAAGCCTGTGGACGAGGATATACAAGGAAGAAGGAAGTTGAAGATTTTTCTGTTTTTTTTTCTTCTTTGGAGTTAATAATAAGAAGGGGGAGAATATATGAAGTATTTTTAATTGATATGCTAAAATCATCTTTCCCACAAAATTTTGGGGGGAAGAAAAATTCTCCCAAAAATAAAATAAACCAAAAGATATTGATACCAGAAGGAGGGTCCGGGTCCTGGTCCTATCCACATCACTTGGCTGTACGTGGATTGATCTAATGCATAATCATGAACGGCTGCGATTGGACTTTCTCGTTGTACACATCCTCCCGCTGTGTACAGGATGTGAACGCGTTCTGTTCTCGTGTTGCGTATGAAAGGTGTACCGTGTACGTGGCGTTTATTTTGGTTAGTATCACCATCGACGATGGCGAAACTTCCTTCCAGCACAGAAATTCAGTTCTGAATCTTGCAACCATCAATCTGAAGCTTTATGACTCTATGGCAGATTTGCATCATCTTTCTCTTTCAGTAGCCCACCATTCTCACAAATATCCCAGTTGTCTTCTCTGCAAAGTGAAAATTATAATGAAACACGTTACCAATGGCGCCAAGATCACAATCACAATCACAGTCACTCGGTTCACAACAAAATGTATGAGGAAGCTAACTCGTCATGCTGTTACAAGGAAGGAAACAGAGGTCAAAAAATCACATTCTATTATTAAGGCAAGTAGGCCACATAGTCCATATCATGTCTCAACAACACACAGTTTATGGACAAGAATGAAATCAAAAATTAAGACTGGCAGGGACAGAAAAATTAAAAAAGAAAAGCCTACAGCTGTACAGCATCAAGTCGGCAGCAGTGTTTCTGGAACTCAAATAGCTGTAAGAAGAAACAGAAATTTTTTGAGAAGTTGTGGAAATACTTACATTTTCCATGATTGCTTCTCCATTTTTCCATTTGCATTACCTTGAATCCTGATCAAAGGCTTTACAAATTCCAATACACACCCTACCCAGGAGATGAACAATCATGGAAAAGGAACGGGAGTGATTTGTTCCTTCTCGCCTCTGCTACTATTGAGAGAGAGAATTCTGACTCTTGTGTCTCAGACTTTTATAAGTTCCTTTGTCTTATTGTCTACCTTAATTAAGCCCTCGTCCATTTGCAGCTTCTGTTTTTCTGTTGTTGATACAACCTTGGAGCCTCTCTTAATTACCTAAAGAGTGCTTTTCTCAGGCTCAAAAATAGCAACATCATATCTCTGTTATATCACAGAGAGTGGTCTGGTACATCTATTTTTTCCTAAAAAAAATATATAGGAAGTCTGGTACCTCTCATAGGTTGATCATTAAGCTGATCAGAATGTTGCTGAACATGTACAAGTTAATATTGTCCCTCCTCCCACCAGTTCCATGGTTAATCCTCCAGAAAATGCACATCCTTGCTTACTGAAATTTTCCATCCTGGATGAAAACTACAATGTACCCAATGAAAAGTCCTGAATTCATTGTCAGAAAACGTAAACTTTTTCCTCCTTTCTTTCTTCTTGTTTCTTAGAAAGTTACCCCCACCTGGCCACCTGTGTCGAAAGCTAGACAAGAAAGTGAACCTTCCATGTGACATCTAGAGAGGCAAAAGTCGAATAAAAGATCCTTTTCTTCTTCCCAAGAGAAAATATCCAATGCCATGGAACATTTGTGTGAACCGAAAACAAAGACGACATTTTCTCAGAGACCAACGCCCTCGTCTGATTTATTCTAGAAAGAGGCGTTCTGTCTAGGGGTATTATGGGCAAGCAGATATCTTTATCATTAGTTATCTTACATGTTTCTTAGGAAATTTATGTCAGTTAAGTTCTTAGTTACTTACTTAATTACAAGTGTAAGATAATTATATGTTATGTGAAGTATTATATATTCAGTGAATTGTGTTTCTTTTGGTCTAGAATTCCCTATTTCCTCTTTTTTATCTCTATCTAAATCTATCAGAATCCAAGATCTATCACATTTCTCCTCTCCTGTAACATTTTATTTTATCTCAGCTACTAAAAGAGGGCATTCTTTAGTTGCACACTTGTACTTGCAAAGCAAGCACTCAAATAAAAACATGTTAACATGTCTCTTTTATTCTCCCACTCTCTTTAACCTCTTCTAGTTGTCAATTGGTGTCAACCTACATAATAACTTCTACTACATATTGTGTTGAAGTTCACGAGCAATCTGAAAGAATGAAGAAGCGGATAATCTGAGTTGTGTCTGAGAACACTGTTCTATAGAGTTATTCCGTGACAACTGACAAAAAGGAAACGATACTCCTAAATATTAAACAAAGCATTCTTGAGCAAGTCAATACATGGTAAAACTAGTGAAATATAATAGTAATAACAACAAGAAAAAACTATGTAGAGGAGGAGAGATTAAGACATGCATCGAGTGCGCGCATATATATTAATGTATATGTGGTTAAGTAAATTGTTGTAATTAAATTTGAGTTATTCCTTTTATTTTTTATACTGGCAAAAATAATCGGTCCAGGCAATAAATTAATTAAGATATGTACCGATAAAATGGATAGAATAAGAGGCTAATTAAAGTGAAGACACAGTCCAGGACGCAAGAAAATATGCCAAATTTTAGCTGTATTGCTATTGCCAAGGGTTTTATATGCTGTGGTGGTGTGGCTTAGATTAGAATTAGATAGCTAGCTAGCTCCAGCCCAAAAATAAATAAAACTGATTTATGGCTAAGGGCAAGTAATTACAAGTATAAAAAGGTTTGATAAACAGGTTCTTTAAAATAAATATAAAATAGCACATAGAGAAATTATTTTAGAAAACTAAATATGGACCCATTGTTGTACCCGCGAGCCACCACTTTTCTAGGTCTCTTTGCATGCCCAATACAATGTGATTATATATATAAACTTATATTCTCGTATTCTCAAACAATATGGGACTATTTTTTTTTTTGACACAATCACACACCATGTTCGTATATTTACAACATATCCTTGGCACACGCTCTTGGCCAGCGTGTGAATAATGGGTAGAAACGCTTTCGGTTCAGGAACAAGGTAGTTGATGCAAATTAAAGTGCAAATCCCATCAGGAATAGTTTTACACTTCACCTACAAAGTTATCACACAAAATGGATGAAACATGGTAGAACAGATCCGCCATCTTTTTACGTAGTTCCATTTTTAAGTCCCATCTCATGGGCTTGTTAGTATATAAGCAGGTTAAGGAGGCCATGTGAAGTACAAACTCTTCCTGGCTTTGCTGCATGCATTAGCTTGAGAGAGAGATTTGAGATGGAGAGAGTAAAGGTTATAAATCTGATAATAGTGGGAGTGGCATTTCTGGCATTAGTGCCCAAGATGGAGAGCATGCCAATTAGGGTACCAACAGAGCCTAGGCCACTTTGTGCATCTCAATTTGCACTTGCAAACTATGCTTGTGCAAGGCTTCCTTTCACTCGAGGAACGCCGCCATCTCCTCCTTCCACACGAGACGATGGCGACGACAATGATGGTGACGACAACGACGATGGCGATGACCAAGACCGTAGCCATCGACAAGGACACAGACACGAATACGGACATGAACACGGACACAGACACCATCGCCACCATCACACTGATCAAGAAGAGGATTGTTGCAGGTGGGTTAAGCAAGTGGATAGCCAGTGTGTGTGTGAGTTTTTGCTTCGCTTGCCTCCATTCCTTGTCAGGCCTGTTCATGAGTATAAAGTTACCCTTGGAGATTTCTGTAATGCTACTTATTACTGCGGGGGACCCATTTGATCACATTTTTTTTCCCCGATCGATAAGACCATGAAAAGTAGTCTAATGTTGTGTTTGATTATTAAGGTTTAATTTATGCCCATCTTTCTTAATTCCTTGTCTTATCTCTGGTTTGTTTAGCTGCTGTATGCGGCAAATCCCTGTGTCCTCTAAGGTTGAGATTATGGTTTGTTTGATTATCTACTCAACTCTTAAGAAGGTTGAAAATTAAATAAAGTGATGTGAGCTTTTCATATGACCAGATTTACCTGAATTTGTGTTTGACATGAAAGATGAACAATATAAAGTTAAGAATTCAAATAAGGGTTAAATATCTAATTTGCTACGAAAGTATTGGTAAAGGAGCACTCAGCACCCGAAAGTTTTTTTAGTGCTAAATTTGCCTGGAAGTTTAAAAAAGGTAACAAATTTGCCCTGACTTAACAGATCCATACGATCAACAGTTAGTTGACCAAATTATGATGAAGTGGTTCTACCATATAAGATTTAAATGCCACATAATAAGACATTCATCACTCTCTCTCCTCTCTCTCGCTCTCTCTGTGTATGCAAGACCGTCGGTGGGTAGCCAAAATTTCTCAGCGCCACATTAATTGCTTGGTGGGTTGCCAAAATTTCTTCCTCCCCAGACCGACCATGCCCATGTCGCAGATCATTGAGATATTCTCCTCCAAAAATTGCAACCCCCATGCGTGGGACTATCGGGAGGCACAATAATCACTTGGAGGGTTAGGTTCCTATTTGAAGTAGTACCCCCATGGGTAAGGACCGTCAGGGGCGGTGGGCCAACCATCGTTGGCCTTGTGGGAAGTTTGACTAGGAAAGCTGCCACCTCCCTCTTGCGCGTGACAGCATCGCTGATTGTGGAGAAGTCCGGGAAAGATCTGATGGCTTGAATGAAGGAGTCGTAGGTGTAGAAGCCTCTGATCGAACAGGCACCGTCATTCTGATGCTTGAGCTTATGGCTGAAGGTGTTGAGCAAATAGATCAGGTAATGTCTCGAATGATTTCTTCTTGGATTGGCTGAAGGCATTGAACAAATTTGTCGAATTTGTTCGACAAATTTGTTCTTAGATTTGTTCAAACAACACGGGTTTGCAATATGATCTTTTGTTCGACTAAGGAAAGACTGATCTTTTGTTTTTTTGGGGCTTTTTGTATATATTTTTCTTCCTGGATTTCAATCAATGCAATGCTCAAATCTTTTTAGTCATTATCGACGCCTCACTTGTGATGGTCAAACCCACATTTTTAGAAGAAGTATTAGGAACGGGGTCTCAGGATTTGGGTTTTTTTTTTTTCCCATTGATTGTTGATGGATACCGAGGATGATGAAGGTGAAGAGGTTTGATTTTGCCACACTAATTTTTTTTTTGATTGTTAGGTTTTGGTGATTCTTATTATATTGTTCATTGTGTGGTTGTGGTTGTGATTTGCAATGTTTGGAGGATCACTGGTTGTACTGTCTGGCATTTGGAGGAACACTGGTTCAATTTTGCTGTCTAGCATTTGAAATGAGAGAAAAAGCAAGAACTCTGACCTGTGTACGAAGAGAGAGCGAGAGGGAGGAGAGAGAGTGATGAATGTGGCGCTGTCGTGGATTATTATGTGGCATTTAAATCCTATATGGTAGAGTCGTGTCAGTATAATTTGGTCAACTAACTATTGACCATTTGAATATGTTAAGTCAGGGCAAATTTGTTACCTTTTTCATACTTCGGCGGTAAATTTGGTACCAAAAAAACTTCTGGATGCTGAGTGCCCTCTTACAAATACTTTCGTGACAAATTAAATATTTAACCCTTCAAATAATTAGTGTAAGAAAGAAAATAAAATGAATAAATAAATAAATTCCTACTGTCACATGCAAATCCAGGAATAGGGGTAGTGATACTTTGAGAACTTATTACAAGCATGGTATTTAAGGTAAAATGAACTATTTTTGAATTTGAAATAATATGATTTTCTGTAAATTGTATATAAAATATAAAAAAATAGAAATTATTTAGTTGAAAACACCAAAACAATTTTTATTGCACGAAACCAAATATGCTTTGACTGTTAATTAGGATGCAAAGTTTTACCCACAATAATGATATCAAATAATATATTTAATTTATAAAAATTTTAGAAAGTGAAATTTTATATATGTATAGATTGGCATTGCACCATTTAAAATATTGAGGTAATAGAAAATTAAGCATATTAATTGCATACGAGAGAAGTCAAATTCTCCATTTAACCCATTCATGCATGTTTGCAAAAGAAATGAGATTGGGGGAATTTTCCTTTATGGTCAAAGACTAGGACCACAGTTTGGAATGGTCAATCCGGGGATAACTGGCAGCTTTTGGAACAATATGGGAATCCAATCTGACAAAATGGGTCCAAAAATGCATTATTGTTATGAATATACCAATATTATTGTGAATGTCCACAACCTTTTCAAAAGAGTCTTTTGGAGTTTCTAAAGCCATGTAACTTATGATATGAATGGCATGGGAGTTTTATATGTAACTTACAAAACTTCTTAACATACCATTATGTAGATTTACTCCTTTGTATGTAACTCTTGTAATGGTGTTAAGGATTCATTGCCTATATATAGTAGGCATGTATCAAAGTTGAAAGAGTACAATAGAAAGAAGAATCACTCTCTCCATTTCTCTCTTGCATTCCTTCATCTCCCTCATCTTAATCTCTCTTATATTTTACTTAGTTTTATAACACGTTATCGCACGATTGCTATAACGAAGGTATAATTTCTTTAACGATTTCATCTACTTTCTTTAATGATTTTATTATATGTTTATTTATATATCGGGATAATCTAAACCACTATATGGAATTAAAAATATTATTTTACCGATTGTTTTTATACATCGGGTTCCATGGTTAAGATTTGAGATCATTTACTATTTTTACTATACATCACTATTCATTTTTATTCATGTAGAGTATTTTTAATGATTGCACAATATATTATATATTGTTGCTTACATTATTGCTAACTTTAACATTTATTTTTCTTGCTAACATTTTATTATTGTTTTAATTTTTTTTATTATTGTGGTAATTTGACTCCTACATGGAAGGTTGTACCTCCTACATGGCGAGTCTAGATTTAATTTTTCGCTTTTTATTGTGGTAATTTGACTCCTACATGGAAGGTTCTACCTCCTACATGGAAGTCTAGATTTAATCTTTCATTTTTATTGTTTTAATTTAATTTGAGATTTTATTATTATTACTAACTTTATCGTCACATTTATATTATTGTTACTAACATAACATTTAAATTAAGCTTTTACTTTTATGTTACTAACATAACATTTAAATTAAGCTTTTACTTTTATGTTACTAACATAACATTTAAATTAAGCATTTTATTTTTATTGTTGCTAACATAACATTTTACCTTTATTGTTATGTTATTGTTGCTAACTTTTAATGTTATGTTATTTTATATTTAATGCAATCTCTTTTATTTTATTAATATTATTATGGCCGGAAGCCATACACCTTTGTTTTTCTATTCTAAAATTATATGACCGTAAGTCCTATCATTTTAATTTCTTAATTTATGGGCGAAGCTATATAAATTTAATTTCTCGTTATTTAGAACTATATGGCCCGAAGCCATAAAGTTTTAATTCTTATTATTATACTTTACTTGTTGTCTTTCTAAATTTTCATATTATTATCATTAGTATTTCTATGTTAATAATTCTTGTTTATTTCTTTTATTAGTCTGAACCATGACAAACACAACAAATCCGAACCTTGCAAAACTTGAATTTGTGGCTCTTGACATTGCTGGAAATAATTATTTATCTTGGATATCGGATGCGAAATCCATCTGAATGCCCATGGTCTAGAAGACACAATTAAAGAAGGAAATCAAGCATCTAATCAAGATAAAGCCAAATCCATGATTTTCCTTCGCTACCATTTACATGAAAGTTTAAAGATTGAATATTTGACAAATGAAAGACCCACCGGGTTCTTTGGAACAATATAAAAGAAAGGTATGATCACCAAGAAGATGGTCATCCTCCCAAAAGCTCGTTATGACCGGGATGCATCTGCGTCTACAAGATTTCAAAACTGTGAGCGAGTATAACTCAGCAATGTTCAGAATTACTTCTCAGTTAAAATTATGTGGAGAAAAAGTTAATGATGAAGATATGTTAGAAAAAACATTCTCCACATTTCATGCAACCAATTTGCTCCTGCAGCAGCAGTATCGTGAAAAAGGATTCAAGAAATATGCTGAATTAATTTCTTGTCTCCTCGTGGCCGAACAAAATAATGAGCTTTTGTTGAAAAATCATGAATCACGTCCAACAGTTCGACTCCATTCCCGAAGTGAATGTAGTCACTAATGAATATTTTAGTGGCCGAGGACGTGGGCGTAAAGGTGACCACATACGTGGACGTGGTCGTGGTAGAGGACATAGTAATTACCGTTATCATGGTGGTAGAAGGAATGATTATAACTCTAATACCCACCGAAGAAGGAAATATGATGAAGGGCAGAACAATGACGATGGTGGTCCTTCAAAAGTTGTTGAGAATAAATGTTATCGGTGTGGTATGAAAGGGCATTGGGCACGTACCTGTCGTACGCCTGAGCATCTAGCAAAACTTTATCAAGCCTCCATTGAAAAGAGTGCAACTAATGTGGAAGCAAACTTAATTTTTCAAGATGACAATGTTGAGACACACAAGAATGATGATGGTATTAATGGCAGTAATGCTATGGCACACTTGGAGGTGGCTGATTTTTATGATTAGATAAGTTTGGTTGGAAAAACAATTTTTTTTTTGTTTTAATGGTTTTTTTTTTTAATTTACTTTCTGCCTTAGTTTTTGCTTTACTTTCATTTCCGCTTTCATATGCAATAAGATCATGGTTACTCATCATGTATTTTGAATTTGTTTTAATACAATTTTTCTTTTTAAAATACTTGAGCTTTAAAGTGACATATAGGTTAATTGGCCCATCATAGATTGATTTGTCTTTGAAATACAAATATAAAGGAAGTATGATTATATGACTCACACTTGAGGGGAGATAGTTAGAAAACAAGTGTGAGTTCGAATACAAGTATGAGCTAATTTTTGAAAAATTATATACTTCTCACATAAAGCCTAATAGATCTCCCAAAATGGATGTCGATTATGATCAAAAGTTTATGATTGATTGGGACATATGTCACAATAAACCGAAGTTTACTAATCCAAAGAAATTATTGTTGGCATGACTTGTTTGATCATCCAAGTCATATAATACAAATAAGATTACATTTTGACATCCATCGAAGAACCGAGAAGATTCTTCAAGAATAACCAACATATTATTTATGAATTATGTCTTTGCTTGTTCTCAAAACAAATTGTCCATGAGAATATCATTGATCATGTAAAGCCTCCATAAATAGTTAGATCAATTCTTATGAGAACAAAATTTTTATGTTGGTATATTTGATCTTACATATTGCAAAGACTTATAAGCCAACAAAATTCTCCCGATATAATTGGCTTTAGGTCGGGAGCGACAAATTTCATCTTATAAAGTTTGAATGTGCGATGATTATTAATCCACCACAATGCACATAGATGGATATGGAAAGAAAGTTGAGATAAATGTTGTATAAGGACCTTCTTCTTCTTGTTTGTCTCTATATGAAACAAAATGATGTTTCTAAAGGAAACAAATGGATTGAGGAGACTTATACTTGTATGATTAGTCAATTGATATTTGACATCATTTTCTCAACATGAGGGGAGAAATTGAATAGGTTGGACAAGAGAATACATGGGATGCATTATAGCGAGTATATATCCTCGAATAAAGAAGTATGAACCGAAGTTCATCAAGTTATGCATTCATAATATATTTACCGGATAAATTCTTACGACCCAAATGAGATTTATTAAATCTCATATTCCACTAAAAATGCTCCAATTAGTAATATGCCGAAGCATGAGTGAGTATTCGGTTCCAAATATAAACGTTATGGATAAATTGGAGCAATAATTAAGATGATCATATTAAGGAGGTAAATACTCCAGAAGAGTATCGAGACATAACTTATTGGAAAACCTCAAGAGAGGTTCAGGTACCTGAGTAATATTGATATTGTTATGTCAAATTGAAAAAAAAAGAACCGAAAAGATAAAGTTGTCGACAACAATTTTGATGATGATATCATGTGATCAAATGAGGATATTATATAAAGATTATTGGCCAAGAGGATAAGTAAAATTGAGAATGACGCAAATATAATCATATTATGATAGTTAAGGACTGAAGTCCAAATTGGAAAATATGATTTTGTGGTGGATACGATAAATGCGGTTTATAAATGATAAATTATCGTCTATTAGATATTGTTATATAGCATATGCATATGGCTTATTAAATTATGAAGATTGCATAAGAATCTTCAAAGGATCCAAGAGTGCTAGTAGCACATGTCCCGAAGGACTCAAGATGCTAGAAGCATTTAATTCAAAGTTCTCGAGAACAATACTTAATAAGTTTTGTATAATTTAAAACTATTAGAGCATGTATGATATAATCGTTTAATGAATATCTGTTGATATGCATCTAGATATATCTTATAAGAATGCCTAGAAATCATGTTAGTATTATTATGATTTTGCTTTGGAAATATTTAGTTCTTGCAGTGCACGCAATAGAATGTTTGATGACCAAAAAGAAGATATGCTCAAACGACATTGGAAGTAATGTAGTCATCGGGGGAGTATCTTGATGTTGTCAAAAGAGGGATTCGATACACGCTTGTACTCTTTTTCCCTTATCTAGGTTTTGTCCCACCGGGTTTTCCTAGAAAGGTTTTTAATGAGGCGGACATTGGACGATGTATCAATGGATGTTGTACTCTTTTCTTTGGCTAGGTTTTTATCCCACTTTGGGTTTTTCCTAGTTAAAGTTTTTAATGAGGCACATTCATTATGGACATTCAAGGGGGAGTGTTATGAATATACCAATATTATTGTGAATGTCCACAACCTTTTCAAGAAGAGTCTTTTGGAGTTTCTAAAGCCATGTAACTTATGATATGAATGGCATGGGAGTTTTATATGTAACTTACAAAACTTCTTAACATACCATTATGTAGATTTACTCCTTTGTATGTAACTCTTGTAATGGTGTTAAGGATTCATTGCCTATATATAGTAGGCATGTATCAAAGTTGAAAGAGTACAATAGAAAGAAGAATCACTCTCTCCATTTCTCTCTTGCATCCCTTCATCTCCCTCATCTTAATCTCTCTTATATTTTACTTAGTTTTATAACAATTATGATATATTGAGGAAAAAATACAAAAAGGCATTTATGCATTCATTCTCGCCCTGGACCATTTAATTAAGCACTCTCTGGACATATCTATTTAATTTAATTATATTAATAAAGTTAATTGAAATTGAATTAGTTATAACTTGAATTTTTTAAAAATTAATATAACTTAAATTCTCTAAAATACCTTAATCATTTTTTTCAATTCACTAATTCCTCTTTCTTATTGTTTATTGTTGAGAGAGCTAGCATTAATAGCAGTATATAGACAAAGAATATTAAAGTTGTGTCTTATATTTAAGATCGATATCAATCTTTTAAAGCTATATGAATGTAGTTATGTCTTATATTGAAGATCAAAGAATGAATAGTAATTTTAACTCTGTGTGTGTGTGTGATGTGAACCCGGTCAGTTGAGGTATATGAATGTAGTTATGTATGAGGGGCGCAGAGACTTTAAGCATGGGAGGTCATCCCTTATAACTCGCCGATTCGCCCGTACAAAGTCTTGGGAATATGATCCGTTTCAAAAATCTTGTCAAAGTTCAAACCCCACTCTGCTTTTTGTTTTCCCTTTCACCCACTCTTCTATTCTCTTGTTGTATCCTTTTCATCTCGAACTTTTTATACTTGCCCAGCAAAAAAAAAAAAAAAAAACATTTTCTGTCAATCTTAGCAACATAATTTTCTCCAGATTATACTTGCCCACTAAAAAATGTTTTATTTTCTGTCAATCTTAGCAACATAATTTTCACCAGATCGTATGCTTGATGCCTCGTTCACTCACTGTTCTTTATCTTCTCTCACCGGGACAGGTCTTTGGGAGGCTCGCATTTCTATCTATCTTGAATAAGCATTATTGGGGAAATGACATTAATGACGGGGTAAAAAAAGCTCAATAGATAACCTAAACATTCCAAAATACTGTATAACTTAAGGATTATACATCTGCTTGACTAATCAGAATTAGAGTTGAGAATTAAGGCCGATCTTATAAAGCTCATAGTAAGAAAAATATATGTTTTCCAAAGTTCGAGAACATTAGGGTCAGGGTTGGTCGTACAAGGCCCATAAGTTACTATTCTAAATTTTAACTATTTTTCTCCCCTTTATTTCAAAGAAATATAATTAGTAAATTACAATAATTAAAATTCTGATTTATCAAATAAATGTTGTTAACATTAATATCTAAACAATATGAATCATCCAACAAATAAACACATTCATTAATTCGTAATTAAAAGCAAACTATTGTCAATAAATAACTCACATAAAATATAAGAAGCATACCTAGTTTTTAAATTTAAATTGTTATATACTCATTTCTATGGCAAGATTAACCTTATGACTTGTGATGAGAAGGTTTACAATATAAGGAGCAAGCTTACTTTCATTTTCAATTAATATTCGAATATGGGGACATTTCTTTCAACTCCTTATTATTATCTTTTTAAAAAATTAACAAGGCCTAACAGGCCAGCACTACAGGGCCAATTTCATTTAACTCCTCTAATTTTTAAATTCGACCCTTAAAAAATCAGGACTTAAACAGGCCAATCCGACAGACTCAACTCGATTTCCCAACTCTAATAAGAATGTCAAAGCATTGAGAGAGCTTAAAACGGGCACTTGCAGGTCCCAAGTTCATCCTTCTAGAGATCAACCCCCTTCATGCCTTTTGTTTATTTCCCCACTCCCATATGGCCGTATCCCAGGTAGGTAGCTTATTTAATTTCTCAAGGATTCTATGGAGCCGAACAAATATGGATTTGGTTATTATTCGAATTTTAGATGGTGCTTAATGGACTTAGTGCCTCATCCCATCCCGTTAGAACACTTGGACACTAGGAGGGTAGTTTTAGGTTTTATATTCTATAATAACATATTTATATTTTCAAGAAAAAAATAAATTATTTAACCCAATAAATTCAGTTTTTATATTCTTATCATTTTTATGATAGATGTCTATAATGCACGGTATAATAATCTATTATAGTTTGAGTGTTTGTAATTAAATAGATGCTTTTCCTACCATGTAATTAAATAGATAATTTAGATCATATAAATTAAAATACATCATTTCGTTTATTTATATGAGTGGTAGATGGACCATTGGAATAAATTTTTATCAACATGTACTAAATTCAACTCTCAATTAATGTATTAATAATGAAAAGTATCCATTCATAGTAAAAAAAAAATATATATATATTTTATATTAATATTAATTTTGAGAGGTGATTGAATACAGATATTTAAAAATCTCATTATTAAAGACATCACTTTTATTACACACAGTTTATTGTTGACAAAAAAAGGTATAAATAATAAAAGAAAAAATCCCAAAAAATACAATTTGAACTTCAAAATCCTAAATAGATTATTTAATAACAAAATGAGTTATTAATTACTTTATTTTTTTTTTTTTTAATCTCATTATTATTATTATTAAATAGAATTTTGAAGTTCAAGTGATATTTTTCTGTCATTTTCTTTATAAAAATGTGTGCCGTAAACAGGTCAGATAAATCTAGAAGATGGAGAGTCGTTGGTATTCATCAGCACGTTGCCGTAGCCATGCGCTTTCCAGGGCCGAAGATGATGACGACAGTCTCAGGCCAGCGCCAACATTCGCAGATGGTAAATCGTAAAGAAACCTGGCTACGATCCTAGCACTTGGCTCTGCCACCACCTTCTTCCATGCCTCCTCTGCTTCTTCCCCATGCTTGCGGAAAACGGTTGTGGCGTCTAGCCGATGAATCTTCCATCTCTTCTCATCGCGCAGTCTCTGAATCTTCCCCAATTGTTTACGTGACAATTTGTGCGTGTTCTTCTTTATTGCATTCACCGCTTCTTCCAGTAACATCTGCTTGATTCCTTCATCCCTAATAAACGATTCCTTTCGAAAATACTGATGGAACTCTGGAACTCCAATAGCTTTCCTAATCCCTCGAGAGTAGTCTCCCTTTGGATCGAAAAATGGTCTCAGTTCATCTACCATTCCACTCTCTAACATTTGATCAACCCGTTTGGCCACGTATTGGTCGAGCTCCGGCAGTGACACGTCTACCCAGAGACAACAGAAATCATACCTTGATCGGAATTTATAGTCGTCATCGTCGATCAGTGCCTCAATATATGAGTTGGATCCTCCCACGATGATCGGAAGTTGTCCGGAAGACGTAATTAACTCGATGGCGAGAAAAGCGGCGTCACGGAAGTGGGAGGCTGTGAACTCTGAGTTGGGGCTCTCTGTTCCTAACAAATGGTGAGGCACGCCTCGTTGGTCTTCCTTAGCGATTTTGTTGGTGACTATGTCAAGGCCTTTGTAGACTTGCATTTTGTCGGAATTGATGACTTGTGCGGGAAAAAGGGTGCCCAGGTCGATGGAGAGCCTGGACTTTCCGGTGCCGGTGGCTCCAATGACCACCACCACCTTCTCTTTCTGCCGTGGAATAGTGATCAGATTCGATTTTCGACCGCTGGGGGGACTATGGATAAGGGTCTGTGTTACATGTCTGCTCATTACCATAGAGATGGTCATGGTGATCAACCTATCTTTGATAGAGATGGAACTCTAGAGCACAAGAAAAACCCGATAAAAGAAGAACAGTAAGGAAGCTGCTACAATAATATGTGACTTATGTATGTATATCCTGAAAGCTCAGAGGAAGAAGTCAAGTGGTCTTGAATTTGGGGATGAGGATGAGGCTAAATGGTGGAGTACTTATAGAGTTGTAAGGAGGGAGAAAGAGGTCAAAATAAACAAATAATCAACTCTAATATCCGATCTAATACTCTATATATATGCCCAGTTAGTGGGAAAAAAATGTCATTAATATAAATCCACCTTGAAATTTTACCCTGTTGAATAGTAGGTGAGAAAAAAAATGTTTTGATAGCATTTTTTTATTATTCAATATTGATTTGGTCAAACTGAATTTATAATCAATAGTGATACCTATCTGCTGGGGTGTGTTGTAAAGTACTAGTACTAGCTAGAAAAGAAGCCAGTGGTGGTGTTGAGCAGTATCCTAATTTTTATTATTTTTCATTGCATTATATCATTAGAGGTAACAGGGAATTTCACTGGTCCTCCAGAGGCTGGAAAAGCCCTGAAAGGCAGTGGGCACGTACGGTGGTTGCTGGAGCAGCAAATTGCGCACAAGAATATGAGCATGATAAGGCCTTTTCTCATGATTCCCTTTCGGCCTTTTGTCTTTTATATAGTGACCAATGCAAGTCTCCCACGCCTCCCATCTGATTAACAAGACAGCCTTGAAATTAATATACGCAGTATTGATGTTATATTTAGCCATTTTCATAAGCAGTAAATAAATTAATTACCGCGGGCAGGCAAAAGCTAATTCATGGTTATATGAAATAAGAATTGATTAGATTGGAGTAGAAGTGTGAGAAATGAATAGTAGATCGAGGAGAGGACGTTGAAGTGGGGAAGATGGAGGAGAGAGAGTGGAATGGTGGGCATAAGTGTCCAAAAGAATGAAGGATGACGTCTGGAATTGGAGAGCATCTGTTCTGGAGGAAGGACAGTACTGATGGGCGGGCAGCAAAAAGAGGGGAGAGAATCGTCCGTGCAGGAAAAAGGAAGGGTGGCGATGGCATCAAAGGACTGCAGATTAGTAGTGACTGAACTGAATTTAATTAGTGTGTATGAAATGAAAAGGTTCTTTTGCGCCCAACAAATTAACACCTCACGTAATCTCCTTCCACCCCAAGTGGATTCCAACTTTCATTTTCGTTTTTTTGCTGAGGGCCTACACTCCCAATTCTCACTCCAACTCATCTTTCATCTTAAATAGTGCTTGCAAGTAGCAATATCAAGCACTTCTTCCGCCCAGATTGACATCCACAATGCACAGCAATTATCTGGCCTCAGGCTTTGCCCATCCTTAATTGTGTCGTGCTATTGAGTGTGAATGGGATCGGAGCACCTAGCGTACAATCTATGTTGGAGTATGCAAGAGTGAGACAGTTGATTCTGACAATACTCCGAAGTGGACATTTTTTTTTTTTTACCAAATTCGATTCTTGTTTGACAAAAAATAGTTTAGTTATTGAAAAATTAGTTAAAGAATTGCTTCATAGCGTGTTTTCTATTGACTTTTGTAAACTAAAAAATAGGGAAACTTTCTTAAGAATAAAAACAAGGGAAAATTCCATTTAAATACCAAAAATTGCTTTTTTTAGGTGCAAAAATGACTATATGGTTACAAAATAGGAGCAAAAGTCACAGTCACCGTTAAGGGGGAAATGTTGACTGTTAAGTTGGAAGGTTTGACTTAAATATATGACGTGGACGCTGACTAGGAGTGTGTGGTAGACAAGTGGAATCCTAATGGTTGGGATGACTTGGAAAAGAAAGATTTATTTATCCGGAAAAATATAATTTATTTATCTTTTATTTATCTAAATTCATTAATACCCAAAATCAAACACATAACTAGACATCGGGCAAATGGACTCATTTTGGGGAAACAAAGATGCCAACATGAAGAAGCGAGAAGTGGTGGAGGGGAAAAACTAGGGTTAAATAATTTAAAAAAAGAAAAGAAAACTCACTACCCCCACGATGGGCCTCACCGTCAAAATCCGCCATCAATCCCAAATTGAAATCTCAAAGCCTTCTTCTTCTCCATAAAATTGGTCAAAGATGCCTTCTTTCTCCACCACCAATGGAGGATCATACAACCAACAATCCATGGACTCTACCCACACAAAGTCTCGGCTCGTGGAGGTGGTGGCCGAACCTCTCTTCAATGTTGGGCAATTCCATTATCTCACTCGCCAAGACTCGCTTCTTCGGTGGTGGCGAAGACGAAGGGCGAGCGGTTGAATTTCACCATGGCGGCCGCTTGGATGTCACGTGGATCGGTGAGACAGGTCTAGGAAGAAGAGATGAAAAGTGGGGAAGTTGAGGACAACGGATTCACCCTTGATGCTTAGGGTGGCGACGCGTGGGCTTGAGCCGCCATTCGGACTCGGGTAGGATGGGTGCTTGTTGGAAGAGTTTTTTGACTTGAATTATTTAACCCTAAGGGGGGTTAATCAAAGATAAAAGATAAGTCAGGTTATGTGTTTGATTTTGGGGGATTAATGAATTTAGATAAATAAAAGACAAATAAATTATATTTTTCCGATAAATAAATCATTTTTTTCCAAGTCAAAACTCCCATTAGGATTCCACTTTGTCACCACTCTAAGTCCACGTCATATTTTAAGTCAAACCTCTTCCAACTTAACGGTCAACATCCACCCCCACATGGTTTTACAAATTCACTTTTGCATCTAAAAAAAGCACTTTTCCCTTTAAAAAAAACACATGTGTATTTTTGCACCTTAACCCTAAAAACAACTAAGACCTAATTTAGGGGAAGAAACAAAATTGAATGGCCTTCTAGCCTAATATAGCACTGAAGCCTCAGCCTATTTATTTGATCTACCGGTCGTTTCAGATTGTTTTAGTGTCTATTCCTTTATTTATTTATTTATTTTTAAAAAAAGGGAGAAATTGTTTAAAAGGACATGTTTGAGAAATTTATTGTCCAATAATACCTCAAATTTTTTAAAAAAAAGATTTCATGATTTTTTAGGATATTTTAAATTAATGTTTGGAATTTTAGGTGAATTAATGAAGGGTGTTTCTGTAGGGGTTTTAGGGTCGCCGATAGAATCTCCGGTGGACTGAGAAATCCTTTACCCTTTTTTAAAAGATCATGATTCTTTAGGGTATGTTTGGAGCCCCTCCCCCCCCCCCCTCATTTGGTTTGAAATTTTGGAGGGAAGGGGAGCCAAAATATGCCCTCAAAATCCTTTCCCTCCCCTTATTTTGGTTCCCTCCAGATCGGGTTTTTTTTTTAACGAATTTGCCCCCATTAACTTTATGATATTCCCATTGATGCCCTTGGGGGAAAATTGAAAACACAGATTTTAAACACTCCGACGATGGTGAAGAAAGGGTTCATGGCAGTTGTCATGGCACCGCCGAAGGAGGCACTAAGGAAAGAGAAGATGAATTCAGGGGAATTAGGGAGGAGGGCGATGATGACATCACTCCTGTCCAATGCTGAATTTGTTCAATCTAGAGGCGACTCGCCGAGTGGTGAGCTCATCGGCGTAGTAAGTGTAGATATCTCTTGTGGGGGCATTGATCAGGCAAGGGCGGGACCCGAACTCGATGGGATTCTCAAAGTAGTAACAATGAAGAGGGAGGTGTTTGGGGGTGTAGATGTCAGGAAGTTTGAACCGAAAGATGAAATCGGTTTGGGGATTGATGGAAGTCTCTGTGGCAACCATTAGAGGAGCTAAAGGAAGGTGAAAACATTGGGGGGGGAATAGAGGAGGAGAATGTGTGTGCATGTGGGGATGAGGATGGTGCGTAGTCTCGTGTAAGAGCAAAATGGTCAATTAGTTATAACCACCCTCCCCTCCCCCTCTTAAACCAAACAAGTGATCTTTTCCCCTTCCCTCTAACAAACCAAACAATGTAATATACCATCCCCTCCCCTTAAACACTACTAGAAAAAAAGTTAATTTCCGTCGCAAATTTAACAGTATTTGCGACGAATTGAAATTCCGTCGTAAAATAGTAATTTTTGCAACGGAATTGTATTTCCATCGCAAAATAGTAATTTTTTCCGTCGCAAATCCCATGGTTTTGCGACGGATTTTTTTTCGACGGATTTTTTTTTCGTCGCTAATCCTATGATTTTGAATCCGTCGCTATTTTGCGATGGAAAATGAATTCCGTTGTAAAATTCGAAATTTGCGACGGATTTTGAATTTTCCGTCGCAATTGTGACGAGGTTTTTTGCGACGGACAAAATCCGTCGCAAATTCCGTCACAAACTCATTTAGCGATGGAAAAACCCTTTTTTGCGACGGATTTTTTTCGTCGCTAAAACTGCTTTTTTTGTAGTGATATAAGGATTAAATAACTGATTTCCTTTTCAGTTCCCTACGTATAACTCATCTTGCTTAGGTGAAATATATCTTCCCAATGTGCAAATATCTTCTTGTAGGTTATAAAATTAAGCCTGAATATGCAAATTAGTATATGTGCAAACAATAATATTCCCTACTAGTAATTCATCTTCCCTATGTGCAATTACCTTGCCCTAGCTATGATGAGATACATTTTCCTCATGTGCAACTTAACTTTCCTTATATGCAATCCATCTTCCCCATGTGAAAATGACTTCCCTCTTGTGTCTCAAAATTAAGTCAGAATGTGCTATTATGGTTTATGCAAACAATTGTCCCTTATGGAAAAAATCTTCCCCTGTCTGCAAATAATCTTGCCTATATTCAATATATCTTCTCTACATGCAATTTTTCTTCCATATGTGCAACTTGACTTCCTTTATATGCAATCCATCTTACTCTGTGTGCAAATGTTGTCCCTTATATCCCAAAATTATGCTATATGTGCAAATTACGCATTGTGCAAACGGTCTTTAATTTCCTTGTGTGCAAATCGTATTCCCTACGTGCAATATATCTTCTCTATGTGCAATTCATCTTATGTGCAAGTTATACTTCCGTTGTATGCAATTCATCTTCCCAGTGTGCAAATTAAATTCCTTCCCATATATCCCAAAATTAATTCAAAATGTGAAATTTTGCTAGTGCAATCCCTTTGTGCAAATAATCTTTCCCTGTGTGCAAACTATCTTCCCCTATTATGAAAATAAACTTTCTAAGTTTCCTCATCCTTAAAACTCTTGGCCACTCAAACACATTCCCTAGAAATCAAACTGAGAGATCTAGATTTATAAATTAATTGGTTGAACAAAGGGCTAATGATAGGCAGCGACAAATTGAGGGTAGTGAGATATGGTTGTAGAGGAGAAGAAGAAATGAAGGAGATGGTTAAATATTCTAGATTAGATCTAGGGCCGAAGAAACCACCATCCTTTCGTTCGAAGTCGTTATTGTCGTTTTCAAAGGAGGTTATCGCCGCCGACGTTAATATAATCATGAGCAAGACAAGCAAGGAGTAGACAGTGTCAATAAGACGATGAGTGAGAGACAACCATTGATGTGAGATAGGAGGATAAACGACGATGATTTGTGGAAGATAAAGAGTAAGCAGTGATGAAAGGGAAGAGAGTATGGGAGGAGCATCTAAGTGGTGTGGTAAGGTGGTACGGGTATTTCAGTCATTCCATTCTCATTCATATTTACCTCAAAGGATCCAAGTCCTTAAAATAAACTTAGGTCCTTCTAAGGGGGAAAAAACTTATCAAATAGGGATTTATTAACAATTTTCCCCAAAAAAAATAGGTACAGACAAACTCACACACAATGACGCAAAGCACTTGTATACCACTCCGGTTGTTTTTATAATTCTAATTTACATAATTCTCACATACTAATAAAAGTTAATTAACCCAATAAATATATCACAATTTGGTAAAATTTATGAATGGGTATAAAAATTATTTTATACGTACATTTGCCTCATCTCTACTTTTCTCTCTCTCTAATTTAAAAGGGGCAAAAATGTGACATTGCGTCATTAATTAGTCTCTATATGAACTTATAATAAGTACTACTCCCTCCGATCCAAATTATAGAACTAAGTTTGTAATGTAAATTGCATAATAAATTTAGTCTTATAATTAGGACTGGATATAGTATTTTTCCCCCTTCAAACTAGACTTATGAAAATCATCAAAGTGGTGTCTGTGCTGCTACAATAGCAATCTCGTGATTCGGTCTCTAATCTTTTTCATCTACACACCGGACACATCCTGAGACTATGTAGTTAAATGAATTTTATCGTAATTTGAGAATAATTATAATGGATGTAGGACCAACTACAGTTACGTGGAAAAGACCATCAATAGCGGAACCAGCTACTCGAAGAGTAAGAGCAGATAGGCCAAGAGCTGATTCAATTACAAAAGGCACCAGCTCTCATGCTTAGTTTATGTAAAATTTGTTAATTATATGGTTTTCAAATTGCAATACTATATCTTGAGGTGTAATAGTGAAATGATTATGATTTCTTATTATCTTCCATTTATTTATATGATACTATAACTGTTAATCAAAATAAATATATAAATAAAAAAATATTTTAATTCTTATATATATATATATATATATATGTATGTATGTATGTAATTGTTATATAGCTAGCTAGTCAAATCGAGTAGTATTCATGCCTATAAGCCTTTTTACCTTAGTGGAAGAGATAAGGGAGTCAGGGAGATAAGTAATTAAAAAGCTCTAAACGTGGAAAGAATCGCATCAAACAAATTATTTTCATGCGTAAAATCTCGCCAGCTGTAATCTAATCATATCTTATGATCCCAAATAATCATATTTAATATTCCGTCCGATTCTTAATCTAAAACATATACAACTAATTTAAAGAGATTATGAAAATTTATTAAGTTAGTTATTTATTAAAAAATGCGCCATGACTTTCTTAAAATATTTTATTTAATAATTTGTATTTGAAGTTTGGAACTATTATTAATTAAAACTTAATATTTAATTGATAATAGTTTAGAGATAAAAAATGAAGATATAAAAGATGAAGCAGACTGAGATCCTGACTAAAATAAATCTCTAATTATATTTTATATTTACATGAAGTTCCGGGCTAGCTATTTGAGATAGAGGAGAGTGATCCACTGATTACTGATTAGTATCTGTAGACGATGTGCTCTCTCTCTTCCACATCGTTATCATATCAAACCCGAAAACTTTAACATGAACTTTAATTTAGAAAAAGGAACAATAATCTACATACGCTCTGTACTTGTTGGATTGGGAAAAAAAATAAGGGTAAAGATGCATTTTTGCCCTTTAAAGATGCGTCCCGGAGTAATTTTGTCATTGAAGTTTTCGCCGGTAACAGACACCATCACTATAACGTTAGGGTTTTTAACTTATAATGATTCGCATTTAAACTATCGTGCCAAAATCTCATCTTTTCAAAAAATGCACTTAACCCAAAAAATAATAATGACGGTAACAGACACCTTCACATATATTATTATTATAATGATTCGCATTTATGGTTGAAACGAATGGATTTGTAGGGATATGGTAGAATCCTAGAAAGAAAACAAATGATGTGCCAAGTGATTATTACGTACGTCAATCCTATAATATAATATCGCCTTCAAGTGACACCGCCTATCCACCCACAGACTGTTGTACGTGCACTCAGGCCAGTCCCTCCAAACTCATCGTTTTATGTCATTTCCGTTATGAGTGAATCCAAATTTTAGGCATGCGCGCGGGGCTAGATGTGACACTAATAAAGTGGTGTGCCCGTACTGATTGAAGACCATATTGAATGATGATTATGATATCATTATGAGATTTGATTCCTGTTTGTGAATCACGATCACGTAACGTACAATCAATCACACTTTCCTTTCATTTTTCTATTTCCCACCACAAAAAGCCTTTAGTTTTGAGCTAGAACTAAAGTCTGGAAAGTAAAAATAATAATGATGATGAGTATTTAAAAAATTATTGATGATTTACATCTTTGTCACGTCTAGCTACATTATGGGGAATAGTTCTCTTGATTTGCCTTTTCTTGTTGCCTTTCCCGGCCAGGAATATGTGCTATCTCGTGCGTGTGACCAACCGTAAAAAGAGAAGTGCGAATTCAAAGATTTCGTATATTATGGAGAGTGAAAGGGGAAAATATCTGACTAGTTTGAAAATGATTTGCATGCTTCATGTAACTAAAGACAATAAGACGTAGTACAAGGAAATATAATGCGGCCTTTCGCTATCCTAATTGGTAGCCTCGGATTCAATTGAATCGAGAGGCTGAACATCACCTCTTACTAGCTATATACCTTTCGCGTTTCGATTGGATAGAAAATATATAGGTACATTCATTTTGGCTGCCTAGCTAGCTAGCCAGTTAGGCTCTATGGCTATTATATTCTAGCAGTCGAAACCTAGAAGCAGAGGGTGGCAAAAAAACAAAAACACACTAACAGAGAGCTAGAAGCTAGCAAACATGAAACAATATCGATAATGCACAAAATGCTCACAGCAAGGCATAAAACAAACAGCCTTTTTTTAAATATAAAATAAAAATCATTATGATCCTACAGTTAACAGTCAGGTATGGCCAATACAAATGTTAAGCATGAACTTTCCCTAAATAATATATTTTCTTTCATATTCCACAAATTATTTTCATTATTTTAAACTTTTACTGGTCTCACATAAATTTTTTATTCATTTAATATTTCTTTATACACTGTAATAAATTTAAAGTTTTAGAAAAAGTATCATTTTTTAAGAAATTTAAGTTATTACATACTACTCCTATAACTATCATGATTCATGAATATTAATAAAGAAAGTTCAATTTATAGGAGACCGCTTACTTGACTCGATTTGCTCAGTCAGAGGGTCCCGCCAACTCGATCAATGCAAGCTCTAATCCTCGTTTCCGTCTTAGATGGTTCACTCCCGTCTGGGAGGTAACGGTGATGGTCTTATGCAGTTGATGATTCCTCTATCGCATAGTACCAAACCGTTTTTATTCATGTGTCAATTTAGGAGTCGCTTTGAAGATTGAATTTATTCATAATAATCGATGGCTCTCGTTTCAGTTAAGTATTATCTGGCATTCTTTGGTCTACATGACTCATTAATATGCTATTCAAGTATGTTTCTGGATTTTGTTTAAGCCAAATTAAAACTGTTCAAAAATTAAGCATGATTTGTGATGGGGGGTTTTGGCGTTAACAGAATTGGTTCCCTTTCTTAGGTTACACTCTGTGGCCATGCTACGTTGGCGGTTGCATGCGCACATATATACTCTTTTCTCCTGGTTTAGTGGCTTCCAATACCGTTGAATTTGTGACGTTATCTGGAGCATTGACTGCCAGAAAAAAAACCAGATATTAGCATCGCAAGTGAAAATCAAGACAGACATTCCATTGAATTGGATTTTCCTGCTGACCCTCCCACAAAAAATACCAGATGTGCTATTGCGTGCGTTTGTCCAAGCGTAAAAAGAGAGGTGCGAATAAAGACAATAAGACGTAGTACAAGGAAATCTAATGCGGCCTTTCGTTATTCCTTGGTAGCCTCGCGATTAAATTGAATCGAGAGGCGGAATACTTCTAACTATATACTCCCTCCCTCAGCTTTAATTATAATATTAAGTTTTTTTAAAAATTAAATTAATTTAAAGTATTTTTATTTTTATTTTTTCCTTCAAAATAATAAACTAATATATAATCTAAGAATATTTAACATATGAAATGATTAAGTAACTTCTTTAGCTTCCTTAATCTCTCCAAAGAAAGTTAACTACCCCTTATAATTAGGATCGGAGGTAGTACTTTCACGTTTCGATAGGATAGAAAATATATACTCTCTCTTATTTTTATTATAAAACACTAACTAATAATTCTTATAAACTAATAAAAATAGTTAAAATCAATAAAATTGTCGTTACAATTTAAGTAACTTCCAATATTACCTTTACTAATTGTATTAAACTCCAATATCATATTAATTATTACTCTCACCTACTATCTTTATTAATTAGGAGCATGTATGAAAAAAAAAAATTAACGTTCATTATGAAACAAATAAGTGCCTTATAAAAAGACTAAATACAATTACTAATTGGTGTCTCATAATAAAATTAAAAGAAGTATCTGTATTCATTTGGCTGCCTAGCTAGCCAGTTGGGCTCTATGGCTATTCTAGCAGCAATGGAAGGCTATAGAAGCAGAGGTTGGCAAAAAACAAAAACAGAAAAAACAAAAGCACACTAACAGAGAGCTAGAAGCTAGTAAACATGAAACAATATCTATAATGCACAAAATGCTCACAGCGAGTCTATGGCTATTCTAGCAGCAATGGAAGGCTATAGAAGCAGAGGTTGGCAAAAACAAAAACAGAAAAAACAAAAGCACACTAACAGAGAGCTAGAAGCTAGTAAACATGAAACAATATCTATAATGCACAAAATGCTCACAGCGAGTCTATGGCTATTCTAGCAGCAATGGAAGGCTATAGAAGCAGAGGTTGGCAAAAAACAAAAACAGAAAAAACAAAAGCACACTAACAGAGAGCTAGAAGCTAGTAAACATGAAACAATATCTATAATGCACAAAATGCTCACAGCAAGCCATAAAACAAACAGCCTTTTTTTAATATAATATAAAAATCATGATGATCCTACAGTTAACAGTCAGGCTAGCTCATTACGAGACTCAATTTAATAGAAAAATATATATAATGCATTTGAATTTAAATTACCCATGAATTATAAAATATAAGAAAACTTGATGAGAAGCCTCCATTTAAAAATTTCATTGGTCAGAAAAATTATGAATTGAAAAATTTTATTGATAAGAAAAACCACATGCAATATTTCATACATAGAAAGTCCCGTACTTGAATTCAGAATCTTATGGCGAATAAAAATGTCAGGCATGAACTTTTAGTGATTTTCCCTAAATAATATATTTTCTTTCAAATTCCACTAATTATTTTTATTATTTAAAACTTTTATTGGTCTCACATTACTTTTTTATTCATTTAATATTTCTCTATGCACTGTAATAAATTCAAAATTTTAGAAAAAATGGGAGAATGACGTATAAATATCATATGAAATTTCAAAACCCCAAAAGTCTGTTAATATTTGTAAATGATATAAAGGTAACAGAGACTAAATTGGGATTTTAAAATGTTGATGGAATTACCATTATATCCTCTCTTCCTCTTTCTCTCTCCTCTCCCTCTCTTTCTCCCCCTCTTCCCGCCAACATGGCAACGCCAGGAGGCTTAGCAACGGTGAATGAGTTTTGTTCTTCTTCAAAGCAAAGGAAAGAGACTCGACACAAGACGTTTTTTAGAACCATATTGAGAGAATGAAAGAAGAGACATGATAGAGTTGGTTTATGGTGTTGTTTTCATTAATTCTTTTAGAACATAGGATGCAAGTTTGGACACAAAACACGATGGAGGGAGCAGCTACTGTTGATTGAACCATAGGACCTATTTCATTTTGTGTTATATGCTTCAGTTCTTCTTTCTTGTCCCCTTGATTTTCATATTGGTTCCGAATCTGAATCTTGTAGGTGCTTAATTTGATTTTGATGTGTAGTTAAATTTTATTTTCACACAAAAACGCATCTTGCTAATGGCGGAGTGGTAGTTGTCATTGGTGGGGAAGAGAGGTGACGGTCAAGGAGAGATGAAGAAGATGATGAACCGTAACCTAACATATGAACAAAAGTCATAATGGGATTAACATGTTTATCAATGGGAACAATATTACAATATTTTTTAATTGTGCTTAGATTTTTTTTGTTAATTATACAAAAAACACATCTTGCTAATGGTGGGGTGGTAGTTGTCCATTAATGAACTTGTAAATCTCATTATGAATTTTATTCATATGTCAGGTTACTATTCATCATCTTCTTCATGTCTCCTTCATCGCCACCTCTGTTCCTCGCCAATGACAACTACCACTTTGTCATTAGCAAGATACATTTTTTTTATGAAAATAAAATTTAACTACATCCGATCAACATTTTCTCAATTGCAGGGCTAAAGCGCTGGAAAACTTGAAATATTCGAGACATATTCATAATTAAGAAAAGTTATGAGCAATAGTGAAATAACCTTCTCCCCGAAATCTCAGGTTCTTCTTTTTCGATGCGTTCAACGAGTGTTGAGCCCTTGAAAAAAAAAAAAAAAAAAAAAAAAAAAAAAAAAGAGTTCTAAGTCCAAGTTTTTACTTTTAGGGAAAATCACATTCATGTCTTAAGTGCAAAAAAAAAAAAATTATAAAAAAATCTCAAAGCAGATTCCCTATCAAAAGGCTTTCTAGGACTTTATTGATATTAATTTTGAATGCCTTTTTATCCCATTGATTAAATTCACACTATTGGGTGGGTTCTTCAGCCAATACCCTCTTTGTTGTCTCTGCTAATTTTGAACATTCAAGAAGCTAATATTATTGTGAATGGTACCTTCTTCTACCAGCTCTTTTAGAGAGGGGGGTTAATTGTTGTTTTTGATTTTTGTTATCTGTATTTGGACCCCTCTGGTTCTGTCATCTGTTTTCGGGTTGGTTTTTTTTTCTCTGTTAGTGCTTTATTGTACCTTTAGTTTGATTTGCTTCATTCCCTTTGTATCTGCTGTATCGTTCCTAGCCTTTGGTAATACAAGTATCAGTTCTGAGCAAAAAAATAATAATAATAAGTTCACCCTGTTTTGACAACACATGGAGTGACATCTAATCAATGGTGAGAAGAGGGTAAATTCACTTTAGAATTAGTATTAATACAGTCCTTATGAAACTTTTTTATAGGAAAATTTGCTTTGAGTTTTTTTTTGTAAAAAATTGTTATCCTTGGGACTTGAGTTTGTCCCTTCTCTTTTTTTAGCCAGTTGCGCGCCTAGAATCGAGGGAAAATCCTTCTAAGGGATCTTTTTGACAAAAAAACCTAAAAGGACTATCACCATCCCGGAAAATTTGGTCCTTTTTTGGGTTTATCAAATTTTGGTGAGTTGTAAATGAAACCGATATAGTTGTTAACCGTGACCGATATTGTTGTAAATGAGACCGATTTAGTTGTAAAAAAATTGTTGTAAATGATCCCTTTAGTTGTAAATTTTTAATGAATTTATCCTGAGAAAGGACCAAGGGGCCTTTTACTCGGATTGTCGATTCTTAGGTTCTTTTTTAGATTTTTTTGCCAAAAAGGTCCCTTAGAAGGATTTTCCCTAGAATCGATGGTGCTTCATGCTTGTTTTACAGTGGATGCTCATTCATAACCCCCCCCCCCCTTTTTTTATATGTACTTTTTAGGTGCCTGTCTTCCTAAAAAATGCATAAAGAATTATTGATGACATTTTTTTAATATATTTTATCTATTTAGATTAAATTATATAATACATTCAGAAATATTTTTTACACTCGTTTATCAAATTAATTAATTTTAAGTCTTTGTATTTAAAAATATTTTTTACGTAATACCAGATCATAAAAATTAATTAATTTAAGATATGAGGATAAAAAAATATTTTAAGATGTAACATATAATTTAATCTAAATAAATAAATTAAAAAAATACCATCAATATTTATTTATTTGAGAAAAATATCTAACAAACATAAACACACGAAGAAAAATATGGAATGAGGATTCGTTTCAGTGTAAGCTTTTAGGTACCAAATAAAATGACCAAGTGAACGTGTGACGACGACTCCGGAGGGTGTCTCCTGTCTTGGGGTTGACTGTTCCTTCTTTCGATCGAGAAATCTTCACTTCCTCTCCGTCAATGGCAAATATAACCGTCAAATATTCGGTGGTATATTTCTTATTTCACTATGTTTATGTGTTTGTTATGCATGATCGTGAATGGCTTCTCTCTGTATCTATAAATAGGTTGACGCGTTCACCGATTTACCTTTCGGGGAGCTGTCTGTCTATTAGACGAAGAGAGGGACGACAAGTGGTTGCAAAGGGTAGCCGCTGAGTTCAATTTATCGGAGACTGCTTACTTGACTCGAATTGCTCAGTCAGAGGGTCCCGCCAACTCGATCAATGCAAGCTCTAACCCTCGTTTCCGTCTTAGATGGTTTACTCCCGTCTGGGAGGTAAATTTCTAAGGCAATTTAATTACTGAATATATCACTGTAAGATAGCTCTTCTGCGATTGCATATGCGGATTTGATGTGGTGATGGTCTTATGCAGTTGATGATTCCTCTATCGCATAGTAATAAACCGATTTTATTCATGTGTCAATTTAGGAGTCGCTTTGAAGATTGAATTTATTCATGATAATCGATGGCTCTCGTTTCAACAAGTATTATCCGGCATTCTTTTAGCTATATGTTTCATTCATTTTGCTATTCAAGTTTGTTTCTTGGATTCTGTTTAAGCCAAAACTGTTTAGAAATTAAGCATGATTTGTGATGGGGAGTTTAGCTTTAACAAAATCGATACACTTCCTAGGTTAACCTCTGTGGCCATGCTACATTAGCTGCTGCGCACACACTCTTTTCTTCTGGTTTAGTGGCTTCCAATACCGTTGAATTTGTGACGTTATCTGGAGCATTGACTGCAAAAAAGATACCTGATATTAGCATCGCAAGTGAAAATCAAGATAGATATTCCATTGAATTGGATTTTCCTGCTGACCCTCCCACAGAATTTCATTCTACTGAGACTTCACAAATTTCAGCAGCGTTGAAGAGTGCATCCATAGTGGAAATAAAGAGGACATCCATCGGAGATGACCTATTGGTAATTCCTAAATTTGTTCTCTTCCTTTCTTTGATGGAACATTTATACAACGCATGCTTATGAGTTATGAGTTATGAGTTATGAGTTATGACAAAGCTTAATATTACCGTAACTTCTAACTGTTGACCTAATTGATTTTTGCGAGAAATGTATATCTCATGATGATACTCTAATTAGGAAGAGAACGAGTTTGATGTGCGTGAGTAATTCTTGTATATTTTTCCTTCCCATGTCTTCTAGGTGGAAGTCTCGTCCGGGGAATCTGTCATAGAATTTAAGCCACAATTTGATGCTATAGAAAAATGTCCTAGAAGAGGGATAATTGTCACTGCCGTTGCTCCTTCGGACTCACAGTTTGACTTCTTCAGCAGATATTTCTGCCCCAAAGGCGGAATCAATGAGGTAAATAACGACGCATTTTTTCTAATGCATCATTTCTTAAATCCCAACCCCCTCTTTTTTATTTTGATTCACCGCCTCTGCGCCTCATAGATGCTGCTCTCCTATTTGCGATACAGCTGGCGCCTGGTATGATTTTGGCTTGTGATTAGCATTAAGCATGTTTAATTCAAAATTTTGAATCAAACTACGCAATGGAATTCTTACCTAATACTAGTTAGATATTGCTTCTTGTTGATGATGTTGTTGCAACATGTTATTTCTTTTCAGGATCCTGTTACTGGGAGTGCACATTGTGCTTTAGCATCTTATTGGAGCAAGAAACTTGGGAAGTGTGATTTCAATGCTTATCAGGTACTCTTTATTCGTTAGTTTGGAGTCATGTTTGTGAGTTTTGTGTTAACCCTTTGTATTATATTTGAGCAGGCATCACGAAGAGGCGGAGTTCTGAATATTCATCTTGATGAGCAGAAACAGAGGGTGCTGCTGCGAGGGAGAGCTATTACGGTGATGGAGGGAAGCATTCTAGTTTAGTCCTGTTTTTGGCATTGCAATTCATAAATGTATTGGATAACAATACACATTGCAACTGAACTTAAAGTTGTAAATTTGTGATGCTGTTCAATAATGTTGACAAGTATGACGGACGTTCTCAACATTGACCTCCTGACAATTATGCCGTTGCATTTCCTATGATACTTTGAACCAAACAGGGGCTAACCAGTTTTCTTGCACGAAAGAAGAGTGTTGTATCTTATCATTCGGTACTTGCAGAATAACTATTATTATCAATATATTGTATGAAAAATCTCAATTTAAAAATTTTATTGATCAGAAAAACTGTTAATGTCTTTATGTAAAGAAAGTACCGGCACTTTAATTTGTAATATTTTCTAGGCTAAAAAGTACATATTTTGTCTTTTGTATCATTTTAGTCCCTTAAATTTATAAAGTACACCTTTGGTCTTTTAATGTTAAGACTCTTAATCTAGCTTAATGGAAAATACTAACTCAACGATATTAATATTACGATGACTATGTAATTAAATGTTGTTCAAACAAATAAGCTTATATGTTAGTATTTTAATAAATTAATATTTTAAATCCTATTAATTGAAAAATATTTAATCTTCTTTGACAAAAAAATATATTTAATTTTCACAAACGGTGAAAAACCGTAAAATAGTATGTAAAGATTAAATATTTTTCAATTGATAGGATTTAAAATATTAATTTATTAAAATATCAACATATAAGCATACTTGATCAACATTTAATTGCACAGTCATCATTTAAAATTGTTGAGTCAGTATTTTCGTTAAGTCAAACTAACAATATTAACGTTAAGAGAGCAAACGCGTGCACTTTACAAACTTAAGGGCTTGTTGAGTCAAGTATTTTTAGTTAAGTCAAACTAACAATGTTGATATTAAGGGACCAAACGTCTTTCTTTTTAAAACTTAAGGAGCTAAAATGATATCGGGGCAAACATAAAGAGCCAAACATATAATTTAGCCTATTTTATATACAAAAAGTATCAATACTAAAATTTAAATTCTTTTTATCAACAAAATTTTTAAGTAGAGACTTTTCACCTATTTTTTCCAAATAATATATTTTACTGGGTCTTACATAATTTTTTATTCATTTAATATTTCTCAATACAATCTAATAAATTTGCAATGTCAGAAAAAGCTTCTCCCTTTCATACTAGATATGGAACAAAATTTGTAGTACAAATTACACTATAAAATTTATCCTATAATTAGAATCGAAGGTAGTATCATTTTTAAAAATTAAATCATTACGCATTACTGTCATGAATTTTTTTTTTTGAACAATTACTATCATGAATATTAATAAAGAAAGTTCTCTTTTCTCACTTGCATCACGACCAGCCTTTGAGATCAATCACGCGTATGTAAATGGCTAATCAAGAATTTAGCAAAAAAAATAATAAAAATCAAAAGAAATTTTGCAGAACTGAATCGCAGCAAATCTTGATATTTTTTTGGGTTAAGGTGCATTTTTACCAACAAACTATTACAGAAGGAGCATTTGGCACAATTATTAATTGATGGTATCTTAAATATAAACAAACAGTTAAAAGTGGGAAAAAAACACAATCCCGTTAGTTTATTGAATAAACACGTTTAGCTCTTAGGATATGCTGATGTGGTGAAGATAAAATGAAGATGTGGCAACTATTGTCAGAAAAAATTGACTCATTTTTCCTTTTAGCTTCGAGGAAGACAGGAATCAAAGGCAAAATCATCATTGAAAGAGAGAACAAAAACGCGATCCTGGACAAAAGCAGAGAGAGCAGAGAAAAAGAAAGAACAGCGAAACCCATCGGAGGCCAAAAAAAGGTGACGGCGATCTGCAAACAAGGGCTTGAATGGCATCATCTTCTTCATCGTCGACGGCAAGATGCAGGCGGAGAATATTGAAATTGAAGCTGAAAAATCAGACACACTTACACTCTACCTCACTCATCTTCACCCACCTACACAACCTCGTCTAACTCTAATTCATCTCCCTCATTTGATCCCCACGTCTGCGTTGATGTTGCTTCAAAGAAAATAGGAAGAACAGAAAGGGTGAAATCTATCACAACGATGACATCTTTTCTTAACCAATAAAAACACCAAAATACTAAGAAATCATGAGAATTTGAAAATTAAAAACTTGAGTGATTTGAGTTTTGTACAGGAGGAAGCTTTCGTTTGTTTTGATTCACCTCCAGGTGCTATTGCTGGCTGTTTGTATAGAGACTTTATGGGTATCTCTTACCCACGTTGCATCTGATATAATAAAAGGAATGGGTTGATGCCCCACTTTCACACCAAAAAAAAAAAAAGAAAGACTTGAGCGATTTGAGAGGGGAAGGCGAGGTGACTCACCAATGATTTTACCGAGGGAGATTTCTGATCGTTGCCTTCTCCAATTTCGAGCTCTTCCCCGATTTCGTCAGCGTCCTCCTGGGCATCAACTGAGAGCAAAAAGCGTGATGAGGGTGTCTAGCTGGCTTGCGGCTTGGGGCGATGTGTTGACGGAACCCATTTTTGTCCAAATCTGAACTTGCGATGGAACCTATTAATTTTCAGATGCTAAGTTCTTTTTTTTTTTTTTGATAACTTCAGATGCTAAGTTCTGACACAATATTTCCACATCCTCTCTTTTCTCTTGCCCACATCATCAAATATCACAAAGAAAACGTCCGTTAGAAACACAACTAACGGTGTTGTGTTTTTTTCCAACTTTTAACTGTTTGTTTGTATTTAAGATACCATCAATTAATAATTGTGCTAAATGCTCCTTCTGTAATAGTTTATTGGTAAAAATGCACTTTAACCCTATTTTTTTTAGACATAGTCATAATTAAGAAAAGTTACGAGCAACAGTGAAATACTAGTAACTTTACGAGTCCGGATCTTCTCATTATCAGCTCTCTGCCTATCTCTCATCATCAGTAAATCCTGACAGTCGAAATCCTGATCCAAGGATCCAAAACAATTTTTTAAAAAACCGCATGCGGTTTTTTTAAAATTTGCTCTAGACTTGGATCAAGATTTCAACTGATCGAAATGAAACTGTGAGAGATAATGAGAAAGTTGCTCATGAGAATCCTCTCCCCTAACTTTATTTCGAAATCTCGGTTTTTTTCCCGTGAGTTCAAAGAGGGCTAAACCATCTTTCCTCGCAAGTCGAAAGCACAGATCCTGGTCACGCCCTAGAATCTTTTTTTTTTTTTTTGTGGTCAAAGAAGCCCATAGAATCGATGGTGCTTGCTTTACAGTTTTAGCCTTTTAGGTACCAAATAAAATGACCAAGTGAACAAGTGGTGACGACGCTGGAGGGTGTCTACTGTCTCGTGCGGTTTTTGTAAAATTTGCTCTGAACCCTTGGATCAAGATTTCAACGATTAGGATGAGACTGTGAGAGGTAATGAAAAAGTTGCTCATGAGAATCCTCTCCCCTAACTGTATTTCTAAAATCTCAGTTTTTTTTCCTGCGAGTTCAAAGAGGGCTAAACCATCTTTCCTCGCAAGTCGAAAGCATAGATCCGATCACGCCCTAGAATCTTTTTTTTTTTTTTTTTTTTTTTGTCAAAGAGGCCCATAGAATCGATGGTGCTTGCTTTACGCTTTAGCCTTTTAGGTACCAAATAAAATGACCAAGTGAACAAGTGGTGACGACGATGGAGGGTGTCTACTTGTCTCGTGCGGTTTTTTAAAATTTGCTCTGGAACTTTAGATCAAGATTTCAACGGTTAGGATGAGACTGTGAGAGATAATGAAAAAGTTGCTCATGAGAATCCTCTCCCCTAACTTTATTCCTGAAATCTCAGTTTTTTTTTTCCTGCTAGTTCAAAGAGGGCTAAACCATCTTTCCTCGCAAGTTTTTTTTTTTTTTTTTTTTCTAAAAAAAGTTTTGGAGGGTTCGACATCGGTCCCCCAAGGCCGAGGCACGGCCGGGCTCATGAGCATTCTTGGGGGACTTACGAGATCGCCTACCAAAGGAGTCCCAACGGCGGCAGAGTGATCGAACCCACGACCATTTAGGCCTAGTCACCGGATCCCTTCTGTGAGTGGCATCTAATCAACGGGGACAAGAAAATAATTTTACTTTAGAATTAGTTTTTTTTTTTTGATAGAAATCAGGGGGCGTCCTCTGTTGACAGCAGAGACTAATCCTCCTTCGCACCGTAGTCGTCCTGAAGGAGCATTGGTGCTAGCCAAATAACCTTCTCCATACACACCGCCAGGGATCGAACCCCTGACTAGATGCTTAAGGGAACCCAACTACAAACCAACTGAGCCAAATTGCTTTGGTTAGAATTAGTATTGATATAGTGCTTATGAAACTTTTTTATAGGAAAATTTGCTTTGAGATTTTTTTTTTTTGTAAAAAATTGTTATCCTTGGGACTTGAGTTTGTCCCTTGTTTTTATTTAGCTAGTCGCGCCCCTAGAATCGATGGTGCTTCATGCTTGTTTTACAGTGGATGCTCATTCAAGCTTAAGCTTTTGTTTTTGGGTGCTTATCCTCCCAAAAAATACATAAAAAATTATTGATGATATTTTTTATATAGTTTATTTATTTAAATTAAATTAGATGATATATTCAGAAACATTTTTTCACCCAATATTTTAAATTAATTAATTGTAAGTGTTTGCATTTAAAAATATTTTTCCCGTAACATCATTATCCAAAAATTAATTAATTTGAGATATAGATGAAAAAAAATATTTCAAGATGCAGCATATAACTTAATCTAAATAAATAAAATTAAAAACTACCATCAATATTTATTTATTTGAGAAAAATATCTAACAAACGCAAACAAACGAAGAAAAGTATAGAATGAGGATTCGTTTCGGTGTGTAAGCTTTTAGGTACCAAATAAAATGACCAAGTGAACAAGTGACGAGTGACGACGACTCCGGAGAGTGTCTCCTGTCTCGGGGTTGACTGTTCCTTCTTTCGATCGAGAAATCTTCACTTCTTCTCCGTCAATGGCAAATATACCCGTCAAATATTCGGTGGTATATTTTTTATTTCACTATGTTTATGTGTTTGTTATGCATGATCGTGAACGGCTTCTCTCTGTATCAATAAATAGGTTGACGCGTTCACCGATTTACCTTTCGGGGGGAACCCAGCAGCGGTCTGTCTATTAGACGAAGAGAGGGACGACAAGTGGTTGCAAAGGGTAGCCGCTGAGTTCAATTTATCGGAGACTGCTTACTTGACTCGAATTGCTCAGTCAGAGGGTCCCGCCAACTCGATCAATGCAAGCTCTAACCCTCGTTTCCGTCTTAGATGGTTCACTCCCATCTGGGAGGTAAATTTCTAAAGCAATTTAATTACTGAATATATCACGGTAAGATAGCTCTTCTACGATTGCATATGCGGATTTGATATGGTGATGGTCTTATGCAGTTGATGATTCCTCTATCGCATAGTACCAAACCGATTTTTTTCATGTGTCAATTTAGGAGTCGCTTTGAAGATTGAATTTATTCATGATAATCGATGGCTTTCGTTTCAACAAGTATTATCTGGCATTCTTTGGTCTACATGAATCATAAATATGCTATTCAAGTTTGTTTCTTGGATTCTGTTTAAGCCAAAACTGTTTAGAAATTAAGCATGATTTGTGATGGGGAGTTTAGCTTTAACAAAATCGATACACTTCCTAGGTTAACCTCTGTGGCCATGCTACATTAGCTGCTGCGCACACTCTTTTCTTCTGGTTTAGTGGCTTCCAATACCGTTGAATTTGTGACGTTATCTGGAGCATTGACTGCAAAAAAGATACCTGATATTAGCATCGCAGGTGAAAATCAAGATAGATATTCCATTGAATTGGATTTTCCTGCTGACCCTCCCACAGAATTTCATTCTACCGAGACTTCACAAATTTCAGCAGCGTTAAAGAGTGCATCCATAGTGGAAATAAAGAGGACATCAATCGGAGATGACCTATTGGTAATTCCTAAATTTGTTCTCTTCCTTTCTTTGATGGAACATTAATCACAGTTCAATGAATTTTTTCCCATATACAACGCATTATGAGTCATGACAAAGCTTAATATTACCGTAACTTCTAACTGTTGACCTAATTGATTTTTGCAAAAAATGCATATCTCATGATGATACTCTAATTGGGAAGAGAAAGAGTTTGGTGTGTGTGAGTAATTCTTGTATATTTTGGCTTCCCATGTCTTCTAGGTGGAAGTCTCGTCCGGGGAGTCTGTCATAGAATTTAAGCCACAATTTGATGCTATAGAAAAATGTCCTAGAAGAGGGATAATTGTCACTGCCGTTGCTCCTTCGGACTCAGAGTTTGACTTCTTCAGCAGATATTTCTGCCCCAAAGGCGGAATCAATGAGGTAAATAACGATGCATTTTTTCTAATGCATCATTTCTTAAATCCCAACCCCCTCTTTTTTATTTTGATTCACCGCCTCATAGATGCTGCTCTCCTATTTGCGATACAGCTGGCGCCTGGTATGATTTTGGCTTGTGATTAGCATTAAGCATGTTTAATTCAAAATTTTGAATCAAACTACGCAATGGAATTCTTACCTAATACTAGTTAGATATTGCTTCTTGTTGATGATGTTGTTGCAACATGTTATTTCTTTTCAGGATCCTGTTACTGGGAGTGCACATTGTGCTTTAGCATCTTATTGGAGCAAGAAACTTGGGAAGTGTGATTTCAATGCTTATCAGGTACTCTTTATTCGTTAGTTTGGAGTCATGTTTGTGAGTTTTGTGTTAACCCTTTGTATTATATTTGAGCAGGCATCACGAAGAGGCGGAGTTCTGAATATTCATCTTGATGAGCAGAAACAGAGGGTGCTGCTGCGAGGGAGAGCTATTACGGTGATGGAGGGAAGCATTCTAGTTTAGTCCTGTTTTTGGCATTGCAATTAATAAATGTATTGGATAACAATAGACACTGCAACTGAACTTAAAGTTGTAAACTTGTGATGCTGTTCAATAATGTTGACAAGTATGACGGACTTTCTCAACATTGACCTCCTGACAATTATGCCGTTGCATTTCCTATGATACTTTGAACCAAACAGGTGCTAACCAGTTTTCTTGCATGAAAGAAGAGTGTTGTATCTTATCATCAGGTAGTTGCAGAATAACTATTATTATCAATATATTGTATGAAAAATCTCAATTTAAAAATTTTATGACAAGAAAAACTGTTAATGTCTTTATGTAAAGAAAGTACCGGCACATTGTAATATTTTATAGGCTAAAGTATAGGCTTTTTTTCTCTATTTTCCACTTTTTAAATAATTAATTACCATTTTGCCATTGTTTTCAAAATATTTCCGATGTCTTGCCACTATTTAGTCGACTAAACCAAGATTTAGTCGACTAAACCGCATGGCGATTTTTTGATCGCTTTCCGCGATTTAGTGACTAAACCAAGTGACTTAGTCGACTAAATAGCGACAGTTTTTTTAAAACCCCAATCGCGGCATTTGGAACCCTAATCCACCACAAAACCTCTCCCCCTCTGTTTTTTTCACCAAATCCTTACTGAATCCGTTCGTGGATAGCGAAGGAAACTTTATTCTAGCATCATTTGCGTCGATTTCAATATGTTCTCATCTCCATTTCGAATTTTCGTTGTTGTTTTTCGTTTATACGAACCCTATCTCCCTAGAAGTTAGACAAATTAATTAAAAGTAAAAATGAGTTTTATATTTAAAATCAAAGTTCACCCAAGATTAGTGAAGATCGAGGACATGACTAAGAATCCTAACGAAAAAATCTCCAATATAAAATCTTAATAAAAAAATTAATTTTATAATTTCTTAAACCGAATATGAAAAAATATTGTTCAAAATTTATAATTTATATTGATTACATTCTAAATATCAAATTGATTAGTTAAGATCTTGATTTAAAATAGATATGAAAATCCCTAATGATGTCCTCATTTTCAAACTCATCAACAACAACTTCTTGAGGTACTCAACCTACCTCCGTAAATGATTTATACGTTACTCATAATATATCAAAATATAGGAAAATGATATCCTATATAAGATTATAGAGGATAAAAAAAAAAGTTACTATATCAAAATATATGAAAATGATATCTTCATTACCCTCTTTTATATCATCATCTCATCTCCATCCTTAGATAATAAAATGTATATTTTAGATTTAATATTTTATAAAATTATTATTATTATATTTTATAATTTAAAATTTCTTTATTTATTACGATTACAATTATGAAGGGTATAGATCAAATTTTAAGAGTTTAAATTTACTTATTTATGTTTATAGAAATAATTTTATAAAAGATTGAATCAATAATATATTGTTTTAATCTCACGATCTATATGAGATTATGAGAATAAAATGAAAAAAGAAGACAAAAAAATAACCCCAAAATATAAGGTAGACAAATAATTAAAAATAAAAATGAGTTTTACAAGGTTCCAAAGTTCGGTGAGGATTGTGAACATAACTAAAAATCATAACGAAAAAATCCTCAATATAAAAACTTAATAAAAAAAATTAATTTTATGGGTGTTTTATAGCTCCACACGCCAATAGGATCCAAACTGCATGACAAAAGAGTTGATTATCTAACGGGTCCCACAATATTATCGAGCATAAACATGATAAAGAGTTTCACGTTTAACCCTATAATTTATACTAAAATATTAATAATATTAATAAATAAATAATCGGATGAAGAAAAGGTAAAAGCCCCGCATAAACGAAAGAACAACTACGGAAATTCGAAATGGAGATGAGAACATATCAAAATCGACGCAAATGATGCTAGAATGAAGTTTCGCTACCCACGAACGGATTCGATGGGATTTAGTGAAAAAAACAGAGGGGAGAGGTTTGAGGAGGTTTTATGGTGGATTAGGATTCCAAATGCCGCGATTGGGGTTTCAAAAAAACTCCCTTGTCACTATTTAGTCGACTAAGTCACTTGGTTTAGTCGACTAAGCCACTTGGTTTAGTCGACTAAATCTCGACGATCAAAAAAATCGGCGCCGCATTTTAGTCAACTAAATCTTGGTTTAGTCGACTAAATAAATGGCACATTGGGAAATATTTTGAAAACAAAGGGCAAAATGGTAATTAATTATTTAAAAAGTGGCAAATAGGGAAAAAAAAAAACCCTAAAGTATATGGTTGGTTCTTTATGTTTGTTTCTTGTATCATTTTAATACTTAAGTTTATAAAACACACGTTTGTTCCTTTAGGGTATGTTTGGTTTGAGGGAATGGGAGGGGAGGGAAAGTTGAGAGAGAAATTTTTTCTCTCATCTTTACAAAATTGCCCATAGATAATTTTCAATATTCCTAAAATATACTCACGATAAAAAAGAATATTCTATTCATTAATGGCAAAATGGTAAATGTCCTCCCAATAAATTTTTTCCCTCCCCTCCCCTTCCCTCATACAAACATACCCTTAATGTTAACACTTTGTTTGTAACACCCCAATTTCTAACGCTTATAATAACCTAAAATTTTACGAAATTCAAAATAAACAACCTTGGGGAGTCTTCTGCCGACTTGTACTTGGGACAAGTGCAAGGCTACTTATTACAATAACGAAATCAACTTAAATAAATGTGTTTTATTCAAAAAGAAAGAAAAAAAAATAAATAAAACTAGCTAGATTCATTGAAGATTCTTCCTCACTTTCTACTGCTAACATCAACTCTTGACACCTGTTTCACTGAAATTCTGCTCCCCCGAAGGATCATCGCAGCCCATGAACACACACATCAGCAAAAGCTGGTAATCCTAATAAACACAATTTATATGGCTCAAATATATTAATAAAATCAAATACGTAATCACATAGTGATTTAATCAAATAACAAATTCAATATTCGCCATATATATACATATATTCACACCAATCAAATATCATTCTTTATCTTTATTAAATTCATATAGACCCTAAACACCGCCGATCTATTTAGTTTAGTGGGAAGAGAACCATGGTAGACACGAAACTCGCCCTACGTGACCCTAAACCCGCCAGGTCACAATCATCAATTGGCCATAAACATATCAACATTTCTTCCTAGTGTGCACACCTCTTCTCAAAGTTGCTATTAGTGTCCCGGAAACCTGCCAGACACCACTTTGGAAGAACAGATACTATCTTTTCACATCGGTGGCATAAAGCCCAAAAGTTGTGTTCATCACCTTGGGAGGTACCATCCCAAAGCTATCTTCCCACTGTTAAGTTATTTTAAAACACACTCATCATAAAATTCCTAAATTATTTCTATTATTTAATTAAATATAGAAAAGATATTTTAACATGAAATCTATTCATATCTTATTTTATTGTGCAAGAGATATTATATAAAGAAAAAGAAAATCAAATAATAAAAGAAAAATAACGTGACGACATGTGCGGGAGTTATTAATTAAAGTATTGTACAAGAGTATAATATATTGCCATTTATTGTACGGGGGTATAATATAGTGCAATCACAAAAACAATATTGGCAAAGTAATGGTTTCTCAATTACCAAGGAAACAGGAGACGCAGAGGGGAAAGTTGGATTCAATCATATATATGGAGTTGAAGCACGTTGGCCGAGGCGTTCAATTGTATCAATTTAATTTATAAGGAAAACACACAGGAAGGAATATGTATATCAAGCACGCATGCCGAGAAGAGGAAATCTATGTATGTTCAATTCAATCATCCAAATCAAGACCCACGGCAATGCAAATCAAGACTTACCCGAATCAAAAGAAGGAAGATGTATTTGAGCATGTATTCAATATTAATTCTTATTGTTCTAGGAATTAGGATCGCCTATCAAAATTCACATAAAACTAATCTAAGACTCATGGGATTAAGATTACACATGGGGATTAGAATTACACATGGAGATTAGAATTACACATGAGGATTAGAATTATGGGGATTAGGATTACACATGGGGATTAGAATTACCTGGTCTCCGTTCTTGCTTAGCGACCTAATTTTAATATGATGTGATGAAAGTATAGAAGGAGGATTTGAGAAGAAAAACAATGGAGAAGAAAAGTATCGAGCGTTTTAAGGTTTTGACGGCTAGACCTAAGTTTATAATTAAAACTAGGGTTTTAGCTATTGGGTTGGGCTACTTACTTATTCCCGATAAAATGAAATAAAAGAAATTGTAGAGTTTTATTATTAGATATATTTTGATTCCGATGATGAATTCAAAAATTTAAAATATAATCTAATCTAACTAACTCCTAGATTCTTGGATCTAATATTGACTAATCTAATAATACTATTTAAAAAAATAATATGATTACTATAGAAACAATACAATATTATTAATTTATTTTTATTTTTTTCTATTATTAATCATTATTATTTTATTAGTATTATTTTAATCTATTATCATCATTACTATTTCTATTATTAATATAATTATTGTCAATTAATAAATTGTAAAATAATACAAACATTATTAAATTCTAAATATTTATTTAATATATTATTGTTATTATTATTACTATTATTATTATTTTAACCAATTATCATCATCATCATTATTAATATATTATTATTATTATTATTATTTCTAAAAATCCGGTATTACACTTGTTAGTCTCGCTTAATGGAAAATACTAACTCAACGACATTAAGCGATGACTATGTAATTAAATGCTGATCAAACAAACGTATATGTTAGTATTTTAATAAATTAATATTTTAAATCCTATCAATTGAAAAATAGTTAATCTTTTTTGACAAAAAAAATATATTTAATCTTCACAAACGGTGAAAAACCGTAAAATAGTATGTAAAGATTAAATATTTTTCAATTGATAGGATTTAAAATATTAATTTATTAAAATACTAACATATAAGCATGCTTAGTCAAGATTTAATTGCACAATCATCGTTTAAAATTGTTAAGTCAAGATTTTTTAAGTTAAATCAGACTAACAATGTCAACATTAAGGACCAAACGCCAACTTTACAAACTTAAGGCTAAAATGATCTTGAGGCAAACATGAAGAGCCAAACATATAATTTAGCCTATTTTATATACAAAAAGTATCAATACTAAAATTTAAATTCTTTTTATCAACAAAATTTTTAAGTAGAGGCTTTTCACCTATTTTTAGAAAAATAATATATTTTTTTGGGTCTTACATAAATGTTTTATTCATTTGATATTTCTCAATACACTCTAATAAATTTGAAGTGTTAGAAAAAACTATTCATGGGTTCGGATCCTCTCCATATCCAATTTTCTCCTCATCCCCCCATCCAAAAGCAATCTACACCATTCATTTCACTTCATCTTCATCTTAGCCATTCATTTTTTTGATATTTCAAATAATCGACAAGTACTAAAAAGATACTTTAGGATACTAAAAAAAATACTTCATGATCTTGAAAAATTATTTTAGGATCTTAAAAAAATATTGTGAAGTATATTTTTAGTACCAGTTATTTTTTTAAGATCCTAAAATAATTTTTCAAGATCATGAAGTATTTTTTTTAGTATCCTAAAGTATCTTTTTAGTACCACAAGATTTGAAATATTAAAAAAATGAATGGCTAAGATGAAGATGAAGTGAAATGAATGGTGTAGATTGATTTTTGAGGGATGGGGAGGGATGAGGAGAAAATTGGATATGGAGAGGATCCAATTCCCTACTCCCTTATACTAGATATAAAATAAAATTTATAGTATAAATTATACTATAAATTTTATTTTATAATTAGGACGGGAAGGAAGGAGTATCATTTTTAAAAATTAAATCATTACATATTACTATCATGCATATTAATAAAGAAAGTTCTCTTTTCTCGGTTGCATCACGACCAGCCTCTGAGAGATGAGGAGAAAAATGCTACTGAGTGAATCTGCTTCCATCAATCACGCGTATGTAAATGGCTAATCAAGAATTTAGCAAACAAAATTAATAAAAATCAAAAGAAATTTTGCAGAACTGAATCGCAGCAAATCTTGATAATCTATCTAATTTTTATTATAAGGCACCAACTAACTTTTTCTATAAACCAATAAAAATAGTTAAAGTCAATAAAGTTGTCCTAAGATCTATGTAATTTTTAATATTACCCCTACTAATTATCTTAAACTCTAATATCATATTAATTATTACTCTTACCAACTACCCTTATTAATTATGGGGTCAGCATGGAAAAAAATAATTAATGCTAATTGAGAATCAAGCAATTGCGCTTATAAAAAGGACCAAATAAACTTACTAGTTGAGACTTATAATAAAGAATAGAGGAAGTCATTTTTAGACATAGTCATAATTAAGAAAAGAGTAAATACATTTTTCGGTCCCCGACAAAAAACACGAATCCCATTTTGGTCCCTTACAAAAAAAATCGACTTATTCGTCCTTTTTATGGACTAAAAAAAGAATCTTTTGGAAATTTGTGAGGATCAAAATGTCAACCAATTGAGTTTATTTTGAATTTGTGAGGACTACTTGACTAATTTTTTTATAAAGGATCAAAATGAGGTCTGTGTTTTTTATCAGGCACCAAAAAAATGTATTTACTTTAAAGAAAAGTTACGAGCAACAGTGAAATACTATTAACTTTATTCCTGAAATCTCAGCGTGTTTTTTTTTTTTCCTGCGAGTTCAAGGAGGGCTAAACCATCTCTCCTTGCAAGTCGAAAGCACAGATCCGGTCACGCCCCTAGAATCTTTTTTTTGGTCAAAGAGGCCCCTAGAATCGATGGTGCTTGCTTTACAGTTTTAGCTACCAAATAAAATGACCAAGTGAACAAGTGGTGACGACTCTGGAGGGTGTCTACTGTCTCGGGGTTGACTGTTCCTTCTCTCGATCCAGAACTCCACTTTCTCTCCCTCAATGGCAAATAAACCCGTCAAATATTCGGTGGTATGCTTCTTATTTCATCGCGTTTATGTATTTGTTATGCATTATCGTCAATGGCTTCTCTCTATTGATTAATAGGTTGACGCGTTTGCCGATTTGCCTTTCTCGGGGAACCCCGCAGCAGTCTGTCTATTAGAGGAAGAGAGGGATGACAAGTGGTTGCAAGTGGTAGCCACTGAGTTCAATCTCTCGGAGACCTGTTACTTGACTCCAATTGCTGAGTCAGAAGGCCCCGCCAACTTGATCAATGCAAGCTCTAACCCCCGTTTCCGTCTTAGATGGTTCACTCCCGTCTGTGAGGTAAAGTTCTAAAGCAATTTAATTACTGAATATATCACTGTAAAATAGCTCTTCTGTGATTGTATCTGCGGATTTGATATGGGAATGGTCTTATGCAGTTAATGATTCCTCTATCGCATGGTAGTTATCCGAGTTTATTCATGTGTCAATTTAGGAGTCGCTTCGAAGATTGAATTTATTCATGATAATCGATGGCTTTCGTTTCAACAAGTATTATCCGGCATTATTTTAGCTATATGTTCCATTCATTTTGCTATTCAAGTTTGTCTCTGGATTTTGTTCAAGCCAAAACTGTTCAAAAATTAAGCATGATTTGTGATGGGGAGTTAAGTAGCGTTAACAGAATTGGTACACTCTTGTAGGTTAAACTCTGTGGCCATGCTACATTGGCTGCTGCGCACACACTCTTTTCTTCTGGTTCTGTGGCTTCCAATACCGTTGAATTTGTGACGTTATCTGGAGTATTGACTGCAAAAAAAATACCAGATATTAGCATCGCAGGTGCTTCTGGCTTGGAAAATGTTGAAAATCTAGACAGATATTCCATTGAATTGGATTTTCCTGCTGACCCTCCCTCAGAATTTCATTCTACCGAGACTTCACAAATTTCGGCAGCGTTAGAGGGTGCTTCCATAGTCGAAATAAAGAGATCATCCATTGGAGATTACCTATTGGTAATTCCTAAATTTGTTCTCTTCCTTTCTTCGATGCAATATTAATCACAGTTCAATGAATCTTTTCCCATATACAACGCATGCTAAGTTGCTAACGACAAAGGCTTAATATTACCGTAACTTTCAACTGTTACCTAATTGATAGTTGCGAAAAAAGCATATCTCACGATACTCCAGTTAGGAAGAGAACGAGTACGGTGTGTGTGAGAGTAATTTTTGTATTTTTCCATGTTTGCTCTTAGGCTTCCCATGTCTTGTAGGTCGAAGTCTCGTCTGGGGAATCTGTCATAGAATTTAAGCCACAATTTGATGCTATAGAAAAATGTCCTGGAGATGGGATCATTGTCACTGCCGTTGCTCCTTCCGACTCAGGATTTGACTTCTTCAGCAGATATTTCTGCCCCAAAGCCGGAGTCAATGAGGTAAATAGCTTAGATATGATTATATCTATAATTGTTTTAGTCATTTAAGCTCAAATAATGATGCATTTTTTCTAATGCACTTGTTCTTAAATCCCACCCCCTCTTTTTTATTTTGATTCACCGCCTCATAGATGCTGCTGCTCTTCTGTTTGTCATAGAGCTGGCGCCTCGTCTGATTTTGGCTTGTGATTTGCATTAAGCATGTTTAATTCAAAATTTTGAATTAAACTATGCAGTGAAATTTTTACCTAATACTAGTGAGATAATGCTTCTTGTTGCTGCTGATGTTGTTACGACATGTTATTGGTTAATCTACTCGAAATGGAAAATACGATAGAAAGCAAAAACGTCAAGCCCATTAAATTCCTAGATAATAAAATAAAGGGAAAACCCATTTGCAGGTGGTATGCTTTTCTTCAATTTTTAATTTGGTACTTGTGTATTTTTTTCCCTCCTAATTAAATTCTTTACTTGTGCTCTATTAGCACAGTTAACTCCTTTATAGGAGCTAACAAAGCTAATAGAACAGAGTTGCATGAGGCAACGGTGTTAATGTAGCAAAATTAATAATTTAATTGAGAGGGAAAAAAAAAAAACACAGGTACCAAATTAAAAATTAAAAAAAAAAAAGGGTATAGATACCTGCAAATAGTTTTTCCCAAAAATAGAAGTAATGAGATCATGGTGTGTCGCTTGCATTTCTCTTTCAGGATCCTGTTACTGGGAGTGCACATTGTGCTTTAGCATCTTATTGGAGCAAGAAACTTGGGAAGTGTTATTTCAATGCTTATCAGGTACTCTTTATTCGTTAGTTTTGGGTCATGTTTGTGAGTTTTGTGTTAACCCTTTGTATTATATTTGAGCAGGCATCACGAAGAGGCGGAGTTCTGAATATTCATCTTGATGAGCAGAAGCAAAGGGTGCTGCTGCGAGGGAGAGGTATTACGATGATGGAGGGAAGCATTCTAGTTTAGTCCTGTTTTTGGCATTGCAATTAATAAATGTATTGTATAACAAGACATAGTGCAACTGAACTTAAAAGTTGTGAACTCTTGTAATGCTGTTCAATAGTGTTGACAAGTATCTCCACGTCATGCATTTATTATTTTTCCTGGATGCAATATAAATTTCATTCTGAGTTTTTGATGGGACAACACCAAACAAATGTTATGAATACTCTGAACCAAAACAGATGCTAGCAACTAAATAATTAATAATTGATGATTAATATTTGATTCAATTATTCATAAATCAACGTTCAAGATTCTACGAAATTATATTCGTGAGCAATTGAATCAACATGGATTGCTGCTTGCATTCTGCACATTTTTAGATTTTGTTCCAATTACTATAATGAGAGTATAGATCATGTGAGGCATAGAATTCATATATATTCATTGAAGTTTTTCCTTTTAAAGGAGAAAAAAGGGTAAGGTTTTTATGTTTCACAAAAAATTGAAAATTCTCCTTTTTCCAAAGAAAAAAGAAAAGAAAAGAAAAGACAAAGAAAACGATGAAGAGAAAGGTTATAAAAATGTATGGATCTGAATTTCAGATTATCCGATATGCTTATAGCTGGCCTTTCTTCGTTGTCTTTTCATTCCGTTAAAGACTTGATTCATCCTCTTCCTACTATTGGCCTTACGCTCAAACTAATGACAAACTAGATTTAGGGCTTGTTGGATTAGCGGTGTTAAAAATTGTTCTCTTTTTAATATGACTTTCGTAAATTTATAACAGTATAAAAATTAAATTGTAAATGTGATTTGTGTTTGAATTAATGATGATAGAAGCGTTAGGGAACCAGAAATATTTTTTAGCCCAGGCCAAAAAATAAATATATTGAACTACTCCATTTAGTTCTTATTATAAGGCACCAAGCCACCAACTAACAAGTATATTTGATCCTTTTTATAAGAAACTTACTTGTTTCCAAATAACATTAAATACTTTTTTATATACATCATAATTAAAAAGGTAGTGATAATAATTAATAAAAAAAAAAGAGTAATAATTAATATGATATTAGAGTTTAGTGTAATTAATAGGGATAATATTGAAAATTACTTAAATTTTACGACAAATTTAATGACTTTAACTGTTTTTATTGACTTGTGAGAATTGCTAGTTGGTTCCTTAAATAAGGACCAGAGGGAGTATTTACTAAATAATATCAAATAACCTTGAAAATACAAAAAATAATAACCAAAAATTATAAATCAAAACAATATATAAGATGATACTACCATTTTTTGTATCTCAAACAAGAATTTTACTTTCCTCTCACAAACAATGAGTAATGAAACAAACATTATCCTTACAAAGAAGATAAAAAAATTAGTCATTTATTTGTGGTCAAATAAAATATCATAAAATAAATACATATATATTCTAACAAATTTTATAAGATCACCGGCCGCCGGGGCCCACCACCACCACTACCTTCCGCCACTAGATAGAAGCCCATCTGTATTACGAAAAGAAGGTCTTAAAGAGTATTGGAATTAGTTTCTGGAGAATAGCTTATGGAGAAAAAAGTGGTTAAAATGCTTCTTCGAATAGATTTTATGAAAAAGCGATTTGGATAAAATGATAGTATTGGGATATTGTTACCACGATTTGGATAAAATGATTTGTAAAGTATGTTTGGTTCCTTAATGCTAACACCGTTAGTCGACTTAATGAAAATACTTGACTCAACAATTTTAAGCGATGATCGTGCAATTAAATGCCGACTAAACATGCTTATATGTTAGTATTTTAATAAATTAATATTTTAAATCTTATTAATTGAAAAATATTTAATTTCCTTCGACAAAAAAATATATATTTAATCCTCACAAATTGTGAAAAACCACAAAACAAATCAGAAGATTAATTTTTTTTTTTTTTTTTTCAATTAATAGGATTTAAAATATTAATTTATTAAAATACTAATATATAAGCATATTTGGTCAAATTTAATTGATCGCTTAAAATTGTTGAGTCAATATTTTCCGTTATGATAGCTTTTATGCTTAAATTATTAAAAAAACATAAAGAACATTAGTTTTTTTGTGATAATTGCATATTGAATATAAGGTTTTATTTTAAATATTTTTAACATTACATGTCATAATAAATACCAAAAGTTAAATAAATTTGTCTACAAAATTAAAATTATAACATTAGTCAATTATGTAACATGATAAAAAAAAGCTCAAATATATATATTATGTGTGTGTTTATCAATAAATTATATAGACAAAAATATTTATAAATAGTAATTATCTAAAATAATACTATATTTTAGATTGAAATAAGTAATAAATTTTGACATAGTTTTTTTTTTCCTAATACAAATATGATATCATATGCCAGCAAATGAGAAAATAAGAATAAAGATTCTAGCAAAAAAAAGGGAATAGAGAGAACCACGGAAGGAATAAGAAAGACAAGAAAGGAAGGAGAGGGGAAAAAAAAAAAAGGAGGAGAGAAAGGGTTGTTGGGGAATTCAATACCAGCATGTATGGAAAATAATAATAATAAGCTTCTCCAAAACTTTTTTTTTTTTTAAGCAGAATCTCCAAAACTATGGTTTTGAAGTGTTTTGGGCAAAAAATTGATTCTGGACTTAGAGTGTTTGAAAAAATTTTTTGAAAAACCATAGTTTTACCTTCAGACACACTTTTGAAATTTTATACAAAAACTTATTTAGTGGCTTCTTCTTAAAAATAACTATTAACCTAAAAATTCATTTGAAAAAACGTAAACCCAAACACTTTGTTTTATCTCCCACTGTATTTTCTTTTCCTACCGTGGTTTTCAGTCCACTGCCATCTTCCCAAACAGGCGCAAATAGATTTATCTGTCCTTACTTAGAGATTGGATAAAAAGAAAAATGCCCGGGAAATCAAATAGACAATACGGAACAATCCAAAAACGCGGCTTTATGAAGTTGACAATCAAAAAATGCGGCAAAAAATTATTCAAACCCAGCGTTTTGTTTGAAGGCCAGCGCGGTACGGCTTAAACTACAAAAATTATTAAAGAAGGCGGTGGCTGAACCAATGGATCGGTCTCCCTGGGTTGGGTCTGCTGCATCTTAAAACAATGGGCTTCGCATAATCAATGTATATATATAAGATGAAATGCTTCATCTTAAAACAATGGGCTTCACATAATAAGCTAATCAGCAACGTTTCATGCTAAATAATTCTCTAACTTGGTCCCAAAAGATCAATGATATCATCAATATATCAATTTAAACCTAATAAGTGGCCGGGTAAGATATATACGATTGTTCGTTCGTGGAGGTTGGTCAACATATATGGCTGGCTATAACTTCATTCTACGTACATGAATGGCATTTCTTCTCTGTCCACCATCAATCTTTGACGATAAAATTAATTATCTGCCATTCGTGCTATCCTCAGAACAACTTGCACTGCTTTTATGACATATTGGCGCTTAACAAAAACCAAACTCGTATACATCAAGTTGATGTTTGCGATATCTTTAACGTTGTCCCATCCAGGTGCTTTAAAACATCAATAGGCAGTTGATACTCCTACAACAGCTACATTTAATTTTAATTTTCTTATAATTATGCCTCTACTTATACGATATAGCAGATTATTGCATATATTGAACCAGTTGACTGATAACTATATCAATAAATTTGAAGGAGCATTTATTTATACAGAGACAAGATAACGTTTGTTGTGTTAAAAAAAGAAAAGAAAAAGTACAAGATATCAAGTTGACAATCCAAAACTAAGAATCGGGGCATACAATTTCCTGATGGTACTTGCCAGATAAGCAAGCCTACTTTGTCTGACTGGAAAGTTGCATCCAGCAGTTAAAGACAATAATTTAGACACAAATATTAGAGAGAGAATTCTGACTCTTATTATTAATAAATTGTAAAAATGTATTTAATAAATATTAGTAAAATTTAAAATTAAATAATAAGTTTGGTTGAGAGATTGATAACAGTTTTTGTGATTAAAATTAATTTAAATTTCCGAACAGTTTTTAGGGAATAGCGGTTCCCTTGACGAGTTTGACTAAACGCCGGCCGTCAAGCGTGTAGAGCCACAGCTCCTTTTTTCATGACATTCAAAAGAGACAGGCCGCCGAGGAATACTACATCTTTATAAATAGAGCAGCCATTTATCCAATTCCATCACATCCACCCCATCATTTCTTACACCAATCAATTAGCTTCCTTCCACATGGCTTCCAGCTTCCACTACCTCCTCCTTCTCCTTCTCTTCATTGCTCCTTCTTCTTTGCTTGCTCAATCATCTTTCAGACCCAAGGCTCTGGTCCTTGCCGTCACTAAAGATGCCTCCACTCTCCAATACGTTACTCAAATTCGCCAGAGGACCCCACTCGTCCCCGTCAACCTCGTCCTTGATCTCGGCGGCCAATTCCTCTGGGTCGACTGTGACCAGAATTACGCCTCCTCCACCTACCGCCCTGCTCGCTGCAACTCCGCCCAATGCTCCCTCGCCGACGCCTCCGGATGTGGGGAGTGCTTTTCGCCTCCCAGGCCAGGCTGCAACAACAACACCTGCAGCGCGATTCCGGGCAACACCATTACTCGCACCGCCACCAGCGGCGAGGTCGCCCAAGACGTTGTGTCTGTCCAGTCCACCAACGGCTTCAACCCGGGTCGAAACGTTACCGTTTCCCGTTTCCTTTTCTCATGCGCCCCAACTTTCTTATTGAACGGCCTGACCAACGGGGTATCGGGCATGGCCGGTCTCGGCAGAACAAAAATGGCCTTTCCTTCTCAATTCGCTTCCGCTTTCAGCTTCCACAGAAAATTCGCCATCTGCCTCACCTCCGGTTCAAAAGGTGTTGCTTTCTTCGGAGACGGCCCTTACGTGTTTCTTCCCAACGTTCACGCCGAATCGCTCACTTACACGCCACTCATTCTCAACCCTGTAAGCACGGCTCCCGCCTTCACACAAGGGCAGCCTTCCTCCGAGTATTTCATCGGAGTCAAATCCATCAAGATCGACCAGAAAGTTGTGCCCAACATCAACACCACTTTGCTGTCCATAAACAAGGAAGGCTTTGGAGGGACTAAGATTAGCACGGTGAACCCATACACAGTTTTGGAGACCTCCATCTTCAAGGCGGTGACGGAGGCATTTATCACTGCTTCAGCTGCTAGGAACATCACCAGGGTCGGTGGTGTGGCTCCCTTTGAAGTGTGTTTCAGCATGGACAACGTGTTAGGCACGCGGTTGGGTGCGTCGGTGCCGACCATCGAGCTGGTACTTCAGAACAATGTGAGTTGGTTCATTTTTGGAGCGAACTCGATGGTGCAGGTGAACGACGATGTGCTGTGTCTTGGTTTAGTGAACGGAGGTGAGAACCCCACGACTTCAATTGTGATAGGAGGGTATCAGTTGGAGGACAATCTACTGCAGTTTGATTTGGCCTCTTCTAGGTTAGGATTCAGCTCTTTGTTGTTTGGAAGAATGACTACGTGTGCAAACTTCAACTTCACCTCCGCCCCGTGAGCTGCCCTTCGCCGCCACCATCAGGATTCTGACTTTAAACGACACGCACGCATAATAATATATCTTTCCTCGTTCTAACGAACTTATTTCTCAAGGCCATTTGTGTTGTTTTTCATTTGTATGAAAATAAGACGTCCTTTTGTACGATTAATAATTAATTAATGGGACCCAGTTGTGTTTTATTTTAACAGTGTACTTGGCTGAGCTGAATAACCCGACTCTTATAGTCTCGATTCGCAATAGTCAAATTTGTCATTGTGATTTCCCATGTCAATAAAACAAGCAGACAGGGAAGTAAGAGAGACGCGGACACACACACATATTTGTGTGTGTTATTGAACTATGCTGAAGAACTCCTAAGCCACTCTCAACAATTGTCGTTGTTGTGGGTAGAAGTTTACCACCGATCTTCAGTAGGAGTCTACATTATAAACACATAGTTTATGTGCTCATATTTCTATTAGAGGTATGGACATATTTTTTTTAAATTTTTTTATATAATGTATTTATTTATGCTGTTTTTTGACATGTTTTTTTGTATATAGTATCTTAAATTAATTAGTTTTAGGTTACGCGTTCGAAATATTTGTCTCGTAATATCGGTATCATGAAAACTAATTAATTTGATATATTGTATGTAAAAAAATATGTTAGAAAACAACATATAATTTAAATATAAATAAATACAATATATATAAGATTTAAAAAAACATGTTCATACTTCTAATAGAGGTATGAACCCATAAAAAGTACATAAACTATGTGCATATAATGTGGACATGCCCAGCGAATAATTTATGTAAAGAGTATGAGAAAAACTAGCTTGAAACCCCCCCCCCCCCCCCCCCCGGGAAAAATATATGGGTCGGAAATGATTCGAGAACCAACAAGTTAATACGGTTGAGAAATGCATCAAGTATCTAATATTTTCCTTCACATCGTAATAAAATTTAAATATTAGAAGAAACGTATTATTTTAATATGGTTACACAAAGATTCATCGAATATTTGTTTTTTTATTACAAAATTTTAGAAAAAGAGTTGAGTTCACCCACGATCCAAGAGCAGGGCGAAATCTCCCATCCCCTAAGTGATCTGATGTTGGGTAGGGCGAGCCGTCCATTATCCTTAGGCATTAACTTAGGCACTTAGGAACTGAGATACCTCCCCTAGCGCCTTAATCAACTCTAAGATCAAACCCCCTTCCTTTAATGAGAGTGTTCGACCCCTTTATTAAATAAGCTTCAGGGATGGTTATTCATCCAATATTTATGCTAAAAAAGGATTCATAGAATATGCATGAACCTAAGCCCAAGCTCAACCAAGAACAAGTCAGAGTTTAAGTGGCCAACTCGGCCCATTCATGGCCTTAAAATTAACATTAGAAGCCCGGCCAAGGAAGTGAACATGAAATGTTTTTCAACGTCGCTTTTGCTTTTAAAGGGAAATGTCTAAGGAACTACCTCATATTTTAAATATATGATAAAGTTTATCGAGGTTAAGAAGTAATTTAGCTAACGAACTATTACCTCAGGAGCGTTTAATACAAATAACTTTTAAGTAGACTAAAATACCAATTTTTTTTAAAAAAATATGTAGTTAGCATAAAAAATAGAATAAATTTTTTTTGTGCTGGTCGTTCTTGGAGTAAAACTTTTTTATGTTGGACATTTTTGGAGTAAATATTTTTTGTACTGACTGCACATTTTAAAAGTTTTTTAGAATTTTTGCCTACTTAAAAGTTATTTGTGTTACGCCTTTCAAGTAATAGTCAGTTAATTCAAATTGCTCCTTAACCCAAATTTATAATGTAATTTATACTCTAAATTTTGTCCTAGGACTAGAGGGACTAATCTGAGAGCCGCGGCTGAACTAAACTTGAGGCCTATACATATTGAGAGACACATACATACGGGCGCATCATTTCAAACATTTCTTGTCAATTACTGAGTATAGAAAAAGTGTATCGAGAATTTAGGAAAGAAAAATGCAATTATCAACAATCAAAAGAAATTTTGTGGAGCTAAATCGCAGGAATGCCGTAACCCAGGATTAAGAGAGAATAAAGTGTACCTCTTCTATGTTATTGTAATGTAAATGATAAGTGTTTATATCACGTGACTATTCTATATATCATGGATGGGGGTTTCTCCTAAGCACTTTGCTTAATAAAAAGAGCTAATTAAATCTGAATGGTGTAAATTTGAGTTTTTCAAAAGAAATCTTAGAAATTTGTAGAGCAGGTCATCTTTCCGCGCGAGCACTATTTGGGGGCGGCGGGGTCTAAACAGGTAAATGAAAAGGTGGAAGATAAGAGACCGGTCGGGAGGGATTTTGGGGGGTTGACTTTTCCTTCTTTCGATCGAGAAATCTTCTCTTCTCCGTCAATGGCAAATAAACCCGTCCGATATACGGTGGCACGTTTCTTATCTCGCTGTGTTTATGTGTTTGTTATGAATTATCGTGAATGGTTTCTCTCTGTATTGACAAATAGGTGGATGCGTTCACTGAGTTACCTTTCAAGGGGAACCCCGCGGCAGTCTGTCTATTAGACGAAGAAAGGGACGACAAGTGGTTGCAAGCGGTAGCCACTGAGTTCAATCTGTCGCAGACCTGTTACTTGACTCGAATCTCTAACTCGGAGGGTCCCGCCAACTTGATCAATGCAAGCTCTAATCCTCGTTTCGGCCTTAGATGGTTCACTCCCGTCTTTGAGGTAAAATGTCTAAAGTAACTTAATTACTGAATATATCACCGTAAAATAGCTCTTGTGTGATTGTATCTGCGGATTTGACATGGCAATCTTCTTATGCAGTTAACGGTTCCTCTGTCGCACAGTAGTGACCTGAGATTATTCATGTGTCAAATTAGGAATATCTTTGAAGACTGAATTTATTCATGATAATCTATGGCTTTCGTTTCAACAAGTATTATCTGGCATTCTTTGAGCTATATGTTTTATTCTTTATGCTATTCAAGTTTTTTTCTGGATTTTGTTTACGCTAAAAATGTTCAAAAATTAAGCATGATTTGTGATGGGGAGTTTGGCGTTAACACAGTTGGTGTCTTTTTGTAGGTTAAACTTTGTGGCCATGCTACATTAGCTGCTGCACACACACTCTTTTCTTCTGGTTTAGTGGGTTTCAATATCGTTGAATTTGATACGTTGTCTGGAGTATTGACAGCAAAAAAAATACCAGATGTTAGCATCGCTTGTGCCTCTGGCTTGGAAAATGATGAAAATCAAGACAGATATTATATTGAATTGGATTTTCCTGTCGATCCTCCCACAGAATTTCATTCTATTGAGAATTCACAAATTTCGGCAGCGTTAAAGGGTGTTTCCATTGTTGAAATAAAAAGGACATCCATCGGAGGTGACCTATTGGTAATTCCTAAATTTGTTCTCTTAGTCTTTTAGATGGCATATTAATCATAGTTCAATCTTTTCCATATTACGATGCATGCTTATGACAATGGTCTAATACTACCATAACTTTTAACTCTCGACCTAATTGATAAATGTGAAACATGCATATCTCAAGATACTTTAATTAGGAAATGAACGAGTTTAATGTGTGTGAGTAATTCTTTGTATATCAAGACATGTTTGGTTTTAGGCTTCTCATGTCTTGTAGGTCGAAGTCTCGTCTGGGGAATCTGTCATAGAATTTAAGCCACAATTTGATGCTATAGAAAAATGTCCTGGAAGAGGGATAATCATCACTGCCGCTGCACCTGCGGACTCAGGATTTGACTTCTACAGCAGATTCTTCTGCCCCAAAGCCGGAGTCAACGAGGTAAATAGCTTAGATATAACTATATCTATAATAGTTTAGTCATTTTAGCTCAAATAATGATGCTTTTTTCTAATTCATTATTTCTTAAACACCACCCCGGCCCAATTTTTAGTTTCGATTTACCGCCTCATAGATGTTGCTCTGCTATTTCTTCATTTCGAATCAAACTATGCAATAAAAATTTTCCTAATGATAATGCTTCTTGTTGCTGATTTTCTTACATGTCATTACTCTACTAGAAAGGGAAACGTCCAATAAATTCCTAGATAGTAAAACAAAAGTAATGAGATAATGGTGTGTCACTTTCATTTCGTTTCAGGATCCTGTTTGTGGGAGTGCACATTGTTCTTTGGCATCTTATTGGAGCAAGAAACTTGGGAAGTGTGATCTCAAAGCTTATCAGGTGCTCTTTATTCGTTAGCTTGCGATTATGTTTGTGATTTTTGTGTAACTCTGTGTTATATTTGAGCAGGCATCACGGAGAAGCGGAGTTCTGAATATTCATCTTGATGAGCAGAAGCAAAGGGTGTTGCTGCGAGGGAAAGCTGTTACAGTGATGGAAGGATGCATTCTGGTTTAGTCCTGTTTCTGGCATTGCAGTTAATAAATGTATTGGATAACAAGACACACTGCAACTGAACTCAAAGTTGTAAACTCTTGTAATGCTGTTCAATAATGTTGAGAAATATGATGGACCTTCTTGCGAGAATAGAGTGGATCGAGATCAATCCACTCTGGTTCTGGTGCATGTCCTTCTCATCCTCTTAGTGCCCCTGATACTCATAGTAAACCTTTTGCCTAATTATCTTGTAAGAGTACATCGAGGTGTAGGATAATTTGACCTTGAAACTTCCCTGGAAAAATATACAAGCGCATGATTTTTGTCGATGTAAAGGGACTTAGAAGTACTTCGAATTGAATTAGTAATATGAAGAAATTCAGCTGTAGACAAAATTTCATATATTGCTGGAACAATATTCTACCTGCCTTTTCCTTCGTTTGCCTGCCCTTTCCAATTCTTGTAATCCATACGATTAGTTGGAATCACATGAGAATCAATCATTGTTTTCATGAAACATGGGAGAATTCATTCTCCCTCGGAGGTAGCATAAGAGTTGCTGGATGGAGGGTGGATTTTTCATGATTTTAGAAAATTCTATTAGTAGCTGTACCCTTGTTCTATAAAAATTTCCGTGCTTTTTTTTTTCCTGAACTTCTGAAAAAAGAAAAGAAAAGAAATGTAAGTGTTAGTTTGATTAATTATGAGCTAATGAGAAAAAAGTCAACCCGTGTTCTGAATAGGAGTATGGATCCTCTGAAATTTGAGGGTTTACTTATTTCTTGAAGGTTGAATTTTCAAGGGAGAAAAATATAAGGTTTTTATGTCTCGCAAAAAATGAAAATTTCATGCTCAAAGAGGTTAATTTCATCGGAATTCAGGGACGTCCGCATGAGATCATCCATTTCGCTCAAACGCCCTTTCTTTGTTGGGAAAGTAGATGGCCCTACTGTCTTTTTTTTTTTTTTTTTTTTTTTTTTTTTTTTTTTTTTTTTGTAAAGGTGCGCTTAGCATTACACGGTGTTCTTCCCGTAAGCGCCGTTGACTGAAGTTTTTTTGGAGCGTCCAAGACCACGAAGTTACGTTTTTGGAGCGTCTAGTCTCCATGGCTGTTAGTTGGCCAGATTAACGCTTGAACGACGTGGATCTTGACGTGGCGTACTGCACACCGACATGGTGCTAACGTGGGCGCGACACGTGATGGTGACATCTTGACGTGGAATTAAAAAAAATCAAAAAAAATTAGGGGAAAATAAAATAATTATGAATTTAAAAAAAAAAAATTTAAAAATTTAAAAATTACAATAAAAAAATAAATCAAAAATGACAAAAAAAATTAAAATAATTAGGAAAAAATTAAAATAATTAGAAAAAAAAATTCAAAAAGTTAGGAAAATTCAAAAAAATTGGAAAAAATTCAATTTTTTTTAAAAAAATTAGAAAAAAATTCAAAAAATTAGGAAAATGCCCTTATATAAATTTTGTACATCAACTACCTTATTGATTTCACATAATCCCTCATTTATATCAATAGGTATCTTTTAGCAAAAAAGTGACAAAAATTAGAATGTTGTATTATAATTAGGATCAAAACAAACTCTCAAATGTTGTCTTATAATTAGGACCGGGAGGGAGTATATAATAAATTGTCATTGTCATTTCCCCAAATGAGAGAGGCAGTCCATCTTTGCAAGAACATAATTTTTTTTGCCAGTTTTTTCCTAAAAGATGCCTATTGATATAAATGAGGGATTATGTGAAATCAATAAGGTAGTTGAGGTACAAAATTTATATAAGGGCATTTTCCTAATTTTTTGAATTTTTTTCTAATTTTTAAAAATTTTTCCTATTTTTTTGAATTTTTTTTCTAGTTATTTTAATTTTTTTTCTAATTATTTTAATTATTTCTAAGTTTTTGAATTTTTTTCCTAATTTTTTGAATTTTTCCTAACTTTTTGAATTTTTTTTTTCTATTTATTTTAATTATTTTAATTTTTTTCGTCATTTTTTCGATTTTTTTCTAATTTTTTTTTAAAAAAATTCATAATTATTTTATTTTTCCCTAATTTTTTGAATTTTTTATTTCACGCGTCGGCAAGATGTCGGTTCACGTCGGCGTTAACGGTCAACTGACGGTCCAACTAATCGTAGCCTTTGGACCTCACGCTCCAAAAAACGTAACTTTGGGCCACGACGCTCCAAAAAGAACTTCGTGATAATCTTGGACGCTCCTAGAGGCAAAGAATTTCGTGGTCTTGAGCGCACCTTTACTTTTTTTTTTTTTTTTTTTAACGGATTGTCCTACTGTCTTTTGAGAAGTGCAGAGTAGAGACATCGCTTTCGGTCAAAATCAATGGGCTATAGATTCGTTGGCCCCACACAATCGACATAATCAGCGTGCTCCACTTTTTAGGGTTAAGGTCCAAAAATACACATATGCTTTACCCTCAGGAGCGCCCAGCACCATGTGCTTTTTTTGGTAGCAAAAATACACATGAACTTTTTTAAATGGAGCAAAAATACCATCTCCGTTAACTCCTTTAAACGTCTGTTAATTTTTTTTTGTGGGCCCCACAATTTCCACATGTCATGCGTCTGACGTTCTCCTTCCTCACTTCTTCTTCCAAACTTTTTCTCTCTCTTTCTGAAACCTTTTCATTTCTCTCTCTTCCTCTCTTTTCCGATTCTCAACCTCTGCTTCCAGCTCTTATGGCTGCTTCCAAGGCGTTAATGGCTTCCTTAACCCACCTTCGTCCACTAACATGCGCCAGGAGAAGGCTAGTGAACATTCCATAAGACATAGGTTTCAATCACATCCAGACCTCCATCTTTTGCCTTCTGAATCAGATCTTTCCACATCTAACCAGTGGTAAATTCCCCCAGGAAAAATTAGAAACTATACGAATGCAAGCTTGAACAAGCAAAAATGATGATAAATTGGGTAGAAGCAAGCTTACATCAGGGGTACTTCTAGGATAATGTATGGAGCCAGAAAAAAGGATTATCCTCTGCCCATTGATAATGAGGGCCTTTCTATCATAGGTCACACTGGATTGAATCAACGAGAACCCGACAAAAAGCCAAGCAAAATGCGACAACAATTTGGAAACCGAGTTAGTTTCCATAATTTGCCAAAGCAACGAAGCTTTCGGTCTCAAGGTGGAAGCAAAATGAAATGCGGCAAGAAAATGTGAACACCGAACAAATGGGAGTGATAATATTAAAGACTCGGTCTTTCAAGAATGGTGTGAGTGTGAAATGAAACGGTCACTGGCCACAAATGAATTCCTCGAAGGGGCGGCACCACCACCACTGCTCTTCCAGCTCTGAGGCTCTGAGCAAACACCAATTTATAAAATGTTTTCCGTACACATCTTTTTTAGTTTTTACCCCCGCTTCCACATGTCAAAGGGCTGCGAGCTACAAGGGTCGCCCTTTTAAGATTAGCAGTAAAACTACAGACTTGAAGATGACTTATTTTAGCGAATATACAGTTAATACAACCACGCACTGGCTTGTCGGTACTGAACAGTAAACCATAAATTCAAGCCACCTCGTATAATATATGGAATTTACGTCTGGTGGCTAACGCCTTGGAAGCAGCCATAAGAGCTGGAAGTAGAGGTTGAGAATCGGAAAGAGAGAGAAGAAAGAGAAATGAAAAGGTTTCAGAAAGAGAGAGGAAGAGAGAGAAAAAGTTCGGAAGAAGAAGAAGTGAGGAAGGAGAAGGTCAGACGCATGACATGTGGAAATTGTGGGGCCCACAAAAAAAGGGTAACGGACGTTTAACAGAGTTAACGGAGATGGTATTTTTGCTCCATTTAAGAAAGTTCGTGTGTATTTTTGCTCCCAAAAAAAGCACATGGTGTTGGACGCTCCTGAGGGTAAAGCACATGTGTATTTTTGCACCTTAACCCTACTTTTTATAAAGAATAAGTGGTTTTTATTATAAGTTGTTAAGTGAACAATTAAGCCTCTGTTGTTGTTGTTGTTTTTCTTTTTTTTAGACATAATCCATAGTTTTAAGTATAAGTAAATGAGATAGGATACTGTCACTATCAATTTTGATCATTATCAATTTTGGTCACTATCAATGTCACTACCACTTTTCTATCGTTAGATCAGAATCTCATCTACCTTAGATTAAGATTTCAACAGTCAAAATTTCCTGATGATAAGAGATGGACAAAAAAAATGATGATGAGACCGGACCCACAGAAAATGAGGTCCACCCTGCATCAATAAATACTCCTAATAAGATTACTTCCTTCGGTAATACAGGGAACGTCTTGAAAAAAAAAAAGTACGGTCGAAAATATAAACCATTTTCAGTTTCATTAATGCTTTTTCCCACTTTCCAACTTTTGTCCTCGCATTATATCTTCATTCCCTATAAAATAGTATATTCTAGATGTAATTAAATACATTTTTCAAAAAGAGTAAAAGTAAGGAAAAACTTACACTATAAGATATATTAAATGACTTAACTATCATTTATTATTTCACATGGTATCACTGGAGTGTCCTTTATTGTGGATAAGAGGGATTATTACATTATGTAACCATTGTTTGTGATAAAATATATATCCATTTTAATTATTATTTAGATTTGCTTTTCTATTATATTCTAAATAAGTTTTAGCTTAAAAAAACTATTTCTGTTATCAACAATTCAAATATAAAACACATTATAATATCTAACTTCCATTCTAAGATAAGTTTTCAAAAGTCATCATATTTATAAACAAAAAAAAAAAAAAAAAAAATCACATCTATTACCTCTAATCAAACACACACTTAAAGTGGTGGTTGGTTAAGTCAAAAACTACAAACATATGAGATGAAAATGCCAATAATAATCTAGCTGTCATCCTCAAATTGGAAGCTGAGGTCCAACATTTTGAAGCAGATATTCGTCCTCTTCTGCTTGCGTACACGACAAAGACAGGTAGAACCTGATTCTCTTTAATTTATATTTTTTCTTATTTCTGGTGCAAGTTTTATAATAACAAACCCTTTCTTAATCGCAGTCATTGTCATTCTCTGAGCGTGGATCAAGAGAAATCTAGACAGGATTACTTCATCGTCTGCAAATCAGCAACGTTTCGCGCTAGAACTCTAACTCGGTCCCACTAAATCAATCAATCATTAGTTTAAAATGTGTAAGAACTTCATTCCGCTGACCATCAGATGCATTTTGTATTTTGTTTAAATGTATATATACAATAAGCTGATAGGATATATACAAATCTTCGTCCTGAAATGGGGTGGCCATGGCTGGCTTGCTTCAATTCTGGATTAAAGCCACTGTCCCCCCTCTCTCTCCGAGCAATTTCTGATGACAATAAGGTATTTGCGATTCCGGCAAACCTCGCAAAAACTTACACTATATATAGACTTGTACTAGTTATCATGAAATACTGCCACACATGATCTGCCAGCTAACAAACTAAAAACCAAACTTTATTTTCAAGTTGATTTTTGCCACATATGACATGTCGGTACAACGTTTTAACATTGTCCAGAACTCCAGATGCTTTAAAACTTCGGTTGGCACTTCTAAAACAGACCCATTTAATTCAAACTTTAATTTTCTGTTTCCTTTTCTTCTACGGGATAGCAAATGTCCTGCATACATGGAACAAGTTAACTGGAAAATATTAATAAATCTTAAATGAGCATTTATTTATACAAAAACAAGATTTGGTTTGGATGTCAGCTATTGAAATCAAAAGATCGGGGGATCAAGTTTGATGCTGCTTGTCGGATGAGTCGAGCCTCGTTGGTCTGACTGAAAAATAAAAATCACATTTAGATAAGATTAACAAATAACAAATTGATAATGATGAACAAATTTAGATAAGATTATTAAGACTTATGAATATACAGTAATGATTAACAAATAAATTTCTGAGATGCGCATTAATTGGGCGCTGCCTTGACGAGCTTGACTAAATGAGCATTGTCATGTGGGCTGCGCCACCGCCACGTCTCTTTGTCATGACATTCAAAAGAGGCAACCCCGTCAGAATAACTATTATTGAGTATTATAAATAGAGGATCATCCCCTCCATCATTTCTCAGATGAATTTGCTTCATAGCTTCCTACTTCCTCCACTCCACATGGCTCCCAGCTTCCAGTACCTCCTCCTTCTCCTTCTCTTCATTGCTCCTTCTTCTTCGCTTGCTCAATCATCTTTCAGACCCAAGGCTCTGGTCGTTCCCGTCACTAAAGATGCCTCCACTCTCCAATACGTTACTCAAATTCGCCAGAGGACCCCACTCGTCCCCGTCAACCTCGTCCTTGATCTCGGCGGCCAATTCCTCTGGGTTGATTGTGACCAGAACTACACCTCCTCCACCTACCGCCCTGCTCGCTGCAACTCCGCCCAATGCTCCCTCGCCGACGCCTCCGGATGTGGGGAGTGCTTTTCGCCTCCCAGGCCCGGCTGCAACAACAACACCTGCGGCGTATTGCCCGACAACACTGTTACCCGCACCGCCACTAGCGGCGAGGTCGCGCAAGATGTGGTGTCTGTCCAGTCCACCAACGGCTTCAACCCGGGTCGAAACGTCACCGTTTCCCGTTTCATATTCTCGTGTGCACCCACTTTCTTACTGAACGGCCTCGCCAAAGGAGTATCGGGCATGGCCGGTCTCGGCAGAACCAAAATCGCCTTTCCTTCTCAATTCGCCTCGGCCTTTAGCTTCCACAGAAAATTCGCCATCTGCCTCGCTTCCAGTTCCAAAGGTGTTGTTTTCTTTGGAGACGGCCCTTACGTCTTTCTTCCCAACGTCGACGCCTCTCAGTCGCTCACTCACACACCCCTCATTCTCAACCCAGTAAGCACAGCTTCTGCTTCCACTCAAGGACAAGCTTCATCTGAGTATTTCATCGGAGTCAAATCCATTAAAATCGACCAGAAAGTTGTGCCCAACATCAACACCACTTTGCTGTCCATAAATAAGGAAGGCTTTGGTGGGACTAAGATTAGCACGGTGAACCCATACACAGTTTTGGAGGCCTCCATCTTCAAGGCGGTGACGGAGGCATTTGTCAGTGCTTCAGCTGCTAGGAATATCAGCAGGGTCGGTGGTGTGGCTCCCTTTGAAGTGTGTTTCAGCGCGAAAAACGTGGGGAGCACGCGGTTGGGTGCGGCGGTGCCGACCATCGAGCTTGTGCTCCGGAACAGTGTGAGTTGGTTCATTTTTGGAGCGAACTCAATGGTGCAGGTGAAGGACGATGTGCTGTGTCTTGGGGTAGTAAATGGAGGTGACAACCCGAGGACTTCAATTGTGATTGGAGGGTATCAGTTGGAGAACAATCTTCTGCAATTTGATTTGGCCTCTTCTAGATTAGGATTCAGCTCTTTGCTCTTTGGAAGGATGACTACGTGTGCAAACTTCAACTTCACCTCCGCCCCGTCAACCGCCCTTCGCCACCACGATCAGGGTTCAGACTTTGAATAACTACGCATACGGATATCTCTTTCCTCGTTCTGATATTAATACTATTAATAAATAAACTTCTGTCAGTAGGTGTCTAGATGCTTGCACCCCATAGATTACAGTATATGCTTCTCCTTTGATAAGCACCCTTTTGTGTGTATCAAGCGTGAAGTTTACAAATAAAGGGAAGAAAGGAGCAATAAGCTGTGTTGATGGAAAACAAAAAAGGAGTTATGAGTTATGAGAATGAATTCACGTCTCAAAAGTCATTTTATTTTATTTTTCAAGAGATGTCGCTTTTAGTTTTTACGTTTGATTTGATTAATTAATGGAACCACTTGTGTTTTATATTTTACTAATGTGGTACTCCAGCCCATCTAACTTTTTTTTTTTTTAATCATAAAGATATTTATATTAATACGAAAAACAGGTACAATATCTGGATATAAGTAAAGTCAGATCTAGTACAACAAAATACATCTAAAACAAAAACAACAATAAAAACAGCCAAATCACCGTACATAAAATATTTAGAAGTAGTAGAAGTAGAATCATGGACACAACAGCCTCCTCAATATTTGGGGTTAGAAGTGACAAAGAAGAAGGTGATGGTTGTAAAACCCACCCAAACAAGACACCTCTTTATAAAGATTAATAGCAACGTAACAACAGCAAACAGTTATTCAGTACCCCATATTGGGGTTAAGAACACAAAAAACCCAACATCAGACGTAAAGAGACCCATGATGTCCAGGAGAAAACTTTTGCTCCTCTGATGAATCAGATCTGGTGACCTTGACCACACAACAAGCAACGCCTCTTTAGATCTGCCCCCAGGAACGCAGATCCGAACTACCAAGAGAGAATCGGATCTTATAGCGTTCATACAACCGTCCAACCAAGAGGATTTGATCTTACAGATCGCTTATTTCATGAGACAAAAACACCACCAGAAACCCAGTATCACAGAAAAGTAATAAAAAAAAAAGATAAATCTCACATCCATAGATCAGATCTGGAGAGGAGAGGAAAGGACTCGCCACAAGGACGAGAGAAGACCACGTCTGACAAAACTCTAAGGAAGAGGACCATAGATCAAGGATCTGGACTCCAAAACACCTGGACCGCAGATCAAAGATATGGACTCGCAACAACCACTTGAACTCGTCTGTGGCACAAAGGCGGTGGTCACCACACAAGCCGCCGCGAGGGAGCGTGCGATGAAGAAGATGAAGAAGAAGATGAAGGAGAGGAGGAGAGGAGGAGGAGAAAAGAGAATTTATTGATGTTATGAATCATCCAATGCCCATCTAACTCATTCCCCGGTCTTTTAAATAATTATTATCTTCTGAAAAAGGTATATATCTCTCGTATTCAACTTAATTATCTTATTCTTGAAAAATTAGAAAGACGTGAAATGAAAAAGGAAATTAATAGTTCATTTGTATATAAACTAAAATTGCAAAATCTCTTGACGTTCTCCCATCCTTCAAAGAGGGCTGTAGAAGTGCGCTGTCAATAATTTCACAACTTTTATCTCTGCTCCAATGTGGACAAAAATTAATTTTCATTTATGATTGAATGCATCAAATATATATTTTTCTCATTCACAGTCAATAAAAATTTTAAAATATTATTATTATAAAAAAAAATATTCTATTAGAGACATTAAAAATTTATATAAATTACATATTTAAATTTTTTATAACTGATTTTTAATTAGAGATTAAATTATCAATACTATTCAACAAACGCTGTCGTTTCTTCAATCCGCCTTTAGATCCCGCGTCGGCGAGTGGCAATCATATTCATAAGGCCCAATCTTTCCCGCTGCCCTGGGCGGAAGCTCATTGTCGTCGTCACTGCCACCATGAAGCTCGTCAGGTCTCACCCTCTCTCAAGTGTTTTTACCCATATATGCCTGTAATGAGTGTGATGTTTTGCCTTTTTCCATTGTTCTTATTAGAAGCTGAAAGCCTTGCTTGAAAATACGAGCAGGTTTTTGATGAAGTTAAACAACGAAACTGTATCAATCGAGCTCAAGAACGGAACTGTTGTTCATGGAACCATCACAGGTTTCTTCTCGTTACTCTTTTTCCTTCGCCACTTTCATTTCCCCTAATTTGATGTCCCCGTCATTTTACTGGAGGCCTTGCTAAACCCTAGACGTTATGTTTCTTGTATTGGAGATTTTATTCTACGCCTGGAAGCAGCAATTTCTCATAATAAAATAGTGACGATGACATACTGCTGGATTCAGTGGTTTTGCATTCTGTCAATTTGTGGCTTACCCTTTAAACATTACCGGAAGTAAGAATCTTGAGGCTATGCTTGAGAATTTAGGGTTTATGGGAGAACTGAGGATACTATCAGAATCCTAAGGCTTATTCTGCTGAAATATGATGTTGCGTGATTGTGAACTAGGGCAACTTTAATGCCATTGTTGATTACTTGCAAGCCAGTATTGAAGCTTAGGATTGTCTTTGACTTGAATATTTTACCTTTCTGCATATTTGCAGGCTCCTAGACGATGGTTATGTTGAGTATTTGGCTTCACTTTTACCTTCTAACCCATGTGTGTATACTTTATTTTCATGCTTGAGCAAATGGTTTATTTCCCTGTCATTACCTTAGAGGCAATACTCACGGCTTATTTGAAATATGCATGATACGTTACAGCATGATTAAGTTGATCTGGAATTCGTTTTGTTTATATGTTCAGTATGAAAAAAATATTACTAAGCAAGATGTTTTTTTTTTTAACCGGTGTAGTTTTTGCTCGCTGCTTCTGTGTAATATTGTCTTCTGTTCTGCTTAAAATTGACAATTAGCTTCTTGCCAGCGTTTTCCATAGATCCATAATGCCTGTCTGCCTGAAGTGAAAATAGAATTACTGCTGATATTTGTTGATCTGAGACTTCAACAAAAGGTTTTAGACATGCTTATGAATTATGATCCTATTTTGGAGTCAAATATCATTTAATCATGTTATGTGTTATATAGCTTAATCAATCCTCTTGTGGATCCTTTATCTATTTTAGTTTTGTCCCTTGGAGACTCGAGACTCTGAGGACCAAAACTTCTGCATCACCATTACTCATTATGTAAAATCCCATCCTTGATGCCTGTTCTTTCCTACAATTTTTTCATTCCCTATTCATATTTTATCAAGTTCAAACTTCGCAGAAAACACTTTCCTCTTCTCGGTCCTTTGATTACACACCATGCGGTCCTTTTTTAATTTCTTGCTGAAAACGCTGCTGGATGGATTTCTGATTGAAATAAATAGGACATCAACAAGGTGTACCTTATATGTTGATACTTGATACTATATTTCTTACCTTTGGTTAATAAGCACAGTCCCCCTTTTCTTAATATTTTTAATAATTAATTTGGAGAAAGCACGAATGATTTTTTGAGGTTTAGGATCTTCTTATTGAAATTTGATGCACAATAAAGTGTGGATGAACCCCCAATCATTTATAACTAGAAAGTATATATTGTTTCCTCATGTCTAAAATAAAGTGCTTGACCTGGTCTCTGAATTCTGTAGTCTCTAGCTGACTTGTTGATCTCTTGACTTCTTGCTTTATAACAGGTGTAGACATCAGTATGAATACACATTTAAAAACAGTCAAATTGACATTGAAGGGGAAAAACCCTGTGACTCTGGATCATCTCAGTGTAAGGGGAAACAATATCCGTTATTACATCCTTCCTGATAGCTTGAATCTTGAGACTTTACTGGTTGAGGAGACACCCAGGGTGAAACCCAAGAAGCCAACTGCTGGTATTGTATATTATTTGATCACAGCATGTTAATTTAGACACTTGCTATTGATGTAGCTTATATGGTAGCTGGTATTTGGTGAGTTGTGGTTTTCAATTCTCCATTTTGTTTCCAGGGAAGCCCTTGGGGCGTGGGCGGGGTCGTGGCCGTGGGCGTGGGCGAGGTCGTGGCCGTTGAATTGCAATTGCATATTCTTATCTTCAAGGCTTGCAGTTGTAAACCTATGCTGTAGGTAGAATTTGTGGTGGGTATTAGGGATATCAAAGGAGTGTTAATGCTAATTCCTGGTGTTGGGTTAGTCAATATTGCTATTTTCTTTGAAGTGCTTTCAGTGTTCTAGTGGATAATTTCTTCCCGTTGACCTGCATTTGTTGAGTAAATGGGGAAACTTCTGTTAAGAGTTGGAGAGGGTCGCCAATGCAATGATACTGGCTGTCTTGCCGCGAAAGAGATTGAGATGCCGACAAAACGCTGGGTAAACTAAACTGTCTGCAATTTGGAGATAAGCTAACTGGCTGATAACCATTTTGAACGACTGCTCTGGCTGTGTTGCGAGATTTTGTATTTTCTGGGCTACTGTAGATGAGTTAGACACTGGGCGTGAAAAAGCATGTCGTTTTTCATTTACGATTACAAATGAAAAATACAAATTTTTTTCGATATCTGCTACCAATTTGAGAAGCAGTCGGAACTAGAGAGTTTAGCACTTCTCGATCGTGAGGATAAGCAAAGTTTGGGTTGATTAGATTTAATGTTTTATAAAGTGCTTTTTATTTCAGCCGTGGTTTGAATATGTCTATATGAAATGTTAAATGTTTAGGTTGTTTTTATTAACAATAAGCTTGGTAAAGTATTGAACAGAACTGTTAGAATTAAATGCAAGGGTTTAGATGAGAAGTAGTAGAGTGGAAGTGGAGGGTGGAGGGATGAGGAGGAGAAATGAAGTTTAGCGACAGCTAGAGAGCACCCTCTTCCTACTTTATCCACTTTCTTCATTTTGTTTCTCCCTTTCCCACTCTCTGCATGTTCTCTCCTATGTGACTTAAACTGCTTTTTTTTTTTTAATACCTAAAAATTAGAGATATTTGGATCATGATACGTGGAGGGAGATTAATCACACGCCCATGTAAGATTAATGCGGATCAGCTGTCATCCTATGCTTTCCATGAATTTTTGCCGTTGCTTTTCTGAGAGGGGCCAGTCCAATAAATGAATAATAAACAAGCCATATGAAACCATTTTCACTCAATTGGGCGCACACCCGCCATTCCAATCTCCAATATTCTATTGAGCTCTCCTGTTGGAACGCAATAAAATTTAAATTTGCCAACCAAACATGTATTGCCAGAATCCAGCTTTCCCCCCTTTCCTATACTATACTAGTTATTGCCATCAGTATCTGGGGCCTTCCTATTTGCTACTGTTACTCTCTCTATTTCACCCAAGTAGTTCTCATTTCTTTCACACTTATCCAAATACTTCAATTATCACTTAAATAAATACTCTCGTCCCCCGATACAAAATACAAGCTTTAAATAACTAAATTTCACAACTCAAAATGCTAATTAAAATTAGTCCAAGACAATAATTACATAACAAGATGCAACTTAATTTCCTAAAACATTGTTATTCATGGGAAGGGTCTTATGCTATATCTTCTAATTTTCCATTATTTAATGAAATGATTAAGATTTATTCAGATTAATTCAAACTAATTTTATTTTTGAAGTTTAAAAACTAAATTAATAACCAATACCGTAGATTTTTTTTTTTTTTTTTTTTTTTTTTTGAATAATCAGTCTAGCTATTATGGTTCATAAAGTTCAACCGTATTTTTGTTTATTTATTTCTTACTTACCGCTTATTTCAAACCAGTATCATTCCAATGATTAAATTGAATTCTTGTAAAAAATTAGAGGATGTGGCGAGAGAGAATATAGGAGTTTAGTTAGAGGTAATTTATTACTCTATTTATAAATTTTTATTTTAATAGTTGGTTCTTTCAAATAATTTCAAACTTTAAGATTCTTCCCATAAATATCATTTACATTAGGCCTTTTTTTTACCTGAATTTACATTAGGCCTTTAAATCTATCTTTTTCCCTACAAAAAAAATCATATCTTTCAAAAATGTAAAGCTTCCATTTTGAAGGGAAGGAGTAGTGGAAAGAATTATTTTCTGGCTTGAAAATAATAGAGTAGTAAATACCACTCTAGTCCTATTTATAGACCAGAAAAATTTGGTCCTATTTATTAGTTCAGTTTCGGAAATAAATGAGATTGTGACAATTTTATCCATATTAATTTCACTCATAAAGATAGAGAGAGAAGAAACAGTCAAAAAATACCCAATCATAAATGAGGGTAAAGTTTAAAATTTACACCATAATTATTATGTCAACTAACTTTTCTTAGTACGTGAGATTTAGTTAAAGTAAATTTATAAATAGGATCAGAGTGATATTTATTTTCCAATCTAACCTTCGCTTGCTCACGTTTTTTTTTTTGGGGGTTGTTGTCGTCGTTGTTGGCTGCAGCCTCCCCGCTTCATTTATTACGAATCGCCGCTGGTCCCGAAAATAAAGTTAAAATATTTGTTTTTCTGGACACCACCATCACACGATCAGAAGGCAGAACGCCCGAACCTCTCTTCGTGCTTTCCCAAACCTAAAGATGAAAGCCTTAAAGCGGAAACCATCATAATGGTTTGGTTCATTTCACCTGTTCTTCTTTCCCTCGCTAACTTCATGTTTTTCAACCCCTGCTTGATGCCAAGCTCAAAGCCCATGTAGAGCTTTGTGCTTCTCTGCCCTTCATGCCTTCTTCCTCTACTTCACTTATTCTTTATCCCTCTTTCCAACTCTGTCACTGAAGCCACAAAATCCCTCACTTTTTGTACCCTTTGCCAACCTGCCCATGAATGTGAGTAAGAGTTCAACTTCGGAGGACTCGGGCGACACTATGACCCGCTTGGACTTGTTCAAAAAATTTAAGCTCTGCAACCCTCTCGAACCTTCTTTGGGCATAGTTGGCTTCTTCATGACCGTTCTTCTCCTCATTAGCTGCTTCTTTTACCTTGACTACGGTGCTGCATCAACGGGGCTACGCTCTCGGCGGGTTCCTTTGCTGGGATTGCATTTTTCGTCCTCATTTTCGCCTTCACCTTTACTTGGGGGTGCGGGGGTTGAATATCTGGATAAAGAGGGTGATGGTTGTGATTTATTTGATGGGAATTGGATTTGGGATGAGAGCTATCCACTATATCATTCCACAAATTGTTCATTCCTGGATCAAGGATTTCGCTGCTCTGAGAATGGTAGGCCTGATAGCTTCTACACTAAGTGGCGTTGGCAGCCCAAAACTTGCAACTTGCCCAGGTTTCTTTTTACTCTTCCTTTCACTTTTCATTTTCCGATTCCGGTTAATGAGGTTTCCGCGCATTTTGTTGTGCCTTGAAATCAATTGTTTGTTGTTTTCAATGCATCATGTGAACGACCGTTTGGTTCTAAACTTTAAATAAATTGATAGTAAGAAAACAGTGGGGCTCTAATCTAGACCTCAACTTTTCTTTATCAACCCTCGACTGTTTAGGCAATTCCATGTTTTCTTTAGTGGGTCAATTGAACTCAATCGTAGATTGCTCCGCATTGCTTGGAGTTTCTTTATTTTCCCATTTTGTTAATTCCTGCTCTTAAACGCAAAGTCTGCTTCATTATTATGTATTTTGCTGGATTATGCTGTAAGCAGCTGCATCATCTGCTAGAGACTTGCATCTTTTACACCATTTAACTTGTGCTATGAAAGGCCTTCAACCCTCTCCACATTGTTGTCTTTGAATTTAAAATTATGTCTAGTGTCTTTGAATAGGTTGGTAGTCTCGGGGGCAATCAATAAACCTTAGTTAGTGTAGTTTGATTTTGTCAACATTTTAAGTATTTCTGAAGTTTTCTTTTTAATTATAATCCTGATGGGGTTTCTCTTCACTCTTGCAACAGGTTTGATGCAAGGAAGATGTTGGAAATGCTGCGGCACAAGCGGCTCATATTTGTTGGTGATTCAATCGGAAGGAACCAGTGGGAATCACTCCTTTGTATGCTCTCTTCTGTTGTTTCTAACAAGAGCACTGTGTATGAGGTTAATGGCAGTCCAATCACAAAACACAATGGCTTCTTGGCATTCAAGTTTGAAGATTTTAATTGCACTGTGGAGTACTACAGATCTCCATTTCTAATAGTGCAGGGGCGGCCTCCAACTGGAGCTCCTAAAGAGGTAAAAATGACTTTAAGAGTGGACCTAATGGACTGGACTTCTCCCCATTGGCGAGGTGCAGATATATTGGTCCTTAATGCTGGACATTGGTGGAATAATGAGAAAACTATTAAAATGTAAGTACTTTCCTATCTGCTTGGGTTTTTAGATGAGCCAGTTTATTTGTATTTACTAATTCAATCTTTGAAGTGCCCCCTTGTTATGTCTCTCGCAAGGATCTTGTCATACAAGGTATCGGAGCATATATGTTTCTAGCAAAATGAAAAATTAGGTGATATACTTGACAATGAAATTAGAATAGATGGAGACCTGCATCAGCAAGAAGAAGGAACTAAGCATAAGAGATATGCTTGTTTGTGTTTAGAAAGTTATTTGGAGGCAATTATTGCAAAGCCTTACCCCACTAAATGGGGTCGGCTACATGGATTGCACGATGCCATTATAATTGCATTGAAAAGTTATGTAAATGGTTTTTGTCAATTCAATTAAGATACCTTGTCCTCTGGTACAGCTGCAAATATCTGGGTATCAAGATACTGCCCTACTAGGGAAAGTATAGGAGGACCCAAATTCTTCCAAGGGCCATCAATTTAGTCTCTTATGGAAATAATTATCAACTTTCTTTCTTTGTTTTCCTTTATTTTCCCCACTTTGTTGAATTGTGGATCATCAATGTTTTAAATTGTTTAGTGATATGGAAATGTTTTCCAGTATAATATGTATGATGGGCAATTTAGTTAGCTGTCTAATCTTTAGGATTGTTGTATGCTTTTAGGGGTTGTTACTTCCAAGTAGGGAAGGAATTGGACATGAATATGACTGTAGAGGATGCATTCAGAAAATCAATGGAGACCGTATTTGATTGGATTGTCGGTGAAGTAAACATGAACAAGACTTATGTTCTTTTCCGAACTTATGCTCCTGTGCATTTCAGGTTTGCATAAACTTAGATTGTTCATTTCATGCTGATTATTATATTTTTATATGCTTGATATTTTCTAACTATAGTGTTTCTCATTGGGTTCAGAGCTACAATCCCCACTGCTCTATATAAATGTGAATTAATATTGTAGCACAAGTCTTGACATTTACGCAGTTTGGACATAGAGGAGAAACATATTATGTAATTTTGTAACTAATAGTTGTAAAATATATGTTAAAACGGTCAGGTTGTTTTAGTATTAATGAATTACATATCATGAATTAGTTGGAAAAATTGAAACATCCTTCTTTTAGGAGTCTATTGCTGCGACTCCATGGTTCTGTCTTATGTTTCCTTTCATAGCATATAAGATTTTGTTCCTTACGGTTAACTTGTGATTGATTTCCTCATTTCTTGGAAATCATTATTCATTAATGAAATGATTTTACGAGCCAAGTTGCTCGTATCTGTATCAGCAAGTGATTGTAGCGTTTATTAACTCCTAGAAAAAAACTCAATGACTAAATTCTAACAAATGGAAGGATTTGGCAGAGGTGGCGACTGGAATACTGGTGGCAGTTGTCGCTTGGAAACACTTCCTGATTTAGGGTTGTTGCCTCCATTATCTGACAAACATTTCAAAATTGCCGTCGATGCCTTATCAGAGCACTTGAATCAATCAAAAGCCAAGTACTTGGACTTGTTAAATGTGACACAAATGTCACTAAGCAGAAAAGATGGGCACGCATCTATTTACTATCTGGGGCCTAATAACACTATAGCCGCTTTGCAGCGGGAAGACTGCAGCCATTGGTGCTTACCTGGTGTCCCTGATTCTTGGAATGAGATTCTTTATGCTCTTTTGCTTAAGCGGGACACAAATAAATATATCTGAGTTTTGCTGTCAAGTCAAATTCATAGGATCAGTGGGGCTGATAGATGTGAGAAGTTTGCCGGGACTTCCATGTGGAGAATGATTGCCTTATTCTCTTTACTGTGATCTGCCTTTGCTAGTCATTATGAACTTCTGCACCAATTGGTCTGCATAGGCGGGACTCTGGATTTCATATGTCGGCTGAATGTTGGGGACTCCACCAAACATAAATTCAGACAGGCTGGACGGATTAGAAAAGGCATATGCAGCGCCGGATTTTTTTGTGTTGAGGAAAAAAATTTGCATTTGTAAATCATTGTAACCGTCGAAGGATGAAAGCTGATTCCTTCGGATTTATGTTTGTATATGATATATAGAAAGAGTGGATTTTATGGCCAATTGTTTTAATATTGAGTAATGAGTATTTCCGTTCAATTATGCGTGGCATTGGTACCGGTGAATGGAGTTCCGCAGTAGGTCCTGTTCCAATGTTGCTTACTTTTCCACTTTATATTGTGAAGTTGAGCCTATTTGGGAAAAGCATCGAAAGTTGGAAAAAAAAAAAAAGAAAGAAAGAAAGAAAAAAAAAAAAAAAGCCCATCAAAGTGAAAACTTCCTTTTTGGGTGTTTGGGAAAAGTTCACTATGTGATAGGTTTTAAGGGTTAAAGCCACTTTTGGGCTGAAGTAACTGATCCAAACTTCTGATTCCATCACAATAGTTTAAGCCTTTTATTTTTAATGTTTTCTCCCAAATAATCACATTATATATATATATATATATATATATAATTTATGTCATTTTTAGTCATTTTCCATCTCAACTATCTTTTCAAACACTATGTCAAACAAGTGTCCATCAAGAAAAAAAATCACTTTCACTATCCCAAACACAAATCACATCAGGAAAAATCTAGCAAAAAAAAAGTCTATAAGGAAAATTTCAATAGAAACAAAAGCAACTTCTACCATCGTTATCCGAAACGTGCCGTTGTTCCGTGATGTTGCGCAAATTTTAAAATGATGAATGGATACTTGTTCCGGTCTATTTATGTTTCTTTGGTTTGTTGGTTTAATTTGGTTCTCGCTTCTGGTAATTTTGCTCAATTTCCATGAGTTCCTCAAGCTGTTTTTTAGGGAGAGGGCATTAAACGGCTAACTTTCTGCCTTTCGACTTGAAGGTGGTATAATTCTCACAATATCGTCGCACCATATGTTACTTGTTTTCGAGTCTGGCTAATCAACGGTTTTCAACAATATCATAACAGCGCTAAGAATTCCGACGTCACAGATACCATTTTATTGAATGCGGGTGATGAGATTATAACGGACTGGTATCATATATGATATATATATATATATATATATAGCAGGGCACAGCCAAACAAGGCTAATCGGCCAAAGGGTATTGCTCATACCTGATAGTACAATCATGGAGCACCACCAGAGCCCCTTTGCGTTTCAGACATTCTCCAAACATGGCCGTCTTAGCAGCACCAAGACATGTTTTGCAGTCAGAGGCGATCAGATTAGGATTGCAAGTAGCATGTCCATAGGCGAAGGCATTAGGATATGGAGAAATATTGTAGTACTCTTAATTTGGGCGTGTTGAAGTGAGGGTCTCCAAATCTTGAACAACGTAAGCCAAACTGATGTGAAAGGGGTCATCTGATGTGTACTTTCCCTCGTCGCAGGTAACGCTGCTGATGTTGGTGTTGGCCACACCCTCCACCATGCTCCACACGCAAACCATAGTCGTCACAATTCCTGCCAATTTTAGAGGCTCCACCGTCTTCATTATTAATTCCCACCTCTTAACTCTCTCTGTAGTACTCTTAATTTGGGCGTGTTGAAGTGAGGGTCTCCAAATCTTGAACAACGTAAGCCAAACTGATGTGAAAGGGGTCACCTGATGTGTACTTTCCCTCGTCGCAGGTAACGCTGCTGATGTTGGTGTTGGCCACACCCTCCACCATGCTCCACACGCAAACCATAGTCGTCACAATTCCTGCCAATTTTAGAGGCTCCACCGTCTTCATTATTAATTCCCACCTCTTAACTCTCTCTGTATCGCCCTTCACCAATGGTGTTTCAGAGACTTTCGTTCCTGCTTTTTATTTTTTTGGATTAAATATTTTAGGGAGGGTATAGTTTATCTTTATCCTTGCCCACACGCTGTGTTTTCTGATCAACCAAATCCTCTAGGCAGTAAATGCTGAGATATTTACAAAAGAAACGAAACGAGAGGAGAAGATGTGACCAAGTGTGAATCCAGAATCCATTTCCCCTCTTTATTTTGTTTCCCTAAATTCCTCCTTATTTACACTGAAGGATTATAGATATGTTCTCGAGAATATATATAGAACTTTTTGTTTCGAATACGACCCGTATCCTTCGATGAATATGCAAAGCTTTAAACACCGAGAACCAGGTTGTGAGCTGCAGAGTGAGAAGGAACTGAGATTTCCAAGTGAGGTCCAAATGGGTGGGTGATTCAACTATCAACGATGCCATCTTGAAACTTTGTCTTGGAATTATAGCGCACGTTGCGATTGTGAAAAGGAGGCAAAGATGACGAACAGAAAACACTTTTGGAGGGATAAGACAAAATAACCGGGCCTTTTGTAAATCAAATAAAAAATATTAAATACTCAACATTGCATGTCAAATCTCTAGTCTTTTAATTTTTAATGACATGGAATGATAAAAAATTTGGTTATCATATCATAAACCATTGACTTTAAGCATAACTTTAACCGTAGGAGAATTAATAGTCAAAGTATTTGAGTCTTGGGTTGGGGATGGCATGCAACTTACTTAAAATTCATGGAAGTTTTGTGTATTTTCTACTAATTTTATTAATTATACGTGATATCAAAAATTAACAAATAACACCATAGATTATTATTTCTTATTTTTAACATATATTTTTCACAAATTGTTATTTTATATTTTGTTTCATATATAAACCAAGGGAAATACACTTCTTATGTTGGAGGAGAAGTGTATTTTCATGTTATAGATATAAAAAAATGTGGATCCCACCATTTATGTGTTTGAGGTTTTTTTTTTTTTTTTTTTTTTTTTTTTTTTTTTTTTTTTTTTAAAAAAGATGTGATTCCCACTATTTCACATGTGTGTGTAGGAATCTTCTTCTTCTCACGCAATACGGTGAGAAGTGTAAACCCCATAAACTAAAGAGTATTTCAAATTTTTATTAATATTTATATTTTGTCATTTCATTTTTAATAAAACAAAAAACAGTTTTTATTTTTTATTTTGGACGAATACATTTTTAATACATGCTTTTTTCAACAAAAAAAAAAAAAAAGGTTAAAAAAGACACCACTGATATATTTGCATTTATTATTTAGCTCCAAGTGAGGGGAATTGTTTTTGTAGATGCTGATCTCACCTATTCTTGTTACAAGACAGTTTTAACAATGTGGCATGAAGATTAGAACCGTTGGAGTTGGTTAAATCTGTTTCAAAATGAATAAATATATATATATATATATATATAGTTTTACACATAATTTAAATAATAAATTATATCTTGAGAAATAAAAAGGATACAAAGTACTGTATAAAAATTTAAGTATGAACCATCTAAGAAAAAAATGATAATACTCCGCGGCTGGTGACTTGTATAATAAAGATCCTTTGCTCGTTACAAAAGGCCTCTTATTCTAGGGACGAAGGAAGGATATTGATCATGGTGAAAAAAGTTGGAAAAAGAATGAATGGGACTGGCCTAGAATTTATGATATTTAATAGAATCATTTTATTAACTAATTTAGACTTTTTCTTAAATATAACAGTTAAAAGTGGTCTGCATTTGAAATAGTAGTACTGCCTCTTGTCTCTTTTTAATAAGATGTCTACTATAATTAAAGCATCTGTGGTCCTTTTTATTTATGGTGAGATGTTTTGATAGTTTATAAGTTGAAGTATCTGTCTACATATACTTATATTTAATAAGGGTTGGGAGAGGGTAAAAAAATAGTATGATGTTAGGGGTTGAGTGTGATTAATAAGGATTAAATTTCATAATAAATTAACGTTATGAACTATATTTATGGATATGAGTAAATTAGTTGGAAAGATGTCATAATGGAGAGAGAAGAAGAGGGAGGAAGGTAGGGTGGGCAATTATGAATGTAATTGGAGGGCAGAAGGATGGGCCGCTTGACAGGTGCCACGTTATTACTGGTCTTCCCTCACTCTCATGAACCCCCCACGCGCTCTCCTTCAATTCCTTCCTTCTCTCCCTCAACTACCATATATGTGAACTCAACTCTCTCTCTCTATATATATATTTATGTACGGAATATATATATATATATAAGCCCGGAACCGTCTGGTAGACCAACCAGTCAATCTGCAACTCCCATAACCCTATTTCTACTTATCTACCAATTAACAAACCTTCTTCTCCTTTCAATGCCGTATCTGGGATACCTCCCGCATCCACCTCAAAGTCATACCCCTCCTTAACATCTCGTCTATCTGCAGGTCTTTCTCCCTCACCTTCAGCTTTTTATACGCCTCCCTCTAAATGGGTTGATTTTCAGTTCCCATCATCACTCTCCCCCTCCTCTTTTTGCTTTTCATGCGATCCCTTTTCCCTTTTTCATCCCTCCATGTTTCACCTTCCCCTATAGCCTCTCCTCCCTTCTTCCCCTCATCACTATGGCTGCGCCGCCTCCCTCTTCCACGCTTCAGCCCATGCTCCAGGCTGCCGTCCAATCGGTTCAGTGGACTTACAGTCTCTTCTGGCAACCTTGTCCCCAACAAGGGTACTTCTTCATTCATACACATACACTCACACACAAAAACATCCATTCCTTTCATCAATCATCGATCGCTTCATCAATATAATGTTCCTCAATTCTTAATTACCCTACATATGCCAGATTATCATTTGCTTAACCTGTACTGTGAGCTTATTTTTGTTGATTTGGTTCCTCAAGAAGGATTCTGGTGTGGGCGGATGGTTACTACAATGGGGCAATTAAGACTCGCAAAACAGTTCAACCAATGGAAGTTACTGCCGAGGAAGCCTCTCTCCAGAGAAGCCAGCAACTTAGGGAGCTCTACGAATCATTGTCGGCCGGAGAGACCAACCCTCCCGCTCGACGGCCTTGTGCCGCCCTGTCTCCTGAGGACCTCACCGAGTCTGAATGGTTCTATTTGATGTGCGTCTCATTCTCCTTTCCTCCTGGCGTCGGGTACGTACGTACTCCTCAACTTTTTCACTTTCTAGCTAAGCTTAGACATAAGATAAATCAAAATCATTAATTAGTTGAGCTTCAAACGCCATTTCTAACTTTCCAGCTGCGAGAGATATTTATCTGGTGAGGCAGATCGAGGGTGTGTTGGGAGTTTGAATGTAGTCATAATGTCAACAATTAAGAAACCGGCAGCAACAATAAATAATTAACCCGTACGTACGTGTGCAAAAATTTTAAATAGGCTAAAGGCAAACACTCATAAGATTTCTACAATATAATTTAGTAATCTACTCAAATTTTTCTCTTGAATTTGTAACGGCTGATCGAATCATCCATGTCCCCCGTTGAGAAAGAAGATTTGGTGACGCACAAATTTTTTTTATGAAACATCAATAAGATGCAAGAGATAGTACAAGCCCAAAAAAGTTGGTCATATACCTAGTCTCAAAATCTTCTCCGCTATAAGAAGATAGCTGAGAGTCTTTATGTGTTTGTCTCGGCTAGATTCGAGAGTTTGTAAAGATTCCACAGGAGAAAGTTCATGAGAAATGTATGTCCATGTGACGATCGAACCTTATATAGAGTTAGCTAATTATAAATGCAATGGGGGGAATAAGTTTGAGAAGATTGTGTGCAGAAACTTTCCTGGCTAGCTAGTCCAGTAATTAGTTGGGCATTATATGCTTGAATACGACGGGGGCTACACGCGATCTGCTTCTTGGAGAGACCGGACAAGCTAATGTATTCATTATTCAAACTGCCATAAAGCTGCCACTTCTTGCTATTATTCTGCATTAGGAAGCCTCCCCAATCCCAAAGCAAGATCCATTTCTCTCTCACACCACCTTTGTTTCTAGTTTCTTCGACAGTGTTAGGGTTCACGGCTTTGATCATATGTCCGTTCCGTCAGTAGTTGTTTCTAATAGTTACCTGGTTTCTGTTTATAGGCATACGTTTATAGGCATACGTTTATCTGTACCTATGTGCTTGTTACAACAAGTTAACCCATTTGATTCTCGATTATGCAAGAGGTTAGGCTGATGTTTCAACTAGCTTTTGCCTAGGCATCTGTTTTGGGTAGATAGTACACTCCTATGCATACACCCTCACACAGTCTACAATAAGTACTTACGAATCTGAGACTCGTTTTATCTACACGTACTGTTTAGGAGAGTTTTTTTTTTTTTTTTTTTTTTTTTTTTTTTTTTTTTTTTTTTTTTTTTTTTTTTTTTTTTTTTTTTTTTAAAAGCAAAGAAAGAAAGACATTGCTCGCGCGCGCGTTTTGGGTTGGGGGTGTTTGGAGTCGGATTAGGGGATCAAATATCTATAATAAATTGGAGTTACTGCTAGCTACAGCAAGCTAGCTACCTGTAACAAGGTGTACCCGATCGACCAAAATTCATGTAGAATTTGCCTATTTAAACCTGTTTATAAAAGACCCATGACTGGATTAGGTTGGAATCCATCTATTTAAAAATTAAATGGGTAAGCTACGGACACAATTTAGGCTACCCATGCCTGCCAGTTTGATTTCTTTTCATATTTTATATATATATATATATATATATTTGTTGGTTGCATAATGAATTAGCAAGTATTATAGTTTCAACATAATTGTCCACTGACTTTATCCTACATGTACTACATAGTACACATAAAATAAAACTAAATAAATAATTATATTCCTCCCATTTGATCAATGAAGGCCAAATTTATCTTGTAGGATTGCGTGATTTTATTTTTGAATTGTTGATTTGTGGAATTTTTTGTATAACCGTACTTGGAAGTATCGATGGTTTAAACGAGAACTTGAAGGTTTTTTTTCTTTTGCTGGTGGAAAATGCTTCTTTTTTTATTAATATAGAGATGCTAATGAAGCATGAAGATATAATCAACGTAGGCCATTTCATTAATCTTTGAACTTATAGTTGTAATGTTTTAGTTTGAAAGTTTAAAAATTAAAATGATGTTATTGTTCTCTCGTGTAAATTGTGACAAGAACTTTAAATATTTAAAATTTAGAATGATAGATGAATACTTATGTATATTGTTTTACAAAATAAACTCTCAAAATTCCAGTATTCATGTGCTAACCTGTTTACCATGGGTTTAAACGTTCAAGTATGGGTATAAACTAACCCATACTTATGTAACATTATATAATCGGATTTGGGCGTAGGCTTTCCAACTTACCCATTGCTTAGCTCTAGTTACTGCGCATACAATTAATAAGCAAGTAGATTGTTCTTCAGGTTATAATTCATCATTCGCTAAATAAGGAGCTGCAAACTGCAATGACTTGTTCGAGTGACTAACTTCATCATAGCTAGCGAAAAACTATAAATGGTGCAGCTGCCAAAAAAGCAAGAACTATAAATGGCACATGCTAAAAAGAAAATGATTGAGTCACGTTGCTTGAATTTAACGATGAAGGTACACTTTATAGGTTACCGGGGAAAGCATATGCGAGGAGGCAGCATGTATGGCTTGCCGGTGCGAACGAGGTCGACAGCAAAACGTTTTCAAGAGCTATTCTCGCCAAGGTGCTTCCACGACCATTTTATATGAAACACATTAACTAATTTCCACACCTCATCGAAAGCTAAGAGGCTGCATTGGTTTTCATTCGAACGTTTAACTTAATGAATTGATAATTTGGCACGCATATATAGATGATCAATACTCTTCTTACTAACGTCCTGCTTATCTTTGTAATCCCTACACGTCAATGATTTGGAATTTCATTCCCGGACAGAGTGCTCGCATACAGGTAAAAATCTAACCTTCAATTCCTACCAGTGCAATTTCAAACCACCTAGCTAATTAACAGACAAAATGTGACCATATTATACATATATATATATGCCATGCAAAATACAGACCGTGGTGTGCATACCTCTGTTGGACGGCGTCGTAGAGTTTGGCACAACAGATAAGGTAACACAGTCATTTGAACAGATTCATCATTTATTTGTGAGTGAGTAGTGTGTGCTTTAATATATATATATATATATATATATTTGTGTGTGTGTGTGTCACAGGTTCAGGAAGACCTTAATTTTATCCAACATGTAAAGAGCTTCTTCACAGATCACCAGCGGCAGCACCACCCTCCTCCGCCGAAGCCCGCCCTCTCTGAGCACTCAACCTCCAACCCCACCACCTCTTCAGACCACTCCCGCTTCCAGTCCACCCCCATCCCCGCCGCCATGTACTCCGCTGTGGACCCATCACCCACCACCCCACCCGCTCCTGACAACCAAATCAATGAAGATGACGACGAGGATGATGAAGAAGAGGCCGAGTCCGACTCCGAGGCAGAAACAGCCCGGAACAGCGGCCCAACGTCTACGCCGGAGGCTTCAGGCGTGGCAGTTGCCACTGCAGCAGAACCAAGCGAGTTAATGCAGCTGGAGATGTCGGAGGATATCAGGGTAGGATCACCGGACGATGGCTCGAACAATCTCGACTCAGATTTCCATATGCTGGCGGTGAGCCACCCAGCGGATCACGAGCGACGGGCGGACTCGTACAGGGCCGAGTCGACCCGGAGGTGGGCCGAACCAATGCTCCAACTACCAGCTTCAGGTACCGTGATAGTTAGTTAGTAACATAGATACGTAAATGAGCGAGTGGCATTCAATAAGAAGAAAAGGCAAATTTAGGTTATAGCACTGTCCCCGAACTACACTAGCTGGCACGGCATTAGCATACAAAGGGAATTCTCTGTGTGTATTGGGTAATTTAGAAATAATGACTGGGAACAGTACGTCATGCAGAGGTAGGTTCACTCAGCATTCAGCAATAAATCGAGCTTCCAAAAATAGGGTTTAAAGGTGGGCCCACTCCTCTCCTGAGTCATCACCACTAACCACACACCAAACCCTTTTAGGGATTCCAAGTTCCAACAGTACATGCATACGTAAAAATGAACACGAAATGAAGAGTGATAGACAGTTAGACACTGTCCCGCACTCCCGCCCCTAATAGATAGGCGTAAAATCCTCTTTGACGCCTCCTTTAGTTTTGTCCGCTGCTGAGAGATCCGTTTGGATATTTTGAGATTCGTGCATGTAATAGTAAGAAATTTAACATAGATTTCCAAGAAGGCGGTCATAAAGTTAGGTTGGCTTTTTTTAATCTTTTACACGTGAACCTTTCCGAATTGTGAGGCATCATGGGACATTTTTTGTTTCACATATAAAACCCATTTAAATCATTGATTTCAACAAAAGTAAATATATGCTGTGACTCCAAGTTTGTGTGCGCTTAGTTTTATGGTAAAAACCATACAAGTTGTGATTTTTGGTGAAAACAAATATATTTATTTGGTTCAAACACGTATTAAACTCAGTGTTATACAGTCATGTGTTTGTGTTGTGGCCAATAATAGACAGCCCAGCAAAATTCTGTGCCTTTTCGAGAAAAGAGGATGGTCGAATGGCAACAAAACCATATCCATACCGTATTGCATGGGTAAGTGAGGATATGGTTTTGTTGACATGTGGAATTATTTGCCACCAGGAAAACACTACCCCGTGACAACTATTTTATCAGAAACGACACGAGTCCTTAACTTATTATCATTTATTAATTTCCAAGCAAAAAACCATAGTTTGGGTCGTCTTTTACTAAATTGCTGTTGTGCTGATGTCATAATGCAGAAGGTGCTCAACTAGAAGAGCTCACACAAGAGGACACTCACTACTCTCAAACAGTGTCCACCATCCTCCACAATCAGTCTATCCGGTGGGCCGAATCACCCTCCGTCGACTACATAACTTACTCCTCCCAATCCGCTTTTGCCAAGTGGAACACCCGTTCCGACCACCACCAACTCCTCCTCCAGGAGTCCCCGACGGCACCTCTCAGTGGCTCCTCAAGTACATTTTGTTCACCGTTCCTTTCCTTCACGCCAAGTACCAAGACGACAACCCGCCCACGCCCCGAGATGGCGCCGATCCCGTCACGCGCCTACGTGGTAGGGGAACACCGCAGGATGAGCTAAGCGCCAACCACGTACTGGCCGAGCGCCGCCGCCGCGAGAAGCTCAACGAGAGGTTTATCATATTGAGATCTCTCGTGCCCTTCGTCACAAAAATGGACAAGGCATCCATATTAGGGGACACCATCGAGTATGTGAAACAGTTGCGCAAAAAGATCCAAGATCTGGAGGCGTGTAACCGCCAGATGGAAGCAGAGCAACAAGAGTCAAGGGAGCAACAGAGGAGCTTGACGAGAGTGGGGTCGGACAAGAGGAAGATGAGGATCGTGGAGGGGAGCGGAGGGATAAGGAAACCGAAGTCAGTGGAAGCGTCACCGCCGCCATCGTCGTCGGGAATGGTGACATCGGTGCAAGTGTCGATCATAGAGAGCGATGCACTGTTGGAATTGGAGTGCGAGAACAGGGAGGGGTTGTTGCTGGATGTGATGCAAATGCTGAGAGAGATGAGGATAGAGGTGACGACGGTGCAGTCGTCGCTGAACAACGGGGTGTTCGTGGCGGAGTTGAGGGCGAAGGTGAAGGAAAATCCGAACGGAAAGAAGACCAGCATAGTTGAAGTGAAGAGGGCCCTCAACCAAATCATACCCCACAATGATTGACTCTGTAAATTTAGACTACTGCGGCATTCCGATAATTAAGGCAAGTGTTTGGTTGGAGAACAAATGAAATTGAGAGGCGTAAAGATGTAGTCAGTTGCGGAAGTAAAGATGAAAGGTTCCCAGAAGAAAGATTTACGATTATTATTGTGGCCAATACAATTTTAATTTAGGTAGGATTTCAGAGTTCCTTCCCTCCAAATGTAAATCCTGACAGCCACTAAGTGCTTCTTCTCCAGTCTTGTAATTTTGTTCCCTCTCAAGCAAATGTTCTTTCTTGGTACACGGGTTTAAGCTTGGGAAACACACACACACAGTAATTATTCATCATTAATTTTATAATTATGAAATGCCATTTTAATAATTCTAATAAATATATTATCATCACTTCGAGGCAAAATAATACATATTAGGGCCCGGATCTTCTCATCATCATTTCTCTACCCATCTCTCGTCATCGCATTGACAAATTTTGGTAATGTTGAAATCACGATCAGGGCAGGAATAATTTTCCTAAAAACCACGCGCGGTTTTTAAGAAAATTATTCTCGAATCCACTGATCGTGATTTCGATTTATCTGGTCCGGATTTATCTATGAGAGATAATGAGGATCCGCTGAATCGCTGATGAGGAAATCCTCTTCCTACATATTATTATCACATCTATTATTTACACAAATATCAGAGCCATCAATTAGCCTCCTTAACCCATCAATTTTTTTTGGGTTAATTAGCGTGTCTAGACTCTTTGACTGTACTATATATAATTATTTTAATATAAAAGTTAAGAAATGTGAATTGAAAAAAGATGACCCTACGTAGTACATGAAATCTCAACTATTGTTTTATCGAATTTGTGATTCCACTTATTCGAACCAAAAAAAAAATGTGATTTTACTTTGTTGGATATTAAATGTTGAAGATTGAACAACTTAAGTATTTAAATGTTCAATACTCCATTGTCTTTATAGTTTGTCATATCACTTAACATAAGGTTATGTTAAGTCACCCCAAAACTACTTCATTTTAGGGTTAAAGGAATTAATGAACTCTAAAAAAACAACGTAGTTTTGATGTTAGAGGAATTAATAAAAAACATTTTGGTAAAATTCATATAATAAATACAAAAACACCATTTATTAATTCTCTTAACTCTTAAAACGATGTAGTTTTGGGATGACATAACCTTGTATGTCAGTGGCGTAAAACAATAAACTCATATATAAAATCATTTTGTTTTAAGTAGGCTTGTCCCTTTTTATAAGATCTCATTTGATTGTCTCAATAATAAGTGCAATTTTATCAATTTTTATTTATTTATCCTAATTATTTTTCTTCATTTTCTTATCATTACTCTTTTTTTATCACTCATAAATAAGGACATGTTGGAGGAATATATTTCCTACATATTTATATTTTTAACTATTTTCTAAAAAATCTCATAATTCGACTGAAAGCATCTTATAAATAGGGATGGAGGGGGTATTAAATTAGTTTTTTTCCTTTACTTCATTAACGATTTTCTATTTCTTGTTACATTTTAGATAGACGGATAAACCCGTTTGATTCACCAGATCGAATCGAATGATTACCAAACTCGGGGTCAAAACGGGCAAACCCATTTAACATATAACAAGTGGTAAAGTAGACAACTTCATCCGTTTTTGACTTCAACAGAAATGAAATCACTAATTTTGAAAAGTATGATTGCTAACCAAAAGTACATTTTAAATAATAATTTAAGAAACAGTCCTCAAATCCCCACCCAAAAAAAAAAAAAACACTATATGATGTAAACTAATGATCACCCACTCAACAAAATTGAGAAATCCGCAACGTTCACCACAACTGCTTGATTAATCTAAACACCAAAATATTCAAGATACTGTCCAATTACTCTGCCAAATCTTCTCCAAAATCAGAGGTACCTTTTCTGTGGCACCAATTGCATCATAATAGCAACTCTTCCACCACGGTATGAGCAATGGGAATTACCGGAAAAAACTAACTTGAACAGGTCATGCAGGCCAATGTCTCAATGCAACATATCGTTCAGTTTACCTTCAGCCATCATCTTCTCCAAGTCTTCCTGGGATAGTAGAGTTTTATTGCCACTACCCCCAGTCTTATCATATGGTTGTGCCATCTTCCGAAGGAACTGCATCCAAAAAATAAGATAAATTCACGATACATGCTCATCAAATCATCTCGTTCCAAAACTAATAACAAATACAAAATAGATAAATCCGCATTCTATTAAAACTGTCCTCATCACAAGTTCGCCACAATTTTAACTAATTAAATGATTTTCTGCAAGCGTCGAGTCCTCATTCCCTCCTAGACAAATCAGGATTAGGACACATACCCATTTGGATGAAATAACATGGACAATCAATTAGGAAATATCCGACACAAGAGGACAAAATTGTCCTTCCATTAAGGGTTAAAGCAAAATTCTACCTCCGAAGTATTCAACTTGCTATCCTAAGTATTTAATGGCACAATGTACCTCCCGACAACTTAAAAATGGGACAGCATCTGCTAGATGCCAGTATCCTAAGCAAATACGAGATAATTCGCAGTTTCAAAGACAGACCTCACGTGCAATATGCAAAGCCATGTCTGTGCTCAAGTTCAGGTGAGCTTCACGTAAATGGGACAGTATCCAACCAGGCAACTTTGAACGTTTGTCATGACGACTATACCTGCAGAGTGTAGGCAGTTATACTCAACAACTAAGATACTGCTATAACTTACGTCTAGAGACAAAAATATATTAGCGAAAGTTACAGATAAGGTGCAGCCATCAAAGGAAGGTGTGCTAATTTACATTTTGGAGAAGTCAGTGGAAGTGCACAAAAGAAAAGATCTAGAGATAAAAACAGACAAGGGCGCCTTAAATACTTGCGGGAAAACTCCCTCCCATTTCTCCCTGAAGTGCTGGTGTTTACGAAAGATAAATGGTGTCGGGGCCAGAAAATACTAACCTTTTGTCTGCGAAAACCATCATCCCGTAATCAGCCTTTGACCGAATTACGCGTCCCACACATTGAGCAGCTTGTCTCTGCACCAGCCAAAAAAAGTGTTGAAAGGCTTGTAAGAGCAAAAATCACTAAATTTAAGAGTAAGATAGCTGAATTGATAGAAGTGATTGGGTCACAGGCATGAAGAAAAATATAGTGTGTGAAAGGCAAGTCGTACCAGGGCATCAAAAGTGAGAAAATCTCCTTCCTTAATTTGAAAAGTATCGCGTAGATATTCTAGGCGAGCTAGCAAAATTCTGAAATTAAAGGAATCTTGTAATCAAGCAAACCAGTAACATAATGTATATTGGAAAGGAAAATCAATCATGATCAACTAGAAATATGATGATGGCAACATAGAATGCCCTTGTTCAGAAATTTACTCCAGGAAACTCACTTGCTTAGGGTATATTGGAAAGGTACGCCAAACATGATCACAAGTCTGCCATAATGTCGATCAAAATCTATACCTTCAGCAACTTTCCCCCTGCAGAAGGTACATGTATTCTTGAATTCAGAATTAAGGTACATAGATAAACAATCAATACACTGGACTGCCCAAAAAGTAAATGAAAGGAATTAAGTTGTCGACTAAGTAAATAATCAACACCATAATTCCCATATAAGTCTGCACACGTTAAAATCAGAATCCAAATCACAAGGTCTTGTCTATCTCAAACACAGAACAGAAGACAGAGTTCAAGTTCTAATATGACAAAATTATATACAACCGCACAAAGATAAAAGCCATAACACACTACTGAACTATTAGTAGTTCTTGTCATGAAATGCTATTTCATATTTTCATTTCTCTTATTTGAGAGATCGCGGAGGGAGGAAAAACAACTGAGTAAAGCATTAATTAGATGGATGAATACCATGTAGCCCACAATTTGAACATCCTACAGGTCAGCTGGCGTTATTGATGTAGGACATCAGAGAAAAAGGAGGAACAGAACAAGAAATAAGGAGAACAGAAGAAGAATGGAGAATTAAGTAGAGAATTTAGTGAAGAGTGTGATGGTAAATAATCTGAATTCAATTGGTAAGAGGTTTACCAAACGAGAAAACTATAGGACTGTTTATCAAGCTCTCAAAAAGATAATAAGATGATAATAATGATTTAAAATTATTTAAATTGTAGATTTTTTTATGCCTAGCATAAATCTTCAAATCTCCTTCAGCTATATTTGTCTTATATCATATTAGCACAGAAAGACTCATTTCGTTGTTAGTTCCACAAAGCATATAGTCTGATTGATCTAGTCAAGAGATGGAGAGTACAGATATCCAAATGGATATGTTTTTTGGTGTCATACCTAGCGACGGAAAAAAAGACAGCACCTCTTCCACAATCACAAGCCTTGCGGTAGTTATCAAGAGCCAATGTAGTTTCTACCACATCTTGAGTCTCAATAAAAACAAGCTTGTGTTGCATTATTTCCTGGCAAATAGATGCCTTTAGCATGCCAATACAATAAAACAGAAGAAACATGCGCTAGCATAAGAATAGCAGAAATCAAAAGAACATATAAAGCGAACTCACCTTCAAAATTCCATTTTCATTCCAGCTGTTGACTATTCCATCCATGTATGAGTAACTGACAAAGAAACATACAATTCCATCTGGAACAACCGAAGCCATCTCCAACAGGAGCCTCCCATAATTCCTTACAACTCCCAGATCACTTCTCATATCAAATTTGGTACTGACTGGAAGCTGATCGCTGAAATAACACACATTATATTGTTCAAAAGAAACACCAAAAAGGGGAAACAAGAGAGATACTCAGAGCCCTGCTCTTACAAAATACAGAAAATAGAAATTGAAAATGCAATACATAGGCATGCTGAACAAAAAGAGATCATAGTTGGAATACCTTCCCCGTGTAAGAACCATAGGGCATATGCAATCTCTTGTTAAGGACATTGTAAAACTTCGACTAACAACTGGGTTGAAATTCAGAAGACGAGGGTATAGATCTATAGGGCTGAGTGTGCCCGATGTAATCACAACTGACTGAAATCGCTCAAAAACAGGCTTTATAGCAAGAGAAGCGTCATGGCAGCAAAGCTGAAATGTCAATTATGAAGAATATAAGAGAAATATAATAAAAATATATCCAATAATGAAACCATCCCTCCATGACATAAGAGTGTAACACACAACAACTAAATAAATACAAACATTTTGTTAACAATTCTCAAAAGCAGTTACTGAATAAATAGTTTCTAAGGAGAAGAAAGATCACATTATACATCGTACTATACAGATTGTTAACTGAGTAATTTATACTCAACAATTTATGAGTAACTTTGAGATGGCCAACACAGAAATAGTAAAAAGACATACCAGAACAATAACACTAACCTGTAAAACAGGATCAGGAATATGTGGCATTCTCTCATCATAAGGTTCAATTATAACGGAAAAACCACGAGCATATGTGCCAACAAGTGTGGCAAAATCACATATAGTTTGGATATGTAGAAATTCATCAGTGTCTGTAATTTCCAATGTCAACATCAATGAATGCAGGCGATCATAACAGAACTTGAGTGTTTTTTGGTCAATTCCAGCATGATTCAAAATAGAGGCAACAAAGGCTACAGGGCTTTCCTTCTCCAAATTCTCAGTTTCTAGGCGCCCCTCAAGATATTGAACTAATCTACGTAAAACATGAAGAAAATGCTCAGCTCGGCGAATGTTGCCAGGTACAGCCTCCTTCAAAATATCATCAGGCAAAGCTGGATTTGCAAGCCAGGCATCCGAAGCTAAGCAAAGAAAACAAGTTTAGTTAAGAAAAATAAAGCAAGCTTTAAATATTAGTGAAGCATTAAGATTTTACCTACCACGTAGGTCTCCTCTTAGAGCCAAACCCTCAACGAGCCTATTGTATTCAGCACGTAGCCTGCCTGCATCAGTGGCCTTGAACCTTCCTAGCAGGTCAAACACTATCAAATTCCCACAATGGCAACAGAAGACAATGGAGATAAGCCCAAAAATGTACTCCAGCCAAAACTAAAAACAATAATGATACAGCATTGCAGAGGCCAGGCATTAGGGATTTCAAGTGCATTCACACGGAATTGAAAAGCCTTGTATCAAAAAAAAAAGAGAGAGAGAGAGAGAGAGAGAGAGAATTGAAAAGCCTTTATCATTTGAAATCAGGAAACCAATGCGGGGAAACACTTGAATATTGCACACAAGTCATATAACAATATAGGCAAATGCTTGAAACACAGCATACTTGTCGATTTCCTGATTTATCTTGTGGAGATTTCTTCTAGCGCCTTCAATAGTCTGCCTCCTCACACTCACACTAAGTGCTTCAATACAGACATTATCAATGTTGTGAGCCTCGTCAAAAACAACGACAGACTCTCTCTGCATCTCCTTAGAAATTATGCTAGCCACTTTGGGATCAAGCAAATATTGATAACTGTAGACCACAACATTTGCAAATTGCACCATATGCCGTGCCAAAAAGTATGGGCACCACCCCTTCTCCTTCCCAAAAGCTCTCAAATCCTACAATCATAGAGACCAAAAGGAAAATTAAGTATATTTATAACTAAACAAGAAGTATTCACAATAGGGTAGAACTAAAATTTACATGACAAAAGGTTCACACTAACACTATGACACAATAGGCGCTTTTTCATGTCACAGGGGTTCTGGAATTCCGGCCATATAGCAAAACTAACAGACATGTTATATTCAAATTCGATAACGTGCAACAATGAAAAAATATTCCTTTCTGCCAGCAGACCTTAAACCTATAGTGGGCATGCGTGAGCATAAAAAAGACTAAATTTCAAAGCAAAATCCTTTTGGAAAAAGGTTTTGATCATCATTAAATCTCTCTAAAAATACAATAATAAAGTTTTAGCTACCTGTAAGGTATATACTCCAGGAGGCAATACTGCAGAAGAGCCGGCTCTCTCGTACTGCTCAAAGAACTCGCAAGTGGGGATTCTCGGGTTCTCAGCCGCCACCGCCCTGACCCAGCTAGCGGTCAATTTGCGACAACCAGCATCAACCGAGTCCCGATTCTCCGCAGCCAAAACCCTGGGATTGATACAGAGGTTCTTCCTCGAAGACAATCCCACAGCCAAGATCTTCGCAGAGGGACCCAGATGCTGAAGCTGGTAATTGTGGAGTAATTTGAGTTCGGCGAGAGTCTTCTCCATCTCGTGGACAGTGCGAGTACAATAGATGAGCTTAACTGGGTTCTGCGGTTTGGAGAGAGTGTAGCTGGTGATCAAGGAAAGGAGGGCAATAGTCTTGCCTGTGCCTGTAGGCATTTCAAGGAGGCAATGGCCCCTAGCATCAAGGGCTCGCTTCAGCTCCAGCATGTAGGCATATTGTTCTGGGTAAATGTTATCATAGGGGAAGTACACCGTAACATCTTCTATTGAGAACTTCATCGTCGTCGTGGTGCCCAGCGCCCAGTAATAAGATTGGATGGTGCACTTGCACCTACCGTAGTGCCCTGATGTATTAGGGCTTTGCAGCTTTACCGTACAGGTCACCTAGGGCCTTCTGCGTCTTTTGATGAGGACTTGCAAGAGGAAGCCGCCTTGGGAAGCAGGTGTATCAGCCGAAGCACTTCCCTGCCCGTGCTTCCCGGGGAGTCATCCTGGTGATTGCTTTATTTTCGTTTTGCCTTGAGGAACAAATTTACCAACCAACTATTAGGTTTTGAGTGTTAGGCACAAAAAAACTTCTAATGATACCAAAAATACCAACAAACAATTGAATTTGTTAAAATAACGCAACACCTTCAGATCCCTTTTTTTTTTTTTGATACAACCTTCAGATCCCTTTTAACCTCCGTTTAGAATGAATGCCACGTGGGATTATAAGTCCAACCGGTCCCTCTCTTTTTTTCTTTGGTCAATGCCCAGGTGGTTTTTTTTTTTTTGGTGAAGAATCCCCAATTTGCATGACGCACGGACAAAGAATCAGTTCTGATATAGAACACGAGATGTCGTAGAATGATTTAGTATATTGATCTTGGATGGATAGGCTTGCCTGGATATCTATGGAGAAGATAACCAGGAGAGCGTATGATCACCGTATTACGACAAAGGGGTGGTGTGTGTGCACGGTGAGACAACATGTAAATAGTCTAGGTTAGAATGTGTGCACCTTGTTACCTGTCCTCTGTATTTATAGAGGTGTCTGGTGCGATATCCGGGGCACGTCATTAATGGGGCGGATATCGGATGATACGCCCTTAATGGAATGTGTCATTAATGGGGCGGATATCCGGGATGTGCCATTAATGGGACGTGTCATTAATGGGGCGTGTATCTCGGTAGGCCGTTATGATAGGGATGGATTACGCGGCCTAGGGATTTCGGATCTCTGCTATGATTAGCGGATTACGCCTCCCGGCTCCGCTTGGGCCGTGCTATGGACTTGGGGCTTTTGGGCCGTTCCGTAACAGTTGCCTCCCAGCTCGGCTGTTCAGGCTTCTGGGCGGCCGAGGTGTATGATTCCCCTGGCCCGATTTGTGACCGGGTCCTGTGCTTCAGCCAACCCGGCTTCTAGCGTCGCGGCTTATCCCTGTTATGACAGTCTATGTGGTGCCCTGGGTCATGCCTGACGGGGCGTAGTGGGCGGCCTCGGATTTACATAGTTAGTCCCCTGCTCGTGGGTAAATCGTTTGGTCTTCTCTCCGTAGGCGCCATCATTGCCGCTTTACACCTGGCTTGTCCTGATTGGAAAGGGTCTGCAGCCGTCACGCCCCTCCGAGTGCCGATTTACGTGCACATTTAATGCTCCTACGTCATTCTGTGCATTTCCTATCGTGTCTGTGTTCAAAGACCGAACTGCCCCCGGCGTTCCCTCTCCTTCTTCTTATATGAAGTATTTGCTTCGTGTTTGCATATTTCATTATTTCCCGCTTACAACTTTGTTGTGAACTTGCTCTGAGTTTCTTCTGTCAAACCTCCATTGTTCTCCATTTCCTTTGTTCAAGTCTCCTTCCTCTTACTCACGCAGGTATTTTCCGTCCTTCTCTTTACTCTTTTACGGCGTATTTCGTACCGTTTAGATATCCTCTGGTCTCTTATCTACATTTCCCATTCCTCTTTCTCTCTGGTTTTCTGAGTATCCCTTTAAGACCATTTTCTGGGTTTTGTTGCTTTTGACACATACGTGCCTCTCTTTCGACGTAAAGCCTCTAGTTCTTAGGTTCTAGTTTTTTTTCTGATGGATAGAAATAGGCATTTCCCTAAACCCAGATCAACGCTCACCCCTGAGGAAGAGGAGTTTCTTCGTACTCGTTACCCACGAGCTTCTTATTGGGTTCTTGGGCCGAGCTTCCTGGAAGCGGAGAGGTCACCCACTTTACTCCGAGGTGGGAATGGTTCTTCCGGACGAATCGGGCCCCAACCCGTACTGCTAGAGTTCTCGTCGCCCTCTTCCTCGTCCGAGCTCCCGCATACAACGTTCCTACCTTATCACCTTTACGGGCGGGGTTGGTTCCTTTGTCGGCTCCAGTCTCCGGCCGGTTGGCCCAACCGCTCAACTTTTGTGAGGGTCCCCCTCTGCGAGCTTGGACCCTTATCCTGATGATTATCTCGGCCCCTGCTGGGACTGCTTGGCCAAGGGTTCATTCCACATTGCGCGCGGCGAAGACTCCAAAGCTTCCTCGGTTCTTGGTTCTTGCCGCATCGACGGCGTCCTTCGGGCCCCTCTTCCGCGTGCCCTTTCGTCCGAGTCCGCCATCTGTTTTGCCTTCTAACATTCTTTTACCAGGTATTTCCAACTCTGCTAAATTCATTTTATGTTTCATATAGGTTAATGGCTCCGAAATCTCTGCCTTCCAAGAAAAAGGCTGAGGCACCAAACTCTTCTAGTCCACCCGAGGCCCTGTGTCGTAGGTATCCTTGGGTATCCCATGAGATCTTGAAGACCCTGTCCATTATGTCGGATACGGACATTGCCCGGTTGGATCTACCCGCCATGAAGGAAGTGGGTGCGTCTACGCCGCCCGGAGGCCGACGAGCCTTGTTTGTGCTAAACGGAAATAGGCGTCCCAATTTCTTTTATTTTTACCGGATTATCTTACTCGGGTCGATGTTTGCTTCCCTTTCACCCATTTCCAAATGATGGCCCTGATGCATCTGAGACTTGCCCCGTCTCAACTTCATCCGAACGGGTGGGCTTATCTTGTAGCGTTTGAGCAACTGTGTCGCTCCTTCCTACCCGATTCCAATTCCCTGCTCGACCAATCTTTTCTTCTACTACTTCGGCCCCTTTACCCCTGGCTCTCCCAAGGAAGATGACAAGTTAAAAGGGTTGGTGTCTCTCCGCGTTAATCCCGATCGGAAACTCATGAAGCCCTTCTCTGATTCATTTAAGCGGTTTAAGAACGCGTTTTTCAAGGTTGTCGCCGTGCCTGGTAGGCTGACTTGGTTTTTGAAGGGGGCTGAGGCTGCCGATGTAGAGTGGCGTTTCTTTTTATATTGGATGGAGGGTCACCACAAAGCCACCCCCTCATCCTTCCAGTTTCGCAAGATGATCTCCCCGCCCGAGATGGCCCCTCACGTCCCTAGGTTGGACGCCTACGTGGAGAAGTATAGCATCCAAAGTGCAGCCTTTTTCATATCCGGGGAGGGATCTAGGCCAATCCCCTCTACTCGTAGGAGTCCCTTATTTGCCATGTTCCTTATTCTTTTGGTCATGTTTTGTATATTGTTGGAGTACTTTGTGTTTATTCCTGATTTCCCTTTACCTGTCCTTTTCAAATCAAAACATGAAGGCCCTTCCTACTTGAAGAAAGTGAATCCGGGCCGCGGCATCTCCGAGTGGTCGGTCTAGGAAACGGGCCGTCCCTGTCAAGACTGATGTGCCCGAGGCTAATGCCTCTGTTGTGACGAAGAAGGCTAAGGTTTCAGGCATCGAAGAGTCGGCTCCATCCGTACCCTCCGGATCACCTCAGGCAGTTGTTTCTGATACTTCTAAAGGGAAATAGGTTGCTGTCTCGGCAGGTGAAACTGTATCTACAGCCGTCGCAACCACTCCTTCGGCCTCGGTTCTTCCGGCGCCTTTGCCAACTCCGCCTCCTCCCCCTCCTTCAACCGGGCCCTCACGTCCTTCTTCAGTGCTTCCTCGCAGTTTCATATGGGACAAGGGGGTGACCGATGAGCTGGATGTCACGTTCCTCCCCCCCGGGGAATTTATGGAGAGCGGGGCCTTGTCCCCGCCTAGCGCTGAGGAGGTGCTTGCAGCGGAACGGTACTTGTGTAAATCTATTGGTTTGCTGCAAGCTTACGTTATTGTGAGGGAGAAGTATACTTTGGCAGATGCAGAGAATAGACGGCTGAAAGCGTCTCAGGTAGAGGTTGCGGCCCAGCGAAAGGCTCTGGAGGAGGCGGCGTCCACAAAAAAGGCTTTGGCCGATGCTAAGGCCAAACTGCACCTTATGGAGGAGGAGCGGGATGCCGCCCAGCTTGAACGGGATGCTTCTAAGGCCGCGGTTGTGAAGATGGAAAAAGATCTGCACCAAGCGCGAGAAGGGGCGGAGAAGTCAACCTCCGAGTGTGTCCGGGCCCAGAAAGCGCTGGGCGAGAGTATGGAAGTAGTGAGAACCCTTCAGAAACAGCGTCATATGCTGTCTTCTAAGGTTACAACAGCCGAGGAGGCCCTCGCCGTAGTGCAGCAGGCGCGCTTGGAGTCCGACGAACTCTTAAAGCAGACAGCCGCTGATTGCTTTGACAATGCCTTGGAGCAGATCCAGTTCCTGAATCCGACGACGAAGTTGAACCTAGACGGCTATGACTTTCGCGCCTTTGTTGAGGACGGAGTCTTAGTTCCGTATCAGCCTCCTTCCGCCAATCCGTCCCGATCCGCAGAAGAGGGAGGAGATTCGGATACGGAGAGCGAGGCATCCAAAAGCTCTCATGAGGTCGGCCCGTCTAGTTAAGTTTGGCTTCGGTCTTTAGTGGGCGTCTGTGCCCCTTTATTTGTGCCATTGTGTAACTATTTATGAATACTTTTTATGACTTATGGATGAATTATTTCTTCACCCTTCTACCATTTTATAAATTCCATAGTTGAAATTTATTGACTGTATCAGATACGAGTCGTTTACTCGACCAACACTAAGGTGTGGGAGTGTGGGACAGGGTTGTACGTCTTAACCTCTGGGGGTGTTAACTTAACCGTACTTCCTCATTCCGGCTTGACTAGTCGGAAAAATTGATAGGAACCGAATTAAGGGCGAGGCCGTCACATGTCGACCGAGGTGTCTATTATCTCAAATCTGACATTTTGACTTGATCAAGGTCGGAATGACAGCCTGCTTTCTTAAATCGGGTGAGCGTTGACGCGTCAATTTCGTGAAGGCCACGTATGGCATTTTTGCCGAGCTCTTACCAATGCACGTCGGAGTACAACGGCCGGTGTCATACATCTAGATGTTTTTAAGTTAATGACCGGGTGTAAGTACCTCGGTGTCGGGTTTTGGACTGGGCTTAATGGCCTCGGTTTCACGCTTAAGCAAGTAATTATGCACATTGACGCCTTTCCTTGAGGGATTCCTTCATTAAATAAAGCATTCTAAAGAGCGTACGGATGGTCATGAATTATTCAAATGCAAAGCAAAGAACAATTGGAAAACAATTGGAGAAAACATAAGAGAAAGTAAGGAATGACCGAACAGTGGCCTTGGTATCTGCGGGGCCGAGCCTTGGCCTAGCTGTAATAGATCTTTAGCTTATCGGCGTTCCATGTCCTTTTAACCGGCTTCCTTGCCAAGGTTTCGAGAACATATGCCCCAGCATCGAGTTTTTCTTTAACACGATATGGACCTTCCCAATTTGCTGCCAGCTTTCCGTCCCGGGAATTCTTGTTTCTTATGTCGGCCCGCCGAAGTACTAGGTTACCTTGGTTGAAGGATCGCGGTCGTACCTTCCGATTATATTTTGCCGCGAGTAGCTGCTTGGCGGCAAGTTCCCGGCAATGAGCTGTGACTCGGATCTCATCTATTAGGTCCAGGTCTGTCTTTAGGGCGTCGTCATTTGACGCCGGTCCTTCTAGTTCGGCTCTGATTTTCCTCCATGATGGCTACCCGATTTCCACCGGGATCATTGCTTCACATCCATATGTCAGCCGGAATGGGGTTTCTGGGTCGAGGACGCACACTCGTCCCGTAGCCCCATGAACGCAAAGGGAGTTGTTCGGTCCCGCTAGAGTCGGCCTTTAACATGCGTTTCTTCAATCCGTCAAGAATGATCTTATTAGCCGACTCGGCTGCCGTTAGGCTGGGATGCTCGACGGAGGAGAAGTGTTGCCGTATGTCCAAGTTGGACATTAAGGTCTCGGAATCTATGGTCCGTGAAATGGGTTCCATTGTCGTGACGACTTCAGCAGGTATCCCGAATCGAGCAAAGATGTTATGACGAACAAATCTCATAATTCGGACGCCGTGATCGTAGTTAATTCCTCGCCTTCAATCCATTTGGTGAAGTAGTCTACGGCGACAATGAGCCATTTGAGCTATCCAGTGCGGTTTGAATGGTCCCGAATATCCATTCCCCATTTATAGAAGGGCACAGGGGCCGGATCCCTTTTAACTCCGTCGGCGGTGGCATAAGATCCGGCGTGTTTCTAGCAACTGTCACACCGCTTGGCGGCTTCCATGGCGTCATGCTTCATGGTGGGCCAATAATATCCGGCGCGTAATGCCTTCCTTGCCAGAGCCTTGCCCCCCATGTGTTGGCCATTGCATCCCTCATGTATCTCGGTCAATACATACCTTGCTTCGGACTCACCGAGGCATCGCATCATCGGGCGTGTACTCCTTTCTGTAGAGCCGATCATCGACCATAGTGTAGATGGCGGCTTCTCTCATCGCCTTCTTGGCTTCCGTGGAGTCTCTGTTGGGATGATCCCCTTTCCGGTAATCTTCAATTGGTTTTCTCCGTCCGAGTTGGACGAGATAGTCATGATGCATGTGGGTTCGGCCAAATTTTGTTGGATGACCGTTCTATGACTCCGGACCTTTGGTACTTGCGAGTTTGGAGAGAATGTCGGCCCGGGCATTCTCTTCTCTCGGGATATGAGAGACAATTACCTCTTCGAAGTCCGTCATTACCTCTTTTGCTCTGTTTAAGTACTTGGCCAACAAGGGGCCTTTTGCTTGATAGCTGCCATCGATCTGTGCGGCGACGAGTTGCGAGTCGGTGAACACCTTAACTCGCCTCGCTCCGCTCTCTTTTGCTTAAGACAATCCGGCTAACAGGGCCTCGTACTCGGCCTGGTTATTGGAGGTTGGGAATTCTAACTGGAGGGAATGCTCCGTAGCGACTCCCTCGGGGCTTTCAACAATGACTCCTGCTTCACTGCCTTTTGGATTGGAAGATCCATCAACAAATACCCTCCAAAATTCCTCGTTAGTAATAACGGGAGTCAATTCCCGATGAAGTCGGCCAATGCTTGTGATTTGATCGCTGCTTAGGGCCTCAAAAGTGATGTTGAATTCGGACGGTTCAATCGCCCGCTTGTCATTCGCCCCGCCAAATCGGGTTTGTGCAAAATGCGGGATTGGCGACTAGTCCGGACTACTATTCGATGTCCACGGAAGTATGGTCGAAGCCGCCTTGCCATTGTCAATAATGCGAACGCCATTTTTTCCAGCTTCTGATATCTGAGCTCGGCGTTTTGTAACGCCTTGCTCACAAAGTAGATGGGTGTCTGTCCGGCCTCGGTTTCTCTTACCAAGGCGGCGCTTACCGCTTCATCTCCCACAGAGAGGTACAAGAACAAGGTCTCCCCTTGCTCCGGCTTCGTCGACGGAGGGTTGCCAAACATCTCTTAATTTCTTCAAAGGCCGTTTCACAATCCGTATTCCATCCTCCTTGGGTCTCTTTCTTCAATAATTTAAAGAAAGGTAAGACCTTCTCGGCGAATCTCGGTAAGAATCTTGTCGGGGCCGCCAAACGACACATTAATTGTTGAACTTCCTTCTTGGAGTTGGGGACTTGCATGTCTAGCACGGCCTTGCATTTGTCCGGGTTGGCCTCAATCCCTCGATTGGTCGAGCATAAAACCCGGAATTTCATTTGGCACTCCGAAGGCACATTTGGCGGGTTCAACTGATTCGGTATCGCCTTAGTTTGTCAAACGTCTGCTTTCTAGGTCCGGATATGCTCCTCTGGTTGTTTTGACTTCACGATCATGTCGTCTATATAGACCTCCACATTACGTCCGATTTGATCCTCAAAGACGCGATTCATCATACGTTGGTACGTAGCTCCGGCATTCTTCAATCCGAATGGCATGACGTTGTAGCAATAGTTGGCCTTGTCCGTCATGAAGGCGGTTTTTCTCTTGATCCTCTGCGGGTGCATGGCAATCGATTGTAGCCGGGAGTAGGCATCCATAAAGGAAAGCAACTGGTACCGGCCGAGTTATCCACTAATTGATCAATGCTGGGCATAGGATAGGAGTCTTTTGGACATGTTTTATTTAGATTGGTGTAGTCAGTGCACACCCTCCATTTACGGTCGGTTTTAAGACAATGACCACGTTCAATAGCCAAGTCGTGTATTGTATTGCTCTGATGAATCCGGCGGCAAGGAGCTCTTCAATGTGACTCTCAAGGGCTTTCTGTCTGTCGTCTGAGATATTCCTCCTCTTCTAGGCCACTGGCTTTGACCCCGACCATATGGCGAGCTTGTGACAGCAAACGTGTGGGTCGATCCCTGGTATTTCGGCTGACGTCCAGGCGAAGACGTCCTAGTTTTGTCTCAAGAATTTGATCAGTCGTGCTTTTATATCTGCGTCCATGTCTCTGCCGACTTTGGTTGTCTTGGAGGGATCCCTCCCGAGGATTAATTCCTCCAACTCCCCTTCCGGCTCCGGGCGTGGGTTTTCTGGTTCACGGAGGTCCAGCTCTACCATATTAACCGACTGCCTGGGCCGCCCCTCATTTCTGACATCGGTCATAACCTCGTTGGTTCGGAGCCGCGGCGGGGATGACGGTCCTTCCTCCTCAACACGGAGAGTCTCGAAGTAACAATGCCGGGATACTTTCTGGTCTCCGGACACTTCAACCACCTGATTCTTATCATTGATCATTTTCAATTTCTGGTGCTTAATGGACGCCAGCATGTCCCAATTGTGTATAGTGGGTCGACCCAATATAATGTTGTAAGGAGAGCGGAAGTCGGCCACTACGAACCTTACACGTTCTGACTTGAAAGCTTCCTTGGTTCCCAACGTTAATCTGAGTTCGATATATCCTTTAGGGAAGGAACGCTCTCCATTAAACCCAATTAGGGTGGATTTGCACGGCTTTAGGTCTTCAACATCGAGGTGCATCCTCTGGTATGCATCCCAGCTTATGATGTAGGCAGAACTTCCCGCGTCTACGAATATCCGTTTGACACGGCAATTCACGACGATCCCGGTGATGACCAATCCGTCTTGGTGGCCGGGAATAACCTCCTTGAGCTCCTCGTCCGTGAAGACCAACGGGGGTGGTTTCGGTTTCGATGAGGTGCCTTTAAACTTTGGTACATCTTTTACCGTCAACACCTCCCGCAGGTATTTCTTGCGCGGCCTATAGTATCTCCACCTCCTCCGGCCGCCACCGATCCCGTTGCACCGGAGATCGGTCTGCGGTTAACCCTCGGGAAGGCCGATTTTCCGTTTCTTCTCCGGTTCTGGAGCGTCCGTAGCCGGACTCCTGCTTCGGCGGCTACTATTCTGCCTGCTTGTTTTGCCTTGAGTTTTGATGACGTATTGGAGCAGTTTACCTTCTCTTACAAATTTTTCAATAGCATCCCTGAGTTCATAACATTCGTCGGTGGTATGACCGGAGCAGTCGTGGAAAGTACAGAACTTTCCCGATCTGTATTGACCGGTTTCGAGAGGCCTCGGCTTAGTCACCCTTTTCATCTCGATGCCCGGGCTACCTCCTTCCACACCGCGAACGCGGACATTCAAGGGGGTGTAGTTGCCGTATTTCGCCTTATTGTCCGTTCTCTCTTGTTGGGGTCGGCTCTCTCTCGCCGCGTCTGCGGGTTCCACCTTGTGCTTGTCCGTCGATCCCTTCTTTCGGGCGATGAATTCCTCGCCTTCTCGGTTCATCAAGATTGGCAATTTCCATTTGCTCGACGTCTAGGTATTTCTTTGCTTCGGTATAGAATTTGGTCAATGAATATACTCGATTCTTGCACGGATGTCCGGTCGCGTGTCGTTGGGTCCCGCACCGCAGATTGACGAGGCAATGTACATGGACCTCTTCGGATAATGATCGTACTGCATTGCCGTATCTCGAATCGATCCAGGTACTTCGCAACGTTTCGCCCTTCTTTTGCTTTACTTTACTCAACGTGAATTGAGATTTTGGTTGTTTCTTGCTGGTAGCAAAGTGCAATTCAAACTTACGCCCGAGGTCTTCAAAGTTCTGAATGAAATTATTGGGTAATGAACTCAACCATCTGTGGGCCGGCTCGGTTAACGTGGCCGAGAAGAGTCTTAAGATGACCAGGCCTTCTATTGACCTGACCCACATCAACTTTTCAAATATCTCAAGGTGATGACGTGGATCCTGGGTCCCATCATACTTGGGGAGATCGGCTAGGTCGAAATTCTACGGGTAGGGGGCCATGGCCGTTGCTCGAGAGAATGGGGTCCCACCTGCACCAGCCAAGTACTTCATCTTATACTGCCGCGAGGATCCTCGTGTCCGAGGCGTCGTGATTGCCTCGCATAGCTCATCTGAGTCCTGATCACGGTCTCGGTTTTCCTGGTCTTTATTACCATAATAGCGGTCTTCTCGGCCTCGATCTTCCGCATCCCGGATCCGCAAAGGTCTCTCCTTGTTCCTTCTGGGGGTCGGTTGGCATTCTCGCTCCTTTCTAGCGTCCCCCAAATTCCTGTCCCGGGGGCACCGATTTGATTCGGGCCGGTATGCGGACTCTTCGCTATCCGGCGTACAACCTCCTTCCCCTTACGAGGGCTTCTCTGGGTTCCGCGTTGAAAGAGGTTTTCAAGTTTTTCCTCTATCATCAATTCCAGAGCATGAAAATTCTCTTGCCTTTGGAGGTGGTCTAGTTTTTCCTTGTTTTCGAACCTCTGAATCATCGACTCTTGGGTTCTCCTTAGGATGTGGACGTCGGTGTCTAGTACCTGAGCGTCCGGAGTCGGGGCCGTCTGGGCCAGGACTCTTGGCGGCCCCTCATGCAAAGATTCGTCGATGGAAGGAGAGGTGCTCTCCGTGTCGATAACGTGTCCTCCGGAGTCTTTCCTCGGGAGGTTGATCATGAGCCCGCGGTTGACTCTTGGCCCGCCCGAGGTTGATTTGGAGGTACAATGCTTTCCTCGTTTGGTCGGTCCGATCGTCGGCTTTGCCTCGTGGCTTCGGTGTTAGCCATTAGTGGTCACGGGGATAGAAATTTAACGTCCCCACGGACGGCGCCAATGTTCTGATATAGAACACAGATGTCCAGCCGAGGGCTGGTATATTGATCTTGGATGGATAGGCTTGTATGGATATCTATGGAAAAGATAACCAGGAGAGCGTATGATCACTGTACAGGACAAAGGGGTGGTGTGTGTGCATAGTGAGACTGTATGTAAATAGTCTAGGTTAGAATGTGTGCACCTTGTTACTGTCCCTCTCGTATTTATAGAGGTGTACGGTGCGATATCCGGCACGTCATTAATGGCGGGCCATTAATGGGCGGATATCGGATGATACGCCTTAATGGGACGTGTCATTAATGGGGCGATATCCGGGATGTGTCATTAATGGGACGTGTCATTAATGGGGCGTGATCTCGGAGGCCATTATGATAGGGGTGGATTCTCGCCTCAGGGGATTTCCGGATCTCCTCCGATTAATGATTAGCGGATTACGCCTCCTGGCTCCGCTTTGGCCGTGCTATGGACTTGGGGCTTTTGGGCCGGTCCGTAACAGAATCAAAGATGGATTCTCATTCGGATGCAAATATTATGAATTAGCAATCGATTGAGCCAAATCGGAAGTTGGACATGAAGAAACGCCGACTAAGGTTTCAGCGGAAGAAGATGAACTCGCCATGGAAAGAGAAAATGGCATAACTGAGAGAAACGAGGAGAATGAAAAAGTCTGAGCACATGAAATGACAGAGAGGAACAGAGAGTAGTTGTCAGTGGAAGATGACTGCCAAAACGTACAGGAACCACGTGATGCAGCAGAGTAAAAGCAAGAAAATGCTGATGAAATCTTGAAAAAGAGAAAAAAAAAATGAGAAGAAAATAATGATGCACGTAATTAATTTCAAAGATGCGCACGTGGGATAAATTCAAGTTTGTTTTCGATAATTCCCGATGGGTTCGGACTTTTTTGGAATTAGTGTGGCAAATTGCAAATTAAAATTCCAGACCTCTGACGTAAAGATGCTTCCTGCTGGAAGCTAGTATATTCAGCTTAAGGCTTCACAGATCACAATAATAATAAAAAATGAAATTACTTACATAAAAAATATAATTACTCTCAAATCCGTCTCCACCCACATTTTATAAGTACAAAAAATGAAATGATACAATATCAATTGACCACTTCTTTACTTCTGATCTTTGGTCTTCTTTGAACCGAGGAGCGATTCCACCTCCTTTCCTGTTTCTTCTACCTGCAGTTTCATATAACTACTTGAATGAATAATATAAAACCATCGATCGACGTACGCTTGGAACTATATAGTATATTAATTAAGAGTAAGGTGGGATTGATATGACCGAGCAGTTTTTTATTATTGGCTTGGATTGTATAACAGAGAAATATATGGAAAGAACAAGGGATTAGGTAAAGCTCTAGCTGAGATAATGAAATTAAACGAAGAGAGTAGTTGGCAGTGAGATAAAGTGTAAAAACCTTATGTAAGACGTCGCCTGCTGTATCGACAATTTCATCTACTCTCTCAGCCTCTTTTTCAATGAACTCAGCAGCATCTTGAAGTTTTCCCTTAGGAAGATGCTTGGCGGCTGCTTCCGCCACCTCGTCCACCTTCTCGGCCACTTCTTCCACTGCGTCAGAAAATTTTAGCTACCAAAACCCTAGCGCCACTATCGATCACGAAATCCACTCGCAACTCTTGTCGGATGTTCCTCAATCACACTTGCTTGAAGCCACTGTCTAACCTCCGTTTGAAGCCACTGGGAATTCTTGACCAAAAAAAAAAAAAAAAAACCTGGGCATTGAGTTGGACTTATAATCCTACGTGGCATTCATTTTAAACGGAGGTTAGAAAGGATCTGACGATGTTGTGTTATTTTAACAAATTCAATTGTTTGTTGGTATTTTTGGTACCATTAAAAATTTTTTGTGCCCAACGCTCCAAGCCTAATAGTTGATTGGTAAATTTGCTCCATTAACCCTTTCGTTTTCAACCTAAAACTACATTTGTGAATAATAAAAATTAAAGCCTTATGTCTGGATGAAGCCCCTTTTAAACTACAAAAATAACATAAAGGGTGAAGGAGCAATTTTACACATGAGCTTTGCCTCAAATGAACGCTTTCCCGCACCACGAGCTTTTTTCTCGGCAAAAAAATACACACGCCATGGTTACGTTTTGAGAGCAAAAGTGACACTGGACGTTTGGGAAAAAACTGTTGGTTAACTTGGTGTTAACTTTTGCCACCTGTGTTGTGAACAAATGCTGACAACAAATGCTGACAGGGAAACATTTTTTTTTTTAAAAAAAAAGCCACGTTAAAACATTGAAAGCTGAAAACAAAGAACCTTCAATGGGGATTGAAAAGGAGAACCAGAAAAGTGAGATGACGGTGCAGTGAAAAAATCTGGGAAAAAAACAAACCCTAAAATTGAATGAACTGAAATGAAATACTGGGTAACAGGGGATCCGTGAAAATTTGGCCAACAAAAATCCTCAGCGCCAGTCTTCCACCGAAAACGAAAGCGATCGATTCTAACACTTCTTAATCACCTTCTGCGCCTTACTTTTCAATTTCTCGAACAAGTTTATATTTCACATCTCCAGATTTGTCGGGAAAACTAATTTCAACATTGCATAATTAGTAAAACGAACATGGAAACGCAAAACTACCTTTCTCTTTCAATTAAACCTCCCAGGAAATCAGATAAACGAACAGAATGACAGAACCACCGACAAATCTCTTTAAAATTTTAGTATCGAACCGAAAAAAAAAAAATCAAATCTCAACGACAAAGTTACACCGAACTCGAAGCCGTCGTCGATACCTACGCTTGCACATCATCTTCGAATCAAAAATGATTTTCCGTACCTGCAGATGTGGCGAGAAAACAGGAAGTAGAAAGAGAAAACAGATAGAGGTGTTATTAGGTTTGATGCAGGAGATGAATCGCGAGTTTGTGCGTGAATCTAAAAGAACCGTTCGATTGGAATACAAAGGATAGTGATAGGCTTAGATTCGCGCACAAACTCCATATCTAGCTCAAGAGCTGCGAAAGAAAGAAATACCTCTCGTAATATCCGTCGAAAGAGCTGATTAGAATCAAAACAAAGAAAGAGCTGATTAGGCTTAGTTACTGCATCTTTCAGAGTTCATTCGATTTTCCCAGCATTTCAGAGTTCATTCGATTTTAGGGTTTGTTTTTTTCCCAAATTTTTTCACAGCACATCCTAATCAGCTCTTTGTTTTTCCCATTTGCCTTCTTCTCACTCCAATTCATCATACACATCAACATTAACGGTCAAAATGGTTACTTAACGGTCAACATCCTGGGTCAGTGAATTTTGCTCCCAAAACGTAACCACATATGTATTATTTTTCGCCCGAAGAAAAAAGCTCATGGTAGTTTGACGCTCCTGAGAAAAATCATGTATAAAATTACTCCTTCACCCTAACATAAAAATAAGAATAAGAACAAACAAAATTTTAAAAATCAAATCACCGATAATATCCCTTATGGGCTGAAATAATTTTATAAAAAAATAAATCTAATCACTCAAATATTGATATAATAGTTATAAAAAGGAAAAGAGAGAAGAGGATTAGGAAGGGAAAAGGGAAGTTACCTCCCTACTCTCTCCCCGTTTGTATATGAATTTTTATTTTCTTATAGTTTCATGACTTTTTAATTTAAATTTGGTATAATTTTTATTCAGACTCTATGGAAGCACATGCCCATAATCTATAGTTATTGCGAATATTTTTGTTTTCAGACATCTTCTTGGTTTTAAGTTCGGCTCCAATGCTTTTATAAGAATTTATCATGAATTAAAGGTCTAGCCCAATGGCTTCGTTGAAACTCAGCCCAACATTTATCCAAAAACCCTCCAACTATGGTACTGTAAATTGCTCCGAGGATCGCCGGAAATTGGCCCCTCATGGTTGTGCGATTTGGGGTTAAAGAATCTGTTCCTTTTTTTCTAAAAAAAAATTCGATCATTAATTCAGCTCATCAACCCATATTAGTGTATTGTTTCTATGTCATTTTGTCCAGTTATTGAGCCATGTCAGTAAAATCAACAGAACAGTTTTAGATCGAATAAACTTGAGGGACCAATACAATTCTTTTAATACTTTAGAGACAGAACCAAAATCGTAATAAACTTTTAGGATCAAAAGTAGGTTTAACACTTTTCATATGAACATGTATTCTTATTAGTAAAGACAATCGTGTTCCAATTGTGAGCACATCTTCTTACAGATATTCGAATTAATGATTATTGTCGCGAACGGCTACCTCCTTTCTCTAAACTAAACTTTGGTTGGATAAGTATTCTGTCTTTTTTTTTTTTTTTTTTTAGTAAGGTTGGATAAGTACTCTCACAGTATAAAAGAAGAAGCTCACTACTAGTGTTCGACGCATAAGACTTGCCCGACATTATGGGCTTTCGGAGTGCATTTTTTGGATGAGGCACGAGCCTTGTGGGCAACTGGATTATAGCCGTCTATCTTGTATGAGGGACTTGGAGGGCTAGGAATGGAAAAGACAATTTTTATGACTTGAATGTAAAAAAACTGAAGAAATGTTTAAAGTTTTTTATTACTTTCTATTAATTTTTTTATTAAAATTTTATAACTCAAATTTTCCGATTTTTTAAAATCTAACTCATAAAATTTTTTCTAGTCCTTCTTTCATCCCTTCTCCCTCCTACCAAACAAACCCTTAAAGATGATGCTCAGACAAGTATTTTGCAATAATATGAGGGATGGTTATTGAAACATATGAAAAGTCACGAATCAATTCGCTGGACATTAAATTGAAGACATATTAAGTTATTTCGATGTAAACGAGGATTGGTATTGAAACATACCTCAAAAGGGATGAGGTTTGATATCCGGTTGATGTGAGGGTCAGATCGAATCAATTCGCTGGACATTTATCCTGACCACGGTGATACCGGTATCTACTCCTACCTAAACTTTATCTTATCAAAAAAAAAAAAAAAAAGTTATTTGGATAAAAAGGCAAATACATATAATCAATAAAAACTCAACAATAATAACGTAAATTTCTCCTTAATTTTTTCGCAAAATCATTTGCATCCCTTTTTGGTCTTGTGGATGTAGGTTAGGTTACTTCTGTGGTTGTTGCAGTAATTCTTTGGCATAAAACCGTGCTACCACATCCGTCGCAATTCACACAATCAAACCTTCGATTCAATATTCGAGCAAAAAAAACCTTCGATTCAAGACATAACGTTTTAAAATGGATTGACTTAATGCTAAACGTCAAGCTGTAACCTGTACCATGCAAAAACGTGCAAGTGTCCAAACTTTACTTGCCAATATTAGAGCCACGTGTTATTTTTTTTGATCGGATCCACGTGTTATTTAAGATACTAGTTTATGTCAATGTGGAAACTCGTAGCAACTATTCTTAAAAGCCACCATCTTTGGCGGGAAGGCCGGCAATGAGTCGTTGGCCAGACAAATATTCTCACATCAGCGTCATGGAAATAGGATTTGTTTGGACGTCATTGGTCTGATCATCAACAAATTCAAAATCATCAGAAAATCATATTATCTCTGGTTAAAAATATAAGACATAATTGATTTTTTTCCAGAAAGATTAAAGAAACTAAATCAGTTACTTAATCATATTATATATCATGTATTCTTATATTATATACTAGTTTATAAGTTAGGAAAAATAATTTTAAAAAAATGACATGTATAAATACTTGTTTACGCGTGATGATACATAATTTGTCCCCGTACATGACTTTTTAGAAGGAATTTGTGGTCTTTAGTATAGATCACCAATGGGATATCAATTATGTTTTTAAAAAAATTGTCTTCGCTTAAAGTTTGATGAACTTTTTATTTTTCACTCATTAAGATGTAATTCATGTTTTAAAACTCAAGTTTGACCTGACACAACTTAGGGCCCGTCCATTTTGTTTAATTTTTAAGTAAGATGTAATGAGTTATTTTTTAAATAATTATTTAATATTAATATATCACACAAAATCTATTTCATCCTTAAAATCTTTATCCTCATCATAATCATCCCGCAACCTTACTGAGGATCGTCCGATAGCGGTGGTTGTGGTGGTGGAGCGAAAGCGGAGGAGGAGAAAGTAGTGGTGGCAATGATGACAACAATTGTTATAGTAGAGGTGGCGACAACGGCAAGGGGCGGTAGCAGCAATAGATTGGTGGTGACGACGGTGTTGACAACAATTGTCATGGTAGAGATGACGGTAATATTGAAGGTGGCAATGACGATGATGGGGGATGGTGATGGATGGCGAGGAGGCAGTGGGGACAACAACAGTTGTAAGAGGTAGTGGTAGCGACGTCTGTGGCATGGCGGGGGGCGAAGTTGGAGGAGGAAGGAATAGTGGTGGTGGCGTTTGTAGCTTGGCGAGATGAGTGGAATAATTCATGTAAAAGAATGATAAATGAGACTAAAAGGTAAATTAAACTATTATTTTAGTAATGAGTATTCATATGGATAAATATGAATGAGGATTACTGATTTTTTGGTAATCATGGTTACCATGTAAAAGAGTAATACTCTTATTTTAGCAATTATGATACTCATGCAATTGGTCGAACTAAATATGCTCTAATTTTAGTCTATATGGTTTTAACTTTATTAAACTCATTTAGTAAATTTTGATTCATTGCACCTTAGTATTCATAGTTACAGCAATTAAAAATGTTTGTCCTTATAATTTGTTATACTGTTAATAACAAAACTATAAGGAGTGAATTCATTTTATAATTAAGCTTGATTAGACTAATGTTTTAAATAACAAGGATTATAGAGACTGAATTGTATCATTTTAAAAGTTTATTATAAACCAAATTTTAAGAAATAAAATTCACTGAATGGAGATTGAATTATAACCAAGTCTACAATTTATAGATAGATTCATCATTCATAACATCTTTGTGTTCCTCTCTCATTTATTTTGCCTCTACTTCTGGTGTGTTTTATAAAGCACATTATTTTTGTATCGTAGTCCTGAACTAATTTAATATAATTTTAATGATTTAAACTTATTTATTTTATTGCTTTATAAATTAACATTTTAAGTATAACTTGTAAACTTTTAAATTCAAATTAAAATAGGTAAGTCAAAGCTTGAGAAATAAGACGATGGCTAAAGAGCATTAGTAATGGTAGAACAACTGATCCTTAAAAACTATATCAAGACATCCTCTAGGAATTGTTGGGAGCAGAACCACCCCAGCACCAACAGCCTATAAATTTGTTATGCTGATCTTTGACTTGATAGTGAATCTATTGGGTGGTAGAGGCTAGATAAGTAATGTCAAAATCGTCACAATTCCATAGAAGCCAAATATCCACTTAGAAAACCACTAGATTTTATCCACATCCAATGACTAAAACCAAGTTTACAACCCACTATATCAACCCTATCTCCACTAATGCGAGGCTCCAGAGAATACTAATGCAGTATTATTGAAAATATCATTAATAATTAAAAGGAAGGTCCAACTACCAGCAGGCTACAATTCCAAATAGCTATAATCTTAAAAACAATAAATATATATGCATAAGATGGGGACAGACATACTTACCAGTAACCTTCAGCCTCTCCTTGGGCCACTAGGGATTCATCATCATTGTTTGAGTTCCCCAGTTTAGGTGGTCCTGGATTTTGAGAATTGGAATTAAATTTAATGTTCATGAGTGTGGGTGCCAATCAAGACCCGCTTTCGACGCCCGAAAAAAACAAAAAAAAGACTTGCTTTGTGGGGAATTTATAGGGCAAGTCGTAGGCTGTTGTAAGCTCCCGCGGCTGTGTCTAACTTTGATTGGAGGACACAGTGTTCGATCACAAACGATCATGCCCCCTGAATCCAAACTCGCTTTCGACCAAAAAAAAAAAAAAAAATCAAGACTCGCTTTGTGGGGGAGTTTATAGGGCAAGTCGTAGGCTTTTATAAGCTCCCACGGCTGTGTCGAACTTTGATTGGAGGACACAGTGTTCGATCACAACAGATCATACCCCCTGACATAAATGATCAAATCACCACGGCATCCCAAAAATCACTGTCTCTTTCACCTTTAGAGACACTACTCCTTCTAATTTTTATTAGTAGGTACTACGATATAGTTGACTTTGTTTTGAGAGATTAAAAAAGTTAAATAAATTATTTAATCATTTCATTCGTTATGTATTTTTAGATTATATATTATTTTATTATTCAAATTAATTAGTTTGAAGGAAAAATAAAAATAAAAATACTCTAAAGTAATTTAATTAGCTTCCTTAATTTCTCCAAAAAAGTTAACTATGCTTTATAATTAGGAACGAAGGGAGTACTTAGTAATAATTATATTTGATCATTTTTATAAAGTACTTGTTTATTTCCAAAACGCACTAATTATTTTATATATATATACTCATAATTAATAAGTGTAATGTAATTGGTAGGGATAATATTAGAAGTTACTTAAATTATAATAGGATAATCTTATTGACTTTAACTGTTTTTATTGATCTGGAAAAATTATTAGTTGATACCTTATAATAATAAAAAAAAAAAAAAAAAAAAAAAAAAAAAAGGAAAGGTGAGTACATCTAAATCCGGTTTCAGTGCTTAACAAAATCATGTGCCATTAACTCGAACTGTTTTTTAACATAATTTGTGGTATATGAGAAGACTTACTCAAACATTTTTCAACACTATATAATTACTATGAGCCATTCATCGAACTTGTTCCCTGCTACCCTCCCAACATTTGTCTTATAAGTTTAAATCATTATGCAGTTATTAAATAATTTTTAAAATTTTACCTTTGTTGATTTTTCTTTCTCCACATCTACCAATCATTAGTGTATTTCTCTCCCCATTCTGATTTTTAAATAAGAATTAAATGAGGATAAAATTTTAAAACAGATAAATCCATTTGTTTCTCTCTCCTTTGTTTAATAATTTGGTCAAGGGTAACCTCTCGAAGTTTAGAGCATAAAAGATTTTCATCTTTTTCAATAAGTGCATTTTTGAGATTTAAACTTATGTTTTTATTTTTACAGCAATATGACCTCTTACCACCTAGTCCAACGATTATTAGTAGGGATTAGTTTGTTTCTCTCTGTCAAGATATTCTTTGCAATTGCAGACTCATCTTTAATATTCCACGAGACAAAAAAATTTTTGAAAAATATTTAGGTCAAGTTCTTTATATTTATTATATAAAGTTTTTCAATCACATGTAGTCATGTATCATATTTTTAAAATATTATTCTTTAAATGTAAACTCATATGAAAAAAATAAGACACATTACCATGTGTGATTAAAGAATTTGACATAATGGATGTAAACAACTTGATACAAGTATAATTGATATTTTTAATACTAATCCTATGTATCAGTCATTTTTTCAACAAAAAAAATGATAATCCCATTTAAGTCAACCATATTTACCACTTGCAGGGAATTTTTTTTATAGTCCATACTTTAAAATATGAATAAATTTAATAATTTATTTTAATTTTAGATCATTTCAATGACTTAACTATTTTTCTATTAGCTTTGATGAAATAGTTAGAATTCACTAATGAAAAAAAAAAATGAGTGATTAAGTTTCTAAATTTTGATTCGTTTTCATCGACGAGAATATAAAAACTAGCCATCTGAATTATTTTGATATGTAATAAAGTTTGCTTTTGTATATGTAACCACTAAAATGCCCGAAAAAACCTTCTAATTAAGAGAGGAGCGGGCTCACTTTAGTCTAGCTGTTTGTTCAATTAATTAGTTTATTACTCTTTAGGGCCTCAATATAAAATATATTTAGGGAGCTAATTTTTGTTAATAATTTCTCAATTTATTTCCGTTGATGCTCCCCTCGACAATAATAAAAAAAGAGGGAATGAGAAAATTAAAAAAGATAATTATGATGTTTTAAAAAATACATGTCATCATAACTAATTCAATCAAATTTTTAATCTAATTAAATTAGACAAATAAATTTTATATTAACAACCGTTGGAATATTATTTAATGTAATTTTATGCTATGCGGGAAAAAAATTAGGGAAAATTCCATTTAAATACCAAATGAATTTGTGAAACCCTGAAAACCGTCGAATTTAACAAAAAGACTTAGAGGTGACAGGACTTTTAAGGGTTTTTTGAAATTCGCGCCAAAATGACCATTTTGCCCTTAGTTCTAAATAATTAAAAAGAAAAAAAAAACCCACGGTGGGCCCCACCGCCGGCGGCCCCCACCCCGCCGGCGGCCACCGGCGGCCGCCATTAATGGTGGCCGGCGGACCGCAACCGCCACGGTGGGAGGGTTTTTTTTTTTTTTTTTTGGTGGGTGGGGTGTTTTGTCAAAAATCAAAAATGTGTTTTTGGAAATGTAGGGGTGGGGTTCGAACCCCCCACCACACCACAAAACCAAGTAGCCCAACCAGTTGGGCTACTTGGTTCTCTTATTATATATATACATTAACAAATATATATATTCTTCTTAACATTTTTTCAACGATAATTACCATTCCACAAGTGAAAATTACCATTCGTGAAGTGAGAATTACCATTTCGTAAGTGAGAATTACCATTTTTTTTTCCAGGGTTCTACTTTGTTTACTTGAAGCATGTTTTGTAAAAACCCAAAAAAAAATGAACTTTTACAAAACCCGAAGTGAGAATTACCATTCGTGAAGTGAGAATTACCATTTCGAGAAGTGAGAATTACCATTTTTTTTCCAGGGTTCACTTTTTTTACTTGAAGCATGTTTTGTAAAAACCCAAAAAAAATGAACTTTTACAAAACCTGAAGTGAGAATTACCATTCGTGAAGTGAGAATTACCATTTCGTAAGTGAGAATTACCATTTTTTCTCCGGGGTTTACTTTTTTTACTTGAAGCATGTTTTGTAAAAACCCAAAAAAAATGAACTTTTACAAAACCTGAAGTGAGAATTACCATTCGTGAAGTGAGAATTACCATTTCAGAAGTGAGAATTACCATTTTTTTTCCGGGTTCACTTTTTTACTTGAAGCATGTTTTGTAAAAACCCAAAAAAAATGAACTTTTACAAAACCTGAAGTGAGAATTACCATTCGTGAAGTGAGAATTACCATTTCAGAAGTGAGAATTACCATTTTTTCTCCAGGGTTTACTTTTTTTACTTGAAGCATGTTTTGTAAAAACCCAAAAAAAATGAACTTTTACAAAACCTGAAGTGAGAATTACCATTCGTGAAGTGAGAATTACCATTTCGTGTGAGAATTACCATTTTTTCTCCAGGGTTCACTTTTTTTACTTGAAGCATGTTTTGTAAAAACAAAAAAAATAAACTTTTACAAAACCGAAGTGAGAATTACCATTTTTTCTCCTGGGTTCACTTTTTTTACTTGAAGCATGTTTTGTAATGGTAATTCTCACTTCACGAATGGTAATTCTCACTTTTGGTTTTGTAAAAGTTCATTTTTTTTGGGTTTTTACAAAACATGCTTCAAGTAAAAAAAGTGAACCCTGGAGAAAAAATAGTAATTCTCACTTCAAATGGTAATTCTCACTTCACGAATGGTAATTCTCACTTCAGGTTTTGTAAAAGTTCATGTTTTTTTGGGTTTTTACAAAACATGCTTCAAGTAAAAAAAGTGAACCCTGGAGAAAAAAATGGTAATTCTCACTTCTGAAATGGTAATTCTCACTTCACGAATGGTAATTCTCACTTCAGGTTTTGTAAAAGTTCATTTTTTTTGGGTTTTTACAAAACATGCTTCAAGTAAAAAAAGTGAACCCTGGAGAAAAAATGGTAATTCTCACTTCTGAAATGGTAATTCTCACTTCACGAATGGTAATTCTCACTTCAGGTTTTGTAAAAGTTCATTTTTTTTGGGTTTTTACAAAACATGCTTCAAGTAAAAAAGTAAACCCTGGAGAAAAAATGGTAATTCTCACTTCTGAAATGGTAATTCTCACTTCACGAATGGTAATTCTCACTTCAGGTTTTGTAAAAGTTCATTTTTTTTGGGTTTTTACAAAACATGCTTCAAGTAAAAAAAGTGAACCCTGGAAAAAAAATGGTAATTCTCACTTCAAAATGGTAATTCTCACTTCAGGTTTTGTAAAAAGTTCATTTTTTTTGGGTTTTTACAAAACATGCTTCAAGTAAAAAAAAAAGTAAACCCTGGAGAAAAAATGGTAATTCTCACTTCAAATGGTAATTCTCACTTCACGAATGGTAATTCTCACTTCAGGTTTTGTAAAAGTTCATTTTTTTGGGTTTTTACAAAACATGCTTCAAGTAAAAAAAGTGAACCCTGGAAAAAAAATGGTAATTCTCACTTCAAATGGTAATTCTCACTTCACGAATGGTAATTCTCACTTCGTGTTTTGTAAAAGTTCATTTTTTTTTGGGTTTTTACAAAACATGCTTCAAGTAAACAAAGTGAACCCTGGAAAAAAAATGGTAATTCTCACTTCTGAAATGGTAATTCTCACTTCACGAATGGTAATTTTCACTTGTGGAATGGTAATTATCGTTGAAAAAATGTTAAGAAGAATATATATATTTGTTAATGTATATATATAATAAGAGAACCAAGTAGCCCAACTGGTTGGGCTACTTGGTTTTGTGTGGGGGTGGGGGTTCGAACCCCACCCCTACATTTCCAAAACACATTTTTGATTTTTGACAAAACACCCCACCCACCAAAAAAAAAAAAAAAAACCCTCCCACCGGTGGCCGGCCGCCGGCCACGGGTGGCGGCCGCCGGTGGCCGCCATGGTGGGGCCCACCGTGGGTTTTTTCTTTTTAATTATTTAGAACTAAGGGCAAAATGGTCATTTTGGCGCGAATTTGCAAAAACCCTTAAAAGTCCTCACCTCTAAGTCTTTTTTGCAAATTCGACGGACTTCAGGGGTTTCACAAATTCATTTGGTATTTAAATGGAATTTTCCCAAAAAATTATCTTAAAAGAAAGAAGCGAGTGTGGTAAGGGAGGGAGCGGGAAAGATGCGCAAGTGTTGGGGAATCGACACGTGGCTTATAATTGAGGCAATACCCTTAGTACCCTACACGCGTACCCTCCAGCTCCACTCTGCACCCATCCTTCTACCTTCGTTCTCAACGGCTTCTTTATTCCTCTGCCTTCTCCCATGTTCTCGTCCCAGAGATGACCTCCTGACATCCCCCCACTCACATTTTAATGATTTTATTCCTCTATCTTCTCCCATATTCTTGTTCCAAAGTAATAATAATGAGTAGGGAATCTAACATAAAAATAATCTCTTAACTAATATTTTTTAAAAATGATTTTTTTTATATGGAGGAAAAAATCTAAACAATTCAAATCTCATTTAAACTGTTAAAGATGGACGAGCATCAATTGCCTATTCAAAGGATATGCAGAAGAATTAGGTCCTATCATAACCCACCAGCAAACAAACTTTCACTACGTATAATTGCATGTATATCTTTAATACGTGATCCACTTGACTGTTTTAGAAGATTAGTAAAGTTAAATAAATAACTTAATAATAGTACATATTATATATTATTATATTGTATTATAAGTTATCTAAATTAGTTTGGTATAAAAATAATAAATATAAATATTTTAAAATAATTTATTCAGTTTCCTTATATCCTTTAGAAAATATCAACTCCATATTATATTAAGATATTTATTGAATGGCAGAATCTAGTTCTAGTGGACACACACTTCATGCAAACATGTACCTCATGCTTTACAATAATATCTGTGATCCTCGAATGCTTTACATTGGTTCATGATCCTCTTGTCACCATCCACTGCTCCATTTGCCTGCAGTCTGACTCATGAATAAAATAGAATACGGTCGGTGACTTTTCCTTTTATTATTCTTAAGTAAGTTTTCTAATCAGTCTAATGCATCTAAATTTTCAACCCTACCAGAAATATATTCTTATAATATTCCAAGACAGTATTCATTAATAAAGTTAAAGACGAAGCAACCAAAACTGGTCCAACGTGGTGTACGATTGAGGAAGACTTGGGCGACGATATGCTGTCAATCAGCTTCAATCATGCACCCTGCGAGGTAACAAGCCAAAGAGCAAGCGTGGCTCCATTTAATTATTTTTAACCAATATATCATAGTTATTATATCCATGTAATAAGATTCTGCAGGACAACCATATCATATATGAATTTGAATTTGTTCTTGTTAGAGAGATAATTGAAACAAGTTAGAGTGCGTAGGCTCTATGCATAAAACTTAATATTTGTGGCACCGAAAGAGCGTTGCTTCTTTTAATTTATATATATACTCTTGGTCCTACATGCTCCGTTTTCTCTTTAATATAGGACATGTTTATTTTATTTAACTAGATTAAAAAATTTAGTTAAATTAATTAACATGATATGTGTTTTTTAAAACTTTCCAGTCATTGTATTCTTTAACTCTCTACTTCATTATTGTTATAGGGAGGCCTCCATCCATCCACCCAAGGTGCGTAGATATATCTTTGCTAGATTTGGGGATGCTCATCCAACTTTCTTTATATGCATGAGCTCTATTACACCCTTAACATTTTATATCTATTACTATGTACAGTTCTAAATATAAAATCGAGTTGACTTATTCGAAAAATCAACGAAATTAAATAAGTTAGTTAATCATATTATATGTATATAATTAGATTATTAGATATCAGTTTATAAGTGAAATAAATTAGTTTGAAGAAAAAATGATGAGTATAAACGTTTTAAAATAATTTATTTAACCTTCTTAATCTCCCCAAGAAGTCAACTGAACCTTATATATATGAAGGATGGGAGGGAGTATCATTTAGTTGACCATAGCATTGCGTCCACGTTTTATTTATTTATTCTACAAGTAGAACTATATATAAGCTAATTAGCTAGCAGCCTAGGCAAATTTGTGCGTGTCGATCACCGGGCAAAAGGCCTCCAAAGCAGTACCGACAATGACTCCTTACTCCGATCGGATCCGATCTGTTGTGTACGTGTATCCCATATTCATTTAGTGGCTTACATAAATGCTACATTTTCTCCTCCATGCAAGGGATCAGAATTAATATAATGATGATATATCTATCCATCATTATATTCAAAATCCCCTCCAAAACGCCACTTTTGTCTCAAGTCTCAACCACCACCACCAGCCATGGTCCTTTATATATTCATATTCGTCTTTCCCATGATGATTATCCTTATAACTTGTATGAACAGGTCTCCTCAGATATGATTGTGCATGTCTTTTACGTGCAAGCCAACATTCTATTTCTATCATGCCGTCTCCACTCGACCACTCGTTTTGGCCATGCTTTTAGCCTTCACCACGTACTAGCTCCAGTATTGTCGTCAAAGATTTGGCATATATATACGTACACATATATGTGGCTACCAACAAGAAAAGGATAATGACGAGACATTGTTCCCGGTTGAATGAAAACTACGTGCAGCGAACGACGGAGTTGAAAAGGTAGGGAATATACACAACTGAGAGCGATGTGAGTGAAACACCACAACTATATTGGTGTGGCCATCAAGCGATTTTGGAAGCAAGAATAGGTAAAGCACAACTTGTGGCCATATATAAGTTGCTGATCATATAGGTATATAGGTATGTATGTGTTTAAATGGTCCAACTATTAACTTACCACGACATATGCTTGCTTGTCTTGTGGTGGTGCCATGCATGCATGTCTCTCCCAGTATATTTATAGATAGACAGAGAAGGGTAGGCGTTATTATCTATGGATGTTGAAGGATTAAGCAACTAGCTAGCAGCTATAGCAGGGTTACTGTAGAGTAGCTAGGTTCAATTTAATTTTGTTGACTCGTCCATCGTCCCTCCGTACATGCGTGGTTTCATCTCTGTCCAAGGTTGAGTGGGCACAATGATGTGGAGACCGACTTCGAGAATGACAAGGATGCTGGTCACCCTCTTTAATTTGTCGCAAGTAATGGAGCTTTTATACTGCTCAGTGTTGCCATTTTGTTGTTGTTGTTGTTGCCAGTCTGAGTGTTGCCATTCATCCACTTCACACACACACATATATATCCATATCGCGACAATTAGTATGCAAGGTTTTTTTTTTTTTTTTTTTTTTTTGTCATGCGTTATTATGTTGTCAGATTATGTTACCTACCTACTGAGCGCCAAAATCACCAAATTAAATACGAGACAACAGAACACCAGTTAGTCAAACAAGATATTTAAGTACCTCTACAACACATAAGATCAGACACCATCCTTAGACAGGAATATTTTGTTCCCCACAGACTGTTATGTTCTTGTACCTGCTAACCCAATTTATGTCTAATTAAATTCCCAGATCAGATATGCCACCGGTCTTCTCAAAAACTGGCCATGACAATTCTGCATTAATGCAGCTAAACCTTAATGTTATGTGTGATTTAAACTTATTCGATCCGAGAATAGCCAAGATAATTAACTTAATTTTAACATGGATATACCCAATATATCCTCCCTTGCACGCACATTTAGTATTCATGCACACTCTCGTAATGACGTGCAACAATAACCCTCGTAATCAATGGGCCTAGAAGTTAGTGTCAGAGATTATCTTGATTTGCAAGGAGACACAATACGTAAATTATATAAAATGGACGAAACATGGGCGTACATTTGCGGACACAATGCAGCTCGTTTTTTTTTAATGGGTCAAAGGACACAATGCAGGACTCAAAAAGCATTGTTGGAAAATCATGTTTACTTAAGTCTGAAATAAAATTATTCCTGTATACTGTAGATTACATAAGAAAAGCAGTATGCATTAATTCCATGTCACAACATGTAATAACTAGAGTTGTGGAACCAGTTATAGTGCCTCTTCTTTGGATAGGCTCTATCAACCGAGTTCATCTGGACCATTCATATAAAATTTGGATGGTCTAGATTTGATTTGATTTTTTTTTTTTTTTTTTAAAAAAATTATTTTAATGGATAGAAAATCTAAAATAAAAATAATCTTTTAATTAATATTTTTTCAAAAAAATAAATTTTTGATTTAAAAAATATATTTTAAAAAATATCAAATCTCAATCGTGTAGATCTCGTTTCGACTGTTTAGATGAGCGAGGTTGGTGGTGCGCATTGATTACACCAGGGTGATGATGCCATACGTACCTGCAATATCAAGTGAATATGAGATTCTTACAATACAAGTACAGGGTAGAACAGATTCAGTGTACAGATGAACAAACGGGCAATTGAAACGTGGAATTGTTCTCGCTTGGGACCATGCATGAAATTGGGAAAAGTTCAAATGGAGAGCGATAGGAAGTCAAAAAGGCGTCCCATAGCAGAAGCCGGTGTACACAATAACCAAACAGAAATCGAAACCTGGATTCCCAGACAAAAGTAGAGATGGCAGCAACAGAGTTGTCAAGTTAAGGATCGAATCCTCGTTAATTGTTTAAATTAGGTTTTAGAAAATAGTTTTTATGATTTACAGAAGAAACATGTGAAAGTAATGTTATCCCGACCTACAGAAAACGGCGTTTGAAAGCACAGTTTGAGAATTACCAAATATACAAGTGTCCAAGGTGGCCTTTTATATTTTGATTATTATTTTTTTAAAAAATATATATCCACTTCCATCAAAAAAATATAAAATAAGTACGTATCTGGCATAGCTTTTGTCCAGAGCTTGACTTTTGACATATGTAATATATTATAAAGGTAACGTACCAACATCAACGTAACGTACCATTAATTAAGGTGTGATAACATCATTCCATGTTAACGGTTGTTTTAAATAAACCGTTGAGAATAGAATTCATGCATGTAACGTGAGTAGTTTGGATGATAGGCCTAAACGTAATAAAAGCTTAAAGAAATGGATTCTTATCGAGGCAGATTCGAATAAAACTTGCGTTCGATCGTAACATGCAACAAAATAACCAACTTTGAATGCAGCGAAAAAGTGGCAATATGCTTGTGCTCTGTTTAACGAATCACATGACTCATTTCTCCTCCTCCCCCTTCTTCTTCTTCTTCTTTTTTCAAAAGAAATAAAATGGAGAGTGCGCCCGACAGGCCATAGTTTAATCAGAGTCACATGGACGTGAAAAGGAAAAAAGCGCACGTGTCTGACGAGGCACCTTATGGTGTCCCCACACCGACACATCAGCTCGTCATAAACCCCCAAGTCTGACTTATCATTCACGTGAAAATCCCCATCCAAATTAAACATGATTAACAACACATCAATACAAGTTGAGGGTGGAGTCAGGAATTATAGGAGGGAGAAAGTTATAGAATAGAACCCTAATGTTCATAAAATTACATTTCAGTCTCATAAATATTTTAATATCTTCCTTTTAGTCCCTTCATGAAATTTTTAATGGGACTACAATGAAAATATTAAAATCTTTATGAGACTGAAATGTAATTTTCTAAATATTTAGATTCTATTCAATAATTTTAGGGGTCCCTCCCTAGTTCGGCCCTTGAGTAGAGTGTATTAAAGGATCTTTGAGAAACAATAAGAGGAAACAGAACACTTGAACGAACTATGGTCATGTGAATGGAAGCTAAGGAAGCAAGTAGGTGAGATGATAGGGGAATATGTCGAGGGAAGATCCTATAGTACGTACCTCCCAAAGGGCACATGGAAGTGCATGTTCTTGTTTTTGGGATCCCTGCAGCCTAACTCCCTTCATTTCCCATTACTACTTCCTTCCTTCTTATAACTCACTTATCTTCCATAATAATCTCTCTCTCAAACATATAGCTAAAACTAAACAAAAAGATCAAGCTTTTCATTTCAAGATTGTACCGAGAGTAGCCATAACACATGGACCATTGTTGGTGATGAGCTCATACGTCCATGTTACTGTTGTGCTCTGGGGTCCCTACTTTTTTCAATTCTCATACCTCAATTCCCAGCCCCTACTCTCTCCTCTCCTTGCATGTTCTTTTTTCATCACTTTCATGCCTTCCCTTCGCCTTAGTGAAAACGAGCCTCTCATTTATTATTTCAAATTTCTAAAATGAAGCATATTGCGCCCTTTACAGAAACTGATCATGCATTCTGTTACACGACCAACGTCAGACTCCAATCTGCACTAACCCTCAATTCATCAGTTGTCATCTTAGTTCGATCTCTACTTCTCAAGTAGTCCTCAGTCCTTAATATATAAGATATATTTGTGGAGTTGATTTTGATTTTAAATATAAGATATTTTATATCTGTCAATCTTTTCTGAATTTACCCCTATTGTTACTCCCTCAACAATAATAATCAAAGAGGAGAGAAAATGAGGGAATTAAAGAAGATGACTAGGGTATTTTAGATAATACATGTCATATTAACTAACTTAATTAACTTTTTTGACTTAATTAAATTAGGTAAATATGTCTTATATTAAAGAGCTTGAGAGTATTTACTTCTATGCTGTAATTTCCGCTGTGTCTGTATAGAGAGTAAATATGTCTTAATTATATCATGTTGGATACATGGGCAGTTTATGATTTGAAAATTTATATTAGGAGCTCTGCTGTACGGTCTCTGTTGTGCGCGTGATCTAGGTAATTAGTTATGCTCATTAGAAAACACACAACGAAACACAAAGCAACTTCTTCCCACAAGACGTCCGGTAGAGGGGTTGGAGTATTAGGACCTTCTCCAACATAACTAATAACTATAATAACTACCATAGATACAATTTTATATGGAAGAACTAATCTTCCTATCCCAGAGGGGCTGATATTCATAATTGAGGGGGAAAAAAGGAAAATAGAAAAGATGTGGAAATGGAGATGATAACGACAACAACAATAACAAGAAGAGTAAATTCTAAGAGAAAAGTCTCAGTTATGTAGTCACCAACAATGGCTCCCAATCATGCATTTGGTTGCTCATGTTCCCCTTTTCATTGCACCTGCTTGGCCTTGGAATCTTTCTCATTCCCGTTTCATCCTCCTCATTCTCATCCCGGTACTCTTCCACCTCATCAGCATCATCATCATCTTGTTCAGCTTCTTCTTCTTTTTTCTCTTCTTCTGCTTCAACTGGTTCGTGGTCACCACTGAGAGAATGGTTGAAGGTGGACAAGAGTTGGAGCCTAAGCCTGCCATTGCTACGATCTGCTTTGAGACAAGAAGGATGATAAGGTGCAGTCACTGCTTCCAAGATAAGACGACCATCTTCACGACGAGGCCTAACTTGAACTCCACCATTTTTACTCATTGAAGACAGTGGAGGAGGAAAGTTACTAACACTTCGATTCGATCTCTTTGACACACAATTTTTGTCACTCTTTGGAGTAGCCAAAGAGGACTTGTTTCTTTCCGATGAAAACAGAGCAATGTCATTACTGTTTTCGCTTCCATTACTGCCTGTCTCGCAGCCCAAGCTCTCCGTACACATCTCCAAGCTCTTGGCACTCAGGGAGGAAGAAGAGCGCTTTACCAGAGGGTGGATATAGATTTTTTCGGTTTCAGACTTGTCAGTTTTGTTGCAAAGAGATTGAAGAAAAGTCCAGCCACCCCTGTCTGCATTTGGGTTTTTGTCGTGTTTCAAGTCTTTTTCCCAGGTGGTGTTGGGCGGGGTAAGTGGGTGTGTCTCAGACTGTGAAAGGGAAGGAAATTCCAAGGGTGTTGCCAATTTCAGACACAGAACACGAGGTGGTTTCGTAAGATATGATTGTAACTCTTGATACACACTTGAGGAAGACATTTTAGCTATCACAGAGCAAAACAGAGGAAAGAAGCTCGACACAGGACAAACTTTTTTTTCCAAATTTCAGCAAGGAATACAGGAATCTCTTGGGATGACTCAAGAAGAAAAAAGGGAAAGCTAGGAAAGCAGAGAAAGAACCAATAGTAAAGAGAAGATGAGTAAGCAGGGCATGGAAAGAGAAGGAAGAAGAGATATGAATTTATAGTCGAGGCTCGGGTAGTACAGTACTACCATTTAGAGCTTTATTGCATAGTGGGATCCTAAGGATATGGTAAATTCATCCATATAGTATAGAGTTCCCTGCCCACTTTTTATGAAGATAAACGAAGCTTCAGATTGCATGATTAAGCTCCACTAAACCTTCTAGTCTAGGTCCTTTACTAAGGACACAAACAATATCCACTGCCTAAATCTTCTTAAAGCACTTCATTAATTAACTTCCTTATTCGGGTCTAAGTGGTCCGCTTCTGTATAATTGCAAATGGCCATGTGAAAATAAATATAAAAGCACGACACTCTTGTCAATTTAGAACAGCGTGTATAAGAATAAGAGCAGAGCATTTTTTCGAATGAAACAGAGGCTTTCTCCAAACTAGTGTCATTTATTTGAGAATTCTTGGGGACGTCGGAGATTGGTATGTAAGCAAGCTACTTACTTTACTTGCCCCCAGACAGCATGAGAGGAACGCAAGGGTTCTCTTGCGACATTGTGTAGACAACAAGGAAAAACATGATTTTGTGAAACTTACGGACATTGAAATACGGTTGCTACAGGTGCTCGTTGCAGAGAAGACGCAGAGATAATTTTGTTTTTAAAATTACAAGGATAAGCACTAACAACAATAACACGGTGAGGCAAAAACCGAACAAAAAAAGTTGAATTGCAATTTAACTCTCAGATTATATAATAGTGGGTAAGAAAAAGATACGTTGATTGGCATGTGCTACACCAACCAACAATTTCTTATATTATGATATGAAAACACCGTCTTTACCGATAGGATTAGTGCCATGAACTCTGATTTATTTTCTGCCACACTCATGAAGCATAGCTAGAGAATAGCTTTTGGTTATGTATTCTCAAACATATTCCCTCCACATTTTTTTTAAAAAATACTATTAACAGACTTTTTTTTGGATCTTATTACTAGCTACGCTATTGACTACTCTAATTTCGGGGTTTACGACTTCCCTCCCAACATGTGTCATATCTAGGATCCAAGCTTGAGATGCAAAGGAATGTAAGGCCTTACAAAGTTCGGCCAACTCTGTGTTGGTCTCCGTAGGCATATCCTCTCCCTGCTTGGGAATGAAATCCCATTTACAAGACATTAGCATCGCTCGTACAGGAAGCAAAAGAACACGAGGAATTGATGATCATGCGTCACAGGGGATGCGGTTTGTTGTACTTGGAGAAAGGGGGCTGACTTACATATTGACTGTAACACGTATCGCTACCCCATTGAAGCAATGCATCTCTATTGCCCAAAAAAAGAAAGAAAAAGTTAACATCTCTAACGTTTAATGCGCAAGAAACAGGGAGGAGGAAGGAGATTGAGAAGGGAAATTAAAGAGGCGACAAGAATAAATGCATCTTTCATTCCTACTCCAAATAGGCCAAACCCCTAGCCCTCAAGTCTTGATTGAATATTACCATTTGCGTCTGTGCTTCTGCCTCACTGGTCAAAAAAATCCAGCTGCCTGGCATATCATTTACTTAATCTAGAATTTGTGTTATTATAAGAGTTTTTTTTTTTTTTGTGTGTGTGTGTGTTTTATCTTTCATGCCGAGCATGAAACGTCACCAACGCATATAAGCTTCTTTAAAATTCAGTGGGAAAAAAGGAGGGGGGGCATGTCTAAACTCGAACAAAGATCGGAGCAACAGAACTGTTAAATTCCAATGTCAGCACTTATACACGGGAGATATACATACATACATATATGCGTGTGTGAATTGTTAATCACTAAATGCTTTATGCTTTTAATGATACAAAAAAGGACTTTGTCGGCCTTCTCACAAAGCTTGCTCTGCATGACTTGATGACAAATGAGAGCATAAAGAATATATTTTTATCTACATCTATAATATATTCCGCTCTGTTGCTGGCAAGGGAATATAAAAAGATCCAATAAGATAGTATAGGAATTCTTGAACGACAAAACATTTTCCACTGGCATTGCCAGTTATACAGAAGGAGGAGGAGGAAAGAAAGAGGGGACAAATTGAAACTGTCGGTTACAAAAGTGAGTTCCTCCGTCACTGATAATGGCCCTAGGTACCCCAAACCTGTTGAATATATTCTTTTTGAGAAAAGATACCACCACCTTAGCTTCATTAGTAGGAAGAGCAATTGCCTCTACCCACTTTGAGACATAGTCCACAGCTACAAGAATGTACTTGTTGTTAAAAGAACTTGGGAATGGCCCCATAAAATCAATCCCCCACACATCAAATATCTCAATAACAAGAATGTTGTTAAGGGGCATCTCATGTCTCCTAGAGATATTCCCGCTTCTTTGGCAACGATCACAACGCTCCACAAACTTCCTAGCATCTTTGTACAGTGTAGGCCAATAAAAACCACTTTGTAATACCTTAGCAAAGCGCGTGCGTTCTCCGGCAAAAAATGTCCACCATAATCAACCGTGACAATGCCGAGGACCTTATGAGTTTCCTCTTCGGGATACAGCCGAGGAGCATTCCATCTCGCACACCGAAAAACAAGAAAGGCTCATCCCGGATATCGCCGAACATCATGCATGAACTTCTTCCTCTCGCCATGTTAGTCCCTCTGGTATCATCCCAATTGCCTTATAATTAGCAATATCAGCGAACCAAGGTACATTGTTGATTGCCAAGACATACTCATCTGGGAATTCATCACGAATCTCTATCTCGGAATCATCCTGCAACTCCTTAACCTGTATCCTAGATAAGTGATCGGCTACCACATTCTCCACCCCTTTCTTATCTCGATTTTAATATCAAACTCTTGGAATAACGGATCCAACGGAGAAGCCTTGGCTTAGCGTCTTGCTTAGTCAAGAGATATTTTAGAGCAAAGATGATCCGTAAAAATAATCACCTTGGAACCAATCAAATACTTGTCTAAACTTGTCTAATGCATAAATAATTGCAAGCATCTTCTTCTCGGTTGTTGCATAGTTCATTGTGCCTCATTCAGAACTTTACTCGCATAGTAAATAACATGCAACAACTTATTCTTCCTTTGCCCCAACACAGCCCACTATAGCATAGTCACCGGCATCACACATCACTCAAACGGTAACTCCCAATCGAGCGCCGTCGAAATAGGTGCAGTGGTCAATCTCTCCTTCAACAAGTTAAATGCCACTAGACAATTATTGTTAAAGTTAAAGTCTTCATCTTTGACCAATAACTGACTAAGTGGTTTGGCTATCTTGGAAAAATCCTTGATAAACCTGCGATAAAAACCTGCGTGACCAAGAAAATCTGCGAACGCTACGTACATTGGTGGGAGGAGGCAAGTCTTTGATGATTATAATCTTTGCTCTATCCACTTCTATCCCCTTATCGAGATATTTTATGACCCAAGACTATCCCATCTTTCACCATAAAGTGGCACTTTTCCCAATTAAGCACCAAGTTACTCTCTTGACATCTTTGGAGCACACAAGACAAATTAGCCAAGCAAGTATCATACGAAGTGCCAAAGACAGAAAAATCATCCATAAATACCTCAATAAATCTCTCGGTCATGTCGAGAAAGATAGACAACATGCACCTCGAAAAGTAGGCAATGGGGCATTGCAAAGACCAAAGGGCATCCGCCTATAAGCAAAAATCCCAAAGGGACAAGTGAAAGTCTGTCTTCTCTTGATCCTCTGGAGCCACGCTATTTGATTGTAACCGGAATAGCCATCTAAGAAACAAGATAATAAGAGTGACACCAAGCCTCTCAAGCATCGATCCATGAATGGCAAGGGAAAGTGGTCCTTGCGCGTGGCATCATTCAACCTCCTATAATCCACACACATTCTCCGGCCCCCGTAACGGTTCTAGTGGGTATCAATTCATTGTTCTCATTCTCGCACTACGGTGATTCCACCTTTCTTCGGTACTACATGTACTTGGACTAACCCACTTTGAATCGAGATAGGATAAATCATACCGCATCTAACGGTTTCACCACCTCCTTTCTCACCACTTCCTTCATAGTCGGGTTAAGTCTCCTCCGGGGTCCCATCTTGGTTTCACTTCGTCCTCCATAAGAATTTTATGAGTGCAAAATGAAGGACTAATCCCTTTAAATCGATATAGACCACCCTATTGCGCCTCTTGTGGGTAGTCAAAACTTTCAAGAACTTCTCTTCGTCGGTAGGTGATAACTCAAGACTAATAATAATGGGATAAGTGTCATCCGTCCCTAGAAAAGCATACTTTAGATTAGAAGGGAGCTCCTTTAGTTCCACCTTAGGAGGGACGGTGGCGCATCATAATCCTTCTTCTTCGACTCTCAACTTTGTAAATCGAGAATTCTCATATGCGAAAACCTCTTTTTCTACTTGTGGTAATTGCGCAAGATCATCCTTCATAGACTCACCTGAACCTTCTTGAAAAAGATCTTCATGAATGGCCTCGTCAACTACATCAATTTTGAAGCAGTCACTATTATCAGCTGGGTATTTCATGGATTGAAACACATCGTAAGTGACTTTTTCATCATTCATTTGGAACTCCATTTTTCCTGCAGCTACATCAATTACTGCTCTAGCAGTAGCCAAGAAGGGTCTTCCCAAAAGCAAAGGAAGTTCAGCATCTTCCTCCATGTTAAGAACCACAAAATCCACCGGAAGATGAATTTGTCCACTTTCACAAGCACATCCTCAATGACACCTTCTGGCTTCTTAATGGACCTATCTGCCAACTGTAACGACATCATAGTAGGCTTCAACTCTTTAATGCCGAGAGCTTTCGAAACAAATAAGGGCATTAAATTTATACTAGCTCCCAGATCACAAAGTGCTTTGCCCATATTGACGTTCCCTATTGCACAAGGAATGCTAAAGCTGCCCGGATCTTTAAGCTTTGGTGGCAACTTTGTTTGAATAATGGCACTACACTCGCTTCTTGAGTCAATGCCACTTGTTTCGGCCTCTTGCAACTTATGCTTCTTGGAAAGCAAATCTTTCATGAACTTTGCATAATTAGGCATATTTTCAAGAGCTTCTGCAAAAGGAATGTTAATCGTAGTTTCTTAAAGATATCCAAGAACCGGCATACTTGCTTTAGACGAATCTGCTTTTTAACCTTTGGGGGTAAGGAGGTTTTGCATAAGAAGGAGTGGGAGACTTCTTTGTAGCTATCTCCTTTGGAACTTGCTGCACATCATCATTCTCAGCCTTTTTCTCCCTCTTTTTCTAAACCTTTTTCATGTTCTTCCACCCCTTTTTCAGATTTTTCCTTCACCGAACGATTTCTCAACGGGCAATCACTATACCACTTCTTGTAGATATGGCCTTACAATGCTCCTTTGGATTAACCACAGTATCACTAGGGAAGGACCCTTGGCTCCTCTCTGCTATTTGCTTTGCTAACTGACCAATCTAATTCTCTAAGTTCCGGATTGAAGCCTCCTGATTTTTGAGAGAAGACTTTGTTTCATTCCGAAAAGCTTCTGAACTTTGTATGTATTCAGTGCTGGTATGGGTTAATTGTGTCAAAGCCTTTTCCAGATCAGTAATGGTGGTGGTGGTTTGGTGGAACTGCTGAGGTGTTGCTTGGGGTTTATAGGAAAAGTTTGGGTGAGATTTCCAGCCAGGATTATATGTGTTGCTATACGGATTAAACGATTCCTAGGAGGATTACTCATGTAATTAACCTCATCTGTTTCTCCGATTACCTGGCTTCACAATCTCCATTAGCGTGTTCCCCTTTGCAAAAATCACAAAGCAAAGGAGGCTGAGAAGTGATGGATGAGACTCGAGAAGAGGCAAGTCATTGTTTAGTGATGGCGGCTAATTCTTTGTTGGATCGCCTTGTTCTGTTGGGAAATGTTCTCATTGTGGGCCAAAATTGTATTGTAAGACTCTAGATGAAGAACTCCCCTCTTTGGTTGTGGAGTAACGGTTTCATTCTCAAGGACCCCATAGCCTCAAACAACTCCAATGCTTCTTCCGAGTTTTGTTTTTCACTTACCACTACTGCGTTAATCATCATCCTAGAAGACGGAAGCATCCCATTGAAGAATATCCTCGCACATGTTCATAGTCTTGCAGCTCATGTTGTGGACACTTCCTAAGCAACTCCTTAAACCTTTCCCAAGCTTCACAGAATGATTCCCCATTGCCTTGAGTAAAGCAACTAATATCTGACATCAGCTTTGTATACTTAGAAGAAGGGAAAAATTTTTCAAGGAACTTTGTAGTGATAATGTCCCAAGTGGAGAGACTTCCAGTAGGACAAGAACGAAGCCAAGCTCTTGCTTTCCCCGTCAGAGAGAAAGGAAACAGTCTCACACGAAGAGCATCTTCAAGAACCCCATTCATCTTGATGGTATCACAAATCTGAGAAAAATCTCAATATCTTGATTAGGATCTTCTAAGTCACTCCCACTAAAAGAACTTTGTTGAACCAAGCTTATGAGGGATGGCTTGATTTCAAAATTATTCACATTCACAAAGAGGATTGACAATGCTAGTTGCATTCTTGGCGGATTAAGTGTCATGTAGTCGCCCATGGTCCTTTTTGGAGGAGGACGGGGAGGATCTGCACCATCTTCGCCATTATAACCGGTTCCTGATCGCAAAGACTAGAGCTAACAACCTTTCCTTTTCTCTCGTTTAGCAAGTTTCCGGTTTCTCCTTGCTTGTCTTTTCGATTTCGGATCAAACCGCAACGAATTTACGTCGGTGGTACCTCGCATAAACAGAGTAAAATAACAAAAGAAAAATCCAATCTAGAGTTTCAATAACTAATCTTAGTGTTGAAATAAAACTATTCCCCGGCAACGGCGCCAAAAACTTGATAGCGACTTCGGCAAGTGCACCGGTCGTTATAAGTAATAAAGTAGTGAGAAAAAGATCGTCCCACGAGGAATAGTATTCCAATCACTAATTTGCTATTTTCGCTTTAGTTGGATGAATGAGTAATATGGGTGAGTTGTAACCAAATAGAATTTAAAGAATTAAATAAAGAATCCAAAATATGAATCTCAAGAACAACGAGAGAAAATATGAGTAATCCAAAATTAAGACCTTCAATTAAGAAATATGCAAATAGGGATGAGAATCCCCTATGTTCCTCTAATAATTTGAATTGAATCTCTAATTGATTATTATTCTCATGATTGACGATCAATTCTCTAAAGTTAGACTAAGTCCCAATGTCTTGATCTACCTTAGCCCGTTATCTTTGAAATCAACCTAATGTCTTAGTATTGATTGGAAAGATTATATTTTTAAACCGGAATTATGAGATCGCATAAAATCGTAAGCCTATGTCTAGGTCATGCAACTCTACGATGAATTAACGGATCTAGTTAAATGCACCAACATCTCTATTGTCATACATTAACCTATGAACAATCTAAAAGGTGATCAATCTTCAAGAAAGCTTTAAACACGAGATAATTCATTCAATCAAGAAAAATAAAGATCAATAAAGAATCCAACTAAATATTTTAAATTCACATAGGGTTCATCATCGCCCTAACTACAAAAGAAAACTAGCCGAGCATGGCTATACTAAAACCCATGAAAAGATGAAAGTCGATTCGAGAGAAGATAGGAAAAGAAAAGAGAAATAAAAACTCTTAAAGAATCCTTCAGTCTCAATGCTCCTCGCTGATGTGCGTCGTCTCTCTGATGGATCTTTTTCTCCTTCTTGAATTATGGCCTGCGTTCTTGCTCCTGTGCGTCGTCCGAATGTCTTTTTTCCTCTGCGTGCGTTCCTCCTATTTAATAGATATAGAGGGTATTCTTTTTGCTGTGGGTCCCACGCAGTTAATCCATTGCCTAAAGATATGATATATACATTGGCCCAATCTGCTTTCATTTTGCACAGGTACTACGTCTTTCCTTTTAGATATTTGTTGAATTTAATATAATATAATATAATAATATATTATATTATATCCTTTTCAATTTAATTTATTGCCTCTCTTAGATCACATAATATCTTCTGCACAAATAAATAGGATATCAATAGATTTTCTGTTATAATATTCTTTTATCCTATATTTATTTAAAAGATAGATAGATATATAAAAGATAATTAAATAAGCATAAGATATTAGTAAAATCAATCAATATATCCCAGAAATCTATACTTATTTAATTATAAAATATACACTTATCAATAGTATAGGAATTCTTGAACGACAAAACATTTTCCACTGGCATTGCCAGTTATACAGAAGGAGGAGGAAAGAAAGAGGGGACAAATTCCTCTTGCTTGCTTACTTAACTGTGGTGTCATATACAAATCAAAAAAGGAGGTCATGACACGTGAAGATTTTGAATTTCGATCTGCAGCGTTCTAATTTTCTTCTCAAGATTTGCTAATTCTTCTTGAATCCCTACCAACTTGTCAAGTCTGTACTGTACTTGGTCCTGGTAAGGTTTGCCAAGGGTTTTAACAAAAGTATCCAAACTCCTTGTAGCTTCAACAAGATCCTTCTTCATGGCCTCTTCAAGTTCATGGGCCAAGGCATCTGCTTTCCTTATCACTTTATCAATCACACTTTGTCTACGAGCTGGAAAATTTGAAATAGCTAGATACCTGTCATAAAAGCAGATCTCCCCTCAGTGCTTAGCAAATAACGAATTGTACAATTGATTTCTTTTAATCACTGAAGAAACATGTTTCATCCGCAAATAATGTACTACCACCAAACTGGGGAAGTCTAATAAGTTGTCGCAATAGTTCACTCAAGTAAGGCATATTACCCGCCAGCAGAACAAAGGCCAAGAGCAAGAAGATCTTCCAAAGTGGTTGGCAGCACAGATGTCAGAAGGGAAGCGGATAAACCAGCAACACCTAGTCCACCAAAAGCACCTAAGAACTATATTGTAAATGGAAAACATTTTAGATCAGACTGTTTAGAGATGGTACAATTGGGCATAATTAAAGATATTCAATAAAATAAAGATTCCAAATGGGGGGAAGGAGAGATAGAAGGTTCCCCAGAGTCGCAAAAAATTTAAAACTTACCATCTCACGGACTTCTTGCTCATATGACTTGGAAGCAGCGCTGCTGCGGAATTTTTCAATCACTTGACTTCCGGTCCGGTTCACTTTCTTTAACAATTCGTAGGTCTCAAAATCCATCGGAGTATTTGCATTCATCAAAGATGGCCATTGTTTTTCAAAAGTTTGCTTGTAGAATCTTCCTTGATCGGTATTTTTAGATTCTAACCAGTCTTCGTATTCTCCCAGTATTTTCTGGATGTCAAAATGAAAATAAAGGAATTATTTTCAAACCACAGATGCCTCCAGGCATAACATGCTAATCATACGGTCCAGCCTTAAGTTAATAAGATGGATGGTGATGCGTCCATCTAGAGCAAAAATTAAACAAGAAAATAAATCATTTGCAATAAAATCTAGATTCATAATTCAGCCTAAATCCTTGATACGTTCAATTTCACATCCACCTACCAACCTGAGCTGTTGCCACAGCAGGAACAATCATGTCATTCTGAATTCTTGAGGTGGCAGGCATGGCATAATTTTTACTTTTGAATACATATGAAGCTACAGTGTCAAGATTGGATAATTGCAGAGAATCTTCAACAAGCTCCACAATATTTGACTTCGTAGTCTCAATCTGATAGCCGTGCCATATTTTATCAGAAAACACAATGTATGAAAGGAAATAAATAAATTTGTTTCAAACTAAAAAAGCTTTAAACTTTTGCTTAACAAACCAAGGATGAAATTTGTCTCCTCCAAGAGATGCTCTCACTTTCCATCCGCAGTGCAAAGTCATCTATACTACTAATAACATCATTTACTGCAGTCAAATCCTGCTTGGCATATCGATAATCTTGGGTAACTAGAGTGTCACATGCTGAAATTAGTCTGTCTGCAATTGCAACCGGAGTTTCAAGTTTCAGCTTCATTCTCTCCATTCCTGGTATTGTTGAACCGTCCAAGAAGCTGTACAAGAACTTCTCAAATTCATCAAAGCCCCTGGTTCTATAATAAGAATCACCATTAGACGCCAACAGTTCTCCATTACGCTTTCCAACTTCAGAGGTAGCCATAAGTTTTGTTTCAAGTGCAGATCGTGCAGACACAGGATACAATATCACATTTTCAGTATTCAGCAATTTCCGCACATTTTCCTTGATGAATGACACTGCCTCCTCAAGCTGCAACAAATTGTTAATGTAATTTCAGTGAAGCATTAAGTTCGCTAAGAAAGTTAAACCATAGGATAGACCTATATGCTTATTTCACAAAATAATAATTTTAAGATCATATGGAATTATCTATAATCAAAACAAAGCTTAAGCCATTGATGAACCTCATGAGTACTTTGATATATGTCGGATTTATTCAAGACAAAGACAACTTTCTTTTTCCACTGCTGAGAATACCGAAGAAAAGCAACCTGAAATGCATAACCATTAAAGCAGCAGCAATCAGATTGCTAATAACATAGGATAATACATGTTAGACCCCTCCAAGAACAATAAATGCCAGTGTCAAACAAAAAACACCATATTATGCCCCTTACTCCCTTAGCAGAGGTGACTGATCATACCTCACTTCCAGTTAAAGGACGATCAGCAGAAATAACAAACACAAGCAAATCAGCACGGGGAACAAATTCTTCTGTAAGACGTTGTTGTCTCTGGAGAATCACATTAGTCCCGGGTGTGTCAACAACGGTCATCTGTTTTCAAAAGAAACAGAACACTCTTGAGAGTACACAGAAAAGAGCAGCAACAGTGTAACATAAATTAAATGCATCTGCTACATAAAAAAAGGGCAGGGATTAATAATAATTGCTTACTTCTTTAAGAATCGGAGCAGGAAGATAGCATATATATTGACCATCCGGATGCCTTTCACAACGTTGTACTTCTGAATCTAAGTTAGCATATCGTAAAAACATAATTTCATTGGTCGTTGGAACAACTCCTTCTTTAAGATATCTTTGCCCAAGAAGCGCATTGATGACAGTGGATTTACCAGAGTTGAATTCCCCCTGATAATATCAATGATTCAAATCAGACAAAAGGCGTATGTTAAACTTCTGCAGCATTCTTGTGAAGTTCCCAAGATAAAAAAAGTAGCCAATCTTAATTTTTTTAGGAAAAAAGGCATCCAACTATATAGAAAAATTATAAGGAACTTAAAAAAGAAGGGGAAATTTTGAAGTTTGGGCAACAACCAATTATTCGTCCAAAGTAGACAATACTTAAATAGACTGCTGATATGACAACAGTTAAGGTCCTAAAAGCAACGTCACATTTAACAATAAGTTTCTACAAGGATAGCACCCTATGAGTGAGTTTAAGAGAAACGGGACTGGCATGCTGCTGAACTAATTAAATGAATTTCCTTGTTCAAATAACATGATAATATTATTAAGTACATGGGATAGGGCCCTAACTACAAGAAAAGAATCTCCAGAGAAGAACAGCTTCGCAGGTTTATAAAGGAAAATTATTAACAAGTCAATATAAAGTGAACTGTGATTAAATGTCCAGGTGCAATGATTGGACAAGGAGAAAGACAATCAGATAAATTGCAAGCAAAATCACAGCGAAGTTAGATAAAGGACAGTTTTTCTTCTTCTTCTTCTTTTTTTTTATTTTATTTTTATAGAACCTTTTAGTCAAATAATTCTTAGTTAAAGCATGACAATAAGATTTTTCTCGTTTTGAAATTTAGAGCTAATACCAATGTATATTCCAGGAACCAGAATTTCTTGAGATTCAGCGCACAATTACCACTATAACCAGTAAAAATGGCTCATCAATTTGAGAAATTGCATCATTGAGAAGTGAAACCTCCTCCATCTGTCATTTGAAATGAATACCAACTCAACACAAAGTAAAAAGATATCCAGGTCAACATACAGGATAGTGAAAAATACAGTAACTTCAAATACATTTTATAAAATTAAAATATCACCAGTGGAGCAGCTTTGTTGATAACTCGCACAGCTTCATTTAATATCGATCTCTCTGTTTCCATTAATTGTTTTTCTCTGTCTTTCAGTTTGATAAATCCAGCCAAGAGATCTTTTTCCCTCTGAAACTCATCATCGATGTCTGATAATTTATGCTCATTGGCTTTGTCACCATTATCATTTAATGTTTTCTTATCATTTGTATACTCGCTGTCAAATAGTGTGTGCAGAAATTCATCATCAAATGAACCAAAACTTTCCAAATTGATAACAAAACCACTTGCACCTGAAGTGAACAAGTTTGATGCACTGGCATATGAAATATCTTTTCCATATGAAGAAGACATGATGAAAATAGGTATCTTCACGTTCTTGCATATTGAATTAACGTCCAGATTGACATGTTCCACTTTAGCACTTCCATATATAATACAATCAGCACCTTCAGATTTAGATGCATTTACAGCATCATCTACAGTTTGCACAATTCTAGCAACTAAGGGAAGAACCACCGATTCAGATTTGGAATCCAACATTGTATTTCTTGCCACAACTGTAGGAAGACCTGCATGAAATGAGAGAAATGCATAATCTCCGTCAGTTCCTGAAATTTTTGACGTTAGAGGGAGACGAATTCACAGTGAAAAATGCAAAACGCAAAATGGAGGCCATGCGAGGGATAATGCACAGCGAGAGACGTGACAAACGGCCCAGGTGTTGAAAGCCTTAAAGTCAGCTTGGATACATCTTCACATATCTAAATGAACATATTGCTGTTCAATTGTTGACCAGTTATTGCCAGTGGTGGTTCACCATTCAGGCTCATCAGTCATTTATTAAGGCTGTTAAAAGAGACATAATTGTTGACAAAGTATGCTCTTTTCAAATTAACGGTATTCAATTAAATAGGCAAATGATCAAGCAAACAAGCAAGGCCTTTTTCCTTCTCAAGAGATGAGATAGTCCAGGTTGTTAGAAGATGCTTCTGAAGTAAAGGTTGAATAGAGAGAATAAGAATGAAGAGTCTTGATTATGTTCCAGTAATAGGAATACTAAAATGACCTTGATCAGAGAGCAGAACCCCGCTAGCACCAGCAGCGGCAGCAATATCAACGCGCTCAGAAACCAACAAATAGGCGCGGTCCTGAACCACCGACCTCAACGTGCAAGCAGCCTCATAGAGCCTTCCGCCACTGGCTTCACTGGCAGAGAGCACCACAATCCCAACCCATTTCGACACCGCCTTGTCTATCAAATCAAGAGTATCACCACCGCTCAAAACCTCGTCAGGGTTCAACTGGAGAACGAGGCTGGGGACTTTGATCTCGGGCCTCTTGTAACCTCCAGGGAACAATGTTCTGGGCTGAGGCTGCCCATAAGTACGATTCACTTGTTGCTTGGATTGGTCGAATGCATTGGAACTAATTGGGACAGAATTACAAGTAATTGAATCATGTTGCCGCCGAAGGGGAAGCGGGAACGATAGAAGTGGGTGTGGCAGGGAACTAGTGAGGCCAATTGTGAGGAGGTTAGAAAGCTGCGGTGGGTGAGGAGAGGTACCATGGAATTTCGAATGAAAGAAGAAAGTGGGCGGAAGAGAGAGATAGGGAGAGAAAGGGGGAGGGAGGGAGAGTTAAGAACAAAACAGAAAACGGCTTAGGCTTATCGGCAAGACCATCCGTGTGTAGTCCGTGATCTGAGTTTTTCTATCTTCTTATCGGCAATAGGAACAGTCAAAAGGAGGGAGGCTGAGAGGGACAGCGATCTGCGAATTTACAGTCAATATTGTCAACTTTTCCGTGTGAATTAAATTTTAGGGAAAGTTACATATAGGTCCCAAAAAAGAGAGATATTTACATTTAGGTCCCTTGAAATTTTACTCGAAGTTAGGGACTTCGAGTAATTTTTTCAGAATGTAAAATTACTTTCTACGCCATAATGCATATTTCACACAAAAGTGATTAACAACACAAAATGCATAAATTAACAACACAAAATGCATAAATTAACCACAACTTCTCAAAACCTTCAATCTGTCGTATCACTTCCGTACGATTAACAACACAATGTAAATTAACAACACAAAATACATAAATTAACCTCAACTTCGGAAAGACATGACAAATTGAAGGTTTTGTGTTGTGGTTAATTTATGCATTTTGTGTTGTTAATCGCTTCTCTGTGAAATATGCACTATGGGCAAGAAAGTTATTTTACATTCTCGAAATAATTACTCGAAGTCCCTCGTACTTCAACTTCGATTTTCGTAATTTCAAGGGACTTAAATGTAAATATTTCTCTTCCTTAGGATCTATATGTAATTTTCCCTAAATTTTACGGAGTGATTAAGAATTTCAGAATATTAATAATTAAATCATTATTTACTACTAGTATTTAATAGTAGTAGGCTAGTAGCATAGTACTACATGTTAAGGTGCATGGAGCAAATTATTTAACTTTTAGAATGAAAAGATAACGATGTCTTTGTTTTATTTATTTTTTTCCTATGAATTGCCTTATTTATTTTACAAATGTCTTTATTTATTAAAATGTCTTTAATTTTATATATTCTTTTGAACCCTTTTATTTATCTTATAAATATTTTCTTGACTAAAATATTCTTAATAATTATCTGATTTATTTCAAATCTCTTTAATTATCTTTCAAAATGCTCTTAGAGAAAAAATAAAGGAAAAATATTATTAGCTTATCATTCATAAAATTTAATTTAATTTTGATAAAGTGCACTGAAATTTCATATTTTTTAAAGGGGGTGATTGAGTGAAATTAAACTGCCCGACCATAAATGATAGTAAAAATGAGAACTTAGATTTGTTTGGGTTAGTAATGGAAAAATATACTTATCGATCTTTATTATAAGGTCCAACTAACTTTTTTCACAAACCAATAAAAGTAGTTAAAGGCCATAAAGTTGTCCTAGAATCTAAATAATTTCCAATATTACCCCTATTAATTATTACTAAACTCTAATATTATATTAATTATCACTCTCACCCACTACCTTTATTAATTAGGGGCAGGCATACATGGAAAAAAATAATCATTACTCATTGGGAACAAACAAGTGTCTTATAAAAAAGACCAAATAAATTTACGAGTTGATGTATCTTATAATAAAGATCAGATGGAGTATTTATGTAAGCTAATAAAATCACATTTAAAAAATAATTTATATCCCTAATCCAAAATGGCATGTATCTCATTAAAAGACGCGGGAAATCGGGGTCCAAAGTCCGATATCCACACTGACCCCGCTTACGTATACTCTCCGTTTCCCGACACCGCCTCGATTCTGCTTCTTTCCTTCCGCGTCCGCTGTTTCAACTTCCCACCTGCGCTTCCCTCTTCATTTCAGCGAAGCCCTTTGCTCGGCTCTCCCTGCTACAGTTCCTGAGAATGGGTCGAAAACCTATTGCTGCCAAGCTTCTCGCCGAGTCTTCCATGGTAGACCCACACTTGATTCTTCCCTGTCCCCCCTCGTTATTTTTTTATCTTGCCCTCTTTTTCCATAATGCCTGACCGCCGGTACATTGTTTTATACTTTTAGAGTTCTCCTGTCGTTTTTATGTGCGCATCTTATCTGCATTTATTCGCCATATTACCGGTGTTTCTGTCTTTCATCTATGGAAAATAGTCTCTATTATGTGGTTTACCGATGGACTTAGGGTTGCGCTCTGGTTTGGGTCTTAGAGTTTTGGTTATTTGAGTAATTGTTTTCGTGTATGGTTGTTTTTCTGTTGCCATTGCTTTTGGCTCCTTGTGGGAAAAAAACTGCTTTTGCTTAGCATGGTTTCAGTTTTCGAGCTGTCTTGCTTAACACGCCATAAATTGACCATTTCGACGTTTTTGATGCCGAAGATGTAATACTTCTCTTGCTTTGTTATTTTTGACATGGTGGAAGTGTGTGCATGTCGTAATGTCAGGGTGCTCATTGTAATAATGCTCCGACTTGTGATGTAAAACACAGCTTAACTGACCCTTGTTTTCCCTATTTCAGCTCTGGAGTAAGGAATTTATATTAGGGTATTGTAAAAAAACCAGGAAAGCTAGTCGTAGATTTATTAATGCTTTTGCTAACTATAATTTTTATTTTGCTCAAAGCCCAAAAATAGTCCTTCTTTGCGGAAGTCTGAACCAAGTCCTGCTCGTGAGAAAGAAAAGGGAAAATCTGAGCTGGAGCAGAACTCTACTCCACGTAGGAAGAGGAAATCTGGATATTTTTCTTCTACTCTCAGGCGATCACAACGTAAAGCTCCTGTTCTGGTTACCTCTAACCATGACATCGAAACAAATGTTGAGGATATCACTGATACTGAGAATGAGAATGATAAAACTGATACTCAAATGGAGAAAGTGATGTCAGAGCCTGACGCAAACCTGAGCGAACCGTGCTTGAAAGAAAAAGTTGACTACATATTACAGCGATTACAAGCTCTTGAAAAGATCTCAGAATCGTTGCAAGCCAAGGTACTAAATAAATGAAAGCCCAAAAGTACATGTTGATGGTGCTGTTCTTGCAATTTACTGACTTGTCTCATAAGTTACGTATCGGATATGCAAACAGGTGGATGAAAATATCGACTTAGGTAAAACCCCATCTTCTGCACACAGGGCTTTCACAGGCTCCCAGAATAAGGTTCTGTCTAATTTAGTATTTCACCTGCTCTTATAAGCTATTTCCCTTTTCTTTCGGCCATTATTACATCTATGTTTGTTATTTAACTCTGGAGACCCTTTTCTGTGGGTCCACGTGCAGCTTGAAGCTTTAAGAGAAGAAAATTGGCAACTTACTGTAAAGCTAGAAACTGCTCTGGGCAAAGTTGAAGTGGTATGTTGTAAAGATTGCTTACAGTAGAGCTATGCTACATTGGTATGCTTTCTTTATAGGATTTAGCGGTCTGATCTCTCAACCTGAATATTTACTCAAGATCACCTTCTTCTTGCTGGGTTCACCTGACCATGCAGTTAAGTGTGTAAATAATTGTTGCGTCGAAAATAAATTCCGACAGATATTGAGAATCATTCTGCTTCAACTACATATTAGCTTTTAGGGGTGAGTATGGTGCCCAGATGCCTTGTATGCCCGCCCAAGCCAGTAAAAAGTTGCCCTTCCCTGCCTAGCCCTAAAAAATGGGCCAAAAAATTTTGGGCAGTTTTGGGCTCGCCAATAACGGGCGGGCCGGGCATCGGCAGGGCCCCGCCGCCCTTTTAAAAATTAAATATATTTAAATAAATATTATTCTATATATACCATTTTATTTAAAATATATTATATTATTATGTCTAAATATATTATATTATACTTCAGGTATCTCTTAAGCTTTGAAATTCTGTAAAGTAGGGGTGAGCATGGTGCCTAGATGCCCAATATGCCCGCCCAACTGCCCAAGCCCAGTAAAAAATTGCCCAGCCCTGCCCTAAAAAGGTGGCCCGAAAAAATTTGGGCAATTTTGGGCTGGGCCAGTAACAAGGCAGGGCCGGGCATCGGTAGGGGTAGAAATAGGCCAGGGGCCTGTGGCCCGCAAAGCCGTTAAAAAGCCCGGTCGCCCGGGCCTGTCGGATAAAAGGCCGTGCCAAGGCCCGTTTTTTAAGGCTGTTTGTCTTAACAGCCATGCCTAGGCCTCTAAATAGGCCGACAGTAGGCTTTGTTAAGAATAATTAGTTTTTTTTTATTTAAAATATTAATTAATATCCCTCCCTCACTCAAAGCCTCCTGTTCACCCTTTCAAACCTTGAACCCTAAGTCCCTAAATCAATTTCCCTCACTCAAGCTTGTTTTTGGCCTGTTTATGTTAGGCCTGTTGTCCGTATATCGTAGGCTGTTTATGTTAGGCCTGTTTTCGCCCATTTACATCCTACTAAAAAATACAGCCTCCTAACAGCCAGTCGCTAGGGCCTTTAACAGCCGGGCTCAGCCAAAATTTTAGCCTCTAATAAGCCACAGCCACGCCGGGCTCGGTCACTTCCTTGCATAACAGCCTGGTCTATAAGGGTGAGGCTTGGCCCGTTTCCATCCCTAGGCATCAGGTAGGGGGTCCTGCCCGGAAAATTAAATATATTTAAATAAATATTATTCTACATATATTATTTTATTTAAAATATATTACATTATTATGTTTAAATATATTATATTATACTTCACTATCTCAAAAGTTTTAAAATTACGTGAACTGTGAACTAAAATCTTTAAGGAGTAGGGCAAGGCATCACTACTTGGGCAAGGGAAGCCCGCCCGCCTAACCCGCCCTGCCCACCTCGAAAATGGTTAGGGCTTTTATCGGGTAGGGCTAGGCATTGGGCTGCAAAACGCAACCCGACCATTCTTCGGGCTGGGCATAGACCCCTGCCCAGACCTACCCATGCCCACCCCTACTGTAAAGTATGAACTAGAATCTTTATGGAGCGGGGTAAGGCGTCACTACTACGGCAAGAGAAGCCCGCTGCCCGAATGCTTGCTTGACCCAAAAATGATTAGGGCTTTTATCGGGTAGAGGGCCGGGTATCGGTCAAGGGTTCATTCTTGATGGATATCGGGCGAGTCTCGCCCTACCCAACCCTGCCCATGCCACCCCTATTAGCTTCCACCCCTAGAAAAGAAAAAATAAATAAATAAATTCTAACCTTTTCCTTTTGGTAAAAAATGCTAAAATCTCTCAATTTTATGCACCTTTTCATTTTTGGTCCCCCTCCAAAAATGACAATAGATGGATAGGTCCCTACCAATGATCCTTGTCATTATTATCACAGTAACATGCAATAGTAACCAGTAAGTGATTAGAAGTATGTTTACAATGAGGCAATGAGTAGATGTTGACGAATCTTGTTGCGTCAAAATGCAATTTGACAGAGCCCTCTTAACACTAATTTCTTGTTTGCTCCCCGGGTTACTTTAACTGTTTCAGTTTATGGTTTTGTCCAAAATGTCGACATCATTCGTATATTTTGATTTTTCCAATGTTTTCAAGGAGCAAGAAAGCTTTTGTTCATGATCGTTGTAACATGTTTTGATGAGGGATGATGTGGGTTCTTGTAGTAGCTGCGTGCTATGGTCAACTTCTCTTCCTATCCTTCATATTCGCTCTTTCTAACAATGGTCATGAGTAGCTGATTGTCTTTAATTTTCTGTTAACTGGTATTGTCAATTTTCCAGTGTTCAAGAAATATCTGTCAAAAATTAAATTATTTTATGACTGGAAATAACAATCAGTGGTATGAGTATTCTTATATCATATTAGTCTTTTGGGGAAGGTAACTTGAACTTGATGGTTTTATTGAACGAGGGAAGAAAATAGGAAATTGCACTGATTGAGCTTTCAGTGAAGTGTGTTGGGGGCACGGTACTGATATCGTTCTGATTTAATTATATTAAGTGTTCTTTATATGCAGTTGGAGAAGCAGTGTGACGTGTTAGTTGAACTATTGGGAGAATGGAAGGATGTTATAGTTATCACCAATCTATCCAAAAATACTGAAGCTGCTTTTAAGGCGTCAGCACAAGCAATCGAAAATGTTTGTGCGTCTTATGGTGGTGGTAGAAGAAAGAGACAGACCAAAAAAAGCTGAAAAACACTTATGTTTGGTATGGTATTGTAATATACTAATGGTGTGAACACTTGCGTTTGTAATTTTTGGTAGACTGGAATTTGTGTTGCTTACTATGGATGTCATTTGAACATGCTGGTAGTTTGGAGGGAATGACGCTGGGTTTTGGCAATGTATATCCGTACTTGGAATGGAATGGATATAAATTATACTAGGCGCGTCAAAATTTTAATACTAGTTTGGTTTAAAAGTTTCTTTTAGAATGTGACTTGGTAAAATAGAAAGAATGAATGTTGTGTCCTATATTTCATATACAAACGTTAAAATAGAAAGAATGAATGTTGTAATCCCAATAATTTATTATATATTCAAAATCGATACAAAATGTTACATATATATAGAAAATAAAAAAAAGGAAAAAATATTTTAGAGAGGACACAACCCTTGGCTCTGATAACTTGGCAAAATAGAAAGAATAAATGTTGTGTCCTATATTTCATATACAAACATAAATAACTATAGAAGATAAGAGAGCATAAATGGCTCATAATGACTAATAATGACTATTAATGAAGATTATTTCTAATCTCTATAAATCGCATTATATGATTTGAGGCAAGTATAAATCAATACAATTGATTATGTAATCCTGTCCTACAATGTGTGATTTACAGTATATGACTATATGAGGTAAGTATATTGAGTTGTCTCAGACTTCTGCGACGCTAACCGGCCTTTAGTTTTTGGTCAAAAAATGGGCTCATGGTGACTTGTGAGTCGGCTGTTGGGACCCAAGAATAGTGAATAAGTGTGGTCAGAGAACATAAAATAACTGGGACCAAATTCGGGTGTACGAAGTTTCACGTGCGGCACCGGCACCGACACTCTGCCAGCTGTGTAACAGTTGCATTGTTTGTCTCTTTTGCCGCTACAATAAGGATTTGATTGGTGTACATATAATGAAATTGCCGGCTTTTACTTCGTTTTTTTATTCTAATATTTTTAAAATTTTGTAAAACGAGAAATTTATTAGTGCTTAAATTAATAATAGGAAATAATGAATCTGTCTCCACTGCTGTCTGCATGTGACGAATTGGATGAATTTGGTATTCCAGTGTGCGTGTTTATGTATCATAAATTATGATCATAACTCGTTCAGATCATGCTCAGCAACCTGGCGTGTCGTGATGTTGCTTTTCAACCGACGACAGATCAGTATATAAAAAAAAGAACTATATTCCTCTGTCATTATTTTACTGCATGTGACTTTGTTGAAAAGAATAGGAGTGGATTTTAGATTCAATGCAGATACTAATATTCTATTTTTAATTTTGATTGACAACTAAGGATAATTTCTTTTGTCGGTGCACTACAGTTAAAGATAATTAATAGGGTAATTTCCCACCATGTATATGCATTAAGGTGACCGGAAAAGGGCATTCTTTTATCTTTGACCACTCTATCGGGCACATGTCTCTTGTCAACCCAAAAAAAAAAAAAAAAAAAAAAAAGACACATCTTGAGATTCAATTTTATTAAAAAAAATAAAATAATAATTAGCAAGACTTCGGTTTCAAATAACTTACCATTGAACTACTAATATTTACAACTAAATTTTTAAATGTTTAAAAATCACTATACTCCATTTTCAAGCAATTAAAAGGCTAAAGTGCATTTTGGTCTCGTAATAGTTTTGAAACTAATCATCATATTTTAACTATGAGATCCATGCGATTCCGTCCTATTTTATTTATAAATAAAATTTTCTCAATAAAAACAATGAGAGTAACAATCTGTGTTTATCTAAAAAAGTAATGCACTTTAATTTTTAATCTTAATTAATTATTTCTTTATCTCACCCCTCTCTTCATCATCTTCGTAAATAAATGTAATATCTCTTACATAATTAATTTTAATTATACATTTTTCATCTCAGTTTTTTTTTTTTTTTTCCATCTCCTTAGTTGACAATAGGACTTGTAGAGGGGAGATACTGGCAAAACAAGGGAAAGGAAGGAGTGTGATTTTTTTGTCAGTTTCCCTTTAAATAAAACATTTGCTTCTCAATGCGTGAGCGCGAATAAAAGAGAAACAACTCAGAATTAATGTCCGCACAAATCATGATTTCTATTTCTCTCTGTTCAGGCTTCCTCCGTCGCGCCTTACCCTTCTGTAGATGCAATCGCCAGCACTACGCTACAGTCTTCCCTTAACTCTGTTAGTTTCTATCTCGGCTCTATCTTTATTTTCCTCATCTGAATTTGTAGCTCGCTACTCTGTTTGCTTTGCCAATTGCACTGAAAAATTTCCTGCATACTCTGTTTCCTGGATCCACATATATATTTTTTTGGCCTATTGGCCTAGTTTTGTTACGCGTGGCTTTTTAATTCTGATTTTCTTGTTCATTTTGCCTACAAGCTTGCATTTATTTCTTCATTGTTTTTCATTTTTCTGGCTTGAGGAGGGTTCAGTTCGGAGATGCCATTTTTCTATTATACGGTAATTGGTAATGGGGATTAGACCTGTAGCTTAATTAAGTAAATCACATGAATCCTTCCCGCTAATTTGGAGATCTGGAGCTGATTCTGCGAGATATGGTCATAGTGGGGTTGTTCATATAGGTAAATCGGGTATTTACTCCTCTTATGGAGAGGCCACTGCGACTGCGTGTTTTCTGTCCAAAAAGCTTGTAGTGCTTGAGAGAGAGAAAATATATTGAAATAGATTGGACTCGATCCTTGAAGTTGGCTTGTTGTAAGGCTCAAGAGAGCGAAAGGAACAATCAGTTTTTCTGTTATGTAGGTAGTGTTTACTACTTTACTTAGATCTAATCCCACTTCGGGACATATAGGCTTGAACTATACTTATCTGCGCAAGTTAAAGGGATTTTGGAATGGTGTTTGGGATTGGGACTAGACTGACTGGCTGCACGAAAACTCACGATGTTCGCATCTCTTCTTTTCTGGTCAATTTGATACGTTTTTTTGGGAAGGATTAAGTATCGGTTCTTCCAAATCTTGCCATATTGGAAGACAGAACTTTTATTTTATTACGGAACCCTCTTGCATTCTTATGACCTGTGATGGAACATCACAAGACATGTCTTACTAATTTTGGACTTGATCTTCCAGCTATGCTGAAAATGGTTGTTCATTGCTCTGCAGCTTGCATATGGGGACACCCGCGCTCGAAAGTGAGAACAAAAGTTCTGATGTATACCTTTCACTGGGGCTTAAACAACTGGGTAAAAGAGTTGTAGGCGTTCCACGCGTTTTATCACTTGTCTCTTCACTTCTTGAGAGGTCAGTTTTGAGAAATGAGGAGCAATTGGAGGCAAATCATTTAAAAGATGTTGTTACTGTGTTTCATGGTTTAAGAGCACCAACTCTAAGTGTCCGGAAGTACATCGACCGGATCTTCAAATACTCAGGCTGCAGCCCCTCCTGCTTTGTTGTTGCTCACATCTATGTTGATAGATACCTTCAGCGCACAGAAGCCAAACTGACTTCGCTTAATGTGCATAGGCTTCTGATTACTAGTATAATGCTAGCAGCAAAATTCATGGATGATGCGTAAGTGCAAGTTTAACGTTTTATCTATCTGCTGCTCAATTTTTGTTGTTTCTTGTAGTGGAAAGCTTGGTGCTTAGTCTAAAATTACCTTCTCTGTGTATGGTCTCACAGATTCTTTAACAATGCTTACTATGCAAAAGTTGGAGGAGTAAGCACATCTGAGTTAAACAGGTTGGAGATGAACTTTCTGTTCAGCATAGATTTCAGACTTCAAGTTAGTTTAGAGACATTTGGAAGATATTGTTCACAACTGGAGAAAGAAGCTGCTGAATTTTTTGAGATTGAGCGGCCAATGCAAGCGTGTGGAATTAAAGAAAGCTGGTCTAGCAAAGATGAATCCGCTTGCGCTTCCCCTGTTGCCAGATGAAAATGGGGAGGCACTTCAATTATTGCTGGAAATTTTTCAACAAAGGGAAAAGAGAAAACAATTTTGGAGTATTCAAACACGGAGAGATTGCTAGGAAGTCAATATATTTTAACGAAATGCCAAATTGGCGTATGATTAATTATTTGAGGTGATGTCTATCTTTGATCTCTTAAAGCTTGAAGGTGTGATTTTTAGACTTTGTCATCAAGGATGGGGATTGTATCCATGGTGGCGTTTTCTTATTTGCCAAATTTCGATCCCTTAGTCTTTTTTGGGAAGGAAAAAATTGTAGTTATTGTCACGATTTAATGTAACTTTAATTTTGATGTAATTTTCTTATTTCTATTTCATATTTTCAATTCAAGCTCAATACTTCAAGAGAAATATCATTTTTTAAAAAGATAACCGTGAAATTTTATCCCAAGACAGAGAATACGGAATCTTTCGATGTTTAATTCATTTTTGCAGTCCCAACCAAATCAATAGAAAACAAACAAGGACCAGGATAATCCCTGGAAAATATCTCCGAGGTAACTTTCCTCCAATTCCTTTACTCACCGCTGCCCTCCTTTTCTCCCAACACAGCACCGTTCTGGTGCCAATTGGCACTATTCAACCTTTTTTTTTTTTTTTTTTTTAATGGCATTCAGATCTTAGAGTATTTTATTAGTTCCAATCAAGATCATGAAGTATCTTTTTAATACCTTCAAGATCCTTAAAGTATATTTTTAGTACTTAGTCAAGATATCGCGAAGTATTTTTTTATTACCAATCAAGATTCTAAAATATTTTTTCAGTACCAATAAGTATCCTAAAATTTATTTTTAGTTTACCTTAAAATATTTTTTCAAAATCCTAAAAAAAAAAAATTAAGATACTGACTGATATTTAAAAAATATTTTAGGATATTGAATATTACTAAAAAAGATATTTCGCTTTGATCGATACTAAAAAAGATACTTAATAATTTTTGAAAATTATTTCAGAATCTTAAAACAATAGTTCATAGTACTGAATGGTATTTAAAAAAAATTATAGATACTAACTAGTACTAAAATGATACTTAAAAGTACGACTGTTACTAAAAAAAAAACTTAAGATAAATGGTGAGTGCAATGAAAAAAATAATAATAATAATTAAACAGTACCAAAACAGCACCATTTTCGGAGAAAAAGATGGCAGCAGTGAGTAAGGGAATTGGAGGAAACCCAACGAGTTTACATTCCACGCTTAGGATTTAAAAGCTTCTTACAAATTTATACTTTAAATTTCTCATTATCCAAGACTTCTCTCTTTTTTAGAAATGATACTTACACATATAAATACACAAGCCTAAATATAAGGGAATGTGGACTCGAAAAGCCAACCCCGTCGTTCAAATGCAGAGCGAAGAAAGCGGAGAAATGTTACCACTTCTTGTAATCAATGTCGAAATATCTGATTGTAATGGATGATGGGATGAATTGGGCTTACTAACAGATGGGCCAATAACTATAACAACAATGAATAATGAAAGGCCCATAAGGAAGAGTAAAAGAATCTAGAGAAGGACCTAGAAACTCAAGGAAATAGAGAATGAGAATCTATAAATAAGGATAAAAGGGTTTTTTTCCTAAATTGCTCCCTTTTAAATAACTAATTACTATTTTACCCTTATTTTCAAACTATTTTCCAATATCTTTTGTTTAGTCGACTAAATCTAGTTTTAGACGACTAAAAACTAAGCGTTGAATGGCTTTAGTTGAACTAAATCGCGACGTAAGAATTTTTTAAACTCTAATCATGTTAAACACCACAGATTTCTATTTTATTCATCATATTAATTAAAATATTAACAATATTATAGGAGAGATTATAGGAGATTATAAATTATTAAATAAATTAGTATCTCCATTGATAAATTCTCCTTTCATTCTAATTAATTAAATTAGAGTTTTTCAAATATATAACATCCTACAATTTAGTATTGGTGGACATTTATTAATAAATTAGTATCTCCATTGATAAATCTCTATTGTATCTTGCATCCATAACGCTTACAACTGTACAGAAGGAAAGTTATTGGCTTTACGCCCGTTTGTTATTCGCTCTTTCCGGGTATGCGTTTAATTTAATAATAATTGGAATATTGGTGGGCATTTATAAAAAATTCAATTATGCGATTATTGCTTTCAATATTGGATGTGCCGATTTCTCGATTGATGTGCCCATAAAAATCAATATTTTATTTAATTATTGATTACTTCCACGATGAATTTATTTTCATTGAAGTTTTGAATATCTTTAGTTAATAAATATATTAGATTTGATTGATATGGTAGTTAATAAATCTCCTAGTATATCTCTTTATTTTATTGAGGATTTGATGAATATTGAATTAATAAATGGAAGATAATGTATATCTTATGTCCTTAAATTCATCAAGAAATTTTATTGGTTTTATTAGTAAATATCTTGAATCAAATTATTCATCATAGGGAAATTAAATTTTGATGAGATCTGGGTACATGCTTGGTTTCTAAAAGCAAATATATTTAATAATTAAATGATGAGCTTTATTTAAAAAGGATAGTATAGAGTCCTAAATTGTAGGATGTTATATATTTGAAAAACTCTAATTTAATTAATTAGAATGAAAGGAGAATTTATCAATGGAGATACTAATTTATTTGATAATTTATAATCTCCTATAATCTCTCCTATAATATTGTTAATATTTTAATTAATATTCTTGAATAAAAGTGTAAATCATTGTTGTGTTTAATATGATAAAAGTTTAAAAAATATTTAAATGTCACGATTTAATCGATTAAGCCTACAATCTTTAGTGGACTAAATCGCGGGGCAATCAAAAAATTCAACGCCGCGTTTTAGTTGACTAAAATTGGGTTTAGTCATTAGCAAACTAAACAAAGCGTTGGGAAAATAGTTTGGAAACAGAGACAAAATGGTAATTAGTTATTTAAAAAGGGACAATTTAAGAAAAAAGCCAGGATAAAAGTGGTTGGGAGGGTATGGAAAATTGTATTGGGAACTCCTCTCTCTTCGGTGTGATTCTCTCCTCCCTTACTGATTTATCTTTCTGTTACAACCGTCTTACCTTTTGTGAATTCAGTGTTAATTTCATCATTGTAATCACAGATTTATCATCCTTCAGTTATATGAACGTGAACCTCTGATATTCCTAGAAGTTTCACCTTCTGATTCATCTTTAACAGAATTTGACCATAACACTGATCTTGTTCAGCAAGTTTTACTCTCTGTGCAGGAATCAAACCAGAACAATTATTACATTCAACACAAAAACGTGGTAGTCCATAACAAGATAGATGACAAAAGAGTCTGGCAAGTAAATATTTATTAAAGGATCCCACAAAATGAAGAAAAACAGAGAAGCCTGGCTTCGCATTCATCTTCTTCGCCACTTTTTTCCACTGGATTGGATACATACACATTCTGTTAATATTAAAAGCCAATGAAGGAGAGTCAAAAATTGCTGAGGTCCCCCACTCTTGTCTCTTGGAATGGCACTCGTAATTAGATTCCAAATACCGTGACAGTGAAGCAGTCCACATCAAGTGATGTGAAACGCATACTGTTAATTGAAGCTGTGAACGTAGTTGGTGTTGGTCAGTGTCATTATCACTCAATTAATGATAATGAGGTGAATAGCTCTACTTCCACCTAACTAGGAAACTGTCTCGCACTCACCAAAAAAAGGCCGCAGGAGAGAAACAAGAGAGGGGCCAACCCTATGACACAAGTGTGATGGGGATATTATATGCCTTTTTTTTTTAATGGTACGGTGGCATCTAACTTTTTTGCTGTATGTTGCAGAAGAAGGACCTTAAAAAAATTGAGTGGTTGATTACTTAGTGTCTTAGTGGGATTGAGTCTAGTAGAAGAAACTAGTTCTTCGTAATAGGATAAACCGAGATTTAAATTCTCATTCGGAGATGTATTCACATTTAATATCTGACTGTGCTTCAAAATATATACACTTATAAAAAAACAAAGTTAATAGGTGCGTTACCATATACACGTTTGTGCCACAAGAGTTCAAGAGAGATGAATTTCACTTGAACCATTTATTGGAAGCTAAGGTCTGGAAAGAACTTATCCTACCAAAGTTCTAAATTAATTCACATGTAAATGCAGCTTTTCATGCGCCTATATGCGAAACAGCTCCGTATCATGACATTGACCCCTCGAAATGTATCCTAGTATAATTGATCCCCAATTACACACAAGAAGGAATTTTATCATAACAGGGTCACAATCAAACAATCTTTTGTTAAGAATATGCTCAGTATGTTTTTGGAAACCTATTAGTCTACCAAGATGTGGTGAAGGAAGCTTTTTTAAAAAAATTGTGAAAACCCTTTTTTGGTGAGGATTATATATATATTTACACAAAAAACAAAATTGCAACAAGGCCATTATTGGTTCTCCTTTCATAACTCATTCTCACAGCGGGTGTTTTACACTTTGAAACAGGGGCCTATTGTATTGAGCTTCTCCTTGCTTGAGTTTTGCTACCAAATTCCTTGATGGCTACCTGAAAAAGGATTTAGTTAGCCGGTAAATACTTCTATAATCTCATTATAGCCACTGATATTAATATCCTTTAGGATACAAGTTAAGCCGCTAGTCTCACTCGTCCCATATATATTTAGAGTTCACTCGTTGTGCTAAGCTATAACATTTCATACTTCAGAAGATCACTGAACTGGGATGGAACTCGGTCAGACAGAGAAATATGCCCTGAATCCTCCGAATTTTCAATATTTTCTCAATTTTTACTGTCAAGATAGTGCATACACAACAGCGGTCATATTCAATGAGCATCTCACATAATTGCAATGATTTTAACTTCTTGTTTTTCTGGAAGAAATATTTTTTATTTTAATAATAAAAAAATTGATTTGACAGCTTTTATGTATTTTTCGTTTTACCCTGACAGTGTTGTGTCAATAATGAGTGACGTTCATGGCGTGCCTGATAGAAGACAAAGCTACAGAGTTGGTTGTTCAGAAGCAAAGTCATTGATATTCTCTATTAGGCCTATCAGAAACAGAGAAACATTTTAGCTCGTTTGTGATTTTTGACGCAAATCAACAAGATACTCCTCCTTGATCCAGAATCCAAATATAGAACACAAGGGCGTTGCAATATTTTTCTAAATATTAAGATTCTTAGGTATGACTTCGTCCCACGTACTTAAAGCAACTCAGAAATATTATTTTGTCACATGCAGTGATCCAGATCAACCCTGTCTCACCATCTGACGTGAGAAGCATTCCTTTTTCTTGCAAAGGAAGATTTGGTGCTGCTAGAGATTCTTCAATTTGCTTTCTGAAAAGCGATGAGATCGAATTGATATGACAATCCATATATATATGCACATGATCAAAACTGGTCTGTTGTTGCTGCTGAGCATTGGAGAGCAGAGAATATGCTTCGTCCGTTATATTAATTACAAGTAGAAAATCATTACAAGACTGGAGAACACTCCCCAGTGCTATTGATGCCGTACACACTCATACACTTGTCTTGCCCTTTAACAAACAACACATAATGAGCTTTTGCCAGTGGTGTTTCCGATATGGGGTTCCCAACAATATATTCAATATTTGGCCGCACTCTCAATCCATTCATTTTTACAACACGCGTGACTCCTCTTACTAATTCTTGAAACCATGCTCATTTTTCAACAGCTCCAAAGTTGTCGACCTATATATGAATTTCGGATTCTCCATTAATTAATTAGCTGTCTATACATACTCATCTGACGTTTTTTAGATTTGTTATATTACTGCGATTAATTGTATGGGACCATGGGTCCTGGTGACTTGGACATTAAGCTCAAGGAGCAATGGTCCCATCCACTTTTTTCTATTCACATTATCAGAGTGATTTTGTAATTTTTTTCGAATGCACTAGTTATTGTTCTGCTAGAAAGGGGCAACATATGCGCATGAGAAATATTTGTAGCTCAAAATGACTAGGGTTTGTATTTTGGCACAGGGCCTGGTACGCCACACAGAACAAAGAGCCAGTAAGGGGTTTTTATTTTTAAAAAACACATTAACTATCACTTACTTCCTCTTATTCCATTCAGTTGATTTTTTTATAAGAGATTAAAGAAGCTAAATACATTATTTTAAAGTATTTCTATTTATGGTTTTACTTCAAACCTAATTTTTATGACTTATAAACTAATATATATAATCTAAAGAGATATACAACATATGTTATTATCAATGGTATTTTAATTTTCTTAATCTCTGAAAAAAATAACTATATGTCATATTTAAGATCGGAAGGAGGGAGTAATGAAGAAGGTTATGATCGTCAGTTAGGATGCAAATTGGTAAGTTAATTGTCACTACTAGTAGTAGTTTCTATCAAGTGCTGGTTGACTACGACTAAGGGCATAGTAAAAGCAAGAACGGAAACTTTGAATACAATAAACTGACACCATCATGATGATCTAAAGAGAACAAACAAAGAAAGAACTAACTAACTGCCGGCGATAGGGTTAACGGCGGCTGCGTTGGCCTTTCCCGAAGCAACAAGACGCTGCACAAAGCTATCGATTCTGTGTCCATTTGTCTCTTTCAGTAACCGCTTCCCGCCAAACGGTAACGACTCCACGCCTTTCTCCTTCAGCACCTCCTCCCCACTCCCCAAACCCAACGCCTGCCAACCGCGTACCATTCGAAGCTCAGAAACCGATCACCAAAATTAAAACAATAAAATAATGACTAAAAGATTTCAATTCATTAATCTTGTACCTGGAGTCTAACATAGTCCGTACGATTCCGACAGAAGGCATTTCCCAGCATTTGGTCAATGGTCTCCGACACGCCATCCACCACAATGTCAACCATGGACGACATCGAACACAGTGTCTCCTCCTTCTCACTCGTCATCCTCCCTGAAGCTCCGATGACCGACGTCGTCCCATTTCCTATGGAGAGGACCAAGAGATCACTCACGCCACTCACTGAAGGAAAGTCACGCTTGTTGTGCAGCACGTGAGTCACGGCCGCCGCCGTCGGGTTGTTCATCACCAGTCCGCCGTCGATGGCCCGGCAGGAGGTCTTTCCGTCGAGGGAGGTAAACTGAAAAGGCTTGAAGAGGCTCGGCGTGGCTGAGGTGGCGCGACAAACTTTCCAGAGCTCGAAGTTGAAACTGGGCGACTCGGACGCGTCAGCGTGTGAGAACACAAACGGGGCGGCACTCTTGAGGTCAAAGCAAGGTATGAGCAGGGGCTTACACGTGTCCTTCAAGGTCAACAGTCGTCCATCAACTCTTCTCCGGAATACTTCCTTCACCACCTTGTCCATGCTCTTGGAAGAAAATCTACGACACCGCCAGCGGAGAACTCTGGGGAGTTTAGGCTTAAAGAGTTCAGAATTCCTCTGCGTGACGACGCGCACGGCGTCTCTGGCAGTGTAGAGGGGCCTGCCGGAGCCTTCATCGGCGGTGATCATGGCAGCAAGGATGGCACCAATGCCGGTCCCGGCAATGATGTCAAAGAAGTCAGCGATTTGAGCCTGGGGATTGCGGGTCTGGAGGCGGATCTGGTCCTCGAGGCGAACGAGGGCGGTGCCGGCAACAACGGCGGTGGTTCCTCCGCCGTCAATACTGAGAATGCGGGTCTTGTTGGTGGTTTCGCAGCGAGAGAAGAGCCATTTCTGCTCGAGCTTGGAGAAGATCTCCAACGTGACTTTACTGAGTTCCATTGGCTCTGGGGTCTCAGTGGTTGGTGCTGCCACTTATGAGCTTCATTCGAGTATATTCAAGTTTGGCATTCGCAGCTTGCTTCACGGGACTCGTGTGTACGTTTATCCACTGCACACCATTTAATTAATCACTTTGCTTCCTCGTGTGTCTTCCACTCTTCCCTCTCTCCTCGCACGGCTCAACCTATACGGTCTTCTAAAGTCAAACCCACTCATATACCAGTATTACATTAGTTACGGTACTCACAGTCACAGATACTGCTCTTTTAATTACCGAGAATACGGAACCGGATGATAGGCACCATCATCTGGACCGTTCAGGTTGGATTTGGACGATCCAGATTTAATATTTTTTAATTTTTTATTTTTCTAAAATAAAAAAAAATTTGGATAAAAATCTAAAATAAAAATAATCTCTAAACTAACACTTTTTTCAAAAACTATTTTTTTATTTAGAAAATAATTTTTAAAAATATCAAATCTGGACGGTCCAGATCAGTTTGGCAGATGGTGGCTAAACTGGTTCCCCGAGAATACAGTGTGGTTAGATACGTGAGTTAAGTGGGTGAAATGACTGATCTGTATCCCGCCACGAGTTGCATCGAATCCCGGTGCACCCCTTCCCGCATGCGTGCCACGTGCTTCTCAGTTGGTCCCTGTAAGTAAGCTAGCTGCATATAATTAACGGTTTTTTCCCATTTTGGTGTGACTTTCATCAGCTTTAGTTAGAGCCTCTCATACCATATATGTATATATACGGTGAGTTATACACTTATACTAGTTAGCGCGCGTTTGGATGGGCTTTTTTTTTATAAAAAAAAAAAGCACTTTTTTAATGCAAAAAAAATGTTTTTTAATTAATTTATGTGTTTAGATGATATTTATTTAAAAAAGCAAAAATCACAACAACAAAAAACCAAAATGCTCCTTTTTTTAAAAGCTCCAATTTGGAGCTTAAAAAAAACATTGTTTTTTAAAAGCCCATCCAAACGGGCCCTTATTCTTTTTCATAAGACGTCAAAATCTGAATTGATTTAGTTATTTTATTTTTTATAAATCAACATTTAATGAATTTTTTATTTATTTATACTTCTCATCAATTATAGATATTGCATTAATTAAAGTTGGTGATACTTATATTATGTTTACTTTATTTTTCTCTGTTAATTGTTTCTAATAAATAAAGACATATTTTTGGAAAAAAGTTTACTTTAAGACATACTTATTATTTGTAAATATTTTAACTGCTTTCTTAAAACGCGCAATTTGATTATCAAACTCTTATAAATATAATAGAAATAGAGGGAGAGGGAGTACATCTTTCCTTGATTTCTAATCTCGATATGTTTGAGCCATTAATGGGGCCATCTCTGCTTTATGTGTTTCCACTTTCATTACAAGTTAAGCCTGAAAGCTCCCAACATCTGGAATCCCATTTTTTTAAAAGTAAATGAGCTTAAACATACTGACATTACCCTAATCATGGTAATATAAATAATTGTGGGAAAGGTTAAAAATAAATGATTAAAAAGAAAAAAAGGAAGGTGCGTTGGTGGTGGTTTTGTTAGTCGTTAGCAGATGGATGGAGCTTAGTTTGAGGGGAATCTGTGGCGACAAACACTGCCAACTGATACTACAAATCCCAACCAGCAACGAGTAAAGATGTGAATATATGTTTGGTAGGAGGGTGATGGCCGGAAAGCAACAAAATGTGGACTATATTACCAACCTCTTACATGTTCATGGATTTTAGTTTGTCTGTGTGTGTCAGAGATTCCCCCAAAAATGGCAACTTTCTCTTCCTTCCGTCACTTTCTTCTTTTACTCTCACTCTACTCTATACCCCATTCCCACCCTTACCATATAAAACTCACTTCAATTATTTGCCTTCATTGATATAATTTGACGCCCAAGCTGTCATCCAATTAAGAGCATCTCTTGATGATCGACCTCTAATTTCATTTATTTTTATTAATCAACAAAATTATAGTCTGATCTACTTAAATTATAGATAAGGGCATGCTAACTTAGCCTGTCCGCGAAAAAGGAAGCGCGCCAAGAAAAGGTTGCAACTACTTCAAGCAACGGATCATCATCCAATGAGAAAATATCATATACCTTTAAGGTACTGCATGCACATGTACGACCCATTAAATCCCTTCAACCGTCGACACAATTCATCCTTTTTCTTCTTAATTTATTTTATTAGTTCAACTACATTATATTGTTTCATATATAATATGAGAGAGGGGCGAAACCTCAGGGTATACAAAACAGTACTAACTTCAATCCAACTAAGCAACATATTATCAAAAAAAGTCAAAAAAAAAAAACATATAAAAAAAGACTCAAGTTGTTAACATATACATTTAGTTGTTAATGTTGCAGTATTGATTAAGTTGTTAAGATATAATTATTAACGTGTACTGATTTAGTTGTTAATGTTGTACTAATATAGTTGTTAACGTTTCTTAAATAATACCAAAAAAGGTCTTAGAATCTTTTCTGACGTGTGACTTGTTTTTAGGTCTTTTTTGATAATATGTTGTTTACTTACACTGAGAAGGATTTTCCCAATTTTATAAGGATTGATTGAAGTTTACGGGTCATTTCACATTATTATAAATTAGTCATTCAACTCATTTATATTTGATGTGAGATTTCCTGGCCTAGTTACCTCACTTGAACATCTTAATCTATAATTACATATAAATATGTATTAAAATTCCTAAATATATGGCCAGTGAAAAATGCATTATTAATCGAAATATAGATGTGTTAATTAAAAAAGTGTCGGCTCTGTGTCTCAATCAAACGCAAGTTAAGGCAAGAGTGAAGCATTTATCGGGTTTTTTTTTTTTTTTTGGTTGCCATAAAGCGTTTGTAGGGAAATTAAACGTCCGCATGCAATAGCTCTGGGGTCAAAAAGCCACATTCTGCTGTCTGTTCTTTCGCTCTTTTTTTTTTTGGGCTCAAGTTTCGCTCATTTAATTGACCTTTCGCTTAACTACTGGTGACATAAAGTTTTATGTTGTAAGGTACATAATGAATGCATCGATATGAAATTAGTAGATACTGCATGCTGGTCAGAGATCATAAATTGTGATTCTTTCTTTTATTTCACTCCCGTCCCGTGGTAGTAAGATACATCAGAAAAAGTGTGATGATGATCTATGACAAAAGACGAGACAAGGAAAAAACCGGGGAAAACAACAGACTTGAAACACAGAAAGCACGCTTCATCGAGCTGTTAGAATCATTGGAAGCATTTGATATTTAGTATAAAAATGTAAAAATGCAGCATATAATCCCTCCCATCTTAACTATAAGATAAAATTGATTTTTTTAATATATTAAACAAATAATTAAATTCTTTTAAAATATTTATATTTATCATTTTTTTTATTTCAAACTATTTTATCTAATATATAAATTGATATATAATATAATGATACATAATATATGATATGATTAAGTAGCTTATTTATTTTACTTAATCTCTCTAAAAAAGTTAACTATGTCTTATATTTAGGACCGGTGTAATATATAAGTATATTAGAAAGGGTTTGTCGTGGAATACTGCAGGACATGACAATAGATGTCTGCAATATCCCATATGTCTATGCATGGATGATGCTGCATTGATAATAATTTCCCGTCCATTCTTTTGACACACACACTCACACTCACACTTTGATAATATTTACTCCCTCCAACCTTATTTATAAGAGCCCAAAATATAATTTTGCAGTTTAAGAAAGCGGTTTAACCTACTTAAAAACAATAAGTTTTTTGAAATAAACTTTTTTTTTAATATGCCCCTATTTATAAAGAACAAATAAAAGAGAGAAATAGAGTAAACATATAAATATATATCATCAATCCTTTAATTAATGAGGGGCACAAATTAAAAAAAATTATTAAATGTTGAGACAAATTTTGTTAGGCTCTTATAAAAAAGACCTATCATATCCTTTATCACTTTGTAAAATAAAATCATTGTTTCTTTTGTTATTGATATTTTTTCATGAACATGATATATACATGTGAGTGTTTAATAATAATTGTGATCCTGAAAAGAGGAAAGGAGTCATGCATAATTGATGTTTCTAGAATCATATGTTATGTTTTTGTCTGAGTGATGAGTTGGATGAATAAGAAGCAAGTATGTATTGTTGATATAGAAGAGTGTTAAATGTTGTACCCATCCGTGTGTCAGGAAAAGGCAAGAGGCACATCAAATGTAAATGCTGAGCTTGGTTGGGCTCCTTCAATTATGATAGCTAACTCAGCAACATACAGTAAATAAGATTGTCAGAATGTGACATGAAAGTGTGTGTACGCCTCTTTCAATGGAGTTACCAACCCTGCTTCTTCATAAACAAAACCTACACGCATGATGTTCCCTTCCCTTTCTTAACTAAACCTTGGTGATTGGTTGTTTTAATTCGTTGGTGAAGTGTCAATATATAAGAGAAACCAACTTTACAGTTAACTCCCTTGTGTTGAACGCTTGTTAGTTTGGCCAGCAGAAATGTCCACCGCATCAGATCACGTTAGTTAATCAATACCAGTATCGCACAATACTAATGGAGAAGCTAATAAATTATTGAATGTAGATAGATATATATGAGTAGTACGAAGCAATGCAATGAAAGGCAGGCAGTGCCCATTTATTACATGCACACACACTTTTTGAAAAAACTGATAGAGAGAGAGAGAGAGCCTAAAACACATTAATGAAAGTGCTCAAGTCTGTACAGGATCATGAATTGATGTATACGTGATGTTATATATGATGGTGGGGGAATGGGGAGGGCTACAAGGGTGTTGATTGTTGAGACTAAGCAACCAAAAAAAAAAAAAACTTAAATGCAACTGTATGCTTTACCAAAACAGGAAACAGACTCTCCTTCAATTAAGCATCCAGTAATAATTAACCCATGAGCTGACACTAACTGCCTGCGTTAATTAACAAGATAATTCTGTTACTACTTACAGTTATTTTATTCACCTCATCGTCTATCTCTGCGCCTTTAACTGCTGAGAAAACTCTTAGAGAGACAAGAGAGGACCTGAGATTAGAAGATAATAGGAGAGAGATGGCATGAATATTAGGCACGTGCAGGTACGGGGGCCGAGTAAGAGGGTGAATCATGCATGCATGAAGCAGAAATTTCGGCTTTAGACTCGCGGATTAGACACGTGCAAGTCTCGTGCTTCATGTTTCAATTCAGACCCCGCATTCCATCATATGATGTTGTTTTCTTCAAGTCCTGACTCCTGAGCTGACCATCTACTTGCCAGTTACCATCCCCACTTCTCAAGCTTCTTGAAAATTTCTTCCCAACAAACTTGGACTAAGACCAACTGAAATAGCGCCTAACTATAAATATGAAATATCTTATGCCTCTTTCATCAAGACTCACCAAACAATATTGACTCCATGAACCCTATGACAACTAGTTTTTTTAACACAAAACATAAACAATACCTACCCTTTCAGATTGAGGTTTGCATTTTCTTTCCTTTTTGGGTTAATTTTTGTTGGGACAGCATATGGGTTAGACGCCACTGTCTCTGCTTCAAAAACTAAGGGCCCAAGAGGCCACACTTGCATTATTTTTGTTAACCAGTGAATATAAAAACTCTTGATACGAATTGCAACACACTTGCCCTTTAAAAGGCCCATGCTTCTTCCATTACTGATTTCAAACGCCTATAATTCTATAATCCTATTCTTATTGGGCTTCTTTGGAATAGCCATCAAACGAATTCAGAAAATTAATGAAAAGCTTCGTGGACACGAGTTAAGAAAATTAATTAAATTAGTTAATTATAATATATGTGACATAATCTCTCTAAAATATTTATATATAACATTATCTTATATTTTGGTTTATTAGAAAAATTAATTCAAAGAAATATGATTAATATAAATGATAAAGTGAAAAAAGTTGTTACCTTTTAAGACCAAAATCCACCTTAAAATAAAGCCTACATAGACCGGATACTATTTTGTTATACACCTTAAAAACAGTTGGCCCAAAATCAAAAATCCCTAGTCAAAAAAGAAAACATTAGAAATGCATTGGACCAAAATTAGCGCCCCCAAAAAAAAAAAAAAAAAAAAAAAAAATCAGAAGTAAGAAAGAAACAAGCGAGAAATTTCTTATCCACAGATTATCCCTCCGCGGACTTTCATCGGGGTCAATCGTCCGAGCTCGCATGGCAACGTCCTTCTCCTCTGCAACCCTCGTCCGGTCCATCGTCAATCCCCGACAAAACCCTTCTAAAACCCTCGTACCCTTTAGAGGTGCGTGCTCTCATTATACAACAACGCGCAATATCTTCATTTGTGAAAATGACTTGTTTTAACAAATTCTGCAGAATCCTTTGATGGAGTCTCGAACTGCGTAAAGTATTCCCGGCAGTTCTCGTGGAGCTCACCTTCAAGCTACGTGACCCTGAAGCTCGGTGCTCCCTGTAGATTTTCTAGCAGACTCATTGTTCGGAGGAGGTCGTTGCGGAGGTGAGCTCATTGTTCTTGTCGACTGTCAGTGAGTAGTGAGATGATTAACCATTTCTCTGGATCCTTTTTAATGTATCCAGGGCTAGCATTGTGAGGGCCGCAACAATTGAAGAAATAGAAGCTGAGAAGGCCTCCATTGAGAAAGATGTTGTGAGTGTCTTTGAAGATTTATTTTATAATATACTGCGGTTAAATTGATCGAATTCAAAAATGTGGTACTCTATTGTAGCGGGATGGTCACACTTACAGTTTCTCGTTCCATTTGTCTTAGACGACCCGGATGGAAAGGACTATCGAAACTGTTCGTTCAAACTTCAATTCCATAAGGACGGGGAGAGCAAACCCGGCTATGCTTGACAAAATAGAGGTGCGAATGTGAGAGCTGGCGTATGGTTTTGCTTATTTTTAAATACCATCGTTCCTAGAAAATGCATGGAAATCGTTATTAAGGACACCAACTGCGGTGAAAAAAGTGTTTACTCCTTGGTTTGTTTTTAAATGCAGTCTAATTGTTATTAAGCCTATTCAGTCTCGCTATCTACCTCATCATTATCCTGAGTCCTGTCTCTTATTATCCGATTTTTCCCCACTTTTTGGATACAACAGTTAGTTTAGCTAGGTTTACTATCTTGTGCTAATTTTTCGTGTTATTTTTACTTTGTTCTTTCATGCTACTAATAAAGTTATGTCCCAGAGATTGCCAAAGAAAACATTACCTGCCGTTTGAGTAACATATACAACGTGATTTGGCTTACAACACAAGAAACTTGTACTATACATTGATATATAGGCGAGGCATCAATTTGTGCAATAAATATCTAACTTTAATCTTGTGTATAGATTTGTCCTGTAAATGAGTTGTTTTGCTATTTGCTTGTAGGTGGAATATTATGGAACGCCGGTCAGCTTGAAGAGCATTGCTCAAATTAGCACTCCAGATGCCAGTTCTCTTTTGGTACAGCCATATGACAAATCAAGGTGAGTTATAGCTGCAATTGTAAAGCAGATGAGGTGGAGGAAAGAGTCATCACAGTGATCCTATAAATGTTTTTTGCTACGCAGCACTAAATATGTTTTGGGAACAAAATCTTGGTTATTCATTTTGCCTTTAACATGTTTTTCAGCTTGAAGGCTATTGAGAAAGCCATAGTTTCCTCTGATGTGGGCATGACTCCAAATAATGACGGAGAATTGATACGATTGAGTATCCCAACATTGACATCTGAAAGAAGGAAGGTATTTTCTCATTCCCTTGACTCTGTAGTATCTAGATTAAATTTCTAATTTTCACACACTGAAAGTAATATTCGTAATTGATTATCATTTCTGATCTAGTTAATAAAAAAATCCTATACCATCCCCTCTTACCTGGCCAGAATAAGAAAGAAGAGTTCTGTGAGAAACAGTTCACTTGATACTCCCGGCGATAACTTGTTATGAGTCCCACATCGGGGAGCCAAACTCTTAGAGTGAGGTTTATAAGTCCATTGGGTTCTCTCTCCTCATAGGCTAGCTTTTGGGGATTGGGCTCTCCCTTTGGGCTTGTGTTCATTACATTGGCGCTTTCATTGAGAGCCCATGTTCACGGAAAGGGCTACCCACGGAGGGTTCTGACCGGATAGGCCGAGTGAAGTGCCGTAGAGTGGAGCCGCCGGGGACGTCGGCTCTTGAGGGGGTGACTATGTTATGAGTCCCACATCGGGGAGCCAAACTCTTAGAGTGAGGTTTATAAGTCCATTGAGTTCTCCCTCCTCATAGGCTAGCTTTTGGGGATTGGGCTCTCCTTTTGGGCTTGTGTTCATTACATTGGTGCTTTCATTGAGAGCCCATGTTCACGGAAAGGGCTACCCACGGAGGGTTCTGACTGGATAGGCCGAGTGAAGTGCCGTAGAGTGGAGCCGCCGGGACGTTAGCTCTTGAAGGGGTGACTATGTTATGAGTCCCACATCGGGGAATCAAGCTCTTAGAGTGAGGTTTATAAGTCCATTGGGTTCTCCCTCCTCATAGGCTAGCTTTTGGGGATTGGGCTCTCCCTTTGGGCTTGTGTTCATTACATTGAGTCAAGCTCTTAGAGTGAGGTTTATAAGCCCATTGGGTTCTCCCTCCTCATAGGCTAGCTTTTGGGGATTGGGCTCTTCCTTTGGGCTTGTGTTCATTACATAACTTCTAAAGGGTTGTTTAATTCACATGACTATTCTGTTTACAAGATGAGCGTCTCTTATAACCAATACTTTTCTAGCGGATAGATGCTATGTATCTTCTGGCAGTATAAATGAATTTGTGGATTTTATCTGAAGAATTCAAAGTATAATCTAATGATTGGTTTACTTTACAGGAACTATCAAAGATAGTGGCTAAACAAACTGAAGAAGGGAAGGTACATTTGTAACAATACCTAAACTTTGAGATAGTAATTCGCTCTTTTTTTTTTGCCCAATTCAGGATCAATCTTCTTGTGAATTTTCTTAAGGGTTCAGAGAATGTTAACATAAGCCAAGTTTTTGAATTTAAAGTATGTTTTTTTAGTAAGAAAATACAATTTCTTCTCCTATTCTTTCCGAAAACTATAATGATGAATAATAGATTCGCAATCATTGTAGAACTGAATTTGAGATTTATATTATTCTAGTGTTAGCTCTACTATGTGTGCGGGACAAATGCTTTGGCTAAATTTTGGTCATATACAACTTCCATAGTTCCATTTGAATTTTCGAGCTTGATCTATTGTATATAGGTAGCTCTGAGGAACATAAGAAGAGATGCATTGAAAGCTTATGAAAAACTTGAGAAGGTTTAAATTTCCTCTCCTTTATTTTCTCTCTTCGCTAATTGATTTCTTGCCTTCGATTCCCTCTTTTCCAGTGATTTGTTAATAATTTTGTTAGAATTTTTCATACAGGAGAAAAAACTCTCAGAAGATAACGTGAAGGACTTGACAAATGATTTGCAGGTAACCTGATCCTCTATGCTGTCAAATAGGCAGGATACTAACTTCTAGCTTGTTTAAACTTTGCATTGCAATGTCTTTTCTTACTAGGGTCTAGGTATTTTTTATATATAGAACTTATAATAATCTCAGACCTATTTTGGGATGCAGTGAACTGTGTGACATAAGAACCTTGCTTTGTTCCTAGAAAAAGGGGGCATAGAGAGTCTGAGAGAGCAGCCAGCCAACCTTTTTTTTCCTTTTGCATTTTAGCCAAGAGAATGTGTAAAAAGAACTAAATATCTGTTTTTCTACAGATATGTCAGATCCATTGAATGAAATGTACTTTTGCTAACTTTTTTGTTATAGATCTATAAAAAATAATGTTAAGAATTTTCAATGTCGTGAGTTCTTGACTGCAAATGGATCTAAGAAAGTGTCTTATGTTTTGGTGTTGTTGATACGTGAGGATGTTCTTCCCCTAATATTAATTCCATTTGGATCTGGGGATTGCCCATTGCTATGTATATTCCATCTTCACTTTTTATCCCTTTCCAAGAGATAAAAACAGTAATAAGAAAAGATAAATTTTCTCCCCGAGAAGGGCTTACTTTACTGGCTTGATTACGAGTTTCTGTGTCAGCAGTTTGATCAATGTTAATCTCAAATCTTGTAATTGGACTAAGTAAGGACTTGGTCGGGTTCCTTATATTTTTGAGATTGATCATTCTTGAATTGTTAGCTTTGTTAATGGGGAAACCCCAATTTGTGTGAATGCTGCCTTCAATGTTTTAACCATTTAAATATTTTATCTTTGTGTAGAAATTGACTGATGAGTATATGAAGAAGATTGAGAGTGTCTACAAGCAGAAAGAAAAGGTATGATATGTTTTCTAGTTAAAGCATGTATAAAACCTCATGTCTAATTCTATTTTAAGAATTGGTATCAATGAGGAGCAGCAGCAAGGAATTCAGTATACTTGTAGATTCATTGGGCGCCCCTTGACTTTGGGCAAGCTTACCTTTCTGTAGTCATACTTAAAGGAACTAGACAGCATTGATTTTATAAGTTTATTATCCTTTAGTGATGTAATTCTTGTCGTCTTTCAGGAGTTGCTAACCGTTTGATGCTTGGAGACAGAAATGTAAATGATTCGTTTCTAACGAAGGTCAAATTTTGTCTACTCTCTGTTCTGAGTTGGATGCTCGGTGCTTAACGTTTGGTACACAAGAAAGCTTTTGAAGAATTCATGTGTGTGAATAATAAGCAGATTGATGTGGATGTATGTACTTTATCAATTGTTTCACGGACCCTCCGTTTCTAATGTGGGAAGCTCAATGGATAGTTAACTGCAGTTTAGTTAGTTTTCCTCGGGATCGAAAGTATTAAAAAAAGGAGTAAAGTCGCTCTATAACGTTAACTCGTTAACCGTAAACAAATTAGCCTTGATGCCTGTGTGGTTGGCCACATGGTACAGCCAGGTGGTTCGTTTGCTCCAGTTTGTTACTTGTAATCTTGTATCTCCATTATTCGACTCGTGATATATTGTCCCTATTTTGATGGAGTTAAGCGTGCAGCTCCCTTGTTTTTTTTGGCCAGCTGCAGTTCCCATGTTATAAAATCAACAACGTGGCGGAAAATAAATAAATAAATCACATGAAACAGTCCTACTACTATTTAATTTGTGAATCCTTAAATACTCCCTTCGGTCCTAATTATAAGAACACTTTTGTAGTGTAAATTGTACTACAAAAGTGTTTCTATAATTAGCACTGGAGGTAGTACAAGACATATTTTTTGTATTTGTCAATATTTTCTTAATTTATCATTATTAATGTTTTCTCAATAATGATTAATGGTGTTTTAAAAAATACATATTAAATTAATTAATCTAACTAATTATATTTTATTAATTAAATTAAATTAAATTAAAACACATTGATACTAAGAGAAGGAGGGTGGGAGTGATAATTAATAATAGCGATTAGTGACCGCGATATTACTCTAATATTGATCAAAACTGACTGGGAATGGATGGAGGAAAGTGTCTATCCATCGGGGGATCCGAGGCATTTACCAATTACCATGGGACATGAATGCATGTACTATAATACTCTCACATCCCTTTTCTATAGGTAACATTATCGAGTGGTCTTTGATTATGACAAACCGGAGAAAGTAGTAAGAGATTTGCTATCTCTTAACCACATTCTCAATTTAAGGAGTGAAAATAAAGAAAATAGTATTAGGAGCTATTCCTCACAACCGGCCTGAACAAAAAATCCGAATTAGTCATAGCTGAATGTTCTTGTGCACAGGATAAGATAAAAAAAAAAAGTGACATTCATCATACTAATCTTATTTATTATACATATGCTACTGGATATTATTTTTCTAGTGCATCCAATACTATTTAATGGTTTTTTTGTTACATCTCGCACCCAATTTTATTTATGGTGTATTGTGCTTGATACAGTAAAAATAAGATTACAATGCTTCCCACACGGAAAATTACATTAGAATACTGGATGCACAATAACACACACCCTCCCTCTTTCATATTGAGACACCTCACCTTTCCCTAACATGTACAGATGCATAATTCCCTTATTTCTCCATTAAACCATTCGGCCAGGAGAGTGTGAGTGTGAGAGGTATTGAGAGGGAAGAAGAGGAAGGAAGAGATCATCACACCCACATGCAACTGGATATCTAAGCCAAGGTAAGGGTCCTGAACTTGATTCCTTAATCATCTTCTTTAACCAATCTGACCAAGGGATAGAAATTAAATAAAACGCTAGGGGATGTAAGATCAATAAATGTAGGATGATGGAATAAAGGTTTTGTTGTTTGTTTAATGGATTGCATTTTGACTTTGAACTTTTGGGGAGTATATTTCAAATCTGGAAATTTCTCCAGCCTTCAATACCCATAAGGAAGAGACTTGAACAAGCCTAATGTTTGTGAATATGAAATACATATAGACAATATGTATTACCTGCGAGGTATTACCCAGAAATCAGGAAAAAAATAAAAAATTAAAGTTCAAATTAAAGAAAAAAATAAAAAAACCTCACGAGGTAGTATAAAAAAATCAGAGAAAAAACATTTAAATTAATAAAAAGGAAATTAAAATAAAATTAAAAACCTCACGAGGCAGTGCCAAAAAATCAGGAAAAAAAATCAAAAATTAAAAAAACACAAAAACAAAATAAATTAAAATTAAAGAAATAAATAAAAAAACCTCACGAGGTAAAAAAAATTATCAAAACAAATAAAAAAACCAAAAAACTCCTCGAGGTAGTATAAAAAAAGCAGAAAAAAACATTTAAATTAAAAAATCAAAAAAAGGAAATAAAAATAAATAAAAATAAAATTTAAAAAGTTAAAAAATTAAAAACCTCATGAGGTAGTGGCAACAAATCAGGAAAAAAAATCAAAAATTAAAAAGATACAAAAAAATTAAAATTAAAATTAAAAAAATTAAAGCACCTAGCAATAAAACAAAATTAAAAAAAATTAAAAATTAAAAATTAAAAAAATAAAAACTTCAGGTAAAACTACCTTAGTCCGGAGTCCTACCTCACGAGGCATTACACAGAAATCAGGAAAAAAAATAAAAATTAAACGCGAGGAAGTATCAAAAAATCAAAAAACAAAAAAGTTACTTTTAAAAGGAAATTAAAATAAATACAAATAAAATCAAAAAATAAAAAAAAAATGAAAAAACCTCACTAGGTAGTAGAACTACCTCGCAAGGTAGTGCCAACAAATCAGGAAAAAAATTAAAAATTTTAAAAACGCAAAAACAAAATAAATTTAAATTTAAATTAAAAAAATTCATAAACCTCACGAGGGAGTCCTACTTGAGGTACTACAAAAAAAATTAGAAAATAAAGAAAAAAAAATATGAAAATCTCTTTTGGTGGTCGAAAAAAAAATAAGAAAAAAAAAATTACAAATTAAAAAAAAAAAGTTAAAAAAAAAAAAACCTCACGAGATAGTATAAAAAAAACACTATAAAAAGGAAATTAAAATAAGTACAAATAAAATTAAAATATTAAAAACCTCACAAGGTAATAGAACTACCACTCGAAGTTTTTTTTTTTTTTTTTTAAATATAGTATTTTTGGTAAGTTTTGTTTCTTATTAATTTTAATTTTTTTGTTCATTTTTTCTATTACAACGCGAGGTAGTTGGATACCTTGCTAGGTTTTTATATTTTTTATTATTATAATATTTAATTTCATTTTTATTGATTATTTAAGTTTAATTTATTCTTTTCTGATTTTTTTTTTGAGATTTTTATATTTTTTTAATTCCGTTTTTTGGTAAATTTTCAAGTTTAATTTTTATTTCTTATTTTTTAGAGTTTAAATGTAAAAACCTCGCGAGGTAGTCCTACTACTTCGCGAGCTTTTTATACTTTTTTAATAATTTTTTAATTTCATTTTTATTTTAATTTTTTTTCTGGATTTTTCCCAGTACCTTGCGAAGTTCTTATACTTTTTTTTAATAATTTTTTAATTTTGTTTTTTAATTTTAATTTTTTTTCTTGATTTTTTCAAGTACCTCGCGAGGTAGCCGGGACTACCTGGCGAGTTTTTACATTTTTTTTATATAATTATTTTTTAATTTCATTTTTCTATTTTAATTTTTTTTTGGATTTTTAGCGATCTCGCGAGGTAGCGGACTACCTCGCGAGGATTTAACTTTTAGCCGGACTACCTCGCAAGGTTTTTATACTTTTTCTAAAAATTATTTTTTAATTTCATTTTTTAATTTAATTTTTTTTCTTATTTTTTTCCGAGTATCTCGCGAGGTAGCCGACTACCTCGCGAGGTTTTTACATTTTTTTTTATATAATCATTTTTTAATTTCGTTTTTCTATTTTAATTTTTTTTAAAAGATTTTTAACAATACCTCGCGAGGTATCCGGACTACCTCGCGAGGTTTTAACTTTTTTTTTTCATTTTTTTTAATTTTTTTTGGATTTTTTTCGATACCTCGCGAGGTAGCCGGGACTACCTAGCGAGGTTTTTATACTTTTTTTTTTAATAATTATTTTTTAATTTCGTTTTTTTATTGTAATTTTTTTCTTGATTTTTTCCACAACCTCGCGAGGTAGCGGACTAACTCGCGAGGTTTTTACATTTTTTTTATATAATTATTTTTTAATTTCGTTTTTCTATTTTAATTTTTTTCTGGATTTTTTCCAGTACCTCGCGAGGTAGCCGGGACTACCTCGCGAGGTTTTTATACTTTTTTTAAATAATTATTTTTTAATTTCGTTGTTTTATTTTAATTTTTTTTCTTATTTTTTTCCGTACCTCGCGAGGTAGCCTAGGTTTACCTCGCGAGGTTTTTACATTTTTTTATATAATTATTTTTTAATTTCCTTTTTCTCTTTTAATTTTTTTTTTGGATTTTTAACAGCATATCTCGCGAGGTAGCCGACTACCTCGAGAGGTTTTATCTTTTTTTTTTCTTCATTTTTTTATTTTAATTTTTTTTCTGGATTTCTTCCGGTACCTCGCTAGGTAGCCGGACTACCTCGCGAGGTTTTTACATTTTTTTTATAGTTTTTTTTTTTTTTTAATTTTGTTTTCTTGATTTTTACTAGTATCTCGCGAGATAGCCGGACTACCCCCGAGGTTTTTACATTTTTTTAATAATTATTTTTTAATTTCGGTTTTTATTTGATATTTTTTTCCTTGATTTTTCCTATTAAAACGCAAGGTAGTCGGATACCTCGCGAGGTTTTTATATTTTTTGATTATTTTTATATTTAATTTATTTTGTTGTTAATTTTGTAAGTTTATTTTTTTTTCTCATTTTTTCGCCTCCCGAGGTAGCCGATCTGGCATTAGCGCTTTTTCTAATCACAATCAAACAAACAGAGGATTCCATGGCCACTTCGGAGAAGCAAGTGATGGTGGTGGGAATAGATGACTACGATCACAAGACCTACGCCCTCCAATGGACTCTCGATCATTTTGTCGCATCTCGGTCCTACTACCTCGCGAGATTTTTATACTTTTTTTTTAATAATTTTTTTTTCATTTCGTTTTTTAATTTTAGTTTTTTTTCTTGATTTTTTCCAATACCTCGCGAGGTAGCGGATTACCTCGCGAGGTTTTTACATTTTTTTTATATAATTATTTTTTAATTTCGTTTTTCTATTTTAATTTTTTTCTGGATTTTTTTCCAGTACCTCGCGAGGTAGCCGGACTACCTCGCGAGGTTTTTATACTTTTTTTTAATAATTATTTTTAAATTTCGTTTTTGTATTTTAATTTTTTTTCTTGATTTTTTCCAGTACCTCGCGAGGTAGCGGACTACCTCGCGAGGTTTTTACATTTTTTTTAGGGAAAATCCCATATAAAGACAGTTAAAATAGGAAAATCCTAAATTAGGTTGATAAATTTAACATATCTTAAATTGGGTCAATGACCCAATTTAGAATATTTAAATGTTAAAAAATTTCCAATAATACCCTTCCCCAATCATACAAAAGAGAAAGAGAACGGACCATTGCAACCCGAAGATGGTTGAAACTTGACTCTCATGTATCTTTAATTTATCCAAAGATCGGCCTAATGAAATTCCTTATTAACAGCTATGATGCCAAATCACTATCTAGCAAATAGGACAGATCAAGACAAAAACTATTGCAACCCGATTGAAACATGAGAAATAGCGAATCAAATCCATAAATGGATTAAATCCAAATTTTGGAGTCTAACCTTTGATTACACTACGACCAAGGTTATTGTTCATACGCAAGGGATCAATAACATTAAAATGCTTGGAAATGAAGGTTTGCCCAATTGCATTAAATTCAAATTGTCTTGATGACGCTACGATACTATCGAGTATCCAAAGAAGGGGAAAACAAAATCTCTCTCCTCTTGGTTTTGATTCACTCTCTGCGATCCCGCAAGGGGGAAAACAAAATCTTTCCTAATCTTTGTGACTCTTTCTCAAGAAATTCAATAATATGGAGACGACGAGAGGCACCGGATCTTCGAGAATCAAAAGGTGGCTCATAGCCTTGAAAAATACGGGATTTATTAAAAGGAATTAAGGAATGAAAATTTTTTTTAAATCAACGTTTTTCTATTTTAACTTTTTTGTCGATTTTTTGACAATGTGGATGCCTCCAATGATTTTCTTATTGTTAGGGTTCTTAGGTAGTGTTAAACAAAAATATTATGTTTCTAATTTTGCTTCTTTTTTTTAAACTAACTAAGGGATATAGAGGTAATTTGGTTAAATTCTAAATCCCTAATTGTGTGACATAACCTAATTAATAATTTGTCTAGTTTAATAACTCTAATTATAATTTGCATAATTCAACCGTCTTTATATGGGATTCTCCTTTTTTTTTTATAATTATTTTTTAATTTCGTTTTTCTATTTTAACTTTTTTTTTTTCCATTTTTAACTTGACTACCTCGCGAGGTAGCTTGACTACCTCGCCCGAGGTTTTTATATCTTTTTTTTAATTATTTTTTTAATTTTTTTTTATTTTAATTTTTTTCTTGATTTTTTCCATTACCTCGCGAGGTTTTTACATTTTTTTTATATAATTTTTTTTAATTTCATTTTTAATTTTAATTTTTTTTTTAGATTTTTACTAGTATCTCGCGAGGTAGCGGACTACCTCGCGAGGTTTTTATCTTTTTTTATAGTTTTTTTTTTTATTTTAATTTTTTTTCTAGATTTTTACTAGTATCTCGCGAGGTAGCCGACTACCTCGCGAGGTTTTTACATTTTTTTTATAGTTTTTTTTTAATTTCATTTTTTATTTTAATTTTTTTTTCTAGATTTTTACTAGTATCTCGCGAGGTAGCGGACTACCTCGCGAGGTTTTTACATTTTTTTTATAAAATTATTTTTTAATTTCGTTTTTCTATTTTAATTTTTTTTCTGGATTTTTTCTAGTAACTCGCGAGGTTTTTATACTTTTTTTTAATAATTATTTTTTAATTTTGTTTTTTAATTTTAATTTTTTTCTTGATTTTTCCTATTACAACGCAAGGTAGTCGGATACCTCGCGAGGTTTTTATATTTTTTGATTATTTTTATATTTAATGTTGTTTGTTATTAATTTTTTAAGTTTTTTTTTTCTCATTTTTTTCGCCTCGCGAGGTAGCCACCCCGGCGTTAGCGTTTTTTCTAATCACGGTCAAACAACGAGGATTCCATGGCCACTTCGGAGAAGCAAGTGATGGTGGTGGGAATAGATGACTACGATCACAAAGACCTACGCCCTCCAATGGACTCTCGATCATTTTGTCACATCTGGTCCTACTACCTCGCGAGGTTTTTCTACTTTTTTTAATATTTTTTAAATTTCATTTTTAAATTTCATTTTTTTTTCTGGATTTTTTCCAGTACCTATGCCCTCCAATGAATCGAAGGAAGGTGGCGAGCCTTTGCTCTTCGATAAGGAAGAACCTAACAACCAATAACTGGTCAAGGGATAACGAGCGCGTAAGGCTTCTTCTTCTTCTTCTGGGGTTATGTTTTGGCTAGAGGAGGGCAGATTGTTAGACCTATCCATCACCTAACAAATGCACAGAAGGAGGGATAAGGAAGGAAGAACCGAAAGTAAAAGAGAGGACAAAGGACATTTGCGCCAAACAGGGTTTTCAGGCCAAAGGAACATCTAGAGAAAACCTACCCAAACGAAGAAAACCCTACCCGAACTGATCAGAACTAGAAATGCTTGAATTACAGAATCTCCCAAAAGCAGAGACGAACCCAAAAGCAAGACGACCACAAAAAGAAAAGCAAATCACAGAAGGATAAAAAGAAACGATGAATATACCTGGATATGCAGCGAAAAGAGAAACAAGAGTCTGAAGGAGACGATCGCAACAACAAGGAAAGGCTCTGCCCACGGAAAGAAGCAAGAAGATGGGGAAATGAAGGAATGAGGCAAAACAAGGGAAATATGATCACGAAGTTCAAACATGTTGAGGGCAAAAAAGACAATTCCAGATCAATAGTGGGTAAGGCGCAGGTCATACAGCAGAAGCATTAAATGCGCACGAAAACCGATGACGGATTGGCGCTGCGGTTGTGACCCCTTGCCATTCCAAAGGAGCCAAGTGTCACGATGCAATGATAGCAGAAGCATGAAACCATAAGTCTTGAGAAACGGGAGAAACGGTTAACATCCACCCGGATGAAGAGACACTTCGTATTCCCTCGGGTCTGGGGGTAGCAACTGATCTCCTCGTCCTTGAAAAATCTGGGAAAGGCCGCGCAACTCCCCCAATCCGAGCTTGTGCCAGTCCGACGTAATGACCTCGGCCTACCTGCTCCGGACTCCGACATCTTGTCAAATTGCGACAGCCCGACGTTGTTCCGAAACCAAAGCCAACTGAAATCAGAAACATCTCGGCAACCCAGAAACCTGAACTACCGAGCTGGGAGGCAACTGTTATGGACCTGAATTAAGGCCTAGCATCGAGGCGGCCCAACTAGGTAAACATTTAAGGTAACAGGCATACCTATAATATAGGAAGACCCACTATTATAGTGGATCCTAACCGTCAGCATGATGGGAGCATCTGAGCTGTACCCGCGTCATGTACTCCCCTAGTACTTCGCCATGGAGGTCATGCCCAACCACGATGGAGATCATGCACAACCACAATCTCCTCCCCGCCGACCTCTATAAATACAGAGACCAATCAACCAGGTGCACAGGTTCTAACTACCACTCTTTACATTCAGTCACACTGTGCACACACACCACCCCCTACATCGTGTACAGTGACTCCAGGCTCCCTTGAGTATCTGCTCCATAGATATTCAGGCCGAGCCCTACGATCCAACATGAAAGTACTAGCCTAAGGCTGGATATCTGTGTTCTACACCAGAATAATTTTAAATTTAAAAATATAAAAAAACCACGCGGGTACTATAAAAAAATTTAAAAAAAAAATTCTCACAACGTAGTACCTTGAAATCGGAAAAAAATTAAAGTTATAATTAAAAACGCGAGGTAGTCGACTGTCTCGAGAGGTAGTATCAAAAAATCGGAAAAAAATTAATTAAAAATTAATAAAAAAGGAAATTAGGATAAATAAATAAATAAAAATTAAAAACCTCATGAGGCAAATGGCGACCTCGCGAGGTAGTGCCAACAAATCAGAAAACAAATCAAAAATTAAAAAAACACAAAAAAAAAAATAAATTTATATTTAAATTAAAAATACAAAACCTCACGAGGTAGTTCGACTCCCTCATGAGGTACTTTAAAAAAATTTTTTAAAAAAAATCTAAAAACCTCGCGAGGTAGTCGAACTACCTCGCGAGGTAATCTCAAGAAATCATGGAAAAAAATTAAAATTAAAATTAAAAAAATATTAAAAAAACCTCACGAGTTAGTTCGTCGAACTACCTAGCGAGGTATTACCCGAAATCGGAAAAAGAATTAAAATTAAAGTTAAAATTAAAAAAACCTCACGAGGTAGTGCTAAAAAATCAAAAATTAAAATTAAAGTAAAAAAAAAAATCGAAATTAAAATAAAAATAGTTAAAGTCAATAAAGTTGTTCTACAATTTTAGTAACTTTCAATATTACCCCTACTAATTACACTAAAATTTAATATTATATTAATTATTATTCCCATTGCAACTACCTCACGATGTAACATTGCTTTTTTTTTTAACCTTTCCCTTCCTCTTTCCTAATTTATCTTTTTTTTTTTAATGTTTTTTGAATAACGATTATGGATGTTTTAGAAAAGGGCTTAACATTTCTGCAGTTGTGGCCAAAAAAGAAATATGCAGCAAGATGAAACAGCATCGTTTCTTCTTCTTTTCTACAAAACTTAAGACATTAAAAAACTCTCCGCCTTCGCTGAAGAACAGAGGAGAAACACAGAGAGCGAGGGAGAGAGGATCTAAGTGGGATGACACGGGGGAAGTGGAAGATCGAGGCACAAAGAAGAAGCACTGAGAAGAATCATAAACCGAAGGGGTCGCAGCTTGAGGCCTGAGCCGTACGACTAAAAGTCATATGTCCCATCTGCAAGGTCCAACTTGTGAATCAAAACCAACTTGTGGATCATTATGGCTCCAAACATCTGAAGGAAAAACCTCCTTCAGTGTCCAGTTGAATTACTACATAGTCTTCAGAGCATATCCTACTTATAAGTGCTTTGCTAGGTGTGCTTCCCATGCTCATGTATCAGTCTGTGTATTATGAACCAGATTACACGACGTCGTTTTGATTTTGCTGCAGAAAAATTCTTCTACAATAAATGCAGAAATGATTTCTCTTTAGAAAATACATGTTATATTAATTAATCTAACTAATTGTACTTTATTAATATAATTATATTAGTTAAACACATTGATAACAAGAGAGAGTGGGAGTAATAATTAATAATAGTGGCCGCACTATTACTCTAATATTGATGAAAACTGACTGGTAAGGAAAGTGCCTAACTGCCTATCCATCACGGGATCCGAAGCATTTCCCATGGGACATGAATATATGTACTATAATACTCTCACGTCCTTTTTCTTTAGGTAATATTATCGAGTGGTCTTTGGTTATAACATACTGGATAAAGTGGAAAGGGACTTGTTTTCCTCTAATCATGTCCTCGGTTTGAAGTATGAAAAAAAAAAATGAAGTTGAAAGCTCTTCCCTCATAACCAAAACCTGACGCGGTGCGAAATCCGGATTAGTCAGAATTGAAGATTTTGGAGAACCGGATGAGATAAAAAAAAAAAAAAAGTGACATTCACCATACTAATCTTATTTATCATATATCTGCTACTGGATATTATTTTTCTAGTGCATCTAATACTATTTAATGTTTTTTTGTTACATCCAGCACCCAATTTTATTTATGTTTTACTATGCTTGATACATTGAAAATAAGATTATAGTGCTTCCCACAAAAAAAAAAAAAAAAAAAAAAAAAACATTAGAATACTGGATGCACAATATAATTAAGACTAGCCAGCTGGAAAAAACAAATTCAAAATGTTGGATGCTAGTTTAGCCAAATTTTAAGTGATAAAAGAGATACACAGTCACTCATTAAGAAGCGTGAGATTAATTAATTTGACCATATAATTAGGACGAGAGTATCTATCTTACTAACTAATATATGAGATAGATTGTGTATGTATTAATGTATGCGTGCTTGCGTAAGGGGGGTAGTGTAATTATCAAATTAAATATTTAAGCAAGAATAGGGAGCGTGATATTATATGTAGTACTACATTACTACTAGTGGGAGAGACAAAGGAAGGAGGGTGTTGTTAGAAAAAGCATCGATGGGGAGAGTTGGGGAGAGTTTGGTGAGGATTCCGTCTTGGAAGCTAGTCAAGACCACATTCAAACCAAGTCGTAACATGGGGTTTCCCGCCCTTCCATATAGTTTTAATATCATGTCACTCTGGTTCTATTTATAAGTCTATTTTGATCAAAAGATTTCGTCTTATTTATTAGTTTAGTTTCATATAATAAATAAGATTGTGACGTTTTTACCTATATTAATGGTACTCATCAAGATAGTGAGAAAAGAAACAGTTGAAAAATACTCAATTATAAATGAGGGTAAAATTAAAATTTATCCTATAATCATTGAGTTAACTACATCTCCTTGGTATGTGAGATTTGGTCAAAATAAACTTATAAATAGGACCAGAGTGGTACTCCCTTAACTTTTATTTTTAGAAGAAATTAAGAAAATTAAATAAATAACTTTAAAGTATCTATATTTATGGTTTTTTTTTTCAAAACTAATTTGACTAACTTATAAACTGATATATAATCTAATATAATAACATACGGTTATAATTAAATATTTTATTTAGATTTCTTTGGAAGATGTACATGACTGTGGTCGTCTTTGTCCTCCTCTTCTAAAAATATCCAAATGCAGTCATATATTTGGCAAGAAGCTTAGAATTTTCAATGTCGTGAGTTCTTGACTGCAAATGGATCTAAGAAAGTGTCTTATGTTTTGGTGGTGTTGATACGTGAGGATGTGATCTTCCCCTAATATTGATTCCATGTGGATCTGGGGATTGCCCTTTGCTATGTATATTCCCATCTTCACTTTTTATCCCTTTCCAAGAGATAAAAACAAGATAAATTTTCTCCCCGAGAAGTAAGGGCTTACGCGCTCTTGATTACGATGAGTTTCTGTGTCACTAGTTTGATCAATGTTAATCTCAAATCTTGTAATTGGACTAAGTAAGGACTTGGTTGGGTTCCTTATATTTTTTTGGGGAAACCCCAATTTGTGTGGATGCTACTTTCCATGTTTTAACCATTTAATTATTTTATCTTTATGTAGAAATTGACTGATGAGTATATGAAGAAGATTGAGAGTGTCTACAAACAGAAAGAAAAGGTATCATATGTTTTCTAGTTAAAGCATGTATAAAGCCTCATGTCTAATTCTATTTTAAGAATTGGTATCAATGTGGAGAAGCAGCAAGGAACTCAGTATATACTTGTAGATTCATTGGGCGCCCTTGACTTTGGGCAAGCTTACCTATCTGTAGTCATACTTAAAGAACTAGACAGCTTTGATTTTATAAGTTTATTATCCTTGTTTGGTGATGTAATTCTTGTCGTCTTTCAGGAGTTGCTAACCGTTTGATGCTTGGAGACAGAAATGTAAATGTTTCGTTTCTGATGAATTTCAAATTTTGTCTACTATTTGTTCCGAGTTGGATGGTCGGTGCGTAGCGTTAACGTTTGGTACACGAGAAAGCTTTTGAAGAATTCATGTGTGTGAGTGATATGTAGATTGATGTGGATGTATGTACTTTATCAAATGTTTCACGGGCCCTCCGTTTCTAATGTGGGAAGCTCAATGGAAAGGTAAGTGCAGTTTAGTTAGTTTTCCTCGGATCCAAAGTATTAAAAAGAGGAGTAAAGTCGTTAACCGTAAAAAAATTAGCCTTGATGCCTGTATGGTTGGCCACATGGTACAGTCAGGTGGTTCGTTTGCTCCAGTTTGTTACTTGTATATCTATTATTTGACTCGTGATATATTGTCCCTATTTTGACGGAGATTCAGAGTGCAGATCCCCTTTCTTTGGGCCAGATGCAGTTCCCATGTTACAAAATCAACCACGCGTCGGAAAATAAATAAATAAATCACAAAGAAACAGTCCTTCTACTATTTAATTTGTGAATGTTGCAATTCTTCATAAATAATACTCCCATCTGTCTTCAATATAAGACATTACATTTTTCAATATTTTTTAAAATTTATCTTTGTCAATGCTTTGTCAATAATAATTAAGAATGTTTTAGAAAATACATGTTATATTAATTTATCTAACTAATCATATTAATTTAATAATTAAACACATTGATAATAAAAGAGAGTGCATGAGAATAATAATTAATAATAGTGACCGCACTATTACTCTAATATTGATGAAAACTGAGTGAGAATGGATGGAGGCAAGTGGCTATCCATCGCGGGATCCGAAGCATCTACCATGGGACATTGATAAATATGATTATTAATTTTAGTGAAGGAAAAAAAATGAAAAAGCCACGTGTTTTGTACAAGTTGAAAGATATAAACAATCTCTCATTAAGAAGCGTGAGGTTAATTAATTTGACCATATAATTAGGACATGTGAGAATAGATGTATTAGTAACTAATACTCCCTCCGGTCCTAATTATAGGAGCAAATTTTGGGGTTGGTTTTGGTCCTAATTATAAGAGCAAGTTTTAACTTTTGTTAATTTTTTCCTATAATACCCCTATTTATACTTTCTCAATAATAATTTAATAATATACCTATATATTTTACAAAGTAAATAATGTTTACAACTCATTAATGTTATATACACCTAAATTATACTTTTTTATATAAGTAAAATGATTTCAGGTTCCGGATGTTGAAAGCTTGTGTGTATGTTCTCGGGCAATTTATAACCGTTAGAACATGGCCTCCAGAAAAGGGGAAAAAAATGGGAGTTTGAATTGAAATAAATGATTTATTTAGAAACAAATCAATAAATATATGTAAAATAAATCACCTTAGGACATGAGTAACTAATATATATGCATGAAACGTGTCAACAGCAAAAATAATTAATTAACGTCATTTTAAATTTTGGGTAAGGATATTTTAGGAAAATACACATAATTAACTAATTTAACTTCCTTTCTTAATCCCTCCAAATGCTAGTAATTTGCTCCTATAATTAGGACCGGAGGGAGTATATGAGATTGTGTATGTACTAGTGTAATTATCAAATTAAATATTAAAGCAAGAATAGGGAGTGTACGTGATATTAGATACTACAGTACTACTAGTCTGGAAGAGATGAAGGAAGGAGGGTGTTGCTAGAAAAAGCATCGATGGGGAGAGTTTGGTGAGGATTCCTTCTTGGAAGCTAGCAAAGACCACATCCAAACCATGTGGTTTAATTTCCTGCCCTTCCATATAATTAATTATATTACTTTTGTCTGTCTTAATAATGTAATACTCCCTTAACTTTTATTTTTACAAGAGATTAGCTAAATAATTTAAAGTATTTATATTTATGGTTTTCTTTCAAACTAATTTGTCTATCTTATGATTAAATATTTTATTTGGGAAATATACATGACCGTGGTCCTCTTTAATTATCCTTCTCTTTCAAAAATATCCAAATGCAGTCATATATATATATATATATATGTGGCAAGAAGCTAAGAACTAATTGAAATCAAAATGATCAGGACAAATAATAATGCAGTAATACTTTGTTGTGAAACCCAGAACACATTAAAATTCTGGTCCATCGACTCTCTCTCGAGAGAGACACAAATGTTGAGGTATGATCAACGTGGCTTAATTACTTTGGATCCGGGAGCTATATATAATTAATTATGTTAGTCCAGGGAGCCGCTGGGGATTCAGTATTATAATATTTTAAGATATGCATATATAGCTGGAGATGTATATATATTTTTTAATACCTTCCTATCCGATCACCCCAAAACTTTTTTTTTTTTTTTTTTTTTTTCAAAAAAAAAAAAAAAAAACACTGTGGTGTGTGTGACAGTGTGGTGTATTATGTATGTTACGGATGTATCTGTAGTTAATCAACCAGATTCGTAGTCCACGTGGCACGGGCAGACAAACAGTTCAGCTGGCCCTCATCGAAGCTCGAAGGCATTGTTGGTAATTGGCTGAATCTGGCAATCCGGTGCATTATTATTATTATTGAAAAATACAGAAATCTTTTTTAAAAAAAAATTGTAAAATCTCAAATTACGTTTATCAAAAATTGATAAGAGAATAAGAGAATGAAAAAATTTGATAAGCAATTCACAAGTTATTTTTTAAAAAATGTTTGATTTAGAATTTTGTAATTTTAAAATTCTTTTTATGTCTTTTTCTTTATTATTATTATTATTATTCTGGTTTTGTTGGGTTGGGTTCGGCGATGCCATGTGTAACTGTGTTCTGTTGTGCTGGCGCTCAAGCTGTGGATACCCTGCTTCACATTTCCTCAACAATGCCCAAGTGATGTTATTTGTGATTATGGTTTTTCAGTCTAATGCCGAAGCTAAGCATAGAGTTATGGCTCATTTAGTATAGAAAATTGTGTGGATTCACCTATTAATGTAACAAATGAGGTTGGTCTTGCCACATCATTGTTCATAAAATTGTGGTGTGATAATAACAAAACTACTTTACACATAACCTCCAACTCGTGTTTATGAATGTACGAAACACATTAAGATGAACTGTCATTTTGTACAAGATAAGATCAAAGAGATTTTTATTTTTCCAGATTATGTGTGGTCTAGTGAACAATTAGACGATCTTTTGACTAATGCCTTAAAGGGGACTTGGGTTGACTATTTTTGTAATAAGTTATGTTTGATTAACATCTAAACTCCAACTTGAAGGAGAGTAGGAAATATTAATATAATTAATGTAAATATTATCAATTAGTATCACAAAAAATTAAGGATTGTTAAAAATTATCATAATTGGCCCATTAACTCTAATTAAGTTGCCTGTTGTGTATAAATACCTCGTGTGTGTGTATGAATAAAAAAGTACTTCATAATACATATTTTCTCTCACTCTTCTATATTACAATTATCATTTCTGATTTAATATAAATAAGAAAATCCTATAGCATCCCCTCTTTTAATAAGAAAGAAGAGTTCTGTGAGAAACAGTTTTCTTGTTTCTCCAGGCGACCATCCCCATATATGGTTGTTTAATTCTTGTTAAGTGATGTAATTCTTCTCGTCTTTCAGGAGTTGCTAACCGTTTGATGCTTGGAGACTTAAATGTAAATGTTTCGTCTCTAATGAAGGTCAGATTTTGTCTACCCTTTATTCGGAGTTGGGATGGTCTGTGCGTAACGTTTGTTACACATGACAGCTTCGAATGAGCATTATGCATTTCTATTTACATGATAGCTCGCTAACTAACATTAACAACCTGTAACTGACATGTAAATAAATAACCGCCATCACCAAGTAAATAAAACGGCGACAAAATCAGCTTGGAATGTATAGAAAAACTTAGTCATCATGGGCAAGTTTTGAGATGGTAACGACTATATATGGTGATGAAAGACTCCGTGTTATATACTCCCTCCAATCCTAAATATAAGATAAGGTTTATAATGTATAAATTGTATTACAAATTTTGTTATATATATATATATATTCCGGACAACATGTAGTATTTGATAAATTAACCACACTTCCAGGAATTGAATGAATGGTGGCTGACCCTCACCAAGCATATGGACCTGTACTCGCTTACTATTAAACACGGACCAAGAATTCATACCACGGCTCAATAATTTCGCCCCAAATTCAATCCTAAGCGTCAGACAATATCAACATAGGGGTACTGTTCTTTTTTATTTGAATATTTGATACAATTTAAACATGCACGTACAAATATATTATTACTAAACTCGAACCTGAGAACTCGTCTATGCGTGATGGGTGGTACTACTAATACCACTAGGACAACTGCCGTTGACATATGTGTACTATCTCATCCTTCGCACAGTGGTCAGAAAAACGTTTATGGCTGCCGAGAGAAACTTCCAATTCTATCTTATCATCAAGAGAGCTGATGAACATATATAATTCGTTCAACAGAGGGAAAATCAACTGTTTTGCTGAGAGGGCAGAAAAAAAAGAGTAGGTTCAATGACTATTATTGAATCAAACCTTGCTTGATGGCAGAGAAGAAAAGAAAGTAGAGAGAGAACCAGACCTTGCCATATGGTTTGGCAAAAAAAAAAATGCAGTTTGGCATGTAAATAAGTGCAAGTGGTCGCAAGAGTGACGTAGGCTCTCAATGATTCTGTAAAGGTCAATTCTTAATATTGATGCTGACTATAGATATACACGACACACGTACTTTTCCTGGAATTAAAATTACTTGTGACTAAAACTGAGAAAAATTGCAAATATGGCGCTGAAAGCCGCAGTATCTTGTTCTTCCCAGCACCCAGCACAGTTCGGATGTCGACTAAGAAATTTTGTAAATTTTTCTGCTACGGATTGAACTACATCAAGGGCCGAATAAGCCCATTTTTATTGTTTTTTCTACACATTGTTTTAATGACAGGATGATTTCCCCCTCCTATTAACTAATTAACTTGAAAAGTTTGTGGATTTGTGATTATCTATGTGGTTTGTTCACAGGACTTGTTATTTGTTGAAAATAATATACTCTATCATAATTTTATTCATGGGGAATTTGGCACCTTGATGTTATATATCGTGGATGAGCTATAAATAAGACTATGCTGTTTCTAGCACTAGAAAAATAATTCAGGACGCTGAGGCACCATAAATAAGATTAGTGGGCTGGATGTAACTAGAAAACAACTTCTAAATGCTACTTGAATTTACCCTAATTTTAATTGATGAATTCTGACATTTTATTATGATTATTGATTTCAGTTTAGAACATAATTAACAGGTCGACATACTTTTCTACAAGTTTAAAGATATAAACTATATAACTCATTAAGAAGCGTCATATTCGACCATACAATCAGGACATGCAAGAGTGTACTACTAACTTGTATATGAATTGTATAAGATCCAACTGATTTTTTTTAGAGGGATTAAAGAAATTAAATAAATTACTTAATCATATGATATATGATATATTATTAGATTATATATCAGTTTTATAAATTAAGTAAAATAGTTTGGAGAAAAAACAAATAAGTTAAATATAACTACTTTAAAATAATTCAACTGACTTTCTTAATATATTCAAAGAAAATTAATTGAGTTTTATATATTTAGGATTAGAGGTAATATTACACGTAAGGAGCTAGAAGAGTATAATTAAATGAAAGTATAAGTATGAAAGCAAGACAATGGAGTGTGATATTATATATAAAAAGAGAGAGGTGGAAGAAATGAAGGGAACTGGGTGATGGTAGAAAAGCATCAGTGGGGAGAGGTTGGAGAGGATTCCGTCTTAGAAGCTAGTGTGATATTGTTGCCTCACCCACAACTTATTTTGGCGTCTCCGCTAAACGTTCCGTTCCCTGTTTTTTTAATATAAAGATGAAGATGTATTATTGAATAATAATTCTTAATGTCTTTTTTTTTTCCTCCCTAATTGAACACTTTGATTTCAATTCATTGGATATACATCATTACCGTGGCCCTCTTAATTATATGCCAGCCAAGAAGCTAAGATCGAAACAGACGACAACACTGATTCAAATCGAAATCAGGACAAACAAAGTACAAATAATAATCCATTAATAATTTTTGTAAACATCATCAGAACACATAAAATTTCTGTTCAGAGTTCAGACGGCTCTCAAGACAAGACACACAAATGTGAGGCATGATGTACGTACGTGGCAGTGGCACTCGTTGTATTATCTATACAATTTGACCAATCATTTGAGTTAAGAAAATCAAAATTTGTTATCATCAATATATATATATATATATATATATATATATATTGATGGGAAGCATTTATATATCTCTGTACATGGACTTTTTTTTTTTTTTTTTGGAAAAGAATAAATCATGGAAGCACCTAGTTATGAATATGAATGTATAGTTGTTTCAAAAGAGTGTGGGATGGGTGGTTTAATCCAGGCGGCTGATAACCTGAACCTGTTAATTAGTGCCTGCCCCTCTGGTTTTTAAAAAGAGAAAAAGAAAATGCATGCAGGCGTGGTCCTGGGCAGAGGCAGTATTCAGCAGTGTAATTATGGTTCTTGTGGATGCATAGCTGCAACGGATGGAAAGCCTATGAAATGGCTTGCCTTTCATTTCTCAATTCTCTTTTTCCTTTTCATTCATCATTTCCCTCTCTCGGATCTCCATCAATTACACCTCAGCAACCTAATTAATTATTGATCACAATTATTATTCATCAATCGCGCCTTAATCACTTTGGATCCGCGAATTATAACTAAATAATTTAGTTCGTCTAGGAGTACGTAGTACTATTTTAAGATATGCATAGCTGGAGAGATTTTCTCTAATATTCAGTAGTGCATGCATGGACTGTAAGATGCAAGTAATATAATAAATAAGCTTTTTATGCATGTATGATGATTGTAGCTAGGATGATGTAGGGCTACTTTGAGAGTAATCACTTTGGTAAGTACGTATACGGTATTAATTAAAATAAAGGTTGGGGACATATATTATATAGAAAAAGACTTGGTGTGGGGAGGGAGATAAAATGGTTTTGTAAACAAACAAAAGAGAACACTACTGGGAAGGGAAAGGAATGTGAGGGGGTTTTCGAAGACGCACTGCCCCAAATGGGCTCGATCGAATCTCCTGTATGTGTGTCACCTTCCTATTTAAATGCCCCCCTTTCCCCCAACCCTTTATACCTCCTCCTCCTACTCCTCTTTCATCATCATCATCATCATGTCTTCTCTCTCCATCTCTCTCTCCCTCCAGGTATATTCTCTTCCCCATCCTTCTCTCTTAATCTCACATTCCTAATTAATTACTTACTCCACTCTCATGCCAACACTATCTGAACAGTTTTATCATGGCATGCAGGTGTCCTATTTTCCGAGTCGTCCAAACACAAACAACTCAGATCCTTCCATTCCCGCCTCAGATGCAGTGCCCTGTCCAAACCTCCAAGTCAAGGCATGCCTCCACATCCATTCTCTTTCCTTTTGCCTTGTCAATTAATTAACTACTTCCAGCCAAACAGTCGAGTTATTAATATAGCTTTGGCTGTGTGCAGGATATACGGGCTCTGTAGTTCAGGAAGGCCTGCCCACGTTAAAGTGGCGGGAGATTGTCCAGGATGACGACATAGGCGAGCAACAAACTTACGAGGTTCTTCTTTCATTCAAAACATTAACCTTGTCTCTGACATGTGTCTCCTTCTTGTTCAATCTCTCGTGCTCCCCGGACACAGTCACAACAACATTCTGTATATTAATTAACAGGCTTGGGTGAGCGATCACGAGATCAAACAGCGAGTTGAGGCCATGAGATCGATACTGCGTTCCTTGGAAGATGGCGAGATTACCGTGTCTGCTTATGACACTGCATGGGTCGCTCTTGTGCCACACATTCATGGTACTGATGCTCCCCAATTTCCTTCTAGTCTTAAATGGATCGCCAATAATCAGCTTCCAGACGGTTCCTGGGGTGATGCCCATATATTCTTAGCACACGACCGAATAATCAACACCTTGGCCTGCGTTATTGCCTTAAAGTCGTGGAATGTCCACCCCGACAAGTGCGACAAAGGTAGTACACTCTACTATTAAATGTCAATTAATAATTAAGAAACTAATTATTATAGTATATTGGGTGACTAGCTATAGCTTTACTTTGGCTTGTAGGGATGGCATTCTTGAACAAAAACCTAAGCAGGCTTCAGAGTGAGAAGGCGGAGCATATGCCGATAGGCTTTGAAGTTGCTTTCCCGTCGCTTCTAGATCTGGCCCGGAGTTTGAACATTGAAGTACGGGATGATTCCCATGTCCTGAAAGAGATATTCGAGCAGAGAGATATAAAACTCTCAAGGTACGGTACCTAGGGAGAGGGGTTTAGGGACAACCTTAAATAAAGCCTTAGCTGTAAAGCATAACAATTTTTTCGGGGGGGAAAGTACGAGTGCGTTTTCCCAAGTCATGTAAAGTTGTTTAACTCAGTGTTTGTACTTTGTACCATGCATTATCGATTTTTTTTATAAATAGAATACCAAGAGAGGTGATGCATAAAGTGCCCACAACGCTGCTTCATAGCCTGGAAGGCATGGCGGGGCTGGAATGGAAGAACCTTCTAAAGCTTCAGTGTAAAGATGGGTCGTTCTTGTTTTCTCCGTCCTCCACTGCATATGCTCTAGCCCAGACCAAGGACCAAAATTGCCTCAATTACTTGACTAAAGCTGTTACCAAGTTCAATGGAGGAGGTAAGCACTATAATGCCTTTAATATTGGCCACTCCACGCACTCACAGCTGCTTTTGTCTTTGTACAGGTATATCATCTCATTAATTACTATTTAATTATTGTTACTTACTTATTCTTTTTTAAGCTTGTACCAGTTCCCAACGTCTACCCCGTGGATTTGTTCGAACATATTTGGCTCGTTGACAGGCTTCAGCGCCTTGGAATTTCGAGATATTTCCACAACGAGATCAAGGACTGTCTGGGCTATGTTCATAGGTACGCTCATACATATGGATATATGTCAGTGCTGTTCCTACCACTCCAATCTCAAATATAAATCACTTCTACCTAGCTAATTCACGTGTACTAATAAAAGAAACTACAGTTTTTTTTAATTTAAAAAAAAAAAAAAAAAAAAAAAAAAAAGAAGAAGAAGAAGAAAAAAAGAGAAGAGCGATTGATACGTGCTAAATTTGAAGCAGACATTGGACCGAGAAGGGCATCTGTTGGGCAAAAAATTCGAATGTTGAAGACATTGATGACACTGCAATGGGTTTCAGGTTACTAAGATTACATGGCTATGAAGTTTCATCCAGTAAGTTCCATAGATGAAATACATACACGTATCATTATTTGTTAGTGAATTAATTGATGGTGGATCTAGCTTATTTTGATCTCTGATATATATATATATATATATATTGAAACTAGATGTATTCAAGAACTTCGAGAGGAATGGTGAATTCTTCTGCTTTGCGGGGCAGTCAACGCAAGCGGTGACGGGAATGTTTAATCTGTATAGAGCAAGTCAAACGGCATTTCCGGGAGAGAAGGTTCTTGAAGACGCAAGGCAGTTCTCAGCCAAGTTTCTGAGAGAGAAACAAGCGGCCAGTGAGCTTGTAGATAAATGGATCATTATGAAAAACTTACCCGGAGAGGTATACATCAGAGACCAAATTAATTAAATTTAATTAATTGACCAAAGAATAGTGAGATATACAGAGCGCTCAAATAAATGTGGACAAGCATGTAGCTTGGTGCTAATAAACAGTGAATATATATATATATATAATTGCAGGTGGCTTACGCATTGGACATACCATGGTATGCGAGCCTACCTCGAGTCGAAACAAGATTTTATATGGATCATTATGGTGGTGACAATGACGTTTGGATTGGCAAGACTCTTTATAGGTTCTTTCCTCTCTCTCTCTCTCTCTCTCTCTCTCTCTCTCTATACACACACACACACACACACATTATTTACCTGCCAAACCAACGTCTCTGGCTCGGCCCCCACTATATATTCCCACCCTCTTCAGTCTGTTCCATTAAAGTGATCCTTCCTAAACTGGCATATGTTTCACATCAGTCAATGTTTTGAATATATGAAGTACCAAAATAAAGTTACCCTGTCTCTCTGATATCATCAAAATACACAAACATCTGTACAACTCAAATAAAATCAACTAATCAGCTGATAACCATTTGAGGCCAGGTATCCAAGGCGTGGCAGTGGCATGTCTTAATTAGGTGCTCCATTCACAATTTCCCTCCTTTAATGAAAGACCGGTGATTATTATTGACTTCCGTCAACTGATCAGTTTAAAACTTTAGAAAAAAGGAAGAAAAAATTACTACCTCCGATCCTAAATATATGATATAATTTATAATATAATTTGTACTATAAATTATGTCTTATATTTAGGGCTGGAGGAGTAACATTTATTTTGAAATTCGGCTTTTACAAAAATGAATTCCTGTGTTCTCCATAACAGGATGCCATATCTGTGCAATGATAATCATCTGGAGCTGGCCAAATTAGACTTCAACAATTGCCAAGCACTGCACCTAAGAGAATGGGTCAGCATTCAGAAGTAAGAGCGAGCACTTATCAATTATTCAAATTATTAACACTTCAAGAATTTTTAATTTGTGTTTTATACTTACCCCTTCTTGTTGCACTCAACCTTGCAACTATATATATAACCGCAGGTGGCACTCACAGTGTGGATTGGAAGAGTTTGGGTTAAGCAGAAAAGAACTTCTGTTTGCTTATTTTCTGGCAGCAGCCAGCATTTTTGAGCCTGAAAGGTCCCAAGAAAGGCTTGCATGGGCCAAAACCTCTGCCTTGCTTCACACAATCACCTCCTCTGTTAAGGACCAACCAATGAGGAAAGCTTTTGTCAATCACTTCATCCACTGCATCAACGAACGTGACTACTCCACTGTCTGGTAAATTACAATATAAATACTCTACCAACTTATTGATTGTTCTCCTTATTAATCTTCCAAATTTCTGCTTGCTATCGTTACTCTCTTCTGTGTTTGCGCGTGCAGGAGATTAAATGGAAACAGAACATATGAAGGGCTCGTGGGAGCTTTGGTTGGAACCATAGATCAGCTGTCGTGGGACATACTTGTGTCTCATGGCCATGAAATTGGCTATGATATGCACCACACTGTAAGTCTTCCTATTGTTCAAAGCTTATTACAGTATTGATTTTACTGGAATATACATGAATATTCTGGATTCTTATGACATGATAGCAACTTATTATAACGCCCTTACCAGTGGAACCAGATTAGCTAATTTCTTGTAGCCAGACTCAGTACTGATTCTGACACGCACTGTTCATCGATCAACTCGGCTAATTAAATGAAAACATTAGTGGTCTACGGCAAACAATGAACAAGAAAGTACTAAGTCCAATGTTTTCATGCATGTTCGACGTTTTTCATGACTTTACTGTAATGTGATATGCAGTGGAAAAAGTGGCTATTAAATTGGCAGAGTGGAGGAGGGGACACATGTCAAGGACATGCAGAGCTTCTGGTGAAAATGATTAACCTAAGCGCTGGGAATTGGATTTCGGAGGAGCTGCTGTTGAATCCTCGTTACCAACAACTCATTGAACAAACCAACAGAATCTGCTACAGACTCCATTGTTACCAAAAAGACAAGGTCAGTGACAGGACAAGCATCATAATGTCCAGAACCTGATACTTTGGCTGCATTATGTTGATGGTCTTTTCATGTTCTCCACAAAAATCAACTTAATCTTGAAGTGCAGGGTGTACTCCATGACTCATCCTTAATAATTTCCTCGTTGCTCTTAACATTTTTAGGCACATCAGAGTGATATTGGCATGCAGACATACTGCATCACCACCCCAGAAGCAGAGTCAGAAATGCAGCATCTTGTGCAGTTGGTGCTTCAGGAATCTTCTAACGGCATAGATTCCAGTATCAGGAATACCTTCCTTACAGTGGCAAAGAGCTTTTACTATGCAGCTTTCTGTGATTCAAGCACCATCAACTTCCACATTGCCAAAGTTCTCTTCGAGAAAGTCACTTAAACTTGTCCCTTTGACTACACTAGTACTCTCCACCACTGTCCATAGTAGCCCGCAATTTATAATAGCCCAAAATCACTTCCTGTGACTGAATGATCGGTTTGCCGTACGTTTTAAATTTGCTATCTAAAAAATGTATAAATTTGCGGTTGTGGCATGTTATATAAACAGGATCACCATGAGGGAAGATACGATACGGCGCGGTTTGCACAAATTTCGATAGTGGGAAATTATCTGGAAAAACACGCGTTAAGATAAGAATATAATCCTTTTAAGCCAGTTGGTCTCAGAGAGACCTGCTAAATAGAATTGGAGGGAAAAAAATCAGAAATGGCTGAGGTATGAATACGTGTGAAAGTGGGGGGACTGTTCGTGGGGGTTAAGTGGACCATATATGTTTGAAAATATTCAACAGCGAGAAGGACAAAAACCCTAATCATAATATTATACATCCTTTTCACATGACCTACGTACTTGGCTAGGATTAGAATTGGATAATTGAAGTTGCTCAAATCACCAAGTCACTGTTGGCTCGTAACAAGAATGAGGTGGGGCAAGTCCCTAAATACTTCCTTTTAAGATAACACTAGTGATGATACCATAAATCATCGTTATGAAAGATGAACTTCTACTCTTCCACGGAAGCAATAAATAGATAAGCAACACTATCGAGGTCTTAATAGTTAATAGTGCGGCAACTAATAGATGATGAATCATGAATGCTTTGCATGAAAGGGAAGACTACCAGGGGAAGTGGACAGTGCTTATATGCGCAAATCAGAAAATCCTAGATTATGTAAGTCGGTAATACACAGTATCCGTAACAAATAAATTAAAAGAAGAGAGTAATCAATCAAATTAGGAGTTTAGGACACCATGCAAAATTCTACGACACAGGAAGAGGAAGCTCATGTTGATTTTTTTTTGGGTCAAGGTTAAAAAATGCATATGTGTCTTATTTTGAAGAGAGCCCAAAACCAAGGCTTTTTTTAAGTGCAAAAGTATACACATGGTTATAAATTATGTGTAAAAATACTGTTTAGATTTGACTTTTTTTTGTCTTGTTGGACGATGACGTGGTTTTTAAAAGTGTAAAAATATAAGTGGTTTGGCCAAAAGAGCACACAACACCTTTTTTTTTAAAATGATTTTATTTTAATTAAAAGAAAATTATTATTTCTCTAGGTACAATTTTTAGTAGGCCAAATTTTTTCTTTTGAATTATCATTTTGGGAAGTAGGATTTATTCAATGGGTAAAAACAGTAAAAAATTTATTTCCATAATTTATTTTATTTTTTTAGAAAATTAATTTTCTAATTAATAATTGATAAATGAGTATTTATGCATTTGAAATTTTATACTATAAATAAGATATTTACTTAAAAACAATTTTAATTTTTTGAAAAATAAATAGTTAAAGAAATAATTCATTTATTTATTCTATAAAAAAATAATTCATTTTCTTTGAAAAAGTCAACCTTATAACTATAACATGGGTTCACATTAGGTGCTTCTCCCTTACATGCTTCTTACATGCTTGTTCCTTGATTTACTTTCATTCATCATATAAATAGAAATAACTCATTTAGAAGTGCAAATGAGTTTATATTGCATATTTCTTAATGTAATGAAAATTAAATAATATTATTTGGTTTTGATTGAAAAATTATTTAAATAATTTATGGTTCAATTTGTTAGATCAAAATATTAAAATTATTTTTAATTAAATATAGTATTGATAACATAAAATTTTAAATGCATAAATATTCATTTATTAATTATTAATGAGAAAATTTAATAAGGATCTATTTAAGAAAAGGAAATAATTATGGAAATAAACAATTTGGCATTCCAGAATTATACCAAGAGAAATAATAATTTTTCTTTAATTAAAATAAAATTATTAATTTTTTTTAAAAAAACTTGATGTTTGATGCTCTTTTTACCCAACAATATATGTATTTTTGTATTTTTGAAAGCCACATCAATATACAGTAAAAAAAGTCAAACTTAGCGGTTAAACGATATTTTTTTTACCTAATTTTTAATCACGTGTACACTCTTGCGTTTTAAAAAAACACTTAGTGTTAGAGATTCCTTGAGGTAAAGCATATATATATTTCTACACGGTAACTCTTTTTTTTTTTTTTTTTTTTTTTTTGGCCTTGAAGGAAGCTAATGTTGATTCGAATATATGAAATGTAATTACAAGTGGTGCGAATCATCCAAATGGAAGACTATTCAGAACAAATGAATCAGAACACGAACCGAACAGCATTGACTTGATGATGAAAAAGCGAGTTAGACAAGAAACATTTGATGAATCAGCTGCCCACTAACGAGGGATTAGTCATTAGTGGAATAGTAATGCCCGACAGTATAAGTCAACAGGCATCCACATCCTTATATTTGAGAGGCGAATATTTTTTTAAGATCTTAAGATAATTTAAAAAGTTGTAAAATATTTATTATTTTTTTTTTTTAAAAAGGACCTACTTCACTGTAAACAGTACAATTTTCAAGAAAATGAGGGCAACGAACGCTTGGGGCAGCGGAGGAAAGCGGGTACGTTTCTTCTTTTACTTTTTTTATACATAAGAAAATATCAAACTAAAAGGAAATTACAAAGGTGTCCGTTTCTTTTCCTGTCTTGAAAGCGTCAAACATGCAGATCATACGCAAATTTGAGAGGACTGAATCATGACATGCCGAAGAAGCAGGAGGTTTGGGCTTACTTTCTTTGTTCATGAGAGAAGAGGCCCGGAAGAAAAGAGTTGGGCCTTTTGGGCTAAGAATGAAATTGGGACTGCCGTTCGCAGACAGGCCCATTGCGTGCTGCTAATGGTACATCCACTCACATGTCTCTGTCTGTCTGCCCCTTTATTCATTCCCCTGCATTATTTTATGCGGTCGCATCTTGATATGCATTTTATTGCCCTCTAATTTTTCTTTGATAGAAACCAATAATATTTGTTATTGTATGGGCTTTGCGATTTTCATTGCCATTCTTTACATCATCAAATGTTCTCATTACCAAACGAGAGAGTTGATATAAATAATAAGCGACTTGTGTCGCTTAATATTTTAAGTTTGAATTTTGTCAATACAAAAAAGCTTTGTTATGAGACTCACCCGCCATAATCAGATACGGGACAAGAGTTGGATTCGGATTAGTCAGAAGAAACTATCTGGATCCGGATAGGAAAAAAAAAAAAAAAAGATCTCATGTTCACATTTAGCATTTGGAATTTCATCCGACCATCGTTTTGGTGTCGTAGGTGCATCATACACGTGCAATTTGTCCTCTCGTAATTGTCTATCCCTCAAAACTGTTTGGTGTATAATTTACTTTTCCTGACTCGGGCCCTCTTGTTGGATTCCTTTCATCCACGCGCTGGGTTCCCTGTATCCACAAAAACCGAATAAAGTCACAAAATGGAAGAACGAAAAGCTCCAGCCATTACTTCTCATTGAATTGGAGTAAACATACACGAGTAATATAATTGTGGGTAGAGGAGGGGCCATTCTTTCTTTCGAACTTGTCCTTTTTTCAATTTCAATATCAATTGCAATCAAGCCAAGGGGCTGGGGGTACGTGGCTTCGGTGGGGAAAAATACAAAAGGAAAGAAATCGCGGCTTTACTAATGTCACCGGAGGGAGTAGGAGAGAGAAGTGACATCAACTGGATTCGTAGTCCACGTGTCACGGGCAGACAAACTGTTTAACTGGGCCGCATTGTTGGTTGGGTGAATCTGGGAATCCCATTCTTTAGATTGCATAAAAATATATTCATTCTAAAATCATGTTATTATTTTTATCATCATCATTGTTAAGAAAAGAACTTTAAAATTATAAAATCTCAAAAATTTGGTTTGCCATCAAGGGAGTGATAAAATTTAATTGAATTCTTTTTTTTTTCCTGTCTATTATTATTATTATTATTTCGGTTTTTTTTGGGTTGGGCGGTGCCCTGTGTAACTGTGTTTTGTTGTGCTGTGTTGGGTTGCTCTTCAGTCTCCACCACCCGCTCAAGCTATGGATGCCCTGCTTCACGCTTCCTCAACAATGGCCAAGCGACCTTGTCCCTCCCAAAACCCTAGATTCCAAAACCTTCATCAAGTGGATCATCTCCTTGAAGCATTCCTCTCCCTCTCTGAATTCCCCTCCTTCTCCCTTCATCTCTCCCTGGACAGGCTTCTCCACTCATTGCCCACCGATGCCGATCAGACCCTCCTCATCGATCGCGCCCTTCAAATGGGCTCCGTCCTTCTCGACGCCGCCAATTACTCCTCCAGAAAGCGAGCTTCCTCCCACAATTCCCTCGCCTGGCCTCTTCCTCCTGATCTTACCATCAAGGTTCCCCCTACATATAGCATTTAAGTCTCTCCACATTCTTTTTTCTTGTTCTGTTGGATGCTCATCTTTTGTCTTATTATTTATTTATTTATTTTGCAAATTGGCAGTTCGTTTCATCTTATTCTGTGCTTATTTCTTATTAATTTTGTCACTCCCCTTGTCCCCCTTTTTCTGTGAATCTGGCAATATTTCCTTGTTGCACGTTGATGTCATTTTTTCACGGTGATCACGGATGCTACGTAGTGATGTTTTTTCCAATTGACCTGATGCGATCAATAAAAACTTCGGGTTCTGTTTGTAGCTCAAGGATTTTTGCAACGCAATCATGCCCGTGCTCCAGCCCCTAGCGCCCGGTACATCACCTTTGGCCGGAGACATTTTCTGTATACTTCTTTACCAGAAAGAAGCTGAGGCCGAAACCATTATTTAAAGGCTTCTGATTTCTGTTCATGTGTCATTTCTATTATTTCTCTCTTCCGCTGGTGCAAACACTATTTTCCTTGTTTTTGGCCCAAGTCAGTGGATATGTTGATTTTCCGCGTTAGTTTCTGTGACTGATACATTTTGGATTTTAATTTGGCTCAATGTAATTTTATTGATCCTTCACTGAAATTTGTTCTGCGTATGATTTATTCGTATCAATCTAACTAGATACGACTTCTCTGTGTCTAAGCCATAGAGGTCCAGGGAAAAAAAATGTAGAGAACACTTGTCTAGTAATGGTAACACTTCGGCGCATAATGGTCTTCATGGAGAGAATCTTCTTAACTTTTAAAACTTCTTTAAGACTTAGACGTGGCTTTGCGAGATAGCGAGCTTTCTTTTATTAATCTATTGCCATGATTTACAGGTATTTTCAATGCTTGATACCCAGAGTCTATGCTATGCTGCAGCAGCCTGTTCTTTCTTTAACAAATGCGCTAAGGATCCTTTGTGCTATGCAAATCTTGATTTGACAACAACTGTTCCGAAGATTAACAATGCAGTAGTTTCCTCAATGATTCAGCGAGCTGGAAGGGCCCTGCGGTAAGGACTTTTGTGCCTTGCTGATCCTTCATATGATATATTTACCTTTGTAGGTGAGTTTTGGTGATATATATACCTTTGTTCCCAGGTAAAATGTAAAATTTATTTGACATCACAGTTGATGATGATGAGACATAATTTGTATTAGATATAACTAGTTTACCTTGTGAGCTGATCCTTTTTATCTCATGGACTAGACCTTAGATTTTTTGAAGGCAAAAAAAGGAATGTTTGGATGGATATGGATTATATGATTTGAAAGGTCTACCTTATTCACGTTATTGCCCATGGTTTATGAATGGGTCATATCATTTTATACTTTTCACGCAGTTTCTTATAAAAAAAAGTGCAAATGATTTTATGGTTTTACTTCTGTGTTTATTGACTTATTGTGATATAATTTTCATTCATTATTTCAGCTAAAAAATAAAAAATTCTATAAAAGGATTTATCATTCATTTTTCCCTGCAATATTTCTGAGTATGCGTTACAATGTTACTTCTTTTTTGTTCCCCCTAATTTTTTTCGTATGCATCTTTTTTTATTGGCAATAAGGTCTCTTAAGCTTGGTGTGGCCCCTGGTGCTACTGCTTTGCCTGGATGTCAACCATTGGCTTACACCATCAGAAATACGATTGCTGAGGCATCTAACTTCTCATGGAATGATAAGAGATCCCGCCAAGGGAGGGACTCATCCATTCTTACAAGATCCTGTTTAACCCCTTTAAATGGGGATAATGGTGCTCCAGGGTATGTTGTTCTTGGCCATTGGATCAATGCAAATGGATGGCTTGTTTTTATATAAACATTCATATTTGCATTTTGTAGGGCTTTTTTGAGAAAGTTGCACCTGTATAATATTGAGAGAATGGATAGCGCATCCCTCGATGGGGCATTATCAGCATGCCCCTCTCTCCTTGATCTGGAAATTGTTGGGCTGTATGTTTTTGACACCTCTTGTGTTCTCTTCTTCTCATTAAAAGTATTTTATCATTGCTCTAGGACATAAGAATAACTTTTATTGATTGTTGTAATCATGAGATAAATGTGTCCCTTTGTTCAAGAGAGGTTTACCTCTGTATATAGAATTCCATTTTTCATATCATAATGGGGATTGTCATAGTGTTTGACTGTTTGTTGCTTTCTTCTTCTATAAGTTGATGTGTGCCCACCAGCGCACACAAAAGATTATAATGTCTATTCTGAAGTTATTCTTTCAACTTTTCAAGCATTTAATATGCATCAGCGTCTTTTTCTTCCTCATATATATTCCTCTAATTCGTGTAATCTGATAGATTTTTTTCCCAAATCATTTTTTTTATTGACACTGTTTTCCTAAACTGTCAGTCATGTTGAACTGGGGCAAACATTAGTGTCAATAAGTGCGAATTGCCACTTGATTGAGCGTTTGTTTTTTGAGTCTTCAAAAACAGGTATGATTTGTTTCCATCTGCAGTTTGACTTTAAAGGTTATTTATGCATCAACTTATCTATTTTCAATTAGCAGGTAGGGATGACAGTTTGAAAACATCAACCTGCATGGACCTTGTGAGCAAGTGTCCTCATCTAACTTCTTTGTCACTAAGAGGTTTTAAGCTACATGATTGTAAAGTTCGCATATTGGTTAAGGTATGCTTAAAGGCTTTTGTAAACATCGGCAGACTGTGATATGAAGACAGAAACTCTGTTTTCTTTTTGACGGAAAATTATCATCTTCAATTTCCCAAATTTTTGTGCTGCAAATGTGTTGGAGATTTTGATTAACTTTTGCCAGTCTCCAGTTATCTTGGGTGATTTTTCATTTTATCAAATTTAATTGTTAGAATTATATACTTTCCATGTTTCACAATATATCAAGTTTAATTCCTTCATTTTTCGCTGTTATTATGTCTATAAACCTTTCATATCAATAGGGGTAGAATTGGGTTGGAAAAACCTTACAAGTAAAGCTGTGCTGTACTTGTGTCTTTCTAAGCCCCAATGCCGTCAACTCATCATGGATTGTCATAATCCGCCAGTTCTAAAATAATGAAAAAAATCTGAAACTATTGATTGCATTTCACTTTTTGATAGCTTGCATGCACATTTCATTGACTAACCTGGCAATGGTGTCAATTTTAAAATTGAAACCTTTATTTTTGTTTTGGACTATTTAATTTTACCAACGATGGAATTCTCCTATTTCACTTTATCCCAAAAGAATGAAAAAGAAACCTCATATTTCCTGATATAACATCTTTATGTCTGCATACAAAAGTCTGTTATGGCATTTAGCTGTGGCTTTATCTTGTTAATATTTGTGTGCGTTTATGCAGTGTCTTCAGAAACTGAAATATGTAGATTTTTCAACATCTTATTTTATTACTGGAAACTTCTTGAGGTAATTTATTCCTAACAGGAATTTAAAAGCTTGATATCCTTTTTGTGTGTTAAGCTTATCTCTTGATACAGAATTCATTTATTTTCCCTAGAAACCTTGGAAGCAGTGCTAATGGGACTTTGCTTGAAGTCTTGATTTTAAGGGATTGCATGCATCTGAAAGAGGTGAGGATTGTAATGACATGTATTTCATTGTTTTATTCTTTCCATACCACTCATTCTGAATCTCCAATGGCTTGTGCAGCTGGAGGTTGCTAGGTTGTTGACGGCAATTCTTGCTGGCGATTTTAAATCCCTTTTACATCTTGTGGGTACATATGAAATATAAGTTATGCATTTTTGAAAAGATAACAGCGAAAGATTTTGCTGACCATTTTTTACCTTTTTTTTTTTGAATGTTTGAGTATGTAGTTTTGCTATCAGTTCTCAGTACTATTGCCTTTGTACAGGACGTATCCAATAGGGAAGGCTTAGCATCTGAGGGTGACTGGTATCGCAGGTGCTACAACTCTAGGTAATAATTTTCTTTGTGGACGTGATGTTTAAGTTTAAACCTTATGGTGGCTAATGTTTTGGGCTCTATTCTGCAACTGCAGCATCATGCCAATAAAGCAGGTTTTGGAAGCAAGGTCTAAGATGTGTTTGCTTGCTGAATATCCGTCTGAAGGAAGGTTTGGTTACTGTATTAATTATTGTGTCTTTATTCAACCAAGCATCCTGTGTGCAACTGGGGAAATGGAAGTATTTCCCATTTTTTTACAGCCACCAATTTTTGAATTTCTGTATTGTGTTACAGTTATGTTGAGCCGTTTGAAGCTGAATTAAATAGTGACATAAGTCTACCATCACAATTGAGTAGCCATACTTCAGATGGATCGAATTTTATGAGCACATCTGAAAGCAGCTACAATAGTGAGGATGGTCAAGATACCAGCTATCAGATTTATGGGGAAAGTTCGGATGAGATAGAATATTTTGCTTTGTAGGAGATGCCCAGTTTATGGAGCTTACTGATCAAGGCAACTATTGAATAATTTTGGTACTCTCCCCCTCTCTATCTACCAACTCTATAGAGAATGAATTCTGCAAGTTTTTTCCCTTCTATGTGTTAGTTCACCTCTCTATTTATTAAGCATTCACAAGGATAGGTTAGCTTTGTTTCGTTGGTTTACTTGGGCCTCATGTATGGATGGCTTATCAAGGAACAGATTAGATGTTTTGGAATGCCTTGGCTGAAATGTGACAAGTTGCATCTAGTCTTTGCATATCCCACGCTTATCCCCATAAATAAGGTGTTCGGAAGCCTTTTTTTTCCAGGGAAACTAGTGATAATACTTCGTTTTACCTGCGTTATCATTACACGATGCTTTAAAGTCGGTTGTATTGCTTGCAGTCTGTTTTTCCTTTAAAACTAATTCAATATTTGTTATATATAGCTTTTTTCAACTTACGGCAATTCTAAATGTCTCTGCTTTATGTTTTAAGAACTAGGTGAGCTGCGGAGATCCAGGATATTGACTTGTGGACAGTAGATTTTTCTTCAACTTCCATATTCTGCGGTGTCTTCATTGAAGTTAACAGCTGTGGAGTTTTGACTCTGCAGGAAGCTTGGAGGTTGGTTTACGTTTTTGTAGCTGTCCAATTTTTCATGGATCAGCAGAGCAATGGTCAGACGCGCTTATGGCCTGTTAGTTGGTCCATCTAGCAAATATGTTGGCACTTTTGGGGCTAACATCCTATTCCTCCGCTTCTAAAATAAATAATAAAAATAATTTTTCCTCTGGATTTGTTCGTATACCTATGAAGATCGTCAATATGTATGGCTGTTTATTTTGATTATTTTTATTGCACGGCGAAGTGCATAAGCAGAATCTGTGGAAACAATTATTGAGTTTTTATATTCGCTGCTAGTGATATCATTAAGGCAATAGAAAATGATGCGATGGGATGGGATTGAATGATGAGGATATGCTGCCCTAATGTTGAAATCGTACTGCCCGCAATTTCCGATCATAAAGGTCTGTTGAAGTTCTTGAGAATTGTGGGTGTGAAGGCAAAATATAAAATTATGTTATCAGTTAAAGTTTAATCAGATATAAAATTAAAACTTAAATTTTAAGCAATGCATTTTGGTTTTGATTTTAAAAAATGGCAACTGATTTTGTATCGCCTTAAAGTATGTTGAGTTTTGCTGGCTTCATGTGGACCAGATGACAACAGCAACATTAAATATTTAAACTTTTCTTTTTTTAACAATTAAAATGAGGCATGTGCTTTACATTGAATGTTGATTGTGTTATCAATATCTCATCAGCGATGCTGAATATTATGTATTTTAGTTTTAGACTTTATGTAGGCTTTTATAAATTTCGGAGAGAATAACGTGGAGTAAATATTCATGATTTATGCTAACTTGCATTCCAGCATTAAATAATATAAGAATTTTATAAATTAAGAAAGATTCAATTTTCATTAGTGGACAAAAATTAATTAAAATCAATATATATATATATATATATATATATATATAGAAACGCTAGTTAAATTCGACATATAAGTATATAAAAGTTAGTGGAAGATGTATTAATTATGTATCATGATAAATATTTCAATTAGATTCCTTTGGGCGTTGGGTGACCTTCATGACACCCATTTATCAATCATATGATTAGATCGCCGTGGGTGTGTATGTTTTGACTTTTGACAACCAATTTGGCATGTTTGGATTAACAGAAAAGTGAGGAGAAAATATAATAAAGGAATTTTTTTAAAATGATAAAAATATTTACTACTCCATTTTTTAGAGTTTTTCCTCGTACTCTTTCCACCTTAATTTTGTATGGGGCCAAGTTTCAAAATTTCTTGGCAAGAGGAATACGCAAAAGGTTTTGATGCTGGATGACGGGGTTCTCTTTTGCTTATCAAATACACACACCTGTACCGCTTAACTTCATAACGATCTAGTTGTTGTGTCGAAGTGAGAAACTTGGAATTAGCGGAAAATGAGGACACTCGCCCCATTGCCGCTTCCTCTCCTGGGCTTCCCTCTTCATCCCCCGTCTCCGTCTCAAAATCACGTCTTTGTCTATCCCCATTCGTCTTCCCCTCGCAATTCCCCAAAAATCCACATCCACCACAAAACCTTAGTAGTGTTCGGTCTCAATTCCAATGACCCCAAAGAGTCTCTTTTCTCCGACGAAAATGGCGCCGTCGAGGATATGGAAGGCTACCTCAACCAACTCTCCCTCGAATACGACTCTGTCTGGGATACTAAACCATCTTGGTCAGCCTTCCCTCTTGTTCCTACTTTATCTTCATAATCAGTAGCCTGCCCTTGTTTAAGCCAGCCTTATTGACTTGCATTTATTATCCTTGGTTTCTCAGGTGTCAACCCTGGACTATAACCCTTACTGGGATCTTAATAATTGCCGCTAGCTGGTTAATTTTGCGCTCTCTGCCTGTCACTTCGGTCATCTTGTTACTTATTTGCGCTTGGTGGTATATCTTTCTGTATTCTTATCCAAAGGTAAGCTATTAACCCACTACTTGTGTTGCTTCCTTGTTCTTTCTTTCTCAGCTTAGCTGGACCTGAAATCGTCCGAACTTATTGTTTAAAGCTCCTTGCCCTGCATGAAAAAGGGCTTTGGTTTTTCGTATAATCAGTATTTTATGTTCAAAGTTAGTTCTGTAATTGACCCCCGGTTATTTTTCAAGTCTAATACGTTGATATGGACCTGGTGACGGAACGTGGGCAAGATGTCTGCAACAAGAAAACATTTAAAATGAAGCATTGCTAACGTTTTAGGCAACTTACAATTAAGTGTACAATCATTCATTTCTTGAGTTTCCCCCAATCACACAAGATGAGGGACAATAGTACCAAGGATATTGCTGTAGAATACTCTTGATGTGCGTAGGATGAGTGATTTAGAGCCTGGAACTAGCTTCTACGGCATTTTCATTCAATATTAAGTTAAGATGCGGCAGAAAATAGATAACGTAAGCGAAAGAGTTTATCTTAACGAAGCTATATTTATTCTTTGTCAGGCATATTCTGAAATGATTGCTGATCGGAGAAAGAGAGTTACAAGTGGGGTAGAAGACACATTTGGTCGTAAGAAGCAGTGATTGGGATGATCCATCATCGTGCTTAATTTTTCTTCTTGTTGTCTCTGCCTCTGCCTGTATTTTCATATTTGAAAACAATGTAACAGGTGTTCAGGCATTTATGCAATCAATGAAAATTAGCTTAAAAATCGTAGGTCTCTTGACAGATCACCCCTTTCTGGATTCTTGGCTTTGGGTGGACATGTACAGCTTCAACAATACTTCCCACTGAGAATTGTTCCTTGATTTTGTGTTTTAAGATTTGGATCCGAAGGAGAGTTGGGGATGTGTAGTCAATGTTTCAAACGGAAGTATAGGCTTCGATTTGTACATAATAATTGTCGAACTTTAACAAAACTAATCTAAAATCCCAGTAGTCATGACTCATGAGCTTCTCTATGCGTGCGCTTTATTGTGTGTTAGTACCTCTGGTTTTAAATATAGGATAAAGTGTATAATGCAATTTATAATACAAATTTTGTCTTATATCTAGGGTTGGAAAAGTACTTTTACTTTTTACTAGTGTGCCGTGCCATCCCTATCTTTGTAAGGAAGCTAGCATTATTTCTTAGGAGACATATCTTCAATTATCTCCTTTTATTCTCGACATATAATTGACATTATCCAATAGCAGACTGGATTATTTAAATAACTTTTTACAAGTGGTGTAACAAAATTTTGATCCACTTGAATGTAAAATAGGAACCGATTTTTCATAAATTGGGCAATGTGGACGAAGGCTTGTAAATTTCAATCTCTCAAGTACTAGACTAATCAGCAAACAACTGCCAGCAGCAGCAGCAGAGATCCAAGAGAAAACAGTTTCTGAATCGGCTTCTCTTGCCGGAGTTCATCATCAACATCATGTACAGATGTAAAACAGAATTCATCAGTATAAAGCTCATGCTTAAGCAGAATATGGAATTCAGACATGAAAAATACTACATTACTAAACTATCTTAGGATTGAAGGGCAGGACAGGCACGTAAGCGATGAATGCAGAGGAAAAGAAGAGAAGGAAGGAAGGGCTACAATATAGAAGTAATCATCATGAGATGTGATCACATCATCATAACTGAAATCTATGCCTGGTAAAATCAGTTTCGATACCTGAGAATGAAAATATAACAACTCTCCCCCTCACTCTCTATATATGTATATATTGACTAATCATTCTTCCAAGCATACAAAATGAGCGAGAATCCAAGACCTTGCAACTGGGAATCCCTAAAATGTTGAGAGTAAGCCCATTTTAAGACAGAAGGATCCGAAACAGAGTGGCCTGGCCACAGCTTCTCAGTGGGAATGCAACTCTGAAACATAAACACCGCATTGCCCATGGCGTTCCCAAACAGCCAGTTATGTACATCCCAAAACACTTCCACTGGAACCCCATCCACCAATATTGTATGGTTTCCCCTGAACTTCCACTTCAGTCTCTCCACCTGCATCACCGTCTTACTATCAATTCTTATCACCAAGCAAGGATCTTTAAGCCCCACTGTGTCGCACTCTATCGTCACATCGTGCACTTGACCCTTGTCACAAAATTGAGCCTTTGCGCCGTAAAACTTCTTCCCAAAAATGTGCTCTCTCTTTGCTATGAAAACAGCATCGGAGCGAGCATAGTCACTCTCAATCTTCCTCGTTGCTTCCTTCTTCAGATCCCCAAGGAGTAACACCGTCTCGTGATTGAACACAATTGCTAGGTAAAATCCCTCCAATGGCTCTGGCCCTGAACCGAATTTTGCGCAGGTTAGGTCCCAAAATATGTCAATTTTGCTGGAATCGACCTCCAGATTCTTGGACCCTTTTCTTTTTGAGAACAACCATGGCTTTATATCAACCTTACACAGGCATTGATTGCCTAAATCATCTATCCCAACGCTCAAGCCTTGACCCATCAGGTTTTTGGTCCATGAAACTGTGATTAAGCAAGAACGGCCGCGAAATTTACACTGATAGACACAAGTCACCACATTTTGAGCTGCTCTTGAGGCGGTGCTTGATGAGGATGAATCAGCAACCTGAACACCATTTTCACCGAAGCAAGAAGGAAATTCCCTCATGGTAAGAAGCTCAGGGGATTGGTCTCTGGCCTCTAATCTAATTTCTCCCTCTGGTTTCGGAGAGCAGCGACCTGATTCTGATTTCTGAGTTTATGATCCTTTTTTTTCTGCCTTTATAGATTAAACAAACTTGTAAACAGAAGGCACTCCTACCTCTGCCGACTCGAGTCGAACTCAAGCGATCAGATCAGCTCCTAAAATCTTCATTTTTTAGCTAGGTATCTATATCTTCAGAGCAGGATACGAAAGAGAGTAGAGAAGGGTAGATTTGCTCTATCTGTCAGTTCTGTTTGTGTGGGGAGACTAGCTCAAGTAATAACTAAAGTGAGAGAGAGAGAGAGAGAGAGAGAGAGAGAGAAGGAAAAAAAAAAAAATTGCAGGGAATACAACGTAATGGGCAGTGAAAACTGAAAAGAAAGCGAAGGAAAGGCAACTTTAAGCACATGGGGGGTGAGACGAAGGAGAAGCCTTGAATTGGCTATGCATGAAGCAAATTCACAACTGGGCATTTGCTGGAAAGGCTACAATTTTATACTCTTTTCTTTCTGTCTTTTTGTTACTTTGAATAATTAAAGTCCGCCTTTTTTTTTAATAGAAAATTACTCCAGATAATTGTGGGAATATCATCAAAAGGTAAAACCAGTTAACTCGGTTCAAATCACGGAAAACTAACGTAACACGGATCAGGAAAAATTGTGCACTTCCTTTTTAATTTACTGGAAAAAAAAAAAAGTGAGAGTAAATGAGTAGTGGAATCAATGATTACCGGCAGTGAAACACAGGTAAACACTGGGGTTTTGATCAAGTTCAATTGAGCGACTCTTGAGTTAATCAAAACTGTTCCTACCTGAGAAACTAAAGTGAAGCATTAATAATGAAAATTACTTTTAATTATAGAATCTGTGGTTGCTTGAAGAAGAAATCTTCTCATTAATTAATGATCATCCTGATCCATTTATTGCCACAGGCTGCCGGGCCCATCCTGGGCTGAATGAAACCGGCTAGCTTTGAAAACAAAGTTGAGATAGAAAGAGTTGAACAAGCTGGAGTGGGAGAAGGCCGGCCAATTGACCATCATGTTCCATAATTAAAATCATGACACGATGGAACATCTTTCTTTAACCAACCACACTGCAATTGGCCCTGCTGCTTCATGCCTCTCTTTGACTTTCAACCTTATGTATGAATAGAGGAAGCCTTTCGCTGGCGTTTTTTATTTTGCAGGTACTCTCCCTGACACTCTTGTTTCACAAAGTACTTCTACTATGGGGCTGCCCTATGACACAGGGGAACCAGTGTGGGGATGGGTGCTCACTCGTCTTTGTGATCTGAATTTATCTCCCTGATTCAAATTCAAAATGTTATGTTACCAATTATAACTAGTTCAGATGTCTGTTTGTTTTAGTTTTTTAAAAGTAAATTTTCATAAGATAAAATTACTTTTGGGTTTCCATTAAAAGGGGAAAATGGTGGGATCACTGTGGACTGTGAAGTCAAGAGAGGAAATAAAGGTGTAATGTAATGTAATCATGATTCATGGGGTGGTTCTGGAGGAGGATGGAACAAAGTGTAATAATGCAAGAGTGCATCACGGGCAAAATGAATATGCACCCCAAAAACAATGGGGTGTGAAACACAAGCTACCTTGACTGCCTATGAAACACGACTGACTTCTCCCTTACTTTTGTCTCACATTTCTTATCTCTCCAATCCTAAATGTATAGAAGGATATAAAATATAAAGGAGCAATCCATTTATAAAAAATAAAAGTATGTTCATCACTCGCACTAGAAAAGTCGAACCTTTGTCAGAATAATGAAAGGTGATGAGGGAGGAGTGGAGGACCCATTAGAAACAAGAGTGGAATCTGGATGAAGAATGAACGATCCTTAATACAGGCATTAATTGCTGTAAGTGGGTTTAACTGGAAAACAAATTAAAGTCAGTAACTTTAAAGCCGAGGATATATAGCCATTCATCTGCCCCGCTTAACAGTGCATGAGAGAATCTTGAAAAGCTGGTACAAGAAAAGACAAGATATTCGCAGTGTAGGCGCGAGCGACATAGAAAGAATTTAAGGGGCAGGAGGGGAAATGACTAAGGAAGATGGGGAAAAGTGCGTGAGACAAAAACGTTGCTTGAGAATTAATGCAGGCTAACGTTGTTTAATTAATTAACTTTGTGAGTGGGGGGAACATTAGTCACTGTCCTCCGAAGGAGAGGGAAAAAAGATAGTAATAGAAAAAGCCAAAGGGGTTAAAAAAGCAGAGAGCATGCATAAACAGGAACAAGCAAGGACCTAACTGAAGGGAAAGTGGAAACTAAACCGAGATCTGGGATCACTCCTTCTTGCCTCCACACACGTCCATGTGATGAAAACCCCAACTCATGCAATTCAAAGGTACTTGTCCTCCATTAACACATACGTGTCATGTGGGTATTCTATTTTGAGACACCCAACTTGCATCAAACATGTTGTCCTTCTACACACTTCGTGGTCCCTCCTCACCATTAATTCTCAGTCCTATCGTTACACTATATCCGCTATCTTTTCTTCGTTTCATTGTTATTATTATAATACTAGGCCTTATAGGCTCATATCATATTACCTTCACGAGAGGCCTCGTCATTTGATTTAGGAGGTCGTAGCTACATATAAAACAAGGAAAAGTAACAATAACCATGTTCACAGTATCTATCGAAATCACAAAGGCAGAGAGAGCTTACATAAATATGGTAAAGTCGGTTTGTTGGTATTTCCACATTTTCACTGATGCTGTCTCCGAGATTTCAGGTGCCCCCGCAACTGTTCCTGTCTCCGCATTTCGGTTATTATTCCCGTCAACTCTTATCTGGCATCAATTTTTTTCCCTCTTGAAATGACGAGGAGGTGGTCCTCGTGCATAAAGAATATACTCCTGTCTAAATAAGACAAAATTCTTTTTTTTTTTTTTTTTTTTTTTTTTTTTAAAATATTAATAAAATTAAATAAGTTACTTAATTATATCATTTAGATTATATATCATGTAATTAGTCAAACAAATTAGTTTGGAAAAAAAAAATATTTCAAAATAATTTAATTAGTTTCATTAATAAATCTCTATAAAAAACCAACTTTATTTTATATCTAATATGGGAGGGAGTGATAAAGAGTGCGATGGGTGGCGTATTCCTTCCATTTGGTGGCTAGTCTCATGAATTTATCTTGTCTTCCATGTCCCTCCTCTGTCTTTGAACCCACAGCAAACTTCAGATGTTCCAATGAAGGAAAATGACATAAAACCACCATTAACTCAAGGGTATTCCACCACTCAAATCCCTTCCTAACATGTTTGGGATGACATAACATTAGGAAGGCTTAAAACTCAAAAGTCAATTAGGGGGAAAAAAGTAGTTGAAATAGGGCAGTGATGCTTAGGATGGTGACAAAAACAAATAAACAATTTATGAGATCTTTGTTTTTTCTTTGAAATAATCGTTGAAGTCGAAGCAACTTTTTTCACTTAATCTTAATTGTTGACTTTTCTTTATATTTGAATTAAATATTTTGAAATTGAATTTTTCAATATATCATTCAAATTTTTTTTTTTATCAAACTAATTTTTTTTACAAAAGCATGTCTAAACAAATCACATGACATCATTTGACTTTTATTTTAATTTCAGTTTATAAAACACAGTTGCAGTAAAATTCACTTTCACAAAGATGACGCAAGCTCATGGTGAGCACCAGGTTGTATGAGCATGAACGCAGACTTGGAAACGAGGCCCATAATACTCTTGAGTTGGGGTGATATTTGTGAGGTTGTGGGCTTCAGCACCTAAATTGAATTGCAATTGGAAACTTGGACGGCCTTCCTGCCTGAACGATACAGGGGCAATACGGGAAACATGTTGATTGCTCATATGATCAGACGGTGCTTTCCTTTCAATTCGTCATGCGCCCACCATTATAACCACTAGTTAATACTGTCTTCAGTGTTAATTATAAGAATATTTTTAAAATGTAATTTATACTATAAAAATATTTCTATAATTAGAACCAAAGGGAGTATCAGTTGTCCTTTTTTTTCCCCCAATTCACAGACACAAAATGACATTTCTCATTTGCAAAGTAATATATTCTAATATTCTATATCTCGAAATAGCCTTTTTCTTTTTCTTTTTCTTTTTTTTTAAAGAGTTTGTATTGACCTAAAACTGGTCACCCAAGTCAAGAAATCTTACCTCAACCAACCATGTAGAAATAATATGGTAGGTGTAGAAACTAAATAGATTATATCTAGTAGGAAAGGCTTGATCTGTCCATGCATTGCCAATTATATATCTATCTATCTATCTTGACCAAATCCCAGACTCTCAGTCTCACTCCGGAACAAGTCTTACACTTTTACCAATTCTGCGGTTTACCCTTTTCATGTGTCTCCTACTCAATCACGACTACATGCATCTGCTTGATTTTTTTTTTTTGAAAAAGGTGGCGCCGAACTTATATTCAGCCTCAAAAATCAAAATATCTTACATGCCTCTGTTTGGTGTTATCATGATGATATAAGATAAATATTCTGGGAGTAGACCATATTCAAGCTGTGGCTTTTCAACACCCGTGTTTAGAATTTGAAAGCACTAAATGGGCTTATCGGACTAAGCTAAAATCTTTCCCGTAAACAAGTACATTTTACATAAGATAATATTTCCAATCTTAAATATTAAACAAAGTTTGCAGTACAGTGAATATAGGATAAAGTTTTTAGTGTTATTTACAATACAAACTTTATTTTATATGTAGAGGGAGTAATACACAACGTCTCATGCGTTGGCCGCACATACACTAAGAAAGCGCATGAAGTGGACATAGAATATAGTAGAGACAGTGTGGCTTGAGAGACAAGATTTGGAGAAAATTATTAAGAGAGTTGACGAGGAAGTGTGAAGGCTTGTGAGAGAGGTTTGATTTTTATACTAATGGGGGTTAGCTCAGTATGTGACAGAGAGACAGACCAGGCGGCCATGTTTTTATTATTGCATGAACACCATGAAAATGAGTTATATGGGAAACAACAGTATATACATACAAGTTACTCCTGGTCTAAGCAAACCACCCACCACCCTCCCAATTTTAAACGGCTCACCATTTTCTTCTCTACCATCCACCAACCCTCTGAGACAGGATGGTTTCAGTCCCTCTTTATCCCCTTGAAGAGGCTCTGGGATCGTCTCCATTCAACCCACAGAAAGTGTGAGTGTCATCTTTCTGTAAAGCATCCTTTAGTTTATGATACTTTAATGTTGTGATCTGGGTTTTGATTTTGCAACAGGTACAGGGATATACATCCTATACAAGGATGTCAAGTCTTGCCCCTGCGAGGATGTGCATGTTCTTTGGTCCATCCTTGTGAAGTCTGGTTCTGTCCCCGCTTCTTCCCATCCCAAGTGATTCATTCATTAGAGAAAGTGGGTGTTTAAGCAGCTTAATTATCCTTCTTGTACATACAATGACGGCGCATTTTTACTCTTTTCGTGCTCTTCGTCTTTTCTAATTTAAATCGGTGACTGGATTTCTTCAATACAAGAGAGCACCCATGAAAATGGTTTCATCGGCTTCATATCCGAGCCTGCCTTCCTCCATTTTGGGCTTGAAGATGTTCTCAGGAGATTTTACAGTGTGCAGATTTCCAAAATCAAACAAAGTTGAAATCATCTGCAAAGATGGAAAGAAATAGTGAAGAGAAACTGTTCTGTTATAGAACACAGATGTCCAGCCAAGGGTTGGTATATTGATCTTGGATGGATAGAGGCTTTTGCGAATATCTATGGAGAGATAACCAGGAGAGCGTGGGATCACCGTACACGACAAAGAGGTGGTGTGTGTGCACGGTGAGACAACGATCATGTAAATAGTCTAGGTTAGAATGTGTGACCTTGTTACCTGCCCCTGTATTTATAGAGGTGTCTGGTGCGATATCCGGGGCACGCCCTTAATGGCGCGCCATTAATGGGGCGGATATCCGGGTACGCCATTAATAGGACGTGTCATTAATGGGGCGAGTATCTCGGTAGGCCGTTACGATAGGGGTGGATCTTGCCTAGCCGAGATTTCCGGATCTCCTGCTGTGATTAGCGGATTACGCCTCCTGGCTCCTTTTGGGCCGCTCTATGGACTTGGGGCTTTTGAGCCGGTCCGTAACAGAAACCTTACAATAAATCGGGGATATTATATATGTTATCATATCCTTAAATTATTTTCTTGCTATGTATGCATCCGTTGCATTTACCTTACACGGTTGCACCTACCAACCTTGCTGTCGATCCATCGTCATTCTTACCTCACAATTAACACACTGTACAATAATTTTAAAAAAAATTAATTGAGATAACATAGACTCCAAGGCCCTGCCTGTTTGGTCGGAGGTAATTAACGAACCAAAGGGAATGCCCACTTTAACATTCCAATGTAATTTTCATTGCCAGTAATGGAGCATTCCCTCCTGGGAATGCATTTTTTCAGGCCACAATGTCCCTCGTAAAAATTTTATTTACAACACCACCAAACTTCTCTATCACCATCCGACCTTTTTCTCCGCCAAACCTCGCCGTTTGGCTCCTCTCTATCTTTTACCTCCTCGCCTCCCCACCAACGCCGCTGATCTCTTTCGTCGCAGTATCTCCAATGTCACCGGTTGTAGTTTGTAGTAAGTTATGGTTCAGGTCCAAATTAAAGGTTCCCGCCTGATGGGTTCAGATCGATTTGACTCAACCCATGTTGCCTTCATCCTCCTGAAGCAACTCGAAGGATTTTTTTTCCTTGAAATGGAAAGAGCATTATGGTACTTTTAAATTCATTTCTGCTTACCAAACGTAAGCTTATGACTGACCACTGAAGGCTGAGCCGCTGAGGGGCCTATTTGGTTGTTGCGGCGGGAAAAAACTGTCCCAAGTCAAGATTATAAATTTTCTCATTGTTTAATTGTCATTTCATCATCATCCTTTGCTGCTTATTACGACGAAATCATATTAAAATATACTACTAATAATAATAGATTACTACTTCCTGTTTGTATTACAAACTAAATCCAGATGAGTACAAATACAATAATGCTTAAAATATGTGCAGCCATGAACTGGGCTAAAATATCTTCAAACTATCATTCTTACGGCCAAATACCAATCACACTATTGTTATATTTGTCGTCATTTTCAAGTTAGATGTGTATCCCTATTAATAGTCCTTTTTATAAAATTTAGTTTTAATTTCTTAATTTTTAAAAGTATATTTTCATCATCTAGCAAAATATATTAATATTAATTTTAAAATTTTAAATATAGGTGAAATAGTTTCACATATTGACATATTAAATTTAATTTTTAATAGTAATGATAGTGATTCATATAAAGAATCATCATTTGTAGTAAATGGTATTAGAATTAAAGAATGAAAAAGGTACTTTATAAAAATTTAAAAACTAAACTGAAATTTTATATAAAATTAGAAGGAAAAAAATGCACGTTTATCTTTGATTTATTTCCCTATTTACATGATTTCGGCCCCATAAAAATACCTCTGTTACATGAAATAATATTTTATTATCATTTCAAAGATTCCGCGGGTAATTCACTAATTTGTCATACGTATTTAAACCAGTATTAATCACGTTCGGTGGCAACGGGAGTCTGTGTTATTTGGGAAAATTACCTGTAGGTTCTAGGGATCAGAAATAATTACAATCAGATCCTTTAAAATCACTAAATTACACAGAAGTTTATAGGGACTTTTATTTATTTATTTGTATTAATAACATGAAATGCCATATTTATAACCGAAACTCGCCATATTTATAACAACATTTAAACAACTGACCATTTACAAATGAGAAAAAGCCATATTTACAATAGAAAGTACCATATTTATAACAACATTTAAAAACTTCTATTTTGTTTAAAACTCAAGTCTATAAACGTACAGAGGTCATTTACAACAGAAAAAACCATACTTACCGTAGAAAGTACCATATTTATAATAAAATTTTAAATCTGACCATTTATAATAAAAAAACAATAAGAATTTTCATATTTACAATAAAATTTAAAAACCTGAATTTTATTTTTATATAAATAATATCAAAAAAAAGTCTCTAGGGTCTTCTATGTAATTTGGTGATTTTAAGGGACTTAATAGTAATTATTTTTAGTTCTTAGGACCTGCACGTAATTTTACTTTTTTTCCCCTCTCTCTTCTTCTTCTGTTTTTTTTTTTAGTAGGGAGGTGTCTGTTCTACTTCTTTATTAAACCCTTTCTTTCATCGGTGTCCTTCAAAGCCTCAATTTCCGAATTCCGACACTACTCTTCGACAGCAGGTCTCTTCTCGTCGACGGATGCATCTAATTCTTCGCTTAACTTCCAAGGGTTTATAGAGTTTCCTGCAATTGGTGCATTGGTAAGCTACGATCCTGATACTGCTTTGATCGTTCTCTTCAATATTCATCTGCTTCTCTCCACTTTTTTATTTATTTTTTGAACTGCTTCGCTCAGTGCCAAATTTGATGTAGTTCTCCGGGAAAATACGTTTGGACTTGACGGATGAGTTGCTTTGCACTAGACCCGTAAGCTTTCCATTATTAATAAATGGGCGTTTTATGCGTGGTTTTCAGTTTTACTTCCACCAGAGCCCAAACATTCTTTGTAGAAATAGAGTTCCGTGAAAAATGAGGGAGGGGCTTCGATCTCGGAAGCGATTGGAGAAGGCGGAGACCGACGAGGTTTCTGGAATTGAAGGATTTCAAAAGAAAGGAAGCGTTATAAGACAGGATGCTCCTGATTCAAGTGGTGTGGATTCTTCGAATGAGAGAGAACCTTTGGACTTGGAAGCTGCAAATAAAGAACTGGAGAAAGTAGCGAAAGAGTGTGATCTGGACTGTGATATGGGGACTGGGACGAATATTGTGTTAGTCGAGAATGAGAACAATGGAAGGGTTTTAAATTGTGTGGATAACATTGAGAGGAAGGTGAAGAAGGAAGGGGACTCAAATGATAAATTGCAAATTGTTGGTCGAGTATTGCGCTCACAGTTGAAGAGGGATGATGGTAAGAAATCTATTAAGGAAGATAACAATGTTGTGGTGGTGAGGAAAAGTAGAGAGTCTGATGGGTCTAAGAAGATACAGGGTAAGGCAGAAGAGGTAGAGACCCATGGATGCGTTATTAGTGGTTATGAGGAGAAGAAACTTAAGGAAGGCACTGGCAAACGGAAACTGAAACGAAAGCGTGGGAGGCCCCCCAAAACAGAGATGACAATGCAGGTAGAGACCTCTGAATGCGTTAGTAGTGGTTATGAGGAGAAGAAGATTAAGGAAGGCACTGGCAAGCGGAAGTTGAAACGAAAGCCTGGGAGACCCCCCAAAACAGAGATGACAATGCAGGTTGGTGGTTTTCCACGGAAGCCAGGGAGGCCACCCAAGGCTGGGCAAAATCATAAGCTTATCACAGTGGGATGTAGTAAAAATAGAAAGCTGGGCTTTCATAAAGGTAAAAAAGGTTTAACTATTAGAGAGGGTGCCTGTAGAAGTCCAACTAAACTATGCTCAAAGAGACCCTTTGGGAAGAAATTAGAAGTAAATTTTTCTCATATCAAACCTGAGAACAATGTAGGAGCATCACCATTGAGATCAAATTCTTTAAATGTTCCTGTTGCCAAGAAAAGGAAAAAGAATAAAGCAAAGCAGTTGGTGAGGGACCAGATAATGGAACAGCTCATGGCTGCAGGCTGGACAGTTGACTATAGACTTAGGAATGGCAGAGATTACAGTGATGCAGTATATGTTAGTCTAGACGGAAGGACCCACTGGTCAATTACCTTGGCCTACAATAGGCTGAAGAAGCATTATGAAAATGGTGATGGTGAAGGCAAGGTGTATGGACCAGGTTTTAAATTCACACCTATACCTGAAGAAAAATTTAAAACATTAACTAAGGTGATCAGCAAGCAAAGAAAAGACAAAAAGAAATCAAAAGAGAAAGGGAAGAAGGATGGAGAAAAGGTTAATGGAGCTAATAAAAAGGGAAAAAAGGGGAAGAAGAAGAGGAAAGAGTCATTTATTGAGCAGGATCATTCTGATATTGCATCACCTAGAAGAATGTCGATTCCGTTTAAGGATCATAAGCGACAGAAAACTCAAAACTCAAAACTTGAGAAAGAGGTAGATTCAGAAGTTGATGGATATGTTCCTTACAATGGAAAACGTACTCTACTTGCCTGGATGATTGATATGGGAATGGTCTTGCAAAATGGGAAGGTTCATTACATGAGCCATGTAAGAGAAGGTGTGGCATTGGAGGGCAGGGTAACAAGAGATGGCATTCACTGCGGCTGCTGTGATGAAATCATAACAATATCGGAGTTTGAAGCCCATGCAGGAAGCGAACTCTCCGATCCATTTAGAAATATATATACAGAGGGAGGAATTTCTCTCTTGCAGTGCCTGCTAGATTCGTGGAATAAACAAGATGAATCTGAACGTAAAGGTTTTCATTTCGTTGATGTTGCTGGTGAAGACCCTAATGATGACACTTGTGGTGTCTGTGGAGATGGCGGGGACCTGATATGTTGCGATAGTTGCCCATCAACATTCCATCAAAGATGCGTGGGTATGAAAGTATGTATCTTTGATGCAAAATCATATGAACTCTGTTAATTTATATTCATTTAATAAATTATATTGTGCCACGTACTTTCTGATATGTAAGCTGTAAAAGATATGTTAAGTATCTCTCGTCTTTCTCGTTCTCTGTGCTACTCTCCTTCTTACTCTTCCTTCTCTTTTCCCTCTCTTCTCATATATTCTTCTACACACCACGTAACACTCATTGTAAATATTTTTTTAGTTTTAGGATGAGTGGTACATATTGATTTTGTCCGTGGATCCCGCATATTTTCCTCATCATTTTCTGTCAATTGCCTTATATTTTCATTTTATAATATCTGATAACTTAATGCAAATTTGATTGGCTTTCATTATCGCCATTGCTTTTTATTTTCTCGGTTATCTTTCATATACTCTGGCTCATTTTGTGATTATGTCTATAATATCAAGGCTTACCTTTGATAATGCTGTATGCAAAAGATTGACGCTTTCATATTTGCACTGGGATATGATATATATTCTTTTCTCCTTGCAGAAGTTTCCATTTGGTGATTGGCATTGCATTTATTGCTGTTGCAAATTTTGTGGTTTGGTCAGAATAGCAAGCAAAAGGGATGGTGATGCTGACATTACTGAGTCCGCAACATTTACATGCCACTTATGTGGACAACAATGTAATTCCTTGTGGACATAACCTTTTTTTTTTTTTTTTTTTTAAAAAAAAAAAAAAAAAAAAAAAAAAAGATGCTCAAGGCAGGTATTTTCTCTTTTCACTGAGCATAAGGTGAACTGTTATCTTTTGCAGATCACAGATCCTGTATTGAGGTGGATTGTGCCCAGATTGATGATTCCTTTGATGCATTTTGTGGAAACAGATGTCAAGAGGTGTGATCTTGCTTATAAATTTTAGTTGGCTTACCAACCTGATCTTAAGTTATTCTTAGTACTAATTTGAGTTTTGTCAATTGTCTGATTGCAATACTGGCTTCAAACTAGCACTTGTAGAGTTTTGTGCTATATCTTTTAGCTCAAGGTTTAGTTCTATCATTTGCATTAGTAGTGAATTGAAATATCTTGTTCCTTTTGGTTTCATATTTTATGTCAATCAAGATGTGCTGCCTGTCTTTTTCAATATTTATTGTCAAAGTTGTAAAATCTAGTTGTTCATATATTGAAATGATTTACAATGTGACTTTGTTTCTTATGCTGTGATAGATACCTGTTAGAAAATAGAATAGGAAAGATAATGAAAGTATCTCTATTAAGGAGAGAAGGCCAGAATCTTACATTCTCTCGATAATAGCCTAGGAGAATCTCCAAGAATAAATACTCTCTGAAAATATGTCGTGCTTTATTGATGAGGCACATTGCCTATTATAGAAGCAATTTAGAGAGAATAATGCGAATAAAATAAATAACAATCCATGAAATCAGCAAAATATCCCAACTAATTCCTAAATGTGCTAGTGGATACTTCCACTTATTTCTCAACAACTTAAATTAAATAAAAATAACGAATAATTAGCAACTAATTGATCTGTTGCTTCCTTACTCCTTTCTGACATGTTTTCCTCTCCAAGAATAAGTCAACGGAGGGCTATTTGGGACGTTATCATTATTCCCCCCTCAAAAAAGCTGACTTGTCCTCAAGTCAAAAGTGGGGAAATTGCTCAGTTATGAGATCGTATTCTTCCAGGTTGCATCTTCTGCTGGCTGGTGTTCCCATTGGATTAACAGCTCTTATTTTGCATCAGCTGTCCAGCAGTGATTAAGCACCTTTATGGGAGTGAGAAGCAGCTCCAAATCTGATGATAAAGGGAGGGCATGAGGTGGAGTGGCTGGTAGCTGACCATAGTCAGGGCTCAAAAGTTACACATGGAAGACAAGGTGGATTTTTGCATCTGAAGGGAGCTCTAATTCGTATGCCACCTGGCCTACTTGCTTAAGAACCTTAAAGGGCCCAAAAAAATCTTGAGGAAAGTTTCTCAAGCCTTTTCTTGGCCCACGACTAATAGTGATAAGGTTGTAGTCTCAACGAGACCGCATCCCCTGGAGATAACGCAAGATCCCTTTGGTGGTCAGCATGCAATTTCATCCGGTTTTGAGCTGTGAGGGGGTTATCACGTAAGAATCTTAACATGCATCTCGATTCTCTAGTTGTTCCTCCAATTCAGCCACTAGAGTCTCCCCTTTCACATATGGAAGGAGTGGAGGGGGATCACACCCGTACACCAATTGAAAGGGAGTGTTGTTTGATGCCACATGGAAACCTGTATTAAATGAAAACTCTGCCTAGCAGAGGTACTTGCTTCATAACTTGGGTTGTTCATGTGCAAAGCAACATGTGTAGGTTTCTAAGCAACAATTTGCCACCTTAGTTTGCCCATCTGATTGAGGATGATAGGCGGTGCTCATACTTAAGTGTGTTTGGCTTAAGCGAAATAGCTCTTGCCAAAAAGCACTTAAAAAGAGAGAGTCCCTATCAAAGACAATCAATCTAGGCACGCCATGCAACCTTACTATCTCTTGACCAAATAGTCCATTCATAGTTTTAGCAGAATATGGACGAGACAATGCAATGAAATGGCTGTACTTGTTGAGGTGGTCGACCACAACTAGAATCACACCAAATCCCCTAGATTTTGGAAGTCCTGTAATGAAGTTGAGGGATATGTTTTCCCATATTCTTCTGGAATGGGAAGTGGCTGCAAGAGACCTGCAAAGGCTAAGGTTTGGTACTTGTTTTGTTGACACGTCAAGCACCTTTGTATGTACTGCTTCACATCATGTTTCATCCCCATCCTATATAAATGAGCACTTAGTCTTTTCAAGGTCTTGAGGTACCCACCGTGACCCCCTGTTGGAGTGGCATGAGCTTCCTCTAATAACTTCACTCGAAGGGGTGTTTGATTGGAAATGGCCAGTCTTGTTTTGTAATATAACCGTCCCATTCACAAAATGGAAATCAGAAAGGAGATTGGAATTGACCTGCAACTCTTCAATCTTAGCCTTGGTCTTGGGGTCTTCAAGTAAAGCTTAGGGCAATTGTTGTAGATCATCCACAAAAGGGATGATTATTTGGAAAAAGTCAGCGTGTTGTAGCCGTCTAGAAAGAGAATTTGCTTCTATATTCTCCTTCTCTGACTTATAGATTATAGTAAAGCCAAAAGGGAGAAGTTTTACCATGAGTCTTTGCTGTGAGGTAGTCACAATTTGCTGATCTAACAAGTGTTTCAAGATGTGATGATCAGTTTGCACCTAAAAGTGCTGTCCCAACAAGTAGTGGCGCCATTTTTGGAGAGAAAGCATAAATTCAAGGAGTTTGTGAATCCTGATCATATGCAGATTTGTAACAGTTGGAAAAAGAGAAACCCTCGCTAAAATAGGCTACATGGTGTTCATTTTGCATGAGTACTGCTCCAATCCCATCCATGGATGCATCGTATTCTACGGTAAGAGGCAGCTGGAAATCCAGTAACTTGAGAACTGGAGTGGTGGTGGTTCAGGCTGTCTTTATGCCTTCAAAGGCCGTTTGAGCCTATCTTGACCAATTGAAAGCATCCTTCTTTGTCAAATCTGTTAATTGACGAGCAATGATCCCATAATTCTTCAAAAACCGTCTGTAATAACTAGTGAGTCCTAAGAACCCCTGCAATTCCTTCACAGAAGATGGTGTTGGTCACAATCTTCTCATGAACGACTTCAACACCTCTACAATTCCTTCACAAACACAAAATGATTCTGAGGTGTTCTAAATGACTCTGAGCCGAAGGGCTATACACCATGATATCGTCAAAAAAGACATTGCCTATCTATAGAAGCAATTTACTGAGAGAAGAATGCAAATAAAATAAATAACAATCCATGAAATCAGTAAAATATCCCAACTAATTCCTAAACGTGCTAGTGGATACTTACACTTATTTCTCAACAACTTAAAGTAAATAAAAAAAAAAAAACAAATTAGTAGCAACTATTTGATCCATTGCTTTAATCCTTACTCCTCTCTGGCATGTTTTCCTCTCCGAGAATAAGTCAACAAAGGGCTGTTTGGGACGTTATCATACTGTTCAACTTCCAAGTAGAATCATGCCTTATATGAAATCAAATAGTGATAAAAATTTTAGGATATTTCGAAATCTGAAATGTTGAGCCTTCCTTATAAGATCAGGTTTATCAATAAAGAAAAACCATTGTTGTATGCTATTTACTGTCCACGCACCTGCCTACGCATGAGTAAACTTGGTAATGGGTCTGCATTGCATTACTGTGAAGTTATATATGTGATTCCTGCCATATAGGCAATTTGCTAAAATCCATGCTTGAGTAACTAATCATGCAATGCCTATAAAATAATATTGTCAATTCTGCGGACATTTTCTGTCTATTATGATGTAACTAAATCAAATTTATCTTTGTTTATTGCCCTGCCAGTTACATGAGAGACTCAATATGCTTGTTGGGATCAAACATGAAATTGAAGATGGATTTGCCTGGACTTTAATTAAGCGATCCGATGTTGGCTCAGATGCTTCTAAGATTAAATCTCAGATGGTTGAATGTAATTCCAAGCTAGCAGTTGCTGTATCGATAATGAACGAGTGTTTTAAGCCTTATATTGATCATAGAAGTGGGATTAATATGATCCACAGTATTCTTTATAATTGTGGGTAAGGTCACATGGCTTATTTTCTTGAATCTTGAGTACTTTTAACCAGTCATCCTTCGCTGTCTGCATGGCAGAGTTGCACCAATAAATTTGCCTCGACCTCTTCAGTGAATATATTTAATGACTTATGATCATTAGTATAAGAAATTTTCTCATACAGCTTCAGATTTAAACGATAACTATGTCCCATAAATGGTTTTTCATAGTTCTTGTATTCAGATCTAAGCAATTAATTGTTTGTATCCTAAAATATACATGTTCAAAAATATCATAGTACAGGATAGGGCTTGAATTGGAAAGTTATTGTGCTTACACATTTTTTTAGTAACTAAATGCTGGTGATCTCTGTCAATTGCAGCTCAAACTTCAACCGCCTGAACTATAGTGGATTTTTTACTGCCATTCTAGAGAGGGGAGATGAAATTATCTGTGCTGCATCTATTAGGTGAAATGGCTGTTAAATTTACCTTTTCTAATTCTGTATTTAATTGCTTTTATGCAATTTGGGCATTATGACACCCCCCCCCCCCCAAAAAAAAAAAAAATAAATAAATAAAATAATAATAATAAAAATTAAATAAAAGAATCCCAAACGCATGCTGTGGGTGTGCTGCTAAGTGTGACTGTGAGCAACAAGATTTTGCACCGATGCTTACTTTTTATTAATTGGTCAAATAGGATCCATGGGAACCAACTAGCAGAGATGCCATTTATTGGGACCAGGTCTATGTATAGGCGGCAAGGAATGTGCCGTCGTCTCCTAAATTCCATTGAAGATGTAAGTTTAGATCAGGTTGAGTGAGCATAATCTGATAATTATGCATTTATTTTGAAAATTTTGCATATGGCTTAATAAGACAAAATTATCTCTCCTGTTCAGATGTCTTGGGATGCTTTTCCAAATGATGCTTGCAATTTTGTTGTCATGCAGACAGATGAAGAATAAATTTTGTTAAAATATGTAAAGGTGTTTGCAACCTTACAATGAACATTGAAATGCAAAAGGTCAATTAGTTGTGTGAAAGCTCATAATTGGATTTAGTTACAGCTATATGGGTGAAGTGTGGACTGAGCATTAGTTCACCATACCTTAAGCTCACAATCTATGCAATGCTCATTCACCGCACATGACTTCAGATTGTGCTAATATTTTTTTTATAAAATACTAGAAATTCATTCGAACTATTTGGCAAAGCCAAGTCATGTTTTTAAGGCCCATCATATGTGGGCAATCACATTTTGAATTGAATCAAGTCTTACGATGATAGATGTTGTTAAATATGTTAATGAAGTGCACATATGTGGAGTGACATGTTGTTCATTTTATTGCTGGTTCCCTTTGGACTTCTCATTTTGCTCACTTCAAGCACTCCGTTTCTCTGCAACTTTTATCAGGCACTCAGCTCTCTGAATGTAGGGTTATTGGTAATACCAGCTGTAGCAGAAGTCAGAGAAACTTGGACTTCAGTTTTTGCGTTTGAGCCACTTGATCCGACAAGCAAACAAATGGTAAAGAACTTAAATCTGTTGGTGTTCCCTCATGTAGATATGTTACAGAAAAAGATAGCAAAGCCTACTTCTGCTGAAGAAAATCTGACTCCTGCTGAAGGTAAATGTCGGTAGACTCTAGACAGCTCTATTGATGTAGTTGTGTATGCCTGCACCACAAATGAACAAGTCTCTTTTTATATCTGAAAATATTAACTTATTCTTGCGCAACACTTTTTGCTGCAGTGTCCAATCCTGAACTTCCCGAGAATATATGTCATGAGTTGGGCTCTTCTGGAACTGAAGTGATCGTTTCTGCTACAGATAACCCATCAAGCCAATGCTCAGGGTCTGAGAAGGGAAGTCAATATCTCACAAAATCAGATGAGATAGTTACACATAGAAACGGTGATGAGGATTCTCCGTGCCTCTCGTCTGAAAATATTCCTCACAGATCTGAGATTGTGTCTTGTATGAGGGAATCCAAAGATTCTGAAATCGCATATGATAATTTGAAAAGTGTAACCCGGTTGGAAGATAATGACGGAACTTTGCATCCTGAGTCTCAGGAATTCCAGTTGGCTGAATCTGTTTTTGGTTCACATAAAATTTCCAGCAGTTGTGAACCGACAAGTGACCATGACCTTGTTCGGCATCATTCGGTAGAATCTAAAGAATTGCTTTCTGTGGATTTACCCGTTAATTGCATTAAACCGTCCAGTGTGGTCAGTGAGCTAAATGCTGATGAAGTTTGTGCAGCCAAGACATCCAATCTCCAGACTGACACAAATTCTGGAGATTGCCAATCCGTACAAGCGGCTTCAGGTTCTGCTGAGGATATTTTGAATGGCGTCAACGTTAACAGTGAATTATCTAGTGTAGCTGAGTTCAATTTGCTTCCAGCTGATAAGAAGTTAGTTCTCATTAATAACCGTTGGACTGACCACTCTTCGGAGCTGCTAGATCCTGGTTTACAGGTTGAGAGAACTGCGCAGTGTAATGGTTCATCTCTGCGTAGCCCAAACACTACTGGCGTGGCTCTTCACTGCGCATCTGCTGGTGGCACTGAGGTGATAGTTCTGTCGAACAAAGCCAGTTAATTTCTGGGGTCCATTTGCAACCCTATTACTGTATTACGCCTGACTAGTTTTTTTTTCCTTCAACAAATTTGGAGGGGGTAACGTGGATTGATTAACATAGGGCATTTGGCAATGTAATTTAGGATAGAGGTAACCTATGCTGTTTTTGTAGATAATTTTATCTTAAAAGGGAGATTGTTGTTAGAGAAGCGGGGCAACCTTAGGAAAAAATGTTTAGATAGGATGTGCATTGTTTCTACTTTATTATCTTTTGTAAGGTTAGGATTTATTCACGACATTGTTGTCAAATTTGTCAATTGGCTTTCTAAGTTTACTGATTTTACGTTTCTGCCTTGTAAAATTATGTCAAGTCACTCCGAAACGTGTGATGGCAAACTTGGTCAAATTCGTGAGTTTATAAACTGAATTTATAGTTTTTATACTTTTAGCTTATAATATCACTTCAGCTCACTTTTAAATTTAGCTTTTTATTGATTTGATTTATTATATGGCTTTATATATAAAATTTTAAAAAATTTCTTAATTGAGTATGATAAATTAAGATATTTGGACTTAAAATATATTTAAATCAAATAATTGTTATTTTTTTATATTTTAATTATACATTATTATTTCTTTCTAAGTTATAATAGAACTCCACTTCAGACCATCAGACTTGACGTCCCATGTATTAAAGTTTCGCCATTTTATTCATCTTGTTAAGGGCCTTCTTTTCTTCTGAATTGAAGTTCTGTAAAGGGCATACGTCAAAAGCTAGCCTGTTGGAGTTGTCCTACCAGCCAGCTGAGACGTCCTGACGGCTCCATACTAAACGAGCATAAGTTTTTGAGACTAGTACACTTCAAAAATTAGCTGTTGAAACCTGTTTTTAAAAGGAAACTCACTCATGATTCATAACAATTTATGAGTTGTTATGGTTACAAATTACAAAGAAAACTAGCTGTCGCATAATTGCCACAATCAAGTCGTAGTTTCAAAAGCCTCCTTTCATAATCCTAAACAAAACTCCTCATGCATAAGCGACAAAATCAATCTACTTTATAGAAAACAGTAAAACACAGTATGAATTACAAAAAGATAAAAAGTAGATCCTGACTTCAAATAAAAATAGTAATATTGGTGCTCAAGCACACAATGCCTTGGACGTATAAAACACAAAGCTAGTCTATCTTTTGACTCCTTCTACATGCTGCCTCTGTTTTCACAGGAGATTCGAGCAAGAATAGCTAATTTCAGTGACTGAATCTTTTAGGACACTTGACTGAATCCTGGGCTTGGCTTATACCTACTCATCCGATTGAATTAAAAAGAATAAAAAGGAGACAAAATTGAGATTCCCCGATTCTGTCTGCGTCTGCCAGCGATTATATTATTGTACCGTATCTGACTTTTTGCTACCTATCCGTTGTCTCGATGCAACGATTCTGAGCATTCAAAAGCAGAGTAAGTGATAGGCTTGTTCTTGTCTCTTCATAATTTCACTACCGTCCACAAACCGAATAAATAAATCCAATCAATTATTAGCAGCTTATTCTGAAAGCTTTTCATTTTTAATGAAGACTCTGAGGATTTTAATAATCACGAGTCGAGATCTAAGAAGAAGAAGAAGAAACCAGAGTCACACCTAGAATTAGCTATCTGCAGCCATGTAGATAAGAATAAAGTTTTGATTTGGTCATTTTAATTAGTTCAAAACTTGATAATTTTATAAAACAGTGCAAGTTAGACTTTACTTTCCATAGCTAAGAAGTTGAAAGAATCATCACAAGCGATGAACTAAGATACAGGAGCAAACCAGCCTCAAATTGAAAGCCAGGCCAAAACAGAAGAAAATTTCCTGGAAGTGATGGATGACAAGAGTTTGAGAAGACGACAATGGATTTTAGGGGTTGAGGGGACCAAGTTTGAGGTTCCCCACATGAAAAATAATGGGAAGCAGATTTGACAATCATTATCTGGCACCCACGTTCCATTCTCATTAATATCAAAAGACAGTATTAACAACAACTTAATCTAACACCTCTCGCCGGCGGCGGCCCCCTCCTCCTCCTCCTGCTGCGGCAGCGGCGGCAGCGTGAGCGTGACAAGAAGATCTGCGAAAGCGCCGACGATGAACTTGTGGGTAGTCCTCGGATTCAGAGCAAGATAGCAGAGGAGAAGCTCCTGCAACATTTCCCAATTGGATTTGACATCCATCAGCTCGGGACGCGCCTCCACCATCTCCCGCATAGATAGCCGGAAGTCCATATAAGGGTCGGGCGAGTACGTCGGCACGGCCACGCTGTTTGTAAAGAGCTTGTGGGCCGGAGGGTGTTCAGGGGACGATGGTGAATGGATGATAGAGTTGGAGCGACCAGGGGACGAGAAGAAGAAGCGTTGGGAGGCAAACGCGGCGGCCAACTCGGCCGGTTCAGGTTCGGGCTCGAAGGGATCAAAGGCGTGATCATAGAGCGAGTTGAAGTTCTTTATCAGAATGGACGATGAGGATGAAGACGAGGAAGAGGAGGAGGACGAGGGGTGATCGTCTGGAGACGAATCAGAGTTAAGGCTCGTCGGATTGGGAGGAGATTCAGGTGAAAAGGGTCGTTTCATCTTAGAGAAACACGAGTTGAGCTTCCTTCCAACTATGCCTCGCATTTTATCAATCTTCGCACACACCACCAAAGTAATAAGGCTGTCTCTTCATATATAGAGACACACACACACACACACACACTAGCGATGTCCTAATAACAACCGGGGGGTGTCCAATGTGTTTCATATAAACAAGGAAAGAGATAATAAGAGAAATGAGGGGGTCGTGATTTTTGTGACGCTCACGACTTTGACTGCTGCAAATTAAATACCCATAAAAGAATCCTGTTCGGACCGTACATCTCCTACACAAACTCTAGGCCTGTACCTTGGCGCTTCATGATATCTTACTTCTTGAGTATTGCTTTGTTTCGGTAATTAGAAATATTAAACCCCAAGGAAAACTGAATGTTTAGTAGATGGGTGTGTCTATATATATATATATATATATGGATTTGAGATTAGAAACGTATATAGGTAGGTGGGAGGAGTTCATAAAAAGAGAGAGAGCCAAGGTGTGGTTGGTTTTAGGTGCAAGCAAGTTGCACATGGGAGCTGTGTGGGGGGCGTCAGGCAAGAAGCAAGCATGAGCCTCACCCTGAATCTGAATCAATCGCTAGCTATACATATATACACCGGTATAATAAAATCACCAGTGAAGCGAGTATTTTAAAAAAAGAATTCCAAAGTACTATGAGACAATTTTATAATGGAGTGGCATTGTTCATGATTGGTCCACTCATGCATTCACTTACACAAGAAAGTGATTCATCATTCATCATATGGCTGTTATTGTTTCATCATTTGTGATACATGCATGATATGGCCGTGAGGACTTGTCCTGTGTTGTTGGGTCCCAATCCAGTTCCATTTTCCTAATTTTAAATTCATGCATTTATATATACATTCTAAGTTTAAGCAGGTGGTCTTATGCACATCCTCATCACATCGTTATTTATTATCCATTTTTTATAAATAATTGTAAGCCTGTTCATGTTCCTGCTATTATTAGCTCTACACTTCCCTGCAATTTCCTCATCGCACAAGATTCATCACCACCTCTATTTTCTATTATAAAAAACCCACAGCTGCTTATTGACAGAGAGGAAATGAAATTAAGGTCCAACAAAACACCAATTGTTCCTTGTTGCTTTGATTTGGAGAATATTTGGTTCAGTCACCAACTGAGATTTTTCCTTGAGGGCCCCTGTTGCTTGATGTACCCAAAAAACGACTTGGCGTGCAAAGAAAAGGATTGCAAGCACACAAGATCGAGAAAAGTACGTTGAGATAATTAAAAAGATAAAAAGAGGACAATGAGATGTGGTTAAGAGGTATAAGGATGGTCCAACTAACCTCGTAACCATCTCGGGCAGCAATCACATGGTTGGGGGGATAAGTGTTTTGGTGCATTGTGGCCAATGTAATGGACGAGCTATTTTACATCGCTCGGTTTGAGTCCAGTTGTCCAAAACCTTTCATTTGGTTAATTATGAATCATCGACCGGTTCAATTCAAGCCACAGGCAGTGATAAAAGCAAGTGTGTGGTTCCAAGTTTCCTAGTCTTGTTATCTACCACACACACACATCATTTCGTGCAGGAAATCATCCAAAGATTATTCATTTTGTGATATATCTATATAGTGTGAGAGAGTTGGTGGGGTGGTGTTTTCCAGAGTTGAGACAGTTGTGTGTGTTACTGTGTAATGGAAGAGAAATTAAAGATGCTTTGGAGTGGCAAACCAAAGCATTTTACAGATCGAGAGATCAACGTCTGCTGAGCCACTCCTCCATATATCTTTGGATTCAAGTTTTCTGCACATCCATCTGTCACCTTACAATTATATCTATTCCTATTTATTTTCAATATCACTGCGCTCTATTTTCGTGCCCAAGTTGCGTGTGCCTTTACATCAGATTCCAATCTTCTCCTGCATTATAGATATATATATTTATAGAGAGAGGGAGTTTAATTAACTACTAAACAAATTCTTACACTTGTATGTAAGTGCATATATATAGATCCAAGTTGTATGCTCCTCAATAATATACTCTATGAGTATGAACAAGGAAACAAACAACCCAACGGCTTATCGTTGATATTTCACAGATTAAACATGATATGATTATGAAGTGAGAAGATGGATGAAACCAAGACAGGCCAATGATGGGATATGGATGCTTATTTGGTGGCAGGTTGAGCATGGGAGAGTACAGTTGCGTGGCCTTTGCCCTTATATATGATGCCATTATGATCTGCCACCAAAAACTTGCCCATATATGCTTTGGATCCATTTGAGCACAACACGTTTGTTGTAAGTACTGTGTCGTTATTCCTGTGACGTAGGACGTGGTTGTTGGATCAACAGGGCTGATGAACCGTGTAACAAGTAAGGAGTGAGAAGGAACCAGCATGTATTAATTCACGTATTAGTAGTTTTTACTGTAAATTTGTTATATGTATTTTCCACTTATTATATAACTATGAATGTTTAATGTCTATTAATAAAAATTATAGGTTGTTCCAATTAAACAAATTATTATATCATGTACAATAGAAAAATTACAAGTATTTCATATGAAACGGTGTAGAATAATAAAATCATCCAATGTAATGTACGTAGATTGTGTGGCTAGTATATAATACAAAATAGGCATGAAGTTGTAGATTTTCTTAGAAGCATGATCCAACCTATGGCCATTCACCTGAAAATAACTTTCATACTACTGGACTATAACACCGTTGACATTTAAAGTAAAATTATTGTATTGTTCTGGGAAAACCTTGTATATTACTATCTCCGGCCCTAATTATAGAAGCCTTTTTATAGTATAATTTATATTATAAAAATGTTTCTATAATTAGGACCGGAAAGAGTACTACTTGTTTTTGGATAGGGTAAACCTTTATATTCAGATGAATTTTTTTGGGGGCAACCAGATGAGTTCTGATTCGTAAATTTTAGGAAAGGGGTTGGACTCACCCACAATCCAAGGGCAGGGCGTTTGGAACCCAGTCCACAGGGGATACTGGCCAGAGAGTACACATGCCTCCACCTCTACCAGCATTACCACTGCTTCCTAGACCTTTAGGATGCCTCCCCTAGTGCCTTGACCAATGCAGGGATCGAACCCCCTCCCTTAAGGTGAGGAAGACCGATCCCCACGCCAGTTGAACCTAAGAACGAGGGTAACCAATGAGTTTTTTTTTTTTTTTTTATAACAAAAAGTTTTGGAGGGTTTCGACATCCCCCCACTGCACGGCAGACGGCCCCGGCTCTATGAGTTGAGACTTACGAGATCGCCTACCAAAGGAGTCCCACGCGAAAGGAATCGAACCCACGATCATTTAGGTCCTAGTCCGGATCCCTTACCATATATCCAACTCTCATTGGCAACCAATGAGTTAGTAAGAGGAGAGTGAAATGGGAAGCTTGATAGTGTGGACTCACAAGGCCCAGAAAGTATATCTTCGATTCTATCTACATTCTTGGGCCATTGATCATGAAGACATTGCCAAGTAAAGGGGTTTGAGTTGATACCTTTCGGCGTGTACCCTTTACAAAGCAAACTAGGAAGCCCTTTTCACTTTTCTGTGTCGCTGATTCCAAGCAAAGCACCGGCTTCACAGATTTTTTTTAATTTTAATTATAATCATTACAACTAATTGATAAAATAAAGCACCATGGGAAGCCGAGTCAAAAATTTTATAAGCTTATTAATACTTTTTCTATTCTTAACTATAAAACATCGTTCACTTTTTTTTTAGAGATTAAGAGATCTAAATAAGTTATATAAGTACTCATTTGTAATAGTGATTAGAGAATTTAAAAGTAACTTTTCAATCGTGATTTATAGATACGAGGTAAGTATGCGGAAGAATTTTATCTCTATCAGTTAGACAAAATGGTTTAGAAAAAATGACAAATTTAAATATTTACTATTATTTTAATTAGTTTTATTAAATTAATTATGTTTTATATCTAAAACTGAACGGACTACATGTTATCATTACGATGGCCCCCAAACATCAACACACACTCCACTTCTGTAATACAATTTGAGTCAGGGAATGATGATGATATTGATATTTAATTTTGAAGTCCATCATAAAGTTACAACTTACAACCCACCATTGCTCAAATCAAAATATCTTCTATGCAGCTCAACTTCATCCTTCCTCGGTTTTTTATACAAATTAAGTATTAAATGGAACGCAAGATAAATTTTATTAACACACTTTAAGAAATAAATATTGCTATTGAAGCCAGACTATCGTTGATTTAAAATTTCATGCGTATAAAATAATTTATAGCAGATCATGAATATTGTGGCTTGTTCTATGTATTTATTATATTTTACTGAGAAACGGCTCTGATTTTTATTACATGAGGCTCAAATCTCATATAAATTATGGACAAACACTCCTGATACAGCCAGGAAATTTTTTTCTATCCTCTTTATAAAGATTTCACTTACCTATCTATCGGCTCAATGTTTTACAATTCCTATGGACTTCTCAACAATGAACAGTTAGTTTTTGTTTATATTAGCTAGTTTGGCTCCACTGTAATAATCCTCAAATACAGAGCAAAATATTTGACAGGTGATCTGAAGAATTCAATTTCAGTTCAAAAAAGAAAAAGAAAAATTTAATTATTATTAAATTGTCTTCCCAACCGTTGGTGAGGAGGCCAGCTGGCCAAAATGCTACATTTGTAAATAGAGTAAAAAGGAAGCCCACTTCCCTAAACTATGGAGGAGCACGGAGTTGCTGAGCAATATAATGCTGTGCTGTGATAGTCCCATTCAGATTCGTCAAACCCTCTTTGGGATGCATTTTCCTTCCCACGGCTGTTCGGTGGTAAAATAATACTCCTAGTTATATTTGAAAAAAGTTACACAGCTGGAAGAAGCGGCAGCACTGTTGTTCGATCCTCTCATCATCCTGTTTTACTTCAGATCTATATCTGGTGCTCCATTTTGAAAGTTTCTCTGACGTTCTCCGGTAATTTTTCCACCCTTCACCCTTTTCCCCCTTCAAAAACTCTTAATGGTGCCAACAGCGCTAGTTTCCTTTTTTCATTTGAATACATCCTATTTTTATTTGTTCGTTTGCGTAACTATGAAACCCTATTTGCGATTTTGTGTCTCAACGTATGCATTTTCTTTTCCCCAGCACAAGAGGGAGTTCGTTTGGCTATTGGTTTCCATTCATTTCTCGGAACTGGGCAGATTTAGTTGATCTGAATCTGGGAGATCGATGCTCTGGGCGATTCAATCAATTTTGGATGAATTTGTACTTGTTGGATTGTTCGGTTAGATGGTCAGTTTAGATCTGCTGGGGAGGGACTCTTGATGCTTTATTTGCGGACCGAACCGATAAAATTTTGGTTTTCTAGCTTCTGATAAGTTGGACTGAGCTGTAGTGTTGAATTTAGTAGAATAATCCTTGAATCAGACTTAACCGGGCGCTAGGATACTGTTGAATCACTTGTTATTGCCATGGAAACACTTGTTGTGGCGCAGCACAGAAACCAATACCACGGCAAACCTAAGGCTCACAGTCCCGCTCGATTCGGGTCATCGTCTCTCAGGGACTTCAGGGGGTTCGATTGTAGGACTTTCCATTCTGGAACAGGCATCCTCCCAACCCCATTCAGATCTTACAGTTCACCTTTAACTGAACGGCCCCACCCATCTTCCCCAAAAACACCATCAGGGCCAGCCATTTCAAACTCTGATAAGAAAGCCCACAGTAAAATGACTCCCAAAAGTGCACCAATTCCAATTAATCTTGGGGCTTGTGACAAAATGAGATCCTTCAGTGATGAAGTCCCTGATGGAAATCTGTTGTTCTCAGAACTTTGGGCTGGCCCCACCTACTCAAATTCGCCTCCACCGAGTTCTTTGCCAATCCCCAAATTTTCTGTTCGACCAAAGAGGACTGTGTCTCTTGATCTACCCAGTTCCTCCCCTGAGATCGAAATGCGCCCACTGGCTAAGTCTGCGCCTGCATCCCCTGCCAGAGAGCATTCCCCTTCTACAAGAGACCTGTTTGGTAATGCCGATTCTGCAACTAAGACTCTATGTCGCATTCTCAACCTTAACTTAAATGATGATTAAGGCATGCGGAGCTCTGGGCTCCTGTAAATAAAGTCTGCTGTGCAACCCTGTTGATGTTAGATAGATGTAGATAGAGATCGAATAAAATTTGTAGCCTGAGTCAGTTTGAGTTCATGTGTTTAGCTTCCGGTGGTGGTGGTGATGCCCCTTTGATAATTAGGGTTGGGGTGGGTCAGCAATCTTCTGAGGAATTTGGATCGAGCTTTGGTGTGGAGAGGGTAATGAGGTGTAAATCTGTGATATCTTTAAGAGCAGGGCTTGCTACTGGTGATGTGGGATGGACAGAAGGTGCCAAGAAATGATTGGGAAGCAGAGAAGTGGTAATCCTAGGAGTGGTACAGAGTAGTCTTGGTTGACAGTTATTTAATCCATTGGGCCAGTGGGCCTGAAGGAAGCTGCATTAAATCGTCAAGTTACATAGTTTTTTTAGCTTTGTCTCCACATAGAATTGTTAATTTCTTTTTAATCTTACTTAATGTTTAGGCCTCTTGCTCCAGATGCTATGTACATTATGTAGAATCTTGAACTTACAGAAACCCAACCCACTCTTAACCCTTTAGAGCTCATTTGTTTAGTTTTTCTTTCCTCCTTTCTTCATCCGATCCATGTATTGATCAAATTCCCTCTTCAACATTTAACAGCGTAATGATGTTGCCCTACTTTCCTTCATGATTCCCTGCATGCTCATTACTACCTTACTTGAACCGTCTGCCCTCCTATTTATATTTCTTTTTTCCTGTTAAGCTTCCTCACTTCTTAGCAACCCTCTGAACGCATGTCCTTCTGTATCTTTTCTGCCATTTTTACAAGGAAAAGTTGGAAGGGTTTAATTACAGTCCTTTTAAAACGTTTGCTTCAATTTTTAATGTTAAACCATGTCACCCTCCCTCGTAGTAAGTTACAAACGAACTGCTGTCTGCCCCATGGTTGCCCCAGGGTAACGCCTCTTTTCTCTGTCTTGGCCTGGCTCTATCTTACTTGGACTGGAGAGTGTTGACCTCGCTTTCCTAAATTTCAAGGTAAAATCTTACTGAACTTTCATTACCCTGCCTTTTTATTGTTGTGATATGTTACTGATTAATTGTTCAACATTGTGTATCAGGAACCGGTAGGAGAAGCGTGTGGAGTCATTAGATGTGGTCATTGTCTTCTGCGTGGTCGTCAGTTATGTTGCAAGATTTCCAAGTCGGTTTTTCTTTTGAGTCATTTGTGGTTCGCAAATCTGTCCTTTGTTTGCCTTTTGTGTTTTGTACCCCTCAACTTCTGGAAACTGTAGTTCGCTGAAATAGATATAGTTTTAGTGACTATTATCTATTATATATTGTTATCTTTGACTCAAATATGGTGTCGAAGTTATTAACTAGCACTCCTTGCAAGCCTTGGTGCTATTGCTTACATTTTGTTGATACACTTATGTTTGTTTGTTCTAGCTTTTTAAAAGTGCTTTTTATGATTTATGAGTTAAGAGTTTTGTCTTAACTTGTGGGAAAAGACTTTTAAAACTATGGTTTGGGTTCCCACATATTTCATGTAGTCCAGCTCTCAATGATGATTGGAGCCTGAACTGTCAAATGAAACTTTACCCCATATATACATATACATACATATATATATATATATAAAATGAAACTTTAGCGCATTGTATTTGATTACTCCACACATTACACTTTGACAACAGGCACAACTGCCGGTTACGAACATTCAAGGAATCAAAGATATAATGTCACTCAGTTAGTGCACGGTTTCCCAAATCCTTCAATAAATAAATTATCGTATCTTTACCAGATGAACCGCGATGATGTTTCGGTCAGTTAAGAGTTCTTGATCTTGATTTCGTTTGTTTAGGCCAGGCTCAATGTTTCCTTGTTTAATCTGGGAGGCCTTGGCGTGTTTTGTGAAAGGGCTTGACCTACATATTTTGTTGGGTTGCTTTCACGTCCGTGGATGTAGCACCCTTTTACTGTTTTACAGAGCGGAGCTTGACAAGTGTTATATGCCATGGAACTGTTCTGGGGATGACAGAAAGAGTCGCCATTTTGATGTTACTTTTGTTTGTCACTTTGTCCTTTGTTATGATGGATGGCGAGGCATCTTAGCAGATTAATATGCCCAATTTTTGAAGCATTTGTGGGGGGCCATAGCGTTTTGAAGGTTGTCGAGTTATGGTATTAATCTTTTACTGTTGCTTGGTTCTTCCAAGAAAGCAACATGGATTGCCAAACCCCCACCCCCAAGTGGGCTTCGCCATCTGCTTCACTTTATCGGAGTAAATGAAATGAACGATTATGTGCGCTTTTCACTGTTATAACTGTTCAGCACTCAATCGGGATCGCTTGTTTTGCTTTTTAATATTATTAAAAAATTCTGCATTTACGCATCGATAATTATGTGCAATTATTGTTTTGCTCCATTGCTTTTCGCTTTTCTTCCCTTCTGTTTTAAGTTCATAATCTTTTTATTCACAAGCAAAATATCTTCTTTCATTTTATGATGATGTATAATTATCTATGTTCATTTTGAAAAAAATTCTTAATCGTAGACATTTTCAAACTTAAATATTGTGCACATATCCTTCTTATTAACATGTCAGAAAGATTAGTGGGAAACGATCTTAACCAAAACCTTTGAAAATGGGGATTATCTCTCTGATATATGCGTATCAAAGTTTCTAATCCATACCCATTATTTAAATATTTGGATAATGAAGTAATGGGTAAGGAAAGTGACCTAACCATTAAATTCTTATCCGTCACTGTCTGTTTTTTCCATCATTATTCATTAACTGAGTTTGCTTTATTTATTTATTTTCCCCCCTCAGCGGAGAAACAATAGTAAGGATTCTAATAAAATACGGGGAGGGAATCTTGACAAGAGAAATAATTAATATGTCCCCATCTATAACAATATTCATCCTCACCATCATCAACCAGGAAAAAAAAAGTGGAATTTTCAGTGCTGCATGATCCTCATCTCCTTCAGCCGAAAACAATGGGGAGAAACAAAGGGCACCGGAATTCGTCACTCCTTGAAATACACTCTACATGTCCTCTCTTATCTCTATTTGCAGTGGAGAGGGAAAAAAGACAGAGAGAGAAGGGGGAGAGAGAGACCTCAATGATGCAATCATTTTTGTCCTCACTCCCATGACATGAAACTTGAGAAACGATCAAGAATGGAAGATGTTGACTTTTTATTGTCATCCTACGCAAAAATTTACAACTTTTGCGGCATCACAGCTGGGAAAGACGCCATGGAAGGGGGCTTCAGAATGAAGCAACGTCACCAGTAACAACCAAGTTCTGAAACTTCTGCTCCGTCTAATTCCATCTCTCTGTATCGGCATTCTCGACTGCAAAAAGCTCTCTCACCTCTGCAAAACAGGACACTATTAAATCAATTGTCTCCTTACTCGTTTTTAACAATTAAATCAACATAACTTCAGACGAATTTCAAGTTCACTCTGATACCTATAAATAAAGATGTCCTTGGTGTGGTCGAGCTGAATCTTGCAGGAGCAACATAAGCTGAGGAAATTAGCCCCGGAAGCAGAGTGGGAGTGACGAGGGGCAGAAGTGACAGAACTGGTCTTCACAATGTAATCCTCGAATATATGGGTGGTTCTTGGATTAGGCCCGTGGGATTTCACACAAGTATACTCCTCACAGAGCTCCATCTCACGCAAACACATAACACGTGTATGCATTCCAGAATTCTCATACCCAGAGGAAGATGGAACTGGAGGGGTAGGTGGGATCTTAACCCTGAGCTGCTTTCCAAACAACATTTTTCCCTTAGCAGAGTTCTGATCACTGTGACCATTCTCGGGTGCATCCAGAAGAGCAAGGCCAATGCCTTTTGAGTCTATCTTGCCCTTCGGAGACGAACGTTTCTTTGGGGTAGAGATACCTTCATATCCAAAGGGTGCCAGTGCTCTGGTGTCCAGGATTGAAGTTGGGCTTCTTAAAGCCTCTGTTCCAGAGACAAACTTGCCGGTCAATTCCCTGATGAATTTGGGCGAACCAAATAAAGATGGAGTAGCTCTTGCGTAATTTTGTTTTGGAGAAGGTTGAGAACTGTGATCAGCCATCAAACCTGTCTTCGTCACTGCTCTTGATCTGTTCCTCAACAGCATCCCTCCCTCTTCTCTCTGATCTTCGCTGAAGAAACAAAGAGCTAAAATTCAAAAAGTTGAAAACGACAAAGTGGTGCAAAAACATTGTACGCTTCACAATTAAGAACTTACCCAAATTGGCTAGACTCCTCTTATACGGAAAATTATCGCAGATCAGATTCTCTCAGAAATCTTCGAATGACATAATTACAACTTCCCAAAATCCTTTCAGATTGAAAGGCCAACAAGGGTCTCTGCCTGCTTATATCCTCCGGCTCCGAGGAATTTTTCTGGGTTTCTGCATATAGAACTGCCGAGGGACACGGGATATTAATTTGAGGTTATTACAAGAAAAATCACGATCATAAGCTGGCTTTCTGTTTGGTGCAAGTTCGGCCTTACCATCAACTTTCACTCAGTGGCTTGCTCTGTTTTCAGTTTGCATGCATGTTCTGCAACTTGATGGTGAGCCATCAGAAAGTGGAGAGAAAAAGCAGGAAGCTTTCGAGTTAGAAGAGAGGCAGAGAAAGAGAAGGGGTGCGTGGATATATGCCTTTCTAAGGAAGAAGACACAGATCAAAGGAAAAGAGCCGTGTGCATGGAAACCAAAGCTTACCATTATTTTTTGTCGTCGTGATTCTCTCTCTCTGTAAAACCTAATCGTGACATTGAACATGTTGACTTTTGTCTTTTCTAATCATTTCAGCTTGTTTCGCTTATTCTTATCACGCCTATTTTGCTAAAAAGGATAAAAAGCAATTTATCAGCGTAGAAAATTAAATGACGCCCACCATGCTTATGAATCGGTTAACGAGCTTCCTCTGTTTTTCGTACACTACAGTGCAAAACCATTGCTACTGTCCATATTTACGTTTCATTTAATTTGTAAGAGTGCTATTTAAACATTTAAATTACTGAATTTTCACCTATTAAGAAAATTTAAGAGAAAATCTCATATAAATACCATCTAAATTTGTAAAACCCCTAAATTTCTGAATTTGTTATGGACTTAAAGGTACCAAGGACTATATGGGGATTTACAAATTTAGTGAATTTACCCTTTTTACCCTTAGTTTTAAATTAATTGAAAAATAAAATAAAATTGCCGGAGATCCACCGCTTTTTTTTTTAAAAGAAAAAAAAGATTCATTGAAAGTGAGGGAGGTGGGATCCCCCCACACCTCCATGGTGCCAAGTGGTCCAACCACTGCGCCACTTGATTCCTTTGATATATATATATTAATAAATATATATGTATTAATAAAACATTTTTTCCATCAACAAAAAAAAAATCGTAAATGTTATTGAAAATTTTGTAACATGTCATTAAAGATTTTTTAATATATATATATTCTCTCGAGGCAAAAAAGGTAAACATAAAAAAAAGTCGTAAATGCCATTGAAATTTTTTTGAATGCCGTTGAAAGATTTGTGATAATGCATTATTTGTTTATTGGTGGAAAAAATGTTAAGAAAAATATATATATTTGTTAATACGTATATATATATATATATCAAAGGAAACAAGTGGTTGGGCCACTTGGCCCATTGAGGTGTGAGGGTTGGAGTTCGAATCCCACCCCCTCACTTTTAAAAATAAAAATAAAAAACAAAACCCCATCCCCCCCCCAAAAAAAAAAAAAAACATCGCCGGTGCCCAGCGGCCCTCCTCCGCATGAGGGTGATTTTTATTTTTTTAATTTGTTTAAAACTAAGAGTAAATTGGTAAACTCACCCAAATTTGTAAATCGTCATATGGTTCTTGCACTTTTAAGTTTTTTAACAAATTCAACAGATATTTGGAGGTTTTACTAATTCAAATGATATTTATATAGAATTTTCCCAAATTTTAATGCATTCAATAATTATGGATAAATTTAATAATTTGTTAATTTTGTTATGATTTATAAATAGGTATTTTTCACATCGTTCTTCTTGTTACTTTTAATAGCGGCAAAGTTGTAATCCTCCCTTTTAATATTTAAAAGTGAACTTGTAAGTTGTAACAAAGACTAATTTTTTTTTAAAAAAATGGCTTTATAAATAGAACCAATCATATATAATGTTATAGGTATAATTTGCAACTCTTCCATTACATATTTACATTACAAGATATCTAAAATTGATGAAATAGGTACGTAATAAATAATAAGTCACTTAAATAATAACCAATTTTTATGATGTGAAGGGATGGAAGGAAGAATTATTTAATGGACGTACTCATTGAACTACAATTAGCGGGGATAAAAAAGACGCAGAGATAAAGTATGGAATGGTGTTGCTTAATGAGAAATTAGGGGAAAATAAAGAGGAACAGTGGATTTGGAGGGTAGGCGGGGTCCATGAGAGGACAAGGTGGGGCCACTCTGCCACGGCCTGGCCCATCTGGAAACACGTCATTATTATACTCTCATCCTCATCCAGGTGGGAGGGGGCCCACTTCTTGCTCCACGTACTTTTAGGCCCATCTGTGGGCCCTACGTTAGGGACCGTGCCAGCTACCACCTCTAAGGTTCTGACCATGGAGTACTGATCTAGAGTTAAATCTGAGCTAATCCAGACTAAACTGATGAAAAATTGAAAATTTTAAAATAATTAATAGGAGATTCTTAAGAAAATTTAAAAACAAATACTGAATCGGGTTGATGCCTAAACCAAACGGATTTAATTACTAGTTTTTTGGTTCCTGGTTTGGTTGGTCCAGTCTGAGTTTCAGAATATGGATAAAAACAAAAGGGCCTCTGCCTCTGCATCATGAAATTATCATAATCACAGATCCCATATGAAGGTCTAAAATCAGAGATTGGTAGAGTATGAATTTTCAGCTCGGTTATATATGAGTACCGTATATTACATGAAAATTTGGAAAAATGAATATATTTTAAATTTTATGTTGAAGTTTAGTTGGCGCATGGGTTTATATATGACGATTCCAAGGAAGATGTCATTGATAGTAGATTTTTATAGTGGCTAATAAAAAGCCACATATAGCAAATAGGGATGTGTATCTCATTGTATTAAGTTTGGTTGAAAGACGTTACAAAATGTGTGTATCTTCATTTGATAAACCCGTTGGACAAGTTAACAGCGCAGAAGTAACTATTTCGTTGGATCATATTCATGGGATAATCATAGAATGCATTTTGCAAAGCAGAGGAAGATGAAGATGAAATGGGGAGGAGGTACGTGTTGGTGTTGTGATCTGCTTTCTCCTTCTTATCAAATGGAGAATGACAGCCACCAAGATACGACCTCTGTAATCTCACGCATTCCTTTTCCTTACTATCACCTTAACATCACTTCCACGTCACTTGCGTCTATCAATTATCTCTACCTTCCCCGCTCCAATCTAGCATCAGTTCATTCAGCTAAGGACCCTGTCTTGCGAAGATAGAAAAAGTGATTTTTTAAGCACTTTTGTGCAAAATATAAGACAAAACTCATATAACATATTTACCTAAAAGCATTTACAAGAATCTAAAACAAACAGGCAAGTCTCCGATGGTTACTTTCATCACACTTTGAGAAGGTGCCGGTTTCAATTGATGCCCTCCCCCTCCTGTTGTGCGTGATACTCTGGCCCTTCCTTTCTTGCTTCGCGGCCCTTTCCTCCTTCCTAAAATTTTTGGGCGTTCAATCTCATCAAAAGGTGAAACAATTGACAGCTACAGATCCTCGCAAACTTCCCTCCAAAGTGCCGAAGGCCTTAGCTTGTATTGGCATGGGAAAATGAGAAAGGACGCGAGTCTTGACGACCGTACACATGTAGAAAAACTCGATTTAAAAAAATTTAACCATGCAAGCCGTCTAATACTTAAAGATGAGAACCCAGGTTTAATTATCGTCGCGTTGTCAAACCATATAAAATTCGTGGAGCATAATCAATCCGAGTATCTAGGTGCGGAAAAGAGAAGTTGATGAGATATTTGCTCGACTTTGAAGACAGTCCTTCATCAATCGGATTAGTACTTCTTTACTGGTGATTGACCTTGAATGTTTTGATTCGAACAGTGCCTCACGGAATAAATTTATAAAGGACAGATTTCATGGCTTGCCTACAAAACAAAGAAGCCATCATACATCTCATTCTTTGCCTCCAGTTCAAGGGACTCAAACCCCTCAATGGAAGCTTAGTTACACGTACGCACAGGTGAAGGTCTAAATTCTCAGTGGCGTACAGCCAAGGACAGTACCACCACACCGTGTCATCTGAGCTGCCGAGCGCCAAGTTGGTCTCTCAGTCCCAAGCGTGAGAACATCGACATCAGATAATGGCTTGATGTCCCAGTTCCACCTGTCAGGACCAATGACGCCTCCAATCACATACAACTCATCACCCAGCCCAACCATCCCACAACCTATTCTCTTTCGAAACTCCGATGCGGAACAAACCACCTTTCTCACTTCTTTGTCCTGCTTAATAATAATGCCATGGCTCATCACATAGAGGGATCCCCGAACAACTGCCATCGGACCTTGACACCAGCTCCACTCCTTGACGGTCCACATCCATCCGTTCCCTGCATTGTCTAAAACTTGAACTGTCGGCAACCCCTTGTGTAATACATGCAACTTCCCCTCAATCACTACTCCTGAACAGGCTGAATTGTGGGTACGATGAAGATCGGACATCGGAATCCATATATCCTTCTCGGGGTCATACATTTCTGCCAGTGATATAGATTTTCTACAGCTAGTGAAGCCCCCGGCCACAACAATCTTTCCATTCAATACACAGCATGCAAACATAGAACGGGGCACAAGCATTGGTGCACATTGGGCCCATCGCCTTGCTACAGGATCATATGACCAGACCTCATTTGTCGCAAAATTCCCATCTTGGTCACCAGTCATTGGATCAACTGCGTCACTTCCTCCACCAATCACAAATAGCTTTCCAGCAGTGGAGACAGCACCAAAGCGGGAAAGTTGCCTGATAGTTGAAGGAAGAACAGGAAGTGTAATCCAGAGATCACGTAAAGGATCATACAACTGCCATAAGTTCTCTGGGTCCAAAGCACAGACACACAATAGATCCTCAGATGCACCAATCTCCTGTCTAGCTTTAAATAGCTCAGGGCTACGAACGGCTTCTTGCCAAGAACGAGAGACAAGCTCTAACTTAGGATGAAGGTAGAAGGGAACTCGAGCAAGGCACCTAATTGCCACAGCATCCGGAAGTCCTTCAATCAGTTCAGACATAATAGCCACTGTTTCATCCGTGTCCGGTAAAATATGACAGCTGAATTCGTGCTATTTAGTAGAACCAGCACCTGCATTAAAATAAAAATTCAGTTACATGTAATGATGTTTCATATCCAATATCTTAAGTTTTAAAACGGGATGGTCATTAATATGGCAAGTGCATAATTTGGACAAAAATTGTAGTCTGTTAAAACACAGAAAGTTGACAATTTAAGTCTCCCTTAAAGATGCATAGACATCAATAGGGTTTCAAATAATTGATCCATGTGTCCAACCAAACACAGAATATCAAGAGCATTTATAAATTAAGATACACATTTTGACCACATATGCACGCCAAAAAAACTCATTGTACCACAATAGTTGTATTTCCAAGTTGTAGACTTGGCAGCTTAAAGAGTGATAATAAATGGAAAAACGATCAAAGCATTGCAGGAATAAATCTGAAAAAGAATCTGCTGCCTTTCCATACATGCATTCCCAGCTTGCAATTCCTGGCTAAGCATAGAATAAAATGCTAGCAGGATAGGAATATAAAATATAGAGCAGCTGTCTAATCCCAATGGCAGAGCAGCAAAACGCAGAAACAAAGTAAAAGGCTGGCTGAAAAGGAAATACGATTTTCATGATTATTAAACTAGTGCCAACAAAAATACAATATATAGTCAAAAAACCTTTATTAACCAAGCATAAAACTGCAGCCAAACATCTCTAGACTATTTACAATACAAATTTGTGAAGTGAATAACTTAAATTGTTCCTCGGGAGGTAACATGAAATAAGAAACGAGAAAGGATATTCATTGGACATTTGGTGACAACGGGGGAAGTATCTAAATTAGCTTCATTATCATCATGGACCCATGCAGAGAAGAGATATCCCAAACCAGAAGTAGAGCCAAATAGATAGAAAGGTTAGACATGATCATCATTTGGGTAAATTAAAGGAGTTGAGAAAATTATTCCCCCCCCTTCATAGTAGGCTGTTCACGGATTCAGCTAAAGAGACGGAGCACGAGATGGAAACAGAGAAAAAGAAAATTTTACTGTAGAACACGCATTAATTCCTAATTGTTAAAGCATGACAAAGGGTTATTGAACTAAAATATCTTAATCAAAGGGGGGGAAAAGGAAGTCCATAAGCGCCGTCTCAAGAATTTGGGCAAAAACAGGCCAAGTTGTAAGGAAAAATTTTAAGAGAGAAATCCGTAATCACAAACAATGAACTTAATCTGCTATACATGAACAACTTCATTAACAAGCAGAAGAGTTAATCAATTCAATTTAGGATCCCAAACGCAAGCATTGCGCAGTTAGAAAACCAGCGTTTCACGGACGACAAGGACGTGGAGAATTATGAAGTTCTAACACAAAATCCAGTTCGAGTACAACATAAGAAGGAATAGCTAAGTGATCACAATCAAACGAAACCAAAACCTACGCAATTGAGCATTACCCCGTAGCAAGATTCGAAAAACAGAAGAAAGAAAGAAAAATCGAGTAAGAAGCTAAGAGACGAACCGTAAACGCAGATGGTTTATCTGAAAGCGGAGACGAGGAGCGAAGAAATGAGGGATAGAATCTTTCGAGAAAGCAGAGATGGACGAAGGAATTGGGTTTTGCCTGCGAAGATTGCTTGCACGGCTAAGGAAACGAACGCTAGACAAAATTCAAAGGGTTTTATTTTTTATTTTTGTTGGTGTCCTTGAAGTCATTTATGCAAAGGTGGATGCAGATGCGTGTGATTTACCGATTTCATTGGGCGACTGACGTATGAGTCATGAATACGATAGAAATCAGTATGGGAACACATTTTTGGGAGAATTTCCCAAATGTCCTCGTACAAAAATAAATTTACTTAAAGTCCTCTCAATTTTCTTCAAAAGACCTCAAATGAAGGATCTAGCTCCTTTTTAATAATAAAATTTCACTATGAAATTGCCAAAATTCGCCTTATTTGAGGTTGCAACTGGTGAACTGGTTCAAGTAACATCGATCTAGAGTCATGGATTGTTCAATTGGGAAGAACACAAAATTACTGCTTTGTTACTTGTCAGATTTCTCCACATCTTTGCTTGGAAAGAAAAAAAAATTACTTTTAAATTGGTAGTATTTTCAGAGGGTTGACGATTGACATGTGAATTGAACGGGGAGAATTAAACTATTGAAAATAAATTAGAGACGAAGAAATGGGCAAGTTCAGCGTTAGCTTGTGTATGTAATCTTTCCTTTCTAAATATAAAATAAAATTAACTTTTTTTATAAATTAAGGAAGTTAATAAAATTACTTTAGAATATATATATTTTAAATTAATTAGTTTAACTAATAAACTAATACTATATAACCTAAGGATAATAACATATAATATGATTAAGTAATTTATTCAGCTTTTTTAATCTTTTTTTTTTTAAAAAAGTCAACTCCATCTTATTTTTAGTACCGGAAGGAGTATTTAATTTATTACTCCTTTCGATCATAATTATAAGACATAGTTAACTTATTTTTATTGTTAGTTTGAGTTAGTGACAAAAGCTATTTTTTCAACTTGATTTATAGTATATAAGTTAAGTTTGTGAGAAAAATTTTATCTCAACTTATGTAAACATATTTTTTCAACACTGACTTAGATGGAACCTGTGCATCATGTGTTTTCTGTTCAAACTTGGGTAGTGGGGAATTTTATTTATCACACGTGTTAAAAAAAATTAATACTCCGTATTTCGCTACAGTTCGGAAGTGACGAATGTCCAGAAAATAGAACCTATATTCCAAGGTAATAGTTATTTTTAACAAAAATAAGAATATAATTAAAATAGCAGTATTAATTAATATAAATATTTTGGCAAACAACATTTATCAGGGAACAAAAATATCAGGCGTGTCGTTTTCAGAGAGCGGGGGTCCATGTCAATGATCAGGCTTTGGACCTTTTATAAATCGGGTAGGCTTGAATATCACGATTTCATTAATGGAGTTCGGCACTAATTGACGCATCCGCCCACAATCATTTGCACACTAACAGCCGTTGAACTCCCGATGATCAAGTTCGACGTTGACTTTCCATCTTCAAAACACGTTTACACCTTTTTGAACTTTTATCGCCAATGTTAGATCCATGCATGGTAGAACATTTAAAAAAGAATGGTTAAGATCTAATTTTATTTCAAAAGGTTGTCTTGAGAATTTTCAAATTGTAGCAATATTATCCTAGCTATTATCTCAAGTTAGTTTGATCATTAGTTGATTAAATATGTTAATATAGCAATTTATTTGTTATTCACGCCATTTTTTTATTATAGTTTAAATTTACCCAAAAAAATTTCACTTTTAAGCAATAAAAATTTTCAACTTGTACTAATTAATGTCATCTTGATTACAATGTTAAATTTTAGCATTTTTGTTTTCGCCAATCTTTCTCATATGACTGAAGCTTTTTTCATTAAAAAAGTCATAAATGAAGGAGGAGCTCAAATGCACCTTCATTTATAAATAAAGATTTTTCATATGAAAAGATTCAGTCATAAACAAAGCCACCAAGAACCCTTTGCCATTGTACCTATGGATGCTAATATAGGTGGACACCTCTTTGATTTTTCTTCATCACATTAGATGTTTCCATCTCTTTATTTTTCTATAATCCTTCAAATGGCTGGGATGCATTTTTTTAAAATGTTTTACTTATTTTTAAATCTAACTTTGAAAAAATAAATTGAAGTCTGTTACATATGGAATTGTCACATAAATATATTTGGTCAATTAGCAGGTAAACTTTAATTGAATAACAATAGAGTGAAATTGTTATGATTTAGAAACTTTCAAAGTAAGATTACTCATAAATGAAAAACAAAAATGACACTAGTGTAAAAAAGGCTTTTAAGACCGAACAAAAGAGGGGTCGTAAGACTGGATATGCGACCGGCTTGTTCCAAATATTAAAAGTCTACCATTTAAGACCGACTCAACCGGTCTTAAAGAAACTCTTTTAAGACCGGACATTTAAAAACTTGAGTCTTAAAAAGTTGTACTAAATGCCGAAATATTTTTTGTTCGGTTCTAAAGCTCAACTTTTAAGACCGTCAAAAAAATAGGCGCGCTCTTAAAAGATCGTAATTATAAGACCGGACAAGACACATACGGTCTGAAAAATAGCGCTCCTAAGACCAGACGACTAATTATACACAGTCTTAAAAGACTGACTTTCAAGAGTGGATGATAAATACATCCGGTCTTAAAGATTTTGATTTAAGACCGGACTTCTAAATATACCGGTCTTAAAAGACCAACTTTTAAGACCGGGTTTAATATCAAAACTCAAAAGTCGTCCTGACCTTTAAGACCGGTCATATAATTACATCTCGTCTTAACAAGTGAACATTTAAGACCGGCTTATTATTTCCGGTCTAAATTTTTCCGAATTTTTCCCCTTTGTTCTTCCCGATTATATATATATATACACAAATCCACCACCCAATCCAAAGACATAAAAGTCGATACTTTAAGCTACAAGCTATGAACAATTATTTGAATAAATTGAATTGGAAAAAGAATACAAATATTATTCACCATGAGCTATTTGGCCTCTTAATTAATGATTACTATGACTACAACACCTAAATTAATTCATACAATAAGATAACTTACTTACAAATACAATAAGTTACAAGTACAACATACATGCGCCCAAAATAATATTCACCATGCCTTCATCCGATTCCCCCACCCAACAACGTAACATCCTCTTATATAACATGCTTCTTTGGATCGGATCCTCGCCACAAAAATAAAACAAGAACAAAATTCATAGTCAAATGACATTAACTATGAACATAGATAGAAGGAATATAATATATATAGTTAAAGCCTTAAAGTCTTCAAAGAAATCTGCATATGAATATTACCTTATGAATTGACTCTTTTATAAAGTGATATCTTCCCATATCCCTTCTTGATGATCACTTCTTATGCCGGGTTCATTATCCGCTTCATCTTCTTCGTTTATGTCCCAGACCCCTTGAAAAAGGAGTACTCTCGAATACCATAATTTGAATTCATTTCCTCATCAATATCAATGAACCTCTTTCCTTGGAGAGCTACGAGACCACATCTTATTTTCTTGATCGGTGATATAGAACACTTGTTTTGCACGGGTCTGTCATAATAAAAGGTTCATCTCCAAAACTTCTACCATTGACATCGACTAATGTAAATCCTAGTCGATCGATCCAACACCATTATTGACATTAACCCACTTGCATTTGAAAATGGGAAATCTAATTTTCATATAGTCCACCTCCCAAATCTCTTCAATAACCCCATAATATGGCATGACCGCCAATAAAGGGCTCTTGTCTTTCGAACCGGAGAAGTGCATAGATTCAGACCTCTAACATAACACCACTTGTTAAGACCGTGCTCATATCATCTAGGGACTTCGTGTAAAATGTATAACCATTGATCACATACGAATTCCAACTTATGACATCAACCTCGGGACCACCTGCTAACCATTTGATTGTATCAAACACATTCCTCTCCCTCGACCTTTTGTTTGAACCAGTTGCAAAAGTTACATTATGCTCCCTAATCAACCTTTGTTCGATCATTCGATGATTTTCTTTCCTTACAATTTGCTTTATGTGCAGCTATGCTTTGAACTTCATCGACGTTATTCAAGATGTATAAGTGGACTTGTGACAATTCATCGGATCCACACTCTTTACGGAAGCCCCTCGTCTACCCCCATCGCATGCCGACGTTTTGGAAGCCCAATATGTCTTACTTTGGCCAAATAATTTTGACAAAATTCCATGGCTTCTTCGAAACATATTTCTGAACAATCGATGCTTCTAGCCGGTATGCGTTCTTCACGTACCCTTTTAGGAATTTCATAGATCTTTCAATTGGGTACATCCACCGTAAATGGATAGGGCCGCACATCTTTATCTCCTTCACTAGATGAACAATTAGATGAACCATGATGTCAAAAAATGTAGGAACAAAAAGCTTCTCAAGGTGGCACAAGATAAGATATCCTTCATTCTCTAATTCATCCAACTTTTCAATCTCGAAAACTTTACCACAAAGCGCATTGAAGAAGACACAAAGTCTAGTCAAAACGACCGAAGATCATATTCGGCGATGCCTCGAATAGCTATTGGGAGTAGTTGTTGCATCAAGACATGACAATCATGAGACTTTTGGCCTTCTAATTTCAAGTCCTTCATCGATACAAGCCTCTTCAAATTTGAAGAATACCCCGTGGGAACTTTTGTGCCATGTAAACACTCACAAAAAACTTCGTTTCTCATCCTTAGACAAAGTATGAGAAGCCGGGGACAATAAGTTCTCTTCCCATCCGGCCTTGGATGTAACTCTTCGCGTATTCCCATTGCTATCGATCCAATCTTGCCTTCACACCATCCTTGAAACTACCTTGTATGTTGAGAAGCATGCCGACAATACTATCATATACGTTTTTCTCCACATGCATGACATCAATACTGTGTCTCACATCAAGATTGCGCCAATATGGAAGATTGAAGAATACAGATCTCTTTTTCCATATATTTGTTTCTTTTCTACTCTTTGCAGTCTTACCGAAGACGACATTGATATTTTTCACCTTTTCATAAACTTGCTCCCCAATCAATGCCACCGAGCATCTTCATACTCTTGGCCACCAAAAAGGCTTTCTTTAATCGACGATATGGGTGGCCCCGTCTAAGAAATCTCCTATGTCCAAGATAAACCGTCTTTCTTCCATGTTGAAGTTGATGGTAGAGTGTGCTTTCTTCACAAACCGGACATGCTTTATGGCCTTTTACACTATACCCTGACAAGTTCCCATATGCTGGGAAGTCATTTATAGTACAAAATATCATGGCTTGCATTTTAAACACCTCCTTCTTGAAAGAGTCAAAAACATCAACACCTTCTGCCAACAACTCCTTCAAGTCTTCGATCAAGGGTGAAGGTAAACATCAATGTCATTTCCGGTTGTTTCGGTCCCGAAATCAACATAGACAAACGACATGATGTACTTTCGTTTCATGCATAACATTGGAGATAAGTTGTAAATAATCGTAGTACAGCCATGAACTATGTATCTTTGCTAAGGCTTCCATATGGATTCATGCCATCCGTGCTAAGGGCAAGCCTAAGGTTCCTAGGTTCTTCGCCGAAGTTCGGAAATAATTGATCGATTTTCTTCCATTGAGAAGAATCGGCCGGATGTCGAAGCTTTCCATCAGAAATCCTCTCATCTGCATGCCACCTCAAATTTTTTGCATCATTTTCATTCGCAAACAACCGCTTGAACCTTGGTATGATTGGAAGATACCACAACACTTTTGTCCCTTATTTGACTTGTACCTGGGGTTTCACATATCGGATAATTTTGCTTCTCTTCAAACTCTTTTCTATACAAGACGCAATCATTCGGGCATGCATGGATCTTTTTGTACTCCATCCCCAGTGACAAAGTATTTTCTTAGCATCATAGTATCGATGCGGCAACACATTATCATCCGGAAGCATGTCCTTAAAAGCCTCAAGCATTTCGAAAAACTCTTGTCGCTCCATCCATGACGTGCCTTCCAAACTTACCAATTTCAATACAAAGATTCAACAATTGGTATTTTTTACACCCACGGTATAGAGGGGTCTCGCATCACCGCACATATTACCATATGCATGTGATTGATGAAAAGCCTCTTCTCCTACATCACGGATAATGTCCTCTATGTGATCATCCATATCCTTGTCATTATCATCAAAGGCCACTTCCCTATGTTGAGAGCCACTTGGTATTTTTTCACCATGCCATACCCATACTGTATAAGTCTTACAAATTCCTTCACGAATTAAATGTGTGTGTATAACTTCAGGACTTAGTCGCCTCTCATTCAAATATTTTACACAAGGGCAATAAAACTTCCCACCCTCAGCATGAGCATTTTGTTTAGCAAATTTTATAAAGTCCCTCACCCCATTCTGATATTCAACACTCGTCTGTTTAGCATTTATCCAACTGTGATCCATAGTAGAATTCCTATATATATAGACGGAAAGATTTAACATACATATATATGCTCAAATGTCGGTTATGTCTTTTTTTTTTCCGGATAAACTTGCTCATTAAATGCAGAACGAAGAATCACTTTTGGTCATAAATGTATCGCAGTGAATCCAAGAACCAAAATAAATGCATGACGAGGAAATTAAATGCATCGCGTGAAGGTCTTGTGGACTCACCTAGCATATAAATTCAAATGCGTTTGCTTAGTCTTTCTTCTCCCGCCACGAACGTTGATGTTGCGTTGCACAACAAGAGTAACCTAAAAACATTTATTGGTCGGTTGGGTAGGTCTAAAGTGCAATTATAATCTTCAAAATACAATATCCATTAACAACACGAAACCCACAAGAACATTTGATCGATTTCGCTCAACCCAGGAAAAACCCGAACGATGAGCGGGAAAATCATAAAGTTATATAACCGAAACACCTCTTACAGCTTGGTCTATAGACGTTTAGCTAAGGAACCAGAAAGTGATTGTCGAGAGAGCAACGCGAACCAGACGAGTGGCGACGTAACCCGAGTAACACTTTAGGCGCAACAAGAGAAGTTCGGAGAGGGAAATTTAATATTTCGCGCGACGTAGCGAGACATGTTTTATATTTTGGATTTTATTAAGACCGGAGTTTTATAATATCCGGACCTAAATTGAGACAATTAAACCGGTTCATTAAAAAGTAGACGGTTCTATATATAAAATTTTTTAAGACCGCCGTTTTATAATACTGTCCTAAAATTCCTCGTTTTTGTGATTTCTAAAAAAGGATTTGGCGAGCGCAAAGAATCGAATGAATAAAAATTAAAGGAAAATTGGAGTTTCTTTAATTACATATATTACTTGCATATGCACGTACACAAGAAAAATACAAAAGAAAAACAAGCGTAAAATTATCAAAAACAAGAATCGACTAAACATCTCCTAAAATTATTATCCTCCAAAGCCTTGGCGATTTCGGCGTGAACAAGCATTAATTTCCCGCGGAGATCAGCAAGTTTGTCTTACTCGAATCAGCCACAATGCTACATTAGAGGAAAGAGGAGAGGGTCGATAGTAGTCGCGGTGGGGCCAAGAGGTTGGAGAGGGGGAGCGGGGAACCTCTTCATCATCCGAAGAAATAACAATGGGTCCAACGACCCGAGACTCTTCTCGTCACAATAGGACGGACTCTCGATGGAGGAGGCGCCGTATAACGATCGACGGAAGGCACGAGCATCACGACTAAGAGCACCCCTACGAGCGGTTCTCTTGTATCTAACCATGGTTTGAGCAAATTAGGGGCGAGAGAGGTATGAGGAGTTAATTAATAAAGGCAGAGAGCTGTTCTCAGATAGCCACGTACGTATGTAGTTTGGAGTTACGAGGTAGTGAGGAATTAATAAGGAGTTATAGGTACGCGGTATAAAATTCCATTATTTAATATTTTTGCAATTCACTTTATTTTAATATCGACCTTTTATCATTAACCCGGTACTTATAGGTATGCGGTATAAAATTCTATTATTTATTTTTTTTAAGACCGATCTTTTATAATAAGTCCGGTCCTAAAAGTCTTACTTTTAAGACCGACCTTTTATCATTTACCCAGTACTTACACACTGTTCAAATAAATGATGCGAGTCTCTTCGGCTTCGATAAACTTCCCAACTAGGCGTCTCCTCGTATTCCGATGAACAATGCGTCTCCTCATTAAAGTTTCCGGCGTTTCACATTGTTCGGGATGGGTTCTCTATTTAAACCCGTTGTTACTTGTACTTTCTTCACATTCTTCTCCCCCAGTCCTCCGTTTCCTCCTCCTCCTCTTCAACCTCGCCCCCACTATAATGGCCGCTCCCCCAGTCCTCCGTTTCCTCCTCCTCCTCTTCAACCTCAGCCCCCTCCGCCACCGCCTCCTCCAAATCCGACCGAAGCGGTTAGTGCGATCATCAGTGGCCCGCATCGATCAAATCGATCGACATTTGGGCCAATTGGTTCACTTTGCTTATACCATGAACAACAAGTTGAACATGGTACTCCACGCCAATGACGTGAAGTACGATCTTGCGAAGACGACTCCGACGACTCCGACGCCCCCTCCCTCTCCGACTACGAGAGGGATTAGTTTTTTTTTTTTTTTTTTGCATTTTTTTTTTTTTTTTTGTGATCGCTGCCCTATAGGGCAGCGTAAAAAAAATTCGTAAATAAAATATTTTTAAATTTTGTTCTCGTGCGAGTTTAGTACTTTATCCATTATCTCGAACCCGGAAAGCAATAAACAAGGCAACTATGAAGGATGGATAATGACAGACTAAAAACCTAAAATAAAAGAACGAAGACTTTAGTTAGTAAATCGACGGTCCTAAAACACCGCCATTTTTGTCGGCTTTGGTTTCCATATCCGATTGCCTCTTGTCCTTTTCATTATCGTCTTTCTTTTTCCGACAAAAGGAAACAAACAAAACATTGTCTTCGTGTAAATCCAACAACGAAATTCGCAGAATACAGTTAAGAACATACAAAAAAAAAGGATCTTTTACCTTATTTGGATAAGAACAAACAAAGTGACTATTCTTCTCAAGGTTGGACCTTCGTTATCGTCGGTTTTACCTCCCCATATTAGAAACAAAGTGTCCTTTTCATTATCTTCCTTCTTTTTCCGACAAAAAGACAAAAGACAAAATAAAAGGGACACCGATAATGCTGCTCTACACATGGAAAGGTAAAAACGACGATAATGAAGGACCTAGCTTGAGCAAACGCGTAACCTCGATTGTCTTCAACCCTATCCATGTAATTTGTCTAAAAGAGATATTTAAAGGTGATTGACTTTTAAGATCGCACAAATAAAAACATACGGTCCTAAAAGTTAAGCGGACTTGTAAAGCAAAGGACTTTTAAGACCGATTATTTATAATAATACGGACCTAAAAGTTATGTAAGCTTTTAGGAGCGGACACTAAAGCAATATACGGTCCTAAAAGTCTCATACTTTTTACACCGAAGACTTTTGCGGACCTTTAAGACCAGACATGCTTTGTTAATGAACGGTCCTAAAAGTCTCAAATTTCAAACACTAAATTAAATAGCTATATCCACCATCCAATAATACATTTAGAAACCCAAAATGGACACAAGAAAATTGTTCGAAAAATTAACTAAATTTATTTATTGAATTTTACATTGCCTATGTATATTTACAAATGAATTGTTCAAAAAAAAAAAAAAAAAAATTTACAGAAGATCGATTATTGTTGCTACGGAATATACTTACAAATGAATTTAGGACATTAATTATTGTCCTTTTTGTGACTCTAAGATCGACCATACATATTCACAAAACACATTGCGTATGTGCTTCAGTTCATCATGAGAAAAGGGAGTTTTGCATTGAAACATCTGTAACATCAAAGACAAAGAATCGAATTAACTTGCATGCATATTTCATTTGTAACAAGAAGAAACTGAATTAACTTGCATAATATGTAACATCAAATACATTTACCTTTGCGCTTAATTTAGTATCCCCTCGCGTGGTAATATCATACATGTGTTTCATGATGTAATCGGCCACATAAGTTGGACGCGGTGGTTGCCGACGGGTCTAAAAAGAACAAGAAATATATATAAGAGCATATATATAGCTTAATGACCAAGTTCACAAGGCGATGTGCTACAAATATTGTACCAACCTATGGTGCCGTACCATATGGGGTCTTTGTCCCGAGTACCACGCCTTTTCTTTTCTACTCTTTGGAAGGTCCTTCCGGCACTATCATCAAAATCACAAATTTATCAATGATTCACTAAAAATTCACAAAGCAGAGATTTCGACAAGAGAATCAAAATGACATGCATACTCGTTGATGGTCTCGCACCAACGTAGGCAATGGCTCATCGTGAGTGGAGCATAAGAAGATAACTTTATGCTCCTCCATGCACATGAGGACCAATCGCAAAATGGCGGCTGAAAATTCACAAAGCGGTAAACTATACTCGATATATGTAGCAGAATTAAGTGAATTGCGGACAAGATTTTTGATATGTACCATGTGGAAGAATGGATAAAAGTATAACTTTCTTTTCACTTCACACAACCTCTTTGATATGTACTCCTGTCTCTCCTCCATGGATGTTTGACTTGAATAGACAGGGCACAAGAATCCAAAATATTTGATCCTGTCATTTTGAACCAATTCATGATGCAAGAACCTACAATAATGACATCGATCAGGGAATTAGTATATATGTATGTATGTCTAAATGATGCACTTAAATTATGTACTCATAGACAAAGATACTTACTTCATAAAAATTTGAACAACCGCATCGAAGCTCCGTCGAGGAAGCAAGCGGGGACTCAACATCAACGGTGTCAACTTGAACGGGTGAGGATGAGGGACGCCTACTACTTCATTGGCAGGCCACGATTTATCCTTAAAATATCCACTCTTCATTAGATCGGATATTTTTTTTCCCCTGGCAGCAGCCAACTTAGCAGTAGGGGATAGAGCTTGACGAGGGGATGGAACTTGAGGAGGAGGGGTTGAAGCTTCAGGAGCAGTAGAGACATGTACAAGCATCACTGGCCAAGGGATGAAGGTTCCCTTGACATCACTCACAAGCTTCAGCTCATCAGTTTGGAGAGGGAGCGGTGCATCAATGATCACCTTTTCAACTGACACTCCGACTTCATCATCAGGCATTTGTTGGTGGTGTACAGTTGATCCCAAGTTGTGAACAGTCCCTTTTGCAACCAATAATCGTCCATCATGATGATCGGGATCCTCCACATAAAGGTCACAAGGTTGCTTTGACTGTCCAACAATGCAGCTCCCTCTAGTGCTCCTGCACGTGACAGAAAGGAGTGTGTGAAGGGAACACTGGTCTCTCGGACGATTGCTCAAAAGCAGCCTCATCTCGACTCAGCTCCTCCCTCATCCGGCTCATCTCGGGATTGAAACATTGCGAGCATTGAAGCTTCTTTAGCAGCCCGTACCGTCCATCTCCTCCCCCGGTAACCATACTTTGTCTATGGCGTTTGGATGTACCAAAGACTTGCTTTATGCCTACCCGTCCTCCAATCCCCCTTACACGCCCGGTGATCCGGTTTTCGTGGCCGCAACGGTCCGAACATCATTCCTCCCGTCCGACACAAAAGATCCCTCTGTTCTTTCTTTTAAGATCTTCCCGTAAGATACGGATAACGAGAAGCTTAGTAATGAAACATGTTTAGTAACTAAAAAATAACAATAACGATACTTACAATTCTTTCAAGCAACTAGACGAGTTTGTTCACTCGTGTAGCGCCGCTTGGCTTTTGCCGAATATTCAACCACAACTCCTCGCGACGTATTGGAGATGGAGGAGCATGTATCACGTAAGGATTGGATTCTCGCTTCATCATCCAATCTCTTCCGCTTGGCCGCCATCAAATCTTTTTCGGCCTTTTGATATCCGCCATGCGAGAAGCCCTATGAGGGCAATCATTCTTTCTACCTATCTCCCGTGCTTGTTCCCTTCTTTTTCTCGTGAATCGGGATTGAAAACATCTATTAATTATGAATTCCACCATGCATGTCACTAACGTAAATTAGAGAACTTCGCTTCATATGAACGTCAATCAAAAAGTAGTCAAATTCTTCACTTCATCAAGTTTCAACATTTTATTTAAGGAAGATGTAGAATTGTATAAGAAATTGGAGCTATGTTTTGTAGTGCTAGCTAGATAGATAGGTTAAGAAACAAAAGAGAATTATGCTTACAGAATAATACAAACTTGATCCTTTTTAAGGCATCCAGTGGGATCAGCAGTTGATGTTCCTGCTTTTTGTCGCTAAAGCAGTCAATTAAACTAGGTCCTAATTGATTATGCAATATAAGGTCAACCTAGGTCATTCTCCCAAGGAGCAATCATGTGGGTTTTTCTTTAGGTTGAATTCAGGTGATGAAAAATGCAATGAAACTAAACTAACTAAATGCAAGATGAAAATGATTCTAAAACCTATATGAGAATGAAACTAATCTAGATGCGGATGCAAATTTGGGGGTTTTGATATGAGAGAATAATTAAAATCCTAAGAATAGAAATTAACTAACTATTAAGAAAATCAAATAAGAAAAGACACAAAAGGTACGGTGAAGGGGACAACTCAGGATTTACATGGAGTTCACTTTCTTAGCCTAAATCAATTAATTAGACCAAAGGGATTAATGAAATATCAAGTGAATTAATTTAATTACCTAATTGAAACATGGGAAACCCTCGAGTTCAATAACACTTATTCCACTAGAAAACTCATAGTGAAATAAGCGGTGGCTAATTAAATTCATTAAAAACCAAACACAATTAATTTCTAAATAATTTTGGCATCTTGTTCACAATTACCTAATTAAACAACCAGATAATTTATCAACTCAATTAAACAATTAAATCGATAAACCCAATTGACAATTAAATTAATAACGAAAACTCAATTATTAATTCAATTGACAATCTAAAGGTTGCAAACAAGAATCCAACAATAAGCATAAAAACTTCGAATTATCAATCTAATCCAAAAGAAATAAGTTTACAATCTAAAACTAGATTGTTCTCAATTAATACAACTCGAAATCCTTTAAAACTAAATAATCTCAAGTTTAAATTAAAAAGATAAAAAGAAAGACACTCCTTGTGGTCTTCAAGTGTAAAACCCTAGGCTCTAGCTTTCTCCATGCTCCTCCCAAGTTACCTCCTAAAGATCTCAAGCTACCATGGAAATCATTCCTCCCTCACGTGTTAAGTTATTCTTCAAAGCCATGAGCAAATCTTGAGAATAATTGATTAAATCAATCTCCTCGGTCCACCACGTATTCACCGGAGAGAATTGTGAATGAAGGTATTTGATGGATAAATGAAGGTGGGCCCCGCGTACTTGGTAGATGGATGAGGATTGATGATTAAATCTCTGCGCACCCACTGGAACAAGTAACAATTGAATTAATGGATGGAGGAATGAATCGGCGTCTTCTTAAGCGTGTGTCATGTTGCCCCTCAACGTGAATCGGCTCTCAATGAGAGCATGAATAATCAATAGCCGGTAGGTTAATTTTATGGGAGGAAAAGAGGGATTTTTAGGTATCAACCTGCCCAATAAAATTCAAGTAGCCCAATAAAATTTCACCATTGGATTTCCTTTTAGCTTTCCGAAAAGTTCTGCACCATAGGATCTTCTAATATGATAAAATCATGATCTATCATATATTAAGAAATATTATTCAATCACAAGATAACAATTAGGATATTAATAATTTAAGCACAAGAATCTCATAATTAATTCATATTTATATTATTTCCTAAAATTGGCTAACAATCCAAATATTATCTAATATATCCAAATTAGCCTAAAATAATCCCCAAAATAAATGAATAAGGCGGGATAAAATATATTAAATCTGGGATTTATCAATTCCCCCACACTTATCATTTGCACTCCTGGGCAAAACAACTCAAGACCAAGGGAGTATAACAAAAACAAAAACAAAAACAAAAGAAAACTAAACTAAAACTTCAAAAATGAATGTTCTAACCACAAGCAATAAGTAAACAAAAGTATTTCAACACCTCTCTTGTCCAAGTGATCTTCTCATAAATTAAGAAAACAAACATCATGGCAATTTACTTGACAAAAGGGAACCTAAGCTAGAAATCCCTCACCAAGGATAATGTGTATGTCACTCTTCACTCAAAAGTATATAGGTTTGTGTTTACACTCAAATTCATCCCTATCCAATACTCTTTCCATAGGCTTGACAAGAATCTAAATTCTCCACCACTGATAAAGCGAGTGCATTCATAAATCCAAAGGACTTTTATTAGGTTGTAATGGGGCTAAGGTTAAGAAAGAAAGGGTATGGTGTTTGGAAAAACAAAGTTGAATATCTTAAAAGATGAAGAGAATGAGACAATAAAAAATATAGGATGCAAGAAACCAAACTAAATCAACCGAGTCATCATTCTTTTCTTTCTTTTCTTTTTTTCCTTTTTTTCATTTTTTTTTTCATTTTTCTTTCATTTTTCTCTTCTTTTTTCCGTTTTTTCTCTTCTCTTTTCCATTTTTTTTTTCTTTTTCAAGATAACCTACCATATTTTCCACAATGACCCAATTCCTAACTTTATGCATATTCTTCCATCCAAAAGAGATAATACAATGCTCTTCAACTCCCAAGACATTCAAAAAGGGTAGACAAATAATTTTTTTTTTTTATTTATGGCGATGGTGTAGAGAAAAAGGGAAAAAATAAAAATAAATAAATAAATAGGCTCAAAGGGCTAAACAAAGGATATATGTATGAAAAAGGTAGGCTTTTTGGCTTATCTCGGCTAAAATGAAATGAATGCCTTTATCATTTTTATGAATACTCATGCATAAAATGCAGCCTCAAATAAGATTCAAGTCAAGTTCTAGATCAAGTAAAGAGATAGGGGTACACACTAAAAAAAATATATGTATTAGTATTAGGCTCAAAATCTCACTAGGAATATGATCACTAGCCTAAATTCACCAAAATCAAATCCATTGCCACTAGGTTCACCAACTCAAAATATGATCAATCACTTTTCAAATCAAGAATGCATCATACTAAAGTCACCTAAAACTTGCAATTTTAACATTTTTTTCTTTCTTTTCTTGAAAACAAGGAACAAAAACCAAAGTAAAAACCAAAATATTTTCATAAAAAATTTTATTTTTCTCATTTTGAAAACAAAAAACAAAAACCAAAAGTAAGAGCAAAATCCCTCCCCCACACTTAAATCATGCACTGTCCTCAATGCAAAATATAGGTCTAGCCAATAACAACAAGTAATGCAAGTGAAAGAGTAAGGAAGGAATATGACCGGACTATTAAAAACTTGGAGACTCAAATGAAGCAAGATAATTGGCTTCTCTCCTTTGTCTCAGTAAGTCACACGAAAGCACCGGTGATGTCCTCTTCTTTGACGTTCAGCAAACATACCATATTTTAAACTCCGCATAGCATTTCAGCTCAAGTATAGAAGGTGTTTGGATGGGAGGAATCAATCCATGTACCTGCATAAAATCATAACACCAAGCAGTATCTCGTCCCATATAAATATAATCAATAAAACTCGATTGATCAAGAATAAAGGAAGATCCCAAAAGAATTTGACCAATAGAAAGTATTGGAACTTCCAGATATTTTGAACAACCCACAAAGTCAATATGACTCTCCTCAGTAAGAGTCAAATTCTCTAAAGAATGAATCAAGTGATCACTCAAAATGGTCTCATCATGCTTTCTCAAATCACCACTTAAGACAAATTCTTCCTGTGAAATATCATGATTCAATATGGTTTTACCCTCTAAATGCATATTTAAATCAAGGCTTCCCCACACTTATCTTTAACAAGATCCCCACTAACAATAGTCATGTCAATATCATGAGCAGTATCAATAAAATCAATAGAGATATTACTATGTTCATTCAAGGCATCATCATGGTTAGTGTTAAGCGGTGTCTTTAAAATCAATAGTGTCAAGGGAGTCAACAACAATTTCTTCATCAACTTCCTCATCGTAATCAATAGAATTCATAGGATCGGAGGCATGAGAAGAAACGTCAATGCATGCATTACAAGATTCAAGATAATTTAAGTCAACAACTAGTCAATTTAGGAACAAGATCGGTGCATGCATACTCGGTTAATGTACCAATCATCCCATCATTTGATGTGGTAAAAGAAAAAAGGGATGAATCATTAGAGGGTGAAAGTATATTACCACATGGAAATTCATTTTGAACTTCTAAATCTTCACTCGCGATTGTTAATTGCATTTAAACACTCCCTTATTTCAATGCTTCGAGCTTCAAGTCAAGCTCTCCCTTGTCTTGAATGAGTTTCATCATAACATCTAGCTTGTTTGATGATCTTGAATACTCATCATGAACTGGAACAGTTTGATTGACATATCCAAATTTGAGTGATCATGCCATCCAGGATTATATACACTTGAATATGGATCATATATTTGGCCACCTTGAGTCACGGGTCTAGTAGGATATATTGCATTGCAAGATTCAAATATTCGCCATTTAGGTAGGGGCAAGAGTCAATAGCATGAGTGGCTAGAGAGCAAATAGGACAAAGTGACCCTATTAAAGCGAAGATGTAGGTCGTGGGGTAAAAGAAGTAGAGGGCTCCATAGGATTGACCATATTAGAAGAGTTTGGCATATAGGACATAGCCATTTTTTCCATAGCAGATGCAATCCTATCAATTTTGCTCTCCAGGGCGAGACTCATAATTAGAAGAAGGTAATCCCACCTCATATACCGCTCAACACCATAGTCATAATGATAAGGCACGAAGTATAATAGTTATTTCCATAAACCAAGCATGCCAAGCCATAATAGGAGGGATCAAGTTCAATTTTTCAAGAGTGGATTGGATCCAATAAACAATTACCAAACAAATCACCTAGAATTCAAACCTAAAGCCTAACCATTGCTCCCCGGCAACGGCGCCAAAATTGATGTTCCTGCTTTTTGTCGCTAAAGCAGTCAATTAAACTAGGTCCTAATTGATTATGCAATATAAGGTCAACCTAGGTCATTCTCCCAAGGAGCAATCTGTGGGTTTTTCTTTAGGTTGAATTCGGGTGATGAAAAATGCAATGAAACTAAACTAACTAAATGCAAGATGAAAATGATTCTAAAACCTATATGAGAATGAAACTAATCTAGATGCGGATGCAAATTTGGGGGTTTTGATATGAGAGAATAATTAAAATCCTAAGAATAGAAATTAACTAACTATTAAGAAAATCAAATAAGAAAAGACACAAAAGGTACGGTGAAGGGGACAACTTCGGGATTTACATGGAGTTCACTTTCTTAGCCTAAATCAATTAATTAGACCAAAGGGATTAATGAAATCTTGTGATAATTAATTTAATTACCTAATTGAAACATGGGAAACCCTCGAGTTCAATAACACTTATTCCACTAGAAAACTCATAGTGAAATAAGCGGTGGCTAATTAAATTCATTAAAAACCAAACACAATTAATTTCTAAATAATTTTGGCATCTTGTTCACAATTACCTAATTAAACAACCAGATAATTTATCAACTCAATTAAACAATTAAATCGATAAACCCAATTGACAATTAAATTAATAACGAAAACTCAATTATTAATTCAATTGACAATCTAAAGGTTGCAAACAAGAATCCAACAATAAGCATAAAAACTTCGAATTATCAATCTAATCCAAAAGAAATAAGTTTACAATCTAAAACTAGATTGTTCTCAATTAATACAACTCAAATCCTTTAAAACTAAATAATCTCAAGTTTAAATTAAAAAGATAAAAAGAAAGACACTCCCTTGTGGTCTTCAAGTGTAAAACCCTAGGCTCTAGCTTTCTCCATGCTCCTCCCAAGTTACCTCCTAAAGATCTCAAGCTACCATGGAAATCATTCCTCCCTCACGTGTTAAGTTATTCTTCAAAGCCATGAGCAAATCTTGAGAATAATTGATTAAATCAATCTCCTCGGTCACCACGTATTCACTGGAGAGAATTGTGAATGAAGGTATTTGATGGATAAATGAAGGTGGGCCCCTGCGTACTTGGTAGATGGATGAGGATTGATGATTAAATCTCTGCGCACCCACTGAACAAGTAACAATTGAATTAATGGATGGAGGAATGAATCGGCTTCTTTCTTCAAATAAGGTGTCTCGCGGCAGCCCAAATCGTGAATCGGCTCTCAATGAGAGCATGAATAATCAATAGCCGCCTAGGTTAATTTTATGGGAGGAAAAGAGGGATTTTTAGGTATCAACCTGGCCCAATAAAATTCAAGTAGCCCAATAAAATTTCACCATTGGATTTCCTTTTAGCTTTCCCCCGAAAAGTTCTCACCATAGGATCTTCTAATATGATAAAATCATGATCTATCATATATTAAGAAATATTATTCAATCACAAGATAACAATTAGGATATTAATAATTTAAGCACAATAATCTCATAATTAATTCATATTTATATTATTTCCTAAAATTGGCTAACAATCCAAATATTATCTAATATATCCAAATTAGCCTAAAATAATCCCCAAAATAAATGAATAAGGCGGATAAAATATATTAAATGCTGGGATTTATCAATGGCGTCCCCATTAGATAGTAACAATTGGGTATATAAAGTTTCCCCCTTTTAAGACTATTCATTTCCTCCTTTGCAAGACAAACCATTACACAATTAATACCTTCTCATCGAGTAATTTACCTTTTCGGGGTTGACATATCGACTTGCATAGACAAAGGCGGGGAAATGTATACTTCTATTGACACACCGAACCATTCTATAACTAACGGGATTACATGAACACAATAACATTCACATATCCGCACAGTTAATAAGCAAACAAAAGGAAAACAAAACTAAATATAAACTCACCGAGCTTCGGGAGTGTCCGAGAAGAACAAATTGTCGCCAAATTCGTTCATCAATAAATGTGTAAACTTCCCAAGGATGTTTGGCAGGCGGAACCTCGGAGAAAATATACGTGTTAGCGAGAAAGGTCATAAACTTCCTCCACCGATCAGTACAATAAGACAATGTCTTGTCTTTCAACTTCTGACAGTCAGGGACAGTGTATGTAACCCTGGATAGTCTCCCCAAATAGGATCCTTGACATTCTTAGAGTCCACACTTTTCCACTCATCCGTCAAGATGCTAACCTTGCCGCGTGCTAGACACCGACAAAACTATTATATTTGCTTTTATTAGGACCGACAGGTTCCAACCTTGCATCAAACGAATCTCGAGCTTTGACCCGTTTCGACTTAGGGTCACATCCATCATTCGTGTGCCTCTTCTACCACGGCGTGCGGGCGATTACGAGCCTCATTGTGAGATGAAGAGGGTTCGTTCTCACTCACACCCGGGCCACACCGGAACTGGCGTTGCCGGAACACGAATAGAATCGTTTTCACCGTCCATTTTCGAGACGGGAAGAGAGGAATGCCTCGAGCAAATGAGAGAGCAACAGGGCCGATGGTACGTGGGCGAGGAAGAGAGGTAATGCAACGGGAAGGGTTTCGAACGTGAACAGGGTTCTCACGAGAGTAACAAAAGCTTTCGCGAAGAAATGTATATCTTGCGTTGACTTTTAAGACCGGATGCAAAAGAGACGGTCTTAATATTTACATTAATCCCTCATATTAAAAGTACGATCTTAAAAGTTTAACTTTTAAGACCGTTCCTTATAAAACGTCGGTCTTAATATTAATGAACTTTTTTTATACCGGAAGTATCATATGTCCGGTCTTAAAAGAAAACTTTTAAGACCGTCTTTTTGATAAGTTCGGTCTTAAAAATTTAGACTTTTTATATTTAAATTTTTCCTTATTATGTTTTACCGCGAAAAATATAAATACGGCTATATGAGATATATTTAGTAAGTAATTGAAATTTCACATGGATAATATATGAACTGACAACTCAGTATTTCATTAACTAACAATCAAATTTAATTGGATAATTATCAAGACAAAATTGCTAAAATTTAAAAACTTACAAAGCTATATTCTCCTCAAAAAAACTTTTAAGGCAACCTTGTTTCTTAAGAATAACTTTAAAGATAAAGTTAAAACTTCACTCTAATTTAAAAGAATAAGTTTCCAAATATATTACTCATTAGATATCTTTTATCTCACACAAAGTTTAATGGTTAAATATCACGGTTTATATATAAATACAAGTATATTGCAATTGATATAGTTTATTTATTAAAGGGAAAAATACTTCTCATGTTGTAGGAGAAGTGTATTCTCATGTCACACACACATGAAATGGTGGGACCCACATATAACCATTATATATATATGTGTGTCTCACCATTTCATGTGTGTAGGAATCTTCTTCTTCTCATACAACATGAGAAGTTTAAACCCCTTATTTAAAATACTAATGTTTGTGTATATGTATTCATATTCATTTTTATGGGAAAAACATATCTCATGTTGTAGGAGAAGTGTTTTCTCATATCACACACACATAAGATAGTGTGACCTACATATATATATAATTAGCATTATATATATGTGTGGTCCCACTATTTCATATGTATGTAGGAATCTTCTTCTCCTCATGCAACATGAGAAGTTTAAACCCCATTTTTATATATGTATATATTGCTTTTGATGAGAAACTACATATAATTTATACATGGGTTAAGTATCAATTTTCCTTTAAAGTATATGCCCAGGAGCAATTTTGCCCCTGAAGTTTTTGACGTAGCAATGTTGCCCCTTCGTTAACAACCCTAACGGTCAACTACCGTTAGTTGATCGTTAGGGTTATTAATGGAGGACAACATTGCTACGTTTTTATATTCAGGAGCAAAATTGTTACTTTTTTGGAGCAATTTTGCCCCTCCGTTAAAAACCCTAACGTTGACCGTTAGTTGTCCGTTAGGGTAGTTAACGGAAGGACAACATTGCTACGTTTTTAAACTTCAGGGAGAACATTGCTACGATCAAAACTTCAGGGGCAAAATTACTCCTGGACACGTACTTCAAAGGCAAAATTGATACTTAACACTTTATACATAAATAAGAATTAATAAAGATGACTAGTCTAATGATTAAAGAAGACATATTCTTTTTATTTTTTATTTTAAAAGAGAGGGCATATAATATACGGCTTATATGCGGAGGTCCATCTAAAAGAATCCACACACTCACGCTGTTGGACATTTCTTTTGTTTTTTTGGGACAAAATTGGAAATAGCATTACTGACAAGTGAGAATTAAAACAGCAGGGGGAGCAATAACTTACGGTATGTTGAGAGTGAGAAGAAACTAAAAATCAAAGAGGGGACGGGGAACACAAATCCCAGCCAGCGAAGAGCTCTGCCAAGACAATGGACTCCCAAATTTGTCCTCATACACAGATTCCTGTTCGTCCAATTTTGAGAGTGCAGCACCTGAAGCAAAGTTTGATGTTGCTGTAGTGGTTGGTCCATTCCCACACCTAAAAGCTGATCAGCCTCTTTCTCCGATAACAAATTCAGGCTTGCAAGCGCCGTTCCATCAACACACCACAACCAGAACGCAGTTGCTTCTGAAGACGTCTTAGTGATAAATAACGCCCTTCTTCCCACCAGGTTTAGACCTGTTGATTTCTTGTGATGATTGAGACAAATCAACGGAAGAAAGATATGACAAGTCAATAATATAGCTCGCCCACTCTACCTAATTAAATGCCCCCACTTTATTAACGTACACCAATAACAAGGCTCCCCTAATCAACCTACCCCTCAAAGGGAATGTTTAAGCCGAACGACCTCAGCATCTGTGTCTGTATTTTGCACGAGTTATTATTATCTTCCTCTATATTGTCCGTAGAGTAAAGAGAATATAATATATATAAGGCTTTCCGTTCCTTCCAACCATACTTGTACCATACATGATACATATTATTAGTCCAGGTAGTTGAACTGCAGAATTATATTCCAACCTACCAGTTGTCTCCTATGGAATTGTTAAACCAGAAGCATGTATAAATTTGATGCGCGGCTACAAACACCGATCACCATCAAATTCTTGCAGCAACCAAGAGGACATTAATTGATGGAACAGCTCAAATCTTTGCAGGTGACAATAATATCAGCAGTGTTGATGGTGATATTAGTGGGGAATTCAGTGAAGGGGCAGATCAACACGCCATGCACGGCGTCAATGATGAGTAGTTTCACGCCATGCGCGAATATGATAACAGGAAGCACCAATAATGGCGCTGTACCATCGAGCACATGTTGCGACGCATTGAGATCTTTGGCCAACACAAGTGTGAATTGTGCTTGTCTCCTAATATCTGCCAACGTTCCCTTCCAAATACCATTTGCCTCAACTCTGGCCGTCTCTCTCGCTCAAGCGTGTAATATAAACGCACTACCTTCCCAATGCAAAGGTCCTTATCATCTGCCTAGCTAGCTGCAATTTAGTTTCATCAACGTACCCTTCTCCCTTTCCCCCTCCATGAATCATAATACATCAGTTTTATGTTTAACAAGTTGACATTTTCATATTGCAGCTGCTGGTTCTCCTTTACCAGCTCCAGGTATTCATCGTTTCATTTTTACTTTGGTTTCACGTACGTTTTGCAGCCAGACTACCCTCCTGGTCTAGCGTCCCTATACTTTTGGATAGATACATATATATAATTTGGTTTGTGTGACTAGACGTCTATTATTATATTGTTAATAGATGTATGTTATTGATAGAATTAACATTTTATTTTAACACAATGAGTGGAATATTTTATGACCACGATGAAAATCATTGTAACTGAAACATATATACTAGTATATGGCATGTTTAAGTTGGTTTACATGAACCGGGTGTCATATTCATTTTTGAGTGCCAGCTCCAAACAAACAATTCCCGTCACGTCACTAACGGTTGATGAATGATGATACTCACGAGTTACGTATAAAATAAGAATAACAACGAAGGAGACTAAAAAAAAAAAAAACTTTAATTTGACTAGTATCACTCTAAGCCATGATTGATTATATGTGATGCATGGGTAGGCCCCGCTGTGGTGGGAAGAAATGGGCCAGGACCTGGACCCATAGCTGCATCTCCCTTAAGCCCGCAAGGTAACAAGTGATGCATCAGTCTGTAATTTATATGCCTATGACTAAGCCTAACTTGAATTATATATATGTGAGGGCATGCAGGATCTGAAGATATGTCGGAAGCTAAAGCAAGCAAATTTATGAGTCGGAAATTGACACAAGCACAAACACAGGCCCCGGCTCCAGCGGAAGTGCCCACAACAACTCCAAAAATTCGACCAGTCTTTCTTCCACCCTCCTCCTCTTCTTCTAATATATCCCCATTCATATTCCTCTCCATTCCACTATCAACCATGCTTGCCACCCTTTCCTACTTTTAACTTCCACCATTGTTTTTAATAAAGGGCCTCCCATATCCATTTAATAACACTTCATCAACTGCAGCTATATCTCTCTCTTTATTTTAAAGGAATATACGACTATCTCTTCATTTCTAAATTATACGTTACCTTTTGTTATTATTTTAAGCAATTATATATCAAGATGAAGATGAAAGGTGCATGTCCGTGTTCATTGCCACTTGACAATGCAATCAAACACTTCGTGATCTAGAGTCCAGATGACGTGAATAACAGTACCGTCAAATAACCTCAGTGTCGTTGTTTAATATTTATGTATATTAGTATCTGTTTTGGTCGAATGTGTATATTAATATTACAATATTCCAAGCTTGTTCATGCGCTCAGAAAAGAATAACAGCAAACAAGTTCTGTGACAAAAAGAATCTGTCGTCAAAGATATTCGTTTTATATATTTTTGCCGTGTTGTGGTCCAAAGCATTTTTACCCTTAAAGTTTTCGACGAGCGAATTTGCGCCCGAGTTTAAAACGTAGCAATGTTAGCCCCTCCGTTAACTGCTCTAGCGGTCAACTAACGGTCAACGTTAGGGTTTTTAACGGAGGGGCAATATTGCTACGTGATTAAACTTCAGGGGCAACATTACTCCAAAAAAAGTAGCAATTTTGCTCCTGAAGTTTAAAAACGTAGCAATGTTGCCCCTCGTTAAAAACCTTCACGGTCAACGTAGGATTTTTAACGGAGGGGCAATATTTCTACGTTTTTAAACTTCATGGGCAACATTGCTACACCGAAAACTTCATGGGCAAAATTGCTCCCCGGCATACTTTTAGGGTAAAAATGCACCTTAACCCTATTTCCGCTGGGTCTAATTAAATATAAGACCCATTTGTCTTTTTTTTTTTTTTTGGAATGGTTAAGAAAACTAAATAAATTATTAAATTCTATTATATGCGGTCTACATTAGATTATATATTAATTTATAAATTGGATTAGTTAGTTTAGAGAAAAAATAAAATAAAAATATTTAAAATAATTTAATTAAATTCCTTAATCTCTTTAAAAAAAATTAACTGAAACTAATATTATTTAAGACCGAATAGTATTACATTATTCCCATCGGAGCATACTCATTTTAACAGTGATTACCTTAATTGTTTTTATTTCTGTCCAGAAGACACTGAATTCATCATGAAGATAAAATTTATATTTTTAACCATTCAAAATTTATTTTATATATCTGAAATTGAGAAATAATTTTTACATGATTAGGTGAGGATTATGGGGCTACTTTCAAATTAAAATGCGTTATTTATTACTTATTAAAACTTCTTATAAAATAATAGTATTGTACTTGCAAAATAATATTCTTATGTAAAATATGATTTAAAACTTTCATATAATTGATGGTAAAAAAATTCATACTACTCACCCCGATCCTAAATATAAGACATTGTAGACTTTTTTGGAAATATTAAAAAAACTAATTAAATTACTTTAAAATATTTATATTTATCATTTTTTCTCCAAAGATACATTAGGATACTAACCGATCTTTGAAAAAATATTTCATGATTTTAAAAAAATATTTTAGGATCTTAAAAAAATATCTTACAGTATATTTTTAGTATCAATTAGTACCCTGAAATAATTTTAGGATACTGACCGGTACTAAAAAAAATAGTATCTTGAAAAATTATTTTACGATCTTATAAAAATATTTCAAGATGCTGACTAGTACTAAATGATACTTTAGGATACTGACTGGTACTAAAAAATATTTTATGATATTTTTGGATCTTAAAAAAATATTTCAGATACTTTGACTGGCACTAAAAATATACTGTAGGATATTTTTTAAAAATCCTAAAATATTTTTTTAAGATCATGAAGTATTTTTCAGCACCAGTTAGTATGCTTAAAGATCTTTTTTTAGATCGAAATCGATATCCGAAATATTTATTAAAAAAAAAGAAAAAAAAAAGGTGCACAAAAATTTTCAATTAAAACAACGTAGTTCTTCTGTTGCAGCAGACACAGCGCACCATTGCTTGCAGCGGATGCAAGCCAGATCCAATTATTTCATACTCATCTGATACCTGCTTCTACGTTTTAATTCTGATTAAAATCAATTTTACAATATTAACTCAAATGGCCCCTAGTATATTTCATCATGTTCAACCATGCTCGTAGTCACCAGTAAATAACTGAATAATTTCAAGTAATTGATGACATAGCTTTCTCCATTAAGAATGAAAAATAACCAATCATCTTGAACATCGCGAGCTTAGAATTTCTTAAAATTCCAAAAAAAAAAAAAAAGTAAAATGAAAAGTGACAGAGAAATTAACATTATTAATAATATTGACATAATGGGTGATAAAAGCCAAAAGAATTGGCAGGCGTTTGACCAGGAAGGAGAATACATTAATGAATGATGGCAGTGGAAGCAGAGACACTGAGAAGCGATAAATACAAATAACAATAGACTTATAGAGAATATCTCAAAGTCAGTTCCCCAACACTGCTTGACGATGATTAAAGCCGTGACGCTATTTTTCATCAGCTGAGAGGAAGTCCTTGCACCTCAGTCTCAATAACATTACTACCATTCTGCAAGTAACAAGCACAAGCATACCTAACACTAAAACAAACAGAGAAAACTTGAATTGCTTCATATTCATAATAGCAAACACAGAGAGCTTCTGCAAGTAAACAGTAATTCCACGCCAACCATGATATCACTATTCACTCCCCCCTGTACGTATTTAACTCACTGTCTCTGCCACACTCTAACGTTAAATAGAAGCCAAGTGAGTCTTACATTTTAATTTGCCTCGTTCACAAGCCCAAAAAAGGCCTAAATTTGGCTCAACGCTCGTGCGTGCCTTTTCACATCTGAGTCATTAAATTGTTGGCCTGGCTCCTGACACGCTCGTCCTTGTTTAACAAGCAAAAACCAAGCAGGGACTTGACCAGTATCGTGACATCACCTGTTCCGTTAATTAAATATGATATGTAATTTTCTATCAGCTTATCCTCACTATGGCAATGCTTTATACCTTACTTAAGTCCCTTCATGACCAATAATCATGTATTAACCAGTGTCTTACCGATGCATGCTTATCCTTCTGATATGGTTTTTTGCTGTTTCGATGTTATTTGGTCAGCCTCTTTAACTGAGCTGCACTGAGCAATACGGAGTGGCAGAAACCAGTGACGAGAATAAAAATGGCTTTTGCCACGTTGGCTTGCAGAGAATGTAAATGTTCAAGAATCAGCAATGGGGTATGTGAGAAAGACGAGAAGAGTGAAATGATGGAGTGGGATGATATGAGAGAGTGGGAGTGGTCAGACTCAGAGCTTTGACGCCTTCCAAAGCCAATGAACTTTTCTATTATATGCTTTCAAGAGCGTGCATGCGTCAACATTGTCAGAATTCTCTCTGCAAAATGTGTCTGTCTCTCTCTCAGTGAAACTTTGACCCCTCCCAACCCATTACAAATTCATTAGGCATTATCACAAATCAGTGTCCATTCAACAGTCTCAACGTCGATTCAAAATTCAAATCATTAATGAATTCTGTACTGGCTCAACTAGAAGCTCTCTGATACGTAAATCGAATGATGTATAGTACTATCATTTATTAATGCGGGGTGCTTTGACCAAAAAAAAAAAAAAAAAAAAAAAAAAAAAAAAAAAAATTAATGCGGGGTGCGTGTGATTGCATTTATCAGTAGCAACTTGATTGATTCACTGAATATAATTAGGAGTTGAGCGTGCATTTTCCAGCAGTGTCCCAGCGTCCCAATTGGTATCGATCCCAATGCCAAACAGGGCTGAAAATTGATTGCTGAAGCTGTCAGTTAGCACGTTTAGTTATAATTAAGCGGCCCACTCTTCAAATCCCAATCAAAATACGGTTTAATTATGGATCTGTGCGTGGATAGTGACACTTCTACTGATACTATTACACCAAACCGCAAGATAATCAATAAATGATGGCTGTTCATCCCCCCTCGTGGCCTCGTATATTGGATATACATATTGGGAAGCCTCATTCAGTGAAGTAATTATCGGGTATTGCCATGACTTTAGAGATAAGGTAATATGAGACTAGAAAAGTGGAACCAACAACGAATTCTTTTCAGAGGATCATGACTTTAGTCTTTAAGCTTTTGTTTCTTGTGTGGATCAGATTAAGGGACCATCATCCTTCCCATATCAAAGAGTGGTCCTAGAAGGGCTATAAAGAGATCACAAGGGATAGGGTGGTAGTTAAAGAATTGAATGGCTAAATTTTAGTGGGAAAAGTCGGGATTGTGTAAAGAGTAAAGACCCTTATTGGATATATAGAATGTGGGGAGCTAGGCAGTACAAGCTATGGGATCATTGGGAATTGCCTTTGAGGAATTTTGGACGTTGATGTGAGATTTATGGGACACATTTGACTTGGATTCGTGGCCTGAGTCTGAAGAAAGCTATGGGATCATTGGGAATTGCCTTTGAGGAATTTTGGACGTTGATGTGAGATTTATGGGACACATTTGACTTGGATTCGTGGCCTGAGTCTGAAGAAAGCTATGGGATCATTGGGAATTGCCTTTGAGGAATTTTGGACGTTGATGTGAGATTTATGGGACACATTTGACTTGGATTCGTGGCCTGAGTCTGAAGATATTTCACCAAAAAAACAAAATCCAAACATTATCATCCAACCAGTCCCTTTGTGCTGCATCGGATGACAAGCCTTCTGTTGGGTTAATGTGCTCTTTAGTCACTTAAGCCCAATAAGGCTTAATTGAGACTACAGCCCAAGAACTCTATGGCCCATGTGGTTTAGGGTTAGGTGCTTAGATGTAGAAGATATAAACCTACTTTCACCTCTTGTGACAACAACATAGACACATAAGGAGGCTCTCATCAGAAACAAACCCAAGAGGCAGACGTTCAACATCTGAACGGTTGCCCACACAACCATCCTATCCCCCTCGAGAGATAGTCTGGAAGATCGATCATAAAGCGGACGAGGACTGATTCGTAGAGAGAGGCTTTCGATCGTCGCTTCGGATCGCTAGCTATACCTTTCCGGTAATCAAAACGATGAAGGTTTTAACTTTTTCTATATCGCGCGTGGTGCGATACGCTTCCGCGTTTCGATAAGATTCCTACAATTGGTATCGAGCCAATAGCGATGAGGAAAAGAACCGAGTTTTGATATTAATTTATATTTCATGTGATTCTTTTCAAAAATTATTTTGAAAATATGACATCTTTTTCTATATTTGTTATTTATTTCATGGTAGTTATTCGTTTATAATTCATATTTGATATTAGTTTTAATTTTAATCGGTTAATCGCTTTAATCCATGGTTAGATTCTCTCGTGTATTTCTTGATTTGTAACAAGGAGGCTAATCCCATATGATTAGGTTTCCTCCTTGCTTGTTTTTTTTTTGGAATTTCTATGTATTTTTCCGAATTTACGTAAAAGATGGAGATCAAGAAACTGCGAAGAAGATGACTTCGGCGATGGCGTGGCGAAGTGGTGGCTAGGGTTCCTCTTTTGTGTCCTAGGGTTTCTAGCCAAGAATTGGGTTTTTGAGCTTTTGGGCACATAGATACCCTAAAGGCGCTTGAGACGATGCTATGAACGGGACGAAAGAGAAATTCCAAAGTTGTAAATCTTATTTTTAAAATTTTATAGGAAAACCATGGATTAAAGTTATTTGTTTTATTATTTAAAGCTTTTATTGAATTGTATGAATTATATTTACGATTACCATGATGTGTGTAATAACATGCCATATAGAATAGGAAGATGCCATATTGTTGCATAATCACATGTCATAAAAGCATAATAACTATTATGTTTTCAATCGACTAGTATAATAGTTATTATGAGGGATAATTTAGATTGTCCACTACATTAATTATCATTTATTATGATTTTGAAATCTTGATTAATAATTGGATTAATTAATTGTGGAATTAAAATCTCTACATTAATTATCATTTATTATGATTTTGAAATCTTGAATAATAATTGGATTAATTAATTGTGGAATTAAAATCTCTACATTAATTAACATTTATTATGATTTTGAAATCTAGAATAATAATTGTATTAATTAATTGTGGAATTAGAATCTCTACATTAATTATCATTTATTATGATTTTGAAATCTAGAATAATAATTGGATTAATTAATTATGGAATTAAAATCTAGACATTAATTATCAATTATTATGATTTTAAATTAAAATCTAGAATAATAATTGTGGAATTAAGATCTAGACAAATAATCCAGGAAATTTCCTAAGAGAATTGTACCTTTTAGAGTAATTTATGGGTTATTTAAAATGGTCATGTGACGCACACTCGCTAATCATGACTAGATTTTAGATACCTAATAATTTACTCTAAATTGAACAAATTGTTGGAAATTGAAAATATTGAATGTGTGAAGGTTTTAAATTAAGCATTTAATTTTAAAACCTACGACCCCAATTGTGGGTTTATTGGTGAAATGGTTATCGCTGAAGCCCCATCGGATAAGGATAATCGGATTTCGCTAGATTAAACCTTAATATTTTCAAAATTTTAGTAAAGTTTTTGTACGGCCCATCGTCAAGAACACTTAGACACTAAAGATAATTTTGAAAGTAAACTATGGTTAAATACATTCAACTTTGATAAAATTGTTAACCCTCCCATCGAGGCTCGCAATGGAACCGAAGGTCCAAATTAACAATATTAGTTTTACAAGAATCTTGCCCATCGTAAGCCTTGTAAAGATAACTAATGGATTGTTAAACAATAAACGAATAGTAGTTATTAGAATCTACTAGTGCTATATCTGTTTGTTGTTAATTATAGTTTGTAATTAGTGTGCTTTTTCCTTATTTTTTTAAAAATGTCTTCATTCAATCCTTTAGCTACAATCTTGAGCCAAAAACCTATGGATGGTACAAACTACAAACAATGGAAAACTAATTTGGATATTGTTCTTCAATATGAAAAGCTCAACTTTGTTCTCACTACCCCTATGCCAAGACTCCCCGCTTGAGATGCGTCGATGCAATCGGACTCGATTTCAGGGAGAAGGAAAGATGGGAGAAGGCGAATGTGTCGGTTCATTGCTACATTTTGGCCGATCTCGCCAATCACCTTCGAGCAAGTGAGCATGATTGAGAGTGGAGCAACAATGCTCCGGACTCTTGATGGCATGTTTGCTACGCCTAGCGGCTTTGCTAGGCAAAATGCGCTGAATTCGGTCACCAAGACAAGGTGATGTCGGAGGAAGTGTGCGCGATCATTGTCTAACAATGATAGCGAACTTTAAGAAGGCGATGACTATGGTATCAAGTTTGAACAAGAAGTAAAAGTTGACCTTCTCTTACAATCACTGCCGAGTACTTTAATCAATTCAAGATGAATTATAATATGAACAAGATGAATCTTGACCTCACTCAACCGATGCACGAGCTTGAGAGTCTTTGAACGATCTCTAGTCAAGCGAGGAAGTGCATTTTTTGCTGGTGAAAGTTCTCAGAAATCTAAGGGAAACCCAAGGGAAAGAACAAGAACAAGAAAAAGAAGAAATCGAGGTACTCCGGTTGCCAAAACAGTTTGCAATGAAGCGGCCAAAAGGCAAATGCTTCAAGTGCGGACAAAAGGGCATTGGAAGAAAAATTGCCCACAAATGAATAAACCGGTATGGGTAATTTAAATGTGATTGAGGCTTGTTTAGTGGAGAATCACGATGATAAATGGATCGTTGATTCGAGAGCCACTAACCATGTTTGTTACTCTTTGCGGTGGTTCAAACATAGCTTGCACTGTAAGTAAAGGACAAATAGATTTGAAGCTTGGAACCCCGGAGCTTGTGCTGCACTAGCGAGTGGGACAAGTTATTTTATCTTTTGATAATTACGGAACTTTGGTTTTAGAGAGATTCTTTATTTATTCCGATTTTAAGAGGAATTTAATTTACGTTAGTTGTTTGAATAAATATGGTTTGACGTTCAGTTTAATTCCTCGGAAGTTCATCTTCTTTTATTTGTTCGTGCAAAGTATAATGGTCTTTTTTTCCTTAATCCTCTTCCCCGTGAAGTTAATCATGTTGAATTAAAAGATGTTGAGCATATTAATTCATCAAAGAAAAGAAAAGTTTCCAATGAAACTTATCTTTGGCATTTGAGATTGGGTCATATTAACTCTAACAGGATACAAGGTTTGGTCAAAAGTGGGATTTTAAAATCCCTGAACTTTGAACCGATACCAGTGTGTGAATCCTGTTTAGAGGGTAAAATGACCAAGAGATCTTTCAAGGCCAAGGGAAAACGTGCCACACTTCAAATGGAATTGGTACATACGATGTATGTGGACCAATAAATGTCCAAGCCGAGAGTGGGTATCGGTATTTCATCACATTTACGATGATTACTCTAGATTTGGACATGTGTACACGATGCGTCACAAGTCGAAGCTTTTGGAAAATTCCAAGAGTTCAAGGTCAAGACGAGAAAAACATCTAGGTGTTCAAATTAAGACTCTTCGATCGATCGAGCGGGTGAATACCTATCGGAGAGTTCAGTCTTACGACCAAAGAGGGGATAGTTTCACAATTATCTTCTCCAAGGACACCCGTGAGAATGGAGTTCTTGAAAGGAGAAATAGAACCCTTTTAGAAATGACAAGATCTATGCTCGCTTACTCATCTCTTTCGATTCATTCTAGGGATATGCCTTAGAAACAACTATGTATTTATTGAACTTAGCTCCGTCCAAGTCGGTTTCAAAGACACCAATAGAATTGTGGAAAGGGTGTAAGCCCACAATGAACCATATTCGGATTTGGGGTGCTCCGGCGCATGTCTTACAACAGAAACCAGATAAGATGGACTCGCGTACTGAAGTATGCATATTTATAGGCTATCCTAAAAGAACCAGAGGTTGGTTGTTTTATAGTCTAAAAGAAAAGATGGTCATAGTGAGCACTCACGCGACTTTCTTAGAGGAGGACTATATGAAAAATTATAAGCCAAGGAGTAAGGTTGTTCTTGATGAGCTAGTCTCGGATCAAGTTTCACCACAACCTCGGGCGGTTCCACTTTTATTCCCGTGGTTGTTCAAAGAGGGGAAAATGTACCGAACATACAGGAACCGAGAGGCAAACAAGTTCAGCATGATGATGAACTTAATGATGAACAAAATCATGAATTGGTTGAACCACTTAATGAGGGTCCTCATCTAGAAATAGTTAACCCACAAAATGTGGACCCCCTGTAGATGCACAACATCAAGTGCGACAAAGTCGTAGTGGGAAATTGATTCGTAAACCCGCAAGATATCTCTTGTTGGGTGAGTCAAATCGGGATGTCATCATTGATGAAGATGGTGATCCCACGAGTTATGACGAAGCACTAGGAGATGTTGATGCTCGGGGAATGGCTTGAGGCTATGAATCGTGAAATGGATTCTATGTATTCCAACTCGGTTTGGTCTCTGTATAAAAGGATCCAAGGTAATGCGGTATCTTTTCTCGGTATTTTATGTGGATGATATACTCCTTATCGGAAATGATACGGAGGTATTGTTAGGCATAAAAACCTGGTGAGCAAGCATTTTGATATGAAGGACCTGGGGGAAGCCAATTATATTCTTGGTATTAAACTCTTTGCGAGACCGGGAAGAATAAGGTTTTGGCATTATCCCAGGCTAAATACATTGACAAAATACTTACCAGGTTTAGCATGGAGAATCCCAAGAGGGGTATTATACCCTTCGAGACATAGGATTCATCTCTCTAAGAAACAATCTCCTAAAACTCCTCGAGCGGAGAGAACGCATGAGTAGGATACCTTATGCTTCAAGCGGTAGGTAGTCTCATGTATGCTATGCTATGTACCGGACCGGATATCTCGCTATGCGGTGGGAGTAGTAAGCCGGTACCAATCGGACCACGGAGAGAAACACTGGGTAGCGGTGTAACATATACTCAAGTACCTACGGAGAACGAGAGATTATATGTTGGTCTACTCAGTGGAGTCTTAAAACCATTGGTTATACGGACTCGAGATTTCCAAGGAGATATTGACTCAAGAAAGTCCACCTCGGGATATGTGTACACCCTTAATGGCGGTGCCATTTGTTGGAGAAGTGTAAAACAATCATGTGTGGGCGACTCGCCCAGGTGAGTATGTAGCTGCTTCTGAGGCTGCAAAGGAAGCTGCATGGTTAAAGAAGTTCCTAACGGACCTTCAGGTGATACCAGGTGTTGATTGTCCTATTACACTTTACTGTGACAACAGTGGGGTAGTAGCACGGATCCAAGGAACCAAGGTGTCACAAGAGACAAAAACACATAGAGAGGAAGTACCACTTGATCCGAGAAATAATTAAAAGAGGAGATACATTGGTAGCAAAGATAGCATCGACGAGAACCTTTGCTGGCCCTTTTACTAAGAGTTTGCACGAACGTGTATTCGAGAGGCATGTTTCATCTATGGGTCTTAGGAGGATTCAGTTTTGCTATAGCTTTAGGTAGTTGTTATTTCACTTCGTTATTTTGTGCTTTTTGAGCAAGACATTATGATATTGCGTTTTTTTTTTTTCGAATGTTAATAAATGAGGTGTCATCATTTATTTCGCACACTATTTACAAACTCTAAGGTCCAGATCAATTGTGGAGTATATGATCATATGGATACGTTCATAGAGGACATGGTCATAAGTTCTCACAATTGATGAATTGGTTCACATCTATTAAAATAAGTTGGGCACTTTATTTAGGCTGCAATATTTTATGAAATGGTTTTGTCCGAATCATTATGAAATATTGGTGTGAGCTAATACTTACATTGAATGGATCAAGGAGAGATTTGATTAAGGTTGTTTTTTCTCACATAAGGAATCAAATCTCCAAATAACTATAATCATGTAGTTGCTCTTAATCCTGAGTTTATTTTAAACAGGTAGTCGAATAGTTTTCATTCTTTGATTTACCAACGGGTGAGGTTTGATCTATATGACGGCCAATAACTCGGTATTTTGGGATTGAGATCATTTGGTTATCGGTGTTTATGAGATAAACAACATGGAATTTATAGGAAATGTCCCCTTGATATGTTTCGGTACTGGATATTTAAGACAACGCCGGTGCATGCAATCCATTAGAGAAACCTGTTTAAGTCAAGGGAATAAATAATTGATTGGGTTCTGTAAAACTAATCAATCAAGTTATAGACATTCTATAAAGGGGTAATGCATATTCTTGTTATAAGTGTCATTATTCTTGGAGATCACGTTCGGGCTTTTAGTGGAGTAGCACCAACTAGATAATCTTGTGTAGATTATCATGAGCCTTGATGAATGACAAATGGTAGATCCCTAGGCTAGCTCGAGACAAGGGATGGGGTATATTATCGATGATGATGATGGCTTATGGGCTACATGGTCTTGGGTTTACGAACTCAAGTTTGTATCTTAAAGAGCAAGTGGGAGATTGTTGGGTTAATGTGCTCTTTAGTCACTTAAGCCCAATAAGGCTTAATTGAGACTACGGCCCAAGAACTCATGGCCCATGTGTGGTTTAGGGTTAGGTCTTGGATGTAGTAGCATATAAACCTACTTTCACCTCTTGTGACAACAACATAGACACATAAGGAGGCTCTCATCGAAACAAACCCAAGAGGCGGACGTTCAACATCGAACGGTTGCCCACAACCATCCTATCCCCCTCGAGAGATAGTCTAGAAGATCGATCATAAAGCGGACGATGATGTTCGTAGAGGGCTTTCGATCGTTCTTCGATCGCTATACCTTTCCGTAATCAAAACGATGAAGGTTTTAACTTTTCCTATATCGCGTGGTACGATACGCTTCCGCGTTTCTGATAAGATTCCTACACCTTCTACATCAGGAAACAAATTTGACTCATCTTTAATGTTTGCCTCTAGCTCCAAGGCAAGTCTTGAACAAGCATGCTTGCTCCTCTACTCTCATCCACAACTTAGTTAACTTAAGAACATAGCAATGCCCATTCCTTAATTGGACATCCATGGCATGAACTATCTCGTCATCCCTGGAAAGCAATAAAGATATAAGAAATTTCACCCAAAAAAAAAAGATATAAGAAAACTTAAAGTTAAATGCAAGTCACATTCTTTATCCCATGACATTTTCATGGAAAAGTAACACAACAGATTATTGCTATATAGAGATGTGTATTTTTTTTTTTTTTTTTCAAATGGCTAAGGGTATTTCCTAACTAATAATCAGTGACTAATCTCCCCAGCTCAAAGATGTTAGGATCTCATAAGTGGGTCCCGACACTCCCAACAATTTTTATTTTTATTTCTATACATAACGCCATGTATCAAAACTTGAATCACATGCCTAAAGATATCTAGCAACTGTGGTGATTTCATTGCATTGCTTATTATATGGTATTTGTTGTATTTATATGTGAATAGATTTGATACAGTCATACAGTTAAACATCTTAGATTGAATCAAATAGTGCATGGCTGTTTAGACTTTAGATCCTTGGGAAAACGAGCCATTTAATGCTGCTCTTTTGCTTTTGGTTTCTGGGTTGATATCTCTGTTTTTGTGTCCCTAAAAAGCATATTGTTTGCTTCGCTAGACACAAAAACATTGTGCAATCTCCATATGGACATTCTTTTGTCCCCTCCCATTCCCGTTTTCACCCCTACGAAGCATGGGAACATTATTGGGACTATATGGTACTCATACTTCCAAATTATTTTGAAAATTGATGTGATAAATGTCTAGTTCCAAGACAAGTAACTTTATCACATTTTGGGGGGTTTTCTTATTGGTCATATATAGTATGCCTAATTGGCTATTATTGCATAGCTGAATTGAGGATCTGATAATGGCAAGCAAAACAAGACTTGACAGAAAACTGACTTCAACGTTTTACGTGCCCAACAGAGCTGTAAAATCATTGCTTTCCTGTTGTGAAATATTTATAAAGGCCTTAATTAACAGAGCCTATAAGTTACGACTCACGACAAAACTTTGGACATCTTTCTTTTTCGAAAATAGGAAATGTAACGAAAAGTTTTTTCGTTCATAATTAATCAGAAAGCAACCAAACACCCCAATGATTGAGCTCTGCGTTCCATATGAACTCCATATCAAATCATACAATTTTTAAATAAATATTTATTACTCATAAATCAATTGGTTAAACTTGAATTTTCAAACGTGCCAAATCTATATGAAAGTGGACAATGATTAGGCTTCAAATGGTTAGATTATAGTATAAAAATTGGAAAACCGGGCGTGGTGAACCCAAAAAAAAAGGACAGAGAAGGGAGCAGTATCAGAGAATCTGATTTTTATTTTATTTTTTTGCGCAAAATCAGAGAATCTGATTGGGAGCAGGCTTTGTTTGGGTTTATTTGCAAGTGTAGATTTTGCAAGTTTTGGGAATTTAATTTTTACCGTGGAGTTTGGATGAAAAGTGAATTGAAATTACGAGATGCGAATTGAATTATGGAATTCTTCTTCAACTCCGTACTATCACATACGTGTATGGTTTGGTCACCTCGGGAATTCCTTCATTCTGGTTCTTTGCCTGCACCAACACCAACATTTCATTTTCACCCTCTTCCCTCTTCTTTTCTTTCCCATTTTTTTTATTTTTTTATTATTAGATTGACCGGTACTAACAATATGATGTTACAGATTTACTAGGCTATAAGGCTGTTACTCTCTCCTTCTGATTAATAATTCAAATTCAAACGGTAAAAATGTACCGCCCGGATATTATATCACTGTGAAAACCTTGATTACTAAAGGGTGTATTACTTTCTTTCTGTCTAATTAAGGATGTCAGAGGACAAAATTTTTTTTTGGCAGCTGTGAGAGTTACATCGATGACATGAATTAGTTATCAGGTGTACAATTCCTGTTTCCTTGTTTGTAACACCTGCAGATTTGCTTGATGAAAGAACCATATTGGTTAAAGAATTGACCTAAAAATCAAATAACCTTCCAAGAACCATACAAGTAAATCTGGCTGAATTATATTCAAGGAGCATGCATGACCGACGTAAATAATATTACCTCCGGTCCTAATTATAAGAGCACTTTTGTAGTATAATTTATAGTACAAAAATATTCTTATAATTAAGACCGGAGGAACATTTGTGGGTGCAGCTAACTCCCCATGAGGTAACTGTATGATTTTCCAAGGCAAAAGAGCCCATATGTTAACAACCCCTCAGTTAAACTCGAAAGGAAAGAAGAAAATAGGGAGAATCTTGGAAGACACACTGGATACAAAGTGGAACCACACGTTCATGAGATAGACCCCCCATAAATCTCAGACAGACATCTACTGTGTGTGAGTACGGAGATCTTTGGGTTGGAGGATATAATTCACTGAGTCAAAATTGCCCCCATAAATACAGAAGACAGATTCAAAGGTAGAGGGTTGTTGAGGTTGTTGCTCTACAAGTCTGATGTAGTAGGGGTAGTAGTAATATGAGTCGGAAATTGCTAGCTTTGCTTGCAGTCGCAGTCCTCTTCATATTAATGATCCGTATTTTCAGGTTTGACAACTTAAATGACTCCTCATTAAATATCTTCTCTCCAAAAGTATCAACATTGGTCTGTGAAATCCACCACTTTTACCCACGTCGTTTTCTTACCCTAAAACCATCATATCTTTCTTTTATTATGCCTAACTTTTTCCCTATGATGCAATTTCAAAATTATTCCTTCAAAGCATGGGCTGTAAGAAAAGTTAAAGTCCCCTTCAGAATTTATATGCATGGAAGACAACAATGACTGTAAAAAGCTATTGGTGTAGCCCCTCCAAATCATGCCAATATTAAAGGAAAAGAAAGACTTGTTTAATTGTGGAATTTGGTACGCTCAACAAATAATGACTTACTGCTCCAGGCCAATAAAGCCACAAAACTTCTGCGCACTTCCTTTTTCCTTTTCACTGTGATTTTCATCTTATTTAGGAAAATAGGAGGAAAAAAACCATAATTGTATTTAACATATACTATACATTTCCTCAGCTCTCATTCTTCTCAGTGAAATCCTTAGCTGCTTCGAGAAAAGAAGGTTCACATACGTCAGAACTTGCACGGTCTCTCTTTTTTTAACAATGGCAATGAGTAGCCTTCCCTTTTGTAAATTCTTTTTATGTTCCTGCCTCAGATCAAACATGATAAATGCCTGACATAGTTTCAAAATGGGTTTGTTCCTACTTTTTGTTAAAGAATAATCATAAGCCAAACGCTTTATAGAGTCTTCGACCCTGGGTTCCCAACTTGAACCCATATCCTGCAAAATCACAACGAAATTAAATTTAACTCCCCATAGCGATACATTAAAAGTTCCTCTTTTCCTCTTTTCTCAACCATGGTAATTGATTAGCAATATTCTCCATGCATTATTGTATGTAATATAGGAAACAAAATATATTGAAAAATTAGAGAGAAGCTGAGTAACAAAAAGAAGAAAGGTGAACCTTAGTTTAGTAGATAGAGGGTATTGGTATGTCTCCATCGCAACTGGGGCTAGCATTTCTCACACTAGTGCCCACCTGCAAAATGGAGACCAACCCAAGGATAAGAATAAGACATGCATGAGATGTCAACAAATGACTTTAACATCGAGGGCAGACAAGGTCAACTGCATTACTATCAAGAATTTATTTTTTAAAAAAGTACAAATTCAATGAGCTTGTGCAGGTTGAGGATTGAGTCAACTAACCCAAAATGCTGATTAGCTATGAAACGATAATCCTAACTTAATGTTGACCCTTGTTGGGGTGAACGACCTTATGTTGATCACTTTGCTGTTTCTGTTAACTAAGGTCATCAGGATGATCTCAAAGAATAAAGAGTTGCTGCAAGGCATTCAGAAGAGAGTTGGCCCAGTGTAACTAAAACCATGTGGATGTGGCAACAACTCTTCTATTTCAATCCTGGAACTAGCATTCTTTTTTGTTCGGCCACGGCTCATAGAATCAACCTCTGCCAGGAATATACTATAAACTGGTCTGTGATCAGAGAATCTTGACTCCCCCCGAACATAAGATAATTGGCGGAGACCTCTTCCATACCACAAGATACGGTCACACCTTCATGAACAAAAGTTAGACAAGTTATAACTAAATAATCATAATATAGTTTCAACTTCATGGCCTAGCACACTTCTTTCAACATCATTAACATTCTTTTATTCCTTCTTTTGCTGTTCACTCCTTTCCAGAGAAGAACGTTACCATGCCGGAGTTCTTCGTTTTTGTTTTGAGTGTCTTTCATCACCTGCATATCTGTCTGAATTATTTGAATACTTGTATGTGGGAGGGAAATATATCTTCCCCTCATTCCATCCTTGAAACACACGACCTTGTCTTTTCTCTATGCGCAGCTGAAAGGCAAAATTTTACATATTGTCAGGTTGATTAAGCAATACAATGAGAAAAGGAGCAAACTTTCTGACACAAGAATCACTTGTAAGGGATCAAAGTATCATGCCTGGTCTTTCTCTAACAAAGCCTTCCAATTCCGCATCTCAACAAGAGCTTTCGCTGCGCGATATGAAAGGGCTATCCGATAATTTAAATCCCCTAGCCAAATAACCCGCCTGCACCAGTTAAACCAAAAGTTTAGGTCTTGACAATGCAACAAGTCGAAAGAAAATGTTATATCATTGAACAAAGATTTCGTGAACAGAGATGAAAAGCTTACTCATGTTCCAGAATTGTCTGAGGAGAATTTTCATCGCCAGTGCCATGAACCTGCGGAAACCTTGTCTTCCTGAGGATCTCCATTACATCAGAATTTCTCCTAAGCTCGTCACCCTCCTTTTGTCCAGAACTCAAATGACTACAGACGAAGCAAAAGCTTGTTTGGTGCAAGGACATGCTAATTGAAATTGAACCCTGCAACATCCCAAAGAATTGAGATTATCTCCTGTACTAGTCCAACATATATATATATATATATATATATATATAAAAACTACTAACTGCATTAATATTATACCTTATTTCCAAGATAGCCCATCAATCCCCTGCCAACACAAGAGACTTTCAAGTTATGAACATCATCTCTGATATCGCTTTTCACCCAGACAGTGAGAAATATCCCAACCATTTGCTTGCTGGCAACCAAACAGTATCTCGAATAGCCTGTCTGCCTATCTCTATCCTCCATAGAGAAAGAACCACTATATGACAGCGGAGAATATTGTGTTGTAACTGGGGAATCACCAGCTCCAATTTCATCATCTGAGGAATTCCATCTATAATTAGGGTCATAGTCACTTGTCCTATGACCAAGGATCACTCTATCACAGACACTGAGACGGCGATCAAGCCGTACTTGTGGCAGTGACATATCATTGTCCATTCTCATGCTGCGACTCAAGGATTGGAAAGACCTCCGATGGAAGAAAGAGTCCGCCTTCCGCCTCATTGATCCCTCGAAATCGGCATCTAACTCTACAATAGGATCAGGGACTGGTGAAGGAGTGCGGTATCCACCACTTGTGCCAGGGAGACTGTTCAGGGTCTTCCTGATAAGAGCTAGCCATTTTCTAGCAGGGCCATTGTCTTCTGTGCCCAAAACGTTACCAGCATTAAGAGGTACAATTTCTTGAAACCTGAGCGCAGTATGAGGAAAAACATTATCAGACTGAACTTGTAATAAAATGTAGGGATAAATGAATTGTATTATCAGCAATTCACCCAAGAACATAGATATCAGATGGTGGAGAAGTGTGGAGCCAATCTTCAAGGTTCAGATAACTAGGAGGGGATTTTCCAGCCACGTTCCAAGTACCAACAAAAATTCTGCATCCAAAACAAAAACAAGCATGAGCATAATGGAGATGCAAGTTCTTCAATTTTATTGGCAACAAAAAAAAAGAGATTGTAATTGAGTAAAATAAAGTGCAAAATTAGTGTACCTATAATCATTCACATCTGGAACCTGAGCTGTGTCATGGTCAGTCATACCTCGCTGCATTCTGTCCAAGTTCTTACGGCTTGATCTCTCTATGAATATAATTAAGGTGGAGATTAAGTTTTCAGAGAGATTACAGGGATGCAAAAAAATGATTCAGGAAAAAAAAAAAAAAAAGCAAAAGAGGGGCAGCAACAGAAGGTTTCATGAATTAGAACATAGCTGTCTTCTAAGATTCTCTTTTTATCTTTATCTTGGTGGGGTTTGAGAAGCGGAATGGTGTGGTCCTAAGAAATACTAAGGTGTCTGCTAATGAACCTGTTTTGCTTTTCTTAATAGTCCATGCCTCCGTCTCTGAATAGTTGCTCCTCCACTCTTCATCAACACCTGAAAAAGCATTATCATAAAGTTATTAAAGCTGTGCTCTTCCCACCGTTAATTTATCCTCCCAGTCAATCAAATTAAAAAACGAAAAAAAAAAAAAATGGCGGCAGAAGGTGAAAACCGGGAAACAACGAGCAGACTCGTTGAACCCAGAAAGAGGAAGGACAAGTATCAAATTTTATTTTCCTCTAGAGAATTAAAATTCCAATTCCCAGAGCCCTACATTAAAATCATGCGAAAATTGGCCAATCACCTTCATAAAGGACATCGTCTGCCTGAAAGTCCTCGGTTTTACTCTTGATATTGAACCACTTCTTGACCAGTATTTTGGGCCATGAAAGCTTCAGCGAAAACGTAAGAATCAGCAACAACAGGATATAAAACGGAAGCGAATTTAAAGGAGAGCTGACATTTTCTCAAACCTTGCTTTTCTTCGAGTTCTCATCTCCCATTGTTGGAAGAACTTCATATAGCTATCTCTTATTACAGAAACGACAGTGATAGCTAGCTAATCCTTCTGCAATGGCTTCGCCATGTTTTCTGGGGTGTGGCTGAAACGAATTCCCGTCGGATTCCTGGCTCTGTTTTTGTCTTTGACGGAAATGGACGAAAATATCATAACAGCCTTGGTGATCAAACCAAGAAGATGGAAACTCAGCAACCGACCAGAGCGGAAAAAGACAGGAATGGAGGAAATCAATGTTTCTTAAATAATGCAGAGAGAACAGTAATGAGAGCAGAGCAAAACCAAGTTTCTGGGCATTGAAACCAATGTGATACCAAAAAGAGTCAGAAATTGAGCCCCACTTGGACTTGTTACTGCTGCTTCACCTGCACTTGTGCGCTTCAATCTAATAATGGAGCAGCTAGGAAGAAAGAAAAAAGAGTAAATTGCAAGGTAAGAAGCGGGGGAGTGATAGGTAGAAGTAAGAGAGTGAGAATCTGGGGATAGAAGAAGACAATGTGGAAGAGAGGAAAACCTCGTTGTGGGTACAGAGACAGAGCAAAGTATCGAATTTGAAGGGAATAAAGTGAAGGCAAGCTTCGCTCTCTCTCGAGGCTTTTTACCCCAACTCCAATGCCCGCACAGGCATGGGGACTCCCTTATATTGCTCTCCCACTCACTCGGTCTCCTCTCTCCCCCCGTTTATTTTCTTCTCATGAGATTTCACGCCTCCGTTCTAAAAGACGACGACTTTGATCTCTCTCTGCCAAAAATTATTAGTCTTTTGTTTTTTCGTGATTTTGGTCAAGATTATTTATTAAACACGTAGTTGTAATACTACCCCCCTTTTTAGGTTAGGAATTAAAATGATATCGAAGCATGTGACAGATGAATGGCTAATGTCAGACAAATTTTAAACTCGCACTGTACAAGTAACTGAAACTTCCGTTAATTTTTTGACCAAGGCAGTCAACTCCTTTTTCATTGGTCTCTAATATAACTTCGACGCAAGGTCAGCATGTTAGGTTTCGATCCAATTTGGAAGAAGAAACAGCGAGTATTAGTGAGGTTAACAAATGTTGCGTGGGGTGTTGTCGGATTGAAAAGCAGTTTTAGAAGACGAAAGAATCTCTAACCGATCTTTCTTTCCAGAATCTCCTGTGTTTGACCGTGTCTGCTTGATGAGCACGAGAAAGGCAGTTTATTTATTGATATTTTTTTCTGGGGTGTTAAAAGCCTATCATAGCTTTGATTAAGTCTATGACCTGATTATCATATCTTATTACTATAAGCCTCGTTTCGCCTTAGACGATTAAAGGTAATGTTTTACAATTGAAAGCCCCGTCGGCCGTCGCTAGCTACTCCCCCGTTCCAAGTCACCATTTGTAATTTGGACATAGAAATGTTTCTGTTTTCTATGTAATTTGAACATAGAAAAATATATTAAATTTGTTTAAATTTTGGGTTGATGTCAAAATAGAATTTATTGCAAAAGCTAACCAGATCCTTCTGGTTAAAAAAAAAAAAAAAAAACTTGCAAACTCTGTTCTGCACAAGGATTGATGTATATTTTAGTTTACTTTAGGGGACGTGCAGTCCAACAAACTGTTTCTTTATTATTTCACATCAAAGGTCCTGTTTGGCCACCAGGGTTTCCAACCGATCTGTGTATGTGTTGTGAAAACAAATCTCAGAAATCATAGTTTAACGGGATTGCACCTGATTATTGAGTCAACTTATTAGCTTTAAGATACTGATTATCCAATTATCTTGTGAAGCCGTTGGCCCACAAGCATGTTAGCCTCAGCTTCATCTGCTTCACAGGGTTTGCTTGTGACGCATTGTCCTTGCTAGTGTCCACAAAAAGACCAACTCTGGTAAGTACGTGTCAGCTTGCAGTGAGAACATATAATAGAAAATTGAAGAGCACATGTTCATTAAAAATGGCCCCTGACCTATACTTATAGGTTTACAGCTATCTATTATCTAATCAAGCGGGCAGAATCATATGCTCTAAACTTAATCAAGTGGTTGCTATGTTCTGCATTTCAAAGTTAACCCTGATTAATAATTGCTTTGTGAGTTTCAATTCAAGGGTCTCTGTTTTTGGCCATCCTGCGATTAACTCTGGGGCAGGGTAATGAGTTGAAAGACGTCTGAGGGACAAGTTTGGATAATGCAAGATTGCTGAGTGGGGATTTAAATATATCAGAAACATAAGAGTTGCAGATTGCCCTTATGCAAGTGCCAATGATGGGAGGAAGAAAGGTCAGCATCAAAATTAATCACAGGGTGGGTCCCGCAGGGTTGAGGTAGGGCTAATTAATTAATCCAACATTTTATAATAATCCTCTCAACAACAAAAATTCAGATGTATCAACCACGGGGCCCGGGGGGACCTCCTTGCCAACATATCAACTTCTCTCTAGTCATCTGCTCTTACATGACTTCGACTGATTGCCACGTGTTCACTCAACTATCCATGAGAGTGATAAATTTCATCATTGTCATCTATACATACAGTTCATACTTCACCAGCGAAAAAAAGAGAGTTTATGATACATTAGGGTATGTTAAATTGCGGATAATATCAATTATTTATAGAATTTCATTTAAATGCACAAAGGATATTTTTTTGATGAAAATGAAAATAAATTTTGATGAACTATAATTATGTGTAGGATAATATATTTATTATTTTTTGAAACACATGTTCCTTGCTTTTGTTGGGAAAGATTTCAAGATGAAGTCCCATTTAATGGGGTTAAAAAGAATATAAATTCAAGGGTGTGTGTGTTTGAGCTGGTAAAATGGATTTTAATCGGGGCCAAACAAACCCAACTTGAAATAATGGATGGTTTTTTTTTAAAAGTGGGACTGTTTTGATGCGGTTTTTTTTTACCTGAACCAATATGAGCCCAACTCACAATGAGTTGAACCACCAGATTGGCGGTTGGACCCATTTTTTATATTATTCTTTGTAAAAAAAAAAAGATTTAACTTCTCTTAGCGTATTGTGTACACTAACACTAGTGATATCAACTAACTACTGATTGTATCCAATTCTAGGCTTTTTTATTTGTTTATTTTGTAATATTTGAACTTGTAATTAATACTTAATTTTTAATATTTGAAATTTTGAATTTGATTTTTTATTATTACTTTATAATTTTGTTATGTATTTTTTTTATTGTTTAGGTTTGTAGGGGGAAAAATCAGTTTAATGTTTAAAAAAAAATTGAAAAACGCAATGTAAAAAAATTTGAAAAAAAAAAAGAAAAATAATATGGGTTGGGTGAGCTAACCCACCAACCTAAATGTTATAGGTTGGCTAAATGTCGACCCATATTGATACGATTATTTTTTGCCTGAACCCATATTGTCTCAAATCTATGGCAGGTTAACCTGAACCTAGTGGTTTGGCCCATACTATCAGCTCTCATGTGATGGAGTAAAAAGTTGACTTTAGTACCTAAGGGATGCTCTACATCCAAAATCTCCATCTAACTCACCTAATGAAATATTCGATAGAATTGACATTTTTTACATTTACAACAAGAACCAACTCTATGAACCTAGTGGTTCGGCCCATATTATTAGCTCTAGTGTGAGGGAGTAAAAAGTTGACTCTACTACCTGTGGGATGGTGGTTTGACCCATATTACTAGCTCTAGTATGAGGGGGTAAAAAGTTGACTTTACTACCTGAGGGGTGCTCTCTATCTAACTCATCCAATAAAATACACGATAGAATTAACATTTTTTATATTTACATCAAAAACCAACTCTATGTTTCTGTTTGAATTATCGATATAAGTTGTTTTTCTAACACGATTTACGGTGAATAAGGTTAGTTTGTGAAAGGAGTTTTATCTCGATTTAAATGAACGTGACACCACTAATTCGAACAGGTATTTAATTGTACCCTGGGCAAAGTATGTTTTGGTGTTGTTACGTTGGGTGCAATTTGATTTTGTCTCTGAATGGCTCTGCTTTTTCCACCTTTCTCGTGAAGCCATACATACTCCTTCTCTTCTTCCCCTTTTCTCAACCGCTTGAATCTGTCACCTTTTTTCATTTATCTTCTCCTCCATCCAATGGTTTTGTCCATCTCTACATGTCGTTTATGTTGTTCAATCTTCACAACCAGGCAAACTATGCAGATCTCCCTCTGGCCCTCTCTCCCACCTGTACTTGCTGATGTAGACACGAGACATCCCACCTTTTTCCTTTCCTTTCCTCTCTCTTCTTAATATTTCTAGATCTTATTCTAATGGCACATACGTATTTGACCCTGCAAAAATATCATGTACGCATCCCTGTACTTGTCATATTATGCTCCCAGACCAACATGTAAGATGCGAGTAATCAATAATCTACGTACTTTAACGAAGGGAAACAGAAAAGGAAAAGGTGATGTTGCGAGGAATGATCATAGTAATAAGAAATTAGAAATTTGTCAATCTGAGATTGTGATACAAACATGAAAGCAGAGCTAAGAGTGAAAATTATATTGGATCAAGTGAGAGAAGAAATTAGGGGATAAAGGCATAGGAAAATGTTGAGAAGAGATGGATAAGTTGGTTTTGGACAATAACCAAGGAGTATGGGGACACGAGTCATGAGAAGTTGCTCCGCTAGATTAACGTTACCGACAAAAAGGTGCATACTAGAGTAGATGTTGCCAATTCAGGTCACAGAAATTAGCAACTGTTTGTGTAAAGATGAGGACTTGACTGCGCGCCTGCTATTTTTGATGTGAAGGTTTTCACAACGGGGTTCAAAAAAATGACAAGCTGTGTGTGTGAGAGAGAGGGTGTGTCTTTTCACTTTTTCACCCAAGCAGCTCTGTTTTTGCGTTCCTTTCCTCATTTTTGGTTTGAGCTAGGCATGCAAAAACACCTTGTCACTGTCTATCATTTTCCCGTCTTTACTTCCAGTTATGTCACTTGAAGGTAAACAAATTAGTCTGGCTATTGCATATTGTATATAGACCACGTGGTTTCTTTTCCCCCTTGTAGAAAATTCACGAAATAATGCTTATTACCCTGACAACCTGTGGAAAAGAAAGAACAAGGCACAGCAGTACTATATGGTTAGTCAAAGTTCAATTTCAAAAGAGCTTTTCTTTGGCCCGAGCTTGTTTTGTTTGCCTTCTTCACAAGGTATCAGTTGAAAAACCAGGTTTGAGGATGGCCACTTCTTTCCATTTTCAGAGATGTTAATATGGCTGGACCCAACGGCAGTCCCTAGCTTTCTATCCATACAAATGAACATCAGGCTGTCTCTGTCTGAGCAAGGAAGCAGATTGGTTAATAATTAAAGGCACTACAGAATGTCATGTTACTTGGTCCTCTATATCTCTTTCCTGGCAGTTGCATAACATAACTTCGCCATGGAATTCTCATAAATATTGTCAACAATCCTAATAATGAAATGCGACACCCAATAATAACAAGCATGTAAGGACCGACTATACACTCACCCACGTATATTTAAGCATCGAAACATAAATGCGCGTCACCTGGTTAGATCTTATGGACAGAGAGAAGGAATAAAAACTCAGCATTCCCAAAACATTATTACATGCAGCATGTATAGTCGTGGAGTGCCAAAATGATAGAGAAGAAGAATAATCTGGAGGAGAAAATCTCTGATGATTGTATTCCTAATTCACATACTTATACAAAGAGGCATTTGGTAATACTGACTGACTACTTGACCCATGTAAGTGGTTGACAGCTGTAGCTTAACAACTTTGCTAACTGACATGCAATCAGCTTAAACTGATTAACCATACATACTAACATGGAGCAGCACCAAGCATGTTTGCAAGCACATCCTAAAACAATATCCTTTATGGATGAAGAGGTTTGAATCAAACCAGATTCAGCCGTGTCTTCGGCTTGGTGTACGAAATATAAAGTCCTTCAATCACCTGATATTCCCTTTGTAACATGAGAAAGTATTACTAGCCGCAAGCAAAATTTGAGGACTAATATTAATAACATGTGCTTTTCTTACCCATTCACAAGCAAAAGATACTAAAGCCGTGCGGGACAAAAATTACAGCGACCGGGATCGGTTTATCTACCAACAAAAAAACCACGTAACTTTCACAAGAGATGACCAAATACCTCTGAGACGCATGAGAGTGAGGTAAGAAAGTGGGTAATAGTAGTCATTCATGCTGGTACCAGAAAATAAGGCTGCTGTAGTTCAGCTTGTTAGAATAAAAGATCAGTAACAATGGCTAACGTATCTCAGTCAACACATCCTATGAGTGCAATTTATGAATCTATATGACTAAAAGCCTCAAATGAAAAATTTCTTTGAATCATAGTAAGATTTCCTTCAGTAAGCAAATCTATTAAAAACCTGAGGTCTGAGGACTATATGGGAAGTAAATTCTCTTCAGTGCCTATTTACAAGTTATTTCTTCAGATTTATTTTAGCTCAAAAACTGCTTGCAAAGATATATTTTTCATGGTTTATGCCTGCTCATCATTTTTTGTGGAACTCTTGAACTTTGCAAATCACCAGATATGGTTTTTTTTTCTTTTTTTTTTTTTGGCAAGATTCTTCAAATATTATAAATTAATTCTTCATAATTTACAAAAAAAAAAAAAAAAAAAAAAAAAAAAAATTGTCATTAGTTTCTTCATTCACACCCAATTATCTCCTCCCCTAAGAATAACTAGACTTGTGGGACTTATTTGGGTTACTTTCACTTCAATCTAGATAAAACTTTTTTCACAAACTTACTTCGTATACCGTAAATCACGTTGTAAAAACAACTTCTACCGCCAACCCCTAGGCACAAATAACATTGACACCCATGCTTATAAAATTTCCCTTGGCCCACCCAGCAAGACAATGAGTATAGCTTCAGAATAGATGCGTGGGCTCTCGTACAATTTGTCAACTTCAAATAATTTTGGTTTGGTGATTCGCGTCGAAGTTGGAGTACAGGGGAATCAGAAGCTCAAACCAATAATGTACTTGTGCATACTGCACACTGCATGTATGCAAATAAATAGAAAGGGGAATATATATATTCATTAGTTAAGTACATCTCTCTCTTCACCTCCGAGGAAATGAAAATCGATCAAGAATCATCCGACCATGGTCCTCTTTCGTCCTCTTTGTCGCACTACAAATTGTGAAAAACACGTTAATCGAGCGCCATATCTTATAAACAGTCTTAACTTCAGACAAATAAGAGGGGAAGTCTAACCTTGCGCCAGCTTGTTTAAGGTGGATGACCATTGCTTGGAAGATTTGCGATATGCTGCAAGTATCCGGTCCATCTATCCAGAGAGATTACTATATTATAATGAGTAATTAATCACTTGTTCATAAAATCTATTCAATCAGACACTAAATCATAGCAAAGTTATGGCATTCGCTTCATCAGGAGCATTCGCGCAAACGGCACGAACTTGTTGGACAAGTCTCAGTCTCAGCGGAAGCCAATGGCAGATTTGTTAGTTTTTCTTTTTGCCCAAAATATTTTCTTTTGAGCCCATAAAACCTTATCCCACGCCATCTGAAATCTAATTATTTTCTGTAGCTTGGAAATTTAAGCAAGCCAATATTATCTAAAGCGCCTCCATCTTATCCTCTGACTTCTAATCTTATTAACCTCACAAAACCTTAATCCTTGCCCTCTGAAATCCTATTATTTGCTGCTGCCTGTGGATTTCAGCCAGTCAATATGATCAAGAGTCCCACCATCTTGTCCTCTGACTTCCAATCTAATAAACCTCGATACCCTATCTTCCATTTCAAGTCTATTTACAATCTTTGGAACCCAGAAAATAAAGCGATAGCACAATTATTATGTCTATCTTGTGACAGTCTTTATCATGATTCACTGATAAAAAATGATGTGAAAGACACAAAGCAACAATGTCCTTTAAAAAAGTAGGGGAAAACTAGATAGCCAGAAGAAAATTATTCCCATAACATTTTGCTTTTCTGAGTTCTCGGTACTTATAACTAAAGAGTTAGCCTAGAAACACGTAATACAGACCCTTTTTTTCTAAAAACATTACAGCCAAAGTCTCAGTCTAGTCCAGTCCATACAACATAAAGTAAGGGAATAAAAAGAAATAAAGATCCTATGGAGAACACTCCAACTGGCATTCTAATAAAGAAAATATAAACTCCTCTGGATTAGCTTCATAAACTATAGCACATAAGTTAGTACTAAGGGTAAAATGAAAATTGGCGTACCACATTCCCACATGAAGAATGCATTGAAAGAAGGGCTCTTTCCAAAACATACAGATCAACAGCTTTATCTTCTGGTAGAGTTGAAGTGAAGCTCAAACCAAAGTCAATGAGGACCTACAAAAATTACAATTGACTAGATTCTCAAATATCACATTCTTAAGTCTAATGAAGGCACTAGCCCTTGGAAGATATGAACAGAATGAACTCACCAACTGATTGGTGCCATTCCTCAGAAGCATATTAGAGGTGGTCAAATCACCATGAATTAGGCCACCATCATGTATTTTTCCAATTGCATCACCAATTTGGGATGCAATATCATCCAATTGCTTCTCGTTGATACCATGTAACCCAAATTCAAGAAATACATCTTTCACTGAAGGTCCCTCAACAAATTCAAACGTTAACGTGTGTGACACAGGATCCACAGCATACAGCACTGGAGTACAAACCCCAAGCCGTCTTGCTTTGGTCATGCACCTGGCCTCCTGCTCCAACAATTGGTGGAAGATAAAACTCCTTACAATGAACAAAATATTGCTAAAAAGAAGAATTTAATAAGGAAAAATGAAACTTCTTATGAACCTCACCGCATTTAAGCGCTTTAGAGTAAGTTTAGAATCCAAAATTGGATGCCTGTACTTCTTTGAGAAGCGCTCTTTGACAACAGACCTCCTTCCCACAAAATCAGACTCAAAAACCCTCTATCAAGGAACACCAAAATCAGCAAAAGGTTTTACAAACTATGCATGTTAAAGGTAACCAACATAGCAAAACGAAAACACGAGGAAAGTTTAGTGTGGCTTAATCAACAAAATTATTTGACAAGGAAGTTTATAGAGTTAAAAGAAAGTGCCAACAACAATTTGTGTAGACAAAGGGTGTACAATAATAGTTAAAATTTCAGCTTGTTCAGGCTTTAAAATTGTAAAACGAAGCCATATGAGAAAACATGGTTGACTCTTAGCTAGCTCCTAAAAATTCATGTGATGCACACTTACGGCTTCAGCTCCTTGCTTCAGCAGAATTAGGGAGCTACTTCCTGTATCCGCTTCAATCTCCATAAGGAAAGATCTCTAGGAAATGTCTTCTAGTTAAGCTTCTACGACAATTATGTACCAAAGGGAAAATGATGCCACGATGGAAAGTCAGGAGACCCTGAACGCAGTCATCAGATAGAGTAATGACGTTCACAAAGACATATAGGCCTCAACAAGGGGTGAACTTGTCGGCATTTGGCAATAGATAAATGAATTCTAAGCAATAATTAATCTTGAGCTAACACATATTCAAAAGAACTGAGGAAAAACATATTGGAGACTAATCAGCTAAACAGAAGAAACCAATTAAAGCAGGATGTCACGTATTAGAGCTCTGAAGGAAGCAAACGTTAAACTTAATATCAAGTAAGGGAAAAAAGCAAGATTTTCTAATTATTAAAAAAAAAAAAAATAAATAAATAAAAAGTCCAGAACTTGACTCTATCAAAAGATTTATAGTTCAAAATTTCAAATTCACAAAAAAAATATAACTACTACGTATTAAATAAAATCAAACCAATTATACAATTTCGACCGAACAAACGAGCTGGCGATCCAATTATACCTTCACTTCATAATTCTGAGAAGATAATATTATTGACGATAAACTTTGATGGTCCGCAACAATAAGAAAAGAAAAATAAATTTGAAAGAGAGAAATGAGAACTCTGCTTAACATGGTCGAATAAAGGAGAGAAGAAAGAAGGAGTCCCAGACAAATACGGAGGAGACTTACCGTGGTGGCGGCAAGATTGGGCGTTTTCGAGGGTAAGTTTGGACTGCTGAGTCCAGTACTCCAGACTTCAAACCAAAGAAGCCGGAGGGAGGCTATCATTTTATATCGACCATCAGATTAATCAGACGGTTACACGAAGCCAAGCACATTAATGAGAGTAGAATCAACCCTGGCCATTAGACCCTAGAATCAACCCTGGCCATTAGACCCTTTTGAAGGTCGTAAATCCTTCCACTTTTTTTGTGGGAAAAAAATTACATCATTAAATCCCAATTCAGCCTTCTTCAGTTTTTCACTGGCGGGGTTCCAACTTCCATTGGACGCGGGACTGCCAGCAGCTATTGAAGGTCGTAAAAGTTGTAAATTCGAAACCTTGGTATCTTTTTTCATTGTGAAGCGTGACCAGTTACTTTTTTTTTTTTTGGTTTAGTGTTGTGATATCTTTTCTTCAAAAACAGTTCAGGCAATGACAGATCAATAATTTCCATTCCATAATCCATTAATTTCAACAAAAGCATATGGAATTCCAAGAAGAATCAGCGAGCATGCCATAGCGATTCAATGCAAATAAACCCGCAAAAAAATAAAAAAAATCAATCACCTTGCAAGTTGGGATTCGAAGAAGAATCACTCAAAGCCCGAAGGCGAACAGCAGCAGAACTGTGAACGGCAAAGCCTCCAACATTATTGACAGCGAAGGGCGGAAGAATAATTAATAAACCCAAGCAACGAATCTTATTGACCAACGCTATTTCTCCAATCCGGGAAAATCTCATTTAAATTCTATCTGGAATTTTAAAGTAGCAGGAGTCTCTATTAACATTTAAAAATTAAAATGTTGATAAATTCAATATTATATTCTTAATTTTTAAATATAAAAAAAGGTGACAGGGTTTAAAACCCCACAATATTTATCAAAATTATTACTCAATTAATCATAACACAAAATTTTTGGTCAATATTTTACACATATTGTCTGTACTTACTGATTTTGTCAAAATCATTACGGACTTTATGAAAATCATTACTATTTTAGTAAATCTCATTAGTCAATCTCTTACACATATTGTCCATACTCATCGATTTTATCAAAACTATTACAAATTTTGTAAAAACCATTACTATTTTAATAAATCTCATTAATCAATTATTTTACACATATTGTCTGTACTTATCATTTAGTAAAAATCATTATGGATTTTGTCACAGCCATTACTATTTTAGTCAATCTCATTACTCAACTTGTTACAACCAAAAACTCTTTATCAATCATTTTACACATATTATGAATACTTATGGATTTTGTCAAAATCATTACTCTTTTAATAAGCTGAAAATGCTCGTTGGAAAATTTAAAGCTTGTCAAAAAACTCATGTGCTTGGCGAAAACTGTAGAACTTCACCGAAAACTGATTTCTTAGTGTTATGATGGAGAAAGTAAAGAAAAAGAACGAAGTTGAATGGAGAAGAAGAAGATAATGGTGAAGAGAAGAAGTTTTACCTAGTTCAGATCAACATAAGAGTAGGGAGGAGCTTCAAAGTAGAGAGTAAAGCTCAAATAGACTCATTAGTGAGAAGAGTAAGGAGCTTAAGTGACCCAAGTGAAAGGAAGGAGGGGCTTCAGTACAAGTGAGAGGAAGGGAAAGTGTCGTGTAAGGCATTGGGTGAGGAAGAGATGAAGAGAAGGAGAGGAGAGAGACAAAGAAGTATGATTTTATATTAGAGAAAATCCCATATAAAGACAGTTAAAATAAAAAAATCCTATATTAGGTTGATAAACTCAACAAATCTTAAATTGAGTCAATGACCTAATCTAAAATATTTAAATGTTCGTTATTTTCTAATAATACCTCTAACCCATGATTTAAAGAAAAGAGAAAAGGGAAAGCCAAAAGTCTGTTGTACACATACATTGGCCTATAGCCATCCAGATCCCCTCCAATGTCCTTTGGCTTCCCTTAAAGGATCTTGTTTGGAGCTTATGCATGACCCCCGACCTCGAAACAACCGGTGCAGATGAATATGCATTTACTTTCAATAATGCTGCGTTTGGAGTCGGTGACATGTTGGACTCATCCGGTAGGATTTCCCACAAAGCTAATGAATGGAACCTGGGATTTGAGTTCAATCCTAGTTCTGCAGTGCAAAATCATATTCAAGTGTTGGAATCAGGATCAAATTGTAATTTGGTAGGTCACTTTAACATAATTATCTCATTTTGTATGACAGTATTCAGATTTCAAAGGAACATTCATTTGCATGCTTTGGATTTGGTATTTATGAAGCTCCAAAGTTGGCTGCCGTAGGTACAATTGGAGAGAATATACTCAAAATTGATGATGAAGGTCCAAGTAATCCCGATGAACAATATGTTGCAGCAGAATCTCATCGGTCTGATGACTTGAATTTTTGCTCTAATTTATATCCTAGTTCTCTGGGTGAAGTCCATCTTACACCAGAGCCAGATTCTAAAAAAAGAGCAGGACGATGACAACAAAAATTTCAATGCTTTCCCTTCAAATTCCAATGTTGACTTTGATGTAAAGTTGTTTGAATCTAAGGATGCAGTTTCAGAAGTTGGAACAGATCAGAAGGTATTGACAAGGTTATCAAACTCACGAGATAATTTAGACCAAATTCCAAATCCTAATTATGTTATATAGCTAATTAATAATTTGTTAAGTTTAGTAACCTAAATTAGAATTTGGGTAATTCAACTGTTTTTATAAGGAATTTTCCCTTTATATTATGAGAGGGTATTTTAGTAAAAATATTTAAATTTCAAAATCTCAAATTCCTCTCAATCACCTCTATGTTCTTTTAATTTTTTTAACAGATCTTTTGAGTTTTTGAAATTTCGATAGTATTTAAATGAGATTTTCCCTTATTATTATTATTATACTGTTGTTTTCTTATTAATTGATTTATTTTTAATATATTTTTTGTTATAGACTCAAGTATTGGGCTCAGTTGTTGTGCGGCCTAGCAAGGATACTTTATGACAGAATTCCTTCATAATCAGGTAAAATGCTAATTACCCTATAATCCAGGCTATAATCACGGACAGTACAAGTAGTGGAGCAGAGACACGTATACTCGTATAGGTAGTGGATTAGAGACTTGGGCCTGGAGGCGCACAAAGCTCAAGGACTGAAACCTTAGAGATAATCTCTATAAATAAGAGGTTAACCTCACATGTGTACATTCTCTATTCATCCTATTTATGATTCAGCTTCACTGTGCACACACCCCACCCATTTTGGCTAAACGTCATACTCGTGTTGTACAGTGGTCACCTGATATTCTTCGATGTCTTCTTAATATACATCCTAGAACAATTACATTATCTTCGGTATTAGTTCATATATATCTCGAAGAATATAGTTGATCTCATATAAACCACCTACTAGCTCATTGAGGTTAGACATTTGTGTTCTATAACAGAACATTTTTATTTCAAAACTATTTAACTACTTTCATTTTGGTTCTCCAACGTTTTAATTTTAATAATTAAAAGACTAGTGTGTATATATATATATATATATATTTTTTTTTTTTTTTTTTTAAAAAGAACTGCTTTAATAGGAACACTTTTAAATAAACTAAATTATCTGCCTTTTCACGGGTAATATGCCTTATAACTGTTAATATGTTTTCATGTTAGGTTAGCAGGTAATTGATTATTCATCCTGGGTTCATAATAGTTACCTGCGCTTGACATGTTCTTTTCTTTCTTTTTTTCCCCTTTAATTAACCACAAGTACCACCATAAGGATGCAACAATATTGTGCTCAGCATCCACTCTTGCTTGATGCCAGTTTCTAGAAAGGACACTTTTCAATTCTTATCACAAATTGGATTATGTTCCACTCGACTACATCATCAAGTAGCATCAGATTCAATAGCTTGTGCCAGAAAATTTTCCTGCAACACAAAAGCTTCTAACTCTAGAAATTAGTACACCCACGCATCTTTCACACATCGTTCCAGCCCTCTGATTCGTTCTTGGTGGGGCTGGTTTTGCATGCTTCAACTGCCTCTTCTACTGTTAGATGTATCCATTTCTGCCCTATTTCCTCTATGAACTTGGCTTTGTTCAGTTTCTTCATCACCTCGCCTCCAGGATTGACCAGAACAAGCTGTGCAAATGAGAAAAGCGTTATGTAAACCCAATCGAACATTTTGAAAGGGAAACACAGCCTCGAGAGAATTACTTGTAGTCGTCTTCTATCTACTATCTTCTTGATCTCTTCAAACATGCTTATTCCACTTGTGTCGATGTTCCCAACGGCTACCAATGAACTTACAGTGAGTTGGTAATTCTGCTATAAATAATCTTTATTTTTCTTCAAAAATTTCACATTCATTACTTACCAGTCATATCCATTATAACATACCGCAAGCTTGTCTCCTCTGTACCTTTAATCCTGTCTTCCTCTTCATCAATCCACCTTGTGATCCTATTAACAGTGATAGTATTTTGTTTCTAAGCAGGTGTTTAGAAGGCAAGAATTTCTTTGAGGTGAAAAATCTAAAGGCCAATTAAAGGTAGGAGAAGAAAGGCACCTCTCTCTCAAATAGCTTGCATTAGCAAAGTATATGGGTGCATCAATCTCAAGAATTAGAATCCCAGGTACGTGGATTGCATTTGGATAATGTTCAACATTTCTATATACATCAGAATTTGGAATGTTGCCTAAAACAGATGTCCTTGGCCTTGCAACAAAGAGAAGTACCCTAAGTACAGATATTGCAACCTGCATATTTACAGAAAAAAGCATTTCAAGGCTGATTTAAATGAACCCTATTTAATAAAAGACAAATAGATAGAGAGATGGATACCGCTATGACAAGGCCAATTTCAACGCTGCAAAAAACGACGCCAATGTAGGCACCAATGCACACTAGAAAATCACATTTGTCAATCTTATAGAGATGGATGGCTGCTTGGTAGTCTATAAGTCCAAGCATTGCTGAGACAATGATAGCTGATAGAACCACCAGGGGAGTGTAATAGAACAAGGGTGTCAAGAATAACAGCGTCAACATAACTACTATTGCCATTACTATATTTGATGCTGCAGTCTTGCATCCAGCATTATAGTTCACAGCTGAACGTGAAAATGGCCCTGAAGCGAATGATTTTGATGTTATACATATCTGCCAGCAACTCGTGAAGAAAACTGCGTATACGGGCATTTGGGGGAATGAATTACCTGTGGTAAGGTAGCAAGAGGTGAAAGAACCAACGATGTTCATGGTCCCAATAGCTATCATCTCTTTGTTGCCATCAGTATGGTAATTCTTGTACATTGCAAAGCTTCTTCCTACTGCTATTCCTTCCTGCCCATCATCATCCATTCATTCAAATTTCAGGACCTCGACGTTGAAAAGTACAGACATGTGATAATTAATTAGACCAAGGCCTCTGTCTCTTACACAAAGCTTTCACCACTTACCCAAACCTTATCAATGTTATAGGTGTCAAGTGTGTTAGGACATATAGCATCCGACATGGTTAAAGTTTTTGCCGTTTGTACATGCTTGTACATGCGTATGTGTTCTTTCAGTGCCAAACATAAGAAAATTGGATAAGGGTCATAAATGTCATGGAAGTTTTCACTCAGTAGCACTAATAAGACGGAAATTTTTTTTGGACAAAAAATGCCACAGAAATTCACAAAACGTAGCAATTTTGCCCCTCCGTTAATTTTGACCGTTAAGTTTAACTGAGTGCACACATGACATGCCACCTCATCAATCAAAAGTATCATTTTTGCCTCGGAAGTTTTCACTGAGGAGCAATTTTACCCGGAAGTTTACAAAATGTAGCAATTTTACCTTTCTATCCCCCAATATTAAATTTGACTATTAAATCAGTCAAAGACCACACATGTCATACTTTGAAAAGGTCGAACTTGAAGTTAAAGAAGGAGATCCTTGAGAAGTTGAGTTCAAGGCGGCCAGAATTTGGTGAAGCCGAACTAATTAAAGGGACTGAAAAGTCTGTCGCAAAATCCAGAAAGCATAACTTATGATCTAAGCAAATGAAACGCAAAACGAGAAATGTTATTCCAAAAATTGGTTCAGTAAAACAAATTAATAGTAATAATATTTACGTTTGTATAGACTGATCATTTGCTTAGATCATAAATGATGCTTCCTCTGGGTTTTGCGATAGACCTTTCAGTCTCTTTAACCAGTTCGGCTTCACAAATTCTGGCCCCCTTGAGCTTAATATCTCAAGGATCTCATTCTTTGACTCCAAATTCGACCTTTTCAAGGCATAACATATGTGGTGTTTGAACGATTTAATAGTCAAATTTAATATCGGACGTAAAGGCAAAATTGCTATGTTTTGTAAATTTCCGCGGTAAAATTACTCTTTAGTGAAAACTTCCGATGCAAAATTACTCCTTTGTGAAAACTTCAGGGGCAAAAATGATACTTAACTATTTGATTGATGAGGTGGCATGCCACGTGTACACTCAATTAAACTTAATGGTCAAAATTAATGGAGGGGCAAAATTGCTACGTTTTGTGAACTTCCGTGGCATTTTTTGTCCCAAAAAAATTTCTGTCTTACCGTGGTTAAATAAAAACTTTCAATGGAATTTAAGACCTTTATCCCAAAGAAAATAGAAGTAACCATGATAATACTAAAAAAAACGAAGCCGATGGTCATGTTATTAAGGAAGGGAATTAGTTTCCCTATTAGGGAGAGCTTTTCCCATCTGAAACATCCAGACGATCCGATTTAATTATTTTTTTACTATTTATTTTTTAAAAGATAATTATTTTAATGGGTAGAGAATCTAAAATAAAATATTTTTTAACTAACATATTTTCAAAAAATGATTTTTTTATTTAAAAATTGACAATTAAAAAAATTAAATGCGAATCGATGCCGATTAAATCTAAACAATCTAGATCTAAAAGAGCTCTCCCTAGTCCCTACCCATCCCAAGATAGGGAAAGTGGTTCCATTAAGGAAGCCAGTTGATGATAAAGCCAAGTTCTAGTGGTTGAGTTTGCCATTTTGGGGTAGTACTTTACGTGTCAAATTCGAATTTAATGAGACTATGAAGAATTGAGAGTGATGGGGAGGCAGGAGAATAATGAAAAAAGATAATACCGCAAGAGATATGATGCCAGTGATAAGGCCAGTCTTAATGGCAGTGCTCATATAAGGCGCCACAAATACCAACTTTGTGAGGGAACCGGGATTTAGCCCCTTCTTCAGGTCGCCTATCTGGACGAATAACGAACACATGTCAATAATGGTCACGAGGGCCCATTGAGGTGGGGGCCCAATTGTGACTGTGGCAAAATTATTATAGTTGCGTGGCCCAATGGTAGGGGCCTAAAATCATGTGCATGACGGACAAAGTAATTAGGAAAAGACAGACAAGTTCGGGGCTCACCACTTCGACACCGTGTTTCTCCGCATGGGTGACGTAAACCAGAATGCTTCCAAAGATAACGGAAGTCAACGGCGCCATTGCGGACACCCAAAAGAATTTTGGTTGCCTTTTGCTCTGCATTTCGTTTATCGTCAGCTCTTGGTTACCTTAATTTCACTAATCTTAAAACATAATGTGCTCTATCTATTCGTTTTAGTGAAAAATCAGAATATAGCAGCCTCGCACGCAGCCCGAATAGGCGTTGTTTCTGTTCTGTGTAAGAAAAGCAATGACTAGGAGACCCAAAATTAAGGCATCTTTGTTTTTTTAGTTCAAGTTAACCAAAACGAAATTAATTAGGATGTAGTGCATTCACTTACGAAGAATCTGGTGATGAGGAGGAAGAAAATGAAACAGCTTCCAAACGCGGCGCTTTCCCACCTCCACTGTGCATTTAATGAAACGAGTTATAATAGTACATTTTTTTGAAATGGGAGCAATAATTTGTGGACAAAAGCTGCAGAAAAAGACGAGCGGATGTCAGAATGATCAGTGTGTGGTGGGTAGCTGCTACCTCATGCGTTTGGGTGAAAACGGATCGCATGACGGAGATGAGATCGGCTTCTTGCGTGAAATGCTGAAGCCCCAGAATGGATTTTAGCTGTTGCAAGCATACCACCGTCGCCGCTCCTCCCGTGAACCCTATTATTGTTGCGTGTGACAGAAAATCCACGATAAACCCTAATCTGCACCAAGGTTAACCCATCCTATTATAATATGTTCAGAATTCAAGAGAACATTAGCAGTAACTTTTTAATTAGCGCGCGCATAGACACATATATGTATATCCTTGTGCTTTCATCATGTGAAAGCAATGGATCCATCCCCCACTGGCAGGCGAATCTTGTGGCGGATCGGTCCATGCATATAGTGCTTCAAGAAGACAAATTAACAAAAGTGACAACTTCCAGCGCGGCTACTTATTCCGCTCACTTAAATAATTGGCTATAATAAGACATTATTTCAGTGTTGCTATTTGCTTTGTTTCCGAGCTAATTGTACAGAGAGGACATACATGGCTCTATATATGCATAAAAGGACTGGTGAAATACCTAAAGAGGCCAAGAGCAGCCTGGAAAATGCCGGCGAAGAAAGTAGCAGTGAAGGCGAGGTGAAGAAAAAGCTTGGGGTTGTGGTTGTGATCAACGACACTGCCCAACATGGAAGCCATGAGAAGTGATCCAACGGCAGCAGTACCTACCGCCAAATCCCTGGAGCTTCCCATCATCGCATAAATCAATGGCGGTATGAAGCTCGAATCTGCAGTGTACAGGAAAAAAGATAGAGAAATGAATAGGATCGGAATAGTTAGAGGAAGGTGATAAAGAGAGAGAGTTTGATTGAGAGCTGACAGAGGCCAAGAATGGGAGGGAGGTTGGCGAGGTTGGCGTAGCTGATGCCCTGAGGAATAGCGAGGCTGGCGATAGTGATGCCGGCGATGACGTCAGATTTGAGGAAGTGGAGAGAGTAGCAAGGAGCCCAGTGGAAGATGGGAAAGATGTATTGCAGGGCAAGGAGGAAGCTGGTTGAAGGAGGCTGGTTCTGGAACTGCCTGAAGGGGTCATCAGGAAAGAAAATCTCCTTGAGAGAGCCCTTGAGCCACTTGAGAAATGGCTTCGCCGGCGGTATGGCCACACCGCCGTGTCTACCCTCCACATTCATTATCCTTAATGCAGATCTGGGGAAGCTCAAGTTGAAGGAGAAGCGAGAATGAGGGGACAGGGAAAGCGAGAGTACTGAGGAGGGCGTTTTGAAGTATCATGGTGTATCATGTATTTGTATATATGAGTGAGAGGTGAGGAGCAATAGTCAAGTGGTGGGAGGAGAGGGACCGGCCCACGCATTATGTAGAGTGTAAAGAAGAGGATAAAGCCAAATGGCCGCCTCATGTTTCTCTTAATTTGGTTTTTGACGTGCACTGTTTTGCCCTCTCAGGTGTTATGTTCAAAGACGAGTGTTTTTACTTCTGCCGAGTAGGGTTAAAAGCTCAGTGTGTGTGTGTGTGTATATATATATAGATAGAGAGAGAGAGAGAGAGAGACGTCGACGCTTCAAGACATTTTAGAGTTTACCATCTCGATGGCTGGTTAAGGACGTCCTTGGTTTTTTAGGATAATATTTTTTAAGAAAGAAAAAGAAAAATCAATTAACAAAAATATGTCCCCCTGTATGTTCAAATATAAGCTCGAAGCCTAGGCGTAAGTTGAAACCATTCTTTATATATAATACCCCCAACATTAATTCTCAATATAGTCTTTGACATTTAAAATTTAAGTGCGGAAATAGATTGGTCGAGGGAGCTAGGACCGCCTCCCTCAGGTTGGGGCGGGAATAAAGAACGGTGATTAAAATAAGTATTCCTTCTCCCCCTCCCAAGAGTTTGTTTGGTTTGAGGGGATAAAGAGGGAGAGAAATAAATTTTTTTTTTCAGCATCTTTACTAAATAGTTTATAATTTTTTTTTTTCAATATTTTAAAAATACATTCTCAATGAAAAAGAATATTCTTTTCGTTAATGATAATTTAGTCGATATCCTCTCTACAGATTCATTCCTTCCCCTCAAACCAAAAATAAGAAGATAGTTAAATTATTTTATAGTATTTTTTTTATCTCAAAATTAATTAGTTTGACTAATAGAATTATATATAATTTGGTTTTCATTTCATTAATCTTCTAAAAAAATTAACTAAACGGATGCTTTGGTAACAATTTGGTCTCGCACTGTTAGTATATGATTAAGTAACTTATTTCATTTTCTTAATCTTCTAAAAAATTAACTATATCTTACATTTCTATCATGGAGAAAAAAAAGCGGATGCTTTGGTAGCGAAGCGAGTAGTGATTTATAATACAACGGTGGATGGCTTACGAGGGAGGGTCAAACTAAGCGGGTTCAGATATTTGATTGCAAGTAATTCATTGGAGTGCAGAGGAAGAGGGTACGCATGCTTACACACATTGTTCACGGGACTAATGGCAGTGAATGGGGACCGGCTTCGTCGGATGCTTTTTTCATCCGTTGCGCTCCTGTCCTAAGAAACTGCACCGTTTTAGCGTAAAAAGGGTGCAGCTGCCTCCTTTTTTTTTTTTTTTTTTTTTTTTTTTTTCCTTTTCCTTTTATAATATTTTAGATACTAACCGGTGTTAAAAAGATCTTGGAGGATCTTAACAGTGCTGAAAAATATTTTATGATCTTAAAAAATTATTTTAAAATTTTAAAAAAAATCTTAAAAAGTTACTAACAAGTAATAAGGGCTAAAAAGATACTTTAAGATAGGTGCTAAAAATATACTTTAAAATATTTTTTTAAGATAATGAAATAATTTGTTAAGATCATGAACTTTTTTTTTTTTTTTTAAATCTTGGTTAGTATCCTAAAATATGTTTTTAGCTATAGAACCGGATGTCGGTAGTAGTTTGGTATGTTGATCTTGGATGTATAGGCTAACCGGATATCTATGAAGGAGATAACCAGGAAGCGAGATCACCGTACACGACAAAGGGGTGGTGTGTGTGCACAAGCAGTGTGAGGCTGTATGTAAATAGTCTAGGTTTAGAGTGTGTGCACCTTGTTACCGCCTACTCGTATTTATAGAGGCGTACGGTGCGATATCAGGGCACGTCATTAATGGTGAGCCATTAATGGGGCGGATATTGGATCATACCCCATTAATGGGACGTGTCATTAATGGGGCGGATACCGGGATATGCCATTAATGGGACGTGTCATTAATGGGGCGGGTATCTCGGGAAAGGCGATATGATAGGGGCGGATTACTGGCCGAGATATCCGGATCTCCGCCATGATTGGCAGATTACGCCTTCTGGCTCTGCTTGGGCCTCGCCCTGGGCTTGGAGGCTTTTGGGCCGGTCCGTAACAAATATCCTAAAATATTATAAAAGCAAAAAAAGAAAAAGGAAAAGAGAGAGCTGCACCTTGTTAAGCTAAAACGACGCAGTTTGAGAGTATAGAAGCCCAGCGGATGAAAAAGGCATTGGACGAAAGGCGGTCCCAGATGAATGAGGAGGGGAGAGAATGCATGTCACGGGAAGTCGTAGGATATAATTTGGGCATCAACGTCTGTCTCTGCATGTGTATTTAATATGAGTAGCAGCTACCTAATGATCCACGGGCATTTCCTCCGTCCCCTCTTCTAATTTCCAACGTTACTAAAAATATTCAATATGTTAGATTGGAGTTAATTCGGACTCAAATCGATGAGAAAGTGAGCTTAAACTCCCCAAAAATGAGCAAGTTTTTAATTGTGACACTCTAAATTTTAACATTGAAGTTTAGCATGAGATTGAAGGATGAAGAGATGGAATTCGAATGTTTCAGATCTAGAAACATTAAGGACAATTATGAGAAATTATATATTTTTACGCTTTTCAAATAGTTTTTTTGAAATTTAAAAATCTTTGGAAATCAAATAATAATATTTTTAAGTAATTTTCTTAACTAAAAAGGTAGACCTTTCAATTTTTCATAAAGCCTTGGTTTATCATTTTTAAAAATATGTTAAATTAGATATAAATTTTTAAAATTAAAAATTCTAAATAAACATGAAGCCGATGGAACAGTCGGTCGGTCATCGTTTATCCAGTACATCTGGCCTCTGCATCTTATACTGAAATGATTTATACCGACTCATATGAATTACGTCAAAACTCAAAATGAAGGATAATATTTTTTTTTAAAGACAAATGATAATATGTTCGAGACATATGAATGTGAACATCGATTCTGGTCTCGGCAATAAAATATAATAGAATCGCACGAAATCTAAGTCCTCGGTCTTACTTATAAAAACTAAATAATCGAATAATGTCGGTTTAAGAAAAGAAAACCGTTAAAATTAATTAAAAATAATAAATGTGTTCTGTTCTGAAAACAGGACTTGTTGGACTTGACTAGGAGTCAAGCCTAGGGCCTATGTACCTATGAAGGGATCAAAGTCCACGTAGTTCGAGGACACACATGCGGCGTTTAGCCAAAGGGGTGGGTTGTGTACTCTGTGTGACCGTATGTAAATAGTCTAGGGTTAGAATGTAGAACCTGTCATCTGGTTAATTGGTTTCTGTATTTATAGAGGTCACCGTGGAGGAGATCGTGGTTGGGCATGATCTCCATGGCGAGTATGTGGGGGAGCACTTCGCGCGAATACAGTTAGTCCACTCCCGTGATGCTCGCGTGGAGGAGACCGTGGTTGGAATCCGCTATAATATAGGATCTTCCTATATTATAGGTACGCTGTTATCTTAGATGTTTACTTAGTTGGGCCGCCTCGACATTGGGCCTTAGTACAGGTCCGTAACAGTTGCCCCCCAGCTCGGTAGGTCGGGCCTCTGAGCTGCCGAGATGTATTTTGCCCCGATCGGCTTTATTGACCGAGCTTTCTTTGTCGTGGGCCTTACATTCTTGAGTTGACTTACGTTGGTCCCGGGTGTCAAGGTGGCTTACTTCGAAGATCCGAGGTCTTGTCTCAAAGATCCTGAGTAGTGCCGAGGTGGTTCGCATGCATTTGAATCCCGGTGTTGATCTCGGTTATCAAAGTCATCTTCTCCAAAGATCCGAGGTAATGTCTCAAAGATCCGGGGTAATGTCTCCGGGATCGAGATAATGCCAAGGCGATTTGCGACTTCGAGGTTGGGATCTTTCTTCGGGTTATCCGGGCTAGGCTTGTGTGGATCTTACCCTCTTGCCTATCTACCGCACATTCTTGGATTATGTCATATTGACCCGATTCTTACCGATGTGTTTTGCTCAAAGATCCAAGGTAATGTCTCAAGGATCCGAGGTAATATCAAGGAGTTCGCTCGACTTCAAGATCGGGTTCTTTCGTATCCGAGGTGTTCCGGCTTGATTTGCTTTTGTCGGGTCTTGACTAATTCGAATATTTTCGTGATACTCTGACTTTCTTGTGTAGGCGATAGGTTTTTTCCCAAGGCGGGATCCATTTGCCTTTCCCTCGTTCTTTGTTTTCGCTTGCCTCGGCCTCGGATATTTGAAAATTCAAATAACCCGTGCGGGCTTCCGTTAGTTCTTCTTATACCATTGACAATTGTATAGTAGTTGCCCCCCAGGCGCGATCAAGAGCTGCACGGGGTGCAGGGGTGCATTAACTATTGAACACGGATCTCATGTCCGAGGTTGATCTTCATTCCTTCCGGCGAGGTGGTTCCCTCGAGATGATGCCACTCCTCCGAGTGCGCTTGTGCACGGGCGCTCTTGCTAAAAGCACGGATCTTGTGAAGGCATTGCGAAGCGATCTTGCGAGGTGGCCTCCGAGGTGGCCGCGACTAAAGACGCTTTGGTTGCGGAGCAGCAAGCCCATTTGGACACCACGAGATTCATTGAAGGAGACGGCTCGTGATTGCTTCAAGATGGCTTTAGCGCAGATCAAGTATTTGAACCCGATCGTGTCTTTGAAACTTGCGGGTATGACTACGGGCTTATGTGAAGGACGGTGTTCTGGTTCCGCCACCTCCGACGCCCGATGATGGATCCTTGTCTTTTGAAGACGAAGAGCTAGAGGAGCACAGAGGCGGGGAGGGTCAACATACTAAGGCTGGGCCGGGAGCTTCCGAGACGGCTCAGTGCGACGAGGTGGTGCCCTCTGACGATGCTGTTCCCCCGAGCTAGGGGCCGGAGTCCTTAGTTTCGCTTTGCTTTTTATTGAGGCGTTTGTGCACCTTAACTTTGAATATTCCCGGTGTCTGTGCCGGTTATATGTACTTTTTGATGACAACTTATGATTTAGTTTTATCAATTAATTGTCGTATGGTGTTAGAATTCTAAGCATTGTTAGAAATTTGTCGGCGCAAAGGGTGCCGAGCTATGCATTCTACCAGATTTTAAGTGCGGAATGGATGGCGGGGTTGTCGATTTAACCGCGAGGGTGTTAACCTAACAGCGCTACGTGTTCGGAGCCGTTGGCGGATGGTAACCGAGATAAGGGCGAATTGTCACATGTTTAAACGAGGTGTACGTAACGCAAAACTTAAACATTTTGACCTGATCAGGGCCGGAATGACAATTCGAATGCTTAAATCGGGGCGAGCGTTGACGCGTCAATTTCGCGAAGGCCAATAAATGGCATTTTCGCCGAGATCTAGACCTGGGCTGATTAGCCCCGGTGTTAAATCATCTAGATGTGTCGTATTTGTGACCGGGTTTATATACCTCGGTGTAATGCTTAAGCGATCAATTGTGCACGTTGGTGAATCTCCACTGAGGAATCCTTCATCCGGGGTCCGTTTAAGGAGCGCGCGTGGAGTTAACAGTGTAATTTTCAGTTAATCCGAGGTCCAATTAAGGAGCGCGGAGTTGACTGGATAATTGTCAGTTTATCCGGGGTCCAATTAAGGAGCGTGCGCGGAGTGAACTGTACTTTACATGGAGTCTGGATTTTAACTGGAATTCAGTGTAACCGGGGTCCACCCTCCTTGGGTGTCCCACAAGACTTTACACAGAGCCCGGATTTTAACTGTATTAAGCGTAACCGGGGTCCGGTTTCTTTCTTTTTTAGAGGTGAACCTCTTTGGCGAAATTTTTTCCTGAATTTGTTTATCCATGATGGGTGTCGTAACCCAGAATTTGTTTATCCGAGAGAGGTGTTGTAACCCGGGATTCCGTTATGGGTGTTGTAACCCTTTTTTCCATTATGGGTATCGTAACCCTTTTTTCCACTGCGGGTGTCGTAACCCTTGGCTTGTTTTTACGCGGAGCTCGGATTTTAACGGTATTAAGTGTAGCCGAGGTCCGCCTTCTTTTCGCTTTCGGAAAAACTTCACAGGGATCCTGGATTTTAACCAGATTTGGTGTAACCGGGTCCGCCCTAAAAAATTCACGGAACCCGGATTTTAATCAGATTCGGTGTAACCGAGTCCGCCTTCAAAAATTTGCATAGAGCCCGGATTTTAACCAGATTCGATGTAACCGAGTCCGCCTTCAAAAATTCACAGGGATCCCGGATTTTGACCAGATTCGGTGTAACCGGGTCCGCTTAGTGACATAGTCGTCTTCATATTCTTCAAACTCAGTTGTACCGAGTCCCAAACATGGAATACGGATTTAGCCGTATAATTCTTAATTCATGATATAGTTTCACCATATGCAAACATATTTGGAAGATGTCGTTGATTCTCCAAAGCAAAATTTGAATTATTGGGAGATGAATTTGTGCTCCACTTCCATAAGAGATATTGCTTCACCCATCTCAAAGTACGTAGATGGTGAAAGCAATAATAATATCGATGATGAACCACAAGGCTTTGCGGTTGCTTTGAATTGATTTCAATCAAAATGAAATTGTGGCATATACGCATAGGGCTGCCAACAATATTATTAAATTCATGTAGACGCATTTCCTCCTTTAGGCCTTGCCGAAAAAATAGGTCCCCGTTCATATGCTTTGGGCTTTAAACGGATGAAGAAATAGGCATTAAAGGACAATTGGAGTTGAGGTAAGCAACTTGCATCTGCTAGCTATTGGGGTAGAAAATATGCAGGGCCGCCAATATCAAGACTCAAAAGATCCAGCCCCTTGTCACAATAACCATTAATAAAACCATTCTAGCAAAAACAAATTGAGGTTGAATTCTGAATTCTTTGCAGTCTTATCAGCCACAGGTGAAATCAAAATCAATAGAGTGTGTTCAACAACAACCACAACAGAATCATAGGCAAATTAAAGTTCAGAGTTGGATAAACTTCCAAACCAAGGCCAAAGATGATGGATGATGATGAAGGACGTGATTGATGCCGTGAAGCCGTGGACAGAAAGCTGATCACATCGTTGGAGCGCAGCTTCTACACAAGATCGTTCACACCACTTTTGGGTTGAAGATCTTTGTAGCCCATGCATTATCATGAGACTTTGCTATTTGCAATGCTTCTTGCAAGAAATTAATTAGCTCTGGGGTCAACTTCAAAAGAGGGGGCTAAATGAACCAATGTGGAACCCAGATCATATCATAAGTGAGACCAGCAAAAAAGCAGATTTGGAAAAATCATATTATACTGCAACAATCATTTATTGTATTATACGTTGCAAGACTAAGCAAGAAACAATATAACTTCATCATCTTGAAGCTTTTAATCGCCATGTGAATTTCTCTAGCTACAACAAGATGTTGCATCGTGAAAAGTGCATGATATTCTGCTACAAAAATCTCGTGAATATGATTCTTACCCAAAAAAGGAAATTCACAACTCCAATCCGGTAGTCCAAGAATTCAAATTGAAGCAGGACAAATTGGGCAAGTAATGACAAACCCAAGAGCAAGATATGAATCAGCATTGAATAATTTAAATAATGCTTCGAATTTTAATCAGGAAGAAAATCTTTATGTATCATCTTATTATGCAAATGAAGAGCCATACCCAAGTCACCTTCCACACAATAAGCATTTATTAAAGTAATGCCAGTGAATTCATCAGATAAGAACCTCTTTAAAAAGTGCATTGTCTTTATAATACCTCCATATGCCAGCATTAATGAATGAAAGCACCCGAGAAAACCATTTATTAAATGCAAGTTAACATATTGGAAGTGTAAACCTGGTAATATTAGTCTAGCACTGAGAATCACAACGAGCACCATATGCTATAACTGCTGCAAGAATGTCACTGCGTTGCATATTGTGGTGGCCTGTGATAGAGCCGACATCATGAAGAAGCTGGTGAATGAACTCAGGAAATTCAAAAAGTCATTATTGGCACTGAAGATAACGAACGAGATCGGGAGGGTTGTGCCATTAATCTTGGAGCACGGACGGCAAATATGAGAACCACAACAGAGACAGGAGCAATCCGTCAAAATCCAAATGGCAGAAAGTGAAGCATCGAACAAGAGCCAGGATTATGCTCATCGCCTCTTTTTATCACCAATCAGTCGTGTTCTATGCTCAGTCAAGCACCTCGGACAACTCGGTATGAGTTATAGCGAGACACCCCGACATTGCTTGCAAATCGGATGGAGCATGGTTCCCGTCCCACGAAACTACCACCGCGAAGGTAGATACTGAGGTGCCAGAATCTAGCGTCGGCTTACATAGATCAGAGACGACGATATTTTTTGCCGATGGCATCAAAATTAGCCGAGTTCCATCAGGCGAGTAAAGGAGCCCGGTTTCAACCAGTGACTAGGACCCCGACTACTGCACCTCGGTGTCTGGGACCCACGTCGACAGAATATGGCAAGCATCGTCCAACCCAATCGCAAGACCTCACCAACTGCATCTCGGGCATCTCGGACCTCAGCTACTCCAACCTCGGTCCCTTGGACGAGCCGACCTCACCGCTGTCATCATGGGCATCTCGGACCTCAGCTACTCCAACCTCGGTCCCTCGGACAAGTTGACCTCTTGTTCCTTCCTATATTTCGGATCTTTGATTTGCACTAGACGGAGGATTCTTTTAGAGAAACGATCGCTGGAGGACGATTTTCATCTTCAATGGCGAAGCGTTTGCAGCCGAGCTCGGTGAAGAAATCAAGAATCAAAGTTCAAGATTGGAAATCATGAATCACGGGTAGGAAAGCACAAAATCGTTGATATTATTAGTCTGATTCATGGTGAAAACTCAATTGCACCTTGCACAATAATTCTTCAGGTTCTCTGATGAACACAACATCGCAATAATCCTCGAACTGCAATTGTATTTGACCATTCAGTCGCGGGAATCAAATCAAAAGTTTACCGATTCCCCACGGTCGGCGCCAATGTTCTGTTCTGAAAACAAGACTTGTTGGACTTGACTAGGAGCCAAGCCTAGGGCCTACGTACCCTGTGAAGGGATCAAAGTCCACGTAGTTCGAGGACACACAGGCGTTTAGCCAAAGGGGGTGGGGTGTGTGCTCTGTGTGACTGTATGTAAATAGTCTAGGGTTAGAACGTAGAACCTGTCATCTGGTTAATTGGTCTCTGTATTTATAGAGGTCACCGTGGAGGAGATCGTGGTTGGGCATAATCTCCATGGCGAGTATGTGGGGGAGCACTTCGCGCGAATACAGTTAGTCCACTCCCGTGATGCTCAACGTGGAGGAGACCGTGGTTGGAATCCGCTATAATATAGGATCTTCCTATATTATAGGTATTTGTTATCTTAAATGTTTACTTAGTTGGGCGCCTCGACATTGGGACTTAGTACGGGTCCATAACAAAATGCATCTAAATAAACTTTATTTTCTAAGTACATCTTTATTTATCGGAAGGCGGGTAAAAAGAGAAACAAAGTAAATATGAGTATCACGAATATTTTAATTTGATACAATGCATATAATTAATAAAGGATAAAAGTTTTTTTTTTGGGGGGGGGGGGGGGGGGGGGGACTCATCATTAAATGCCCATACAACTTTTGTTGGACTCATGTAAAAAGAAGCAAGACAATTTAAATTTTGAGTTACTCCGTACCTCCTTCTATCAATTCTCATAAATCAATCAAAAAACTTAAAAAAAATATTAAAGTTATACTAAAATTTACGTGATTTTCATTATTGCCATTACTAACTACATTAAACTCAAATGTCATATTAATTGTTACTTTCTCCCATTACCTTTATTAAATATAAGCAGATATGAAAAAATAAATTAAATGCTCATTAAAAACTTACAAGTTACTTATTTAAAAAAAAAAAAAAAAAACCAAAAGTACTTGTCAGTTTATTTGTGTCTTATAAAAAAGATAAAAAGGAGTATATTTTAGAGCACTGGCTTAAATGGAGGCAATAAATTGCCCTTTGAAGTTAGCTTCACCAATATTGGTTGACTTGCTGTGAAGTGGGAAGCATGATACTCCCTCCGGTCCTAATTATAAGAGCAATTTACCAGAATTTGGAGAGATTAAGGAGGGAAGTTAAATTAGTTAATTATAATTATTTTCCAAAAATACCCCTAATTAAAATTGAAAATTACATCAAGGGGGAAAAATGAGCTGTTGTAGGAGCACATTTGGAGGCGAAACCTGAACCGAGCCATCTCCAACTTCATGTACGGCTGTGTAAATATAAATACGTATTGTGAGAAGCAATCCTATATATGTACATACGTCCTTGACCGAATTTTGAATAGTCGAAATTTGAGCTTTCAATTAAGTTCTGCACGAATTTAATTTACTTTTGTTCTTGTAGTATTTTTCTAGATATTTTAGTATAAATATATTTTTTGAAAACCTTTCAAGTTATTATGGAAAACATTTTTGGAGGGAAGAGTATAGATCCTCATATAAGATAACAGAAAACATAGTTTAATTTGTCAAAATTTAACATCATATTCTTATTATTTTTAAGTTTACAGATATATTTTATTTTATTTCTTATTATTTGCATTCAAGACAACAACATTAATTTCCAAAGAAATATCCCCTCCTTTTAAGGATAAAACTTGTTTCATACAATATGTCCTTCTCGATTCCAAAAAAAATTAGAAATATTCATATTATTTTTATTTTATCCTTGAAATACTACTACATACAGACTAGCAACAAATGAGGGGTAAAATAAAATGAAGAGGTATAAAACTGTGTAAATCAAAAGCTAACCAAGTAGCTAACGCACATCATATTAATAGGGGTATAAATAGGGGTATTATAGGAAAAAATTAAATTATTATTGTCTTTAATTATTATTGAGAAAGTATAAATAGGGGTATTATAGGAAAAAATTGACAAAAGTTAAAACTTGCTTCATAATATTGGTTGACTTGCTGTGAAGTGGGAAGCATGATATAATGGAGTACAGTGAATTCATTGACCAGAGATATTCGTAACAAGAAGGTCCCAAAGGTGAAATTGAATATGATTACCAAAGCATACATATGTTTGTTGATATCAGACATCCTATACTGTAGCCACACTAGCCATTCCAGCCTTCAATACCTTGGAGCCAGGAACAAGCATGAGTGGTGCATAATAAGAGAAGCTGCAGATTGCGTCAACAACCTGATAATTGTAATTATTGTCATGATTGACGTATATACGCATATACAAACAAGCCAGGAAATTGTTGAGGTTATGTACTGTATGTTAACAGTTGTGCCACGTTAAATTAAAGCATTGACGATGTCCCTTACTCCCTTTAATGTTTTTTATTTTAATTTTTTAGGATTAATGGAATACTGTTAATTATTATGTTATCTATATCCTGCGCTCGCAGCTGCAATTACAATAATGGTCCGAGTTATACAAAGCTAGCTATACTATATGCACGTACAACTAACCACAAAATTCACCGCACGACTATTACGTTTTTCACTCGTTAATTTGTGCACGACATATTTTTATGATGTCGAGTTCTCACTGAAATTCTTGAACGACTTCATCTGTCTGTAGCAGGGAGAGAACAGAGTTTCCTGGATATCGTGTTGTTTTATGAACAGAGTCAGTTAATGACGATCTGTTATTTATGCGACACATTGATGCACGAAAGGTATATCGCCAGCTGCCGCAATAAACGTACGACAGCATATTTGAGTGCATTTCATCCTTCTCATCGCATTCATTCTAAGGGATAACGTGCCCGCACCATTTTTTACTAGAAACGATTCCTATCGCATTCATTCTAAGGGATAACGTGCCCACACCATTTTTGACTAGAAACAATTCTAGGTGACGTGAAATGCGTGCACTGTCATCGGTTGCGACTATAATTGGAGTTGAACACTGTGCTCCAAACAGAGAAACGTACGTAGGTACACCTGTGGATATGATTTTGTGAAGCCAAGCACTACGTAGACCTGTGGATATGTTTTAGTGAAGCCAAGCGCTACTTAATCAGTCCCACATTTCCTCACGTTCTCATTTAGCGATTCCCCAATTGAATTAATATTGATCGCGTTATGATATCTAGTTCCCGATACGAAAAATCTAAACCTTCAGGCTTTTCGGACAAGTTCTAACAGAGAACAACTAGTTCTTGAGTTATCTTCAACATATTCCTTCTCTCCAGTGTTATATAGAACAATTAGGCCATCGAGAGATAATTAACCCGTCGAGTTACTTACCACACAAAGGCCACCAGGATAAGATGACCTCACAAAAACAGAAATTTTTTGTCTCCACCAAGATTTTAAAATCAGCAAGTGCAAATATGTACATAAAATTTCTAGCTACTTACCACATTCACGATGTGAATGTGATGCAAGACAACATGTTTATGAATTGTCAGTTCAAGTCGCGAAAAAAGTAGGTTGTCAAATTGCGATTGCCAGTAATAATAGTCATAATAAGAGCACTGATATTATTACAAAATCAAAAAGAATGAGGAGACAATCGTATCGTATGTGCATTTACATTTTACAATCCAAGGCAAGCTTTCAACTACAAACATGGTGTACTTGCAGGGCGACCCGTTGATTGACAATTATCCTTTCTCGCGTCATTTCAACATATCCAACAGCCAGCGAAGCTCTCTGGTTAACTCTCAGATGCTCTGAATATCATAAGCAGAGACAAGAAGAGATTGATGATATCCAGATACAACGACACAGACGCCCAAATGTATTCATCATAGGAGAACCTCTTGATAAGGTTGTCTGTATCATATATGATGTAACCACAAAATATAATTGATGCTAGGCACCCATACACCATCACTGATATCTTACCCAGTGGAAATAGTAACTGCAAGAAATCAAATCCACTTAGAAAAAGGATTCTAAAGACCATTCACGAGGACTCATAAATATCAAACTTAAATGTTTGAAGATAATCATACCTGAATCAGAGCAAAAACCATTAGCACCAGAACAGCACCGAACAAGAAAGGGCCAAGAAAATTGAAGTCATGGCCTCTCCTCGCGGCCCAAAATGTGTAGAGAGTCAAACTTACCACCACCACGGTTGTCAATATCACAGATTCCAGTATAACTTTCCCTGTTTCCATTCATCACAAAACTTTTAGAGCCATGATGAAACTGGGCAATTCCAACACGTCAGCCTTGACGCTTAACAACTAACAAAATACGCTGCCCGTTTCAAAATGTTCGCCAGTATAATTAAGTTGGGTTTTCCTAGTGATTTACTTCCCATTGTCCGATAAAACCGTAATAGTCAAAGATTGCACACCTCAACTATCCTTTGTATTTTCAATGAAAGGATGTTGTGAGTAAGAATTGGTCCACAACACTTAGAAAACGAAGATGACTGGTAACAAATGAGTTGAACAGACTACTGAATCAGAGGATACTCTGAAGTATCAGAAGAAAAAGAACACAGAGAGACAGAGAGAGAACAGGACCCCAATACTATACAGGACCCACAAGTGCGAAGGGGACCACCACTTTACTCCAAAGGACTGTAGGATAAGATGAGAAAACACATACATGAATGATGAAAGAATACCAGCAGGCCAGGTCCACACCAAACAAACAACCATAAATAAAAGAGACTTCATTAACCTTATGCCCCAACAGCACAGAAAAAGAAGAAAAAACAGAGATAATTCATTCTTACGCTATTGGCCCAAAAAATAGAGAATTGAAAAGGAATTCAATCTTACCGCTAGTAAAGGCACAGGTCAGTCCAACAGCGAAAGCTAGAGAGATCGTGAAGATTCCTAGAAGGAGATAATTCACCGGGTGCTTCTGGTGGTAGTAGTACAGCGGGCATAACGCTGGAATTTTTTAAAACCGTAAGAAAAACAATAAACAAGAAATAATAATACGAGAAAAGAGGGGGCATGAAGGTAAAGAACAGGGTGCATACTGATAAAAGGGGTGATAATGAGGACGATGAAGAGGGCCAAGCCGGCGCCGGAACTGACGAAGAAGTGGGCAATGGGATGAACGAAGACGACGACGGAAGCAACGGCAATGGTGGCGAGCAACTGAAAGGTAATGATGGAGTAGACTTTGCGAATAAAGGACCACCGGAGCTCGGGGCTCTCAAGCATCGTCGGGTAGAGAGGCCTAGGTCCGGCCTCGACGTCAGATTTGCGGTAAGGCTGGTTCCACATGGTTGGCGGAGGAAAGAAAACAAGAGTGAAGGCAAAGATTGAAGATGAGGGGGCTAATGAAGGTTTGGATATGGAAGATTCTTAACGGGAGGGAGAGGGAAATTTAAATAACGGAAAAGGAAACTTGTAGAGAGATCGCGTAACCGTCTGGGAAGAAACCATGGATAGCTTCTTACGCGAGGCCCTCGAGTTTCGCGGAGTGTTCTGGACTTCTCTCCTTCTCACTGGTTTCGAATCTGCCTTTGGAAGTGACCTGTTTATTTGTTTTATATTTTAAGCATATTACGTATCAAGGAAGAAGGCCCAAGAACCGTGTAGGCCTGTGGGCTTCCAACATGAGCCCAGCACTTATTATGTTACCGACTGCTTTTGGTTGTTGAATATTTGATCCAGAATAACAAAATAAGAAGAAACCATGGATAATCTTTTTGTAAGGGACTATTTATCTCCAACTTTCTCTGATAAAACTGGGCATTTGCTAATTCTGATCCCAATAAGCTTAGACACGCCAAAAAGATTAAGCATGAAAGAAAATAGTGATGAGGATCATCACTCATCATCCTCATCACTTTTTCTTTCATGCTTAATCTTTTTGGCGTGTCTAGGCTTATTGGGATCAGAATTAGCAAATGCCCAGTTTTATCGTAAAAGTCGAGATAAACTAGTCCCTTACGTAAAGATTATCAAGATTATCGTCGACCCCGCTGGCACCGGCAACTTCACCACCATCCAAGAAGCCATAAACTCAGTCCCTTCCAACAACAACTATTGGGCTTCCATAATCTAAATGAATGTGTTTATTCATATGCTCAATAGGGTATTTATACATAAGAGAGAAGACAAGAGAGTAATGACTCATTATAATGATTGATTCCCTAATCACTCATAATTCCTATAATCCCGATTATGTGTGATACTAATTAATTGTAATATATTTATCTTGATTTATTTCCTAACAAGTAGCATCGAATGTGGTTCTAATCCATCACCCAAAAAGGGTGAAGAATATATATATTTCATCTTCTCGTTACGTGAGAAATTAAGATTGGAGTAAACAGGATCGGCAAGGTACGTAACCCAATTATAATGACTCATTATAATGATTGATTCCCTAATCACTCATAATTCCTATAATCCCTGATTATGTGTGATACTAATTAATTGTAATATATTTATACTTGATTTATTTCCTAACAAGTAGCATCGAATGTGGTTCTAATCCATCGCCCAAAAAGGGTGAAGAATATATATATTTCATCTTCTCGTTACGTGAGAAATTAAGATTGGAGTAAATAGAATCGCCAAGGTACGTAACCCAATTATAACGACTCATTATAATGATTGATTCCCTAATCACTCATAATTCCTATAATCCGATTATGTGTGATACTAATTAATTGTAATATATTTATACTGATTTATTTCCTAACAAGTAACATCGAATGTGGTTCTAATCCATCGCCCAAAAAGGGTGAAGAATATATATATTTCATCTTCTCGTTACGTGAGAAATTAAGATTGGAGTAAACAGATCGGCAAGGTACGTAACCCAATGTTTCTAGAGTGCACAGTGAAAGGGGCACCCAATGTTTCTAGAGTGCACAGTGAAATTAAGATTGCAAAGGTTATTCCTTTTTTCTTTGGTTTTTTTTTTTTTTTCAAAATCCACAGCTGTAGTTCTATCACGTGTATATAATAATTGTGTGAATATAGCACTCTTCTCTGTGATTGAGTGGATATAGTCGTCTACAAGCCGACCCGCTCAAATTTAAACTTAATGCATATCCAAAGAGGATAGATATTGACAAAAATAGTGAAATGAGGGGATTTACATTCCATGTCCTTCACTCAGGTGGGAATATTTTTTTTATTTATTTAGATTAAATTATATCTTTGCATCATCATGAAATATTTTTTTCACGTAATATCCCAAATTAATTAATTTTTAGTCTTGCATTCATAAATATTTTTTCTATAACACCTATATATTAAAATATTTTTTCAATAACACCTAATATCTGAAATATTTTTCAACATTCGGTATCCTAAAATAACTATTTTTAGTGCATGGAGTTTTTTTTTTTAAAAAGAAAAACTCCCTCTGGTCCTAATTATAAGATCAAATTGACTTTTTTTAAGAGATTGAAAAAGCTAATTAAATTATTTTACAATATTTTTATTTTTATTTTTTCTCAAAACTAATTAGTTTAATTAAGAAATTAATATATGATCAAAGAATACACAAAATATGATATGATTAAGTAACTTATTTAGCTTCTATAATCTCTCAAAAAAAAAAAAAAAAATCAACCCAATCTTATTATTAGGATCAGAAGTAGTATCTTTTTATTTAAAGATGGATATGAAATGTGGATTTGAAATAAGGTCACTTGGAAATAACGTCGAAGTTTCCCTTCACTTGTTGATGGGATAGCCAGTAAAAATGAGACGAGTTCATCTTTAATCTTCAATCTTCACCAATCTGCTCAAGTTGAGGCGTACACAATATATATATATATGTTTGTAGCCAGGCTTCCTTATATCGATGTTTTTTTTTTTTTTTTCCGAATCAACAAGTTTATTGACATTGATTAATTTATTCCATTAAGAAATGTAAGATGAAGATTGCACGGCATGTATGTATGGAAAATGAGGGGCTATTGTTTATTGGCACAGTAATAATGTTCACGCTTAACAATTTGTTGGGGCAAACTCTATCTTTTAGGATAAGAAATGCTCAAGCAATCAACACGAGACTTGTGTCGGAAAAAGCTTTCTTTCACGCCGAATTATGTATTCGCCTGCTGAGCAACCAAAAGATTGACCACTCGGTATATAACTATAATTCACATTTCTTATGGTTTTGTAGCCTCTTTCCATCATTAGAATAGATAAAGTTATTTTTTTTACGAGATTAAAACAATTAAATAAGTTACTTCATCCTATTATATATTGTGTATTATTAGATTATACTCCTTTTTTTTATTATTATATTATACCAACTAACAAATTCATTTGGTCCTTTTTATAATGCACTTATTTGTTCCCAATGAACATTAATTATTTGTTTCTATATCTATAATTAATGAGGATAGTGGGTGAGAGTAATAATTAATATAATATTAGAGTTTAGTACAATTAGTAGGGGTAATATTGAAAGTTACTTAAATTGTAGAAATGGGCAACTTTATTGACTTTAACTTTCTTTTATTGGTTTATGAGATTTGTTAGTTGGTGCGCTTATAATAAGGACCGAGTGAGTACCACTCTGATCTTATTTATAAGTTATTTTTGACTGAATCACAATACCAAAGAGAGGAAGGTAGTTCAATGATTATGGGGTAAATTTTTAATTTTACCCTTATTTATAAATGGGTAACTTTCAACTTTTTATCCTCTCTATTTTAATTGATATAATAATATGAGTAAAATTGTCACAATCTCATTTATTTGGTCAAAAGAGACTTATAAATAGGACTAAATTTTTTAGTCAAATGTGACTTATAAATAGGACCAGAATGGTATATCGGTTTATAAGTTAGAAAAATAATTTAAAGAAAAAATGATAAAACAAATAATTTAATTAATTTTTGAAAACACGCCCGGAATAAGGGGTTGGATAGGCTAAGCCTTATCGATCACCTATAGTCTAACCTATTTAGGATCTGGTTTGGCCTGGCCTGTTTGTTAAAAGGTCAAATCAATGTCTATTTAAAGGCCTAAATGTATAATAAGCTAGACGTATTTTGTTAAGGCTGGACCTGTTTACACATTAAATAGACATAATTATATTTATATTATATAAATAGCATAATATTTATTATTTTCATTCTTATATTCTACTAAAATCTTACGTTTATATAAGTTTTGATAGCTTAAAGTCATAAAACCTATTTATGATCTATAAAGCTTACAATATGAGGCCTTTTTAAAGGCCTATATCATAAATAGGCATTTAAAAAAGTTTTAGACTCAACTATACCTTTTTAAGGCTCACGCTCAGACGTGAGCCTTAAAAAGGTATATATTCAAGCTTAAGTCTAGACTCATACCATTTACTCCATTACATACATGAGCTTGTTTAACTAAAATCTGACCTAACTTATTTGAACGAAATAGGGTATGCAAGTTGGGGAACAATGAAGAATATATTGCTTGTCAGGCTACGTCCATAATTTCGGTGAGGTTGACCTTATATGCTGTATGAGCAGTGCTCGATTGCTGTCTACTGGAGAAATAAATAAATAAATAAATAAAAATAAAAGAGAAAGTTTGTTAAATGCGATGGGAAGGTTATGAAGGGACGAGGGACATATATTATTTAAACATACTATATGTCGCAAAATATTCACTCTAAAATATGTATATACATCACTTAAACAAACGTACATTTTTTGGATATAGTTTTAAGATGAAAAAATTTGGAAGGCGTCAAAAAGCTGTCGTTGAACATATGTATTCAATAAAACTCCTAGTGATACAGGATTGGTATTATCCATGGTAGATTGGTAGAGTAATTTTAAAGACATAAGTGGCCAAGTACCTTAAGCAAACCATAATTAAGATCGTAAAGGGGACCCCTTTCATCATTTTCTGTAATGATTGTTTTTGTCTCATCGTATTAATTTCCATGCCAATGTTAGATTCCGAGCAAAGAAAGATGGCCGTGATGAGCTTCACGACCATCACTTCTTAACTTTGTTCCTTTTCAGATTTGATTTGTAAGTATATTTATAATGGTTCGCGCTTAATCCATTTAAATATAAAAATGAAAAAAAATATAAATATCTTCCTCGCGATGTTAACATGATTATAATTTGCGATATTTTATTTTAATACAGTCATTTCCCTATTATAAGTTAGTTTGGTCCCAACTGTAACATAAAGATTTAACCGTTGTGGTCCACATCACTGTACAAAACTCTGTCCAAAAGAAAAAAAAAAGGGTGGAGTAACAAAACGATAGGTAGAATTATTTAGGTAATGGTTGTTTAATTAATAAAATCGGTCCAAACTGATGAGCTCTGACGTATTTTTGTTTTGACCTGACTGGGTTTAGTTTAAGTTGAACCTTTTCTAACCTATAAAACTAGTAAGACAATAATTTTGAAAGTTGCTATTTGGGAAGATAATAATGTTATAATGGACAGATTGATTACTATTTACTGGTAGCACCACCAGCCGCTTTCAGATGAATCAACTCACGCTGGTTTCTACATTTGTCGCTCCCATTTTGAAACGACGGCAAGCTCCAGCCTTCACCTTTTATCGTTTCAACTTTCCACTGTTTGGTCCATTTTTATTTTTATAGTCCAAGTCTAATTTTATAGCACTCCCACCAAACAGTAGCTGCAATTTTCATGGTCTCCAACGCAGGGAAAGCGAGAAGAAAAGAAAAAGAAAATTACTTTCCCTTTTACCAAACAAAATGAGAAAAAGAAGAGTTAGTTAAAGTCGGAATTTTTCAATTTGATTCCTTCACTTCGATCTCCAGGCCTCTGAACTTCCGCTCGTAATCCGTTACCTGCGTCTGTAGATTCAAGCCTCTTTGTCAACTGGCTCTCTCTCAGTCTCTCGCTTTGGTCTTTGACATTTTGGCATTTTCTGTGTTTGTCTGAGTTAGCCACAAAAATGTGGTCATTTTTCTGGTAAGGATCTTTCTTAGCCATTTCCTTCTGCTTGCTCTTTACTAGATTATTGCTTGTTTTACTGATCAGTTTTCCACATACTAGGTTGAATCTTTGAGTGGATTTCTCTAAGGAAAACAAATATAGAAGATAAAAGCTGGATTTAGCTGCTGTTCATCGGAAGAATCAATTGATTTTCACATGTATCCATTCATTCAAAAGACCGTGGTCATAGGTTGAGTTCCTTTTCTTTCATTGTCTCGTTTGTTCAGAAGGGGGAAAGGAAAAGGAGGTATTGCTTTCTGGGGATGGAAATAATTTAGCTGATAGTGGAATGTGACGAACAAGCGGTGGTTGGTCTTTTAAATAGTTCCTGTACTTCCTCTTTCACTCCAGTTTGTAAAGGTTAATTAGCGTTATTGTGGAGATCTGGGACTTGTTTCGCGTCCTATGCCCCATGAGGACTTTCTTCGCTCCTGACTCCTGTAAAGAAATGCAACCAAATGTTCTAAATCCACAGTCCTGGCTCCAAGTTGAAAGAGGGAAACTTCCCAAACTGTCATCTCAATCCTCTTCTGCATCAATGTAAGTCTATCTTCTCCACAGTATCAGCCTGATTTTTTTTTTTTTTTTTCAATTAAATCACGACTCTTGTTTTTTTTCCGGGGGTTTGATGTTGACCATTGTAGCGAGTCTCTAATCAAGGTCCCAGAGCCATCTATACTACCATTCTTCAAACCTGTTGATTATGTGGAAGTTCTTGCTCAAATTCATGAAGAACTTGAGTCATGTTCCCCACAAGAGCGGTCAAACCTATATTTATTGCAATACCAGGTCTTTAGGGGCCTTGGGGAAGTTAAATTGATGCGTAGAAGCCTCCGGGCAGCTTGGCAGAGAGCTAACACGGTTCATGAGAAGATAATATTTGGGGCTTGGTTAAAGTATGAGAAACAAGGGGAAGAGCTTATTGCTGATTTGTTGAAAACTTGTGGTAAATGTGCAGAGGAGTTTGGGCTAATAGATGTGGCATCTCATATTCCTTTTGATATTGATGAAAGTTTGCAAGAGATTTTCGGTGAATGGGAACCACATTTCACAATATGTTATATTTACTATTGGAAATGATAAGATAATTTGTGACAGACATAAAATGTCTGAACTTTCAGCACCATTTCATGCAATGCTAAAGGGATCTTTCAGTGAGTCATTTTCTGAGACCATAGATTTGTCTGAGAACAATATCTCCCCTTCAGGCATGAGGGCAATAAGTTACTTCAGTCTGAGAGGCAGTTTATATGACGTTCCTCCCAATCTATTGTTGGAGATATTAGCTTTTGCTAACAAGTATTGTTGTGAAAGACTCAAAGATGCCTGTGATAGAAGACTAGCATCTTTAATTTCCTCCAAAGAAGATGCTGTGGAACTCATGGATTATGCTCTTGATGAGAATTCTCCGGTCCTTGCCGCATCTTGTTTGCAAGTCCTTTTATGCGATCTGCCAAACTGTTTGAGTGACAATAGGGTGGTAGGGATATTTACTGGTGCTAATAGGCAGCAGCTGGAAGTCTTGGTTGGGCCTGGTTTATTTTCACTTTACTGTTTATTAAGTGAAGTTTCTATGAACCTTGATCCTAGTTCAGATATAAGTATAACAGCTCAGTTCCTGGAACGATTGGTGGATTTTGCTGAAACAGACAAGCAGAAACTGCTGGCATTTCACCAGTTGGGCTGTACAAGACTCTTAAGGAAAGAATATGATGAAGCCCGTTGCCTATTTGAGGGTGCTTTAAAGGCAGGCCATATTTATTCTGTGGCAGGTTTAGCTAGATTGGATTTTATAAAGGGTGAAAAGCATCTATCTTATGAGAAGCTCAGCTCAGTAATCTCCTCTGTAATCCCAGTGGGGTGGATGTACCAGGAAAGATCACTATATTGTGAAGGCAACAATAGGTGGGAGGACCTTGAGAAAGCAACCGATCTAGACCCTACGCTTATATATCCCTACATGTGTAGGGCTGCCAATTTAATGATGACTCAAAATGTTCAAGCCGCCCTGGCAGAAATCAATAGGACTCGTATACGCATGTGGCGTAAACAGAAATGCAGAAACCAAACAAAAGTGGAATGATATTTCCCGCCACTCGACTTCAATAAAAGATAGTAATATAGTACTACTCGTATTTATTTATGTTTTAGTTGGATTTGAATGGACAAAAAAAAAAAAAAAAAAAAAAAGGATTTGAATGGAGTAAAGGATTAAAACTTAAATATAGTTCAATCTAAAAGTTGAGCTGATAGTGCTACCCATATTACTTTAAGGGCAGAATCGGTTCTGGTGCCTATCTTTTGGATAGGCATCAAGAGTTTGGCCCATCTGGACCGTTTAGATGCGATCTGGACGGTCCAAATTTTATTTTTTAAACTATTGCTTTTTGAATAAGAAAATCATTTTTTTAAAAAATGTTAGTTGAGATATTATCTTTATTTTAGATTAAATACTATTAAAATAATTTTTTTGAAAAAATAGAAAGTAAAAAAAAAAATCTGGACCGTTCAGATCTGATCTGGACGGTCCAGAGGGACAAACTCTCCCTATCCAAAGGATAGGGGGCATCCAGTTCCGTTTAAGGGCCCCAGGCTTTGGTCCTTTGTAGCAATTGTCCGCTGCAATCCTTTGCGTTAAAATAATGTTGTTTTGACTTTTTGGCATAAAAGAGGGTAGCTGTACCCCTTTTTCTTCGAAAAAAATATTTTGGAATAGTAATAGGTATTAAAATGATATTAAAAATATTTAGGGTATTAACTGGTATAAAAAAAATATTTAAAGATACTAAATGAAATTGAAAAAATACTTTTTATGGTTTAAAAAAATTATTTTAGAATCTTGAAAAAATATATTAGAGTCTTGAATAAGATCAAAAAAATACTTCGTGATGTTAAAAAATTATTTTAGGATCTTAAAAAAATATCTCTAGATCTTAACTAAGACTAAAAATATACTTCACTATATATTTATTTTAAGATTATAAAGTATTTTTTCATTACTGCTTTAAAGCATTTTTTAAATGCCAGTATATTCTTTTAAAAAAAGGAAAAAAGGTCGTGTTTTGATGTAAAGGATGTACAGACACTTGCTGCAAAGGACAAAGCCGCGTCCTATGTTTAGGCCACCCACAAGTGGTGGATAGACACGTGTTGCCTGCCCATTCACGTGAAACATGAGACGTAGTCCTTTTCTCTTATTCCAAATGTATGGAAGGAGATTCTCCTTATCGTCTCATTTTCTTTCGTGGGCTAAAAATGAGAAAATAAGTTAAAACAATATTATATTGATTGAACAGATGTAATTTAGAGATTATGAGGGATAATAAGAAAAAGATGATGAGAAAAACCCAACTCCAATATACTCTGATTATGCTTCAGTGAAATTTTGAATAGTTGGTAGCATTACTGAAATCTTTATTGGAATAGATTTTACTTTTTGGAACAAACTCACCAGATAAAAGCTCCAGCAACAAACGCCACCCATTCTCATTCCCCTTTACCAAGTCACACACAAAGCCTGTCTCAAGACCGAGAACCATGGCGGCGTTGTTGCAAGCTCAGCCAGTTGTGACCACCACAAACGTCTTTCAACCCGGAGGCATCGAATGCAAGTCATTAAAGGTTGATTCCTCAGCCCCAAAACCATTACTAATCTTCACGCCAACCGTAGCTGCCGAATACCCAGTTATATTGTTTTGCCATGGCTTCTGCGTTACCAACAGCTTCTACTCTGATCTCCTCCAACACATAGCCTCTCACGGATATATAGTTGTCGCTCCTCAGGTTAACTCACTCCGTCATATCCTTACTACTCATTTCACAATATTCTTGCTCTTTAACTTTATGCAAATTAATAATGATGAAATCACTTCACACTCCAGTTCTGTATGGGCTGCGAATGGATACCCATGGGGCAATATGGTGAGATCAAGTGTGCTGGATTAGTAGCGGACTGGATAGCTGAAAGCCTTCAATCTGTTCTTCCTGAGAACGTAGTACCAAATGTGAGCAAATTTGTTATTGCGGGGCACAGTAGGGGTGGGAAGACGGCATTTGCAGTAGCACTTGGGTATGCCAAAATGAAGCTCAGCATCTCAGCGCTTGTAGGCGTGGACCCTGTGGCTGGGCAAAACAAGTATTGCAGAGCGTGTCCTTGGATCCTAAAGGGCGAGGCCGGGTCTTTCAAGCTAAGCACGCCCGTTGCTATAATAGGGACGGGGTTGGGCCCAGAAAAAGCCGATTATTGCTGTTCGATACCGTGTGCTCCTGAGGGGGTGAATCATGAGAATTTCTTCTATGAGAGCAATCCTCCGTGTGCTTATTTTGTGGCGAAGGAGTACGGTCACATGGACATGTTGAATGACCATCTAGAAGGAGTGCTGGGGGGATTGGCGAGCTGTATGTGCAAGAATAATGAGGTGGATGGTAAGGATTGCATGAGAAGAACGGTTGGTGGCTTAGTGGTTGCTTTCTTGAGGGCTCATTTGGACTTACAAAGTCAGGATCTGGACGCCATTGTTGCCAACCCTAGTCTTGCTCCTGCAAAGCTCGATCCCGCTATGTGTATAAAAGCACCGTGAACGAATCGAGCGCTTCATTAATCTCCTTTTCGCTCTTTTGTCTTGTATCAAAGTTTAAATTTCTAAGGTTTGAATTTTACTAGTCCCTCGGGATATGATGGTGTCTTTTTCCAAAAGTTTTCAAGGGCCGTTCCTTGCAAATAAATTAATATTAGGTTCTCAATCAGTAATTTTTGTTTCCGGCGAAAGCTTCCTAGTATCATGTCAACCTTAGCAGTGTTTATTATCGGCTAAGCTTTTTACATCTCAGTTTCAACCCCGTCACTACTGTTGTCGAGCTTTGTTTGACAAAAGATGCACACAACAAAAGAGAAGTTGGATACAGCAATGATGCAAATAATAGGAGCTATAATGTGAGATCACAAAACTACGTGCTTGAGCTTCTTCTTCTTCAATTCTTCTTTTTTCCATGGATCCTAGTGGGTGTCTTGAGCTTTTCAATTGTTGGAATTTACCTTCAGAATATGGCAATGCACTTTCATCTATTCTGATTGAAGTGCCTATACTGGGCTTGTTTGGAATCAACGGTAGGAGAGTCGTTAGAAGCATTTGTGATAGAGTTAATGGGTTTTGGATAAAAAGTTTAATATGGTGTGTTTGGATTCAGCGTTAAATTCACTGAACTTAAAGCTCCTAACACTCAAAAAGCTTGTCAAGGAAAAAGCTCCAGAATCCAGCTTTTTTTTAAAGCTCCATAACCTGCCTTTTTTCCAAACACAAATCATTATCTATAACCTGACTTTTTTTTTACCGAGCTTTTTTTAAAGTCGGATAGCTTTTAAGTCACCACTCCTACCGTCAACCCAAACAGACCCAGTGTTTATTTGAATTAGCGCTAGAAACTATTTTTTTTAATGTAATTTACGATATATGAAATAAGTTTTATCTCAACTTAACTTATATGAATGTGTTTTTGTAATGGCAACTCAAACAAACTGAGCTAGGTGCATTATATCAATATATGTGTGTATTTGGATAAAAACACAAAATAAAAATTGCACAGTTCGTGACAGCTTTGGCGAAAATGTTTAACTTTATTGGGACCCCATCTTCATGTGCGAACTCTGTTGTTTTTTAGTGTATGCCGTATAAAGCGTCAATGAGGGTTACGAATATAAAAGAGATAAAAACCACATCTGGATGGGGACGAAATTTTGGACATTTGAGTAGTGTTGGACCCAGGCCCAAAAGACTCATACTCTGCAAATGTTACCCGTTTCACATTAGTAGCAAAATTCCACGGCTTCCAGCCCTCAGGTTGAACAACTTAAGATATATTGGCCAATGAGAGTTGGCATAGATGGTAGGGGATCCGGACTGGCCAAATGGTCGTGGGTTCGATCCCTCTGCGTCACACGGGACTCCTTTGGTAAGGCGATCTCGTAAGTCCCCGCAAAGTCTTCATGAGCCGGCCGTGCGTCCTCAGCCAGGACGATGTCGAACTCCTCCAAAACTTTTTCTTATCCAAAAAAAAAAACTTAAGATATATTGGTTTTATAGAAGAGAACTCTTGAATAGCTTCTCCAAGGCCTTCCCAAATAAGTTGTGCCATTCCCAAACACGGGAGAGGATTTTCTCCTCTTCCGCCTCTCTCCCCATCTCTCACAGGCGGATCTGGACCGTCCAAATCCGATGGGGAGGGATGGGAGGGATCCTGCTGAGGAGAGAAACCGGATCCTCCCAAACACATGGCAGTTTTTAAACACAAACCCATTTGTATCATTTGGATTTGTTCTTGCTTGTGCTGTTATGAACCCTGGAGACCCATCTAGGGCTCCTGCAATCACTGATATCGAACATCCCTCAATAATTGTATCATAGCAATATTCATCATGTTTTATTTGAGGGATGTTTGATATCAGTGATTGCAGGAGCCCTAGATGGGTCTCCAGGGTTCATAACAGCACAAGCAAGAACAAATCCAAATGATACAAATGGGTTTGTGTTTAAAAACTGCCATGTGTTTGGGAATGGCACAACTTACTTGGGAAGGCCTTGGAGAAGCTATTCAAGAGTTCTCTTCTACAAAACCAATATGTCTCAAGTTGTTCAACCTGAGGGCTGGAAGCGTGGTGGGCCCATAACCCACAGGTCCCAGGATTGGAACATGTAGTGAAATAATAGAGAGAAAGATAGAGAAAATATACTCTCAAATGAATGTGTTTATTCATATGCTCAATAGGGTATTTATACATAAAAGAGAAGACAAGAGAGTAATGACTCATTATAATGATTGATTCCCTAATCACTCATAATTCCTATAATCCCTGATTATGTGTGATACTAATTAATTGTAATATATTTATACTGATTTATTTCCTAACAAGTAGCATCGAATGTGGTTCTAATCCATCACCCAAAAAGGGTGAAGAATATATATATTTCATCTTCTCGTTACGTGAGAAATTAAGATTGGAGTAAACAGAATCGGCAAGGTACGTAACCCAATGTTTCTAGAGTGCACAGTGAAAGGGGCACCCAATGTTTCTAGAGTGAAAAATTAAGATTGCAAAGGTTATTCCTTTTTTCTTTGGTTTTTTTTTTTTTTTTAATTTTTTTTTCAAAATCCACAAATTTGTAGTTCTATCACGTGTATATAATAATTGTGTGAATATAGCACTCTTCTCTGTGATTGAGTGGATATAGTCGTCTACAAGCTGACCCGCTCAAATTTGAACTTAATGCATATCCAAAGAGGATAGATATTGACAAAAATAGTGAAATGAGGGGATTTACATTCCATGTCCTTCACTCAGGTGGGAACATTTTTTTATTTATTTAGATTAAATTATATGCTGCATCATGAAATATTTTTTCCACGTAATATCCCAAATTAATTAATTTTTAGTCTTGCATTCATAAATATTTTTTCTATACACCTGTATATTAAAATATTTTTTCAATAACACCTAATATCTGAAATATTTTTCAACATTCGGTATCCTAAAATAACTATTTTTAGTGCATGGAGTTTTTTTTAAAAAAAAAGAAAAACTCCCTCCTGGTCCTAATTATAAGATCAAATTGACTTTTTTTAAGAGATTGAAAAAGCTAATTAAATTATTTTACAATATTTTTATTTTTTCTCAAAACTAATTAATTTAATTAAGAAATTAATATATGATCAAAGAATACACAACATATGATATGATTAAGTAACTTATTTAGTTTCTATAATCTCTCAAAAAAAAAAAAAAAAAATCAACCCAATCTTATTATTAGGATCAAGTAGTATCTTTTTATTTAAGGATGGATATGAAATGTGGATTTGAAATAAGGTCACTTGGAAATAACGTCGAAGTTTCCCTTCACTTGTTGATGGGATAGCCAGTAAAAATGAGACGAGTTCATCTTTAATCTTCAACTCTTCACCAATCTGCTCAAGTTGAGGCGTACAATGTATATATATATATATATATATTATGTTTGTAGCCAGGCTTCCTTATATCGATGTTTTTTTTTTTTTTTTTTTTTTTTCCGAATCAACAAGTTTATTGACATTGATTAATTTATTCCATTAAGAAATGTAAGATGAAGATTGCACGCCATGTATGTATGGAAAATGAGGGGCTATTGTTTATTGGCACAGTAATAATGTTCACGCTTAACAATTTGTTGGGGCAAACTCTATCTTTTAGGGTCTGTTTGGTTTGAGGGGATCAGAGGGGAGGGGAGGGGATGGAGGGATTTTGGCCCCTCCCCTCGTTTGGCTTACCATATTTTTTAGGAGGGGAGGGGAAATTTTTTAAAATTTTCCTCTCTCTCCCTCCCCTCAAAACTTCACCCCCCAAATCGGACGGATTCGGAGGGATTTTAAAAAAGGGGCATGAGAGGACAAATTTATCCCTAGTCTTTTACTGTTATACCAAAAATTTATCCCTAGCCACCATCATCAGATTCAAGCTTTTCCTCCTCCTCCGTCGTCAGCTTCTTTCAGCGCGGCAGCTTCAGGCATGGTGGCTTCTAATTATCTGCCACCGTTGATAGAGAATGTGGACAGCATGGTGCCAAATATTCATGAAGTGCAATCTTGCAGTATAGTGGATGAGGAAGGTGAAATGGCACTAGATCAGAGTGCTTGCAGAGGCATAAGTTGAACGAGTGGGTGGTGGACCATACAGTACAGCAACAATGTCCCAGCTTTATTTTTTGGGAAAACGTGGAAGGACAACTTGGCGATGACGGCGGCGGCAAAGAAATTGCACCGAATTCTTCGAATTTGGCAACTACACTTTCTTCTTTTCCTTCCTCCTAATGATTATATATGAATTAATGACTGTTTCTCTCTAACTATATAGTTTTCAATTAATGGGTTTTCTGAATCTGAATCTGCACAAGAGGATCATTTTTATAATTGAGAAAGCTCTGAAAAATCTGAATTGAATGACAAGAACCTGCAGAATAAGATAGTGAGTACGATGGCTCAACGCGAGATAGTTCGAGGAAGAAGAATTTGTTGCATCAACAAGTGTACTCCGTTCAACCTCACAAAACCATTTATCAGCCAAGACACTCAGACTATGGAAGATACCGACTTTATCAATGATAGCTGCTTAAACTAGAAATTCAATTCAGCAGAACTCATGTCCACGATATATGAAAACAAAAGGATATAAGCACTAAGGACTAGGAATAAACAGCGGCAGCAAGCAGCAACTTTTGGTTTCTGAAGATAAAATATTGTCTTAATTTTCAATATATATATATATATATATATATATTTTAGATGTTAATTTTCGGGCATAAAAATGTTATTTATAATTAAACGTTACTATACATTTAATAAAATTTTAAAAAAAAAATCACTTATAATATAAGTAAAATTGTACTTGTGAATATAATTTTCCTCCCCTCCTCTCTCCCCCGAACTAAATAAGATAACATTAAAACCCCTCTTCCAATATAACGGTAAAGTTGTCAATTTTTTTTAAAAAATCCCTCCCTTCCCTCTTAAACCAAATAAGCTAACATTAAAATCCCTCCCTTCCGCTTCTTTCTCGATCAATCCAAACAAGCGTAATATTAAAATCCCTCCCTTCCTCTCCCCTTCCCCTCCCCTCCATTAAAATCCCCCCTCCCCCCTCCCCTCCGTTGAACCAAACAGACCCTTAGGATAAGAAATGCTCAAGCAATCAACACGAGACTTGTGTCGGAAAAAGCTTTCTTTCACGCCGAATTATGTATTCGCCTGCTGAGCAACCAAAAGATTGACCACTCGGTATATAACTATAATTCACATTTCTTATGGTTTTGTAGCCTCTTTCCATCATTAGAATAGATAAAGTTATTTTTTTTACGAGATTAAAATAATTAAATAAGTTACTTCATCCTATTATGTATTGTGTATTATTAGATTATACTCCTTTTAGTCTTTATTATAAGGTACCAACTAACAAATTTATTTGGTCCTTTTTATAATGCACTTATTTGTTCCCAATGAACATTAATTATTTGTTTCTATATCTATCCATAATTAATGAGGATAATGGGTGAGAGTAATAATTAATATAATATTAGAGTTTAGTACAATTAGTAGGGGTAATATTGAAAGTTACTTAAATTGTAGGGCAACTTTATTGACTTTAATTGTTTTTATTGGTTTATGAGATTTGTTAGTTGGTGCCTTATAATAAGGACCAGAGTGAGTACCACTCTGATCCTATTTATAAGTTATTTTTGACTGAATCACAATACCAAAGAGAGGTAGGTAGTTCAATGATTATGAGGTAAATTTTTAATTTTACCCTTATTTATAAATGGGTACCTTTCAACTTTTTATCCTCTCTATTTTAATTGATATAATAATATGAGCAAAATTGTCACAATCTCATTTATTTGGTCAAAAGGGACTTATAAATAGGACTAAATTTTTTAGTCAAATGTGACTTATAAATAGGACCAGAATGGTATATCAGTTTATAAGTTAGACAAAATAATTTAAAGAAAAAATGATAAAACAAATAATTTAATTAATTTTTGAAAACACGGAATAAGGGGTGGGATAGGCTAAGCCCTTATCGACGGCCTATAGTCTAACCTACTTAGATCCTGGTTTGGCACCTTGTTTGTTAAAAGGTCAAATCAATGTCTATTTAAAGGCCTAAATGTATAATAAGCTAGACGTATTTTGTTAAGGAATTGGACCTGTTTTACACATTAAATAGACATAATTATATTTATATTATATAAATAGCATAATATTTATTATTTTCATTCTTATATTCTATTAAAAGCCTACGTTTATATAAGTTTTGATAGGGTTAAAGTGCATAAAGCCTATTTATGATCTATAAAACTTACAATATGAGGCTTTTTTAAAGGCCTATATCGTAAGTAGGTCTTTAAAAAAGTTTCAGACCCAACTAGATCTTATAAAAGCTCAGACGTGAGCCTTATAAAAGTACATATTCAGGCTTAAGTCTAGACTCAGACCTTCTCCTCCATTACATACATGAGCTTGTTTAACTAAAATCTCACCTGACTTATTTCAACGAAATAGGGTATGCAAGTTGGGGAACAATGAAGAATATATTGCTTGTCAGGCTACGTCCATAATTTCGGTGAGGTTGACCTTATATGCTGTATGAGCTGTGCTCGATTGCTGTCTACTGGAGAAATAAATAAATAAATAAATAAAAATAAAAGAGAAGCTGTTCATGCGATGGGAAGGTTATGAAGGGGACAAGGGACATATATTATTTAAACATACTATATGTCGCAGAATATTCACTCTAAAATATGTATATACATCACTTAAACAAACGTACATTTTTCTGGATATAGTTTTAAGATGAAAAAATTTGGAAGGCGTCAAAAAGCTGTCGTTGAACATATGTATTCAATAAAACTCCTAGTGATACAGGATTGGTATTATCCATGGTAGATTGGTAGAGTAATTTTAAAGACACAAGAGGCCAAGTACCTTAAGCAAACCATCACTTTCATCATTTTCTGTAATGATTGTTTTTGTCTCATCGTATTAATTTCCATGCCAATGTTAGATTCCGAGCAAAGAAAGATGCCCGTGATGAGCTTCACGACCATCACTTCTTAACTTTGTTCCTTTTCAGATTTGATTTGTAAGTATATTTATAATGTTTCGCGCTTAATCCATTTAAATATAAAAATAAAAAAAAATATATATATATCTTCCTCGCGATGTTAACATGATTATAATTTGCGATATTTTATTCTAATACAGTCATTTCCCTATTATAAGTTAGTTTGGTCCCAACTGTAACATATAAATTTAACTGTTGTGGTCCACATCACTGTACAAAACTCTGTCCAAAAAAAAAAAAAAAAAAAAAAAAAAGGTGGAGTAACAAAACGATAGGTAGAATTGTTTAATTTTAGGTAATGGTTGTTTAATTAATAAAATCGGTCCAAACTGATGAGCTCTGACGTATTTTTGTTTTGACCTGACTGGGTTTAGTTTAAGTTGAACCTTTTCTAACCTATAAAACTAGTAAGACAATAATTTTGAAAGTTGCTATTTGGGAAGATAATAATGTTATAATGGACAGATTGATTACTATTTACTGGTAGCACCACCAGCCGCTTTCAGATGAATCAACTCACGCTGGTTTCTACATTTGTCGCTCCCATTTTGAAACGACGGCGAGCTCCAGCCTTCACCTTTTATCGTTTCAACTTTCCACTGTTTGGTCCATTTTTATTTTTATAGTCCAAGTCTAATTTTATAGCACTCCCACCAAACAGTAGCTGCAATTTTCATGGTCTCCAACGCAGGGAAAGCGAGAAGAAAAGAAAAAGAAAATTACTTTCCCTTTTACCAAACAGAAGGAGAAAAAGAAGAGTTAGTTAAAGTCTGAATTTTTCAATTTGATTCCTTCACTTCGATCTCCAGGCCTCTGAACTTCCGCTCTTAATCCGTTACCTGCGTCTGTAGATTCAAGCCTCTTTGTCAACTGGCTCTCTCTCAGTCTCTCTCTTTGGTCTTTGACATTTTGGCATTTTCTGTGTTTGGCTGAGTTAGCCACAAAAATGTGGTCATTTTTCTGGTAAGGATCTTTCTTAGCCATTTCCTTCTGCTTGCTCTTTACTAGATTATTGCTTGTTTTACTGATCAGTTTTCCACATACTAGGTTGAATCTTTGAGTGGATTTCTCTAAGGAAAACAAATATAGAAGATAAAAGCTGGATTTAGCTGCTGTTCATCGGAAGAATCAATTGATTTTCACATGTATCCATTCATTCAAAAGATCGTGGTCATAGGTTGAGTTCCTTTTCTTTCATTGTCCTGTTTGTTCAGAAGGGGGAAAGGAAAAGGAGGTATTGCTTTCTGGGGATGGAAATAATTTAGCTGATAGTGGAATGTGACGAACAAGCGGTGGTTGGTCTTTTAAATAGTTCCTGTACTTCCTCTTTCACTCCAGTTTGTAAAGGTTAATTAGCGCTATTGTGGAGATCTGGGACTTGTTTCGCGTCCTATGCCCCATGAGGACTTTCTTCGCTCCTGACTCCTGTAAAGAAATGCAACCAAATGTTCTAAATCCACAGTCCTGGCTCCAAGTTGAAAGAGGGAAACTTCCCAAACTGTCATCTCAATCCTCTTCTGCATCAATGTAAGTCTATCTTCTCCACAGTATCAGCCTGATTTTTTTTTTTTTTTTTGTTCAATTAAATCACGACTCTTGTTTTTTTCCGGGGGTTTGATGTTGACCATTGTAGCGAGTCTCTAATCAAGGTCCCAGAGCCATCTATACTACCATTCTTCAAACCTGTTGATTATGTGGAAGTTCTTGCTCAAATTCATGAAGAACTTGAGTCATGTTCCCCACAAGAGCGGTCAAACCTATATTTATTGCAATACCAGGTCTTTAGGGGCCTTGGGGAAGTTAAATTGATGCGTAGAAGCCTCCGGGCAGCTTGGCAGAGAGCTAACACGGTTCATGAGAAGATAATATTTGGGGCTTGGTTAAAGTATGAGAAACAAGGGGAAGAGCTTATTGCTGATTTGTTGAAAACTTGTGGTAAATGTGCAGAGGAGTTTGGGCTAATAGATGTGGCATCTCATATTCCTTTTGATATTGATGAAAGTTTGCAAGAGAGATTTTCGGTGAATGGGAACCACATTTCACAATATGTTATATTTACTATTGGAAATGATAAGATAATTTGTGACAGACATAAAATGTCTGAACTTTCAGCACCATTTCATGCAATGCTAAAGGGATCTTTCAGTGAGTCATTTTCTGAGACCATAGATTTGTCTGAGAACAATATCTCCCCTTCAGGCATGAGGGCAATAAGTTACTTCAGTCTGAGAGGCAGTTTATATGACGTTCCTCCCAATCTATTGTTGGAGATATTAGCTTTTGCTAACAAGTATTGTTGTGAAAGACTCAAAGATGCTTGTGATAGAAGACTAGCATCTTTAATTTCCTCCAAAGAAGATGCTGTGGAACTCATGGATTATGCTCTTGATGAGAATTCTCCAGTCCTTGCCGCATCTTGTTTGCAAGTCCTTTTATGCGATCTGCCAAACTGTTTGAGTGACAATAGGGTGGTAGGGATATTTACTGGTGCTAATAGGCAGCAGCTGGAAGTCTTGGTTGGGCCTGGTTTATTTTCACTTTACTGTTTATTAAGTGAAGTTTCTATGAACCTTGATCCTAGTTCAGATATAACAGCTCAGTTCCTGGAGCGATTGGTGGATTTTGCTGAAACAGACAAGCAGAAACTGCTGGCATTTCATCAGTTGGGCTGTACAAGACTCTTAAGGAAAGAATATGATGAAGCCCGTTGCCTATTTGAGGGTGCTTTAAAGGCAGGCCATATTTATTCTGTGGCAGGTTTAGCTAGATTGGATTTTATAAAGGGTGAGAAGCATCTATCTTATGAGAAGCTCAGCTCAGTAATCTCCTCTGTAATCCCAGTGGGGTGGATGTACCAGGAAAGATCACTATATTGTGAAGGCAACAATAGGTGGGAGGACCTTGAGAAAGCAACCGATCTAGACCCTACGCTTATATATCCCTACATGTGTAGGGCTGCCAATTTAATGAGGACTCAAAATGTTCAAGCCGCCCTGGCAGAAATCAATAGGATACTTGGTTTTAAACTTTCATTGGAATGCTTAGAACTACGATTTTTTCTCAATCTAGCTCTTGAGGACTACAAAGCAGCCCTCTGTGATGTTCAAGCAATTCTTACTCTGCGGCCTAATTATAGAATGTTTGAGGGCCGAGTTGCTGCATCCCAATTCCGTATTCTTGTACGTGAGCATGTTGAACATTGGACTACAGCAGATTGCTGGGAACGATTGTATCATTGTTGGTCTGCAGTTGATGATATTGGGTCTCTCTCTGTTATCTATCAGATGCTTGAATCTGATGCAGCGAAGGGTGTCCTATACTTCAGGCAGTCGTTGCTTCTTCTTAGGTATGTTATGAATGTCTGGTAATACATTTTTGCAATCATCAATCATTGAAATGGTTAAAATTTAACTTTGCTTTACAATTGAACTATCAAGTGTGTTAGGAAATTTGGTGGAACAAATTGTGTTTTTATACATGCATGAGATACTAGATATTTATTGTGATGATTAAAAGTACATCAATTTCTGCTGCTTTCAATGTGGTGGTAACATATAATTTATTCAATAGTCTCGGTATCTGTGTCTGTCTTAGCTCTCAAGTGTCAATCAACTCAACTGCAAAGGAGGAAAGGAGCCGTCAATGGTCTACATGCATTGGTTTTGTTTTTTATGTTCATATTTTTATGTGGAATTGTGTTAGGAAAGGCAATATCTTCCTGGTCCTTGTATTGAAAATACTAAGTGGAACATATGTTTACTATGGACAACAAGAGCCTGACATTTTTGTCCCTATAGGCTAAACTGTCCTGAGGCTGCTATGCGGAGTTTACAATTAGCTCGCCAACATGCATCAAGTAAGCATGAACAACTTGTATATGAGGGGTGGATCTTGTATGATACAGGTCACTATGAGGAAGGGCTCCAGAAAGCTGAAGAATCTATTAGTATCAAAAGGTCCTTTGAGTCTTTCTTCCTGAAGGCGTATGCATTGGCTGACTCTAGCCTAGATTCATCATGTTCTTCAACTGTTATTTCACTTCTGGAAGATGCATTAAAGTGTCCATCAGATAATCTTCGCAAAGGTCAGGTATGGTTCTTCAACTGTTATCTCTGTAATTGCCTTTTCCACCATTCAACACTTATTCTGCTTCTGTTGATGCTGTAGTCAATCTTGATAGCATTGTGCCTTCAAACAACTAACCATGATCTTCCATTTGAGTGTTTCTCCGCCTTGTATTGTGGTGGTTGTATCTTTTGGATGACATCTATGTCTTGATCATGCGAACTTAGAAGTTCTGATGTTTGAGCTGTAGGTAATTCTAACTTCAGCATACAGGTATAAGAATGTTAGCACATTCGAATACCGTTTTTGCCATTATATATACTGGAAGATATGTGGTATGACATTGGTAGCATGTAATCATACAACCTTGTGCGGAATTAATTTCTAGTTTGACTACTTATGCGTGTGTTAATTTATCAGGCACTGAACAATCTTGGTAGTGTTTTTGTTGACTGCGGGAAATTAGATTCAGCAGCTGATTGTTACATCAATGCCCTTAAAATCCGGCATACCCGAGCACACCAGGGTCTTGCTCGTGTTTATTTTTTCAAAAATGACAAGGCTGCTGCTTACAATGAAATGGCCAAGCTTATTAAGAAGGCAAAAAACAATGCATCTGCCTATGAGAAGAGATCCGAGTACTGTGATCGGGAACTTGCAAAGGCTGACCTGGAGATGGTGACTCGATTAGACCCACTGAGAGTATATCCTTACAGATATCGTGCTGCAGGTAATTTGCTTATTTATTTTTAACCCTCCTACCCTTCATGACCTGCATGGTAAAGGATATACATTATGCAATAGATTGAACTATCCTGCTTGATTCTTTTGAAATTAAACTCACTCTGAGAGATAGCTTGTGCTTGCTCATGTGCCACGGACAATCACTGACTATTATGACGTTTTAGCTCGCCACCTTTATTGTAAATATCTTTAGCTTATTCTAATTTTATTAAACTGGGTTTGTGTTAACAGTGTTGATGGACAATCACAAAGAGGAAGAAGCCATTGCGGAACTATCCAGAGCAATAGCATTTAAAGCTGATCTGCACCTGTTACATCTACGAGCGGCTTTCCATGAACACAAAGGGGATGTATTAGGTGCCCTCAGAGACTGTCGGGCTGCGCTCTCGGTGGACCCAAACCATCAAGAAATGTTGGAACTTCACAGTCGAGTTAACAGCCACGAGCCATGACTCAACCGGCATGACTTTCCTGAGTGGATTGAGTACATTGAAAACTATTAAATGCCGTCTAAAATGGATGTTGGAGTGATCACACAACATAGCAGCCATCAGCTTGGTTAAATTATATGATCACTGTCTCTAGTAATGAAGGTGTGTATTCTTACCTTCTTTTCCCCCCTCCCCTTTTTCACTTTTGTAAGGTGGCGGGGTGCTCCAAATTTTTGTAATTCTCTTTATTTTTTTGGGGGTATATTATGAATGTCAGATATGTTATTGTCTATCTTCTATTCGTTTTTTGGGTCAAAATCAGATGGTACGGGCAAGGTAGTATATGGACTTGTTTATTTCTCTTTGAATGGTCGAATCGTAGGGGGGCAAAATAATAGATAGAATAGTGCAGGGTATGGTTTTTTAAACGATACACGACGCAACATGAATTACATGATACTCAGAAGGGAACAGGGAACAGGGAACAGGGAACTAGGAACTAGGGAAGTGAAAGCCGGAAGACGGTGATATGCTCCCCAAATGAAACCCGCAAAGATTGCAGAATACAGGGTGATTTTTGCTTCGATGGGTTCCGATGAAGGTCTGGCCTAATTTATTGTTTAAACTCTGATTTTTGTCATCCCAAGATGGTCTGATTTTTGTCATCCCAGGATGGTCTAGTTCGAAGTCGATGCCGTGATTTAAGTTCTTGCTTGTGATGGTCAGGTTTCTTCTTTCAGCAATAGAAGGCTTTTCATTCCTTGGTTTGATTGCTGGCTTGCATTGGTTTGATTTTGGTTTCCGATTTCGCTGGTGGATGTGGTTCTTCAGAACTGAGGGAGTCGTATTTATTTATTTATTTATTATTTTTTAAAATGGCAAGGTCGTCAATCTTTATATAATATACATTTACTAATTTAAGATTATATCTCATTTCCATAAATATATCACGCAAATTTTGAGAGTCGACTTCCAAATCCAGCAAAAACACTTTTTTTGGTTGAATCAACGCTGAATTACATAACTCAATAAAAAGAGTACAAAAACAGAGCTGGGGAAAAAAACCCTGCGACACTAAAATCTAGGACAATAGAAAAAGCACTTACTACTTTCCCTCATCACCATGAATAATAGGATGAAGAGGAGGATGTAAAAAGTGTCTAATAACCTATGAGAGAATTTTGCCAGTCTATCAGCTAGAGGAATCTCTTTCCTACGGACAAAGACTCTAACCGACCAATCCCTATAAATAAAGCATTCTAGGCTCGTCCACCAAGTCTTTCAAGGGGTAATCAAAATCACATCCCCTTGTGGCAAGATTAATTGCCTCAATGCGGTTCGAATAAATAGATACATTTATAAAATAGTTAAGATACAAAAATACATGTGGTTTATCTAAAGGTATACCCAACAAGTGTTTTTTTAGGTGTAAAAAGTGATTATAATTACAAAAATAGAGTAAAAATATGCATTGACCATTACACTTTTTCTGTACTGAAAATGATAACATGGATATTGATGGGTTCTAAGTTGTTATGAATTAAAGTTTAGCCCCAGATACATTTCAACAAATTCAATTTAATCATTCCATAAACTTTTAAAATTTTCATTTTAGTCCCTGGTGAAGAGACCAACACTAGAGCCCTCAAGATTGTCTTCACCGTCCCTACCTATAGAGCCAAACCGTCAACCCTCTTTATAGTCGCGTTCTGAATGGACGTGCCTGTGTTCTGATTGGGGTCCGTTTGACCCTGCGTTATGATCGTGATTCTACAAAACTACAACCTCTATCCCCAGCATTTATTGAGTGGTCAATTCAATGTGATCACGACGGAGGGTCAAATGGATCTCAATCATAACACAGGCACATCCATTCAGAACGCAACCATAAAGGCGGCTGATGATTTGGCTTATTGGTGGGGACGATGCAGACACAGTCTTAAGGGCTCTAATGTTGGTCTTCTCTTCAGAGGGATTAAAATGAAAATTTCAAAAGTTCATGTAGGGACTAAGTTCAAAATTATCATTTTTAAGACAGAAAAAGTTAAACTAACATCAATGCGTACTTTAGCTCTACTATTGTAATCACATAGTCACTTTTACATTAAAAAAAAAAAACAAAAATCATAGTGTTAGACACACTTTAGGACAAATCACGTGTATTTTTGAATCTTAACCCTTTCTAAAACCGCGATTCCAACAAATATGAAGGCCATGAATAATAGCAATCAGTTCTGCGGTAGTAGGGAGAACAACAAACAATTTACAAGAGAAACATTGTCCCTGAGCATCACGCAGCACCCCTCCCCACCCGCTTCTGCCATCCCTCAAGATCGATCCGTCCACCTCCAATCTGTACAATTCCGTGCCATGTTGCCTGCTGGTTAGCAAAAAACACACTTCAATCCAACTAAACCGGGCATTAAAATACCACGTCTCATCTTCAACTCATCCTCCAAAATCCAAAAAAGAAACACAGGACGCGGGGACATCAACTTTTGTCTATATAATATACACAGACTATTTGATTTGTTTGAGCCGCAAAATTTCTTCAATGACAATTTGGAAAAAGACTTTGGCAGCCAAGTGAGTAATTTTTTTTTTTGCAAATATAGGCAAGCAAAAGCTTGAGAAAATTAAGCAGAACTAGACCACAACGGCCTAGCCCTTAATACATGAGAATAAAGCTAGCAAAAACAGACCAACCGGTCTTTCAAAAAGAAGTCTAGACAGCCACTAGGGACCGACTGAACAAGAGTCACATCAGTATCAACTGGAACATCATGACCATTCTTGGCCATGTAGTCTGCACATAGGATTAATTTTACTATGATCCCCCCTCCATTTCACCCGCGTCCTCATCTGCATCGATTGTGGCCTGGATTTTAGTGAAAGCTCCAGGTAATTAAGAATTTTAGTTCACATGAATTATTTAATACACTTGAATTAAAAAAGCTTTCCAGTCAAGCCTTGCCGTTGAGATTTTAAAGATTAGCAAAAATGTTGGATGGAAAATACGCACCCATACATGAATAATTCGATTGTGGCTTCTCATGGCCTCCCTCAGCCACTTGGGGGAGGTTGAAAATAGGGGTGCTGCAACGCCTCGTCAACACTCGGTCGATCTTCCTACGATTATTTAACAGAAGCTTTTATTAGACTCGTGATATATTTAAAAATTAATCAAGTCTTTTAATTAAACAGCGGTAAAAAATTAGAGATTAATTAATACAGATCACAGGACTGGCGAGACATTAAACTTAATCAGGAAACTTACTGGGTCCCATAGCAATAGATGACGCACTAACCGCATAGCCCAGATGTTTGAAAACCTTCAATAATCAATAGTAAAAAAAAAAAATATGACAGAACAGAAGTCAGCAAGATTAGTTAAACATATCATAAGCCAAAAGCATGAAAGCATCAGTAGTCAGCCGACTAACCCCAATTTGAGAGGATCTCGACTTTTAATTTGACGTGAAAAGAAATCCTCAGAGCATTTCCATGATGCAGGAGGGACTCCAACCTGATTCACAAATATGGAAGTTTCATATTACATTATATAGCAAAACGTCAGACAGTAGACTTACTTGGTTTCCTGTGTGATACTGTTTGAAGGAACTGCCAGAAATCCCAGGGATTAATATGCACAATTCCATGAACGATCTAAGCCTGTCAGAAAAAATATAAAACAACAGCTAAAATAATCAGTCCAGGGATTCAAGAGAATTAAATGAAGTTTAATTCCTTCACGGAAAAAATCATCCTCACAAGTCCACAGGCAATCATACTCAAGGCTAAACCATCATCATCTATCTTATCAACGCAGCTTCCCCCCAAAGCTGGTTTCAAACAGATACTAGCTTGTTTATTTATTCAGGAGACTAAACAAGTTATTTAATTCCTAAAACGGAACCTAAAACCTAAAATATTGTGGAGAATAACCTCTGAAGTTGGGTATATGATTTATATTTGATAAACTGAAATACAATTTTAAACAGTGAGAATGGCAGTTGCAAATTGCAATCCCAGATGCTCCATCGCTCATAAAAAATCCATTTCCAACCTTTTTCTTCAAGTTTTGATAAATGGAAGATAAAAAGGCTAAGCAGCGCAAAAGCCTAAAATGATTATAATGGGGACATTAAAATTCTTGATTGTACATGTATGGACTTCTGCAGGGTGCACTTACTTGTACGCCAGCTCCATTATGCCTTCATTCCAGCCCTCAAGATGTCGGTCCAAAAGAGTGCGTGTTAAAGAACTTATCTGGAAAACATTTGGTGTTCCTAAGATCAACTCCAACATCACAACACCAACACTCCACATGTCATATCTGTTGATGTAAAAAGGTTAGGTTGCAACCTTGCAAGTAATTTAACAAAAACGGAGCATGTTGTCCATTTTGAATTAGATGAGACAAAAGATGAACTTTGATTTCATTCTTACAAAAACAATTTTGAACACAAGATGTTGAATTCAATCTTAAAAAAAATATTACATACTTCAAAGTTGAGCTTGTGGGTCCTTGATACCAAGTAGCGTTTAGCAAAGCTTCAGGAGGCATATACTCATAAGTTTGTTCAGCTCTGCAGAAACAAACAGTTTATTTTTATCACGATAATCAGAAAAAATTTAATATTATAGTTAAAAAAAGTGAGATACCGAGATGGCCCAGTAGATCCGTACAAGTTCTTCAATGTAAACTCATCAACTCCACTGCCAAAGTCAATAATACGCCTGAAAGAATTGGAAGAAAGCATTAGAATTTTATTGGGCATTAGAGATATATTACATGTAACCTATTCACCAAAAATATATATATATATATATATATATTACATGTAACCTAAAAGGCCCAACAAAAGTATATAAAATCTGTAAAACACAGACACATAATTGGATATCCAGATCAAAATTTAAAAATGCATGATAACCCAGTGCTACTACTGCCAAAGAAAACTCAAACTAACCATTATCAGACCTGGGACTAAAAATTCAGAGAAAGAGAGAGAATAATATTGGCTTTGGGAAGTAGACAGCAATGCCTTGACGCCTAAACCTATTATAGACCAAAATAACAAGATCTAAAGAAGCAAATTTGGATTAATTATGCGTTATGTCACTGGGCTGTCTGTGAATTTCATCTTCTAAGAAAATCTGAACACTTTAATAACTAAGCGAATTTTGCATTTCCACATAAATATAGGGCAGAGAATCATTTTGAATAACAAGCATTTATCCCTAACAAATGGGAGATCCATCCTTACAAAAGAACCAGGAGGCCAGCAAGAACAGTCATATCAATAAATTTTATCTGAAATATTAGTATCTGAAAAAGTGATAAAAATGTCAATAAATAATTTTTTCTGCACATCAAATCAACTCAAACAGCTTCAACCACTTTCATTATTGCTGAAATTTCAGTCAGCATAACTTTTAGAATAGAGGAGCAACAAATCTATATCCAAGTGGCGGAGAATTTACAAAAGCAGAATATTACTCAAAAAGGGAAGAGATCTAATCAATGCTAAGATATGCTATTCAAACCTTGCAGTTGAAAGAAAAAGAAAATAATAACTGAATTCAGGAGTGGTTTCCAAAATACCAATATTCCAAATCTTATGCATAGTGTGGAAGTTTAAAATATTCAACATCAGAAGAGAACAAAAAAGATAAAAAAGCAAGAGCCTATAATGAAGGAAAGACAATATACTGTACATTTTGGTAGAGATTGTCCTATTAATTGTTGGAACCTCTTTTAAGCATCTTCCGGTCTCCTGATCTTCAAAGCATATCACCATATTCTCTTCCAAAATAAATGCCATGAACCAGTCAATATTTCCAAAACAAATTCCTCCATTTGAACACCACGTAAATTAGAAAAACAAAATTTAAGATACAAGCAAGCACGCCAGATGGTCACGATTTTCAGGCTTTTAATGGTGTGTGGAGTATGAATTAAGGGCTGCCAACATAAGTATGGCCTTTAACAACTAGACATCCTTCACCGAAAAACAGATGATAAAACCATAAAATTAACAAAATTGAAGATTTTGGCTGCATTTTGTTGAAACAAATTAAGAGTTCAAAAGCAGACAGAATGGCTTAAACAATGGACTTAATGCAAAGTAAAATATAGATATCTATCTAAAAAGGTGAAAACCAAGCAAAGTGAAATACAGGCTTTGATATACATTGATGATTTTTTTCAATGAAAGACTAAAAAATAATAGAGCCAAAATAAATATGTGCAGGTATGAGTCTCCATTCATCTCGAAATTGACAAATATACACATCACTTTCAATGACAAATTGCCCAACGTCCTTACCAGGTTTGATATCTCTGTGAGTGATATTCCGATCATGACATGACTTCAGTGCCATTAACTAAGTAAATGAATAAGACATTTGTCAAGAATATAGAGAGCGGTACAAGGAAAATAGAGTAAAATTTGAAAGATGCAATAATCCATAAACAGAGGCATAGAAAATTTTCGACGTTTTTGAAGTCATTGTAATTGGTATATATTCAAATTAATAAATTCCCAGATAACATACCAGAAAAATGAATGGTTATAACATAATAAGGGTTCAGGACTGATCTTTTTCTTTTTTCATGGAAAGGACTGATCATTTTAAAAAGAAAAGAACCATTTATTTTCTCCTCTGATCTTTTTTAAAATAATCAGTCCTGAACACTCATTAGATCTTAATAGTATTCTTGATATTAACAAAACTCATTTATGTGATGTCTATGGAACCTAATTTGTTCTCAATGTCGCCAAAACTCATTCATGTGACAACATGTGAAGCAGGTTTCATAAAACACCACCGAAGAGGAGACAAAGAAAGATGGACGCCTCAGGTCATAAGAATACTTTCAAGATATGGTGCGTTTGAGTTCTGTTCAGATATACAAATGTAAACACCTTATTTTGATGTGTAAATGTAAGTCCTTGATTTTTCTCTTTTAAGAAAAATGGGGCAAGCATATCTGCAAAATTTAAAAACAACCATATCTGTATTTCTAAATGAATTAACAAACAGGAAAAACCATTGAAGAGAGGTTAATATGTAAAAAACAGAAATTATACAGGATAATAGGGCAGTGCACCCACAGAACCTATATTGAAGACATACCAGCTGCCATATAATGTTACGCATTTCCTGTTGCCCTTCTTCCGTTGTCTTCAACCAATGCCACCACTTTGAAGGACGTAATATCTGAACATATTTTGCTTGCTCAGATCTTTCACGGTCAGCAGTATCATAAGCTTCTTCCACAGTATAAATAAGTTTGGACAAAGATATGCCTTCATAATGAAAAACAAGCCACAATTCATTAGATCGAGATTCAAAAGATTCCACATATCTTGCAATATGGTTGAGACCCTCTTCATGGATGGCCTTCTGCAACTGGAATTTGTTTGTAAATAAATTCTCAGAACCCCAAGAGTTTCTTATATAATGTAGCACAGAATCATTGGTTTTTGATTGGTCGTAAGACTTGAATTGAGTTTTTTTAGGGATACAGTCTGAGTTTCCAGCTGAAAGTAGATCTCCAAAGCACATGGAAGCATTCAAAAAAATTTCTCCAAAATACTTCTCCCTCAGACCACTCAAGTAAACAGCAGCTCCTCTCTCTACCTGTTCAGCACATTCAATAGTTAGTTATTTGAGCTACATGCTCTTAGTATGCAAAAATTGAATATTCAGTGTCTTCTTTCAACAGATAACTTATCATCCCACTAGTTCTAGTTGTATACACATGAAAGAGACAAAAGCCTAATGCACTTGAACAGTAAAAAAGCCTTTTACCGACTAGATGGATTACCATTATCCGTTTCAGAATGTACATGTTGATGTTAGAAGGACCGTTCTGGCAATCATGAGTACTTGAGCTGCTGTTTCTATTGTATGAATCAACATTGATAAAGCTGAGAGAGAAATTATTGTTATCCTTGCTTAACTTTTGATCATTGTCAACTTGACAGTTCCAATGAAAGGCCAACCACACTTCACCATATGATCCACGGCCAAACCTCTTTTTCAAGACATACCTAGACACCAAAATGTATACCACCTTAGAAGTCAGATTTAGTGAATAACATGCTTGAGCATGAATTTTGTAATTGGTTAATGACACGGCAAAAACACAAATATCCTCTCAATTTCCCTCAAACAATGAAACATCCTGACAGTCACAATATTATGGAACTTCATTATAAAGTTCAAAACTCAGAAAATTTCAACATGGCAATATGATAAATCAACAAGTGATTCTTTTCATCAAGGTGTATCCCTACCTTAACTGTTACAAGGAACTAAAGTTGCTCATAAATGTTAAAGATAAGATCAAAGAAAAACTTAAGCTTGGATGTTTACCTCATATCAGGGAATGAAGAATCAAAAGACCCATTATCTGAACCAGTATCATGTAAAGGAATTGATTCAAGTAGACCAATAAAACTAGCAAAGGATTCAGGATTTATGCATTGCTCGTTAGCTCCATTAACAGTCATGCCAAGGTGAAAGCAAAAGTTTTGGTTGTTGTACAAATTTACAGGACCACCTACAGCCAAAATAAAGTCATCACCAAAGAGTATTGGACTGCCAACAGATGAATTAAAAATTGATGAAAGAAACACATGACCGACGGGAACCATCAGTGTACGAGTGAAAACCTAAACCCAGAAAAATCACAGCAAACAGCCACACAGCTAAAAGAAAGCTCAAAGTAAAACAAAGAAATCACACCCATCCTGACATAGTAGCATTCAAGAGGCCAATACTCTCCATCACCCATCGCCTGAACTCACTTACATCCTAGCCTCTCCTATATTCTCCTTGTTAACAGTTAGTTACGATTGGTTTCTTCCCCCTCCCTCTGCCAGTGCACTAATTTCTTTCTCTGGTATTTTTGCATGGGTTGGGCCATATCAGGCCCGTCAATGACAGGAGCAGCAGCAAGAAAAAGCACCAATGTCAAGTGATTAGATATTTATACAGCTCCTTTTCTTACCAGAATGTTGATGAAGAGCGTCAGGCAAAGGCTCTGGTAGTTTATATAAATAGTTAAACCAGTTGGTCTCTGCAGCAGGCTGCTTATAGTCCATAGCTTCACCAAGATTTTCAGATAAATAAAAACATCCAACATCACCATATTTCACTTCAGCCTATCATAAAGGATTCAAAAGTAACCATTCAGATTGATGGTAACCAGAGGCATCTATGCTCCAAAGTGAACAAATAACTTCTAAAAGTACTGAGGGAACAAATAATCCAAAAGTTACAACTTCAATGCTAAGCACACAGATAAAGAGTGAAAATCTCAGAGTATGAGGCAAAAAAGTGGAAAGAATGTGTCATAATGCTAAGGATTAAAAGTAGAAAAGTAAAACAAACGATTTCATTTCATAATATATTCACAAGTTTCAGCAACGGTGCTTATAATCAACCCTGTATGCATAAAATATTAAAAAGTACATATCAACCCCGAAAGAGAGGGAGTAATTATCGAAAACAAGATTACATGATTTTGGTATCTCACAAGGAAAAAGGGTATGGAGAAAAAAGCCTAGAATTACAATTAAGCTCACATGTGGGCTACCTAAAGCCTCCAGCTATGTTGGTCCTCCTAAAACAAAATGAATTCAGTTGAAATAAATTCCTCTGAGGACACCTAAAGCTTTTATGAAACTGGGTTCCCCCCTCATATGACTGTAGCAACAAGAAAAAGGAAAAATGAACTAGTGACTGGATCACATTTGACAAGCACCAAAACCGAGAAGCTCCCAGACTTGGCCATGTAGGTTCAGCAATAAACTTACTCCATGACATTATGCCACCAGTCCCTCAGAAAAAACCAATTCAAGCCTTGTAAATGCCCTCAAGATATTCAATAATGAGCAACACAAGCAAAACATGGAATAAAACTGACAGTGATAGACCTCCAAGACTTTCAGTCATACCAATATACGCTCAAACCTGGTATCCACTGGTCGCAGATGCTCCAGTTGCATTGGATCTGATGTAATGCCATCAACTGGGGAAGAAAAAGAATAGTAAATTAGCTGAAAAGTAAAAGTCTTTTTTTATTTTAAAGTTAAACTAACAATAGTCCTTGCCATATAAATGACAATATCAAAGAAACCTATTATTTGACCATGAAAGTCTTAATGTGGAAGTATTTAGCCTTCTCATGCTACATTTTATTTTCATTATTAAAGTAGGCTATGGTAAAAACGATTAAAAGTTATATATTCACTACAAAAGTACAAATTAGAAGATCTATTCACAACGTTATCTACGAGGGGAACAAACACATGAAGGTAAGGCATGCTTACAAAACGTAGAGTAAATATAAAAGCTACAGCATTTTGCAGAAATTCAGACTTTTTATTTATTTTCCAAATATACTTCAATCCAATTGTAACTATTTGACAATATGCCCTAACACACACACAACTTAGACATAAAAACTAAAAGATGATGGAAGGACAAAACATCAGATACAGGTATACAAGGTTGGTTTAAATGATGAAAAATGATTTTCAATCGTTCCCTAGTTGACAATTTAATAATATCGCCGTTTTTGGAAGAAAAATTCAGCTATGAAACAATGACTAGTGCTGAATCTGCAGTTGAATCAAAGACAATTTTTAGTGGATGTTCTCCCAAAACAACCAAATTAACCCAGCTGATCTTCCAGAGTTCACAATTATGCATAACCTTTTATTCACAAACCAGATAAAGGAGCATATCTCAAAGTTTCAGATTCTATAAGGAATTACTTCTACATAAAATATCACCATCTAAACCCACAGAACATACCGGAGCTTCTGGAAGCAAATTCCTGCAGTCCAAGTAGTGGGCTATCTACATCACTCTTCTCAATACAGCTTCCAAATGAGTTATCAGTAAAAATAGCAGATTCGAAAGGAACCACAACTGCTGCCACATTATCCATACTTCCCTTTTTCAAGGCAGTCTTGACAATACAATCTGCCAGTGAATAGGAGCATGATGGGGAAAACTCGGATCTTGGGTTACCGTAACTATGTGCTTCCCACAACATATCACATACATCCTGTGAGCTCATCTTCTCAAAAACACCATCAGATGCAACCACCAAATAGCTATCATTGGCAGTCACAGGCTGCCAATCTGTCACCTCTGGTACTGATATAACACCATAACTATTGATAATTCAAAAAGAACTGCATTAGGATTTCCACATAAAACTTTGAAATTGTCAAGAGAAAAGTTAATTAGCCATCCTAAAAGCTTGAGTTGTAAAGAAATGCCGAGGATAAATCATTTTGATCATTAATTTTGGATTTCAAACATGAAAGGCCTTTGGGCTTGAATTGTAAACAAGGGATAGGCCCGCCGCCGCCAGCTTCTGAAATTTAACTTCAAGACAACAGTGGGGACCCATTTTTTATTTGTCTCCAAAATGAACTACATGCATAAACCTGATGGAGTCCAATTATTATGGGATAATAGGTGATATACGGCGTTACAGAAATATCAGGAATAAATATTTATTTACCCTATTTCAGATACTTTCCATTTTCTTTGGGCTATTTTTCTGTTTTGTTGAGTGGTCCTCAAATTCAGTAGTGGGTCATGGTGCTTGCAGATTGAGTTAGTAATTTTCTTTTATTTATTTTTTAGGTACTGATTCCCCATTATCTGAGATATGGATTAAAGTGAAAGCCTACTAGGAGTTATTAATTATTTTTCTGTCAAAAAATATTGAGCTGCGCTGCATGTAGAAATGATCTGGAAATTAAATCAATATTTGTTTTTATTAGTGGAGATTCTCCTCAAGCTTTATTAGTTGTATGCGTATAAGATCCTTGCTCATCTTCTAATGAAGATTTACTTCATATTCATTATTTATAAAGTTAGAGTCTGTTTTCATGTTTTAATAAATACTTTTCGTCCTTCTTTCTCTCTGCGTATGTTGGATCCCATCAAAACCACATAAAAGCATTCCCGTAATAATGTGCAATAGTTATATGCTTGGGGTTTATGCAAAGGGTATTTCATTAAACTTACCTTTTGAAGGACACATCACCAATAGCCCGTGTAATAGCTAGCAGACCATTTATGCGAGGCACACCTCCCCAATCAGTAACTTGACCACCAGCTGTTTCCACCCGAATTCTTTCATCTTCTCTATCTGGATGATGGTCACTGGTCAATTCCGTAGCTGCAAAGTGAGTGAATCCATATGAGGAAGCCAATTTATACTTTTCACGATCCCAGACATGGGAAACAGAACTATGACCCTCATTCTGCCTGTATAACTTTAATAACAATGCTGCAAATCAGAAGAAGCCACAAATGATCAACCTTTAAATAAAAAATAAGATTGTCATAAGAAACAAGCCACTCATCATATTTAGAAAATACTACAAAAAGAAAGGAGAGAAAATTATAACAAAGAAGCATTCTACATCCTGACAATCTTGAATGTTAAATGTCAGATGTGTTCAGTACATATCAATGCCTTTTTCACCTTTAGCCTCTCTGGGAGACTGAAACTTCTCAGAACACAAGAAGGCCTTAGAGTCTCCAATATTGGCAACCAAAATTTTATCATCAGCAATTAATACAGTGGTTGCTGTAGAGCCTGAATCAAGATTACTTGATGCTTCCTTCAAAATTCAATTGAAAGATGTCAAATCAAGAGCACAAAAGAAAAGGGGAAGAGAGGTTTCTGTAAAGTTCCACAGATAACAAATCAAACTACCTCAGAAAATTTTGCATCAATATCATGGATTGCTCTCAACAATGCTTCCTTCAAAATTTCCAAGTGAAAAGAATCATCAAAATTTGCCAAAAGTTTATTCTCAAACCTGAAAAGAGATTTTTAGTTGAAATAGAGACAGATGACAGAAATATATGTAAAATAATATGTGCTTTCTAGAACATACAGTCCAGTAGAAAACCAGCAACGTATTTAAAATTAAAACAGTTTTCAGAAACACTAAGGCTCTTGTAAAGACTTATTGAATGTTCGTCTGAACATCGATTATTAATTTTAGGCCAGAAGTACCTACCTCTGGTAAATATATACTTGTTGCAAGTTCATACAGGGAAAGATTAACAGGTTCCATGCCCCTTTGTATCCAAACTTTGCATAACAGAGACATGTGCATGACAGACTATAGTCAATGATGAAAATGGTATTAATTATGGGATTGGAAAGCATTACACTTCAGGGTGAAAATGCTTTCCAGTGTTTCTTTCATTGGGGTAAAATGTTCGCAGGGCAGAAAATCGAACAGTCGCTATCAAAATCATATTGCAGAAGAAAAAACACGGATTAGATATTCCCCTTGATAATCTAAAAGTGTATGCTTCTAAAAAAAGTTGGCATACTAACAACTGATATATGATTTTGTCCCAGGTAATGTCAATCTTTAAAACCAAAAATTAGTGATAAGAATACATTTACTTGAGATATAAAAATACCTTCCAAGATGCAATTCATCCCGACTAAGAATCTCTTCCCACTTGTTAAGATGCCCTGCTTCATCATAATCTCTCTTATGAGGCAGTCTTCCTGACGATGTCTTCAATAGAAATGAATATGTTGCGTCCAAAAGAAAATAGGTGTGCAACACAAAATACTCCACCAAAAGTTTGGATGCCATCTCACTAGCTTCTGCGCCATTATGACCATCAAAAACTGCTACAATTCCAACCATAACCTCCTTAATTCCCATTTTACCTGTTTCAGAATAAAAAATTGAACATTTAAGGATTGCTAAAAAGATGCCTGTCCAAATGCATGAGCATCTCCATTTGTTTCAAAAAATATTAATAACAATAATATAATATAATGCAATTTATAAATTAGCTTTATTTCTTCCTACCTTCCAATAAAACCATCATTCTAAAACTATAAATCTCACTAGTTAAACCCGTAATTCAATCAATATAAAATGCAAAATCTACAATGAGTAATGTGCGGATCCTCTCAGGATCATTTTTACTCTTCCAATTTTTCTTCACACATTTCATTGGACTCCATGCAACCTCTTTTTTTTTTCGTTCCTTCCATCCTTTCATACACATTTCAACAATATTTAAATACTAGAAAATAACACAATCGTCTAAAAATTTATAATTATTATTTATCCCGCACAAGAAAAATATACATGTAGCGTTAATTTTTCTCTAAAAAAATGAGACGTCCTTTAGAGGCGACATTATCTTTTCTGAACATTGGCACACTTCAGCTTACAGTCCAGCCTCAAGCAGAGAACAGTTTTCCGTCTTTTCATGAGGAATGGCGTCAAATCCTGATTGCAACTTGGAAAAAGTCTTGGAGCAGAAGCATAAAAAAATAAGAAGCTCTGAAGCACGAAAACTAATATGTCAAATATATAGTGCAGAAATGGACTGTGATAGTCAAGCCCGAGAGAGTTTCTGTTTTTGAGTCACATACACAAGGATTTGCATATCCGCATACAAAGCAAATGCGAGGAAAAGCAATAAATTAGATACCGGGGAAGGGAATGCGAACATCCAGGACGCAGAGAGTGCGGTCTTCCTGAGATTTTCTTCGGCCCTGGAGCATCGCGTGCTGACAACGCGCCGGGGTTTGGGAACGGGAGCCGTAATCGAAGAGATTCCAACGGGGGCATTTCGGGGATTGAAAAACCGCCGGAGCACCACCATTCTTGTAGACAGTCAAACAGGTAGACGATTCCCCGTGTGCGACCGGAATTATGAAGGAAATCAGAAACCCTAAAGCGAGCAGCTGCCGAAGTACGAGATCGTGAACCATCTCCGCGAACTCTGAAAGTCGCTGATAGCTACATTACTGTCGCAGATACTTTAGGTTTGAGCAATGTTTGCCGCGTTTTCTATCAGAATTGAAATTCGCGGCCTAACGAGACTACCTAACCTCTCAAAGAAAGTGCCGTAGATTTTTATAGCTTCTGTTTCCCTCCATCATAAATTCCCGGGAAGGCTGCAATGGAAAGTATTTTGATATTTGGACAACCGACTTCAAAAGACAAACAAAAAAACACTAGTAAATGATTACATTTGAATACAAATTAGATATATTACTGTCATTATATTTTTAATTTCAACCAAACAATAAGAGTTGAGATCACTTAATTTTTTATATGTAGCTAAAATAGTAATGCAGATTAATTAGAATGTCCTTAGACCATATCATTACTAGTTTATGATTATCAGTGTAAAATATATAATTTGTAATAAATTATCCTGTTTATTTTTCAAAAAAAAAAAAAAAAAAAATTAGAATAAATGGACCAAGAGGAAAAGATATTTATGGAAAAAGACCATAAAAATTGTATTTATTTAGAATGACCAAATATCAAAATATAAAATTAAAAGTACTAAAATGTCCCTAATAAAATCTTCTGCATTTCCTCCTACATTCTCTTCTTCAAGATATTTTTAAAACTAATACAAAATTATAATTTCCATTAAATTAAACAATAATTTTCTCAATTTTTCATTTTTCATTTTCACAACTTGAATATAGATATCTATGAAAAAAAATTAGGCATTCTTCAATTTCTAAAAATTATAATTTTTTTAAATGAACAAAATTTTTGATTAAAAATGGAATTTTATAATTTTAATAAAGTCAAGCACTTTTAGAATTTATCATATATGTTAAACTAAGAAATTTTGTATGATTTGTTTTTGTTTTAGAAGCAATTTAATTATGTGGGTTAAGAAATTCATGTAGTGTTAATAAAATTAAAAAAATCTAATTAACCTATTATATCATGAAAAATATGAAATAAGTTTATTTTTTATTTTTATAGAAAGAGCTTAATTGATATCTACGTTGATAATATAAATTGATGACAAATAAAAATTTAAAAAATATATATAATCATATCATAATAGACAATTTTAGTTTCAAATTTAGTTATTTTTAAAAATTATAAATACAAGAGATAATACATGATCTGACTAGGGGCAATTTAGTAATTTTAAATTTATATTATGATATTTAGTCCTTCTAAGTAATTACAATTTTTATGGTCTTCTATAGTAAATGTTATTTTTTCTAGGTCTTTTATTTTAATTTTCCCCAAAAAAAAAAAAAAAAAAAAAAATGATTTCACTTTCGCCCTAAGAGAACTAATAGTCTATATATATATTACTGATATTTCCATTTAGTTCTGAAACTCTTGTATATGAGTCCATTTAGTTTTTTTTTTTTTTTTTTTGCCCAAAACAGTTAATTTTATTAATACCAAAAAAGGGAGTACATACACCAATAGCCGAAGCCAAAGAAGCACTCGGAAAAACCTACATTACAAACTAACCCACCAGCTCACAAAACCGAAAAACAATGAAGGACAAAGAAACAAAACCAAGAATGACAATAAAACCAAGAATGACAAACAAATAAAACCCGCAAACGAGAGAAACTAAAGCTAACGGCGCTAATCGAAGCCTAAAAGGAGCACATTCAACCAATACCTTCTCTCGTTATACACATCGTCGATCGATGGAACACATCATCACAAGACCTTACCGAGTCGATGCCAATAGTTTGCTTAAGGAAAGTGGAACATTAGCCAACCAAAGAGGCCGGTGCACCTTCCTTCTTTGCCTCGCTTGCTAGCTTGTCGGCAACTCTATTACCTTGTCTAGAAACAAGAGAAATGGACACTCCGCACAATGACTCCAAAAGAGGCCCATGATTTCCTCCAATGTATCGCTGCACCTCCATTCGCCACTGAAATATCGATCCTGTTAATCAATCTAAACAAAGACCTCACAATCGGTTTCAACAATAACCCCGTCATTAGCAAATTTATTCCCGCATAACAAGGCTTCTTTCATAGCACGGCATTCGGACATAAGGGGCGAGATGGCTTCTATAGACTTAGCCGGACCACCAACAAAATGCCCAGTGCTATCTCTCACACACCAAATTTCAATCCCCGCCTCCCCGTTGCTTTCCTATAGGAGCCATCTCGTGTTGATTTTGATAGTCGCAAAGGGGCCATCCATCTTGACACCTCACAACATCGATTTGTAAATCCTCGCAGATCTGGAATCTTGTTTGGCCTTAGAGCTCCAAAATTCATCAACTTGGCCATTAACCGGACTCACAACATCCTGCGCCTTAGGAAATTCCCCGAAAAACCCAATTACAACGTTTCTTCCAAATCCACCAAAGATGTTGTGGCAAACAATGATTTACCATACTCATCCAAGATCTCGTTCCCATGGAGCATGTCACACAACCATTCTTCACACCTTTTCATGGACCACTTACTGAATTTTAGCCCCAAAGGACTTCCAAACCAGCAAAATCTAGTCCATGGGCATAGGAACAGTAAATGTTCGATTGTTTCTTTCTCAGAATTACAAATAGGACAGCCGGGGTGAGGGGCACACTTGCGCCTAAACATGGTGTCATTAGTTGCTATAGCACCAGCACCCAATCTCCACAAAAAGTGCTGGACCTTGGGAGGTACTAGTACCTTCCAAATGCTCTTCCAAATGGCCTTAGAAACAATAAACGACGTACCGGGTCCTTTGCTTTAACGGCCTCGGTCGGCGTTTGGCCACATACCCGCACTTAACAAGATATCGCCCATCCTTGCTTTGGCTAGCCAAACCACCCGATCAGCCCCCCATGAGCGGGAATGGGTGTCTCGCAAAATCGAGTCTCGGCCTCGGGGTGATCTTTGAATTGATAAGATTGAGATTCCAGCGACCATCCACAATCAACTCCTTCACTTTGCTGCGGTCTTCATCCATTGAACCCTCTACACACTGTAATTTGGAACCAACCAGACCATAAATCCATGGATCCCTCCAAATATTGATAGTTTTGCCATCCCCAAGCTTCCAAAAAGTTTCATTGAGCAGCAGATCCCTCCCCTCCAACAAGCTAAACCATCCCCAAGAAGCGTGCCTCCCCTTCTTTGCTCTAAGAAAGCATTCATTAGGGAAATAGATGCCTTTTAGTATCTTGCACCATGGTTCATTTGGATGAGACAAAATTCTCCAAGCCGTTTTAGCAAGGAGCGCTTTGTTAAAACAGAGAAGATCACGAAACCCCATCCCACCATCACCTTTACTCGTCGTCATGTGCTTCCAATTTTTCCAATGAATCGCCCCATGTTCTTCGTTATGCCCCCACCAGAAATTTGATATCACCTATCTATTTCCATGCATGATTTTTTAGGAAATAAAAAGCAAGCCATAGGGTAAGTGGGTATAGAGTTAGCCACAGCCTTGATCAGAATTTCCCTACCCGCAAAGGTTAATAATTTCTGCCGCCAACCTTGTAGCTTTAATCCCACCTTATCTCTAACAAAAGCCAGCGCCGCCGCCTTGGAACGCCCCCAAACAGTAGGCAAACCCAGGTATTTCCCTGGCTGATCAGTGAGTGTGACACCTAAACAGGTTGAAATATGCATCTACACACGCCTAGGAACATTGGCTGAGAAGAACACGTTTGATTTTTCAATATTGATAAGTCATCCCGGAGGCACCGCAAAAACTTCTAGGATCTTTTTCAGCACCATACAATTCATTACATCAGCCTTTAGAAACAAAATTGCGTCGTCCGCAAAGAAACAATGAGAGAGGACCGGAGCTTTACGAGCTAATTTCACACCAGTTAAGTCCTTCTTGTCAATGTGAGCTTGAATCATAAGGGAGAGCACTTCAGAAGCAATAATAAACATGTATGGGGACAATGGGTCCCCTTGACGTACCCCCTTTCAGATTAAAAGGCTCGACCACCGTGTCCATCTACCTTCAATGTGTACACTGGAAAGAAATACATTCCATAATCCATATTATCCAGCCATCACAACCCCAATTTTTGCATCACAAATGCAAGGAAATCCCACTCCACCCGGTCATAGGCCTTATTCATATCCACTTTCAAGGCGAGCTCCCATTTCTTCCCAGCTTTCTTGTGTTGTAGATAATGGAAAGCTTCATGTGTAAGGATAATGTTATCCTGAATCAAACGTCCCGCGATGAATGCCCTTTGGTTAGGAGAAATAATTTTGTCCATCAAGCCTCTCATTCTATTCGTTAGGATTTTTGCAATAATCTTGTAGGACACATTGCACAACCCTATAGGCCTAAACTGGTGTATCCCTTCAGCTTTATCAACTTTTGGGATCAGCACTAAATCTGTGGAGTTAATGTCTTTCAGACCAGATTTACCCTCAAAGAAGGCCTTCACCATATTGCACACTTCATTACTCACCTCCCCCCAAGCTGATTGATAAAATAATGCTGAGAACCCATCTGGCCCAGGTGCCTTGTAAGCGCCAAGCTGGAAAACAGCCTCTTCAATCTCAGGATCAGTTAATGGTCTCATAAGCTGGTCGTTGTCATCATTAGTTACCACCTTTTTAACATAGGTCAGCGCCTGACCCATAGGTCTAGGCCCATTAGAGCTGAACAACTTTTGATAAAACACATTGAAAGAATTATTAATCGCTTCCTTACCCTCCAAACCATGTGCCATTTTCACCCTTCAAATCGGTATTTTATTCCTTTGCCTTCTTTGAATGACACTATTATGAAAAAACTTGGTATTTCTATCCCCACATTTCAGCCAAGAGATCCTTGACCTTTGCCACCAATATGTTTCCTCATGGTCCCAAGCCTCTTCAATCTGTTTAACCAAGCATTCAGCTTCCAATAACTTCACATCCGACATTGGGCCTTCATAACACAAGCACAATTTCTGCCGCAACTGCACAATTACTTTCTGGAAGTTAGGAAACTCATATCTGCTCCATTCCAGCAGCCTTTTCCTGCACATGTCCAGGCGTCTAATTAAGTCCAGAACTCGGTCATCGATCATCCCAGTGACTTCCACCCAACTCCTTCTTACTATCTGCAGAAAATCCACATGTTGTACCCAATTAGCTTCAAATTTAAAGGACCTTGGGGCTTTAGCATCACAATAACAACAGTCAATCAGCAAGGAGTGGTGATCCGAACCCACAGGATCCACGTGAAAAACTAGAGCATGAGCAAATTCATTTCTAAATTCAACATTCCCGAGGGCTCGGTCAATTCGTTCCCTTATTGGTGTCCCACCTCTCTTATTATACCACGTAAACTTGGAACCTTTAAACTCCAAGTCCATTAAGTTGCAATCCGACAAGAGGCTTTGGAAATTAATAATTTTTCTCATGGCTCTAGGGTTACCTCCCTCTTTTTTCGATCCGGGGAGAGCAAGTCATTGAAATCACCAATGGCCGCCCAAGGAGACGTAATGCCAGCCGCTAGCCTCCTTAGAGAATCCCACACAATGCGGCGTTCACCTTCCTTTGGTGGACCATAGATGAATGATATTAGCTCCGGCACCTTCAGGCAATCAGATTCAACAAAAGCATGTATAATATTTCTTGACTTATACAAAACAGTCAGCAAGATGGAATCCGGCCACCACACACACCAAGCCTCCCGAGAGGCCTCTCGGTTCCACATAGAGCTCCTGGTCAAAACCACACTTCAGTCGTAATTTTTTACACTTCACAGAGTTTATTTTTGTTTCCATTAGGAAGATTATAGAGGGACGAAATTTTTTCACCATGTCCCTTAAATTTTTGACTGTCAAGGCTCTTCCTAGGCCTTGACAGTTCCAAGCTAAGATTTTCATGGCTGCTTGGTGGCTGTCACAGGCCAGCCACCTACACCTTCAGTAATAATCTTCTTCTTCCTACCTCTCTTCGCTTTAAACACAAAGTTTGACCCCACAGTATTTAGAGCCGCAGATTCTTCCATCACATCATCCCATTCCTGCTCTTCAACGGATAAATTCTCCTTCCCTTCTCTAACTTTGCGTTTAGAATAGCTCTTCAATCTTGCCTTAGCTTTCTTTAAACTCCCTGCATAAACAGAGATTTCATGAACAGGAGAGGTTGTTTCCTCAGTACTTGCTTTCCTCCTTTTATTGGGAGGCATCTCTAACTCCAACTCTGCACTTCTCTTCAAGCCAAGCCCCTGTAGGCCACAAATCACCTCAGACAGGACTTTCCCACTGTACGGCACCATCGCCAATGGATTCTCAACCCTCTCATCTACAGGTTGAACCTTGCTGCTAGGAGGAACATTAGTTACAGACGTACATAGACCATCAGTTTCCCCAGCAGGGGTTATATCAGGTTCAACCACAGGGTTTCGCATAGGGTCAGACACATCACATATATTTTTTTCCAAAGCTACCTGTTTCCTGGTGTTGTCTCGCTGCCTACCACTTATCTCCTGGAGTAGACAGCCATCAACTTCCTCAACCTCAACCGCCTGTGAAAATCTATTCATTGTCGCAGCTGGTTCCCACGCGTAGCCTGACGTTGAGGTTTTGTGCACCTGAATGGAAAACAAGAGCTCATCCTCCTTAGCAGAGTCACCCTCAGCCTTCTGGTTTTGTTCACGCATCCTTCTCCTAATTGCCTCCTCTTTCTTTTTTCGAAAATAATCTGCCTCCTCCCAATCCTCCCTTACCACAGACAGCAATTCCTCCCACATCCTACACTGAGTGGTAGTGCTCCAGGAACCAAACCGCGGCTCACAGCTATTGATCTCGCATACAGTTTTCTCGTTTACAAAGACGGTTATCATGGCCCACTCTACCACAGTTGTAACAAAAGCACTGTAACTTTTCATAACGAATATCTATCCAGAATCTACTACCATCAGGTTTATTCATCCAAAAACCAGAGGCTAAAGGCCTTCGTAAATCAAGCACAACTCTAGCCCGTAAAAAATTACGAACATACCTGCCCTTCAGACTCGGATTCTCAGCAATCACCACTTCACCAACAAAACCTCCAATCCTGATTGCATTCTCCAAGCACAGGGCCTCCATTGGAATGTTGTGCATTTGGATCCAGACAGGGCAACGACTAAAATCAAATTCCTCATTCGTCTTGTATTTAGGTCGTACCATTAGATTTAGTAGGTTGCCGTTAATGGACCACGGCCTGCCACGAAGTATCCTGTTATACTCGTCTTCTTTCGCGAATTTGAACAAAAACGCGTTTCCAGTGATCTCTATTACCTCGAGCTCCTCCTGGAGATTCCAGGCCTTTTGCACAATTCTCTCGATCGCGGCTCGGGCGTATGTCTTCGATGAGATGATCTTACCGATAAGAATCCTCTCAGCCTCGACCTCTTTCCAGATCAGCGGAACAGAGATTGAAGGATTCTCCATGGTTCAAAGAACAATCGACTAACGATCAACACGAATCAGCCTCTTCCGCCGAGACACAACGACCGGATTTCTCTCCTAGCCTCCAACCACTGTCTTCCGATGACCGTCGTACCACCGGTGCACCGCCCACTGACGGCCGCGCCACCACCACAGTCCTCCTTACCTCTCACGCTTGGCGGAGAGAACGAGACTCCCACACGCTTGGCGGAGAGAACGAGTCCATTTAGTTGACAGTCATGAAAATGACAGATAATGCCTTTATTTTAAAAATATCACGGTCCTTACATTTTTCCCCCTGTAACGTTGTCCTTTATTTTACGGGATAAAAATAAAACAGAGTGGCTAAAATGAAAATGTCATAACCATAACCTTAGGATGATGTCAAGAACATGGAGATCTTATGTGAGGCGTAGAAGAGGTTTAATTTATGCCAGTGTTATTTCATGAGAGAGACGTCTGTTTGGCAGTGCTATTAAACTCATATCAAATCGAATGGTTGACCTTGAAACCGGTATAATTTGGAGCATTAACCCAGTTTAATTTTTTCTTTATAATTTCATGTTAATAATTGAAATATTTATTTTCTCGTCATTTTGGTCTCAGTTAGCAATAGTATGACTAATTAACCCTTGACTCAATATCTCGATATGTTCAATGACCCATCCAAATTTAATAACCTTAATTTTTGGTGTCGTATATTCATGGGAAAATCCCCCTTAAGGCCCAAGTAACCAAAAAATTGTAAAAAATATCTAAGAAAAAGTCATATGTTAAAAAATGACCTTTGAGCTTTTTCTGATATTATTTCATAAACATTAACAACTATATCATTATAACATTAACAATTAGATGAGTAGACGTTAACAACAATATCCTAATAACTAAATCAATATATGTTAACAACTATATCATTACAACGTTTTTTAAAATAATACTAGAAAATGCCTGATATCTGACTTTTGACTCTTTTTTATAATATTTTGGTAGCTAGCTTGGGCCTAAAAGGGATTTTCCCTATATTCATTGCCAAGCTAGTGCCCTTCCCACCGTTAGTCCAGATTAATTGCTACGTAGGAAAGCTGTGTGCGTGCACAGATTTATATCTGTCTAAATAGACGCGCGCATACAAAGTAAGATAGTGTAGATCGAACCGTATATAAGTTGGACGTCCTTGCTCGCATTTCAGCTACCCCTCACCCTACACAGCAAAAATAGGAATTCATAAAAACATAATTGTGTCTTTGACATTAGCAATATATATAACATGTATTTATTAATTTTATTTAAGACGAAGATTCCTTTTTTCCCATGGGCTCTGCTTTTATGGACATCTTAAGATATTTTTGTGCTTTAATATTAACAAATAATGTATTTATTTAAAAAATGATTTTGACTCATTCTGAAAATAAAAATAAATAAACAGGCAAATTGTTGACAACTTCCTGAAAAATTAAAAGTCAAATTCCAACAAGGATAATAACTCGGAACATTGATATTGAATCTTTGTATGATCTGCTCACTTGGACATTATAAAACATACATGCACATATATTCTCCCTCCCTGTATATTCTGAATCAATACCTTTCGGAATACTCTGTCCTCTTTTCTTTTCTTTTTCTTTTTTTAAATACGATGTTATCGAAAATACGAACCTTTCGTTCTTTTTAATTATTTCGCGCAATTATGCGTTTATTATTTCTGGGCCAGACATGCAATTATGCATTTATTACTAATCGGGGCCACGAGATGAACGCATTAACGCCAAGAATCTCACCCTAATGATGAGCTTGTGATTACAAAATCCAAGCTATGCTAATCAAGCAACCTGGGACATGCTAAAATAAGATTCCGCCTAACATAGTATCCTTTTTTATTAGCGGGAGAAACTGTTTTTTAATATGTTTCAAAATAAGTATGGGAAAGAATTTTTGTTTTAACTTGTGTAAACATGTTCTTCTAATGTTAATTCAAATATATCCATAAAAGTCTCGGAGTTCATAAATGGCCATTGGGAAGTCACGGTGTACTAACATTATTGTTGCTATATGGAGATGAGGATGTGTTTCTGGCTTTTGGCGACATGAGAGATGGACATGCATGGGAGAAGTGAATCAGTTGGATCTTGAATAGCTATATGGTTGATTTTTGGGCAAAGAATGTAGATTTAAAGATAGAAAAGATATAGTCTAGCTCTGGAGGAACCGGTTGACTGCAGGGGCAGACTCAGGACTTTTGTTGACAGGGGCGAAAATAAAAAATGTTACATCATAAATAAAAATATACAAAAAATTGAAAACAATTTATTACAGAAATTAAGATTGTTTCATTTGACTCTTACTCTAAATTGATATTTTCATATTGTTAAACTCATCTATAATTGAATACTTGCTAAAAATAAAATAAAATAAAAATATTTTTCAATGTATGTAATTAAAGAATTATCAAGAAATTGGTTTTTTTCAATGTATATAATTAAAGAATCATAAAAAAATTGGGTCTTTATGACAAAAAGTATGAATTATTTCATGACCAATATGATTTTAGAAATAATAATAATAATAAAAAAGTAAACTGATTAAATTAACTATTAGTCATCATCTATATTTTGATAGCCATATTTTGACGGGGTTGGGATATATATGCATCATTAGGAAAAAAAAAAAAAAAGGAAACTATAAGGCGATATAAAACAAAATAAATAAATAATAGGCATTTAATATATTCTATATCCAACAAAGTAAACTTAGATAAGTATATATCAAATTGCACCATTGTACTTGCCATTCATGTAGCTTGATGGTTAGAGCATGATTATTTCACCTCACAAGCTCGATCCCACCACACATGCATCCACATGTTACATTTCTCTCTCTTTTTTTTTTTTTTTTTTTTTTTTTTTGGGGCTCAGGGGCCACCCTTAGCCCCCTTGTGTCCGCCTTTACGATTGAGGTCCTCTGCGCTTTCCGATAGGTCCTCTGCACTTTCCCATCCTCTTTCTTGAAGCTGCGTCGTTTTGATGCAAAATGGTAGCTGGTGCCTCTTTCTTTTTTTTAAAAAATATATATATTTAGATACTAAAAAGATACTTGAGGATATTGACCGATACTGAAAAAATACTTCGCTATCTCGAAAAATTATTTTAGGATGTTGAAAAAATATTTCAAGATACTGACTAGTACTAAAAAGATATTTTAGGATATTTACTATGGTACTAAAAAAATACTTCATGATTTTAAAGTATATCGTAAAATCATTTTTTAAGTATAAAAAACAATTTTTTTTTGAGTAAGATTAGACAACAAAGGAAATGTTTGCGGACAGAAGCCCAAGCCAAGAGGCGGAATTAGGGGCCTAGGGGTGGCCCTCACCCTCACCCCCCTAAAATTATAGTATTGAACCAAAATATTGAGGAAATTATATTTTTTAGCCCATAAAATTTTAATAGTTTCACTTTAGTCCTTACTAAAAGTTTTATAAAGGGACTAAAATGAAAATATTGAAATATTTATAGGTTTAGATGTAATTTTATGAATACTTGGGTTACATTCTGTAATTTCCGCCCCGATTTCAATTCCTGACTCCACCCCAATAGAAGCCCATAGCTCATCGTTAAAAGTAAGGGTAAGTGTCTTTTGATAAAATATTACTTATTAAGTAAAAGTAAGATTGACAAAACGCTTTCTCAAACAGAAAGGAAAGACACGCATGGAGTGGGCTTCTGCCATCTCACCACATGTTTGGGGCTCCACAAGGCTTTCCCAAACAGGCCGATAGTCTAATTTGAGATATAAACAAGATTGGTCTTTGAAGGTATCCAATTTCCATAGCATATAAACCAAATGAACTATAAATAAAATTGCTAGAAATGTGCCTCTGATGAAACAACATGTCAATCTAAGGGGGAACAACGGAGCCTACCTGAAAAAGCAAAACACACACGCACACACGTGTCCGTGAATATAACTCATGGCAATATTTATATTCACAATTAGATCACAACAGAACTAGTAGATTAATTAAATCATACGCACGCATATTTTTTGGTGAATGGATACGTCTAGAAGGAGCGAGTATCGATTGAGTCCAAGGTTTTGCGTCCCATGCATCAAATTGGAGATGACACGAATTATGGACATCAGAACAACATCACTTGTCGCATGATGACATATATAGAAGAGGCCGACCATGAAAGGCCAGCCATTAGAAAAAGGTTCCAGAGAGAAAAACAAAGAGGAAAAACAAGGACCTGTTCATTAATATGAAATTCTATTGAGGGACAAATAAAAGAGAGTCACCAATAATTTGAGTAACGAATATAAGATCTAGTAGGTTCGAGAAAGTTATAGAAACTTCACTGGAGTTCATTTTTATAATAGTATATTTAATTAAGATATTTGTTTCTGGTAGGGGGCATTATATCAGAGCTTGTGAAAGCGTGTATTGACTGTCTTCGAACACTGGAAAATTATAATATGAGCATATGTGTAAAAACAAAGCGCACATTAAATTATTATTATTTTGATTTTGAGGATAAGAGCTTATAATATTAAATTGAAAGCAGGCAATAAAAAAATGGATATGGCTCCCACCAGTTTAAGAATAGACAGATGCAAGTTGCTCCGAGTGGGAACCCAAGATGCTTCTGGGCTTCCGCATGCACCACCGCCCACCCACTAGTATCTAACTCTCTTACCGAGGCCGTGGGAAATGCTGACGCGTACATTGCTTTGATTCAATTTAGCTCTTTTTTTACATTTACTTTTATTTTAGGGTTAAAATGTAATTTTATAAAAAAAAAAAAAAAAAAAATTTATTCTTTTTAGAAAAATTCTAACACAAATAAGTTTTAGAAGGGTAAAAATACCAATAAACAATTTAAAATGATGCAGATTTATTAAGCTGTTAAATTTAATCAAACGTTAATTTATATAAGGAAAATGTCTTTTATAACGTGTAGTAGATTAAAATAATACTAAGAGAAATAAAAAGTTATTTTTTTATAAGGATATGCACTTTCACACTGAAAGCAGTTAGCTAGTCGGCATCCAACGTAAGCAATCAAAATATGAAGTTGCTGTTATATTTGATGAATTACAACCTGACCCCTAACGACAAGCATATAATATTTCCATGAAATAAAATCAAGGGTTAAATATAATTTTATCAATAAAGTCCATATTGATGAGCGTATTGCATAAATAAGTTTTGAAAGGGGAAAAAAACACCAATAAACAATTTAAAATGATGCAAGTTTAAAAAAAAAAACTAAATTTCATTAAACGTTCATAGGTTTCGCACTTTCACCTCAAATTGCATATTCAAATATTGTGAGCACCATAAATTTTTTTTTCCAGCTGCGTGTGATATACAGAATCTGATATCTCATTCACAAAACGCTAACATGCGCAACAATAAAATAATTGAATGGATATTAAATTTCAATGTAATACTTAATGTTTCGCAATTTGCAGTACTATAATAGTGAGATACTACTCCGTTCAATTTTAATTATAGGAACATTTTGTAATACATTTATACTACGAAAATGTTCCTATAATTAGAACCGAAGATAATAACGTAAAGATTGCAGTAAGTTATTCAATTGTTCAATATTTCAGTAGAAAGAGTTGTAATCATGACTTGTTCCACTTGTTGACTTGTTGGGAGAAGAGTGTTTCCATTTATCTATTTTCAATTTTTTTCCCGGTGAATTTCTTTATATTAGTTTATATTTAAATGGTTGAGATGTGTTTTATTTACTGTGGTAGATTTTTAAAATTAAATATAATAAAAATATGGTATGTAGAATAAATCTTAATCATTAAAACATAATTTAACGGTGAAAATATTCAATGGGGGAGAAAACAGGGAAAAAGATCAATTGAGATACTCCATCTCCCCTAATTATTGGAGATATATTTAAAACTAGACTAATCAATGGTTTAAGGGTTTTTGGTTTGGGGGAAAAGGGGAGAGAGAAAATGGAGAGAGAAAAGTTATTTGTGGTGGGGCCAATCAATATTTTAACCAAACATACCTAAGGGCTAATAATTCATGGTCAATTAGAGGTTTGACTAGTCGTGATTAAAATAACATATTTAATTAAGAAAATATAAAATATTTACATGTATGATCTAAAAAGGAGTAGTATTTGAATATAAAAAGTATTAATCCAGAGGTGTATAATGTTGAGGGTGATTTATATATATATATATATTGTTTAGAAGAGAGTGATTTATATGGAGAGACATAACCCCTATAAATACAAATGGTCCAATGGGGAAATTACACATAACCCCATAAAACGTACTCTATCCGGTCTTATATTTAAGATCTTAGCTAATTCACACAAATTAAGAAAGTTATTTAATAGGTCTTAAATTAATAAAATTTACCCATTTTATCTTTATTAAAGAATAAGATTTTCAATCATGTATTTGTTATCTGTCACCTCACCCCCTCTCTCCCTTACAAAAGGCAAAAGTGAAAAAAATATTCATTAACTATCGTGTCAATCTCTTATATTTTGAATCAAAATTAATTTCTATTTTTTTTAAAAAGGAGGAAGTTAAACACGACACAAAAAAAACATAAACACAACCTTGTCAATTTGTCAAAAAATCTTAGTTGGAACAATCAATAAACTGATTCACTTGCTTGATTGGCTCAACCGGATTGAGCTTTTAGATCATAATTCTTTAAAAGGCAATATATTTTATAGCGTTTTTGTGATTTATAGCATATCAATATCACGAGTTGGCTTACCTCAATCGTGGTAAGCGTCCGTTATCCTGGAAACGGTGTCATTTTATGCTAAAAAGATGACTTGGTCTCTTTTAAAAAATAAAAATAAGTTACAGTCGGATATTAAAAAGATAATTCAGGATCTACAAAAAAAATTCTTTATGATTTTGAAAGATTCTTTTAGGATCTTGAAAAAATATTTCAAGATAATGGTTGGTATTAAAAGGATATTTTAGGATACGGACTGGTATTGAAAAAATAATTCATGATCTTAAAAATTTATTTTAGAATATCGAAAAAATATTTAAGGTAATTACTCTTACCAAAAATATACTTTAGAATGTTTTTTCAAGATCATGAATTATTTTTTCAATACTCGTCGAGATCCCGAAATGTTTTTTTAATACTAGTCAGTATCTTGAAAAAGAAAATTCAAACTCCTAAAAGAATTTTTTAAAATCATAAAGAATTTTTTCTGTATCATTCAGTATCCGGATTTATGTTTTTAATACCCGGCTGTACTTTGAATTTTTTTCTCCCTTAAAGAGACCAGGTCATCTTTGTGCCAAAACGACACCGCTTCCAAGGCAGTGGACGCTTACCGCAAGCCAACTCCCAGATATCAGATAAGTATATGAGATTGAAACCTAATTCATGAATAATAAACAGTAGAGGCCTCAAAACAACTTTCGCAGTAATTAAAGGAATATTTTGGTTCTCATTAGCTCAAAATTTAGAAGGCTAGGCCAGAGCCTAAGAAAGACTTGGCTTGGAAATTAACTACTTTGATAAAGTGCACAGTGAGAGCACACATTAGAAGAGGTTAGAAATTTTCGTGTCCGGGAACGTTCGATTTTTTTATTTTTGTTATCGCGGGGGTTTAGGTGTTTGCCTTAATAACAAGCATATTTTTATTTTTTTTATTTTATAAATTTTATTTATTTAAATTAAATTATATGTTAGTTTTTGAAAAAAAAATTACACATATTATATCAAATTAATTAATTTTGTAGATACTGTTGTTACAAGAAGGAAACGGGGAAGAAGCATATATTTTTCATCAGGCTCATGACCTGAAAACTGCAGGTTTGAACCCTTAATTAATTTATCTTTCTGATTCGAAATAACTCAGTGAGTTAAAAAAAAATGAAAGAAGAACAACCATGCAGGTCGTAAAATAAAACATAAGATAATTTAATCTTAATTAATAAAAAAAAAAAAAAATTATAAAAAACATATAATTTAATCTAAAATAAAAAATTTAAAATAAAATAAAATACTTATCCCTCTAATTAGAAGGACAAATATATAAGAAACACATATGTGCACCATCGCGAGGTCTTATCCATCCATGGCTGAGTAATGTATATTCTGTGATTCTTTCCTGTTTAAACGGTGTCGCTCAATAATTGCAGAGAAGAGCTTAGCTCGCGGGCAATTAATTAAATTATTAAATTAAATCAAATATAATAAATCAGTATTCCGCGCAACAACGCCCCTTTCGAAACATCTAATGCCCATCTCCAATTGGCCATACCGGTGTGCCGCCCCTGTAACTTCCAGAATCTTCGAAGCTGAATGTCTTCTCTCTCACTGCATTGCTATATGAGGAAAGCATTTAATTAAATAATCCGATAGTGCTCCTCAGATGTCTAGAACTTTCTATTTTTTCTCCTATTTAATTCTTCAATCTCTTCGCCGTGCCTTCTTGGTATTGCGGAAGACGAACGAAACTCACAACTGCTCATTTTAACTGCCTGAATGACTTTCCGGATAAGGAAACCCGGATTCTTCATCTTTTTCAGAAAAGAAGAATCCAAAGCTTCGCTAATCATCAATCCCCGTCTTTCTACCTAATCTCATTTCAATTCCATTGCAGAGTTTCCACTTTTATTGTCAGTTTTTTTTTTTTTTTAAGAATCTTTTCCCTCCCGTTTCTGGATTTGACCTCACATCAACAGTCCAACCGTCCATTTTCTTTCAATTTTTTGTTTATTTCCCTTTCCTGTCCTGGATATTGTAAGCTTATCCAGTGTCAGATTCTTCATTAGTTTTGTATCTGCAAGTTCCGCATAGAAGGAACTTTCTTGATATTGACTCGACCTGTCTTCATTACAATACTCTGTATCTAGGTAGAAACCGAACTAACCAGAAACGTTTGAATCATATTGCTGAGGAATTTGAGAATGGATTACCCGTATCCAGTGAAAGAAGAGTATCTGGAAGCGACTTCATCTCATTCAGGAGGCGAAGCATCAACAATCCCCCCTCCGCAGCCAATGGAGGGGCTACACGAGCTGGGGCCACCACCATTTCTGACCAAGACATTCGACGTGGTGGACGACCCAATTACCAATCATATGGTTTCTTGGAGCAGAGGGGGCACTAGTTTTGTGGTTTGGGATCCACATGCCTTATCTACGAGCCTCCTTCCCAGATACTTTAAGCACAACAATTTCTCAAGCTTTGTCAGGCAATTGAACACTTATGTAAGTATCCTCTTCAGCTGTGGTTTCAACCAGAGCTTTATCTGCGTTTGATTGTCCTCGAGAATTTTATTCGCACAAACCGATAAATGGATGATGTATTCCAATGCTTTCTTCGAATAAGGGGGAAAATAAAAGAGAGCCATCTTCATTATTCAGAATGCTTTCTCACGGGGTTTCCCCTCGTGATGTTTTCTCTTTCTATTTATCTTTCTCCTCTCGACAGTTGTACAACTTGTTGGTAGTATAGCCTCCCCCCCCCCCTCCTCTTTAATGAAATCTATTTAATTCAAACAGTTTTCTCGTTTGGAAATACGCTGGATGCTTCCCGGGGGTTCTTGACCTCCCCACCTTATCGTCTCCGGTAACGAAAGTAAATTATTAATTCCGTCCAGGACATTGATTTTTTTTTTTTTTTTTTTTTTTTTTTTTTTTTTTTTTTTTTCCTTTTCAAATTTGGCCTCAATCTTTTCAGCTTCCGTTTCTGCTGCTCTCACAATTTCACTTTGTCTCCGTGATTGCCTTTAACCTTTCTTCTATCTTCTACAACTGGAGTCTTCTGTTAGTGGTTGCTACCCCAAAGACTGAGGGGGAGTGACTGTAAAATGCGTGGTTCAGTTTTACTTCTACAATTGCTTTTCTTTCTCTTTCATTGGACTACCCTATCTAAAGTTCTGAACACTCTCTTGTTTTGAAGTTATCGGCATTTTGGTCTTTGATATTGATTGTGGGATTCAATTTTACAGGGATTTAGGAAAATTGATCCAGACAGATGGGAGTTTGCAAATGAAGGATTTCTGAGAGGTCACAGGCATCTTCTGAGGAACATAAGGAGAAGGAAGGCATCTGCTAATTTGAGTTTTTCCCAACAAGCACAACCGCAGGGTTATTGTGTTGAGGTAGGAAGTTTTGGACTGGACGAAGAAATTGACCATTTGAGGCGAGACAAGCAGGTGTTAATGATGGAGTTGGTGAGGCTTAGGCAGCAGCAACAGAACACTAGATCATACCTTCAGGCAATGGAACAAAGGTTACAGGGCACTGAAAAAAAACAGCAACAGATGATGGCTTTCTTAGCCAGAGCCATGAAAAATCCAGCCTTTCTCCAGCAACTACTCCAACAGAAAGACAAGAGAAAGGAGCTTGAAGAAGCCATAACTAAGAAGAGGAGAAGGCCAATTGAGCAAGGACCAAGTTGTGTTGGGGAATCAAGCAGCGGAGGTGAAGCAATGAACCCTATAAAAGCTGAGCCTTTAGAATTTGGTAACTATGGCTATGAAGTGTCAGAACTGGAAGTGTTAGCCATGGAAATGCAGGGTTATGGTAGGGGGAGAAGAGAACAGGAGGCGTCAGAAGAACCACGGGGGAGGCTGGGAAAAGAACTTGATGAGGGTTTCTGGGAAGAACTGTTCAGTGAGGATTTTGGGAGTGAAATAGACATTCCAAGCCCTGAAGGTGAAGATGAAGATGTCAATGTCTTGGCCAATCGCTTAGGCTACTTGGTTTCGAGTCCTAAGTAAACCACTGAATGAAGGCTCAGTTTGAATTATGAAGGATCTTGATGGGCAAGATGCAACGCAAATGGAGAAATAATTTTCTACTTTTTGACGTGATTCTAAGTTCTAACCCTATCTATCTATGTCCTACAGTATGATTTTGTAAAACCTCACTTTTCTCAATGTTGATTAGGTAGGTTGCAGCTGGTGCTTGCGCAAGAAATCTCTGGTAGTCATAGCGTTCATAATAATGATCTCTAAGGTTGAGCTTTTTTTTAAACCAGTCACATCTCATGTAATGGCATCAAGCCACATACATATTGTATCTGCCTCTTGTAATTTTACTTTGTTGGACCATCTAGGGAATGTAGATTATGATCAGATGCTGTAAAGTGGACAAGAAGTAGCCGAACTCCAAGAACCAGTCATAACTGAATGTTGTTTTTGAATCCAGAGCCGGTTGATCATGGTTGACTTGTCGGTTTGATTTTCCCCCCTTCTACATTCTTATGTTCTGTGCATTGTCATAGTGGTTAGAAATGAAAATTGAGTCCACAGTTTGTCAAATGTCATGATGGTACGTTTGTGCACGGAGATATCTTCCTGCCTCTTCTTGATTGGCTTCTTATCAGTATTTTTAGTGGGCTCTTAGTAAAAGACGTGTCATCCTTAGCTTTTTCCCTTTTTGGCCGGACAAAAGTGGTACCCCTAGCTTAGACTGAGAAAGTTATCTAATAAAGTTATCGAATGGAAATGATATATGCGGAGAATTCCCTAAGGCTTACACCACCACAAGTTTGCATAAACCTGTAGAATGGCAAACTTTTAAGTACAAGTTTCTTTTATTCTTCTTTTAGTGGGGTACATGCATGGCAAACTTCTTGTTGGTCTCCCGAGGCTTACACCACCACAAGTTTGCATAAACCTGTAGAATGGCAAACTTTAAGTACAGTTTCTTTTATTCTTCTTTTACTGGGGTACATGCATGGCAAACTTTTTCAGTTTCTTTTATTCTTCTTTTAGTGGGGTACATGCATGGGGGGTTTTGTAGGGGGCTAAAAGTGCAAAGCAATGAAGAGAAGGAAAAAGGTGCGAAGTGTCGTTGAATGAATCTGGGATTTCTGAATGCGGAAAGGGTATTCGTGGTCAAGTTTAGGAAGTGTCGGTAATAATTTGAGAAGGAGAAGGTGTTGTTAACATATCAAAGCGGCGGTAAAAAGGCTGAGTTTTGTCTAATTCTAATTCTCTCTGAACCCGCAAAGCAGCAGGTTCCAGGGGGAGATGTGGAAATATATGAAGTGATGGTTTATTGAGGAAGGATATGCTTGGCAATTCTACGTTCTCATAAATTGTGTTTCCCCCCAACTTTTACTTCACACTTCCGTAATTCGCGGGTGAAAAGGGATAACATTTTTGCTAATTAATACACTGTCAGCACAGCAACTAACGAAGTTTTATTTAATGTTTTGTAGTTGATGCATGGCAGCATCCAAGGACTGTAAGGTGGCAGACCTGAGAACAGGGACCGGTGCAGTTAATTATTATCAGTGCCATGGAGCGCCCCATCCATTCTTGTGGCCGCGATGGATGCTCTGTGCTGCGCGCGGACAAATTTGGGATCAGACCGAACACCCTGGTGATGCAGGTGATGATCAACGAGTGTTGTTATTATTAGTCTATTTTTGTTTTTCCGATGCTATTGATTTTACTTTTTTCTAGTAAAAAAAATAGGTATAAAAGTTCTGTTCCTGTCCAAGCAAACCAGAGGGATTTTTGCCTTCACTTCATCAGAGACATGCGATGCAGGCCTCGTCCTCGTTTGCCTCTTTGTACGCAGAAGCAAAAAAAAAAGGGAGGGCAACAACTGCCTATCTGGTGTAGGATCAGAAAATGTCCCATCAACATAGGCAAAATGAATGGTTTTGGGACATCTTTAAGTTAGGTAAAAGTAGTTAGGAGCTCCGAAGCTTGAGAATGCTAGTTGAAGACAAAAGACTTCTGGGGGAAAATCTTATGAGCCAGCTTGTTCAGTCAGGAATATAGTGCATTACTTCCAAAATTCAAAAGTAGTACTGAAGTTGAAAATACTACGTACACCTTAATATAGGTGGAAAATATTTGGAAATTTAAATTATACACTTTGCAACCCTTTTATAATTTTTAAAAAATACATTTGAGATTGTATAGTTTTGTTTTAAAATATTTTCTTTTCAATTTTTACAAAACTTTCGTCTTTTGAACAAATAGGTATGCGGTTTTGCGACTGGGTTCCCTACTTGGAAGTGGTTAATAAACTATGGTTTCAATTGAATTTAGACATTTTTCGGTTCATAACACTGAGTCAATAATTTTTTTAAAAGATATTAGAGCTCTATCGGGATTCAGGTATAATGTAGATTCCAGCGAAGCAACGAGCTAGATTTATATGGATTGATTCTTCTCATAATCACTCAATCGTTAATAGTGTGCTTGCCTACTTTGGGGTAGTCTTTAATTATCTATTGATTGAAAATTTGCGTGATCAGCGCCATTCACTTATCCAGTGATCTTTCCCGAAGGAATAATTAATTAATTTTATGATCAACATTTTTAAATTTTTATGTCATTGAATGTCATCAAAATAGGTTAAACGGTCATTCTCACTTGAATTAGGTAGAGAATGGCCCAAACCTACCATCAAGTTTATCTCTAAGAAGCTGAAGTCTGAAAGGGTGGGGCGAGCAAATCAACCACTCATATAATGCAAATTTATGTTCAGAAATATATTAAATATAATTCGTCGCTGAACCAACGCAAATTTATAAGTGAACAATGAGTATTTATCATTAGGGAAAATCCAAGCTACTTAAAATAGAAATATTCTAAATTGGTTGGTAAATTCAATAAATTTTTAATTGAGCCATTAACCCAATTTAGAATTTTAAAATATGGGTAAAATAACTTTGATACCCTCTTCTTTCTCTTCATTAATGAGTTTTATTACTCCCTAACTTATATTTCCATGTATATATTAAAATTAATTTTAATACAATAAAATATGATTCGCTCAAAATTTTAAATATATTAAGTATATAATCATAAGAATAAAAACCTACAATCTTTTCAGTAAATAGTTCATTTTATTAACATGAACATTTTTTTAAGAAAACTTAAAATATATGTCACCATAAAAAGGACATATATATTTTGGTAAATATATTAATTAAGTATGAATTTTTCTATATTTTTCACACACATATATATAGGTTTTTTTTTTTTTTTGAAATTTTTATATTGATGTAAATTTTAAGAAATTTTAAGCATTTTACATCTTTTTTCTGAAATATCCATAGAAGTATATGAAATTTAAACGCCGCTTTATAAAAAAGATAAATAATATTACTGATTTATATTAAAGAATTAAAAAATTGAAATATTAACTAAATTAGTATCTAAAAAACTCACATTCATGTGTTAAGGAAAATTATTCTAGTTTAGGTTAATATTGGCGAAATTATCTTTTATTTTAATTCAATTTTGTGAAAGGGTGAAGTTGGCATGGATATGCTTTTTTTTTTTTTTTTTTTTAAAAAAAACCTCACATTTATCTTTTTTATCATCAATGAAATTAATTGACTTTCAATTGAAATATATTTAATTGATATAAATGATACTATTATGGCATGTAGAGCGATCAATCGGGCGTACCCCATCGGCCGGCCATTGGGCTAAGCCATCGGGCGGCGGAAGTGATGGGCTTGGACCCATCGGGGGCCGGCCCTCCGGGGCAGGAGTAAGAAAAACACATTTTTTCAAAGCCAGAGCACCAATAGGGCGGCCTACAAATTATTATTCCAAATTTTAATTATTTTTTTTTCCGTGTTTTTCACACAAATATAATTAGTAAATTACAACAATTAAAGCTCTAAATTACAACATAAATCATCTAATTTATCAAATAAATGTTGTCAATATTTATATCCAAAAAACACAATCATCCAACAAATAAGCATTCACGAATTCATAATCAAAAACAAATTATGTTCTAAAATAACTTACATAAAATATAAAAAGCATACCACTAATATACATAAATTATGGTCGGTGAGATGAAGCGAGAAAGAGTTGCGATCGAGGGAAAACGAGGAGTGGAAGGACATGAACATAGTTTATAGTGTAAGGATCATAGGAGTAGTCAATAACAATATTAATATATTAGTTTAAATTTTTAAGACTCTACATTGTTATAAGACATAAACATTATATTCCAACTCGATTCGGGATTTTGTTAGGAAAATATATCAAAGAAATTTTTTAAGACTCAACATTTTTTAAAAAAAAAAAAGAAAGAAAAAAAAAAAAAAATATGACGGGCTAAACGGGCCGGCCCGTAAAAGCCCGTGGCCCGTCGGCCGGCCTGCGGGCGACTTCATCTCTTTCTTCTATTTTTGAGGCCCCTGGCCGTAACGGGCCCGGAGCTAAACGGCGACCCGATGGGCCCTACCGTTTGAACGCTCTAATGGCATGACATACTTGAATTATTCTTGATTGTCCTTTTATATAAAATCATAAAGCAATAATATTCTTTTAAAAAGAGAGAGAAGAAAGGCTGGGAGAAAAGAGAGGAAGGGCATTAAAGTCATTTTACACAGATTTTAAAATCCCAAATTGGGTTGCTGACTTAATTAATGATTTGTTGAATTTACCAAATCGATTTAGCATTTTTCTTTTTTAAGTAGCTTTATATGGGATTTTCCCTTATCATTAATAGTTTTTCAGAATAAGAGATTTGTGAATTTTTTATTAACCATAATTCTTCATTTATCCTTTTTGCCCAAAAAAATTCCGATTTCCATTTTTAAAAGCGTGCAATATATGAAAAACACGCTGACAAAAATTCAGGAAGAGACTACCCATGAAAGCACGCATTAAAAAAAGCGCACAGGCACGTATAAAATGAAAAGTCATGCAAACATCTAAAATCTTGTTGGGTTTTGACCCCCTTCGTATGTGAAGAAAATTCTATGTTTAAATTGCCTAAATTTTATTTCATATTCTGTGTATTTCCAATTTTATGAAAGGAAAGGAAGGGAAAATAAAGGATTGAGAGAAAAAAAAAACTTTCTGAACATTACATGTGAAAAAGAATGTTCTCCGGATTTTCTTAATTTGAGATTGTGTTTGACTTATTTAAATAGAGAGAGCATATTAGGTTTTTGGGTAAAGAGGCACCGCTAAGGCTAGAGAGATTGTAGAAATCTAACTTTGCAGCCATGCGAGAGAAACACAACTTCACACATCAGTATCGATAAACTGGAGTTTACGCATTTGTAGCCCAATTGAGCTGGAATTTGGTAAGCCAGTTGGTTTGTCATTTTCAGTAGTGGGATCGTCATTTGAACGCCTTGTGTAAGAGAAAACATGTTTGTTATCAAGGATTTTTTTTATTTTTTATTTATTTATTACTGTATCATTCTCTATTATAAGCTTCTAACTTCTGTTATTAGGCTGGGGATTGCATTTGTCTGTGCAATGTTTGAAACTCACTTGTATCCATTAGTGGATCATAATTTCATTGGTCTTGACTTTGTGGATTTGAGGGCTTTCCACATTAATAATTTCGGTGTCTCTTGTACCATTTAATTTCTACCATATATTTATTTATTTATTTTATTATAGATTATTACAAGTGATAAAAATATTTAACATCTTCTACTACCTAACAAATCTTAACCTCAAGCTATCATGCTAAAATTTCAAATATAATATTCCTCGCATAAACCTTGAAAGTTAGGGTAACTTCTTTTTCCCGTGGCAGAAGAAGTCCTGGGAAGAGGTGGATGGATAGGCACAAAGCGACGAAAATATCTGAAATTGATATTTTGAAAACACTTATAACTTATAACGAATAAAGTGAACGTAGCATGGGAAGGTTGACTCGGAGGGATTGATGAGAAAAAGGACCAAGTAACCCAACGTTGATGCTTGCTGGGCAATAGGAAAGAGTCTTGCTTCGTGTTCAAATCATGTGGAAAGAAACTCACTTAATTTTATTCCATCGCGTCATCATGAAACTTGTAGTTTAAGTCAAAGTCAATAATGTGATGCTGTCCCTCCATGATTTCCCTCCTTTGGTGTGGTTGGTGATGGTGACATCTTGTAGGCTTCCGACTGTTTGAAATAGTAATTGGAGTTAATAAAAGTAATTTTTTAATTATGATTTACATTATATAAGATAAATACGTGAGATGAGTTTTATCTTGATTTACGTCCTATATCGCATACAACTCCTGCATGGGCTGCAAATATGGGCCCATACCAATGCCGCTCATATTTTTACTGGGCCTTCAAAAAATTGTAGCTCACTATTCACTGCCCCGTTAATTGCAATGAATGAGACACATTATAATGGCTTGTAAAAAAGAATTAAATTGGGAGAATCCTTTCAAGGTTCAAGGGATCAAAAAAATTGTCAAAAGAATCTAAGAAAAATTCTGATATGAAAAAATTCTTATTGACAACTCTTTATAAGAAATTAACAACTTCATCTGTGGATTTTAACAATTCATTGTGACCTTTTTTTATATCAAAAAATTATGATATTGCTGCGAGGCCTCCTTTGTGGCTCTTTAAAGCACTTAAATGATGGGGTAGCTTTCAAAAGAAAAAATTAATGGGAAGTTTGATGAGAATACCAATTTGGCAACTATGTCTGCCCACGCAAAGAAATAAGGTGCCCCATATATGATGACTTTTCTGTTTTTGTCAATTCTCATAGGTCTTATAGGTCTACTAGACCTATATTATTTCTGCCTCGAATAAATTCCACTAACCACTTGTTTTTTTCTCATTACTCTTCAAAATCATAAATAAATACGCGTGCCCTGTTCCTTATAAATGTAAAGAATTTGGTCGGATATGAGACATCACGTTTACTATTTGCATGATTGAGAAACTTAATCTGCTGTGAGAGAGGAGATCAGATGCTCTTGTAAATTTTGACCCCCGAAATGATCAAAATTGTATTGGATATGAGACATCACGTTTACCAATTATAACACGTTTGTTAATTAAAACATCAAACCACAAACACAGACTTGATACTCCATCTGCATAATACGAGCATGCGATGCACTCTATATATGAAAGATGCTCGTATCAACTCAATGTCGCATAGCGAGAAAACCATCAAAAAGTCAGTGAAGAAGTTCATGCCAAACCAAGACTGCACTCTCGAAAGAGGTGACACAGGCGCATCTACACAGATTATGTTAGAAAGATCAATGAGGGTATAATAAATTCAAAATTGAGTCGCAAGTCCCATATCGATAGAGGGAACACTAACAACATTTGGGATTCCACCACGCAAACACTTGATCATGATGAGTCTATATATACTCTAAAACATGTAAGGGGGAAAAAATGACACATAAAATAGTTTAGGGCGATTTCTCAATCATTGGGGGCGCAACAGTATCACCCATTGTCGTGGCCCCACATTAGCCTGAAATGATGAAACAAAAACATCAATTATATAAAATATTAATAAAATTAGGATAAAGGAGTAAAAATACACATGTAATTTTCCTAGGGAGCACTTCCAAAGACCATGTATTTTTTTGGGTACCAAAAATACACATGTAATCTTAAAATGTGAGCAAATATACCATCACTGTTAAATTCATTTAACCGATGTTACTTTTTTGGTGGGCTCCACGCGATTTTAAAAAAAAAAATAAAAATATTAAACTTCTTTTAATCCCCAACTTACCCTTCCTTTGACCAAAAAAAAAAAAAACAAACACGTGCCAGCTGATTCCTCAATCCACCTTCAATCTACCTCTCATACTTCGGCACTTTTTTTCCAGATCTGATTCCTCAGTCCTCCTTCGATCCACCTCTCTCACCGGTGGCGTCATCGACCACCAAGAGATAAAGGACAGATCTTTTCGGCGAGCTTGTCCAGAATGGAGGTTATCTGCGATGAGCACCGCGTCGATCCTTCCGACAAGTTCATCGGCAGTGCCGGTGACGATTCACCAAGAGATAAAGGACAGATCTTTTCGGCGAGCTTCAGCTTCAGCTTTCCCTCAAGTTAGAGACGCAGAGCTTCTAGACGGAGTGAAGATTGTTGATATTAGGGTTTTAGTGGATCCAATTTTGAACATTCCCGTCGCATGGAATTCGAGGAAGGGAAAATTTTTAGGTACTCTATGTTTGAATTGTTGTCTGGAATCGTTTTCTAAGGACATTCATTGATTTCTTTCTAAGGATATCCATTGATTTTCTTGGTGCTTTGTATTTTTGAATTCGAAAGGGGGTAAGGGTCGTGTTAGGATCTCGGGGGATTCAACGGTTTATACTCAAATTTGAAGTCGATTAAATTTAGGGGCTATAGTGAATGTTTTCATCTGGAAAATCATGGAGGAAAACTGAATGTTGAAGGCAGTTGATTTATACTTAGCGAATCCAATGTTTTCTGTTTGTTTCAGCCATGTATGGTTTCTAAATTCTAGTCACCTTCTTGTTCATATTGATCTATCTGATTTCTGGGTTGCTTTGAATCGAATACCTGCAATCGTTGTTTCCTGGGTTGGTCTGGATCTATGTATTGTTCAGTTTGCGCATGGGTTGCTCTTGATCTATGAAGAGAAGATGGAACGATGGAACTCAATTTTTTTTTAAAAGATTAGGGGCATTTTGGTATTTTCACATGGCAAGTAACAGCAGTTAAATGAATTTAACGGTGATGGTATATTTGCTCTCATTTTGAGATTACATGTGTATTTTTGGTACCAAAAAACACATGGTCTTGGCGCTCACTTCCGGGAAAATTACATGTGTATTTTTGCTCCTTTATCCATAAAATTATACAACAAGTCCGGAGACTTGTGGAAAGTAGAAAAAACCTTTAAATATGTCAAATGGGCTAAATCTCTGAAGAGTATAAGAATAAGAGAAAAGAAGAAAGTAGTGCACAATATTTTTAAAGCATGTATAACATTTTCCTCTAGACTTAATTCGTCATTACCTATTACGGTGTAATTTGGATTGACGGAAAAATTTCTTGCAGGATACAACGAAGTCCGTTGAGTATGGATTGTATTCCTAACACTCAAGTCAAGATAATAATGAGTTTTACAAAGTAATTGTTAAAGATATGAATTGAATTGGAATTTTTGAATTATTGTTGCTACTTGAATTTGAATTATTGTTATTAGATGGAAATAAGTTACCTAGAAAAGTTGAATATTTGAAAGGTTGTTATCTACTATTGTGCTCAGGTTGTTAACATTTGCTTGTATAAATTTACCTCATTCAAGAGGAAAAATATGAATGAACGAATGAATGAAAAAAAGAAATACTTCTCTAGATTGAATTTTAACATGATATCAAAGCGGAAACCTAAAGTCTTATATTCTTTTTCTTGTTACCCGACCAAATCCCCAATTTCCCCAATTTCCCATGGAGAATCCCGACTTTATACTATCAATTCCACCTCTCCACCGTCCTCTACCTCAGGTCCACCTTCTAATATCATCATCATCTCGCAAGATAATTCCTCCTTTCATATCAACATTATCCTTGAGGATTCGAACTATCCCCTTTGGTTTCAGTTAATGGACAAGTGTATCGGTGCTCAAAACAAATTTGGGTACCTAACTGGTGCAACGAGGAAACACAAGTGTGTGAAAAGCAGGCTTATCAAATCCATGAGCCACCCGTTGATGTAGCGGTTCATCTGCCCACAAAATTTGCGATGGGCACTCCGCACATTTTATGATCGATCCAATGAAACTTGCCTTTTTGAACTCTTCAACAAATCCCTCCTAGTTTTAGTGTTCTACTTTTGAAATGGCTAAAAGCCACCGAATCCCTTCTTAATTATCCTTTTTGAATAAAAGTTGCATTCCCTTTCAAGTTATTCACTCTAATGTTGGGGACCCTGCTAAAGTCCCTTCTTTCTCTCATTCTTATTATTATGTATTATCTATTGATGAATGTACTCAAATATGTATCATTTATTGATGAATGTACTTTAATGCTTTAGATCTCATTACTCAAGACCTTTGGAGAAGAAGAACTCTAGTTGTCTGCTCTATGCCTCCTCCTATTTCAGCATCTTCTCAAGAAAAGTGTTTGAAGAAGTGATTGGCAACTTGGGTAAGACCGACATTCATGCACTAACTTGAGGGAGAGTGTTGAAGATATGAATTGAATTTGAATTATTATTTGGATTATTTGAATTTTTGAATTATTGTTGCTACTTGAATTATTGTTATTAGATGAGAATAAGTTATCTAAAAAAGTGGAATATTTGAAATGTTGTTACCTACCATTATGCTCAATTATTAACCTTTGCTTGTATAAATTTACCTCATTCGAGAGGAAAAATATGAATGAACGAATGAATGAAAAAAAGAAATACTTCTTTGGATTGAATTTTAACAGTAATAATTTAATTTTATCTTTGTGTGTACCAAAGGATAAAAAACATTGAGTTTAATCTCTTTTTATTACATGATTTCTAATATGATTTGTATGTCACAAATGAAATGATGATGTAGGATTTTTATAGAGCATAAAATAATGTCTGGAAGTGGTGCCTCTTAAAGCAATACCTCTTATATTAAAAGTCATTACTATATGTTAAATTTAATTATGAACCTATGTAACTTGCACTTGCATAACAACTACCTTTCTAAGAATAATTACACATTTATAGTATGTATGATTTTCTTAAAATCCAACACAATCTTTCATCAAGAATCTTTCGTCATAACCTTTCATTTGTCTTTGAGAACCAAAGAGACATAACTTTAGTGACCTTTAGTGTTATAATTCCTTAGACAACTCTTCATATAAATATATTAATTTAAAGAACATGACTTTGCAACAAAACACATCTCTTTATTTTAAAATATTCCGACCAAATATAATCTTAAACTCACAATGGTTGCAGTTGACAACTGTTGTAAAGTTGAATTCCGAACGAACCAACACAGACACACATCACACATAAAAGCTTCGTTTGTATGGGGTATATATAAAGCTGATAATTAAGAGAGAATCCGGGAATAGAGAGAATAGCCCGTGATCAATAATATACATGCCCAGTCCCCATTATATATATATAAAGCTTCCAAGACTATACCTATAAAGTCCGATATTGAAATTATTGATGTCTTGTTTTTTATCATCTCGGCAACACCCCTTATATACTATGTTACGCCAAAGTTTTGAATTTTCTTTCACTATAATAAAAGTTAGGCGCCCTCGTTTGATTAATTTAATTAAATATATAACACTAGTTGATTAGTCAAGAGATCTACATTCTAGAGCTAGCGGATCAAGACTCACCGCACATTTTAATTTACATCGTTAATTATATCAGCTTCCTGCCAGGTTTTTTCCTGAAAGATTACTTTAAATCATAAACCTGTCAGATCAAATTACATGACGAATTATACTCGATCATGTTTAAAACCAATAGCTGAAACATTCCTCACCACGTTGTCGGGAAACCTAGTGAGTGGTAGAGATCGAAAATTTAAACTTTTATCAACATAATAAAAGAAGCCAGGTAATTAACATTAATACTGCACTAAAATATGGCTATTACACGTCTTTTTTTTTTCAACCTTAACTATTACATGTCTTTAAATATCACTCAATAACAGTTGTCTTTTATGGTTTTGTACAGAGGCGTATATAATATATGGGAAAAGTATTTCTCGTATATAATATAATTAATGAAGGGTGTGTTTGTAATTTTTGAATTAATGAAATGTTTTCGTATTTTGCCCTTCATTAATTCATCTAAAATTACAAACATACCCTTCATTAATTCAAAACGATTTCTCTATCTCCAATTTTACCCATAATATATTACTTATAAAAAAAATGGTATGTTTTTTTTTTCCCCCATTTCATTTCGAATACCAAATACATAAGGTCTAACTATTGACCGGCAAAAAGAAAAAGAATTAACAAAAGCCTCCAAAAGGTTCGGTGTGGACCCTAGATTGGGCCGGAGCTTGGGTTGGTAGATTTTTTGAAAAAATCATAATTAAAAAAATATTTTTAAAAATGGTTTTTTTTTTTAAAATAAAATAAAAAAATTAAATCTGAATTGTTCAGACCGGTAGGGAAACGCGGTCCACCTTGCTCCTCATCAATCATCTTGATTTCTCTCTCTCTCTCTCTAAACTTCTCAGACTCTTCCTCCATGGTCTTATTATCACCATCTCCTCACTCTCTCATATACGCCATATTTAAAACACCAGAGACCCTTACTTCATATACATACAAACTTCTATAACATCCTTATCCCCGCCACTTCTCTCTCTGGAACCATTAATATTTATCATTAGAAGAGAGAAAGGGGACAAAAGTAAAGGGGAAGAAGGTTAATGGGTACCATAATTGCTCTGAAGAAAAATCTCGCTAATATCTGTCTCCCCCTTGTTTGATTGCATGGTGGATCCTGGAGGGTCTTGATGAATTGCAGAGAAAAAAGATATATATATATTCTTGTGAAATATTGATATTGCAGAGAGTAGCTGAGACAAGCAATAAGCCACGGCCTAGAAAGAAAGCGACTTGGAGAATAACCCATCATCGTCATCTCCTTCACGAGACTATTTTTGCGTTTTGTCTTCCGCAGTGCAGTGAATGATTCCTTTCTCTGCCACGTCCTGTTCACTACGCTAGGTTTCTTCTTCGTTTCTGGGGAAGTCGCCTTCTGCAGTTCTGCTAGTTTTGTTGCAAGGTGCAAAAGTAGCCTACAGGATTCCACATAATCCGGCAAATATTATATCATCAGAATATATATTGCATCTCTCACTTTTTTCACTTTTGCTTTGGAGTTTTCTGCAACAACAAATGTTTCCTTCAGCCATGTCCAATTCTGCTTCTTTGTCTGAAGAAGCCACTGTCTCTTTCTCTTCCGGTTCTAGACTCCAGAACTTCACCGAACCAAGTCACATCGTTTCAACCATCCCTGACCCTCCTCAGCAGCCTCAAAAGATAAAGAGAAAAAGAAGCCTCCCTGGTAATCCAGGTAATTATTATTAATGAATTCTTCAGTCTTTCCCCCTCAAATTTCTATTATACCTATGTGCTTAGGTTTTCTTAATTTGTTATTTCAGACCCAGATGCCGAGGTGATTGCGTTATCCCCAAACACCCTTCTGGCCACCAATAGATATGTATGTGAAATCTGCAACAAGGGTTTTCAGAGAGATCAGAACCTTCAGCTACACAGGAGAGGGCATAACCTTCCATGGAAGCTGAAAAAAGAAATAGCAAAGAGGTGAAAAAGAGAGTTTATGTTTGCCCCGAGCCTTCTTGTGTTCACAACAATCCCTCCAGAGCCCTGGGTGATCTCACGGGTATTAAGAAACACTATTGCAGAAAACATGGAGAGAAGAAGTGGAAATGTCACAAGTGCTCCAGAATTTACGCAGTTCTGTCTGATTGGAAAGCTCACTCCAAAACCTGTGGAACTAGGGAATACAGATGTGATTGCGGAACCGTTTTCTCCAGGTAATTAATTTCTCACCGACTTGGAGATTATTTCAAGTTAATTACTTAGTTTAACTTCTCTTCTCAACTGGCTAATGACTTAGTTTAACTTCTCTTCTCAACTGGCTAGTTTTACTTTAGATGCATTAATTCAGGTATGGTTCAGTGTGTGAGCCATCATGCTCTTGATTTTGACTTCACCGCACGGTCATATATATATCAAAAGAGGGGTTCTTTAATATTTGATTTCGAGTGGTTCTCTGTTTTCACACACAAGAATGGTAAGATCTACACTTGGAATATATATCTGCTGCTCTAATGCAATGTATAGCAGGTTGCATGAAAGTGAAGACAGCTAATATACAAGTGTTTGTTGCTATCTGAGGGTTAATTAATTATTAGTGCGTTATATGTATTATATTTAAAAGAAAAACTAAACAATGATCTGTTCCTGAATCCTGAAACTGCCAAATGAATGTGCGGCAACCACAAAAAGCACAATTGATGTGTCCATCGGTTGTTTGCATTACTGTTTTGCCCGTGAGTCGTGGCTCATTAGTAATTTTGTTTTTTCTTTTAACCTGGCCTTATAAACCTGGGTCCGGGCAATGGATGCATGCCCGTATTCATGTAAAACATATATATTTAATGTTGTAGACCACACTAAAATTTTTCGGGCTTCAGAATTCAGATATTGTGTTCAATTTCACTTAGGTCAAAAAAAAAAAAAAAAAACACAGAAACTATGGCTAGCTTCACCGGAAGCACGCATCTCTTCCGCGTCAAGTTTCTCCAGCTGTAATATATTTTTAACCGAAAAGAAGTAGACGTACGTACGATTATGTTTCTCTTTTTATAATTTATCTAAGAATGGAATTATTTGCTGAGAATTGTCTTCGAGCAGTTCATCATTGTGATTTCTGATAAATCTGAAAAAATTTCTGACATGCCAGTTGCTTTCTTGTTTGCTTCATCAGTAGGGGATAGGGATACGTATGGGTTTGTTCAGTTTTTCTATTATTACACATCTTCTCGACATGCATGAGCTCTTATTTCGAACGACATTTTCATCATTATAGCAATTTTCCCAATAATTTATCAATATTTGAGCCATGCATAAAGCAAGCATCCTCCATCAATGGCCATTCTCCTCTCTCCCCCTGCAACATAAATTATTTATTATTGTGATATTACTATTGTTTGTAGATGATTAATAATTTCATTAAACCTGCAATTCGATTGTGTGTGAAAACCGCAGGAAGGACAGCTTTATAACTCATAGGGCATTTTGTGACGCCTTGGCTGAAGAAAGTGCAAGGCTCGCTGCTAATCAACTAGCTTCCGCAAACCCATTGTTATTTCAGTCTCTCTTCCCTTACCAAAATCAAGTCGTGATGAATCCCTGGGACCCATCTTCTCAAGAAAACCCTAACCCTAATAACATGGATGCCGTCCAAATCAAGACGGAAGCTCAGAGTTTTGAGGTCCCATGCCTCTCTTCTCCGACGCAATTTCTTCAAATGCAGCAGCAGAATCAGAAGAACATGATAAACCCTTACTTGGGAACTCTCCATGTGCCCTCAAACGCCGCCACGTCGGCCCACCTGTCAGCCACTGCGCTCCTCAGAAAGGCTGCAATTGTGGGCTCCACTGCCATCGCAGCAGGCCCAGGTGCTGCCGCTGCAGCTGGTGGTGGTGGGCCCCAGGCAACGATGCCTCACGTGACTCATCCAAGCACGGGCGAGTTTGGACCTCCGACTCAGCAGACCGACTTGGGGGGTCACGATTACGTTGGAGGGCTCATGACCCGGAATCAGAGTGAACGTCTGACCAGGGACTTCCTCGGCCTGACCGCCTATGTAGACGGCGGAAGAAACGGTGCGTCCGTTGACGTTGGCCTGAACGCGAAGGATATGCTGTTGTTCACTGGGGGCGTAGAGTATGATCCGTATCTTGCATACGATCACCATTATCAGTCACTCTTCAAGTCCCAACAAGATTTTGGATTCTTTGGAACTGTCACTGCCCCGGCGACGTGGGGAAGCTCTTGAGACAAACAAGAAAATACATTCCAAAACAAGGAGGGTAAAATGGACAACCGAGATTCTGCTTTAATTTTGTTCTAAACTTGTCAGTTTTCGTTTCCCAATGTGTTGGTTATATATTTGGATATTTAGTGATTTTTTTTTTCTTTGTCGAGGAAGTGTAATGCTTAATTAGTAGTAATATATGATCAGCTTCCTCTTGAATATATAAGACGAAGAGAGAGAGATCAAAAGAGAACCTGAGGAATTCATTAAATTATATATCATAGAATATATCCAGCGTTGCGCAATTACAATATATCATCTCTTCTTCTGACTCTAAATATAAAATAAAATTTATAATGTAATTTGCATTATAAACTTTATTTTTTATTTAAAGTTGAAAGTGGTATATAGAATGAATCTGTCACTTCAATGAGGCGGGGGCAAAATAAAGGTAGGAGGAGACTCTGCCAGTCTGGGCATGTCTGTGTTGCATGCAGGGAGTTAGTATATTGCGGGGCCTTTCATTTCTTGTCAGTATTACTTTCTCTGATATTAATTATAAGATATATTTAACTAATTTTTGAGAAATTAAAGAGATGAGTTAAATTAGTTAATTTTACTCATTTTTGTAAAATATCCTTATATAAATTTAAAATAACATAAGTAAAAGTGAATCAATAACCCTACCACATACCTCTATCTCCCACCTAGAATTTTTCTTCCTACACACTTTCTAATTGAAATAATGGTCTTGTTAGATGTGTGTGTGTGGAGTGTGGACATACACACACACCCCAGTGTGTGTGTAATATATATGTTTGTGTGTGTCTATATCTACACACATATATATGCATATACCCACACACACATGTAAACACACACCATTGCACACTCACAAATGTACACACACATATATATCTACACATAGATGTACACACACATATATATCTACTCATATACATATGGACAGATACACACATACATATAATGTATATATATGTGGCCGTATGTGTGTCTATATATATTTGTGTGTAGATACACACACTATATGTGTGTGTGTGTTATATATGTATGCATGTATACATGTGTGTGTCTCTATATATATATTGATAAATTATCGTAAGCTGATCGATAACTAAATTAAAATCCAATAATTTAAAAGTTTCATTGACTCGAAGAATCTACGCACCAACAAAAATATATTCATCAAAAACCAAACACACTTAAAAAAAAATAGAGGTATTTTAGGAAGAAATTGACAAAAATTAAAATGTTGTCTTATAATTAGGACCAAAATCAACTTTCAAATATTGTCTTATAATTAGGACCGAAGGGAATATATTTTAACCGATGAAATGTCACATGCAATATTATGACGATGAATTGAATCTTCCATCGTGGATCTGCCTTGCCTAATGGTATTATTCGAGTAATACATTTATGTAAATCAACATAAAACTCCTATCACATATAACATAAATCACGTTAAAAAATCAAGTTTTACTACTGATTTAAACATTACATTATAATTTAGTTTTTATTTTGCTCGACATTTTCCCTGCCGGGTGAAAATTTAATCATTGATCTCTTGGAGCTAGAATCTAAATGCCAGAGTGGCAATTCGAACATTATATAGCAAGCTCCTGTGTATGTGAATCCCGAATCCTAGTCCGTGAGGCCACCAACTTATTTTAATGCCGCCCACAGTCCACCAACACATTTAAACCGTACAACCTGCCTATATATCATATATGGGTCCCTTCAACTAGTTAATTAGGGTTGGGTAAGGTTAGAAGATCGTGCAATCAAGGCGTTGGAGGAGGTATCCTAACTCCTAAGTGCCTAGGTTAACACCTGAGAGTAATAGACGGCTCGTTCTGCCCAACATCGGTATCACCTAAGAGGAAGAGAGATTTCGCCCTGCCTTTAGATCGTCGATAAACCCAACTCCTTTCCTAAAATTCATGTATCAAAAAAAAAAAAAAAAAGAAGAAAAAAAGACAACTTGAATAAAATTCTACTACCTACATCGGGGCTAATCTTTTGCCTTTTTTTTTTTTTTTACGTGTACTTGCATGAATGTGTCCTTTCACAGTAAATCGTTTAATCATTCTTCTTTGAACCAGACTGCAAATTAATCACCAACAAATATGGTTGAGAAACTTTAGGAAATAGTAGTGGACATACTTTATATATATATATACACCCCAAAGCATTATACTCAAATTCCAAGAAATTCGTTTCCTCTTCGCTCATCATCTTTTATTTTTTAGGGAGCTACTAGACCAAACAAAAGTAAATGGGGCCTTTTATAAAGAGGAAGGTGTGTAATTCAAACCTGCTATTAACGTGAATGAAATGGTTTCATGGTCATATGTGTATATGTGCCGAGTGTGAAGGTGGTCCGAAGTGGCACTAATTAAACCAAAAGGAAAGAGCAATGTCAACGCGTACGGTCATCTATGTAAAGAAACTCAGTGAAATTAACTTGAAATCAATGAATTACGTTCCTCACAATTGCTTTATTAAATTCCGTGCCCACTTCCCATTTCGTAGGTCGTTATAATTCAGATTCTTACTGCTTAGCATTATATGCCTTGCATAATGTTGGCACTTGATTTTGGTTCTTTTGATGCCCAGAGAGGAAACTGGAAGACAAAACCCAAAGGCATGTATGTATAAACTGTTGGGAATATAGTATAGTTGAGCTCCCAGGCTCAGCATCTTTGCATATCGAAGAATGGAGAAACTGTATTGTCACTGGAAAATAGAGAAAGAGCCTAGGGATTAACCAAAAAAGGGAGGTCCAAGCTTTTCAAAAGAAGTACGTACCTACACTTATAATTTTTAAATTTATAACCAGTTTGCCTTGCTATGCCTATGGCTATAGAAAAGGCCGCTTCTTTTCGTATATTCTCTTCATTGCACTCATATATAGACAAACCAAAAGCCTCTGTACTCTTCCCTCTCTCCGGCATGCTTGTCTATGTCCTCATCTTCCACTCATGTCTCGTACCGTCTTCAAATCGAGCCGTCCACTTGGGATCGATCACCAATGACTGTCTCTTAACTCCACTTTTTTTTTTTGGTCTAACGCATGTAGTTGCATTAAACGTTATCCAGACTTACAGATAAAGGTCGAGAACCTTTAGAAAAGAATAAAAGGTTAATGTGCATTTTTGTTCTTAGAGTATGCGTCCAGGAGTAATTTTGTTTCTGAAGTTTTCGACGTTGTAATGTTGCCCTTAAAGTTTCAAAATAAAAGCGATGTTTTTCCGTTAAAAATAGGATTTTTAACGGAATGACAAAATTGCTCTGTTTTAAAACTTCAGGGGCAACATTGCTCCAAAAAAAAAGTAGCAATTTTGCCCCTAAAGTTTCAAAATGGAGCAATATTGCCTCTCCATTAAAAATCCTAACGGTCAACTAATGGAGGGGCAACATTGCTCCTGGGCGCATACTTTAAGAGCAAAAATACACCTTAACCCAAGAATAAAAAAGCTTCCCTGGAAATTATCCAGTTCATTACCACGTATTTATCAACGCCATTCTTGACTCTTGAGTATATATCTTCCCTGGAAGTTGAATATCTTGAATAATTAGCTTTATTTTACAGTGATTTTCCGGTGCATCGTCTGCTTTTTTCAGAAATTTAAAAAAAAAACAAAAAAAAAAATCTCATGACCAACATGCATTTGTACTGTACTATCTCGTTTTTAGTACACAAGAAAGAGAAACAAATTAAAAGGTCTTGATTAATGCAAGCAAGGAAGGGTGAAAAGTAGACTCATGCACTCAGAATATGAGATGGCAATGATGACGCAGAAAATTGGAAAGAGAAAGCATATGTCATCATTAAGGTGTATGTAAGCACCCTGACCATCTCTGGGGGGTGTAGGGAAGGAAAAAATAAACTCCGTAGTCAAAATTCTCAGGATCACTTGTGATACTTCTAATTATTAGAATATTTTTGTAATATAAATTATACTATAAAAATATTCCTATAATTAAAATTTAAAGTAGTACTAACATATTAAAAGCAGGTATACTTTGGTCTGAGGAGCATAATGAAAATTGGACCCAAATAAAATATGATGCGTGAGAAAAATTGTCATGTATAGATGTTGATGTTCTGGTCGAGCTAAGCATGTTTAATATGAAAGGTTCAAAATACAGGATCAAAATATAAAAGAAGAAACTTGAGATTTATATATGAAGGCTAAGTGCATCTTTGGGTAAAGAAATTGTTTTTCTAACTTGATTATGATATACTCCTCTAAATTCTTATTATAAGGCACCAACTAAAGTTTATTTGGTCGCTTTTTATAAAGGCACTTGCTTGTTCCCAATGAGCAATGATTATTTTTTTCCATGTCTACCCCTAATTAATAAAGGTAGTAGGTGAGAGTAATAATTAATATAATATTAGAGTTTATTGCAATTAGTAGGGGTAATATTGAAAATTACTTAGATTCTAGGACAACTTTATTGACTTTAACTACTTTTATTGGTTTGTGAGAAAAGTTAGTTGGTGCCTTATAATAAGGATTAGAGGGAGTATGATATAAGTTTGGGAAAGGAGTTTTGTCTCGATTTATGTAAACGCATCGGCGGACCTAAGGGCTATGGGTAGCCCCCTAAAATTACAGAATAAACCCAGATGTTCAAAAAATTATATTTTAGCCTCATAAAATTTCAATTTAGGTCGCACTAATAGTTTCGTTGAGGGACTAAAATGAAAATATTAAAATGTTTATAGGGTTAAAGTATAAATTTATGAACACCTGAGTTCTATTTTGTAATTTTTGCCCTCTAATTACAATACCCAATTCCCCCTGTGTAAACACATTTTTCCAATGACAGCTCAAATAGGCTATAAGCAATTATAATCACCGTAAGGATATTGACATATTTTTGTGTTCAACCATAAAAAAATTGAGGTGATTTTTCTCCGGTGACTTCACAATCATATATATTAACAAATACACATAATATATATCTAAACAAAGGGATAGTATGCATTTAAAGAAAAAAGGTAATTATAAATAGGGAAAATCCTTTAAAGTCCTAAGGGAACAAAAAAAAGTCCCATAAAAAATCTTGATGTTAAAGAAGTCTCATAACTCGGTCACTTCCCATTCCAGTGGACTCACCATTCAAGCATGGCAAATGGGAACCTTCGCGACGTAGTTCTGCTTCCCAATGTTTGATGGGCCGATCCTAGTCTGAACTCTTCAAAATTCATGGGCTCAAAGTTGAACACGTTGTTGTTCCCCTAAAAGCCCACTTTTGTACCAAAATAATAAAAGGCCACAATTTCTACGAGCTTCCCAATCCCAAACAAAAAAAAAAAAAAAAAAAAAAAAAAAAAAAAGAATTGGCTTGCAAATTTTGAAAATAAATCGGTTCCAGCTAACTGGCATGGTAATTGGGAGCTGGAATTAAGAAATTCCTATTTATGCTTACTTTTTAAAAAAACAAAATGGAACACGAGCCAAAAAAATAGAGAACATCTTTAAAAAATTTATATTTGAAGGAAGAGGAACGCGCGTTTATGGTTGTCGCGCGAAGTAAGGAGCTGTGTAAACCGCTCAATTCCAGAAATTGAGCGACCATATTTTCGCACTTGATGATTCAGCTCATGCATTTTCTGTACAAATCCAGAGAACAGGTGACTCTGAAATGGATAGAAGGAAAACGTCCTGGTTTTCGACGATCCACCCGCTAGCATTGGTGTTCCTGGGGAGCATAATCTGCCATGGATCCGCCCTCTCAATCAGTCTGATCGAAAGGGAATGCGTATCGGAGAACTTTTTACACGACGGCGACACCGTTTCTGGGAATTTCGTGGTGATGGACCATGACATCTTCTGGAGCTCTGACCATCCCGGAATTGAATTCACTGTAATAATTCCCTCTCTCCATATGAATCATTTAAGAATGATTTCAGATCGATCAATATTTTTGAAATAAGCGATAGGTATGGTGCTTGTGCTTGTGGTTGAATTGTACGTAGGCCACGTCTCCCGACGGTGTCTTGATGTATGCTTTGAAGGACACATCAGGGGGCAAGTTCGAGTTCAAAGCCCGAGAAAGTGGAATATACAACTTCTGTTTCAAGAACCCCTCTTCAACCCCCGAGACTGTTTCCTTCTACATTCACGTCGGCCACATCCCTAATGACTCCGGCTTTGCCAAACATGGTCGCTTCCACTTCCTTTCTCAATTAATTATTGCAAAATTGTTTTATTATTATATACCGTCGTCATCTTCGTCTGGTTACCCAGTTGCGTTATCTTTAACCTCCTTTGTTATGATTAGTCGTGTGACTCATCGATTGTGGCTGTGACTTCAGAGCATTTAGACCCTGTTCAGGTGAAGATCGCTGAGTTGAGAGAGGCATTAGAGGCTATTATATCAGAGCAAAGGTATTTGAAGGCACGTGAGGCTAGGCATCGACACAGTAAGTTGCTTTTGTTCTCCCACACTAATAGTAATGCTCTTCAGATCATTATACATTCAGTCCAATTAGTGTGTTGCGTGAATTTGCGCATTGATTTTGCTGTAATTTTGTTTCCTTGTTCGATGAATTTGGAAGTGCAGCAAATGAAAGCACTAGAAGACGTGTTGTATTCCACACAATTACGGAGTATGTTTTATTTGCTTCAACGAGCATCCTCCAGGTGATATATATTCGTCGCCTTTTCAGCAAGTCATATGTTTACCACCGCGTATAGTCTTCACTTCATCGTCAATCATCCTTATCATTCTACCTTTCTTGTTCTTTTGCCATATGATGTCCCATTGAATTTCTGGGACAAGTATTTTGAATTTGACCATCGGATAGGTAGGATGGTTCCAAGTAGAACAGGTTTTTAATTCAATCATATTTTTCCCCCTTAATTCACATTTTTCATGTTTACTTCAAGAGGAATGTGGGTATATGTGTAGTTCGACAATGTTGAAAGGTTTGTGCTGAAAAAGGCATACAACGTTGAGTCATACTTTTTTTTTGGTCATCTGTCTTTTGACATGCCTTCTTAGTTTTTACTGGCGGATTGATATCTTTAACACTCCCGACCGGGGAAAATTCGTGACAGTGATGAACGTGGAAGAATTCTGAGGCATTCTTCTTCTGATTTAATTTAACACCCCCGGGTCATGGAATTATCTTGAGAACTGTTATCACTAATTTACTATAACGAGTGATCACGAGCCGTTTCCTCCACTCAGATCTCAGTTTACATAAGAGAGTGGAATAGAGAATAGCGGAAAGGGAGAAGCCACACTCCTTTCATCATTTTCTCCATGTGTACTTTTCACCGTTTTTTTTTAAGTAAGCACATGTATCTAGATAATCCTCTTCAATACACTATCAAGCACTAAACATGTCCACCTCTCTCAACCTTAAATCACCACGTTGTGAGGAAATAACATCTTATATTCAAAACACTGTCGGGCACTAAACTTATCCACCTCTCCCAAGTCAAATTTTGGTTCACCATGTTGTGAGGAGATGAAGACAATCTTATTTTAGACAATCCTATTCGAAACACTATTACACCTAAATATGGCCACCTCACCAAATTCAAACTTTGATTTCTGGCTTGACCCAAACCTCTTGGCTGTAGGTTTCACTTCTTCCTTAACTCGCCTCTTCGCCAAAGCCTGGTCTAGCTAGCCCATTGGTGTGCTGTTTTTTTTTTTTTTGCTAAGAATTTTTTTGCTAAGAAAAATGGTGGCAAGTGTCTGCATTCCGAAGCAGAATTATAAATCAACAATGATGGCTCCATCAAGGCGGATTACCGCATATAAACCCTGAAAATCCCACTTCGGGAACAATCACATGTTGGTCCATTGGTGTGCTGTTCATTACAAGCTCTTGTAAATCATGTCTCAAGGATCCCATATAAACGAAATGGACTTCGGGCACAATTATATAGTGAGAATACATCTCAATAATTACCATTACTTTGGAATGGGCCCAATACACACATGGGCCATTTTATCCTCATCCGCTGTTATTTAGGTGGTATTTTTTCGGCCCATCATTTGGGCTGCAGACAAGAATCCTGAGTTTTTTTTTCGAGCGAGAAGAATCTTGAGATCTTACATGCATGTCTTGTAATTCTAGTAAGAAATATTTTTGCTGGCGATGAGAGTTGGCGTAAATGGTAAAGGGATCCCCGAACTTGGCGCAAATGGTCGTGGGTTTGATCTCCTCATTGTTTGGGACTCGCTTTGGTAGGCGATCTAAGTCGTTAAATCTTCCATAGACGGGGCCGTCTTGCTTTTGGATGTCCCCTCCAAAACTTTCTTATAGCAAAAAAAAAAAAAAATTTGCTTCGAAATTTTTTACGTAGAGACATTTCTTGCCTCGAAATTTCCCTTTAACCCTGAAAACATTAATATCAAAATTTCATAATTATTAGTGGGGCATAACGTCATTCTTGTTGGTAAACGGAGGTTCGGGTGAATTATGAATTAGCGTTTTGGAAGGAGCTGAGATTTCGTAAAGAAAAATTAGAGAATAGTTAATAGCCTTCCATTGAAGACGAAATCAGTTGATGGCTTATTATGGTCAAAAACCGAGACGAGGTCGAAGTCCTCGTTGTAATTGAACTGTTGAAGGCTTCAATTCAACTCCAGGGCAAGCGCCCAGGACTTCTTATTTAATACCCTCCGCCCACTGTCGCGTGATATTATTTAAAGTAAAACGTGTTTTTGTGCAGCTGTTTATAATTCTATGGTTGCCAGAATTGGAACGAGTCATTTTTTAAGAAATATAATAGCAGGTTGTATTTAAAAAACTACCGTCTAATGTCATGAATTTAATGGGTTCACATTATGTACTTTTCTATTAAGTGTTTTTTTCCTGTAATTAAAGGGATGACCGGATGAGGCATTTCTTTATAATTTTTTTTTATATTCTATTTATCTATATTAAATTATATGTTACATAGTGAAATATTTTTCAGACTTTCGCATCTCAAATTAATCTAGATAAATAGAATATAGAAAAAAAAAATTAAAAAAAATTGTCTCACTCCTCTAATTAAAGGGAAAAGCGCATAAGAAGCACTTAATGTGGATTCAAATTTAATAAGTTGCCCATGCCGATTATTGTTACGAGAACTCGCCATTTGGTACAACAAAAGTGTATTGCAGGAAGCGGAAATGGGCCTGTGGGAGGGGTTGAGAACTTTTCTCGATCTAGCATTGAGTCTTTGATAACTTCAAAACCATGATTTTAAAAGCTTTTAGCTCAAACAAAAATCTTATCACATATTTATCTCATAAATCATAAAAGTTATTCTTCAAAAGCTAATTCGAACATATTTTAAAAATGTTTTGCCCTCTTGACTAGGTATATCGACCTTCATCGCTGTTGCTGACCTTGCTGGTGTTTCTTTCCCTTTATCTAGTCTTATGTTCTCGCTGGAGTTTGTGCCTTCTAGTTTGTTTGTTTCTTTTCTGGAGATTTCATTTGTCTTTTGTTGGTTAAGTGACTCTTTATCTCTATTTAATTGCAATATACCCCGTATCTTTATGAAAAAAAGACAAAGTGAATTAAAATATTATATTTAAAATAAGAGAAATTCTCAGTGTCTAACTTTTATATGCAGTGAAGGAGGAAGTTATTTTAGGTGATTGATATTAAAACACACAACCGTGGTTGAAACGTACTAGAATTGGAAAAATGTGGGGAAATCCTGGGAAGGAGGGGCAATAATGCAATATAAATTAGCAATCAGTATTTGGGAGGAAAAAAAAAAAGAAGCAGCAAAGTGGGGGATTAATTAGAAAACTAAAAGCGACCAGTTGGCTTGATCCCCGGGGAGGGAATAGAAAAGTGAAGAACGTGATCAAAAAAAAAAAAAAAAAAAAAAGGAACGAGAAACGGAAAAAGCGAAGCGGTGGGGCCTCCGCAACTGCCGCCAATTCCGAGTTTGAAGTTTAAACTTCCATCAACATCAATTCATCAGCAATGGGCCTTGGGCCCCACCTTCACGCGCTTCCCCATTGTGGTCCCACCCCACACCACCCTCTCCCTTTCTTTTTGAGAAAATATCAGTAAGTCCCAAACAAAAATATTAGAGAAGTCTCAACCCCTAATTTTTTTTTTATCAAAAAGGTCTCAAGGAATTAATTACGGAATTTCTATGTTAAAAAATTTTTGTTGTCAAAATGACTTTTTATATTGTTAAAATGACTTTTTCCGTTGTTAAAATTTCCCTATAAAAATATCGTTGTTAACATGGTTTTTTCTTTGCTAAAATTTTTTCAAGTTTCTAAAATTTTACACGCCACGGAAAAAAAAAATCAAAAAATTTCTAACAACAGACAAAATCATTTCGAAAACATGAAAAGTCATTTTAAAAACAATATTTTTATAGAAATTTTAATAATAGGAAAAGTCATTTTAACAACATAAAAAACCATTTTGATAATGAAACTTTTTTTATATTGAAATTTTGTAATTAATATCAAAAAAAGTCTTTAGGGGACTTAGGGTTAGGACTTTTTTAATATTTTTTTTCTCTTCCTTAAGACCTCACTGATATTTTCCCTTTCTGTTTTATGCTTGTACAAGGTAGGGGGAGATAGACTATGCTTTTGGATTAGAAGTGAGAAAAGTTATTTATTATTTATTTGATTTTTACAAAAATAAAAAAAAATTATATTGTAAATATGATTTGTGTTGTTTGAATTGACAGTAATAGATATGGCTTTTTTCCCAAACGGGGACGTATTTGGATTGTTATTTAAAAAGTAATGAAAAACGATAGAAAAAGACATTAATCTTATTGAATACTACATATATTAATATTAGTTGTATATATTACAAAGTAATTAAAATATATAAATTTAAATTTAAATTTAGAAAAAATTTAAACTATTACTAAAAAAATTAATAAATAATAAAGTCCTTACAAAAATTTAATGGATAAACAATAAAATCTCACACTGGGCAAGACTTGAGTCCTTTAATCGAAACTCAATTCAAAACTCTAGCCAAATGAAATTAACAAATATGCAAGACAACAGGTAACTAAGGATTCTTGAATTACAAACGCGATATATTATAGCAACTCTAAGCACAAGCTATGAATTACAAACATAATCTATTATAGCAACTCCAAGCACAAGCTTAACCAACGCAGTATGTCGTGCGAAAGGAAAAAGGAAAAAAGAAAAAAGAAAGCTTTTATACATGAGCAAGGGCGGAGCCAGGATTCGAAGATAAGGGGGCGAAAATTACAGTACGGAACCCAAGGAAGTTAGTATTTGAAATTAGAGGGAGAAAATTACAGAATTGGACCCAAGATTTTAGGAAATTATGATTCAGCCTCATAACTATTTCACTATTTTCAGTTTAGTCCCTCAACAAGCCTTTTCAATAGGGACTAAATTGAAAATGTTAAAAAATTTATGAGGCTAAATCATAATTTCCTATACTTTTGGGTCAAACTTTGTAATTTTAGGGGGGCGGGGGCCACTCCTAGCCCCTTGATTCCGCCCCTGTACATGAGCCAAGTAAAATAAAAAATAAAAAAAAAATAAAAACACAGGGAGAGCGATCTTCTTCGATTCTCCATGGAATGCACTAAAAGCCATTATTGCCGGCCGGAGCTCTAATCTCTTTGCTTGTTCCATTAGCTCTCGGGTGAGAATTGTTCTTTCCTAACTCATTGTGCTTCAAAAGCCGTGCTGCCGCTTGCAGCAGGTTGACATGCAAGGGAAGCAGAAACAGTGAAAAAATTCCAACACCAACGGTGAAGAAAAGGCTCCAGTGGGGAGCTTCTTTTCAAAGCTCCTTTTTGGGTTGAAGCTCATCTCCCAAGACACTTTCCCAAACGAACTCTCAATGCCCATCTTTGAAAACGCTCATCCGTCAAGAGTTTATGTGCTAAAATCATGGTTTGTGAAACCGGACCGGACCAGTCGGTTCAGATCGGAAACCGGCCAACCGGCCGCGAAACTAGTCCGGTTTAGGGTAAAACCGGACTGACCCGGTGAACCCGAGGTAACCAAGACGGGTCACTGGGTCAAACCTTTTTTTTCTTTTTTTCTTCCTCAATTTTTTTTTTGAGAATGCAATCTGATTCATATCAGATTTGAAACAACGTATATGTGATTTCCGACTCTTCCCACAGTCAAACTCAACTTCCTCAAACTTCTCGGTGCTCTCTGCTCCTCGACCGCCATTTTGTGGTTTCTCTGTTTTTGGCATGGTTATTAGACCGGGCCGGACCATGCCGGTTCGGAACCGCCAACCGACCGTGAGACCGGTCCGGTCTGCCATAGAGACCGGGTTCAGGGCAGAGTCTGTTGAAAAGAAAAAGAAAAAAAAAACTTCAACCGAAGAGGAAGACGTTTACAGGGAGAGAGATGGGAAGATGAGGATATGATGGCGGCCAAAGACTTGCTTTGCCGGCTCCGGTGATGGCGTCGAAGATTCTCAAAACAAAGACGTCTTGCGAGAACCGGAAGAGGCCGGTTGTATGGCCGAGATGAAGCTTCCTTCGTCCTCTTCCTCTTGCATTTGCCTTGTATGTGGTTGCTTTAGCTATGATTTGCGGTGAGGTCAGAGCTGAACTTCAAGAAGAAGCAAGGAAGGACTCATGAGGAAAGAGAAGAGGAAGAAAGGTTACACTTACAGGTATGGCGCATGGTTTGGGCATTTGGGGACTTTAGGTAGATGAAGATGGGAAAGATGAAGAAAGAGAGATTCACGTGCTTCATCAGTTAATGGTTATGAAAAGAAGTGAAATGGCAGGATGTAATAAATGAGAAGCAGAGCTGCAGAGGCACAACTTTTCCCTTTCTTTTCAATTTTGTGGGACCCAATTTCCATTAATAAATATTATATAAAATCTTGGAGACTTAGTTACCCGGTTCAACTCCGGTTTAATTCAGTCGACCCACTAACCCTTAACCCAGTACTTAGACCGGTTCACTGACCGGTCCGGTTTTAATAACCTTGGTTTTTGGTTGGCTCTGCTTAGTGGATGTCAAATGTAGGCTGTAAAGAAAATTGTTAAGAATATCTGAATATGTCACAAGTATTGGAGTATATGATTATTTGACACTGATCCAAAGTATTGAAATGATATATAGTATGTCAAATTTATGTTGGTGTGATGAGAAATTAATTATTTTTCAATTTTTTTATACCTCACTGGTCTAGGCCCGGGTTGACTCCGGGCTAACCTACTAACCCTTAACCCGGTACCCCGACCGGTTCAGTGACCGGTCCAGGTTTCAGAACCTTGGCTAAAATGCTCACAGGCCGCAAACCCCATCATATAGTTTATGTAAATAGGTTTGAACTTGTAATAGAGATTTAAAATATGAGTCTTTGAGTTTGTGTGTAGGTTTTTTCTAGACATGAGCGTAGGCTTTCAAAAGGCTTAACAAAGCCTAAGCCTACTTAAAATATAGATCTTTAAAAAGCTTTTACAGCTCATGCTTCCAAATTCATATATAACTTTATGCTTATTTACAATTTTATAGATGTCTTAAAAGTCTAACATTTATTTTCATTGTAAGATAAGGGTTTAATAAGAAAAATAGAAGAATATATAGTGATAGCAGTTGTCCAAACAAGTAGAAATAAAAGAAAACTAATCACATGTTGATTAATGAGATATATTGTCTAAAATTGACCAAGCATAAGAAGCAACATACAAATTTGAATTTTACCTTCTTCTTCTTTTTTTTTTTTTTTTTTTACTTTTCCACATAAATTGAGATAAACTTATCCTACTAAGATTATAATATTTTATTTGGTACTAAAATAAACTCATGACAGTTATTATGCTTTAGTGGATAACACAAATTAGAGGAGAGGGAGTGAGTTGGCATTGCTATCTTGAGCGATCAAAGATAATAAAGGTAGAGGTGAATGATTAATACGAAAGTAAGAATTGAGGGTAATGACAATGAGATGTAAAACTTAGGATAAAGATTAAATTTATAATATATAAAATTATTTATATGATGTTATAATAATATAAATATAAAAAATGTAAAATAATTTAAACATTATTTATATGATATTATAATCATATAAAATAAGCCTTGGCCTTATAAAAACAAACGAGTTTAACTTATTTATTAAATAGACGTGGCTAAGTCTTATATAGTCTAGACTATAAATTTTTGTTAGAGGTCTAACGTATTTCTACCTTTAGTCTAAGCCCATGATTTTTTCTCACTGATATTTAAAATTTATATTCAAAATAATATAATGTGATGCAACATCAATATTCAATACAATGAATGGGATAGACTCTCATTGATCTATGTTATAGAAAAAGCCATTGCCGGTTAAAAGCTTGACAGCAAAGGCAGGGGTTTGTTGGGTGTTGATTTCATTTTCGAAGCTGTCCATTTGAAGCCCGTAAATATCAAATCCTCCTTCCCACCGCCTTCTTAGATATTTTCATTTCTTTTCTCCCCTCTGATTCCCATTTATTCGTATCCCCATCATTTAGACTCAGCCTATAGATTTTGAACATGTGTTTGTTGGGTGTTTGATTTCTAGCATTATTTCAATCTGCAAATGTTGAATAAATTAAAAGCTACTTTTACCTTTTCCAGTCCAATCCCGTAACGCACTACATTCGGGTAAGGATGTAACAAAAAAAAAAAAAAGTTTACTACTTACTTTCTCTTCTAATTATAAGATAGAATTGATTTTGTTTAAGAAATTAAGAAAGTTTAGTAAATTACTTAATTATATCATATGTTGTATATCCTAAGATTATATATTAGTTTATTAGTCAAACTAGGTAGCTTAGAGGAAAAAAAACACAAATTCAAATGCTTTAAGGTAATTTAACTAATTTCTTTATTTTTTCTAAAAAATCAATTTCATTTTATAATTAAGATTAGAATAATAGCTCACCGAGCAGCAAAAGTGGCAACACCGAGTTAGAGGGAGAAACGTCATGAAACCGAAACTGATGCCAAGTCCACTCTTCGGGTCTAAGAATGTATCTGTTACGCTGATTCCGTGAAGTACATGCTTTCAAGTTTGTAGAAGGAGCTCTGTTCCCTTGTGATTATAAAATTATGAACACCGATATTAACCACTAAACTAATCATAGCACGTCTCGTGTCAGCACTCCAACTACCCCAGAATTGCGTTCAAATTGAAGTATGTCCAGTTTCTTCATCTCAAATACGCGTCTCCTTCTTTTACCTAACCCTCCCCTTTACATTTGTACTTGATTGATTGCTTTGCCGAGGAGCAAAAACAAGTTATCTTATTTGACAAAGTCGATCTCTGTTCATTCCTAGTAAAGCCTTTCACGCCCGTCACACTACAAAGCAATCCCTTCTTCCTTTTGATTAGGTCTCTTGTCAACCTCTAACCAACCTTTTCTTTTATTACCTTCTTCCCACACCCCTTTCCTCTTCGTACACCATTGGCTTTTCCTTTTCTACTCTACATGAGTTTTCCCCATCTGTTGCTTCTTCTTTTTCCTGGCAATATTTTATGCCCAGCTGCCATTAAAGAGATCGAAGAATAAAGTATGAAATTGACTGCAATTTAGAATTCAATTCCATCGTCGAAAATAAGTAGGTTGAGCCGTGTAGATAACACAATATTTGAAGGTGATCACCGACAGTCACGTTGCTTCATACTACATTCGGCCCTAATTATAAGACTAGTTGACTTTCTCTGGAGAGATTAAGGAGGCTAGATTAATTAATTAATCATTTCATATGTTGTGTATATTTGAATTATATATTAGTTTATTAGTTAAACTAATTAGTTTGAAGAAAAAAACTCTAAAGTAATTTAAATAACTTCTTTAATCTTTCTAAAAAAATTAACTAGGTCTTATAATTAAGATAGGAGGGAGTACAATATAATTTTATTTTGGTCAACTCTTGGCAATCAATCACAGGACCCATGTCGCTGCCATCGAGCTCCCGGGTGTATGCATGTCACGTTGCTAGATTGGGGAAGGCGAGCAAGATTATAAAATGCGAATGAAATGAACTTTTATTATTATTATTTTTTTTTCAAAAAAAAAAATAAAAAGCTTGCAGACTTCTTCTTTTTTTCCTAATACATTTGCGAAATGTCAAATGTGCAAATTTGACTGGATATATAAAAGAAAAGATTTTAATAAGTATGGTGATGAATTCCGTTTGAAGGAGAAGCTAGAAGCATATCTTCTCATCATCTTATTTTCTTATCATCCCTCGAGCCCATCATCTAGAGTTGATTGAAGAGAATAAGGAAAAGTCAAAAGAGTGATAACTTGATGACATGACTCATTTTGACCTTTTAGATTGATTTGATGAACATGATTTATAGACTATGAAGTATGATGAGAGAAACCGGACTCCAGCGCTATACTACTATGGTCATATTTATAAGTTCATTTTGACCAAAAACTTTGGGCCTTATTATAAGTCTAATTTGTAAGTAATAAATATTTTTGTTACATTTTCCTCTTATTAATTGCAACAAACATGAATAATTTATCCATGTTGACTTTTGGAACCCATCATAAATAAGGATAAAATTGAGAAGTTAGTCTGTTATAATGAGTTAACTAACTCTCTTTGATATGTGAGAATTAATTAATTTAAACTTATAAATAAGATCAGGTAGTGCCATACTAGCTTAGGCTACATCGATGTAATGAAAATATTAATTAATTTTTTTGCAGCTAAATGCCCTTTTTGATGAATACACACGCACACCCCTCCGATATAAAGTTCATTCAAGATATTTGGGTTTTCTTTGACTATAAAGTTCAGCTTCATCTGCGTGCCTGTATCAATTGTTTTCTATGATCATGGTGTTGATTCTAGCATAACTTTTGATAATTCAAACACGATGTCGTAAGTTTAAGGTCATATGAATGCAAAAAAATGTATCCAGGAGAGTGACGTGCAAAAGAAGTAATGGTGCTTTTTAATCCCAGTATAATCGTGGCTCCATGTTAGCGATATTTTAAAAGATAGGGATTAGGGATTGAGTCGATGGTCCATAAAAGCACACAAACTACTAATTATTATTATTTTTAAAAAATTTCGTTTCATTCAGGGATGCTTCTATTATATATTTATATTTAGGGTTAATGTACTAAAAAAACCTTCAATTCTTATCAAAAGTGTAAAAGTAACCATAAAGTATTTTTTAGAGTAAAAGTAACTATAAACTTTTAAAATTGAGGCAAAACCATTAAATTTAACTAACTTCTATTTTTTAAGTTTTGACTCACTTACAACTCAATCTCGAACTCTTAATTTACTTGTAACTTAGTCCCCAATATTTCGAGTCATCATATTTATAAAGCAAAAATATGTTAAAACGTCGTTAAAACTTGCTTAGATGAAATTTACATAAATTAAAATTTAAAAAACAACTTCTTCGTCCCTACCAACTTGCATCCCCTCCCCCATTGTTTATAGAAACTTCTTCCTATGAACTATCTAAGTGACAAATCCTCATTTTGTTATATTTTTTCAAACTTTATCTAGGATTGTTTTTTTATATATAATTATTGAGCTTAAAATGTCTTTAAGTTAAAAAAACACTATGGCGTTATTCAAATTAAGAATTGTCCGTAGTAGTGAAGTATTATCCAACTTTGAAAATTCGTCTCACATGCCTGTCTGGTCTAACAAACAATATTCACAAAAAAATATTTTTGATTCAATACTAAAATGTGTAGTCCCATTTTTGTATTCATTTGTTGGGAAATGAGACTGATTTTTGAAAATTTCACCAGTAAAAAACAAAACAAATTTACACTAGTACTGAGCACTAACCTCTTTTGAGTTTTATTTATATAAACCCATTTGATGATCCACCACCAATTTGTCAAAGGGAGGAACGAACCATGAGTTGTAGCACGCACATTAATATTATTGGGTGTTTAGTCGTGGGTTTGACATGTGGAGTGTGGGTGGTGATTATGATCCTAAAATTTGTGGGTTTCCTACAATTTTTAACAACATTTTAACATTTTTTGCCATATAGGATGACTCATGAGCATTAGGGACCGAGTTGTAAGCGAATTAAAAGTTTAAATACTGATTTATAAGTTATTTAAAACTTTAAGAGTAAAAGCATTAATTTTCCTCACTGTAATAAATGAAAGTTAGTTGGGTTTAACAATTTCACCCCAATTTTAAAAGTTTATTATTATTTTTATTCTAAAAAATAGTTTATGGTTACTTTTGCACTTTTTAATAAAAGTTGAATGTTATTTTTAGCACCTTAACTTCTATATTTAAGTTAGAGAAAGAAGCATGTTAGTTAGGGTGCTTGCTTGCTTACAAGTTCATGCAAAACCACCACGAGGACCTAGACTTGGATCATGAACTCTAGTTATAAACCTATGAGAGTTTACTTTTATGAATAAAAATCTATTAAAAGTACATAACCAAATAATTAACATGTAAACAATGGCAACAACTAAGTTTAAATGTAATTTAAATTTTAATAATTAAAATCAAATTTGTCAACATTTATGACCTATCGTACCCAATAAAGAAAGGGGTTTACACTTCTCATGTTGTATGAGAAGAAGAAGACTCCTACACACACATGAAATGGTGGGACCCACATCTTTTTTATTAAAAAAAAAAAACTTAAGCATGGAAATTGAAGTATCTATAACATGGAGATATACTTCTCCTACAACATGAGAAGTGTATTTTTCATAAAGAAATCTCTATTAAGTTTATAAACAAAGTCATTGAATATGACCAAATCACAAAAAAAAAAAAAAAAAAAAAAAAAAAACTAATATGAATTTAATGGTGAGTTAACATGACTTTAGAAGCTATGAAAATAAAAACAACAAATTAGATGTGTGAACTAACAAGTTTAACTAAATATGTAGCTATAATACAAGTGTAAGAATGATTTGACACGATTTCATAAGATAAAAACACTAAAACAGTAAATTTAGAGAGCATGTCGCAAGTTTAAATATTAGAGAGAACGACATATAAATACCATATGAAATTACAAAACCCTAAAACATCTATTAAAAAAATGGGTAAATGTGTAATTTTACCAACAAACTATTAGAGAAAGAGCATCGACACAATTATTTATTTGGGATACCTTAAATACAAAAGAACAATTAAAATAGGTCAAAAAACACAATCCCGTCAGTTTCTTTTAATGGACGTTTGTTGCCAATTGAGAAAGATGCTCCATTCTTCCTTCCTCCGCAAAACTCAACTCTGTTTGCCATCAAAGACTCTGCTCTCAGAAACGAGATAAAGCCTGGAACTGGGATATTAGAATGCTCATGTTGCAATCGGAGCAGGCGAATAACCTGGAACTGAGGTAAAGCCTAGCCTCGCTGGTTTCGGAAATTATGGATATTTTGGAGGAAAATTGACAACCCAGAATCAATGACAGAACCATCGACGGCAAAACAAGGTAGGATCAAAAAAAAATTGGGAGAAGGAGATAGATTATTGAAATGTGCTCATCCTTGTTCATATGAAGTCCAATCGAAAATGAAGCATACCCGTTTGAACTAAGCAACTGAACAATCCGGTTCCAGCTAATTGTGTTCTTGGATCCATCAGAAGCAGAATATTGCCCAGAGATCGAATGACATGGAGCCGAGTGAACAAAATCCCAGCCCTTGTGCAGATCTCGAAAATCAATGGAGCAAAATCGTGCAAGAACACCATAAATTGCAAATTGGTTTCCCAGGTATATGTTAGGGCTTGATATCAGCACGTGATTGATCTGCACATTGCTGGTGGTCGATGGTTTTCGGCGGTGGTTCTTTGTGTCTCAGTGAGAAGGGGTTGCACCGATCTTGATCTTGAAATCAACACTTCGAATCAGGCTTGAGTTTCTGTGGAAGCGTAAAACACTTCTGATCCCCAGGCTCTCATTCTCTCCAAATAATCCTCAAGGAAGATTGTACAGGAGCACAACGATTCGAGTCGTGAATCTCTGATTGCCAAGATCGACCATATGATTTTTTGGAAATCGGCTACGGTGATTGACCTTCGGCCTTGGAGATCGACAGCCCTAGAAACTCACGGTGGTCAACAATCTTTCTTTGGGGTTTATCCTGGTGATGGCTAGGTTATTGCGACAAAACAGGGTTGGGATGCAACTTCCTTGGGCTTCTTTAACAGGTCTTCCACGGAAACCATGGAGGTAGAGGTACGGAAGCCTGAAATTGAAGGATCTTTCTTATGGCAACAAACGTTCGTTAAAAGAAATTGACGGGATTGTGTTTTTTGACCCATTTTAATTGTTTTTTTGTATTTAAAGTACCCCAAATAAATAACCATGTTTCAGATGCTCTTTCTCTAATAGTTTGTTGGTAAAATTGCATCTTAACCCTAAAAAAATTAAAAAGACATAGAGGTGATTGGCAAGAATATGAGATTTTGAAATTTAAGTATTTTTCCTAAAATGCCCCTCCATTCTCATCCTCTTCCGTGCTCTCTCTCTCCCCCCTCCTCTCTTCATTTCTCGATGGTTGTCGTTGTTTGCTCCACCTGGGATGCTTCGAGCCCTTTTCCTGGCTCAACAAGTATGGCTGGAGAGAATGAGAAAGTGGGAGAAAATGCTTCCATGGAAGTGCCGACGACAAAGTTGAGGTAGAGCGAAGGCGAAGTAAGATTGAAATTGGTATTGTTGGAGGAAGCAAGGAGGCTGATGAAGAAGAACGTGAACAATGGAGTAGCTTCACAAAATCTATATTGGGATTAATAAATTTAATAATGGTTTTGACAAGAATTGTGATGGTTTTGATAAAAATAAAAAGAAGAATAGTAAAATGGAAACAAGAAGAATGTGAACAATAAAATGGCTTGACAAAATTCATAATGAAATTGACAAGTTTAGTAATGATTTTGACAAAAGTAAAAATGTGAATAGTAAAAAGGAGGTTGGGGAAGAAGAAAGTGAACAGTAAAACAGCTTCACAAAATTCATAATGGGGTTGACAAGTTCAGTAATGGTTTTGTCAAGAATTGTAATAATTTGAACAAAAGCGTTTACTAATGAAAACATTCAAGTTAGACTTATTGCTTTTGTGAAAACTATTACGAATCTTGTTAAACTTATTATTGCTTTTATCAATCCCATTAAGAATTTTGTCAAAGACCACAAATGCTTTGAAAAATTCATAAGCTTACCGAAAAACTCATGAATTTGCTTGATAACCGTAGAACTTCACCTAAAACTAAAAAGCTCGGTGGAAACTAGTTTCTTCTAAAATTTTCACTTTTCTCTTCCTCCACTTTCGCTCCACCATCATCGTCGCTTGGCTTCACGAAGAGAGAGGGGGCGTCGGGAAGAAGAAGAGAGGGTGAGGAGAGAGAAAAAAATATGTGAGGGCCATTTTAATAAAAATATTTAAATTTTAAAATCTCAGATTCTTTCCAATCACCTATATATCCTTTTAATTTTTTTAATAGATATTTTAGAATTTTAGAATTTCATATAGTATTTAAATGACATTTACCCACTCTCCCTTTTTTTTTTTATACAAGCCTTTGTTTTTTAATATACATTTCACCTGTATTTTCTTATACGCGCTGCACTCGTATGGTATCCTGTCATGACAAAAATCGGCGATTAATTAATTGGATGAATCCAGCGTCACATCGAATTCAAATTCAAACAAGCAAGATGATAAAGCGAATGCAGGGAAACAAAAAAAAAAAAAAAAAAAAAAAAAAAAAAACATCTACAGGTCCCAAGTCTCAATGAACTAGGAAATGGATGTTGACCAAAAACAAGAAAAAAAGAACTAGGAAATGGAGCGTAGACAGAATCCATAGACAACCCAATTAAGAATTAAGCCCATTTTACGGTCCCAAAATAGAAATAGAAATTTAAAAAACTACTCCTTGACCATTCTCGGAATTCAATTAACGGATGTGTTATCAAAAAAATTAACGGATGGTGCTCCAGCGAGGGTGCTCTCTGTGGAATCCTCGATGACGTGGTATTGGTGCGCAAAAGAGAGTACATATAGAGAAGCAAGAGCGACCCCGCATGAATATTCAGCGGAGAGACAATCCCGTCTGAAACTGAGCTGAAACTAGGAAGAGAGAGATTTTCGTCTTCTCTCAATCTTTGTATACTTTCTTCCCTTTTTCTCAATCTTATTTGGCATTCCCTCTATAACTCCATAACTCCAGTTGGCTATTCGCGTCGATTTGTTAGCTGCCCCCTGCTTTTAAGGGCTGCCAACACCGAAGCATCTTCCGAGAATTTATAGAACTCCGAACTTTTGAAAAAAAGAGAGGTCAAATTTAGGAAAAGGGGATCACAGAGCATCACGAGAAGCAGGAAGCGAAACTCATATCTCTCACACGCATTAACCAATTAAGTAAATTGGAATTGGATTTTTTTTTTTTTTTGTTCCAAAAAAGATGAATTAGAATTTGGCGGATCTTGCTGCTCTCGAAATTCAAGGCCATTTTCCCATCGGCCTACTTGCCTACATTTGCAGCTATAGTCACAGCTCATTTAAAAGTATTTCTTATACTTCAAATCCCTACCCCCCTCGAGGCGGGGGAAATCGGGAGGCAACAGATTCGGCGGAGGCCGGAGGTTATCCTCGATTTTTGTGGGATGAGTTGGATCCGGTGAATGGTGATTGTATGAGAGAGCTCTGTATGTGTTTCAAGAGTCGAGCGGGGAAACGATGAAATGGGTAACATTGATTAAGGACTTTAAAGAGAAGGTTGGTTTCAGTCAAACATCTTCATCTGCTCCTACTGCCTCTGCCTCTTCAGTCTCTTCAGCCTTCTCTTCTTGGGATAACAATGCTTTTTCAGATTCGCAAAACTTGGCCTCATCTTCTGCCAGGTTCAATATTTTCTGAGTTTCATTTATTTTACACCGATTCGCATTTTTCAGTTTCCCCCTAACATTAAGTTATCTGATTAACTTAAGCTAATGAAAATGGTTTTCTTAATGTTCGAGGGAGATCCTTTGAGCATGGCATTGTCAAGTATTATCTATAGTAAAAAAAAGGGAAAAAAAAAAAAGAGGAAGGCTATGTGGCGCTACTCCTTGTATCCCATCTCTACTAGGTTTTTTTGGCTGGGATGAATGCAATTTTCTTTCTTTCTTTCTTCTTCTCCCTTTGTTGATACTTGATATTGCAACTGCCTATGTCTGCTTCTTTTTGCCAGTAGTTAGAAAGTAGATGAACTTACACAAACACTTTCGCATCCACATAAGGGAAATACTTCATTAAATCCCCAGATTGTTCCTGTGTTAAAGTTTTTTAACTCCTATTTCTCTCAGATGATAATAGTTTAGTTCAGATAATGAAAGGGATATGTTGCGGGAGAATGCTACATATTATTGAATCTTCATGAAGTCTCTAGTGTACTGCGCTTTATTTGTTTATTTGCTTTTTACAATTTTTTGCATCCAGTGATGTATCATGTTATTGTGGTCGTGAATGTGATTGTATATCTGATGTGCACGAATGTCTACTGACTTGCATCTGGGCTCTTGGTTTCTCACCCTAGTATCTTTTAAGGGAATGTATAACTGATTTCATTTCGGTGTCAGTAATCTTACAAAATACCAGTTAGATTTCTGTTTTCAGATGGTGTGAGAGCAAGTTACACATAAAATGGCTTTTATGTGGCAGTTGGCTTATCTACTTATCTACAACTTCATAAGGCTCATATCTATTTATTTATATATGGAAATGATTGAATGATCTGAGTTAATGAAATTACACGAATTAATATTCTAACAACCAAATTCATTTGATTATAGAGAAAGCTAATGTTGGATGCTATTTTCTTGTTGCATTTTGTTTTAAGACTTTTTTCTGCTAAATATATTATGACTTATTTTTCCTATGATACTACATGTGAGTATGACCTTTTGAAGCTTGAAATCAGGGACACACATGAACTGGAATTGGACTTCAATAGGTTCTGGGAAGAGTTTAGGTCATCCAACTCTGAGAAGGTTCTTGCTTTCATTCTTGCTTGATTGATCTAATATTTTATGTATCTATGAAATGGTTAACACTACAAACACAAAATGCTGCTTGTTACTGATTTCTACATTCCTTGCAGGAAAAAGAAGCGGCCCTGGATCAGACTGTAGATGCATTTTGTAGATTAGCAAAGCAGCATGTTAACGTAGCTCAGTTATTTGCCATGTAAAGAAAACGGTTTTTCTTATATTTGCATTCTATATGCCTCCAATTGTTTGAATCAGCACAGTTTGGAATTATGATGATACAGTAGCTAATGTGGTCGGGTTAAATAAATTTGCAATGGTAATGCTGTTTTGTCCTGAGTTTTTCTGCCGATGAGAAAATGTTTTGTCTTCAGTTGATAGCAAGTTTTGGTATCTTCCATGTGATTGAGGCCCCATAGTTATGTTTTAACCAGAGCAGATGAATTACCTCTGGCAAATGTTGGTTTTGAGTCAATGGAATGATATTCCAAACACATGAACAAATCATTATTTGCAAGTTTTGATGCGTCTTTGTGCTTTTCTGCTCTCATGTTGCATGGTGAAGTAATGGTATTCATGTGGTTGACTCTTCTGTTCCCGTGCTTGGATATATTCATCAGTGAAGGTGAAAACGCTAAGCGCTGATGTTCATATTGATGTAACTGAGCCTATGTTAATTAGTGGACATTTGTGTGACTTAACGAAATTTGAAGAAGTGGTTATTGCACTTTGTGAACCACAAGATTACTGTTTTATGAAAATATAGACATGGCTATTACATGTTTTGAGGTGCAGTATCATAAAATGAATTAGAGATCTTGTACATGGGCTCCTCTCGTCCTGATGTTTTCAATAAAGGTCATAGGACTAGACCCTTCCTATTTTAAATGTTTGTAGTTCTAAGGAACTGAAATGATGATAAACATGTTCTTACGTCTGCTTTGACATTACCATCTCTACCTTTATATTTTGGGGTTAACTACAGTGTCAAAAAATGAATTAGACGTGAAGAGAGCTATTAAGGATTCATGGGGATGCTAATTGACCAGTCAAATCCTAGACTGTCTAACTCTTCCGTATGATTTTTGTCATGTAACACTGCTATCTGATTCTTAAGTGACATTTATTGCCATTTGTAATTGATTATAACCTCTGTTTCTACTGTTACCTCGAGAGAATAATCATTATTAAAACAAGTTCTGGATCCCTTCTCTTATTGCTTTGGCATTTCTCATTTTCTTAATTCATTTCTGCATGCAATGTGTGAAATTGATTGCTTTCTATTCAATTTCAAATACACTCCATGTTAAAGCTTCTTTGACTGACTTTGAGTGAGGTTGATGATTTACAGGTTAGTTGAAACACATCTATTCTCCTTTGTTGTTGGAAGAGCATTTGTAACAGATATAGAGAAGTTAAAAACCAGCAGAAAAACAAGATCTCTGGATGTAGCTCAAGTTTTTGAGTTCTTTTCTGAAGTCACAAAGGTTTGTCTAAGATGCTTCTTCTTTGATCTTGCTATTGCTTTGCTGGTTATCTGTTGTTTTATTTTTTAGCTGTGATACACTCTGTGCAGGATGGGATCACTCCTGGATCAAATTTGTTAACTGCGGTGGAGATCCTTGTATCTGGGGTATACTTTCAAAGACTTTTGTGCTAAGTTGCTATATGTCATTGACTTCTGTTTTGTGTTGATGGAAAATCTTATTTATATAATAACGGTGACTTAATGAGGTTTGCCTTACTTCATACATTGGTTTCTTTCTTTCTTTCTTTATCTTTTTCTTCTTTATTTAAAAAAGCTACAAATTATGCCTGCCTGCAAGTAACGTGTTAGTGAGACAAACAAAAAGTGATGGCTTATGCTTATTCTGTGTTGTGGTAGTACTTGGGGTTATCTAATATAATTTGAAACTTATCATGCTCGTACAGTTCCAGTTTTCTTTATTGTTATTTTTCACTCAAGAGGATCAAGCAGTAGTTCTTTGTGCATATTTTTTTCGCAGCCTGTGGACAAACAATCTCTGCTCGACTCTGGGATATTCTGCTGTCTCATTCACATTCTCAATGCCCTTTTAGATCCTGATATATCCATTCAAAGGCCTAGTTCTGCTACCAATCATGAAGAACCAGTGGCGTCAGAAATAGGTCATGATGGTGATGTTGGAAAAGTTCGCCAGCTTGAGGTTTTGCTCCCCTTCTCTCCATTTATCTAAAACCTGCATTTTTAGCTACGGGTGGTCTGATTCCATGCTTGTAAATATTATGGTTTAGGATTCACGCACGTATGTGTTTGCGTGCTTAATTGCTTATCACAATTTTACAGAGTTACTTAACTATTTGTCAGGGAGGAAGTTGAATATATTAAAATCTGTTTGGAGACCTGAATCCTCATTGTTATCATTGTATATTCTTTATAAGGTCTTAGTGAAAACTCCATGATAAAGCATAAAATCTTGAGATAATTGCTTTCCTTTGTTTTATAGTTTGGGTATTTCTGGGGTCTTTCAAGACCTTATTTGTCCACTTTGTTTATTTGCAGTCAAATTATTTATGTGCAGGTAGAAGGAAATATTGTGCATATCATGAAAGGACTAGCAAGCCATCCATCAGCAGCACAGAGTTTGATAGAGGATGAATCACTCCAAATCCTCTTTGAAATGGTTGCAAAGGGATCTCTGACAGTTTTCTCTCGATACAAGGAAGGACTTGTTCCATTACACAGCATGCAACTTCATAGACATGCTATGCAGGTAAAGTGTGGGATATATTGTGCAGTGAAACCATCGCATATACATGCTATCCTATGACAAGTAGTTTGAGTTGGCATTTTAACTCTAATGTTTGAATATTCATATTGCTGATGCTTAAATTTTTTTAGATACTTGGACTTCTTCTGGTCAATGACAAAGGAAGCACAGCCAGTTACATCCGCAAGCATAATCTGGTTTGTTATTTACCTTTAAATCTAATCTGTGCTAAAGAACTCCTCTTGCTACTGTAATATTGGGCATTTGTTTGTACGTTATTATCCATCAGTTCTTGTTCAACATAACCACTTCAATGAACTGCACTGGATGTTATTTCGAAAATGTTGCATTTTTTCATATCTCTCAAGATTATTGTTTTATCAGAAGGCTTTTGCTTTAAGGGTTGGGGTGATGTAGATCTGGGACTACTAATTATTATTATTATTCTCTTATTGTCATACATCTTTTCCATGCAGATTAAAGTTCTTTTACTGGCTGTGAAAGATTTTGACCCTGATTCTGGTGATTCTGCCTATACCATGGGCATTGTTGACTTGTTACTTGAGTGCGTGGAATTGTCAAATAGACCGGGTAATTTGCTAATAAGTTATTTCCTGTATAACTATTATGTAAGATCAGTTAATACTTTGTACTTTTATGAAAACAAGCTGGAGGAGAATAAGCAAGGTTTTCATAAATTTAAGACAGTGATCACTATTTTAAATCTTGTCAGATATATTTCACTTTAAGCATGGGGACCCTTAATTAAATTTTAAAGATTTTTCTTTCTGGATCCCCCCCCTTGGGCAGTGCTGATTTGTCGTATGTTTAAAATGTAGATGCTGGTAGTGTCAGACTGAAGGAGGATATACATAATGCCCATGGATATCAATTCCTTGTTCAATTTGCTCTAACTCTATCCAACATGGCAACAAGTCAAGGCTTTCAGGCTTTTCTATCCAATTCATTTGCTGACCAGGATGTTGCTTCTGATGGGTCTCAAACATTTGATGATGGAGGACAAAATTCTGGAGGACGAGAGAATGCTACCCTGCAAGGTCTTTCACCCACATTATCAAGGTTGCTTGATGTTCTTGTTTGTCTAGCTCAAACTGGATCAAATGAGTCTTTACAGTCTTATGGAAGTAAGGGTTCTAAATCTTCCCAGAACAAACCTAGTCTTTGTAACAGAAGTCATACTTCATCTTGTGACTGGCGAGGTGATGAAGCATGGGAGAAGGACAAAGATAAAATTAAGGACCTTGAAGCAGTCCAAATGTTACAAGATATTTTCCTCAAAGCTACCAGTTGGGAATTGCAGGCTGAAGTATTAAATAGGATGTTTAAAATTTTTTCAAGTCACCTCGATAACTACAATTTGTGTCAGAAATTACGGACTGTTCCACTTTTCATCCTAAATATGGCTGGCTTTCCTTCATCTCTGCAAGAGATAATCTTGAAAATTCTTGAGTATGTTGTGACAGTTGTAAATTGTGTTCCTGAGCAAGAATTGCTTTCACTTTGCTGCTTGTTACAACAACCAATTACATCTGAGTTGAAGAAGACAATACTTTCTTTCTTTGTTAAACTCTTATCTTTTGACCAACAGTATAAGAAAGTTCTGCGTGAAGTTGGTGTATTGGAAGTTCTGTTAGATGATCTGAAGCAACACAGGATTTTGGGCCCAGACCAACAGAATGTCATCTCCAATCAGTTGGAAAGAAAATCCAACTCGACCAACGTCAAGAGACATCTGGACAACAAGGATGTTATCATTACTTCAACCAAGATTATAAAATCTGGTTCTGGGACATTCCCCATTTTTGACTTGGAAGCTACAATTCCTGTTGCATGGGATTGCTTGGTCTCTCTAGTCAAGAAAACTGAGGTGAATCAAGCTTCATTTCGATCAGCTAACGGTGTGACTGCCATACTGCCTTTTCTGGTGTTTGATGATCACCGTCCCGGCGTTCTCAGGATATTGTCAATTCTTATAATCGAAGATGTTTCACAGGTTTGTTGGCACTGGTTACTTCATTTCAATCTCTGCTAGTTGAGCTACTGATAATTTTCACCAAATTTTCTGAGTTCTAAAGTTTATTATTAAACAGAAGATAACCTTTTTTTTCCCTGCCTGTAAATATCTTTGTGCATCCTGCATATGAATAAGTCCTTGTTTATGTTGTTTTATTATTCACCCGTCAATATAATTTTCTAATATGAAATGTTCCAGGCTCATCCTGAAGAATTGGGTGCTCTGGTCGAAATTTTGAAAAGTGGAATCATAATAAATGCTTCAGGGGCTCAGTACCGACTTTCCATTGATGCAAAGTGTGACATTATGGGAACTCTACAGCGGATCCTGGGAACTAAACACTCCGTACAGAAGGTTTTTGGTGAAGCCACTGGTTTTTCTCTTCTGCTTACTACACTACATGGGTTCCAGAGTGAGGGAGGGGATCTGGACCAACCTTCACTTAATGTCTGTATCAAGGTTTTTACATATTTGCTGCGTGTTGTAACTGTTGGAGTGTCTGGTACTGCTGTTAATCGGGTGAAGTTGCATGAAATTATATGTTCACAAACTTTCTATGATCTTCTCTCTGATTCTGGCCTACTCTGTGCGGAGCACGAAAAGCAAGTCATCCAGTTGATGCTGGAACTTGCTCTTGAAATTGTGATCCCCCCTTCCTCAAAACCAGAGGGCCAGGCTGTTGATGTATCATCTCATGATCTTTTATTAACCTCATCAGGTCCAGTTAATCTTAGTAAAGCACGAGTATACAATGCTGGTGTTTTCAGAGTTCTGATCAGTGCATTGATGCTTTTAACTCCCAAGATGCAGTTAGAACTTTTAGATTTAATTGAAAAACTTGCTCTGTGCTGGCCCCTTTAATCAGGAAAACCTGACCTCTGTTGGTATGTGCAATATTGTTTACTTTTACACAATTCCCTTTGAATATTCCATTTTTGTTTTTAATGTTTTTATTCTTGTGATGTCCTTAGGCTGTGTAGAACTTTTGCTGGAGACAATCCACCCTTTTCTTTTGGGTTCATCTCCATTACTTTCACATGCCTTGAAAATAGTGGAGGTTCTTGGTTCCTACAGGTAAATTTTAGAGTGTTTAACTGTTCTCTGATGTTTGTTTTTCCCATTTAATCTTATCCTGTATTTGTATTTAACAACCAAGTTTCTGCTAATCAGGCTTTTCTCATCTGAACTCCGCACACTTGTCAAATATATTCTGCAACTGAGGCAGAAAGATTCAGGTCATATAATTATTGAAATGATGGAGAAATTGATTCTCAAGGAAGACACAATCTCCTCAAATATTCCTCTGGCACCCTTTGTGGAGATGGACATGAGCAAGATTGGGCATGCTGCCATTCAGGTTTCCTTGGGTGAAAGATCATGGCCTCCAGCAGCTGGTTATTCATTTGTTTGCTGGTTCCAGTTTCAAAATTTTTTAAACTCAGAGTCAAAAGAGGCAGATCTGTCCAAAGCTGTTGCTTGTAAGAAGCGGTCTGGCCTGAATGGAAAGCAGCATGGGCGGTATTTCTTAAGGCTTTTCTCGGTTGTGGCAGCTGATAATGACAACACAACCTATGCTGAAGTTTATCTGCAGGATGATGGAGTTTTGACTCTTGCAACCAGCAACAACTCCTTTTTATCATTTTCTGGGTTAGAACTTGAAGAAGGAAGGTGGCATCACCTTGCAGTTGTTCACAGCAAGCCAAATGCTCTTGCTGGGTTGTTCCAAGCTAGTGTTGCGTATGTGTATCTTAATGGAAAGCTAAGACACAGTGGAAAATTAGGATATTCACCATCTCCACCAGGGAAACAATTGCAGGTCATTATTGGGACTTCAGCTGCTAATGCAAGAGTTAGTGACTTGACATGGAAACTACGTTCTAGCTATCTTTTTGAGGAAGTGCTTACTCCAGGAAGCATTTGTTTTATGCATACACTTGGTAGAGGATATAGAGGGCTCTTCCAGGACACAGATCTTCTACAATTTGTACCTAACCAGGCCTGCGGTGGTGGTAGTTTAGCCATCTTGGATTCTTTAGATGCTGATTCAAGTTTGTCTACTAATGGTCAGAGGCTTGATGCTAATAGCAAGCAGGAAGATCAGAAGGTAGATGGTAGTGGAATTGTCTGGGATTTGGAGAGATTAGGAAACCTCTGTTTACAGCTTTCAGGAAAGAAACTCATATTTGCATTTGATGGAACCTCTACTGAATTCATTCAATCGACTGGGTGCTTTTCAATGCTCAATCTGGTTGATCCAGTGTCAGCAGCTGCTTCTCCTATTGGAGGTGTGTAACAATCTACAAGTTTCAGTTTTCCTTGGTTTCCCAATTTTATTTCAGTTTCATTGTTGTATTTCTGGTTGCAGGTATTCCACGTTTTGGACGTCTCTATGGAGATACTTATATCTGCAAGCCATGCATGATTGGAGAAACCATCCGTCCTATTGGTGGGATGGAAGTCATTCTCGCCCTTATTGAAGCAGCTGAGACAAAAGATATGCTCCATATGGCCCTTACATTACTTGCTTGTGCACTTCACCAAAATCATCAAAATGTGAAGGACATGCAGATGTATAGGGGCTACCATCTGCTTGCGCTTTTCTTGCGTCGAAGGATGTCATTATTTGACATGCAGTCTCTGGAGATCTTCTTTCAGATCGCTGCCTGTGAAGCTTCATTTTCTGAACCAAAAAGGTTGGAAACTTCTCAGAGTACTTTGTCAACTGCTGCATCTATGCTGGAAACCAGTCCTGATGATCACTATTTGCCAAGGTTTCATGATGAAAGTTCTTCACTTGGATCTGACGGGGATATGGATGTTTTTTCTGTACAGAAAGATTCGTTTAGTCACATTTCAGAGCTGGAGAATGCTGATATTAGGGCTGAAACATCAAATTGCATTGTCTTGTCAAATGCAGACATGGTTGAACATGTCTTGTTAGATTGGACATTGTGGGTGACAGCCCCCGTCTCAATCCAAATTTCATTACTAGGGTTTCTTGAACATTTAGTGTCCATGCATTGGTACAGAAATCATAATCTTACTGTTCTGCGGCAGATTAACCTTGTTCAACATTTATTGGTGACTTTGCAGAGGGGCGATGTTGAAATTCCTGTCCTAGAAAAATTGGTTATATTGCTTGGAGTCATCTTAGAAGATGGGTTTCTATCGTCTGAGCTTGAAAGTGTTGTTAGATTTGTGATTATGACTTTTGATCCTCCTGGTTTGGTTCCACAGCGCCAAATTATGAGAGAGTCAATGGGAAAACATGTAATTGTCAGAAATATGTTATTGGAGATGATTATTGATCTACAAGTGACAATAAAATCTGAGGAATTGCTTGAACAGTGGCATAAAGTTGTTTCTTCCAAATTAATGACATATTTTCTTGATGAAGCAGTTCATCCCACAAGTATGAGATGGGTCATGACTCTTCTTGGTGTGTGTCTTACTTCTTCTCCAACATTTGCACTAAAATTTCGTACAAGTGGAGGTTATCAAGGTCTGGCTCAGGTGCTTCCAAGTTTCTACGACTCGCCAGATATTTATTATATTTTGTTTTGTTTGATATTTGGCAAGCCAGTTTATCCTAGGTTACCTGAGGTCCGCATGCTGGACTTTCATGCCCTAATTCCTAATGATGGGAGTTATGTCGAACTGAAGTTTGTAGAATTGTTGGACTCTGTGATTGCTATGGTGAAATCTACTTTTGATAGATTGATCATGCAGTCAATGCATATCCACCAAACTGGTGATCTTTCCCAGTTTGGTGCAAGCCTTGTGGCTGAGCTTGTGGACGGAAATTCAGACATGGCTGGTGAACTTCAGGGGGAAGCTCTAATGCATAAGACCTATGCTGCTCGCCTTATGGGTGGAGAGGCATTGGCTCCTGCTGCTGCAACTTCAGTTCTTAGATTTATGGTTGATTTGGCGAAGATGTGCCCTCCTTTCACAGCTGTTTGTAGACGCTCAGAATTTCTTGAAAGCTGTATTGACCTATATTTTTCTTGTGTGAGGTATGTTTTATGATGGCCACTTTGCTTGTTTTGGCAGTATGTCTGCTTGATATTTTACCTATCAACTTTTAGCTCGCTTCTCATGCAAGTTTTCTGTTACATATGATCTTAGTATGACTGAAATTTGGCCTTTTCTATTGTGCTAAATGTTTGGTGCCTTACAGGGCTGCGAATGCTGTTAAAATGGCGAAAGAGCTTTCTGCAGGGACAGAAGAGAAACCCTTGAATGATTGTGATGACACGTGCAGTTCACAAAATACATTTTCTAGCTTGCCCAATGAACAGGAACAGTCAGTCAAAACCTCCATGACTGTTGGAAGCTTTCCTAAAGCATTGGTAAGTACAAGTTCTGAAGACATAGCTGCACCTGCAAATATTGTGGCCAGTGAGAGATCAGAGAATCGCGCTACACCCCAACTGGAGTCAAATAATCCTGATTGCCAAGATGTTGAAACTGTTCAGAGCTTTGATGATTTCAATACTGATCAGGTGTCAAGCTCCTCTAGTGCAAATGAGTTCAACTGCAGTGTTAATGACCCTTTGCACACTCTCCAGCTCACAGATTCCCAGAGTTCTGCATCTTTTACCTTACCTAATTCTCCCATTTTGTCAGAAAAGTCAAACTCTAGAGTTCCTTTTGCACATTCAATGCCAATTATTCCAGTGGCATCCTGGCTGGGAAGTTCAAACCATATTGAAGCAAAATCTCCTATAGAAGCTACTCCTTCTGATTTGTCCATATCTGCTGTGGAGTTGGATCCATCCTCAGAATTGAAATCTAGCTCTCACGATCTATCTGCCCAAAATGCCGAATTTGCTGTCACCTCAAAGCTGCTGTTAGAGATAAATGATTCTGGATATGGTGGTGGTCCATGTTCTGCTGGAGCAACTGCTGTTTTAGATCTTATTGCAGAAGTTCTTTCCCATTTAATGACAGAGCAGCTGAAAGCACCGCTGGCCATAGAGAACATCTTGGAAAGTGTTCCTTTAAATGTTGATGCTGAATCTGTGTTACTTTTCCAGGGTCTGTGCCTTACTAGATTTATGAATTTCCTTGAAAGGCGGTTGCTGCGTGATGATGAAGAAGATGAGAAAAAATTGGATAAAAGTCGCTGGTCATCAAACTTGGATGCATTGTGCTGGATGATAGTGGATCGGGTATACATGGGTGCTTTTCCTCAACCTTCTGCTGTACTAAAAACTCTTGAATTCTTATTATCAATGTTGCAATTGGCAAACAAAGGTGGCCGCATTGAAGGAGCAACTCCTGGTGGAAAGGGATTCTTATCAATCACAAGAGGAAGCAGGCAACTTGAAGCTTATATAAATTCAATTCTTAAAAACACGAATCGGATGATATTATTTTGCTTTCTTCCATCATTTTTAATCAGCATAGGGGAAGAGGATCTCCTTTTACGCTTGGGTCTGGTCAGTGAGCCTAGAAAGAGGTCATCTCCAGCTTCTCGAGAGGATCCAGGGATTGACATTTCCACTGTCTTGCAATTACTGGTTGCTCATAAGAGAATTATATTTTGTCCCAGCAATACTGATACCGATCTTAATTGCTGTCTATGCATGAATCTTATATCCCTTCTCTGTGATGAAAGGCGGAATGTGCAGAACATGGCAGTTGATGTCATTAAGTATCTTCTTGTACATCGGAGGGCTGCACTAGAAGACTTACTTGTTTCTAAACCTAGCCAAGGGCAGCAGCATGATGTGCTTCATGGGGGATTTGACAAATTATTGACTAAAGGCTCATCTGAGTTTTTTGAATGGTATCAGAACTCTGAAGAGATTGTAAACAAACTACTGGAGCAGTGTGCTGGCATTATGTGGATGCAGTATATTGCTGGATCAGCAAAGTTTCCAGGAGTGAGAATCAAAGGCATGGAAGGCCGTCGTAAGCGGGAAGTGGGAAGAAAATCCCGAGAGGCTGCAAAATTGGATATGAGACACTGGGAGCAGGTAAATGAGCGAAGATATGCACTGGAATTAGTTCGTGATGCAATGTCTACTGTGTTGAGAATTGTTCGGCAAGATAAGTATGGATGGGTTCTTCATGCTGAGAGTGAGTGGCAAAGTCATCTTCAGCAACTTGTGCATGAACGAGGGATATTTCCACTTTGCAAGGTCTATGTCTCAGAAGAGCCAGAATGGCAGCTTTGTCCAATTGAAGGTCCATATCGAATGCGCAAAAAACTTGAGCGCAACAAACTTAAAATTGACTCCATAGAACATATTCTTGATGATCAGTTCAAATCAATGGAATCTGAGTTATGTAGAGGAAAATATGACAATGGTCCTGATACACGTGAACTACATTCTGAACATTGTTTTCAAGGTTTGACTGATAATCATAAACAGAATAATCTTGACGTTGGGCTTTATGATCCACTCTTCAATAAGTTGGATGGTGTAAGAGATGCAATTCCTGATCAGAATGAGTGCAATGATGACAAAGCTAGTAGTATAAATGAAGCAAGCCTATATTCTGCGCTTGAGATTGGTGCCAAGTCTAGTGCAGTGTCAGTCCCAACAGCAGCACAAGAAAGGTCTGATCTAGGATCTCCAAGGCCATCTGTGAAAGATGATGATGTTAAGATTACAGGTGATAAATATGATAAAGAACTGCATGATAATGGTGAATTCTTGATCAGGCCTTTTCTGGAACCATATGAGAAAATACGATTTAAATATAATTGTGAACGGGTTGTTGGTCTGGACAAACATGATGGTGTATTCCTGATCGGTGAATCGTGTTTGTATGTGATTGAGAATTTCTATATTGATGACTCTGGGTGTTTCTGTGAGAAGGAAAGTGAACATGAACTTTCAGTTATTGATCAGGCTTTGGGTGTTAAGAAAACTGGTAGCGATAGTGTAGATTTCCAACCAAAATCAAATCCATCATGGACCACAACAGTCAAGTCCTCTGTTGGGGGCAAGGCTTGGGCATATAGTGGTGGTGCATGGGGAAAGGAGAAAGTGCATATTAGCGGGAATTTACCCCACCTTTGGCGCATGTGGAAACTTAATAGTGTTCATGAAATTTTGAAGCGTGATTATCAGCTCCGTCCTGTTGCCATTGAAATATTTAGCATGGATGGATGTAATGATCTCTTGGTTTTCCACAAAAAGGAGAGAGAAGAGGTTTTCAGGAACCTAGTTGCCATGAATCTTCCCCGAAATAGCATGTAAGACTGTTTCCTCTTATGTTTTGCTTTATGCCTAAACATTTTTCTTATCAATTTATTTCCCATTTATGATGTATCTAGTAATTACTTTGCATGATTGTTGATCTGCTTCAATATTTGCAAACTTAATTTTCTGATCTTGAAGCTAACACATTTTTTCTCTTAATTAATTTTCTGCATTGTATCAGGTTGGACACAACTATTTCAGGATCATCGAAACAAGAAAACAATGAAGGCAGCCGCCTCTTTAAAATGATGGCCAAATCATTTTCAAAAAGGTGGCAGAATGGAGAAATAAGCAATTTCCAGTACCTCATGCACCTAAACACCTTAGCAGGGCGTGGGTATAGTGACCTCACGCAATATCCAGTCTTCCCCTGGGTCCTTGCAGATTATGAGAGTGAAAATCTGAATTTATCCGATCCAGAAACATTTCGTCGGCTTGATAAACCAATGGGCTGCCAGACACCTGAAGGGGAAGATGAATTTAGAAAAAGGTTGGATGTCATGAGTTCTTAGTTTCTTCTTGTGTTACTAATTTAATTTTCTTTTTCTTTTGTCATTGAGTATTGTTTTCAACTGTCTCTATGTAGTTCATTTTTAAAATGTTTTTTTAGTTCCTAGGAGCATGCATGTGGTGAATCACTAGGATAGGGTTCGCTTGATGGAACTTAAAGTGTCTCAAAGGAGGCATGGGAACATTATACTAGGGCTTTGCATTTATAATATTTGGACATGTTCTTAAGATGTTGTTACAATTAATCGAAAAGAAAAATAAATAAGAGTATCTATGAAATTTGATCTTCCCCTTGTCTTATGCATTGTACTGCTTTAACTTTTTCCATTAGGTATGAAAGCTGGGATGATCCAGAGGTTCCAAAGTTTCATTACGGATCACATTATTCTAGTGCTGGAATTGTCCTCTTCTATCTTCTCCGCCTTCCCCCTTTCAGTGCAGAGAATCAAAAGCTTCAAGGTGGTCAGTTTGACCATGCTGATCGTCTTTTCAATAGTGTGAAGGATACTTGGTTAAGTGCTGCTGGGAAGGGAAACACATCTGATGTGAAGGAACTAATTCCTGAATTTTTCTACATGCCAGAGTTCTTGGAGAATCGGTTCAATCTTGATTTGGGAGAAAAACAGTCAGGGGAGAAGGTTATCCTAGTGCCTATCTCTTGCTAAAATTTATGATCTTCCAAAAGCCATTATGCAGTAGGAAATTTAACTATTACATTGTTCTTCCAGGTTGGGGATGTTATCCTTCCTCCATGGGCTAAAGGTAGTGCCAGAGAGTTTATCAGGAAGCATAGAGAAGCTCTCGAATCTGATTATGTCTCTGAAAACTTGCATCACTGGATTGACCTCATTTTTGGATATAAGCAGAGAGGGAAGGTGGGTGTTGTGGTAAATTGTATTATTAATATTTAATTTATGCAGTACGATGCCTTATCCACCATCCCATTTTGTGCACTTGTGTACCTGAAAGGTTCTTTTCTGGTTATTCCTGGGACATGACCATGATTAAAGTCGTCTTTATGCTTCCTATTATTTTCCAAATTAGGGAAAACAATCTATATGTTTAGCTCCACTCAACCTTCTGTAAATAATCATTCATTTGCATCCATTCTGTTGGTCGTTTTCTTGTGCTGAGTTCCTAAAGCCTACATATTTGTGAGGTAGTAATCACTGACCTGCTGCTACCCGTTGATGGCTTGGCCAAAACTGAACTTTTATGATATTAAGGTATTGTTAGATAGGCACAAGTGAAATGGACACAGAAATATGCGAAATTATGTGAATATGAACAAATTAAGTAGTATGTTCTACACCCATGTATTAGTCCTTCCCCCCCCCCCCCCCCCCTTTTTTTCCCGGCCATAGCCTATGTATTTGTTTGTCATCCATATATCAATCCTGGAACGTATCTTTTCTTCTGTCCCTAATACCTTTTCTTTTCTTGTGCAACTGAAAGGCTGCTGAAGAATCTGTCAATGTGTTCTATTATTACACTTATGAAGGGAGTGTCGACATAGACTCAGTTACAGATCCAGCATTGAAAGCATCCATTTTAGCCCAAATTAATCATTTTGGACAGACGCCCAAGCAGCTCTTTCTCAAACCCCATTTGAAAAGGCGAATTGACAGAAAACTTCCCCCTCATCCTCTCAAGCATTCCACTCATCTTATGCCACATGAGATTCGCAAGAGTTCTTCCCCTATCATGCAAATTGTTTCTTTGAATGATAAAATACTTTTTGCGGGTACTCACAAGTTGCTTAAACCAAGAACATATACAACATATGTAGCATGGGGTTTCCCTGATCTTAGCTTAAGATTTATGAGCTATGATCAAGATAGACTTATTTCAACACATGAAAATTTACATGGGGGTAACCAGCTTCGCTGCGCTGGTGTCAGCGATGATGGTCAGATTTTGGTTACTGGGGCTGATGATGGGCTGGTTAATGTGTGGAGAGTTATTAGGTTTGGGATCCGTGCTTTGTGGCATTTGCAGTTGGAGAAGCCTCTTTGTGGACACGCAGCCAAAGTTACATGCCTTCAAGTTAGCCAACCATACATGCTTATTGTGAGTGGATCGGATGATTGCACAGTTATAATATGGGATCTCAGCTCCATGGTCTTTGTTCGGCAGCTCCCAAAATTTCCTGCACCAGTTTCAGCAATTTTTGTCAGTGACTTGACGGGAGAGATTGTTACTGCTGCTGGAATTCTTCTGGCAGTTTGGAGCATTAATGGGGATTGCCTGGCAATGATCAAGACATCACAACTGCCTTCTGATTCTATTCTCTCAGTGACAAGCAGTACATTTTCTGATTGGCTAGACACAAACTGGTATGTGACCGGTCATCAGAGTGGAGCTGTCAAGGTTTGGCAAATGGTTCACAGCTCTGACCAAAGTAGCTCCCTTAGCAAATCAGCTTCTTGCAGAATGAGTGGGTTATATGGTGGTGCAAAAGAACCGGAATACAGGTTGGTCTTGCACAAAGTTTTGAAGTTCCATAAGTATCCAGTTACTGCCCTTTATCTCACAAGCGACCTGAAGCAGTTATTGAGTGGGGATTCAGGTGGGCATTTGCTTTCCTGGACACTACCTGATGAGAGTATGCAAGGTTCATTGAATCGCAGGTGAAAAACGGTACATGATCTTTGATTCTGATGACTGAAGCTCTTGGCCAGCCATTAAATATTGAGTTCTGGTCCGTGTTGATTATCCATGAAAATGGTTAGAAGAACAAATGCTGGCGTTGCATAGCGCATCGAAACTCGAAACAAAATGAGCAAGGTTGACTAGGTAACAAGACTTCTATGGACCTTAAGTGTTAAGAACCTACATCCCGAAGAGTGCCATGTGTTAACTTGGTGGGTGAAGCATCTGATCAAGGGTCAACAATTAGATTTCGCAACAGAAGCCCCCTGGATGTCTGGACTTCCTTTGATGGGAGAGAGGATAAAGAGGGTTTTGACTGATGCCTTCGGTTTTGGGATGATGGAGGATATTAGGCTTTGCCAGAGATGTCCACTGGGCTCTTTTGATGTACATATACGGGGCAGCTTATAGTGTTACTGTCTACTGTTTAGTGGGTAATTAGAATGTATAGTCAAAGGAAAAAAACGTGCTGTGAAATGGAATGTGATTTAAATGAGAGGTTTGATTTTTATACATGTATTAAATTTTGGGACCGTTGGGGTATGAGGGTAATCCTTTATCGGAGTATCTTTTTCCATGGTGAAGGTCACTGTTCTCTGCCGGGTAAAGAGAGACTATTAGAAGATAGGTATTTGGCAATCCTGGTATCTAATGCTAATAAGTATCATTTTAAGTGTCATAAGTGTCTGTTTAAATTAGTGATAGAAGTTTTTTTAACATGCTTTATGGTATATGAGTTAAGTATCTGAGGATAATTATTTCCGCTGAACATGGTGACTAAACCACCCACACACACAGATGATAAGTGAAATGGTTTAAAATAAATTGACATATAATACACGTATTCAGAGTTAATAATTTGACAAGAATTGCAGTTTAGTAAGCATAATGTCGATAATTAATCTCATAAGCAATTTAAATTTTTTTAAAATTTCTTATCCTTAAACTCTAAAGTAATAATATAACAGCAAATGTTTTTTCGTTCCACTTATGATAACATCATTCCATTAAATCATTCCGTTGCCTATTCTCTATTTCAATTCCATTCTTTTAGTTTGGTGGTTTTATTTGATTATTGTCCATCAGTTTCCTTTCGTTACAACACAATTTCGATCAAACTTAGTTTTCCAATAGTTAGTCTGAATTTCATTCATAGATAAGCTTAATTTTTTTATTTATTTGTGAATTATAAATAGCATACGCCTTAGGGCTGCCTTCACAGTCACACACACCACGCTTTTTTCATTAAGATAACGAGCGTTGCAGGTGGGACTATAAAGTTCATTAATTTATTGGTCAAATTTCTCAAATAGCTAGTTGCTTCGCCACGGCATAATCTTGAAGTTGAGTTGTCCGGTTCATATTTGGGTCCAAAAATATATTGCTGTGTTAATTAAGTGTAACATAGAGCAATTGATGAGCGCAGCTATGGTTATAAAAAAAAAAAAAAAAAAAAATTCTAATTTGCGAACCGTTATATTTTCATCAGCTTATGAATCAAGACTCTTAATTTTAGTTTTGGATTAAGGTTCAGATTGACTAATGAAGTGTTATATCAAGAGCACCCGGCATAAAAAAGTTTTAAGTGAACTATGATTACCAAAAAACAATTAAAAAGTGTAAAATATGACAACGCCGTTAGAATTAAAACTAACGGTTGTTACTTTCCAGGTACAAAGTGGCCAACAAAGTGTTGCTCTAAAAACACCTAGCACGAATAAGTTTTGAATGGACCAAAAATATCAATAAACAATTAAAAATAGGTAACTAGCATAATGACATTAAAATCAAGCTAACGGTTGTTTAGAGAATTAAACGTTGTACAGTTTACTAGTGAGAGTGTTAAGGTAACATAAATTTAGTTCTTCGCACAGACTTATCTCGTAGCCTTAGATCTCTACTTTTGACATGTGACTCAAGAACCTTTGTCTCTTCTTCGTCCTCTTCTCCTTTCACATCTAGCAAGGGACCAAGAACTTGACGGCGCTTCAAGTGGGTCAAAAGCGAACTTGATGTCTTCTACTTGATCAATATCTACCAACATTGGCTTGTTCCCTATTCTTCATAGCCTTTCATCGACGAATTTCAAACATATCCAATTTTCTTCTTTGGTTTTCTATTGTCTCATGCCGTGGCTTTCTCTAATTTGTTTGTGTTGAAAATTTAGCCACCCACTCCATTGAAGATCAGTCTAACACCAAAGGGCCGTTAGCTTGATTTTAACATCATTGTGTTGGTTACCTATTTTTAATTGTTGATTGTGCTAGTTACCCATTTTTAATTGGTTATTGGTACTTTTAGTCTGTTCAAAACTTAAACCTTTTTTAAATAGCCATTACTTTAGTTCTAACGGTATCGTGATATTTTGCACTTTTTTATTATTTTTTGGTAGTTATGGTTCACTAAAAAATCTAGTGTAACACTTTATTAGTCAAGCTGCACCTTAACCCTTTATTTTTATTGTATCCTTTCAATCAGTTTGAATAATTTTGATCATGTATATTGAAACTGCCTTTGATGAATATCATTTGTATGTATACAATCAATATGAATACTTTTAAGACAAAATGGGATTGAGATCTCATATTTAATATTCCCTCTTGAGGACAAAGTTTGTCATGTAAATTGCATTATAAACTTTATCCTATAATTATGACCGGAAGTAACACCAAAGTAAACTTTTATTTACCTCCTATATGTAGGATCAGACTTATCAACGATAATGATGAAAAAGAAAATCATCATATACAAGCAAAGATGGACACCATATTTACGGCCATACTTATCATTCATATTAAGTGCTAATTTGGTAACCTACTTTATTGATTTTTTAATCCCGGCTGGATTATTCAATTGATCATTGATGGAGTATTAATTAAGAAAGACTTGGCGGAAAAATATCTTTTCATTTTGTAGGCGCAGCCCCTGCGTTTTTCTTCTCTTTATCTCTGATTTTGATTCTGAACAACGTTGAGAGAATATAATTGGCGCAAAAAAAAAAAAAAAAAAAAACGAAAAAAGAAAGAAAGAAACAACAAAATAAGTGTGTGTCATATGTTTAAATATGTCCCATCATCATCACAGCCAGGTTCATCTTTTGATCATTGTGAGTAAAGTATTCGCTCAAGTTAATTAACATTAGGCCGACAAATTGAGAAAATGATGCTGAGTCCATTTCTGTAGAATTTTTGATTCAGAAATATGTTTTACTCCCTCTTGCCAATGAGGATTGGTACGATTGGCTAAGGCATGAGGATTCGATGAGGATGTGAGGGCCTCGTTGGTGGCAGATTTGTATTGGCTACGGTTGGGATATCGGTGTCTAAGGCATTTTTACTCCCTCTTCTATTCAGGTAAATTTCAATTTATAATTTTTGTTTTCATCGCTTTAGGGCCTCATTGGTGGCATATTGTAAGTAAATTTGGCTCTATAAACACTCTTTTTTGCAAGCAACGATTTGGGCAAACAAAGATCAGCATCTCGACGCTGACGGTGCAAACCTTGCTCTAAGACGTAGTTCTCTAAGAGCTTTAGTGGAATATCGAGAGCAAACCCGAAAAATCACAAATAAAAAACAATAAAGTGTCTACCCTCACCTAAACTTTTTTTTACCAACCAAAAAAAAAAAAAAAAGCGGCAAGTTTTACACCCTCTTCTATTCAGGTTATGCAAATGTTACTAGTTAAAACAACCTAATATGTTTTTATATACATAAAGTATTGGTACTATGCTAGAAATTATATAAAAGGAAGTACTGGTTCTCAAATTTAAATCATTCAGACGAAAAAATAGGTATTTTTCTTCAATTTTTTTGTTTGGTCCGTTTTGCTATAAACATAGTTGAATTTAGTGAAATGAGTTAGTCCCTTATTATGGATGATACAATGTTTAAATCATTGCTTAGGAAAAAAACCGCTTACAACTAATGCTCAATAGAACATTGAACATGATTGCCTCCCTAGAAAATACATGTGCGTGTGGGAAAAAAAAGAGATACACGCTCTCTCTGCTTTCATGTTATTGGTTGTGGGATGCATGCCAGGTATAAAATACGAGATTGCTGCTGCTTTCGTCAAAACCAAAACATAAATTAGTTTATTAGGGAATTGTGTAGATGCAAAAGTAATTACCATTATTATAAATGATGGTAATGTCCAGATGGTGTGAATTAAAGAAAACTGCTGTAATGAGAAATGGAGGGGAGATCACAATATATTCTCAAAAGCACCAACCCTATTTGGACGCGAAGGATTCTGTCATTCAAATCTCTAACAATCATATCCGTCTCCCTGCTGTCAAGAATATTCCTCAGCATCATGAACATGTCACCAAAAAAAAAAAAAAGGCAACTACACATTATAATTATCATTATCGAATTAATTAAAACCAAATATAATATATAATTCTGACAACCATGTCTTAGCAAAAGTGAACAGCACTTTTCACAACAATATAGTAACCAAGTATACAGATGCAATGAACGCAACACAAATACTCCTACTTTTGAAATTAAAAGCCGAACCCAACTCGTGAATCGATCCATCGATCATTTCTTTGTTGGAAAAAGACACACAAATACGTAGATATTGAAAATTACTCACAAATGCAATATTCAAAGGCAGATCGATCACCGAAGAATGAAGCACTGTTCACAGACCCAGTCATGAAATGAACTGAGTGATGGAGATTCGTACGTAGAAACATGAAGGAATATATATATATATATATAGAGAGAGAGAGAGAGAGAGAGAGAGATGTTTTTCGTGATCCCATCAACGGGTGAAGCTGCCATATGATCCGATCCTTCCTTCACTCTTAGGAAAGTTTAGATCATGCTGGCAGCTTCAACTGTTACTGGTTGACGATTCAAACGAGAGAGAGAGAGAGAGAGAGAGAGGCAGAGTATTTTTTTGAGCGTGTGCGTTAGAGATAGAAGAGATGGGAGGAGTTATATATATTTATAGAGCGTAGATGAGAGGGAGGGAACCCTCCAAGCATGACTGGAATGTAATAAAACAATAAAAAAAAGGGGAGAAGAATAGCACAAGAGAACAGGTGGCAGTGGTCCAAAGTAGAGGAAGATTTGAAAATTAGGATAATTAAAATGAAGATCAAGATAATTAATGAGCATGTTTGCACCAACAAAGAAAAAGTCACAGAACACAAGGCTCGTGGGGGACCATGAGTGCATGGCTTCCTCTAAATGCAACATCAAAGAAGAGTCATGTGACTCTCTTTCTCACCCACCCACCATATCATTCCTCATTCCTTATAATTAACTTATATTATCTTTTTGTTCTTTTAGAGAGAGAGGACATGGCTTTAGTTTAATGAATTAACTTTAAATTAATCAAAAGATGCTGGTTGTGAGAGGGGCTTAATCTTGGTTGATTGATCTGACTTTGTTAACTGGTGTCAGTTGCACATTAAAAGTCACCCTTGGGTGTCTTAACAATATTGAAGCACGGAAGCACGTAACAGGAAAAAGAGGGCCAAACATATACAAATATTAAAAAAGAAGGGGAACAAAGAACATAGAGGGCAACATATACTCTGATAAAAGTTGTTGTGATTTTGACGTCTGGTTTATTTTTGATTTGTTCGCATCTCTTGGTTCTCTTTAGTAGGTCTCGGGTAGATAGAAAGGAGCCAATACACACACGCCGACTCATTCTTCACAACAGTATCACAGTGTATCTGTAAGATTCTTGGTTTTGTGTCCATCTATCATGTTGAGATGGGAGCCAATTACGATACTTCTTTGATTCTTTCACACCCAATTAACTCTTAACTCATCCTTGTGTCCATTTTCTCTTTATTGGCCATGGATCAAGTACATGTTTGAGTTAACGGTATATAAGATAAGAATTATTTTTTTAACTCAATATGATTTATAATATAAAAAGGGCTGAAATAAGAATGTGAGAGAAGTTTATCTTAACTCACATAAACATACTTATAAAAGATCTTAAACATTAACTTTAAGTGTTTTTTGATTAATTAAAAGTTCAACGTTCCATCATATATAATATATAATATATCATCTATGTGAAAAATAAAATGTTTATTACGAAAATAATATTGAAATCACACAATCAAATCATTTCCCTAGTTGTGCATTAATACTGTAGTTGATAGTCAAATGCGAACCAAGAACACAATACAACAATGAAACTTGTTGGGTTTTCAGTTTAATACTTGTATGTTTTTCTCCCCTTACTAGATCATTTAATTTTACGATATGGTGGTACAATCAACTTCAATTTATATGCTAACAATGCTAATAGAGCAAAGTTACAAGAGCTAATAGCTATAAGAGTGAAATTAGAAGATTTAACAAGGAGAAAAAATATACATGTACAAATTGAAGAAATAATTTTTTCTTTTTCTTTTATTTTTTTTTGCAGGCAAATTTCCTCTAGTATTAGTATAGATTAAATGTGCAAGGATTGGGACTTAAGAGCAAAAGGAACGTATTAAGAATCAAATTGACAAATTTAAATTTTAAAAAGAAAAGGAAAAGGAAAAATCTAGAAAACACGTTGCGATCATGGGGTCGGGAAATTAAAAAAGAGAAAGGCAGGGTCAGTCTAAAAAAAAAATGTCTGGCAAATGAATGTTAAAAAGAAAAAAACAAAGTATGAATGACAAAAAAAGAAAAATCCTTTTGTGACATTGCGTGAAGTAACCGAAAGACATTCCATGTTCCAAAAATTTGGATGAATGATTGATGATTACAAGGGGTGGTAAAAAAAACAAATGTTTGGCGGAGGGTTTTCACCAAAAGCTTTTGGGTGAAAACATATATAATTAAATAATAAAAAGCGATCATGAAAGCAATTTTTTATTACGAACATGGATTGCTTTTTGAGTTAGGCTGGACCATATCCTTCACGAGCTCATGTTACCTAGTTTCACACTTTTACTTTACTTTTAAGATTGAAAAATGCCAATTTTGGTAAGATTGAAAAATAAAAATATATAAAAAAAAGATTGAAAAATAAAAAAATGACAAAGCGAAACAGAACTGATTTATTGTAAGGCCCAAATTAGTTCAACATTCCCCATTCAAGTCACATCAATCCTCATTATGACCATCATGTCTTTCCTCACTACGATTTCTCCTTTACGTGCTCAACCTTAATGGGTTCACATTGGTGAATAAATGATAGAATTACTATCAGGTTTAATGAAAAACTTTCAATGACTAGTGAGTAATATAAGATTTGTTGTCATTTTTTATGGTTTGGTATTGATGTTTCTCAGTTATTATTTTTATTATCAAATTCCTTTTTAAGACCTTATAATAATTCACCCTAGAAAAAATTTTTTTTCTTTGTGCCATTCCTAAACAGTTATTTTGTAAAAGCGACCATAAAAAATGGTGCTTCCTTATGTCTCATTTAAGGATTTTTTAGTAATTTGATTGTCTCATTTAAGAAAAATAATAATTTCTAAATGAAGTTTATTTAAAAACTATTTTCCATTTTTCCACTTCTTTAATATTTTTCTTCTGTTATAATAATGTGAAAATACAATAGATGAAATGAAAAGATGAATAGGTATGAAATGAGAATTATAGAAAAAGATAAAGTAATATCTTATTCATTTTAGAGGAACTCAAAGTGTAGTATATATATATATAATGTTTTATCTATAGGCTCTTCACCACAATCAAAAGTTACATAAAGTAAATCGCAAATTTTAATCCTCATGAGTGTACAAACTGTAATATTTGAGTTATGGGCATGAAGACTCCTAAAGGCTATTTATTAGAGAGGTTATGAAGTGTAGAAAATGAAAGGCCAAGAGTTTGGAGTCTATGGACATCCACCTCAATTAGTATTTTTACAGCACTCCCTTTTGGATGTACATGAACAAATGTTGTGCCTCATCAAAACCTTGTTAGAAATAATTCACTGGGACAAAAACCTAGTGAATGAAAAAGAGTATACAGTGTTTACTCCCACTAATGACAATATCACTTTATGTCTTTGAGCCTACGCATGCCAATACCATGTACTAACTTCTTAAATGTTCTAGTTGGCAGTGGCTTGGTGAACAAATCTTCAAGAATGTCATATGAGCGAATTTGCTAAACATCTATGTCACCACTCTTCATAATTTTATGAATGAAAAAGAATTTTGGAGAAATATGTTTTGTTCTATGATTCTATCTCCTTTGATGTACACTCCTGTCAATTGAGCTATACATGTTGTATTATCTTCATATAATATTGTTAGAATCTTTTGTTTAAGAAACAGATCACACACTGATTGGATATGTTGAGTAATTAACCTTAGCCAAATACATTCTTGACTTGCCTCGTGAGCTGCAATTATCTTGCATGATTTGATGAGGCAACTGCTAAATTATGTTTTGTTGAGCTAAGATACAATTATACCTTCACAATTAAATAAATATCCATTTTGAGATCTACTATTGTGTGAATCTAATAAAAACCCTACATATGCATAACCAATTAAATGTGGTCCAGATTCATCATAATAAAATAATCTCATATCATTTGTTCCTTGAAAAAAACGGAATATATGTTTAATTTTGTTCTGATGCCTTCTTGTTGGAGAAGAACTAAATCTTGCCAATAATTTCACAACAAATGCAATAAAAGGTCGTATTGTATTGACAAGATACATTAGCGCAATACTTCAGGACCATGAAGTTCTTCCATTTTCTCGAGGGCGAAAATGATCCTTTTTCTTATCAAGTGATCTTTCAACCATTGGAGTAGATGATTGATGTGCTTTATCCATATAGAATCACTTTAATATTTTTTTCAACATAAGTTGATTGATGAAGGAGAATTCCATTTGCTAAATGCTCAATTTGGACGTCGAGAAAAAACTTTGTTCTTTAAGATCCTTCATCTCAATCTCTCTTTAAACAATCAACACCTTTTTAAAGCTCTTTAGGAGTTCCAATTATATTCAAATCATCAACATATCTAGCAATTACCGCAAACTCTAATCCATTTCCTTTTATGAAAACACATGGGCAAATACGATCATTTTTATAACATTCTTTTAACAAATATTCACTGAGACAGTTATACCACATTCTTCCATATTGTTTCAATTCATATAAGGATTTATGCAAACGAATTGCACAAGTTTCTCAAGAATTCTTACATCCTTCTAGCAATTTGAATCCCTCAGGGATTCTCATATAAATTTCAGTATCTAAAGTACCATATAAGTAGGCTGTAACAATATCCATTAGACGCGTATCAAGTTTTCTGCTTACTACCAGACTAATAAATACTTTAAAGTGATTGCATCCACCATAGGAGAATATGTCTCTTCATAATCAATGCTAAGTCTTTTCGTAAATCCTTGTGCTACTAGTCCTTCTTTATGTCTAACGACAACATTTTTCTCATTTCATTTTCGCAAAAATACCTATATATAACCAATAGGCTTTACACCATCTCGTATTTGGACTACATGTCCAAAAACTACACGTTTTGAGAGTATATTTAACTCCATTTGAATTGCGTCTTTCCATTTTGGTCAATCATTCATATTTCTACGTTCTTCAACTGATCTAGGTTTAAGATCCTCATTCTGATTAATTATTCCAACCGCAACATTATATGAAAATACGGTGTCGACAACTATACTTTCTTGGTTCCATTTTTTCCCATAGTGACATAACTCATCGAGATCTCTTAATTAGTTTTAGGTATTTGAACCTCTTCTGGGGTCTTTTGATTAGTTATGTCTACCTCCTTAACTTGATCATCTTGGTTAATCGCTCCTTTTTTTCTTCCTAGGATTTTTATCTTTGGAACTAATTGGTTTAACATGCTTTAAGTATGGCTTAGTTTGATTTTCATCTGATAGTTGTCCTACTTGGACATTAATTCTAATTGGAGAATTTTTAATTGGAATGTAAGATTTGGTAATTCTCTTAAGGTCAGTAAATGCATCCATTAGATGATTTGCAATATTTTGCAAATGAATTATTTTTTTAACTTCAAGCTCACATTGTTGTGTACGAGGATCTAGATGTGATAGTAACAATGTTTTCCATGTAATTTCTTTATGCAGCTACTTATTATCTCCCCCTAATATTGGGAAAATTGTCTCACCAAAATGGCAATCATTAAAACGTGTCATAAATAATTCTCCAGTTGATGACTCTAAATACTTAATTATAGAAGGAGATTCATAACCAACATATATTTCTAACCTCCTTTGAGGTCCCATCTTTGTGCTATGTGGTGGAGCAATAGGAACAAATGCCGTACATCCAAAAATTATAAGATGGGAAATATTTGACTCCTGACCAAAAGCATATTGTAATGGGGAGAATTCATGATAACTTATTGGCCTAATGTGTATAATTGCTGCTGCATGTAAAATTGTGTGCCCTCAAGCTGATATGGGAAGCTTTGTTCTCAAAAGCATTGGTCTAACTATCAATTGGAGGTGTTTGATGAATGATTCTACTAGACTATTTTGAGTGTGGACATGAGCAATTGATTTTTCTACTGTTATTCTAGTTGCCATGCAATAATCATTAAAAGCTTGAAATGAAAAGTCACTAGCATTATCAAGGCGAATTGTTTTAATTGTATGATCTAGAAACTGTGCTCTTAACTCAATTATTTAAGCGAGTAATCTAGCAAATGCTAAATTATGTGTTGACAACAAACACACATGTGACCATCTTGTAGATGCGTCAATTAAAACAATAAAATATCTAAATGGTCCACATGGTGGATGAATAGGCCCACATATGTCCCCTTGGATACGCTCTAAAAAAACAGGGGTTCAAGTTTGACTTTTGTTAAAAAAGGTCTCTAATTAATTTATCTTGAGAACAAGCAGCACATGGGAAATCCTTAAATTGAAGAATCTTTTGGCTCTTTAGTGGAAGCCCGTGTGAATTCCCAATAATTCTTCGCATCATAGTTGAACCAAGATGGCCTAACCAATCATGCCAAACAATAAATATATTTTTATCAGCACACTTCCGATTTACTGTAACATCTGTTTCAATTGTACTAATATTTGTATAGTACAAACCAAGAGATAATGTTGGTAATCTTTCTATGACACATTTTTCACCAAATCTAACAACTATAATTTGTAGATATTCCACGTTCTTTTCATTTATAGTCTCAATATGATGCATATTTATGCTGATAAAATTAAAACTCAATAAATGTTTGTGGGACTTAGAGGAATATAAAGCATCATTAATAACAAATTTTGTTCTTTTGGATAAGATTATAATTGCTCTTCTGGAGCCTTCAATTAATTTTGTATTACCCACTATGGTATTGATGCTTACTTGTTGTTAAATGTGAGAATTTTTTTTTTAATCTCTAAGTATGGTGTGTGTTGTAGCACTATCTATGAGACACATGTCTTTATTGTTGTGTCCAATGATCGATACATCCATAATCTTCACCAAAAGAAAAGAAATGCAATAAAACAAATTCAAAATATTATATATGAAAAATGGAAATGAAAGTAAAGCATAAATTATATTTGAAAAACCTTAAATTAAAACTTTTTTTTTTTATTGTTCTTACAACCAAACTCATCTAATCATGATTCTCAAAAAAATCCATCACCTCTAAGTGTGTCATAGCATCAAGGCCATTCATACCATCTAGCTCATTAACATCATCATTCTTGCGTGCTTCCACATTGTCATCTTAAAAAATCAAATTTGCTTCCACATTACTAGATGCTCAAGCGTATGACAGGTACATGACCAATGCCTCTTCATACCACACCAATAACATTGATTCTCAACAACTTTTGAAGGACAACCCTTGTTGTTTTTCTGCCCTTCATTATATTTCTTCTTTTGATGGGTCGTAGGATTATAATTGTTACTTCTACTACCATGATGATAATAATAATTACCACGTCCTTTATCATGGTCACATCCACAACCTCAACCACAAGCATGGTAATTATTATGTACACTCACATTCACTTCAGGAAATGAAGCAAATCCAATGGGACAATTTTCGTGATTTTTCATCAATACCTAGTTATTTTGCTTGGCTACCAAAAGGCATGAGATTAATTCAAAATATTTTTTAAAACCTTTCTCTAAATATTGCTACTGCATGAGCATATTTCAATCATGAAAGGTGGAAAATGTTTTCTCTAATAAGTCTTCATCAATTTTTTTCACACCACATAATTTCAACCAAGAACTTATTTTGAAAACCACCGAATTATATTCACTTACAATTTTAAAATCTTTTAGCCTAAGGTGTATCCATTCATAACGAGCTCGACGTAAAATCACCATTTTTTAATCATACCTTTCCTTCAAATTAGTCCACGATTCTAGTGGATCTTTTACCTTGAGGTATTCATCTTTTTGTCCTTCGTGGAGATGGTGGCGAAGAAAAATTATGGCCTTGGCCTTATCTTGAATAATTATTTCATTTCCTGGTAAAATAGCTCTTCCTAGACCCTTAACATCTAGATAGATCTCAGTATCAAAGACCCATGATAAATAATTCAATCCCGTGATATCAAGAGTTGTAAATTTGAGTTTGGTAAGGTTAGCCATTATTCAAACTAAAAATAATGATAACAATTAAAATTATGGTAAGATTGATGAAACATAAAGCATCGTCATGAATTGAAATATTAGAATTCACAAATCAAAATCAACATATTGATAAACAACATAATTAAACGGACAAAAATTTCATGAGTAGCCAACATATAATTCAATAAACAAAAAGGTGCTAATTGCCACAATTCATTTACGGCTACTTTCTTGAAAATAAAAAAGGAAGGAGAAGTCTCAAAGCATCGTATCGCCTCTCTCCTTCCTCGCTTATGACTTCCGAACAAATCAACCTATTTTATAAAAACTTCTTCCATTTATTTTATTTAATAATTTTTGTAGGGGTGAGGTTGAAGGTGGTTACACAGGGTAGGCCGAACGAAGAAGTTAGATGAGGGAAGACAGAGATGGAATGGGATCGAGGGCAATGAAGGTGACAAGGGAAATTGGAGAAGGCGTGATGGTTGGTGTATTAGGGATTTTGATTGAGATTTGAATGTAGGAAATTTCTTAAATGGCATAGTTGACTCCTCATTTTAAATTAAATTAATTTGTATTGATAGTAGCCGTCCTCCACGCGCAATTGAACCCACCTCTCTCGTCAACACAATCTTAGATTCGGAACAGAGAGAATCAACTCCGAATCAGATTGAAGGATGGGAGAATGCAGACCATTAGGGTTCCTCATCGGTTTGCTTTTCCCTCTTATTGCTCTCGTTTTAGCGGCTCTCGCGTGTTGTCCGATTCTTGGATATCTAATCTTTCCTTTCTCGTCGAATTCGTGGTTTAGCTTTTTTCGTATAGCAAACGTTTTCAGAAATTGAAGATTGTTCATTTTTGTGCAAGTGGATTTGGTGGGTGGGTATTATGACGCTGGTGATCATGTCAAATTTGGGCTTCCAATGGCGTTCATCGTCACTATGCTCTCATGGGGTGCTATAGAGTATAGAGAACAGATTGCAGAAGCCGGTGAATTAGAACACATAATGGAGGCAATCAAATGGGCTCACACTCACCCGAATGTGTTATTGGCAGAGGTAGATGAATTCATACGTACACATTTTTCGAATTTTGAATTCTTCCTTATGCAATTTCAGAGTCACAGGCGAGAAAGGAGAGGGGCGAAGGGAGAGATACGGATGATGCTTTGACCCAGTTTCTCCTTCCTTTTTTCCCACTGACACGTCCTGACACCGTTAGCGTAGCCGTAAATGAATTGTGACAATTAGCACCTTTTAATTGTTTGTTGGTGATTATGGTCCATCCAATTGTTTTTGTGTTGTGTGCTCTTGGCCTAATAGTTTATTGGTCAATTTGCACCTTAACCCATATATATATGAAGATAAATAACATATAACAACGTATATAAATGAGAAAAGGAGAATATAAATGATGTATAGAGCGAAGAGGGGGAAAAGCACCAATATAAGAATATTTGACAAAAATTGTACCTGATTAAAGCAGATGGAAACATTTTACCATCAATGATACTTAACCCAAATATGAAGAACAAAGTGAAATGAAATAGAATGAAACATTAGAAAGTTGTGCCAACAAAAAATCAAAATGATAAACAAGTAAAACATAAATAAACTGAACTAGTATAAAATGTAAAGAATAACATAATATAAAATAAAGAAATATAAATGAAAGGAAAAGTAACAATAATCTTCAATCTTAACAATGAAACCCAATGTATAAAAACAATCAGTAAAACGCTTCAATTCCATACAATGCTTCGATTAGCCTATATAGATTAAATAGAGATATAGTAAAAGTATATAGAGGAAATGGTTTAGCAACGATGAGGGAAAAATATACCTTGGTTTGAGAGTCGTGTTGATAATGTGTTATAAAAATAGGAAAAAATAAGAGATGAAATAAAAAGATGAAAAGAGAATTATCAAAAAAGATAGAGCAATATCTTATTCATTTTAGATGCAACTAAAGTATAGTACATTGTGTTCTATTTATAGACCCTTCACCACAATCAAGAGCTATATAAAAAATATAAAGTAAATGGCAAGTGCAAAAATTGTAGCATTTAGGCATGAAAACTCTTAGAAACTATTCAATAGAGAGGTTATAAAATGTAGAAAATGTAAGGCAGAGTTTGAAGTTTATGGACATGAGGACATCCATCTCAAATAGTACGTTTACCACATCATTTTTAATTAAATGAAAGGAGTTTTTTAAAATTTTAATATTGTGGAGTATTAATTATTTTTACAAAGACTCCCACCAAGTCCCATTCCTCCACTTCGTCGGCTGTGGTTGGTTACCAAGGGATTAAGCTGATTGAATATATTTTTTAAGTGTGTAATTCAATACCCTAAAGCTGCAGTTAGGGATGTCCAAAAAATATGGTAGTTCAGGTGACCCCGTCCGATCCGACCCGGTCTTTAGAAATTTTTTTGGTCCGGGACCATTTGAGGCGGACCAAACTGGTATGCTACTCGGGTTAGACCGGACTTCGATCCGGGGACTAAGACCCCTAGACTGGTCCGATCCGATATATATATTATATATATTTTTTTAAAAAAAAAATTCACAACTTAACCTAACCTTTTGTCATTCTTTACTATCTTCTTTATGATTCTTCATCACTCATTAGTAAGTCTTCTTCTTCGGCCAAAAAAATATCCGGAGTCTCCGTTTCTTTTCAGTCTTCTTTTTCAGTTTGACCCGATAGAATGTTGTTATTTTATATTTTTGTTCAATGTTGTTGGAGATTCTTATATGTGTATGATTGTATTTAAGATATTTACATGTTTGTATGTTTAATTATTGGTCCAAAGAAGTGGGAAAAAAACTTTAAAAAAAAAAATGAAACAGGTCGACTCGGGTTGTCTTGGGCTGGTGCTAGACCAAACCAGACCTCGGGCTGGACAATCCAACCTCAAGTCCCTCCTGGACCAGACCTCAGATTGACCTCCAACCCGATCCAGTCGTGGTACATATACATCCCTAACTGTAGTTGGTCCAATTTAATGTAGATTTTGTGCTGTAAGGTATATATATTTTGTTTTTGGTGCGTTCAACACTTTAATAAAGTACTACGTGGAACAGTTTTATCTACAAAGTATTAATTGTTTCTCAAGCAATTTTAGCTTTAAAATATTTTTTCAGAAACAATTTAAATCTCACCCTTAACTCTAGAAAAGTCTGTTAGATGAAAACTCACCCACGAGCTAAAATATTTTCCGAGTAATTACATCCCCAAAATACTCCCGTGGGATTCAACTGACTGAATGAATTTTTGTGATCCACGAGAGTTGTTTGTTTGGTTTATGAAATGGTGGTCAAGCTCACCGTATTTAAATAAACTCGCAAAATATAAACATAAACTTAAAATAGAATCATAATTCGAATTGTAATTTAAACTCATCACAGTAACGGAAAGTAAATTCGAACCATGGATTTAAATTATAACTTTATACAAATTTACTTTTATCAATAAATAAATACTAATAATGTATAACCAAATAAATAAAATTTAAAAACTGACAACAACTATAATTTAATTATATTTTAAATTAAAATAATTAAAATTATATTCATCAACATTCATAATCTATCATACTTTTTACAATTTTTTAAGTAACTAAACATTGTCAAATTAAAATAATACCCAACAAATTTTCAAGTTACTAAACATTACCAAATTAAAAGAGGAGTTCGCACGAAGTTAAAACAACTTATCATGATTTTGTAAGTTATAAACCAACTTAACAAGAGTTTAAAGTTTCACTTTACATTATGTAATAAAAACGTAAAAACTTGATTTTGCCAACAATATGCATGAGTTGAACTTAAAAAGAAAAAAGAAAAAGAAGCGTGAGGTTAAACATATTTAATCAACTTCTTTTGCATTTTTATCAACAAATCCTTCAAGTCCCTAATACCACATCGAAGAGAGTACTTGCGGGAAAAAAAAAAAAAAAAAAAAAATCCAATTTTGTCGTTTTAATTAATAATATATATGTAACGGATTCGATATCTTTATTTGGCCAAATTCACCTTCAAAAGTACACTTACATGTATGGATGTTAATAGTTAGGTTCTGATAAAATCATAACTGTTGTCTTCAATTTTCAACTACAAGTAACAGTGAAGACACGGACGTTCCTTCAACCCTAGCTCATGAAGACAAGACACAAGAGCATCCTGTTCAACCAACTCGATTTTATCAGAGATTCATATTACACTCAAACCTTCACAATATGCAATGCCATGCTAACATTTTAACAAAAAATGAATATGCCTTGCAACATTTTTGTGGCACTCAGCTGAGCAATTGCATATAAAAATGACGTTCAAAAGCGGAGAGAGCAAATTTATCCTTGACACAGAGAAAACAAACAAAGGAATATACACAAAACAGCCTAAATTTCCAGTAAAAACAAAAATTGCCAACAACCAGGTACTAATTCATAATACAGCCTGAAAAATACGAACCGATCCAACATGTCAAATCCACATCGATCAAAACTAACTTGATAATTGAAATTAAATACTACAGAGACATGAGAAGTTCACGTATGTTAGTTTCATTGAACGAGTTCTAACTATCTGGGTTCAAAAGCAAGCCACAGCGTGATCCATCCGTCACTGTTTGAACGATATAGAATTGCCTCTAGAATATGAAGTGAATTTAATCTGTCAAAACAAGTAAACAAAGCACAGTATAAAGCTGAGCTGCATATTTTAAACCCCAGTTCCCAAGAGTATAGAAGCATATTTTGAAAAATCAATGCAACGGAATGAATTGAGAAAACCTAGGAACAAAATCACCCGAAACAACATACTCCTATGTGTAACTACCGTACGCTGAAACTACCACAGCTATTTGCTGATTTCCACAGCTCTTCAGAAGATCCGGGATTTTAAGCCTGGAAACTCGGTTAATATTATGAATCCAGGAGAAAAATATGGACAGAGTCATTGTACAAGTTGGTTGGTGGATTTGAAACCAGAAAAAGAATTACTTATCAGCTCGGAATAGCATAATAAATTATCTACTTTCACGGTAATAGAGACATTGAGTGGTACATGTAACCCTAGGCATACATATGGAAAAGGAAAGCATTGATCTAAGTCCTTAGAACCCACGCATCTAGGTCAACAGGAGGCCAATAAACCAAAGGCATGAGAACCCATGGGAATAAAACGAAACAAAAAGGAACGAGACATGTTAAAGTGAAAAGGGTAAGTATCTCGCACGCCTGCCATAATAGAAGTGGGAAGTCAGAAAAGAGGAATATACTACATACTAGACGAAGCCAACAGTGGTTTCTAATACTTGCCTTTTACTTTAAAAATGAAGGGCGTGAAGAAGAAAGGAAGAAACGGGGTCCCCAAAAAGGAAAGAGTGAGGCTGTCACAGCATGACCTAGTCAGGATTAGCATACTTCATCTTTCTCACTAACCAAAGTTAGATCATGCTGGCAGCTTCACTTTTTCCTTTGGGAACTTTCTCTCCTCCATTAGCAGCTTCTCAAACCTTTCTTCCATAGCAGGCGAAAAAAGTATAACCAATACCCACTAACAATACAGGCATAGTTGAAGTCGAGGAAGGAGGGGCAGAAGAAAATGAGGGGCAGAGAATAAGTATATATAGAGAGAGAGCGGGGGGAGGGCAGGGATAAAGGGAGGTTAGGTGGTAAAAAGACAGAAGCCACCTTGGGGAGAAGTAAAATAATGAATGAAAAAAAGAGGGAGGGGACAGTGAAGTGAAGGAAGAGGGAAATAAAAGAAGAGCTAAAAAAGCTAAGAGAGAGAGAGAGAGAGAGAGGCGTGATGATGACGGATGAGGAGTTGTCTTAGGCTCAGAGAAGATAGAGGCTTAGGGCGGCATGGCAGGGGCAGTGGGGGAAGGAGGATCCCTTCTCTCTCTCAAAAGTGGCAGAAGCAGTTTTTTAACAATAATTTTATAAATATAATATAAGATAAAACTCAAATTTTAAATGTGATTTATATTTAGATTTTTCCATTTATAGTGTAAAAAACCGATCTTAATTACTTTTTCTTAAAAATAGCTTTTGATCTAAAAATTCATTTAAGAAAATACTAACTCAAACATCTTATTTTTCTCCATATTTTTCTCCTATTTACCGTGTTTTTTCAATCGCACGTCTTCCAAACAGGCCTAACTAAATGCGGCTCCAATCTCTCATCATGTCCTTATTCATATCAACCCTATCATGTATGATAAATATACGAATCACTAGGTAATAATTGCTAATAATCCATATAAAAACCCTAACAATGGATAAGAGATGAATATGGATGCAGGAATGACTAATAATGGGATTAAATGTGAGGTTATCAAGAATGAAGATGGAGATGAGAGTTGGGGTGTGTAAACAATAGGAATGGACCGTGGATGCACAGAGTGCACAATAATTCGTGCATAGTTGGGGCCTTGAGGGGGTGTGTGGCTGTTGGCCTAACACAGTGACAGTAGTGAGCCCGCGATAACCCCCATTCACTGGTCAGTTCACGTTTCGAGGGACACGAATGTAATTTCCCAAGCTCTCCACCACATCCTTTTCCTGTTGTTTGTAAAGTGAAATGAAATAGTACCATCACTGAGCCTGCTAGTCCTTCTTCTGCTCCTCACGGAACTTGAATTGGTTTAATTGTCACCCGAGCCGCTAGTCCTATCCCATCCATGACTTTATTTTGAACTGGTTTATTATAAATAAAGGAGATAGTTGTGTGAGGTGGGTGTTTGTGGTTTGATGCTTTTTTGAAGAATCAGAGATCACAGAAGAGAATACGAAAGTGAGCAAGGTGTCATTATCGCTGGAAGGATTCTTTTCTTTTTGGGTGGATTCGAGCATGCGTTGTGAGAGAGAGGATGGTAATCTCTGTGACAGCTAAGTTCTGGGGACTCTCTGATTCAAGCTCTTGTGAGTATAGGTTCATAGGCCTGTAGAATATGGACAACCCATTTAATTATCCAGTTGGCACCTTCCTCTCTCTCTCCCCCTCTCGTCCTTCCCAATTCCCATTCAATTCAGTCATCCTCAGCCCCAGCCTTCTCCCAATATCTCTCCTCACACAACAAGGGGAAAAAACCAAACCATTCTGTTTGAGATCGAAAAACACACACACACACTGCTTTTTCATGAAACATCACGGCTTATATATGTTTACAAATACATGAGTGACAAAAAAAACTGAGAGAATCTTGAGTACATGTAAATAAATGGATTTATTAGTAGAAAGTTGCTGTGAAGACTAGGGATTGCTTCTTTGTTTGCTTGGGTTATGAGAGTCTCCAACACCCAACACCCCCCCCCCGGGGGGGCCCAAATTTGTTTACCGGAAATACGTCTGAAACTGAGCCAACAGTAAAGCTGAAGCTTTTATGGTTTGCCATCTTGTTCGGAAACACATGAAAATGCGCAGACGCCAGAGAAGGCAGTGCTTTATCCGTTGGTTTCATAGCTGTGCTCAAACATATAGTACTTACAAACAAATTGGTAATACCGAGCAGATTCAAATTTGGCTTGTCCTGTTCTGTCACACACAACATATACACCGTTCAATTGCTTCGACAAAAGCATCGCGTGTCCTAAACCGCTCTCTGGCTCTGCCTTGCAAACACTGGTTCTAAACTCTGATTAACAGTGACCATGTTCCACACCACTCGCAAAAGCATCAATTACTGCACATCTAACTGTTTGATTAAGAACAAAAATACAACTTTGCTTCTATATGTTTTATAATAAAACAAAAAAAACAAAAAACAAAAACAGAGAGAGAATGATTGTACAGTAAGGAGGCCAGGGGAAAAGGACAGAGTTATGCCTTTTTTTTTTTTTGGTTCAGAACTGAATATTGGTTTTTGGTTATATCTTAGTGGACTCTAAGCTGGATCAGGCGGCATCTTACTGTAAGATTATCAAGAGAACCATCAAGGGAAGGGAATGATGTTTACCTCCTTTCATTCTTAAACCTGGTTAATAATGGACAATATCAGTTAAAATACCCAGTAATTTCGTGATTTAGAAAGTTTGCCTTGCAAAATTTAGTGAGCCTCCCAATTGCCAAAAGGAATCTGGCGTTTCCAAATTTAGACAACATCGAGCATGGCGTGTGGCGTGTGCCCTTGCTGCTTCTAAGTAAAAAATTTGAAAGAAAAGGAACAATTGCTCATAAGTGTGCTCCACAAAAACATACTAACCTCGATCAAATCAAACCCCGAGCCTTTCAAGCTTAAATCTGAAACCCCTCAATCATTATATGCCTAGCTCAATATTTTTCGACACTCAATGATCCTCCCACAAGAAGATGCTTGACCTTCGCCAATTGCACGATTTGAGATCAAATTGTAACCAGAACCTGGTCATGCAAGGTGAACCAAACCATATTACTATTATTAAAACTCTGCAACTTGGTTTATCAAAAAAAAAAAAAAAAAAACTCTGCAACTTGAAAATCTTCAATTTTAACGATTTTGTCCCTTTCCTTTTATTTCTGTTCCTGTTTTGTACCAAACTGGTGCAAGAGCACAACTTTCAGCTATAGAAGCCTAGCCTAGTAGATAGCATTTGTAGCCCAAGCCCATCTCTCCTTTATTATGGGTTGGATTTAAGAAAATTGGAGGAGTGTTGTCACAAAATTAAAAAAAAATTAATTAAAAACCTTTACCTCAATTTCTCTGTTTTTTATTTTAAACTTTAAACAATCCAACTTAAAAAATTTCCCATCCGCCCACACAAACCTAAGGCCCTGTTTGGTATAAAGAATTGATGAGGAGGAAAGGAACTTTGACAAGTTCCTCCATTTGATACACATTTTACACCAATCTTCCTCGGAACTTAAGTTTCCAACCCACCACTCTTCTTTCATATGTGAGAACTTGACATCCCACCAACATGTCACTATTCACTTTTTTGAACAAATTTACCCCTAAATTTAAAGTTGACGGAACGTTCAAAAGTTCAACGCGGGAAAGTTCGAACGACATTAGTATATTTTTAAAAAATATTTTAGCAAAAAATTATTTTTCTTTTTTATTTTGAATTAATTACTTTTGAGGGTAAAATAGACATTTTATGATTATTTATCAACTACTACCCCTTCAGTTTCTTCCTACCAAACAACTTATCTTCCCTCAAGCCATCTTCTCTCATCTTTCAAAATCTTCTTTTTCCTCCTTTAAATTCCTTTCCCTCCTCAAAAGTTCCTGTACCAAACAGGGTCTAAGGGTCTAAAAGGAACTGCCAAGTTATCTAATTCCATAGTCAAATAACCAAAAGCGGTCAGGACAAAAGGGATAAATTGCACCGAAAGATAACACACGAGTCATGACCCCATAGCTTAAAAAAATACAGAAAACGGCACTTCTAAAAAATCCAAGGATAGGCTCAAGTCTTCAACAAAGCAGCAGGTGAGGTGCACAGAGACAGATTATCCGATGATCTAGCAATGAAAGCCATTCAAACTCAAACAATGAACTCCACCAAGCAAATCTAATCTCATCATCTGTATAAACACACTCACTATGTAAATATCTTGTCGTAGAGACTGAATGTGCCCATTCAAATTAGAGATATGAAGGGTTAAAGACGGTAAAAAGGAAGCCTTCAGTAGTCTCAAAGTCAAATCTTCAGAAGGAAATTACACTCTAGAATGTACAAAATAGCTGCCTTACAGATGAATACCACATACAATACTGAACCTTATCAAGGGTTGCAACAAAAAGTGGATGCCTGCCTACTATTCAACTAATGATGCCATCACGAAAGAAGACTTCTCTATTCATCAAAGTGGGTTGCAGGGAAGAAGTACCTGTATACCTGATTCCTCTAACACCTGCAGCAACTAAAAAGGTGTACCTTGATACAAAGCCATCGCCTTCTCAAAATGAATTCAGGACGAACGACAAGAAAAGTAGTAGCAAGCAAACGTTGACTTTTCAAGGCATAATAAATCAGTGAATGGTGAACGTGAAATGTTTTTTGGGCATCAATCAAACAGAGTTGAAATTTCTGTACCAGTTACAATTCATACAAAAAAAATGTCAGGAAAGACGACATTGTAAATACAAACGAATGTCTACGTAGAAATGACAGCAAAAGAAAAATGCGTGATCACCTTATCCCTTAAAAATGTTTATTTACGGAAATCAAGACACAACTCAACTAAAGAAAAATTATAAACATTCAATAGCTGGTTGCGCTTCTACTTCAAAATAACCTACAGTTCCTTGGTCCCTTGTTGCTGCTCCCCCAGGATGCACCGCACATTCTCATCCGAGCCAAGCAGTTCACTTGCTTTGTAATTTGTCAGCCCTAATTTCATACTACGAGACAAGTACACAGAGCCCAATTGACCCATCATCTGCAAACTCTCTTCGGACAATGATGCTAAGTGAATCAATCTCAAAGCTTCCTTCGAATTCAACCCTTTTTCCCTAACTGCAATCCGTGCGTCCCTAAAGGGAGATAAACACTTGTCCCTGGCAAACCCAATACATTTCTCCTTCGCAACGGCAAAGCAGCTTTCCATTTCGCGCTCTTCGCATTGCTCTCGCTCTTTTAAATCGGTAAGTTTGCCACCCATCAGGGCCGTCCACCATGGAGGCTTACACTTGCTGGAAGCGCTTATAGCACACCCAATCCTGGCCCCCTCTTGACATTGCAGGATGATTTTGCGCTCGCAGGCTCTGTATGAGGAAATCCAAGCTTGTGAGTCTCTGAATGCAAGTACAAACGGACCGGCCGATGGGTCGTCCAATGGACCGGCCGGTAACGGTCCACGCAACAAGGGAATCGGCCTGTCGAAGTTTATTACAGTTGAAGACGGAGAGTAGTCGTCGAGATTATTGCTTGCGGATGCATCCATTCCCAACATTTGGGGATTTTAGGGTTTGGATAAAATGATACGATGTCGATTTTAAAGAATAAACCTCAAATTAAATATGATTGTCCCCAAAACATACTTATGTGTGTTTGGCTTGGGGTAGAAAATGGAGAGGGGAGAAAGGTATTGATCAAATTATTGAGAAGATTTTTTTTTTGAATAAGATTATATATATATATATATATTTTTTATTGAGCTTATATTTTTAAAATATTAAAAATTACAACCCTAGTCCCCAAAACCACAAACCATCAAAGTACAGCCTTGATGCCAATCTTCCGGTTCTGGTTATCCAAAAAGTCAACACACGCGCGAAGGGATGCTACTAGAATGTTAATTGGGAGGGGAAATTATTTAAGTTAAAAATTTAAAAAAAATTTACATTTATCTAATAATCATAAAAATAAATGATTATAAATTATCATTTTTAGTTACAACTTGATCGTTAATATGTTATTTTTTGCTTAATTTAGAATGGTTCAAGTACTTTTCCCTTGTGCTTTGTTTACAATAACAATTGGAGTTTTTAAAAATATTTTTTCAATTGTGATTTACGTTATATAAAATAAATATATTAGATGTGTTTTGTAGTCCCATAAGCAATCTTAGGACCCCTAAAAGTAATCCCAAATATAATAAGTTGTTTTTCCAACATGAATTACAAAATACATGATAAATATATGAGAGAAATTTTATCTTAATTTATGTGAATGTGTTTTTCAAAGCTCTGCTCAAACAAGCCTAAGAAATACTATTAAACATGTTTGCCACTGAACGTAGGAAAAATCATATCCGTCATTCAAAATATAAAATATATAATTTTAAAATTTCATCAGAATCTGATTAAAAACTTAAATAAGTAATTGAAACTTAAAATTTAAGCTCTGTATAATTTTCATACACATATTCTTATTTAATCAATAGAATGCATAGCACTAGATTTAAATCAGAGTCAGGTTATTCATCTGAACAAAGGCTTTTGGGTGGGAAAAATATTAACAAATCGACACCTTTGCGCTATCATATAGTGCAGTGAAAGGAAGAATTTACATAATACGTCGACGGAGATGATTTTCAGCCATCACAAACACACGTTTATTTTGGGTATGAAGTAATATAATATGCACAGTTGTTGAGATCAGTTGGCCATCATCATCCTTGCGAATTCTTCATAGCTAACCTGACCATCCCCATCCAAATCCGCCTCTTTGATCATCTGCTCCGCCTCTTCATCCGACAGCCTCTCTCCCAGATTCATCATTACGTGTCTCAGCTATCAAACATATCCTAACTTTAGTCCTCAGTCATACATTTGGACATATTACTTCCTCAGCTTCTAAATATATATATATATTTATATATTTAAAAGATTAAGGTAGATAAATAAGTTAATTAATCATAATATATAAATTTAGAGCCAAAAGCATATTAAAAAGGGAGACTTTGTACTCCAGCTCACCTCGGCGGCAGAAATGTATCCGTCTTCATCTCTGTCAAACACCTTAAAGGCTTCTTTTAGTTCCTCTGTCAGATTTTCCTGTTTTCAACTTACAGTCAGCCTCAACGTTTCAAAGCTTCAACCTTGTTGCAGTGACTAGTTTTGGTTTTGATCTTACCTTCATTTTCCTGCCCATTATAGTCAAGAACTCCTCAAAATCTATACACCCATTACCATCCATGTCCACTTCACTGATCATTTCCCGGATTTCTTCTTGTGTGGGATTTCCATCCAGTGATTGCACAATGGTGGCCAGTTCATCCGCTGTGATAAATCCTGCACATCACCAACAAATTCAAATCAGCAGCAAAACAAAGTCATTATGTTGTTTCAAACCGTTGGAAGAAAAGGGGAAAATAACACACCATCAGAGTCCCTGTCAATGAGGCTAAAGGCTTCCCGGAAATCAGCAACCTGGTCCTTTGTGAGTGAATCTGTCGTCATTTACTCTGGCCTGGAGAAAGATAAACAGAAAAACTAATAAAGGTGCTTCTTGGCCTCTTGCTAAGAAAGGAAGAAGAAATTTGGTGTATAGTTTTGTGGAGGTCGCTTCGTTGGCTTCCTTTATAGGGACGCAAGCAGGGAAAAACTTGTAGTATAATTCAAATAGTCAAGGCACGCAGGAGGAAGAAATTCCGAATAAAAAAGCAGGAACTTTTCCAAACCCAGAAGAGCGTCGCCAATTCGCTATTGAACAAGGAAAATTGTAATTCAACTCTTTCGTGTGGCCCCACCATATACTCTCAAAAGTCAATGGAACTGTGACTTTCAGCTTCCCCACCCTCCGCGCGCCATGTCATTGATCATCGGCTTCACCTTCCATAAGTTGCACTACACTTATTCTGATGTTTGTATTACTGTGATATTCTTAAACCAACAAATGTAAAAACTCAGGAGCGCTGCTATGAACATGTGATTACATCCTAAATTAGGTGACGAGGCTAAGCGTGTTGAATCTTTTTGATGTCAGTATTAAGCTTTGACCAGAGATTTTGCTTCCTAGAAAGGTATAGCGTATCGTACAAGATTAACTTAAATTTATGTTGTTCGGAGTCGTTAAACTACCAAACGCAACATTTTATTGGCTTTTTTTAATGATATGAAGCGAATAAGTACCATGATATATTCTGATGCCACGGGGTTGAAAAAGAGTGAGAAGTTTCTCTCGTTTCACATTCTGAAAATCGGAACTGTCAAACTTCTTGACTGTTCTAACTAATGTTGGCTGCGAATATATAGAGTATCATACTATATTTGTATTTGGTCGAACAAGTTAATTAGATTTCTGCATCATATAAAGAAATTAACATTCAAATCATCTGTCGCCACCACAGACGTCACAAAGCTGGTCAAATTAATGCAAAAAAGCCCACGGCACCAGCTTCATTTTACAATATTGACTGTGACTCCTTTCGTTGTGATTATGATAGTCAGCGCGCAACCCACGCGAGGGCCGTCTTTGGTATCCCATAGCTAAATGAGTGTGAGGAGGGGACTCCACTGTTGCTTTCTCAACCCTTCACCAAAACACATATTACATACAAAGAAATACTTGAATTGTGCCCCCTGAAAATATAAGAAGCGCACAACAGATCCATAACGATTGAAATAATTGATGGGGTTGCACTGTGCAGTTTTGAAGCTGGAAGATTTTAATTGTGATTTTAAAACCTACAAGGTAAGTATGTGAGAAATTTTGACTCAAGTTGTTGAACATGCTATCATAAGCAAATCCAAGTAAGGTTGAGAAAGTATACAACTATTTTTAATGACCATCAGCCAAGATGACTATGCTCCATTTTAGATGTATCTTCTATTTCTTCCTTTTGGTTATTGTCATGAGCACCTATAACAATTTTATATAATAGAGGAATTTATAACGGAATTTTATTTGGACAGTTAATGATGCACCACATATAGCGTCCCCATCTCTGTACTCTCCAGAATAAACTAAAGCGGAGTTTGGGTTGAATTTGACTGTGAAATGGGAGAATGTTCAGCCATACGTTCCCAACAATAATCTATTTGCGTGATAGATTCACACTAGTTTTTACATACAATTCACAAAAGTGCTACACTTGAATTTTTTTTTTTTTTTTTTTTTTTTTTTTTTATGGTAAGAAAGTTTTGGACACTTGAAATTTGAAAGCGTCCCATAATATTAATAATAATAATGGTTCAACGAAAACCATCTCCCCCATAATATTAATAATAATAATGGTTCAACGAAAAGTCTCCCCATACTTCCTATACGGGTTAAAATGAAACCTTAGATGGCCCTCCTCAAATGATGCTGGAATTGGGCTGGGCCCATCATGAAAGCTACAACACACAAATTATTCCATGTCAAGTTTCAATACTCAGAAAAGGTGGTACCCCAAAAAAAGAAAAAAAAAACTGAGAAAAGACACAACTGTGTTTTTAAAAAATACTTCTCTAATCCTAAATATAAGATATAATTTATGGGTTTAATGTTTTTTTTACTACAGAATTTTTTTTTCTGCCACACTCACAAAAAAATGAATGGGTCCTACTAATATTTTCTCTCTCTTCTCTTTATAATGGGACCCACTCATTTTTATGTGAGTGTAGCAGAAATTTTTTTTTGCATCAAATGCAGAAACATTAAACCCATAATTTATAGTGCAAATTGTACTACAAACCATGTCATATATTTAAGACTGGAGAGATAGTACAGTTTTTCATTAGAGGCAATAAATTGATGTTGTTATAATTAGTTAATTATATACTCACAAATGATAAAAACTGCGATTTTGTATAAATGTATCCCTTCTATTTAAAATAACTCTTTTTATTCTTTAAACATATCATAATTAATCTCAAGGCAAACGGCCCCTTTACGCTGCTGCCATCGGAAAAACCTTTTGTTGGATTTGTTTATCAACCGTTAATATTTACAGAATTACAGTACAAACAAAAAATACTTTAAAATCTTTTCCCCCCCTTCTGTTTAGAGTCACTCCTTAGGAATCTCAAGCCAAATAAACGATTACTACCTCCAGTCTTGATATAAAATCTCTACCATTTATATTAGGAACAAAATCTTATATTAAGAATTAAATGTTAAATAATGTTACCTGCAATATTATCGGTAGTTACTAACAATTCCCATAACATGTAAAGTTGGAAAAATGACTCTTATTAATAGCCATGTTATTTAATAGTCATAAATACTTAAATTGTATGATATATATATATATACACACACAGATATATATATATATATATATATATATATGATATAAACGTTTATTTTTTTATTTTAACATTCTCTATATAGGTTTGTGACGGCCTCTTCTTTTATAATCGAACTTGAAAAAATCTAATTGAGTCTTTATACCATTACACCAACTCTACATTAGTGAATGATTTCATATACACACACCCCATTACATAATGATTCATGATAAACTCGTGGGTTGGTTAGAAAAATAATTACGGAGATTACTTTTTTTCACTTTTTAAAAGAAACGAACGTAATTCCAAATATTTTAAAGAAATCATAGAAAGACAATCGGGGCTCACATTTTCATACAAAGAAAACCGGCTTTCGAATAACAGAAAGCAAGCTCTGTAGTAAATACGCTGTATTTTGCTTTTGCTTTCCCCTCTTTTCCAGCTGTGTATGTGTGGGAGCGGAAGAGCATTCGAGCGAAATTTCATCTTCTAGGAATATGCATTCAATGTCGAGTGTTTGTGTTTAAATTCAGATCTATTGGTGAAAAAAGAGGGAGATGTTGCTGGATGAGCCTACCTGGGGTCACTCGTTGCAGTCCCAGTGATGGCGTCTGAAACGGCGTCGTCCTCCGCCGATGGAGAAGCCGTTGCTTCGGTAGCCACTCTGGCAGCAGTAGCAGGACCTGATAAAAGAGGGAAGCATCGGATTCTTGCGGAAGTTAAACGTCTTGAGCAAGATACCCAATATCTTGAGGTGATTTTCCTCCTCAGCCGCTTCTCATTCTCCGACGTTAATTTATTTTTATATTTTTACATGTCAGTATATATCAATCTGTTTGTGTACTGAAACCTGTACAGCTTTGGCGATGCTTATGCCTGAAGCCCAAGTATTTCTAGTTCATTGGCTGAGCATTTAGGTGATAAGTCTTAGACTAATAGGGTTCTTGGAAGGAAAAGGGATAAAGTTGTGTACAAATGCTTCTTAAATAAAGATGTAATTATAGGAATTCCCAACTTAGATTACGCTTTCATTATAAATGGGATACGAAAGGCTATGAAATTTTCTGGTATTTGGATGAAGATAAATTGTTGAACGGAATTTATTGGTCATTGGCGTGTAATTATGTAGTTTCTGGCTATTGTTTGGGCTGTGCATTGTGATTAGATTTCTAGTTTGGCGTATTAGGTTGAGCTTTAGTAAAGCATACCTTACCTCCCTGGACTGGGAAGAAGACATATCTAACACGGACCTGGTTATGGATGGTGCACATTTCTTGACTCTCGTCAACATATGATGATATGAATTTTCATATCATGGTTGAACAGGTCGAAAGTTGAAACAAACGGTCTATTAGAAGAGATTTTAAATGTAAATTGATTACTCCCCAGCATCTCTCTAACTAGGCTATGACATCTAATTTGTTAGTTAGACAAACTCTGCTAGTTTGTTTTGAAATTTTAAAGTTTCAGTGTTATCAGCATGACAGGGCTCTTGGGAATCCTATTTATTTCAGAAGAAACATTTTCAAATGCCAAGGAATTCCCATTTCAGCTGTTTCTTTCAGATTTCATATTCTTGATAGTGTACTGTGGGGAACTCTCAATATTTGATGCCTGTCTTTGGGGATTGGAATGTAAAATTTCCGTTCTTAATATTTTTACTATATTACTTTCTCATAATCTTGCATTTTGTCAGAAAGGGTACAGAGAAAGAATGCGTGATGATTCACAGCAGGATCCTCAATGATGATGACTAAAAATTTTATGAGGAATATAACACCATATCAAACAGGCATCACAGCTTAATAGTTTCAGATCTTTTATAGACGGTTGTTTTTCCTGCCTGGCATGACATACGTTAATGATTTGAAGACTTCAATGCTATTTTCAAAATGCACCGATTGCAGGCACCACTTCTTGAGGGGTAGAAGAACCCAGATTTTGTGAATAATTTGTGTGTATGGAAATTGACGGCAGAAAATTCTTTGAAAAATATCTATGATATTTTTTAATGATGAGATATTTCAAGTAATTCCTTTTTGGCTCCCATTTGAAACTGAAATGGATAAGAGCATAAAAGATGATCTGTCAAGTGTCTGCCATTTGATTTCCAAGCATAATTTATGTAATTCTCAGTTTCTCTAACTTAACATTAATGTTAATAATGGGTTATCTTTATCAAAATCAAATAATAACTATGGTTCAAATTGCTTTGCTTCACCTTTCCAGCTGCTTAATTTAATGTCGAGACATTTTACCAAGTTGATTGTTTTCTTTTAGTATTTGCCTCCATTTAGGTTCTGCAAAAAAGCCTCTTCCCGCTTTTTATCATTTACTGAAATGGGAAATCCTGATTTGTTGTGTATTTCTTGTATTCCATCCAGGAAGAACTGGAAGTGCTTGAAAAAACCGAAAATGTGTCAGCAATATGCAAGGAGTAAGTACTGAGGAAGACTGTTATCTTACACGCATGGGAATATTTCTTGGCCATTAATTGTCTAACTTGAATAAATTCCTGTTTGCTTTGCCCACTCAAGTTGTAAATCTGAGTTTCTTAGTTTATAAGCCTCTTCAACTTGTAGGATGAACGCTTCTCTTAAGAAACGGTTCATTTAGCGTGGCAATAGTTTCTGATGCAATATTATTGCAAGGCTTATATAGTTCCACTTGATATGGTGCAGATTACTGCAGAACATGGAAAGTAGGTCTGATCCACTACTCCCAGAGTAACTTCTATAGCCTAGATCATCACTTCATATTCTATCTTGTTAACCTGCATGATCATCATTTATTTCTCTCTCTTTTTTGAACAGAATTCGTGGACCTGTGAACCTGTTGTGGGATAGATGGTTTGAAGGGCCTCAGGATCCCCAATCTTGTAGATGTTGGATACTTTGACAGGAACCCGTCATTTGACTGGTGTGACAATGCAATGTCTCATATGACTGCGTAACATATAGACTCTGTAACTTGGTGCTTCATGGATCCATTAAAAAACCAGTGTGGCAAAAAATTAATTGATGGATCCTTCATGTATCACAGGGAATGCTGCTTCCAATACTGGTTTGTAAATTACATTCATTAACTGAAATTAAATTATTGGAAGGATCACTATTTGTGCTTCATCTATCCTCAAGCCAACTGAAAATGCACGTTAGTCGCATGTGCACACAAGACTCAATATGAGGATAATATACTTTGACAGGCTTCAGCCTTGAGAGGTGCCATCAGGTAAATTTACACGAGGTTCAGGCTATTTTACATGAGGTTCGGTCTAAGTCATCATTGAACTTGAAGTTATTAAAAAAGGGAAAATAAAACCAAGGGAGAAATAAATCTTGCAGGCTGTAAATACTGCTGGCCCTTTGTTAGGAACTGAGAAGTGAGGTTGGGGCATATATATTGACATCTGAATTCTCCGCAAGATATCAAATTGAGCAACTGGTAATGTTAATGAAATATGTTGCCTCTGAAAATGAATATGTAAATAAATAAAACAGGATCACGTCCGCTCTTAAATTGTATGCAACCCGATGGACACGGGAAACGATGTGGGCTCTGATGAAAGGTAGCAGATTTTCTTGTGTCTTTTTCAGCCGTTAGCCTGTGTCTTAAAAATGGAAGATTGATGATATTTCTGAAGTCAGCAATAATTAATTGTCGGGCATGCATGCCCATCGGGACAAAGAACACCAGTCAGAGTTTGAACATACCATTTTTGTTTTATTTATAAGTCTTTTTTTTGGACCAAATCACACATACCAAGAAAGGTAGTTAGCTCAATGATTATGAGGTCAATTTTCAACTTTACCATCATTTATGATTGGGTATCTTTAACTCTTTCTTCTCTCTCTATTTTCATTAGTATAATTAATATAGGCAAAATTGTCACAATCACATTTATTTAGGTTAAAGGGGACTTATAAATAGAACTAAAATTTTTTAGTTAAAAGAGACTTATAAATAGGACCAAAATGATATAACAACACGTAAAAAACGTCGCCTTCCCCTTCTTCATTCACCAAAAACAAAATGAATTGAAAAAATCAAAACAGAATATCTCATTTTACCACAAGTTGACTGAAAGAAAACAAAGACCGTTGCATCATCGTCGTCAGCATTATTGAAGTTAAAAAATTAGGCTTATAAAGTGAATACAATAATCCCATAAAAATTCATGGGAAACAGCAACACATGATTATAGGAGTTAGTCTGTGTGTCTGGGTACGAAGTATGAGCCATGTTGTTCGCAGCCTCCGATGAAATCCCCCAATAACTAGGCACAGACCAGTGTGAAGAAGGAAAGCATGTGAGAGTGGCTATTATCGAAGAGAAAGGCCTTTGCTTTTGCCTTTTGGCCACCATGGGTACGCTTCTCAAGTAAATTTATAAAATTGAAACATCCCTCTCTCCAGTCACCCACATGCATCTTTTTCTATTACTTTTCCCATACTTTCACTTACCTTTGTCCTCCTCTTCCCTCTGTGCCATAATAACATAATCCAAATTTAGGGTTCTATAATGTTTTTTTAATCCCCCGTTAGCATTGAAAAACTAGCCGAACGAGTATAACAAGCTCCAGCTACAGCTAGCATTAATTACTAGGTTAGATTAGTAGTTTATTGCCATTGGCTGATTAAAGTGCCTTCCGTTGAAGGGAAACTGCACCTGCAGAGAATATGTCTACACTAAATAATTAGACTTAATATTGTTCCATCCCTGTTTTGGGTTAAACCTAATCCTAACCCTAGCCCTTTAATGTATAATGGCGTACGTCTTGGCACACAATCATCCTCTTTTATCGGTCGCATTCACTGTCTTTCTTCTCTGTTTCTGTAGGAATGATTTGTATGCCTATGCTCTGGTCTACGCTGCTAGACTAATCAAAGCCGATTTTTCCACCTTATTTAAAATGCATCTAGTTCAACATAGCTCCAATTTTACAGTTATTAAGATGATCAAATCATACCTTTAATAAATATCTATATATAGGCCATGTATGGGCCACTAATGAGGACTAATAATAAAGTTTACCCTTTTTAATATCAGGCCGAAACATACCCAGACCCCCTACTTCAGGCAGGTTAACACTGACCTTCCATTAGTTTTTTTGTTTCTGGTGAATTCCATTCGTATATTTAAATGGCCTACTGTTAGTAGTTTGGATCTTGTTTTTATGTAACCTTTAGTAATTTGGAAAAGATTACTTCATCTAGTCAGTGGCTCTGCGAGGTGTGTGTTTGGTAGCAACACCTAAGAAGTTGAAATTATGGATTAACCTAAAATTGTAAATCTGCAATAAATGCGAATTTAAAATAGGGAAGTGCTTTTAAATGACATGATAATTGACTAATCAAGTAGAGTAGAGTTAATATAGGAACAATAAGATCTAAAGCGAAAAACAAACTGATTCATTGTCACTAGCATATCATGTGCATAGACTTATCTTTTTCTTCTTTTTTGCTTATCAGTTATCATCATCTTTTTGTTCTTTTATTTCTCTCTTTCACGACAAAGAGAGGCAAAAGATATGCAGACGCATGTGATTGATAAGATCCTCCCTTTATTTCTCTGGATAATCCCAAACCAGCCCCTCTTTTCGGATTTAGCTGTGCATCATTACACTACACATCTTATAAGACTATACGACAGGGATCAAAATGTGGTAGCTAGCAAATTAAAGTTGCAGAGGCTAAAAGAAGGGATTAACCTTCCCCAGAATAGGACAAAAGATGCCAAGGCACACATTCACATGAACAACTCTAGCTATTTCTATATTCGTTTTTACTTCATCCACGAGAACGTGGCTTGATTCATTCTCTTTTTTGCATATAATCATCCTTGTCATGTGGCACATTCTCTTCTTTGACTTTGACTCTGATATAAATGCCGAAAAGTTAATCTTCTACATTGTTGAATCTTCAAAGAACAATTTTAATTACATAAAATGTGTATGCATAAATAATAATGATTCCTCAATGGCGGTTGGTTGTCTGCAACATGAGGTAACTGGAGATTTTAGCATAGTTGTAGTAATCGATTCCTGGTTTGAAAAAACTAACGGTCTTTATTTGGCAATGTGGCCAATTTAATTTTTTTGTTTTTGGATAATATAGGAGATTTTAGCATAAGTTGTACAAAAATTATAGAATAATCGATTCCTGGTTTGAAAAAACTAACGGTCTTTATTTGGCAATAATGTCAGTGGGGCAATCTCTCATAAGAATATTGACAAGATCAAGAGAATCGGAGTATATGACTAATCTCTCAGAACCCCATCCTGGAGGCCAATCTTTAACCCTATCATGGCAACCATTCCCCTTGAGAATTTCTTAATACTCCCCCACACGCACTTGGTGTTGTTGAAGCAATTTCTTAGGAGGGGGTGTCCAGGATTTCTCCTCTGTCTTGTCCAATATACCAAGCCAGAGTGCAAATACAAATTTGGAATAGGGAAAGGTCCATGAGAAGTTATGAAATCTTACCAAGCCAGAGTGCAAAAAGAAATAGGGAGGGGGCGGCATTAAAAAGATACCAGAGATAGATAAATAAATCCAAAGGAGCTCAACAATTTTTAGGGAAATGGGGTAATTTAATTAATAACATATAAAAAAAAAACCAAAAAAAAAAAAAAAAAAAAAAAAAAAAAAAAGTGCATGTGAATGGAGGATAGGAATATATAGCATCGTCTTCAAGAAAGTGGTCCAGGCCCAACTAGTGATTACTGAACCACAGAACAGGTAGAGGAATCAGAATCCTATTACCCTCTTCATGACTGAGTCATTCAGAATAGCCACATCCAATTCTGCCAATCACCACATTTCTGCAATTAATATTAATATACTTAGAAAATACTCTGCCCACCCCCATCATATGGGTATCTTTTTGGACATGCACACTTCCCTTGAAATTATCATATGAACCCCAGCACTAATCTGCATCATTTCCTCTTCTCTGCAATGGATTAACAATATCTTTGTGAAAGCACAGAACTTGAGATTTTTGAGGCATATCTTGCAAGTCATTTAATGTCAAAGTTAGCATTTTTTTATGTAAAGTTTGAAATGGAATGGAGAGAGAGGATTTTGAGTTGAATGAGTGAAAGCAGATGGTTGAGAGATGAGGGGAATATGACTGTTGAAGATGAAAGACTGAATAGTCTGAGTATTTGGGATCTGAGCTCTCTTACCGAATTCGTATAACCAAGTTTTACATGGGAAATTGAGGATGATGGGGACCTCTCTTACATAATTGTACATATATATTATACTTTTGTGGTGCTGCCCCTGTGAATCTAATAAATGACAGTTTGTCAAAACAGTAATAATTTGGGAGGGCGTGTTTGGCTGGGGATCGAGCCTGGGTGAGATATCAGCCATGATGAAACCTAGTTAAAAGTGAGGTTTCGCAGATCTGAGACGCATGTGATTTGAGAGAAAAGGTGAAAAAGGGAGTGGGTGCTGCTTTTATTTCACAACAATCATAGTTAATAATAAAACCAGGAACAGTACTTGAAGGCTTTGAACGATAGTGGGAGAGAGTAGGATATCACGTGGAGCAATCAGAGAACTAGAGCTGTATTGGAAGACAATCCACATGAAATTTTGCAGTTTGACCCCCACTATTTTTTTCTCTCTCCTTTTTCCATATTTCAGTCTCGTGGAATAATATACTGATATGATAAACCAAACAGTTGGTCACAAGAGGGCAACAGAATTAAGCTTTTCCTTTTATAAGTTCACAATACAATGGTTGATTGATTATTGCATATAACGTTGAATAAGCCATTCATATGTAGAGAGTTACATGGGATTATCTCTGTTTGTCGTTAATACCATTTGTGGATCCCTGACTTTCATTTTTGTTTCGTTTATTTCCATATATATATATACACATGCTGCTCAGATACTGATAACTCTCGTATTATATTAATAAGACAGGGATTAATTTAGCATATCGAAACATTTATATATGTAAGTATATCTGGAAATTTTCTTTGCTGCAGAGATACGGAGTTGGTTGATAATCGATAGAGTTACTGCTATTCCTATATAAATGCTTGCTGTTTCAGGAACAAACAAGCTTAGTATATTAACAATAATTAATGTGTGTTGCGCTAATCACATAGAAATTGGATTTTAAAATTTCGATGATTATCTATCTTGTGGGTGTGGATGCGAATGGTCACGTGAGGGAGACCGGAGAAAATTAGAACACAAGCAAGATTGAGAGAAGTAGCCGAGTAAGATGATTCATAAAATGGAAACTGTTTTTTGTTGATTGATCCGAGGCAGCGTACGTACGTGCATATCTCTTGCAACTGAATACTGTGTTTGTTTATAATCAAAGTTTATAAACATGTTTATGTAAGTTTAAATAAAAATTATATCATAAATCATTATTCAAAAGTACTACTTCCGGTTTTAAATGAAGGATAAAACTTGTAGTGTAATTTTTACACTACAAATGTTGTCCTATATTTAAGATTGGAGGGGATAATTTTTAAAAGTTGGAATGGCCAAACAAGCCAAAAACACGGGATGCATGCATATGAAGAGATGTTTATTACTTTTTTCGGTTTTAATTATAGAAATACTTTTATAATACAATTGTACTATAAAAGTGTTCTTATAATTAATACCGGATACGATAAATAACTTTGTGTGGTCGCAACACTTGGGTTGTAGAAGGAGAGAAATGAATAAAAGAGGGAAAGAGGGGGTGGAGGTGGAGTACGTGGGGGCCTAATTCCAATATTACAAGTTACAAGCATCTATAAGCGGTTCGCGGTTCATCTTGTCCTTTCTCATCCCTTACGTACTACGTGCCTGCCCTCTCTCACCCCTTCCTCTCCAACTCCACCTTCCGCCGCTTCCATACTATGTTTTTCTTTTTAAAAACTTTCCAAAACACACACAAATTAAACGGAACACCTTTGTCCGTTACAACGTTTGTTGGTTTCGTGATGTTAATGTCTGTATAAGCTGTCAATCACTTTGTTGTCTAAAGTAGCATGAAGACTCTCAATTACAAATTTATAAGTAACCATTGGTTGTATAAACGGAGCAAGGGCGAGGAGGTGTGGTGTGGGAAGGCACATGACATGTGTTGAAAGGCTCAGTGATAAAGGGGACACGCACTGGCAGAGAGAGCCCAGCCCACGGCGGCCTCATATTTTCTCTCCCCTTCAACTCAGTTTCTCGCGCTTTTCTCTGCATTACTTGCCCAATTATTAAATGCATCCCCCACAGGAACACGTTCGTCATTTTTCAAAATCTCAAGGCTACTATTGTCTTTTCATCCCTCTCCTTCATCTCCTTTAAGTAATTGCGCCCACCCTCCCCTTTTAAAGACCCCCAAAAGCGGGAGTCTCATCTCATAGTACCCCCCCTGCAACGAAGCGGAATGTGAACATGGAGGCTTCCCTGTGACGTCCTCACGCTTCTCTCTCCACATTAGCACCCACTATCCGCTAAGAATGACGACCGGGATCGGGCACGACCAGAACCTCGAGAAACAGTTCGCCAAGCAAATGGGTTGCATGGCTGGCTTCCTTCATATCTTCGATCGCCACCAGTTACTCACCGGCAAGCGGATCTACTCCGCCAAGCGACTTCCACCCTCCCATGTAACTATTCCTTCCTCTTTTTTGTTTTTGCTTCCCTGCTTCTTTCTACTCCCACCTTCTCTAACTGCCTCGCATCTGCCTTTATTGTGTCGTCCCGTCACTTGCAGGTGCTGAATTCGTCGCCGGAACCACTTAACTTTGCTGCCTCCCCGGCGAAATGCAGAGAAGTGGAGACGCAGCCGCCGAGACAAACACCGTCCCCCGACCGTGTGAAGCAGAGTCCCTCGAGGGAGCCCCCGTCTCCAGCACCCGAATCTCAAACCAGCACGCCTCTTCCTCTTCCCGTTTTTCAATTCAAAGAAGGCACGAGGTCTTCGTGGAAGTTCGCTAGAGAAGCTCCCAGGCTATCTCTGGACAGTAGAGCAGTGGTAGACACGAAAGGCGCACTACATCCCAGGGAGATCCGAACGAGTTCTACAATGTTATCGGCCAACCGGGGTGAGAATCTAGCTGAAACAGTAGACAGTGATAGTGAGAAACAGCGTCGATCGACCAGCGTGATTGCCAGGCTCATGGGGCTGGAATCTTTACCGGATTCGGATCCTGAGCCGGTGAAGAATGCTGAGCTTCGAAGATCCGCTTCTGAGTCCAGAGTTAGCAGAGATCTGTTCCAGCATCGTTACCTTGACAGTAACAATATTCAGCGAAAGCAGGTATGAATATGCAGCAGCCATCGACAATTGTCGTGTATACAATATCAGACCGGCAGATCCAAAAGAATTTGCTATAGAAAATGGCAAGACAGAGCTTGCAAAAGCTCTTCCCAGGGGAATATGACAAAAGAAGAGTTTCTTTGATTCCGCTGACTTTTTCCCAGAGCCGAAGGATACTGTATCAATCTACGGGGAGATTGAGAAGAGGTTGAAGATGAGAGGAATCGACGAGCCATCTAAGGATCTTGAGACTCTCAAGCATATCCTCGAGGCTCTGCAGCTCAAAGGTCTGCTGCATTCCAAGAAATCCTCATCTCAAGCGAACCAGAGGAACTTCGTGTTCGACGGGAGCATCTCAGCGAACGAATCCCCGATTGTTGTGATGAAGCCAGCAAGATCTCCGTCTTCATGGAATCGACCTGGAAGGGTCGGTAGTGACTCTCCACCCTCGAGCTTTCGATCAAGTCCTCGAGCTCGGGGTAACCTGAACCTTGCCAACGAGACTCTTCCTACGGTGAGCCCCAGGCGTGAAAGGCCTGAGTTGAATCGGAATGCGCGGAATCAACCCAGAGTCAGAAACTTGAGCTTGCCCACTCGCAGCGAGAGCAGTGTGAAGAGCCCGAGCCGGAGTAGGCTAATGTGCACGGAGGAACAGAGGAGAGGGTGTGACTCTGTTGGTCAGAGAAGAATCTCTCCGGTTCATTCTCCAAAATTAGGTTCCAGAAGGAATGTACCTCATCAGCAAGTGACGAACAGATCGCCAAGAATGAGAAAGCCAGTGGCTGAGAATTACGAGAAGGACAAGGAGCTGAGTGCAGTAGAGGATGAATCATCCACCATTTCGGAGGGAAGCATTAGCACGTCTTCGCAGACAGATACAGAGGTAAAATTAGTGACTGCTTATTCATGAACTAAGCATTGTCATTTTGTGGTAAAATGCCGGGTCAAACTGAATTTAGATGGGTAATTTATATTTGTGCAGAGATGCAAGTTGGAGGAGTACAAGGAAGGGAGAAATCTTTTGGAGAGGTGTGACAAGCTGCTGCACAGCATAGCCGAAATAACTGCGAGCGAGTTGCAGCCGAGTCCAGTCTCAGTGCTTGACTCGTCTTTTGACAAGGACGATTGTTCATCCCCATCTCCAGTCATGAAGCGGTGCATTGATTACAGAGGTGAATGACATTCATAATTGCTTGTGGTTCAGCTTTTTTTGTATTTAAATTTAAAATAAAAATAAAAGCCCTTGATTTACTAGATTTTGCATTTGTCTTCAACTCTATGGTGACGTCTGCTACCCCCTAGTAGCCTGCTTCCTAGTTTATTTGCTTCCTCTTCCCCTTTCCAAGGACAGAGGTATATCTACGGTCCACTTTCCTTTTCCGACGTGGGCGCTTCTGGTTGGTTAATTGACTACGTCAAAATGTGCGGTGGGTGGTCCGCCATGTGCCCACGCAGAAGTCAAGGGGCAAATTAATTGGCAGTTACCACCACTTCACATGCGTCCGGTCATTGTGATTGATTGTAGTAGTAGTTTACTTATGGAACACAAGAAAGCAAAATATAACTAGCGATGAGGAATAAAAAAACAAGCATATCATGCACAGTAACAACTGTTCCTGGACAAGATCAAACATGTGTGATTGACACTTGACAGTAATATACTAGCTGAATGTGCATATTTGGCCACCCTAATTTTATGTCAAGCATCAGAGTATTTTCGTTTAGGCATTGTTTCGGTGATGTTAATGCTATTGCTCTGTTCATTACAGAACAACCGGCTGAATCAGAAGACGACATGTGGAGTGCAGCCATGGGTTTCATGGGAGGAGCCAAATCGGAGGAGACATCGGAAGATTACGACTTCGTATATGTGTCGGAAATATTGCGAGCTTCAAATTACCTGCCCGAAGACAGCGACATTTTCCTATTACTGGAGAAGCAACAATACCTCAAGGGGAAGGATACCTCCAAGGCTTCCACGCTTCAAAGAAGACTCATCTTCGACACCATTCACGAAATCTTGAAGCGGAATAAACAACTACCGCCGTGGAAGGCAATGTCCTGGATCGGACAGACATCGTTGTTGCAGAGGATATGGTCGGAGTTCCAGCGGATCCGAAGAGAGAAGGAGGAATCAGAGGACTTGTTCCAGGTAATATGCGGCGTGTTAAGGAAGGACCTGGCGGAGGACGGCATGAATGGATGGGGAGAATGCCCGGTGGAGATGGGTGAGGTTGTTCTGGACATCGAACGTCTCGTGTTCAAGGATCTCATCGGTGAAACCATACTAGATCTCGCCCAATCATCTAACAGGCTCTCCGCCCTCCGTAGGAAATTGGTGTTTTGAAATCAAATTAGGAATAGGAGGGAATGAAGGGGGGGAAACAAACCCAAAAAAAAAAAAAAAAAAAAAAAAAAAAAAGATGAAGAAAAAGAAAAAAGGGGTGGTTTTGGTTGCGTTGCTTGCTTTTCCTCTGCCTAATCATTTTTTATTCCCTTTTTAGTGAAGTGAAGGAATTAGGTATTTGGAAGCTGAAATCTAGGCAAATCGAAGGATGACTATTTTATTTGGGTATAAATAAAGAAGGCATTTACTATAATCCTGTGCGGAGAGTGGTTGGTAATTTGTCGCCTCATATATTCCTTTCCAAAGGCACAATGCCGAAACGCTTCCATCGCTTTTTCTTAACCTTCCAAGAAAAGGTTGCAAACAAATTCGAAATTTGTTCATTGTAATATGTTGAAAAATGTACTAGTAGTTATTTTTGCATAAGAGTTTAATTTCATTTTTTACATGTAATTCCATCTCAATCATCAACAACAGTTCACAGCCAAAGCCCCAATGGTTCCAGCCCCCACATGGTAGATAGATTGCATTTTCTCCCAAAACATTAAAACAGTACTCTCTCCGGTCCTAATTATGGGAATACTTTCATATTACAATTTGCACTGCAGAAGTGTTCCTATAATTAGGACGTAGTATCATCTAAAAGAGTAAAAGAAGAATCAATTGCCCGAGTTTCTGTGCTGAATCGATGTTCTACCAACGTTAATCATCATTTAGTAATTCAGTGGGGCTAAAGAACAGATTTTTTATTTGTAAGGTGTTAACGTTGCGTAATTTGGTAAATTGCTTGGTTCAATAAGAGAGAGGCAGATAGGGGGTCCCACAAAAGTAGGCAAGAAAGGGAACACCAAGAGCATTTGATCCATTATAAAGGGAATGGGATGCAGCTGATTTGGAAGCGTGGGATGAGAGGTGCTCGCTTCACTTCACTTGAAGCGGCACTAGGATTTCCCTTCGCCTTCGTTCGGTTTCATTTCATAAAAGATGCATCAATCAATAAATAGCTCTTTTGCATGATCTCTCTATGGTATAATGGGCTGACTAAGATAAACAAGTGATTAAGAAGATCGATTTCAAGTGAGGTGGGCACTGAGCACAGAACAAGGAATGAATACTAGTAAGTTATGAATGGATTGGGAAAACTGTAATAGCAAGACAGGCGTGGATAAGGATTTATAATGAATCTGGGACCTTTGTGTCTCCCCAGGCCCTACTCTCCTTGTCAATATGTCATCGTTAACAGGTACTCCTTCGGCTCCATAAATGGTGTGTAATGTATCCTCCCCAAAGCACGCTTTTGAATTGACCCCTGCTTCTTTTCTCCTCACATGCGAAGATCAGTTCGTTATCTCTCCGTGTGTGTGCAAATGACATGGAGTATAATATATATCCCCTTTTATTAAAAAAAAAACAAAGCAAGCGGTTGATAAATTGTGGGAAAATGCGAGCTGGTCCATACTTTGCATGATTGGTACCAGCGACTGGATGATGATGGGATCTGTGAAACCTCAAACCGGGTCTCAATGTGGTATGAGGGGCAAAAATTGATGGATACCTAATAATTCATACTGCTACGGACCAATATATCTTCATCTTTTTCTTTTCTTTCATCAATTATGGGATTAGGTACTGTTGTGGATTCATTCTAATATCAATCATGTGCACAAGCAAAGGCTCCGTTGGTGGTAGGGCCTGTTCCAAGACAGGACCCCCACAATTCCCAGAAACAACCAAGTGATTTTTCCTCAAGTGGGTCCAAAGCCCCATTCCTGGTATTATTAATCCCCAGCCAAACAATCTGCAATAAAAAAGCACAAGAAGCTAAGCTCTTAAACAAGAGGAACAGGGGTGGTCTGTCATCCGGAAAGGGCACATACATAGCGAGGCATGTGTGTTTCCAGACGTAGATAGGTGAAGCTGCAGAAGCACATGACTCTGCTCTCTCAATCCCTATGAGTTGGCTTCTTTCCCTCTAATTACTCATTTGAATCTGTCCAATCCTTGTCTCCGCTGGCTGCCATCTTCACTCTTGTCTCCTCTGCTCATTAATGGGCAACGCTTCTTGGCCAATCCCTATTGCTTTTCTATCTCACCCCTCTTTATGCTTGATTCAGTATATGCCACATTCAATCATCCATGCCCTGTCCAAAACTTTTTGTTTAGTGTTCTCACGAGCTTTTATTCAAATGGAGCCCATTTAAGTTCAGTTCAGCTAAATAGGAAGTGGGATGGGAGAAATCAAAGACGGAATAATATTTGAAGAGCTTTTTTTGAAAATGACTTGTCATTTGGATCTTTTAGGGAACCCAGAAATTAATCTGAAGAAATTCATGGCCTTTGGGCCTGACCATTAAAAAACAAGCAAGTCGATCCTTCTCAGGCAAGCAAGACGCAAGAAAATCGCTCTTGTTCTTTTCTTCTAGTTCTTGTTTTACTTTTTCTGCCTTAACTGGTTAGGCTTTTGTTAGGATCCCACGACCCCTTTTAGTTTATTCTAGGAAGAGAAGACATGTAACTAATAAGATAGAGTAGTTATTTTATCTTATCCATCTGGTAGTTTTTAGAAGTTATTCCTATCTTATCTATTTGTTATTTTTAGTTAGCAGTTATAAGAAGTCATAGGAAATATGTTTCTATAAAGGCTTGCATTACGTGTTATGAAGATAAGTATTGATATATGAAGTTCATTATTTATTGGCTGGAGTTTGATATCTTGACTCTAGAATTACTTCTCCTTCCCTTTATTATCATAAATTCTGAAAATCCTATCAACTTGGTATCGGAGCGGTAGATTTCTCGGTCCTGTAATTTGCAATGGTTAACACCCGTACTAGCTCTTATGAAGATAACTCACCTTTACGTCCAAATCAAAACCCTGAATTTCCATTAAATCCCGATCCTCAGAATGATCCCGCTGTTATCATGGTCCAACAGCCCTCACAGACACAACCGGAGTCCAACCAGCAGCAACTAGCAACCATACTCGCGCAACTAAACATGATGAACTCAGAGATTAATACACTAAAGAAACAGAAGGCACCGATGATGGTTCATGGGGAATCAAGTCATAACAATAGAGAGACTTACGAGGAACGCGAAGATGGTGATGGAGAAGCACCTTGGTGGAGTAGAAACCCCTCAAAGCTACCTTATTCAAAAGTGGAGTTTCCTAAGTATGAAGGTGGTGATCCAAGGGGCTGGATACTGAAAGCGGAAAAGTACTTTCGTTATTATCACACACCAGAAGAATTAAAGGTTGATGTCGCTGCAATCAATCTTGAGGGAGATGCGTTAGATACATTTACATGGGTGTCTTCTCGGAAGAACCGTACAATACTTGGGAGGAACTCGTGCAAATTTTTCAGAACAATTTGGACCCGCTGAGTTTCAAAATCCTGATGCTCATTTATGTAATATAAAGCAATTATATTCAGTGAATGAGTATAAACAGGACTTTGTGAGAAGACAAGCACAAGTAAAAGGGTGGCCGGAGCATTGCCTCTTAGGAGTTTTCATTAATGGACTCAAAGAGGAATTGCAAGCGGATGTGAAAATACATAAGCCAAGAACAGTCTATAAGGTTGTGAGCCTTGCACTGGAATATGAATTAAAAATTCAATCCCAGAATATCCAGCGGCCAGCGACACCATAATCCACGTGGCAGCGAAATTGCAAACCGAGATTTCCGCTCTTATCCTTGCAACCAATTCGGCAGTTATAATTATGGAAGTTCAGGAAATCAGGCGTCGGTTACCTCATTCGATGCGCAAAATCAGGGACCCAATCTGAATTCAAACTTCTCCTCTCCTATCGGTGCGGCGTCATCGGTATATTCCAATAATTTGAATTTTGGAAATCAACAAAATTCGAATTCTCCAAGACAATTTCAGTCGACCCAATCTCGTATGTCACCGGCAAATTCGCAAGGCCCCAGATTATCCGAAACTGAAAAACAATACAGACGTGATAAAGGCCTCTGTTTTCGCTGTGGAAAGAGGTTTACACCTGGGCATCGCTGTGCCACGTCAACATTGCGCATTATGGATATTTCTGATGACAAGGAAGAATCGACGGAAACTCAGGAAGAGGAGTTACAACCTGATGAAAATTTTGCAGAGATTTCGTTACATGCAATACTCGAAAATTCTTCAACCACAACTTTGAAAGTGCGAGGTATTCTCAACAACAAATCTATCCTGATTCGATTGATTGTGGTTCCACTCACAACTTCATTTCCAATCAAATTGTTGATGATCTCCAATTACATCTTCATCCCCTTCCTTCCTTTGGTGTTCAAGTCGGTGATAATCGAATGGTCCCTTGTAAATTTGTTTGTAAACAATTGGAAATCAAGATACAAGATGTCACCATTCAAGAAGACTTTTTCCCTTTTAACTTGGGGTCGGTTGACATGGTATTGGGAGTCAAATGGCTAGCATCTCTGAATACAGTAGAGGCAAATTGGAACAAATTATTTATGATATTCTGGTATAAAGGGAAACGCTACAAGTTCCAAGGAATTCCACAAAAAGTCACATCAGCTTCTCTTCGCAGTTATGTATCTAATCAAATGATTCAACAATTTGATTCATTAGAGGACCTACTACAAATATACTCCTCTGTGTTTCAGGAACCTCAATCATTACCACCATTCAGACAACATAGCCATGCCATACCTCTTTTACCAACAGCCATACCACCCAACATCCGTCCCTATAGATACCCCTTTGCACAAAAAGATGAAATTGAGCGGCAAGTGGCTGATTTGTTACAAAAGGGCTTCATACAGTCCAGTGTTAGCCCGTTTGCCAGCCCGGTACTTTTGGTAGCAAAGAAGGACTCTACTTGGTGATTTTGTGTGGATTATAGAGAACTCAACAAACTCACAATTCCAGATAAGTATCCAATTCCTATCATTGATGAGTTGATTGATGAATTAAATGGCGCCAAATTTTTCTCAAAAATCGACCTACGTTCGGGGTATCATCAGATCAGAGTCCTTCCTTCTGATATACAAAAGACTGCATTCCGTACCCACTCTGGTCACTATGAATTTGTAGTCATGCCATTTGGCCTCACCAATGCACCTGCTACCTTTCAAGCTGGAATGAATGATCTATTTCGTCCTTTTCTCAGGAAATTCGTCTTGGTATTTTTTGATGACATCTTGGTGTATAGTGCAAGTTTTGAAGATCATATCAGGCACTTGGATATCATTTTCCAGAAATTGCAACAACCTGAATTTTATGCTAATCCCAAAAAATGTGATTTTCTTCAGATGGATATCTCTTATTTGGGACATATCATTTCTGTTAAGGGAGTATCTGTTGATCCTGATAAAATTTCAGCCGTTACTCAATGGCCTCTACCAAAAGATATCTCTGCATTGCGTGGGTTTTTAGGCCTTACTGGCTATTATAGACGATTTGTCTATCGTTATGGACATATTGCAAAGCCACTTGTGGACATGACCAAAAAGGATGCTTTTCATTGGGATCATGCTTCTAAATCGCTTTTGAAAATCTTAAGGCAGCACTCACTCATGTTCCTATTTTGCACTTACCGGATTTTTCCAAGCCTTTTATTGTGGAATGTGATGCCTCCTCTCCTGGATTGGGTGCTATTTTACAACAAGAAGGTCATCCTATTGCTTATTACAGCAAGGGATTATCACTCTCTAATCAGCATAAGTCGGTTTATGAGCGGGAGTTACTGGCCTTAGTGATGGCTTTGAATAAATGGCGCCATTACTTACTTGGGCGCAAATTCTTGGTTCATACAGATCACTTCAGCTTAAAGTATCTCTTGGACCAGCGTGTTACAATTCCATCCCAGCAGCGTTTGCTCCTCAAACTACTCCCATTTGATTTTCAAATCATCTACAAATCGGGTAACACTAATCAAGGTGCTGATGCCTTATCCCGTTGTCCTCATTCTGGTGAATTTTTTGCCTTGGCAATACCACATGCATCTGATTTGGAGAACTTACCAGCATTATTACAACAAGATGCATCTACCAATCAAATTCTACAATCTTTGCAAATAGACCCTCAATCTCTCCCTCACTATTCCTTGGTTTCTGGAAGGTTATATTACAAAAGTCGTTTGGTCATTCCAGCAAAACCATCACTTACTTAATTGCTTATTTCTGAAGCTCATACTTCTTTGGCTGGGGGCCATGGGGGTGTTCTTAAGACGCTCAAAAGATTGCAGAATCACTACTATTGGACCCATATGAAAGAGGAAGTGACAGACTTCATTCAACAATGCTTAATTTGTCAACGAAGTAAAACTTTACCTCAATCATATGCTGGTTTATTACAACCACTACCTATTCCTCACCACATTTTGGAAGATATCTCACTGGATTTTATTACTGGACTCCCTAAATCAAATGGTTTTGATGTAATCCTAGTTGTGGTGGATCGTTTCAGCAAGTATGCCCATTTTCTGGGTCTTTCCAGGCCTTATACAGCAAAATCAGTTGCTTCTCTCTTTTGTAAAGAGATAATTCGTCTTCATGGGATTCCTAAATCTATCATCTCAGACAGAGATCCTATTTTTCTAAGTTCTTTTTGGCAAGAATTGTTCAAACTTTCAGGCACAAAGCTGAAAATGAGCACCTCCTATCATCCTCAAACCGATGGACAAACAGAGGTTGTTAATAAATGCTTGGAAACTTATCTTCGTTTTTTCGCCAAGACCACCAAAAGAGTTGGTTTTGTTTTCTCCATTGGGCTGAATTTTACTACAACTCTGGTTATCACACTTCCACTGGTCATACTCCTTTTAAGATTGTTTATGGCAAGGAACCAACTGCTTTAGTGCCTTATGTCATCAATACCACTCCTATAGCTGAATTGGATGAGTTTTTTACTGAACGAGATGCTGTCATGGAACTAATCAAATCCAATTTATTGGATGCACAAGCACACATGAAACTTCATGCAGATTCACATCGCCGCCACCTTGAATTTCAGCCTGGTGATTTGGTTTTCCTTAAGATTCAGCCATACCGTCAAAAGTCTCTCTCTGGTCACAAGTTTCACAAGCTATCAGCACGCTATTTTGGGCCTTATTCTGTGGTTCGCCGCATTGGAGCTGTAGCTTATGAACTACTTCTTCCTCCTGCCTCCAAAGTTCATCCAATCTTTCATGTATCCTTGCTCAAACCAGCTTACGGATGTACTTCTCAAGTTGCTGTTTCTCCCCTTCCAGTCACTGAAAATTGGGAATTAACTCTTCAACCTGCACAGATACTGGATGCTCGTGTTGTAGAAATGGCTGGTAATCAGGACATTGAACTTTTAATTCAATGGCAGGATAGACCACCAGAAGATTCAAGTTGGGAACCTTATGATGACTTTGCTACTCAATTTCCTCATTTCAGCCTTGAGGACAAGGCTTATTTTCAAGGGGGGAATATTGTTAGGATCCCACGACCCCTTTTAGTTTATTCTAGGAAGAAAGACATGTAACTGATAAGATAGAGTAGTTATTTTATCTTATCCATCTCGGTAGTTTTTAGAAGTTATTCCTATCTTATCTATTTGTTATTTTTAGTTAGCAGTTATAAGAAGTTATAGGAAATATGTTTCTATAAAGGCTTGCATTACGTGTTATGAAGATAAGTATTGATATATGAAGTTCATTATTTATTGGCTGGAGTTTCAGATACTGACTCTAGAATTACTTCTCCTTCCCTTTATTATCATAAATTCTGAAAATGCTATCAGCTTTCGAGGAATTCAAGGTTATTGGTAGAAAATGTGCAACTTTCTCACTTACATTAGTTTTGCTTACGTGTACATATAGTTGAATATGAGTAAGTCATCAAGATTAGTTGTAAATTTAGTCAAAGTACTCGTGTACATGAACAGTGTAAAGCTTCATTATTACTACAAGTCACGGTGTTGTTCTCTCTCAATTTTCCGCAATAAAGGTCAAGGCTACGTCCTGATTTCATTTCAGCAAGCCCTAGGAAATTTCTTGAAGGACCCACCCCTCAGGAAGAAACTTTACCACACCCCCATTGAGAAAATTAAATTAACCACGTATAAGCCACGTCCTTAATAAATAGCACAGTACCACACGTATAGGTAAAAGGAACAATTCAGAAACCATTCATGATTCAACAGCATTCCATGTCACCTACAGAGCCCTTCGTACAACAAAAATAAACATATCCAACAAGACCATATACATTCGAACAATAAGTTCTAATAATGAAACCAGTTAAGTTACCCTACACAGCAACTACTACTACCCAACAGAGAAACAAGTCAAATAAGATAAGACCCCACATCAGTGAACAATAAACAGCCATATGAAATGAGAAGCAAGGTGCTCATTCTTTGCCAGTTTTGTTGATCAAGGATTTGTGGATATGAGGGATAACTCCTCCACCAGCAATGGTCCCTTTAATCAGAGTGTCCAGCTCTTCGTCTCCTCTTATGGCCAATTGCAAGTGCCTGGGCGTGATCCTCTTCACCTTCAGATCCTTGCTTGCATTTCCAGCAAGCTCAAGAACTTCTGCCGTCAGATATTCCAGAATTGACGCCAAATAAACTGCAGCAGTGGCACCAACACGACCATTCGCTTGGATCCTTTGTTTCAGCTGCCTATGAATCCGTCCCACTGGAAACTGAAACCCACCCATGCCAATTTCACAAACTTGAGCAAACAAAAAGGGAAACGTAACAAACATGAAATCATTCTAGTGAATCATGATAGTTTCAATTTGGTACTCTAATTTGACGCTGGCTCTAGATTCTTTTAAAACAACTTGGTTTTATTCATCTACTACATAATTCATCCAAAATTTGATGCATGAGTTTTACAATCTAAGATGGTAATTTATATATCTGAAACCATTGCCTCACACTCATTTGATATCTAAGCGTACAGAGTTCGAATTTTGGCATCTAATATAGGATAAAAATATACAAAGTGACTCACAACATTGATGGCTTTGGCATAAGACAAAAGAAAGTAAAACTTACGTTAAAAATGTAAGTAATTCTATGATAATTAGTGCTTCAAGGAAGTAGCCTTGCTAGAAAAATATTCTGCGCTCGAATTCATTAAGGATTGATTCTCGAAATCAGGCTTAGGTTGGGCAGAATCAAACCAAAATTTCCTAGTCATCGATAAACTCTAGGCATACTCACGTTCTTCTACGGAGGAAGAGCAGTTATTGAGAATAGGACACGTTGGAAAGGTAGGAAAGAGGACAAGTAAAACTAGATCTGGATCCGTGGACAAAACACAACCAGTCATTTGAACAGTATAAACCATTAGCAAAAATTAAAGCAAGTTCGGTACTCGACGTCAGCAATTCATTATAATATAGACATCCAAGTAGGGATAAACAGTACGAGGTATGTGGGTTACCTGGATTCCGGCACGGGATGAACGGGAAACCGGCTTTTTCTTATCCTTATCTTTGTCCTTGTTAGCGGCTGTGGTTTTCGCAGCAAGAAGACCCTTCCCACCTTTTCCCGCCATTTCCTACCTGCAGATTAAGTACCCAAGCCATTTCAGAACTTAGGATGAATCGAAATATAACAATAATAATTAAGAAAACAGGGGAGCATAAGTAGATCTTGGTGAGAATAAAGAAGCAAAATGAACGAGTCATAACAGCACAGAACTACGGCGGGGTCGTATACAAAATCCAGAAAAATACAGAACATATAATTGAAGAAGTGTTTAACAAGCCTCCAAAGAGGGAAATCACAGGAGGAAGACTGGAAAACAGACCAGAGGACAAATTCAAAAGATAAACGTTGTAAAGATTCCATACTCAGTCTTATTTTAGGGATAGTTAAGTGACACCAGCCGGATGGAAACGCGACTTTGATGTGACAACCCGGAATAGTGAATGGACAGTTTTTTTTTTTTTTTTTCAATTAAAAAAGTGGGGGTTTGGCATACATCGCACACAGCCATGTTTCTTCGAAAGAAGAAAGCCTAAGAAGTAAGAACAGACGAACACAGAGAGAGAATCGGAGCAATACCTGAGAGAGATTGGTGGGAGACGAAAGAGGAAAAATGAAGTGAGGAGAGGAAAGAGTGGCTAACTGGAGAAGATATTTAAGATAATTGGTGCGTTATGACTTTTTAATAAATAAGTTAGGATGAGTGAACACTTAATGCGGGATCTGGTCACAAGAAATGGCGCTCACTTGCGGGGGAATTGAACTAACATTTTCATTACGAATTTCAAAATATTTTAATTTGACGCTTTTGACTTTTTGAAAAGACTGGGCCTTTTCTTTTGCCTCTTCGGCCCATATCAGAAGCCCAAATTTAAGACCTTCCGGATGAATTTGGGTCTTCCCATAGCGATTCAATCCCTTGGTGGGTTTAGCCCAAATACTGAGTTGACCAAACCATTGTTGATCAATGGATTATAAACCTTCCGGTGAATCCCATTGTTTGTTGGAGATTTGTTGCCGTGTTTGTTTCAAACTCTTATTTTCTTAGTCCTATTGTTTGGTGGAAGAAGAAAACTTCTAAACTAATGGCGGAAAAAGACACTCTACTCAAAGTAAAAGGAACGCGGAAACTCAGCTAAAGCACCTGCAAGCGCACTTTTTAAGTTAACGTCAAAATAAAGCACAAGCCTAGACGTGCTTGGACTGAAGTTTGCAAAATTCATTTTTAATTTTATACTCTCTCAGGTCCTTCATAACCTTTTTTTTTTTTAAAGAAATTAATAAAACTTATTAAGTTAGTTAATCATAATATATTTCGTATAGTATTTGATTATATATCGATTTATAAGAGAAACAAATTAGTTTGGTATAAAAAAGATAAATATAGTAAATAATTATAAGTAATTTATTTAGCTCCCTTTATCTTTCAAAAAAAAAATCAATTGTGTTTTATGTTAAAAATTGGAGGTATTATTTTGTAAACTAAAGTTAAAGTACAAGTCAATTAATATAATGTGATTACAAAGGTGAATCTAAACATTATGTCCTCTAGTTTAACAGGTGGGGTTGTATCATTACATTAGACACGGATCATATTCCCTCTATTTATTATTCTTTTCATTGTCATTGTAGGGAGCAGAGAGACTAAAAACATCCTAAAAATAGCAAATGTTGTTGGTGAGTGGAGATGGTCTGATGGGTTTTATTGAGTGAATTTTGTCATGGGGCAAAATGGGGCAACACAACGTTAAGATGGGTTGGGGGATATACCACTGAGAGCGGCACAAAGACGGGACCACAGTAAGCATTCACATTTTATTTTTATGGAACAGTTCTTCTCCTCCAGAAACTTGCCAAACTCTTGCATTTTTTTCCGCTTCCATTTAAAGCAGCTATGCTTTTTCCATTCACTAGCGAATCAAACCCTCACAAGCAGCAGCCACTATGCTCTTTCCTATTCCTTACTCACAACCACAACACTCGCAAAAATCAACCTCAACCCCCAACTATCTTTTCAAATAAATACTTTACCAATACATGGGGCCAACACTCATATTTTCGACCTCTAACATTTTGCTTTCTCTATCTTTCTCTTTTTTTGCTCGAACTTTCTCTATCTTTCTCGATCGCTTGTGTTTTGCCCTCGTTACCCTCTTAGATTCCCATCATCTATATATTTATTCAGTCCTTTCAGTATCAATCCTAATAAACAGAGCAGAGAGAGAAAGAAATATTTGAACGCGTCGTGGCTTTAGTTTTATCCTCGATAAAGCCCAACATATGCTCTCAAAGCCTCTGCTTTATGTTACCATCGATGGGACACAAACGCGTCTAAGTCCAACTGCTCATATCCGTGGCCCCGCGGGCATCAAAGCTTGTAGAAAATTGAAAACTTTTCACATTTCTGTCCTTTTCTTTTTAGATTCACAAATCAGAGATTTAGGTAGCTTTACCTGGCATTTTGATCCGTCCAGTAGAGTTCTTTGCGTGATATGGTGAATTAGTCTAGTGAAAGTATGATGTGAGTCTGGAAAATTATAGAGGTGAAAGCGACAAGCACACTGGATAACAGGGGATAGATAGATTGAGAAGGAAGACTCGAGACTAATAGAGGGCAAAATAACAGTGATTGATTGATGTTCCCCTCCCTCACAAGATGGCTCCTCTAGGAAGCTACTCGCGACGCGACCAAGGCGGTGGAGAAGATGACGTTGCTTCACTAATTAAACACATCTTAACCAAGCAAAAGTAGAGCGGTAAAAACATATTTAGTGCGTGGTGTCACTTTTACCATGCATGATGTCACTTTTCATCGTACTCTTCAAAAACATATTTACTTTACTTGATTTGGGTGTAACATTTTTCATCCTTTTTATTTTAAATTTATGAATTTATTAAAGAGAAATTTATAATTAATGCGTGGAATATTTCTATTACTTCTTGCAATCTTTTTACGGAAAATCCTATATAAATACTATATAAATTTGTAAAATTTTATAATGTCGGCTGAATTTGTTAAATGACTTTCAAGTACAAGGACCATATGGGAATTTAGACATTCGGGTGAAATTACCCTTTTACTCTTAATTTTAAATAAATAAATAAAAAACCCCTGACCCTCACCACGTAACCAGGGCGGGGTTGGGGTTTTTTTTTTTTTTTTTTCTTTGGGAGTGGGTTTTTTTTTTTTTGGAAAAAAATTATTCATTGATAGGTTTTTTTTTTGGGTGGGTTTTTTTTTGTGGTTTTTTTAAAAAAAAAATATTCATTGAAAGTGTGGGCGGACTATTCGAACCCCCTACACCTCCATGGGACAAGTGGCCTAACACTTGGGCCACTTGGTTCATTTAATATATCTATATATATATGCATTAATAAATATATCACTTTTCTTTTATAAGTTATCTTGACCAAATCACACATACCAAGGAAAGGTAGGTAGCTCAATGATTATAGGGTAAAATTTCAACTTTATCCTCATTTATGATTAACCTTTTAACTTTTTCTTCTCTCTCTATTTTCATTGGTACAATAATATGGGCAAAATTGTCACAATCTCATTTATTTGGTCAAAAGGACTTATAAATAGGACCAAATTTTTTTTTTTTTTCCGAGTAAAAAACAACTTATAAAGAACAGAATGGTATATGTTTCTTAACATTTTTTCAACGTAGTTACAAATCTTTCAACGGCATTTATGACTTTTTTTTAGGTTTACCTTTTTTGTCCTTGAGAAAAAAAAAAAAAAAATCATTATAACAAATCTTTCATAGTTATAAATCTTTCAACGGCATTTACGGTTTTTTTTAAAAAAAATTACCTTTTTTTTCCTCTAAGGGAAAAACAAAAAAATAATTCATCATGACAAATGTTCAACGGTAGTTACAAATCTTTCAACGCATTTACAAATCTTTCAATGGTGTTTACGACTTTTTTTAGGTTTTTTCAGGTTTTGGAAATTTATATGGGATTTTCCCATTTCTTTATCATTAGTAATTATTTTTTGCAATAAAATTCAGTATTTCTTTTTTCATTTTTTGGATCCAAAGTTTTTGGAAGGGGGGCATTTCGCGGTGCCCGGAATTTTTTTTTTCCACTTATCATCAAAAGCACAAAAATAATACGGGATTTAGAAGGTTTTCAACTTGTCATTATTATGTTTTATCATCATCAACAAGAAAAAGAGTATGTGTTAGCCATAAAATGCCCATGACGTTTAGCAACCTATATCCAAAGATTTTTTGTCTTTGAAATATCCACCTAAAATGATCAACAAAATACTAGGAAAGTATCTCAAAAAGGAAGCGTCTTTCCCAAAAGTCACAATACTAAAATATGTCGGCAAGTATTTTTATAGTGGAAAAGAAAGTGAGCTCCCATAGAAAGGAAAAATAATTATTAATATTAATATTAAAAAAAAAAAAAAAAAACATGCCCCTTCTAATATACCTCGCATCCGCCCTTGCTTTAAACAAAGTTGACAAAACAACACAAGTCACTTATCATTTGTGCCAATTCACATTGGTAAATTCAGTATTTCTTTATACTAAAAAGGTATGGGGTTGAAAAAGATGTTGGGAGTGGAATCACGAGGAAGGAAAGGGAAACGGATACGCCATTGAATTTGGTATGATGTTGGAAATACGTACATGAAGCGAAGACCTTTACTTTGTATGTTGAGTCGGTGAAGTTGAGCTTTTATTAAATGTTATCCTTGGCGCTGAATTTTGTGACATTCACAACAGCCTCCAGACTTGGCAGTTTGTATTCGTCGGCGTTTTTCCTCATGCAACCGAAAGCGCTACGCTCTCCCCATTATTCCTCTATCGAAAGTCCAAACAAATCCGAGCTTCCCCCATCTAAATCACCCTACCTAACTCGCCAAAGTTTCAAAACAAAAAAAACAAAAACAAAAAATAGTTGCATCATTATAATTGTATGAAAATTGTTCGTATTCTTATCTTCATTTATAATAGGGTTAAGTAAATCCGCCTTGCATATATATAGGCTAAAAAAGTAATGTTATCGCTCAAAGTTTTTTCTTATCTCATATTATTTCATAAAGTTTTAAAACGTATAATGATGTCTATTTCATTAAAAAATTAATGATCAATATCGATTTTTTGACGGTCAATATTAATTTTTTTGAATAGAATAACAGCATCATTGTTTTCAAATTTTTAGGAGCAAACTTTTAAAGACAACATTGAGATAAAAAGAAAAACTTCGGGTTAGGACAAATTTTCTATTTAACCCTTTATAATATACACCATACATTTAAAAAGCATATGCTCTTTCTCTTGAGAATTGATGACACTGACATATTTAGAATAAAATAATTAATGTTATCCAAACTTAAATAAAATAACAACCACAGCATTTTTAAAAAAAAATCGACTTATGTTATATGTATAGGACGAGTACAGACAATTTACCCAACTTAAAGTATTTTTCTCACTGCCGCCTCCAATCATCTATTTGTCCACGCGTCTGACCATCTACATATATATCCAGTGGAATCGGAGAAAAGCCAACGTTACGGGTATATGTGTGTACATATGTTTTCTGTGCGGTGTGCGGTATGGGGCAGATTTTAGAATAAATGTTTGAATAGGGCAAATGTCTATTCATCAACTAGTTTTTTTCAAAAAAAAAAAAAAAAATCGGGAGCCAATTGTATAATAGATTTTTTTTAACAACTGTATATATAAGATAACATACATTTTTACAATATATTAAAATTTTAAAAAAAAATTCTAAACAAAATTGTTGTTTTGGGGCCATGGCTCTATTGTCTCTACTAAAATCTACCGTGCGTGCAGGGTTGAAAGACTTGATTATTGAGATGCATGCATGCAATTTATGGCATGGAGTGAATAACATATATGTAATCCCTTTTTCTTAAATATAGAACCCAATGACTTTTTTATAGAGGATAATTAAGTTACTTAATCATATTAAATATGATGTATCATTAAATTATATATTGGAGTAGTTTATAAGTCAGGAAATTAGTTTAGAGGAAAACAATAGTATTATAAAAATATTTTAAATAACTTATTTATATTTATTAATTTATCCAAAAAAAATCAACAAGAATTTATATTTATGACTGGAGGGAGGGAGGTAAAATGTGTGGGTGTGTGGGGCAGATACCATGACGAGAAGTTGCAAAAAGCTATCTGTAACCCACAATTAAACGAGGAGTAATCTAATAATTAATTATAAGCTCTTTATTTAGGAGTTAATGAAACTAAATAAGGCCATTATATATTAGTTTATTAGTCAAACTAATCACTTTGAAGAAAAAAAAAAAATAAAAATACCTTAAAATAATTTAATTAGCTTCCTTAATTTCACCAAAAAAGATGTCTGGGGGAATTTGTTCACGACTTATAAATTCTTGTAAACAATGTATATATTTTGATGTAAATTGTTTGTAATTTTTCTCGGAAAATTTTAAATAAATACTATTAAAACTTGAAAGACTCAAAATATTCGTAAACATATAAAATGATACATAAATCTCAAGGGATTATTCTGACATATTGAAATGTTGTGCTTTTTACTAAAAATGTCCCCAAAAAAAAATTCAAAAAAAGAAAGATCCATCGCCAGCGCCGGAACTTCGCCACCACCATTCCGCGTGACGGGACCCCAATGGCCAGAGTTTTAGTGATAACTTGAGTAATGTGATTGATTATTTGAGCTTTATAAACCCTATTTAATATCATTAACAAGTTGAATAAAGATAATAACAATTTGAGTATAACGATTAACAAATTTCACTATTGAAGTTATTAATGACTACATTCAAGTTGTTATTATTAATACTCAAGTTGTCATTGTTTTTATTCAAGTTGTCTAGGACACATGATAGAGCTTAAGAGTTTAAGTAGTCAATCCTTATACTTAAGTTGTCATCAGAGCTTCAGCGTCGATTGTGCGAGGCCTAGCGCCGACAAGCATTTTTCTTTTAAAAAACTTGAAAGACATTTTCGTAAAAGCACAACATTTTATAATCCTTGATTATTTTTTAAGACCTATTTATATTTTCCGTTAATAGGCTTTTTAGAGTTTTTTAAGTTCAAATGATATTTATTTAAAATATTTTTCTTTTTCTTTTTTGGCGACGGCATTAATACATTTTTTTTTTTAATGCTTAAAACTTGAGGCATCAGGAATATAATGATACCTTTTTTTTTCTTGGTCAAAGATGAATATAATGATACTTACAGAATATTGAGAACCATGGAAATATATCTAAAGAGACCATGATGATGATAATGATTTGGTGATTTTATTTGTGGACTTATTCACCTGTATGACGAAACTAATCACATGTAAGGAGGATTGAGGAACCTGGTCATGCCCAGTTTGCCGTCGACGTCGTTCATACCGACCATCCACACCCATGGCCCACCCATGTATTGTTTATGTATTGTGGCTCAGGAGTCTCTAAATAAAGTTGGTCCTATAGGGCTAATCCTGTAAGGCCGATGGTTTAGAAGAGGTGGCTCGGTAGAACCTTTAAATATTTTTTTTTTTGTTGACTTGACTTGACCATTTTAATTTACTAATTTATATGTATTTTGTATTTGTTATAGAGTTATTCATCTATTTAATTACAAATACGTAATAATTATACTTTAATTCTATAATTTGGTTTATCATTTGTTGCGAGATAAAGATGATGAATATATTCATGATGTGAGAGAAGATATTCTTGATCTTTTTACCTATGAAGCAGAGCCTACTATTCAGAGTGAAGTACAAACAAATATCTTTGAAATTGATGATAATAGTGAAGAAGATAAAAATGATAGTCATCGTACTCATGTTGCTTCTAATAGTAGTATGCTTGTTATGATCTGTGTGAATTATTTGTAGACAATAGTTAACTCTTGATTATGAATTAGCGATTGCGTTTATTTAATGCATTAAGCGTGTTGTGTAAACATCAATATTAATAACATTTATTTGATAAAATAAAATTTTAATTGTTATATTTTACTAATTATATTTTTTTAAAAATGCTAGAAAAATCATTTTAATTCATAAAAATGTCTTCCGACCTTGGTCGGCATGTCCTCGGGTCAGACCTTGAGAATAGAATTCTTTCTTACCTCAAGCCTAAAAGGGTCATACTTGACCTTGATTCTCAGCTCTAAATTGGATAGATTCATATATGTTAGTTTTGATTAGTTTTGATGATATCTAATATAGATACCATTATTAAAAGTAAAAAGATTGAGTGATATAGCTATCTCCTACATTGACTAACTACTATGTTTAATGTAAATTAGTTCAAGTTGAATTATAAAGAAGATTAATCAAGAATGAGAGAATGTCAAGGAAGTAAGAAGCTATCAAAGTATTTTGGGAATAAGCAAGAAGAAGAGAAAATATTGAAGAATGAAGAACTTACTGAATGCAATGAAGATATAATTATTCAAGTTCTTATATTGAAGTTAGAAGCCTCCAAGATCATATGGAAGTTGGAATGACTCAATTCAGAGTTAAAACAAGCAAAAATGAGGTTTTGGATGAGCAAACTCGAGTCTCCAAGTATTAAACTCGAGTTTACTACATTGCTGCAGTAATTTACCTATTTGATATGAGAAAACTCGAGTTTAGGAATTAAAACTCGAGTCGGCCATCAAAAACTCGAGTTAACAAGTGCCTTCGACATCTCTCGGCGTATCTGGACTAGGAAAACTCGAGTTTCCAAGTTAAAACTCGAGTTTCCAGCGATCAGCTCTTTTTTCATGTTCAAGCACGGACAACGTCTGGTAATTCGATGTTGACAGAAAAATCCACGCCACACAGAAAACCAAGCTTCAGTGTTTTGAGTATATTTCACAAAATAAAAATCCAATTGAGTTGAAATCGGTGGCATTTGAAAGTAGACTCACGAGCTTTCCATCAAGAGTTGAACGGACCAAAACAAAGTTCAGACCAGGGAGATATGGCCCTCGAAAGTTGACAGTTATTTTCAAAAAAGCTCAACAAGGTCAAAACTCGAGTTTGTAAGTACAAAACTCGGGTTTTCGAATTCTGAGAGCAGCAAATTTCGAGCATCTTCCAACTCGAGTTTGTGAAATCAAAACTCGAGTTTTGATCGACAGAGAGCAACTGGAGTAAAGCAACAACCTCTAAACTCGAGTTTACAAATGAAAATTCGAGTTTTCATCTCGATTTGAGAAAATCACCGTTTCGAAAATCTTGATTCTTCTAATAAACATCCGATGATTAACCAAATGATTTATAACACTTCTTAACATCATTTATATCATTTGTGTACATGTTTCGAGATGATCAAAGGTTGTTAAACTGAAGATCAAGAGTAAAGTAAATGCCGATGTCATAGGGTTGAAAAACGAAGTTCTAACGGCTAGTTCCATCCGAGTCTAACGACTATATTTCTTTATCCAACGATCATTGAATCTTCACAACGGTCATATATTGATTTCTACCTATAAAAGAAGAAGCATTCAAGGTCGATAAGAGAGTTTGCCTTTGTCAAGATGCCAACATTCTCAATCCAACATTTATCTCACACGCACTCTGTTTTTCAATGTTTATATAGTTTACACTAGAGAGTGAAATGATTTGATTGTACTTCGGTGTTTATTTATCTTCTCTTCTAGAGAGATCATCCCCAAGTTTTCTAACAATTATAATAATATAAAATTTCAATAATTTCTTTATGAATAAATACTGAAATTCAAAATAACCAAATTTGGGAGTGTTACCGCCGCACTTGTACTGGGACAAGTGCAAGGCTACTTTATTACAATAACATAAATCCACACTTAAATAAAAATGTCTTATTCCAAGCGTAAAATAAAATATAAAAAAACTAGCTAGAATAGCTCATTGTTCTTCCTCACTTTACTGCTAGCCCCAACAGCCCCAACTTGAAACCTGTTTCACTGAAAATCTGCTCCCCCGAAGGATCATCACAGCCCAGAACACAAACATCAGCAAAAGCTGGTAATCCTAATCAAAACACAATTTATACAACTCATATATATTAATTAAATCAAAAATATAATCACATAGTGATTGAATCAACTATCGTTCAATATTATAGAATAATAATAATAATAGATAAAATATTTACATGATGATAAAAATATCATTTTACATATATATATATATATATATATAATCTAAAATATCAATTTCAATACTCATCATATCTATACATTCACATCGGATCAAATATTATTCATTATCTTTATTAATTTCATTTGGACCCGGAAACCTGTTAGTCCATTTAATTTAGTGGGAAGAGAACCATGGTAGACCCGGAAACCTGCCAGTCACAGATCATCAAATTGGCCATATATCAATAAAACATTTCGTCCTAATGTGCACACCTCTTTCCAAAGTTGCTACTAGTGTCCCGGAAACCTGCCAGACACCACTTTGGGAAGAACGGATATAATCAGTTCACATCAAATAACATATCGAGGCATAACGCCTAAAGGTTGTGTTCGTCACTTTGGGGTACCATCCCAAAGCTATCTTCCCACGATTTAAATTATTTTAAATACACTTACATAATAAATTGATTTCTCAATAAATAAATATATATGAAAGCATTTATAAGTTTCGATCACAAAAGCCGAAGCAACCAGAGCAACCCCGTGAGGTATGTATATTCAATGGTAATTCATCAATCTATATATATGTTTCAATTTTCAAAAAAGAACCAAAACCCTCAAAGCTACCACGTACAGGTGTATGCAAATCATAAATGGATTTTGCAAAAGCTTCTTCACGCAATTCAAGAATGAAAGGGTGCATACATATAATTTAATCACTCATGCATCTATGTACGAATAATATTCAAAGGTTGAATGGTTTTGTAAAAAGTTAATTAGGATTATATAAAGTATATTTTACATATAACAATCACATATGATATATTTAGGATCATAATTACCTATCAAGATTCATATAAAATTAACCTAAGACTCATGGGAATTAGGATTACCTGGTCTCCATTTTACTAGCCTCTTAGAAGAATAGAGGAAATAGTAGAAGAGAATAGGAGAAGAGAATAGGAGTGTTCAGGGTTAGGCTAAACCTCTATTTATAACTTAAAATTAGGGTTAGCTATGGGTTGGGCTCTTTACTATTGCCAACTCATTGTAGGGTATATTAAAGTCAATTAATCAATCATTGTGTGAATTTAATGTCATTAATAGGGTATATTAAATTCAATCAATCAATCGTCATTGTGTGAATTTAAAGCCATTAATAGGGTATATTAAATTCAATCAATCAGTCAGTCATGGTGTGAATTTAAAGCCATTAATAGGGTATATTAAATTCAATCAATCAATCATTATGTGAATTTAAAGCCATTAATAGGGCATATTAAATTCAATCAATCAATCATTATGTGAATTTAAAGCCATTAATAGGGCATATTAAATTCAATCAATCAATCCGTCATGGTGTGAATAAGGCTGAAATTCCTAAGGCAATTAAGACTAGGAATATTTGACCAATCGAGGCTATATAAAATAAAATAAAAGCAATTAAGACTAGGAATATTTGACCCAATAGAGGCTATATAAAATAAAATAAATGAGTTATTATTATTAATAAAAACCTGGGGTATTACAGATCATTTCGATTATTAAATCATTGTAAGAATCTCAAGTCGTGGACTTGGAGATTGGGTTATCGGTTTACAACTTGTAAGGAGGAGTGTATCCTAGTGAAAGGATAACTTCGAGTTCAAAGTGTATAACTGATTGAAAGGTGTATCTCGGTGAGAGATTCGACTTTACAAGTGCCTGGTGAACTTGTGCGTTTGTATAGGCTTCTCTTGTGCCGGATAAACAAGAGGATAGTGGATTGAAAATCTCGAAGTGGAGCTTGAGGACTGGACGTGGGTCAAGGATTGGGCGAACCAAGGTATGAATCTGCATTTGCATATTCTCTTCCCTTATCTCTTATATTTCCAAGATATATATTTGAATGGATGATTGTTACTTTATAAATTACTTAAATTTTAAACTGCTTTCGATAAGTTACGAACAGTTTTTCAAAGTAACTAAAGTTTTATTAAACACTCAATTCACCCCCTCTTGGGTGATAGCCATGTTTTTCAATATATACATAAGTAGGGAAAAATTCTAAAAGTGATCATATAGAGGCCTAGGGGGATTAAAAATGAAAATTTCATCCCGGAAACTCCTGGGGGTAATTTCAACATTTTGATAGATAAAAATAAGCTTTTTAGAAGAGGTGAGGGAAGCGGAGGCTAGTGTACGTCCGAATTTTTTTGTTTTTGATAAGAAAATTTTAGGAAAGGGGTTGGCTCACCCATGATCCAAGTAGAGCCGTCAAAACGGGCCAGGCCCATCGGGCCGGCCCGTTTACAGGGCCAGGGCTTGAAAATTGGAGAAGTGAGATGATGTTTGGCCCTGGAGGGCCAAAGGCTTACACGGGCCGGCCCATCCGCCCTTCAATTTTTTTATTCTTTATTTTTTTAAAGTTAAACACTTGTTGAAATTGAATCCTTTAATAATTTATATGTATTTTTTATTTGTTATAGAGTTATTTATCCATTTAAATACAAATACATAATAACTATACTCTAATTTTATGATTTGATTTATTATTTATTGTAGATAAAGATTATAGATGTGTTCATGAAGCCGGAAAAGAAATTCATGTTATTTTTACTCATGAATCAGAGCTTACTACTCAATGTGAATAAAAATCAAATGTCGTTGAAATTGATGATAGTAATGAAGATGACGACAATAATAGTCATTGTACTAATGTCGCTTAGTAGTTAGTAGTATGTTTCTTATGTTTTATATGAGTTATTTGTGAACATAGTTTGCTTTTGATTATGAATTAGTGACTGTGTTTATTTGTTAGATGATTTATATTGTAATTTACTAATTATATTTCTTTGAAAAAAAAACGGAGGAAAAATAATTAAAATTTGGAATAGTAATTTCCAGCCCTGCCTGTGCTCTCGAGCCGCTTTGAAAAACAGTGTTTTTCTTACTCCCGGAGACCACTGGAGGGGGTCGGCCACTCGATTGACGCAAATCTAGATCCAAGGTAGGGTAAAATATCCTTTCCTCCTAGGTGATACCGATGTTGGGCAGGGCGAGCCGTCTATTACCCTCAGGCATTTACTTAGACACCCAAGAGCTAGGATGCTTCCCCCAGCGTCTTGACCAACTCCAGGATCAAAGCACCTCCCTTTGGTGAGAATGTTCGACCCTTTTGCCAGTTGAATCCAAGTACGAGGGGTAGCGTGCGTCCGAAGTTGAATGCTTTTCATCTGTGAAAAGCTTTTGACACTTTTAAAATAAAATGGGCCATTCGATGGGGTCGTGATCAGTGATGAGCAAGGGTAGACCCATGTTGATCATTTGGGGGCAAGTGCCCCCTTGAATTTGGGATTTTTTTTGAAAAAAATTCAAGTTGAAAGAGTTTGAATTAATAACTTGAATATAGTGGTTTTAAATTTCCATTAGCATTAGTATTATTTGTCTACTTTTCTTGAATTAATACATGTTTTAATGATTGTCCACCCTTAATACATCAATATTGCACTTCAAAATCAGATGGGGGATGAATGTTGAATGATTGTTTAGTGCCTTATATTAAAAAAGATGTATTTAATAGCATTGATAATAAGGCAATTAGGATGGAATTCCAAAAAATAAAGTATAGAAGAATGACATTGTAATTATTTTTATTGTAATATACTTTTATTATTAAAATATATGTCTTAACTTATTGAGTCTAATCCTTCATCAATTTATATAACTGCATTTCTAACAAAGACTTAACTTTGCTTTTCTAAATGACGGGTTTGTAAAATAATTGCCTATCTTATTACATCATTAGTATTCACTTGATTTCATAAATGTTTTTTTGATATTTTTTTCTTAGTTATATTCTTTTGTTTTTTAATACATTTAAAAATATCCTTTAAACAAAAAAAACGACATTGCCCTTAACCCCCAAATCCCCCCGCCACTAGTGATAAGAGCACAATAATTATGTACCACTTTGATCCCATTTATAAATCCATTTTAACCAAATTTCACATACTAAGGGAGGTAGTTAACTCAATGATTATAGGGTAAATTTTTAACTTTGTCCTCATTTATAATTGGGTATTTTTCAACTGTTTATGCTCTCTCTATTTTCATAAGTACAATTAATATGGGTAAAATCATCACAATTTTATTTATTATTATATGAAACCTGACTTATAAATAAGACCAAATTTTTGTGTTAAGATAAACTTATAAATAAGACTAGTATTGACCATCAACCCCCAGACTGTATCAGACAATCATGCACACATGTTGTACCAGCAAACAAAACATCATCGAAATACGTAGTACTACTTGTTGTCCAATTATAAGGCTTAGTTGACTTTTTTGGAAAAATTAAGGAAGCTAAATAAGTTTACTTAATTTTTTCATATATTGTATATCCTTAAATTATATATTAGTTTGTTAGTCAAACTAATTAGTTTAAAGAAAAAAAAAAAATACATATACTCTAAAGTAATTTAATTAGCTTTCTTAATTTTTCTAAAAAAATCAACTAGGTTTTATAATTTTTATAATTAGGATCAGAGCAAATAACTCCCAGTAACTGTTCACTGCATTTCATCCAGTTGAGTTCATTATTCATCATGTCCTTCTCCGTGGACCCACCCCATAAACCCTACCCCTTCTCATCCTCCACTTCTAGTGGGCCCCGTTTCTCTCCTTTACCCACCGCGCATCATGTTCATATGAGTCCCAACATCAACCCTGTATTTCTTTATTATAGATTGATGTCATAATTAATTTATTTTCGTTTTATATAAAAAAAAAGGGAAATATCAGTAAGATCCTGAGGTGGTAAAAAATATTAGATTAAAGTATTCATTTGGTTTTTCATATTTATCTCTAGTATTATTTTAGTCCTTTAAGTATGTAAAGTGCGCGTTTGGTCTTTTAATGTTAATACGGATTGAGTCTAACTTAACTAAAAATACTGACTCAACAATTTAAGAATGATAATGTATAATTAAATTCTTACCAAGCATGCTTATATATTACTCCCCTCCGGTCCTAATTATAAGAGAGTAGTTGACTTTTTTGGAGAGATTAAGGAAGCTACTTAAATTACTTTAGATTATTTTTATTTTTATTTTTTTCTTCAAACTAATTAGTTTAACTAATAAACTAATATATAATCTAAAGATATACAATATATGAAATGATTAAGTAACTTATTTAGCTTCCTTAATCTCTTTAAAGAAAAGTCAACTAGCTTTTATAATTAGACCGGAGGTAGTAGTATTTTCATAAATTAATATTTTAAATATTATTAATCAAAAAATACTTCATCTTCATAGACTATTTTACGGTTTTTCACAGTTTGTGAAGATTAAATATATTTTTTTGTCGAAGAAGATTAAATATTTTTCAATTAATAGGATTTAAAATATTAATTTATTAAAATACTAACATACAAGTATACTTGATTAGCATTTAATTGTATAATCCTCGCTTAAAATTGTTGAGTCAGTATTTTCCGTTAAGTCAAACTAACGGTGTTAATATTAAGGGACCAAACGCGTGTCTTTACAAACTTAAGGACTAAAATGATACTGAGAGACAAACATAAAGCCGATTAAACGTCTTTAGCCAAAATATTAAAAAAGTGTTAACTGCAAATCACCTCACAAAAAGGGAATTTTTTTATATTAATTACGTAATTCCTCTCGCAAAAAGTCTCATTATCAAATGGCTTTATTAGTTGTTAAAATGTCCCTATGAAAATTTCATTGTCAAAATAATTTTTCCTCTTGTAAAAAATTCTCGAGTTTTTCTTCTGGCGTGTATAATTTTAGAAATACGAGAAAAAAAATTTGGTAACAATAAAAAAGTCATTTTAACAACATGAAAAGCCATATTAACAAACAAATTTTTCATAGGGACATTTTAATAACTAATAAAGTCATTTTGACAACGGAAATTTTTTGTGAGAGGAATTGTGTAATTAAGATTAAAAAAAAAAAAAAACTTAGACACTTCTCTTTTGGAATTGAAATTTTTTTGATATTTTTTATATATTTTAAGACCTCATTGATATTTAAAAAAAAACTATTGGCCTTGTGACTTCCTCACAGCAGAACAAAACACTAAAGTCTTAATTATTTCTGAATATATTGTTATCAACATCACATCAATATTAAAGAACAATCTAGAAATACGCATGCACTTGTGGACTCATCTTGTGTGTTTTGTTTATGTTTTTATGCTATAACCTTATGGAAAAAAAAAAAAAAAATTATTTAATCATATTATATATTATATATTGTGTATCAATAAATTAAGTTTACAGGCAAGATGTTTGAAGAAAAAAATGATAAATATAAGTATTTTAAAATAATTTAATTATTTTTTAATATCTTAAAAAAATCAATTCTATCTTATATTTAAACACCATTTACTATTGATTGTAGCAAGGCGGGAGGGTTCTAGGGGTGATTTGTTGACACCATTGAACAAAACAAAGCCCATGCAAATTAAGACTAAGTGCTCCAATCGAAATGGGAATCGGTTTTGGTGCTATCCTTTAGATGGACACCAAGAGCTTGGCGCATCCGAGCCGTCGAAGCGATCCGGACAAATCAGATTTTATTTTTTTAACTATCGCTTTTTGAATTAAAAAAATCATTTTTGAAAAAATGTTAGTTGAGAGATTATCTTTATTTTAGATTAAATATTCATTAGAATAATTTTTTTTGAAAAAATAGAAAGTAAAAAAAAAAAAAAGATCTCGAAACGTCCCGGATCTAATTTGGATGGTCCAAGGTGGAGGAGCTCCCTGCCTATGATAGGCAAGGAATCCAATTCCCACAAAATGTGGGAGTTGACTCTCATCTACTTCCCTTTCCATCTTTTTCATATCTCTTCTTTATCTCAACCGTTAGATTGAAATCTCAACGATTGATTTAATCTTTTATAAAAATATTAATAAAAAAACTAAATTATTAAAAGATATTAATAAAATACTTAAAAATGAATACTTTTATAAAAAGATTAAATCTAAACCGTTGAGATTTTAATTCAACTATAACTAAATCCCAAAATGTGACCCCATACATGAAAAGCACGGGTAATTTCTTACACTTTTTATATACAGATATGTGCATAACCTATTCGATTTAAACTGCTAGAGTTTTATTATTCGTATTTAAAAAATCAGTTAGGATAAGACAGTGATGGTTTGTAGAACCAAATCAGGGTCACACATGTCTCTCAAATTTAGCCCTCCTTTTGTCGTCCGAATTAGCTCACTGCAACGGCTCATCCCAATCCTTACGCCACTCCCCCAAAAAGAAAACGGCATCTTTCAGAGGGTAATCGAGTCACATCACCTCCTCAAACCATCGTTTTCAGTTTCTGTGACTTTACCCACCCGCAATTTAAGCGATAGGGGTATATAATATATATAGTAAATTTTTATTTCTTTTTTTAAATAAATCTTAACTAATCTAACATTTCTTTTTTAAAAAAAAATAAATAAATCTTAACTAATTTAACCAGAGGCTATCTTCATTTTTTTTAAGGGAAAAATATATTTTTCCCCGAGAAAAGTGTAAAACATTCGCAGGAGACGATTTAGGAACCACGATGACACTTCTGTTGAGCTAGAATCATGTTTTGAGAGAGAGAGAAAAGAAGAAGAAGAAGCTAGAATCATGTTACCCGTATTGCAGTATTGGACCGTGAGATAATATACCAAAATACACCGTTTTTTTACCTGGAAGGCTGAAAAATACCCCCATGACTCTAAAGTGAAATATTGCACAGCTTTTATCAAAAAAAAAAAAAAAAATATATATATATATATATATTGCACAGCTACCAAATATTCTAATCAACTCCAGGAGTGTTATAAAAGTAGGTCAAATGAAAAAATAAGACAAAATATAATGACAAAATGTCAAGGTTGATGAAATTGAATATCTTAAATAAAAACACTAGTACATATTAATAATCTTAAGATCCAAGTGACTTTCTGCAAAAAAATTTAAAATTATTTTTAATGAACTATATTATGATTTTTGAGTGATGAATAGAAGGAGATATTAAAAAAAAAACAATACATAAACCCATGAAAGTCTATAAATATAAAACTACTCAAAAGTAAAAAAAAAAAAAAAAATTACTGGAGTCTATATATAAGTTACTTTAATTAATTTATTAAAATTAAGACATTGTAGTTAACTTATTAATTTATTTTAAATTGATTTTTTTTTCCAAATTTACCTATATTAAATAACGTTTTGGAAGAGAGAAATAATAATAATGTTTCAATGAGTATGTTTAAATATTAATTACAAGAATAAAACTGACAAATAAGCATAAATTGCTCTTTATATGATTTATATTGTAGACCAAGTTATTTTTCTAAAATTGATTTATATTTTGAACTGTATCGGGTCTTTAATATAAGATCTAATTTATTTTTCAAATAAATTAAGGAAGTTAAATAAATTAATTTAAAATATTTGTATTTTTTCTTTTTAAACCAAACTAGTTTGACTATATAATTTAATAATAAATAATATTTATTATATTAAGTATTAACCACCATTTTCAGTTTCAGTTACCCATACGCGGTCAGTTTAAATGCGTCTACAAAATGCGGATTTCCTGGGAGTTCTTCCAACTTCTATATTACTGTACTGCCCTCATGCTTATTTTCTCCTTGACCCGTATGTTGGCTCCAGTACAAGATGCTCATCCTGAAAACTGGGGGTATTTTGGTGAACCAAGAGTCACATGCTGCAGCCTCATCCCAAACGGAAAGGGGTGGGGTTTTCCATCTGGGCCCTGGGGCCTCCTCATGGCATGCCATCCCCACACGGCCACACCAGTAAGCCATACATTTGGCCACACCAGTAAGCCTCTTTCCAATGAATGAGTCCGCATAACGAGGGGTACTCTTCTGATTCTTTGCATTATGCGATGGCATTTTCGGTATTAAATTTCTCCAACGTTAATTATCCCATAACGTGGCTTCGTGACCCTGCATCTCCACACAGTTTTTCTTGTTGCTCGCCACGCAGGTTCACACGTGGCAATTTCTTCCCTGTCATCCTATTTCCTCCTTCCGTCCGTCCTGCCTCGCTTTATAAATGTGGCCTCTGCCTTCTTATTTGCGTCTTATCCCCTCTGGAAGAAGCCTTAGCCATAAACCGTGAAAAGCTCAGGCTATCGTTTCAGGCTCCCCTTCTCACCGGAAATTTTGGTTGGTGCGAATGGAGGCCCAGCGATTGCCGATTCTCTTGATTTCTCGAGGATCCATCTAATGTCATCGTGCCGACGCTTATTTCGGAACTTTAGCCGTGTCAGGTAGAAAGCTTAAGCAAAAGCGACTGTACTTGCTTAGCAGAGTTTTCAAGTTCTTCCCCTCTCTCTCCGATAAATTTCTGGTTCTAAGTTGACTACTTGGTTCTTTTTCATCGAATTGGGAAATCGGAGGTGGAGACGCGAGGAAGTTTTTTCTACCAACTCCCCATTCAACCGTAAGCTCGGGCTTTGGAAATGGTGGAGGGGAATTGAGGAGCTCTGATCTGGAGTCATGCCCTTCCATACTAAAATCCAGCCAATCGATGCTAGCATCCCCGCGGAGGGACCTGGGCTTGACCAGGTCAAGCCGGTTGTTAAGTCACGCCTTAAACGACTTTTTGAGCGCCAGTTCCCTGGCGTTCTGAGGAATTCGGCGGCGGATAAAATTGCCGGAGATGAGCCGCATTTTGGCAAGGACGGATTCAACGCCTCCCGTGATTTCGAACCGAATTCCGTGTGCCTGGCGAAAATGGTGCAGAATTTTATCGAGGATAATCAGGAGAAGCACCCGGCTTCCGTCTGGTGTGTCCGTAACCGTTGCAACTGCTTCAACGGAAACTGTGAAGATTGCCCTGACGACGAAGGAGACGCATTCGGCGAATCTAAGTACTCTTCGAATGGTGAAGCGTCTGGTATCCTTAAGGTATGAGCTCTTTTGATCAGATTAAGTTGGTGGTTTTCGCAGTTGGAGAACGTTTTTCTAACACGTTATCTTACACTGTTTAGGGTTTGGTGGCCTGTGCGAGTGCCGGCGAAAGGAATTTGTTGGCAGAAACAGCTAAAATCGTTGAAAAGAATAAGGCCTGCAAGCTGAAAGATGACCTCTGCCGAAAGATTGTTACAGAGGAGTTGTTGGCTCTGGGATACGACGCCTCAATATGCAAATCTCGCTGGGAAAAGTCCTCCCTTCATCTCGCAGGTAATTTCTCTCTTTGATTCTTTCTGACATCCGGAAAATGTCTCTGAGCTCTGTTTGGTTCCTGGAATCCTGGTAATATATATCTGAGCAAACAAAGGGTGCTAAAAAACCCCGGGAAAACGAATCGAAAAAGATATTCCTCGGCATGGTGAGGAAGAGAATGGTTCTCCGAGAACATCGTTGGTTCAACTTTCAGTATATGCATGTTACCAGGAACTTCTTTCAAACTAAAATGAAGATTTGCATGGTGTCTGATTGGATTTATTTAGTTATTTTAAATATGTGCAATCTTCTACAGGGGAATATGATTACATAGATGTGATCATCGAAAACGAACGGGTGATAATAGACATCGACTTCAGATCAGAATTCGAAATTGCTCGATCAACCAAGTCGTACAAGGCGATTCTCCAAACCCTTCCGTACATATTCGTGGGCAAGTCCGATCGTTTGCAGAGCATTATAGCGATTGTATCGGAGGCAGCGAAGCAGAGTCTGAAGAAGAAGGGCATGCACATTCCGCCATGGAGGAAGGCCGAGTACGTGAAAGCAAAGTGGCTCTCTCCTCACACTCGAGTTACTCCGCCAGTGCTTTGCTTGCCTGAAATCGGAGAGACAAAGGAGAACAACCAGCCTTTGATGGGAAATTCCACCGGTGGGAAGTCAGATGGGTCGGCGATTGAATGGAAGCCACCTGATCTGATTCATCTGAAGCCCAAAATTCCTGGTTTCAAGGTCGTGACTGGATTATCAGCTGTCTTGGATGAGCGCCCGTAAAATTTTGTCCTTCCTTACAAATTTAGAGTTCACAATCTTATTATAACTGGAGGCTGTAGCTGCTATTTTTTTGTTTTGGTCCAGTCTTCGCCCTGACTAATCGAACCTGTGTTTTCACTTTCCCTTTTTTTTGCCCGGGAAACCACAGTCCTGAGTCTCCCTTCTACTTTTAATGCAAGGGACGAAATTATCACTGAAATCATATGTATGAATAATGAATAAAGTTGCAGTAATAGTTGTTTAGCGTTTGATCATTTAGTGAACCTTTCGATATCTTTGGTAGTCTTTCTAAATTGGAAGTGATCGTCTTTATTATCATTGCCTTCTTTCCAGCTTCAACATACTGATATACGCCTACATGACGCAAATGAAGGGGAAACGAACCCGTTTGCAAACACAGAAGGAGAAGAATAGATGCTTGAAAGCAATCTACACACTAACTGGATTAGAGAGAGCGCAAGGCAAGAATCATTCCGTTCATGTTGCGAGCTAAATGTTATAAAATCGTGTATTTTTTAATCCCAAATCAGATAAAAATAATTTTTAATTTTACATACAATTAATATAAATTATAAAATGAATATTGTAATCATGATTGACCTCTTGCATTACACTTTATTAGAAAAATATTTTTAAAATGCTTAGATTTTTCATTATTCTTTTCGAAACTGCGCACTTTCCCCGCTTGGAACTCGGGGAAAAAAATGCGAAAGGCTTTGATAAAGGGCTGTTTGGGGTTTGCGGAGGGAGAAGCACCAAAATAATGTTTTTTTATTAAAAAAATACTAAAATAAAACACATTGAAAAGTTTTTTCTAAAGTAATGCTCACGCCACTGATGGCGTGAGAGATCACACGTCACTGACACAAAAGTGTCAGTGGCGTGACACAGTTCACGCTTAGCGTGAAATACTATATCATCAGACCCACAATGTGAGTCTGATGATATATATTAAAAATAAAAAAATAAAAAAAATAAATGTCGATGGCGTGAATAAGGTTTACGCCACTACATTTTGTGTCGAAATGTGTCGATAGCGTGACCCTTTCTTGCGTCACTAGTGGTGCAGGCTGTCCTTCGCCACCAACTGCATTCTTTGGTAAAATGTTTAATCCGCTTAATTTGGTAAAAAAAAAATTTCTTTTTCTTATTTTGTTCAAAAAGCCGGTTTGCGGATCATGAAACCGTGCTCTTGTCGTTTGCAATCCTCCTAGGCTCCTACCAACCCTTGTGGCCACGTACAGTCTTGGAAATTGAACATTACTTTTTCGTCTCCTCAATTATTTTCTAAATATTCGATCAAAAATTCTTTTCTAAGGGTATGTTTGGTTTGGGGGGAGGGGAGGGGAAGGAAGGAAGGGGGAGGAAAATGGGGGAAAATATTAAAAGGGGAGAAAATTTTTGTGGGCCCCACTACAAATAACTTTTCTCTCTCTCCATTTTCCTCCCCCTTCCCTCCCCCCTCCCCTCCCCCAAACCAAACATACCCTAAATATCCGCTACAGTAGGATCATAGAAACGAAGCATCCTACTCGTACGGTCCTACCCCTTAGGCCCAAAAACCAAACAGACAAAAACAACATTAAGAATCCTACCCACGCCGCGCAAGGTAGACATTTTATCATTTGGGTAATATTTTTTCCATTCGCTCTGCATTGCTTTTATTGCAACTAATCATGCTATCAGCATCAATATGCAACACAAGATAGATTATATTTTTTTTACAATTCACAATAAATCATATAATTATTATTTATTAAAATAGTTGAGCACCAAAAATCAATAAAATGAAGTATTCATTTGTGTTAGGAAATACATTATTAGGAAATATATTGTAATTAGTACATAGTCAATCCGTATCCCTAACAATTAGGGATTGGAGGAAATCATCATAAATTATCATTAAGAGCCATCAATACTAAGGCTCCTCTCTCTTGTATAAATGCACATACGTTTATCATGAATATACACAAATTATTCGATTATTCAGTTTTACATGGTACGAGCCTTATGAAATCCTAGGGTTTCAATTTTTTCGCCACTATTCATCCAATTTCGCGTGATTCTCCATCTGGTTGAGGTCTTGTTTTCGTCACTATTCATCGTGCACTTTCACCGTCCTTTGTTCATCGGTCTTGTTATTTTGCTTGTTCGTGTCTTGTTTAAATCCTTGTTTGAGTCTTGTTCATTGGTACTTGTTTCGGACTATTTTTGGGTCTTTTTTTTGCACTTGTTTTGGGCGTTTGCTTGGCATTGTTTTTGGACTTTGTTTTGAAGCTTTTTCGCATCATTTTGGACTTTTTTTGGTCACTTGGTTTTCACTTTGTTAAGCGTATTTATTGTTTGGTTATTGGTATGAGGTTTTTTATTATTTATCCATGGTTTGAATCTAAGACCTCGATGTACTCCCCATGTCTAAAATTACCGATGCAAAATTGAACTGGACCAATTATAATGATTGGAATAAAACTGTTCGAGCTTACCTCATGGGGGTTGCAAAGGAAGCTCATTTAACTCAGGATCCTCCTTCTGGTGATGATGAGAAAAGTTTGGAGTGGTCTCGAGCAGATGCTCGTATTTTCTTCAGTTCGTAATTCCATTGAACCTCGAATTTTGACTTCGTTAGCCATTGTAACACGGTAAAAGATATTATGGCTTATCTCGGAATTTTTGTTCTCTCGGTAAAGGGAACTTTACTCGTATTCATGAAGTGTGTAAAGGCTTCTATCGCTCTCGGCGGCGGGTCGACCTTTAAAAGAGTTCTACTTGGATTTTAAACGGTTGTATGAAGAAATGAAGGTTCTTATGTCTCCGCAGAAAGTGGATCTCAGGACCGTATCAAGAAACTAGAATTTCAAGCTATCTTTAGTTTTCTTAAAGCTCTTGATCCGTCTTACGACACCATCCGTTCTCGATTATGTCTAGTCGGGAGCTTCCATCTCTTGAAGATGTGTTCTCACGGGTGCTTCGTCGATAGTATGCTTCGACCATCTGTGATCCTAATGCCGGTGCTTTGGGGGCGTGGCCCTTTGACACTAGGAACTCGGGCCTCAACAAGGCACTATTGTTCCACCCTCTCCGGCATTACCGCTATTATTGCAAGGAACCTGGGCACGTCAAGAAAAATTGTCGAAAATTGCAGGCTAAACAACAATGTGATCGGCGTGGATTTGCTCATATTGCTAAGACACCTGATCAGTCTGATTCTGGTTCATCCTCTGCAGGGGCACTTGCTACAGGATATTTCGACGAAGCGGATTATTGGTAGAGGCTACGAGTCCGGTAGGCATTACATCCTTGATGATCGGAGTCTTAGCGAGTTACATTGCTTGTCTTGGGGTCATCTCCCTTTGAAGTCCATTGTCTCTTGGTCATGTGTCACTTTCTTCCCTAAAACGAATGTACCCTCAGTTTTTGTCTGTGTCTTCTTTGGATTGTGAGTCATGTCAATTTTCCAAACACCACCGTGTTCATTTGGCACCTCGAGTCAATAAACGGGCTGCGTCCCCTTTTGATTTAGTTCATTCGATGTTTGGGGTCCTTGTTCGTTTTGTCTCGGGCACCGGTTATCGATATTTTGTCACCTTTGTTGATGATTTTTCCCGAACTACTTGGTTTTACTTAATGAAACAACGCTCGAATTGTTCACTCATTTTCGTCATTTAAATGTGAAATTCAAACACAGTTTAATACTCTGTAAAAATTCTTCGAAGTGATAATGCAAAAGAATATTTTTCTGCCCCCTTTACGATTATATGCATAGTCATGGCATCCTTCATCAATCGTCATGCGTTGATACACACACCAAAATGGTATTCTTTGAAAGAAAGAATCGTCATCTCTTAGAAACCGCCGTGCTCTCATGTTTCACTCTTGTGTACCCAAATTATTTTGGGCCGATCCGTGTCTCTTGCTTGTTTTCTCATCAATCGCATACCTTTGGCTGTCCTTAGTGGTTCCATGCCATATTCCATTTTGTTTCCCACCACTAAGGTGTTCCTAGGTTGATCCCAAAATTTTTGGTTGTGTCTTTTGTTCGAGATGTCCGTCCAAGTGTTTGTAAACTTGACCCCAAGTCCTTGAAATGTGTCTTTCTTGGTTATTCTCGAGTTCAGAAAGGCTATCGGTGTTACTCTCCTGACCTCCGTCGTTATCTTGTGTCTACTGATATGACCTTTCATGAATCTTTGTCTTTCTTCAAGTCCTCGAACTTATCTGAGCCGTTCTCTGTTATTGATGAACCTGATGATCTTCTAGTATATCGTGTTCCTCTCTCACCAGTCCCAGCAGCTTCTCCGGCCCCTGATCTTCCTGATGATGCTGATGTTGCCATTCCTCCGCCTTTGCCAGTGACTGCTTCACCGACAGATTCCATTCATGCCTCTGTGGTCCCTGAGCCTACCACTCTCGTTCCTGACGCCCCTGTTCCTGACTCTGCCGTTGACCAATCTGTTGACCTGCCTATCGCCCTCCGCAAAGGTACCCGTCCTTCCTGTCCACCCAAGCGATATGCTGATTGTACTTATCCTATCTCCTCATTTATATCCTACCAGCGATTGTCCCCTGTTTCCTATCCCCTTGTGACCACCCTTGAGTCCATTTCTACCCCTACTACCCTTAACCAAGCTTTGACTCACCCTGGTTGGCGTGCCGCAATGGAAGAAGAAATGATGGCCCTTGATATGGCTGGTACTGGGACCCTTGTTGATCTACCTTCTGGGAAAAAGGCTATTGGTTGTAAATGGGTGTTTGTTGTGAAGATTAAAGCGATGGTTCCTTAGATCGGTTGAAAGCTCGTCTTGTTGCCAAAGGGTACGCTCGGACTTATGGCATTGATTACTCGAGACTTTCTCCCCGTGTGGCTAAGCTTACTTCATCCGTCTTCTTATCTCTTTGGGCCGCCACCTATCACTTTGGGATTTGCATCGGTTGGATGTTAAGAACGCCTTTTTGAATGGTGATCTTCTTGAGGAAGTCTATATGGAGCAACCACTGGGTTTGTTGCTCGGGGGAGCATCGGAAAGTATGTTATCTTCGAAAGTCATTGTATGGTTTAAAGCAAAGTCCTCGTGCACGGTTCGATAGGTTTTGTGGTGTGGTCAAGAAGTTTGGTTTAAACCAAAGTAAGAGTGATCATTATGTGTTCTACCAACAATCCAATACAGGAATGATTCTTCTAGTAGTGTATGTCGATGATATTGTGATTACTGGGAGTAACATTGCTGGCATCTCAGTGCTTAAAGTCTTCCTTAACTCCCATTTTCAAACAAAAGACTTAGGACCATTAAAGTACTTCCTTGGTATTGAAGTTTTGAGAAGCAAGAAGGGAATCCTTTTGACTCAGATGAAGTATGTTCTTGATCTGTTGAAGGAGACTGGAAAGCTTGAGCCGCACCAAGTAGCATTCCCATGATTCCAAATCCGTTCCTAGATCTAAATGATACCATGTGGGATGAACTTCCCGATGACCTAAAGAAGAATATTGATCCGAGAAATTGAAGCCATTTGCATCTCCTGAGAGATATAGGAGACTCATTGGGAAGATGAATTATCTGACAAGAACTCGCCACGATATAACCTTTTCGGTCAGTGTACTTAGCCAATTCATGGCATCTCCCATAGTGGCACATGGGAAGCCTTAGAGCATATCTTGCACTATTTGAAAGGTTCCCTGGCCGTGGCCTTCTCTATACAAATTATGGGCACACTAAAGTCGAATGCTTCGTGATGCCGATCATGCGAGGATCTAAGGCCACAAGACGGTCCACTACGGGTTCTTGTGTATTTTGTTGGTGGTAACTTGATATCTTGGAGAAGTAAGAAGCAAGGCGTTGTGTCAAAATCAAGTGCGAACCGAATACGAGCCATGTCACAATCAAGACAAGAAATTGTGTGGGTATTTCAGCTCATGAAGGAAATCAGCATTACTACAATATTACCTGCAAGACTATGGTGTGACAACAAAGCAGTGCTCCATATAGCATCAAACTCTGTGTTCCATGAACGTACGAAGCATATTGAAATTGATTGTCACTTTATTCGTGACAAGATAAAAGAAAATGTTGTATCCACAGGGCATGTGCGATCAAATGACCAACTAGCAGATCTTTTAACAAAAGCCTTAAACGGGACACGGGTTGAAACGGCTTTGTAACAAGTTGGGCATGACAAACATATATGCTTCCAACTTGAGGGGGAGTGTTAGGAAATACATTATTAGGAAATATATTGTAATTAGTACATAGTCAATCAGTATCCCTAACAATCAGGGATTAGAGGAAATCATCATAAATTATCATTAAGAGCCATCAATACTAAGGCTCCTCTCTCTTGTATAAATGCACATACGTTTATTTTGAATATACACAAATTATTCAGATTATTTAGTTTACAAGCTGAAACAAAGAGTATAGTGTAAATGTCTTATCATGTGTTTGGTTTAATGGGATAGGATAGGAGAGGAGGTCGGGGAGACTAATCTTATAAGCTAATATACTAACTTCTAAGATTAATCTCCTCTCCTATACATGGCTCTATAATTTTCACTTAACACTATCCATACATCTCAACCGTTGTGACCGTTAACAACGTTAGACGAGGGTTGTGACTTTTAAGTGTGAGAAAATGAGTAGTAGAAAAAGAAAGTTGGTTGGGGGGTGACTTGACTTTAGCTTTAATGCCGTAGGAAAGATGCAGTTATGTGACGTCTCACCAACTTCTTCCAACATATCTAACCCAACTCACCTTCCTGTAAGTTTTCAACCTCGGCGTCTTCCCACTTCTTACTTACTTACTTTTTTTATTTTATTAAAATTTTAGGAAAGGGTTTGAGTTCCTTCTAAAAGCGTCTCCTTTCCTTTTAGGTGCATCTTGGGTAGAAGCGAGTCATCTATTATCTTTAAAGGCGATTACTTGAGACCTGTAGGAATTAGAATCTTTCTTTCGAACCCCTCCCTTTAATGAGAGTGTCCAAAACGAGTTACTCTTTAGTCGATTATAATGAAGTGAAAGTCCTGTACTGTGTATCATTGTCTGTGCGCGTGTTGCATTATATTGGGCCTTGCAACATGCAATTCTCACAGTTACATCAGGCCTCTTCTTTTGTCTTCCTATTTCAGAAATTAATTAAGCAACGTCTTAAAAAAAAAAAAAATTAAGCAACGTCTGGAATATATCCTGCAAATACTCCCTTTATGAAATACTCCTTTTATGATTCAGTCTTTCCTGTGATTTACAGATGCCCGATAGGAAAAAATTTAAATTATAAATGTGATTTGTGTTTGAATTGATAGTGACAAAATTGGCTTCTTCTTTTTTCAAACTGAAAAGTGTTTGGATTATTATTTAAAAAGTGAGTTGAGATGGAAAATAATTAAAAAAAATATGAATTTTGTTAAATACTATATATATATTAATTGTATATATTGTTATAATTGAACATAAAAATTTTAATTTTAATTTGAAAAAAAATAAATGATAGAAATTGTTTAAAAGAAGAAGAAAGGAAAAGAAAATAATTAAAGTTAAAAAAAAAAATATATACTTATGATGAGCCCACGCACAGCATATGGCAAACCACCCTATATATATATATATATATATATAAGGGTTTAATGTTTCTGGTTTTGCTAGAGGTGGAAATAGGCCTCTGCCACCCTGCATTTGTTAAAAAGGCTAGACCAAGGCCTATTTAAAGGTCTCGAATATGTAAATAGATCAGCTATTTAGTTAAGGCCCGACCTATAGGCCTTCCAGTGCAGTGGGCATTTTTAAATATTAAATAAATATATTTACATTTATATCATATAAATAAGATAATTTTTTTTATTTTTTATTCTTATATTATAATTTCAAAATATATTTATATAAGTTTTGATAGGCTCACAAGATATAAAGCCTATTTATGGACTCTAAGGCCTATAATATGAGGCCTTTTCAAAGGCCTACATTGTAAGTAGGCCTTTAAAAAGGCTTCAGGCTCGACCAGGCCTTATGAAGGCTCAGGCCTGAGCCTAAAAAAGGGTCTGAATTCAGGCTCGGGCCTTCTACTCCCATTGCAGGCTCAGACCTATTTAGCCAAAGTCTAGTCTGACCTGACCTATTTCCATGCCAAGCTTTTGCTGGAGAAACATTTTTCTTGTCACACTCACATAAAAGTGAGTAGGTCCTATTATAAAGAGAAGAGAGAAGTCGGCGCTTAGTAGCGCAGTGGCATGGGAGCTTGGCTTCTCTCCCCCATGTCCAAGTTTCGAACCCTGCAACCCTCCCCTACTATCTGTATCAAAAAAAAAAAAAAAAAAAAAAAAGAAGAGATAAATAATATTAATGGGACCCACTCACTTTTATGTGAGTATGACAGAAAAAATGTTTATGCAACAAAATCAGAAACATTAAACCTATATATACATATATAATAAAAAACAAAAATGGTGGAACCCACACTAACCCAATTACACAACGGGTTCACATTAGGTCTTCTCCCTTATATGCTTTACATGCTTGTCCCTCTAATTAGAGGGACAAACAATTTTTTTAAATTTTTTATATATTCTATATATTTAGATTAAATTATATGATGCTTTCTGAAAAAAAATTTGACTCACAATATCTCAAATTAATTAGTTTCCACTATCTTGGTGTTTGGACATATTTCGAATGCGAACCTAAACTAATTAATTTAAGATATTGGACGCCAAATTTTTTTCCGTTTAAAGATATAATTTAATCTAAATATATAGAATATATAAAAAATTAAAAAAAAAAATTAAAAAAATTGTTTGTCCCTCTAATTAGAGGGACAAGCATGTAAGAAGCACATAAGGGAGAAGCACCTTATGTGCTTCCTTACACAACACAGCATCATTTGCTTTAATGGGCGTGTCTTTCAAAAACCCAGTAGCAAAAAACCACACCAAACACCTCCTAGTGAGCTTTTTCTTTACTGCTAACTTTTTTCTATCTAGAAACTCCCCAAAAACTCTTTCCAAACAGGCTCGTTACATTGTCACTCGACTTCAAGAGATAAAAAGCAAGCATTGAGATATGTGAAAATAAGAACTAGCTTTTGAATTTAAACAGGGAGAGTCTGGAGTTTCAAAGAGTTTATGGTTATGCAAATAATTCATTATTTGGTCTTCCACGTGCTTTCTCGAGCCCATGCAATTTGAAATTAAAAAAACTCAGCTCTTGAGTTTCCTTCATTTGGAATAATGGCAAACGCGGCCATGATTTCTTTTGAGCTGATTCTTACTTTCCACGACTGAGGAGTATGTAAAACTATTTGTTTAATCTTTAATATATTAACACCGTCACATGTTTCGCAAAACTGAATGCTGGGTTATCATATACAGGAAAAACGAAGTTACAGGGGAGGGATCTGTGCTTGATTTGGCGTGACATGGTATTTCAAATTGGTGTCGGAAAGTTGTCAGATTCTCTTAATCTTTGAGCTAATTAATTCGAAGTTGCTACTTATTGAAAGCAAGGCGAGGCGTATCTTCGCCTTTTTTCGAAAGGCCAAGGCTATAGCTACGAGTAGCTGCACGCACAAGTCAAAATTTTTGTCTTTTGAGCTTTAGACTTTAGCGTAACTGATCTCCCTTGTTATTCCTCATCACCTTATTACTCACTTCTCTTCTGATTAATGCTAGCAAGTTCTTCTTTTTCTTGTCCTCTTGCCAGAAAAGAGCCAGAAAACTATTGTATCTACTATCTATATATGCTGATTAATGCTAGCAAGTTCTTCTTTTTCTTGTCCTCTTGCCAGAAAAGAGCCAGAAAACTATTGTATCTACTATCTATTGCCCACGTGCATATATGTCTAAAACTTAAAAAGCTCCTCTAGATCTCTCGAACCCACAGAGAACCAACTACTTTATGCGTCACGGATAATCATATGTAGAGGGAACGTTAAGCTGGGGGCACATATATTGGTAAGTATATGGAAACACAGAAGCAGAACAAATAGGTATCAGTGCATCATCATGATATCTGAATTGTCATGTACCAAGGCATACACTCTTTATACTGTTCACAATGTGGGCCCCAGAAATAGAGAGGGACCATTCTCGATTGTTACGGTCAAAAAAGCAAAGTAATGATGAAGCGGTAAAGAGGAAACGAAATAAAGGGAAGGACGATTCCAAGTGGTGATGAGTCGATCGAGACTTTTTCATTTTGAATGCTAAATGCGAAGAGTGTGAGTGAGGATTCAAATTTATGAAATTACAAATTTTGTAGTGTGTCGGTGCAAAAGAAGCCGAAGATGGATCGAGTGGTTCATATTCAAGCGCTGTGTGTAATTAAACACACACTTGGACACCTTTTCATCCACTCGTTCACGTTTAAGTGCTTTTCATTGCCTTTATTTAATTTCTGTCTATTCTGCTCTTCGTTCTTCCACTCATTTGCCTTTCGATATATCTCATTAGCTGCCCACATCGATTTGCGTGGTGTATATGTAAGGGAGCTAGCAGCATGCTTATTGCCATGCAATTCCTGCAACCAAATGCCCTCTGCATAATGAACATGCGCATGCGTGACACCTTATACCTATATCGCTTATTCCCCTCTCCCTCCGTAACCGCCTCTCCTTTTTACATATGAACATCTCAATTGCTTAGGTTAGTTAAGTTCTCTCTAGTTTCAACTTAACTTTCAATTTTGTTTTTCGCTGTTTTACATAAAGTTCATACAACAATATAGTACTACCTCCGCCTTAAATATAAGACATATTTTATAATATAATTTATACTACAAACTATATTCTATATTTAAGACCGGAGGAGTATTATCCTAACTCTTTTAAACGAGAGTGTAAGATGATTTTCAAAGCAATGAATTTAGTGGTAGCAAATTCATATATATGTATTTTGGTTCAATTTCGTTTTGGGTTAGTCCTTTTGTTAGGAAAAATTGCACCCAGGTCCCGAGTTAAGAAAAATATGATATAATAGTCCCTTAAAATTTCAAAATTATAATGAAGTCCTGTGGGACTTTTGTATTATTTTCTAAGGTGAAAATATACAAATGCCTCTATGTGGCTATGTTGAAAGGTCCATGAGTCTCCATAAGGGCATTTGTGTTTTTTCACATTGAAAAATATTGTAAAAAAAATCCTATGGGACTTCACCACAATTTGAGATTTAGAGGGATCATTTTGTCGTATTTTCTCTTTATTGAGACCTAGGTGTAATTTTCCCTTTTCTTATTTGATAAGTATAGATATCATTCTATTAGAGGCAATTATATTATTGGCATTGTTGGACTGTACATGTGGTTACTTCTCCCAGCATTCAAACATTGATTTGTCATATTGTAAGGAATTAATTTCTTTCACTAGACGTTTTGAGGTACATCCTTTTCTTGCATTTTTGTTTTTGATAATAAAGAAGGCTAACAACCAAGGCTACATAAAGAAATTAAGATAAAAGGAAATAAATCTCAAACATTCTTGATTAACCCAAGTCCTCAAATGATCCAGGGCATTCCTCTAAAATAGTAGATCGAGAAATACCCATCTTGGTTAAAACATCCGTAGTCCTATTGAGTTATCTTGGTCCATGATAAAAAATCACTTGCCAATTTCTACTCTTCATCTCCTTAATCAGGTCCAAAAGAAGATCTCCAGATTGGAAATTTTCATCTAGAACTCTGCCAACCAGGTCTAGAGAGTCTGACTCTATGATAATCCTCTTGAAGCCTAAACCCCATGCTAACCGTAAGCCTTCAACCATGGCCCATTCCTGCGCAGAATTAACACCAACCCCGCAATTTTCAGATAAGAGAGTTCCGCCAACCCTGCAATTTTCAGATTGCAACACCAAAAAAAAATTGCCAGTAGGGACCTACGTTCAAGCCTAAACAGTTTTGCATTGAATATTTGAATGTGTTGTCTTATTCTGTCCCATATCAACGGGGCGTTATAGCACACTAGGCTTTCATTTTTGGTCCTTCATGGACTATCTGTGCTTAAGAAAGCCTCGCCATACTTTTTTTTTTTTTTTTTTTTTTTTTTTTTAAGAAAAGCCTCGCCATACTTCAAACAACTCGATAAGTATCATACCAAAAAGCTAGATAAGTAAAAGATAAGGCCCAATAACATGCACGCATGGCTTGGGCCTAAGGTTCAGTGTTTGTTGCGTTTTTTTTTTTTTTTTTTTCCTATTTTGACAGCCTGAAGCCCGGGGTTCAAGAGGACTATTTTATCCTACAAAGACCCCTGACTTATTTTAGAGAAAATCGTTGAATTATCCGAAATTTAATTTCGGTCACTGAGTTTGACTAATTATACATGGGGTTATGTGGCATAATTAGATATTTAAAATTTATGTCAAATTACTTTCATATCCTCTATTAAAGCAACAAAATTTAAAACATAACTCTATTATTTGGTCTATCAATTAATTTTTTTAGAAGTACGGTATGACTTTGTGCTCCGACTTTTTTTGAAACATTGATTATGTTTAATATTATTCTGTTATAAAATATTCGATTTTATAGAAAAGTATGAGTATATATAATTGAAATAGGTGAATTCTTGTATATACAATGTTTCACAAATATCTTTATATGTTATTTTTTCCTTTTTATATAAAAAAATAATAATCATGAATCATATATTTAGGATATATAGACATGATTTAAATTTTAAACTCGGCTCGTGAAATTTTGAATAAAAATATAAATATTGAAAGAAGGTAATGGATCTCTATGTGAATATGTAGATCTATCTTAAACTGAACGCTATATGCAAAATATTGTGCATATTTTTTTTCATTGAGATAACCTCAACAATTCTGTAACTGAACTTTTATAAATTGGTGGTGTATATTTCATTCATAAACCTTGTATAATTAATATTTGGAAAGAAGTATGAGAACAAGCAGTGCTCCATTTTGCAATACTTCATAAGGAATAAGGAATTAATTGTTAGAGCAGATAATAAGTTATATTTTCAATTTTGTTGTTTTAATAAGAGATGTAGAGATAATTTGACTCAAATTTCAAAAATTACAACAATAACCTGAATATAATTTATTAAGTTTAATGATTCAAATTATAATTTAAGTAATTCAACCGTTTTTATATGATAGTTTATCTTTATCAATTTCACCTCGATATATCACAAGGCGTAATCAATATCATAGAGTCTCTGATACAACGGTGGATTCATATTGAACTTGTTAAATCATGGGAACTAAATTATCAAAATGGAGATTGAAATAATATATTAGTTCTTGAAATTGTCAAAGTATGTATATGTATATATATATATATATATATATGGGAAAAACACTTCTCATATTGTAGAATAAATGTTTTCTCATGTCACATACACATGAAATGGTGGGACCCACATATATATATATAATAGTATATATATGTGGGTTCCATCATTTCATGTGTGTGTAGGAATCTTTTTCTTCTCATGCAACATGTGTTCTGTTCTGAAAACAGGACTTGTTGGACTTGACTAGGAGCCAAGCCTAGGGCCTACGTACCCTGTGAAGGGATCAAAGTCCACGTAGTTCGAACACACACAAAAGGGGGTGGGGTGTGTGCTCTGTGTGACTGTATGTAAATAGTCTAGGGTTAGAACGTAGAACCTGTCGTCTGATTAATTGGTCTCTATATTTATAGAGGTCACGGTGGAGGAAATCGTGGTTGGGCATGATCTCCATGAGGAGATCATGGTTAGGCATGATCTCCATGGCGAGATCGTAGTTGGGGCTGCCTCGACATTGGGCCTTAGTACAGTCCGTAACGCTTGCCCCCTGCCCGTAGTTCGGCTTCGAGCCGCGGGATGTATCTTGCCCCTAGTCGGTTTTACTAGCCAAGCTTTGTTGTCGTGAGCCTTACATTGCCGAGCTGCATTACGTTGATCCTGGCTGTCATGGCGGCTTACTTCGAAGATCCGAGGTCTTGTCTCAAAGATCTTGAGTAGTGCCGAGATGATTTGTCTGCATTTGAATCCAGGTGTTGATCTCGGCTATCGAAATCGTCTACCCAAAGATCTGAGGTAATGTCTCTAGGATCCGGGATAATGTCGAGGCGGTTGGCCTGACTTCAAGGTCGGAATCTTTCGTATCGAGTTGTTCCAGCTTGATTTGCTTTTATCAGAGTCTTGTTGAATTCAAATATTTTCGTATTCTGCTACCGACTTTCTTGTTTAGGCGATAGGTTTTTTCCCAAGGCGGGATCCATTTGCCTTTCCCTCGTTCTTTGTTTTCGCTTGCCTTGGCCTTGGATATTTGAAAATTCAAATAACTCGTGGCTTCCGTTAGTTCTTCTTATACCATTGACAATTATATAGTAGTTGCCCCCCTGGCGGGCAAGCTCAAGAGCTGGCCGGGCGGGTGCATTAACTATTGAACCCGGATCTCATGTCCGACGTTGATCTTCATTCCTCCAGCGAGGTGGTTCCCTCAGATGATGCTACTCCTCCGAGTGCGCTCGTCTGCAGGACGCTCTTGCTAAAAGGCTGGATGCTATGAAGGCATTGCAGAAGCAGCGCGCCGAGGTGGCCTCGACTAAAGACGCTTTGGTTGCGGAGCAGCAAGCCCATTTGGACACCACGGACTCGTTGAAGGAGACAGCTCGTGATTGCTTCAAGATGGCTTTAGCTCAGATCAAGTATTTGAACCCGACCGTGTCTTTGAAACTTGCCAGGTATGACTACCGGGCTTATGTGAAGGACAGTGTTCTAGTTCCGCCACCTCCGACGCCCGATGATGGATCCTTGTCTTTTGAAGACGAAGAGTTAGAGGAGCACAGAGGCGGGGAGGGTCAACATACTGAGGCTGGGCCGGAGCTTCGAGACGGCTCGGTCCCGACGAGGTGGTGCCCTCTCGACAATCTTGTTCCCCGAGATAAGGGGGAGTCCTTAGTTTCACTTTGCTTTTTATTGAGGCGTACGTGCTCGCTTAACTTTGAATATATTCCTAGCGTGTCGTGTTAGGTTATATGTACTTTTTGACGACAACTTATGATTTAGTTTTATCAATTAATTGTCGTATGGTGTTAGAATTCTAAGCATTGTTAGAAATTCGTCGGTTCAAAAGGGTGCCGAGCTATGCATTCTACCGATTTTAAGTCTGGGAATGGATGGCAGGGTTGTCAGTTTTAACCGCAGAGGGTGTTAATCTAACCGCGCTACCGTGTTCCGGAGCCGTTGGCCGGGATGGTAACCGAGATAAGGGCGAATTGTCACATGTTTAAATGAGGTGTACGTAACGCAAAACTTAAACATTTTGACCTGATCAGGGCCGGAATGACAATTCAAATGCTTAAATCGGGGCGAGCGTTGACGCGTCAATTTCGCGATTCGCCGAGCTCTAGACCTGGGCTGATTAGCCCTGGTGTTAAATCATCTAGATGTGTTGTATTTATGACCGGGTTTAAAGACCTCGGTATAATGCTTAAGCGATCAATTATGCATGTTGCGAATCTCCACCGAGGAATCCTTCATTCGGGTCCGTTTAAGGAGCACGTTAACGGAGTCAATTGTACTTTACACGGATAATTGCCCGGTTTTTAAGGAGCGAATTCACGTCCGCAACCGGGTCCGCTTACGGAGCCTAAATTTTAACTGTATTAAGTGTAACTGGGGTCCGTATCCTCCGCAAAATTTTTCCTGAATTTGTTTATCCGAGAGGGGTGTTGTAACCCGAGATTCCGTTATGGGTGTCACAACCCTTTTTTCCTTTATGGGTGTCACAACCTTTGATTTGTCTATCGTGATGGGTGTTGTAACCCGAGATTCCATTATGGGTGTCGTAACCCTTGATTTGTTTTCATGCGGAGCCCGGACTTTAACTGTATTAAGTGTAATCAGGCCCACCTTCAAAAATTCACAGGGAGCCCGGAAACCAGAATTGGTGTAACCAGGTTCGCCTTCAATAATTATCACGGAGCTCGGATTTAAACTAGATTCAGTTTAACCAGGTCCGGCTTCAAAAATTATCATGAAGAACCTTCAGCAAGGACAGAAGTAATAAATCATGCGATTTAACAAGAAAACTTTGCAGCTCCTTATTTCCAGAATTTATTTCAATTGGGAGACAAAAAGAATAATGATAAAAGCTGCGCAACTTCATGGTTGGCTGGCTTTTGCAGATAAATAACATGACCAAGGAAAGGTCTATTAAAAAATTCACACGAATCCCGGATTTTAACCAGATTCGGTGTAACCGGGTCCGCCTTCTCTCCCTTGCCACAAAACTTTGCACGGAGCCCGAATTTTAACCAGATTCGGTGTAACCAGGGTCCGCACTCCTGCTTTTGATAAATAGATAGCTTGGATAAAAACCCTTCACATATCATAAATGAAACCAACAAAAAAGCATATTTTGAATTTTGTAAGCAGCAACTAGGTGAATTCCCTATACTTGGTTCGGTTGAGCATATGCATGGAACTGATCAATTTTTTAATCCAAGCAACGTGGATGGTAGCTCATCCATTCAAGAGACGTGTGTAGCAGCACTATTGCTAAAATAGAATAATTCTCTGACAAGAATATATCTACAACAACTTCTTAATAGCAATAAATTTGAACCAGTGCACCATTAATTGAGCTATCAAATCCACATTTAATACAGGGCCCATGAATGGCCTTCCCTTGATGTAGAATCATAAGTTTAGCAATATGGAATCTTTCAACACAATCAAAGTGCAGCAAACTGTGAAAATTATTTGACAATGCAGTATACCAATTGTTGTAACCCACAACTGATAATTCTCATTTGACAAGACCACCATGGGTCGAGAATTTTAATGGGATACAATCAAAAGCAATGCCATATAATTTGTACCTTTCACCAGATATAAGCGATTCTCTTGAACAGATGGAGAATTCCTCAGGCAGTGATAGAGCTTTTTTCACCATACAATGGGCTGGCCGTAGGAGATGCTGCATCCACTTCCCAAATATGAGGCTTTTATTGCTGTAGTGGAGAAGTTCTAAATCCAGCAATCATGATGATCTTTCTCTGAGAATTAGGAGACTTCCTTAGAACCAAATCTGAACAAGCAAGAAGTGCCTAATAAAACTTTATTCTGAAATAGCCCAACATAGGATTTAAACCCCTCTCAAGCACCCACGCAAAATGCTAAGGTAATGGATTTAGAGACAAGAAAGCCTTCAAAGGTAGCCCTCCTATACAGTAGAAAATACTTGACCACTTTAATGGCCATATATTCCTCACATCGGTCTTCAACCGCGGAGAAGAAACAAAAATTTCACACAAAGGCAGCAATTGATATCTGTATCTAATTGTTGCTGGAGAACGAAGTATCATAGGCATGCTAGAGTGTTCCAATTATAGTAGATACACCCAAAATGATTATGACTCCATTTGTGAATAAAGAGGTTAAAATCTTCATGAGACATTTCGAATATTAATTTTGAAGAGAAATCAAACAGGATCAAGTAGATCAGTATAGGAAGTTCCTCCTCCTTCTCATGGATTTTGATGACTGAGAATTCTTCTCTTGAATCTCCATATTTTTCCACAAAGAACAGATCCACACCACTAAATAAAGTGGGATGGTTTGTGCATGCGACAAGAACGAGAATCAGGAAAAATTTTCCAAACCCAATTTGGTTCCTTTTTGTCTTTATTAGAAGAGACAAATTCAACCTCTTCATATTTGGCAAAAATTATGATAAGAGATAAATCACAATTGCAAATCACAAGAATCCACTTAGCGAGATATTCAGTCGCAAGGGTGAATGACTTATGCGGAACCCAATTTCTCAAGAAAGCAAGATTTAATTAGATATCTAAAAAATCTTCAGGATTGGGTAAGAAAATTCTGATCCCAAAAATTCAAATAAAAGGAGGCCAGGTTTAGAATTAAACTTATCTCATCATAAAGAATGTCATAGCACCCTGTCGGTTGGCCAGCGCAACTATACGGATTCAAGGGACTAGATTGCAGCAACTTCAAGGTGTTCAGAAAAAATCCGAGCAAGGAAGGCGGACCAAAGAAGCCGAGTTTCAACCATGAAGACGGGTTCCAGGGCACTGAAGCCGAGTAAAGAAGCAGCCGAGCGGAGTCCATGGAGCCGAGTTAATACCGGAGTACAGGCCGGGATAAGCGTCTGCACTCATGTCGTCACTCCACAACCCATTGACCCGCTATTATGAAGGGCGAAGAAGAGACTGTTGCTGTCAAGGGTGTAACCGAGAAAGACATGGTCGATTGTTCCATCCACATTCATCATCAGAAGTAATTCACCACACGAACGAAATACTCCCTTTCTGATTGCTTTTGCCAAGACCGATTTGAGATTGATGTGCCAAGTAGAATTGAGGTTCATGGGCCGAGATCACTTTGAATCAGAGAATTATGCCAAAATCAATTTGAAGCTCGATCATCCGCTTGCCTCTCCTTCACCCCTTAAGGCATATCAAAAACGTCACGACAGTCCCTGCTTTGAGAAAAACTGACGGAGGCATTCTGTTTGCGAAGATGACCTTTGGCTGAGACTGAGGCCGAGATATGGTTCGCCAAGATAATCCTCGGCTGAGAGTAAGGCCAAGATAAACCAAGCGTGTATTCACGAACGGAGACTGAGGCCGAGATTGTGCCCGTCGAGATAATCCCCAGCTGAGACTCGAAGCCGAGATTAGCTGAGGCCGACATTCATCAGAGGTCGAAGCCGAGATACCTCGAGACCGACGTTCATCAGAGGCTGGGGCCGAGGTAAACTGAGGTCTTCTACTTTGTCGCGTTTATGAAGCAACTCAAAAAGGTGAATCTTGCACTAGAGTAGCAATCAATCTGTAGTGCTTTCTCAATTATGCCAGTGAGGTAGTTATCATCAAAGTCAATCTTCATAAGTGAAGCGGTATTACGCAGCTCCTTAGGACTAGGACCTGTCAGAACTTTACTTCTCAAACTGAGGTGCTTCAATTCCATTGGAATCGTCATCCGCCGCAAACGGTTTTGGCGTGAATCAAGGAGGTGGCCGGGAAATTTGGAACTCTCCAGGCTTTAATCACCAATTTAGAAGTCCAAAGACTCAAAAAATCTTTATCATCGCCGAGCTTTGAGAGTGATTGGAAAAGTCGACCTGCGCCAATGGTCCGATGACGATGCGACTTCGAGGTTCCGCTTTAGAACCATTTTTCTGTCGACCAAAAATATCTTTGAAGATAATTCTACCCATCAAAGAACAAATTATTCGGAAATTCGCGATGATTTTGATATGCTTGCACTCTGCTAAATTTTAAAATAACAGCGTGCTAACTCCCGGGACTCCAACGTGCTAACTCCTCGCACTCTGACGACCGGAATAACTGCTGCTCTGGTATTGACCATCTTAGGTCACGGAATCGAAATTTAACGATCCCCACGGACGGCGCCAATGTTCTGTTCTGAAAACAGGACTTGTTGGACTTGACTAGGAGCCAAGCCTAGGGCCTACGTACCCTGTGAAGGGATCAAAGTCCACGTAGTTCGAACACACACAAAAGGGGGTGGGGTGTGTGCTCTGTGTGACTGTATGTAAATAGTCTAGGGTTAGAACGTAAAACCTCCTGTCTGATTATTTTGTCTTTGCATTTATAGAGGTCACCGTGATGGTGATCGTGGTTGGGCATGATCTCCCATGAGGAGATCATGGTTAGGCATGATCTCCATGGCGAGATCGTGGTTGGGCATGATCTCCATGAGGAGATCATGGTTAGGCATGATCTCCATGGCGAGATCGTAGTTGGACCGCCTCGACATTGGGCCTTAGTACGGTCCGTAACAACATGAAAAGTTTAAACCCCTATATATATATTTGTAAAGAAATGGTAACAAAGTGTACAACTATTTTGAGATTATGTCACACGCCCAACCCCTCAGGCTAACTTCCGCCGGTAGTGTCAGAGTATATTGATATCAATGGCATGTTAAGAATCGATGTAGTGATAAGTTCCCAAGAAAAAATCCAACTGCGAAAACGCCATGAAATCTATGAAACAGAGATTCCTTTCCTAGTGGATCTGATTATATATTGTTTTTGCTTTTTGGTCACCTCGACGACTTGAATTGGTATATTGAAGTCCAATCCCACAAGTTGGGTAGAAAATAAATCGAGTTGCACAACACTGGCGTGGTGATTCTGCCATCCGATGACATTACGTAATGATAGAAAAATTAGCCATCAGCCATTTTTTCCGTGGTGCGGTTAATATTATTCAACTACGGAGTATTGAATTTGATCTAAGAAATAGTTTGTTACTACTTGACTTTTCCTTTCTGGGAACTACAAAAATTATCATTAATAAAAATTAATAATTCAATACTTATGGTATAACATAATCAGCTAGGTAAATTAAAATATCATTCGTGTGTGTATATATATATATTTTGTTTTTTTTTTCAAACAATATTTTAATCTATTTGTAGTTAATATAGTTATTATATTTATCAGGAAGCTGGACAACTAATACATATTCATTTTGTCTCCGCAAGTTTCATTGTAACAATTTGATGTTTTTTAATTCTTTAATCTGTTTTGTATATTCTAGAATAATTTAGGGTATGTTTGGTTTGAAGGGAAGGGAGGAGAGAAAATATTTACCTTGTTTTGACCAAATTTCCTATGAATTTTTTTAATATTTTATAACCGTTTTCTTATTAGTGAGTAAAAGTCTTTCCTCCCTTCAAGGTAAACAGACCTATATGTTATGGGGAAAGAATGTCATGAATCGGAGGTCCGAGCAACTACACTTTCTGTACTTAAAATCTTAAGTACTGGTACTTTATAATTTATGTGGGAACAAATTCCGTCATTTTAGCTAATAAAATTTTTAAATAATAAGTTGGGATCGATTTTTCTCAAAATGTTAAGAAATAATTATAATTCTACGACAATTTAGAAAAGGAAGGATATCTTATTTTAACTATTTGGAATGATCATCAGAAGACCCGTTTTTAATTTTGTTTTCCTTCAACGAGAATTGAGATCCAACTTGGCTATTCTATTCTGGTCAATCTCACAAGCGGCCCATGAGAGCAAGTTAGGATTTTGCGAACAAATGTTCAGCTTCAGCACCTGAGAGAGTCAGAAAATCCTCCCCGTCTCACAAGCCAGGCTCAATTCCATTCCACGTATTCCAGTTTCTCCCTCTCTTTCATTCCATGTGGGCGCATGATTCTTAACGTACACCCATCTCGAGGATTTCCTCCCGATCTCATTTTGCTTGCGGTTACTTTCAACACTTGCTACATTAATTTCCCTATGCTTGCTTCGTCTCTGCACCTCCATTTCCTTCGTCTTCTTGGTTCTTCTGCGTTTGGCAGATAGAGGGTCTTAGCATTCCTGTTATGGACACTCCTGCTAGGTTCCTGGTTGTTCTGTTGCTTCTCTGTCTCTTCGCTCCCTGGACGTCCTCGATTGAGAATTTTCATCAAGCGTAAGTGACTGACATCTGTTTTCTTTTATAAAGTTTACATAATTCCGAGATCTGGTCGCCAGTGACTGTTAAATTAAAGTTCACAAGATTTGGTACTAGTTCTCGTACTTGAAAAAGCTAAAAAATTTAAAATGTTAGATTCTGGTTTGTCGTTTTCGTTTTCCTTATTGGGTGATGTAAAGTGAACCGTGATCCTGTGAGATACAAACAATAAAAAGGTCTGAAGCATTTCGGCCTTGCTTTCTAAGAGGTGAAAGATTGGATTTATGTGAATAACACAGAAGAAACGATGATGACAAATTGACAATGTTTCAAGCCATATTTTGACAATCCTCTTGGCTAAGCTAGTCTTTTACTTCGGAAAAAGGGAAGTCATGCTTATCCCGGAAGCATTATTGCAGTTTCCTGGATGCTAATGTGAGCTGGAAGTTGGTCAATAGTTTAAACATTTCTTTTGTTTTGCTTTAATACTTGTATTCTTCAAAAGTAACCCTATTAACACAATTCTCTTGGGCCTAATTTTGACCTGATGGCACTAATGATGGTCGTCATGGTCTGGAGGTAAATTGAGCGATACATCAACTTGGACTTCCCATTTTCAAGTCCCTTTATGGTGCACTGGTTTATAATAATCATAGTATAGCCGTTTAATTAAATCTAGTTTGTCCTGTAAATGTCAGATATCGGCTTACATCTTACTCCTGAGTTTCTTGCTACCGACTATACTCTTTTTTGTTTTTGTTTTTGTTCGTTTTTTTGTTTTTTTTTTTTTTTTTTTTTTTTTTTTTTGGGGGGGGGGGGGGGGGGTTCCTGTTAGATTCCGGGTAAACTGGCTTCTTTTCATGCTCTGCTTTAAGGTTCCCTTATTTCTGATTTCGCCCATTTCTGTGCCCAGCTTTCCCATTGTGGAACCTGCTCCTGGTCATACAAAACTTCGTCTTTCAAGAGAAGGGTTGGAAGCTATTGAGAGAATAACAAACCCAATCGCAGCTGTCGCTGTAAGTTTGACTGCAACTTTAACGTATCTGTTGCATGTGATTTATGGATCAGTTAAGATAATGTAATCTTTTATTCAACATTCCTTACATTTAATAAATTTTATATGTCCACTTCTGATTGCCACTTGGACCCTTGCACTTTTTTGTTCTTAAAACTTGAGTTTTGGTTTAGTCAGTTGATAGAATCAGAGGATGAGATTGGAGTAAAGGAGGTAACCTATTGATTGTTACAAGTTGTGACTTGTGACAACATATGCACATGATTTTATAAACATAGTCTTTTGTAAATGCTTCCAATCAAATATAGCTGAATTTATGTTAGGTCTCAATACTTATCAAATGCAGAGCATTGGTTTTCTTTCCTTAAAGTAGAGACAGATTCAAGAATTAGAAAATTTGGAAGCCAGGTTCAAAAAATGAACTCAATGCCCCTCATCTTTCATCAGTCATATCACTTCTGGTCGTTTCCTTTAACATTGGGTTTCTTTTACTAGAATGTCTGTATATTATAAGGGTTTGGATATAACGGTTACTATTTGAAGTTGAGCATCAGAGTGTGTGTGTTTTCCCCCTATTCTATTTACATGCTTGGGGAATCTCTTGATTGCTCTGTGTATCAGGTGATTGGGCCATATCGCTCCGGAAAATCTTTTCTTCTCAATCAACTTCTTTCTCTTTCTTGTTATGAAGGTGCATCTTTTATAGTTGCTTGTTACCTTCAATGCTAGCATTTTCAGAATTTTTTTGAAGATTTGATAGCTTTCAGTATTTTGATTTAAGTGGTATGTTTGTTTTGGTAGGATTTGGTGTGGGACACATGCGTGACACCAAGACAAAAGGTGGATGGAAACTGAGCTTTTCCTCATAATTATGCCTTAATAGATTTAGATATTAATTATAATATATCTTTTTCCTCTTTTGGCTTCAATCATACAGGAATTTGGGTTTGGGGAACTCCTATAGACTTGGATATTGACGGAGTAAGAACTTCTGTCTTTTACCTTGATACAGAAGGATTTGAAAGCATTGGGAAGTCAAACGTATATGATGATCGGTATTTGCAGACAGACCATGTAGTCTTTTGTATGGGTTAATAGTCATTACTATGTTTAAGTTGATCTTTCCTCTTGCAGGATATTTGCTCTAGCAACTGTCTTGAGTTCTGTGCTTATCTATAATCTACCCGAGACAGTAAGTTACACTTGTCGGCCTCTGTTCCGGTGAAAATTTGCGTTCATTGCTCTTGTTTGTCTTGTTTAATGGACATAAAAACAACTTTTTTTTTTTTTTTTTACTCTGAGAATTAACAAGTTAGAAAAAGCTTGTAGAGCATAAACTTGTGGGGCTCTAGGCCTCTAAGTGCCATTTTTTAGGTATTACCTGATGTAGGATTGGCGGCTCATATTTTTATCAGACAATCTTAATCAAACTGGAATTTCAGCCCACATATTATTGTTCCATAAGGAGTTAGGCAGTTCATTTTATTTTTAATAATCAGGGAACCAGTTACTTGATTTTGTTTGGAAAAGTTTAATTAATGCTGTTTCCAATTCTGTCAGCTGTACTATCCTTTCTTTCTCTTTCAACAAAAAGTTAGCCTCTTTCTTTCGCAGACCTGAAGGGTCCTTAATTTGTGTGTTTTTTTTTTTCCCTTCTTTAGACTTTTCCATAGAATTTATAATGTCATTGGCCTGTGATAAATTATCAGCCTTTTTGTGGTTGTGCTTTTGTCTAACTTCCAGCATTAAAAATTGTATAATGGAATGATCATGTTCTGTACAGTCCATTTAGTTATGGTTTAAAAGAAGGGAGACACTGGATTTTCTGTATGGGCTGACGGCATATGTATATATTGGAAAGTGTAGAGGGTGGAGAAGGGATTTGGGATGTTCTAGGCTAAAAATCAACTGAAATATACTTAGCTGAAAGAGAATGGAGTTATTTTATCTCTAGTCCTAATATGATAGTTAATTTTTTGGCGAGCAAAAATTCATGATTGTTGGGATCTCTGCCTCTAAATAGATTTTGAGGATTTACTGACACCTCGATCAGACAAATTATAATGCTCTGTTACGGAGAAAGGAATAACCTCTCCTATATCTAAAAATTACTTAAAAACTGAAACAAATGTTGGAATACCTTTTGGCTTTGAACTAGTCAGCACAAGTCTTTTTTCTGTTCCAAAAAACTAAGTGCACTGACAAATTTCCTGGTTTGGAGTCTTAACTTTCAATTGTTTGGTGGAGGCTTTAGAATCTTCAAGCTGATAATAAGTTGATATCTCATCTTAAATGATTTTTCAGATACGTGAAGCTGATATCTCTCGATTGTCTTTTGCGGTTGAGCTGGCTGAAGAATTTTATGGGAGGTTTGCATCTTCTGAAACTTGTTTTTGTTGGTATCGTGAATTATTTTTTAGTTTTCCTCATTTATTTGCATTATTGCATTCTAAAAAACTTGATTTCTTGTAGATTTTTTGGTTATTAACTTATTTGTTTGATTTCTATCCTTTGCATGTTCTAATGCGCATTGTTTGTGGCTTGAACAGAGTGAAGGTATATCAAGACCTTAACACTTTTATGTTGATTTATTCTCCCTTCAATAAAATTTTTAATGAATTCTTTCTTGTTAATCTAATGTTTGATTGGTTGGAAATTTCATAGGGTCAAGATGTTGCATTTGAACCTTCCAAGCTCTTGTGGCTTATTCAACGTGATTTTCTACGTAAGTTAACAAGTTCTCTCTCGTGAACATGTAATAGTAAGCTGTCTGCCATTGTTTTTATCCCGTTTTTATTTCTTTCTTTGAATCTTCTGCCTGAAAATCTTTGTAAAATTATATTGATCACTGATGACAATCATGGGAGGTAGGCATATTGAGATACTGCACCTCTTGCAGCTACCACTTCCCATCATGGGCACTTGATTTGATACTGATATTTGCTAAATTATCTACAGAAGGGAAATCAGTGCAAGAATTGGTGAATGAAGCTCTTCGACAAGTCCCCAATACTGACAGTTAGTGCATAGATAGAACCTAACTTATTTATTTTTACAATCTGATTCTCCATATTTTTTTTTTAAAAAAAAAAGGTCTAATGGTAGCCCCTTTTATTATTAAATTGCAGGGGACAAAAATATTGATATGGTATTGTCACTTATGAAGCTTAATTTTCCAATATCATTTCAGTGTTACTAGTCTTACAGTGAATGTTAACAACGGAGGTTCACTTTATCAGGTTAACCAGATCCGCGACTCATTGGCTATCATGGGAGACAACAGTACTGCCTTTAGCTTACCACAAGTATGTATCTCCCCCCTCTTTTACTAACCTCTCTCATTATTTACCGTGTTCAACCCAAATTTCATGTTCTTTTAATCTAATATGGAGCTTTTGATTGAAGTATGTTTGTTTTGTATTTGAAACAAAATGAAAAGGGGTCTTACTTGTTGGCTTCTCCATCAGAGTGCATGTTTTTTTCATCCCAGCCAACCTATAGTCCGGACTCCTACATACGTCAAACATAATGAACATAAGTTCTCACAAGTTATCTGATGTTGCCTTGTTAATTTGTTTTCTTTTATTTCCTATGCAAATTTAACTCCACGACTTTTACCATGGTATCTGGGCTAGTTTTGTACACCAGACAGGCCAAAAATAAAATTTAAGTTCCTTAGCCTGGCCTTTTCATCAATTTGGATTTACCAGAATCAGGTTTCATATTTTAGGGTAAGAACTTTGATTTCTGGGTCTTATAATTGATTCATCTGACTTGAATCAAGTATCATGACATCCAAAAATGAAAAATCATGATTGACTAGTCTTTCTGTTTTCTCATACTCATTGGTCTATTGAATACTGAACAACATGCTTTCCTTTTCCTTTGGGTTCATCTCTCCTGGTGCTTAGTTTTGACGTGCCTTTGAATGGTTGTCAATAAGCAGTCCTTATTAAATATTGTCTTTGTTGGGAAAGACTATGGCCTTTTCATTTTGTTATTGTTGAAAGTAATTTCCATATGCATAAATTCTAGTGTTATTTCAAATAATAGCTATGTATGCTTTCTCTTCGTCTAGCTTCATCTCCTTGTGCATTTATTCATATGTCGGATGTTAAAACAGCCCCATCTCCAGCGAACAAAACTTTGTGACATGAAGGATGTTGAACTTGATCCGGCATATGTTAAGAGAAGGGAGCAATTGAAAGAGCTTGTTGCTAGCATCATTCGTCCCAAGATTGTACAGGGAAAATCACTGAATGGGAAGGAGTTTGTTTCTTTTCTGGAGCAGGTATGAGACTTTAAACATTTAGTTATTTTGAGATAGACTAAAGCTACAAGTCGTGACAATATTGAAAGCCTATTGTATCTTCGTGAGAATCTTCACGGACGTGACTGCAAGTGCTTTTCTCTCAGTTAAAATCTGATAACATAGAACTGGGGATTAATCAAGTAGCACAGGATACTTTTGAGTACTATTGTTGTTTTATTATTCTGCCCATGGCTTAGTGGCTTGTGATTGTGCACATATACTTTTTCCTGAAATGTGTTCATTTTCTTTCTCTTTCTCTTTCTCTTTTCTTTTTCCCCCCTTAAGCTACAGCATTGTTCTTCTAAGGATTATTTTGATCTGGCATGAAATCATTGCCTAACTTCAGGAAAAATATTCAAATGATCAGTCCATTAATGTGCTCTATAGAGTAAGAACTTGCAGCTTCATTCTGTACATCTTCATTAAACCTTGTTTTTTGTTTTCATATTTCAATTTTTAGATACTCGAAGCCTTGAACAAAGGAGAGATTCCTTCAACAGGTTCCCTTGTGGAGGTTTTCAACAAGGGTATTCTCGAGAGATGTCTAAAGCTATACAGTGAAAGGATGGCAAAATTGCATTTTCCACTTCCAGAGGAATCACTGCAGGAGGCTCATGAAAAGTCTAGAGGGGAAGCAATGCAGTCCTTTGATGAACAACATTTTGGACGTCACCATGCTAAGAAATCAGTTGACCAGCTGGATGAAGAAATTCGGAAGGTACTGTTCACAGTTTTGTTTGGATTGAAACGTTGCAAAACATCTGCTGAAGGAGAATTTGGTTTGTGACTCAAGAAGCAAAAGCTAGCAGAAGGAATTTCTTTTTTCAATTTTTGTTTGTGGTTATGGCCCCACTGAGCTTTCCTTCTCAAATCCTTGGCTCTATGGCCCATACGAATTGAGAGCAACATCTATGTCAAGATTGTAGGAAGAGAAATCAGGAGCAGGAGGGTTAACCTCCAGATCTTTGGATTGAATGCGTTTGAATTGTGGGACCTGAGTTGCAAATCAATAAGAATGTGCTCTGTAACAATTAAAAGTTTGAAGGATTTAAATCCTGGAGAGTAATAATTCAAGATATTACTTTGTAATTTCAAAAATTAACAATGTTGTTAACTATGTTTTGATGCAGGTGTTTGACAATGTTGTTATGCAAAATGAATATCGATCTTCAAAGCTCTGTGAGGCATTGTACACCAGATGTGAGGACAAAATGGATCAGCTTCAAGTTCTCAGGCTTCCCACCATGGCAAAATTTAATGCAGGTTTCCTGCTGTGCAACCAAAGTTTTGAGCATGAGTGCATTGGACCGTCAAAAACAAACTATGAGGAGCGCATGATGAAGGTCAGTTACTGTAACTTCTATTTGACTTTTTTAATCAACTACATTTAGATTTTTGGAGCTTTAGAACAGTAAAAAGGAATGATATTTTAGTTTCTATTCATCCTAACGGAAATGTGAGTGTTCCCTATTCATTGTGAATAGACCTTTTATGTGGTAACCTGGTGGAATAATTCATACCAAAATGCAAATTTTTTTTTCATCCGACTATGAAATTAGTAAACATTTAAGGTCATAGTTTGTTGCCGATTTTCTACTGGTTCAAATGCATGACACCTCTTGATTTAACAAATGAATACACAGATGTTAAAGAAGTCTCGGGCTCTGTTTATTAAGGAATACAACCACAGGCTTTTCAATTGGTTGGTGGCGTTCTCTCTTGTCATGGTTGTGATTGGACGCTTTATTATAAAGTTCATTTTGATTGAAATTGGAGCGTGGCTGCTCTTCATATTTCTTGAGACATACACAAGGATGTTTTGGTCAGCAGAGTCACTTTACTATAACCCAATTTGGCATTTTATAGTTGCGACTTGGGAAACTCTTGTTTACAGCCCAGTCTTGGATCTTGACAGGTAATTGGGACAATTCACTTTTAGCACTTCAGGCCATATTCACGTATCCGATTCTGATCCGCCCTAAATATTTGCATCTTAGATAAGAATAATTGTTTATCCATTTTCATGGACGTTTGTGGGTGATAGTTTTTGTTGCTTGTGAATTTGTAACAGATGGGCTATCCCGGTTTGTGTAATGCTGTCATTACTAATTCTTTATTGGCGGTGTCATGGGAAGAGGAAACATGGATCCAGATGGCTTCTGCCTCTGTACAATGCCCAGAAAAATGGGCCACATCGGTTAAGAACAGACTAACATCAGAGGACGATTGACCACTGTGGCAGCTTCTGTAACTACAGCTATCTCAAAATTGAATGTTTTTGTGTGGCCATATAAAATCTATTGATTTTACAAAATGTATTATTGATGCTGGATTATAGAGTAAATTGGACACTACTTGCCCTGATCTGACGCCGCCATCACATCATCTCGACTTGTAAACAGCTTAAAGAGGAAAACGCTTAATAGAGCTCATTCTTTATTCTTTCATTTCCCACATAGTTTCTGGGAATTAGCTGCTCAAAATAGAATGACCTGCGTACTTACTACTTACCACCTTATTTGATTTATTCAGTAATGACACTCTTCATTTACGTAAACGTTGTTTTTCGTAATTTTATTTTTCCATCACACATTTTATGAAATCAATTGAACACCATATAAATCTGAAAAAATGAAATATAAAATAAAAAGAAAAACACGTAAAAGAATATATTGGGAATTATAAGTACCATATTGATAAATAAAAAATATTGCCATTGTGGGAAAAATATATAAATTTCCTTATTGAATTGAAATTATCTAGAATATATTCGAACAACTAATATTGAGTTGAAAATACAGCACCACTGGGGTTTTCATCAGAGGTAGCAATCTAAGACCAGTTACAATACAAGTCAATCTTCGGCCGGGCAAGTAATTGCCTGTTTCGATTTGCAGGTGAAATTGTTTTATCAACACGATTTATGATGTACGATATAAGTATATATAATAAGTTTTGTCTCGACTTACGTAAATGAGCTTTTACACTGCTAATTCAAATAGGTCCCAAGCTGTTATAATGGTTAGGGAGAGATTGGAAGTGCATAGAATCACTCAGTATGGTGCTGGCTTGAAACAAAAAAGTAACAAAATAACTTATTAAATATATCCTGAATTAATTTTTTTTTCCCTTTTTAACCCTCATTAGAAAATGTATTTGAAAATTTAACAAGTGGACAACATTATAAGTGAGCATTAATTACAGAGACAAAATGAAAAATAAACATTAATTATCTTATAAGTAAGTGAAGTTTTAAACCAAGCTATTCATAGCGTTTAGACTCGTAACGCTACTTAGTGCTGTTCCTTTCAATTTTGGGGAGATTTTCTTACAAAACCTAATTTAGCGGCGTGGAAAGATGACGTTGGACGAAAGAGAACAAAATAGGACTGCATGCAATGGAACCAAGTGCTGCATGCAATAATATCTTACAACTTATGATTATTGATGTTAATATTTTTACTACTTTTGTTATTGTGATTATTCGCTTGGCTGTGGAGAAGTTGTTTCATCATCCAGTAAGACCTCATTATCAAAATTTGGGAGCTAAGAATGCAGCTGAAGGTGATCACAAGAAGTGATGGAAATGAACACCCTGCATCAAGAAGTGTATTATATGCATGGTGTGCCTAGATAGATTGACCTAGATTAAGTAATGTTGGTTAATTGTTCACTTGTTATCATCAGGTCCAGGCCAGGCTGGGGAGATGTAGGGAGTAGCCCAAAGTTACTGAAATGGCAAAATTAAACTGATATGTAGTCTCAGACAACCTATTTTTAATTTGTTGACTCCCTGAAATAAAAATCCTTTGTTTATGTTCAGTTGAAGTTTATTCTGGTTAATTCGGATTTACAAGGCTGGGTTCTTCTCACAGCTTCATATAACATTGCAAATTTACAGGCTTTGTCGATCAGTCGTTTGTTTTGGGTAACTAATGGTGTTTGTATTTTTTTCTCCTTTGTCCAACAAAGATTATTAATGAAAATCTTCGAAGGAAAATCATCTGAATTTTAAGATGTTGGTGGGATATCATCACAAGCCTTTTGTTTCGAAGTCCTCCCGCCACAAAAAAAATAAAATAAAATAATTTCTTCCCCTTCCATTCAGCCATTTCATTTTGCTAGATGGCTAAGCCTACTTACTTCCGTGGAGATTTTCAGAGTTATTGAATTTGGGCTAACTACTGAACCAGCTGGGAGTATGAGCCAAGGATCTATAAAATTGTGAGAAGTTATTCTACATTAAAACCCAGGTTTAGAAAAAGTTTTTTTTTTTCTTTTTTTTAGATTTTTCTCTTTCTTTTGTCATCGATATTTTTTGATCTTATTCAAGATCTTAAATATCTTTTTAGTACCCTTCAGTACTTTGAAATATTTTTTCAATATCCTAAAATAAAATTTTAAGATCATGAGAAGTATCATTTCAATACCAATCAATATTAAGTATCTTTTCAATACCCCTCAAGATCTTATGAAATATTTTTTTAAGATAAGTCATTACCTTAAAATAATTTTTTAATATCTTAAAATAAATTTTTAAAATTATGAAGTATTTTTTCAAGACTAGTACCTTGATATATTTCAAATCTTAAAATTTATTTTAGGATATTAAAAAATATTTCTTGATCTTGAAAAAAATTTAGGATATTGAAAAAATATTTCGGGATAATGACTAATCTTAAAAAAATATTTCAAGGTAGGTACTAAAAAATATCTTAAGGATATTGACTAATATTGGAAAAATACTGATGATGGTAGAGAAGAGAAAAAAGTAGAAAAAAATTGTTTTTCACAAAACCTAAGTTTTGATGCAAAATAGCTTCTGGAAAAAATATGAGTGTTTGGTAAAGTTATGACAAAACTTAGGTTTTGATGTCCGGAAAAAATAAGGGTATTTGACAAACTTTTGTCAAAACTTAGGTTTTGATGTAGAATAGGTGTTTATATAATTTTGTTAAAACTTAGTTTTCAAACACTATTTTTATCCAAAAGTTATTTTCAAAAATCAATTTTTATCCAAAAAAACCTATTTTCTAAAAATCATTTTTACTTATAATTTGTGAAATCATTTTTTAAAAGTTACATTAAAACGGGCTCTAAGTCAGTCAGACCAAAGTAATTAGAAAATGAAGATTTTAGGATTATTAATATAAAATTCTAAAAAAAAAATTGATTTTTTTTCCCCATGAAGGTTGATTAGGTTGATACTCAGGACAAGTTTCCGGATTTAATAATATGAGAGTTTTCACATATCAAAAGGATTCAACTTTGACTCTTCAACTCAACAAAACTAACTCAAACATTACTGTAACAATGCCATTTGAGTTACCGTGGGTTGACTGTTTACAACTTAGCATTAAACTATTTTGCTGCTGCAAAACAAGTTAAATTAAGATTGCCTATTTTCACTTTTATAAGAGTTGGTTAGATGGTTAAATTTATTATAAGATAAGACATTATAGTCCGTTTTATCTCTTATATTTATATTTTTTTTAAACAACTTTATCAAATTTATAAATTAATATAATATAATGTTATACATCTCAAGAGAAGAAATGAAATTATATTTGTTACGATTAACTCATTTATTTTATTTGTTTTGCTCATATAATTAAGAAAAAAATAAGGGTATGAAAAATTAAAGATGCAAATTATCTCAATCTAACCGGCCTCAATTTTGTTTTCCCGATTATGATTCTTGAAATTAAAACTGAACAAAAGGACATCTTTTATTAGTTATCACTGTTCGACGCAATCAGGTGAAGGATATTATTTTCTATATTTTTGTAAACATATATGAATGATATTATGAGGTGCCCTTTGCAAGCTCGCTACAGGAAACGATTCTGGAAATTCTGAGGTTCTATAAACACGGGACGATAAAGTGAAGATCCCGGGAAGAGAATCTAGCATGATTTTTCCGTTACTCCCCATCTAAAGCAAGAGCTAATCAATCATCAGTAATTCGCAGACTAAATCAGTTATTTTAAGGAAAAAATCGGCCCGCTAATAGCCACTGCCCAATGCGGCGTGGTGATCAACTACTCAGCCGATCCAAGTTAACCTAGATATGGACGCCCACTCGTCTCACGCGGCCGGAAACATTCGCTCCCGTAGCTCCCAGTCCCCTTCTCCTTCTCACTCTGCTTCTGCCTCTGCTACCTCCACCATCCACAAGCGCAAGATGGCGTCTGACGATCACGCTCCTCCCTTCCCCCCTTCTTCCTTCTCTGCCGACACCCGCGACGGTGCTTTAACCTCCAATGATGACCTCGAGAGCATCTCTGCCCGCGGCGCTGATTCCGATTCCGATGATGAGTCGGAGGATGCCGTTGTTGACGACGAGGAGGAGGATTACGACAATGATTCCTCCATGCGCACCTTCACTACTGCTAGGCTTGAAAACACCCCCTCAGCTCCGCGGAATACCAAGCTCCAAAAGGATAATACAACGGTCAAGATAGAGAATTCGGATGGTGCCAAGGACGCTGCCACCGCGGGCACTGCTACGGTGGGAACCATTCCCACCTCGACCTCTGCTTCGGGCATTATGGTTAAGGAGGACGCAACAAAGATTTTTACTGATAATTTGCAGACGAGTGGGGCTTACTGTGCTAGGGAAGAGAATCTAAAGAGAGAGGTACTGTACTTCTTCGCCCATGAATAGAAGCAAACTTTCCAATGCGTTTGAGAAAGGCTTTAAACCCGCTTCTTAAGTCAATATCATGTGCATTCTAATATTAGCATTAGCTATTCGTCCCTGTTTCTGGATTAAATTTTAAATTTTTCTGTCGGTCAATTACTCTGTAGGAAGTAACCTGACAAGTGTTTTGATTGCGCCTAATCTGCTTGTTTGATACCTTTCCTTTCTGTTTTTCTTTCCTTTTCATGCAAATCAATATTCTTAGTTATGAGTATGACGATTTGGTTACTTGGAGTCTTTCAGGAAGAAGCAGGGAAGCTGAAATTCATATGCCTTTCAAATGATGGAGCTGATGAGAATATGGTTTGGTATTTATCCACCTCTTCTCTGAACATCCAAGTATTAGCTGGCTGGATGAGATCCAGAATATTTTATAATTCTCTGTGAACATTGATAATAATGATATTCATTCTCACTTCTGCTATTGATTGGTTAGGCTGATAGGATTGAAGAATACTTTTGCTAGACAACTTCCCAATATGCCCAAGGAATACATTGTCCGACTTGTTATGGATAGGTAATGCCAATAATCTTCTAGTACTCAAACGTATCCGTAAGCCTTTTTAAATAGATATGTTCTGAAATCATTTTTCCCAAGTGATTATGCTTGATTTGAGATTGTGTTTGATCCTTGTACTTGCACGTTGGATTTGCAGGAACCACAAGTCTGTGATGGTTATAAGACGTAATCAAGTTATAGGAGGAATTACATATCGCCCATATCTAAGGTAATAATTCATGTCCATATCTTCATAATATTCTTTTTCTTCATGTTCCTATTGTATTACCTCATTTTGTTATCTCTTCTTGTGTAAAGAGAAAATGTGAGGGTGTTTAACTTTTCTTTATTACTGTTAAAATGTCGATAGAGTTAGCATTGATTTGTTTATTCTCTGTCCTTTTCCCTATAACAGTATTTCTTCTTACTTGTGGTTTATGATTCATAGCCAAAAGTTCGGTGAGATAGCCTTTTGTGCAATAACAGCTGATGAGCAAGTAAGAGGTTATGGCACCAGACTGATGAATCACTTGAAGCAGTATGCTCGTGATGAGGATGGATTGACACACTTTCTCACGTATGCTGATAATAATGCTGTGGGCTATTTTATCAAGCAGGTATAGTTATCAATATTTGAGATCCTTGCTTGCTTCCCCCCTCCCTCTCTTTTCATAAGCTAATCATGAGATATATTGGTAGCTTTGGATGGCATATTTAGCGATTTTTCCTCTCTTGATCAACTAAAGATGAAAGAGGAATATCTGGACATCATTAGTTGGTACAAGAATTATTAATAACGGTATAATCCCCTGGTTTAAACCCTAACCTTCTGTCCTTTTATTAGAATTTGTACTATCAGGGCACTCCGGCACTAAGCCATTGGCAAATGGTGTCCCAACTCCCAAATACAAAGCAAAAAAAATATTGTGATACCGGAATCTGTTCCTATGCAATTGGTCCAATTTTTAGTATTCCTAAGAGGAATGTTTTAGGGGGAAAGGGAAGGGGGCGCATGGGGTCAGCATGTTTTAGATATCCCATCTGTTCAACTATTGGATACTATTTTAGATTTGGCATTGATTTTTGTTTATTTTCCTTCAGGGCTTTACGAAAGAGATTCACTTGGAGAAAGATCGATGGCAAGGGTAATTTTATTTCCACTATTGCCTGAAATGTGGCAGCAGTTTTTTAACCAGAGATATAGGCTGTTTCTAATGAGAAGTGGGTGGGATAATTGTTTCTTTTCAATTTTATTTGTCACTTCAGTATGATAATTGGTTGGGGTGTAGAGTTATGAGGCCGAATTGCAAGGACTTCAAGCATTTTAATTAAGTTCTTGATGGTTACTTAAGTGGGATAGGGAACCCTTCCCCAAGAGCTAGCTGTTGGGTTGGGAGAACTAACCCACTTAAATACCCCATTGAGCATCCCATTTTACTTTGTGGGACTTGGTATCCCATACTACCAAGTCTTCATCAGTTTCTGATTTGTTAACCAATAAAAAAGTGTTTGGTATATATACATCTGTGGGATCATCATAGTTAATTGTCATTTCAGATATATAAAGGATTATGATGGAGGAATTCTCATGGAATGCAAGATTGATCCAAAGCTTCCATACACTGATTTATCGACTATGATTCGTCGTCAGAGGCAGGTAACTTAGTATCCATTTTACTTTCATAATGATTTGAATTAATAAGCTTAGATGAGATGCCATCAATTTTCTTTCATTTAAATTATGACATATACCTGTAAGTAACAAACGGGTGTTTTACACTTTAAACTCATTTCATCTTAGTTTGAACTTTTCTTTCCCATGTAATATGATATATAAAGATAATAATCAGCATTTAGGGACCTAATTGTAAGATGAACCTAGGGACCTAAGTGTAAACTAGATAAGTAGTAGGGGAATTAGTCATTAAACCATTAGTTAGGATTTGAGGGAGGCTATAATGTTATAAATAGCCTACTCCTCCATTTTGTAACAAGGAGATCAGATATGATATGACTATGGATACAGATTTGGGAGAGCAATAGTAGCTCTCTCCTCTATCTTCTCTTCTAATCCCTTTCTTGTGTCTCTTCTACTCCTATTCTCTTAACCCTAAGATCAATAATCATATCATAATAGATCATTAGATCTCTTTATTTCCAAAAGCCTCTTCATAAACACACAAAACACATGAAAAAATGGTGAGGAAGGAGTTGCCAAACATGTTAAAGCTGAAGAGTATGGACAGAAAGAGGCCTCAGCAATGTAAATGTGCACCCACTCCCTCAAGGCATTTGGATGCAAATCCCAGACCCATCTCTGATGAGCATAAGATGAGGCTTGATGATGGGCCAGTTGGATTGAAATGCCCTTAACTGGGCCTATATTATCTTGCTCCCTGGTGGCATTTTAGAGCCCACGCTTAGATGTCATTTAATTGGTCAGTTAGCATGTAAGGTAATTAAACGATGAAGTGTCATTACATGCCATATTTGAGTACATTTTGATGTACAGTGAAGTGCAAAATTAAAATGCAGATAAATGGACAATTATTAAATTTAAGTTTTTTAAACCTAATTTAAGAGGGCTGCATGCGTTATTCTTGTTTCTATGTATTGTGTAGCATCTGCTGACATTAATTATCTTCTTTACTAACTGTTCTGCTGATTTTTCTGATGTTTTTTCCCCCTATTTTTGTGAATAATCATTATTGGTTTTACAATAATAGGCAATTGATGAAAAGATAAGAGAGCTGTCAAACTGTCACATTGTTTATCCAGGATTTGATTTTCAAAAGGTACCCAACATCATCTATTCTTTTCTTCTTGTTTTTTTTAATACTTCCATTCATTCAAAACATGCTTTAAAAGTTTTCTCTTTATGATATAAGTTTCTGTTTAATTTGGATTGTATAATGAGCTCAAAGCAGATTGCATCTGACATGTTTCCAATAGTTCATAATTTGTGCAAGTCGGCCACTTTCCTTGATTGTGATATAAGTGTGAAAACTACCTGGCATGTCTGCCCAAGTTGCATGTGCTTTTCTTCCCCTTTTCTTTTTCATATGGTATCATTAATAGAAAAACATATGACTTGTGGAATACTAATTTTTATTCCTCCTAATCCACACATCATGCAGAAAGAAGCTGGTATTCCTAAAAAAGCTATCAAAGTTGAGGACATCCCTGGTTTGAGTAAGTATCAATTCCCAATCCCAGTTTATCTTACCGGTGTTCTTTAGTTGGGGTGCCTCTGGGTTAAATCACGCATTTCAATCATGTAATCCATGCGTTGAAACCTAAAATTTTATTCTTCACAAGTATAGGGGTCATCGTTCAGTTGTTGACAGAGTTTGCATATGAAGTTCTGTGTTTCCTGTGATTCATGAAATAAGAAACTGAGATCTGTTTATAAACTGAGATGTCAAAAACTGATCCACGATGTTAATTTTTATCGGGTGACCCCTTGCATGGTGCTTAATTTCTTACTATACTTGGCATCAAGGGGATTTCATCATCCAACTTTGCTTGCATCAAATCCGGGTCATTCTTCCAGTTTATAGAAGCATATAAACGGTCGTATTTCCTGTGGAGAAAACCAAAAAAAGGTGTTCTGTTTAGGAATTCAGATATTGTTTAAAAACTGATTAGATGTTCATGATTACTGCAATTACAGGAGAGGCTGGATGGACTCCTGATCAGTGGGGTCATTCCCGATTCAGAAGTTTAAGTGTTTCTACAGACAGCGCTGTGAATCAAAAGCATTTGACTGGATTTATGCGATCACTTCTAAAGGCAAGTTTCTTGGAAAGCTTTATTACCTGGAATTTCTTCTTCTTCTTGTTTATCTTCATTTCCATCTTGAGTATATCAGTTTTTCTATTTCCCATTCGATTCTTTCTTTTTTTCACTGGTATTATCTTGTATACAGTCAATGCACGACCATGCTGATGCCTGGCCATTCAGGGAACCAGTTGATGCCCGGGATGTTCCTGATTATTATGACATCATCAAAGATCCAATGGGTGAGAACTACCATATCCATATTGTTTTTGTTTACTTTTACCTTTTGTCTCTACTTTCTCGAGGCATGGCAATTGCTTCAGCTATAATATTAATATCTACATGCAAATTCTCTCCTGTGGATTTTTTTCTTTTTCTTTTCCTTTTGATGACATTTCAAGCTTGAGTTAGTTGTGTATTTGTCTCGTCTCTCATATGATTCATAGTATGGGTTCTCTTAATCTTTGTTGCAGATTTTTTATGTTGAATATAACCTAGAAGGTTAATAGCCACCATAAAAGGTCTCATCTTTAGTAAACATTTTAATGTGGGTGCAGATCTGAAGACAATGTCGAAGAGGGTGGAGTCTGAGCTATATTATGTTACATTCGAGATGTTCGTTGCAGATGTCAGAAGAATGTTCGCCAATGCACGAACCTATAACTCTCCAGAAACCATTTATTACAAATGCGCTACCAGGCACGGTGACCCATTCAACTGTTTTTCCTTTCCTTCCCCTTTCCTGTCCAGTTCGATGTGTAGTAGAATAATGAAATAAATAAGAAATAATGTTGTTTAATACTCCTCCGGTTCTTAATATAAGACATATTTAGAGAGTTGATCTTGGTTCTAAATATAAGACATAATTTTTATATTTTTATCAATGTTTTCCTAATTTATCCTTATTGATGCTCCTTAAATTATAATCAAGGAGGAGGGGGAAGATTAGGATGTTTTAAAAAATACATATTATATTAATTAATTTTTCTAATTTAATTAAATGAAATAAATATATTTTATATTAATAAGGACGGGGGGTATAATTAATAATGATGACATAAATATAGTGGGCATTGTAGGCTATTGAGGAATGGAATTGTCTTACTACCTGCAGATATCAACTTGGGTGTTTCTCACTTTTCGATATACATATATATTGCAGGCTGGAAGCCCATTTTCAAAGCAAGGTACAGTCGGGTCTACAGTCTGGCACCAAAATTCCGTAGGAACGCTGGAATGCATTTTATGGACCCCCAACCCTTCGCCTTCAATCTCCTCAAATATTTCTCTATGCATATTGTAATAGGGGAAAATGACAGAAAAATAGTATTTGAATTATAAAAACTCTAAAATATCTACTAAATTAGTAAAAGGTCAAATGTGTAATTTGATAGGAATATGAGATTTTAAAGTTTGAGTATTGATTAGTAATTTGAAATATAGGAATTAGTAATTTGAGTATACACATTAACAATTCAGGGAGTTCAAATTGTCAATCACCAACACTTAAGCTTCAAAATTCCATATTGTTTTTGCTAATTTAGTAGACATTTTAGGGTTTTTATAATTCAAAAGGTATTTTTCTGTTATTTTCCCCAATAATGACTTGCTCCTTAATTTAATTTTTCTTTTGGTCAAATGTGTAAACATTTTTGTACAGTTGAAATTGATTATTATTTTAATACAATAGTGAAGACAATTAAGTTAATATTAAGTTCTGACAATTATTTTCCCTAATAATGACTTGTTCCTAAATGATTTTCTATCTTGGGAATTTTATTCTCGTGTATTTATACAGAGGACCTTGGATAAATTGGAGAAGTACTCAACAAACGACACCCAAGGACGTGAATTGAAGAAAGACAAGAGGGCCTAAACGGTGTGTTTAGGAGAAGCATTCCATATCTGATTTGGGGATCTTCGGACTTGGAACACTCGACCCATTCAATTCACATGACTTGGACACTCACTCCCGATCCCTATTCAAGGGTTTCCCTTTTTGGGCTGGGCCGTAGTCAAACGTTGATAGTTCCTGTTGTGATTGTCACTGGAGTCTAGCCTAGCCCATTTAATTTAATTTAATTTATTTATTTTTGCTACCTCTTCTAGCTGCCATACTTTGTGGTTTTTGTATCATGACAAGTCTTTTTGGTGCGGATGGAACTTATGACTAACATGTCAATTTCGTTTATCGGTTTAACGCATAATTCTGGCAAAATTAATGCTTTTTGTGAACTGTAACGTTAAAAAGTATTATTTCTTTCTAATTATAACACTTTTATAGTGTAATTTATATTATAAAAATGCTCTTTAAATTAGGATTGGAGGGAGTATATAAGATGACAAGATTCTTACACAACCTTGTTCGAGTTACTCGCAATTCTTATAGTATTGACTAAAAGTTGGATCTGAAGACAATGAAAGACCTTGACTTGGTATTCTCTCTTTTTACCATGCCTGATTTTTTTTTTTTTTTTTGATAATAAAGAAGGCTAAAAGCTAAGGTTACAAAACAGAATTAAAGAGAAGGGGAAAAGATTGCCAAGCACTCTTGGTCAACCCAATACGCAAATAAACAGGACTTAAACCATGGGTTTCTTTCAGCTGAGAAGAGTCACCCCTTTGGATTTATTTTCGCCCTCCTCCTCCTCTTTCTGTTTTTTTTTTCACTCAAAGCGTCGGCTGTTTTTTTAAATACCTTTTCGGCCGAAGTTACTCCCTGGGGATGGAATTAAGTAACAACAGCGTCTCCTGTAAAAGGAAGAGCAGGGTGGACCTGTAAATTCTTTTAAATGAAGCCCCTTTTAGATAAAAGGACAATATTTCTCCTAAACTCGGATAAAGCCACCACTTCCCATTGGTCTCTTCTCCTCGCTCCCTGAGAACTGGCTGGTACTGCTTCGTTAAAAAAAAAAAAAAAAAAAAAGGCAGAGGAAGAAAAAAAGCAGCTCTGAAAGTTGGAAAAATTCTCTTTGCTTCATGTAGATAGGAATCGGGTCCTTCAATTGTTTCTCAACACAACTAGTCTCCGGGTCTTCACTCATGGCCAATAACCCATCCGAGGCTCCCACCGACGACTTCTTTGAACAAATCCTCGGCCTCCCAACTTTCGCTTCCATTGACTCCGGTTTGGCCGGAGCTGATGGTGGCTTGGCCGGTTCGGCTTCTCCGGCTCACAAGATGCTTCAGCTCAACTCCAGCGATGCCACCGGCCACCCCTCCGCCGTTGGTGCTGCGGGCGGTGCTGGTTTTCATGGGCCAGTATACCAGTTAGGCCTCAGTTTGGACCAAGGAAAAGGAGCAAGTTATTTTAAATCCGAGGAGCCTTCGGGGAGTGGAAAGCTCTTTCACGATGACGTCGTTGATGGTCGAACTAAGAATGTAAGATAAGCTTATTTATTTTTTCCTCAGTTTTCTGTTTGCGTTGTCAGAAATTTCCTGGAAATCATCCATGATGATTCTTGCGGATGGGTAAATTAAATATTTCTTTTTCGTCTCTTAGTCATGGCTGTCAGTTGAAAGTGAGCTTAGCGGTTTAATGTTTTTAGTTTAGCTAGGTAGATTTTTTTGTTTGCTTTTTAAAAAAAGTTGGTTATAGTATATGGTTGGTTTCTAATGTTAAAGCTAACTTCCACGGCGGGAGAATTGATCATTTCAGTAAAATTAATAAAATATAACAACTTTTTTCCCAATTTCTGAAAGAACAAGACTGTTTAGAAACCTTTAAGACGTAGGGTTTCAGGCTGTGTTGGATTCATTTCAGTGTAGGGAACAGTGAATAATAATAATAAAAAAGCTTGTGATGATGCATCACAAAGGGGAATCAGTTGGTAGGACGAGGTTTAATGCTTCTCGTACATTTTGATACTAATGAAAGCGGGAAGGAGATATTATTCTAGAAAACATATAGGAAGTCTTTTCTGTCTTTTGTACAGTTCAAGGTTTTGACGTGGTCTTTACAGTAAAGTATCAAATAGAATATAAAATGTATAGCAAGTTGTATTATTCATAAGTCATAAAACCATATAACTGGCCTTAAACTTTTTTTTAATGCATAAAAAAGTTTCTCGTTGTTACAAATATCTCAGATGGTCATGTTTCATTTGAAGTACAGCTATCAAATAGCCTTATGGTGTGACAAAGTCATACTAGAATTGAATTGAAATTAATTTCAGAATCATCTTTGAATTGCAAAAATTGTAAACTTCCTAATAAGATTCCTCTGTGGTTGACATAATCAAAGGTAGTTCTCATTGTCTCATTATTTGTTGTTCTGGGAGTGAATTAGTTGTCCTTGTGGGACTTGACTTGGAGCTCTTTTGGATATCGACACAAGTGTCCAAGTATTATAGTTAAAAATATTTGCACGAGGTCTAGATTGTGGAGTCTGACCTTTGGAAATCTAAGGTCAGCCTTTCGTGCGTGTCCTGTTGATAGTGTTTTCAATGGAGTGATTTAAACTGCTTAGAATTGTGATATACTAAAAGTTGAGTTACTCAGGCCCTTGCATAAGTATTTCTGGGATCTTTAAACCTAAGACATGTCATGTAATTTTGAGCATATAAGCTTGATTTTAAATAATGGGTAAATAAATGATTCCATATTATAAAAGTTTTATTCTATTCAATTTTACTTAATTTCTTTCCATCTTTGGGCTGAGACGGTGAATCTGTTGATCAGGAAGCATTTTCTCTTAAGGATCGAATGAACTGTTTTCAGGTTTTTCATGGGCAGTCTATGCCATCTACCCTTCCTGCTGCTTTGCAGCCCCCAACAATGCGACCGAGGGTGCGGGCTCGAAGAGGACAGGCCACAGATCCACACAGCATAGCTGAACGGGTGAGCCTCAATATTTGCATGAATGCTAATTGTCAGCTAGTCATGATATTTACATTTTAAGCATGAGGTTGATTTGTTGGGACATTAGCATCATTTGTCCATAGATTAAGTTTAGTGTTAATTAATCTTTATGTTATCTTCTGATGACAGTTGCGCAGAGAAAGAATAGCAGAAAGAATTAGGGCCCTGCAGGAATTGGTTCCTAGTGTTAATAAGGTAAATGACTTTTCTTACATGTTAATTCACTATGGGTTAGAAGCTGTATATCTTGTAAAACAAAATTGATGTTTCTTGTCAATATATGTTTAGTAGGCAAAAATTTGATGCATGTGACTTGACTAATTAACTTTTTAGATCTCTTCTTGGCAACTGATTTGATAAAGACTGATGTTTAAATGATCTAGAGAGAGGCATGCCGGCATGTGATTATAGACCCATTGCTTGTCAAATCAGTTTTGGACTAATTGTGTCCCATTATAGATAAAAACTGCTGATTAACATATTTAGCTTTTCAGTTTTTAAACTTACAATTTATCAAGAATTTTCCAGGAGCATAGCTAATTAAGAAAGGCATGTTTCTACCAAGTGTCATTAAAGTGCAATCATCTTTGATGTTCTTGTTTGGGTTGCACAAATTTTGAAGTTTTCTTCAACAACAAAATGAAATTTACTGGATTTTTAGAGATAGCGATTCCTGTCATTTTAGAAAAATGCAGAAAATGTTATTATGCCTTGTTTGCTGATAGTGCTATTCAATATTGCTGCCCTGTAATATTTCGTGTGAAAATTATGTTCAAATTTGTTCTCATATTATTTGTGCTCTCCTCAGACAGATAGAGCTGCCATGTTAGATGAAATTGTGGATTATGTCAAGTTCTTAAGACTTCAAGTGAAGGTAAATTGAAGGCATCTTTGGTTGTTGACTTGAATGTTACTCCATGATGGAAGTTATTATTTTTAATGCTTTTTTAATACTATGTGTTAAAAGTGTTGTTCGTTGAGTTCCCTAGACATCAGTTGGGAAACAAATTGATTGACCTATGATATGAGTATCAAAGCGAGACTCTTCACAGGGTCCACTTTTAATTTCTCCGCAGAGTGTGAGAAACCAAGAGTTTGGAATTCTTGCAGTGACTGTCCAATTTGATTCCATTTGTTTTTCAGGTTCTGAGTATGAGTAGATTGGGTGGAGCCGGTGCAGTGGCACCACTCGTGACTGACATCCCATTATCATCGGTTGAGGTATGATTATTGTAAAATAAAAAGAATAAAAAGAATTGTATAAAAACTCTTTATTCTGTACGGCAAGCTGCTCTGATTAGAACATAATGAGTATATTTGTCTTTAATAATTACATTATAGTTTCTACAGATGACTATAAAATTCCCTGTTATTATTGAAAACCATACAGTAGTCAACTTTTTGGCAGCAAGCATATACAGAACTGTATCTAAATCTGGTACTAAAACTTACTATATATTCTCTTCAAAAACAATTAATCAAATGTAGTGTTGATTAGGAAGATGGAAGTGAAGGTGGAAGAAATCAAGCAATATGGGAGAAGTGGTCGAATGATGGCACAGAAAGACAAGTAGCCAAGCTTATGGAGGAAAATGTTGGAGCTGCCATGCAATTCCTTCAATCAAAGGCTCTCTGCATAATGCCGATATCGCTCGCCTCTGCGATATACCACTCACAGCCACCAGACACCTCAAGCATAGTAAAGTCAGAGACTAATCCTCCTCCATAGAAGGCCTCACCCTCCTCCTCCGTCCAAGGCCTCACCTAACACTGCTGGGACCCTCCATTTATGTGTTTTTCAAAGCCCCCATGATTTCAGTCACTGGATGCAATCAAAGTCACATGCCATAGTTATATCTTTTTTGCCATTCTTTTCCCTTCTTTTATGTCAGTCCAGGGGTGGATGTCAATGCCCTTGAAAATATGACAGGCCCCACCTTTGTCTTTGCTAAGTTTCAAGTAAAAGGATAGGAATTGTCAAAGTTCACTTGATTAGCTCAATGGGTGGAGTGGGGGTAGTGGAAACTTATGGGGGCGCTTTTTTATCTGGTAATGGTTTGTGGGACCCTGTCACAGGAAAGAGTGGTGTGTATATTTATCAGTGGATGTAATGTAATTTCTGAAGAATTTGAAATGAATAATGGTTGCTTTGAAGAATGACGATACTTTTTGTTTGTTATTGGTGGACGTCAGTTTTCTTTAACACAAAAGTCATCAGCCTTATCCCTATCCTCCTCAATAATTATTGGACCATAAACCATTGTGAGAGAAAGAGGACGGACAAGGGTGCTGTCTTCACTAATCCGTCCCTGTAAACAAGATATTTGATCTTAAAATAAGATATATTTAACAAATTTGATTAGATTTATTAGTTAATATGACATGTGTTTTCTAAAAAAAAATACTTCTGTCAAGATCTTTATGTTCATTTTGTCAAACTATCTAATTATAGTTGACTATGTGTTTTGTTTTTGAATTATTATCTAGTCATTTTTCTTAATCCCTTCCTCCACTCTCCTCATGGATTATTATGGAAGAAGTATTAATAGGGATATATTAAAAAAAAAATTGAAAAATACAAAAATTATGTTTTATATCTAGAATCAAGATCAACTATCCGAAATATATTTTATATTAAGGTAGAGGAGTAATAAAATAGACAGATAGGACAGAAATCTGCCATTTTACAGAGCTTCTACCGTTTTATCAAATATAATCTCAATTCATCTGTGTGTGGCGTATAGATAATGGGTGGTCATTGGTCATCTCCCTGCTCTCTTAAGGTAAAAAAAGAAAGAAACAAAAGGAATAAAACTAGAAAAAAAAAGGGGTTAAATACCTAATTTGCCACGAAAGTATTGATAAGGGGGCACTTAGCACCCGAAACTTTTTTTGGTACCAAATTTGCCCCAGAAGTATGAAAAAGGTACCAAATTTGCCCAAAACTAACAGAAGGTCAAATGGACGTTTGCCACGTCGAATTTTTTTGGATTAAATACCTAATTTGCCACGGAAGTATTGATAAGGAGGCACTCAATAATCGGAAATTTTTTTGGTACCAAATTTGCCCCGGAAGTATAAAAAGGTAGCAAATTTGCCCAGAACTGACGGAAGGTCCACGTAGGTCGTTAAAATGCCATATGGCTAGGAAAGAAACACAGTGGAGGGTGAGTCATATACCAGATCATGTAACCACGTCGGCACCTCATTCATCTCTCTCTCTTCCCTCTCGCTTCGGCGGTTTGTGCTTTTGAATTTTCACCCACGGGTATGCCAGCTTCCACAACAATGCTTGCCAACTCTGTTTGCGACCTTCCTCTACTTCAGATTTGATTGGTTTCGATCCCTAGAAATATAGGTACGATAGGAATCCAAACCAAGAAACCAAAAACCATTCTTATCAAATTGATCGAGAAAAATTCAAACGGGATGTTAGAATTAGCTCGGGATCTGCAAAAGCCATTAGTTAGATATAATTCCTAGAACAATTTTGTATTCCCATTATACTCTAAATCTAGTTAGAGATTGTCATATGGATTGTTAAAATTTTCACCAAATCGTAAGAAAATTCCCACCGGCACTATCGCCGCCGATGCAGGAGTGGGTGAAGGAGTGGAAGAAAATTCAGAAGTATGAACCGCCGAAAGCGAGAGGGAAGAGAGAGAGATGGATGAGGTGCTGACGTGGTTACATGATCTGGCATATGACTCACCTCCACTGTGTTTCTTTCCTATCATTGTGGCATTTTAACGACCTTCTGTCAGTTTTGGGCAAATTTGCTACCTTTTTTATACTTTCGGAGCAAATTTGGTACCAAAAAAACTTTTGGGTGCTAAGTGCCCATTTATCAATACTTCAGTGGCAAATTAGGTATTTAACCAAAAAAATCCGACGTGGCAAACGTCCGTTTGACCTTCCGTTAGTTTTAGGCAAATTTAGTACTTTTTTCATACTTTCGGAGCAAATTTGGTACCAAACAAACTTTCGAGTGCTGAGTGTCCCCTTATCAATACTTCCGTGGCAAATTTGGTATTTAACCCAAAAAAGAAACTCTTCAATGTTATCAGATGACAGATGTTCCCACGAGGCAGGAAATTTCCAAGCTTATATATGGACCCAGGAAAAAAAACGCCACCTTAAAGTCTTTCTGCTGTTTCTGATGATATATTGCGTTTTTGTTTCTTGAGAAATATATTATCTAGCTAGATTTTCGTATGATAATATATTTCTTAGATTTGAAAACTAGTTTTTTTTTGACCTGATTTGAAAAATAGTTTAAGTCATTAAATCTCACTATTGATCACATGATATCCTTATTAATTCAGTTATAGCAGGTATATACACTTAAAAATCTATGTAAGATACAAAGGTGTTACGTCTGAACATAAGTCTATAAGAGTATATAGGGTTTTTTTTTTTTTTTTTTTTTTTTTTTTGCCCATCCAGAATATAGAGCTTCACCTTGACTAATTTGAATCCGACATGCGTCACGCACCTGGCTATAGTGGGAGAGTCTCTCAACGGGGCTTTGCTGTATTCATAAGGCTCGAACTCGAGACCTTGCTTAAGCGACATAAGCATCTTACTACTTGTGCCACCCCGTTGGTTATATAGCAGGTTATAAACTTTTTTTTTTATATAAAAAATTTCAGGAGAGGGGTTGGGCTCACCTGCAGTCTAAAGGTAGGACGCTTGAAGCCCAATCAACAAAGAATTAAGGACTAAGAGTACACATACTTCCATTTTAATTTGGGTTACCGTCCTTGACTAACTCCAGAATCGAACCCCTCTTTTGGTAAGAATATCCGACCTTTTTGCCAGTTGAACCCAGGTAGGTTATAAACTACCCATGATTAACGAAACCAAATCACAATGGGGCAAAGCCCAGTTATATAAGTTTTGGGCCTAAGGAATTCCACTTTAACGGCTCAAAAATTGAACAGGGGCTTCCTTAGAACACAAGCTCCATTTCATACCCCAGTTATATAAGTTTTGGGCTAAGGGATTCCATTTTAATGGCCCAAAAATTGATCAGGGGCTTAGCTCCATTGGAAATCCCAGTTATATAAGTTTTGGAATTAAGAGATTCCACTTTATCGGCCCATAAATTGAATATGGGCTTCCTAAGACCAATAGCTCCATTCTAAAGCCCATTTATATACGTTTTGGGCTTGAGGGATTCCAGTCTAGCGGCCCATAAATTGAATACGGGCTTCCTCAGACCATTAGCTCATTCTAAAGCCCAGTTATATAAGTTTTAGGCTTAAGGGATTCAACTTTAAAGGCCATTATCAAAAAAAAAAAACTTTAAAGGCCCATAAATTGACTATGGGCTTCTCAGACCATTAGCTCCATTCTAATGCCCAGTCATATAAGTTTTGGGATTAACGAACACTTTAACGGCCCATAAATTGAACTTGGGCTCCCTTAGACCATTAAATCCATTCTAAAGCCTAGTTATATATGTTTCGGGTTTGTTATAAATATATATATATATATATGTGTGTGTGTGTGTGTGTGTGTTTCGGGCTTAAAGGATTCCACTTTATCGGCCTATAAATTGAATACGGGCTTTCTCAGACCGTTATCTCCATTGTAAAGCCCAGTTTATTAGTGGGCTTAATGGATTCCACTTTAACGGCCTATATATTGACTTGGGCTTCCTCATACCATTAGCTCCATTCTAAAGCCCTGAACAACGGAGACCATTATGGCATTATCTATCTCCCCTATCGGTGCTTCGGTGTCGGCCATGCCAGCAGAATTAGCTCTGCGTCATCCTTGAAGATAAGTTACTGAGAAGGACGAGAAGCAATGGGGTTAGAACAAACAGCAGCATCGTCATCTACTTTGAGAAATTTGCACATCATTCCCCGTAGCTTCAAATCTCCATCTGTAATTCAATGCCCAAACCTTTTCCCTTCCGTATCTCCGTACAAAAGCCACTCTCATAAGTGGAATGGTTTCCTCAAGTGCTCCATGAATGATTACAAAGACCCGTTCTACGCTAATAAGGATCACTCCCAGCCTCAGGTTTCATACCCTAAGCCCTCGGTGATTCCTTGGAAGAAGGAGCTTTGCAATTCCGTCAATCTAATCGGCCTTGTCGCTGTTCCTGTAGAAATTAAGCACCTTCCCTCCGGCAAAGCAGTTGCATGGACCCGCCTCGCCGTTAAAAAAAATGCCACCCAATCGTTCTGGTACTTCACCCGTTTCCTATTATTCACGGCATTTAAACATTTTTTCCCCTTTTTACCTCATGGTTGGTTATTTGCTTATTGGGTGGCAATTCGTGGGGCACTTCGACGCTGGCTTTTCCATTGACTTGCCCTCTATAATTTGTTCCCTACTCTTGGAAGTCTTTAGTTTCAGTCCAACTTCTAGTTAAAAGGGGGATGGGAGTTCATAACTTTTCCCATAACTGTTGCTGCAAGATGTTGCTATTTGAATTCATGTCGAGTACCTCATTTTCAAATGAGTAATACAGAATGGGCAGGAAGTGGAAAAGTGAATTCCTATAGTGGTTGGCGCCCATAAAAAGAACAAAAACAAAGAATTTCGATGCTGTTTATTATCTGAATAAGCAAAATGTTTACTTGAGTGCTACTGCATTGCATTCCCATTTACTTGAGAGCCACCATTTAGTTTCTTTTGGTGATTATTTATTTTGGGTATAAAGAGCAATATACTCTCAACTGAAGCAAAAAGTAGCTCTGCGTTTCTTGATATTGCCCCATTTCAAGATTGCTAAAGCACTTTCTTGGGATTTTGAAGAATTATCTTTCTGAAAGAAGTTACCTTTTTCAAATGAAGGATAAACTTGACATTCTGGGATGAACTTGCACATGTTGCTTTTCAGCACCTTGAGAAAGGCCACCAAATTTATGTTTCCGGTCGCCTGGTTACAGATACTGTCCAAAGTAACTTCGGGAAACAGCAGACCTACTACAAGGTTGTGTAATTTCCCTTTTTTTTTTTTTTTTTTTTAAATGTCCATATTTCTTTCCCTTCTGCAAGTGAATCACTATGTTTTAGGTCTCAAGCAGGTGTTTGTTCAGCAGCTGAATTTCATTGATAGGAATCAATTACCGCTATCAACAAACAATCGCGAGTTTGATTCCGTGATGACTGGCAAGTCACGTATTCAATCAGTTATAGTGTCCACTTTATTTCAGTGTTGTTTTCCACTTAATGTCAGTCCTTTTTTCTGCTTTTATTCAGATAGAAGAGAGAATTCTGGAGCAAATAATACTTCTTCTGCAGAAGAATTATGGCAAGCGTTCTTTGCTAATCCAGAGGAGTGGTGGGACAACAGGAAAAACAAGGTAAATTGTCAACTGTCTTTTAAGTGCCTGTTTGACATGACTGTAGAAGTCAAAAAAATCCCAACAGGGAAAAATAGGTGTTTGGGATAGCTTCGGTGGGTGATGGGCTTATCCAAAAAAGTGATTTTTTTTTTTCAGAAATAACTTTTTTCAGCTTTTGGAGAAAAATGTTAGAAATAGTTTATCTAATAAGCAATGTACTATTAAATATATATTTTTGTGCAATCTAATTTATCCATTAGAATATATTTAATTAAGTACTTTAGAGTTTTGTAATTTTTTTTATCAAATTTAAATTTAATTTTTTATATTCAACCATCACAATATATACAACTAATATATAAATGTAGTATTCAATAAGATTCATGTTATTTTCAGTTATTTTTCATCTTAAATAATTATCCAAACAAGAGCCCATCTAAAAAAATCACTTTTTTACCATTATTCCAAACACAAATCACATCTACAATCTGACTTTTATTTTATCTTCCTTTTGCAAAAACTCATCTAAACAAAAGTCATCCCGGCCCTAAATGTGGAAATGGCCTGTTTCTCAGCTGTAATTATATTCTTCCTGGAATTTGATGCCTGTTCTAGTTTTCAAGTAATCCAGTGCCTATTGAATGTTGAAATTGTTTTGAATCACTTATCCCTAACACCTATATGGCTATATTTTCTCTTTTTGCTTTATTTTCCCGATTCTGGGGAGAATAAAAGCACTCAAAATCAGTACAAATTCAAAAACCTTGTTGATGTCTTATATCCCTAAATTTTCTCAGTTTGCCGCTTTCCACGTTAACTATGATGTCTTATAAATAACTCTAACCCTTGTTAGTTATCTTGCCATTGAACTTGAGGTGTCTGTTCTGCATTTTAAGCATACACACACAGAAAACAAGGAATGGAATAATCAAAAGTTTCGCAGTTTGCCTTATATTCATTGTACCATTTATTATTATGGATTTAGCTCAATAATCAAGTTCTGGTATTATAATACAAACAAAAACTATGATGATGGTCGCATACTATAATTCACTCATCTTAACTCTTAATGCTATATCAACAGCAACTGATCACCAACCTCTACATGGCACGGTTGGTTTCTTTGTTTGTTTATAATTATTGGGCTTCTGTAGTTATTGGAAAGTCTATTTGGATATTCTTATTTTTTTGATCGAGGCCTATTTGAATTTCTGGTGCTTAAAGTATTTGGAAAATTTGCAGAGGAACCCTAAGTATCCTGATTTCAAGCACAAAGATACAGGGGAAGCTTTGTGGGTGGAGGGCAGGACCAATCCACCATGGGTCAAGTCCCAGCTGGAAATAATGGATGCGAGGATGGAGCTTTTCCCTCCACAAAATGCTAAGACGCCTGTAAGCATGGTTTCTGCTGGTGAATTCTTGTCTTTCTAAACTCTTGTGCCAGTGCTGGCCTTCACAGCATTTGATTTTGACGGGTATACTTTGTACAGTTTCTGTTTTACATTTCGAACGCAAATTATAGCTCTACTTCAGCAACTTACATTATTGATTTGTTGAGCTAGTTTTTCTGCTTTGATTCCGCACATGTATCTTATTTGCCGAATATTATTGTCGGGAACGGCATCAAAAACACATCTTTGTCATTGTAATAGAAAATGTAAATACGATGCTCTGTTTTCTAACTTCCTAGACCTAGAACTTGTTCGACGCTCAGTTATTTTCATTGGTACAATTAATATGTGTATATTTATTTAGAAGTTGCATTATTCATTATTCACAAGTCTATAACTCACATTATGACTTTGTCCAAGGCACTTTCATTTTAGGTAAAAATATCTTGATGCCAATTTTTTTTTTTTTGAAAAAATAAAACCATCATCGATGTGTTATTCATCTACCATTCAATATAAGTCACTTATATCTCAAAAGTTTTATTCAAAATACAAGTCACTTGTAGGATACTAAAAAAATTTATCCATTTAATACTTTTATTGGTGTGTGAGAATGATATACCCGTGACTTATAAATAAGCACTGAGTGGTATTCTAGGCAAGGAAGTGATTAATTTTACCCAAATTCAAGGCGAAGTAGTATCCTTGTTATTTGTTAATAAAATTACTAAATACTGCACATGTTATCGACAGCTGACCATATGAATACTCTCCAACAATGGAACGTTTTCGTCCCTTAAACCGAGGGTTACTACAGAGAGATATAAGATTCATGTTATCGTTATGAGCTATATGACGATAGGCGTTCATAGGAAAGCTCCTCTTAAATTCAATAAATTTTAGTCAATTAACAAGGGAAAAAAATAACAGTGGTACACTAAAGGCAGGCAGGTTGTGGAGGCCCATATCTATAAAGTTCTGGGCAGATCTCAGATGTTAATGTGTGTGGAAGATGAGGCCCGTTGGGGTGCTTTGGAAGATCTCTTGCTGGCTGAAATGTTAGGATTCGTTTGGGATTTGTTTCCCCTTCTATGTAATTTTCCTGTTGTAGTTTGGGCGTTTAGCCTCTTCTTTATATCAAAAAAGAAAAAGAAAAAAAAGAAATGTTAGGATTCGTTGAATGAGTCGGACGCATTATCATATAGTTGAAGGAAGGCATGTTGCTGCTTGAGTCCTAGCGACGTTGATTCAAGAGATTTGGTTCGCCTTTTGTGGGTGTACAACCCTACTAGGCACGTAGACAACTGTTACTATTTTATGAGATGGGACAATAATAATGTCAGCACAGAGACACAACACAGCCTGTAATGCTGTAATGACACATACTGGGTCCTCCACAACATGGCATCAATATGTGTAGACTGGGTTAGATGAAGGACAGTATCACCATTTTCGCAGAAGCCAAATTCGCTGTCTGGCATTCCCACCTTTACTCATTAATTTGGTCTGTTAACCACGAAGTCTAAATTGGAACTTTCCTCCCTAATGCCCTACTCTTGGCCTGTACTTGAGCTCCAAATGGTGATCTGTTTTCTCTTATATATTAGAAAAAGAGCTGGCTAGTTCCATTCTTCTTTGATTGGAGTTTAAGATCTGTTCTTGACGTGACTCATATCAAACTCTCTAATCACGCGCTCTGTTTCTGCATTGCCACAGCACAAAATCCTTTTATGTCTGTGTGCCATGTTAAGCTGTCGATTGGCCAGCTGCTTCATGCAGATATATGGCAACCGATGGACGAAGATTCATCAAAATTCAAAGATAACGCGATTACATATCGGAAAATGATTAAATAAAAGGCCGAGATTTTTTGGTTCATAACACACTGTACCACCGCAAACACAGAGTTTTGAGATCATGTCACTTTGACCAAGAAGCTGATGTTACCCGAAATTGCAAAATATCTTTAAAGAATGATTCTTGATTTCATTCACGTAAGGCCATCTTGTGGACTCCCTACCATATTCGTGCACGAACCTGATCCCTATGCTGTATTGAACATCTTGAATAAGGTATTTTACACAGACACAAATTGGAATTAAACACTCAAATGTATACGTGGTGAACCACAGGCATGAAAATTTTCTCATCTACGTGTTTGTGCAGTCATTGGGAAACTTAAACACTCAAATGTTTTTCTCATACGTGTTAACCCATTTTATTTTTACTTCGAGAATGAACCACAGGCATGAAGTCTTTTTTTTTTTTTTTTTTTTTTTTTTTTTGAAAAAAATGATTCTCATTTTGAACATTTTCTCATTTTTTCTTCCCGTGTTTGTTCAGTCATTGGGAAAAAAAAAAGAACCGGATTTAAACTTTTTGTTTTGGGGCGAAGAAAGTAGAAAAAAACTCACATTAACGCTATGAAAAAAATAATATATATAACGTAATTATATTTTTCCTCATTTACGTTACATACACCACAATGAATCCTACATTAATTAGCTGCTAAAACATGTGAAGGAACAGCCCACTGGTAGAATATGTAATGTAATAAATTGACGTCTCCAACATGCAACTAAATCGCGCAATTAATAATAATATCATGCAGCTAGGGACAATTGCCATCCTGTTTGATTTGAGTATTTGACACCTCCATGTTAATATTTTAGAGCGGCAGGCTGTCTGTATGGCGGTGCCATTAATTACAATCTTTTGAGATATCTTAAAGTCATTTCATTAATATATATATATATATATATATATATATATATATATGGAACTTATTCCTTCTGTGGTCTCATTTCTTCGTATAATTCAATGCCACATACGCAAAATCAAGTGGTTAGTGTCAAACCTGGACATGCATGAAAATAATTTGTCTTGATTTATAGCACGAAACCAACCAACACCAAAAACAACAAAAAATTAAAATAGCTCCGATCCGCCCTGATTCCCTATATATAGTATAGTATAATATAACTTGTACAAGAACAGATCCAGAACAAAACGATGTTATTATATATCTTATGTACAATATAATAAGCCTTGGCTACTTATCCATATATATATATATATATATGGATAAGGACGAAGACCTGAAATACGCCCACAGATATAAAGGGGAGCGGGAAAAACTATGTTTCTTTGTTTCTCGGCTAGGTACGTAATAATATATAAATCTCAGGTCGCCCTATTGAAGTTGATGCTTTAATTTGGACAATCCATGAATTAAAAAAAAAAAGAGGAATTCTCTTGTGGCTGTGGATTGTTCATTTGTTTGAGGCACGTAGCTACTACGTACATATATGTCTGATATGGATACTGCATGCAGAGTTCATAGACAACCCAAACCCTTAGCTTCAGATGCTTTGATGATTCTGAGCCTCTTACAGGAGCATGTGAACATATCCCATGGAACATCTCCAACAAGCATCCAGTCTCCCTCTTTGTCTTCATACGTGGGAACATACTCAGATCCATTGTATCCCTCCCTCTCTGAATATTGTCCGAAAGTGCACTTGAACATGTTTTCCAAGGCCTTTAGGACTTGCGGGTAGCTCTTATAAACCTTCAAATCTATCTTCCTCAAGTAAGCTGCACCAGCCATGCTCACTTTCACGTATCTCCCACCTTCTTCCTCCTTCTTCTGTTGCATACTATTCCTCCTGAAACTTCTCACTGGTGGCCACCCCACAACTTGTGCCCTGCCATTTCCAAAACAACACATCACTGTAAGATATCGATCACCCCTACATATATATATATATAACATTCAAGTTCTCTGAAACATGCATGAACAATATCGACCGTCACTTACTTCGCTGGTGGGCCATTATTGTCTGACTGGTTATGATCACTTTTAGCGTCACTTCTATTGCCTGTTGATTCCTCCTCAGGTGAATATTTCCTTTTGCTTCCAACATTGCAACGTTTCTCTGGCTCATCGCCGCCTGGCAATCCAAGCCTTAGCTCTGTGTCCTGCAGGTTCAGCTCACCTATTGATATTGTTGGACTCTCCATTTCTTTGATTTCCCCTTCAATTCTGATTTCTTAGTGATAGAGAGAGTAATAGAGAGATTTGGCTTGCTAGAAAATGGAAAGAGATTTCTAGTTTGAGTTTAGAATGACCAAGATGGAATGAATGAGGATATGAGGGGGCTTCGCTCAATTCACTCAATTATATAGTGGCTAGCCACAAGAGCGAGATGATAGACAATAATATCTGGATTCGCTTGTTCTCATGGGACACTCATTCAGCATCATAGACCTACTTTCCATTATTGCACGCGCTTCATCACCCGCCAATTGAGTGGTGACAGCTGACAGGGCACGACTTTTTTACGCGCAGGACCCGCTCCGACGCACACGGTGTACGCGGGTAGCGCGTGGCGGTGAGTGAAGATTTTGTCATTGGAAGGACAAGGAAGAGAAGGAAAGAATGGAGTGTGTATAAGACAAGGGAGACAAGGGAGGAACAGGGACGGCCCATGGCATTAAAGAACGTAGACCAGCAAACGGACGGCTGATCTTCTTTTAGTGGAACCTGTGGAGTGAATCTGGGAGCGTTGGATCACGGGTGCTCCGCTGAGGAACACGTCCATGTGAACAGGGAGCATGTCCCACGTGGATGCCATTTATTGGTCGGGCATCACCATGTGGGTTGGACGCAATCAATGAGAGAACTTAATGTGAATTGATAGTTGCTTCTAGCTAGCTACATGACATGTGGGAAGGTCACCTCTTTTCTTTATTCAACTTATTGTTCTTAAATTTATTTATATGCATGTGTTCACTCAAATCATACTAATTTTCTTAGACCACTATATATTTTAATTTGGATGTTAGCCATAGATCCGACCTCATCAGATGAGGAAAACTTAACAGATACATGGAACTGATACGAGGTCGATGTGGATCAGGTTAAACAAATGAACACTTTTATATATTTGTGCGCGCGCGCGCATTAATGTATATACAATTCAGTTTCTGCTTTGTATATACATTGGAAATAGCAGCATGTGAAAGATGTCCTGAACAGCTTTCGGGGCCCCTTTTTGACGCCTTGCGAAGAGCTAAAAGTTGATTTAGGGTTAAAGGCAATTAGGTACGTGCATGGTAATTAGGATCACTTGAACAAGCTAAGTACTTACGTGTTATATTTCAAATTTCAAATACTAAATGTATAATAACTAGTATTAAGTTTGAAGTTATCTTTATCCATGTTTTCTTTATAAGGGATTCATTGGATCTATTGAGTTGTCTTTGAAGGCTGTTCGATCAAGTACACGAGGAAGTTTTCGTCAGTGACAATGATATCAAATAAGCAGAGTTACACTGTAAATAAAAGAACTCATGAAAATGAAAATCTATCCTAAAGTTAAAGGCGCTTTGCTTAGAGTAGAGAACCAAGTGAAAAAACAGCAACTACTTAAAATGGCAGACACGGTTATTAATTAGGTGGTGTCGAAGTCATTGATCGGACCACCACTTAACGAACATGCAAGCACAAGACTCCAAAAAAACAACTAAAAAAGGGGAGGGGGGTTGATAGAAAGAAAATGTTAGGCATGTGCTTTTGTTTGTGCAAGCGTGCTAATAAGAAAGAAAAAATAGCCAACGGGGCAAAGCAAACGCATGACAAGTAGTGAAGCACTACCTGAAATTATTCACAAAACCAGATAGGCATTATATTTCTCTTCTGGACCCAACTCACTTCTCTTGGTTCGATTCACCACTCACCAAGACCCATCAACCTTTCCCCCATCCAATAATTAACCTCGCTCATCATATTTGTATATCACCGTTTAATCAACCTCAGCTTTTGCCCTTTTGCTTGTGTGAAACGATAAGGCACACAGGATTGGATTATGTATGCGTCATAAATATAGAGAAAAAGTTGATTAATTAGTGTAAGAGAAGCACATACATAAGGTAGAAGAAATTATGATATGATGGAGGAGAGGTACACACGTGGGATGTGTTAAATGTTGAAGGGTCAGAGGTGGGCCTTGAGCCACACGTGGGTGATAGAATTAGAGAGGGTTTAAAGGACGGTAGGGAATGAAGGCCCAAACGTTTGATATGTAGGACAAGAGAGGGAGCCCCCACTCCCATGCCCTCCTTGCTTGCTTGTTCCCTCACTTGTGAATTCTGATCAGTGACTGTCTTTTGGCCATCCCTCTTTGTGCTCACCATTTATGAATTCCCATCAATGCACTTTTATTAACTTGCACGTACATTTCATGAACAGTACACCCCCAACACAGTTAAACAAGGACATCTAATCCCTTTCACTAGCTCTTGGTTGGTGCTCTACTATTTCAGCTAAGGCTCCGTTTGGCCACCCTCCACTCGTTTACATATCGCATGTCCAGATTAAAATTGACAAGCGCACCCCACCCCCCAAAAATACACGGAAAATAAAATCGCTGGGCCCAAAATAATGGAAAATAGGATCATCCGGCCAATTATTTAAGTAAGAAGGAGAAAAGGAATTGAGGAAGATAATTAAGACTGGATTTTTCATAAGTATTACGTATACAACATTAACATAGATCTAGCTTCCCTGCCTATCCTTTGGATAGGCGGGGGGAGCTTGACTCCCCCTGGATGATCCGGATCTTTTTTTTTTTTTTTTTTTTTTTTTTTTTTTTTTTTTTTTTTACATTCTATTTTTAAACAAATTATTTTAATGGGTACGTCTAAAATAAAAATAATCTCTTAACTAATATTTTTTTTTTAAATGATTTTTTTATTTAAAAATCAATAAATAAAAAAATAAAATATGAACTATCAAGGGGAGCTGAACTCCAACTGCCTAATTTGGATAGGCAGGGAAATTGGGTCCCAACATGTATATGGTTATTAGTTAACGTAGCTAGGTAGAACCGGTTGCATGGGTTAGTGAGGGTGTCGAAACAAGGACAATACCGAAAGCTGGCATAATCCTCTACAGTTGGACGTTGAAGTTCACCATTTAATCCGTACCATTACATCGACGAATAAAAGAAGGAAGAATTGAAGCAGAGGCCCAACCCCCATAAATATTTTCTTGACACCTTGTTGCACCAAGACATACATAAATGGTCCCCCATTTTCTAATTCTGATGAGCAAATGGTTCGTTTATGGGCTGTCCTCTGAGATTTATAATACATCTGCAGTTTATTCATCATGCTTCAGCTGCACCTCTTTTTTCCTCACTACATATCACACACCTTTTATTTCATTTTGCTTAAGATCAAGTTGCAGCTAATTCTGTTTACTAGTGAAAAAAGACATGTATACCAGGGAACCGCGCCGGACAAGTCATATATGTTAGCAAAAAGAATTTTATTTTCACTTTGGCGTAGAAGCCTCAGTCCGTGATTATAATTGGAGACGATGGTAGTTGACGTGGTGGATCTACACTATATTCTGTGTGTTAGTTACCAAATATAACAGATTGATGTGCATGTGAAATTATGAGGGACACTAAATATTTTCATGGCGAAATTGGCCCCCCGTCTAGTGCCTGAACCAGTGGCGTGCATGTGCAGAGCTGACACGAAGTGAGGGCGGGCGAAACATTGACAAATTAATAAAAACCATGGATCTACATAATATTGGCACCAAGGGAATTTCCAGGATATGGTGAAGCCAGGGAACTTTTATTTCTGCGTGGACACTTGTGGTAACAGAAGAATCGAATTTGCATTTTGTCACTGATCTCACGAGAGAATCTGATCTTATACATTAACATATGCACCAAGATCTCCAGGAAAGAAAAGAAGAAGCAATATAATAATAGGTTTTAACGCTTTATGATCAGAAAAAGGTTTAGCTAGGTTCCTAGCAACATACAATATGCCCCAATAGGCCAATAATCTCTTGAATGTGTTGAGACTATTTGAGATCAGTTTGTGTGTGGAGGGGTTTTTCTGCTGCTACTACGTAGGTCCTCCCACCCTCTGACCTCTCTATGTTCATTTTAATTTAATAGACCCTCCTTGATAGCCAATTAACCACCGCCCATTCTCTCACGCAATAAAATAGACATATATTTATATATATCTCCGATCAATAATATATCATTGATCAATTATATTTCGATCAATCAGAACAAATGGCAAACGAATCATTATTGGTCTATATATATAATAATGATCTCCCTCAATATTATATACATACATATATATACAGTACCATGTCTGATCAACCCCTCTCTCTCCCCGATAGATATATCTTTCTTCCTTTAATTTGTGCTGAGTCAAAAACCATTCATTCCAATATAAGTACATACGTACTCACAGTGGTGTTGCATGATATGTTCTACACCTATTTATAAATCCATTTTGACCAAATCTTACATACCAAAAAGAGGTAGTGAACTTAATAATTATGGGTAAATTTTTAATTTTACCCTCATTTATGATTGAGTATTTTTCAACTGTTTATTCTCTCTATATCTTTATGAATATAATTAATATGAGTTAAATTGTCATAATCTCATTTATTACATGAAACTGAACTTATAAATAGGACTAAATTTTTTGGTTAGACCAGATAAATAGTGATATATTATTAGATATAATAATTTAGAGGATTCTGAAGCAAAATAAATAGCGGGGATGGATGAAAGAAAGAGAGATAAAGAAAGGGAAGGGGGTAATATTGAAGAGGAGGATGTAAAAGAGAAGGGTGATGATGAGTGGGGTGCCCTTAAGCGGCGCACATGGGATAGGGTTTGACGTACACTTTGGGTTGCATTCCCCCAACAACCTCACATGCCTCTCTTCCCTTCTTCCCCTCTACCCAATGAATCCCACCACATGCCCCTTTCTTACACTTGGGCCCTACTTCCTCTTTTATATTTCCTCCTCCTAATTTCTTCTTCCTTTTTGCAGTATAACTGTATATTAATTAGTTAATTATTAAGTGAGATGTTTACAATTTATCCAAAGACTTAATTGTTGCTAATAAAGTATTCCCTCTAGTCCTAATTATAAGAATATTTTTATAGTACAAATTACACTACAAAAAATTTTTATAATTAGGATTAGAGGTAGTATAATAGTTTCGTGAAATCCATGCATATAATCATAACCTAGTGGGATGAGGCTGCTTGTGGTGATGGTGGTATATTAATTAGTTTTAGATACATATATGCATGATCAATGATCTCCTTTATATATTTAACTTGTAGCACACGGTGAACGAAAATCTTTGACTGCTGCTCCTACCGTCAAGTTTGGGTGTTGGCCGGGGACATAATGTAGTGCTGATCGAAGGGGGAGGGTCAAGTTTGCAAAGAGATGAGTATATAATATTGTGGGTGAACGTGGCCAACATGTGTGAGTGCAATTCTCGAGCAACATCGCGTGAATCAATACCACAAAATTAACTCTTAAATTCACACCGTAACTAACAACAGTTGAGTGTGCCTCTCAAATAATTGCACCTCTTCTATCTTCATCTCCACTTTAATTTTCTTCCCACAATGTTATCCTGTTGGCCTACCTGCTTTTACTACTTAGCACATAGAATAAGGGCACATCCCAACATCAGCCTTTACCTTGTCTGCAAAACCACTTTAATTTTTAGTCTTACGTCTCTTAATTAACGTAACCCTTTAACTACTTTTTACTACATATAGCCATCCAGTAACTAAAGTGAGAAGACGCTTTATATTTCCCTCCAAGCCAGGCCAGTTTCGGATCGATCCCGTTCTTTTCTTGATACAACGGTTAAACTGATCAAGACTTAGAGATCATCTTAATAAGCTTTTATATATGCTGATGAGTTCGTTTTTATGCCACAGAACATGAATCCGAGTTGTTTGGTTCTTAAAGGGCGACATGTCCTCACTTCAGAAAGAACTAACTCATTAAGTGTGAAAAATACTCCTGTCCACGTATATATTTAGACTTATAGTCGACTATTACATTATTTACATATAGGGACCATCGGATATTCTTTTGTTTATGAAAAAAGAGATATACAGAACAAAAATCCTCCTGTCATCACTGATTAAGAACATTCACTTTCAGCGCTATACGCTTGATGTATGTTGTGCGTTATATATACATGACCATGATTGACAATTCCAGCAATTAATCCGGTCTTGAATTAATTAATCTTAAATTCTGAATATGGTTAAGCATTTAATGCTACAGCAAAACTTGCATAATCAATATATACTACGTCCCGTTGATTAATAGCGCTTTTGTGTGATTATGTACCAAAACAAATTATGCAACCAAGATAAGGAATTTTTTAATGGATCACAAAACAACACACATGCATAAATTAATATTATTATTTGGGGGAATCAAGAATGGAAAACTGATGAATTTCTCAGACTCTATAGCCCTGTCTTCAAGTTATTTTTTTTCCCTCCTTTGAAAAACGGAAGATTATTGCAGATATAGATGAATACTGTGCGTAGAAAGGATATGTTTTGGAACGATCAAATCATGGAATTGGAGGTGACCTTCTTTTTATTTTTTCTTTAAAGATTAACCGTGCACGAGTCTACTCGGGAAGTGAAAGTCCTTGAATTTAGAAATATTATTGATCCCAGGCGTGTCATTGATCCAAGACCAATAATGGACCGACCTTCTCAATAATTTCCCAGTTACAGTGCGCCATCCATGAGTACTTGGCCAAAATCGTTTAAGACTTAGTATAATAATAATTGTACATGTCATCATCGTCTTGGAAAACCGAAATTTCCTGAAAATTTTACACTTGCACTTTAGAAATCACATACCAGCTCATCATCATCAAAATAAAGATACACAAGATCTTCATTTCCTTCTTAGAAAATCGTGCTTGTTCATTATATTTATAGCTTCTCTCTCTCTCATGCACAGATATATAAAATAAAGTATACTATGTCATATATGCATATAATGGATTTGAAGATGTGAAAGGGGGACAATACATGATTTGGAATGATAGTGGGGAATGGTGAAAACATTTATGAGAAGATGTGAATGGATGAAACCCTAGGAAAGAGTAATAATAATAATAATAATAAAAAAGGGAGATAGGGGTAAATAATCAAATATAAGCCGCTAACATGGAGATGTCCACTCAGGACTAGTTCTTCCACTGAACAATCATAAGAAGATAACATCAGGTGCCGTCAGCTATCCCTGCAAGCTTGGAAAAGTCCAGCTCACACATTCCGCCACGTGTCGCAAAGCCATTCCTTGATTCTCAAGGGGGAAAAAAAAAAAGAGACAAGGGGAAGCCCATCTGTCCTTGTATTAATGGCCAATCAAGGGTTGGTTTCACTGCTTCGCCCCTATAGCGTAGTTATAGTACCCACTGAGAGGCCTCCCCCACATACACAAAGGCTATTATTATTATCGCATCACATAGCAACAAACACTGAATGCTTAGAGAGAGAGAGAGGGGTATAGAGAGAGAAAGTGTGGTAAAGTGATAAGATCATGGAAGTTGTAGGACTGAAGAAGGAGAAGATGGGATTCGAGGAAACGGAGCTGAGGCTTGGACTGCCTGGTGCCGAAGCTGCGAGGAAGAGAGGTTTTTGTGAGACCGAGACGACTGAGGACAACAAAAATGGCACTGTGGATTTGATGCTCAATCTCTCTTCTTCCAAAGAAGCTGATCATTCCACCGACAAACCCAAGGAGAAGACTCTTCTTCCTGCCGATCCCGCCAAGCCTCCTGCCAAGTATGTTTTCTTCATCTCCTTATTTTTTCGGAGAAAGAAGAGAGAGAGAGAGAGATATTCCACTTTTATATTTGTCGCGCCTAATTTAATTTTCTTGTTGTTGAATTATACATAATCGTAACATATATATACAGTATATACATGCAGATTTAGTTAGGTAATTAGTTATAGCTTGGTTAGGGCAAACTGTTGAGCATTTGTGTATGTGAGCGTGCGCCGGGAGGAAGGAGAAATAGTAATAATAGGGAGAAAATGGGAGATAATGACTCATCAATTATTAACGAGAGAGAGAGAGAGCCAGATCAGGTATATGTAGACTATACTTTTGTGGAGATTGAATTGGATGGAATTGAAATGGTATTTTTATCTCCATCTTAATTTGTCGTTCCAAGAAATCCCAATCAAAGCCATTGCTTCAACTATTCAAGAACCGTACAACGCCAAAACAGTATAAGTTCCATTTTTTTCTCCGACGTACAGCGGATTCATTCATTCCGCCGGAGGGAACATTTAGTTTTACGAGCTAGACATATATATGGGATGAACCTCTCTCTAGCCAGCCATTAATCTTTGATTAATCCCACATCTGCTAGTTCCGAGCACAGTATAGGCTAATTAATTAAGGTAGTCCTTTCCTTGAGAGATGAGATAACAAAAACACATATATAGATGGATGTTGTATGTGGGGTAAATGATACATACGAACAGATGAATCACACAGATATATATATATATAGTAGCTCTAGCTTGCTTAAACGTTTCATTAAGACGTCGATCGAGTTGACCAAAAAAAATGAAATGAAAGGGCACAAGTGGTGGGATGGCCACCGGTGAGATCGTTCCGGAAGAACATGTTAGCACAGAAGAAGAGCGGAGAAGAGAGTGATCAGAAAAGCATCCCTAATGGAAGCTTCGTGAAAGTGAGCATGGACGGAGCTCCATATCTTCGCAAGGTGGACCTCAAGATGTACAAGAGCTATCAAGACCTCTCTGATGCCTTAGGCAACTTGTTCAGCTCCTTCACCATTGGTAATTAATTAATTAGCTTTCTTAGTTTATTTATTTATTCATGATTATGCAGAAATATCTATATGTGCGATGGTCAACTGTATATATAATAGTAATGTTGATTTATGAAATATAATGAAGGGAATTGTGGATCCCAAGGACTGAAGGATTTCATGAATGAGAGTAAGCTGATGGATCTGTTGAACAGCTCCGACTATGTCCCGACCTATGAGGACAAGGATGGCGACTGGATGCTTGTCGGTGATGTCCCTTGGGAGTATGTTCATTTTCTTCCTTCTCTCATAACTATCAAAAAGCTAGCAAGCGAAGGCTTTCTCATAAAGGATTTCTCAATAATGTGCTCCATTATTTTTTTCACCAGTCTTTTTTAATCATATGTGCTTTTTTATTCAGACAACTCTATGTGCTCTTAGAAAACGATATATGTTTCCGATAAGCCTTTTTAGCTCCAACCCAAAACCTATCATTTAATTTTACTCTTTTCCATCTATTACTCACACGAATATATATATATATATATATATATATATATATGCTTAAATTACTTTACTTGACTTTACATTACGTACGTATGCTTATAACATGAACATGTCTTCAAATCAACCTGCAGGATGTTCGTTGAATCCTGCAAGCGCTTGCGTATTATGAAAGGAAAGGAGGCCATTGGGCTTGGTACGTGAATTTCTTTCGGAAAAATTCAACTAGCATATCTTAATCATGGTGCCTGGTTTCATTTCTAATTACCAATAAATATATAATAATAACTTTGTTTGGATTGAATTCAATTTTATTTCAGCACCAAGGGCCATGGAGAAGGTAAAGAATCGAAGCTAGATTGCAGCAGACAGAAGATGAAGATGATGGTGTTTGGATTGTACGTAGTAAATTTCAGTACAATTATGGTTTGTTATAGTATGATATTTGGAAACATGCATGTTGAGCAGTGAGATACCCAGCCACCAAGTATTAATTATGAAACACAAAGCAATAATGGTTCTTAAGTGTGTTGCGTGAGACTTGTCTTTCCTATGCATCTGATTGTCTGGTATGACTTGTGAGTGCTTGTTTAATAATAAGGGTTTAACACTGTGATTGTCGTCTGTTTAGCTATAAATATATAAATAACGTTGGTGTGTTTTTATTTTAATTTGATGGGATTCCTTGTGTGATTATTGCTTAATATTCGGAGCGTGTAGGTACTAGAAATGTTCCCTGACCATGTTGAATTGGGGAACAAGATCATGTGCTTGATCATGGTGCATTTATAAGCATGCCCATCTCTGTCATTTAATATTTCTCTTAACGATATTATTATTGCTGTTTGATTTCCTTTCTAATAGAATATTCTGGTCAAACTTTTATTATTTGAGTGAAAATTAATCAAAGCACCCATGCAAGCGTCTTTATAAATTTTGGTCTCAAGATGTTTGAATTCGTACGTACAAAATATTATCATTATTTGGACGTTTTCCATTTTGTAATTTTGACGGCAAAAGCATATGCCTTTGGTCCCAGAAGTCACTTCTTAATTAGTCCTTAACTTTAACACCTTTAATATCAACTAATAATTTTTTTAACATTCATTATTATTTTAAAAATAAAAATTCATATATTATCATTCGATCAGATTTGGTCAACATTATTAAAATTTCGATATCAATATTTTTTATTATTAATGGGCAGCTGTTAAGGATAAATGACTTAAAAAGACATTTTTAGAGTTGGAGGGAAAAAAGTATACTTTTGCCTACGTTTACTCAAAGCTAGAATATAAAATTCCCGCCATTAACATTTAAACAAAAGTTTAATTCTTTGAAACCAAAGTATGTTTTTTAATACTTCCTCCGGTCATAATTATAGGATCAAGTTTATAGTATAAATTACACTACAAATTAAACTTGGTTCTATAATTAGGAGAGGAGGTAGTAACAATTTTTATCTTGCCATGCCAACGGCCGAATGGTAATTAAACTAAACGCATGAAACTTTATCAAAATTCATTAAAGGGGGCAAAAGTGGATAGTTAATCTGGAATACTAAAGATTTTTTCACTTAGATTAATTAACTTTAGGTGTTGTGAGAAAGTTGCAGTTTTAGATTATAGCGTAAAATCTCTCTCTCTCTTCCTTCTTCTTCTTCTTTTTTTTTTGTTTTTTGTTTTTTTTTTACTTTTGCCAGTGTAGAACGTAAAATCTGTTAACCCCCAAAAAGGTAGAACCTTTATAGAAATTAGCTTTTACAATGTCTATAAAAATAGATTTTGAAAAAAAATAAACTAGCTGATGCGGCGTTTTATAATAATTTCAAAATTAAAGTTGACATGGATTATACATTAGAATGGCAATATATATAGGTGTTGGTCTTCTTTTTTTTACAATTTAAAAATCTTAAATAACAACGTATATATCAAAGTAATTAAGCTACAGGAATTGAATTGTAAATGATATATTGATAGAATTTAAGAACTTGTCGAGTTAGTATGGCCATTTAATTTTGAAAACACACACACACACACATCTATAAACACATATATATAGACACACACATATACACACATACATATATAGACACACACACACATACAATACAATGATATAAAAATGTATAAAATAGGGTTGCAATAATGGATGATATATTTTTGCAAGACAGCCATAAGAATCTTGAACCAAATATATATATTATTGAAAATGAATTACAACAATCTAAAAAAAAGTCAAGATAACAATAGTGGGACCATGATCGCGGCTTCTCCAAATGAGGAAGCTTGATCAATAGCATCATAAGGTGGCAAGCTGTTTATAGAAACTTGATGTGAATAATTGGCTCTGTCTGTTGTTATTTACTTATTTTGTGTATATCCACGTGCTGAGAGAAAATAACAGCCAAGAAATTGCTGGCCACTGTTATATGGTTGCCACTAAACAAAAGATAGAAATACATTTATGAGATTTGGAGTCACACTTTAAGAGGATTCGCCACTTCCACTGATTTGCTCGCATCAGATCTTGGTTCTAATATATATGAACTTCTGGTTATTCTTGACCAAAAAAAAAAAAAAAAAAAACTTCTGGTTATTGTCTGTCAAGAAGTTAATAAACATACATGTAGACGTAGAAAACTAACAAGTTCATCAGAATTTTGTTCCCATAAGGAAGCCTCCTTTTCTTCTTTCTGGGTACGCAGGTTTATATCTTTTACTGGGGTCTGGGGATGAGCATATTATATTCTCCAGACCAAAAAAACAGAGAAATTGAGAGTTTTCTTTTGAGGTTGTGATTGTTCAAGTGCTTATTTTGTTACGTGCAAATATAAGTACAAGTTCCATAAAAAAATTCCTATACAGTAGGATTTGTTTTGGGCGCGCATGCACGTACACAGACACCACTATGATTTTATTTATAAGTCCTGTTAATTAAATCATACATATCAATAAGAGGTAGTTAGTTTAATGATTATGGAATAAATTTTTAACTTTGGTCTCATTTATAAATGAGTATCTTTTAATTCTTTTTTCTCTCTCTATTTTTATTAGTAAAATTAATATGGGTAAAATTATCACAATCTCATTTATTACTCTAAAACTGAGCTTATAGATAGAACCAAATTTTTTGGTTGAAAAGGACTTATAAATAAGACTATGAATGATAAAATATTAAATATGCACGATTTTTATTTACTACCGTAGTAAAACTATTGAAGGTGGACGAGGATATGAATATATAACCGGAGTTTTAATCCTTTGATGATAATAAAAAAAAAAAATTATGAACAAGTTTTAATGAATTTTACTCAATGACAAGGGTTAAGTAGAATTTAAAGTTCAAACATTTCATATGTAACCCCAACGCAAATAAAATTCGAGCCAATTATTTACGTGGTTTAAAGTCTAATTTGTCATTGTTGACAAGCTAAAATTGAGCATTACAACTCCTCGTCCTTGGGTTCGACTTACAAAGGGGTCGGACTTTCTCACCTAAAAGGAGGGGGTTCAATCCTGAAGTTAGTGGCACTGGAGATCCTGAGGCCTATGAAGCGAGAGGAAACGCTGGTAGAGGTGGAGGCATGTGTGTCTTTCTTACAAGATGCTTGTGGATTGGGCTCTAAGCGCTCTACCCCGCCCTTGACAAAGGGCGTGACCCCTTTCCTAAAATTTTTATACCAAAAAAAAAAAAAAAATGAGCATTACATAAATGATATAAACCACGCTTTGTAAAATGTGGCATTTCATTGTACACCTACAAGAGCAGTTGTAAACAGAAAATGGAGTGGATGAAGGGTTTCAAACCCTCAGGAATATAACCAGAGAAAGATTGAACTAAATTTGCATGCGGTCATTAAATTTTTAATACGTCATCCCAGGGATTATTCTTTCACCGATGACATCCTTCCAATACTTTCGTTCATTTTACACCAAAATTAATTCAATAAATAAGTTCCCTTGCTCAATTTTGCAGTTTCCAGCCATACGCATAATCAGAAATCAACGGACTTAATTACAAGATCAGCATTTTTTTTGGACTTCATAACAAGCTCTGCATTGGGCCGGTCATTGTACTCTATCTGCATCGTGAAACCAAGGATATGGTCATCTTTCAGTCTCAATAGCACACAAGAATTACAAGAGATATTCCTAAGCTATAAGTGTGAAGCTTACTCGATATTTAGCAACGTCCGGGGGCTTGCCTGTTAAAGATGGGGAGAGTAGAGAGAAGGGATCATGTAATTATAAAATGCATTCTCTTCAGAAAGGAATTTGATAAATAATTAAATACTTGTGAAAAAGTGGGTACCCGTTGATATATGTCTCTTTAAAACTCGTTGCATGGCTTTGTCAATGTCAACATCAATAAACCTTTGAAGAACAGAAAGACAGAACAAATCAGACAAATTGATAAAAGTATGAAACTCTGAAACAGCAAAAGCAACTGGCCCCAGACTCACGTCATCAGGTCGTTTCCTTCATGGTCTATACAAGTTACCCGTTTTCAAAAGATATGCGAATTGTGGATTCACGCTCCAAACAGTGTGCTATTTAGTAACAGGATACTACTTCCACCCTGACTTTTCTGGTCCTAAACATAAATACTGAGAAAAATTCTGAATTTCATGCACATATTTCTGTGAAAGTCGTGAGGACGCATAAGCACCCATATGGCTTTTTGTCTTCTCGGTGTTCAGCACATTTTCTTTTTCTCTTTTTTTCCTTTCTTCTTTCTTCTCAGTAGAATCTCAATAATAACACTAAGAAAATTAGAGTGCTATTATGTGATATAGAAAACAATAACGATGTATTATTATAATGATAATTTCTCCCTGATGAAGTTATCTTTATTCTCATTGCTAAAATTTACCATACAATTAATCATTGGCCCTGGATGTATCTCCTCTCAATTCCCAAGGCCAAAAGAAAGTTCACACTCAGTAAAACCAGAAATTACCACTTCTCGTCAAACAAAGATGATAGCTCCTTCCATATGCCATCTTCCAAGAGCAAGTAGTTACCTTCCACAATAACCACTTTGTGCCTACATAAAGAAATGTGCTCAAGAATTACATATTACTAAATCCAAAATAAGTTGCCTCAGTTGCAAAAACTTGGAAATTCAGCTGATTTAGGGACATAAAGCTTTTGGAACAGATGAAGAAAAATTAAGAATACAAGTGCTCAGATTTACTTTATAATAATAATATTTTCAGTTATAGAATAAACCATTAAATCAGTATCTACCATGGATTTGCTTTGTCAAAGTCATCAAACATGAACCCAACATAAAATACTTGAAATTGTCCCTTGGTTTTCTGCTAGCCCCTGAATCTGAACATACCTTGTCACTATTACTATAGCCTTATGAATAACATTTTGAGACAATGGAGTTTGTTATCCAGGCTCCATTTTAAGGTTGGATCTGGTTGGTTCAAAGTGAAGTCTTGGCCTAATTAATCATGTTTACTATCTTAAGAGTCAGGTTCAGATTATTCATCAGTTGATGCGCTTTTGCAAGGGTTTTATTTTCTTTCTTTTTAAAAAAATTAATTAATTTTTTTTTTTTTTTTTTAAAAAAAAGGTGCCTTCTCCTAGAAGCATAAATTTTTCTCTAAAGTACTTCTTCACAGAACACACACACACACATATATAAAAGCAATCCAAACAAGCCTTTGTTTTCATCCAAAATGCTTCCTATTATGCATACTCTTATGGTTTAATGGATTCCAATCTAGAGCCCCAGTGCCCTACCAAAGTTACAAAGATTACTGAACTGCAGACAAAGTAATGTCTTTAAGTTAAGATGCTTACTGAAAGCTCACAAAAATATCATCTTCCACAGGGTCCCCAACACCATGGTCAAATGATGGTGCATACACTGATCCCTGAAAAATTTGTATGCCAAAATGTGAAGTAATGCAAGGGAGATATTATCTCTATCAACATCAATGCCCAGCTGCTTACATAGACAGAACCTAGAACATAATACTCATAGATGACCCAAAAAAATCCCCAGAACTTTCAAGAGGATACAGTAGTCCATGCCCAAAGTAACCAATTCTGGAGTTTATAAGCCTAGAAGAAAATACCAGTGAATTTTAAATTCAAGCACCCTTTCCTGACTTCTTAAATTCTTGAGACATGTAAGCAAGCGTGAAGGATTGAATGTCCATGGGGCTGACAGACCAATTAGATATCAATGCCTTCACTAAAAATATGTCTAAAATTGGTAAGAAATTAAGGGGTACCTCACCTCCCCTTCTGGCATGCGCTTCCTGTGGGTCCTATTGCACAAAAACATTCAATCAAAATTACAATTGCTCACATGATTACCAATAAATATGGAATCTGGTTCATGAACATGCATATACCCTGCACTCCATTATATAGAGATAATTCTGAAAAATAAAGGCCTAATTAAGATAGATGGGATCAATTCAATCTGGAGGCAAAAAAATCAATGAGAAACTTCATGACAGATTAAAACTGCAATCACTTGGACTATCCATCGTAGAGAAAATGGCAGAACTAGCAATGAAATCTCTATAGAATAGCCAAAATAAAGAGCACCATAAGAAAGCTAACCTCCATTGCATCCAGTTCAGAACGATAAAGGTGAAAACCATCCATCGGAACCACTGTTGCAACATCAGAAGGCTTGACCTGAGAATCTAATGAAGAAGATTTCTCTGGCCATAATTTGTTTATACGGCTAACAATTTCATGCACGACAGTGCTTTTCCCGGCACCCGGAGGACCAGCTAGACCAACCAAATATCTAAGTGGCAGCATCATCAAAATAATGATCAACATGGAAAACAGATGGATTAAACCAGAAAAAATCATTCAACTAAAGATATAACTAGATACTCCTCCGGTCCTTAATACAAGACATAGTTGACTTTTTTTTGGAGAGATTAAAGAAGTTAAAAGAAGTAAGTTAATCATAGCATATGCTGTGTATAATTTGATTACATATCAGTTCATAAGTCAGACAAATTAATTTAGTATAAAAATAAATAAATATTAATAATTTTAAATAATTTATTTAGCTTCTTTAACTTTTCCAAAAAAGTTAATTATGTCCTATATTAAGGACCGGAGTAGTAACATTTAACAAAATGCTGCTGCTATTTTACCATCCAACCCCAAAAAAAAAATTAGAAAAGGGAAACACAAGGCCATTTAAAAAGTTCACAATTTTGTCAAAAGCCAAAAGCAGATCAGCTTTCCCATGAAAATAAGCCAAGCATATAATTTTGTAAGGAAAACATGACAAGTATATAGTTCAACAAGGGAAATATACATTCGTCTGAAAAAATCATGCTTTAATTGGAAAACTTGATAGCAAGGATATAAGGCACTGCATGTAAGCATTAATCATTCAAAAATTAGTCGATCATTGATCTTGCATCAGGCCAACACATTGATTCTACATGTCAAGTTATGAACTCCCAAGCCCAACTATATTCAATATGACTGCCATACTTCATCCCCAAAAAGAAAGAAAAGACTGTCATGAAATAAGAAAGGGGGAGGGTTCAGTGATATGGGGTTAAGTCATACAACCAACAGAAGTTTTCACTGGAATGGAATTGGTGGTGTACAATAGTAAAGTCAAACATTTCTGTCATTAAGACTATGATAGGGTTAAATGATATATAATTATACCTATTATCGTAATAAAGCTAGAGTACTTCAGCAGAATGACCCAGTGAATGGGATCCACAACTTATCACCTAGTATCAATACCAACCACCAAATTTCAACCATAGGACTCACTTGGGAGCCCTTGCATTTTATAGCACTATGCCTGCCATTGTAATTGTTTAGGGAACCACATGTTTATTCTGCACAATGGCAGCAGTCATTATAGCTAATTTTAGACAGTTTACCCTGATCCTATAAGCTAGAACTTACTTGAGATTAGAGTTTGATGCTGCTGCTGCTGTAGGTAGAAGACGTTTACCCAGAGCATCATATATCTCATCAATACAACTGTAAGACAGCAGATAGAAGAAATAGAATTTTTTAAAAAAAAAACTGAGAATTTAAGGCACAATTTTTTTTCCTGGGGTTGCTTTGCTTCCGCATGAGGACATACTGCAGAAAATGCTAAGAATACTCCTGCTCTCAGAAGTCTTTAACATATCAATGCCAAGAACTCTGATTCATAGTCCTGAAAGGAATATCATTAAAATACAAAAGATGGCATACCTGCCCTCTACAACATGAACAGCCCCCCTTTCGTCTATTTGACCACATAAAACCTGAGATGGTAAAGGGAGCATGTGACATCAAAAATTGACTAAATAAGCACAGCATATAATGTCAACACGCCAATGAAAACTTATAAGTTGTAAGAAATATGCACCTTGAAGTGCTCATCCTTCCTTTTCCCATATCCAGTTTGTCCAAATGATTGCTGCAAAAAATTCTTAGGCCTGCGGATGGACAGTAAGCAAGGATTCCACTCACGCGTCTTAACACTTCCTCGGAGCGAAGGCCCTGTAGAGAGGAAGAAGTATACAGGCAGCAACCAGCAGAAATGGTGAGTTTTGAAGTACACTATTCTGCAAGTACGTGATTGGAGAGGGCAATGCGCAGATGAAAATTTAATTATATAAATAAGACGTTATGAGGTCCTATGTCAGCATCGAGTAAGCCAAGGATCACCTCATTTCCAAAAAGCATTTGATTAGCTGGGCAAAACCCGTATTCATTTATGTTGTTTGGTTCAACTATCCGAAGAATTTCACCGGCAGTTGAAATTTGAAAAAGGTAGCGGAAAAGAAAAGTGATCAATAAAGTGACATCGATCATTGAGAAGATGTTCTATTTGCAAATATAACTAAAAACGTGCTAGAATTTTCATCTTGAAAAAGATGATGCGAACCACAATAGATGAAATGCAGTTGGTTTATAAAGAAAAAGACCTGCCAAAGGACATGTCCGACCCCTTCCTGGTTTGATTGAAGAGAATGATAATTCCATTGACGAAACACTCGAACACCTTGGAGAAACTGGACGCGCTGAGTTTTGCCAGGCCTGGTATTGTCATGCGGAGAGGTGTGATATGCTAATTAAATTTTCTAAGTTTGCGTGGCCCCGACAAGCAACAAGTCGTTGTAGTATAGTGGTGAGTATTCCCGCCTGTCACGCGGGCGACCCGGGTTCGATCCCCGGCAACGGCGCAAATCTCAATTTTTTGGGATAATTTTCCTTTTTCCGTTTCGTTTCTGCCCTCCAAGGCCGCCATCAATGATTGCCTCGCTCTTTTTTTCCCTTTTTAAGCCAGCCGAAAAGGTGCCCGGGAGAATTTCGAGAGGAATTAATCTGCGCTAATGCAGCTAGCAAAATACATAGAAGTTGTAATGTGCTGTTTGATGGTGAAGAGTGCTGCGATCTCAAATGTGGCGGCAACTACTTTCAAAGCTAAAAAAGGTCTGCAAATTGCTTCACCTGTTCAATTTAGAACAATTGATGCTGAGGAGTAATCAGGATCCCAGAATTTGTCACTAAGCGCTAAAAGCTCTGCAAGCCACGATGGTCACAGTGTAAGTGCGGGAATCATAAAAGGGAAAGATGGACCATGGACATAAGAGGATGGTGCTGAGTTGGAACAATTACCAACTGTCATTGCAGAAACAGAGCTATTACACTGGGCTTGAGTTTTGGCAGGAATAGAGGATTTCATGCCTCTAGAGTAACAACTGAATCTCCTCCAAGCTAGAGGGATGTTTGCCAGAGATAGGAATGTTTTTCTTGTTTTTGATAATTTTAAATCCAATCAGTCTTGTCTTAATCTTATTAAAGTTGTATTTAAGAAACAAATCAAATCATAGTTTTAGAAACTTTTTTCGAGACAAAACTATTTTCACATACTTATCTCATAAATCGTAAAAGCATTTTTTAGAAACTAGCACAAACATGCACTAAATATCTGATTTTTGAGAACATGCCTCCCAAAGCATCCAATTACCATGTGGATATTTCTGCATAAATTGCCCACAACATTACCCAGCTTATTCCTTCAATAGGTTGAACTAGCTAAAGATATAACCAGTTTATCAAGCAATCATTCAAGTTAGCATAAATTTGGTTTGATAATCGAAAAGTAGGAAAACATTGTGAACATAAGATCTATTATATAACTTTACAGTATAATTTAGACTGCAAAGTAAATTTTATATTACGAACTGAATGTAATGTTTCATTTAAAAGGAAGTGTACACGGATTATTTATCATTAACAAAAACACTTCTTTCATACTATTTCTTTTTCGTTTCATTGTGTTGCGATATAATAACATCCATGCTAATAAGTAGCAACACCTGAAGCAATTGGATGAACTGAACAATATAGGAAATCAAACTCCATTGTAGCATAGATCACCTGAAGCATTACTTGAAGAGCAACGTCGGGAAAAAAATTTATTCTAATAAATATTGAGGAGCCATTCAGAGTGCTGCACTGACTGCTGACTATGAGGATAGTCATAAACATCAGGTAGCGGCAATAAGAACGATCAAGGGCACTATTTCTGACCCAAATGATACATTTAACCTATTCGGCATCTAGGTGACTCTGCATTTGGAGATTGGATGACAAGAGTATTACACATGTATACAGGATAATCAAGCCAAGGGAAAGATCAGTCTACAATCACATTACAAAGCCGTCTCTCAATTCTCCTACGCTTTTTTTCCTCATCAGGCGACTGCAAGGAATAAAACATATGTTAGTTTTAAGGTTCATTCTATGTGCAACAGTGCAAGATGCGGTCCAAGATTCTATGCTGGGTTAAATATATTTATTTTTTAACCCCATTCCCATGCACCACGTTCAATTCAAGAATATGTACGCTAAGATTGCCCAAGGGCTATATAGCATGTGTGAGTTGTTTTTCATTCTGCTAATTTCACTATCAACTTCCAGGGACCAAATCTGTCCCCCGCCCCAACAAAAAGAAAAAGAAAACTTCCAGAGACTAATGAAAAAGTTTCAGTGTAACATGATCCGCCACATTACTTTAGCATTACCTCGCTACTATGAAAATAAGGAACCTGGATCCTTTTGGAGCCATCAGGTAGGCGTTTACTAGGTGATAGGCTTTCCATAGCCGTGAAAGCGTTGCTGACCTGCCAAAATGTTGCAAGTACACTGATGAGAACGTTTGTTGTTAAAACTTGCCGAAGAATTTCGGTCTCATTTATTTTATTTCGAACATAATGATCGTACTTTAAAAGGGAATATCGATCACAGAAGATTCAACCAATCCACTTCAAAGAAAAATCAAAACATGAGCATAATAAAAATGTAAGACTCGTGTGATTCTCATGAACAATCCGTCCGCTAATAAAAATCCCCATGAATCATAACCCTGTAACCAACAAACATGAGAGACCCAATAAAGATTACAAATTTCAAACTAAAGAATTTTAAGTTAATCCTCTCTCCGGTCCGACAACATTTGAGAGTTTGTTTTGGTCCTAGAACAATATTCTAATTTTTGTCAATTTCTTCCTAAAATATCTCTATTAATATGAATGAAGGATTATGTAAAATCAACAAGTTAATTGAAGTGTAAAATTTAGATAAAGTTGTTATAGGAAAATGAGTAAAATTAACTAATTTAACCCCTATCCTTAATCCCTCCAAAATTGTTAAATATTTCCTATAATTATGTTACGGTTTTTTGAACAAGAATGGAGATTAGAGATAGAGAAGACACAGAAAAAGGGATTAGAAGAGAAGATACATGACAGAGGGACCGAGAAGAGAAATTTGTGATGCTCATTCATTCATCATAACAAGCATAGAGATACAATGGATAGGCATATGCCTTATATAGGCAATACTAGACTTACTAATCCCAACTAACTACCATTGGTTATTAACAACTAACTAACTAACCCTTCTACTAACTGACTCTAACTAACTTTTAACTATCAATTATCTTTACATATCAAATTAAGACAGGAGGGAGTATAAAAATTCTTCAATTTCGTTGTTTGGTTTTGTTTTCTATTGTCTTCTTCATTAATCTATAGAACAAAACCTTAATAATTTAGATTTTTCACGTCGCGATGTCACAAGGTGGAATTTTGTTTTCTACCCTTCCTCACTTTGCGAAAGTCATGGTTTCAAACATCCTGATCTCACTCTAAAAGGCAGTCTAATTTTCTCATGCTAGTCATTGACATGTCCTTTTTGAATTCACATTGGGTGCTTTTCTCTTAGATGCTGATAACTAGGTTGTAGAAGAAGAGTTAGAGAAAAGAAGACATAGCCGAAGCAAGTGCTGTTGCACTGCTCATTACTTTCATACACATTAAACTGAATCAATACATATCTGCACTAGTCTAATAACTATGTATATATAGTCTAATACTTGGCTTAGCCTCAACGCCCAATAGCCCAATAGCTAAGTAATCCTAAGAGTCTAATACTAACCAGCGGCCTCATGGGATTAATATAGTGCCGCTGCTGTTATTCTATCCTAATCCTATTCAACTAAGTGGCTGCCTCATAGGATTAGTGTGGCTGCCACCTATATTACTACTACTACGTCTTACGTAACAGATGCTTCTTAAGTGTTTTTTCCTCTAATTAGAGGGATTATGCATTTTTTTATTTTTTTATATATTCTATTTATTTAGATTAGATTATATGCTGGATCCTGAAATTTTTTTTGCACCCAATATCTCAAATTAATTAATTTTCAGTCTTGCATTAAGAAATATTTTTCCTGTAACCCCAATATCCTGGAAATTAATTAATCTGAGATAATCTTGGTGCAAAAAAAAAAATTCCAGGATGCGATATAATCTAATCTCAATAAATAGAATATAAAAAAAAAAAAAATGCTTAATTCCTCTAATTAAAGGAAAAAACACCTAAAAGAAAAGCACTTTCTTTTCTCACGAATCTATGAAATCTGAATAGAGATACAACATAAAGACAGACATCTCTGAGAAAGCAAAAAAGCATAGAAATAAAGACCTAAATAAGATATAGTAACAAGTACATGAAACGGGAAAAATAAAACATTAGTCAGCAATAAAATATAAGTGCGATTTTTTACCAACTATAAAAGTACTAGATGAAAAATCACGTGTTAACTGTAATGGGTATTTATGGTATTTATGCTTTATAGGTGAATTATTGTGATCTTGTTCATCAGTATAAAATATATAACGTTAACAATGTAAATCCTCTCAAAAGAAAATCATCAATATAAATTTTTAATTCAGGTAAAAAAATAATAATTTTAAAATCTTTCTCTGCACATTTAATATAATTTTATTTTCGTTCTTTTAATGTTGTTTACATATTTTAATAATTTTTAACTGTTAGAAAAATAAATATAATCTAATAAAAAAATTGAATGATTATCTCTTTCTTGAATAGCAAGAGGGGGAAAAATTATTGCATGAATGTCTGATAATGTAAGATGTAACCACGGAAGGAGAATTCCGAAGTTAAGTCTTGTTACCTGACTTTGGATGGCCCCGATTAAAATATCCCGACAACCTGATGCATGCACATTTACTAAACTGGGGCATTGAAGCAACAGTCTGTCTGAAAAGTTACAACAAATAATCAATCGGTATTTTAACCCAAAAAAATCGTATTAGAAAAAATGGTTTCAATTTCCCCTGTCAATTAGCTAAGGAACAGGGAAATGAAATGACTACCTGGATGCAAATTTGTACAAGAATTTAGATTCAGATCATTGAGTTGCGGGCAGTTTAAATATAATGCCTGTTTATTAATTGGAGAGAGGAAACCATTAGGATTAGAAGCCGGAGCAAAGATATGCAATGAACTTCAGAGCGATGGAACTCACATCTAAGCCAGTACAGCCCCATAAACTGAGTTTTCTCAAACGACTATGTTTGATGATTAACTTTTGGCTTACAGGCGGCAAATTAGTACTAGATGTTTTCGGTAATTCACAGTTGTTTTTATCATTCATACTATTTTCAGAATTAGGATCACATATGGTCATGCCACAGTCCATAAGTTCCAGATGCGGCAATTGAGCTGTAGCAAATTGTATGCCACCTGAAACGTAAGAACGGGAGATAAGCTGGTGGAAAAGTATACAAATATGCAAGCTCTAAGCATTTGAATATATAAAAAGGGTGATTACTTGAAGTCACATTGGAACAGAGAGCAAGAAGGAGTCTTGACAATGTTTCTGGGAATACGTTACAGATCATTCCAATGCCACTGTCACTGACGCTAGATCTGTAACCAAAGTGAGCAGTTGAACATATTTATGAAACAGGATAAACAATGGCAAATAAAAGCAGTTTATTTGAACTTCTGATGATTATGTTGGACTTCCTCTCAAATTTATTTGTTGCATGAGTTGCTATGAAATATTTGATGTCTCCAACTTGATTACATTTTCCAGGAACATACCCGCTGAGATCAAGCAATTCTAGATTTGGATAGCTGGAAGTGATTGCAGCAACAGAAGCATCGGTTATTTCAGATCCAAGAACAAGTGAAAGCATTCGCAGACTCCTAAAATGAAACATTTAAACAAGCTTCGTTAAGCTTTTTAGTTGAGTGGATTTTGCGAGTTAGAACCATATAAAATGCGGCTTACTAGAAGTGAAATCTTATACATAAAGCAGAATCTAATTATATGGAACTTTATTTCTTGTTACAAGATGTAGTTTTAACACCAAAGTGATTTGTTACACTAGAGAACAGGCAGACGATGGAGTATCAAAGCTAGCAATGCAGTTTATAAACTATTATATGAGGAACCTAAATGTATGTAGCTTTTGCCAATAATTGCAGAACAGAACAGCCACAGCGCCAGTATTCTGACGAACCTCAACTGAGCAGCCGTAAGAGCAAGCACAGCAGCATGAGAAAGCCGCGCTGAAGCTATATGTATATTTTGCAACTTCGGGCAACTTCTTCCTAAACCATCAACCACAGAGGTGAGATCAGTGCCATCAATTTCTGGGCGGGAAAATTCCAAGGAAATCTCTCTCAGCCGGGGGCAGTTAAATACCTGGAGGATCAAAGCACCAATTAGTAATTATAGTAGAGTCCGTTATCAATGCAGTAACTAAAAGAGCGTATGATCAACCTAGACAATGATCACACCTTACAAAATTAAATAAGAAAGGGAAAGCAATCACCATCTTAGAAAGCGATAATAGATCCGATAGCCAGACTGTAGTAAGACTTGATGAACTGAGTACAAAACCCCCAAGATTAGAACAACCTTCCATTTTCAGGCTTTTTAAGCTTTGTTTGTCAGCAACAAATCGACCTAATTCTTCCCTACATTTTCAAAATTATGAATAAACCATGTGCTCAGATAAACGAAGCATTTAATCTAGTAAATCTTGCATAACACTGATATAAAAGCTGTAAAAAATGAATAATTAGGGTAAATGATCGGGAATCAGTTAGTTAGGAGTTAGTTAATTAGATAGTAACTGTTACTATTACTGTTATTACCGTTGGAGGAATGACTGAAGGAATCTAAGGCAGTATCCTACTATCCTATCCTATATAAGGGGGAGCCTAGACTAATGTGTGGTGTTGTTGAATTATGTATGAATGAATGAGCAGTGCAGCAGTTCTGCCTCTCTCCCCTCTCTGTTTCTCTCTCCCTCTCCTTTCTTCTGTTCTGTTCTTCACCTTCTTTCCCTTTTCTTTCCCCAATTCTTCTAAATTCTACACCAATCCTAACACAAGCACCGTAAACTGAAACAGGACGGCAAAGCGCCAAAAAAATGCAGTTCGAAGAGATATAAGAGGAATATCAATACAAACAAAATCAATTATGCTTATATGTAGTAACAACGATTCAGTAAATGTTTAGGATACTAGCAAGGAAAAGGAAGTTATTCAGAATTTTTAGAATAGTGTTGGATTTATATGTTTGACAAATGCCACAGAATGCATATTCATAACAGTTGTAATATTTATGGGTATATCCATTACATATATTGATTGTAATTCTTTTTTAGCCCATTTCCTTAGATCCAACCCCGTTGGTAGATATTCATTGTAATTCTAATATACACTAATTAATATACCTAATTCACACACAAACATGAAGTACACCGATGAGTCCGAGCGCCCAATCTAGTTTTCATGCTCGTAGTTATTAGTTATAATTTAAAAGACAAGAGAAAGCCAAATAGGAGGAATATGAAAACATAGACAAGTGGAAAAGATCCAAAATCACACAACAAATGTGGTTTTGTAAATCTAGAACATAGTTCGAAAGCAAATGATAGAATCATGAATAATACCCATTGATCCGATTGATTGCAGCATTAGATGTTGAGATCTCCATAAACTCCAGATTGGGACACGAGAACGCAATGCAAGCCAGCATCGTTGAATCGACATTACTGCAGTATCACCAAAAATGTGTTAGATCTACGAAAATCAAAGTGGATATAAGTTTGACATTTTCTTGAAAAGAATTCCGTGCAGCAAGCAGCATTGTTAAAAAGCTACAAGTTTTGATAAATTTCTAAGTGGACAATAGACTGACAATGGATCTTCGTTAGGAAACTGTCTGGCAGTCTCAATCCCATTCTTAATCCTGATTCTTCCACCGTTACTTAATATCTCATCCTGGTAACAAATTTAGGATTTTTTCCATTTTTCGTTAATAGATTAAATATCGAACAGTTGCTTCGATCTTTCATCCCGCATTTTATAAGTTTTACATCCTGCAATATTGGAGAACTATTTCTCCAGTGAAGCTTCAATGTCTTAGATTATGAATTTTAACTTTGTTGATTTAGTTAAATAAAACCGAATCCGCAAGGTGGAACTGCAGATCAGAAAAACCGGCGAATCAGACAAACTCCACACCTTTCCATTCTAAGAGAGAGCCTCGCAAGATTTGTACACTTCTGCAAAATCGATGCAACAAACCCGACCTGAGCTTTGGCCGGAACCCTAAGCCTCAGCTCCTCCGCCGCCCTCCACACCCTTCTTGCCGTATCATTCCATCCCTTACACACGTTCGCCGCCGACAACAGCCCCATCGGCGGCAATCTCCGCATCACGTCCCATAGAACGTTCACCGGCAACCCACACGAATCCACATCAAAAGAATCTAGATGTCCAGCCTCTCGATCGTCCGGTTCCAGCGGATCGAATCCCCCGGTTTGGTCTCCGACATCGTCGAATGACAATGCCCGACGAAGGTAGGAATGAGGCTGTCGGAGCGGCGGCTGACGAGTAGGACACTCGGAAACGGCGTAAAAGGTAGATACAGAAGAATCGATGGGGGTAGCGGCAGATGGAGGAATGGAACTATTAACATGACAGTTGTGACCCTTCTTAGGTAGACCACAGCGGCCACAGTTATAGCTCCCCCGCTTTTTGCCGCGGTTGTGATCATCAGAACTTACGCCAGAGGCGCCGGCGAGAGCGGTGGAACCTTTGGTGTCGGAATTGGGTTGATTACTGGATTGGTGGTGTTGCATAGCGTGAGTGTTCTGGCGGGGAAGGGAGGGAATGCTGAGCGTAAAATAATAACGCAGCGCGGGAGAGTTCGCGCCATTTTGGAGGCCCCCCCGCTGTTCCACTTTTTCTATTTTGCTTCGGTTACATTTTCCACGTACATCTGCCTGCCCTGACGAAATAGCGTGCCAAACACTTCACATCATCGGTACCCTGGTCAATTATTCTATACTAATAATATTTAATCTGAGATATATTTAATAATTTATTTATTTATATTCATTTCATCCTTGATAATACCACGCCTCTTAATTATAAAATTGGATTGATTTTTTTTTTAGAAATTAAAGAAACTAAATAAGTTACTTAATCAATTCATTTGTTGTGTATCTTTAGATTATATATTTTTTTATTAGTCAAACTAATTAATTTTTTAAAAAAATAAAAATACCATAAGGTCATTTAATTAGTTTCTTTAATTTTTAAAAAAAATCAACTTTATCTTATAATTAAGATCGGGAGTATAAAATAAATTTACCTAATTTGATTGTATTAAAAAATTTAATTAATATGACAGGTATTTTATAAAACACCATAATCATCTTTATTTATTCCCTCTTTTCCTTTTTTTATTGATTATTGTTGTGAGAGCCTTAACATAAGTAAATTAAAAAATATAATTAAAATCAACTCGTCAAATATATTTTCTATTAAAAACCGGATGAGCATTAAAAATTAGTTAAATTAATTGCTTGTTAAAGTATGTATTCTCAATTATTTGCGTTGAAATTACCCATTTAATTTCATGCAAAGTCCTTGATATGTGTAATCAGGGCGACAGTTAATGAAAACATTATAAACATAGAACATAGTGGGTTGAAATCTTACTCTAATTAATTGTACTCCCTCCGGTCTTTATAATAAGCTACTATTAACAATTTTCACGCACTAATAAAAATAGTTGAACTAGCTGTCCTAAAATTTAAGTAACTTCTAATATAATATTACCCTTACTAACTGTTCAAAACTTTAATATTATTAATTATTATTTTCACTCGCTACCCTTATTAATTATGAGCATATATAAAAAAAAAAAATGTATTTTTACCTTTTAAACAAAAAACGTTTTAAAATAATTAAGGATCCTAGGACGGAATATATTAGGTGCAATAGGTGGTAACAAATAAACGACCCTAGCCTTTTTTACGCCAACTGCAATGATGACTTTTTATTCGCCTTCTGAAACCAAGCTAGCTAGGTGCCCATTTAGGAACCCTGAAAATATGGTTTCAAAAAGATATTTTTGCGTAAATCAAGATAAAACTTCTGACACATACTTATATTATAAATTATAAAAACAGTTAACAAACAAGCAGTAGACATAGAATAAACGCCTAAAAAAAACCCATTTTTGCCTCACGGTCAAACAAATGTAAGAGCCAATTAGACCGTGCACTTTGTAACATCACTTGGCTGCAATATTTCCAGGCTCTATTTTGCAAGTTTTGCCGATCGTTGCATCTAGGCATGTCCATGGATAAGACCAGACTGAATTGGGGGTTAGCCCGGAGTCTGGTCCAGGAGGGACCTCGGGCTGGAATATCCAGCCCGAGGTTTGGTCTGGTCCAGGGGGACTGCCTGAACCAGTTCAGGCAGTCTAGGACTATTTTTTTAAAAAAAAAAATCCACTTTCAAAACAATAATTAAATCAATGAACTACCTGTGGGACAATAAAAAAACATGCAAACATCTTAAATCCAATCTTAAACCCATAATAATCTCTAACAACATGTCATTGAACAAGAATACAATATAAAATATAGGTAGTGTTTTTAAAAATTAAAAAATATTTTCGGGTCAGACCGGACCAATCCATAGGATCGAATCCCTAGATCGAAGTCCGTCCGGCCCCCGACGCACTGGCCGGTCAGGTGAACGGTCTCGGACCGGGTTGGGTCAGACCGGATCGGGCCGGACCACCTGGACTACCGAGTTTTTTAGACATCCCTAGTTGCATCCGATCATTCACCAATCCTTCTGCACACTCATTGGATGCTTATAAGGAAGAAACCTTTCAGATTTGAGAATTTTTGGTTTTCCTAATTTCCACAATGTCATGACATAGTGAAGAAAGAATGGCTGAAAGTCTACCTTGGATCATGGGCGTTTCAGAATAACCTTCGTCTCAACAATATTAGATTTGCTCTTCTTCAGTGGAATAAAAACTCTGTTGGCCGTATTTCTTCCAATACCAATGAACTCGAAAAGGAACTACAAGTTTGGCATGCATGATAAAACAGTACTATCTTTGGAGGAATACCGACATATGTGAATTAATTTCTTGAAACCTTCGTTGGAATTTTGGTGTGATTTTGAGGATATTTTATCTCCCCAAAAAGGCAAGACAAAATTGGTTATTGCAGGGAGACAGGAATACCAAGTATTTTCATAATTTTGCCTCTTTTCGCAGAATGAAAAAACAAATTATAAGGACTATTCAGTTTGGAAGGGTAGTGGCTTGAGGATCAGAAGAGTATGTGCGGAGCAAACTTCGAACAATATCAACTTACCAAAATTATCATTTTTTTTTTTTTTTTTTTGCATTGTAATGACAGACACTAATACTAATGTCCCGAAAGTATAAAGAGGGGATCGAACCCGTGACCTCTAGGCATACCAGTGAGCTACTAGGCTTGTGGTATTTGCAGTTTTTGAGATGAAGGCGGACAGTGAGCCTCGACCAAACGGACATGCTCGATTCTATCAAAAGTTTTGGGACTCACTCAAACCTGATATTATGGCCATGGTGTTGCAGATCTTTGCCAAAGGATTTCTTCTGAAAGAGCTAAATAGATCATTCATTGTCTTGGTTCCAAAGTGTAACAACCCAGTCGCCTTTAAAGACTTTCGGCCGATTAGTTTATGTAATGTTATTTATAAACTAATCTCCAAAATTTTGTGTAATCGGCTGAAGCAGTTCCTGATGAGTTGATTGCGCCAAATCATAATGTTTTTCTGAAAGGGAGGTTAGTTACAGACAATATCATTCTTGCTTCTGAATGCATGTCAAAACTTCATAAAACACGTCGTAGTAAACATGGGTGTGCTTTTAAATTAGACTTTGCCAAGGCATATGACAAGGTATCATGGCCCTTTCTTAGGAAAGTTCTTGAAATCATGGCTTTCCCTCAGTGGATGATTCAGTTAGTTATGCAATGTACAACAATGGTCTCTTATCAAGTCATAGTAAATGGCTCTCCAAGCTCTACTTTTAAGCCTTCTCATGGTCTTCGTCAGGATGACCCCATATCTACCCGTATCTATTTTCGTTGTGAGTTAATGTCTTGTCATGCATGATCCATCAGGCATAAAATTATCATTGGTGGCACGGTCTTTGTATTTCTCGTAGGACGCATTTAATGTATACTGTGCCCGATCGATGGCTATCGTTTATTACAAAGAACATCAGCTCCAATGGTAACCAATGATCTACGTACTTGCAAAAGGTATTTTGCCAACTACTATTTTATGCCCCCCCAAGGATCTACTTGCTTCTCTGGAAGATTGCAAAAGGTATTTTGCCAATAACTCATATGCTTAAAAACTTAGACACTTGACTGTTTCTGAGGTATGTTCCTTCTGCGCCTCTGACGAGTCTTTAGATCATTTATTTCTTCACTGTTCTTCTGCTAAAGCTTGCTGGTTTGGTGGTAATTTGGGAATTAGATTTGCTGAATTCCCTTTAAGATCGCTATTGCAGTGGATAGTCATGTGGTTACATGATTTTAAAGATGACGGTAATTTTTTTATCTTTCTTGCCTTTTCAATTACTTGAGCCTCTCTGGTATGCACGAAATAGTATCTGACATGCAGGAAAGAGATTTTCTCCTATACAAGTCATTTACATGGCCCAGGCAAGAGCTATCCAATTTACTACCAAACCCAAGCAGCAGATGGAATTTGGTAACATGTATAACCCAGGAAGAACCACGATCTGCCGTTCTCCAGACACTAGTGCCACAACAGACTTTGCCATCTTGGATTAATTTTACGATTCATTCAAACTTCAAAAGCTCAAATCTGGAAATCGCTGTGTTTGTGTTCAGGTTTACTTAAATCAAATCATATATAATACTTGGACCATAACAACTCCTGTTCGTCTGGAGACTCTACACTTACAACTAGTGGCTCTGAGCCTCTGAGGGATGCTCTAAACTTGATTATGACCCAGCCTATTTGGCAGACCCCCAATACCTTTCCCATATTGTCAAAAGATCATATCGTATGTTGAAGTACTTACTAAAACTAGGATAGTTCCGTGGAATCTTCCCTATATTTTACAAGATGTGTGTAATATATATTACACTCTTTTGTATTTTAATTTACTCCTTTACTACATAAATACAATTTTATGGTTTTATCGTGGGGAAAAACAATTGTAAGAGCCAATGACTTCTTGACATACATATCCCGAGACTTTGATACGGCTATGCCTGAAAATACCAACTTAGCTGGTTGGCTGTTGCCCATTTTCTCTCACTACTAATCCACAGCATTGAATAGGTATTAAACAATTATTAAATTACTGTAGTTGTGATTATATAATAAATGAATGGCTCATGCTTGAATGATTTATGTGTAATATTTAGTTTATATATAGTTATATACGCAAAATCTGTACGTAATTATTACACATATCCGATCTAGGTATTATGAATGATGATACTACATACTTGGTAAATAATTTCTTACTCCATCTCTCTCTTCGCAATAGTCCTAACTACTAACTTCAGCTTTTTGCTGTGCTAGACGAATATTAGCTAAGCCATTCGTAATTTCATATACGTAACGCTGTGACAAATTTTAGATTTTAACTCTCGTCTGCTTATCATTATTAATTAGCTTGCTAAATGAACGCAATCATCACTTGAGAGATCAGGATTTTAAGATAACCTACACCCCTAACTGCAACTATGACCGTGGCATGGCCAATTTTGGCTTGTTATCGTTAGAAATGCCTTTTGCAGCCACATCAGAATCATCACTATAGCAACGCATAACTGTTGCATAATCCTTTATATTTTCAATGAAGGCCGACTAATTCGTTGTCCACACTGCAATATTTACATTGACCTTGTAACACACGAACTTAAATGTATACAAAATTTAAAAAGCCATTTTTAACTGAATGCAAGTCGATAATTTAATTTATACTACTCCACCATATGTAATAATAAACACTTTAATTAATTCATCAAAATTAAAAAATGATGGTTAATTCATTCAATATTGCTTTAATTTAAATTGATTTTTTTTTCAACTTTAAGTATCCATTTTAAATTAGGTTATAAATGAAAGAAAACTTACAAAAAGTCACATTTTAAGCATCAACTGCATGAACAAAATTGACAAATAAGCATTATTACTTTTAAAATAATTAATATTGTGGATCAAGATATTTTTCTAAAAGTGAAAGTGTTTTCAAGAAACAGAAGGGCGTGCTAAAATAAACTATTTTAGTGGCTAATTATATGGAGATAGGCTCGATCTTCAATCCGTGAGTATGACTCCTTTTCTTATAGTTACAGGTTGTCATATGCGACGTTCCTTTGTTTTTTTTAGTTGGATATGATGGGAGACTGTGCTTTCCTAGAGCGAGCAAAGGACCGGAGAGATCCATGTGCACCACGAAGGAAGGGGACATATGTTTAATGGTTTATACGCTCAGTCAAGTCCGAATAAAAATTGACAGCCGTCATTTCTTGAGAGTTGAGACTGATTAGGTATTCACTATTTTCTATTAGGTTTGTCGCTCTGTGCGATTAGTTTATATTCTGATTACAAAATAATCCACGTGACTTGTGTGCAAAGCAAAATTTTCATCGGTTTTCGGCAGTCTCAAAGATATGATATAGTTGCTCTCCCAACTTAACCGGAGCTTTTGCTTCAACACCTCCAATGGCCGCTTCAATCTCCAGCGTTGTCATTCCCTTGTCCAGGCTCCAACTCCAGCCTGACATCCCACCCTACAGCAAATCCCCTGCATCGATATCCCTCGCCTCTAATAAGTCTCTATCTATAGCCACAAGAAAATCTACTATATCTAAGGTCTTGTCCGAACCCAACTCGTCGAGCCTCTCATGGATGATCACCGAGCTCGAAAGGGAACGAGTACGAGTAGACGGAGATGAAGAACAACAAGCTGACCAGGTGCATCCCGAAGAATCATACGAAGCAGGATTAGCTGATGTGTGGCGCGACATCCACGGCGACAACGACTGGGTTGGGCTTCTTGACCCCATGGACCCACTTCTACGCTCAGAGCTGATTCGCTACGGCGAAATGGCTCAAGCCTGCTACGACGCTTTCGATTACGACCCCTTTTCCAAGTACTGCGGAAGCTGCCGATCCCCGCGTCGCAAGTTCTTTCAGTCGTTGGGTATGACTCAGCTCGGCTACGACGTCACGCGCTACCTCTACGCCACCGCCCTCATGAACCTCCCCAGCTTCTTCAAGAAGTCCCGATGGCGTAGAATGTGGAGCAACAGCGCCAACTGGGCAGGATACGTCGCCGTCTCCGACGACCAAATCACCAAACGACTTGGCCGCAGAGACATAACAATCGCATGGAGAGGAACGGTGACCCGGCTGGAATGGATCGCGGACTTGATGGATTTCCTCAAACCCATCTCCTCCAACAACATCCCCTGCCCGGACCAATCCGTGAAAGTCGAGTCTGGTTTCTTGGATCTTTACACCTCGAAGGATGGTGCGTGCCGGTTCTGCAAATACTCGGCGAGGGAGCAGATCTTGACGGAGGTAAAGCGGTTACTGGAAATGTACAGAGACGAGGAACTGAGCATAACAATCACGGGGCACAGCCTGGGGAGCGCGTTGGCTATATTGAGCGCGTATGACATAGTGGAAACGGGGCCGAACGTGAAGAAGGATAGTAGAGCAGTGCCGGTAACGGTGTTCTCATTTTCGGGTCCGAGAGTGGGGAACGTGAGGTTCAGGGAGAGGTTGGAGTGGCTGGGAGTGAAGGTTCTGAGGGTGTATAATGCGCACGATGTTGTGCCTAGGTTACCTGGGTTTCTGTTCAACGAGCAGGTGCCGTCGACGTTGATGAAGTTGGCCGAGGCTTTGCCATGGAGCTATTCACATGTTGGGGTGGATTTCCAGCTGGACCACCACAACTCGCCGTTTCTGAAGCCCACCGACGATCCTGTTTGTGCCCATAACTTAGAGGCTCTCCTGCATTTGCTTGACGGGTCAGTATTTAACTATTTATTCAACCACATATATTGCGTCTTTAATTACCATCAAGGACTAGTTTTCTTGCGTGCTTATAAAAATAAACACAACTAGTCCTCAGCCCATATTAGGATTTGATTCATTTTAAGTAACCCGGTCCTAGGGAAATACATGAACAGAATTTAAGGCAGTGCTATATATATATGTGGTAATTCTGACGTTGTTCCGAAGTTGAAGACCAAGCTAGATCGGGATTCGGAGGCCTCTCCGTCCGGTAAAAGTCATCGCTATTGCTATGGACAGAGATGAATCTAGACGTATTAATCAAAGTAGATTGTTTATTAAATAGTAGGTAGGTAGTTGATTAAAGGATGGGCAGTCAATGAGATCAGTTTGGGGATATATTAATAAAAAAGGAATGAGCTGTAGTTTAAAATGATTGTTTATTGATGATGATATGTGACGGGTACAGATACCACGGAAGAGGGCAGAGATTTGTGCTGGCGAGTGGGAGGGACCCTGCACTGGTGAACAAGGCGTGCGACTTCTTGAAAGATCATTACATGGTGCCGCCACACTGGAGGCAAGACGAGAACAAAGGCATGATCAAGAACAGGGATGGACGCTGGGTGCAGCCTGAACGCCCCAACCTTGACGATCATCCTCACGATATTCATCATCATCTCTTCCAATTAGGCCTTCTTGCTTCCTTTGATTCTTGAACGTAACACACTTTGCCCTCTCATGGTTTTTGTCCACTTTCTTGCGTGCAAGTTTCAAGCAAGCTCCTGCCTCGATCAGTTGAATTGTACAGTGTATATACACCTACCAAGGCATATAATACTGCTTCTGGCTCCTTTATACATCAATGGTTGTTGGAGTTGTTAATTATCAAACAATACACGTCGGTTCCTATTTAAAAATGATCACTCAAGTCGGATATCCCCGAAAAGTTCTTCTTCGGATATTATGCCCTCCTGGCGTGTTATTAAAACTAAAACGAGATCGTTTCATACGCATTACATAATTATAACCTTAATGACGGCTTCTTCAATCCTGGTGCTCGGTTTATCATGGCCGCGGGAAAACGCTGCTGGCAAAGTGGTTTTGATATTATACAAGGGGTACAAGTTTCAGCACGCGGAGCACATATTTGAGACTGTGAAGGTGGCCGATCTTACTGTTGCTTTACTTCTTTTGACCATAATGATGAAGCGTGATGTGCCAGGTATATGCTGGCGAATCATTTAACATCCCACATCGTCTTGATGTCTCCAATCAGTAGTAGTTGTTTTTCCTCAAATCTAGAATTGAGAAATGGTTCAGAGCCATTACATTACACCCCTATTGTTATCCGATGAGCATGCCCATGACGCGTTGCTACTCATTAATGGAGCTCCTACTTGGTTTCGGGACGTGCTATGAAATTTTAACAGTTACTGACTCAAATTTGGACGGCTATTACCGCGTGGCTCATGAGGGGTAGGGTTTTAGCATTCAGATTTCGGCGCTGTGCATCACATTATATAATTAGCCAGGATCTCAAGCAAATTTTATTCTTGCTTACCTGATCACGTTACTAATATAATTCATGGTGATATCCTTGGCAATCATCTAACACGGTGTCGTTCATTATATATTTGTCCACTAACCTTGCAAGAACCAAATCACGTCACTCTGATTTGTATCTTTCGTCCAAGCAAGGGGAACCAACTAAAATCTTGAAAGATTTTCCTGCTTAAAATATACTCTGATGCGAAGCTTGGTAACACTCGCCATACCAAACTGCCAGCTAAACAAGTCAACAACCCTACAGACAGATTTAACTCACTCAACAACATTGTAATATTCGATCGTTCTAGGTATATATAGCAGTCGGGACAAATTTAAAACCCAAGGGAACTTGGGTTTCCGGGAAATTTGTTTGCAGGGAATTGCTCTCCCTCACTAATGTGACCCCAGTGATTATAATTATAACTGAGACATCTCTGGAAGACAGGAACAGAACACTGCATCAGAGTAGCTAGCAAATCAACAGAGGAAGCAATGAAGAAATGATTTATGAGTTCAAAGACGAGTAATTGATTGCTGATAACAGATTGACAAGGGTGGTTTAATACAGCATAAAGGGACTCAATTTCCGCAATTTATACAAGGCATCAAACAGAAATTTAAAGGGACAATCCAGACTCCTCATCCTCTTCAAGATCCCCAACGTAGATAAAGTAAAGAACCCAAATGAGACCAAAGACGCCGAACAGGATCCAACCTAAAACGTTGTTGCTGAGCCCAAAGGGAAGGCCTGTTCCTTCGGTGCTCATCCTCTCGTCCACCAAAGCCATGGCTGGGCTCGCCATCACGGCGGCGCTCGCAGCCGCCATCAAAGATGCCCCCATCCCCAACTTCGACTCACTACCCTTCTCACAAGGCTTCGTCTCCTCCATGGAGCATCTTACTCTTCCCACCTTAGCAATTGCCGGCAACCCTGTCCAACCAATTTTGCAACATCATTTAGTTCGAATTTCAACATGAAGCTCTGTTTTAATGCCTATGAGAAATCACAATAACACGCCGAAACAACTTACCGAGAACCGGAGAGGAAGAGACTCCGAAAGGTCGCTTGTGTACCACACCTGGGCGGGCGATGGATGTGGTTGGGGTGCTGGCGGAGATGCTTGCCATTATCCTGCTGCTGTAACTTGCTCTGATGAATTGGGAATGGAAAACGGAATGATTCAGAGTGTGGTTTTGGCAGAATATGTCAAAATTAATATTGTTGGTCCCAGTCACCGCATAGTAGAGATAGATTAGAGGCCACTCGTTAGATAGTGCTATCCGCAGCAATCCAATGATTGCCGCGCACGTGTCACATAATCCATTCCAAGATCGATATTATTTTCTCTCCGCCGAACTCCTGAATTGAGGTTGATGAATATGATAGACCTTGAGATAAGGTCATGACTCGTGGTGCGTCCTCGTTGCTTTCCATTATGACAATGGAAAAAAAATTGGTTGCCTCTCGACGTTATTGCACTTCAAATTTTTTGATCATGATTGCACTTCAAATTCAATTAACTTCTTTTAACTACCATCTACCAATGCTCAAGACTTACTAGTATACATGTTCCTCAAGCCATTAAACTAGGTACACAAAATCGTCATGGGAAAAAACACAATAAAACCTAAAATCTACCAGCGTTTTCTAGATTCATTGTCGTGCAATACATTAAAAGCCTAGACCACAAAATCGATATGCACGCTGCCTTCGTCACGTCATATCAGCCAGTGTGTCTAAATTTGCTGATCTAGTAGCCGGCTAAAATATATAATAACAGTAAAAATATTTATTAACGTACACCAATACATAGTAACAAGTTATGAGTGTAAATTCTGAACCGGTGTCAATGTTTTCTTTTTAGGGGGAAGAGTATCAATGGTTTCATCATAAACAGAGAACTGCCGGAGAACAAGAAAAGAATCAAGTGCAGCGGCCAGGCGAAGAGCATGTGGAACCAGTCAATGTTTTGTTGCACAGAAAATTTCAACCACATGGTATCGCAATCATAATCTTTTACCATTCCAATATTTGCCAATAATGACTGTGACTTGAAGTTTTTGGTTTCCGGCCCTTGGCTAATTCAAAGCGGAGCAACGATTAGGAACTGATGTACACGTACATTATATATATGTATACGTATATATGTAGATATAGGTTATTTGAAAGGGGTTGAGATGACGAATTGTGAGGTGATGTCTTATTTATAAGCCTGGGTTTTTGGGATTTTGTTCCCGGTTCTGTTTGCCTGTTTGAGAAGGAATCGTGAACATTTTTTTTTTTTTTTTTTTTTTTGTTTGGCCGATCGAACGTGCATGAGTGCATGTGTTCTGGAACAGGGTTCTTGAGTTTACATGTTGTGCGCTTACGGAAGGAGACTCTCGAATGATATGCATTTTATCCATCTTAGATTAAGATTTTTGCATGTTGCGCATATAAGGCTTGGAAGCTAAGTCACAGCTGGATTATATTGAGTGAATTTCAAGATTTCAGTTCAGTCGTAACTAAAACGGATAACTCATCATTGGCCCAAATGAAAAAGGTGTACTCCATCATTGCTTGACAATTGTTTTTCCCCTCGAGAGAAGACTCTCCCTGTCCCATATTCTTATTTGCATGTTTGGTTGCCATTATAGCATGTCGGTTGGAAAAAAGATCCCATATATAGTGCAATTACCCTCCCCCTTCTTTGCCTTAACGCATGTCTTGATTGTATTTATTGGCACTGTGATTTCTTGATTATCAGAGTCTACTGGACATTATCATCTGCATTAACAAAATGAACATAAACATTTAAAGCACAGCTCGTGATCAACATTATGCTTGAATCCTTTTCAGGTGTATTTTCTTTCTTAGCCCCCCTTCCTCTTTTTCAGTTTGTTTAGACTTACCCTTTGTTCAACTTTTTATGGTGCTCTCTAATTAATTTCCCCACTAATACCATTTTGCCTCTTTATAAAAGAACACAGTTATTATTTTTCAGAACAGTTCTATTTGATCTTTCTTTTTTTAGTCTTAAAACATCATCTTATCATTTTCATCAAACTTTATTATCCGTAATACATATGCACACACTGAACAAGTAATGAACATACAGAGCCAAATAGTAATCACTTTAGATTCATGGTGACGTGTAGCCAGTCACTAGAGTCTCTTTCTTTCCTTTGATAACAATAGTATATTTAATTCAAAAAGCAGAGTAAAACTTTTTTCCAATATATATATGTGTGTGTGGATAACAGCAAAGACATGGAAATGGTTTTTCCCCCTCCCTTTTAAAACTCTATACCCATCTACAAATGCAATTCACTTTACCGGGTTGCTGATAGTTTCATCTAGAGCCGGCAAAACGGGATCGGGTCGGCCCGTTTAAGCCCTGGCTCTTTAAGGGTCGGGCTTGAAAAATAGACGAGATATTTGAAATTAGCCCTAGAGGGCCGGCCTGACGGGCCTCAGGCTTAAACGGGCCGGCCCTGGAGGGCCTCGAGCCGGCCTTTGCAGGCCCTTTTCACCGTAGCTTTTTTTTTTTTTTTTTTTTTTTTTTTTTTTTTTTTTTTTCCTTTTTAAATTTATTAATTTGTATATATTTTGTATTTGTTATAGAGTTATTTATCCATTTAACTACAAATACATAATAACTATACTCTAATTTTATGATTTGATTTATTATTTGTTGTAAATAAAGATTATGGATGTGTTCATGATGCGGGAGAAGAATTTCATGATATTCTTACTCATGAGTCAGAGACTACTACTCAAAGTGAAGAACAATTAAATGTCGTTAAAATTGATGATAGTGACGAAGATGACGACAATAATAGTCATCGTACTAATGTCGCTTAGTGATATATTTTTTTATGTTTTATGTGAGTTATTTGTGAACATAGTTTGCTTTTTATTATGAATTAGTGATTGTTTATTTATTGGACGATTCGTGTTGTAATTTATTAATTATATTTTTTTTAAAAAAGTGGAGGAAAAATAGTTAAAATTTGGAATAGTAATTTTCGTAGGCCACGTAATAGACCTTTGGCCCCGTGCTCTCGGGCCGGGCTTTAAAGAACATGTGTTTTTCTTACTCCGGGTCCTAGAGGACCGACCACATTTAGGCCCGACTCTTCACAAGACCGGACTGCCCGATTGCCACTCTACTTTCATCAAAGTGGGAATGCCTATTAATTAAATGCACAAGTTCGGATTACTGTTTTTTTTTTTTTTTTTTTTTTTTTTTTTTTTTTTTTTACAATTCACAAATGTTCGCTAGTATACTCTAATTCAGGGAGTTTAACAATATTCTTGACTGCAGATATATCTTTAAGCAAACTAAACCTTGTTATCTAGAGTACGATAAATAAATTATATTTGTTTATGGGAAAAACACTTCTCATGTTGTAGGATAAGTGTATTCTAATGTCACACACACGAAATGGTGGGACCCACATATATATAATTAGCATTATATATATATGGGTCTCATCATTTCATGTGTGTGTAGAAATCTTCTTCTTCTCATGCAATATCAGAAGTTTAAACTCCTTTGTTTATTTACTATTTATCTTATGAAGTGAATGGTTTTTTTTTTAATTATTTATTTTTTATGATATGAAAAATAAGTCAATTACATGCTACGTAAATTTTATTGTAAATACTAATTGATAATTGATCTAAGGCTGCACGTTTTTTTCTCGATATTTGACCTTTTTGGCGCACGGCCAGTGGCGGAAACCTTGCCCCAGCTGGTGCCGGTTGATCTTATAAAATTTATGAGAATATATATGTATTTATTATATGATATTTTATTTGGCCATAAATTTGGCCCAAACTGATTTTTTATCTTCTCTCAAAGATAATGTTTGTTTCATTACTCATCGGACCGTGAGAAGAAAGTAAAATTCTTGTTTGAGATCTTGAAAAAGTTAGGATCATCTTACATATTGTTTTGATTTATAATTATCAATTATTATTTATTTGTATTTTCAAGGTTATTTGATCTATTTAGTAAATACTCCCTCTGGTCCTTATTTAAGGAACCGACACAATTCTCATAAGTCAATAAAAAAGTTAAAGTCATTAAATTTGTCCTAAAATTTAAGTAATTTTCAATATTATCCTTATTAGTTATACTAAACTCTAATATCATATTAATGATTACTCTTTTTTGCTCGAAAAAAAGAGCACTCACTACTTTTTTAATTATGGGTATACATAAAAATATTTAATGCTATTTAGAAACAAGCAAGTGCTTTATAAAAATGACAAAATATACTTGTTAGTTAGTGCTTATAATAAAAACTAAACGAAGTAGTTCAATATATTTATTTGTTGGCCCGGTTCCGCCACTGCACGACCCCTCTCTTTTGTGTAGGGATGGAAATAGGCCAGGCCAGGTCAGGCTTTGGCTAAATAAGCCTGAGCCTGTAATGGAGTTAAAAGGCCTGAGCCTGAGCCTGAATGCAGGCTTTTTTTTAGGCTCAAGCTTGAGCCTTCATAAGGCCTGGTCAGGCCTGAAGCCTTTTTAAAGGCCTACTTACAATGTAGGCCTTTAAAAAGGCCTCATATTGTAGGCCTTGAAGGCCATAAGTAGGCTCCATACGCTTTGAGCCTATCAAAACCTATATAAATATAATAATGAAAAATAAATATTTTGTTATTATATGATATAAATATAAATATATTTATTTAATGTGTAAAAAGCAGCTAAGCCTAAAGGCTTACACTTATAGGCCTTTAAATAGGCCTTGGCCTGGCCTTTTTAACAAACAGGCCAGGCCTAACCAGGCCCTAAATAAAGGTCAGAACCAGAAATACCATGACGATAGCCTACTATTCCCACCCCTACTTGTGTGGCAACCAGCAAGCGATGGAGGTTGAGGATTAAAAGTAAAAAAGGAAACATCCTAAAAGAAAGAAAGGGGCAAATGGAGAAGCCCACCATAATAAAAAATACATCAAATATCTATGTTTAAAAGTACATAATATTGTCATAGTTGTTCATCCCCATCATCTTTCTTTTATTCACTAGAGTAGAGATGCAGGTCTGTCAATTGCATAGAGTTAAGAAAACCGGGAGACATTCTATGCTCATCACTTTGATGAGTAAACATCAGCCATATTGAATATTTGATAGAGCGGGATATGATATCGATGAATAAGCTATTTTTATAGTATATCACTTAAAATCTGAAATAATGGAAGGGTGTACGTTTAGTGGCAGAACCGTTGAGCGTATTTTAGACGGCCCCACCGGGTGGCGAAATTGGGCGTCCATTACACGAAACCCAGTGCGCATCTTTGAAACAAAAGGCAGACTCGGCGCATGTTATCCATGCCCACAGCTCTAGCTGTCGTTAGTTGAAGTGTCGAAGGTGTCTTTAAATATTTTGGTTGAAAACTTCTTCAAGAAAAAGAAAAGAAAAACCCATACTCACACACACAAAACTCCCGATTCATGCTCTTTTGGACGCAACGAAGACGCCCTCCCTCGATTCAGATCATCCAAAAACTTCTCCTTCCAAATCCTCTTAAACCCACGTCAAATCCTCACAAATCAAAGCCTCCCATTTTACCAGGGCGCCCCAAAATTCCCAAGCACCTCTCTTTAACCATCCCCACCGATCTATAGGTACGTTTCTTCATTCTACGCACGCGTCATATGCATTTTATTCCATGTTTTCTCGTTCCTCGTCCCTCATTATCTGACTGGATTTTTGTGTTTTTCAGTTTAATGCAAGTGATTATAACGAGATGGACGTAAATTTTTGCTGTGTACGCGCGTACCATTAAGCATGCACTGGGTGGGTGATACGTAGACGAGAGGGGGGCTGATTGTTCTGATAACGAAACGATGGTGAATCAGGTAGTAAAAGTGAGGAGGGAAACTCTTGTAGCATGCATGACTTGCCCACTCTGCAACAAGCTGTTCAGAGACGCCACCACCATATCTGAATGTCTTCATACGTGTGAGTCCTTTAATTTTCGCCTTATCCTGCAAATCCTGTTCTTTTTACATCAATTAGAGGTTAATTTCTCAAATTTTCAATCTTTCCCGCATCTTTTAATCCTCTTGCGTTCATGGTTGTCCTTGTTTCTCTCTCTTCGATATGGGAGGCGTTTAGGCATTCAGATGCGGGTGTTTGGTAATTCAAGGCCTCCGTACGCCTTTTTCTTTTTCCCTCCACTCAACGATGTCTTGTCTGTAAAGACATGAGCGGTAGAAGATGTCCCGTGGTTTAAATTAATGTCCAATGACGTTGTTCCATTATTGTCATTGGTGTAAAGGTGTTTGAATCTTTGACGCTTGAAGCGTTTTTTGTTCATACTTGAAAACTTGGATTTTAGCTCAGGCGTTTTGACCCTTGAAGTGTTTTGTGTTCATACTTGAAAGCTTGGATTTTACCTCAGGCAGACGTGTGGTGGCAGCGAATATAATATGCAATTTCCATCTACATCTTGGCCATTAGAGATTAGATCTCCAGACTCCAGGTGTTCACAATTTATCATTCAGAATTCACTGACGTGGTAATTGATTACCTTTTGTTTTCAACTTCCCGACCGAGAAGACTCTTCATTGGCGAAGTTGAAAAATGTAAACAGAGGCTGTTGCGAGCATGGACTGGGAGAATGGCATTTTTGCAGTACAGTCTGAATAATCTTCCTCTGTCTCGAGTTTTCTTTCTTTTTCTGCTTTTCTGGTGTGGTTTTAGCTGGCAAGCTTCATCCAATCCAAGGAGTCAATTTACTTGCATTTTAGTGCCTTATATTTTGTTCAATGTTTTGAGGACTTTGTGAAGTAGCTGTCATGTGACATGTCAAACTTATATTTGTCTTGATATTTCATAACTGATTAACTACTTGAGCATACATTTCTGATATTGTATAACTTCATTCAGTTTGCAGGAAATGCATCTATGATAAAATTACAGATGAGGAATTAGAACACTGTCCAATCTGTAATACTGATCTGGGCTGTGTTCCGCTTGAGAAATTGAGGTCAGCCACCTCACTTCGATAGATTCCTGAGCTTTCCCTCTGCCCTTCTCTTTTGTACTCCTCAATCTAAATAACAATGCACCACCCATCTCTCACTTCAACATGGGTGTAAGTTGTGAGAGCTGTTAATTCTATGATGATGTTATCAAGATAAGATTATGTGAATTATATTAAATTTATGAAAATTTACTGCGCAAGAATCCAGTTTCTGCATATGAGTAACTTTCCATAATAAAGTACATGTGAACTTGCTCACAAGAAAACTTCTGTAACTGAAAGTTTCATTCAGTTTCGTTTTCTTTAACAATTTAGCTCGCTGTAGCCCTCTTTACATAAGCATTGCTAGCAGTTTCACTTGACATTTCTTATTAAATGGTATCTGCTATAGAAAAATTAGGGAATTACATAATGTGTAATTAGTTGCAACCTAATCACCAATTAATTTTCACTTGAATCATTAATTGCTGCCCTAAAGAAGGAGGATTAGCATAAAAATAGAAAAAATTTCTCCAAATTAAATGAAGTATCATTCTGTATTATTTAAAGTTATTTGAATCATCAATGAAGCTGGATACTTTTGTGTCCATTTTCTACCTGTTATTATATCTCATCAGAGATGTTCGAATCTCTATTTTAAATAGATCCTTCTGTGATTATAGATTTGCACAGATTGTTTTTGAGTAACCACTTGTAAGCCTTCTGTAATAAAGCCCACAGCTAAAACAAAATAAGTAACATAAAGTGCACGGCTAATGAAATAGGTGCCAACCTATGGACTGTTGCATGCTCACTTCTAGTACTTTTGATTATCAGGCCAGACCACAACATACAAGATGTAAGAGCTAAAACTTTCCCTTTGAAGAGAAGAAAGGAAAAAACACCTGAGGCTGTTCCATCTATAACAATACGAGCCAGAAGAAAGGAGAAATCACTTTCATCTTTGGTTGTCAGCACTCCCAGAGTATCAACACAGGTAACCATGACTGGGAGAAGAACAAAACCAACTAGAAAGGCCAGTGGTCCGCGAGCCTCTAGTTTTTCCATTGAAAAGCCTGTTAAAAAAGAGGAATCAGTAGAAGATCATACTGAGAGTTCAAGCTCTCCAGGCACTTTGAACAAGTGTACTCAGAATACCAAACAGGTAGGATAGACAATGAGGTTTTTCTTGTTGGGCTCATCATATATGTTTCTGTTTACCTTGTTTATTTTTTTATTGGGTTGGTCCATTTTTTTACCGGACGGTATCCATCAATTTAATTATATCATTTTTGTTTTTCATTTGGTGCAGAATTTGTCCCCTCTTGAGTCTAACCAATCCTTACGCACCAAAGAGGGAGATAATGGAGCGGAACCTAGGGAAGCAAAATTGGATCTTTGGACACCTTTGAATTGTTTGGTAGAAGTGGCAAGTAGGAGTAAATCTTTCAAGTCTAGTGTGCAAGGGTCTGATCCTAAACAAGAACCCGTGCAAATAAATGAGAATGACTCTCAAGTGCAAAAATCCAAAAATAAAGAGAATAAGCGCAAAGCCAAAGTTGAGCCTGAAAAAGTGGATGCAGATCCTACCTCTTCAAATACAGGAAAGCCTAATAAGTCACGCAAAGTTCGTCGTAAAAGGGAGCCTCTTTTTGGAGAACCAGGCATATCACCTCAAGCTGTTCTGAATGCCAACATCGCTACATTCAAAAGGAGAACTGGTCCACTTTGGTTCGCCTTAGTAGCTTCTGAAGATCAGTGAGAAAACATAGCTTTAAAACTTTTCCTAACATCTTATGACTTAAAATTTGATGCATATTATAAATGTTATATAAATCCCTTTTCTTTTGCACATGTTTTTCTTGTACTAATTTGAATATAATGTCCAGGGAAGGAGATGCACCTATGGCCCAAATTCCTGCAAGTTATTTAAGAATAAAGTGAGTTTCTTTTAGACTCAATACACCTCTGCCTCAATGTTCTAGTTTAATTTATTCCATGTTTTAAAATATTATAAAAGAAAATTACTGATAAGATGTATGATCTTGCACATTATTAAATGGTAAATGCATGATTTTTTTATCGTCTATTGATTAAGATATATCCTTATGTTAAGTGTATTTCCATAAAGTGATTTTTATGTAAAATTTTGAATTGCAGAAAAGGAGGTAATCACTTTGACTTAACTAGTTCTTCTTCATAATTTCATCAACTGTACCAAGGATAACTAATTTCTTGATATGGTCTTCTCTTTTCTGTTAAATTTTTTCCCTTGAAGTAGTGTCTAAATTTGTGTGTTCCTGCCTGATGAAGAACATTTAATAATGACTTGGAAAGTCGTAGTTGGTGTAGGAATTAGGAAATCAGATGAAAATTCTATAAGGTTTTGTTGGAGATCTTCTATTGTATATTTTAAGATCAATTGTGCAACTTGAAACATATAAAGAAAAGTAGCTTAATGTAATGATCTCCTATTTTTCCTGAAATTTTCATCTTCGATGTTAGTTTTAATCTGCATTTATTTTCCAGAGCTCACAAACATCATTCAATATCTGTCCTGATAATGGTGCGGATCTTAGGCCAGTGCATGTCCCTCTTGTTTGTTTGTGTAATTGTAACCTTCAACTACCCTCATCATGTATCTTTCTTTTTCTGTTATGGAGACTGTACGTACCATATTCTTTATTATATGACTAGTCCCCACAGATCTACTTTCCTCCTGTGTAAATTAACGAAGTCCTTGTATGACCTCTACAGATTCCTTTTTTTTTTTTTTTTCCCTTTCAATCTTGTGAAATTTTCATTGCCAAAGAATGTGAAGTATTTATATGAATATTATCTATAGTTTCATACCACTATCCTTCCCACTTTTCAAATAAAGAGGTCTTGCAATCAAATGATTTGCCAAAAATACCTGAGGAGGCTAAATCTGCGACTCTGCTTATATATATATATATATATATATATATATATTGGCCTAAAGAGACTCTGCTCATTTATGACTCTTGCAGTTTTCATCAGCTGTCTTGATTATTAATGTCGAGCTCATTTCAGAGGAATAGTTCATTGAAGCTCATATCTTTGATAAGGATTTGTGACTGTTATTCTGATTCTATACTTACCATTGTCAAATCAGCTCTACAAGTGTGTGCGTGTGTGAGTTTACATGGACAAAGATATATACATACCCAGCTGTTAGTTGTTGTGGAACACATGAATTAACTAAATGATTTTAGATTGGTAATAGATGATGAGGGCCTGTTCAACAAAAGTGTTTGATGTATATTTGCCACCATTAACGCTTCTTGAGATATAATTTAACTAAACTAGAGTATGTTATTTGGCTGTTATGTTATCTCATGTTCTCTTTTGTTTGCCACAGGGATGGACGTTTACCTGTGTCATTTATACACAAATACCTAATGAAGAAACTAGAGCTGAGCAGTGAAACAGAGGTGACTCTCACACACACACTGACATATCTAGAACGATTTTGGTGGAACTAAGATTATGTTTGGTTCTTGTCATGCATGGTTTACAATACTGTCTGATTCCATTTTCAAATGTCGTTTAAGTTTTTTCTGCTTACCTTATCAATTCATTACATGTTGCATTACTAAAAACCATGTCCCCATAAGTCATAAATATCCATATAACTTGCAGCTTATAGAAGTATCTTCCTATTCATTAATCATAACTGTCCTTTAAGGTCTGTACTTTCTCAATATTAATTTTGCTTCACTTACCGTCTCAAGTGCCTACAGCCAAGTTATGGTACACATTATCTGGTTACTGTCCCAATGGCTGCTTAAATGAGAAGATAGAGGGAAACCAAATACATATAAACCCTGGGGGTTATAGCATAGTCTGGAAACATAAGAATAACAGAAAAAAGTGAGAGATAAGGCACTAGGCCTTGTGGTGCTCATTCGAAATGCAGAAGGTTTTCAAATGGAAAAGCAGTTGAACTGCATCTGAAGTTCTTTAATTCTTGATGGGTCAAAATTCATGGTAGTAACCCAAAATTAATTGCCCTTCCATGGCTTTTGTTGTTGCTGAGGGCCAGAAATACCTTGCTTGTTATTAATGTCTAAACAGACAAATGATGCTGGTTCACAAGTTCCATGTTGCTCATTACTCTGTTTTGCAGGTTGAGATTAAATGTATGGGACAACCAGTGGTCCCTACTTTGCAACTTTGTAGTTTGGTTGACTTGTGGCTCCAGACAGCATCTACGACACAGCGAATTCCAGCAACTATTGGGTCCTCAGCCAAGGATTTTGTAATGGTTCTAGCTTATACGCGCAAGGTTCCACACCATTGATCTGCTTCTCCCCCTATGTCTACATCTCTGTCCTTAAATTTAGTCCACACTTCCTTGCCTCCATATCTTCTGTCGCCATGTTGCCAACAGTATGAACACATTTTCGGCCTTAACGTAGCGTAGCATGATATAGTCGAGCTCTGATTTTTCAACAGTTTGCTTTCGTTTTTATTCGCATCTTGTTTATTTCAACTATTTGACGATTGTACACTTGACAGCAAGCTATATTTTTTAGACATATCCACTTCATAGATACAGGTCGGTCCCATACTTGAACAGATGATTTATTGTTTTTTTTTTCCTTCCCCTTTTAAATATGCATAAAGTTTGTGTTCCGAATTGAGGAGGAAATCGTACCATCCCATGGATCCATACTATCACCCCTTTCCTTCAGCACTACTCAAAACTTGTCCGTTTCATACTGAACTGATAACAGATCACTCATGATGACATGACCTCAAAATAAAATAACAATAGTTGTGTCAATTTGTAGAGCATGATCTCGAACTTACTATAGCTTCCGAGTTATGCGTCTGTGAAGTGGCTCGGGTTCATTCCTGACTAAAAGGAATGGCTTCCTGGTAACATTCCTTGCACAGAAAGGATTTTTTTTTTTTTTTTTCCCTCTCTTTTTGGGTGCTCACCGAAAGAGTTATAGAGATAGAGTAAATATTATTCTTACAATTTGATCAAATTTTAATTTCTTATAGCTTGGCTTTAGTTCCAATAAGTCTATAACTTCATAAAAACTTGGTGTAACAAGCACCAGAACTTTAATACAAACCAAATCTTTGTGAACATATATGGATCAAAACCAAAAACCTAAATTCAAGTAAGCTATGATAATTAACTGGTATTAACACATAAACATAATAGAAAGTCTGGTATGAACAAGTATGAGATAGAATAGTATCATCAAAAAGTACAAGACACATAAAATTAAGTCTTTCAGTATGGCAGTTACAACAAGAAAAATATGAAAGTCTCATAAACTGCACCCTCATATTTACTTGACATGAGGTTCCATAGACCATAGTAGAACCACAATGAAAAAGGCAGCAAGTACGCAAACCCATCGCCAATACAAGAGAGGAAAAAGAATTTGAGACGCCCCAAATGAATGGGTAATACAAAGAAGAGATGATTGATTCTATCACAAAAACAAGCCTCTCAAACCTAGGTATACATTGAATTGGAACTCAACTGCAAAATGGCTACCCTATCCAGACAAGGTATATGGAAAACAACTATATCAGATTTTTATCACTCGTGCTAGCAGGAATGCACAAGAATTTACCCTATTTAAATTTAAATCTTGAAGCTCCCCAATCCAGTGAACCAAAAGCTGAAAAAAGAAAGAACTTAAATCCTGGTGTACCCAGTTCGCTTGGGGGGGCTACCTACAAATGAGAGTAGCCCTCCATCGGAAGCCTCTTGCTCATCCACATACAAATCCTCCGTGCTCCTAAACGCCGCGTGCAGTCCAACAACTGCGGCACCAATCAAAATCGAAACCAAGACATTCAACCAGACTCCAGTGAGAATCAAGGCCACAATGGTCACCAACCCGAGCGCAACCAGCATCACCCGGTCATCAATTTGGCGATTAAAAACCATCACCGGCTCATCCCGAAAGAAATAGAGAAAGAACCAGGCGACGAACACAACCAAGAAGACAATCATCGATATCGGATGCCACAGAAGACTTAGGAAGAGAATTACAAGAACAATAAGGGCGTAATTGACGCGGAAGTGACTGAGGTTTCGCTTTATGCGCATGGTGGCTTCTCCAAAGGTGAACGGACGATTGAAGGAGTAAAGAGCGAAAACCTCCTCCCATGGGCGGCGCATGGCGAAAACGGATTGAGCTGATGTCTGGATGCGTGCGCCGAGGTAAGGACCAGCGGTATTGGAGGTTGAAGGAAGTGGGCTATAATTAGGCATCGGTGTGGAAGACATTTAGAGAATGAAATTCGAAACCAAAGCGAATTTAGCAGAGAAAGATTGGAACCCTAACAAGAATTTGCATCGATTTGAGACCGAGCAAGAAGAAGAAATCAAGAAAATGAAGGAGCTCAAGCGCGTTGGCTTGGGGAAAGGTCTAATTAGCTGAGAGCAATGGCCAACTGTGAAATTTCAAGATTCGCTGGCAAAAAAAAAAAAAAAGAAATTATTTCAAGATTCAATTGATAGGCCATGAACGACGTCGTTTTGTGAAACTTTTTTGAAAAAGGGTAGGATGATTGTCGTTTAGCTTTTCATCGTCGACAGGACCAAAGAAAGTGAATGGAAGTGGAGTGGTTCCCGCCGAGAGTCTGTCTCCCCGTGACATGTCGCCACTTAGCATGTTAGTTCGCTGAACTTGTTGGTGAAGTCGCCCACTTAATGTTAGTTCGCTGAACTTGTTGGTTTTTTTTTTTTTTTTTTTTTTCTAAGACTTTTCTAATTAAGTACATTGGGGGACCAAAAGTAAATATATTTATTTTTTTTTTTAAAAAAATTAAAGTTACAAAAAAAAAAACTGTATTTCAAAAACTAAAAAGTTGAATTGTTAGTCCTGAAATACTTCAAAGTAATTTAATGTATGAAATCATTTAATATAGGTATTTCCAAGTAAAAATCTTGAGTCAGCCAACCTGTTCATTTCAAAACAGTTACCCGTGTGTCATCTTTTATCGATAGCGGACCTATCATTCTGTTTGCTCGAAGAAATAAAATTGTTTTAAAACAAATAACATTTTTTCCCTATTATCTGTAGCGAAGATTTTCTTTTCTTTTCTAACACAATTTGATTACAACTTCCATTAAGGACTCAGATGGTGTATGAGAGCCATGGAACGCATTAGAGGCACCATAGGATTCCGAGATTTGACAGGTTTCGTGTGTGTGAAAGAATAATTGTATGAGAACAAGAAGAAGAAACGGGTTTCACATATCATGGAAAAATTTGTAGGTGTTGACATCTTCCACTATAAATCTGATAGCTCCAGTGCAACCCAAGACAGCCACAATGGAGAAATAGATAGCTATAAAAATATTAAGAAGCCGCATCAAAAGCCTAACTTGGGTGTTCTTTGGCACATTTCCTGCCTTAAGGTAGGCTAAAGCAGGGAAGACAAAGTCTAGAGGAGTGAACCCAATTGCCCCACATATTGACACAAAATCACCAAAAAAGGGCATAGCAGCAGCAATCAGAGTCACCAGAACCATGTACATAGTAGTAAAACAAAGCCTCACAAGGTGACTTCTCATGGAGAAATGGTCTGGAAATTCATTAGTGGACATCGTTCTTTCCTCAAAATAGGCATATGTGGGCCTGCAATATATCTGACATAGAATCAAGGGAACTCCATTAGAAGAGTTTTTTGAACCATTCTAGGTTATTCAGCACCTGCTATTTATGAACTCAGGGGCCATTGGCCAAGGACTGTACCTGAAAGCATCCTGATATTTGAATTGCTGCAAATAGGTTAGCCATTATGACAGTCCATTCTGGATTAGACAGCGAAGCTAAGATGTAAGGCTCAACTTCTGATCCAAAAGCCCAATATCCAGAGAAGGCCAGCTGCCAGTAACTCAAAACAATGACACTATATGCTGCTGATATGCCTTTGTACATATTCTTCCTTGCTGGTTCTCTCACGGTATTCTAGAAAGGGGAAGGTTGTTATTGATCGCTCTTCTATAATTTAAGCATCAAAGATTAAAATTTCAACAATATCAGACCAATACATTAGGACCAGAAGAATCAATAGTTACCTGTATTTCTGGAAGCATCGCATCTCCGAATGAAAAGGCGATGATCCCAAGGGCATTGATGGCTTTGAAGAACTTGGAGGCAGAACTACCCTGCAAACTGTAACTTACTGATTTTCTGTCCATCTTCTTCCCTGATAGATGTTGAGATCAAGAAGGCCACCTTGTCATTGCCTTGAGATTGTGAGAGAAAAAGAATAGAAAATTTTCATCGCCCACGGGCTTAACTTATTACCAGCGTAAATAGTGACACCAATGGTTGTAGCAGCAAAGCCAATTGTGCTGAAGGTGCACAATGCATTAACCCATCTGAGCGAGTGAATGTCAGGGAGCTGGGAGAGGACAAGTTCAAAGACTCCAAAAAACACAATAAAATGCTGCAGAGTCAATGTGCCAGCCTCGTGATAGTGTTTGTAAACTGCCTGCACTACATGAAATACAATTCCAGAAGCATAAAAACCATTTAAACAGGCAGCATTTTACAAAATATTATTAGATTCATCACCGACCTTAAGGCTGCTACCAGCAGCAATTTGAATGGCAATGTTGTTTCCCAGAGAAGCTACCTGCTGGAAAAGGGCAATGCACCAGTACCCCCAGGAACCTTAAAAAATCAGTAATTGAGAGTACTGTCGTCAAGGGCATCACCAAGCAAATGCAAATGTAAAGTGAAGATATAATACTCCTCCCATCCTAAATAAATGACATAGTTTGTGGTGCAAATTACACTACAAAATATGTCCGTTATTTAGGATTGGAGGTAGTACCAAATTACCAACCAAAAATACTATATGCAAGATTTCTGTAGGTAAGGTGCTTATCCCCATTCCATTTCCATAAAGAAGCGATCAATATGCTCGAGTACCAGGTAGTTAGTGTTGCAAACACCAGGCTAGTGACACCTAAAATTAACAAAAAAATTTGAGATCATGAGAGTTCGTCTACTATTAGATCGCTTAAGATTATTTTGCATAAATTTAGAGGAGACCCAGCTGAAAATTGAACCTTCTGTAAAAGCTGAGCTTTCTATTTAAAGGGGAAAAAAATCCACAGTGTCTAATTTTTTTAAGGGAAATTCCTTATTAAATTTACACTATCGATTAATTTTTTTTTTTTTTTGTGGTCAAAGTACTATCGATTATGACTCATGAAAAATGTAGAACCTATGAAATTGTATACTACCTTTGGTCTTAAATGTAGCCGATTTTGAATATAGAACAAAATTTATAATACAATTCACTACAAACTTTGTTGTAAAATTAGAATGGGAGGATACGTATTAATATATTCATATGGTCACGGAAATAGCTATAACAAAATACTTACTATCACTGCAGTTAGTTATCAGAATTCTTTTTTAAAATACAGACTTCAAGTTGCGACGAGATTGAGCGTAGAGAATTTTGCGAATAACATGTCATATTTCGTTGTTAATTTATTTTTGTTACCCATCCTTTCAATAAAATTAAGAGGAATTGTATGCTTTGCACAAAATTTAAGAAATAAATTATACTAATGATGTTCACATGACTTGTTATTATTATTATATGTTCTATGATGCATGGAGAATTAAAAATAATCATAGTTGGCTGTTAGTTGAACAAAGGACAGAAGCGAAAGAGAAGAGAAAAAGAACGAACCGAGAGGCCAAGAAAGAGAAGCGAGAGCAAACGGCAAAGGTGCATAAGCGGCAGGTGTTGCAATAGTCGTCGCTACATGAAAAGCTGCGTGCTTCCACGTCCCTTTACTCACTTCTTCTTCTTCCACCTCCCTTTCTGGGGATCCCATTTCAGCACCTCAACTCTCAGGCTCTCAATTTTGCTTCTTCTTCTGTATGACGACATACCAATGCTTTTCCTTAAGTCTTTTTTTAATCCCCAAGACTTTGAAAATCACGCTAGACATTGCCACCAGCGAAAACGATCCGATGCGAATCTTGATTGAACGGTAGTGAGGTAGTCGGAATTTTTTTTTTTTGATATAAAAAAGTTTTGGAGGGGTTCGACATCAGTCTCCCACCAGCGTCGCAGAAGGCCGGCCGCCACATGAAGACTTACAAAGGACTTACGAGATCGCCTATCAAAGGAGTCGTGACGGTAGAGATCGAACCCACCAAATTTAGCCCTAATCCACTGGATCACCATCTACGCACTATTTCATTGGATCCCTTACGAATCTTGATTGAATGGTAGTGAGGTAGTCGGCATTGCCTCCCAAGTCAAAACGCAAAGTCAGATGCTGCGACTTTCATCTCCACTGTGGTGGGTCCCATCATGGCCCAATAACACATTAACTGTTCGGCCCATATAGTATTGTGGGCCAGACCTTCTAGTTGAGATCACGTTGCGCGAAGATATCATCAATTAATGGACTAGTCGATCCATCCTTCCAATAAGACTAATAGGGTGGTGAGGACGAGGAGGTCATTATCGATACTTGATTCATGTAACCACTACCTAGGCGGGCATGTGGCTTGTTAGACCAGTTTTGATAAATATATAATGTCATGAGATTCTGTGTGATCACTTCACTATTAGAGATCGGAAATGCTAGTTTGGCTGCCCACATACAAGTGATGGGCATTAGGGCATACCTGACGTATAGCTCCAAATTCCAAACATAACCCACAACAGAAAGTTTAATTCAGAATATATAAAAGATAAAATAAGAAAATGATGCTTTCCCTAAGAATCTGCAGCAGTGAAGGAATTAAGTCAGTGGCGCCATACCTTACTGATGCATTATGATATCTTCATATTCTTTTTAGCCTTGAATTGAGGATCCTCTATTGGTGGCTGTGACAAGTTTCATGGTTCTAAACTTTTTATCTTAGGGTATGTAACGAACCAACGATGAAAGCAAAATGAGGCCCCAGGCAAGAACGATATTTGTCATAACTCGCGACTGCCCTTTAAACCAAGAATATCTTTTTTGTCACTTGTATGAAGACCATGAATAATGCATCAGATACGTGCCAGAAAGTATATTGGGAAAAAGATAAAATCCACTGATGTTTAAAATCTCATAAAATGTATAGGTATTGATTACAAGAATATAGATTAAAAACTTGTTTTAATAGAAAATGACTTATTTGTAATTTTGAAGTTGGATTGATATCTTCTTGTTTTCTTCCCTCGCGCATTTTTTTTTTCTTGAACTGCCTCTTACTGTTTAGTTCCTAAATTAAAGTTGATTATCATTGTTTCTTTACCAATGTCTGAAGTATAAGAAGGAAAAGAAAACAGTAGTAGCTGATGGTTCTGCCGGATTAACTGTTGTGTGTTGATGAATTGTGGGGTAATGAATTATTCGAATAGAATTTTCTCCCCTTTTCAAACTCCTATAACTGAAACGTCTTGGCTGGATTTATAAATTCGAATTAAAAAAAAAATCTTCCCCTCTCAGTTCCGATCCTAATGCATGGTAAGATTTTTCTTGGGGGTAAGATTTCAAAATACCACGTTTTTGTTATAAATGCAGTGATGCTACTACTACCCCAAACTCCACATCCTCCCAAAACAAACGTGTTCTTGTGATGTTCGAAGAACATTTTCGTCCCACTTAAGCCCATTAAATTAAAGTCTTGTTCTCCTTTATAGTTTATAAGGTTTTAAATGGAGATTTTAGAATATTATAACAAGCCCGGCATGAGGAAAATGAAGTGTGATATTTTTTTTTGCTCAAGGATAACTGCATATATTTCTACTAATTAACCAAACACCAGTCCATAGGACGAGCAGTACAAAGCAAAGGGAAATACAGTCCAAACAAAAACAACAGCAAGAGGGTGATACAAAGAATACCCAATCCGATTACAGCAAAACAAACTGAGAAACAAAACTAAACCAGAATAAATAAACATCCCCTCATCTACACAAAGGGAAGAGAATCATTCCTCATAACAATATTGGCCTCCAAAGCATCCAAGGTTAGAAGAGAAGACAAAGAAGGTGATGGCTGTGAAACCCACCCGACCGGGCACACCTCCTTATAAGCACTAGCTGCAATTAAATCAGCTACTCGATTACCCCTCCTAGGGATAAAAGACACAAGAAACCCAACCTCATCAGCTAAAAGACAAATAACATCATGAACAATGCTTCTACTCCGCCATTCACATAAATCTGGGGATTTAGCATCTAGACACGAAATCAACAATAAACAGTCAGTTTCAAAAATAGCTTTGTCAAGTCCTAAATCCTTGGCTAACAGCAAAGCCTTTTTCAGCGCAAGCGCCTCAGTCATGAAGGCTGAGATAGACTTAACCTTATCAACATACCCCCATCGAAAAGAACCATACCAATCACGACAAACTATACCGATAGCAGCGGAACCTTCTCAGAGCTAAAGGCTCCGTCGGTATTTATCTTCACAGTTCCAGGATCAGGAGGGGACCAGCCAACACCAACCGAAGAGCTCCTATTCTCCACTCCATTCTCCGCCTTGGTACGCTCCACATTTCCCCAAAACTCAGAATTGTGTCTCTTTGCAAATTCCACCACAACAAGAGGATTAGGTATAATGTGATTAAAAATGAGATCATTCCTCTGTTTCCAAATAAACCATAACATCCAGCAAACAAGGGAAATGTCATGAGGAGTAAGAAGATCCAAACCTGAAATTTGAAGCCACCAAGCATTAAAATTAGAAATGCTAGCAGGATCAAAATGGCCGCCAAGGCTACACCCAAACCACGCACACCGGGTCCATGGACACAGAAAGAAGAGATGCTCAGTAGTCTCTTCGGCCTCTTCACAAATAGGACAAGTATTGACTTGGGATCGCTTTCTACTATACAGGGCAGCATTTGTTGCCAATGCATTATTAAAAATGCGCCACATGAAGTGTTGTACCCGAGGAGTAACCATCACCTTCCAAATAAATTTCCAGCATGAGAGTGGCAAAACTGATGAAGAACCAGCCTTGTTTACATCAGCAGGAGACTCTTCTTTTCTACTAAGGTACCCCAATTTCACCGTATACTCGCCCTTTTTTGCATAAGTCCACACCAACTTATCTTCTATTCCATTGTTTGGAATAGGCATAGCCAAAATAGCATTCTTCACTTCATCCGATAAATAATGGGAGATTGGAGCAAGATTCCACACACCATTATTTATCAAGTCTGAAACTCGCCCATCAGTGACTATGGGATCAAAACATTCAGGGGGTTTAACTGGGAAAACTACACCTGGGACCCACTTGTCCCCCCAAATGCGAATATTCCTACCAGAGCCCAAATCCCATCTAAGCTCAGCCTTCAGGAAATCTCTTCCATCCACAATGCTTGACCAACACCAAGAAGCTTTTGCTCCTTTATCCACATCCATAAAATCACTCTCAGGAAAATATACACTCTTGATCACTTGTGCCCATAAATCATTCGGTCTCACCATCAGACGCCAGGCCGTTTTAGCCAATAGTGCCTCATTCATAACAATCAGATCTCTAAAACCCATACCACCTTGATTCTTTCCTCTTGTAAGAAAATCCCATGCCTTCCAGTGTGTTCTAGTACCGAAAGCATTCCCATCCCACCAGAAATTAGCAATCAGACCATGGATTTCTTTACAAGTTTTAAGCGGAAATTTAAAGCAGTTCATAGGATAAATAGGAATAGCATTAATAACTGCCTTAATCATAACCTCACGCCCCGCATATGAGAGGAAAGAGTGGCCCCAACCTTGTATCTTACTCGTGACACGCTCACGAATATATGCTAACGCTTGTTGCTTCGTTTTGCCCCATATACTCGGAATACCAAGGTACCTACCAGGATCCCCAGATGCCGGGATATCAAGAATATGACCAACTGCAGATCTAATCTCCTCCGGTGTATTAGCGGAGAAAAAGATACAAGATTTATCAAGGTTAATAATCTGACCAGAAGCAGAACAGTACTGTCGCAGGAGATAGGCCAAATAACTGCATTGACCCCTAGAAGCACTCATATAGAACAATGCATCATCCGCAAAGAAACTGTGCGTCAAGACCGGGCAACTCACACTTAGCTTAATACCAGATAACCTCTTTGTCTCCTCACTCTTACTGATCATACATGACAGAACTTCTGCGACTAAAATGAAAAGGTACGGTGATAGTGGATCACCCTGGCGCAGCCCTCTGGAAGGGGAAAAGGAGCTCACAGAATTCCCCGAAACACAAATATTCAACTTCACAGACCTTACACATTTCATGATTAACGAGACCCAGCTAGCACAAAATCCAAACTGAATTAAAGTCCTTTCCAGGAAATCCCATTCCACCCGGTCATAAGCTTTACTCATGTCTATCTTCAGAGCAAATTCATGCTTCCCGACATCTTTCTTCCTCCTTAAGTAATGATAGACCTCATGAGCTATGATAATATTATCGTGTATACATCTACCAGGCACAAAAGCACTTTGGTTTGGAGAAATACATCCATCAAGAAGAGGCCTCATTCTATTAGCCATAAGCTTAGAAATAATTTTGTAAGAAAAATTACACAAGCCAATAGGGCGAAATTGCGAAACATGGTCAGGCCTGTCAACTTTAGGAATTAAGGTAATATTAGTCTCATTAATCATATCTAGTTCAATCTTGCCATTAAAGAATTCCTCAACTAAATGACAAATGGAGTCACCAACCACCGACCAAGACTTATGATAAAACATACCTGAGAAACCATCCGGGCCTGGGGCTTTGGTACTACCAAGACTGAAAGCAGCAGCTTTTATCTCCTCCTTAGTGAACGGCAGCAAGAGTCGTTGGTTCATCTCATCTGAAATCTTCCTCTCAATGAAACCCAACACAAATTCCGAGCACGAGGGCCCGAGGAAGAGAACAGCTGCTTGAAAAAACTAGTAATATTGGCGGCAATCTCATGACTCTCCAATAACCACTTCCCTGTATCATCCTTCAGCCCAAGAATACTATTCCTAATGAAGTGTGATATTACAGAATAGCTACTTTTCCATTCAGGATTCAGCATAACGGTCATGAGGCATGCAATGAGAGAGCGTCGAACAATTGAGACGTGTAGTACTGCACCCTTGGACTCCAGTCAAAAGCACAGAAGAATAATTTACCTTTTGAGATATTTTTCAAAAACGAAGATGATGGTAAAGCAAAGTGGTATAGATTTTTTGGGTTCTCCAAATGGACGCCTTTCTGAGATTCTCAACTAGGGTTCGAACCTAAACTTCTGTTTTGGGCTAGCAAGTTCTAGCTAGCTCGCCCGAACTGATCCACAAACACATTCAAATTCCTCACAGAAGCTTCTAGGATCATCGATCTATTACGAATTCGAGCCCATTATATTGACGAGTATCTTACCAAGCAAATAGTACCGTAAATTAAATATGAATGTACTTTCATGGTGATGAACGTGACACTACGGGGGGGAGCCCCCGGGTGAGGCGGGGCACCAGAATGAAGGACACATTCCGAAGAGCACGCAAGGCAGTTCTATCATGTGAAACCGCAATTAATGCAGTGAACGACGATGGATTGTCCTCTGCATAAGGTCAGTACTAGGTCAGGGAACCTACAATTATCTTAATAACCCATAATTTCAGGTTATAATCATGGGCGTACGTGAGTTGGATAGTGTGCTAATGAACCTGCTTGGGCAGATCCCGAGGTTTGCCAGTCTGCTTTTACCTGCTTTATTGGTCCATTAAAAAGTTAAAGCTAGCAAGCGTCGTTAAGTTAAATCCATGTGACATGAAAAAAGCTTGCAAAATTGTATCCTTTCCCCTCGTCCATGACCATGAAATATGGTAAAGAAACAAAGGCACATTGGGAAAAATATTCTGCAATCACATAAAGCAAAACTGACGGACAGAATGTTATTTTGGTGGGTAATGTGCCAGTGACAGGAGGACAAAGTGCTCTGTTTGCTTTTAGCTAATAAGATTATTTATTATGAATGGTTATTTGTTCCAACTTCAGTGGGATAGGTCCTGCTGGTCCCTATGCCAACTCTCAACTATTTGCTCCTATATTATTATACTCTCTTTGAACAACAAAGGAGCGAAAGCTGTTCTTTGGGCATGTGGCTCACTTTTGTGACATGTGAATCCTGAAACAAGAACTTGAAGGAATATATATAGAGAATCATCAAGAGAACAAAGGAAAAGAGGAAATGGAGGGAGGAGAGGGGCCATGATGAGTTACGTTACAGTTGAACAGATTCTAAGAGATGCTCCTATTGATTTTGAAAAGCATGCTGATGATTTAGAATATGCCTCTTTAGGCTTCTGTGAAATTAAGTTAGATGTAGAATATTTAAATGTGTGTGTATGTGGCTGCCACCTGTGAAGTCTGTGGAACAAGTTCATTCATCAGCAGTAGATTCATGATTGAACGTGTAGCTATCTTGTGCCAGAACATGAAGAAAAACAAGTGAAGAACTTGTTGAACTGATCTAACTTTTCATTCTTTCTTTCTCAGGAGCTATCTAATAAAGTTTTCTTGGTCTTGTTTAGTAATCCACATTTCGCGTACTCCCTCCTACTCCTATCGGTAATATAGGGCACTTTTAAAATAAAGAATGGTTAATATAAGTTGTCTCTAGTTTAATCAGTGCTATTTTTCCTGTTTAGCCCATGTAATTAATACTCACTCCCAAGTTTCTCTACTCTTTATATCCCCTATCTTTCTAAAATAATATTTTCAATGCAGTTAACCATATTTCTCAAGAAGGATAAAAATGAAAAATGTTTATATTTTATGATTTATTATATGGGATGAGATATTGTTACTACCATTTTTGTTACTACCAATGTTACTACCATTTTTCCACCGTTAGATCATAATCTTAATAAGAGAGAAAATTATAAAGGTAGATGAGATTCTAATCTAACGGTGGAAAAATGATAAGAACGTTGGTAATAACAAAAAATGGTAATATAATAATATCCTATCCCATATTAAATAACTTAATTCACATTTTTTGTTTCTCATAATATAGTTGAAATGTCCTATATTGTGGACGAGTATGGAACTTTTACCAACTTGGAAGAAAGATTAATTAAAAAATTAAAGAAGTAAATTTTTTTTTTTTTTGGGTCAAAGAAAGAAAAAAGTGTAGGGACAGAAACGTAAAACTATTTAGCCGAAGCAAATAGTGTAGGGACAGACACGTAACGATAATTTTCTTGCTTTTACCGTGCAAGTATAGAAAAAGGGAATCGTGTTTGTTTTATTATTTGGGGGCTTCTACATTGCTCATAGATACACAGAAATGTTGATTTGCCTTTTTTCGACAACTGAAAGTTGCAGGGTACTGTCAAATGGTTGAGATTTTCAATGTGAAAAAAAGTGGGACGTGAGATGTATGTGGTGGATATGTTTCCTCAGGAAGTGGAAATAACATTTTGACCAAAAAAAAAAAAAAGGAAGTGGAAATAACATTAATGTTAATTAGTTATTGATTTACCATTTCAATAACCCAGTTTGACTGTATGTGTTAGGTATCAAGGAAAATAGAACGGATCTGAGAAAAGTGAAAGAATGGTAAATCAAACTGTAAAGAAGTGTAATGCTTTTCCTATTGGAGCAATCAGAAACTCTCGATTCAGTTCGTTTCATGACAAATTCGATTAAAAAGGAACCTTCACTCTGAAAAATTCAAATATGTCATTTCAAGAAAACTTACTAAAACGATTTACGAGTTACTCCCTCTGGTCTTAATTATAGGAACAAATTATTAGAATTTAGAGGGATTAAATAAGGAAGTTAAATTAAGTAATTATGTGTATTTTTCTAAAATACCTTTACCCAAAATTTAAATAATAGATCAGGGAGAGAAGAAGATTATTATTGTTTTACTGTAATTTACGTGACATATACTATATACTATCGCCCCGACGGAAAAACAGAAAAACTGATGGATTATAATAGGGTATTTTAATAACTACTCCCTAATCTATTATTTAAATTTTGGGTAAGGGTATTTTAGGTGTATATACTTTCCTAAAAAGTATAATTTATGTGTATATGACATTAGTGAGTTATAAATATTATTTACTTTATAAAATATATAGGTGTATTATTAAATTATTATTGTCTTTAATTATTATTGAGAAATTATAACTAGGGGTATTATAGGAAAAAATTTGACAAAAGTTAAAACTTACTCTTATAATTAGGACCAAAACCAACTCCAAAATTTGCTCCTATAATTAGGACAAGTACCATGTAACTGAAACAGCAAAACCTATAATTAAAACGTACTTATCCCGTGCCGAAAATAATTTTTTATTTAGCTGGTAAAGGTATAAGTTTAATTTGATAATATCTAAAATATTTAATATTTATTTTCATAGTTTGCCCTTTTATAAATACTTAATTCGTTATAATTAATATAATATTAACTTCTTTCAATGGTACAAACATGAAAAGTTTTACAAATGCTTTACTTATTTAATATTATAATAACTACCTTTAAATTAATATTAATAATCCACACGATTAAGCTATACTTGTATTGTGGACTCGGTGGGTAAACTGCAAAAATAAAAAGACAATACCTTTTCACCTCATTTATTTGTCATTTACAACATTTTCATATCAACTATAGTTAACCCCGTGCAACACACAGAACGTGAATCCTGAATAATGGTATATTCTGAAATTAACTTTTTATGACAGTACTAATGCATTTATTTATACATCTATAAAAATAATTTTTAGTTTTGAAATGCATAAAATGTTTATTGAGTACATGCTCATATATTACCCAAGGTAGAATTTTTTTTGGAGAATTTATTACGTTCTAGGTTGTTAATTAATGGAATGTTAATAAATTATAAATGGGAGGTCATGTACGTGCGACTCAAAATTTGATCACGTGTAAATAAGATTACTAAAGTTTTCGGTATTCACAAAATATATCATCCAAAGAATCCTACAACAACAAAATGAGTCTTACACAAAATTTTGAAAAAATCTATCAACGTTAGTTGCTCACTAAAAATATCATCCAAAGAATCTTGCATAACGAAGAATCAGTCTTACCCAATGTTTTGAAAAATCAGCTCTTCGTTTTTGGCTTCTTTGCGGGCATGTCATTGATTGGGACCAGGTTGAATGCATGTATGTAGAGAGACAGAGAAGTCACGTTTCTGAAAAAATGTATTCAAGTGGAGCATAATCTTCCATCGATGAGCACATATTTTGTAATCGATCGTCATCGTTAGCCAAGATTTTGAAGTACTTGAACATGTAGACCTCTCCCTCTGTTAAATCATTGGTGTATCGTTTGATCTGTCCCTTCTAAATGATAGAAGCCTCAATTCGATCACCCCGTTTGCATCAAGTAAGTTTAATTAAGAGGCACACATTAGTTCCCTTCAGTGAATACGAGAACTACGTACACCATTTACTTGCATGTTTGTCGGCTAAAATCATTTCAACTTTAATTTTCAGACCTCAAATGTGGGTTTTTCTTGGCCATCGTCCACTTCCTAAGCACCCTAACAATAACGCCCGCACCAAGTTTCTTTGCTATCATTGACGTCTTTAAGTAATTCATGAGAAGGGATTGACACTGTGTCTTTGTTGATACTGTTGACTAGTGATGCTTGGATAATACTCCTATGCTGTATAGGATGATTATTGGTCCCAGGTTCAGTTATTCCGTATGCATCATATCGGCACCTTCGTTGCTTTTGTTATACCCAAATCTGCAAAATGTTAAGGGTTAAAAGATTAATTTTCCTCATTGTAATAGATGGAAGTTAGTTGGTTTTAATAGTTTTACCCTATTTTTAACAGTTTATGGTTACTTTTTGTGCTTTTATAAAAATTGAAGGTTATTAGTATCTTAACCCTATAATGAAATCTAATTGCAACGAATGGTCAAAGTATTGTTTTGTTAAAAAATTCCAGAACTTTTCTTGCAAGCATATATATATATATATATAAATGGATAGGAGGGAGTTCATGTTGGTTATGCCCAAAAAAATACTCCTATGATCCTTAAAATTAGAAATATTTATTTAATTTGATTAGATCAAGAAAATTAGTTAAGTTAATTAATATGATATATATTTTCTAAAACACCTTAATAACCTTCTTTAATTTTTTTATTTCATTTTCTCATTGATTATTGATGAGAAATCATCAATAGGAGTAAATCAATAAAAGATTAATAAATATGAAAATTTTATTTTATATTTATGACTAATATCAATTTTTTAAATATATCTTATGTTATCAAAGTTAATGGGATGACGGTTGTTAATTATTAGAATATTGAGAATAATAACCAGCTTTGGATCATGTACATTAAGAAATGGAATTATCAATCAGGCTTATAATTAATGTGGCTGATAGTTTATATAGAAAGAGACAAATACTTGTACCATGAAGCGAAGCAGGTAGGCTATATTTAATTATGCGGACATAGCCGCTATTGGAGAAACAATACAAACAACTGGATTCCACAGCCGAACCACCAGTTTTATTCATCAATTTTGTCTGAGTTGTTCGTAAGATATTATGTTATCTTTGGTTCGTGGCATGAATCTTAATCCCTCCTCTACGTTTTTTAATTATCACAAATATATATTTTTAATTTGGTTGATCCTCGGTGCGCCCTATGTATCTTCCTCTATGTGGCCTTCACGGAGCTAGGAATCCATTTTATCCACTTTAATGTTCTCTCGCATGTTTGGGATCCTGTGATGAGACTACGTACGCATAAAGATATTTTTATTTTTAAGATTTTCAGTGTTTAGATCTAATGCCTGGAATTCTGTAAAATTAACTAGAATGAAACACGCGCGTTAACCTGCAGTAGACTATTTTCGCAGGCATTTTAATTTGAGATATCAGAAAGAATCGTGGTAACTTAAACATGAGATCATATTTAAATCTGCGCAAATCATATTTAATGGGATCATGTGTACATTTGAATTATATGGTTCCATCTGCGTGTGAAAAAAAACTACTATGTGTTTTTTCAACAACGTTTATGTCATTATACACAATTTTTACCAATTTATTTATTTATTTTAAATATAAAAACATGAAGATACTATATTTCTTGTGATTAATTTGATTTTGAAATATTTTGACGTCATTAATTTTAATATAATTATTTTTTGTGATCAATTTATTTATTTTATCTTGCCTATCTAAATACAAAGAACAATAAAACTCTTTTTACGTATTTATGTAATAACAGTTGAAAAACTATTCTTCCCTTATCTCTTATGATCATTTTTTAATCTCCTACTCGTATTTGATATCCTCCAAAGTCAAACTTCTTTTCTATCCAAACGGGTATACTGGTAAAGATTTGCGAAGAGCATGATGCACAAGGGTTTACATTCGGTGTTTTTTTTTTTTTTTTCTTCTAGATGTTTGTTCTTTTAATTAGAGGGATGAGACTTTCTATTTTATTTTATTTATTTAAATTAAATTATATACTGCATTTTGAAAAAAAATTTTACACCTAATATTTCAAATTTATTAATATCCAGTCCTATATTTAGGAAAAAAAATTGTAATACCAGTATTCTAAAAACTAATTAATTTAAAATATTAGGTGTAAAAATATTTTAGGATATAATATAGTTTAATTTAAATAAAAATATATATATAAAAAAAAATGTCTCATCCTAAAGAACAAACATATAACAATAAAAAGTATGTAGAAGAAAATCACCCAGATTCGATGCGGAATTGAGAGATGATTATCACGCACACGGCACAACATTAGCCACTTTACAAGCAAGAAAGTCAACGAGGTGGGACCCATTGGTGCGGTTAGAGGCAGAGATAGTGTTCCCACGGCGCATGGTAGCGTAGAGAGGTGCGTCGCGTAGGTAGTGACGCAGTCAAACTGGAGCACTACCTTGGGCTTCGAGTCTGGACCTTTGGTCGGTGTCTCACACGCGTCTAAATGTGATTGCTCGACAACGGCTATTTTGTGGCGTGGACCCCACTGTTTGGCGGACATTTTCATACACGCCGCAGATTAGACGGATGCTTCAAAGCAAAGCAAATCACAGCTCCCTCTTCTCTTGTACTCCATCTTTTGTCTTGGCCTTTATCTTCTCACCAGATTTTATAGCCATGCGTGTCATGTACGAGAAAATTGAAAATTAAATAAATATAACAACAATAATAAAAGCATACTTTAAAATTTAAACAATACTTATATGGAAAAATTCATATGAGGGCCCTTTTAGTTTAAAAAAACTCAAAAAAGACCCAAAGATTCTGAAAATCTCAAAAAAGGTTCCAGGGTCCTTTTTGATATCTGAATTGACACTTATACATCAACGTATATGCTTGTCAATGACACCAATTCAAATGTCAAAAAGAGTCCTGGGGACTTTTCTAGGATTTTTAGAATTTTGGGGTTTTTTTGGGTTTTTTTGGGCTAAAAGGCCCCTCATATGGATTTTCCCTACTAGTATGCTTTAATTTAGAATTTATTACTCCATGCATGTTAAATATATGAACAATTTTTTATCTCAAACTTTTTTATCCATATGCATATGAACAATGTAAGAATTATAATATACAGTATATAGGACTCTCTCTTTTTTTTTTTTTTGCTAAAAGAATTTTAGCAAGGGGTTGGATTCTCCGACGATCCAAGGGTAGGGCGAAATCTCCCTTCCTCTTAGATGATTTTGATGTTGGGTAGGACGAGCCGTCCATTACCCTCAGACGTTAATCTAGGCACTTAGGAATTAGGATGCCTTCCCTAGCGCCTTAACTAACTCCAGGATCGAATCTCACCTTTAGTGAGAATGTCCGACCCATTTGCTAGTTAAACCCAAAAACAAAGAGTTACAGTATATATGGCTTACTTCCTCTTCAATACAGATGATTTTTATCTGTCTCGCTGAAACAAAAACGAATAAGTTACATTCTCTAAAAAATTATTTTAATTATTAATTTTATCCCCAATAAAATCCATCAAGTTTTTTTTTTTTTTTTTTTTTTTTTTTTGGGGGGGGGGGGGGGGATTATATATACTATACATGTAAATACATCCATCTTCTCATTAAAAGTCGAGAATTTGGACTTTTTTTTTTTGTTGGTAAAAAGAAGATGGACATATTTAAAGTAGAGTAATTAACACTACGAAATTTTGCAATCTAGTTTATATTCATAGTCACATGTTTGTGTGCCTATATATAGATGACTAAAGAGAGTATTTATTAACTTTTATATAATATACATAATTCTATTTAACTATTTTAACTAAGTGTCACTCAATTTGATCTCTATCCATGATTCTAGTTATAATTTTCAAAAAATTTATTTACTACTGTATAATATGAGTAATTTAATTATAGGAAAATAATAACAACAATACATGGACATTCAATGGGGTGATGTGCACCTGATTTAAAGGAACCACGATAAATATTTTTCTTTGATATTACCAAGCAAGTTGGATAAAAGCTCATCTAGTCCTAAATATAGGATATAGTTTATAATATAAATTATACTATAGATTATATTCTATATTTAGGATCGGAGGTAGTACCTCATACCTGAAATTGAATTAGAAATTTTTATAAACTAAACTTATGTTGTTTGTATGTTTTCATAAAGTCACATGATTAACCCTAAAGCTTAAGAATATAAGGATATAATATATTTTACATAATTATTCTATCCATATAAAAATGGGTTTAATGTTTCGCATTTACTTGTAGAAACTTTTTTTTCACGACTCACATAAAAGTGAGTGAGTCCTACTAATATTTTATCTCTTATTTCTTTATAATGGGACCCACTCAATTTTATGTGAGTGTTGCAGAAAAAAAAAAGGTTCTGCAGTAAATGCAGAAATATTAAACCCTATAAAAATATAAATTAATAACAAATAATGTAAGCATAAAATCAATTTCATAACATAAAAAAGTTATACTTAAAATGAATTAGAGATGACAAAGAACTGACTTAATTACATAGGCTGAAAGAACCTAGTCAAGGGCGTGGTTGAGTTATAGTTAAAAAAACACGTTAATAAATTAAGATAAAATTTATCTCATATACTATAAATTATGTTAAAAAAATAATTTCGTGATGTACTAAGATTTCACCTATGTAACGTGTCACTTTTTTACAGAGTTGGGCCACACATATTAATGTGCCGGGTAAGGATGAAGATTCCCAGGATTCTTGAGAGGTCCAGATTAGGGTAGTGCGTGTAAGAAATTAATGCCTCAATGCCAATGGCAGAGTAGTGAAAATGAAGCTGAATGAGTAGGTCTTATAAAAATTGAATTAAAGTTGAAACGGAAAGAAAAATGAATAACGAAGGTCTTCGGATGGGACCCCCTTCAAATCTGTGACAGAGACGCCAGTTCTCCTCTTGAATCTTGTGCTGTGCCTTTGCTTGTTTAAATTCCGTTTTCCTCCACCCCCTCTCTCTCTCTCTCTCAAATAGTTTCCCTTTCTCATATTTATTTTCTCATTTTCCCTCCTAGTTCCTACTCCACTGTCTCTGATTTGTGTATCTACGCTACAAAATTTAATATTATGTAATCATGTTGAGGAAACTGGGAATATAATATGATTAAAGTTGCAAGCTTCGTACTCTCATGGTGTGTGTGATTTCTCAGAGCGAAGCAAAGTCTTCTCTTTCGCACCTTTCAGTCTCAATCCGATGGAAGAAGAATCTAGGGTTTGATAGTACCAAGACCATCAAGGTCCATCCTTTGATGCCTTTCTCATTATTTTTCTTACTGGAAATTCGGTCGATTTCTGTACTTTCACAGATTCGGTGTAGACTTCTTTCCCCATTATTCGCTGTCCCAGTGGATAATTGCTACCCATCACCGGTTGTTTATTTCTCAAGCTTTCTCATTAACTGAAATTTTCAGGCCTAGATTAAAAAATCCTTCGTTTGGCTCGTTGTCTAACGTAAACGGGATTCTCTGTTCCTGGGTCTTATAATTTGGCGCATGTGGTCCGAATGTATTCTACATTTGTAAACATATGGGATTTTCTGGTTTTCTGATGTTCTTGTCTTAAGTTTCTGGTTCACTGGATTTTGGAGAATTACGTTTTTACTTTGATCTTTATAACTGTTAGATTTAGCTAGAAGCTAATATGGAGGAGGTTGAAGAAGCTAACAGAGCAGCTGTGGAAAGCTGCCATAGAGTTCTAAGTCTGTTGTCTCAGCGCCAGGATCAGATTCCTTATGGCAAGTTAATGGTGGATACTGGCGAGGCTGTGTCCAGGTTCAAGAAAATTGTTTCACTGCTCAATAATGGTCTGGGTCATGCAAGAGTCAGGAAGCACAGAAAACTTCAAATTCCTTTTCCTCAAAGTATTCTCTTGGACAATCCAAATTTAAAATCAAACCATTGTCCCGAAAATCTGCTGTCTCTGCAACCCATTTCTTCGGACTATTCAATTCAGGAGTTGGGCTCAAACATTGGAAACTCACTGTCTCTGGGAAAACCATCTTTGGAATTGAGTTCAAATGGCAAAAATCCCCTACACCTTACCCCTCCAGCGTCATCGGCGCGTTATCACTTACTTCAGCAGCAGCAAAGAATATTGCTACAGCAGCAGCAAATGCAACACCAAGCAGAAATGATGTTTCGAAGAGCAACAGTGGAATCAGTCTGAATTTTGATAGCTCTAGCTGCACACCTACTATGTCATCTACTAGGTCTTTCATTTCTTCTTTAAGCATAGATCGAAGCGTAGCTAACTTGGATGGGACTGGGAGTGCCTTCCATTTAATTGGAGTCCCACACTCCTCAGATCAGGATTCACAACACCACAAGAGAAAGTGTTCTGGCAGAGATGAAGGAAGTGTGAAATGTTGGAGCAGTACTAGATGCCACTGCTCAAAGAAGAGGTCAGACTTAATTCCTCCCATAAGTTCGTCTTGATTTGATTGTTGTTTTGTTTCTTTTTCTCCCAAGTTCTGCTATTGACTCCCTTGTACTAATGGCAGTTCCTTGGTGGAAGAGTTTGATATGTTTTTAACATAGCTTGTTCTCTCCACAGAAAGTATAGAGTGAAGAGGTCAATCAAGGTGCCTGCTATTAGCAACAAGCTTGCTGATATACCCCCTGATGATTATTCATGGAGAAAATATGGGCAGAAGCCAATCAAAGGCTCTCCTCATCCGAGGTATGTCAAATTCTGTTTTCTCTGGGTTAAATTATTAGAGTGGAGCATCAATTATCAGTACTGTATTTATGATGTAATAATATTGTTGTAAGGTCCCTGAACTGTTTGGTCGGTTTGTGTGAATTTATATTAACTTCCAGGCCTTTTAATACAGACCTAGCAACTGTAACTCTATTCACTTCCCTGTTTGTTGAAGATACAGAAACTCCTTTCTTGTGGCATTTTGATATTGTTAGCATAAATTCCTGCTTGTATGGTTTTTTCTTTTTAATTGGCACTCAACAACAATGAGAAGTAAGTTAAAACTTGGGTTACCAGTTTCATATTGAACAATTTTATTATAATCTCCTAGATTATTATGAAGGAAACTGAGTATAATCCCTTTTTATGCAGAGGATACTACAAGTGCAGCAGCATGAGAGGGTGCCCTGCTAGGAAGCATGTAGAGAGGTGCTTGGAAGACCCTTCAATGCTAATTGTTACATATGAAGGTGAGCATAACCACCCTAAAATATCAGCACAGTCTGCAAATGCATGATTCAATTTGGATTGTGTCGGTGGTGCTGTACATAGTCGTAACTAGTAAGCGGTGCAAGCATGGATTTGGGAAGTTTGGGTGAATGAACCATCTAGTTAGAAAGTGAGAAGATAGGAAACAGTGTCCAGAAGGCAGAATGCTGTAAAATGGGTAGTTTCAAATGGTAAGAATTATGTCGTTTATCACAAGCATGTTATGAACAATTTAGGGGATTCTATTTCTACATGAATGGACTACCTTCCAAAAAAGGTGATATATTGTAAAGATCTAGTAATTTGATTGTGGGGGATTATCTTTAGTCCAAACATATATGCATCAAAGAAGGCGTCTGCTAGTGAGAGTTCGCGTCCTTGCAGGGGTACTCTACTTTTACAGAAGTGTAAAGGTATACAGCTTTTAACGCAATATCTGATCACCGGCCATCGATTTTGTTCTAGTAAGTTTTCTAATCGTAACATCGTGTTGTTGATTCTGTAACCGAGCAGCTTCTGGATATATAGTGTTTAGTTACGGCAGGATTGAACAGGAGCAGCTAAAAGTCACAACCTTTCAACGTCTGCATTTTGGCAAACTTTATTCAATATGTCGTCCTTGGTATATGAATATGAATTGTTTTCTGGTCAAATACATAGATTACGTTCACGATGGGAAAAAGCACGTCGGCTTATCATCCTTAAACCAGAAGTATGGGCAGAGCAGCACGTGTGGGGTAATATGGGCTTATCACAGTCCAACATCGGGTAGAACTAGACGGAGGAGAATAACACACTTGCACCAATATGTGGTTGGTTTAGCGGAATATGACGCTGGATTCCCTTAAGTGATTTAGGGTTCGAGTTGCGGTAAAACCACTCGTAATCTGCCTTGTATGGAAATACTTATTGTTGGGAGGAGTCGTCTTTGTCACATCGTAGAACCCGGAGTAGTTGCACATTTGCCACCATTTATCTTATAAAAAAAAAAAAAAAAAGAATAACACACTTGGGAAGCCATAAACTATGTGTCCCTATACGGAACACTTTTTGAAACTAGCAACATTTTCTACCGTAATACAGCCGAATTTCGATACCATTCTACTCTCTGGATTTCGACAACCAAATAAAATACATAAAAGTATTTTTGTTAATCCGACGTAATCAATCTCTTGCTTCCTAAGGGAGGATCAATGAATGGTCAAAATTGAATACCAAGATTATAGCTGATTGCAAGCTAAATAGGGTATTCGTCAGCCTCTCAAAAAAGATGATAAAAAAATGGTGTTCCAATACTTGGCAAACCAAGAACTTTCTCATAGCAGCCAGAATTGGCATATTCCTTATATATTTCTCTGATTTTATTTATAAGTCATCTTTTGGATAATATATGAGATTATGACAATTTTGTCCATATTAATTGTACTAATGAAAATAGAGAGAAAAAAAAGAGTTGAAAGAAACCAAAGTTGAAAATTTATCTCATAATCATTGAGCTAATTATCTCTCTTAGGTATGTGTGATTTAGTCAAACATGACTTAAAAATAGATGAGTGGTAGATGAGTGGTATCTCTCTAATCCCCAATACCCGAGTGAGGTGGTGATCCAAATACCCCAAATACAAAATCAATGGACCAACTGTGCAAGCTTCGAACCGAGCAATGGTTGAATAATCGGTCACTTTAATAAAACAGAGCTTGTGTTTGAGCCCAATCCAAACTTTCTTCATATGGTATAAAAATAGTTCTCCGGTCTGAACTCTGAACATGTTCAATGAAAAGGAGGGCCGGATTCCCCCGCTATAAACATTCGGTTGCGGCCTCTTGCTGTCCCGCTCAAACCCTATTTCCACTTAATCGCGAAAACCAAAGCCGAGATCATCATCCCAGCGGAAATATGTTTGCCACTCTGACTAGCTCAGAGTAAATAAGCACTCCAGTCATCCAAAGCTCAACCTCATTACATTAGTAGTGGCCTCATTAAGCATATAATCTACAAAATTGCCATTAATTTAATATGCAATATTAAGCACTTCGGTCTTTCAACGGTCTAATATTTTTTCCACAGGTTTCATGATTCGATATTTATAGACTTTCCCACTACTCTAGTGCCGTTCATTAGATAACCGCCCTACAGAATAGTAAGCGTGTTTGAAGAGAGCGTCCAGTCAGCGTCTCGTCCAAAAAAGCCCATTGAAAGAGGCAGTAGAAAAGAAAAACTTGGTGGGAAGTGTTTGGGTTAGCTTTTAATAGAGCTTAGAATTTGGGCCGGCCCTCCAGGCTCGGGGTAAGAAAAACATCTGTTTTTCAAAGCCCTACCCGAGAGCACCAGGTCCAGGGCCGCCCTCTAGAGCCCGAAAGTTATTCCAAATTTTAACTATTTTTCCTCTTTTTTTTTTCTCAAAGAAATATAATTAGTAAATTACAATAATTAAAGTTCTAATTTATCAAATAAATGTTGTCAACATTAACATCAAAACAACACGGATCATCCAACAAATAAGCACAGTCACTAATTTATATTCAAAAGCAAACCATGTTCACAAATAACCCACATAAAACATAAGAAGCATACCACTAAGCGATATTAGTACAATGACTATTATTGTCATCATCTTCACCATTATTATCAATTTCAACGACATTTGATTGTGTTTCGCTTTGAATAGGCTCTAGTTCATGCGTAAGAATATTATGAATTTCTTCTCCCGCATCATGAACACATCCATAATCTTTATTGCAACAAATAATAAACCAAATCACAAAATTTGAGTATAGTTATTATGTATATGTATATTGTACTTAAATGGATATATAACTCTATAATAAATACAAAATACATATAAATTAGTAAATTACCATCATATGTGAATTCATGCATCCAAATAATAATAATAATAATAATTAAAAGGGCTCGCGGCTGGCCCAAGGCTCTCAGGGCCGGCCCTTTTACGCTTGAGGCCCTACAAGGCCAGCCCTGCAAGGTTATTTCATTAAGCTCTTCTAATTTTCAAGTCCGACCCTTGAAGGGCCAGGGCTTAAAAGGGGCGGCTCGATGGGCTCGGCCCGATTTCCCGGCTCTAGCTTTTAGTCTACTGGCTTCTTAAAAAAAGCTTCATCTCGAGTGATTGGTGACGCTCGCATCCCGTCCTCATGTAGAGCTTTCACTCAGAACCCAAAAGCTCACGTAGAGCTCATCGCAACCCATCCTCAAATAGAGATGAAGCTCAAAGATTCCTCTGGAAGCAGGCTCAAAAGTGCAGAGCCTCGTCTTGTCCTCTTAAGCCCAGAGATCCCTCCTGAAGCAGGCTCAAAAGCGCAGAGCCTCGTCTTGTCCTCTTAACTATTGTTGTCTCATCCTTTCAAGCTTAGAGATTCCTCCCGCCAGCGTCTCGTCTCAGCTGCTCTTCTCGTCTTCAAATAGCGGATCTCGTGTTTCTCCATCCACTGAAAAACAAGTCGACGAACAATCAACTGATTTGTTCTTTTCTGTGCTCAATTCTTCCTTTTAGCTCTCTGGCAAGCGGAAGATGTCGTACATAGCCAACTTGCCAGTCACCACCATGAGTTCGTCAGCCTCTCCTTGTCGCCACCGTCAGTTCGCCAGTCGCCATCGTTAGTCCAAGTTGGAATCGTGAGTTGATTCATCTGTTGTGAATTTGATTTTGAGTTTGAGTCCAAGTTGGGAATCGTAGGTCTCAAGCTTAGTTTGATTTTTTCTGGATTCTTGCTTCCTATTGTTGCTCTATTCCTGTTCTTATTGTTTATTTTTGCATGAGATCCGGTGATCTATATGTTGTCGTTAATTCATTTTCCAATCCTGTGATCCTGCGATCTATATCTTGCGGTACTATAACATTTTCCTAATCCATTTGCTTGTTGTGAAGTGTGAAGTTTTCTGATGGGTTGAATCTATTGTGTTCCTCATTTGTTTCTCGCCAACATATAGATTGCGCATTTTCGAGTTATGTTTTGCTAGTTTGTTGTTAGTTGGAATCATTTTGGATATATCTTAGTGGAAGATGTGTGTGGTTATTTTGTGGATGGATCCTGCTGAAAAATTGTTATTTTGTTATTAATTGGAATCATTCTTGATATATCTTATTTGACTCTCGGCTCCTCAGTAGTAAATTTGTGGATGGAACCTGCTGATTTTGTGTGTGTGTGTGTGTGTTGTTGGTGCTTGTTGGGTCAAAAAGATTTTGATCAAAACACAATTAAGCATATTTATTACATTGCTAAAGGATTGATGAGAATTTGTTGAAAATGAAACTTAAACTAACAAGTGTTAATCAGAGTTAGGGGGAAAAAATCAGCAGGATTCATCCACAATTAAGCACATTTATTACATTGCTAAAGGATGATGAGAATTTGTTGAAAATTGAAAATGAAAAAATTTATACTAACAAGTGCAAATCAAAGTTAGGGAACAAAATTAAATTCAGTATATATATACTTAAGGAAACAAATAAAATTTTTTCAGGTATAATTTTTTTTTTATTATATCAATGTCCCAGTATATACTACATTGCTATTTTTTATTATTACATTTAAATTCACTATAAAATTTGCACTATTTTTATCATAAAGTAAGCATATGTTTTTGTTAACTTGAGGTTTATTGACATAGCAATATAAGCACGGACAAAAAATTACATTTTCCCGTTTATATCTTTAATACCATCATTACAATTACATTTTTTTCCGTGTTTATTTCACTTTTCCTATAATTTCAAATTGTCAAAAAAATTCCTCATTGGTCATGAAAATATTATTTGGCTGATCCTGCCTATCCAACAACATTTGGATATATATTGGTCTGGATAGACATGAACATTACCACCTTCTATAATTCAGTTGACAACCGGCATTTTATAATGAGTATTTTAATTTTTATCATTCAAGTTCGAGGTGTAGGGTTGGGTTTCTCTTCCCATCTTTTTCTCATTATCCCTCATCATCTTTAAATCATATCCATATAATCAATCACAATACTATCTTAACCTCTCTCTCCTCTTTCCAATCAATGGCCCAAATGGGGCCAATAAGGGAAAAGGAAAAACAAGATTATGAAAAAATCTTCTCCCCTATAAAAAGGATGTTTGGAGTATGAAAAAATAGGTTTAATATGTTGTGAGATATGCACTCTCATAACTTTGAAACTCATATTCACGTAGTTTGTGCGACAATTGCTATACATAACCGCATCCAGAGATTTTCCAAAAATGATGTGGATTTTTCTCAAGCTCACCAAGAAAATATGGGTGACGAAGATAAGAATGATCCACTTGATATAAGATGCTCATTAAATATCTATACATTATCTTCACCACAGGAATCATCTTTGCAATGGAATCACAGACCAACAACTTGTTAGTGATAGATGATCCAATAAACAATATATTATTAAATATACATTTATGTGGATTCTAATTTATATACAATTTTATCCATTAAATATATTTAATTAAAGACGTTATTGTTTAATAAATTGTTTAATAATAATTTAACTTTTTCTACAAATTTAAATTTAAAGTGAATTTTTTCCTTTCGATTATCTCAATATATACAACTAATATGTATATGTAAATGTAGTATTCAATATGATTAATGCCATTTTCAGTCATTTATCTCAACTGACTTTTGAAATAATAATACAAACACTCATTTGTTTGGAAAAAAGTCATTTTTGCAAAAGCCAAACATGTAGTACAAATACAAATCACATCTACAACCTGACTTTTTTCCCATCTTATACAATAGTCAAATAGAAAATAAATCACTTCCCTCAATGCTAACCCAAACGGGCCTAAAGTTAGGTTGTAAGATGGGACCTGCCTATCATATGAAACGGATTGAATTTCACCACATTCAAGCAAAGCTCTTAAATTTGAAGCCCCTACTTGTGAAACAGTAATTTCATATAAGTAATGACAAAATCATCTAAAATTTATAGGGTATTCAGGAACGCAAGCAAAAGTTCTGCCGCAAATGGAAAAGATAAAGACATGAGAAATCTTTCACTTGAGAGGAATGAACCTAGAAGAGTGAGTAGCACCAATACCGGGCCTACCATGCTTAACAGGCTTGTAAGAGATGGAGAACTCGGCTAGATAGTGACCAATCATTTCTGGTTTGATTTCAACTTGATTGAAGGTCTTGCCGTTGTAAACACCAATAATGCTACCAATCATCTCAGGTACAATGATCATGTTCCGGAGGTGAGTCCTTACTGGTTCCGGCTTTTCACCAGGTGGGGCCTCCCGCTTCTGTCTCAATGAAATGCGTCCAACTTAATTAGACATCAGCATGGCACATTGAAGAAGCAAAACAAAACTCTAAATATTTGAGAACACAGTTCAATGATTGTAACAAAGACACTAAGTCGAGATTATGTAAAGTGACCATTTTATTTTAGCAGGTAAGTTATGAGCAACTAGAAAAGAACTACCAGCTTCTCATGATCAATAAAAAAAAAAAAAAAAAAAAAAAAAAAATAGCATAGATGTAAACAGTTCAGTAAATCACGCTATAGATACCTTCAGTTCAAAAGCAAGTAAATACTCAAACCCTACCAATACCTGTTTCCCATCACTCAATGTCTCAATCATTATATTTTCCATAATAAATCACCATTATACTCACCCATCCATGTAGCTTTCTCCACCCTAATGCTTCCCGCCCTTCTTTAAAGACTAAATTTCATAGACCGTTTTGGGGTAAAATACAGAGCCTCAGTGTGATGTATAACGGCTCGCTACTGTATGAGAATGCAGCCTGTAAGCTACAAGTATTTCAGTTTGAGACCGGCCTAAATTCATAAAACGACTTCACGTGAAAAAAAGAAAGAAAAGAAAACCTTACGTGAAGTTGCCAGGGCAGGCACTTATTTTTAGCTTTTCACTGTTGCTTTTAAGATGTCTCGAAGTCCATTTAGGATAAAAAATAAGACATCTCCAGTCTCCACCACTATGTTTTCCTGGTTCCAATACATTCCTTGGTTGTTGGGAAAAAATCACCATCCATCCCACCACTAATGTCATCATTCGAATAAATCCAACGCATTGATCAAGATAAAAGAGAATACACATTCGAGTAAGATTATAAGGTCCACCAAATTAATCCTGACATCTTTATTGTGCCAAAGTTATCACTGACACTCAGATAGCACAATGATGAAGGAATTTCAACTAAACTTACTTTTTTTGGCCATAAATGTTCCGAAAATGAACTTCCAACATATCACGATGGAAAGTTAGAGCTAAAGAGAAATCCAACTTGTTCTATAACGCATATGACCTAGTAATAGGATTAGAGACCAAAATCACACCAGCGGCAGCATAACCCGCCAATATTGGAACTTCGTAACTGGGAGCCGTGATTGGTCATATACAAATTGAATTCAATTATCATTAAAAACCAGCACAAACATCTTACCGCTTTACGCAGCTTCTTGATCAGTGCCATTGGCTTTCGCTTCAGACCGCGCTGGAACCTGAAATTAAATCATCAAATGCAACATGTGATTCATAGAATTCTCAGAGAAGCATACGACGAGTAAACTCATCAACGATATACAGTAGAGAATCATAATCAGCCAAACACCTTCTGCGCGGCCGAGCTTGGAAGAGTTTAACGAGCTCATCAGTAGACATGTCCAGGAGCGCATCCAGATCAACTCCTCTGAAACTGAACTTCTTGAATGTCCTCTTCTTCGGCTGCCCAGGTGCAATATCTCCTTCAGCATCCGCCTGAAAATACCAAAACGCAGAAGGTGAGTAATAACGCTTGACTACTAAAATTTAAGAACTCGTTTGGTTCCCGGGAAACCGAAGGAAAATTGGCCAAATAGATGTTTTTTCATCTCTCGAAACTATTCCGACATTTCCTTCACTCCCTGGGAAGAGAACGGCTTCTTGAAAGGTATGGTCTCTTTACCATGTCTGTGACTGAGAGAATTAGCAATCCAAGGGTGGAGACCAGAGTTCGTTTGGACGATTGCTGGCTAGGGTTTTTAGTGCGTAAGAGCGATTGTTTATAGGTTTATCGGATTTACCCCGGGTTGTCTGAATTACCCTGGGAGGCGGGGACCTCTGCTCGCGCACTCGGGACTAGTTGGGTGGGCTTTTTTCAAGCCCAAGACCGATTTAAACCAATAATTTTAAGGGAAAATTACGCACAGGTCCCAAGAAAGAGAATTTATCACAATAAAGTCCATTGAAATCTTGAAATTACAAAGAAGTCCCTAAGGACTTCTATGTAATTATTTGTGAATGTTAAATTACCAATCTAACCTTCCCTCTTCTAATTCCACTCTCTCTCCATTCTCCTTCTTCCTTCTCCTCTATCTCTCCTCTCTCCCTTTTTCTTCTCTCTCTTCCAATATTTATTTCAGCGAGAATTTAGATACAACTTCTTTAGACCCAGGAGCTCCTTCCAGCGACTCGAACACCTCGAAGCCTTTGACGAGAACAAGTAAGGGTCCGTACTGGAGATATCGGCAACGTGCCCAACCTTGGCTGCCTTCGGCGACCTCGCCTCGAAGCAAAGTCGACTCGTTTGTGGAAGAAGGCTTAACCGCAGAGGGTTGAAGCGGTACGAGCTTCCCATCGGAGAAGAGCTCATCAGCCGGGAGCATGGTGACTGGATCTTCAAGTCGAAACTCGAATCTCCCGCCAAAGGTTCAAGATGTGACTTTTCTGGCAGATTCGAAGGCTTCTTCACGGAATGCTATGATATCACTCCATGAATATTCGACGAGTCACCACCTTCCTGTGACTCACGGCTATAAACCTTGATTTTTTTTATTTCTCACGTCCAGAGGCTATTTACAACAACAAATGCTATATTTACAACAGAAAAAGCATATATTCACAACATCTTCTTCGAATTTTGACAACTATATAAGGCTAGCTTAAGAAGTGAATATCATTTCAAAATATTAAGTTGTATGAGTAAGTGACTATTTGCACCTACTCATTGAACTTAATATCTGGACTTGAGAATAATTTAACATATTTGTTGTAACTATATGCTTTTTCTATTGTAAATATAGCATTTGTTGTTATAAATAGACTTTGGACGTGAGAAATGAAAAAAAATTCCAGGTTTTCAAAGGTTGTCATAAATATATGTTTTTTATGTTATAAATATAGTATTTGTTGTTGTAGATAGCCTCTGGACGTGAGAAATGAAAAAAATCCAGGTTTTCAAAGGTTGTTGTAAATATATACTTTTTATGTTGTAAATATAGCATTTATTGTTGTAAATAGCCTTTTCCGGACGTGAAAAATAAAAAAAAAATCCAAGTTTTCAAAGGTTGTTCTAACTATATGCTTTTTCTGTTGTAAATATAGCATTTGTTGTTGTAAATAGCCTCTGGACGTGAGAAATGAAAAAAAATCCAATTTTTCAAAGGTTGTTGTAAATATATGCTTTTTATGCTGTAAATATAGCATTTGTTGTTGTAAATAGCTTATGGACGTGAGAAATGAAAAAAAAAATCCAATTTTTCAAAGATTGTTGTAAATATATGTTTTTTGTGTTGTAAATATAGCACTTGTTGTTGTAAATAGTCTCTGGACGTGAGAAATAAAAAAAAAATCCAAAATGATAATTTTACCTTTTCCTGATTGTATCCTCCTACCCGTTTGAACTTAAACGACATTTGAAAACTTGAATTTTTTCATTTCTCACGTATAGATGTTATTTACAACAACAAATGCTATATTTACCATATAAAAAGCATATATTTACAACAACATTTGAAAATTTGGATTTTTTTCATTTCTCACGCGTATATTTATTTACCATATAAAAAGCATATATTTACAACAACATTTGAAAATTTGGATTTTTTTCATTTCTCACGTCCAGAGGCTATTTACAACAACAAATGCTATATTTACAACAACCTTTGAAAACATGGATTTTTTTCATTTCTCATGTCCAGAGGCTATTTACAACAACAAATGCTATATTTACAACATAAAAAGCATATATTTACAACTACAACCTTTGAAAATCTGGATTTTTTTTCATTTCTCAAGTCCAGAGGCTATTTACAGCAACAAATGCTATATTTACAACAGAAAAAGCATATATTCACAACATCTTCTTCGAATTTTGACAGCTATATAAGGCTAGTTTAAGAAGTGAATGTCATTTCAAAATATTAAGTTGTATGAGTAAGTGACTATTTGCACCTACTCATTGAACTTAATATCTGGACTTGAGAAATGAAAAAATCCTAGTTTTGAAAGTTTGTTGTAAATATATACTTTTTCTGTTGTAAATATAGCATTTGTTGTTGTAAATAGCATCTGGACTTGAGAAATGAAAAAATGCTATATTACCTATTCATTACAATTTACAAAGTACCTATCATATGGAAAGATCAAATCCTGCAAGCTAGCGACTTTAATCCACTTGGGCAAGTTCTCTTTCCAATTAACCCGAATACCCTCTTCCGCATTGGACAGGGTGACTCCCTCGGATATCTCTGTAAGAAATATTCTGCGAAGACCAACTCAAGAACATACTGCCTTAAAAACAACAGCCTAGTATGGTCGGATCTCATGTGCCTTGCCTTTGCTCTCTCACATAAAGGATGTTGAAACGCCAAATATAAAAAAGTATCGAATTGCTTTGCCAAATTATCATCCCCAAGGTTTTCTAACGGCTCGAGTGAGTATCCCAGAGCTTGCTTTGCTTCGAGCAAGTACTCGTGTAATTGGAAGAAGGAGAACAGAGAGAGAAGAAAAAGGGAGAGAGGAGAGAGAGAGGAGAACGAATAAGGAGAACGGAGAGAGAGAAAGACATGAGAGGGAATGTCAAAATAGTAATTTTACATTCACAAATAATTATAACCAAGTCCCTTGGGACTTCTGTGTAATTTCATGATTTCAAGGGACTTTATTGTGATAAATTCGTTTCTTTGGGACCTGCGCGTAATTTTTCCTAATTTTAAAGGTCAGAAGACAATTTTACTCATGATATTTTTTTTTTAAGGTATAAAATTGTCTTAGAAATTTTAAATCTAACTTTTTAAAAAATGAAGTAGATGATACATAATTTTTTGGGGGTAAATTAACACCTTAACAAAAATCATTTTAATAATATATAGATGTTTAGATCAACATATTTTGTTAACTAGCGCCTTTTTTAAATGAAATGGCTATTGACCCTGCTTTCAATCACTAGAGAAAAGGGAGCCGCGAGGGAATTATACCGGTTGAGTGGTTGACCCAAAGAAGAAGAAAAATCAACATTATGGTACACGCAAGATTACTTCCTAAATTTGTAAAGTCCCAATTCATAATATTAAAATGATTTAATTAGTGCAGAGTTTTTAGATCGAATCTGGAATTAACTTTTATAGTGAGATTAACTAAATGTCCTTAATTTCGAATATATAAAAAGAAAAAAAATAAATGAGAACATTTTAACAAATAATAATTTTAACTTATCAAATGTCAATAACAATTAAAGTAGTAACGACCAATTTCATAAAAATCCTGCTTTTGCATTAACATGTGTTAGTAGATTGTTCAATATCAATAACGACCTGAAGCAGATATAGCTTAGAATATTTAGGTAATTTTGTTACAAAATTTAATCTCACTAAAATTATTAAACGTGGCGTTATTTATAATACGTATTAATTAAAAGCATTGTCTTTTTTATATTTTATTCAATATTGCAGAGCACCTTTATTTATGATTTATGATCGATAATAATATAAATGGGATGTTGTAAACTATTGATCATAAGTAGGCGAAAAGGAAATGAGAAAGGTAAAACCTGATTTAAGCATGATAGCATAGATTTGATTTCAAGCATATGTGAAACTAGGCATCTACGATAACCCTTAGGCCTGGTTTGTTATAAAGAAAGTTTGAAGAATGAAAGGAAAAGAGCGGAACTGAATGGAAAGGAAATAAAAATTGGGAGGGAATTTAAAAAGATGTTCTGTTTGGTAGATATGAAAGTGAGATGGAAGATGATAATTTTTGAAAACTTAAAATTAAAATATAAGTATTGAAATGTCCAAAATATCATTTACATCAGGAAAATAAAACCCTCTCCTTCTTTATCCTACGTCCCGACTCACATAGCCAAAAGAGAAAAAAAAAATCAAATCCAAGAGGATTCCAAACGATGGTGGTCGTCCGATCGGTTGTGATGGTTTGGTGTTGAAGATCACGAGTTCCAACGGTTTTCCTTCTCCCGCTGTTGTGCCTCTTTCTTCATCCCTGATTGACAACACACACAAAAAGCTTCAGATCAAGCAACAGTGCGGGTTCCAACTGGTGATGGTAGGTTCCGACGGGGAAGGAGGAAGTCTTTGCCAGCGACAAAGAGAGTCGAAGGTGAGAAAAAGAAGGTGAAGTCGGTGACGGTGAGAAAAGAGGAGGATGAAAAGTACCTAATGGGAATTGCAAGAAAGAAGATCAAGATCCCATCAATATGTGAGGGATCTGATCTTCCCTTAAACATGGGAAGATTAGCACTCACCAAAAGTTGAATTTGGGATCTTCTGTTTACCAAACACCAAAAGCCATAGGAACTTTGGAATCTTCCCTTTCCTTCTCTAATCTTTTTGTAACAAATGAGGCCTTATAATTTGGATACGATGGAGATTCGAGTTCATATTAGCTATATACAGAGAGATATGCTAATATCTACAAATGTGGCTTCTCTTATTTGGTGCATCGGTTCGCTGCCCTCATGTTCTTTAAAATGCACCATTTTAGTATTAAATGCTCATGTTGTTACCCCTCGGGTTTAACTGGTAAAGGGGTTGAACACTCTCACCAAAGGAGGGGGTTCGATCCTAGAATTAGTCAATACATAAGGGAAGACATTCTAACTTCTGAGTGCCTAGATAAACGCCTAAGGCAATAGACGGCTCACCTTGTCTAACATTGGTATCACTTAGGAGGAAGGGAGGGCTCACCCTGCCCAATATTAGTATCACTTAGGAGGAAGGGAAATTTCACCCTGCCTTTGGATTATGGGAAAACCTAACCCCTTTCCTAAAATTTTTTTACCAAAAAAAAAAGTTATGTTGCTTTTTTTTTTTTTTAAAAAAAAGAAATTTATATCTAGCATCTTATATCTGAAATATTTTTTCAATGTCACTCGATATCTTAAGATAATTTTTGATCCACTTAGCACATTAAAATGTTGTTTTAATACCACGCACTATCTAACATCTAGCCCACTAAAATATTTTTTTTTTCTCACTATTATCTAGTAACGTGAGCTAAATTTTAGTGTATTTAGCACTCTAAAACATTACACCAAAAATTACTTTAAGATACTGAATGTTATCGAAATTTCTTTGGGGTGCTATATACATTAAAAATTGGTTTATGATATTGAGTAGTTTTGAAAAATATACTTTAGTATGATAAATGTGTTAGATACAGGGTAGTTACTTTTAAAAAACATTTTAGAGCACTAACTGGATCAAAAATTATTTTAGAATATTGAATGATATTGGAAAATATTATAAGGTTCTAGGTGTTTTAGAAAAAAATAATAATTTGATGTTGGATGTTATTTTTCAAAAAAAAAAAAAAAAAAAAAAAACAATAGAGAGAGAGAGAGCAATGCCAGCATTTAGCACCAAAATGGTGCAGTTTTAAAGAGTACGAGGGTAGTAGACCTAGACATACTGCAAAAGAGAGAAGCCACATCCAATGTCCATGTTCATAAGAGACTTTAGGTTGGTTGTTGATGACTTGGCTCTCTTCACACATTTAAATTTGGAATTAGCTGCGAGGATGAAGTTAATTGGAGTGATAAAGATGATGATATTGAGATGAACCTTTGGTTAATTTAGTTATGTGAGAACAAATTAGTTTTATAATAAACAAGTAAGCATGGCTTTTATTAAAGATAAATCGGCATAAAATTGTCTAAAGTGATTTATCATGTTTAAAGAAAATTATTAGAAACAAAGATAGATAGAATAATACGGAATGGAATACTCAAGAAAACACTAAATAAATTAGACATTTGGTTAATAATTTAACTAAATATTTGATTATGGATTGAAAAAACGATATCATATGATCTACATAGTCGATTCCATACAATGTCATAAGACTTGTTACATGAGGCTTGGTATAGAATTATGCCCTATAAATTGGCCAAAAATGCCAACAAAAACTATACGAGTATACAACGCAGCTTGAGGGAAAAAATTGGTCGCAGTGAGTTTCATTATCAACATTTATCATAAGGCCATTGAAATAGCTTTGAGGCTGAGTCAAATATAATTTCATTACATACTGTCTCATTAGTCATTAGCAGCCTTTATAATTTTATTCTACGTCATGGATTGAAGGCCCAAGAAACGATATGCCTCTAGGGAAGTCGCGTCGTCCGTATAAATGTCTCAAAAACTACAACGCCAATCACATCATGATTCAATCGGCTTTTAACGAAATCCATAATCACACCCTGAATTCTATACTTGATTGTGGCACTCATCAGTATATATAATTATATTTATAAGTTATTTTTAATCAAATAAATGAGATTGTGATAATTTTACTTATATTATTTTATCAATGAAAATAGAGAAAGAATAAAGAGTTGAAAGGTACCCATTCATAAATGAAGGTAAAGTTAAAAATTTACCCCGTAATTATTGAACTACCTACCTCTTCTTGGTACATGTGCTTTAGTAAAAAAGAACTTATAAATAGGATCAGAGTGATATATATATATATATAGATATATATTCAAGCTTAAAAAATTCTCAAGCGATGAAACAAATGTGTTCCAATATCAATCCACGCAAGTTAAGAACCGTACAGAGTTCAAGTTCTACATCTCGCATATAATTTAACGACAAAGTCATGGAAATCATGTTTCTACAAACAACATACTCCTATGAAATCCAGTTTCTTAATCCAAAAGAAAAAATAGAAATCCAGTTTCTAATAGTATGATTCGATATCCACCATACTTGAAAAAACTCAAAACAAAGTGAGTTGCCAGGGGGTTGAAGATGAGCACCAATCAGAGGAAGAGGCAGCCACGCTAATAAAGAATCTGTCCCAATTCACAAGGAATTAATTCTACAAGCAATGCAAAATAATTCCCTCGGCGATCATTGATTCTGACAAATGAAACCACCCCATTCATGTTAAGGAAGTTGTCAATGACATCCAACCATACATAGAAAATGCACGAGTACTCGTTAGTTGACAGATACGTTGTGCTGAATCATTTACCACGTGTACATCAATACCTAGCGCTAGATAGCATTCCTGCGTAGGAGTATTAATCAAACTTCTTCGGATTCTGTGTGCCTTGATCGAATTTTCAAACTCACTGTCGGAAAAAAATCAAAACGGACAACTATCAGGTGAGAATAGCATCCAAGTTTCTGGCAAGCTTAAGAAAACAATTTATCCTGCAAAGAACCTCAGAAAAGACCATAATATCATTGTTTGTCTTGATCTTTATAGCTTGATCCTTCATTAGAAAGTCTGCATTATTTTGCTACAAGGGTCATGTCAGTGTGATCGATACTTTAATTACAAGTTCTGGGCGTAAGAATGAGCGAGTTGTGCGATCTGCACATCAATCTGGGATGCAGAGTTGATGACATCAATTAAATACGTTTGAGTTCATTAAGCGAGGCTTAAATTATTTCTTTTATATCTTTACTTGCAATTAACCAGATGGATCCTCATCCAATTAAATCTATTGAAAATTGCATTCTCATTCCACACAATACAAATCAAGCATATGCTACTTACATATTCACTCAACATCAGAACAATCATGGTGAGATGGTCTATTTAATCTAGGATGCTATATACCATAAGACAACTCCTCATAAACAAATGGCTGCCTCATTTTCGATTAGCGAGCTAAGCAGGAGACTAAATCAATAAACAATCACTGTAAGCTATCCATATAAAGGAATCATTAGTTTTGTGTAGCGTGGTTAGTTAGTTACTCTTGCCACCTGCATCTTCACAGTGAATTGTTCAGAACAGTTATGCCAGGCAATAGACATGTGTCAGACAAAACTTCATTACTGTCCTTTTTTTAGGTAATTGTTATAACTGGATCTGATTATACAACTTCACAGTTAAGAAACACGCTGGCGCCGCGAAGAAAACGCAGGTCTACTGCCAGCCAAAGTATATTATCTGTTGCAAGTTACATGAGGATACTCTAGTGGCCCTTGTGATTTGCGCTTGCTCGGCGAGTTTGGTTTGATTTACAAGTGTCCCATATACAGTGTAATTGCTTTCGTGTATGAGATAATAAATCCACGTCTTTGTTCATCTGATATCTCAATTAATTCATGCATGGATGAATAATATGTCACAACACATATGTACTTGTAGGCATTCTATGTTACGTTAGGATAAAGTCATAAGGTATACAGCCACGTGTGTGACACATAGGGGCTCAAATTATTATCTGTCCATTAGATAAATCAAATACACGTGGAAACACACTTAGCATAATGTAGAATTGAAAGACGGTGAGAGGCAAATCAGTGGAAAATAGGAGGGACAAGTGTAGCATAATTCCCAATTTGCATCAGAGTTGTTCCTTGCTATTGGGAGCATCAACATTAATGGGAAAATCATTTTGTGCTTTCTGGGTATTAGGACCGAACAAAATGCAAGTAATTAATATCATCAATAACCTACAAGATTGTGTTCTTCAAATGAATGGTGATGATAAACATCATGTTACAAAAGACTCTCTTCTTGAAGCACTAATCATTGCTCTACATGGTCTTACCAAATACTTGTTCATCCTTGGTCACTTTCTAACCAAAGGTTCTGTATTCAAATCTCACTGGATTTTCATGATTCTTGATGCAGTGGAATCCTTGATTAGCCTACTATCACGTATGATTAATTAAATTTTACCACGCCCCAAAACACTAACCTTAATTTTACAAAAACCTTGATAACATCCTAAAAAACCCTAAGGATGACCACTGTGGCTTCAAACCCAAATTCCTTCAAAATTACCCACCCATTTCATGCGCTCGAGTACTCTTTAGAAAGCTCACATAATAAGCTACATGTTGGAAAAAATTTCACTTAAAATTACTCATTATATTTCAAGATATGATTAAATGAATCCAGCTTAGAAGCACACATAAAATAGCCTAAACACCCCCATTCTGCTCAGACCAGCGCTCCACGCCTTCTTATTCGTTGTTTATTAGCCGTGAATATTATTTCATCGGACGGACTATATTCAAACTTCAATAGGGCTGCAATCCGTGTCAGGGCCCTCTCCACCAATCAGAATTCAGAATCGAGGCACCGTCTTACATGCACATGACTATTTAAACCTCCAATACTCCATCATTTCCTCTCACAGCAAAACTTCCAGCGGCAACGTCTTTTTAACTAACGTTACATCGAAATTTAGTATTGGAGAATTGAGCTCGCGTCGCTCCGAAGCCCTCATCCGATCCCAGTTTATCCCTTTCCTTCAGCCATGGCAACGGAAGAGCCCGCTGTAGTTGTGGAGTCTGTACCGGAACCAGTTGTTACCGAGCCTGCCGAGGAGAAAGAGGCAGCTGATGCTGGTGGTAAGACCAAGAAAGTTAAGGAGCCAAAGCCTAAGAAGGCTGCTGCTCCTAGATCTCGGAACCCTCCTGCGCATCCTCCCTATGAAGAGGTGTGATATCAATTTCGCTTTCTTGTTATATTGTGTGAAGGTGTTGATGACATTATCATGTGTTGGATCTAATTTTGAATTCAATTTGGCTTTTGTAGATGATTAAGGACGCAATTGTTACGCTGAAGGAGAGGACAGGTTCTAGCCAGTACGCGATTACCAAGTTTATCGAAGAAAAGTACAAGCAGCTTCCGTCCAACTTTAAAAAGATTGTGTTACTCCAATTAAAGAAGCAAGTGGCTGCCGGAAAGCTTGTTAAGGTCAAGGGTTCATTCAAGCTTCCCGCTGTTAGGTCATCGGCACCGAAGGCATCTGGGAATTCTGCTGCGGCCAAGAAGCCTGCAGTTGCTAAGCCTAAGGCTAAACCTGCTGCTAAGCCTAAGGAGACGAAATCAGTCAAGGCGGCAACTAAAGCGCGTCCTAAGCCTAAGGCAGTCACCAAGGCAAAGCCTAAAGCGGCTGCCAAGCCGAAGGCTGCTGCCAAGCCCAAAGCTGCTCCCGCGAAGCCCAAGGCTGCTCCCGCGAAGCCTAAGGCTGCTGCCTCGAAGCCAAAAGCTGCTGCTAAGCCCAAGGCAGCCGGAAGACCAAAGCCCAAAGAGAGACCAGCCAAGGCGTCGAGGACATCGACCAGGACATCCCCGGGCAAGAAGGCCCCGGCTCCTAAACCGGCACCAAAGAAGGCTGCGGCGGCAACCAAGAAAGCTCCTGCTAAAGGCCTCAAGCCTAAGAGTGTGAAGTCTCCGGCAAAGAAGGCTACGACAAAGAGAGGAAGGAAGTGAAGAGAGATCAGAGCCTAGTGTCTGTAGGGTTAGTCATGTAAAGTTCCTTGTCGTTGCTTTGTAGATGGATCAACAGATGTCCTTAAAGGTTATCGAATTTATCAGTTTTCTTTTTGGTTGCTTATTTTTTTTTGTGTTTCTTCATATCTAAGTAGACATATGATCTAGCCTATTGTAGTTTGTTGAGTTCTGATAAATGAAATTTACAGTTTGATGGTTTCCTAATATAATCATAGCTTTTCGCACCAGTTACTGTGATGACTACGTTGATCCGTTCTAACATGATACTATGATAGTGATAATGCTTGATTGTCCTGCACATGATTGTATTACCGTAATGTATGAACACCGGATGCAGGCCATTAACCGGTATTATACATAAGCTCTACATTAGCTGTAATACATTAGCTTTTTTATCAGAACCATGTTTAATAAACAACGAAGAGTTAACATGGTAGAAGAACCACTGAAACTGCTTGAAATCTTGTATAGTTTCAATTTTCAAAGCTAGGTTTCTCTCTACCAAGGCACGCTGTATCTCACATTACATTTATCAATAACCTTCCGTAATAGACATTCAATGACTTTTATTAGACTCCGCTAGATTGCGATATGCGAAGCAGGGAAAGTTTTATCAAAGATGAAATATGGAGATGCTTGGTTTTGGTATGGTATCGTGTTGTTAATTTTGTTGCAGGCAATGCACTTCTATCTTAGTATGATAGATATTGTTGGTGTATTGTGGTAAATGGTAATATGATGGAATGGGAAAATTAAATATGGCTAAGCGCTTGTAGTTTCCAATTTTTAATCAGGTTTGCAGATATTGTGCCTTTTGCAGTTCTACTTTGTTCAAAATGTTTATCCCTGTTTTGAGTAAATTGTAGCAATAGCAATGCATAGAATGAAGTTATTGATGCTGTAGGAAGGAATTATCTGTGGCCATTACCTTTGAATTTGTGCACTGTATTACCATTAATGTCATATTGAACCACATTAGGAATGTTTATATGTTTCACTTAATGCATGCCATGCTTTGCCATCCTCGATCATTGATCATTTTCTGCTCATCATGGCTGGGATTGAGGCAGATTTTTTTGGAACTATAAAGTAGGTCTTATATTAAGGATTGGAGGTAGTATTATCGGTGCATGGTCTAGGAAAAAAGAGGGGTTGGGATCGGGTGTTGTGTTAGGGATCTTTGAAAATATGATGATAATATGTCCTGATTGGTGAAATTTAACTATATTACCAAAAATAGTGTTGTGGATTTTTTGTACGTTTCATCTTCAAACAATAAACAGCTTGCTTGCATTAATTCACAAATTGTTCAAATCATGGAATATCATGGTTTCAGAAGCTTAGGAATGGTAGTAAGTTTCTATCTACCTTACCCATGTATATCGGTCCACTGGGTTGAACTTCTTTACTTCATGTCAAAATGGAAGTATATAAGAAGCGTGGTACTGTACTCTTACTGGCTGGTTTTGGAGAGGAAAAACATATAAATGATACCGAGTCTTTTTTTTCAAATGCCCTCTAGTTTAGTATTGTTGGTTAGGTGTAAGCACTATGCAGCCTTATTCCCGTCTAGCGGGAGCCTGTGGTGACGGCCAAGTCATGGTTTACCTATCTTACATGGGATGTTGTTTGGTCAGAGGATTTGAGAAGAATTCGTGCCATTGGCTGAAGTTTTTGTTGCAATAGCAGACTCTTTTCCCTCCCCTTAGTGTAAAAGCGCTGAAGTCATAGGATTGACGCCAATTTTTAATTGCTAGGTAGGTAGAGTGATTGTGTTTCAAAAGGTTAGGGGGTTAATTATTAGTTAGAAGTTGTTAGGGAATAATAATTAGTCTTGGGGTGGTGTTTTGGGGTGAAGTGTGAAATTGTTCTTCAGATTATATGACACTGAAAAGGGTTGTAAGGCAGTGTTGGCAAGTATAGCGGTTGTCAAAAGGGCATTCAGATGGCACTAGGATTTTGAGAAGAATCTAGGAATGCCAGCTTCATGGTGACATGGCATGGCCGTTAAAGGGAGATTCTCAATCCAAGTAAGGTCCAATGAGCAAGTTGGTTAAGTTAAAACAAAACTGGAATGGTTTCTGATTATCATGATGCCTTTGACAGCTTAATCTGTTTGTTAAATCTATAAGAAGACTATGCGCTTTGCTGCTAGTTCAAGTCACTGCTGTCTTGTGATGCTTGAGCTGGTAAGCTATTAAGGGTTTTGATCAGCACTTCACTGTCAGCTATAGCTTTCATTGAGATGGCAAATGCTTGATTTTTCATGGTTTGAAATCACTCCTTTGCTCGTGTTTGAATTCATTAGTTATATCACCTTTCTATTGTTGAATATGCCAAAGGATCAATTAACTTTTGATATATCATTACTGAACAGGTAGAAAAATAGGATGGGAGTAGTGGATTGAACTCAAGGAGCTCTGCAGGGAGTAGAGTAGTCAACTTTTTTTTCACTGATATCAGGTCTCCTAAAGATCGCAATTGCTTTAGTCAAAGTAGAATGTTGAAGTAGTGAAGAGGGTTAGCTGATCTCCCTGCAGAAATTGGGAGTTCCAGAATCTTTTGCATATTAGAGTTTATCTATTTGATATGTTCATTTTTCTACTTGATGATTAATGTTATGGAGGAGCATTTTTGGTGAGTTTGCTTTTAGCTTGTTTTCTTGCTGAGGTCAGTTGTAAGGGATTGTCCGGAGACAAGCATTCGGTATTGGTACTACCGAACGTAAAGCGAGGTCTGTGCTTGAGGGACACCTCGTTAGGTTTGAGATGGAACCTACTCATTCAAGAAGGCCGAATTTCTTAAACCCCTTACGTGATGGAACTTGCATTTACTCATTCTTTATCAGGGAAGGTTATCATGCCTATGAAATGGTGTGCCTGCTGTTTGCCGTCATGAGCCAAAATCTGTTGATAAAATGTGAGATATAAGCCCGAGTAAGGTGGGAAAAGACTATTAAGGTCAGTTTCTGATTACTTTTAGTGCAAGAAATACTCTAAGGTGTGTTTGGTTTTGAGGTGAGGGGAGGGGATGGGGGGAAGGGATGGCATGTTATCTTGTTTGATTTGTTAGAGGGAAGGGGAGAAGGAAAAGATCATTTGTTTATGCACTAAACAATTTTTCAACCTTTTGGATTGCATATTGGAGCTCCCGTGGGAGACGATAAAACAATATCTTTCCATATTGGTTCAACTTCAAAAGCTGGGTTAGGGTGCTTGGAGAGTTCATATATTGGCTTCCTCCTTCAACCTAGCTAGCTTCCTTTTCCAAGTAGTCAATTTCATCTAGATCAACCTGCAATGTCTTGTCTCTATCTTTGCATCCCATCAACTTTATAACATTGATCACTTTAGTGATAATTGCTGAGTTGACATTTAAAATAGTGATTACTTCCCAGGAGAACTAGTTTAAATATTTAAGGCTGGATCCAAATTTTACGTGTTCTGTTTTTGGCAGGCTATTCAAAGAGCCAAGAGGTATATTATAATATTGTTTGCAGCTACCATTTAGAAGAAAACGCTAGGTTTTGCGTCCGACTTTTGATGATATTGTTTTGACCCTGAAAATAACGGAGAGATGAGGGGAGCATTCTCAATCACCACCTTGTTTGGTGGGCCTTGCAATTGCAATGCATTTGTGCAGTTGTGCTGCATAATTGGGGCATTGTCTATATGTTGGCAAATGCTTCAGCAAATTTCTTGTGTGACTTCAATTCATGATTCTACAGGACAGCTGTTCTGTTCACATTCAGATTTCTGAGTCATCTGTTAAGACAATCCGTTTTGGATTAGAAAAATTGAGTATGAAACTGTAAAATGAAATGTTATTCTTGATGATATTATGCACCTTATGCCTCCAACAATTGTATGCATCACATGCTACTCCAAACCAGCTTTGTTCTGGTCTTGTGGCCAACTCCCATTCCTGGGTATTGTAATTGTCTGCACCAAAAATGGCACCCAAGAGAGAGTGTCATCCATGAATGTAAGAAACTGGGTTTGCTGCTGAAATCTGAAACAACAATGAGATGTTAATTGAATATATTGCCAAAATTACTTGTAACACCTTATAATAAATATTGAAAGGGAAAACTCCACAATGCAAAGGACAGATTTGTGTCTAAATGTAAAGTAACGGTCGTGATCATTGACAAGAATGATGTTGCTAGATACAATGTTCTTTTTTTTTTTTTTTTTTTTTTTTTTTTTTTTTCCCTTTTTTGATACAGTGCTAGACACAATGTTCTGATCGTACAATTGTTTATATTTTTGAGGAGATATGATTCATGAAATGCTATCAGATTCAACTTATAGTATTAATGGTTAATACAGAAGAAATATATCATGATTCAACCATGCAATGAGATATTGTATAACTCGCTCACTGATGGGTGGCTCAACATTAAATACAATTAAGGGGAAGGACTAATATGTTATTTACTTGATGCAATGCTAGATCGTCTCCTAAAATGATCTCGCATGGCGTCTACCTGAGTTCTAGGGCTTTTGTTCGACCTGTTTTTTGCTATTTTCTTCTGTTTTTTTTTTGGACCAGAGGCTTTATTCCGGACTAGAATATTTAAACACCTATATTTATGCATCTTGCTTCTGTTCTCTCGCTATTTTTTTCAATTACACGGAGAGTTTATTATAGTTTATGGATCAACCAATTTGGATAAGGGACAAGGGAGCATTACTTGGAGAAAACTAGCCCAAATAATTAAATGGGTCGAGTTTTTTTTTTCTTTTTTTCTTCTATTATTTGATAAAGTATTTTCCCTTTTGAAGTTTAGAGTGCAAAAGGATTTTTGTCTCTCTCAATGAGTATGTTCTCTGGGATTAAACTTGTGTTCTCTTTTTTTAAAAGTGAGATTGCTTACCATTTTAATTAACAGGTTATTGGTGTCAAGGTTTAATTTTGTTGAGCAAGTTTTCACATAAAAGCTTGGGTTTTGTAAAATTTTGTTAGATTAATATGGATCTGGAAATGTTAAAAAAAGGAGTAAAATTGCCTTAATTATTAAAAAAATTAATGCTGACCATTAAAACATTAACGATTAAGGGTGACATTGCTCATTTTTAATACTTTTAGAGTAATATTAATCTAAGAAAAACTTTCAAATACCCACAACTTTTATGTGAAAACTTTTGGGACTAAATTGGGCCTTAACCCTAATTAAATCTACATGATAAAAAATGGAAAAATTATAAGCAGGTTAAAAATAAAGAAATTAATTGTTTCCTCGGTCCAATTTACAAGTTAAACTTGTGTATGGGTTGACTTTACTGTATTCACAAGTGATTAAGACATGTGGGTAACTATTTTTCTTATTTGAGACTTGCATGCAATTTTAACTATATAAAAGTAGAGTATTAAGTGTCTCTCTAGCCAACACATAAGCAACATAGTAGGCTCAAAACATTAAAAAATAGATAATTAACGAAAGCTGATTATTTTTCATCTAGATTCTTACTCCTACCTTTTTCTACTAATTAACGAAAGCTGATTCTCAGATATGCCAAAACAAGTCATCATATTGAGGAATTAATGCTAAGACATAGATAATATACAGTTTGCACAAAGAAGCTTATTATGGATCTTTTCCGCTAACTCCACTTTTTGCAACTGAGTAAGAAGAGAGAGAAATAGTAGAAGAGTGCAGTGCTACCTAATTAGAGTTATGTTTGGATTATAACACCAGAGACTTATCTGCAACTACCTTCTTGACAGTATATAAAGATTGATCACAATGTTAAGTTCAGGCTTCATTAGGTATAAGGGAAAAGCGGGTTCGTGTGGTGGCTGAGCCTGAGCAGGCGATACTGATACTGATACAAGTGGCATGTGAAGTGGCAGGTTTGCAGCAGCCAGAACCCAGAAAAGGCTGGTACTTTGTTTGTTGTATATATATGAGCTTTATGCTGTGTAATGTGGTCGGACTTGCTTGGAGAGATGGGTAAGTGATCTTGGAATCTGATTCTATGGAACTCTCTGCCTCTAATTAATCAATCATGCCACAATGCCACCTTTGGGGATCCAGACAACCAAAGTTCTCTGTTTCTGGTACCCCACCTCCCCATCTCTGAATCTGTGTTGGTCCCCTTGTAGCTTTTCTTTCTTCTCTCCCTTGATCATGATCACACTGAGAACTCTATAGACTCGTTGTTACTGCAATCATGAGGAGCCCTAAATCAAGAAGATTACGATCAACACATACACACAGTCACTGGTATGAGCATTATGCTAAAATCATGCTTATATTAAGAACTTACTGTACTAAAAAAAGTTCGTATGTGTTCTGTTTTTCAGATACCATGTCATTGTATTTGTATATCAGTATTTGTTGAGTTTCTGGCGACTTACACAATACAAACAGGTGAGAGAGTTCAGAACCTCTTTTGTTTACCCACTGGAAGTCTGGAACCCTGTGTGATGCTGTGAGCTAGCCGTGTTTTGCTGTTTCATCTTTTGGTCACTCGTCATGGTTGAGATCTGGCTTTCTTCTACCTCATACATCTGACGCCTTATCTGGGAATTCTCTATTTTGGCAAAGAGCTGAACTAGGTTTTGAATTTGTAAGGTTTCCTATTTCAGCCGACTTTGCATAACCATAAAGCCATAAAGGAGAATAATCGGAGCACTGTTGGGTGCAGCAATGGCCATCTCCATCACTGGTGAAGCATGCCGGAAAATTATTACTGTCGCTTCAGAGAGTTCAGATGTTTCTCATACCTTTAGCTGCAAAGGATGATGTCAAGACTACATGACGACTGTGTGTGTTGAAACATGCAGTGATGACTGATCATTCTGAAGTTGTCAGAATAAGAGACAAAAGAGTTTATTAGAAAGAGAATTTACTTGGGTTAACAAACATCTCCAACATTTTTTCATATTTTTTCTTCAAACTGACTGCACACTCTGCCACTTATTATTTTATATTTCTTGTCCTGTTAGAGTGCCAAATTCGAATGTACACATTCAATTCGGACATACAATAATTAGCTTCTATATTCAGAGATCCTTTTTAAACCACAATTCCATAGTTATTTACACGTCAGAATTTCGTCAAAATTTTGACCTTTTTGGAATGATTAAGCAGTTAATAATGACTGCTTATCTCTGTTTGGCAATCTTCAGTGTTCTTTCGAGCGACATGAATTACTGTCGTTACTCACTCACTGGAAACTAAGAAACAACCCAGATGATTGGGTTAGTTGCAGGAAGACCTACTCGTTCAGCTAATTAATAATACTACTATATATAATTATTTCATTAATACTAATTTAGGATGATCTAGAATTAAGATTCCCTAGCTCACGCAGGCAATGCATACTTCATAATTATGATCCCAACAAGACCAGCCCAGTTTTATTGATGTCTGTTGGTCAGTTTTATTTCGAGTATTATTGGGGGGAAAGGATAAAAAGGTTTCGGAAAATTTTGTTGTAATCTACTTATTACATCTATAGCAACTGAGGATAAATTCCACATACACAATACAAATAGAAGTGCCTTTTCTTTCTTGTTTTCCTTTTTCTCCTTGATTCCCCACTTTTACATGTCTTGCACAGTTCCAACCTCTCATTTTTCATATCAGATTAGATGAACTTCTACATTTTTTCACGGGAAAAAGACTCCTATTTTGTCACCTATGGAACCATATTAAACAACTTGCTAAATGAAGAAAAGTTATTTTGCGTTTTGTAATCTGAAGCATATATATATGCACCAAAGCAATATATATGGTGAACTCTATGATTGAGTCTCATGAATGGTTAACCCCAGTAGGTGTACAATTGCATCAAGAAAAGTCAATGTGAGGCAGATCTGACCCCCTGAATAACGAGCTTCACGTGTAAATCCAATCCATTATTTCTGTAGTTTCGTATTTAATTTTGAATAATAAAGTTGACCCATGAAGGAACGAATATATATGAAATACCTGACCCACCAGGGACGAAAAGTTGGACAAGAACAAAAGATAAGTGATGATGATTTTGGAGCTGATTGAAGAACCTGTCCCCTAAGAAAACACAAACAAAAAGCTCGCACGGCAGAAAAACCAACATTATTTATACCACTTCAATTCCCAAGGACACTAAACCAAACCCATAATGAAGCCTAAGGACGATCAACTAGTTAGTTAATACAGCGCCTAACCCATAATTATGAACAAATTACGAAAAACATTCAAGAACTCGTCAATCGGAATCCCACCCCCTCTAGCAGTTGGTTAATCCTGAGAAGAAGTCTGTTTCGTACGTATGTTTAAACTTGAGGGCACATGAGATGGGGACTTACCTGGATTCTCATATTGCTGATATTCTTGTTAAGAAGGAGAGGAACACAGAGAATAGGGTGTGGTTATGATTGACTGATATGTGGTTGAGGGGAATGAAGCCTGGTCCGAGATCACTCACAAGATGCGCGTTTGAGAGCTTGCATGAGTGACCTCGAACCAGACGACATTCCCCACAACATATATGAGACACAGAGATGAAGGGTTTGGTTGGGGGGGAGAGAGAGAGAGAGATGATATGACTAAAGCAGAGGTGTTGGTGATATGACCATGCATTGATATTTCATGTGCGTTATATACGTGAAAAGTTTTTTGGAGGAGATTCTTAACTTGTTTTAAGAGTCCCACTTTTCTACGACTACTTCGCTTTTCACACATAGGCCTCTTTCTTTTCAAATCAACTGCTTCCATTTTACCAATAATTCCCCCATAAATCACTGCTTACATTCAACGCTTCTTCCTTTTCCTTTTTTTTTCCCCAGTTTTCTCTGGTGATTTTTCAACGCTCCTTTTTTGGCATAGCGACTGTCCTATTCACTTTTGGAAAATGCACATTCACAACCTAACCCTAGCTACTAAGTTTCAATTACCCCTCTTTTTCATATACTCATTTAATTTCAAAACTCAATTCTTAATTTTGTAAAATAAGGGAAAACAGAACAGATCATTTAAGAAATTGATATACTATAACTCCAATCCTTTTTATGAGTTAAAATTTGAATTGCCTTTATCTTTTTCATAAAATCTGATAAGAGTTGTCAAAATATTTAATGAGTTTTCTTCCCCCTCATTAATTATCATTAATTATATGTATTGCATTAATTTAAAGGTTGGTGATACTTGTATTTACTTTATTTCTCTCTCTTACTTACCCTCATGAATAGAGGTATATTTGAAAGAAAAAAGAAAAAAAAAAGTTTATTTAAAGATATATATATATTTATTGTTTTTAACTAATTTTAACTACTTTCTTAAACCACATAATTTGATTATTTAGTTCTTATAAATAGGATGAGAGGGATATAAACTAATTTTAATGAATACAATAATCGCTCTTTCAATCTTTATTTGTATGTTACAACTCTAAAGTCACTAACATTATTTCAAAAATGCCCGAAGCACATGCATATATACTTTTTTTTTGCTCAAATACATGCATATATACTTTGGACCAACAAATTTGCACCGGAATATATAGAGTTGTAGCGTACTGCTTTAAATTAGGGAAACTGTATTGAATTGAGGTTCCTATTTGTTTGTTTTTTTGTGGCCATCTAGGTTCCTATATGTTTCTGGGTGTCCGAGCCTTCAAGATAGCTGCGATAGGCCAAACTTGAGTCTTAAGCTTTAACACAGAAAGCTCGTTTTTAAAAGAGAAGAGCATATAATAAGCAATATGAGATCGATGAGAGAGGAGAACAATAACCAGAGAAAAAGAGGGAGGTGGGCACAGACACACAAAATCAAATAATGCACCGTTACAGCATACCCTAATTTGTTGTGTCTCTTCGTGACATAGCGATTACATGCACATCAAAAGAAGGCAGAAAAAAAAAAGTAGTATTCTTTCTTCCTGTAAAGTTGCCTTCTGGAAAAGTAAGGAAAAAAGATTGTTCGGGCCTCTTTTTTTATTTTTTTTATCAGTCACCTCAGATTAGGTACAGAGGAGACCAGCCTAGCTATCACATATTGTATGCATGTCGGACATGGGAATATTTTCGAATTCTTCAATTGGTAAAAACACAATCCTTTTGTCTAAACAAGAGTTTATGATCTAATTCTAGTAGACAGAATTCACGAGCGAGATTAGGTACTTCGTAATGGAGTATGTGATGAATGAGAAGTCACTTAATTCAGTTTAGAAACAAAATGTGTAGTTCTACATTTGAGAAATGTGAAGATAGGTTTCTGGGGAAGACATTGTAACAGACGTATCCTGAGCAGGAAAAATGGAAGATGAGGTAGAATTTGTTGAAGACATATATATGAGATCCAGCTAAGGGAAAATATAAGTGCACACCATCATAATCCCATGGACCATATATATTTACACCATTAATCAGTTGATTATCAAGAATAAAACTTAATCTGAAATATACGGCTAAAACCATGCATGGCCCAGAAAGAAACAATAAATTAAAGACAGCCTATGAAAGGTTCACACTGGAAAATATTTGTAGGTCAAAAGGAGCTTTTAGAGGGGGGCTGCGTATGTCCGGAAATGCAGGCAGAATAAAGTTTCCGTGATAAAACTTCCAAGAGCAACAGATAAATCTTGCACTAAACAAAACGCAGATGAAAAAGACAGATAATCATGACTTCTATGCGAATTTTATTTAAAAAACACATGGTTTGCTGTGAACCAACCTAAAAGTCAAAATTCCTCTTAGTATAGCACTCTGTTTCCGCGTTTCCAACTGTGTTCCCCTTGAAAAAGTGTCTTCATTTTGAAGTTTGGTCGAGGTGAGAATAACTGAAAACACCAAAAATAATTTCTTTGCTGGTAACTAAGTTATACTCTGAGGAACAAAATTTGCCATAATAACTAACCACCTTTTACAAGCCAATCTCCCAATAATGCTAGTAGAAGCTATATATGAAGTGTTTAAGAAACCTGGGCCTTTTGTTGTTCTACTATCAGTTGCTTCTTTTGGTTTCCTTTCAGGCCAAACAAAGTCAATGCGTCGGCAAAACTCGAGAATTTTTTACGTCTGCTCACTTAACAGTTAACAGACAGCAACTTGCTTTGATATTTGACTCAAATTGCAATTTCAAATGTTTGTCTTTGACTTTAAATTGCAGATCCCAACAATTCCAAATTCTGTTATGATGAGAACGATGCTGATTTGATGCGTTTAACCTTTATGATAAGAAGCCAAATTGAAAAGCTCCAAATCCTGTATGGAGACCGACTTGGAGTTTGCGTTTGAGATGGAATTATAATATATTTATCCATATTAGACTTCTGAGTATTATAGTCCCCAAATAATGCAGGGTACCTCCTTAAATATAACATCTAGGAGATTTTTTCTTGAAAGATTGAGAAAAATAATTAAATTATTTTAAAGTATTTATATTTATTGTTCTTCCTCGAAACTAATATATGATTTAATCATACACAACATATGATACGCTTAAATAACTTATTTAACTATATTTTCCTTAATCTCTCTAAAAAAAGACAACTAAATCTTATATTTAAAATGAATGATGATATTAACGTCAATAATACCAATGCAAATTCAGCGAGAGTTAAATAACACGTCAATCCTCCTTTTAATCCTTGGTGAAAAATAAGGGCTTTCTTTTGTCCCAAAAAATGTGAAAGAAAATCATTTTTAAGGCAAAAAAGAAAAAGGTTCTTGAGTGTCTGGGTGACATGCCCTGTATTTATTTGATAATTGATTTGATCTTTTTCATTCCAATGGAGGAGCTTAAAAATTTTAGACAAAAAATAATTATTGTAAAACAAATTTCATCCCAAACCCCAAAATTTAAAGTATCTTTTCCTTTTCTAACTTTTATCAAATAAATATTTTTATATTAATTATCTCCATTCACTACTAATTTTCTATCATTTAATCATTTATTGCGTTTTATGTCTTATATTTTATACTCATTCTCTCTCCTATTCTCTTTTAATAAATAAGGACATATTTGAAAAAACATATATTGTTTCCAATTAATCTTAATCGTCAGTTCTTATTACGTAATTAATAAGAAAATTACTAATAAAAAGGATTAGAGGGAGTACAAGTTGAAAGCTGTCTTGATTCAGTGTAACGACCATGACCTGAAAATACTCCACAGCAGAACATATGATTCAAAATTACAAAAATCTTACTCAAGAATGCTAAATCAGGACGATGCCCTCTTCAAAATATTCAAAGCCATAAAAACCAAAAAATTTCCTTTTCCCCGCCAATAATTTTTTCACAATACTATGATCATATTACATGCAGTTGCACTAGGTGGAATGAACCATATATCTACGTTTGGGATCCTCCTCTGAAGTGATGAAAAATTAGAATCCGTCAAAGGTATAAGAACAATAAAGGGATCAGAGCAACATCATACTGCTCCGTTTTCAATTGCAGCAATCAGTTAAAATAGTTGATGGGCAGCTAACCACCGGATTTCAAATACTTTTCCTTAACGCAGAGCCTTTTCAACAACCATTCAAACGCAATCAAGATGAACTCTTCTGCAACAATTACTCAATGCAAGGCTTTTACTAAAAGGAATCAAAAGCAAAAAGGCGCTCAGATAATCAGGGTGAGAATAGAATCACTTTTAACTAGAATGGATTTTATCCAAAATATGTCAAGAAAGCACTTTCTCCTCCAGCTGGGGAAATTTGAACCTGAGCAACAATTCAGAGGCGACCTTATTGAAGGAGACATGCTTGAGCTGATTTCTTTTTCCGATGACAACATCATTTGACAGAAATTCTATTTCATGAGCATCCACGTTCTTTTCAAGTAGGTCAGTCCAAAATTCATTATCTACGTTAAGGTTTGATGATCGCATTATATCTGTAACTTTATCCAGCGTAGCTACATTCCTACCAGCACCACTACCCATAGCAGTGGCAGCGCCCACTGCATTTGCTATTGCTAACGTGTTAACCGGTGGCATCTTGTTTATAAAACCGTAAGCAATGGGACCTACAAAACTGTCCCCACATCCAACGGTGTCAATGACATTAGCCTGATAACATTTTTAAAGTCACATCAGTTTGCACCAAGATAGAGAAAGCTGAAGAGAATAAATATAATAAACATATTAACATAAAAAAGGCTCTCAAAGGCCTAAAAGCAAAACATCAAGATTCATGAATTTAGTTGAATTTATTGAAAGACAAACATAATACATTGAACACATAAGATATGTTATAGTTGGAGCATATTAGAATCAATCTTGGGCATAATTTTGCTATTTTAAAAAAATCACAATTTTTCCTTCATAAAAATGTTTCATGGAAATAGTATTTTAACAGACAACCCAAAATGAGAAGATCATACCTTGAATGCAGGTGCACAAGCTACACTCGACTTAGATATTAGGATTGAACCTATGGGACCAATTTTCACAATCACCCATTTTGTGCGGATCCCTCTTTTAAGCAACTCCTGCCCTGCTGATATTGGATTTACTATGCCAGTTAATGACTCAGCCTGTCATGTCAAACATTAACACCAAATATGTAGTTAAATACAACAGTAGCGAGTAACCTACCCAGAAATGAAGTCCATAATATTTTCAATCTTTCACATGTTAAGCAGATACAGAGCAGGGTGCAACCAGTTCAAAATAAGCTTTAATAAAATGACATTGGGTGAAGACCAATTCATAACCACCAGTCAAAAAGACATTTTCTCCCTCTCAGTAATTGGACATTATTTAATCAGCATTTTATGCAATTGAGCTTGCCTGCTTGACGGATAATTTATATCTATACCAACCCAGGCCCACACATTAGTTGAATGGGCCAGCCTTTGAGTTCCATGTTCAACTAGTTTGTACTACAAACTATTTTAGCTCATTAACATATCCACAAGAGAGTTGGGAATTTGAACAGGTCATCATACAAGCAGTTATAAAGAGTTATTGAGCCATGAACATGAGAAATTGCCGTATCAATTTGCACTATGAGACATGGATTTTAGAATGCAGAGTTTCATCTATGTGGCACCAAAGAAATAGAATCCACAATCAAGTAATGCTACAAAATTGTTTTACATAACTTTGACAAACAAACTAAACAGAACCTTCCTTAAAAGGAGTGTTGGGATCATTACATAGTAAATACCCTTTCTGGTCCTTGACAAAAAACGTGATCCCCATTTTTGTCCCTTACAAAAAAAATGTCCTTTTTAGTCCAAAAAAAGGACGAATAAGGGTTGATTAGTTGACATTTTGATCCCTCACAAATTTCTAAAAGGTCTTTTTTAGTCTATAAAAAGGACGAATAAGGGTCGATTTTTTTGTAAGGGACCAAAATGGGGTCCGTGTTTTTTGTCAGGGACCAGAAAGGGTATTTACTCTTACATAAAGTTAATAAGGTCCTTATTAACACACAGTATAAACACGAGACCTCAACACTAGAACGAAAAACTGAGATACAGACATGTAGTTATTTTATGTAGCTCATAAGAAGGTATATGGAGCTATCACAAAACTAATAAACTAATAATATATGAAATACACAACACATAATAGGAAATGTAGAACAGAAAATACAATATAAGAAACTGAAAAATTAGCTAGATAAAAGCTATCTAAGGGGAACTTGAAAAGAAACCTCATCAGAAGTTAGCAGAAGAACATCACTCATGCTCAGAAACTGGTAAAAGGCTCTTTGTTCTTCTGGTGTCCCAGTTGAAAGACTCCTTCCACGTGGTCCAGGATCAAAGAAGACTGCCGTGCCAGCTTCAACAGCACATTCCACTGCCGAGAGTAGTAAATCAGGAGAGAGGTCATCAAAGCCATATCCATTACAAAATAAGACCTTTGACTTTTTAATAGCCACCTTTACTTCAGTGGACAATTTCTTCATCCAGTCAAATGCAGGCTCCTTGCTAAAATCAGCCCGACTAGCAAAGAAAAATTGCTTGTTCAGGTATTTGTGAAGCAAATATGAGAACAAATTAGTGACAGCTATTAGCCTATTACAGTGATACATAACTTCAATATAAAATTTTACCTACAGAAACCATGTCTTTGTAAAGGATCGACAAGAACCCAGCACAGAAGTGTTTCATGATAGGCGTCGGAGTTGTTGGCAGCATCAGCATTATCACTCATTTGTACCATCCTGATGCCCTCATCATTAAGCACATCAAGCAAAAACTTCCCATATACCTCATTACCCAGATGACCAATAGCAAAGCAGTCAAGCCCCAGTCTTGATGCTGCTATAGCCACATTGCAGTTCCCGCCAGCTTCCCAGTATTTCTAGATGGAAAATCATAGAATCCAAGGGGAAACAAAATATACCAAAACAATGAGAGACTGCGTTAGCCCTTCACATTAAGCAATAAATGAAAAGTAAATATTTCTAATGCGTTCTCATTGGATGATTTAAAATAAAACTAAAGATGTATCCCCCAATGGAAATGAAATGAATGCACATCAAAACCATCAAATTCAGAAATCGTATGCTTAAGATTTTTGTTTGGTCCGTGGAACCTAAAATAATTGATGTAAATAATATGTTTCCAAACTCGTAGGCCTCACAAATCTAATTATCCAGTTGTTTGTGTTATGTGTACTCAGAGATAAGTCTAACAGACAACAGACGTCATCCAATAAACAGGACTTAGAACTTAGAAGGATCACAATGTTAAGTAAATTTGGAACTCTTCTATTCCACATAGAATGGGCATAACCAATCAGGTACGCTTCAGTTTCTCCTGGAGAGCGTTTTTGTTTCTTACTCCTCTAATTACTTCACTTTTAAAACGATGCTTTCTTCTCAATGTTTGTTGTTTGACACACACACACACACATCAGTTAACCACAAGAAAATCCACCATAATCAGCATAACCAGAAGACTGATTAAACTTGCCTTTAACTAACATCTCTATAACATTTGCATGAAAGCTGGTTTTGATCAGGCTAAAAAGAAAAGGCAGAGAGGGGTAGGTAGTGGATCATCAGAAAGTTGAATTGAAACTTCTAACCTCACACACTGGTAACTTCAATAACCAACTAAATTTCCAAGTCCCCGCCCATTCATTTATATGATAAAAAATGGAGCAAACCATATAGTTTGGGCGAAGATGGATAGTAAAAACATCATAATTTATACATAAATGAAGTCCCAGACAAACATGCTTAGTATAATAACAAGTAAACATAGGAGAATATGAAAGACACCTAAGAACTGAAGGCTTTAAAAACTTTTTTTTTTTTTTTTTAAATAGATTTTAATGCGACAACGGTAACTGGGTAAGATAGAGTCGATAGCCAAATTGGCTGCTCTAGGGGACTAAAACCGTGTACAAAATTGAAGTATTAAAAAATAAAGGAATGATTAGAGGGAAGGTACAAGAAGGAGAAGCTACCTTGTCAGGTGGAGAAGCCGATATCTGTTTCATAAATGCCTTGCGTTCCTCGGCGGAGGGAGGCGGCAAATGAGGGACATTGAGGACAATGTCGACACAAAGATTCCCGAGAGTAGCAACATCGTTATCCTTGATTCCAGAGCTCCCCAACTTCCAATTGTTTTCGGCAGCGTAGGGAACAGCGGCGATTGAGGCTGAGAAGAGTCTGGGCAGAGGGATTTTGACGCCGTTGCGGGCGAAAACGGAGTGAGGGCGAGAGAAAGGGAAAATTAGGGAAGGATTTCGACGACATGTGAGGATGAAGGAAAGTCCATGGTTGGGAATGGAGGATTTGAGGGCTGGTGGATGGAGAGGCATTCAGCCAATGATGCGCTACGATATTCCAGTGAGACTCTAGCTGAAAGGAGGAGGGAGGCAAGTTCCGAAACAGAAACAGCTTGAACAAGGCCAGCAATATTAAAATTTGATTAATGGGTTCGCTTCCCTTTTACCTTGAGTTATGACCGGGGATTACCTCCTGTCCTCCTCTGAATCTAATAATTACCTTTTAAATGTTCAGCTAAATAATTCAATGGTTAGAATTATAAAAATTGGTTAAATTAGTTATTTATAAAAGTGGAAGAAATAGTTCTTCAGGTGTTTCTTCCTTCTTTTAATTTTTTAACTCTTAAAGACGCCCTCCCCATGAAAAACTCATTTAAATATAATTAATTAGGAGAATTTAAGAAAGAATAAGCATAAATTTAAGTAAGAGGTGGATTAATATTTTTATATTTAAAATCAAAACAAACTTACGTTGCCAGAAAAAAAAAACAAACAAACAAACTAGAATCTCCTCGATCTTACGTTTTAGAGCTAAGGATGGAGTATTAATTTTTCTATGGAACCTTGTGATTAGTCTAGATCTATTCCATAATTTTTTTTTTTTCATTCCCATGAATTTCGGTCAAAACTTCTTCCACTTTTATATAGATATGATCCCCATTTTTATTTATAAGAACTCAACAATCCAAAAAACTATATATTTAAAATAAACTTTGTTTTCCAAAAAATTATGCATGAGGAGCAAGTAAAAGAGATAAATAAAGTAAATATTGACTTCACCAACTTTAAATTAATATATTACATATAATTAATGATGGATAAAAAAACTTATTAAATGTTTAGTCAACTCTTATTGGGATCTCATGAATAGGACAAGGGTAAATTAAATTTTAGGCTCCTATAAAAAATATAGGAGGGAGTATAAATTATATATGGATTTTTTTTTGGCAGCTATATGCCTATATATGTGAATATAAATTATTAATACACATATTACACTTATAATAGGTAACACTTTACTATTTATGTCATGGCAAAAAAAAAAAAAAAAAACTTCAGTTATTAATTATTTATAAATATTATCGCTATAGTATATGAAAAAAGTGTCCATTGAAGATGATTTATTCATAAATATAAGATTTTAATTACTTTATTCTCAATACGAATGATTTAAAAGTATGTTTTAGAAAAAATAATACATATTTTTATAAATAATTAATTTAACTAATTTTCTTAATATATCCAAATTAGTTAAATAGATCTTAATATAAGGTGGTAATTACTTTAAAACCCTAAAGTTCTGGAATTAGAGTTATAATTAATATAAACACCCGGTTAATTAGAATTTACAGGTTATATCCTTATTGGAGTTAAAATGGTAGAATGAAAATCATTCCAGCATTAAGCAGCTTCAGATATTGTCGTTATATTTATTGGAGGCAAAAAGCAAAACAAAAAAAAAAAAAAAAAAGGAAGAAGAAAAAGCAGTGTGCGTAAAGAATAAACCTTGCCCTGATCCCCAAAGCAACATTGAAAACGATTCTCACCCCCAAGTTGTATGGTAATTTGAATTCTTTGGTACATCGGAGCTTTGAATCATAAAGAGCATTATTCAGAAATATGTAACATCCAAAACAACGATTAGACACATGTATAAAGAAGGGAATAAATACCAATTCATCCGATGCTGCTGTTCCGCCACATCTACGTGCACGTATTGACTTGTGAGTGAAATTTAATTGAAAAGCTTGATGAAAATAATTTAAAGGAAAACATAATCCTTCAAGAATGCGATAAGGACAAGCGGGAGTACGCCTATGAAGTTCCGCCTCTTATCATTTAGGTGACACTTTTTTTAATTTTTGATACTTAAAAGTTCAAGTGGGTAGATACCCAGATCCTATGAAAGTCAGGACATATAATTATAGATTGTCTGCCAACAAACCTCTCACATCGACCAGCAGATATCAAACCTCATCCTTTTTAAGGTAAAGGCCGACTCCTTAGCTAATTATGCCACTCCTCATCAGCCATTCAGATGACACTTAATTTATAAGCCGTCTTTAAATTACAGATATGTCCTAATATTTTGAGCCTTCTAGCTAGATCCAACCTATTTAAATTTTGAAGAAGCAAACCAAAAGGACCAGTGAGGAAATCTGTAGTGCCCGTTTGGTTCATAGGATCAAAGGTGACGTATTGAAATATAATGCAATATCATGGGGCGGGGTATAATGGTGATCATATGATCTTTTTAGTTCGTTATTAAAGAAAGATGATGAATATGGGTAAAAAAATTTGGTTGGAATACATCAAACATGAGAATAATATAGTAAAAGACAAAATTACCCCTATAAGCACATATATTTATAATGTACACGTTGAGTTTAGTTTTTTAAATTCATGTAAGTGTACACGTTGGGTTTTTATGGGATTGGTTCATGGTAATTTCTTTATCAGCACATATATTTTTTTTAAAATTTTTATTTGTAATTTAATGTATCTTTTTCAATTCGGTTCTTGATTATTCTAATTTTATTTCTTGTTTTTATGAAGGGGAAAAAAAATAGAAACTGAAATTCTTCACCATCTTTCCTCGCAATTTTGATCTCTCCCCTTCTTCCTCTTGCTCACAAGCTGCAGAACAGGTACAAACATTTCGCTATGTTTCCGATGCAAATACGCATGAACTTCTGAATTATGTGTCATCACATTGGAATTGGGGTCGTCATTATGTTTGAATTATTGATTTTTCATTGTCTTGACCTGTAAACGAATTCGCTTTCATTTAAAACCCAGCCACTGGAAATTTTCTATCCATTCCGAGACTCGTGAAGAATTTGCTTGGCATATCAGCCTCTACAGTTATTTTTTCTTTTTCAAAAGTTTGTTCGTCTCCATAGCTCACCTCTTGTTCGCGGAGAACTCGTCATTTTTGGCTCCCCATTATTATCTTGGGCGTCTAAATCATGTTTGCGTCTTTAATATGGATCAACATTGTTTTATTGATTTGTTTGAGGAGTAAGTTTTTATCACCTCCTTCATTCATTTTCTGTTCTGGAGCTTTAAAAATCTCAGGCTCCTTTTGTGGCGTGTAATGTATCTGACGTCTAATTTTTAAAAAAATATTCAGCCGAGCATCTACATGAATTGCATGCATTGGCTTGGATTTTAATACCATTCTGACTGTTCCTTACGTTTTTATGGCCATACAGCCCTGCCTTTAAATCATCGGGATGCAATTTTTCGCTTTGAATTGAGAGGCTGGCTTTTAACCAGGACTTTGTTCTGGCGTGAATCTCGTGTATTTCTGGATCTACCACGGTGGATATGGCAAAACGTGGAACCACATTGGTTAAAACACAAAGGATACAGGGCTTTTATACCGTCCTCACATCTGCAGCTTGTGAGTGGTTTTTGATATTTCTTCTTCTCATCAATGCCGCCATATCATATCTGTTGACGAAATTTGCAAGATACTGCAACCTGCAAAGCCCTTGTGTTTTGTGCTCCAGAATTGATCATGTAATAAGTGGTGAAAAGCAGAAACCAGGATGGTATCAAAATCTAATCTGTGGCACTCATAGATCAGAAATATCATCTTTGGTATTGTGCCATGTTCATGATAAGGTTTCAGATGGTCATGGGATGTGTGATGAGTGCCTCATGTCGACCGCCCCAGACCATAAAACCCACTCTAAAACTCACAGGCTATTGTTGGGTAAATTGGGGCCAGCTTGTGGTGATCATGGATCTCAAAGCTCATTGACCAACAGAGATACGTTTACCAGTTCTGTGGGCTCAAGGCCATGTAGCTGTTGTGGTAAGTTTTGGAACTCAATTCAGAGTTCTCAAAGATCGCTCCTAGTGAAATCTCCCCGGATGGCTGATTTCAAGCCAGACTTTCTTTTCTCAGACATATATAGGAAAAACTGCCGAAACCACCAGAACAACCTCAAGAAGATATGCGAGAAACCTTGCTTAGGAAGGCGCAGTTCTGATTCTTTGTCTAATTATGCTGAGTACACTGAGGTGAAACTTGCCTCTGATTCTGAATCTGAGATCGCATTTTCAGATGATGACAATGTTAGTAGTCCAAATCATGAAGACGTTGAAGCTAGGAATATTCTCATTAACCAATTTACAGCGGTAGCTCCATCAAAATGTCTTTCAAGTGATTCAAATCGAACAAAGCCCCACATTATTTCCCCTGAAACCGAGCCTTTGATTTTATTTCCATGTGTGAAGCCTGACGTCAGCAATCACCCTCATGTCAACTCCACGGTTTCTGATGCTGTTAATGACTTTGGTTTTGGACAAATTAAATGGCCACAGCCCAATCAAAATTCATTGAGTTTTGAACTTCCTGAGCTCATTTCACTGAATGAGGTTTCACCATCCTCTGACATTGTGGATGTTCGTACTCAAGAACCAGAAGTGAGTAAGAGTACTAGTCTTTCTCAGAATTCTCTTCCTGCTGCACTTTCTGAGCTTGTAACATTGGATCCTCATCCACTGGTTAGCATATCACGGAAGAAATGTAATCCTTTTATGCTTTGCAAGTCATACATTTTGTTATATGAATATATAGATCTAAAATGTCTAACATTTGCATTTTGAAATTTTTCCAGGTGATGACGATACAGAAGCAATTGAAACTGCACGTGCATCCACTGAAACATCTGGTGCATCCAAAAACCATGAGGAGGCCTTCGAGGAAACAGTTACAATTGCATGTGCATCCACTGAAACTGCTCCATGTGAAAATGACTCAGCATTTTCAAGTGTTAGGAATGATGAGTCAAATAATGTCCAAGAGCTCCCTAACACAAATGAGGAAAGGGAAGCAACTGCAGGTTTTGTCGATGGACATCGAACTGCAACTGAAGTTAACAAAATAAATGAAGAGCCAAAGCGATCACATTCGCCTAATTCTTCTCCCCATGGATCTAGTATGCCATCAGTTGTTCCCATTGACCATGTTAATGCCCTTGATATGCAAGCCAATACTTCAAGCTCCAATGGAATTCAAGAACTTCATCAGGCCCCTTCAATAGAGCCTTTTCTTGGATCTTTCGAAGGATTTAATGTCGGTGAAATTGAAGGGGAGTCAATTGTTGATCAGCTAAAGCGACAGATTGAGCATTGCAAGCAATGCATCAGTGCTTTATATAAGGATCTGGAGGAAGAAAGAAATGCTTCTGCAATTGCTGCAAATCAATCTATGGCTATGATCACCAGGTTACAGGAGGAGAAGGCAGCGCTCCATATGGAAGCCCTTCAATACTTGCGAATGATGGATGAGCAAGCAGAATATGACGGAGAGGAATTGGAAAAAGCTTATGATCTAGTGGCAGAGAAAGAGAAAGAAATACAAGATTTAGATGCAGAACTGGAATTTTATAGGATGAACATGGAAGATGAATCGATGGGCCATAATATGCAGAAGGAAAGATGTGCTTTGAAGAAAAAGAACATCAAAGAACAAAATTTTAGTGTGCCTCCCATCACCTTTTCTTCCAATTCAAAGTCGGCCGAGTTATCTCAAGTCAATGATGAATCCGTGGCTCATGAAACCTCATTAGAATTTGAAGATGAAAAGTTGTACATTTCCAATTGTTTGAGTAGTTTGGAAAAGAAGCTTCGTCGAATTTCTGATAATAGCATTTCCTTCAATATGCCGAATGATAGACCCAAAAACTTTGAAGAAAGTGAATCTGATCAACAAGGATGTTCTAATGGTGAAGGACCTCGATTAGAAAGTCTAAAAGACAATAATGTCTTGTCTATAAAGGAAGATTATAATAATATTGCTAGCGGAAGTATTACAGATCAAGATGGCTCGATTGCTTCAAAAAGTGAGATTTGTTCTCCATGCGAAGAAAACGACCATTCAGTATCTGTTGGTCAAGAAAATTCCATTCAAAGAAAAAATGTTGATTTGGTTTCTATTGAAAATGAAATATCAGACCTCAACGAAAGGTTGGAAGCACTTGAAGCTGATCATGATCTTCTAGAGCATATATTGCATTCACTTCGAGATGACAATGATGGACTACTATTTATTCGAGACATAGCGCATCAATTGCACGAACTACGTAAACTTTTTGACTCCAAAATAAGATGGTAAGCTTAAGAGAAACGATTTAGTTGTTTTATGATTTCATTGAACTTCATCATCTTCATTAGCCACAGGGGACATTATGATACAAACCCACCCAATACAATCTCATAAGCTTATATGGGTTGCATATGGTTCAACTTGTTTCAGCTCATCATCATCTGTAGCGCCTCAGTTGATTCTGTTCTTGATATATTCTAAAACATTTTGTTGGTATAATTGATGTTGTCTGTTTTGCAGATGTATCAGGATAGGGATGTTGAAACAGAAAGATTCGTTGTGAATCTCCTGCAATGATTAGGCAAGGATGACAACTAATGTTTATGTTTTGTTTCTTAGTTTCGCCTACCTTTTGTTGAGAATTAATCAACCAGTCAGAATAGAGTTCTATGTCAAGAACAGAAGCGCAGGAATCTCTGCAGCGGCATCGAACAGTTCCTACAAGTACAAAATAAACTTGGGCTATAATGGGTTGTGATCTCGTCCTTGTTGATATATAGAATGTGGATGAGCTGATATATACATTTCTGTAAGTTCATGTGATGCAAATCGGGAGCCTTTACTGAGTGAGCTCTCCAGTCAGCAGTATATATGGTGGAGGGACACTGGACACCCCCCCAACTTTGCAAAAATAATTTGTAAATTAATAATATCTCCAGTCCTAAATATTGGAGATATTGTGTAGCGTAATTTGTATTACAAATTATATTCTATATTTAGGACCGGAAGAGTATATGTATCATCATTTTTTTCAAAGGGGGAAGACAAAAAGGGAAAGTGGAAGGAGGTTGAGGCAGAGATTGCCTAATAAATATAGTGCCTTGGTTAGAATGATAATTCCATAAAAATGCTTAATATGTTCCGAGCATTTTTTATTTTATTTTTTACGATCTCAATTCTATAAGTTCAGATGATTCTTTGAGCAAATGTGATGTGAAAGATTGAATAGTGTCACTTTCATTTCCTGCTTAATTAACTAATTAATCTCGTTGGAGATAGGATAACCTCATAATCGCATTACATGACAGCTAAAACTCACTTCGGATTATGGATTAGAAAAAATACACATATTTAAATTTGATTGAAACTAAGTACTAAATGTGTGTGTATAGCCAAGTATCTGAAACTTTTCAATACTAAAACAGTAATGAGATGGTTATCTTTGCTCGAAGGAGTCTGTAGACAAATAATCCAACTTTTTATTTGTTTTGGTCATCCAAATGCGTAGAACATTTAACCCCAAGTGATAATGTCACACAAAGTAAAGACACTTTTTTAGAGAGACACAGACGAAATCAACCTCTAAGAGATATTATTAGAGAAACTAAAGATCTTTTGTTCTATGGGACGTAGAGTTACATTATACTCTAAGAAAAAACGTCTTATGTGCTAATTATATGGTCAAAGAAGGTTATAGCGTTGCTGTTGATGCTGAAGTGATTTTAATTCCAACAATTCTCTACGGATGCCTTACCATGGTTTTTAAGGATCAACGATCCTACCACTAGTAGTTTTTATTTCTAGTTTAATGTATTAAGTACTGAATCTTCATAATTGAGTTCCTACTTCTCTTTCAAGCTTCAGCACTTGCCTATATCACCCCCCCCTCACAACCACAAAAAAAAAAAAGATGGACTTCTCCAAATTGCAACGAGCTGTTGTTTAACACCCCACCCCAACAAAAAAAGTAATCATACAATACTTCCGGAAAAAAAGAAGAAGAAGCAAGGCCTTTTAATTGATTATATAATTTTCTTTTGTCGTCCTCGTATTTGATTCAATTTTTTAAGGTGACCATCCAGTCTTGGAAAGAGCCATGCAGTATGCTTTCCCGTCTTCGAAATCGCAGAAGCGACGGCCTCTGTTTTTCAGGGGTTGTTACCCGATTATTATATTCATATATTAAAATTGTAGACTGCTTATTGTGACTTATAAATGAAAAAGATCAGGGATGTATATTTCCATAAGATATCTATTGACATCAGCACAGTTGTCAGACCGCGGAGACTCAGAGTATTAAAAATGCCACCGTGTCAATACCATGTCCGGACGAAATTCATTAAGAAGCTTCAGCCTTCAAGAGGAGAGAGGAGCCATGGGAGATTGAGAGCCAGATCTCCTCTAATTTATTAGAATTTGACTGTTTTCTTGTCTTTTTAATATGAAAAAGGAGCATTTGACTGTTTTTCCACGAGCCAATACCTCAAGTTTGACTGATTTTTGTGCTCACGAGTGACGTCACGCCACCCGCTCGTAGCCTGATCCTACGTTACTCATTCTAGAAATCACATAAGCACATTTGGCTATACTTCTGGAAATAGGAAATAGGCAACAACCTCGTGGTTTCCGATCTTTCATATCTCCGAAAAAACATTCCCTTTGCTTCGTGCTCAGACATCTTAGCCATCTATAAATATCAACGCACGAGTCCTCTTCATTCACGCTCCAAAGCAAATTACTACGCATATCTCTCACTCTCGTCCAATCCCCATTATTTCCTCTGCTCTTAATCTTCTTAGTGCAGCCATATATATTTACGCCCAATGTTCTGCAACATGACTATACAACTCTTGGCGTCTTTCTTCCTCTTCTTTTGCCTTCCCCTGATTTTCCTTATCATCTCCAAAGCTTACTCTGCTGCTACCGCTAACAGCAACAAGAAGCTCCTTCCCAAATCATATCCTCTGATTGGTTCCTATTTAGACGTCGCTGCCAACACTGACCGCCGTATCCAGTGGCTCTCCGACATTGTCCTAATATCTCCCGCCAACACATACACACTCCGCCGCTTCCTGGGCTACCGGAATGTCATTACCGCCAATCCCGCTGTCGTCCAACACATTCTCAAGACCCGTTTCCCGCTTTATAAAAAAGGTCACGCCTTCCAAGAAACACTCAGGGACTTTCTTGGCAACGGAATCTTCAACACGAACGGCGACAACTGGAAGTTCCAAAGGCAAGTCGCAAGCCACGAATTCAACACCAGGTCTCTCCGTAAATTCGTTGAGAACGTTGTAGAAACAGAGCTCAACGATCGCCTCATTCCCATTCTCGCTTCCGCGGCGGCCCAAAACCAAGTCCTTGATTTCCAAGACATCCTCCAACGATTCGCATTCGACAACATTTGCAGAATCGCTTTCGGATTCGATCCAGAGTACCTGTCGTAGCCACTGGGTCAGAGCAAGTTCGCCAAAGCTTTAGACGACGCCACCGAGATCAGCAGCAGAAGGTCCAGTAGTTACGCACTTCCCTTAATCTGGAAGATACAGAAGCTTCTCAACATGGGATCGGAAAGAAGACTGCGAGAGGCAGTTTCCGAAGTGCGTGAATTCGCTAAGAACATAGTTAGAGAGAAAAAATGTGAGCTTGCCGAGGTGACTTCCCCTGAATCGGCCGATATGTTGTCAAGGTTCTTGAGTTCAGGGCATTCCGACGAGGACTTCATTACGGACATAGTCATTAGCTTCATACTGGCCGGAAAGGACACAACTTCTGCTGCTCTAACGTGGTTTTTCTGGCTTCTCTCGAAGAACCCAGAAGTGGAGAAGAAGGTTGTGAATGAAGCAAGAGAAAAGTCAGAGTGCCCTATTTACGATGAAGTGAAGGATATGATATACACACACGCAGCATTAAGTGAGAGCATGAGGCTGTACCCGCCAGTGCCAATGGACGGAAAAGAAGCAACGGTCGACGATGTTTTGCCGGACGGAACTGTGGTGAAGAAGGGGATGGTGGTGACGTATCACGTGTACGCCATGGGGAGAATGGAGAAGCTGTGGGGCAAAGATTGGGCAAAGTATAAGCCAGAGAGGTGGTTAGAGAGAGAAGGAAACGGTGGCGCATCGGACAAGTGGAGGTACGTGGTGAGGGATTCGTACAGCTATCCAGTGTTTCAGGCGGGACCAAGAGTTTGCTTGGGGAAGGAAATGGCGTACTTGCAGATGAAGAAGGTGGTGGGTGCGATTGTGACCAGATTTAGGGTGGTTCCGGCGATGGAGCAGGAGGCGGAGCCACAGTTCGTTTCCTTCTTGACCTCCAAGATGAAGGGCGGCTTCGCAGTTAAGATTCATTCGTTGGCTTAAAGATGGCACATGCACACATTTATATATTTCTTGAAGTTTGCATTAAGATCGAATTGTACTTCTGAATAAACTAGCTACTGGATGAGAATTGTTGTACTTCCCAGAAGATTAGTCATCCAAATTTGGCTTGGTTTGTTTTGTTTCTATATCCTCTAACGTATCAATTATTTTGCACTTGTATTCCATTGAAAGTAAACAAAATAAAAACGTTTGTAAATCAGCGCAGCTAAGTGTAAGTCGTGTACCGTATATATCTCAGTCTCTGTGCGCGCGTAAACAAGTTGCTGCTCAAAATTTATCAGTGGATTGGATTAATAAGAGTATTCTTGCCCCCTCAGCTTTGTCCCTCCTTACATTTGAAAATCTCGACACTTATAATTCTAGAAATTTATCCATCTTTTGGAAGACGCTATGCATATCATCCCATCGACATCCATACCCCCTCATCCATGTTACTCTCTCTGCTTTATTATAAGTACCAACTAAGAAATTTATTTGGTCCTTTTTATAAAGACTTGCTTGCTCCCAATGAACATTAATAATTTTTTTCATGTCTGCTATAATTAATAAGGGTAGTGAGTTAAAGTAATAATTAATATGATATTAGAGTTTAGTACAATTAGTAGGGTTAATATTGGAAATTACTTAAATTTTGGGACAACTTTATCAACTTTAATTACTTTTATTAATTTGTGGGAAAAGTTAGTTGGTACCTTATAATAAGGACGACTGAAGGAGTATTTATTTAATCTTTGCATCTCATATAAAAATTAAAGTCATTAACTCTCACATAGTAAAGGGAGTTGGTAAACTCATTAATATGGACTAAATTTTTAATTTTGCCTTTACATATAATTGGTTCCAAAAGTTAACATAAATAATTTTTTTTCTTTATTATAATTAATAGGGGTAAAAAAAACACACACACACACTAGTGCAAAAAAAGGCTTTAAGACCGCCTCATTTAGAGCGACAACGACACCCGGCCTTAAAGGAATGACCGTGCGATTAGTAAATATAAAGAACTTCTTGCACCGACCAATTTTTCACCGCTCTTAAAATCATTATTGAGACCGACTAAAATACCACCGGTCTTAAAAATTGAACTGAAATTTCAATTACTTTCTAAATATATCTCATATAGCCGTACTTATATTTTCTCAAGGTAAAACATAATAAGGAAAAATTTAAATATAAAAAGTCCAAAGTTGTAAGACCGAACTTACCAAAAAGACGGTCTTAAAAGTTTTCTTTCAAGACCGGACATATGATACTTGCGGTACGAAAAAGTTCATTAATATTAAGACCGGCGTTTTAAAATGAACGGTCTTAAAGGTTAAACTTTTAAGATCGGACGTTTAATATGACCGAGATTAATGTAAATATTAAGACCGTCTCTTTTTCATCCGGTCTTAAAAATCCAAGCAAGTTATACATTTCTTCGCGCGAAAGCTTTTGTTACTCGTGGTGAACCTCGTTCGCGTTCCGAAACCCTTCCCGTTGCATTACCTCTCTTCTCGCCCACGTACCATCGCCCCCGTTACTCTCTCATTTGCTCGAGGCATTCCTCTCTTCCCGTCTCGAAAATGGACGGTGAAAACGAATCTATTCGTGTTCCGCAACGCCGCCCCTGGTGTGACTCGCGGTGTGAGTGAGAACGAACCCTCTTCATCTCACAATGAGGCTCGTAATCGCCCGCACGCCGTGGTAGAAAAGGCACACGAATGATGGAAGTGACCCTAAGTCGGACTTAAAGGTCAAAGCTCGAGATTCGAGTTTGATGCAAGGTTGGAACCCGTCGGTCCTAATAAAAGCAAATATAATAGTTTTGTCGGCTGTCCTAGCACGCAAAGGTTAGCATCTTGATAGATGAGTGGAAAAGTGTGGACTATAAGAATGTAAAGGATCCTATTTGGGAGACTATCCGGGTTACATACACTGGGTGTCCCCGATCGCCGGAAGTTGAAAGACAAGACATTGTCTTATTGTGCTGATCGGTGGAGGAAGTTTAAGACCTTTCTCGCTAACACGTATATTTTCTCCGATGTTCCGCCCGCCAAACATCCTTGGGAAGTTTACACATTTATTGATGAACGAATTTGGCGACAATTTGTTCTTCTCGCGGACCACTCCCGAAGCTCTCGGTGAGTATATATTTAGTTTTGTTTTCCCTTTTGTTTGCTTATTAACCCGTGCGGATATGTGAATGTTATTGTGTTCATCTAATCCCGTTAGTTATATAATAGTTCGGTGTGTGAATAGAAGTATACATTTCCCGCCTTTGTCTATGCAAGTCGATATGTCAACCCCGAAAAGGTAAATTACTGATGAGAAGGTATTAATTGTGTAATGGTTTGTCTTGCAAAGGAGGAAATGAATAGTCTTAAAAGGGGGAAACTTTATATACCCAATTGTTACTATCTAATGGGATCGCCGATCCCACCTCGATGCCTTAAAAAGGATCAAGTTTGTATTATTCTCGTAAGCCTTTGTCTATGCATGTCGATATGTCAACCCTGAAAAGCTAAATTACTGATGAGAAGGTATTAATTGTGTAATGGTTTGTCTTATGCAAAGGAGGAAATGATCGAATAGTCTTAAAAGGGGGAAACTTTATATACCCAATTGTTACTATCTAATGGGGACTGCTGATCCCACTGGATGCCTTAAAAAGGATCAAGTTTGTATTATTCTCAGTAAGCATAATTCTCTTTTGTTTCTTAACCTATCTATCTAGCTAGCACTACAAAACATAGCTCCAATTTCTTCTACAATTCTACATCTTCCTTAAATAAAATGTTGAAACTTGATGAAGTGAAGAATTTGACTACTTTGTTTGATTGACGTTCATATGAAGCGAAGTTCTCTAATTTCGTTAGTGACATGCATGGTCGGAATTCATAATTAATAGATGTTTTCTATCCCGATTCACGAGAAAAGAAGGGAACAAGCACGGGAGATAGGTAGAAAGAATGATTGCCCTCATAGGGCTTCTCGCGATATCAAAAGGCCGAAAAAGATTTGATGGCTGCCAAGCGGAAGAGATTGGATGATGAAGCGAATCCAATCCTTCGTGATACATGCTCCTCCATCTCCATTACGTCGCGAGGAGTTGTGGTTGCATATTCGGCAAAAGCCAAGCGGCGCCTACACGAGTGAACAAACTCGTCTAGTTCTTTGAAAGAATTGTAAGTATCGTTATTGTTATTTTTTAGTTACTAAACATGTTTCATTACTAAGCTTCTCGTTATCCGTATCTTACAGAAGATCTTAAAAACAAAGAAGCAGAGGGATCTTTTGTGTCGGACGGAGGAATGATGTTCTGACCGTTGCGACCGGAAAACCGGATCACCCGGGGCGTGTAAGGGGGATTGGAGGACGGGTAGGCATAAAGCAAGTCTTTGGTACATCCAAACGCCATAGACAAAGTATGGTTACCGGGAGGAGATGGACCAGACGCTGGCTGCTAATAAAGCTTCAATGACTGCAATGTTTCAATCCGAGATGAGCCAGATGAAGGAGGAACTGAGTCAGCGAGGCTGCTGAGCAATCGTCCGAGACCGAGTGTTCCTTCACACACTCACTCCTGCAACCGTGCGGCCCGAGCACTAGAGGGAGCTGCATTGATGGAGAGTCGAGCAACCTTGTGACCTTTATGTAGAGGATCCCGATCATCATGATGGACGATTATTGGTTGCAAAAGGACTGTTCACAACTTGGGATCAACCGTACACCACCAACAAATGCCCGATGATGAAGTCGAGTGTCGCTTGAAAAGGTGATCATTGATGCACGCTCCTCTCCAAACCGATGAGCCGAAGCTTGTGAGTGATGTCAAGGGAACCTTCATCCCTTGGCCGGTGAAGCTTGTACATGTCTCTACTGCTCCCGAAGCTTCAACCCTCCTCCTCAAGTTCCATCCCCTCATCGGGCTCCATCCCCTCCTCAAGCTCTATCCCCATCGCTAAGTTGGTCGCTTTTGCCAGGGAAAAATATCCAATCTAATGAAAAGTGGATATTTTAAGGATAAATCGTGGCTGTCGATGAAGTAGTAGGTGTCCCCTCATCCTATGCCCGTTCAAGTTGACACCGTTGATGTTGAGTCCCTCGCGCTTCCTCGACAGAGCTTACCGATGCGCTTGTTCAACTTTTTATGAAGTAAGTATCTTCCTCGTCTATGAGTACATCATTTAAATGCATCGTTTAGACATACATACATATATATATTTCCCGATCGATGTCATTATGGTAGGTTCTTGCATCATGAATTGGTTCAAAGGTGCGGGATCAACGATTTTGGATTCTTGTGCCCCGTCTATTCAAGTCAAACATCCATGGAGGAGAGACAGAGTACATATCAAAGAGGGTGTGTGAAGTGAAAAGAAAGTTGTACTTTTATCCATTCTTCCACAGTACATATCAAAAATCTTGTCCGCAATTCACTTAATTCTGCTACATATATATATCACTGAGTATAGTTTACTGATGTGAATTTTCAGCCGCCACTGGCAGTTGGTCGTCATGTGCATGGAGGAGCATAAAGTTATCTTCTTATGCTCCACTCACACTGAGCCATTGGCTACGTTGGTGCAGACCGTCAACGAGTAAGCATGTCATTTTGATTCCCTTGTCTGACATCTCTGCGTGAATTTTAAGTGAATCATTGATAAATTTGTGATTTTGATGATAGTGCCATGAGGACCTTCCAAAGACTAGAAAAGAAAAGGCGTGCTTCTCGGACAAAGACCCCATATGGTACAAACCAGAGGTTGGTACAATATTTAATTTGTAGCACACCGCCTTGTGAACTTGGTCACCGAGCTATATATATGCTCTTATATATATTTCTTGTTCTTTTTAGACCCGTCGGCAACCACCGCGTCCAACTTATGTGGCCGCACGTCATGAAACACATGTATGATATTACAAGGCGAGGGGATACTAAATTAACGCAAAGGTAAATGTATTTGATGTTACATATTATGCAAGTTAATTCAGTTTCGCCTTATCGTTACAAATGAAATATGCACGCAAGTTAATTCAGTTGCTGTCTTTGATGTTACAGATGTTTCAATGCAAAACTCCCTTTCCTGATGATGAACTGGAGCACATACGCAATGTGTTTTGTGAATATCTGTATGGTCTGATCTTAGAGTCACAAAAAGGACAATAATTAATGTCCTAAATTCATTTGTAAGTATAATCTGTAGCAACAATAATCGATCTTCTCAGTAAATTTGTTTATTTTTTTGAACAATTCATTTGTAAATATACATAGGCAATGTAAAATTCAATACATAAATGTAGTTAATTTTTCGAACAATTTTCTTGTGTCCATTTTGGGTTTCTTAATGTATTATTGGATGGTGGATATAGCTATTTAATTTAGTGTTTGAAATCGAGACTTTTAGGACCGTTCATTAACATCACGCCCGGTCTTAAAGGTCCACAAAATCTTCGGTCTTAAAGTATGAGACTTTTAGGACCGTATATTTCTCTAGTGTCCGCTCCTAAAAACTAAAAAACTTCATGAACTTTTAGGTCCGGACGTATTATAGAAGATCGGTCTTAAAAGTAGCCCGCCTAACTTTTAGGACCGTACGTTTTTATTTTTGCGATCTTAAAAGTCAATTTTAAATACATCTTTTCGGACAAATTAAATGGATAAATTTGAAGACAACCGAGGTTACGCGATCTGCTCAAGCTAGGTCCTTCATTATCATCGTTGTTACCTCTCCATGTGTAGAGCGGCATTATCGGTGTCCCTTTTATTTTGTCTTTTGTCTTTTTGTCGGAAAAAGAAGGAAGATAATGAAAAGGACACTTTGTTTCTAACATGGGGAGGTAAAACCGACGACAACGAAGGTCCAACCTTGAGACGAATAGTCACTTTTTTTGTTCTTATCCGAATAAGGTAAAAGCTCCTTTTTTACGTATGTTCTTAACTGTATTCTGCGAATTTCTGTTGTTGGATTTACACGAGGACAATGTTTTGTTTGTTTCCTTTTTGTCGGAAAAAGAAAGACGATAATGAAAAGGACAAGAGGCAATCGGATATGGAAACCAAAGCTGACAAAAATGGCGTGTTTTTAGGACCGTCGATTTACTAACTAAAGTCTTCGTTCTTTTATTTTAGGTTTTTTAGTCTGCCATTATCCGTCCTTCATAGTTGCCTTGTTTATTGCTTTCCGTGTTCGATAATGGGCTAAACTCGCACGAGAACAAAAATTAAAAATATTTTATTTTCTAAGTATTCCGACTTTTAGGACCGTATATTTATTTAGTGTCCGCTCCTAAAAGCTTAAAAGATAAATGAACTTTTAGGTCCGACGTATTATAAAAGGTCGGTCTTAAAAGTCCCCCCACTTAACTTTTAGGACCGTATGTTGTTATTTGTGCGATCTTAAAAGTAACTCCCCTTTAAATACTCCTTTTCGCACAAATTAAATGGTTAGGGTTGAAGACAACCGAGGTTACGGCGTTACGCTTCAAGCTAGGTCCTTCTTTATCATCGTTTTTACCTTTCCATGTGTAGAGGCAGATTATCGTTGTCCCTTTTATTTTGTCTTTTGTCTTTTTGTCGGAAAAAAGAAGGAAGATAATGAAAAGGACACTTTGTTTCTCACGGGGAGGTAAAACCGACGTCAACGAAGGTCCAACCTTGAGAAGAATAGTCACTTTGTTTGTTCTTGTCCGAATAAGGTAAAAGCTCCTTTTTTTTGTATGTTCTTAACCGTATTCTGCGAATTTCTGTTGTTGGATTTACACGAGGACATTGTTTTGTTTGTTTCCTTTTTGTCGGAAAAAGAAAGACGATAATGAAAAGGACAAGAGGCAATCGGATATGGAAACCAAAGCCGACAAAAATGGCGGTGTTTTTAGGACCGTCGATTTACTAACTAAAGTCTTCGTTCTTTTATTTTAGGTTTTTTAGTCTCGCCATTATCCGTCCTTCATAGTTGCCTTGTTTATTGCTTTCCAGGTTCGATAATGGGCTAAACTCGCACGAGAACAAAATTAAAAATATTTTATTTTCTAATTTTTTTACGCCGCCCTATAGGGCGATCACAAAAAAAAAAAAAAAAAAAAAAAAAAAAAAAAGCAAAATGAAAAAGCAACAAAAAAAAACTAATCCCTCTCGTAGTCGGAAAGGGAGGGGGGGCGTCGGAGTCGTCGGAGTTGTCGGAGTTGTCGGAGTCGTCTTCGGGGATCGTAGTTCACGTCATTGGCGTGGAGTACCATGTTCAGCTTGTTGTTCATGGTATGAGCAAGCTGAACCAATTGCCCAAACGTCGATCGATTTGATCGACGCGGGCCACTGATGGATCGCACCAACCGCTTCACGCCGGATTTGGAGGAGGCGGTGGCGGAGTGGGCCGAGGTTGAAGAGGAGGAGGAGGAAACGGAGGACTGGGGAGCAGCCATTAGAGTGGGGGCCGAGGTTGAAGAGGAGGAGGATGAAACGGAGGACCCGGGGGAGAAGAATGTGAAGAAAGTACAAGAATAACGGGTTTAAATAGAGAACCCGTCCCGAACAATGTGAAACGCCTAAGCTTTAACGAGGAGACGCATTGTTCATCGAATACGAGGAGACGCCTAGTTGGGAAGTTTATCCGGAAGCCGAAGAGACTCGCATCATCATTTGAACAAAGTGTGTAAGTACCGGGTAAGACTTTTAGACCGGACTTACTATAAAAGATCGGTCTTAAAAAATTAAAAAATAGAATTTTATACCGCACACCTATAAGTACCGGGTTAATGATAAAAGGTCGGTCTTAAAATAAAATGAATTGCAAAAATATTAAATAATGGAATTTTATACCGCGTACCTATAACTCCTTATTAATTCCTCACTACCTCGTAACTCCAACGAGAACGCTCTCTGCCTCTCTATTAATTAACTCCTCATACCTCTCTCGCCTAACCGCTCAAACCATGGTTGGATACAAGAGAACCGCTCGTAGGGGGTGCTCTTAGTCGTGATGCTCGTGCCTTCCGTCGATCGTTATACGGTGCGCCTCCTCCATCGAGAGTCCGTCCTATTGTGACAGAAGAGTCTCGGGTCGTTGGACCCATTGTTATTTCTTCGGATGATGAAGAGATTGCGACACCCTCCATCCTCGCTCCCCTCTCCAACCCGTTGGCCCCAAAGATGCCTCCCGCCGACCCTCTCCTCTTTCCTCTAGTGATGCATTGTGGCCGATGCAACGAAGACAGAACTTGCTGATCTCCCGGCGGGAAATTAATGCTTGTTCACGCCGAAATCGCCAAGGCTTTGGAGGATAATAAGCTTTAGGAGATGTTTAGTCGATTCTTGTTTTTGATAATTTTCTCGCTTGTTTTTGTTTTGTATTTTTTCTTGTGTACGTGCATATGCAAGTAATATATGTAATTAAAGAAACTCCAGTTTTCCTTTAATTTTTATTCATTCGATTCTTTGCGCTCGCCAAATCCTTTTTCGAAATCAAAAAGAATTTTAGGACCGACTATTATAAAACGGCGGTCTTAAAAAGTTGTATATATAGAACCGTGTTCTTTTAATGAACCGGTTTAATTGTCTCAATTTAGGTCCGGAGGATTATAAAAGTCCGGTCTTAATAAAATCCCAAATATAAAACATGTCTCGCTCTATCGCGCGGAATATTAAATTTCCCTCTCGAACTTCTCTTGTCGCGCTGAGTGTAACTCGGGTTCCGCGCCACTTCGTCAAATGGGTTCGCGTTGTACCTCTCGACAATCACTTTCTGGTTCCTTAGCTAAACGTCTATAGACCAAGCTGTAAGAGGTGTTTCGGTTATATAACTTTATGATTTTCCCGCTCATCGTTGGGTTTTTCCGGGTTGAGCGAAATCGATCAAATGTTCTTGTGGGTTTTTGTGTTGTTAATGGATATTGTATTTTGAAGATTATAATTGCATTTTAGACCTACCCAACTGACCAATAAATGTTTTTAGGGTACTCTTTCTCGTCCTGCAACATCAACGTTCGTGGCGGGAGAAGAAAGACTAAGCAAACGCATTTGAATTTATATGATACAACAAAGTGAGTCCACAAGACCTTCACGCGATGCATTTAATTTCCTCGTCATGCATTTATTTTGGTTCTTGGATTCTCTGCGATACATTTATGACCAAAAGTTATTCTTCGTTCTGCATTTAATGAGCAAGTTTATCCGAAAAAAAAAAAAAAAAAAAGACATAACCGACATTTGAGCATATATATGTATGTTAAATCTTTCCGTCTATATATATAGGAATTCTACTATGGATCACAGTTGGATAAATGCTAAACGGACAAGTGTTGAATATCGAATGGGGTGAGGGACTTTATAAAATTTGCTAAACAAAATGGCCATGCCGAGGGTGGGAAGTTTTATTGCCCTTGTGTAAAATGTTTGAATGAGAGGCGACTAAGTCCCGAAGTTATACACACACATTTAATTTGTGAAGGAATTTGTAAGACTTATACAAAAGATGGGTATGGCATGGTGAAAAAATACCAAGTGGGTCTCAACATAGGAAGTGGCCTTTGATGATAATGACACGGATATGGATGATCACATAGAGGACATTATCCGTGATGTAGGAGAAGAGGCTTTTCATCAATCACATGCATATGGTAATATGTGCGGTGATGCGAGACCCTCTATACCGTGGGTGTAAAAAATACCAATTGTTGAATGCCGTATTGAAATTGGTAAGCTTGAAGGCACGTCATGGATGGAGCGACAAGAGTTTTTCAGAAATGCTTGAGGCTTTTAAGGACATGCTTCCGGATGATAATGTGTTGCCGCATCGATACTATGATGCTAAGAAAATACTTTGTCCACTCGGGGATGGAGTACAAAAAGATCCATGCATGCCCGAATGATTGCGTGTTGTATAGAAAAGAGTTTGAAGAGGAGCAGAGTTGTCCGAAATGTGAAACCCCAAGGTACAAGTCAAATAAGGGGCCGGCAAAAGTGTTGTGGTATCTTCCAATCATACCAAGGTTCAAGCGGTTGTTTGCGAATGAAAATGATGCAAAAAATTTGAGGTGGCATGCAGATGAGAGGATTTCTGATGGAAAGCTTCGACATCCGGCCGATTCTTCTCAATGGAAGAAAATCGATCAATTATTTCCGAACTTCGGCGAAGAACCTAGGAACCTTAGGCTTGCCCTTAGCACGGATGGCATGAATCCATATGGAAGCCTTAGCAAAGATACATAGTTCATGGCCTCGTACTACGATTATTTACAACTTATCTCCAATGTTATGCATGAAACGAAAGTACATCATGTCGTCTATGTTGATTTCGGGACCGAAACAACCAGGAAATGACATTGATGTTTACCTTCACCCTTGATCGAAGACTTGAAGGAGTTGTGGGCGAGAAGGTGTTGATGTTTTTGACTCTTTCAAGAAGGAGGTGTTTAAAATGCGAGCCATGATATTTTGTACTATAAACGACTTCCCAAAGATATGGGAACTTGTCGGGGTATAGTGTAAAAGGCCATAAAGCATGTCCGGTTTGTGAAGAAGGCACACGCTACCATCAACTTCAACATGGAAGAAAGACGGTTTATCTTGGACATAGGAGATTTCTTAGACGGGGCCACCCATATCGTCGATTGAAGAAAGCCTTTTTTGGTGGCCAAGAGTATGAAGATGCTCCGGTGGCATTGACTGGGAGCAAGTTTATGAAAAGGTGAAAAATATCAATGTCGTATTCTAAGACTGCAAAGTGTAGAAAAGAAACAAATATATGGAAAAAGAGATCTGTATTCTTCGATCTTCCATATTGGCGCAATCTTGATGTGAGACACAAGTATTGATGTCATGCATGTGGAGAAAAACGTATGTGATAGTATTGTCGGCACGCTTCTCAACATACAAGGTAGTTCCAAGGATGGTGTGAAGGCAAGATTGGATCGATAGCAATGGGAATACGCGAAGAGTTACATCCAAGGCCAGATGGGAAGAGAACTTATTGTCCCCCGGCTTCTCATACTTTGTCTAAGGATGAGAAACGAAGTTTTTGTGAGTGTTTACATGGCACAAAAGTTCCCACGGGGTATTCTTCAAATTTTAAGAGACTTGTATCGATGAAGGACTTGAAATTAGTAGGCCAAAAGTCTCATGATTGTCATGTCTTGATGCAACAAATACTCCCAATAGCTATTCGAGGCATCGCCGAATATGATCTTCGGGTCGTTTTGACTAGACTTTGTGTCTTCTTCAATGCGCTTTGTCGTAAAGTTTTTGAGATTGAAAAGTTGGATGAATTGGAGAATGAAGGATATCTTATCTTGTGCCACCTTGAGAAGCTTTTTGTTCCTACATTTTTTGACATCATGGTTCATCTAATTGTTCATCTAGTGAGGGAGATAAAGATGTGCGGCCCTATCCATTTACGGTGGATGTACCCAATTGAAAGATCTATGAAATTCCTAAAAGGGTACGTGAAGAACGCATACCGGCCGAAGCATCGATTGTTCGAAATATGTTTCAAGAAGCCATGGAATTTTGTCAAGATTATTTGGCCAAAGTAAGACATATTGGGCTTCCAAAACGTCGCATGCTGATGGGGGTAGACGAGGGGCTTCCGTAAAGAGTGTGGATCCTGATGAATTGTCACTAGTCCACTTGTACATCTTGAATAACGTCGATGAAGTTCAAGCCAAAGATAGCTGCACATAAAGCAAATTGTAAGGAAAGAAAATCATCGAATGACTGAACAAAGGTTGATTAGGGAGCATAACGTAAACTTTTGCAAACTGGTTCAAACAAAAGGTCGAGGGAGAGGAATGTGTTTCGATACAATCAAATGGTTAGCAGATGGTCCCGAGGTTGATGTCATAAGTTGGAATTCGTATGTGATCAATGGTTATACATTTTACACGAAGTCCCTAGATGATACGAGCACAAATCCGAACAAAGGTGTTATGTTAGAGGCTGAATCTATGCACTTCTCCAGTTCAAAAGACAAGAGCCCTTTATTGGCAGTCATGCCATATTATGGGGTTATTGAAGAGATTTGGGAGGTGGACTATGTGAAAATTAGATTTCCCATTTTCAAATGCAAGTGGGTCAATGTCAATAATGGTGTTCGGATCGATCGGCTAGGATTTACATTAGTCGATGTCAATGGTAGAAGTTTTGGAGATGAACCTTTTATTATGGCGACCAGGCAAAACAAGTGTTCTATATCACCGATCAAGAAAATAAAATGTGGTCTCGTAGCTCTCCAAGGAAAGAGGGTCATTGATATTGATGAGGAAATGAATTCAAATTATGGTATTCCTGAGAGTACTCCTTTTTCAAGGGGTCTACCTATTACATGAACGAAGAAGATGAAGCGGATAATGAACCCGCATAAGAAGTGATCATCAAGAAGGGATATGGGAAGATATCACTTTATAAAAGAGTCAATTCATAAGGTAATATTCATATGCAGATTTCTTTGAAGACTTTAATTAAGGCTTTAACTATATATATTATATTCCTTCTATCTATGTTCATAGTTAATGTCACTGACTATGAATTTTGTTCTTGTTTTATTTTTGTGGCAGATCCGATCCAAATGGGCATGTTATATAAGAGGATATGTTACGTTGTTGGGTGGGGGAATCGATGAAGGCATGGTGAATATTATTTTGGGCGCATGTATGTTGTACTTGTAACTTATTGTATTTGTAAGTAAGTTATCTTATTGTATGAATTAATTTAGGTGTTGTAGTCATAGTAATCATTAATTAAGGGGCCAAATAGCTCATGGTGAATAATATTTGTATTCTTTTTCCAATTCAATTTATTCAAATAATTGTTCATAGTTTGTAGCTTAAAATATCGACTTTTATGTGCTTGGATTGGGTGGTGGATTTATGTATATATATATATATATAATCGGGAAGAACAAATAGGAAAAATTCGGAAAATTTAGACCGGAAATAATAAGCCGGTTTTAAATGTTCACTTGTTAAGACCGGATGTAATTATATGACCGGTCTTAAAGGTCGACACTTTTGAGTTTTGATATTAAACCCGGTCTTAAAAGTTGGTCTTTTAAGACCGGTATATTTAGAAGTCCGGTCTTAAATAAAAATCTTTAAGACCGGATGTATTTATCATCCACTCTTGAAAGTCAGTCTTTTAAGACCGTATGTGTCTTGTCCGGTCTTATAATTACGATCTTTTAAGAAATGGCCTATTGTTTGACCGGTCTTAAAAGTCGAGCTTTAGACCGAACAAAAATTATTTCGGCTTCATTTAGTACAACTTTTTAAGACCTAAGTTTTTAAATGTCCGGTCTTAAAAGAGTTTCTTTAAGACCGGTTCGAGTCCGGTCTTAAATGGTAGACTTTTAATACCGGGCTGGAACAAGACCGTCCGCATATCCGGCTTACGACCCCCTTTTGTCCGGTCTTAAAAGCCTTTTTTCCACTAGTGACACACATTCATTACTCTAAATAAAATTTATAATAAGGATAATTTTTGTTGGTCAAAATAAATTTATAAGTAGGAATTATTTAGACATTGAAATTGAAATCATACCAAACAATATACAATAACGTGGGAGTTTTGGAGTGTATACGGCATCTCATAGCTCTGTGCGGTGGGGGAGAGGGGTGTGCCTGTGGGATCAAAAGGTCTTCCATTGGCGGGATCGGACTAACTAGGGACGCCTTCATCCAGCCCTTTTTTTTTTCTGTCAAAGTTCATGCCAGCTGATCTACCAATCGTTGGCTCCATTTTTTTTTTTTTTTTCTTTCAACCACATACATTTTTTTTTTTTGATATAAAACCACATACATTTAAGATGAAGATGACGCATAAAATATGTGACAGGTTGAGATGGGATATGGGCCATTGCAACCAGGGTCCAATATCAATGTAAGGCCCAACAAAGCTGATGATTGCGTGTACAAAATGGCGATTGTTCTCTCCAAGAAAAAAGGTGCAGGACTGGTTCCTTCTTCCTCGGAGGAAGAGGATTTGCTTTGCCGTAGCTCCAAGAAGATCAAGCATGGGGAAAACCTCAATGCCTCTGAGGAATGGCCAACGTTAGCGGAAGTGGGGAAGAGAAAATGGGAACCGGGCCTTCATATGCCGAAAAGCTTCAAGGCATCAACTATCCGGATACAGCGGAGGACGAGAATATGAAGATCGGAAAGATGATCTTTCCGATGATACTCTGTCTTCCGAATCGACAAGGAGGATTCCGAGCCTATTTGTAAAATAGTTGAGGACCCTAAGCGTAATTTTCCTTCCTTCTCTTTCTCTGCCAAGATGAAGAAAAGGCTCTATAAGGCTTGGAAGAATGCATTGATAGTCAAACTCTTGGGAAGAAGTATTGGATATAAATCCTTACTCTCAATACTGCAAAAGCTATGGGCTAGGAAGGGAGTTATAAGTCTGGTTAATATTGGGAATGGATATTTTGTTGTTAAGTTATCTAACAGAGATGACTATTTCAATGCCTTGACTGGAGGTCCCCGGATGCTGTTCGATCACTATCCGACAAACAGGCCACCCTGGGAGCCATTATTCAACCCTGGAAAAGCTTCTATTGATAAAGTTGCGGTGTGGGTCAGGTTGCCAAAGATCTTCCTTGAATATTACGATAAAGAGGCTTTATCTTGGATAGGAGATAGGATTGGAGAAACTATTAAGATTGACTTTAATACTTCCTGCCAACTCAGGGGACACTATGCACGAATCTGTGTCTTAGTTGATCTTACCAAACAACTCATGTCGGGATTTTTCCTTGATGGCCACGAGTATTTTTTAGAGTACGAAGGTTTGCATTCCTTGTGTATTAATTGTGGTGTTTATGGACATAAATATGAAGAATGTAAAACAGGGGTTGAGACTCAACGCTTGGAGGTTGGTAAGGCTCACCATGATCAGGAGAATATACCTGGAGGTACAGTGCCTAGAAATGGTGAGGACTCATCGCAGGATGTGTGGAGAGTTGTTCGCAAGCCGTTCGTTCCAAGAAGCATGGGAAAGATAAACCGAGTGATGAGCCCAGGCAAGAGGATTCTGGTTCGCGTTTTGGTGCCCTGGCCGGAGAAGAGGTAGACGGTGAAGGAGCCGTTGGAGGTGACAAAATGGCGGCTAAGGAAGTGCAGGAAGTGCGGGACAGTGGTTTTAGCGGGAGGATCGAAGAGTGAAATCAGGGAGCAGGTGGGCAGAGGAGAAAAAAGTACCGTGAAGAAAGGTGGAGAACAAAAGGGGAAAGGAAAGAGTCAGAGTTCGTACAAGGGAATTAATGAAGAGAGAACCAACTCCCATGAACTGAAGAAAGAAAAAAGAAACAGGACTGTGGCGCAAAATCCGGAGAAATCTGAGGGGAGATCTACTTCTAAAGATGACAATGATAGGCCTATGGAGGTGGACAGTGACCGTTTGAAGGAAGACTCGCTGAAGGAAGGGCCTTTGTTGATTAAAGGGCCCAATGAAAGTGAAGGAGTGGAGGAGGCTGTTTTTTCGGTGTCCCCACGGCAAAATGGTAGATATGGTGGGCCTGTTGGAAAATTTTGGGCGGAGCCCAATGAAGGAAATATGGAATGTCGGGTTTTCAGGACCCCCAAATGGGCTGCAGCAGATCCGAATCCAAGGAAGAGGTTATGGCCTGCGAGATTGTGGAGGAATCACAATTAAAGGGAGTGGGCAGTCTTTGGTCCATCTAATCGTGTTAATTTGTGTCCTTTCTACTTGGCTTTTGTGTCCTTACTTTTGTTTTATATAAAAAAAAAAAGTTATGGATTTTACTGATATTGTTTTATATTGGAATTGTAGGGGAGCATGTGGCAATGATCTATTGGCCAATATTAAATCTATCTGTTCCAGTCGGTGGCCTCTGGTTTTGGTGTTAACTGAAACGAAGTGCCACGATGACTCTCGGCTTCTTCGGCTGAAAAGATTGGGGTACGATGGTTTCACCGCCGTGCCAAGTTTTGGTCGATCTGGTGGTATTGCGGTGGTCCGCGGTCGAATCTGGCCGTGGTGACGAGCTAAGAAAGGATCGCCAATTTGTGCACTTTCAGTGCAACGTGAATGGGGAAGGCTCCTTTCTATGTACGGCGCTCTATGCTATTCCCCAGGGGCAATCGAAACTTATTCTGTGGCAGAATTTAAAGGCTATTGCGGATTCAACCTTCACCCCGTGGGTTATTATCGGTGACTTTAATGATATTTCTAAGTCATCCGAGAGAGTTGGTGGTCTGGGGTCCAGTGTTGGGAGGATGAGAATCTTCAACGATAGACTCCAGGAATGCAGGCTTGTCGATTTGGGTTTTAATGGTCCCAGGTTCACGTGGAAAGGACCAAAGATAACTGGGGGCTCTAGGCTTTTCGAAAGACTTGATAGGGCTGTTTCAAATGAGGCGTTTCTTCTCCAGTTTTCAAATTGCTTATTGCAGGTTCTTCCTAGAACTTCCTTCTCTGATCATAATCCCATTTGTTTACGTTTTAGGGATAGTAATCAGAGGCCCTCCATTATTAAACCTTTTCGTTTTGAGATTATGTGGAATACTCATGATGATTTCCAAAACCTTCTAAATAAATCATGGGTTTGGGAGGATGATATAAATTTATCTCTTGCTAAGTTTAAGGAAGATGTGGTCGATGGAACAAGGAAACTTTTGGCTTAGTTGAAAAAAGAAAGCATAACATTTTAGCTAGGCTTACACTACAAAAAAATCAGTTTTAGCGACGGAAAAAATCCGTCGCTAAAAAGGACTTTTCCGTCGCTAAATGAGTTAGTGACGAAATTTGCGACGATTTCCTCCGTCGCAAAAAACCTCGTCGCAATTGCGACGGAAAACTCTAAATCCGTCGCAAATTTCAATTTTGCGACGGATTTAATTTCCGCTAATTAGCGACGGAAAAATATCCGTCGCTAACCCCATTGGGATTAGCGACGGAAAAATATCCGTCGCTAACCCCATGGGATTAGCGACGGAATTAAAATCCGTCGCTAATCCCATGGGGTTAGCGACGGATTTTTTTTCCGTCGCTAAATTCGAATATTTTTTTTTTAAAATTAAAAAATTATTATTTTTCTAATTTTTTTAAATTTATATAAATTTTGATTTTTTAAAAAAAATTTGAAATTTTTTTAAATTGTTTATTCCTATCACAAATATTGATTTAATCAATCATCTGGTCAAAATAATATGTTGTTCAAAAGCGAGATAAACAAAACAAATCTTTGACGACCGATAAGGTATAGCTACAAATAGAATCCAGTGAAGATGGATTACTCTCTCCACTTCTTATTATAAGGATCTCCTTCCCCCGAAAGAATGATAAACAAAACATAATTACACAAGGAGAGATAAGTATTGACAACATAGGGTAAGAAATTAAACTATAAATTAAAAAAAAAAAAACAAAAAAACAAACAACATACACAAGGACGACACACACATAAAGAGGAGGTTGATATTTCCTTCAATTCTTTCATCCACACACATCCATACATATATATACATACACACACACACATAGTCGCTAGATACCAAGATAGAATTTAGAAGAATAAGAGAATTGGGGAACAATGCATAGGAACAAGAAGAATTAGACATCTTTGAATAAATCGATCAAATAATCATATAATAAAATAGGAACAAGAAGAAAAATAAAAATGAATTTAGTAAATAATCAAAAATATATGAAAAAACTGAAAAAAAAAAAAAGTAATCAAACTTACCCGGCAAACCGGTGACGGCGAAGACCGGAAGGGGTGGCGACAGAGACTGAGGGGCGGCGGCGGCACAGGAGGTGGAGGACGGAGAGTGAAGAGGAAAAACGAAGAGCCAGAGGGAAAACGAAGAGCCTAAGACGCAGAAATCGTGAAAGTGATGAAGGAAGAGAGGGTGGGGAAATTATAAATGATTTTGCGACGGAATTGGATTTCCGTCGCAAACCCCAACCGGTTTTGCGACGGAAATGTAATTCCGTCGCAAAATCATTTTTTCAAAAAAAAAAAATTTTAAATTTAGCGACGGAATTCGTTTCCGTCGCAAATCCCCTAAGGGGATTAGCGACGGAATCCAAATCCGTCGCTAATCCCTTAGATTAGCGACGGAATATAAATCCGTCGCTAATCCCCTTATAGGATTAGCGACGAATATAAATCCGTCGCAAATCCCTTAAGGGATTAGCGACGGAATCCAAATCCGTCGCTAATCCTTGGGATTAGCGACGGAATATAAATCCGTCGCAAATCCCATAAGGGATTAGTGACGGAATCCAAATCCGTCGCTAATCCCCTTATAGGATTAGCGACGAATATAAATCCGTCGCAAATCCCTTAAGGGATTAGCGACGGAATCCAAATCCGTCGCTAATCCCCCATGGGATTTGCGACGGAATCCAAATCCGTCGCAAATCCCCAAGGATTTGCGACGGAACCCAAATTGTCGCAAATCCCCTTAGGATTAGCGACGGATTTGGATTCCGTCGCTAATCCTTAGAAGCCAATTTGCGACGGATTTATTTTCCGTCGCAAATCAAGGCCTTTTTTGCGACGGATTTTTAAAATCCGTCGCAAAAATTTTAAATTTGCGACAGAATTGTAAATAAAATTCGCAAATATCTTAAAATTTGCGACGGAAAATTTTCCGTCGCAAATTCCGTCGCTATTCACGTTTTTTCTAGTAGTGTTAATGGTATTCAAAGGTCTCCCATTACCCTCATTCGACTTTTTTGTGTGAGCTTGAATCTGAGCTGCATTGGGAGTTGGATAGATTGCTTAAACTGGAGGAGATTAAGTGGTTTCAAAAATCCAGAGCCACTTGGATCTCCAAAGGGGATCGCAATACCAAATACTACCACTTAAGTACCAAGATTCGTAGACGAAGAAACAGGATTTCCTCATTAAAGAATAATGACGGTGTTTGGGTTGATGAGGAGGGGGAGTTGAAGATTATGGTGCTTGATTATTTTAAATCTCTGTATTGTGCGGATAATCAGGATCTCCTCTCAGTGTCTACCAACGTCAGCTTCCCGCCTCTTCACCCGGGGGAAGTGGAAAATTTGGCATCCATACCGACTGATGAGGAAATTAAAAACGCCCTCTTCGCTATGGGTAGTTTTAAGGCTCCAGGAATTGATGGGTTTCCCCCGTACTTCTATAAGACCAACTGGAGTTCTGTGGGTCCTTCTCTATGTTCTTTTGTCAAAAAGGCTTTTCAAGGCTCCATATCCTTGGTGGAATCTAATAGAACTCTCATATCCCTTATTCCTAAAAGGGATAATATTGAGTTGGTTTCACATTTCCGTCCAATCTCCCTTTGTACTGTGCATTATAAATGCATTACCAAGGTGTTGACAATCAGGCTTAAGGAGGTGATCAACAAACTCATCTCCCCGTTCCAGGCAAGTTTTCTTAAAGGAAGGAATATTCAGGATAACATTGTTGTGGGGCAGGAGATCCTTCACATTATGAAAAATAACAGAAGCAAGAAAGGTTTGATGTCTATGAAGATCGATCTTGAAAAAGCTTATGATAATATCAGGTGGGAGTTCTTGAGATCTGTTTTAGTTGAAGCGGGCTTTGATGCTACTTTCGTCAATCTTGTAATGGCTTGCATTTCCTCGGTTTCTTATAATATCTTATGGAACGGAGCGCAGACTGAATCTTTTGTCCCATCTAAGGGGCTTAGACAGGGAGATCCTCTTTCTCCCCTGTTATTTGTGTTATGTATGGACAAGCTCTCACACATTATTTGCGATGCTGTTGAAGAGGGGTGGTGGACGCCTATATATGTTTCCAATACAGGACCCAAAATATCTCACCTTCTTTTCGCGGATGATCTTCTTCTCTTTGGAAAGGCTACCGAGACTCAAGCGACAAGTATGATGGAATGTTTGCACACTTTTATGAGGGCTTCGGGTGCAAAAATAAATTGTTCGAAGTCCTCTATCTTTTTCTCTCCTCGTGTGCCACGCGCTACTAGAGAAAGGGTCCAGGAGATTAGTGGTATGCAAGTTACTTCGGAGATAGGGAGATATCTTGGATTTCCTCTATCTTCAAGACGAACTACGAAGGAGACTTTTAATTATATAATTGACCGGGTGCGATCTAAGCTTGCTGTATGGAAAATTAATTCCCTTTCTATGGCAGGTAGAATTACGCTCGCAAAATCGGTCATAAGTGCAATCCCATTATATCCTATGATGGTTTGCAAACTTCCTAGTAGTATTTGTCATGAGGTGGAGCGTCTTCAACGAAATTTCATTTGGGGACATGACGATTCATCTAGGCGCTACCACCCCATTGGTTGGGATCAAATTACTCGACCTAAGGAGTTTGGTGGCTTGGGCTTAAGGAAGCTTGGTTCCATGAATAAAGCTTGTGGCTCTAAATTAGCCTGGAAGGTTGTTTTGGGAGGCCCTGGTTTATGGATTGAGGTGTTTCAACATAGATATATGATGAGAGAGGGTGACGATCTGCTCTCTTACCAACCGGGAGACTCCAAGATTTGGAAGTTTATTTGTTCGCATAGGAATGTTGTTGCGTCGGGTACGAGTTGGCAAATCAGGAGTGCGAAGTCAGTTAGGTTCTTCTCTGATCAGTGGCTGCCTGGGGGTATCAAGATCAAGGATTTCTGCCTACGTCAACTTGTGGGGACAGAAGAACAATCTCTGGTTGCAGACTGGTCTAGTGGGGGAGCATGGGATTTTAATGCTCTGGCTGGAATAGTCCAACCGTCTATCCTTTGCAGGATGGCATCCTGTTTACCTCCTCGTGAGGATGCCGGGAATGATGTCATGATTTGGGGTGCTGCTGCAGATGGGGTGTTTTCGGTCAAGAGTGCCTATTATCTTCTTGAACAGAGTCCCCCACATCTCAAACACGAACTCTTCAATGAAATTTGGAAATGGGAAGGTGCGGAGCGTATCAGAGTTTTCCTTTGGATGGCTGCTCTAAATAAACTACCGACAAATTTAAGAAGAAGCTCCTGGTCTCAAGCTTCTGCTGCTTGTGGTTCTTGCGTTGATGGAATTGAATGCCTCTTGCATATTCTTGGAGACTGCCCTTATGCAAAGAATATGTGGCTCAGGCTGATTAAGCCCAGTTTTGTTTCGGGATTTTTCCGAGCGGGTTTGAGGGATTGGCTAGGAATGAATCTCAAGGGGAAGATTGGGAAGGATGACAATATATCTTGGAGGATCTTTTCGGAGTGGCTGTGTGGAAGCTTTGGGGCTGGAGGAACCAGACTATTTTTGAAGATAATTTCTCTAAGCCTGTTTGTCCTGAAGTTGTAATCTCCTCTATCTGGAAAAAGTTTTCATTAGTTACTGATGTAGCTCCTGTTGCTACTAATCTGTTTTTGCAGGCAAACTCTCTGTGGCAGAAACCTGATCCAGGGTGGTGTAAAGTTAATGTTGATGGAGCGGTAACTGCAAACTCTTCAAATACTGGCTGCGGAGGGGTTCTGAGGGACGATGCAGGACAGTGGCTTGCTGGTTTCACAAAGACGATCGGGGTTGCTGATGTGCTGACAGCGGAGCTATGGGCTATGGCGGAAGGACTTGCGTTAGCTCGTGACTTGGGTGTCCAAAGGCTCATAATTGAATCTGATTCTGCTGATTGTGTCAATATGGTTAAAGAACAATGTTTTAATCACGGTAGCTTGCTCCTGTTTAGAATCAAAGAGATGTTGAGGTGGTCTTGGGAGGTAGTCATTGTCCTTATCCCTAGGGAAGTTAACCGGGTTGCTGCTGCGCTTGCGAAAACCGGATTAGCTAAGTCCTCTATTCTTGATGTGTGCCCTGTGAGTTTAAGGGGCTGGGTAGAGCAAGAGTGGTTGGGATTTATTTCCCCTTCTTTGTAGTTTCCTCTTTCCATGGCTGTTAAGCCTTCTTTTATATCAAAAAAGATAGGACTGCGATGTTACCTTGTGTGCTTGACTCTCAAGTTTGAATTCTGAATGTTACGTTCTTTTAATAGCACAACTATGAGATTGAAAATTATATCTAACATGATTTGGCACTGTTTGGATTTAATAAGAATTAGGTCCCACAAATTAAAGGAAGAAAACAGTTTCTCTACTTTTATGAGGTAAAAGGATGTGAAGAGTCGTGCAAGTTTTTGTTCCTGTTCTGTTCTGAGAACAGGATTTATCGGACATGACTAGGAGCCAAGCCTAGGGCCTATATACTCTGTAGAGGGATCAAAGTCCACGTAGTTCGAGACACACAGGCGTTTAGCCAAAGGGGTGGGATGTGTGCTCTGTGTGACTGTATGTAAATAGTTCAGAGTTAGAACGTAGAATCTGTGTACCTTAAGGCTTGACCTCTGTATTTATAGAGTTTACTTTAGGTTGAGTCGTTTGGGCCTTGTGATCCGAGGCCCCGATATCCTAGCTACTAGATATACGTTTAGATATACCCGGATTGTAGATAGGATAGGATCCCCCTTTATTATAGGTAGATCCTGATATGCAATATATTCCCTGTTGGGCCTTACATTGAGTATGAGCCTTATTCAGATCTGTAACAGTTCCTTCTCTGCTTCTCATTTAAAGTATGCTCCTTCACATCCTTTCATGAGTTTCTCATTTATGAATCAATAGAGGCACAGGAGAGACGGGAAAAAAAGGAAGCAGTCGCAACTTCACTATGGAGCCATCTTCTTCCTTAAAACCCATCTAAACCAAAGAGGGAGAGGGAGAACGTGGTCGCACAACAGAAGAGGAGCAACTGTTGTTGTCAGAGAAGGAGGCAATCACACAAGATACTGTTCATTCTCTTCATCGCACAGAACGATGAAGCAGTTGTGATAGCGACTTCAGCAAGTGCACCGGTCGTTATAAGTAATAAAGTAGTGAGAAAAAGATCGTCCCATGAGGAATAGTACTCCAATCACTAATTTGCTATTTTCGCTTTAGTTGGATGAATGAGTAATATGGGGTGAGTTGTAACCAAACAGAATTTAAAGAATTAAATAAAGAACAAGAATCCAAAATCAAGAATTTCAAGAACAACTGAGAGAAAAGATGAGTAATCCAAAATTAAGACCTTCAAGAACAACTGAGAGAAAAGATGAGTAATTAAGAAATACACAAATTGGGATGAGAATCCCCATGTTCCTCTAATAATTTGAATTGAATCCTAATTGATTATTATTCTCATGATTGACGATCAATTCTCTAAAGTTAGACTAAGTCTCAATGTCTTGATGCTACCTTAGTCCGTTATCTTTGAAAATAACCTAATGTCTTAGTATTGTTTGGAAAGATCATATTTTTAAACCAGAATTATGAGATCGTATAAACTCGTAAGCCTATGTCTAGGTCATGCAACCCTACGATGAATTAACGGTTCTAGTTAAATGCACCAACATTTCTATTGTCATACACCAACCTAAGAACAATCTAAAAGGTGATCAATCTTCAAGAAAGCTTTAAGTAAAGATAATTCATTCAATCAAGAAAATAAAGATCAATAAAGATCCAACCAAATATTTTAAATTCGCATAGGGTTCATCCTCGCATTAACTACAAAAGAAAACTAGCCAAGCATAGCTAGGTTAACTAAATAATAAAAGAGATGAAAATCAGATCGTTCTTACGGCCGTGATGCGTCCGATTCAACTGATATATCTTTGGAATTCCTTGGTCCGCGCGCGTCAAAGACTCCTCCCCGTGCGTCTTCCTCCTCTGCGTTTTCTCCTCTTAAATTGCCGTTCGTTCTCGCTCCCCGTGCGTGGTGTTCCGATGCGTGGTCTTTAATATATATTTACTTAGGCTCTCTATTTACCACGGGTCCCACGCGTTTTCTCCAATGGCTAAAAGATTGGATATATTCCGTGATCTGCTTCTTTTCTTTTACAAAGGATATATTATATCCTTTTTAATTAAATCCATATCCTATCACATAATATCCATTGCGATTCGTGTGGGGTCCACATCTTTTATTCCAATTGCTTAAAAGATCATCTTTTCTTCCAACATCAACCGACGTCTCTAAAAAATCTGGTCAACATAATATAACAATTATATTATATTCTTTTTAATTTAATTTGTTGCTATATTATTGCCTTTCCTATATTTTCTCATTTCTTAAATCACAAAATATCTTCTACACATAAAATAGGATATCAATAGATTTTCGTTATAATATCATTTTATCCTATTTTTAATTAAAAGATAGATAGGTACCTAAAAGATCATTAAATAAGCATAAGATACTAATAAATTTAATCCAATATATCTCGGAATCTATACTTATTTAATCATAAAATATCTACTTATCGGGTTGTTCATAATCTCTCTTTCTTTGTAAACGTCGACACAACCATCCATTCTCTCTTCAATCAATTTCCTTTTTCTTTTTTCTTTTTTTTTTTTTAAAAAATACTATGAGACCCGTTTCTAGGGTTAGGTTTCTCTCATAATCATTTTCTCATTATTCCTCATCATCTCAAAATCCTATCTATCTAATCAATCACAACACTACTTTAACCTTTCTCTCATCTTCCAAATCAACGGCCCAGATGGACTAATGAGAGAAAATGAGAAAAAAGATTATGAGAGAATCTTCTCCCCAATTTCTATGACAGATCGGACTAGTTTTATGGCCGATTTTCGGTCTAAACTGGCCAGTCCAGGTTTCATAACCATGCCTACATGACATGAATCCTCTCTGTCCTTACCATTGAATTAATTATTAATCCCAAGTAATTAATGTAGAATTAATCCATTATACTTACTTTGCTCTTTAATACAAAACATATTTAAAGAGTTGATCTGGGTTATAAATATAAGACCTTTTTATATATATATATAAAATATTTGTCAATATTTTCTTATTTCATCCCTATTGATGCTCATCACTCAACAATAAACAATGATAAAAGAAATGAGGAGATGAATGAAGATGATTAAGATGTCTTAGAAAATACATATTATATTAACTAACTCAACTAACTTCCTTGTTCTAAACAAATTATATAAATATATCTTATATTAAAAATCATATGAGTAGTTTAGTATCAAAGCGGCAGCAGAGTGATCAGCTCATCAAGTGATGTTAAATCAGCTGTGTCTTCATCGATTATTTAATACAATTAGGAATACTACTATAATCAATATAGTTGCTTGACACATTCTATGAGAACATGTGACAAGTAAATCCCCAAAGTCAAATGTTCCATTTTAAAACACCTCCAGGTCTTACACGTGGTTAATACCTTTGCCTTCCATGAGATGGTTATCTCAAATTTGGATGTCCATCCTTATTTATTTAGCGTTATATTATTCTCATTATGTCAACATATATTTTTCATTCCAACTGGATCGGAGTGGAGGGTTACGTCAAATAAATAAATAATACTATGCATGTTAACAATGGCTCAATGCATGGACAAATGGCCGGCTTTTGGCGCCACGCATGCCCTGAGCAATGAAACGCCACTCGTAGATTACTTTGAACCCTTCATAATTCCCAGTACTCACTAGCCATGCGCCTCCACATTGACGTTTTCATTAATTTGCAAATCAATATTAGGCTAAATTAGTGGTGGCTTATTTGACTTTCTTAAAAGTCTGGCAGAAAAAAAGTCAAGTTATAAATATAATTTGTGTTTCAATTGATAGTGGTAGAAGTGGCGTGGCCCACGTCAAAAAGTTTATAGTTTTTTTGGAAAAAACTATTCGATTGAGCTTTTTTCTTAATTGACTTTTAAGAGATTTTTTTTAAAAAAAAAAAAAAAAAATCAGTGAATTTAAAAGCTCAACCAAAACACTCAACTTCTGAAACACAAATTATATGTATAACTTGACTTTTCATTAATTTGCAAATCAATATTAAGCTATTCGATTGAGCTTTTTTTAATTCACTTTTAAAAGTGTTTTTGATAGAAGTAAAGATATAATTTTTTTTACATACTTATCTTATACATCGTAATCACACTTAAAAAGCTAATTTCAACAGCCACTTTACAAATAGGATTGAAAGTGGAAAGTGAGGCGTGGTGGCGCATTAGCCTAAACAGGAAGGTACCAGCACCACAGTCCACACCGTCCAACTTAGCACATGTCCAAATGATTTGATGGGTTTGTTTATGGCTGTGGGCTATGCTCTTTTTCTTTCACGTCGTGTCCATAACCACTTGTGCTCCTTTTTTCTCCTTTCGCTTTCATTAATGCAATTGTAATTTTATAGGATTAAGATAACATTTTGAATTTGACTAGGAAAATAACGGCACAGGAAAATTCAAGTGATCCACAGCCAGAGAAAGAGCGGTTACCTGTTATTGTCGTCCAATGCAAAATTTCAATAAATTTGTAGGACAGAATCAGCCGCATTCTTTATTCATTCCCGACACCTATTTCTTGTACTCTAAGGATAACCAAATCCAATATAATAACATTGTGTCCAATTTTGTTTTAATAAAATAAATATTCATTGGCTCCTAAACATAAATCTCCATACACTTAGGATTAGGATAGAAAATTAATCTAGTATAGATATCGATACATACCAAATTAATCTATGATGCTGATGCATGCAGCATGATATTAATGAATGCTTGTTTGGATTAATAATCAAAGTTTTTTAATCACAATTTACGTAAATAAACATGTGCTAAATATAATCCCAAGCAAACACTAATTCCCCACGAACGTGGTGTCGACAATCGACTGTCGACTGTTCTACAGCCACGTGATGAAACTCGATTCATTGAGATTTCGGCGGACGACATCGCCGTTTTATAATATTCGTGCGCGTGACCCAAATGGGAGGTGCGGCTATATATGACAAGAACCTCAAGTTTTTGCACTCTGGAAGCAACCGTCACGGAATTAATTAAATTGGATCAACTTCATAAACGATATCATTATATCACATGTTCACACTAGTTGCTGTAATAAACAAAAGCACCAACAACACACGAACAACTAAATGCTCCACACAATATCCTTCTATTTTACCTAAACTTAAACCCACAAGTTTATAAATAAAAATTGGTAGGTGACAAGGGATCTAGGAATCATGGAAATAGGTTAGACTTTTGTTAAACAGTGCGGCGCTGTAATGGAGGTAGAAGACTTGAACTTGGGTTTGAGGTTGAATGCAGACTTTTTTTAAAAACTCAGACCTGAGGCTTCATAAGTCCAGTTGTAGGCCTTTAAAAATATCTCATATTGTAGGCCTTGGAGGCCATAAATAGGCTTCGTACAATTTAATCATATCCAAACCTAGATAAATATAAGGTTTTAATAGAATATAAGAAAGAAAAACAATAAATATTATATTATTTATATGATATAAATATAATTATATTTATTTAATATGTAAAGGTCGGGGCCTTAACAAATTAAATAAGCCTGACGTATTTACATATTTAGCCATTTAAATAGGTCTTGGCTTGACCTTTTTAATAAATAGGCCATACTGTAGCCATGCCCTAAACAAGTCATACTGTAGGCCGCCTGACCCTATTTTCACCTCTAAAGAGATTCAATCGAGCGTAGAGAGAGAGAGAGAGAGAGAGAGAGAGAGAAAGGCATGTGTTTCCATTTACCTAATTTCTCTTTATTTCGTCTCTATTTATCATCTTTATCTCTAGATCAATTTCAAAAAAATGGTTGATGTATGTTTAATATATAATAATATGGATAAGATATTGTTATTAACAAGTAGGGTTACTACTAGCTTGTTTCATTTTGTTAGTTCATAATCTCATATACCTTTATCATTTATCTCTCCTGTTGAGATTTTGATCTAACAAATGAAACAAATTTCGTAGTAACAATAATTTGTAGTAATAATATTCTATCCCATAATAATATTATTATAATACTCCCTCCAGTCATAATTATAAGACCAAGTTGACTTTTTTTAGAGAGATTAAAAAAACTAATTAAATTTCTTTAAAATATTTGTATTTGTATTTTTTTTCAAACTAATTAATTTGACTAATAAACTAATATATAATCTAAGGAGACACAACATATGATATGATTAAATAACTTATTTACCTTCATTAATCTCTCCAAAAAAAGTCAACCCGATTTTATAATTATGATCAGAAGGAGTATAAATTAATTAAAATTATTAAAATTATATCTAGGTACCTCAACATTGTGAACTTTGATTAAAACGTTTTATACCTTTGTTTACTTTTCCTCCCACGAAATCCTGAAATGTTTATGTTAAATTTTAATTAGTTTAAAATTATTTATTTTTTGTTATTTAAGATCAGACTACACAATTTGCGGGGTTGGCCGTCATTCCTTGTTTTTCTCTAACATGTTTTTCTTATATGGTTCAAGTTTTGACTCTATTTCAAAAAAAAAAAAAAAAAAAAAAACCCGTCTCTCCACAGTTCTGTCGTTCAATAATAAAAGAGATCAGGGAAACATCGAGATTCAGAATATTCCATCCATCCATCCAAGATATGACTGCACGAACTTTATATATTGCCCATCTTATATATGGCTCATATTATTTGTGTGAGGCAGCATGGAGCTTGATTTGGGATTTGTCGCTTCCTTGTTTCTTTTGGCACTCCCTCTCCTTCTCTGGCTTTTATCCCCCCGCAGAGCCCACCCCACCAACCCTCCCTCCGCCTCCTCCTCCGTCATTCCCAAAGCTTATCCTCTCTTTGGTTCTATTTTCTCCATCGCCTCCAACAAGCACCGCCGTGTCCTCTGGATCGCCGACATCCTCCACCGCTCTCCCTCCTCTACTTTCACCCTCCACCGCTCCCTCGGCTCCCGCCAGGTTTTCACCGCCAATCCCGCCGTCGTCCAGCATATTCTCAAGACCCACTTCCCCATCTACCACAAAGGCTATACGCTCCACCGAGCACTCGGCGATTTCCTTGGAAACGGTATCTTCAACGCCGATGGTGACACCTGGAAGTTCCAGAGACAGCTCTCCAGTCACCAGTTCAACACCAGATCTCTCCGTAAATTCGTTGAAACCGTCGTCGACACCGAGCTCTCTGACCGCCTCGTCCCCATTCTCTCTTCCGCCGCCGCCGGGGACTCCTCCGCCGCTGTTCTTGATTTCCAAGATATCCTCCAAAGATTTACATTCGACAACATTTGCAGGATAGCGTTCGGATTCGACCCTGCGTACTTGCTACCCTCTCTTCCAGAAACCAAGTTCGCCAGAGCTTTCGAAGAGGGAACTAAGCTCAGCAGCGAAAGGTTCAACGCCGCGATTCCACTGGTCTGGAAAATCAAGAAGCTCTTCAACATTGGTTCCGAGAAGCAACTCCGAATGGCGATCTCGGAAGTGCGCGGTCTGGCCAAGAGAATCGTGAGAGAGAAGAAGCTGGAGCTTCGAAAGAAGGCCTCGCTAGATTCAGTGGACCTGCTGTCTCGCTTCTTGAATTCCGGCATCTCAGACGAAGATTTCGTGACGGACATAGTCATAAGCTTCATATTGGCCGGCCGGGACACAACTTCGGCGGCCCTCACGTGGTTTTTCTGGCTGCTGAGCAAGCACCCAAACGTGGAGAAGGAGATTGTAAAGGAAATCAAAGAAAAATCAGACGGCCCCGTCTACGACGAAGTCAAAGACATGGTTTACACGCACGCCGCGCTGTGCGAAAGCATGAGGCTGTACCCGCCGGTGCCGGTAGACACAAAAGAAGCGGCGACAGACGACGTGTTGCCGGACGGGACGTTTGTGAAGAAAGGAACGAGAGTGGCGTATCACGTGTACGCAATGGGAAGGTCCGAAAAGCTGTGGGGCTCCAACTGGGCGGAATTCCGACCCGAGAGGTGGCTGAAGGTGGCCGAGGGGCCGGATGATGTGGAAGGGACCAAGTGGAAATTTGTGCAGATGGATCCGTTTACGTACCCAGTATTCCAGGCGGGGCCACGAGTGTGTTTGGGTAAGGAGATGGCATTCTTGCAGATGAAGAGAATCGTGGGAGGAGTTCTGAGGAGGTTTAAGGTGGTGCCTGTGGCGGCGGAATCGGAGGAGCCCGTCTACATTGCGCACTTAACGTCGCTGATGAAAAATGGGTTCCCTGTGAGGATCGAGAAACGGAGCGACATAACCATTAATTAAGGGTTAATTATATGCATGCGTATACAAAAGCTGTTAATTTTATATGATTAAAATATATATATATATATATCGATTAGAGTTTAGTGTCCTGTTCTGCGTGTGATTCAGAAAACCTAGAACTTTGTGAACATTGATCGATTTTGCTTCATTATTCTGTCTTTCTAATGTGTCAGTGATTAATAAAACGTGTTTATTATTTCATGGTGCTTGCTGGTCCTCGAAGTTCTTTGCCTTTGCTAGCAAGGGGAAAACATGATTCTTTTATTTTGTTTTGACGTACTATCATATTAAATTATATACTTTCTGACTGATACTAACTATCTTAATTATAAGATAGAGTTTATAGTGTAATTTACACTATAAATTTTACCCTATTATTAGAATCGAAGCGAGTACTATTTAATTGCGGCATATATAACACCAATCTAATCGTTTCATTTTAACCTTTTTATCATCATGTTTAGAAGCGTGTGAAGCCGGGACTGCTATAACCGGAACCAATTGAGTTCCCAGCTGATTAATCCTTATTGAAACAACCATTCGATCGGTTTGGTACAGCTGACTTGTAAAATTATGTAGTATTATGTTAAATCAATCTGGCCTTCACGTTAAACAGGAAGAAAACCTATATATGAACCTAAGCAGTGAACTCTATGGGTGAACTGGTGAAGTGTAGGCAGAAGAAATGATAATGTAGAGAAGCGACAAATTCCGTTAACCAGAAGCCTCGTGAGTGGTGACATGTTCCTCCCATCGTCCATAGTTGTGAATTGTGTTCAAAGTGATAGTGCTGGAAATGAGGTACACATGATTCGCTACCCGCAACTCTGTATAAAACAGGAATAGGATTCTATCATATCTTTTTTCTTGGTATCCCTAAAATTACGAGGGATGATGAGAAAAAAAATCTAAAAAAACCTAACCCGTAGTATAAAACACAAGTGTGATCTAAACAGTACTCAGGTATTAAAAAAACATTCTATCGCGTGGAGCTCCTTAGCATAAGCTACAAATCTTATTGGTATGAAATTTTAAATTGACTTTTCTTATTTTTACCCTCGTTAAGTATATGAGATTAATTATCTTTCTACAATAAATTTTTACTTATTACTAGTATCTCTTTGGACACTCTTTCTAAATAAATGTATAATTATTAGAAAGAAATGTATAAAAATTATATATTAATTGTTTTTAACTAATATTTTAAACCACATGATTTTAATAGTGGTTTTTTTTAATAAAAATAAAGAGAGCTTACATTTGTTGATGAAAAAATCTGTCTGCATATGACATGGATTTGTGGTGATACTTTGACCAAGGCTAGATATCCCACACCACGAAACTTGGTTCTCTTTGTTTCCCTTTGTCAATATTTTTAAATATTCCGTGTAATATACTCCCTCCCATTTTGAATATAAGACAAAGTTTAAGTTTATTTTAGAGGTTAAGGAAACTAATTAAATTACTTTAAATTATTTTTTTTATTTTTTCTTTAAAGTAATTAGTTTGACTAATAAACTAATATATAATATAAGAATACACAACTTATGATATAATTAAATAACTTATTTAGCTTCCTCAATCTTTCCTGCAAAAATCAACTTTGTTTTATAATTAAGACTAGAGGACTTTTGCAACTGAAAATAAAGCAACTCAGTTATCTGTTGATGGTAAGTTTTTTTCCCCCTTGAATCAGTAAAGGGGCATGTACTAAGAAGGTCAGGTTCGTTGACCTTCTTGGGCCGAAAAGGTTGTGATGCAAATTCTGGTAAAATCGAAGTTGCCCACTGTAGTGAAACACACACGGCACCCACATCCAATGCTGATGACAACTTGACAAGTTGTTGTTTTTTTCTTTCATCAGAACAGTCTCTTTTAAATTTCTCAGTTAACAAGCAATGCATGATTTTTTCTAACACTGATTAGGTAAGTGGGAGGGCAGCATTGTTGATTTTATTCTATATATTAAAAATTCATATGTTTAAGTTCACGTGGTTAATTATACTCCCTCCGGTCCTAATTATAGGAGCAAATTACCTGAATTTTGAAAGATTAAGGAAGGAAGTTAAATTAGTTAATTATATATATTTTCCTTAAATACCCTTACCTAAAATCTAAAATGACACATCTTTTTCGGAGGGACAACATGCTTATATTGCTGGCAAGTGACAACACCCTTAAACAGGGCACAAAAGTCACACGCTTATATATACAAACAGGGGCGGACCCAGAAAAATACTTAAGGGGGGGCACTATTGGCCCGAAATTTTTTTTTTTAAAAAAGTTTTCAATGTATTAAAAAGCAAAAGAATATAACAAAGAAAAAAATAGAATATCAAAAAAATATTCATAAAATCGAGTGAGTACTGATGATGTAATAAGAGAGATAATTATTTTATAAACCTGTCATTTAGAAAAGCAAGGCTAAGTGCTATTAGAAATGCAACTACATAAATTACAATGAAAAATGGGTACTTAATAAGTTCAAGTATATATATTGTAATAAAAAAAAGTATATTACGATAAAAATAATTACAATGTCATCCTTCTAAGCTTTATTTTTTGAAATTCTATCATAATTGTCTTATTATCAATGCTCTTAAATACATCTTTTTCAATATAAGGCATTAAACAATCATTCAACCATTCATCCCCATTCGATCACAAAGTGCAGTCTTAATGTATTAAGGGTGAGCAATCATTCAAACATGGATTTTTTTTATTATTATTATTTTTTTTTTTTTTTTACAAAAAACCCAAATTCAAGGGGGGGCACTTGCCCCCCTAGTCCATAAGGTGGATCCGCCCATGTATACAAATCTATCAACTCGTTTTGGAGGGACAACACGCTTATATATTTTCATCTCGTTGTCACACGCAAATCTAATAAAGTAGAATATCTCACTTGATATAATATAAATGTGTTGTTAAATTAATTATTGTGGAAGAAGTATTAATATGGGTGATATGGGAAAAATATGACAAAAATTGCTCAAAATTATTTTATATAAAAAGGTATAATCTAGGTGTATATGACATTAATGAGTTGCAAACATTATTTACTTTATAAAATATATAGGTGTATTATTAAATTATTGTTGTCTTCAATTATTATTGAGAAAGTATAAATAGGGGTATTATAGGAAAAAATTGACAAAAGTTAAAACTTGCTCTTATAATTAGGACCAAAACCAACTCCAAAATTTGCTCTTATAATTAGGACCGGGAGGGAGTAATAATTATTGTCTAAAGGTTAGGTTTTTGATGAAACAAAGTCAACCTGGAGTCAACCTGGGTTAGACCAGTGAGGTATAAAAAATTGAAAAATAATTAATTTCTCATCACACCAACATAAATTTCACATACTATATCATTTCAATACTTTAGATCAGTAATAAAATAACCATATACTTTAATACTTGTGACATATTCGATATTGTTAACAATTTTCTTTACAACCTACATTTGAGACAAAATATTGATTAGAGTAGAGGCGCTTGAGTTTGTAGCGGAAATCCCACATATCAGCATATGTCGTTTCAAATGATCAAATCAGATTGCCTTTTTTTTAATTTAAAATATATATATATATATATATATATATTTATATTGGAACCGGTTGACCCTTGTAACTTTCGTCCAAGAGTTCACCGGGTCGGGCCTGGTTTCAATTAACAAACAGTCCGGTCCGATTTCACAAACCATAAAAATGAAAAACAGAAATACTTCATGTAATTCATATAGCTAACTTCATTTAGCAAAACAAGGCTTTGTTGTCGTCATCTAATGATTTAGAGTCCCAAATACTAATACCGGTGCTATTCCGCAGCCTGCTTTATATATGCATGTTATGACTTTTGCGAAATTGTTTATTCCATGCCGTGTTTTGTTTTGATTCTGGCTTTTATTTGTTCGGTACAAAGGATTTGGACGAGAAGATCAGAGGAGAGGATGGAAAATATTTATAAGTTTGATTTTAAAAAGATTGAACAAGTGGGGATACAAAATCTTACCCAAGAGAAGAGGTTAGTTAAAAGAGTAAAAAAAAAAAAAAATAATTAAAAACTTTTAATTTCGCTCTTTAATTTTTGTAAGCCCAGTTCAAAAAAATGTTCCCTCCTCTCACTTTTCCTCCCCTACTCTCATGCCAGACGAACCCTTAAATGTAGGCATATTACCCAAAAGATTTTTATGTGATGAAAACGGAAAGTAGGCCAGGATAGACTCTGTTTAATTCTGCTTCATATTTATTTACAAATCACTTTCAAATGCTTTCCGCTAAATAAGTTCTCGCTTTTGACCAAAAAAAAATAAATAAGTTCTCGCACTACCATCTCTCTCTATCCGTCTCTTCTTTCATAATCATCACTTTACAATTTTTGTCGATTTTACAAAAATCACTATTAAAAAATATCAACTACTTCATGAATTTTTCAATAAATATGAACATAAAATAAATAGAGTAGTTCGTAGAACACAATGTAACTGATCTTTTTGTTTTTTTGCCAGCAAGAACATACTGTAACTCATAAATAGGAAAAGGAACGCGGTATTTCAAGGATTTATTCAGAATTAAAGGCCTACACCTAATGGATTTATAGATATTCTTCAGATTGTATGAGAGCTCGAGAGAAGTGCGATCTTGAACTCGTAAGAGTTCGGAGAAATTGACGATGTCGGGTTCGAGAAGCCGTGTGAGGTCGGAGATGTAGCATAGAGCTATTAATTGATTGAATGATATTTTCATGAAGTCAATTTAAATTCTAAATAAAGACATTTTAAGAAAATAAATATAATTAACTAATTTAACTACTATATTTAATTTCTCTGAAGTTTGATAAATACGTGATGTAATTAGTACTGGAGGGAGCGTCTATATTTTATATGTGTTGAAATTATAGCAACTAAAAAAGCGGAGGTGAAATGAAGTTGGATTTTGATTGTTTACAAAATTGGTTTGGGGTTGTTAGGGGAAGCCACACCCCACATGCCACAGCAGGAGTCTCCATCCGCACCTGGTTCAACTGCCACTCAATATAAAAGCACGTGCTTAATTAATTAATTATTTTGTTTTAAATCTCCATATATACTTGTATTCAACAAATATCGGTGGTCGGGCAAAAAAAAAAAAAAAAAAAAATGGGTGGCGTTGATGAGACCTTGACTATTAAACCCCCACGAACTTGCGGTCAAAAAAGTCGTGTTAGGTTGTGGATTGATGAGATGAATTGTTGGACAATTCAAATCATGATACCGTATATTTTGAGACACTAGATAGATACAGTGCATGCCTCACACTGAAGAAGGAAGAGGCATGATCGAGAGTGGGAGGATCAGTAGGGCAGGGCAGGAGAGTAATGGAGCAATAAGTGGGTGGTTTATCAATTAGGAAATATCACTATATATATATATGGCAACTGTACGAACGAACTAATGTGTTGGCAGACATAGCACATTTGCTTTCCACACGCATGCACTCGCAAATCACTCATCCGATCCACTTCAGCAGTATTGCATCACTCGTACAGCTATTAGATCACCACCATGTGTTTGTGTGTTGCTTGCGCTGCCCTACATGATGATGAACAAAGAGGATAAATATAAATAGCATATGCGACTTGGATAGGATATCGATCATAGTCACGTGCAGAAATCCCAGATTTGATGTCTCTATCTACATATGCGGCACTACTTGTGAGTGTGTGTGTTGTGAGTGCTCCGGGCTGAGGGCTCAGTGTGTGTGTTGTGAGTCTAAGGGATCGGAAGAAGCTCTATGAGTGGCCGGAGCAAGTGGGGATCAAGTTTAATTGTGGATGCCATTGTGCCACGTCATTCCGGACTACCCATGCGACCGGGTGAGGGTGAGGGTTCAGGTTGAACTCCATCAATGTTCACTTTATTTTTATCTCAGCAAAACATCATCGACTCAGTCATATTCATCCTAACTCTGCGAGCTAGCCGTACGGCTTACATGTGGGCTTTCTTTTATGGGCTCTCATGTCCAAAGCTCTTTCTGCACTTTAAGCCCATCTTCTTTTAGGAATTTAAAGCTCAACCTCTTCGTATATGGATGGGCTTATGTCATGTCATCTACCGCTCTCGTCCCATTCTTTAACTATTCACGAAACACACACTGTACCAAAAAATCGAAAAAAACATACACACACAGATTCTTCAGTATCATAGAATCAATACGTGCAGTAGACTGGCCCCAAGCTCTTCAGACCGAAAAGATAGGAAAATCTGGAGTATTTGCGTTATAAGTAAACCCACAGCCGTTTAATTACTGTGTATTAATCCCTTTTATTTTTTTTAAAAAAAATGCTAGTTTATAAATTATGGATGGGCACGAATATAAACATTTTTCCTTAGAAAAAGACGCATCAAAAGCAAGATCATTGCAAAACAGTGGTAACGACTGGCGAGCTATCCATGGGGACTACATTTGTTTGGCTTTTGCTATCTCGTCCTCCCTTAAAAAAAAAAAAAAAAGTACTGCCGGACTTTTAATATAAGATATATTTGTGTTTTTAATTTTGGTTCTAAATATAATATATAATTTTTATATTTGTCATTCCCCCTAATTTACCCCTATTGATGTTCCATCAGCAATAATAAAAAAAGAGAGGGAATGAGGAAATTAAGGAAGATGATTAGAGTATTTTATAAAATACATGTCATATTAACTAACTTACTTAATTTAATTAAATTAAGTAAACATGTAGAGGGACTAGCTTTAAAAAAGAATGAACAGAGCAGACTGGAACGAACACAATGGCTAAGAGATAAGTTTTTTTTTTTTTTTAATGAAAATTTTAGAAAAGGGGTTGGACTTACCCACGATCAAAGGGCAGAGCGAAATCTCGATTCCTTCTAGGTGATATCAATGTTAGATAAGGCGAGCCGTCTATTACTCTCAAAATTTTATTTAGGCACTCAAAATTAGGATACCTCCCTTAACACTTTTACCAATTCTAAAATTGAATCCTCTCCTTTCAATAAGAGTGTCACGCCACACTATATTTACAAGAGCCAACCGAAGATTGTTTGGGAGTGCAATTGGATAACATTTGAAGGAGGCCCATTTCCTCTCACACTCACACTCTAATAGACACGTGGGAAGACTCCTTAGAAGGGCCATGTAACGCATAACAACAACAACCATTTTATACATTCTACCCTTACCTTTTGCCCTAAAATTATATATATTTATAATACAAAACATGCCTACAACCTTATATATAAACATTGTTACTATTAACAGTGTAAATCATAAATAAAATAAAAATATTTAAGCTTATAATAATCATTCAAGTGTTTTATATATTCAAGCCAAAAAAGAGTGTTTTATGTATCCATTTTCCTTATTCCACATGCCAGAGCCAAACTACTCTTCCATTCCATGACACACCAAACAAAATTTGAGTGTTCCTCTACCTGCCCCTTAAAAGAAGTCTTGCTTCAAGCCAAACATAGCCTTAGTGGGTGCTCCCCGCTCTTCCTCCGGCGCTACTCAGTTGTTCTTAGGGCTCGTTTGGTACTCGAAAGAGGTGAGAAAGGAAGGGAAGATGAACAGGTTCCTTTATTTGGTACACTTTTATTATCCAATCTTCCTGATAACTTAAGTATTTAGGCCTATCGATTTTCCTTTAAAGGTGAGAAGATAAGATCCTATCAAATTTGGTGGGGACCAAGTTTCCTTTATGAAACGTGAATCTTTCGTACAAATTTACATCAAACATTTATTTCGCTCTTCTCTTGCTTCATCGAAACATATGAAAGTGCTTGAAGTTAATATTATTCCGTCACGAGTTAGTTTCTTACCTTGTCACAAAAATTTGACTTGACCACAAATTGTTTAGCGATTCTTGTGGCATTGGCGGAGAATGAGGAGGGAGCCAAAGTTGTTGATCATTGGGATGTTGCACATAGTAATATGGAGGACAAAGAAAGATCACCGTGTGGCAAATTTGATGTTGATGTGCATGCTCGTCGGAGAAGAAGTGGTGGGTGTTCTTGTGAAAGATTCGTCATTGATGACGTGACTTTACTCGTTGGTCACTGACGAAACTTCTCATGAGCCAAGACATAGGCAGCGACCTTGCCTGGTTCCCCTGTTTTACAATTCTGAAACATAGGATTTTTTTCCCCGTTGTGTGGTGAAATAAATGCTTCACCACCAAGCATGCGTTTGTGACAATCAATAGCCAACAAAAGTGCAATCGCCCTAATTTTGCGCGTATACTTTGATTACATTCGTAACACAGGGATAAACAAAATTTAATGAAATTTATTTTTTATAAGGCAATAAAATATGATTATATTCGAATTTATGCAACAAATTCTAATTTGATAAGAAAAGATTTTAGACAAATTCAAATTTGAAGATTCTCGTGTGGTTATGATTAATATTTTTTATTAACAATAGATCTGAGGGATTTTTATGAGATACACTTTGAAGTCGCAAAAGTCGCACACAATCAACTTGGAGATTTTTAGAGGGATAATTTTGTTGATTGTTTCTTTTTATATATTGTTAATTATCGCCATGAGCCATACATTGCGAAATAGATAGATTTTATTCAATATCTTAACAAAACACAATCTTTTATTATAATTCATTATTTTTATTTAATTTTTTAAGCATTTAATCAATATCATTTATGACCGTAATTTTTATTTTCCTTCACTTAACAAAATATAATATTTTTATTTTTTATTTTTAATAAGTTACATTTAAATTTTTCGAGTGATTTTGACTTCATAATTTGTTATTACGCACTTACTAGTAGCTACATTCATATTCATTACTAAAAAACCTTTTTGAACCAACGGGGGTTGGCGTAAGTGGTAAATAGCTTACGTTTTAACTACGTAAGGTCTCGGGTTCGAACCTTTATGAATACAAAAAAGCGTCACTGGGAGACTCACCCACCATAAGAAGTGTGCGACCCATGTTAGATTTGGATTAGTTAGGGCAAAGCCCGAATACCGATGGGCAACCAAAAAAAAAAACCTTGTGAACGACGATTTTGTTACTCTAAAAAGGAAAAAAGAATTCTTCTCCAATAAATGGATTATTTTGCTGAAAATTAAATAAATGAGTGCAAATAAGATAAAAGCTTAGGCTATAAGTGTTGCCTCATATATAAAACAGGGGCAAACAGATCTATGCTCTGTTTCAACAAGCAGGAAAAAATAATGTGATTCTCAAATTCGAATTTATTTAACAAATTCAGATTTTGTTAATAAATTTATTAATGAAATTCAATTTTCATTAATAAAAAATTCAAATTAAGGGGTATTCTGAAGAGCCGCCACTTCATTTTCTTCCTAATGAACATTTTATTTTCCCTTAATCCATCTTCCCTTCCCATATATACCAAACAGCACACTTTAACTTACTCCAAATTTTCCCTTCTATCCTCAGACTTTCCGCGTACCAAACGGGCCCTAACCTCTTCTTCCCTCGCCCTCCTCCGTGCCGCGCTGTGGCTGGTTTTTCTTGTGTCTAGGTCTCATCGCGTAGTCGCCTAGATCCGTCCTCCTCTTGGCCGCCGCCCAGATCTACTTCACTTTGAGGTAAAGCATCTTGCTTCCCGGCTTATCATTTCTGTTCATCGCTTACGATTTCTCTCTCAGATGGTCTTTGTTTAGTCTGTCAACCTCTTTTAGCATCCTGGTGTTCACGTTTTCTCTCCTCCTCATCCTTTATTTCTATCGTCTTTCCATTCCTCCTTGTATCGTACTTATCGTGATTACGAAGAACTTTGAAATTGGTTTAAGTCAGCCAATGACACACTAAAGTTAACGACTTTCATTTGATGAGTAATAGAACACCCTCCCCCAATTATTCAACTTCTTGCGTGTCTTGATAATTAATTATGTTTTCCTTTTATTCTTATTTGTCCGCCCACTCTAAACCCTCAAACCAAGCTCACAAATAAGTTTTGATTTTTTCCCCTTCATTTCTTGTTCGCAGATTGATTTTGATGGAGTATTTGTTATGAAGAGACTTGTGATCTGCTTCTAAGATTATGCATCAATTTCCTGTCTTTGTCTGCAGTTTATCGAATTCCTGACTTTCCTGGCATGTTTAGTGAATATATTCTTTAGTCGTGAGTCTAAGATTTATGAGATATTAATTGGGTTTGGAGGATAAGAAACAAAGATGGCTGATAAATTATGCCTGAACGAAGAAGAAAAGGCTATGTTTGAATCTGTGTTGGGTGCGGCAGCTACTGCGTTCTTTGTTTCTGCCGTTTCCAATAATGTTTTCTCCGACGTAATTGTTCCATCTGGAGGTGACTTGGGCCTCCATTCCAGGTTGTCCCAGATTGTTGAAGTGTCGAAATGCACCTACGCCATCTTTTGGCAGGTGGTGGGCTTGAAATCTGGTGGCTCTGCATTGGTTTGGGGTGATGGATTTTGTCGGGATCCTAAAGGAGGTGATCTGAATGGAGCTGCCAAAGAGAAGGAGAAGGTGAAAGTCCGAGTGCTGCAGAGGCTTCGCGCCTCCTTTGGTGGGCCAAAAGAGTCTGATTCTGTGAGATCGGATAGGATCTCGGACATGGACATGTTTTACTCAACCTCAATGTATTATATATTTGGTTTTGATTCCCGGTATGGCCCTGGAAGTTCATTCAAGTCTAGTAAACCAATTTGGGCATGGGATTTTTCTCATTGTCTGAACCAATATGAATCGAGATCGTTTCTGGCAAACTTGGCTGGTTTTCAAACAGTTGCTTTTATACCTCTCAAGTCTGGGGTAGTTGAGCTTGGTTCAAAGGAAGTGATGCCTGAAGATTTTAATATTTTGGAGATGGTCAGAACAACCTTTGGAGAACCTAATTCTGGACAGGCAAAGGTGTATCCCAAGATTTTTGGGCGTGAGCTAAGCCTTGGGGACGCAAAATCTCAGTCCATAACCATCAGTTTCTCCCCCCAAGGTGGAAGATGATTCTGGTTTCACTTCAGACTCTTGTGAGGTACAAGCACTGGGGACTAACCATGTGTTTGGGAATTCTTCCAATGGGAGCATGGCCGATAGCAACGAAGCAAAACTGTTCCCACAATTGAATCAAATGATTGGTGGGAATTTCAATGCTCAAGCAAGGGTTTCTTGTCTGGACCTTGGTAATGAAGACTTGTCGCAGCACCCAGATGAGCGGAAGCCCAGGAAAAGGGGGAGGAAACCTGCCAATGGTAGAGAGGAACCCCTAAATCACGTTGAAGCAGAGAGACAAAGAAGGGAGAAACTTAACCAGAGGTTTTATGCCTTAAGATCTGTTGTTCCTAACATATCCAAAATGGACAAGGCATCTCTGCTCGGTGATGCCATTACCTATATAACTGATCTGCAGATGAAGATCAAGGTGTTGGAAACTGAGAAGGGTTTGATGAACAACAAGGACATGCAGTTGCCATTGCCAGATATTGATTTTCAGGCCAGAAGGGATGATGCGGTTCTGAGCATGAGCTGTCCATTGGATACCCATCCTGTTTCTGGGGTTGTTAAGACTTTGAGGGAGCATCAAGTTATACCTCAAGAGTCCATTGTTTCAACTGCTGACGATAAGGTCATTCACACATTCTCCATAAAAACTCATGGTGGGGAGAGTGCTGCTGTACAGTTGAAGGAGAAGCTCGAAGCCTCCCTAATCAAAGGCTGAGTGATATTATACTTTTGTGGAACTTCTCAATGCGAACCAGGGTAAAAATATTGTACTATGCTTTATCTTGTTTGTCTGATGTGTAATGTCAGCATACTCTAGTTAGTAGTTAAATATGTGGAGCTGGGGACTCTCTTTGCACTCTACTGTGTGAAGTGTATGAGTAGCCAGTCATAGGTTAGCTATGTCCATGTTTGGTATCAAAAATATGTAGATTTTATTTATAGAAGAATGAACGCATAGTAGTACTAGTATGAATTAAGATTGCCGGGGCACAGAGTTTGAACTGTGTTAAGGCTGTGTGGTGTTAGTATATGAAGTGCAAATGCAATCGGGGATAACGTTGCGTGTTCTAGTACCTCGTTTACTAGTTAAATTCTATAAACAAAGAACTTTAAATTCTATAAACAAAGAACAATACTTGCTTCGGCAAGGGCCAGGTTATTCCACTACTACGTGTTCCTTCAAAGTGTGAAGATTACATGACGTGGGGTATTGTGAAAGTGTTTGGGTAATTGTAAAATTGCGGTTTCAGATGCTCTTTTTTGCAAACTGAGACATAAAATTCCTCTTGTATGTTTTCTTTATAAATCGTAAACTCACTTGTATAGGAAGACAACTAAACTTGGATGCTACCTTCCTGTCTGTCTTATAAGAGGAAAGGGAGGCATGAGAATGAGATGAGATCTCTGTAACGTCACGTGCTTTTTGAAGCTGTTGGAAAGTGGAAAGCCCAGTACAATAAATAAAGTAGGCTGCCGACAAAACAAACTGATGGGTGAACGAGCCCTGAACGGTAGTTGCGTCCTTTGAAGTCTAAACTTGAAACGCAATTCGACCCAAAACAATTTTTAATAGAACCAACAAAAACAAGTTGCCCCCGCCCCTACCCCACTTCTAGTTAGCCAATCAGTTTATTTTGGTTTCTTATAGTATCTCTGTTTTTTTTCGAATTAAAGTATCTCTTTTGAGGGCATATAAGGAGATTTCTGTTGATAATTACCCTGCACATGATTAAAAATTGGGAAACTAACAACCATTTATTATAAATTACCGGTTTTATTTATCTCTTATACAATCGTTAGGATTGTGAGTGATTCTTTGGTTGGTAGAGTTAAGCCTGTTTTGGGGCACCCAAACCTTGGTTTTGTCTAAAGTTTTTAGAAGCTATTCTGGATCAAATCTAGGTTTTACAAAAGTTTGTTAAACACTCATGAGAATCCAAAAGCTACTCTCTAAAAATCATTTTTACCTCATAAATCCCAAAAGCTTTTTATCTCGTAAATCGTGAAAATCATTTTTTAGTACCACGAATATTTCATGATCTTAAAAATTTATTTTAGGATATTAAAAAAATATTTTAGGGTAACAATGAATTTTGAAAAATATTTCAGGGTAGCAATGGATTTTGAAAAAATATTTTAGGGTATAGACGGGTACTAAAAATATATCTTGACTGAATGCGAAAAGATACTTTTCTTGGTTTTAAAAATTTATTTTGGGATATTGAAAAAATATTACGGGGTAACAAATGATCTTGAAAAAATATCTAAAAAATTTATTTTAGGATATTGAAAAAACATTTCGGGGTAATAGCTAATCTTGAAAAAATATTTCACGGTACTAATGGGGTACTAAAAAAGATACTTAAAGATATTGAAAAAATATTTCTTGATATTGAAAAAAAAATTAGGATATTGAAAAATTATTTCAAGGTACAGAAAGGTACTAAAAAATATTTTAAAGATATTGAATGATACTAAAAAAATAATGATAATGGCATAGAAGAGGGAAAAGGAAGAAAAAAGTTGCTTTTTACAAAACCTAGGTTTTGATACTGAGAATAGCTTTTGAAAAAAAAGGGTGTTTGGTAAAGTTATGACAAAACCTAGGTTTTGATGCCTGGAAAAAATAGAAGTGTTTGGCAAACTTTTGCCAAAACCTAGGTTTTGGGCAAAATAATTTCTGAACAATTTTGGGGTGTTTGGTTAAACTTTTCTCAAAACCTGGTTTTGAAGTTATCTAAACACTATTAAAAATCCAAAAGTTATTTTCCAAAAAATCATTTTTACCTCATAAATTATGAAAATCATTTTTCAAAAGCTATTTCCAAACGGACTTAAACCAAGTTCACCCTGAAATGTATGCTGATGTAAGGGTTATTGACAAATAAAATCGATTTCTTCCCACTTGTTTATTTGACGTTATTCGGATTTTTTTCTGGGAATTACAGGTGCGTCTCGTCTTTGGTTATTAACAAATACACAAATCACTCCTAATTAAAAGCCGGTAAGAGATATGTAATAAATTGGAGATTTTTCAAAAAAATTTATAAAACTCTTTCACTATTGTAAAATTACAATAACAATAACATAAAGAGATGAAGAAATGGTAGAGGAAATGTGAGAGTTTTATTCACTTCTCATTCTCTATCCGTCAACCCCCATGAATGAAGGGAGAATGGCTATTTATAGCCAAAGAAAAACCACTAGCACAATTGATTATAAGACACCTATAGGCATCACGTGGCATCTTAAAGATTAATCAAAAGATGACTAATCCATGCATTTGCCTTTTCCATTGTGGGCTATTGGGCTCAACTCTAATGGACATCCATAATTTGTATATCTATAACACTCCCCTTGGATGTCCATTATGAATGTGCCTCATTAAAAACTTTAACTAGGAAAAACCCAAATGGGATAAAATCCTAGCCAAAGAAAAGAGTACATCATTCATTGATACACTTTTCAAATCTTTGCTCATTAAAAACCTTTCTAGGAAAACCCGGTGGGACAAAACCTAGATAAGGAAAAAAAGAGTACAGCATGTATCGACTCCCCCTCTTGACAACGTCGCTTGAGATCTCGAGTCTTCGGAGGCCAATACCATGGACAAGCTTTTCAAAAATTGCTTCGAAGTGACTTAGTGAACAAATCTGCGCGATTTTTACTTGAACGATTTGCTTTGGATATCTATTTCACCATCTTTTTTGGAGATCGCGAGTGAAAAAGAATTTTGGTAAAATATGCTTTGTTCTATCGCCCTTGATATAACCTTCTTTAAGTTGAGCAACACATGCGCATTGTCTTCATGTAGAACAGGTTGGATCCATTTTTCACGAAGATAAATGACAAGTTGTTTGAATGTGTTTTATTACTGACTTCAACCATATACATTCTCAACTTGTTTCATGCATTGCTAGAATTTCTGCATGATTAGATGATGTGGCTGATATAGTCTGCTTCATAGATCGCCATGAAATAGCTGCACCTCCACATGTAAACAGATAACCAGTTTGTGATTTACCATAATGTGGATCAGACATAAATCCAGCATCTGCATAGCCAACCAATTCATGTTTGGATGCATTTGAGTAGTATAGCCCCATGTCCATAGTGCCTCTGAGATAACGAAAAATGCGTTTTACTCCATCCCAATGCCTCCGTGTTGGTGTAGAACTATATCTTGCTAATAAATTCACTGCAAATGATATATCGGGACGTGTGTGATTGGCAAGATACATTAATGCTCCGATGGCACTAAGATATGGTACTTCTGGACCAAGTAGTTCTTCTTCACCTTCTTCGTTGATTATCTGAGGTCGGAATGGATCTTTATCAACATGCAAGGATCTTACAATCATTGGAGTACAAAATGGATGTGACTTATCCATATAAAATCTTTCTAGGACCTTCTTTGTATAAGTTTCTTGATATAAAAAGATCCCATCCTTCAGGTACTCGATCGTAGTCCAAGACAAATTTCGTTCTGCCCAAATCTTTCATTTCAAATTCTTTCTTCAAACAATTAATAGCCTTTTGGAGCTCTTCAGAGTTCCAATGATGTTGATATCATCAACATATACCGCAATTATAGCAAATTCATTTCTAGATCTTTTCATGAAAATGCACGGGCATATTGGGTCATTTTTGTACCCTTCTTTCAACAAATATTCTTTGAGACAATTATACCACATACGCCCGATTGCTTCGAGGCCATACGGGGACTTATTTAATTTAATCGAGTATTGTTTTTGAGAACTTGAATTTGGTGCTTAGGCACCTTGAGTCCTTTAGGGACTTTCATATAAATGTCATTATCAAGTGGGCCATATAAATATCTTGTCACAACATCCATTAAATGCAAATCAAGTCTTTCATTTACTTGCTAAGCTAATCAAATAGCGAAAAGTAGTTGCATCCACTCTTGGTGAATATGTTTCTTCAAAATCAATACCTGGTCTTTGTGTAAAGCCTTGGGCTACAAGACGTGCCTTATATCTTGTAATTTCACCCTTTTCATTTCTTTTTCTTACAAAGACCCATTTGTATCCAACTGGCTTTACATCTTCAGGTGTAGGGACTACAAGCCCAAATACTTTTCGTTTTGCCAGTGATTTTAATTCTGCATTTATAGCATCTTTCCATAGGGGCCAATCCTTTCTCTGTTGGCACTCGCTAATGGATTTTGGCTCATGATCCTCATCATCATTTATTACATCATATGCTATATGATAAGCAAAGATGTCGTCAACGTTGACTTCATTTCGGTCCCATCGGATACCATTCATAACATAATTTATTGAGATCTCATTATTTTCACATATTTCGGTACCTGGTCTCTTCCGGGACTACAACATTCTCTTACGGAGATATCTCTTCGGAGACAATATCTCTTCAGGAGATGGCTCTTCTAGAGCTACTGACTTTTCTTGATTATCCTCGACTTGACCATCTATATTCTTAGCTCCTTTTCTCTTTCGAGGATTTTTATCTTTAGAACCGATGGGTCTGCCACGCTTCAGGCGTGCTTTAGATTCATTTGTAATAGGTTGTCTTTCAGGGACATCAATTCGAATAGGAGCATTAGCAGCTGGTATGTGTGACTTTGTCACTTTCTTTGGGTCCGTAAATGCTTCTGGCATTTGATTAGCTAAATTCTGCAAATGAATTATCTTTTGAACTTCCAGTTCACATTGTTTTGTTCGAGGATCAAAATGAGCCAATGATAATTCATTCCAACTAATATCTTTACCCAACTGCTTATTTTCTCCCCCTAATGTTGGGAAAACTGATTCATCAAAGTGACAATCGGAAAATCTTGCAGTAAATAAATCCCCTGTAGATGGTTCTAAATATTTTATGATTGAAGGAGATTCATACCCAACATATATTCCCATTCTCCTTTGAGGACCCATTTTAGTGCGTTGTGGTGGTGCTACTGGCACATATACTTGCACAACCAAAAATCCGTATATGAGAAATATTAGGTTCTTGACCAAAAATCATTTGTAAGGGAGAAACTTTTTGGTAACTTGTTGGCCGATGCGAATTAACATTGCTGCATGCAAAATGGCATGGCCCTGCGGCAACGGGAGATTAGATCTCATAAGTAAAGGTCTTGCAATAAGTTGCAATCGTTTAATCAATGATTCTCGCAAGACCATTTTGTGTGTGAACATGAGCTACGGATGTTCAACATCAATTCCAAGGGACATACAATATTCATTAAAAGCATGTGAAGTAAATTCACCAAGATTATCAAGACGTAACTTCTTGATAGGATAATCGTGGTAATGTGCTCTTAATCTAATCAATTGAGCAAGTAATCTCGCAAACGCTAGGTTGCGAGAAGATAATAAGCAAACATGCGACCATTTGGTTGATGCATCAATTAAAACCATAAAATATCTAAATGGTCCGCATGGTGGGTGTATTGGCCCACAAATATCTCCCCTCAGTATCCGTTCTAGAAATGTGAGTGACTCACTTTCTACTTTGCTTGGTGATGGTCGAATAATTAACTTGCCCTTGGAACAAGCAGCACATGAGAAATCATGGGACTGTTGTATTTGTTTACATTTCAGGGTATGTCCACATGAATTCTCAATTATTCGTCGCATCATAGTTGATCCGGGATGGCCTAACCGGTCATGCCAAACATTAAATTCATTAACAAACTTCTGGTTTTTATTGACAAACTTCTCGGTTTTCAAGAGCATGTGTTTCAATCGTGCTTATAAATGTATAATACAATCCAGAAGAAAAGGCAGGAAGATATTCTAATATGCATTTTCTACCAGAAACAATATTCGTTATAGCCAGACATTCCTGATTATTATGCATTGTTGTTTCTATATGATACCCATTTCTGCGAATATCTTTGAAACTCAACAAATTTCTTTTAGACTTGGTAGAATAAAATGCGTTATCAATGCATAATTTTGTTCCTTCAGGTAACAAAATATTAGCTCTTCCGAAGCCTTCAATCAAATTTATACTACCGATATAGTCTCGAATATTAGCTTCTTGCATTACCAAGGAAGTGAAATATTTATCATTTCTTAGTATGGTGTGGGTTGTTGCGCTATCAACGAGACATAAATCTTCAGGATTGATGCCAAGGAAATTCATTCTTCATTAAAAGATACATGAAAATAAATAAAAACATGGTTAAAAGAAAGACATATAATAGAAACAAGTTTGATCATACTAAAACATAGTCAAAACATAGTGATACGAACAAACGAAGGTAACTTATGCTAAGAAATCAGCAGCTTCTAAATAATTAATATCTATGTCTTTTTGCTCAGAATTTTCAGCCATATCAACATGATTTGCTTCAGTCCTTGGCCTTTTACCACCTTTTTTCAGTGATTCTTGGTAAAGATCAACCAAATGTCTTGGCGTACGATAGGTACGAGACCAATGACCTTTGCCACCGCAACGATAACATGCATTTTCGTATGCTTGTTGTTTCCACCCGCTTTCCCTTCTAGGGTTCTTTTCAATCCTTCCTCCCTTAGAGTGGGAATTAAATCCACCGCGATTTGAACCACGACCACGACCACGACCACCTCCTCGGTTGTAGCCTCTTTTACGACCCCGTCCTCGGCCTCTAAAATTTTCATTTATTGCATTCACTTCGGGAATGGAGCTGAGCTCGTGGGACGAGACTCATGGTTCATCAATAAAAGATCGTTATTTTGCTCACCACGAGGAGACAAGAAATTAATTCAGAATATTTCTTGAATCCTTTTTCACGTATTGCCGTCGTAGAGCAAATTGGTGGCATGAAATGTGGAGAATGTTTTTTCTAACATGTCTTCATCAGTAATTTTGTCTCCACATAATTTCAACTGAGAAGTAATTCTAAACATGGCTGAGTTATATTCACTCACAGATTTAAAATCTTGTAAACGCAGTTGTATCCAGTCATGACGAGCTTTTGGGAGGATGACCATCTTCTGGTGATCATATCTTTCTTTTAGATTGTTCCAGAGAACTAGTGGGTCTTTCACCGTCAAATATTCTATTTTCAAATTTTCATGTAAATGGTGGCGTAAGAAAATCATGGATCTGGCTTTTTCCCCGATTAGAAGTTTGGTTTCCTTCTTTAATTGTGTTTTCGAGACCAAGGGCATTGAGATGAATTTCCGCATCCAAAGACCCAAGATAAGTAATTTTTTTCCGAAATATCAAGAGCCACAAATTCAAGTTTTGCAAGGGATGTGATTGTTGTGTTTGTCATGGTTCAAGCTAATTAAAGAAATAAACAAGAGTTAATAACAGAAATTCATATGACAACAAGTAAAATATTATAATAAAATTTAAAATTTTATGGCTTCCTACATTTAGCTCTTTAGAAATTTATATGGCTTCGGCCATAAGAAATCATGACTTCGGTCATATAGTTAAGAAATCAAAAATATATATCTTCTCGGGCTATACAAAATAACAATGTTAACAATAAAGTACTTGTAAATAAATGAATTAAGGCCGGGGGTAATCCACACCGGTAAAAGAAATAAATAACAATGTTAACAATAAAGAACTTGTAAATAAATAAATTAAGGCCGGGGGTAATCCACACCGGTAAAAGAAATAAATAACAATGTTAACAATAAAGAACTTGTAAATAAATAAATTAAGGCCTAATCCACACCGATAAAAGATATAAATAACAATGTTAACAATAAAGAATCCACACCGGGTAAAAGAAATAAAAATGGGGGGTAATCCGAAATAAAAATGGGGGTAATCCGCTCCGATGCAAAGAAATAAAAGAAATAAAAAAATGGGGGTAATCCGCACCAGACTTAGTTTATCAATAGGAGGAGAATATGATCATGCATGAAATAAATAGAAATTCAACAAGCAAGATAAATTTAAATAGCATAATATAGAAGAATAATAATAATCTCCGATCTTAACCATACAATTTGATATTTAAAGCCTTCGATAAAATTATTTCTTTAATTCCATATAGCGGTTAAGATCATCCCAAATGAGTAAGAAGAACATATAATATAATCATTAGAAGACGACAAGAAACAAATACCTTGATTAGAGCTTCGTGCTGATAACGTATTGTAAAATTACAATAACAATAACATAAAGAGATGAAGAAATGGTAGAGGAAATGTGAGAGTTTTATTCACTTCTCATTCTCTATCCGTCAACCCCCATGAATGAAGGGAGAATGGCTATTTATAGCCAAAGAAAAACCACTAGCACAATTGATTATAAGACACCTATAGGCATCACGTGGCATCTTAAAGATTAATCAAAAGATGACTAATCCATGCATTTGCCTTTTCCATTGTGGGCTATTGGGCTCAACTCTAATGGACATCCATAATTTGTATATCTATAACATTCACATATTTATACGTGTTATAATAATATCTCTTTTTACCTTGTTGTTGTAATAATATATGAAACTCTCGATTTTCCCCTTACTGTCTAAACAAACAGAAGTTAAATAAATGTAAGATGCTAAGATATATATAAATAAAAACTCCCCGTATCTTCAACTTAATTTATGGTATATCCGAAGAAAAAATCCATTCACTTGAGAAATAACGTGTTTAGCCACATTTGGAATAATTATACGAGGGTTGACAGCAGTGGTGGATTTTGAAGAAAATGTTTGGAGGCTAAATGTATACTTATTAACTAATTAAAATTTTTTATGATTATATAACATTTTTAAAATATGATATTAAATTGTACATTATATTAATTTTTTTAAAAAAAATTTGAGGTTTGTCATGATTTCTTGGACTTTTGAGTTTTAATATTAGGAATAAAATGATGATAATTTGTTAATTATTCATACAAATTATTTCTTGGACTTTTTATTCTACTTGTTTTTAATTTTGCATTGTAGGTGTTTAAGAAGAAAATTTGAGATTTTGGAGGGTCGTAATGAATGTTTTGAGGACTGAGAAAAGTTATAGAAAAGTCCCCAGAATTTCTGAAAATTATAATCAATGAAGAAAAGGGACTAAAGAAAATTACAGAAAAATACCCATAGTTTTCAGAAATTATAGCACCTCTACAAAGTTTTTAAAGATTTGTACTTTAGTCCCCCTTTTTTTTTTTTTTTTAAAAAAAGAAATTAAAAAAAAAAACTAAACATTTTTTTTGGGGGGGGGGGCCATGACCCTAGTGAAGATCCGCCATTGGTTGACAGAAGAATAAATTTACACTTGACAGCATATTTTCAGAAGTTATCCTGTGTTGTAAATTAACATACAATTAAATATTACCGTATGTCCTTAATATAAAATTCAATTTATAGTCCAATTCTTTGATATCAAAGTGGGTCTTATATTAATAATTGGATGGAGTAGTTACTTTTCTCATCTTCGCATCCAAGTTTTGGTGGATGCAATTTCAAGCAATATGAAATAGATGCACGTGAAGAATTGTAAAAATTGGAAAAAATGAGTATGGAAAATAAAAATGGAAAAGTTTTGGATCGTGTAAATTGGTTGTGCGTGTATTTTTGACCCCATAATCCATTGAATACACACATTGTAATAAGGTTCAAGATTTGGAGTGACTTCTTTAATTTCTTTTTGGGTATTCCACATGGTTTACTGTAAGTTTCGGTTCCAATTAATCTGGATTTTGCCCTGCGTCGGGCCCATGATCATGGGAGAAGAGCTCCTAACATCATTTTTTCTATTCTTATGCCTCAAATGGAGGACATAGTTAAAGGAGATCAGCAAGTCGCTTTCCATTTGCTCCCAATGATTGCTAGTTGAATAGCTTTTAAAATTGATCAGTCATACAAGAAAAAAGACCCCGTGATATACATATAAGCCTCCTTCACTTGCATTATTAGGTGTATTTCGTTGCTGCTTCCTCATGCTTTGCTGGAATCAAATACCCCTTTCATTTTCTCTACGCATTCTGCACTCTATTATTCAACCTTCAAATATTCAAATGTCTCTCGCACATTCGTGAATTTTCTTTTGTCAAGTAGAAACAGCCTTCCACTACGAGCTAGTTTGAATCTCTATTTAGAGATGGTTTACTCTGAATTCCGAATTATAAATTAGTTTATTTTTTGTTTTTCTTGAAAAAGAACAAGTCCGCTTGTGTGTGTATTTATATATATATATATATATATATATGTAGAGTTCTAGATTGAAACCCAAGGATGCAAATGAATAAAGTGGTAATTGCGATCACAAGTCCAAAACGAAAAAGGGATGGAGGAGATGTAATTGATTACATAAACAAATTTCAATTTACAAAGTAGAGGGGGACAAGCCTATATATCTACCTTGCGCACCAACATAATTTAATAAATTGTATGTACTCTCTCTTTGCTATTGCCTCACAAGTTTTACTAATCAACATCGCTTTTCACTCTAATTTGTATTCTTCTATCCACGACCACGACGTTATCTTATCATTACGCTCATTCTTCACACCTCTCCTTTTAATTTTATTCTTACAAATACACCCTCATCTGGTATTTACTATTTTTATAATCATATATACCTTAATAACGATCAATATGACGCATGTACGCACACGCACGCACACACATATCGATACAGCTGAATTATGTTATCTATGTTTATAATGGATTTAGTCGATCAATTAGATCGCAGTTTAAAGCAGGCAAGCACAATTTATATTTGAGCAATTTTTACGCTTTTTAGTAGGCTGTGCCTATCCAGCAAAATCCATATGGAACATATTTAATATCAGTTTTTAAAATGTTTAAAAAATATATGAAATAATTATAAGTTAGGTAAGATTATAATCAACATATATTATTCTTAATTCGAAAACTAGTTATGCTACTTTTGGCCAGAGCTATTTTATTTGTTATATCTGGTTATTGTGTTTATATATAAGGAGATATATGAATTAATGTCGTAAAATATCAAAGTGGCCATAATTGATGACTCCATTCAACATTATATTAACGTCGAAGTCGTTTTCCAGCTCTCTCTATCTGCCGCATATTAAGGGTTAGTTGTAGTGACGCACTTGACTTGTTATATTGTTCAATACAAACAGTAAATATTTATATATATAATCTGGTCTCAATTTACGTTCCAAGCTTCAAAGCATTATGGGTCGTCAACGCAATATAATGAAATTTAAAACTCACAAAAGGGCATGCCGGTGCATTCCAATAGCTAGCCCTCATTTTCTGCGAAGTCCCCTCACGTCCTATATATATACACATGCCTCGTCTCCTATTGCCAAACCAACCATCAACGTTATTCTACACACACGTGCATATCTCAACAAGTTTAATTCATGGCTTTGTGTTACAGGAACATGCTCATTCTTGTACTGGTCATCGTCTTCATCGTACTGGTCGGCTCTGCTGAATTTAGAGCAGCGAGGCCGCTAGACGACTCACTTTTTCAGTCTCTTCAGCGAGGATCCTACCACGCAAGTCCCGACCCAATTCATTCCTAAATGAAGCCTACCAAACCCATATATATCAACGCAGCGTTAATTATTTATTGCATTATTCTTTTATTATCTGTTTTTAATAATATTTTTTGTCGGTTTGGGTTTTGTAACTGCCCCTCCCAATGTAAGCGTCTCCCCTATTACTTGAATTGACCAGGAAGATCTAATGGAGCCTTATACATCTAGACCACTCTGGTTGTTCTTTCATAATCTTTATTACTACTGTCCTGTGTGTTGTTTTAATTTGGTTTCCGATGAAACCACTTTTTTGTTTTCTTTTAATTCATTGACATTGCTGTAATCCAATAAAAGAATAATAACAACATTATATTATTGTCGTATGATTACGCTTTAAGCTCCATTGCACTCTGATCTTTCTGGTGCCATGTTACATGCTGAATGTGATTTTTTCAAAACAAGTTTGACTTGTACATATGTCTGCTGGCAAATAATTTTTGGTGAAAAAGAAATGTTCAAACAAAGACACATACGAGATTATAAGGAAGAAATGCTTTAATACGTACGTGAATTATCACTTTTCTAACGAGCGGTTGTTTTTCCATTGATCGGGGAGTACAGATCATTAATTAACGTTCTTCGAAAATAAAACAAAGCCTCTTGCCACATTCGTAATCTTCTAATTAGCATCTGTTGATTTATATTTTAACGGAACACACATAATTCGTTGACTAGTTGTCGTATACCAGATTAAATCCTCATACATATTGTTCTGGTGTAGAACGTGCGTGTCCAGTCTCAGACTGGTGCTTTGATGTTGGATCAAAGGTCTCACTCCAGATATCTAAAGGGGAGATATCCAGAAGAGGTTGGGATCACTGTACACAATATATATAGGGGTGAGGTGTGTGCAGACAAATGTGGATCAAAGTAATAGGTCCGAGTTAGAACGTAGAACCTGATTAACTTGTCTCTGTATTTATAGAGGCCAGTATGATGGTGATCATGGCCGGGCATGATCTTCATGCTGACTTGGTGGGGGGCGCACGTATAGCAACGGTCAAATGAGTGCGCCCACTAAGCTATAAATCCGGGTCATCCAGTCTTCCTGAATAATAGGCGAACGGTTGTACTGGATATACCTACCATTGGGCCTTTGTGGCATTGGGCCTTATTAGCGGTCCGTAACAATTGCCCCCAGCTCGGTAGGTCGGAAATTCCGAGCTGCCGAGATGTCCTATATTCCGTGCTGGCCTCATCGGCCGAGTTTCCCTAAATTTTCGTAACTCCGAGGTGAAACCTCAAGGAGCCGAGGTAGACTCTTTGGGCTATTTATCCGAGGCTTTCAGGCAACGAATATTTTCGAGCCGGGAACGTATGAGGCTTGCCGAGGTGCTCTCAGCTTTGCCGGCTGGTTACAATGAATTCATGCTATTTTGATGGGAGAGACTTTCCGCATTCGCCATCATTGCCTCCTGACACCTGGCGACTCTGCGTTGGCGAGTGTCTCCGAACCGCCGTGCCATTCCATGCATTGATCTTCGTGCGCATTTAATGTTCTCTACACACGCGATACGCCATCTCCTTTATCGGGGTGAAAAGACGCTTCGTCCCCGTCACTTCGCTTCCTCGAGCCTATACGAATCATCTTTCCCTCTATTTTCTTCATTTCCCTATTTTACATCGTCATCGTCTCTTTCCTCTACTTTCTGTCATTTTTTCTGCAATCGCTTTGCTCCGCGTTCTTTCATCTTCGTTCGCGACTCACTCATCCCGCAAAGCATTTCGTGGTATATTGTTTCTCCCGCTTTTGGATCGGGTGTAACTTGATGATTGTCGTTTATTTTGATCGGTTAATTTTCCGTCGCGGTGGCGATTTTCCGGGTAGACTTCCTTGATAGTTTCGCGCTCTCTGTTTCTAATATCGAAATCCCCCTTCAAACTATCTTGTAGCCACAAAGCATTTCTTTAGCGATCCTTCCCCTTATTTCCCCTTCTTCACGTATCCTTTTGTGCCTTTATAGGTTTCTCTTTCTTTGGCGATGGTTGGGAGTAATCGCTACCCCCTTCTAATCCACCATTAACCCCGAGGAAGAAGCCTTACGTATCCGTTACCCCCGTACCTCCTATTGGATCCTCGGTTCTGAACTTTCCGAAGAGGAGAAATTGGCGTCCGTGCTACGAGGAGGATCCGGTCAACGGAGTGGATCCGGGTCCCGACCTTCAAGCGTCCAGCTGGAACCTGCTGGACCGAGTAATATGGCTCGTGCCGAGGACGACGTGCTGTCCGCTCAACCCCTTAACTTCTATCGTTCATCCTTGGCTCCGGATTCGAATGTCCATTCGCCAGGGTATCTCGGCCCCTGCTGGGATTGTCTCGCCGAGAGCTCCTTCCTCATCGGCCAGGGTGAAGATTCCCAGGCTTCTCTAATTTTAGGCTCTTGTCGCCATTTTTCGCTGATACTAGCATTTTTTACTTTGCTTATAGGTGAATGGCTTCACGCTTCCCCCACACAAAGATTCAATCCGACGCCGGGAGTCGAATTCTTCGAGTCCTCCCGAGGCGCTATGTAGACGATTCCCGGGTATCCCACGATATCCTAAAGACTCGGCGATGTCCAAGGCCGATATTGCACGTCTTAAACTTCCCGAGATGGAAGGTCAGACTCGTCGTCCTCCGGATGAGGGTGAGCCTATATGCTCTACTCGGTCGGTTGGGCGCACCAACTTCTTATTCTTCTACTGAGATTACCTGACCCGGGTGAAGGTTCAATTTCCGTTTAGTCAGTTTCAAATGTCGGCGTTGATGGCTCTTTGGCTGGCACCCTCTCAGCTCCATCCCAACGGATGGGCCTACTTAGTGGCCTTCGAGCGTCTATGCTCGTCCTTTCCGGTCCCCATTCCTTGCACTACCTCGTTGTTCTTCCATTATTTCGGTCCTTTTACTTCCCGGACATCTAAGGAGGATGAGAAATTGAAGGGATTGGTTTCCCTACGTGTGGACCCGGATAAGAAGATAATGAGTGCATTCTCCGATTCCTTTAAACACTTCAAAACGGCTTTCTTTAAAGTCGAGGCTAAGCTTTGGACAACCGGCCCCGGTTTTTGAAAGGTCCCGAAGGAGAGGACGTGGAGTGGGAGTTTCCTATCTACCGGAACGACACCCATTATGACCTGAATCCTTCTTCATACCGATTCAAATTGAGGACCTTTTTGCCCGAAGAGGCCGTCGTATACCTCGGTTCGCCGTATATGTTGAAAAATACGGATCCGAAGTGCCGCCTTTTTTATTAACGGGGCGGGGCTACGCCACAACCGTGATTGTATGGTTCCATGGATTGCTAATTATTATGCTTTTTGATTTTCCGTTGTCCTAACCTTCACCGCATGTATCTTAACCCCCTTATTCTTTGTTTTGCAGCTCAAGACATGTCGGAACTTCCCCGCTACCTGGCGCTTGTGAATCCGACGGTAGCCGCGTCGACTCGTAAACGCCCTTCCTCGGCCTCGGAAAGAGATAAATCAAGGGCGGCGTCCGGGTCGTCAAGGACCAGGAAAACCAAGGCCTCGGATACTCCTGGCTCTAGGCGTTCTGCACTTCCTCCGGATGTGCCCCGACCCGAAACAACCGTGCCCGGGACCACTGCCCCCGAGGGGACCGATCCTGCCCCGGACGCTACAGCTCCTGAAGGTTCTGTTCCATCCTTGACCAGAACCACTGCCCCCTCTGGATCATCTCCGGCTCCGGACGTGGCCTCCGCGAAGGCTAAGGGAGCCGTTACGTCTGCTTCTCCCGTGGCGGCTGCTCCTCCTTTCCGAAACTCTGCCAGTTGCGCATCCGTGCCAATGATTCCCCGAGGACTTTCGTGGGAGAGAGGGGTGACCGAGGAGCTTAATGTCGCTTTCCTTCCGCTGAACAAATTTATGAATGGAGTCCCTTTGTCCGCCATGGATGAGTCCGTCATTAATGAGGCTCAAAGGTTCCTCTGCAAGTCCATCGGTCTTCACCAAGCGCTACTTATGCTTTGAAGGAGAAGCACGTGGCGCCGAGGTAGACATTCGGCGTCCGAAACGTGCCGAGGAAGAGGCCTTGACGAGAGCCAAAGCTGCGGAAGAGGAGGCGGCTAATGCGCAGGCCCTGGTCGGACAATTGAAGGCTTTGGAGGAGGAGGTAGCTGCCGCCAATACTAGGGCTGATCGAGTGACAGCTTTGGAGGATGAGCTAGCTGTTGCCAAAGCTTCATGTGGAAAGGTGACCGAGGAGCTTCTGATGACGAAAGAGACATTGGATAAAAAGACCTCAGAATGTCATCGTCTTCAGAAGGCCCTGGACGAAAGCTTGGCCGCCGTGAAGATTGTCCAAGAGCAACGAGGCGATCCGCGCCGAACTTGGGTCGGCAAAAGAGAGCTTGCTTGCCGAGCGACAAGCTAACCCGGAATCTCTCGAGACCCTCCATGAGTCGGCGAGAGAATGCTTCAAGATGGCCTTGGATCAAATCCAGATCTTGAACCCCAAATTATCCTTGAACATCGACGGTTATCACTACCGAGCTTATGTGAGGGACGGCGTGTTTTATCCGGCTCCTCCTCCCCGAATCCTTCCCTAAGATGAATCCATATCCATCGAAGATGAGGACTGTGGAGAACGGGCAGGTGAAGAACAGGTAGAAGGCGCGACATTAAATCCCGAGGCCGACTCAGGACTTATTGAAGTGACTCCATCTGTCGAGCCGGGACCCTCGAACAATGCTGTCGCCTAGCCTCTATTCATTGAGGCGTTTTTTACCTTTGTAAACATGGATTTTCCCGGCGTCTATGCCGGTTATAAATGTTTTAATGACAAAGTACATTTTTCGTATCTGTTGTTGTGTGAATTCTAAACATAGTTAGAGATTCGTCGGCGCAAGGGGTGCCAAGCTATGCATTCTACCGTGTGAAGTCGGGAATGGATGGTAGGGTTGTCGGTTTTAACCGTATGTGGTATTAACCTAACCGCGCTACCGTGTTCCGGAGCCGTTGGCCGGGATCATAACCGAGGTAAGGGCGAATTATCACTTGTTTAAACGAGGTGTCCGTAACGCACAACTTAAACATTTTGACTTGATCAGGGTCGGAATGACAACTCGAATGCTTAAATCGGGGCGAGCGTTGACATGTCAATTTCACGAAGGCCAATGAAAGGCAATTTCGCCGAGCTCTTGACCTGGGCTAGTTTGCCCCGGTGTTAAATCATCTAGATGTGTCGTATTTGTGACCGGGTTTATATACCTCGGTATAATGCTTAAGCGATCAATTGTGCACATTGGCAAAAATCCATTGCGGAATCCTTCATTAAAATGAGAACGCTCCAAAGAGCCAACACATAATTCAGTGAAATTTTAAGACAGAAAATTAGAATACTAAAAACAAATGATAACTGATCTCCAAGCTGGATGTGTTCGGTGTCTCCGTCACCCGAGGCCGAGGTCTAACTGTGATAGATCTTCAACTTGTCTGCGTTCCAAGTTCTTTTGATGGGTTTCCTAGCCAAGGTTTCAAGTATATAGGCTCCATTGCCCAATTTCTCTTTAACCCTAGGGACCTTCCCAATTTGCCGCCAATTTGCCATCTCTGGCGTTCTTGTTGCCTATGTCGGCTCGTCGGAGTACAAGGTTACCCCGGTTGAAGGACCGGAGTCTAACCTTCCGATTATACTTGGCGGCTAGAAGTTGCTTAGCGGCGAGCTCCCGACGCGCGCCACTACTCGACCTCGTCGACCGCCTCCAAGTCCGTCATCGCCGCATCGTCATTCGACGCCTCTCCCTCTGGCGGCTCTCATCCTTCTCCACGATGGTTGTCCTATCTCGACCGGGATCATGGCTTCGCATCCGTACGTCAACCGGAAAGGGGTCTCTTGGGTAGAACCGTACACTTGTCCCGTATCCCCATAAGACGCCGTATACCGCTGCGACCCGTTAGATTCTCGCGTCTTGCATCCGTTTTTTCAGCCCGTCAAGGATTATTTTGTTGGCCGACTCGGCCTGTCCGTTAGACTGTGGATGCTCAACCGAGGCATAATGCAATCCGACGTCGAGGTCTGACATCAACGTCTTGAACCTTTGGTCTGTAAACTGCGTATAACCTTGGCTGGCACCCTAAAGCGGGATACGATGTTGTGTCTGAAGAATCTCTGTATGCGTGCCGAAGTAATTGTCCTCAATGGTTCGGCCTCGATCCACTTGGTGAAATAATCAACCGCCACGATAAGCCATCCGAACCGTCCCGGGCTGCTTTGAAAGGTCCGAGGATGTCCATGCCCCATTTAAAGAAAGGCCAAGAGGCCGAGATGCTTTTCGGTTCCGGGGGGGGGCCAAATGAGTTTGGCGTGCTTCCGACAACTATTGCATCTTCTCACGGCCTCCTTGGCGTCCTCCGTCATGGTCGGCCAATAATACCTACAACGCGCAGTGCTTTCCTTGCGAGTGCCTTGCCCCCATGTGGTGGCCATTGATGCCTTCATGTATTTCGGCTAGTACATATTTTGCTTCCGCTTCGCCCAGGCATCTCATCATCGGAGAGTGTAAGCCTTTTCGATACAGCTGGTCGTCAACCATTGTATAGATGGCGGCCTCCCGCATTAGCTTCTTGGCGTCGGTCGAGTCAGTTGGGATAATGCCTCTCTCTAGATAATCTTCTATGGGTTTCCTCCAATCTGTGGCTGCCGAGATGGTCATAATACAACTCGGCTCGGTCAAGTTTTGTCAGTATCACGCTTCTATGATTACCGGCTTCTTTCGTGCTTGCCGGTTTGACAGATATCCGCCCTGGAGTTTTCTTCCCGTGGGATATGGGTGACAATTACTTCTTGAAATTCTGAGATCATCTCTTTAGCTTTGTTGAGGTACTTGGCCAAGAGTGGACCTTTCGTCTGGTAGGTTCCTTCGATTTGCGCGGTTACGAGCTGTGAGTCGGTGAAAACCTTGACCCTCTGCGCTCCATTTTCTTTGGCCTCAGTGTGATCCGGCAAGGAGAGCCTCATACTCGGCTTGGTTATTTGAGGTCGGGAATTTTAATTGGAGGGACCGCTCCACAAAGAACGCCCCGGCTCTCGACTATGATACCCGCTCCACTCCCCTTTGCGTTGGATGAGCCGTCAACGTACACCTTCGATATACCTCCGTGATCCCCCTCGGTCGTCTCTGCCGGGGTGAGTTCCATGATGAAGTCCACCAGTGCTTGTGACTTAATTGCGCGTCGAGCTTCGTAAGAGATATCAAACTCGGACAACTCGATCGCCCAGCTAGTCATTCTCCGGCGAGGTCCGGCTTGTGTAATACTTGGCGGATCGGTTGACTAGTTCAGACCACTATCTGATGTCCTTGAAAATACGGCCTCAATCTTCTTGCCGTTGTTAATAAGGCGAAAGCCATTTTCTCCAGCTTCTGATTTCAGAGTTCCGAGCTTTGCAGGGCTTTACTCACAAAGTAAATCGGTGCTTGTCCGAACTCGGCTTCCCTTACTAAAGCGGCGCTTACTGCCTCTTCTCCGACTGACAGGTAGAGGAAAAGGTCTCCCCGGCTCGGGTTTTGTGAGGACCGGAGGAGTTGCTAAGCATTGCTTGATCCTCTCGAACGCTATTTCGCACTCCGTGCTCCAACCCCCCTCGGGTTTTCTTTTTTAAGAGCCCGAAGAAAGGAAGAGCTTTCTCGGCCGACCTCGGTAGGAATCTTGTCGTATGGCAAGTCGGCCTACCAATTGCTGAACTTCCTTCTTCGTCTTCGGGGCTTGCATGTCCAACACAGCCTTGCATTTATCCGGATTCGCCTCTATTCCGCGGTTGGTTAACATAAATCCTAAGAATTTCCCTGCCGGAACCCCGAACGCGCACTTGGCCGGGTTTAACCTTATCCGGTGTCTCCTTAATTTCTCGAATGTTTGTTCCAGGTCTCGGATGTGGTCGTCTGGGCGCTTCGACTTTACGATCATGTCGTCAATATACACTTCTATGTTTTGCCCGATCTGGTCTTCGAACACTCGTTCATCATTCTCTCGATAGGTAGCTCCGGCGTTCTTCAACCCGAAAGGCATGACCTTATAGCAAAAGTAATTGGCCTTATCGGTCATGAAGGTCGCCCTCTCCTCGGTCGTTAGGATGCATGGCTATCCGATTATAACCGTAGTATGCATCCATGAATGATAGTAGCTAAAAACCGGCCGAGCTATCAACCAATTTATCAATGTTTGGCATGGGGTAGGAGTCCTTCGGCAAGCCTTATTCAAATTGGTGTAATCCGTACACACCCTCCACTTGCCATTTGGCTTTAACACCATTACTACATTGGAAAGCCAAGTGGTGTATTGTATCTCTCTGATGAATCCGGCCTCCAGAAGTTCGGTCACGTGCCTGTCCAGGGCCTTTTGTCTTTCCGCCCCAATGTTTCTTTTCTTTTGGGCTACCGGGGTCGACCCCGGTTGCACGGCTAGCCTGTGGCAACAGAACCTTGGGTCGATACCGGGTACCTCGACGAGGTCCAAGCGAATACGTCCCGGTTGTTCCTTAGGAATTGAATCGCCGGGCTCGAGGTCGCCATTCGCGCCCCTCCAATCTTGGTGGTTTTCGAAGGATCCGCCCCCAGCACCAATTCCTCCAGCTCTCCTTCCGGTTCCGGTCGTGGTATCTCGGGCTTGTCCCTGAGGTCCAGCTCTACCATGTTCACTGAGCGTCGGGCTTGTTGACGTCTTTCGAGTTCGGGTGAGTTCTCCCTTCTTCCGAGGCGAGGTGGAGACGAGGGCCCTCCTTCCCCGATTCGGAGACTTTCGAAATAGCATTGCCGGGATTCCTTCTGATCCCCTGTGACCACTACCACCTGTTCCTTCTTGTTAAGCATCTTAAGTTTTTGATGCTTAGTAGACACCATCATGTCCCAGTCGTGAATGGTCGGCCTGCCTAGAATGACATTGTAAGATGACGAAAAGTCGGCCGTTATAAATCTGACCCGTTCCGACTTGAATGCCTCCCTCGTACCTAGCGTCAGCCTGAGGTCTATGTAACCCTTGGGAAACGAGCGCTCTCCGTTGAACCCTATGAGGGTCGTCTTGCACGGCTTTAAATCTTCAGCATCCATCCGCATCCTTTTATACGCATCCCACTGATAATATCGGGCCGAGCTCCCCGCATCTACGAATATCCTTTTGACCGTGCGGTTAGCCGGGTTCCGGTGATTACCACCCGTCTTGATGCCCCGGTACAACATCCTTCAATTCTTCAATGGTTAAAGTTAAGGGCGGCGGTGCCGCCTCCTTCGTTCGTCCTTGACTTTTGGGAGGTCTCTAACCGTCTGGACTTCTCTCAAGTACTTCTTGCGCTGGCTCATTGTGTCTCCGCCACCTCCGAATCCTCCGCTGATCCCATTGCAACGGAAATCGGTTTCTGGGTAGGCGTCATGGGAGTTGGACCTTCTTCTTTTTTCCTCCTTCCTCGGCTCCGTTAGCGGGCTCCTACTCCGGCCTCCCTGATTGCGCGTGCCATTTCTCTTGCCCTGAGTTTTAATTACGTATTGGCGTAATTTTCCTTCCCTGATAAACTTCTCAATTGCATCTCGGAGCTCATAGCATTGCTCCGTCGTGTGTCCTGTCCCGTCATGAAACGAACAATACTTTGACTGGTCCGTAGTGGGTCGGTTTTTGGAGCGGCTTCGGCTTTCCAACTCTTCTCATCTCGGTCGAGCCACCTCCTTCCCGCAGCCGCACCCGAGGGACGTTCAACGGGGTATAGTTGTCGTATTTCGACTTTCCTTCCGGCCTTTCCCCCCTAGTCCGACTGTCTCGGTTGCGTTTTCTGGACTCCTCTCTTCGTTTATTCCCGGGTTCAGGAGATGTCTTGCTTATTCTTTCGGATTCCACGGTATTGGCCACTCCATTTGCTCGACGTCCGTATATTGCCGCGCTGGGTGTAAAACTCGGTGAGAGTATAGACCCGGTTCTTACATATGTTCTTGGCCAGTCGTGACGCTGGATCCAGGCCATCCACGAGGCAATGGACGTGTACTTCCTCAGAGAGAGAGCGCACTTGCAAAGCCACCTCCTTGAATCGGTTAAGGTATTTTTGCAATGTCTCTCCCTTCTTTTGCTTTATTCGGCTCAGTGTGTACTGGGACTTCGGCTGCTTTTTACTGGTTGCGAAATTCGGCTCGCATTTTCGTGCCAGGTCTTCGAAGTTGCGCACGGAATTATTTGGCAAGGAATGGAGCCACTTCTGTGCCGGTCCGGTTAAAGTCGCCGCGAACAAGCGTAGGATGACCTCCCCTTTGATCAAACGGACCCACATGAGTAACTCGAATGTTTCGAGGTGACTGCGCGGATCCTGTGTTCCGTCATATTTCGGCAGATGGGTAAGATTGAAGTTCTTCGGATAGGGTGCCGTGGCGGCCTCTCGAGAGAATGGGCTCGCCTCGGCTTCTGTCAGGTACTTCATCCTGTATGCTCGGGGAGATCGTCGAGACCGTGGTATCCTGGCGACTTCTTTATCTCCTCCTTCCGACGTCCGAGACCGGGATCTCCTCTCCCTGCCTCGGCTTTCGTCTTCCTTTTTTCGTTCTGGGCGCACTTTCGTCTTTTGCTTTCGGGCCCGGTTTTTCGATGCGGATACCGACTCTGAGCTGCTGGACGAACTGCTGCCATCCTGCGTCGATCTCTTTTTTCCGCGTGATCCTTCTCGGCCTCCTTGGTGCATCCAATCCTGGAATCTTTCGAGCTGATCGTCCATCATCTGTTGGATCACTCTAAAATCCTCTTGGCAATGGAGCTCGTCCCGCCTCTCCTTAGTCTCGAATTTTCTAAGGATCGATTCCCGAGCTTTTTGCGAATGCGGACATCCGGGTTTGGAGCCGAGGTGTCGTGGCCGTCTCGCCTTGCGTTTTGTTGGCATCGGGGGAGAGGAGGCCGTATCGACATGTGACCCTCGGGAGCTCCCCGGGTGGGACATACTTCGATCGTTTGGATTGCTTGCCTCGGCTGTGGTTGATTAGGTGAATACTCCGACTTGCTTCGGTGTGAGCCATCGGTAGTCACGGAATCGTAATTTATAGATCCCACGGTCGGCGCCAATGTTCTCGGTGTAGAACGTGCGTGTCCGGGGCTCGGGCCGGTGCTTTGATGTTGGATCAAAGGTCTCGCTCCGATATCTAAAGGGAGATATCCGAGAAGAGGTTGGGATCACCGTACACAATATAGGGGGTGAGGTGTGTGCGGTGTGATCGAAAGTAATAGGTCCGAGTTAGAACGTAGAACCCGATTAACTTGTCTCTCAGTATTTATAGAGGCCGATATGATGGTGATCATGGCCGGGCATGATCTTCATGCTTGACTTGGTGGGGGGCGCACGTATAGCAACGGCGATGACGAGTGCGCCCACTAAGCTATAAATCCGGTCATCCAGTCTTCCCGAATAATAGGCGAACGGTTGTACTGGATATACCTACCATTGGGCCTTTGTGGCATTGGGCCTTATTAGCGGTCCCTAACACATATATATATATATTTATATGTTACAAACCGTCCAATTAACGATATATAATGTGAACGTAAGCCGAATATAGTCTAAGGTCTGGCCACTTTAACGCAACCTCATTACCCGTTTGAGTTTTACACCCTCTGCGCAATAATCGGGGCGGAATCGGGGGGGGCTAGGGGTGGCCCCCGCCCCCCTAAAATTACAGAAGTTGACCCAAAAGTATAGGAAATTATGATTTAGCCTCATGAAATTTTTAACATTTTCAATTTAGTCCCTATTAAAATGTCTTATAGAGGGACTAAACTAAAAATATTGAAATATTTCTGGGGTTGAAGCATAATTTCATAAAAATTTGGGTCAAATTCTGTAATTTTCGCCCCCAATTTCAAATACTAACTCCCTTGGGTTCTATACTGTAATTTTCGCCCCCCATATTTGAAAATGCTGGCTCCGCCCCTGAGTATAATCGTGTTATGTCGAGTTTCTCGTTTTTTGCTTCAATCACTAATTAATGCGTTTGTTCTTTTTGTTTTAGTCATGATAGTAAAAAACGATGGTTATATATTACTTTGACATATTCACACATTTCACTAGCTAATTCTAGCTAGTTTTTTATATTTAGATAAGTAACAGTGCTGTATCAAAATTATTATTTAAACGAGAGGTTAGAATAAATATGAAAATTACAATAAATGACATTTTATTTAAGCAATATCATCGTTCAATAATATAGCACACTTACTTTAACAAAACAAAAAAAGACGTTCGTTTTACTAATTTGATTCCGACATTTTTTATTTATTAGGAAGTATAAAGAATAAGTAGCACCGTTTATGTATTGTGAATAATTATGCGATTCTTATATAAATTGTACAGACTTACATATTGAAGAAAAACTTTAAGGGGATACAGAGTTAGATTTGACGTCCAATGTGAGGAGAGTGGAAACTAGGAACCGGTTTCTTTGTCTATCCATAAGAGTTTGTCTCATCCGAAATGTCCCGGATTTAATTTTTTCTATTTAGTGATTTTTAAATTAAAAAATATTTTTTTAAAAAGAATATTAGTTGAGAGATTATCTTTATTTTATATTTTTTACCCATTAAAATTTAATTTTTTAAAAAAAAAACAAGTAAAAACAAATTAAATCTAGGCCGTGCCAGATGAGGCAAGCTCCACATACCTATAATTATCCATTTGAATAGGCAGGAAACCGGTTATTGGAAACTGGATATTGACTAGATATTGAATCTCCTTCCTCTCCCATTTCTGAGTTGAAGATTACATATTTCAATTTTTCACGTTAGACTAGTAATTACTTTGCAGCTAGTGAGGTTCTAACTGAGGCGCGTCTATTGCTGGTTGAGACCAGTAATTACTTTTTGTTGGTCGTGTATATTTGTTGTTCTGAACTATTTTTCATATTTGGCTAGTTTTGCATTCCTTCCTTACCAGTTGAATCTCATGCACATGACCCAGTTTTGCCCTTCTAGTTACGTCGCGTGCCTTCCCTACATATTCTAAACCCACTCAATCTTATGCGTAGCTAAGTCACATCTTCACAAAATATCAGTACGTAGTCATTACTCCAGCAAGCAGCCTACTCTCCCTCCTGAACTCGTCTTAATTTCTGATCACTCTTGACTTGACTTTGTCTAATTAATATTCATCAGATCAGATTACAGATCATGAAGGCTAGTTTCATACATTGCAGGACCAAAGAAAAGCTATATATTTAGTTCACTGTATTCTTGTTAATTATCAGATTTATCTATCAAAGTATGGGGAAAAAATTAAGCATATGGTATAAATGCGTTTGCAAGAGCTTGCATGTTTGATTCAGTAGTAAATGTTTAACATTATATACATGAGATCATAATAATGAAGGTCTTAAGAGATAATAATTTTCTGATGGATTGCTGTTTTTTCCCTTCTTTCAACTCGAATTAAGATGTGTTACGTTCATTTAATTGAAAATTTACATGTATGTTGCTGAAAGGAAAACGAGAATATAATCTCTTGGGCATTTGAATTTGTAGAACATAATTAAATAAATTGGCTTCATAGTTTTTCTTTAATTATGTTTTTCCATGTCTGCCCATAATTAATAAGGGTAGTTGGTGAGAGTAATAATTAGAGTTTAGGGGTATTATTGGAAATTACTTAGATCTTAGGACAATTTTATTGATTTTAACTGCTTTTATTGGTTTGTGAAAAAAGTTAGTTGGTGCCTTACAATAAGGACCAGAGAGAGTAAAAGATAAGCATAACAAAAAGTCAAAAACAACAATAAATCAAAGTCAGCTGGACATGTCGAATGTCATACGATCGAGTGGAAATCTAAATTAGTTGCGTATGCGCCAATCAACCTGGTCGCTAATATCCACAGCTTAGCTCCTAAGGAAAAAAGCAGTGAGGTGAGCATCAAAGTGTAATATATACTGCTTTCTGGCCTTAATTATTATAACATTTTTGTAGTATAAATTATATTATAAAAGTGTTTTATAATTAAACTTAAATAGTATTTAATATGGAGAATTTATTAGAATTGACCACATACTATCCCGGTCACATCCCTTCGTACTTCCCCTGTATTTTCTGTTGCTATATATACTTAATATATTAAAACCAAAATCAATGATATAAACACTTGAAGTCTTGAACTACACAAATTAAACTACACATATATACACAACGGAAACTAATTAAAACAATGATACTATGTATATAGAATAGTTTCATTCAGTCCGTGGAAGAGAGAGATATCAGTGACTGTCCCTTACAGTAAGGTGATCCTCAGGCTTCTGCTTGTTAGCCTTGCCATTGTCGTAATATGTGGTATTAATCGAGACATGCATTGGCGCTATATAGATATGGAGTGAACTCTGAAATTGAAATACCCCTGATAAGCCAATAAAATGATGGACACGTACGTACAAGAGTACGTAAATACGAATTCTGGGATAATTGGGATTACATACATCAGCGGAGGATTAGCGCGTGTATATATATATATATATATATATATATAATATATATATATAGGGTTTATCATTTATCGTGTCACTGATATAAAGTTTTGTCAAGTCAACCAAAACTACATTGTTTTGGGAGTTAGGAGAATTAATGAAGGGTGTTTTGGTAAAATTAACACCCTTCATTAATTCCTCTAACTCTCAAAACGATGTAGTTTTGGTGTTAGAAATTAATGAAAGGTCTTTTGGTAAAATTCATATAATAAATATAAAAACAAAAATACTAAAATACCTTTTATTAATTCACCTAACTCACAAAACGACGTAGTTTTGGAAATGACTTGATATAACCTTTACGCCGGCAACAAACGATAAACTCATATATATATATATATATATATATATATGTGCGTAGACTATGTACTTTGCACTTTTCTATATATATATATATATATATATTATTCTCTCCGATTTTAAATATAAAATATAATTAATTTTTTTTAGAGATTAAAGAAGCTAAATAAATTACTTAATTATATCATATGATATGTATTATTAGATCATATATCAGTTTATAAGTTAGAAAAAATAGTTTAGAGGAAAAGTTATAATTAAGTTAATTTAATTAGCTTTTTTTCTAAATAGTTTCAAAAAAGTCACCTTTATTTGATACTACCTCCAATCCTAATTATAAGAGCTAGTTGACTTTTTTTGGAGAAATTAAGGAAGCTAAATAAGTTATTTAATCATTTTATATATTGTGTTTTCATATATTATATATTAGTTTATTGGTCAAACTATTTAGTTTGAAGAAAAAAATAAAAATAAAAATAATCTGAGCTAATTTAATTAACTTCCTTAATCTCTTTATAAAAGTCAACATGCTCTTATAATTAGGACCGGAGGGAATATCATAATTCACCAATTAACTGACTGAGAGACAGACCATAGTGCGTTGTGTGCTTTTTGATTGCCTTTGTGTGGGGCTAGATAGTATATTTGCACGAGGTTATGTATGGGCAATAGCTTAATCGGGACATTAATTAAATTAACATTGTTGGGTTTGTAGGATCATGAGTGATGTCATGAACAGTTGATGTTGGGATGACGTTATTTACTTGGGAAAGAAGTGGTGCTGAAAACACTGAACAAAATATTTGTAAATTTAAGAGGGAGGAGAGGGGTATGAATGTATGATGAGCACTGCTTTAATTTCGGGGACAGATGAGAGTGACGGGTTTGGCGTCCAAGCTACTCTATTTTATTTTGATGGGTTCAATATATATATATATATATGGTTTTAATATTCAGCATTCAAGCCGTAAACGCGTCTATAGTCAATCCACCTAAATGACCTTCATTACCATTACTCTTATTATTTAGTCCCATTTTTTTGTTTTCTTATTTTAATTTTCTTCTAATAAATATAAAATAGAGATGTGCTTTTAACCAAAACAATAAATTGGATGGTTGAATGTATACTTATAAAAGATATTTTTAAAAACTTCACCTTAAATCAAATATTTGTAAGAAAATGTAAGAGTATATATTTATACTTGAGCCCGTTTGGATCCTCTTATTTTTAAGGTAAAGTTAAAAAAAAAAAAAAAAAGATTTTTCAAAAATGCTAAAACCTCGTTTGATGATTATATAAATTTTTTAGCTTAAAACTGAAATTAAAAATAAGTTGTTTGACAAAATTTTTTTTCGTAAGACTTTTTCTAATAAAAATTATCATAAAAGATATATTATAATAGGCGGCGGTGTTGTTGGCGGTGGCGGTAATAATGTTCGATCGAGAGAATATAGGTTCTCTTTTCTTTCTTTCTTTTTTTTTTTTTTTAAAAAGAGCTTATAAAAAAGCTCCTATGAGGAACTTATTTTTAAGCTCTTTTTCTTCATTATAAAATAAACTCTTATAATTATAAAAGCTTTTGTAAAATCCTGTTTGGCCCAACTTATACTTATAAGTAGAAGATAAGTTAAAAATAAGCTAGGTCAAACAGACATTTAGATTAAACAAATTAGTTCAGTTTGTTAATATAACATATATTTTCTAAAACATCTTAGTCATTTTTCTTAATTCCCTCGCTTCTCTCCTCCTTAACTATTGTTGAGAGAGAGTTAATAACGGTAAATTAGGAAAATATTGATAAATACAAAAAATATGACTTATATTTAGGACCAAAATCAACTCCCTAAAGTTGTCTAATATTAAAGACCGGAGAAGTATCATACTTTTTCTGGTCTTAAATATAAGACTCATTTAACTTTTTTTTTTAGAGATTATGTAAGTTAAATAAATTATTTAATCATAGTATGTATATGTTGTGTATCAAAGAATTATATATTAGTTTATAACTCATCTAAATTAGTTTGAAGAAAAAATAATAAGTAAAATACTCTTAAACTAATTTATTTAGCTTTCTTAGTATCTCACACAAAATTTAACTTAGTTTACCCACGGATTATTAGGATCCGCAGATAGCCATCCTCATATGAATAATAAAATATACAGGAAGAGAATTGGTCTAGCTAGAAATAGAACGAGTTAGTATTAAGTTATATATAGTTCAGATCTGAAAGCAAATTGAGTTCAGAACTCGGAAGTGTTTTGTGAATTGAAATGGTCGTAGACGAAGAATGAGCCCACGGCGCAAATATATGGTCTCTAGACTACCATTTGACATTTGACTTTTTCTTTCTTGTATATACGATCCGTTTTTCTGGTCTCATCAGCTCCTGTAATTGTATGGTTGCTTCACTTTTGGGATTGTGACCTTCCCAGCACGGGAGATTTATTTATTTTTGTTCCTTTTCTTTGCTTCCTCTCTCTCTTAATTAATTTGGTTAAAAAACGAATCTTTATTTTTTTTATTGGTATTTATCTTAATTTTTTTCGTTTTCTATTATATTATGTGTTTGTTCTTAAAGTCTTGGCCGAAGATTTGTTCTTAAACGGGCCACGGGGAAAATTTAGCGATGTATATTGTTTTTTATAATCACAGTCAGAGTCATAGCTACTACTGCAGGTTTTGGCCCTGAAAAAAAAAAAAAAAAAAAAAAAAAAAAAAAAAAAAACCAATTTATATGTATATATAATAAATAAGTTTATACTGGGAACATAGGTGGATCTAGGTTATAGACTTGCCGCCCTCAATCTGTCACTTGGTTAATTTTTTTTTTTTTTTTAAGATGTCTTTAGTGCCCCTCTTGAATTTGCCTCTTCCAATTTTTTTTTTTTTTTTTTGTTAAAGATGTATTTAATAGTATTAATAATAAAACAATTACGATGCAAATCCAAAAATAAGGCATAAGAAGAATGACATTATAATTATTTTTATTGTAACATACTTGTTCTGTTCCGAGAACATGATAGATCGACTTGACCTAGGAACAATTCCTAGGGCCTACGTACCCGAGAGGATCAAAGTCCACGTAGTTCGATTACATATAGGGGTTGGGGTGTGTGCTCTGTGTGGCGGAGGAATTGTAAAGAGTAGAGAGAATGTCTCTGTGTACCGTTCACCCTGTTTGGGGATGTTTCCTTATGTATATTTATAACAGCATCATACTGGTCCGAGTTCTGTGGGAGCGTGTTTCCACTACTCCATGTTCTAAGCCCCCACTACTAGCACCATTGCAAACGTGGGTATGACCGTGGGATAGCTCTCTTTCAATTGGGCCTGACTTCTGTAAGCCCATTTCCGAGGTCCATAACAATACTTTTGTTATTAAAATATATGCGACTTGAACTTATTGAATGCCCATCTTCATTGTAATTTATATACCGCATTTCTAACCACATTTAGTACTTAGCCTTGCTTTTCTAAATAATAGGTTTGTAAAATAACCGCATCTCTTATTACATCATCGTATTCACTTGATTTCATAAATATTTTTTTGATATGATTTTCTTTTCTTGTTTATATATATATATATATTTTTTAATGCATTTAAAACTTTCCTTAAAAAAAAAATTCAAAGGGCAGCCGAATCCCTCTGCCACCGGTGCCCCCTTGAATAATTTTCTGATCCACCCTTAATTGGGGATATGGCTCTTGGTGGCCACAAAGCCCAAGGGATGTGGAACTAGTCTCCTTGCTCATCCTTGACGAGCAAGGAGAGCTCTTCCAAATCCTGGCCGTCCGATAAGATTTGGATGGTCTAGATTTAATTTTTAATTTTTAAAAAATTGTTTTAATAGGTAAAGAGCCTAAAATGAAGATAATATCCGATCATTTTTTTTAAAAATGAATTTTTTATTTAAAAATTATCAATAAAAAAAAATTAAATTTGTACGCGAAGATTTAGAAGTGCTCTCCTATGACGAGATATGAAACGAGTTCACATTTGGTGCACATTCTTATGTGCCCAATTATGTGCTCATACCTCTATTAGAGGTATGAGCATATTTTTTTTTAATTTTTTATATATTATATTTATTTAGATTTAAATTATATGTTACTTTCTCTCGAATTTTTTTTTGCACCCGATCTCAAATTAATTAGATTTCATGATACCGTGTTACCTTGATAAATACAGGATTGGAAACTAATTAATTTGAGATATTGGGTGCAAAAAAATTCCAAAAAACAGCATATAATTTCAATCTAAATAAATATAATATATAAAATTTAAAAAAATATACTCATATGAGCATATAATTGGGCACATAAGAATGTGCACATATGTGCACCCATAGGAAACCAGTTTCCGGATGTGGTGTAGTTGATCCGTTCAATTCAAAGATTCAAGGGTTCAAATGCCATCAGTCAAGCCCTTAGATATATTCTTTTAAAAGCATTGAAAGGCACCGGCGGTCAAGACATGCAATATAATTTCCGCGCATCAGCCTCTCTCTCTCTCTGTATATATATCAGAGTTAGGATCTCTTCTGAATCACATCCATCCGCATCATAAAGTCTTCCATCTAACAAACAGGCTTATATTGCTCTAAAACTCGATCGTCATCAACATTCATTACAAGCTAGTAGCGATATATATATATATACATTTATCAATCACCGTCATGGGGTTCAGTTACAGGAACATGGTGTTGACGCTAGTGGTGATAATGGTGATCATGTTGGTTGCTTCTCCTGAATTAGGAGCTGCTAGGTTGTTCCCAGGTGATGAGTTCTGGTCCTCACAATATGGCATTCTGTTGCCCTCCTTACCAAGAGGAACTAAACCTCCTAGTCCCGACCCTATTCACACCTAAAGCTAATCCTCTCTCGTTCATGCCACTACGTACACTCCACATATCATCATCATCACCACATTCTTTAATTTCTGCTTCTTCATGGATACACAGCAGATTACGTCATCCATGCAACCTTTTTTAATTTCCCCTACACACGATTATTTTCTTGTCTTACGAATGTATTCTTTACTTCAATTGTACCATAATACTTGATCCAACATACACAAATAACGCATATTTATATCAATAATGCTGTGAGTTTGTATTCTTATATTAAGTTTCATTAGTTTTGCTCTCACGCTGACCAATAAATCGTTAACCTTAAACTAACAGTCGGGAAACAACAGAGTGACAGATAACAAAGGATTCAAGGTCAACTTCATATACCAGTTTTGAAATATATATAAATTGTTAGCGCAAACTTGTTCTGGTATCCACATGCACCTTATTTCTCAAAAAAAAAAATGTAGGTATAATCGAAAACAAATAGTGAAGAAAGCATCAGAGTGAGATATATATAATCACTGTACCAGAACTAACACATAAAATGAACACTACTTGAACTACACATAAGCGTTAACGCAGCAGTGTGCTTTTTATAGCTTCATTCAGTGTCAAAGATCGACATTGATGGCTTTGTCTCAGTAAGGTTAACGTTGTCTCTTTCAAGCTTAAGCTAGCTTAGCTTATACTATACGCTCAACTCTGCGATTTGTGTTCATTGCCGCGTCGTATCCATCAAATAGTCAATAAGGACAATGGCAGTATGAAGTGAATTATAATTCAAATATAATTGAAGCATCTTTAAACCAATCAAATCACAATTGTCATAAAGAAATATCCAGGAATGGACAGTAAACTATATCAGATTACAACAACAGAGAATGGCAAATGCAGTGACTGTAACGTCATGTTCAATATTGTTATTAATTAATTAATGAACACGTTATTGATAAGAGAGACAAACCATACATATAGTGCTTTACTTTTGCCGACCGTTTTATATATATTGTGCTCCATATATATCTTTTGGGCCTCATGGCCATAGCTTGGCAATTCAAAACATTCTGGGATGTAGGCAGGAACATTAGTGATCTCATGCTACGTTGATGTAAATATGCTTCGGGTTATACACTGACTATCAAATTTTGTTCGTTGTCTTTCCACATCATTTTTCGTTAGTACCCCAGCAATATTATGAAAACAACACTGAATATAATATAGTTGTATTTTGTAAGGGGCTATTGTATGGGCTCTTTCTGGGTATACATGAGGTGTATCTGGACAAAGAATACTTTAGCAGTTGGAAAGGATAAAACATGTCTGGAAAATTATCTTTCATGAGAAATGAGTGGCCTGGGACGAAAAGAGGGACCTGCGGAAGACTTATATTTTCGGTGCGTTACAAAGCGTGGCGCAACCCGGTTACGTGTCACTCAGGCAAAGTGACCACGTAATATCCAATGACTGAGAGCGATTGAGACGGCCTGTTTGGGCCCATTGGACCCACCCACCCGTATTTCGATTTTTCAAGGTTAAAATTAAAAGTTATGAAATATAACTATATATGAAGTCCAATCTTCCTCACTTTTAGGGGAGGGGGTTGATCCCCGTGTTGGTGTAAAGTTACGGGCGGCATCCTGGAGTTTAGAAAGAAAACGTTGGTAGAGGTGGAGGCGTGACGCATACTCTCCTCGTCAAGATCCCCTATGAACCGGGCTCCAAGAGCCCCGCCTCTTGGATCAATGGGTGAGCCTAACCCTTTCCTAAAATTTTTCTATAAAAAAAAAAAAAAATATATGAAGTCCAATTGATTTATTCATGTTTAAATTTCAATTTCGAGTAACTTTATAATTTAGATTGATAGTCGGGCTCAATTAGGACGGACTCTCATAAAGACATTTTCTAAGTTGACACGAATTCGAAGTCAAAACATGATCCATAACTCTATATTATTTGCTCAGACATATTTATTTAACTTGATTAGATTTATAAAGTTATTAATTGATTTAGTTAATATCATAGGTATTTTTTAAAATACCCTTGTCTTCTTTTTTAATTCTCTCATTCTCTCTCATTCTTGATTATTGTTAAGGGGGCATTAATAGGAATGAATTTTGAAAAGATTGACAATTATAAAAATCATATATTATATTTATGACTAAGATAAATTCTTTAAATATGTCTTATACTCCTATTAAACACCAGAGGAGTATATTGTAATTACTAGCAACTCATTATACACGGGGACTTGAAAACTACGGGCATATGTTTACTAATGCATGGTTGAGGAGACTGAAATACACATGCACTAATTTAAATCTAAACCCACTCAATCTTATGCGTAGCTAAGTCACATCTTCACAAAATATCAGTACGTAGTCATTATTCCAGCAAGCAGCCTACTCCCTCCTGTACTCGTCTTAATTTCTGATTACTCTTGACTTGATTTTGCCTAATTAATATTCATCAGATCAGATTACAGATCATGAAGCTGGTTTCATTCATTGCAGGACCATAGAAAAGCTATATACTTAGTTCATTGTATTCTTGTTATTAATTATCAGATTTATCTATCAAAGTATGGGAAATAAATTAAGCATATGGTTTATATGAGTTTGCAAAAGCTTGCATGTCTGATTCAGTAGTACATGTTTAACATATACTTGAGATCATAACAATGAAGGTCTTAAGAGATAATACTTTTCTCGTGGATTGCTGTTTTCCCCCCTTCTTTCAACTCGAATTAAGTTGTGTGACGTTCATTTAATGGAAAATTTCCATGTATGTTGCTGAAAGGAAAACGAGAATCTCTTGGGCATTTGAATTCGTAGAACATAATTAAATAAATTGGTTTTATAGTTTTTTTTTTTTTAATCGTGACTCCCACTTTTGAATTTTGGTTACATATTTCAACACTTCTTTCATTGTTTCTTGTTTCTCTAGTTTTAAAGTCGTAAGGGATGATGTAAAAAAAAATATCAAAAATAAGACATGGGATGTTACACGCAAGACAATAAATTAAATTGATGGCTTCGTAGTTTTTTCTATAATTGTGGAAGAGATCCCAAATTTTTTTTTTTTTTAAAGAATAAGAGAAAATCTGTCAATAATACAGTATTCTAGTCAACTCTACCTTGGTCATGATGAAACCACGTATATATAGCGTATTAATGGGGGCCTATTAATTTTTAATTTTTCCGTGTTTGAAAATTGACATTAACTACGGATCGAAAATTATCTTCATGTGGCTTGTTATAAATAGTAAGTTTGACCTACATATGTAGACGCACTTAATTATTTTTTTGCTGTATATAGATATAACTCCTCCGCTTTATAATATAATACATTTTAACTAATTCATCGTAATTAGGAATGGAAATAGGTCAGGGGCTTGTGGCCTGGCCTGTTAAAAGCTTGGTCAGGCCTGCCTGCCTTGTTAGGCCTGGCCTCCTTTGTCGTGTAAAAGCGCTAGGCCAAGGCCCGACTGGCCGTCTCTGTCAGTAAAAGCTAGGCCAAGGCCTGTTTGTCTTAACAGGCCACAGGCCAGGCCAGGCCTTTAACAGGCCAGGCTTAGGCCAAGGCTCAGGCCACTTCCTTGCATAACAAGCCTGGCCTATTGAGGGTGAGGCTTGACTTGTTTCCACTCCTAATCGTAATTAAAGAATGATAGTTAATTTATTAAATATACTTTAAATTGAACATTTTTTTTCCAACTTTACTCATATTAAATTAAGTTTTCAAATAGTGAGAACATACAAAAAAATCACACTTAAGTATTAATCACATGAGTAAAATTGATAAATAAGTAATTATAATTTCTCTCAAAATCACTTATATTGTGAACTAAGACATTTTTCTGAAAATAAGTTATATTATAGGTCGGGAGAGTGTGTATACCACTCTCATCCTATTTATAAGTCCATTTTGACTAAAAAAATATGGTCCTATTTATAAATTTAGTTTCATATAATAAATAAGACTGTGAATCATGACAATTTTACTTATATTAATTGTACTTATGAAGATAAAGAGAAAATAAATAGTTGAAAAATACTCAATCATAAATAAGGACAAAGTTAAAAATTTACCTCATAATCATTGAATTAACTACCTAACTAAGATTTAGTTAAAATGGAGTTATAAGTGAGACATATATACGTAACAAGAAGTCAAAAAGAACAATAAATCAAAGCCAATTTGACATGTTGAATACTTGAATGTCATACGATCGAGTTGAAATTAAAATTAGTTGCGTACGCGCCAATCAACCTGGTGGCTAATATTCACAGCTTAGCTCCTAACGGTGAGTTTGGATTGAGGGGAGGGGAGGGGAGGGGAAAAAATAGGGGGGAAGAAAATAGATTCAAAATTTAGTGTGGTGGGGCCTACAAAATTTTTCCTCTCCCCCATTTTTTTCTCTCTCCCCTCCCCTCCCCTTCCTTCAATCCAAACTTACCCTAAGGAAAAAAAAACAGTGAGGTGAGCATCGAGTGGAGTATATATCGCTTCCGCTTTAATTATAAAAACACTTTTATAATGTAAATTGTACTATAAAATTATTCCTATAATTAAAATCGAGAGGTAGGTAGGTATTTAACATGAAGAATTTATTAGAATTGGCCCCGTACTATACCGGTCACATCCGGTCGTACTTCCCCTGTATTTTCTGTTGCTATGTATATATATACTTAATAATATAAACACCTTGAAGTCGATCTTGAACTACACAAATTAAACTATACATATATATACCCACCGGAAACTAATTAAACCAATGATATTATGTATATATAGTTTCATCCAGTGGAAGAAAGAGATATCAATGACTGTCCCTTACAATAAGGTGATCCTCAGGCTTCTGCTTGTTAGCCTTGCCATTGTCGTAATATGTGGTATTAATCGAGACATGCATTGGCACTATTAGATATGGAATGAACTCTGAAATTGAAATGCCCCTGATAAGCCAATAAAATGGTGGCCACGTACGTACGAGAGTACGTAAATACGAATTCTGGGATAATTGGGAATTTGGGATTACATACATCAACGGAGGATTAGCATATATATATATATATATATATGCATGCAGAGGCTATGTGCTGCACTTTTCTATATGTATCACTCTCTCTCATTCTAAATATAAGACATAATTAATTTTTTAGAGAAATTAAGGAAACCAAATAAATTATTTAATTATATCATATAATATGTAGTATTAGATCATATATCAGTTTATAAGTTAAAAAAATGATAAATATAAATACTTTAAGATAATTTAATTAGCTTTCTTTCTTAATAATTTCAAAAAAGTCAATTTTGTTTGATATTTAACACCGAAAGGAATATCATTAATTATTCACCAATTAACTGACAAAAGACAGACCATAGTGCGCTGTGTGCTTTTTGATTGCCTTTGTGTGGGGTTATATAGTACTCTCTTCGATTCTAATTATAGGATAATATTTGAAGGTTGATTTTGATCCTAATTATATGATAATATTTTCGTTTTTGTTAATTTCTTCCTAGAATACCCCTATTTTATTCTTTTAAGGGTGTTTAATTTTTGGTAAGTATATGTATGTGAGTGTACAGACTCTTCCACTCAATGAAACTTTTAAATCGTTGTATTTTAATTTATTTATCAGTCAAATGACGTTAATTTACCAATGCGTATATATATAGACATACACACACATAGATATATATATGTGTGTGTGTGTGTGTTGTCTACACACAAATATATATAGACAGACACACACACGTGTGTTTGTGTGTGTATGTTTATACCTATATATATCTGTGTGTGTATTATGTCTGTGTGAACATGTGTGTGTACATATATATGTGCGTGTGTCTCTATATATGTGTATGGATATGTACATATGTGTGTGTATCTATTTGTCTATATATATATATATATATATAAACGCACAAATATATGTATATATAGTAAGACCATTATTTTAATTTAGAAAGTTGTGGAAATTTCAGGTGGGAGAGGTATGTAGTAAGGGTTGTAGATTCACTTTTACTTATATCATTTTAAATTTATATAAGGATATTTTAAAAAAATGAGTAAAATTAACTAATTTAACTCATCTCTTTAATTTTCTCAAAATCGATTAAATATGTCTTATAATTAAGACCAAAAGAAAATATATGTGCACGAGGTTATGCATGGGCAATAGCTTAACCGGGACATTAATTAAATTAACATTGTTAGGTTTGTAGGATCATGAGTGATGTCATGAACAGTTGATGTTGGCATGACATAATTTACTTGGGAAAGAAGTGGTGCTGAAAACACTGAACAAAATATTTGAAAATTAAGAGGGAGGAGGGGTAGTGTGATGAGCACTGCTTTAATTTCTTTTCTTTTTTTTTTTTTGATATGAAAATTTTAGGAAAGGGGTTGGGCCACCCACCTACCACCCAAAAAAGAAGGCTTGCTTTGGGAGCCATTGTGGATACTTGTGAGAGAGTACACATGCCCCCACCTCTACCAGCGTTTTCCACGCTTCCCGACCCCTGATGACGCCTCCCCCAACGCCTCTTGACTAACACAGGATCAAACCCCCTCCATTAAATTGAGGAAGACCGACCCCCACGCCAATTCAACCTAAAGGCGAGCGGTAGCACTGCTTTAATTTCGGGACCAGATGAGAGTGACAGGTTTGGCGTCCAAGTTACTCTATTTTAATTTGATGGGTTCAATATGTACATATATGGTTTTGATATTCAGCATTCAAGCCGTAAACGTGTCTATAGTCAATCGACCTAAATGACCTTCATTAGCATTACTCTTATTATTTATGTCCGATTTTTTTTTCCTTATTACTTCTAATAAATATAAAATAGAGATGTTTTTTTTAACCAAAACAATAAAATGGATGGTTGAATGAATACTTATAAAAGATATTTTAAAAAATTTCACCTCAAATCAAATATTTATAAGAAAATGTAATAGTATATACTTATACTTAGAGAAAGCACATATAGAGGAACAAGCACATTTTATTTTATTATTATTTTTTTAGATTAAATTATATGTTAGTTTCTGGATTTTTTTTTTGCATCCAAAGATCTTAAATTAATTAGTTTCCGCCTTACGTATATAGAAATATTTGTCTTGTAACACCAAAAGATCTAGAAAATTAATTAATTTGAGATAATCGGGTGTAAAAAAATTCAGAAACCAACCTACAATTTAATCTAAATAAAAAATTTATAATTTTTTTTTTTTTTAAAAAATGTGCTTGTCCCTCTAACCTAATGTGAGCCCATACTTAGATTAAAGAAATTAGTTAAGTTGGTTAATATGATATATATTTTCTAAAACATCTTAGTCATCTTTCTTAATTATCTCATTCCCTCTCCTCCTTAACTATTATTGAGAGAGAGTTAATAGAGGAAAATTAGGAAAATATTGACAAATAAAAAAAAATCATATCTTATATTTAGGACCAAAATCAACTCCCTAAAGTTATCTTACATTAAAGACCAGAGGAGCATTTGTACTTTTTCTCGGTCCTAAATATAAGACTCATTTAACTTTTTTTAGAGATTATATAAGCTAAATAAATTACTTAATCATAGTATATATATGTTGTGTATCAAAGAATTATATATTATTGTAGTTTATAACTCACCCAAATTAGTTTGAAGAAAAAATGATAAATAAAATACTCTAAAATTAATTTATATAACTTTCTTAATCTCTTCCAAAAAAAAAAATTTAACTTAGATTACCGGCGGATTATTAGGATCCGCAGATAGCCATCCTTATATGAATAATAAAATATGCAGGAAGTGAAATGGTCGTAGACGAAGAATGAGCCCACGGCGCAAATATATGGTCTCTAGACTACCATTTGACATTTGACTTTTTCTTTCTTGTATATACGATCCCTTTTTCTGGTCTCATCAGCTCCTGTAATTGTATGGTTGCTTCACTTTTTGGGATTGTGACCTTCCCAGCACGGGAGATTTATTTATTTTTGTTCCTTTTCTTTGCTTCCCTCTCTCTTTTAATTAATTTGGGTAAAATTACTGAATATTTATTTTTTTTATTGGTATTTATCCTAATTTTTTTCTTTAGTTAAAACGGAAGGTTTAGTTTTCTATTACATTATGTGTTTGCTCTTAAAGTCTTGGCGGAAGATTTGTTCTTAAACGGGCCACGAGGAAAATGTAGCAATATATATTTTTTATAATCACAGTCATAGCTACTACTGCAGGTTTTGGCCCTGAAATAAAAAATTCAATTTGTATGACAGTAGTGGATCTTGGAAGAAATATTTGGGGGGTCAACTCTATACTCATTAGTTAATTAAAAAAATAAATATTTGAGGGGACCAAAGTATACTCATTAACTAATTAAAAAAATATTTGGGAGGCCAAATATATAATAAAAGTATTTTAACAAGTCTAATATATAAGATAACATACCTTTTTACATTATCTTAAAATTTTTTTTTTTTTTTTGGGGGCCATGATACACTAAGCTCTGCCTCTGTGTATATATATAATAAATAAGTTTATACTGGGAATATGGCAACATGGCTGTTGGTGGCCATAGAGCCCAAGGGATGTGGAACTGGTTTCCTTGCTCATCCTTGGATGAATCGGGAGAGCTCCTCCATCTGGCCGTTTCTAGATAGTCTAAATTTAAATTTTTTGGTTTTTTGAAAAATTGTTTTAATAGGTAAAGAGCCTAAAATAAAGATAATATCTGATTATTATTTTTTAAAAAATGAATTTTTTATTTAAAAATTATCAGTAACAAAAAAATTTAAATCTGTACGCGAAGATTTAGAAGAGCTCTCCTATGACGAGATGGGAAACCAGTTCCCGGATGTGGTGTAGTTGATCCGTTCAATTCAAAGATTCAAGGGTTCAAATGCCATCAGTCAAGCCCTTAGATATATTCTTTTAAAAGCATTGAAAGGCACCGGCGGTCAAGACATGCAATATAATTTCCGCGCATCAGCCTCTCTCTCTGTATATATATCAGAGTTAGGATCTCTTCTGAATCACATCCATCCGCATCATAAAGTCTTCCATCTAACAAACAGGCTTATATTGCTCTAAAACTCGATCGTCATCAACATTCATTACAAGCTAGTAGCGATATATATATATATACATTTATCAATCACCGTCATGGGGTTCAGTTACAGGAACATGGTGTTGACGCTAGTGGTGATAATGGTGATCATGTTGGTTGCTTCTCCTGAATTAGGAGCTGCTAGGTTGTTCCCAGGTGATGAGTTCTGGTCCTCACAATATGGCATTCTGTTGCCCTCCTTACCAAGAGGAACTAAACCTCCTAGTCCCGACCCTATTCACACCTAAAGTTAATCCTCTCTCGTTCATGCCACTACGTACACTCCACATATCATCACCACGTTCTTTAATTTCTGCTTCTTCATGGCTATACACTGCAGATTACGTCATCCATGCAACCTTTTTTAATTTCCCCTACACAAGATTATTTTCTTGTCTTACGAATGTATTCTTTACTTCAATTGTACCATAATACTTGATCCAACATACACAAATAACGCATATTTATATCAATAGTGCTGTGAGTTTGTATTCTTATATTAAGTTTCATTAGTTTTGCTCTCACGCTGACCAATAAATCGTTAACCTTAAACCGCACAGTAACAGTCGGGAAACAACAGAGTGACAGATAACAAAGGATTCAAGGTCAACTTCATATACCAGTTTTGAAATATATATAAATTGTTAGCGCAAACTTGTTCGCTGGTATCCACATGCACCTTATTTCTCAAAAAAATAATGTAGGTATAATCGGAAACAAATAGTGAAGAAAGCATCAGAGTGAGATATATATACTCACTGTACCAGAACTAACACATAAAATGAACACTTGAACTACACATAAGCGTTAACGCAGCAGTGTGCTTTTTATAGCTTCATTCAGTGGCAAAGATCGACATTGATGGCTTTGTCTCAGTAAGGTTAACGTTGTCTCTTTCAAGAAGATTTGTGTTTACTGCGGCGTCCTATCCATCAAAAAGTCAATAAGGACAAATGGCTGTATACAGTGAATTATAATTCAAATTGAAGCATCTTTAAACCAATCAAATCACAATTGTCATAAAGAACTATCCAGGAATGGACAGTAAACTAGATCAGATTACAACAAGAGAGAATGGCAAATGCAGTGACTGTAACGTCATGTTCAATATTGTTATTTATTAATCAATGAACACGTTATTGATAAGAGAGACAAACCATACATAGTGCTTTACTTTTGCCGACCGTTTTATATATCCTGTGCTCCACATATAGTCTTTTGGGCCTCATGGCCATAGCTTGGGAATTCAAAACATTCTGGGATGTAGGCAGGAACAGTAGTGATCTCATGCTACGTTGATGTAAATATGCTTCGGGTTATACAGTGACTATCAAATTTTGTGCGTTGTCTTTCCACATAATTTTTCGTTAGTACCACAGCAATATATATGAAAACAACACCGAATATAATATAGTTGTATTTTGTAAGGGGCTATTGTATGGGCTCTTTCTGGGTATACATGAGGTGTGTCTCGACAAACAATATTTTAGCAGTTCGAAAGGATAAAACGTGTCTGAAAAATTATCTTTTCACGAGAATTGAGTGGCCTGGGACGAAAAGAGGGACCTGCGGAAGACTTATGTTTTCGGTGCGTTACAAAGCGTGGCGCAACCCGCTTACGTGTCACTCAGGCAAAGTGACCACGTAATATCCGATGACTGAGGCGATTGAGACGACCTGTTCGGGCCCATTGGACCCACCCACCGCGTATTTCGATTTTTCAAGCTGAAAATTAAAAGTCATGAAATATAACCAAATATGAAATCCAATTGATTTATTCATGTTTAATTTTCGATTTCGGAGTAACTTCATAATTTAGATTGATAGTCGGGCTCAATTAGGACTGACTCTTGCAAAAGACATTTTCTAAGTTGACACGAATTCGATCTCAAAACATGATCCATAACTTTATATTATTTCTTCAATATAAGACGTATTTACTTAATTTTATTAGATTTATGAAGTTAGTTGAGTTAGTTAATATCATATATATTTTTTAAAATACCCTCGCATTTTTCTTAATTTCCTCATTCTCTCTTCTTTTTTATTATGGTTGAGGAACATCAATAGGATACATTAAAAAAAAAAGATTGATAATTTTAAAAATCATATACACTAGTATTATATTTAGAATTAAGATCAATGTTCTAAATATGTCTTACATCCCTATTAACGACTAGAGAGGAATATATTGTAATTACTAGCAACTCATTATACACGGGGACTTGAAAACTACGGGCATATGTTTACTTACTCATGCATGGTTGAGGAGACTGAAATACACATGCACTAATTAAATCTGACGATAAGAATGCCATATATAATACTCTATCCGGTCTTAACTATAAGACATATTAATTTTTTTTTGGAGAAATTAAAAAACTAATTAAATTACTTTAGAGTATTTTCATTTTTTTTTCTTCAAACTAATTAGGACTAATAAACTAATATATAATCTAAGGATACACAACATATGAAATAATTAAGTAATTTATTTAGCTTCCTTAATCTCTTCAAAAAAGTCAATTATGTCAATAAACGAAAGATTTATTTATATACTTTAGAAAGATTAAAAAAGTTATATAAATTACTTTATCACAACAATGTGACATGATCTCTCCGGGCAAAAAAAAAAAAAAAAAAAAGTTAATCTATAAATTTAGCAAATTATTAGTTTAACTCCAAATCAGGTTATAAAATATAGTAGACCAAAAGCTGAATGTCAAACAATGGCCTAGTCTATATTTATCCATAGCATTAAATATGTCTCTCAATCTAGCTAACCGCGTTTTTAAAAATCCTGGTAAAGGATTCAAGATTTGATTATTCTGAAGATTAATGAAATTGAAAAAGTCTTGAATTTTGAATGCCACAATACCTTGGACAAGACTACGTACTACGTAGTTCCGGTATTGACTGCATGTGATATGCGTATATTGCTTCCCTTTTTCGGAGTGTTACTTTTCCCCCACGGAAATGTAATTACTTTTCTCAATAAAGTTTTTATTCTAAAATTTAAGTAGGGCTCAGTCTTCGTTCAACTATATATTAACAGTACAAGAAGTATGCATGTGCTTTCCACATACTTGTGTTAATTAAGATGTGGCCAAAATGAAGACGCAGTAATATACATATATATATTTTGATAGTAATAGGTTTTGACCCAAATATTAAAAAAAATCAAATTATGTTTATGTATACAATAAATATCCGAAAAACTTAATTCGAAATAAGGGGCTTGGTGCACAAGGCTATGTATATTCAAAATTCAATATGTTTGAGTTCAAACACCATTGCTGGGTCAAGGCCTAACGAGTTATTTAAAAAAGCATGGAAGGTAGCGGTCAAGAGTTGTAATCCCGCGCTGCCTCTCTATAAATATCATAGCTTTCATCTCTTTCAAGATCGTCCACATCATCAAAACTTTGATCATAACCATCAACACCCACCTCAAAGCTCTGAGCTCATCCTAACTTTGCCTCCACCAAACACATATCTTTGAGAAAAGCTTGCTAGCGAGAGAGAGTTATCAGAGTATTCCACTTCTGCTTGTGACACAGAGAGAGATCAAGTAATCTAAATCACCCATATCCCCGAACATGGCTCTATGTTACAGGAACATGCTGTTGACAGTTGTGGTGATAATGTTCATCGTACTGGTTGCTTCTCCTGAATTGGGAGCAGCGAGGTTGTTGCCGACTGAGTTCTGGTCGACCCAACATGGGATTCTGTTGCCGTCGCTGCAGCGAGGCACCACACCGGCAAGCCCCGACCCTATTCACACCTAGGCCATAAACACATCGCCTGAACAGTACTCTCACATTCTTCCTCAAGTCTTTTTGCCTCATCATTTCCATACAACTCTTATTCTTCTTCTTCTTGTACGTACGTACACAAGATTCTTTTGTTTAATTAACAATTGTAACCTTACAAATCTCTTGAGCACGAATTGTATCATAGGACTGATCAAGATGTGCACACGGATGTATATTCATACCAATTTGCAATACTAATAATAATGCAGCAACGGCTTTACTCATTATTCTAATATCAAGTTAATTTATATGTATATCCATGTAGTGAAGTTTCTAATATGAGATCTATTTTGTATTTTAATTTCTTAATTAAATTGGATCATAATACATGAGCTAATATTATTATCAGTCACCCAGCACTTCAAATTAAATGGCACGTTAAATGCCAAGTCCCAGTGTCTTCTTTCTGCGTAAACGAACAAGTCAGAGAGAACGTAGAGTTTTCAAAATCGGCAGACTATATTATATGTAATATTTTTGGACGTGACCCTTCCCCAGGATGATTTTCCGACATTAGTTTCTTTTTTTATTTTTGGAAAAAAAAATTGCTTCATAAATATGAACTTCTCAGCACTATCATTTTTAACAGATTAGTTATCCCCATTATGATTCAAGATCGATCCTTCGAATCAATAGCTCCAAGCCATTGCCGCTTAGTAAGCATTGGCATGGGAGAAGCTTGACTCCTCCCCTACGTCCGGGATTGAACCCCGCCCTCCCCTACTATGTGTATAAAAACAAAAAAAATAGCTCCCGGTTATTAGTAGTTCTATTCTTCTTATGAGCTCCATCAATTAAAATATGACAATATACATAGTTCTTTGCTAATAATATGGATAACTATTTTTTTTGCATATAATGGCATTTTTTTTTTCAATCAAATTACAAGCATTGTCATTTTATTCATGGAGAATTATACAATTGGTATGATTTCACTAAAAAAAAACAATTGTACAATAAACAGACAAAAAATCGCATGAGTGCAGCTTTAATCTTGAACGGCATTTTTCTATGAATACACTTGACTTTTGCAACTTTGTGGTATTTAATATTGTTTGGCTTCTTGTTCATATATAAGGAGCTTTGAAAATCAGAAAGAGGACTTGAATTAGTCCCTTATTTTTTAGGCTTCTGACTATTGACTAATTTGTAAAGAAGTAACCCTTGTCTTCTTTAGGTTCAACTCCTGAAAGGGCTGACACTCTCTCACCAAGGAGCGGGGTTCGATCCGAAGTTGGTCAAGCGTTGGGGAAATAGGGGTGAGCAAAAAAACCGGAAAACCGAAAACCGAACAACGAAGGCTATTCGGTTCCGGTCTATCCGTTTTCGGGTTTTTTTTCTTTCTAAAATAGTTATATTTCGGTTTTTCGGTTCGGTGTTTATAAAATAAATTCGGTTTTAACCGAATAAACCGAAATATAGATTTTTTTTTTTTTTTTTTTTTTTTTTTTTTACACAGGAGGTTATGTATGTGTGTTGAATGGAGGCCCAGCCCATCCCAACAAAAAAAAAAAAAAAGTGTACTACAACCAAGTTAATATTGTAGATTGATCCAGAAAAAAAAAAAAAAAAAAGAAGACACGAAGGCCCATATTAAGAAGGCCCAATCAAAGCCTAAAACCGAAAAAACCGAAAACCCGAACCGAAATATTTCGGTTAGTTCGGTTCGGTTTTTTTTTCGGTTCAGTGTTTATAATATTCATATTTCGGTTTTTCGGTTTTACTGTAGAACCGAACCGAAATAACCAATGCACACCCCTAAGGGGAGACATCCTAACTCCTAGGTTAACGTCTGAGGATAATAGATGGCTCGGCCTGTCCAACATCAGTATAACCTAAAAGGAAGAAAGGTTTCACCCTGCTTTTGGATCGCAAGTGACCCCAACCCCTTTTTAAAATTTTATTATAAAAAAAAAAAAAAATTGTAAAGAAGTGAATATTCAATCCGTCCGCGGAGCGGCTACAGCTCCTCTAGTTCGATTATATCAACGAATACGAATTTGCTCAGATTTAGCATCAGAAAAAGGATTTACTATGAACACCCATGATAGGGGAAGAAACCGAAATGAATGTGGCGAGAGCAGGTTCATCCACAATAAAATCAAGCAACATTCTCTCTATGCAGTAATTAATTCATATTTACTTCAAACTTTACAATTTTTCATCCTTTCAGCGACAATCGAAATATGTAGCCTATATAGATATGTATACAGATTCTGATAATCACAACACATTAGTCTAAATTCCAGATGTATACACAGAAAATAAGCCATCAACATGGAAACATGCGGGTCCAATGACATGAATTACCCGCCATAGTTTTTTCGGAGATTCCAAAACTATACAAATAACAAATCAGAGGCACCATCACAGACTGATTGAGCTCAAAACTACAGTATTAACATCTACCGGGTAATCAAAAGGTGATTTTGTGGCCAGAGATCTCCATATCTTCTTCTTTGGATGATAGATTTGAAAGTACAGGGTCCCTCCTCTCTTATGGCGCCTGTTCCTTCGTGGTTCCACCACATCCACAGCATTTAAATTCGTCATTACATACAGCTCCCCATATAATACCACAAAACCAAATGAAGAGTTACAAGGAGCTTTTCTAGGTACGCGTGACTCAAAGAGCCAACGATTCAAAGACATGTCATATCTGCAGAGGGCATACACCACCAAGAAAAAAAGGTCAACAGAAGATTTCTGAGCTCAGAAATTTTGGAATTTTAAATTACGAAGTAAAGGGAAGAAGGCCATCAAGAACGCCTCATGCCACGTATATGCCATCAGCTTTACTATGTATGTGGATAGCCAGAATCTCATGTTACCGAGTGCAAAAGGAAACAAATTCAAAAGCGCAAAATCATTCAGTATGCAAGTTTGATTGAATATTATGATAATAAATGACATGGGAGAACGGAACAGAGCTGTCTTGGTGTTTGTTTGGACTATCTGTAGTTTTCTGTTATCAATAGAATATATACTATTTTGCAAGAACTGCTTCTTTTAAAAAGTCATTTTTTTCTAATTATTGTTGTCAGCAAATGCTCCAAACACTTGCTTCATAATCAGCAGAAAGACAGATTGAAGTTTCTGCAGGCACATTTTTCTGATGGTCAACCAGTATCAGAAAGTGCTTTTGAGTTGTGCACTAACATGAATAAACAGACGTGGCTTTCCAGTTCTGGTCCACCACATGATTGATACGCAAGGTTATAACCAGCATAAATATCAAACAATGTCAAAATATCTTAAAAATCCTGGTCATCTAATCTGTCATACAACTCCTAATAAAGATTAGTTCAGACAACCTGAAAAGCCTGAACATTGATTCCCTAATGTATATTCAACGCATCATGATCAGAAGGAGGTCAATAGAAAGCAATTCACCAAGAAAAGGCTGTATCACACATTTTGAAAGTCAATCAAATTGTAATAATACATAGTACCCCGTGCTGCAACCATGTAGACTACAAGTCAAGAAGAGTTTATCACAGCTTTTGATCACTCTTTGATCAGGAACAAGAAGAGGAGGGAATGATCAAATGTCAAGGGGAAGAAAGAAGCAAAGAATTCACATGAATATCACATGATCATCAGATCATGCAAGTCTCATTTTGCAAGTTGTATATCTATCACTTACAGCCCACAAGATTCGTCTATGGAGAAAACTAAAAACCTAATATCAGTTTTCGATGTTAAAACTTCAGCAATCATTATAGATTACAAGCATTTTAGATTTCTTAGATAACCATGCACGATGAAAGTTAGAAGATCAAAAGGACATGTATAGTTAAGATTTACATTCCATTTGTAATCAGCAAAACCGCAATAAGCAGCACCAAATACAAATTACTTATCATCTGATAGAAATCAATGTTAGGATCGCCAGAGATATTACGTACCATACTTCATAAATACACACTGGTTACTCAGTGTAATGTTTGAACTTCAGAGCAGCCGTTAATAAGTTAATTTGGAGCCTAATTTTTGTCCAGAGTCACATATTATAAACACCACGATTATCCAAAGTCTTTGTACACGATAAAAAGTCAGAAAGTACCTTAATATTTCTTCCCTGTCAAGCATGTAGACCCCTGGACAGTCTCCATTCTCGTCCTCAACGACGACAATTCTTCCAAATCTCATCCTCTCCCCTTCACTCCAGATATTCCCAACTTCTCTCCACGTGCCACAGCCACTTCCATTCTTCAATTCCATCACCACTGCATTCTTGCAGTACTCATCCACAGGAAAAATTCCAGAAATAGTTCTGGAAGCACCATATCCACCCATCACCCAGAACTCCCTCCTGTTCTCTAACCCATTCCCAACAAGAAAACCAACACATCCGGCTCGAAAGCTCGGCAATCCATCCAAAGCAACCCACTCGTCCTTACCAATGTCATACCTCTCGACAGAACGTGTTCGACTTCCGGCAGCGGCGAACATTGTATGCCTCGACCCACCGCCAGCCACCAAAATCTGGTTGGAATCAGGCAATGCCACGCAGGCGAAACTGCCACGGGGCGTGGGCATGGAGGCAAGGCGCTCCCATGCGAAATCATGGAAATTGAAACGGAAAGTGGATGAAGTGGGGGAGGGGCGATCCATGGGAAACGATCGGGTGTCGAAAAGGGACCCTCCGAGTACATAGAGGTGGGGCCCAATTGAGATTGAGGTGAAGTTACAGAGACCATAAACATGCGGATTACAGGGCATAGTGGGGAGAGGGCGCCAAGCAAGAGAATGGGGGTCAAAGAGGAAAGGGGAAGCAATGGAAGGGTCCTGGGGAAATATACAGAGAAGGTGGGAGAGATGACGGCGGCAGCGGCGGAGAGAAGTTAGAGTAGGGGATGATAGGAAGAGTTTCCATGATTTGCAGGTAGGCTTGAGGCGGGCATGATGGGAATATGGGATGAAGGAGAGGATAAAGGCAGCAACGTCGTTGGGGAGACCTGGAATTAGGGTGAGGGTTCAATCAACGGCGGGTAGAATCGGTGGCGGTGGCGATGCTGGTTGTGGGAGTGGTAGCGGAGATCCGATCATTTCTGCCTCAGCATGCCGGTGAAGTCAGCGATTGTGCGTCTGGTGATTGGCCGAGGACTCTCTGTTGTATCCTACTGGAAAGCAGTGGAGCAAATTATTCAGGGACCGGAAAGGTACAGGTTGACAAGGATGGGCAGAAGTTCTGATTATTTAAGACAAAAAAACCTCACAAAGTAAAAGCAAGATTATAAAAAACGTCAAAATCAGCATAATATTTAAGCCTCTGGATAATACAGGTCAGCAATGATAGTTACTCCCCCCTATCCTTCGGATCTAGTAGTATTTTGTAACTCAAAGTTTTCGTTAAAATAGTCTTTCAGTGTCAATTATCCCTAATCCATTATCTCCTGCGCTTCGAGTATGGTTTTCGTCACATTTCACATGAGTACTCTACTTTAAGATATCAAATTTTTGTCTGAGCAAAAAAAAAAAAATGATATCAAGTTTTTGGCCGGCATTAAGGTCTCACTTCTTACATCTTTGAACTTGATTAATATGCATTTTTCTTTCGAATGATGTAAAATAATTCTTTAATAAATAGGAAGAGGAAGAGTCAGTCTGAATGTTATGAGTTTTAACTTAAGTAATTTTACAATTATCTTAGATGAGTTTTATTGCGTATAACGTAAAAGTAGTTACTAGACTATGCCATTTTTTTTGTGAAGAGTCAGTAGGATTACTACCATTTTTTATTACTATCAATGTTATTACTACTTTTTTATCGTTAGATGATAATCTTATCTACCTTTATCATTTATATCTTCTATCGAGATTCTGATCTAATAATGAAAAAGTGGTAATGATAATATCATTTTCTTTTGTCTTCCTTTTCTTAATTATGGAAAAACTTGATAATCATCACATCACAGAATTATAAGTAACTCACGATCAAATAATGAAACTCATTATCAAAATCATACTAACATATACTGAATATAAACACTATCATGGCTTTGTTATTTTTTGGGAAAAGGGGATAATTCTGGCGAACTCATTACATTGATACTAGTATACGCAACCAATAAATTGAATTTTAGTATCTTCGGTTCTAATTATAAGATCTAGTTAAATTTTTTTTGAGAGATTAAAGAAATTAAATGTATTACTTAATCATTTCATATGTTGTATATCACTAGATTATGTATTAATTTATTAGTTAAACTAATTAGTTTAAAGAAAAAAATAAAAATAAAAATACTATAAGGTAATTTAATTAGCTTTTCTTAATTTTTCCAAAAAAAGTCAATTGGCCTTATATAATTAACCAAATGGAATATTACTTACTGAGAAAATAATAGAAAAAAATAAATTAGAAAAATTCTAAATTAGGTTTCTTACCTCAAATTGATAACTAATTCATAACTCAGAACTTATTTTATGAAAAATTTATCAGTTTTGTAATTTCTAAATTCTTTTTCTGCCATTTTATTTATTTATTTTCTAAATAATATGACGTGTAAATCACAAGAACTTTTGTGTTAATTTTTCCGGTCTATTATGGACACACATATATGCGCGCGAAGGCGCGAACTCTTCGACCAACAGGTGGAGAGAGAGAGCCAGAGAGGCTAAGAGTGAGAGGGTCTGAGCCACAAGAATGTCCACAAAAATGGCGATTTTGGAGGGCCTTTGGACTATGCCATTTCTCCAAACCATAGGATCTTGCGAAGGCGAGTCCAAGCGCGAAAGAAAAGACCAAGAAAATTTTAGTGTTTATTCAGAGTTTTTCTTCTTGGCTCTAATCAGATCACATCGTCCCACTGAAATTTGGGCATTTTGTTTCACTGACATTGACGTTGATTGCCGGGGATTTGATCCTACAAGTGTACGATATAAGCAATTTCCGACTTGTGATTCAGTACGAAACTGACTTGGGAATCACGCTACTCGAGTTAAAGTTCGATGGATAACGACTTGAGTCCATTAAGGATGGACGTACCTGCTATTGTTGGAGTGTTTTTAAAAGAAACATATCTATGTAGTCGAGATTCTTATTGAGAAAATGGTAATGGAGCTCCCAATATTCTATTACCCGAATTTTGATTGAATTCTGTACAGAAGGTAGTTGATGGAATAGTTGACGTGCACAACCATGTTAGCCATCTGCTTGTCCTTCACCTTTTATGTTTGAATTCTGAAGTTTTTCTATCTTTATAAATGGTAAGAATATTTGTTGGAAACCATGTAAAATCGAGATCTTCGTCACAGACACAATGAAATACACGTTCCTCTCTAGTATGCACATATGTACTTTGTTGATCCGAATTGATGCAGAAATAGTGAGATTTGGTAATTTTCAATGACCGGTGATTATCAATAGAAGGTGAATACTATATAAGTCCCGGTCGCTATATGCTCCCAAACAAAATTAATTTATAAAAGAGACCAGTTACGCTGAGTTGAGGTGTGATGTGTAATTGGATTCTGACATTGCATTCAGCATGTCTGCTCTCTTTCATGTGCTAGTATTCTGATTAAGGGCACTTCTGAAGAATGAAAATAATGGAGCTGTGAAGTTCTAGAGGGAAACATAATGTGCTGCCAGATAAAGAGTCTGTTTGTGGTAAAACTCAATGTCGATTATTTGTTTTAGGCATTCAGCATGACATTAATATGATTTTTGGTGTCAAGATAGTCGTCTCCATAGTTGAATGCTGTATATAGATCTTGAAATGTTTTATAATGGCCATGTGAAGAGCTATCTAGTTCCAAAGTAATGGCGTGAATTCAAATCATGGTATTATGCCTAGGGAACTGTGGGGTTGAGGTTTAGAGTTTAGATGAATGGGGTTTGCAATCTCTGGAAGGAGGATGTTCAGGTGATGGCAAGTTAGAATAATTACTTTATGTTTTTATGTCTACATTTATAACCTAATAATATTTAACACTTGATTTAACAGACGTTTAAAATGAAGAGGCACCTTATATTATATTTTGACAAATAGTATAATGCTTTTGATTTTGAATGTTACAGGGTATTTCGGAAAACATAGTTGTTGGTTCTTTCATTTGGGTTGGTGATCCAGAACAAGTTTGGATTGATGGAGAAGTATTGAAAATCAATGGAGAGGAAGTTGAGGTTCAAACTAGTTCTGGGAATACGGTAACTGACTTTCACAATAATGGCCCTCTTTTTCGATTGTCTCTCTAGTTCTACTTTCCTGTAGTTCCTTTGGGTCCCTCAATTGTTAAGAGCTTTAGATATTTCAATTTCCTTCTATGGATTTCATGTTGTTCGTTCAGTTTCAACTTTCAAGAAGAATGTATTCTGTCAATGGCATTTTCAGTTTTTAGGAGGATCTTGTCCTTAAAACGCATGGTTAAGGCTAGAAAACCTCAACGTCAAGAAGACATGGCTTTTCTTTGATACTTCAAATAACCATAATCTTGTTTTTAAATTAGAAATATAAGTTATCTCATGAATTTTAAAGAGGGATGGAGTGATCATACTCTTTATTGGTTTGTACTTCCTTCCTTAGGAGGATGGAGGAATGGCTTGTCACATTCCTCTTACATTTCTAGTGGTTTGCATTTTATGGTTTGAACTTCTTTACTCAAATTCTGATGAGGACCCAGTACTGTGTATGGGCATTATGCTAAGTTCCACATTGAATAGTATGGTTTACTCAATGTTGTACTTATGGGGCAGTTCTACATTTTACTAGCCATGGTTCCTGAGGCGGGTTTCCTGGCTGTTCATTAGTTGCCCATCAAAGATATCAAGCTGGTTCACTGACAGCTTCACATTGCAGAAGGTTTTTGATTGGCAGTAAGGTTGATTAAGTGTTGCATAGTGTAATTGACAGGATGTCATCTTTGTCGGCTAGGGGGTTACTGATGAGGACCAGGCATTGTGTGCTTAGTCCCACATCAAGTGGTATGATCTACTCAATAGTGTATTTAAGGCAGGTGGGTTACACCTTGCCAGCCATGGCTTTTGAGCTGGGTTCTCATGCTGTGCTTTGGGTGCGCATCAGTTTCTATTTTTGTCCTATCATTTGAAGGAAGCATCTGTTTTTAATGGCTTTACAAAAGGGTAGTAGGGATGTCTTCAAGGCTGCCAAAAATGATAGGAAAGGAAATTCAAGTGTTCTCTCTATTGTTGTATCTGTTAATGAAGAAGGAAGAGAGGTCACAAGTGTCCTAAAATACATAATATAATGCTCTCAGATAAATGTTGATTGAGCAAAGAAATATGGATCCAGGGAGTTTAAAAAAATGAAAGAAAAAGCAGAAAAGAAGAAACGTTTTGACCTTTGAGGACAGTGATTTGAATACTTATATCTGTCGATTGATGTTCATAATGTCCTAAAAGAGTAATTTTACACACATATTTGAGTCAATAATTCTCTCTGTGTATTTTATTTTCCTTTTCATCAGGTTGTTGCCAGTTTGTCAAAATTACATCCCAAGGATGCAGATGCTCCTGCTGATGGAGTTGATGATATGACCAAGCTTGCTTATTTGCATGAGCCAGCAGTGCTTCATAATTTAGCAACTAGGTACAAGATGAATGAGATATATGTAAGATTATCCCCACCTTCTAGTTAGCTAATGTTAAAGAGAATGGCGGATCAATACAGCTTTACGAGGCTCTAATAATACCTCAATATGATGGCAGACTTACACTGGAAATATTCTTATTGCTGTCAATCCCTTTCAAAGTCTTCTGCACTTGTATGACGCTGATGTGATGAAAAAGTACAAGGGAGCAATGCTTGGAGATTTAAGCCCTCACGTATTTGCTATTGCTGATGCTGCATACAGGTGGGTTAACACTGCCTATATTATTATAAACTTTTCTTTCTTTATTTTTATTTCCTATTGTTTGCCTAAATTAGGGCAATGGTCAATGAGGAGAAAAGCAATGCTATTCTTGTTAGTGGTGAGAGTGGAGCTGGTAAGACAGAAACCACCAAAAGGATCATGCGTTATCTGGCATATTTGGGTGGACATGCTTCAACTGAAGGAAGTAGTGTTGAGCAACAAGTTTTAGAAGTAAGGTCATCTAACTGTGCATTATGGTAGCTGTTGCTCCACAAATTTACTGTTTCTTAAAGGAGTAGTTTCCTTGATCTCAGCCAAAGTAAGAACAATATAACAACAATGGTCGGAAAACATTGCCATATTTTAGAGTCTTGGTCTCTTGGACAAAAGAACAATAATAGACTATATTTCTTAAGTGTAGAGTGGAAAGAATACATTCATGTGCGAAGGTCGTGATTCAGGTCCAATCAGAAAAGTTGACAAAGTACTGCTTTTATATATTGGTAAACAATTCACTATGAACTGGATTTGGCCTATTTTAGGATGTTCTTCAACACACACACATGCACAACCCTTGGGACTTAATAGAGGGATAATCAAGCAGGAATTATGATCAAGGACACGAGGCTTGTTTAATGTCAAGGGAGAGATTTTGTTGCATAAGTACTCGCTTATTTTTTCTTTAATTCAAAAATGAATACTATATTTTAACTATGTCTAAATTCTGGTTGTGATCACATATCGGAGTGAAATAACCCAACCTTTTCATTTTATTGAAATTACCCTTAAACTCTGCCCTCCTTTACACCAAAGAAACATTCTTTGAAACTTGAAAAGATAGCACTACTAAACTCATCCTATGCTTATTTCTTAACAGTGAAAAAGGAAAAAAAAAAAAAAAAAAAAAAAAAAAAACTTGGGAATCAGTTGAAATAGTTAAAACAAGCTTATTGGATCTCTTTCTATGGGTCAAAGTGGCCACGGATGCTTCCAAGATGAAACTCATGGCAGTTAGTCTTCATTTTTGTATGAAGCCGTTAGCAGATGTATCAAGGGACATATTTGGTCATGGCAGTTTTCCTACCTTCAGTGCTAATTTTTATGAAGGGATGTGTCCAGGATGGACTTGGTAGTAATATCCGTTCATATTTTAAGGGAGGTATCTATAGGTTATTACTCCCTCCATCCCAAAATATAAGCTTCAAATTTGTGAATGAGTGTGTCCCAAAATATAAGCTTCATTTTAGATTTGTTAAAGCATTTATTGTGCCTTTTCCAATTTTCCCACTTGACTATATTTGTTGCATTTATTGTTTCTCACTTATCCTCTTCACAAATAAGGGCAAAGTTGGAAAAACATACATATTTATTGCCCTTAACTAGTGGTAGTTAATATGTAGCTGCCCTTTGTCACTGCCTTATTGTCCTTGTTAGTTTATAAAAGGGGTAATCAGAGAATTCCATTATGGAATGGATAAAGAAGATATGGTGATAATAGAATTACCAGAATTTTGATTCCACTGTGAAGATTCTTGGGCATATCATAGTCCCAACCATCTCTTTACCTGATGATCATGGGCTTGGGGCTGGACTGTCTTGTCTATTGATACATTGGACTGAGGCCTTGGTAAGCAGTTAGCAAATAATGTGCAAAATTAAGAGTGGATTAGGAGATAGTTGATATCCATATTAAATCTGAGAAAGCATATATTAAAGAACTTCAACTTCCACTTGTCCCTTGTTGGATGTTCTTCCCCCATTCCTTTCTCTCTCTTTCTGTGTGTCTTTGGTCTACAGTAGTGACATGTTGAAACAGCCACTTAGATTGAAAATATCAATAGTCGTTCCTCTTACCTACTTGTTAGGAGTATAGAAGATTCATTTTATTATGTAGATATTACACTTTTATTGTAGGGATTGGATATTATTCTATATTTATGAGCCATTAAACAAAGGCTCCTCTCTCTTGTTTATACATCCATCTCCTCAGAATGAATAAATATTATATTCCAATCATATATGTCTACATGGTACCAGAGCTTGTTGGTTCTAGAATTTGCAAATATAGACAATAAAAGGTGTTATTTTCCACTTTTCTAGGATGTCCTGATTAATTTTATCAAACTGTTTAGCTTTGGGAGGCACTGAATTTTGGTTGAAATGGTATTGGTGCAGTCAAACCCAGTTCTTGAAGCATTTGGCAATGCAAAAACTGTCAGAAATAACAATTCCAGGTGAGCATATTCTGGTTATGCTATATGGTGCTTTTCATTTGGTATTTACTTGCATATTATTGTTTCTTGAGCACTCTGCTTTCATTTCTTTGAAAGTGATTTTAGCTTTATCCTCTAATTTCTTGTCGGTAACTTGCGTATATGGATGATTTTGCTGACTAAATTATTATTCTTCATGGATTTTGTTACTGTTATATCTTTTTTTTTCCCCAAGTGAAAGAGGACCATATAGTTTATGATAAAGCTCTATTTGGATCTGTTTCACTGTTTGATGCTTATTATGTTCAATGCAAGTGACAAATATCTAGCATTATTGAGACGAGGCATTTCTCATATGTGATTTACTGATTATAAGTAGATATCCTCATTCACTTTATTTTCCTGCAGTCGTTTTGGAAAATTTGTTGAGATTCAATTCAATAAGCATGGCAAGATATCCGGCACAGCCATTAGAACATATCTCCTAGAGAAATCTCGTGTTTGCCAAATCTCTGATCCTGAGCGTAACTATCACTGTTTTTACCTTCTCTGTGCAGCTCCACCTGAGGTACGATTACTGAGCTTGATCATCTGTTCCTGTTTCTGCATTCCTTTTACAAATTCACAAGGCGTTCTAATTTATGTCCGCTTTTATTAGGAAAAGCAGAGATATAAGTTGGGAGATCCTAAATCATTTCACTACCTTAACCAATCCAGTTGCTATGAGTTAGATGGTGTTAATGCTGCCCAGGAGTACTTGAGCACGAAGAGAGCCATGGATGTAGTGGGAATCAATATTGAAGAACAGGCATGACTATGACCTTGATTAGTGATTCTAATAATTTTGTAGCTTCATCTACTAACAAAATATGTTAGTAAATTTTCTATATAAACTTCCCTGGCCCTTCCTTTCAGGATGCAATTTTCAGAGTTGTGGCTGCTATTCTTCATCTTGGAAACATTAAGTTCGAAAAATCAGAAGAAGACTCATCAGTTTTATCAGATGAAGAATCAAAGTTCCATCTCGAAATGACAGCAGAACTTCTCAAGTGCGGATGAATGTTTGCTATTATCATATGATAGCTTTCCTTGTTTGAAGTTGAATATAATTTCTTTTACTTATTCTTGTTTCAGGTGTGTTCCAAGTGCTTTGGAAGATGCACTTTGTAAGCGTATGATGATTACCCCAGAGGAAGTCATTAAGAGAAGTCTCGATCCTCTTGCTGCGACAGTTAGCAGGGATGGTTTAGCCAAGACATTATATTCTCGGTTATTTGACTGGTAAACTGGTTTTGTCACATGTGAATGTGAAAGAAAAAAACTTCAATGTTGGATTATTTCTATTCATGTGTAGTCACGTGGTTTTTTGTTTTGTTCAGGTTAGTCCAAAAAATAAATGTCTCCATTGGGCAGGATCCCAGCTCAAAATGTATCATTGGAGTTCTGGACATATATGGCTTTGAAAGTTTTCAAACTAATCGGTGAGAATATTGAATCTAAAGATGCTATTATATTTTTGCATTTGCACTAATATGACGCAGAAACATACACTCTCACACAAGCAGCACACATTCATATGAATGGTGTGTAGACACGTATGTTCATTGTTCCTAGTAAGCTTCTGTTTTACCATGCCTTGGTGGCTTAAACTCTTGATTCTTTGCATCATGAGTGAGTGGGGTCTGCTCCCTCAATACTATATGATGTTGCTAGTTCTGAAGAAAGTGTTCAAAATTTAGGCTGTCCTCTGCACTTTGGTACTTTGTTGACTAAGATTTTCCCAAGCTGATATTTAATTCCTTGGCTGCAGTTTTGAGCAGTTTTGTATTAATTTCACAAATGAAAAGCTGCAGCAACACTTCAACCAGGTATGAGGTTAGTCTTGATTTTTTTTAAATTGATTTTACAACCTGAGTTATAACTTTTTGTCTGAACATGTAATCTGAGGTTGATGATGATATGCAGCATGTGTTTAAGATGGAGCAAGAGGAATATACAAGAGAAGGAATTGGTTGGAGCTACTTAGAATTTGTAGATAATCAAGATGTATTGGATCTTATTGAAAAGGTTTTTACACATAACTTTGGACTTAATTGTTGTATCTTATAAGAAGACTTGTGAAATAATGCTTTGCATCTTGGTTTTTGTTAGCAACCTCATTGAAACTTAGGCAAACGAATGCTGATCACATTTCTGGTGAAACTATCACTGGGTTAATGCAATGGCTTGTTCCCTCCTTCTATAATTTGATATAATTAGAATTTAGTCTGTTGGTAGGGGAAAATCTTATCTAGTGTTCCATATATTGATAGACAAGATTTCCATATTTTGCAATGTGCTTGCAAGTTTCATACTTGGCTTTAAATATGGAATTTGACCTATGCAATAAAAAAAGTAAAGGTTAAATTCAGTATACAATGTTGATTCCCTTTGATTTTCGGCTCACGTCTTTGGGATGTGAGAGGAGATAGGTGGCTTTGCTATGTCATTCTTGCAAGGGACATTGCTGTAATGTTTGTTCTGTTTTTTGTTAGATAGGATTGCTGATTCTTGTTCTTTTTATGTTATCTTTTTGCCACAAAAAGTATTTTTCCCCTTAAAAATAATGAAAAACAATGTAAGCTTTGACTTATGAATATCTAATGAAGTAAGGAGGATGTTTACTTTCTGGGATATGCAGTAAGTGCTTGAGAAGAAAGGGTAACTATAATTCTTCATCTTAATATATTTCCCACAACTCCCAACATCACACATGACAACCTTGTTTTTTTGGTAGATTCTCCTTTGCGAAGACTTTTTTGATTGCTAAACACCCATAGTTCACTTTTATTACTGCGCTCTTTCAATAGTACTCAGAGAGAGAGAGAGAGAACTGTTGTAATTTCTTATTCAACAACCCTAATCGAGCTCACATCTGGTATTTATACCCTGTGGTTATTTACTTATTCTGTTATACTTCCATAACAGGAGTAGTTACGATTCTTATTCTGACAGCTAAGGCATGTGCTCCTATTGTTATTTCTTATTCCCATGTATCAATATGTCTTATAACTTGACTAATGGAATCCTCGTGGGGGAGCATCTTTTGTCAGCCATGAAAAAGATACCCTGCGTTTGATTTTCCTAAGCCATTTTATTGTTAGACATGCTGAACAATTTTCTGATGTGAACGTTTGAGGGAAGAAAGAAAGATTTGGGGAGAGAGAAGAATGGGGTGAGAGTTCAGAAAGTAAAAGGAGGTGAATAGAAGAAAATGGGGAGAACAAAAATGCATTAGTAATTAGTAATAATTTGTAATTCTGGTTCTAGTATTCAATGTATGCGGGACTTACAAATAGGCAAATCTATTTGTATAACCAAGAACTCTTAAATTACTAAAATTTTCCTATAACCTCTTCCTTCATAAAAGAAAAAAAGTAGCTTCATAATAATCCTCAATCCATGCAAATGTATTATGTCACTATTCCCCGGCTTTCACATAACATGATGACACTGTGCTGGACTTTTATTTGGGAATACTCCTAGGCTGTTTGTTCATCATTTTCAGTCTATAATCTATGTATTTGCTTTCATAATGTTACAATATGCGTATCTTGATATTTATCTTCTTTTGCAGAAACCAGGTGGAATCATTGCTCTGCTTGATGAGGCATGGTATGATGAAATTCCTGTACTTTGGGCTGTTAATTTGTGTTTGGGAAAGGGAAAGATCTGAATTGAACCATGGAGGAGTTAAACTGGTCGTTTTTGCTTATGTGAAATGACTTTATGTACAAAGCTCGCCAATTCTGGAGCCAAATTAAGCAATTTAACTGTGTGCCACAGGATTATATGTATGGTCTGATGCATGTTTTATGTAGTCGTCTGTCAAAGTCGCATGCAATTAATGTCAATGTAATACATTGACGGCAATACGAGGATTAATTTTAACCATTTTCCTTATGACTCTATGGAGAAAGAATGGATAAGTCGTGGTGGCTTGCTGATCTTCTATCCTGTTGATGACGTGGTAAATTGTCTTTTTTTTTTTTTTTTTTTTTTTTTTTTTTTTTTTTTTTTTTTTTTTTTTTGTAGTATGTTTCCAAAGTCAACTCATGAAACATTTTCGCAAAAGCTTTATCAGACTTTCAAAACTAACAAGCGCTTCATCAAGCCAAAATTATCTCAATCAGATTTTACCATTGTTCATTATGCAGGGGAGGTGAGCTTGATTCTGTAACATTGCCTTGTAGGTTACTATTTTGGCCCTTGGGATTATGTTAAAAGTTTATCATGTACTTCTTTTCAGGTTCAGTATCAGTCTGAACAGTTTTTAGACAAAAACAAAGACTATGTTGTTCCTGAGCATCAAGACATGCTGAGTTCTTCCAAATGTTTTTTTGTAGCAGGCCTTTTCCCCCCAATTTCTGAGGAGACAGCCAAATCTGCTAAATTTTCTTCCATCGGTGCCCGGTTTAAGGTATCTTATAGTTGGTTCTTTGCCTTGTCAGAAAAGGAAATATGTTATCTGAAATGCCCCTAAAATTATTGAATATTGATTACTTTTGTATCTAATCTATGCAGCTACAATTACAACAACTGATGGATACGCTAAAATCCACAGAGCCCTACTATATTAGATGTGTGAAGCCAAATGATGAATTAAAACCTGCTGTGTTTGATAATATGAGTGTCATCCAACAACTTCGCTCTGGTGTAAGCATAAATTGGAGTTAAGTTGTACATATGTGATTTAAACCTTTGCTTGTGCAATCAACACTTATTGTTGATGATGTAGGGTGTTCTTGAAGCAGTAAGAATTAAATGTGCTGGATATCCAACACACAGGACCTTTCGTGATTTGTTGACTCGATTGGCTCTTTTTGCTCCAGAGGTTGTCAAAGAGAAGTATGTGTGCCTTGACTCAGGTTTTGGTTATATGAACTTTTACAAGGCAGTCTTAATGTGATGCCAGATTCTGACATTTACTTGGTTTCTGGACTTGAAAACAATCCTCATCTAAGCAGCTCTGATGAGAAAGATTTATGTATAAAGATTTTGCAGAAGACTGGCCTTACAGGTTATCAGGTAGAATTAAAATTTTATTGCCTGTAGAACTCGTTTTTGGCACTATATTGATTTCATTTCTGGAATGAAATAAATATAAGGATTATTTTTAGCGTAGGATAGCAGGTGTATATATCCTTTGTTGCAATGGCAAAATGGTCTCCCACATTGAAATGGAATATTTCTGATTTCTGCTAATTTTGCAGATAGGGGAATCACAGATATTCTTGAGAGCTGGTCAGATGGCCGAGTTAGACGCCCGAAGGGCACTCCTCCTTAGCAACTCTGCTATTGTTATCCAGAAACGGATCAAAACTCATCTGGCTCAGAAAAGATACTTAACATTGCAAAATTCTTCTGTCTGTGTGCAATCTTTTTGTAGAGGTGAGAGTATTTCTTAAAGGACAGGAGACTTTGTAGACTCTGGCATGTTTTGTAAAAGTCTTTATTTCCCCTTATATCTCTATTAATTTAAAACAGATTGTAAGAGTTAACACAGGAAAATGGAAACATGTGATGTGTAGATCACTTTGCTGCATGGTCCTTAGCATGCTTTTAATATTTCAGTCTATGAAATGTGTACAAGATGACCTTTTGTATAGTTTAGCCCTCTTACAATTTTGTGTGTATACCTCTTGTGTTCCTTTTTGTCTTTGACATAAATAGAACTTCAAATAATGAATATAAGATGATACACTTTTAGAATTAACTACTTGATCGCTGTAAATTTAGGAGGAATGGCTCGGAGAACATACTATCACATGAAGAGAAATGCAGCTGCAGTCAGAATTCAAAGGAATATTCAAGGAAAACTAGCAAGGAAAAAATACAACCAAATATATACTTCTGCCATTATATTGCAGACAGGCTTCCGGTCTATGGCAGCTCATGATGAATTGAGATATAGACTGGAAACTAGCGCATCCGTTAAACTTCAGGTTTGAGCTGTCCTACTAATGTTCTATTTGTATTTTTTATTAATATATATCCTTTCCCACTTTTCTGAATTTTTAGAGAGGAGAAACAAAAATTGATGTCCCATTGCCACTGATATAGAGCTCTCTCCCTATAAGAAGCTCAGGGAGAGTTGTGAAAGATGACCACAAGCTAGTTTTTATACATTAATTATTACTTTCAAGTTTCTATTTAAATTGTTAATTATAAAGTATATATTCAATAGAAAAATCTTGGATGTGATTTCTTATATTCTTATCGTCAAATATTTCAGTTAGAGCCAGAGTATGGTTTTTGTTGACAATATCAATTATATGGTTCTCCAAATAAATCATACAGCTATTATGATGTTATTGGAGATTCATGCTCTTGTTATATTCTGATTGGGCAGCGTAATGAGTAAATACGTGAGAAGTTGTAACAAGTATGATTGTGCCTTGTATTGAAATGTAAGATTCATAACCAAATTGAAAATTGCTCGACATATGTGGTATAAAATGCGTCTAAACAAATAGCATAAACGAAATAATAATGTGTGTGTGTCCCAATTATTTAGAAAAATATTAACTATAAGTCCTAAATAAACCAGAATCATTTCATGAATCTTAAATTTCTGAATAATTAAAGACAAAAATATGAAGCTTGAGACTTGAAAAGAGAAGTTCTTCAATTGCTAAGATAGGGAAAGTATGCAACACCAAAGAGCAAACAGCAGGTGGTTATGTTGGAAGAGAGATTGAATTTCTTAATCCAAAGGACCACATCCTTACTTTAGTCCTTTCATATAGCTTTTTATTAAACCATAGTTATCAATGGTATGCTTTGACCATTTATTGATCTATCTATTTTTGCAAAAATGGAATAATCTCATTTGGCAGCTAGGTCACTTCAATTCATGAAGGACCTGACACTACAACTCACTCCTGGGTGACTTTCTTGGACGGAAAACTTATTTGTGCAAAACTATTATAATTGAGAATGTCACAAAATACCAAATAATACATAAAATAAAACCTGAAGGACCCTCTTTCAGTATAATTTCTTTTTTAATTCCTTGGAGCTTATTTAACCAAATAACTTGTTTGCTATAATGAAATGCCAGGTTGCAGAGAAAGCAGTTGAAATGGAAAGCCAGGTTGTGGAGAAAGTAGTGGTAAATGAAAGCCCTTATGTGAAAGAATCCACAAATCATTGTAAAAATACTGAAAGCATTCATGCCATCAAAGAATCCTCAAGTCCTCTCCAAGACTCCGAAAAGATTGAGGCTCTTACTTCAGAAGTCATAAATTTGAAGGTAAACTGATTGGTAAATCAATGCTTCACCTTATAAGACAAAACTGATACTTTTATATGTTTATCATTGGAGGAAAATTAGAGTTAGATTTATGCCATGGTAAGGCTGTAGTGAGGTGCTTCTGCTTAAAGTGCTCATTTTGCCTTGCTTTCCCATTGTTCTACTTTTCTCTTTCTTCCTGGATGTTTTGAACCTTACAAATTGTTTACCTATTTACCTTTGCAGCCCCACTAACATTTTAATTGTTGTAATGACAATAAGTTGATTAAATCACTTTAATTATGACCAACTAATCCCTTTTACTGTCTCAAACACTCTAACTATTCCAATGACAATGAGTTGACAAACCTCAATGAAGTGTTATGTATTTAACCGTGCCGTTCTCTATTTCAGAGGTTAGGATAAAGTTCATAGCTAGTTAGATTGAGGGGGAAGATTAAAAGATGATAGGAGTTGGAGAATTTATGAATTAACATTTGTGAGCTTATTTGCAACTGTGAAAGTTGGCTATCTTAGGCATAGTAGTCAAAACCGCTTGGGGGCATTTTTTAAGAATGTGGGATATTTGGCACGAGAAGTATTGAGAGGTGAAAACAGCTCATCACTACCATTGTAATAAGACGAGTCATCTTGATTCATATTTTATTTGATAGATCAATGGTAATAAAGTGATGCTCCGTTGTGATATGTTTCTTATGTACGTAACATGTTTCGCCACATGATTATTCAGTACAAGCTTACCAAGCTTTATATTATCTGTACGCTCCACAGGTTATGTTGCATGCAGAAAAACAAAGAGCAGATGATTGTGAAAGGAAATATGAGGAAGCCCAAGAATCTAGAGAGGAGTTACACAAAAAGCTAGCAGAAGCAGAAGAAAGAGTACATCAGCTTCAAGACTCACTGGACAGGTAGAATTGGAATTATTCCCTTGAGGATTGGTGTAGTTTTTCAGAATTATCTACTATAGATATTTGGAATAGACTGCTGATCATTCGACATAAATTTTACTTCATACTGGCTCTTAGCCAATACTAAATGTATAAAGCTCTAAAACAATAATACCCAATGAAATCTAAATATACAACTATGCTCAAGTATTCATTTCCAGGATTCATGAATATCACTAGAGTTCCACGACCTATATTTGATTAATACTAGATCTGATCTAGTGTGTCTCAGGATGATATCTTCCATTTCAAGCCAAGTTGCGGGACTGAATGTGATATTAAGTACTTCATCAAGATTAAGTTCAACTTTTCGGCCTATTGCTAGAGTTGATGTTGCTTCCAGCAACTCTGATACTTCATCCACAGATTCTGATTTCACAGCTTCGGCTCCTGGTTCAAATACAGCCAATCAGCTTAACTCGCAGCCTAGCCCTATTCAGCTAGCTGTTGAGGGTGTCGCTGTAGCCGATGATTCAGGTCAGTCCAGCTTTGTTGTAAATGCCATTGTCCTAGCTATTTTTCCATTTTAATTTGTGCTTGACCGTACCATGTGTTGTTCTTATTGTTGCACTTGCAGGATCCGAAGGTGAAAAGGAGGGAACATTCGATGATTGCTTCTAGTAAACCTTGTATCTCTCCTTTTCTGCCTTAATTTTACTTTATTCCCTTCTTAATTGGTGGAAATAAGAGGGAGTGGCGACTTGGCATTGTTGTTAGACATGTCCACTCGTTTTATCAGATGCACTAAATACAAATTTGTAGATACGCAGTTCGTTGAGGATCCTGTGGATCGGTCAGCTATAGCTAGAGTTAGTGTTAAATATGTAGATATCCCGGCTGAGGTCATTATTATTTCATAATGTCAAATGGCGGATAGAGAGAAAATATGGTATATACCCGCTGAGTCCCCCTGTTTTCTTTTTGTTAAAGTAAATGGATTTATTATTCAATTATCTAAACCAATGGAATAGAGACAAATTTTTATATAGCCGGACTACACACACACTCTTGTACACTTCCAATATGGGCCTAATACACAAAGATACAATCCTAATCATACTAACACGCCCCCTCAAGTTGAACACTATTTAACACAAGGTGTTCAACTTGAATAATACAAACTAAGGGGGAACTCAATTTGAAGATCTATAATGTCGATGGAATAACATCACCAAGAATACAACCATTGATGGAATAACATCACCAAGACAAACTGCTAAACCTCATCATTGAAGTTGTTCAATATATCGTGGAAACTCCAATCTCAGAGTCACTGAGAACACAGTCACCAAGAACAATCGCGTAACCTGAGATCAAGATCGATCTTCAGAACAGATTTGGAAAGCACTAACCCACAATCAACATAAGAACCACGACAACCGTCGATTCTTGAAACCTCCAAGTTTACCATTGGAGCACCGCATGTTCTTGAAACCTCAAATTGAACAACGACCTGCATCGCGTATCCGCCGTGTTCTTGCTCGATAGGACCTCAATGGAATAACGTCACAGAGACAACCGAGAAGAGATTGACACCTTAATCATAGAAACTCTGAAACCCTCGATGGAATAACATCACCGAGAAACCTTCGATGGAATAACGTCACCAAGACAAATAAGATCACGAACGAGATATGTCCGGAGGCAACAAACTAACACTCAACGAACATATAAAAGCCCGAATGTGGCTGGAATCGCAAGACGAGCAAGGAGGTGACAACTCTGCTCATATCAGTAAAAATCCCAATGTCTCCCCTGCAACTCACAACCATCCATGAAAATAGTCATCCATGAAAATAGGATTTGTTCCTTTCAAACCAAGCATTGCTTCTCCTACATACAATGGAATGATATATTCTTGAAAATGCACCACACAGAGAGGCACTCAGATATGCTCTGAATTTGAAGAAATTATTTCTTAATCCAAATGAGTTACTCGGATGAATCAATAAGTTGGGAAGGATTAACAATCCAATAAACCCAAAGTGATGAATCTTAAAACACCAAACCGAAGCATATCAAGACCATCACTTCCGATTGCAGAAACCATAGTAATATTATTTGCAGTAATCTCCCAAACCTTCTCAGCAAATGGGAGATCCAGATAATCAGGTCCACCAATGCTCAAATTTGAATTATTCTCGAATGTGCAAGAATAAATCAAACGATTCCAATGGCCAAAATCATGCATCACAAAACCAATCAATCCAAAGCAAGAACCAACAATCTTGAAACCCATATCAGAGTCTGTAACTCGAGGGACATGGAATTCTTGAATCTTCTTACTTTGAATTTCAAATAAAAACAATTTCAAACCACTTCTTTGCTGGTCCCAGTAAAAGCGTTGAATGATGAGAGGAGGATTCTTATTTGGAATGGTAATTGAGGGTTGCTATTGTTGCGGACTGGATTTACGAGGAGGCCAATTCAAGAATACCAGTCCACGGTCATCGCTCCATTGATTGAGAATCCACCAAAGATTGATCACTACAAACCAAAGAAGAGTCAATCGAGTAATCTGCTTTGACCGACAATCAAATCTGAGAATTATGCAAATAAGAACGATTGATTCAGCAAACACCGGTTGGGAATGCCAAAAATTAACGAGGCCGAGATGCTTCCAGAAAATGTGTCGCCTTCAATTCCCCAGATGAAAAACAATAAAGATTTCTCCAAAACCACTCAATCTGACTGAGAATAGAGGCGAAAATCTCCCGAACCCATCGCTTCGGGATTAAGGATCAAGATTGCAAGAATCATGGCTGATGAGATAAGAAGCTTCATCGCATGAAAGTACTCCTACCACGTAGTATTTCATGCAGATAGCTACTTCATGAAGTTTAAATGCCACTTCAACGCCTTTTGTTTCAAATGAATACTGAGCAACTGAATCCGGTGAAATACAGCGAAAGACGCCTAGCGAAACAATTACGTTGATCGTCACTGGCTTTCAACACAGACTACAACAAGAAATGAGACGGTATTCAGTCGACACTAATCTTGACGGCGGCGGAAACACAATATTGGATCTTGCCTGGGACGAAAGACTGATCGCGCAATCTTGCTATAAAGAGAACGTCTGGAATCTTGTTGGAATTTGACGGAGAAGACGCCCCAAGAATCTCACTGTAAATGGCACGATCAATCTGTTCACGGTTTTGGCCTGGATCTTGAATTAACACCGAGTCTTGGGGTCACGTATTGGGTCCTGGGTTGCTCCACGGATCTTGTCTCTGGATATGTGAAATACGGTGATCTTGGCCCAGTTCTTGATATATGGGCTGTGGATCACAATGAATGAATAATGAAGGGAGCACTCATACGGTGGAAACCCCAGAATTTCTTGATTATCTGGCCCAATCCAAAATCAAAAACCTAGGCTCATGATACCATGTTAAAGTAAATGGATTTATTATTCAATTATCTAAACCGATGTCGACGAGACAGCTTATATAGGCCCCCAGACCCACACACACACTCTTTGCACTTCCTATACGCTAATACACAGAGATACAATCCTAATCATACTAACACTTTTTTTTTTTTTTTTTTGAAAAAAGATGTAATTCAACCATTGTTGGCAGTTCATTATGTTTAAATATAATTTGCTAGTAGTGATTGTAGGATCAGGATTCTTCCAACACTGAGAGAGAAAATCCTGTTTCGTTGCAACATCGACGCTTAAACGAACTTGTGGGAAACATGACATTTGTTATTGTGTGCTATGGAGCCTGAGGACCAGAGTTATGTCTTGCCTTGTTAAATCATTGTGCTCATACATCATTTGTCTTGCCTTGTTGCGCCAAGCAGCTTTTACGGATGATGAAAGGGCCTTTGGTTTAGTCCAGTCTAAAGGTGGGGATTTAACTTCAATTTTGATACAATCTAATCTTATCATTGTTCTGGAAATACTTAAAATAATTATTTTTACGTCTTCTTACCAGATAATTTTCTTCTTACATATTTATTTATCTGTACATTACAAAATCACTTAAAATCATTTACAAGCCTCCAATTAGGTTGAAGTGGTAATTTTTGTAAATAAAATGAAAAATTAGTTACGTCTTATAAGGAATTTATAGTTTATTATTGTACTAAACTTTTTAAAGAGGGATGTGCGACTATGTGTGTGGTCAATTCATGGCTAAAAAATATTGTGATGCAGAGAAAGGATATTTTTGTCCTTAACACGATCAAAGTTCCTTTTCAAAATGTTGGCTATCAATGTAAAATAATAAAGGGTTTTTGAAAAAAAAAATGCTTACGAATTATTATCAAAAGTGTGTCATAACGATACATTTTAGAGGTATAAAAATACTTTACTGAACATTTAAAATTAGAGTGAAAATGACAACACCATTAAATTTAACCTAACCCCATTATATATGCATATATAAAAAGAGTGCAAGTCTCACTGAAAAAAGTAATAGTACTGACATATTTGCTCCCATTTGAATGTTTATGAGTATTTTTTTACCTCCAAAATATATATGGTGCTTCGCGCACTTTTAGTAAAAGTTCGTGAGTATTTTTGAACCTTCACCTAATAATAAATTGTCATATTAACTAATCTTAAATATCATGACACGCTCATATATCTAATTTAAATATAATCCGTCTCTTTGACTGAATTAAAAACTAAAGCTAACAAAAAGTGCTCGAATGTTCACAAAATAATTTTACATCTTATGCTACCTATCGACTAGTTTGCCTGAATTTTTTTCTTGTGGGTGTATTTGTAATTTGCGTACGTTATTATTATTCTATGTTCCAAAATTGTCATATCCGATTAAAGATTAATTTTTTTTCCAAAGTGTCCGTTTGGTTCACGAAATCAAAAATAATGAAATGCAATGCAATGATAATCACATGATTTTTTTTTTATTCATCATTAATGAAAGATTATATGTATAAAAACGTTTAGTTGGATTACTTTGGACATAAAAATATATAGGAATAATATAGCAAGAGATAAAATTGCCCCTAACTACACATATATATGTATAATGTACACTTTAATATTGGGTTCATAGAAATTTTTTAATATTTAATGGTGGAAATATTTGCATTCATAGTAATTTTTTAATATTTAATAATGAGAATATTATTTAATGGGATATTTTAATATTTTTAACAGTGGAATAGATTTTTATTTTATTTTTTAATAGGGGAATATTTTCTTAAATTTTTATATTATTAATTAATTTTTAATTATTTAATGGTGGTAATTATTTAATAATTAACAACGTTTATACAGGTGGGTACTTTGGTCAATTTAAAAAAAAAAATCATAATGGCAATAATATTTTTTTCACTTGATTACAGGAAATGTGCATCCTCATTCATCATTCTTAATAGAGTAATCTTGATTGCATCAAATGATGCAATCAAGATCAAGATTACAAAATGTTACATTACATAAACCCAACCAAACGTTGTAATCAATTTATTGCACAAGGATTATATGTAATTCTCTCTCCAAATGGTCTAAAAATGTTTTCGGTATTAACACTTTTATTTAAATGGCCATAACTCTTTCTAATAAAATTAACACTTGTAAATGTGTGCTTAATTATTTTAAAATGCTAATGTGTTAATACAGCTTATATGCATTTTTACAGGAAATCACATTACCTATACTTATTAAAATATTATATTTATTTTAAATATTACACACTACCTCCGGTTCTAAATATATGATAAAGCTTGTAGTATAAATTACACTACAAATTTTATCCCCTATTTAGGACAAGACTAGAGGGAGTAATACATAACCCACATCTCATTAATTTAATATACCACCTCAGTCTCTTTATTAATCTACCTACTATGCCTTGGGATTCAAAGTTGATTAATATAGTTACGTTATCTTCTTTAACTTCTTTATTTTCTCTCTTCTTTAACTATTGCGTGCATCCAAAGGTCCCTTCGTCCTCTTCATGAGTTCTTAATAATGTTAAATTAGAAAAATATTGATAAATATAAAGCTATGTCTTATATTTTAAACCAAAATCAACTCTCTAAGTGTTTTTTTTCTAGAGGGGAGGAAGAAAAAAATTGCATTGTTGACATGAAGCGAGATGACAATCTGATGCAAACCTCCGACGTACAGTATACATATACTACCTGTAGTCCTAATTATAAGAACACTTTTGTATTATTTCATAATTAGGACCAGGAGAAGGGTAGTATTATTTCACTTGTTTTGTAATAATCACCCAATACGGGGTGCTTCTTATTTCAATGTTACGTTGTGAAAAAATTTATCTTGAACAAGTAGATGAAATATTCTTTGTTAATCCTTAAAACCTTGACTCTTTTTCTTAAATTTGAAAATCTTCTAATTAATTATTCTCTTTTTCTAATTTGAATTTTCTGCATTCATATGTTATGATGCTGTGAGAGATGATGATACAATAAATTAACGGTGGGAAGTGCATCATGCATGAGATCTATTCCATTCAGAAACATTTTAATTTTTTCCTTCTATTTCTCTCCGATTCTACTACATGTATATGTATAGGCAATTGATATATATTCTCCTTGTTAGCATATGATTCACCTAGTATACCTTTCGTTGGACGATAGGTGATGACAGAACAAATAAGTTTTATGCATGCCTGAATGAATACAAAAATACAAAATAGATTATGACAAGGTAACAATAACTTAATTATATTGTAATTAATAATATTTTCAATGCCAACTGCCCTTTGTTGTGTCATAAAAAACTAGTAGCTATGCATGTACACATTATTTCTAATGTAGAAGGATTCGAGGGCTGATTGGTAGACGTTTCAGTTTTTCGTTGCATCTCTCTATACTTGATCAAAGCAATGAAATACACTTGGAAGAAATTTCGGACTACAAGGTGGTGTTTTATCTTTTATACTCGTGTTATACAATACGAATTGAAGAATTTCTTCTATACCTGCCAGTATACGGTACTACCATACAAATTTTTCAGAAAATGCATGTATGCGGATTATATTCATGAAACAAATCATTCTCAATCGGTAATCAAATCCATATTATTTTACTCCTAAAAAAAAAGCATCTTGTTATTTAGAAGCAAAAAATGCTATCAAAAGTGACTGGAGTATGAGAATTAGTATAGCTATAAGTATTGTCTGTGGAAGGGATTTGCAGGATGAGGCAAAAAGGAAATCCACTATCACTCAGTTTCTTCATTATATTTAATTTGATAACCTTGTAACCAAACAGAGGCGCTGCAGAGTCAGTGGCAGATGAAGTACGCTTCCTGAGATCTTCACTTTTCTGCCTCATCACACCCCAGCTTCAATATTATTGTGAACCAATTCTAAGCTTAACCTCCTAATTTTCTCTTTCTCTTATCATCAACTCTCAACTCTGATCATCTTTCTTCTGCAAGCAGATCCGTATGCTGTATTCTTTCATCCTTTTTCTTCTCTAACAACAAAGTCATGGGAGATCTCTATTTTTAATGAAATGCGTATGAAGTTTCTCTTTTTTCCCCTTCTGCACAGGTAATTAAAAAGGTAAAAGCTTGATCGATGGAAGGAAACTATGTGAGAAGAGATCAGAAGCATGGAGAAGAAAACGTGAGCTTGGAGGAGCAATATTCATGGGGAAGCTCATGGCCAGCAAGAAATTACTCATGTAGCTTCTGCAAGAGAGAGTTCAGGTCAGCTCAAGCTTTGGGTGGCCATATGAACGTGCACAGGAGAGATAGGGCTAGACTCAGATCAGGCATAATACCACCCTTTTGGCTTCATAATTCTGATTCATCTCTTAAACCTAACCCTATAACCTCAAGGCCACCTTCTAATAACCCAAATTCCTTTTCTGCTCATGCTCCTTCTCTCACTTTGTCTTCTTCCGCGAGTGATGATAATAATAAGAAACCACCAATGCTCGTCACGTCTTCTTCTTCCAACCTCCCTCTTCTGAGCCCTCAGAGCAGAGAAATGATCATGAATGGTGGCAACACGAGGAGTGGAATTAGATCAGTTAACGAGGAATTGAAGAAGGGGTGTGCAAAGGAGAAAGGGCTTAAGGGTTTCGAGGACATTAAGGAGGATAATATTACGTTGGAGCTGGGTTTAGGGTTGTTTCAACACCCAAAGGAGCAAATAGATTTGGAGCTTCGACTCGGCCATTTCTAGCTAGCTACAAACAAGAAAAGGGCGAGCAATGCGTTTCAATATTATTTAGCTTCTTGCACCACTTTAGTAATTATATTCAAGCATGCTACTTTATGTTATGTTAGTTATTATATTATATATGAGCATCCCAAGAACTTTAATTAGTTCAGATGGCAATTCAGCTCTTCTAAGCTGTTGGGGTTGAGATTGGAATGTTCATCATCACTGTTTCTGTTCTTCGTAGCCATTAGATTGTCGATCCAAGGAGCTAGCGTAGTTAGAAAAACGATTTGACTCGGAAGTGATGGTGAAGTTATTACACGCAAAGCCATAAAGTACAAAAAGAAGTAGAAGAAAATTATGGGTTTCAACTTCATAATATTCTCTCTGATCCTACCGTCTCTCATCTAGGAATGAGTTTCCCTACCTATCCAAAAGATAGGTAGGAGAGCTATTTGATTTGGGCCGTGATCTTATTTTTTTTTCACTTTCTATTTTTTTTAAAAAATTATTTTAATAAAATAAAGATAATCTACAAAAAATAATTTTATTATTCAAAAAGGTCTCTATCCCTTGGATAGGCACCAAAACTGGTTCCCTCTGATCTATTGGCTGTAAAATATATAATACAATTTTATGTTGGTCTCTGTCCTAAGCGTTTGGCAGCTAGTGATCGCAGAGTTCATATTTTAATTTGACCAAAATATGAGCGCTGAATATTACTTGTTACATACGTTCAGTCTCTCTCTCTCTCTCTCTATCTCCAGTCTCCATTAAAACCTCGTATTTCAGATGAACAATCCTCATTATATCAGTCCATTTTCTTGTGCCGCACATGCACCCTTTTAGTTTTCTGATGTTAGCTTTTGTCATGCTTTTTTCTTGGGAACGCACAACCACGTTGATTCAGAAACACTGAATGCGATCAGATCATTTACATAAGACTGGATGTGCAAGAAAATCATAGCTTTGTCTTTGGAGCGGAATTTACGACTAGAATGCTTTATACGTACGTACATACATATATATATATATATATATATTTATAGTCCCTCTAGTCCTTAACATAAGAACATATATTTAAATATAACACTAGTTTTTATATTTCAATTTTTTTTATAATTAATTTATTACTATTGATGTTCCCTTAACAATAATTAAAGAAAATGAGTAGGTGTTTTTTAAAATACATGTCATATTAATTATTTTAACTAACTTCTTTATTCTAATCAAAATAAATAAATATGTCTATACTCTCGAGGAGTGTGTGTTTGTGTTCTATACGCTCCTGTAGTAACCAGCCACCTTATATTTTTAGCTTCCGTAGTCAATACACTGAAAATGATTTGGAATGCGGAAGTCATGTATGTGTGTGTGTGTGGATCTCCAGCAATGCGGTCTTTCCCTTTATGTTCTTAGTGATTAGAGGGATTATGAATTTTATTTTATTTTTTTAAAATTTTTTATATATTCTATTTATTTAGATTAGATTATATGCCATCTTGAAATTTTTTTTGTACAATATCTCAAATTAATTAATTTTCAGCATAAAATTTCTCCTGTAACCCCAATATCTTGGAAATTAATTAATTTGAGATATTGGGTGTAAAAAAAAATTTCAAAATGCAACATATAATCTAATCTAAATAAATGGAATATATAAAAAAATTTAAAAAAATAAAATAAAATTCTAATCCCTCTAATTAGAGGGAATAGCTCAAATTCATGTGTGGGTTTGAATGCATAACGCTCAAATTCATTTTTTGTTTTGTTTTATGAGTAAAAGATTTTCCATCATCGGAGATAAGTTATCTCCAAATGACCCCAAAACTACATTATTTTGGATTAATTAAGGGTGTTTTTGTAATTTTGCACCCTTCATTAATTCACCTAAAATTACAAACATATTATTCATTAATTCAAAACGACATAATTTTAGGGGTCACTAGAGATAACTTATCTCCCGTGATTGAAGAAATACTTTTCCTTTGATTTATTTACTGAAAATTAATAAATGATCATTAGGCTTGTGTTGAAAAACCCATCCGTAAGTTTTAAATTTACCAAAAGTGCGAAATTCGAAGTATATTGAAAAATAAAAATGGCTAATGGCCATTGGTGCATGGTTCTTTGCTTAACCTTGTGAATTTCAAACTAGAAATCTCCTAGCTAGCAGGGTTTTCTTCTTTCTTCTTTCTTTGATTTGGTATAAAAAAGCATTAGTTTGTAAAGGTAAATGTATATTTGTAGAGCACATGAGAGGCCAGGAGGGTATATTATATGTTTCTTCGTTTTTTAATGTAACTCTTCAATTAATATATAGACATACATGCATGAATTTGTGGATCATTAGCTAATTTTGCTGTTAACATTTATGTATGTGTGTGTGTGGATAAAAGCAGTAGTGGGTGAAAGTATGAGAAGACTGAAAAGTACAGGAACCAGAAAGGAACATAATTGAGGGATTACATAAGCAAAATATAGAATGAAAGGGAAGAGGCAGAGAAGATACATGTCAGGAGGGACATTCAACATGTTGTGAAATCGATGGCATAATTCTCGGATAAAAAAAAAAAATCTGTCAAGCACAGAAGAAAAGGAGAGAACAGAGAGAAGGAAAGGGTCAGAGAGAGAGAAAGAGAGAAATGTTGAATCTGCAGCTATACGTACAGAACTTTAATAGGAATAGGCATAGCAACCTGAATTGCTTTTATGCCTTGTCCTGAGTCACAATTCAAAGTATAGGAGTAGTAGGAGTTTAAGTGATGTGTTTTGCATATTCCCAATGTACTGTGATGTGTGGCTTATATACCATGATGGCCTTACCAGAACAAGAAACTTCAGAGTATGAGGCAGTACCCACCAAAACAGGCTAATGTTTGCTTCTCTCTCATTTTGATTGATCTGCAAAAGTCAGTTCAGTACTGTGAATTGATTATTAGGGGGATTTGAAAACAAATGAGAAGTGTGTGTATTCAAGTGGTGGTAGAATGATGATGATGTCACTAAATGAAGGTGGACGAAGGAGAAGATGGACATATAGGTGTCCAACATAATGCCGCCTGCTAAAGTGCAGTTTTAGTGAAAGTTGAAGGCATGGGTTAAAGTCACCTAATCGGCGCACGTCACTTTCCCTATCTTCCTTCCTACTATTTTCCTTTTCCATTATTTTTGTTGTTGTTAAATTGCATGAGAAATATTTTTTGAGTTAAGTAGAAATCCGTCCTAAGTATAGTGCTAGGAGGAGCAATGTTCTACTGTAAGTTTTTTTCTTATCTCATATTCTTTTAGAAATTTCAAAATGTAGCAATGCCGCTTTATTCCATTAAAAAACTAATATTAACTATCAAAAAATTAACGTTACTATAAACTTTTTTAATTGAAATGGATAAATTCATCGCTTTTGAAATTTTTAAGATAAAATTGAGACAAGAAAAACTTCTAAAGCAACATTGTTCCTCAACGAAAACTTCCAAAGTAAATTTGCTACTCAACCCAATATTTTTTAAACATTGCTCCCTTAGAATTGTCCACTATGAGAGTATATTACCCCTCATAGTTCTAACGCATCAAGGGGAGTTATCAATTGGGCGAACGATGGGCATCTTACAAAAGTCTTGATACCTTTCATCTTGATGAATTTTCAGAACTATGAGGGATAATGGGATCCCAAAACAAACAATTCAAAAGTGATGCACTAGAATACTACAAGTAGAACCGGTATTCTAGGATTAGAACTAGGGTGACATTGTTATCGTAAAAATACTTTATGGGTAAAATCACATCAAAATATGTTGGGTGCTGCTGAAGGAAAAAAAAGAAACTCCCCCAATTCTTACTAAAAGATATATGTTTACTTAATTTGATGAAATTACAGAAGTTAGTTGAGTTATTTAATATGACACACATTTTCTAAAACACCCTATTCATCTTTTCTATTTCCTCTACTCTTTAATTATTATTGAGAGAGTATTAATAGGGTTAAATTATGAAAATATTGACAAATATGAAAACTATATCTTATATTTAGGATCAAAATTAAATCCCAAACATGTTTTATATTAAGAATAAGAGGAGTATTTTATAGTGGTAGATGCAAATCATAACCTTCTTCTTAAAAAAAGAGAAAATTAATCTTTTTCCCTATCGTTTTGACTATGTTGTAACTCGCCTCTACATGTACTTTGACTTAGTTATAATTCAGTTCCTAAACCTTGATTCACTTTAACTCAATCCCTAAAGTTTTAACTATTTTATAATTTAGTCCCCCACCTTTATTATAGAACTTAAGAACTAAATTATAAAATGGTCAAAACTATAAGACGGAGCTATGATGATAAACAAGTTCGAGCCTAAATTACAACTAAGTCAAGACTATAGAAAATAAGTTATACTTTGAGTCAATTAAAATGTAATGACTGAATTACAAGCCAGTCAAAACAATAGGATAAAAGATTAATTTTTCAAAAAAAAAAAGAAGGTAATTTCAGAAAATAGCCAGAGGCCCAAGCAATTTGGAATGGGCTGAAGCCCAATGAAGTCTTGTTGATTTCTCTCTCTTCAAAATGGAAAGGATGGCTTGAATGGCCAAGGAGAGTTGGCATAGATGGTAAAGGGATCCTTGGCCTAAATGGTCGTGGGTTCGATCTCCTCTCCGTCGTCGCCGGACTCCTTTGGTAGGCGATCTCGTAAGTCCGCAAAGTGCTCATGAGCCCGGGGCCGTGCCGCACGGCCTTTGGGGACGATGTCGAACCCCTTTTAAAACCTTCAAAAAAAAAAAAAAAAAAAAAAAAAAAAAAAGGATGGCTTGAATGGACAGCATCCCCTATGGGAAATTAATGAATTTAAAAGTAATCAACTAGCTCCAAAATATGTTTGGGGACTTGTTCCTGACATTCCCGGTTTTTAATTGTTTGCCTCTTGAATAAATTCGTTTTCACCGAAAAAGCCGATAAATTTATTATATTTATACAGGAGATTTTTTTGTCAGAAATACACACACACATATACATACACGAGATTGATTCAAGAGCCGGTTGGTGTATTACTTTGACCATTTGACCATCTGTTTTTAGACTTTCTTTGTTCTCTTTGTCCCCCCATTAACATTAATTAAAAAGTTTAGCCGTGTCTAACGACGACTTCAAACATTAAGAACCTATAAAATTTAAACTTCGTTTACTCGTCAAGGAAAGAATATGGAAAAAGTGAGTTCACTACTATTTATCTGTAGAATTTGGTTTGAAAATTACTAGAGAATATTGTTTTTTCTGATATATATTAACACCCAGAAAACTATTGAGTGATTAAAAATTGTTGCATACATGCATAAAGAATTCAGAAACAGGTCAATTTTGTGTTGGGATTTGAAAAATAATAATGAAATAACTTGGAAGCTGCTGCAAGTTACATTCATCTTGATTTCTCTTCTTACTATTACTTAAATGGAAGGATGTGAAATGGTATAATGTGTTCCTAAATAATTGGCCCACCAACATATCAAGCCTGTCGCTTTTACTCGACATTAAGGATCTCTCTCTCTCTCCCCTGGTAATGAGAAATTTAAAAAAAGGAAGGAGATATACTCATCAAAGAGTATCTCATTTTCAAGGTATTCTCCATGAAGTTGGATGACAAGATACTAGAAGCAAAAAGAGTACAAAATATCAGCCAGACAACTAAAGGCCAAGAGCAAATCTACTGAAACAACAATGAGACCACACACATATATAAACAGAAGGCAACAAAACAGTAGGATATATATTGTATTTAAAGCAAACTGCAGAGAGAGTTCCAAGGGCTATATGCCCTTGTTTGTTATTAACAAGAGCAGGTTGTTACCTAATCAATTTCAATTTCATATGCAAGCCAAAAGAATGTAGGCCAAGCATTGATTAAAGTGGAACTGGTGGTATTTTTTTTTTTTTTTTGTAATGATGATTGTTGTTGCTAGTGACGGATGACATAAAGATGATGTAGTGATGTCTTGCCACTAAATATATCTAATTTTGAGAAAAAAAAGAAGTTGTAACATAAGGACAATTACAAACTACAAATGGCACGTTCTTGTTCACTCACTTCATCACATGTTCCTGCACGAAGGTTCCTACTGTTTCCTGAACTTGTTAATTAATTCCCTTTACAATTTCTGTAGCTTCCCATCCATCTGAGTTATCTCATCAGTTTCATAGAAAAACTGATAGATCATGAATAATATGCATGCGTCATGCCTAGCCAAAATCTACGTGGCCACCTTTTTTGACTGTGTGTTTGATTGGTTAATTAGTAGATATATGCAGTATATACTCAGGCAAGACCCTCAAGAGGCAAAGAGTTTAATTGGAATAACTCCTGATTGTGCAGTACATTTTGATTGATTCACACACACACATTTAGAGATTGCCATATGCCAAAGACTATTTTTTTTTATTCCTGAGGAGTCTTTGCTTAATTCTAATCCTTTTGGAGCTGGTCATGCAAGGCTGTAAATTTTTAATGGCTGCATAATTGACTAGATCGAGAATTAGCAAGCAAGCGTCTTGATTACTAAATGGTAATTTATATATTACCATGTGGCTTCACCGTAAATTATGGAACATTCGTACCATTGAATTCCAAAATCTGGTAGTTTATGTCTCCAACTAAACCACTTAAATGTTATCTAAAATTCAAAACGAACCAAGAGGACCATCTAAAATAATATTAGTCAAAGAACGATGTTATTAGCTGGCTCATTATATTCCTGATTAAATATTTAAATAGAATTGCATTGCCTAATCTATCTGTGATTTTAATGGGTTGAAGAATTTCCGGCGGACAAATGTTTTTTTCTCTTTCCATTTTAAATTTAAACATAGAAAAGTTGATTATTTTCCATATCTTCAACTCCCTAAATATATCTGTAATGGCTACTATACGGCTTATATAATTGTCGAAATAGATTTTATCAGGTTACAAAGTGAAATAAGATAATTTGATTCTACTAATGCTTGTTAACTCCATGAGTATACATATCATTTGGACGAATATCCTTCAATTTTTTTCACATTGATATTATTATATTATTAAAATGGAATTTATTACTTACAGCGTAAGACTCGTGTTAATGACATACGTAAAACTTGTCTGCAAGTAGAGGATATTTAAGAATAGCGTAAGTGACAAGTAGCGATAATCCTGACTGGACCGGACTGGTCTGAGGTTAACATCTATCAATCCGATGTTTAGTCTGTAGATGGCCTCAAACTATACAAGACTACCCATGGTCTAGTTTGGTTCATCAGCACCAACCTGAGGTCGGGCTGAACTAGACCAGACCAAGTCCCTAGTAGTCTATGACCTAATTTTCTTTTTTGTTTTTTCTTCATTGGAAGGCAAAATTTGAACCTACTAAACACAAGTATAGAACCATAAAAATGGATTTGGCTTTGGTCCTATATCCCTTACCATCATTTCCCCTCATTTTTCCTTTTCTATCGCCCCTTACCATCCATCATTTTTACCATCCTTTTCCCTCATTTTCCCCTATAATAATATTTTTATTATATGGTAATCAACCGTTGAAATGTTAATCTAACGATGAAAAAAGGAAAAGGATGATAAGGGGTTTAGGACCAAAGCCAAGTCCCATAAAAATACCTATAATGATATAAAACGCGTCACATAAAGTTAATCTATAAGAATATCCAACAATATCCAACAACAATAAAAAAAAATATGTTGGAAAAAATATTTAAACATGATAAATACAATTAAAATAATAAAAAGACCTATAATCATTAAAAAAAAAAACTTAATTATAAATCCTTAAAAAAACTCCAACAACATTAAATAAAAATAAAAGTAACATCTAAAATACAAAGATATTTTTTAAAAAAATTACACGGACCTACTAGTAGTCCAAGTGGTCTAGTCCCCGGTTTGGAACCCTACTAGTTCAATCTAATTCGATTTCATTATGTTGCTTACTTGGATTAAAGCGGTTCAGATCGAATAAACAATTCGAATTGGACCAAATTAGATCGGACCATCGGGTTTTTGCCACCCTTAATTAATGATAAGGAAGAGAAGATGGAGAGAGAGGAGATTTAAGAAAGGAAAGTGGCAAGAAAAGCACAAGATTCCAAAGGGGGGAGACAAATCACAATAAAAGAAGAGCGAGCCATATAAAAAAATATATTTGCGAGTTAGAACAGCCGGCTAACAGAATACCTGTGGTTAGCAAACTTGTGAAATTTTTCTACTTTCCCACTTGACTTTCTTCTCTTTAGGTATTGCCTATGTGCTGCATCTGTCTCTTGCTCAAACCTTCTTCTTCTTCTTCTATAATACCCTCTTATATTATCCTCTGATCTATTCCCACATCAAAATTCACTCCCATGGAATTCAGAAACGCAGAAGATTCCAGAAGCTCCAGCGACGAAACCGATGATACGACAGGGATTGGAAGATCCTACGAGTGCGTGTTTTGCAAGAGAGGCTTCACTACAGCACAAGCTTTGGGGGGACACATGAATATACACAGGAAGGATAGAGCCAAAACCAAGCCCAGTAATAATATTGGTCCTTCATCTTCAACCAAACTTGTGGATCTAGGTTTCTATTCTGCACGTACTACTACTAGTCCTGGAAATTACTACTTAACACCTACTCCTCCTGATGAGGTAGATAGTAATTACCCTCAATTTTATCATTCCAGTAGTACAAGCAGAACTTCTTCTTCGCATGTACCAGATTGGAGGACCAGAAGCTTGAGCTTGTATACCAATCCTTTCTGCGTCGTACGCGACAAGATACAAGACGATATGTCAGAGGATGGCCTGGATTTGGAGCTTCGACTGGGTTATCACCCATAGCACCAGCTCTATCCGCTCCTTTTAATATATATTATATAACTATATATATGTGTGTGTGTCCTCTCGTGTCCCTATGTGTTGTCCTTATATATATAGTACTGCTTTTTGGAATTTGTTAAACCCATGTTTCATTTCTGGTTCAAAAATAGTGCCGAATCAACCTGATGCATATTAATATTCTTGATCATCCTGAGCATGTTTTCCTTTAATGAGTATTATTCCTATTTCCTATCTATACACGAAAGCGCGCAGAAATGGCTTGGAAGATGGTGGAAGTGGAAGGTAAAATAAAGTCCAACGCTGGGGTTTCTTTGAAAGTAAGGAATATGATCGAGGATGCATACAATATCTAGGATCTAGGTTCGGATGAAGGTACTTCATGTTTCTTCTTTGCTACTCATCATTTTTGTATGCAGCTTCCTGCCTTCTGGCAATAAAAATTAGGTATCTTTGTATGTAGCATGTATATGTTTATTATTATTATTTTACTATTGTCACCTACGTGTGCGAGGACTTAAATCTCAGTGAACACCAATAATGTGCGAATCGCACGATTCGTCATATATCATTCTTCTTATAAGTCTGCCTTGCCTGCGGATTAGAAGCGTATGTGTTTGCATATGAATTGCCATAAAATTACAAGAGATATAAAGTGATTAGGGAGAGTGCACCATGATGAGTGATTAGTAGGCGCTAGAGGATAGCAATTATCCAGTCCTTCAATTGCAAATGGAAGATTAAATGTTGTTATGCTATACACACGCACATGCACCCATACATTAATAGTGGTTATAATAGATATGGATGCAGCGGCTGGCTGAAGGTAAGTCTGCTTAATTAAACTGTAGATAGTTGGATCATAAGCATGTTATATAGCTCGTATATTAGCATTTTCAGCACTCAGAAAAACAATGCATGATCATTTTTCACGGGGAGCTACATGGGCCGAGGTTCTGTGCATGCGTCAAGAGTTTCAAACAAGCTTAAGTTTATATGTGTGCGTGCCCGTACACGCACACAGGTTGGCTTGATAGATTTCCCACGCTTGTTGTTGATATCTCCGATAAGGCTCCGAAAGGCCTTGATTAGGGAGTGAAGCAGACTTTTAATAAATGACATATAAGGTATATTCTGTATGCTGCAATCTGGAGATTGGTGGATGATCCTCCCATCGTGGGTGGGAAGCTGCTCTCTTTGGTTTTAGGAATAGAATGATCACGAATTCAATAAATGCATGTGCATACAAATATAGAGTTGGTCTAGTAGTATAAGGCCCGTTAGACCTCTTTTGATCTCAAGTTTTTCTCTCAAGAGACACAATGTTGGGAGAGACAGTCACAAACCCCGGATTGGATAATAATATCATAAATAAATGCATGTGCCTTCCATCGATTAATATTTGGTGGCTTGTTTTATTACTCATTTTAGCATAGGTTTTTCCAAACATCTATTAATTCTTGTCAAATTTAACATATTATTAGGCTTGGACAAACTACGGACAGGTATTTTAAATTGCTCCCTCTCTCCTCTCTACACACACATTTCTATCTGTGATATGAAAGCTTATGTGCCCTTATTAATTATCAAGTGGTACAGATTACTAAAGGTACGATGTAGCCTGCGTGTTATAATTATTATGAAACGTTCAAAGAAAATAGCGGGACTATATACATACATACATGCAACATCTGATCTATATAAGAAAATAAAGAAAAGGGAGCGAGATTGAACGTTGAAGAGTGAAAGGGGAAGATGTAGACGGCTCACGCTCTGCTCATATATACTAGTATTATAGAAGAAATTGAGCAGGCTACGGACGGAGCTTCTGCTTGACTGGATCTTCAACGCACGAAACATTGCATAACCTAACATTACTGATAGTTGGATTGGTTTGGTCACACTTGTTTTATATTTCAGCAGAGACTTTATTATTGGGGCATATGCTTTATATACTCCGTCTCCCAATATTCTAGATCTCCATATACAACTTATAAGTTCCTTTGTACTTACACTAGCAATATGTGTGCATATAATCTCTCTAAAATATTTGTTTTCTCCTCACTTACATTCTTGTAAGAAATGAAAGAGTAGTCGCATTGGCGATGTCAGGACTCAGGAGCCGCACAACGAAACACAGAGCTAGAAAACAAAGAACTCAACCACTTTGGCGGTTAGTTTAAGAAATCAATTTAATTAATTACAAATGTGCAGACTTGAGGCTCTGAGGGGAGATTCCGTTTAATTAAATGCGTAGTTTCTCAAGTTTATTTTCCTCTTGCAATTGCCCACTTGTTTCTGCGTAAGCTCATGTCTTGTTTGCTTGGACTTTCCTCTGGATCATCAAGTATAAAAATGTTAGTTTTCTCCAACTCATCACCAAGTCCCTGATCCATCTCAAGCGACATCAATATGTTAAAGAAGTTATGCTATTACCAAATAGTATACTTCAATTCCTCCTTTAACCAAGAAAATAATAATATATACTTCCTCTTATCTTTAATATAAAATGCTGTTTTGTGGTAGGGGTTATTTTTTTTGGCTGCCACTTGTTTAATAACCGTGGCATCATTTGTCCATTTTCTTATTATTTGAAGCTTTATTTTTATCAATTTAATACATACACATTATATTCTTCCCGCATGCGCATTACGTTATTAAAACTCATTCATTTCGTTTTCATATTTTAATTTTCTCACTGGCCGTTTCCTATTTTAAATATAAATTCTAAAATTTATGTTCTCTTTACTCTTTAGCTGTCTCAGATGGAGATTTTTTTCAGACCTGGTCTCGGATAGAGATAGGGCAAAGTGTTAGCGTGACTAAAATAAAGGGTTATATACCCACACATGTTAAAAGGGGAACTGGATTCCCTGTCTATCAAAAAAAGATAGGTAGGGGAAGCCTATCCTATCTGGACCGTCCAGATCCCATATGGACGGTCCAGTTTAATTTTTTTAGTTTGGTTATTTTTTAATGAAAAATTATTTTTTAAGAAAATGTTAGTTGAGAGATTATTTTTATTTTAGATTTTTTTTATTAAAATAATTTTTTTTAAAAAAATCAAAAGTAAAAAAAATTAAATTTAACCGTCGATCCAGACAGGGATAGGTTCTCCCGATTATCTATCTATAGGCAAAAAAAAAGGAGGAAAAAACCGGTTGAGTAGAGAAGCTGGTTCATTCTTACCCGCCAAATTGTACTGTTCCCCCAAATTGAGCGGCCACGTCTGATGATATTCGGTATTAGGTATTCACTCAAGAATCTGAGGATTTGGTGAGTACCACCAAGATTTGGCCTCCATTCTCAGGGACACGTCCTTGTTTTCAAATTCATGTGCAGATCTTCATCAATGGTCTTCACAAAGAGATCCTCTACTGTTGTAACATCACCCATGCCTATTTCGAATTGGGCTTTCTTCTGTTAGCCTCGAAAGCTTTCCTTCAAATCAATGCCAATAACATTTGTTACTGGAATACCCTCATCTCCGATTACTTCTTCAAGTTAAAATTTTATGATGATGTTTTACATCTTTTTAGTCGGATGCGAAGTGAGTGCAATGGGGTCGATACTTGGAATTTTTTATTAAAACGAATAGTCGATTGTTCCTGTCATTGTTTCACTATTTGGCCGCTAAATCGGGCTTATAAGGAAATATATTCATCGTCCCTGCGCTTCGAGAGATGTACGCCGATGTGGGTTCTCTGAGAGCCGCCCACGAGTTATTTGAACAATTTTCTCACAGAACTTCTGTCATTTGGGGTTTGATGATCAACGGGTATTTGAAGTTTTCTCAAGAACCCAAAATGTTTGAGTTATGCTTTAATATGACTTATCATCTTGGTTTTCTAAGGGATACGCTTACCATGGTGGGTCTGGTTCGAGCATGTTCAAATGTCTTGGGAGGGAAATGGAAGGGAAAGCATCTCATGGGCTGTGTATAAAGACCAATTTTTTGGCTAATGCCTATTTTCAGACGTGCATTGTCCATATATATATGGAAGGTGGGTTTCTTTTGTACGCAGACAGAGTGTTTGAAGAAGCTAATGATAAGCATGTGGTGCCACGGAGAAGTGTCATATATGGTTATGCTATCCAAGGGAGAATTTTAGAAGCTATGTCCCAGTTCAAACAGATGTTGGTAAAATTAGTCGCCCCAAATCCGGTAATACTCTCTAGCAAGCAAGGCAAGAGTGCTCGTGGTTTTGTGATTAGAAACAGGGTTGACCTGGTTGTGGAAAATTATACTTATCATACAGACATGTGTACTAAATGTGGATATGTTAAAACAGCTCACAGAATCTTCCGTATGTTGCCTGGAACAAACGTAGTCCCTTGGACTACAATGATAAATGGTTTTGGAATATAAGGTTTATTTTTGGAAGCTCTTAAATACTTTTGATCAAATGAGATCAGAAAAGCACTTGCCCGGTAACATTTATCTCACTTCTCTCTGTTTTTTGTCACTCTGGAATGGTCAAGTTCATGAAGGGTTATGTCAGGTCTCCAACCGAGGAACATTATGGCTGTATGATGGATCTTATAGCTTTTTTTTTTTTTTTTGGGAACCCAGAGATAGATCTCTTAGCTAATACTGGTCCAATTGAGTCAGCTTTATGCAACATGCCTAGAAACCCTGGTGCTAGAGTTTGGGGAGCTATATTGACCGCATGTAGAATACATAAACAAGATGAACTAACTGAAGAATTTGCGAAGAGGTTTTTCATTCTAGAGCCTAGTAATAGGTCATCCTTACATGTTTCACAGTTTAACATACATGTTGATGCTCGCACGTGGAAAATGGTGGAGAATACAGTGATATAAAAGACTGGAGAGGTGCTTCTCAAGAGTCGTGACTTTACCTCAATTGAAGTAAAGAAAAGGTTGATTCTTTTCAGTTTTGACGATATTCTTTCTTACGAAAGCACCAAAATTGATTATATACAGAATTCTCCTCGCAGTGAAATGAGAGACTGATGTGTCTCCTATGATGAGTTGTTTTAAGGAAACAGAAAACTTCTTGTACTCCTAGTATTGGTAACTGTTAATCAATGGATATTCCTGTTTCGCCTTAGGCGTCTTGCTATATTCCTTCAGTCTATCTTAATTATCGTTGAAAAGATAAAATGAGATTATTTTGACACATAAATATCTAAAAACTGTCAAGGTGCACTTGTTGGCGTCAGAAGTCTTTTAAGAAGCATTGGAAATCTGAAGAGTATGCGCAAGCTCTCCCACTGGTATTTGCTCTTCGACATCATACTTGTTTTCTTGTGTGTGACTTCTAAAGTTGTGATGACTAATTCTGACTTGACTAAGAGTCAAGATATTTAATATCAGAGTCAATCATTTTGGCGGATTAGCAGAAATCTTGCTGGATTTAGGGTGACACCACATATTGTTGAGACCCCAACCTTAAATAAAAAAACTAGATATCTACTCAATTTAGGAGGGATATTTTGAAGTTGGATTTGTAACCATTAATAAAAATAATATCTACAAAAGAAATAGCTTGATTTTCAGTGGCCTCTGCTCAAATGCATCACCCTGCAAAACTGAACATAGAAAGATATTGGTTGATTAAAAGATTATAATTTCCCAGAGCCTTCAAATCTGATCTGCTTCTCTGCAAGTCATTTGCAATCGATGTTTGGACGTACATAATAATCCAGCTGCTTGGAAAATTCGTTTTGGTGTCGAGAAGGATTGCGTCAGATACAAAGCAAAGGGCCTAGGCAAAACGTACTGTGAATACAGCTATATATACCTGCCAAATCCTCATTCAAAACTCTGTATGAGGTCGTTTTGTTATAGATAAATCTGTAGAGTTTAATCAGGTGTCACAGGTGAAATCCATACGAAGTTGAAGACACATGTCCACTTTTGTGGTGCAGAATGACTTTCACATTGAGGTCATATTGTGATACACGTGAGAAGGACCCAAAGAAAACGCCTTTACTGGTTTAATAGGGATTTCATCAATGCAAAATAGATGAGGGTGTTATGCCATGCTTTGGCTGATCGGATATACATGAAAACTGGACGTCGCTTCCTGCCTGTCAACCCAATTATATCTTTGGTGGAAAAGATTGCCACTGATCAACATTTACTTTAAGAAACAATGTTGATGGAGTATTAGGCTTCTCCGATATTCTTCAAATCAACAGCCAATTTTCTTAGGGCTTTGTTTGGATGGGTTTTGAGAAAAAAAGTACTTTTTTAATACAAGAAAAAAAAAACTTTTTTTTATTAATTTATGTATTTATATGCTACAAAAAAAAAAAAGCTAAAGGAAATCTTCTTTTAAAGGCTGTTGAAGCTTAAAAAATAAAATGACTTGAAAAAAAATATTTTTTAAAAAAACTCATCCGGACCCTTAGTCAAGGATGACGCAGCTATCTCAAGCTTCGGTTTCTTCCCTCTTCTTCTTATGATGCGTTTATGAAGGTGTATGATCATGGCCTGTTGGGCACCGCTGCCAACTCCCACTTTTGGCTCAAAGCGACTTTTTTTTTTTTTCCCGCAGCGTTATGCAGGCGACCTTTGTTTAAGTGCTAAACATACTCGTCTGGTAACTTTCTTTTGCTGCATTAATTTCCATGACTTATGATCTGATTTCGAGGTGTTGACCTGTGAATTCTTAGTCGAGGTTTTCTTTCTTTTTTCTTTTTTTCAAAAAAAAAAAAAAAATTGTTGTTCTACGTTCTTTGAATGGTTGATAAACCCGTTGTAGGGGAAAAAGATAAACCTGCTCTCATCTTTGAACAGAGCTTTAGAATGCTTTAGTCATTTTATTAAGGAGATTGTAATAAATTATTATCTCAG